>OY757317.1:109865185-114665185 GCA_963583905.1 Stenurella melanura | reverse complement strand
GTAATCGCAAAAAAATTTTCAAAAATTTTTATTCGTGAAATAGGTTTAGAATGTCATGAAACGTCGAGATTTTAAATTTGAGCGAAAACAAATTTTCTGTCTGTCTGTTGGTCTGTCTGTAACTTTTTTTGTCCGCACGCTTTCTCCGGAACGGTTTAAGATATTGACCTGAAATTTTGTACACGTATATAGTATAACGAGATCTGGAACTGGATTGTTTTTTGAGGAAATCCGGTGAAGGGTTGGGGGTTAAATAGGGGTAAATAGGGGGAAATAAGTAAAGCAAGCTTGTAAGAGTACAGAAACTTGAAATTCGGTGTATGTACTAGAAGTTAAGGCCTCAGATTTTTTTATAATATTTTTCGACCCCCCACCACCCCTACCCCATTAAAGGGGTTGAAAAAATAAAGTTGAGATATTCATTTGAAATTTCGTACACGTATGTATTATAACGATGTCTAGAATTAGATTATATTTTGGGATGATTCCGTTGAAGGGTTGGGGGTTAATTTGGGGTAAATAGAGGAATATAAGTAAAACACGTTGGTAAGAGTACAGAAACTTGAAATTCGGTGTATGTACTAGAAGAGAAAGGCGTCAGATTTTTTAATAATATTTTTCAACCCCCACCACCCCTACTCCAATTTGAAAAGGGTTGATAAAATAAAATTGAGATATTCATTTGAAATTTTCTACACGTATGTATCTGGAACTAGATTATATTTTGAGATAATTCCGTTGAAGGGTTGGGGGTTAAATAGGAGTAAATAGGGGAAAATAAATAAAGCAAGCTGGCAAGACTACAGAAACTTGAAATTCGGTGTATGTACTAGAAGCCAAGGTCTCAGATTATTTATAATATTTTTCAACCCCCACCACCCCTACTTCATTATTAAAAGGATTGATAAAATAAAATCGAGATATTCATTTGAAATTTGGTACACGTATGAATTATAACGACATCTGGAACTAGATTATACTTTGAGATGATCCCGTTGAAGGGTTGGGAGTTATTTAGGGGTCAATAGGGGGAAATAAGTAAAGCAAGCCGGTATGAGTACAGAAACTTGAAATTCGGTGTATGTACAAGAAGTTGAGGCCTCAAATTTTTTTATAATATTTTTCAACCCCCCCACCACCTCTACCCCATTAATGGGGTTGACAAAATAAAGTTGAGATATTCATTTGAAATTTCGTACACGTATGTATTATAACGACGTCTGGAATTAGTTTATATTTTGAGATGATTTCGTTGAAGGGTTGGGGGTTAATTTAGGGTAAATAGAGGAATATAAGTAAAACGTTGGTAAGACAACAGAAACTTGAAATTCGGTGTATGTACTAGAAGCCACAGCGTCAGATTTTCTTATAATATTTTTCAACCCAACCACCCCTACTCCAATATGAAAAGGGTTGATAAAATAAAATTGAGATATTCATTTGAAATTTGGTACACGTATGTATTATAACGACGTCTAAAACTAGATCATAATTTGAGATGATGCCGTTGAAGGGTTGGGGGTTAAATAGGGGCAAATAGGGGAAAATCAGTAAAGCAAGCTGGTAAGACTACAGAAATTTGGGATTCGGTGTATATACTAGAAACCAAGACCTCAGATTTCTTTCTAATATTTTTCAAACTCTACCACCTCCGCTTCATTATTAATGGGATTGATAACATCAAATTGAGATATTCACTTGAAAGTTAGTACACGTATGTATTGTAGTGACATCTGATTGAGATGACTCCATTGAGGTAGTAGGTTGTAAATAGTGGAAAATAAGTACGGTAAACTAGAAACTTCATTTTTAACGTATACTTATGGTAGAAACCAACTCCTCAAACTTTTCTATGACATCTACCCCAAATATTATTAAAATTCTATGACCAATAATTTCCACATACTAGAGTGCAAATATAGTCAAGGTGTTTCCTTTAAAGTGACTTGGACGAATAATCTGGATGTGGAAGTAGTGATTCCTTAGGCAGCGGTTTTTTTTAGAGTGACCGCCGTGCACAAATAAAGAGGGAAGTTCTGTGTACCGATTTTTTGATAAATTCTAAACTGAACACATGCAAACTTCACAAATTGAAAGCCCAATCTAACAGTGGTATTTGTTTAACATCGTCTTAAACAAATACCGAAATAATCATATTGTTTATTTTTAATTCGGTATTTATTTTTTGTTGAACATGTAATAAGTACCGAGCATGTAATTTTGCTTTCCACCCTGCCCACTGTTTGGATACGGAGGTTGAGGTAATGTGATTGTGATGCTTATATTCGTTTGCTATTTAAAGAAAATATGACGCAAAGGAAAATCGCGTTCTGAAGGAAAACATTGTTGAATTGTTATGTCCATGTCATAATAAACGTTGAATATTTGTTACCTTTCCACACGAAGCTTTGGTACAAGGGGCAAAGAACTCAAGTATGGTTAATTATTTCAAGTATCACTTGAGAAATATCAAGAAAGTGTGTGGAAATTATTGAGAATCGGTCGATTTGTGGGCAAAAAAGTACGTGCGTGTGCGTCAGTTGATGATATTTGATAGCAGGTTAAATAGAATGCTACTAATAAAATATTGTCACGGGTTTTCACCCCTTAGGAAACCTTTAAAATCCGTGGGTTCAAAAATTATGGCAAGGGATAAACACTAACACACTTTATTGGTTACTGTTCACCTTGTATCACTTCCGATTTATCTAACCTCAATTCATTTGAAATTTTTCAGCGTGCTTACATCGGCTTATATTCTCTACAAAATGCCTCTAGACCCATGTAACAATTTAAATGCTTTTGAGATTTATTTAGGTTTTATCAGTGTCAATTTGTTTATAAACTTATAAACAATTGATGTAATTTTTTTAACGTTAATGAATGTCTTTCTTCAATGTAAAAATAGTAATATGATAACGAATTTGAAAAAAAAAATTTTTACAACTTTACTTTGGTTTTTAATTTTCTGTTTACTTTAGAAAATTATAATAAACAAAATAAACAAATTTTAAACACTTTTATAATGCGATCTTGTTAAGTATATCTATAAGGGGTCCAAGAAGCAAAATTTTATAGGCCAATTATTTAAAAAAAAAATTGATAACGGAGGTCCCATAAAATTTCGTTAGTTAACAATGGCCTCACTTGTTGAAAAATAAACTTTAACATTTTTTTCCAACGGAACCTTATTTTTTGAAGTGTTACGAATACACCATAATTTTTTCAAATTTTTGAATTGATATTTAATAGTATAAAAAAAATATTTCATGTGATGTACCCTTTTGAAGCGGCGCTCGCATCCTGCAGCGGTCGTGCGGAACCCTATTTTCAGCGTGAAATTAAAATGATATACCGGGTGAGTCACGAATTGCGCTCGCCCCGATATTTCCTAAAATATTTGGAATAGAAAATTGAAATTTGGAGGCCTTATTACACGACTAAAATGCTATCTTTTCAATAAAAAATCAAGTTTGGTGCACATCCGGTTTGAACGGAAATGCCCACAACTTTCGATTTTTAAATGGAACACCCTATATATTTTTACATTTTTTGAAATCTAGAGGAAATTTTGAATACAATACATCCATTTTTGATAAACACTTTTTGATAAACATTAAAAATGTTATTAAAAAATCTATTTCTGAATCCAGAGTGTTGTGGTGCCCAAAATATATTTTAGTTTGTGTGCACGTTACTATAAAAATAAAATGAGCAATATGATTGCATTACTTAATTCTCTAGAGGCGTTTCAAATTTTTAAATGTGATTTTTACCCACTAACTCGGTTTTTTTAAATGGAAATTTAATCGTTCACCAACATTATTAAATACCTCATTTCCATACGAATCTAATGATACCAAAATTTTGAAAATCCGCTCAGAAATATTTGAGATTTCAGCCAAAATACAATGCAACCAAGCTTTTAGAAACATGCGGCTAATAGATAATAGATTAGTGGACTTTGGAAACTAAAATGGCACATTTCTGTGTAAATCTGGTAACCTAATAACATTGGAAAAATCATAGTAGCCATTGAATATGTAATAAAACAATATCAGCTGTCAGACAGACTCGTGTAGTTATAGGCAATCTTGAGCTATCAAACATTTAATAATTGTGAGCGCAAAGAACGTTACAATTAAGTTTAGCATAGGTATGTGGAGGTAAACACAATTAGATCCACAAGGACATTTGCAATAGAATGCGACATCAGTTCGGTTTTCAGAGTTTTATTTAAATGAACATAAATATCGGGCCTATAAATAAATAAAAATCAATTCCGTTTGAACAATTAAACTTAAAGTAAGTAACAGTAGGTATCTTTAAAATAATTAATATAATTAAACCATAAATTGACATTTATAGATATTGTTCAAAATGTCCACCATTTTTTTCTATACACAATTCGGCTCTGCGTACAGTTGCTTGAATGGCTCTACGCAATTCAGCCGGCGTTATTTCATTAAGAGCCCGTACAACTTTATTTTGCAGCTCTTCACGGGTATTTGAAGAAGTTTTATAAACTTTATTTTTGAGAGTGCCCCATACATAATAGTCGAGGGGTGTTAAGTCAGGTGACCTAGGAGGCCACCTGATATGACCTTGATTTGCGATAAGTCGTTCACCATGCAAGTGATGGAATATTTAAACAATATGTTCCATCACTCTTCTGGAATTATGTGGAGGAGCACCATCTTGTTGGAAAAACAGATTTTGTAAATAGGCAAGAGGGAGTAAGTCAAGAAATTCTACTGTCTGGTTTTGTAAAAAGAATAAATATCGTTCGCCAATAAGTGTTCCATCAAAAAATATGGGTCCAATTATTTGATCTCCAAGTACTCCAAGCCAACAGTTAAACCCAAATCTTTCCTGAATATTCCCCCGCCCTACCAACCTCGGATTTTCTTGAGCCCAGTACCTAGTATTATTTCTGTTAAACATACCTTGGTTCGTAAATCTACTTTCATCTGAATATAAAATATGAAAAGGAAAACCTGGGTTTTGTTGTACTGCATTTAAGAACCAGTTGCAATATACTAGCCTCCTGTCGTTATCATCTCCATAAAGATGTTGGTGTATTTGGTATTTATAAGACCGAAACTTATGTTTCTTTAAAATTCTGCAAACCGAAGTCTGACTAATGTCGCATTCCATTGACAATTCCCTTGTTGATGTTGTTGGGTGTACCATCACAAATCCTAATACATCAATTTCTTTGTCGTCACTTACAATAAATGTTTGATGGTCATCTTGTTGATTGGGTTCGTTTCTTAATTCTTGTTCCACTCTGGCAAACAAGTGTCTGCTTGGATGACGTCTGTTGGGATATCGTTGTTGATACAGTTCTACAGCTGCAGTTGAATTTTTGAGACGCTCTCCATATATCAGTAACATATCGACCTTTTCATTTCTACTAAAATTATTCATTTTCTTTAATTTTTACTCAGAGATTTCCGCAACGCTTTATTTTGTATTTGTCTGACAGCTGATATTGTTTTATTACATTCAATGGCTACTATGATTTTTCCAATGTTATTAGGTTACCAGATTTACACAGAAATGTGCCATTTTAGTTTCCAAAGCCCACTAATCTATTATCTATTAGCCGCATGTTTCTAAAAGCTTGGTTGCATTGTATTTTGGCTGAAATCTTAAATGTTTCTGAGCGGATTTTCAAAATTTTGGTATCATTAGATTCGTATGAAAATGAGGTATTTAAAAATGTTGGTGAACGATTTAATTCCCATTTAAAAAAACCGAGTTAGTGAGTAAAAATCACATTTAAAAATTTTAAACGCCTCTAGAGAATTAAGTAATGCAATCATATTGCTCTTTTTATTTTATAGTAACGTAGCACACAAACTAAAATATATTTTGGGCACCACAGCACTCTGGATTCAGAAATAGATTTTTTAATAAAATTTTTAATGTTTATCAAAAAGTGACCAAAATGGATGTATTGTATTCAAAATTTCCTCTAGATTCCAAAAATGTAAAAATATATAGGGTGTTCCATTTAAAAATCGAAAGTTGTTTGCATTTCCGGTCAAACCGGATGTGCACCAAACTTGATTTTTTATTGAAAAGATGGCATTTTAGTCGTGTAATAAGGCCTCCAAATTTCAATTTTCTATTCCAAATATTTTAGGAAATATCGGGGCGAGCGCAATTCGTGACTCACCCGGTATAATGGAGATAGAGTTCCGGGAGTTGGGACTTTTTTATTGGAAATTTCCTCCTCTTTAAGAATCTTTTTTCCGATTTCCGTTATCGCTTATAGTTTTTGAGTTATAAGCGAAAAATTATATGCCATTTTTTTCCATCTTAATTTGTTTATAACTTTTGCAATTTTTTATGTGTTAATAAAACATTTTAATGCATTTTTCTAGACATCATTGAGCTATCGCTCTAATTTTTAAGAGCTATTTCAAGAATTAACACCTTTTTGAACTTGTGAATTAGACTAGGACATTGTTTATTGCGGGGAAATAGCGGCCAATTTTAGGTTTTGGAGTTTGATCTAGATATCATAACCAACACAGTTTCGTGAAAATCCATTCATTAGGTAAACTTTTTCAAGTTTAGGTCGATTTTCGTCTAATTTGCCTACGCTAATAATTGAATAATGGAATAATGAGAACAGTCACACAAACAGCAACATCAAAAAAAACCTAGTGAAGTTCCAGCTGAGGCTGAAATCATTTACTCAGTTATAATTAATATAGCCTTTATGATTTTCTTGTTTTTATGAATTGAATTAAAATTTTACATACATTATTATTTTTCATCTAGCAGAACAAATATGAAAGTATGTAGATTGTGTAAACAATGTGCGGAACAAAAAATTCGAACATGATTATAATTTTAAATGTGAAAATTAATATAACGGATATCTCTGGCTGTGCTTATACCTACAATAAATTAAATTTAATCGAATATACAGTTTTCAGTCACTACAGTAAATAATTCTGACGCAATATTATTTCCCTTGAGGGAGGAACTGTAGCACTATTAATTTAAAGTTGCTACAATTTAATTTAATTTGATAAATTTCGTTTAATCTAGCGCGGGGACTTGATGTTTTGCTGCTAAATATATGTGCTAACAACAGTGGGAATCGCCATATGCAAGAAGTGTCTCGTTATTATTTTAATATAAATTAACAAACTCTCCAAATAGTCGATAAAGTAGTAGCTGGTATTAATAAATGTTGTTTTCAATTCGGTCCTACGCGAGATTGCGTTTAATAAATATTTTAATTGCGTGTACTCAGCCGATAAAATATATTAGTTTACCTTATAACTATTGCACTATATTGGAAGATAAAAAAAATCTTCACATGGCTCAAGTATGGGATAAACGCTGTAGCTGGGTGGAACACTCGACCTTGACTTAATACACACATTCCACCATCCACGAAAGCGTGTAAAGGACATAGTATTAAATAATTTACAATTGCAAGAAACTGGCAGTCATACATAACACTGCCCCCCCCCAAAAAAAAAAATTGACTAGCGAACCAGTCCCATGTATCTCTATGTATTTTCGGTCGCTGAATCAGAATCTGAATCATACACCTGCAAAATCATTAGCCAGAGCCAAAAAACTCTCCTGGAATGGAGTAAAAAGAAGATTTTCAAGCACAGCGTCGAAGATAGTCTAGTTTCTTGTTACATCTTAATCAATCGAATTGTACAATTAAGGTTAAACAGCAGCATACGTACAATAGATATGAAACACACCCCCAGGAACGAAAACCACCCCCCCCCGTATACAGGGTGTAATTAGTTTCATGTCATTAAAAAAACTGGTGGTAGGGAACGACAAGACAAACAAAAAACCTTATATGGAGTCTAAAACTATAGTTTTGGAGAGAAAAAATTAACGAAATTTCCAAAATAAACATAGTTTGAGACCTGCTGGCATATTGGGGTAGACTTTATTGCCTCGCGTCTTGTCTCACATGATACTCTGACATTCGTGCAAATAAGTATGGTGAGCCTAAGAGATAATTGGGGGGCGACGGGGGTCATCGAAAAGCATGCCGACAAAGCAGTTAAAAGCGACCGACAGAGGACACCGCCATGTTTTTTGCTTCTTCGCGGCCAAATTATCTTATTACTCGTGTTATACTCTCCCTTGTAATATTCTCAAGTAATAATTTCAGTTTGTGTCCTTACTTGGTAAACAACGTACATACGACGCGACCTACCCGTTCCTTGGTTTTGTCTGTTGCTTTTGTACTTTTTGAATTTTGTGCCACTTATGTTAAGATTTTATTTATTGACTTATCGTTTAAGTCGTTAGTACTTGGTTACGTAAGACACTACTTCTCGTTCGTGCTTTTTGTGTTACGTTTTGGATTTTGGACCAAGTTTTTCTTTTTGTTTTCTTTATTGATAACGTTAATTCACAGTTTAGTGTCGTGTTTTAAAACGCAGATTTTGGACATTATGGGAGATTTCATTTATCCAGAGCTCGAGGATATGCACTTGGTGTATGGAGAAAGTGGTGGAAATGCAGCTGGTGCGGAAGAGCTTTATCGTTTAAGGTTCCCTAATCGACGTCATCCTTGTGCTCGTACATCTGTTAGTATTGACCAGCGTCTTCGAGAAACAGGTCGTCTCGATGGTCATGGAGGAGAACGAGGTCTACAATCCGAAGAAAGGGTAACTGACCCAGAGGTTTAAATTTTGGAACTTGTAGAAGAGGATCCAACTTTAAGCACCCGCGATATCGCGAACCGTGTGGGAGTATCCCATTTTGTGGTATGGAGGACATTGAGAGATATGAACTTACATCCCTATCACTATCAACGTGTCCAATCACTAGAACCTCTAGATTTTGCAGAGTGAATGCAATTTTGTAGGTGGATTTTAAGAAAATACGCGGCAAATGGGGATTTTTCAAACGTTTTGTGTTTCTCCGATGAGTCATGTTTTATCAGAAATGGAGCGTTTAATTTTAAAAATATACACTATTGGGCAGACGAAAATCCACGTGTAATAAGAAGGGCGCATTTTCAACGACTATTCAGCGTTAATTTGTGGGCAGGAATTTGCGGTAATGAAATAATTGGACCTATACAATTACCCGCTAGATTAAATGGTGATGTATACCTATTTGCTGGAAGATGTACCCTTGGCTACGCGGAGAAGAATGTGATATTTGCACGATGGCGCGCCAGTCCATTTTAGTCTGCATCAGGTTCGACGTAATCTTCATAAACTACCCCTATAGGGTTGAGAACAACCATCCCTAGGTTTAAGGGACACGAGAAAAACAAGAAAGAACGTAAAATCCAACAGTATTTCTGTTTTCATGGATACAGTATTACTCTAAAATAGAACTAGAAATTTACGTACCATCAACGTCCTACAGTGTTTACCCTCAGGGGTGTGAAAAATACCCCCTCGTTTTCGAATGTAGCTAACGATTTTGGGGGTGTACGATTTTTTTTTACATCTGATTCGGAATCAGCGACCAAAAATATATAAGGGTACATCTGTCTGGTTCGCTGGCCTGAATTTTTTTTGTGGGGCTGTGTAGAAAAATAGAACACTTGATATAATATTATGGAATTTATTTTTGTTGTAGAGACTAGCTCATCTTGTGTTCTTTCTACGTGCCAAAGAGCAATTGAGGACCTCTTACACGAAGAACGTTATAACGTTTCTTGCAAACCATTGCACCTGTCAAATTTTTTATAAAATGTCAATTATCTCCGAAACTGGTGTGTTTAGGTATAGGGTGTACTACATGTTTCGACTCAGAATTTCATGGTCATTTCAAAAAGTCGAAAATATATAGGGTGTTCCGTTTAAAATAACCAAGTTGGTATCGACTTCCGGTATAACCGTTTATTAACATTTGTAACATGAATGAGTGTCCTGGGTTAAAAGCTTACTACCTACCTAAATGATTCAAAATATCTGCATCTGTATCAATACACAGTTCGGTACGTCGAATTAAGTACATACGCACTTCGTTCAACACTAAACACTAAACTATCAACTAACGTTGTCAATAAAGAAAAATAAAATAAAAACTTGGTACAAAAGCCAAAAAGGAATTCAAAAAGAACGAACAAGTAAGTTGTGTCTGTACGTAATCAAGAATTTGACAACTTGAACGGTAAGTCAATAAAATAAATCTTAACTATAAATGAATCACTAACTTCAGAAAGGGGACATGTCCAACTTTCCATCAAATCGACATTTTTGCATATTCTTGTATTAGGTGACTAAACGCATGTTTACTGCAAAAATGGGACTTGTTCTATGAATACACTTGACACTGTGTAAAGATTAAATTATGGTTTACTGGAGGAACGGGACATGTCCGTGAGCTGTCCTCTTTCTGCGGTAAACGTACCACTTTGTGAAGAAAATGAAGACACTCTTGGTATTTGTATGGACTACATGGCTAATGTTTCATTACCTCAAATTCCCGTACAGGATCTATATTACTTATGCCCGCCAGCTTACACAGTATGCACATTCGGAATCCATCATTTAAAATCCAAACAAATGACGTGTTACGTATATCACGAAGGCGAAGCCGGAAAAGGGTCAAATGATGTGTGTTCTTTTCTAAAACATTATATTGATCACGAAGTGGGTAAAAAAATAAAAAAAACTGCACATTTTTTGTGATAATTGTTGTGGACAAAATAAAAATAACACAATGGTTCGCTTTCTAATGAGCTTGGTAGAACACAAGAGATTCGAAGAAATACAAATTTATTTTCCTATGACAGGGCATTGCTTTATGCCATGCGACCGTGACTTCAGTCTAATTAAACAAAACTGAAAGATTCTACACTATTCAAGAATACATTGAAATAATCTGCAAAGCTTCGAAAATATCTCAAAAATTCTTGGTGGTGATAGTATCTCACGATTTAGTTTATGATTTTAAGAACTGGTAGCGTGAGTTTAAAAAAAAAACTTGCCTGAGCAATGACTCTTATGGAAAACAAGTCCCCCAAAGTAAAAAAAAGTCATTTTCTATTTCTTCGTACCACCATATTACCATCTCTTCCGCTCAAGAAGTTGTTTGCCAAGACTTTATAAACTGCTTAATATCAAATACATTCCGATTGAGAAATACTACAAAGAATATAACTCAACCCACAAAGAAAGTTTATCTGGAAAAGCTACCCATTAGCAAAAAAAAGATGGCTCACATAATGCTCATTACAAAATTCATTCCGGAGGCGTATTCAGCATTTTGGCACGAAACTACTGCTTGGCCGACTATTGACAGGGAATGCGATGATGAATAGATTTTTCTTTGTTATTTTTGAATTATAAACTTATAAAATAAATGTTTTTTTCATATTTTCTTTTGATAACGTTTCCTTAACTGCAAAAAAGTGACATATCCTTATGTCAAAATTGGCATTTGAGCTAAATGACAAAACAAAAATCGTATAGATCTTATGCTAACTTATAGCTGATGTCATGAGAAATGTATTGCCAAAAATTTGGATGAAAAATATAGGTTTTATAGAAAGTAGAATGTTTTTTATACTTCCTGAACATTTCTTGAAATGGCACATGTCCCGTTTCTGAAGTTAGCGATTCAAATACACAATGACGCGAAATTCAAAAATAACAAAAACAACGAACGGCGGGTTGGACGTGTGTACATAACGAAACACCGACATGACAGTAACTAAAATATTGCACAAAGGAGAGTTAGAGTATAGTTTTCTTCAGATCAGATCTAGATCGAAACCTACCTCAATATTCCAGCAGTTCTCAAAAAAAATTGTTGAAATTTTTGTTTATTTTTTTTTCTCCAAAACTATGAGCTTTAGATGTTATATAAGGTTTTTTTGTTTGTCTTGTCGTTCCCTACCACCAGTTTTTTTTTAATGACATGAAACTAATTACACCCTGTATAGTTTCAATATAAATTTATACGTTGTTATTACTATTTATCTCTTGAATGATTCTTATACTTTCAGCGAATAAATTGGATGCAAACATAATAGCAGTTAGCGCAGATACAGCCGACAATTCGATTGTCGCATCGTTAAGCATTTTTGTAGCACAGCACGACTAATGGAGAAATTGTACTAATAACTATCATTTCGGTCATTGTATTTGAACAAAAGCTGAGTACCATTAGAACCGTTTTCTTATTAATTGTAAACTTTTACTCACGATCCACCGGAATTACTTAAGTCATTTAGGTGCAGAATTTTAAATATGCATACATTAAGGACAGGTCCATTTTTATTATTCTATCTACAGAGTGGTTAAAAAAATCGGACCAACATTTCTACGGCACCACACCGTCGGGTACTATATAAAAATAACAGTTTTTTTTATTTATTTAAAACCCATAAAAGTCTTTTTTTTTTAAACCCATGGCTGTAAAATAATAGTACTTACATAATTAAAAAGGAAAAAAATTAAGTAGTGAAAAATAGATGTTTAAATCATGTTTATAAAATCTTTTTAGCTGGTCGAAGGTAATCTTAAAATTAATTAAATTGCATAATGCCTTAAATTCTGAAATCAAGAAGTCCTCTATAGTTCAATAATTATAAAAATTTCCATTACAAAAAATGTTATCTAAGGATTTCCTTCAGTAACTGTTAGTGGAAGGATTATACATCACAAAACCACAAAAAATCAGCCCTGGGAGTGCCACGCAACACCCCCAAAAAACCACCACTTCGGTGAAAAAAGCCTTATTTTACTGATAACTCGTTAACCGTAGAAGATATAAAAACAAGTCCTCTTGTAATTTTCTTGTATATGCCATGATTTTCGAGAAAATCGATATTGAAAAAAATTACAAAATTTGTGTTTTTAATGCCTACGAATTTTCGTTTATTTGAAATTTTTTGCGCGCGGCCTATAGAAAAAGTTGAATTGCTCGACAACCAAACAAGCTAGGAAGAAAAATCAAAATGGGTTTTAAAGGGGATATAAAATACTCCTTTGTGTTTCCATTTTTGATGGCTATTGATATCTATGAGTATATAAAAATAACAATATAATATAGTTACCTCTTGATTTTTTGCGCGTAAAAAATAACTTAATATAAGTTATAAATGCCAGTATCTTTTAGTTTAAGGTAGTCCTTCAATGCAGAAAAAGTTAGGAATAAAAATATTCATATTTATAAATTTACCAGCAGGTTGAATTTAACCAAATTTTGGCCAATTTTTTATTGTTTCCTAAAAAAAAGACCCAAACATCTTGAAAATTTATCTCAAAAAAATGTTTTTCAGTTTATGTATCATATAACTATTAATTCATTTTTAAACATATAACTATTGTTTCTAATCATTTAATAGCTAAAAATTAGGATATTAAAATATCTTCAAATGATTGAATATGCAGCCTTTTCTGGTTTTTTTTTTTGTTAACTTCAACATGCTGGTAAATTTGTAAATGTGAATATTTTTATTCCTAACTTTTTCTGCATTGAAGTATTGCCTTGAACTAAAAGATAATGCATTTATAACTTATATTAAAGTCAGTTATTTTTTTATGGGCCTGTGAAGAGTTAGATGCACAAAAAATCAAGAGATAACTATATTATATTGTTATTTTTATATACTAATAAATGTCAATAGTCATCAAAAATGGCAATACAAAAGAGTATTTTATATCCCATATATATCTGAATATAAAATATGAAAAGGAAAACCTGGGTTTTGTTGTACTGCATTTAAGAACCAGTTGCAATATACTAGCCTCCTGTCGTTATCATCTCCATAAAGATGTTGGTGTATTTGGTATTTATAAGACCGAAACTTATGTTTCTTTAAAATTCTGCAAACCGAAGACTGACTAATGTCGCATTCCATTGACAATCCCCTTGTTGATGTTGTTGGGTGTACCATCACAAATCCTAATACATCAATTTCTTTGTCCTCACTTACAATAAATGTTTGATGGTCATCTTGTTGATTGGGTTCGTTTCTTAATTCTTGTTCCACTCTGGCAAACAAGTGTCTGCTTGGATGACGTCTGTTGGGATATCGTTGCTGATACAGTTCTGCAGCTGCTGTTGAATTTTTGAGACGCTCTCCATATATCAGTAACATATCGACCTTTTCATTTCTACTAAAATTATTCATTTTCTTTAATTTTTACTCAAAGAGATTTCCGCAACGCTTTATTTTGTATCTGTCTGACAGCTGATATTGTTTTATTACATTCAATGGCTACTATGATTTTTCCAAGGTTACCAGATTTACACAGAAATGTGCCATTTTAGTTTCCAAAGCCCACTAATCTATTATCTATTAGGCGCATGTTTGTAAAGGCTTGGTTGCATTGTATTTTGGCTGAAATCTCAAATATTTCTTAGCGGATTTTCAAAATTTTGGTATCATTAGATTCGTACGAAAATGAGGTATTTAAAAATGTTGGTGAACGATTAAATTCCCATTTAAAAAAACCGAGTTAGTGGGTAAAAATCACATTTAAAAATTTTAAACGCCTCTAGAGAATTAAGTAATGCAATCATATTGCTCTTTTTAATTTTATAGTAACGTAGCACACAAACTAAAATATATTTTGGGCACCACAGCACTCTGGATTCAGAAATAGATTTTTTAATAAAATTTGTAATGTTTATCAAAAAGTGACCAAAATGGATGTATTGTATTCAAAATTTCCTCTAGATTCCAAAAATGTAAAAATATATAGGGTGTTCCATTTAAAAATCGAAAGTTGTGGGCATTTCCGGTCAAACCGGATGTGCACCAAACTTGATTTTTTGTTGAAAAGATGGCATTTTAGTCGTGTAATAAGGCCTCCAAATTTCAATTTTCTATTCCAAATATTTTAGGAAATATCGGGGCGAGCGCAATTCGTGACTCACCCGGTATATGTTTTTTAATTTGGCATTAAGTTCTGAGTATAAAGCATTCAGGTTGTCTGTACTTATCTGTAACAGTTTTTAACAGATGTCAATTGTTGTGTTTTAGGGACGCAAGGGTCCGTTAAAAGATTCATATTTCTTAAACCGTTCAGGTTAGGTAAGTAAGTTTTTCTTATCGATTCCCTAGAGTTCACGGAATCATTTAAGTTCGCACGATAGGCCCAACGAAGTTTCCAGTGGTTGCTGCGATTTTTTAAAAATGACAATCAAGAAATGTCAAAAACTCCAAATTTTTCAAATGGCACGTGCCGAATTCTATTTTGGCAATCGATGTAAATTTAAGGTGGACTTATATTAGTATGTCCTATAACTAACACATGTACTTTTTGAATTATTCACAGTTTTTTGTTGAAAATTATAATTAGTCTAAAAATAAACCTAGAAGCCTATGAAACAATTGAAACAATGAAACCAAAGTACAAAAAATAACAGCTAAACTTAGGTAAAGGTTTTATACAACATACTATGTAATGTAGATATCTAACTCCACTAATAGGTCGTTGATAAAAATCAAAAGCACAAGTGGACCCATGTGGGACCCCTGAGGGACACCGACTAATGGGCAAAATGGCATGGACTTATAATTTTCTATTTTAACTGTGAGAGTTCTATCGCCTAATTTAGCACTAATGATTATTTTTTTGCAATTTCGATCATAGCAGTTTGAAAACAAATGGAGTTTACATAACTGTTGTAAATTCATCCAAAATCTTATTTTCCTTACGATATGTGTACTTGCTTTTTCCCTTTGAATTACCTGCGAATTTATCTATTATACATTCAGAATAATGTACGACAATAATAACAATAAGGAAGTTAGAGAAAGGCCTCGGGAACAGACATGTTCATCCAAGCGCGCTGTAATTCAACAATGTCGGCCTAGACGTCTTCTCACGCATTAAATTTATATCACATTTGCACACGATTCAGTAAGTTTTCTCCTTACCGGACGTGGTAGGAGGAACAAGACGCGTATCATGCACCAGAAATAGGAAAAAGAAATGTTTTAATATTCCTATTTTCGAGTAGCTATAATAACAAATTAGTAAAATGCAAACAAAACTGAAAAATCTATCGATACGTTGACCAAGTTTAAAAAAAACATGTTTCAAACCAGTGCATCCAAAACAAAGTTTCAGAAACAAAATGGCGGACGTTTTACTTGCGAAAATGTGAAAAAGTCGGTTTTTCTCAGATCGTTTATCCGCGAATGTAACTTTTTCTTCGAATATAATTTCAAACAGTAGTTGTCGGCAAATACCTACAAAGTGGCGCCCGCTGAATTAAAATTCGATTGTTATATTTCTCGGAAATAAAGACATTGAAAATAGACTTTTTTAATTTTGCAGTAACTTTTGCAATAATTAATTTATGATATCAACAATCTCAGAAAATATGCGCCAAAATGTGTTTAAAAAGTGGACGTAACTCGAATTCCGACGGATGAATAGTTTCCGAGAAACTCAATCGTTTATTTAAAAAATGGGTAAAGGTATTTACACAGAACTTCCCTCTTTATTTGTGCATGGCGGTCACTCTAAAAAATTATTAATTACGAAATGACATTGAGAATAATAATCGGAATATAGTTATCACTATTATTACAAAGAAGACATGATAACTTTTGGTCAAAAAAATATACAGAATGGTCATTCGATAGCAAAAATTCGATACTAAATAACGGGTGCCAAATATGGAAGGCTTGCGCAAATACCTTTACAAAAGTCCACTATTGTTGAATTATTTTTTGGGATGCCCAACCTGTACATTTTTCAATATAACTGTAATAGGTGCATATGCCAAATATTATTGCCATCTGTGACATTTTCAGTTCCACATTCACGTAGGGGAGTGGAAGTGTATGATTTTGCAAACAGCGGAAAGAAAAACTATCTATGAGAACTAAAAGAAAAACTATATGTAAAAATATTAATGAAATCTTTGCATTCTTTCGATAACCTGACTTCTGGTTATGCTAAAAAGCAAAAATTAAACTAGTATCTACATGATCCCCTACGATACGTAAATTCAGTTAAAAATGAGAACAAAGGCCCGAAATTAATTTATTTACCTACCTTGTCTTTAAAAATGTTTTCATTCTAATGAATTACATTTTCATAAAATCTCATTCAGTGTCTTGGAAATGCTTAGCCTTTGAAACGTTTTTCGTCCTTATTGTGGACTCATCAGAAAAGCCCAAAGCCACTCATAACAATGTTCCATCCAAAACCAAGACAGTATCCATGAATAAGTACGAAATATTTATATTTGACATTGACTGATAAAAAAGATCTTCACCTATCTATTAGCTATACAGACTGTCTATTTTACGAGGGCCACACCAAATATCTCGCTTAATATCTATTGTAGAATAAAGTTTTAGAAACAGTTATCCCATTTTTTGTGAGCTATATTTCAGTAAAAAGAAATTTGAAATCCATAGCCTACTTTATGAGATATATTACAAAAACCTGAAAAATAGGAAAACCACAAACGGTTATAGCTTCCTTATTTGAGAAGATACGAAAAAAGTTAAAGGAATGAAAGTTGACGGCAAAGACAATAAGAATAATAACGTGTAACAAAAAAATCGAAAAATGCAGTTGGCTTTGACATACGCTATTGTGCAAAAATGAATAATACATATCTCAAAGTAGGCCATGACGCCATTAATTCCGTTATTTTTTTCTCATTCCAACGATATAAAACGTCACAGAAATTTTAACCGATAGTGTCAACATTTAATATTTTACGAATACCACAATTCATATAATTGAATCGTAACAATCAGCTGTGCCATAATAGTAAAAATTCACTTTATAATAATTATAATTCCGTAATTATTTATTACAATTTAATACAAACCAATAAATATCTCTTAAATAAAAATACAAGTACAAAACGAACATCCAAAGAAAAAAACGTAGACTATGTATAACAGTACTACCTACTACTATATTGAAAAGAAATTGTGTATATTTATTTTTCTAACTACAAATGCTCAAATTGTGCACCATGCATTCTGACACATAAACGTGCTCTACGAGACACGTCACGCATTACATTTTGGAGCATTTCAGGAGTAATTGCCTCACATGCGTTTCGAATTCTGGTTTTGATGTCCTCAATATTTTCAGGGGCAGTTTGAAATACCTTGTCTTTAATGTAACCCCAGACGAAAAAATCCAAGGGAGTAATATCTGGTGATCGAGCTGGCCATAGAATGGGTCCATAGGTGCCTATCCAGCTATCTGGCATAACTTGATTTAAATAATTTGTACATATTACAGCAGTGTGCGGTGGAGCCCCATCTTGTTGAAAATATGAATAATTTAATCTTTCTGCCACTGTTAATTCATAAAGAAAATCTTGAAATTCGTTTTGCAGGAAATTAAGGTATCTACGAGCGGTTAATTTGCCATCATAAAAATAAGGTCCAATTACTTTAGTCCCTAAAAGACCCAACCAAACATTCGTAGAAAATCTTTCTTGGAAAGCAGTATCTCTGCACCAATGTGTATTTTCTCGTGTCCACTTATAATGCATATTTCTATTGAAAAATCCATTATTAGAAAAATTTGATTCGTCCGACCAAAGAATTTTGCTACATATCAGCGCGTCATTCCTTTTCTTATTTAATAACCATCTACAAAATCTTACTCTCCTTGGCTTATCTCCCTCATTTAAATGTTGAACTTTCCTCATTTTGTAGCATCGAAATCCGTTTTTTTTCAATATTTTTCTTGCACTGTCTTTTTTTATGCGACAGTTTCTCTGAATTTGTCTCAAAGAGGTTTCCTCATCTTGGTTAACATAATTCATTACTCTATTCACTTTTCTTACATTATCCGCAACATGCGCTCGCCTTACTACTTTTTTTGAAAATGAACCGTGCGTTTTTAGATTTTGAACTAACTTCCTAAACATAGTTCGATTTGGCTGCGGAGCATCTGAAAATCTGTCTCCGTAAACCGTGACTGCCATCTCAGCGTCAAAATTGCACTGGCAATAAATGCTAATCATATCGAATTTGTTATTATTGGTGTACACCATAATTACTGATATAAAATTTGTCTTAGAACTCGACAACGCAACATACAACATACAACAGTGACAATCTGTCAAATTTATTAATAACTGTATACATTGTTTTTCACTAATTATGGCACAGCTGATTGTTACGATTCAATTATATGAATTGTGGTATTCGTAAAATATTAAATGTTGACACTATCGGTTAAAATTTCTGTGACGTTTTATATCGTTGGAATGAGAAAAAAATAACGGAATTAATGGCGTCATGGCCTACTTTGAGATATGTATTTTTCATTTTTGCACAATAGCGTATGTCAAAGCCAACTGCATTTTTCGATTTTTTTGTTACACGTTATTATTCTTATTGTTTTTGCTGTCAACTTTCATTCCTTTAACTTTTTTCGTATCTCCTCAAATAAGGAAGCTATAACCGTTTGTGGTTTTCCTATTTTTCAGGTTTTTGTAATATATCTCATAAAGTAGACTATGGATTTCAAATTTCTCTTTACTGAAATATAGCTCACAAAAAATGGGATAACTGTTTCTAAAACTTTATTCTTCTACAATAGATATTAAGCGAGATATTTGGCGTGGCCCTCGTAAAATAGACAGTCTGTATATTAGCGTGCGCGGTCTCGGACGCGCTACTTTTATTGTAACTTTTGAACAAATTAATGAAATTGAGCTCTACAAAGGTCAAATGAAAGAAGAAACATGTGATTATTGGATTATTATATTTTCAAGTATAGAAATGAATGTATGTGGAAATAGTATATACATAATATATGAAGTCGAACATAAAGAGATTTCCGATGGAATTGGTAAAAGCTCTTCCATATCTACAATTTTTAAGTTAAAAACCTAAATCCTTCATATATTACTCTTGAAGTATTGTATAAAAAGATTCGATGAGTGAAAGAAATCTCAAAAATTTATTATTGAAGATGTACACTTGATTTAAAAAAAAAACTGGTACAACTCTTGTAATCGAAAATCTTAATAGTTTAGTTGTGTGCATATGTCTGTAAATAGGGCTGGCCAGGCATGTCGAGAGGGGGTGGAGAAAAAGTGATTTACCTCGAACCGTGAACAACTCTTCAAGTCGCTTTGTAGTTTTATTTTTCTGCAAGCAGTAGGTACCGAAGCAGGGAAATTTGTCTCTGAAATTGCATTTACTGCAGTCTGAAAAGGGTTTTCTCTTAGGTAATTTATAAGATTTTCATCTTCTTCATTATTGCTCTTTCTGGACCTACCGGAACCAACTTAACGGGACACCGTTTGGTTGATTTTCCATTGTTTTTCAGCACTCATTATCGTGGTTTTACTCACATTGTGTTCAGCAGCAAGTCCTCTTATGAATCAACCATCTTCAATTTTAGAAACAATTCGAAATATTTGAATATCTGTTAGATGTCGAACCATTTTTAATAATGACGCCACTGATTAACGTCAAAGTGACATTTGTAAGATTATTAATATCAATCAAAGAACGAATGATATACATAGCTAAAAGAAAGTGTACCATTTTTTTTTAATCAAGTGTACATTTCCAATATTTCAAAATTTTGAGAAATGATAACATTTTTAGATTTTTAGCATGAAATGTGTACTTTAGAATGCTTCAAAGGGAATGTACCTTAAAAATTAAATTAACTGTCTTTATTTTATGAAAATAGAAGAAACATGTTTCTTTGCTCCAAAATTCGTGAAACTAGGGATAAAATAAACGTTAATACCTTTTATTCAAAAAATTATTTAGCATACCTAGCCATCGGATCTTTTTATATATTACTTCAAGAGTAATATATAAAAGTTCCAGGTTTTTATCTTAAAAATTGTAGAAATTGATTTCCGGAAATCTCTTTATGTTCGACTTCATATATACATACTATTTCGTCATACATTCATTTTTATATTTGAAATTATAATAGGTCTATAGTCACATACAGGGTGTAATCAGTTTCAAGTCATTAAAAAAAACTTGTAATGGGGACCGATTAGACAAACAAAAAACCTTTATGACTTTTCCCTCTAGGGGTGCTTTGAAAAAAAACTGACCTAGGTCAACCTTTTTAATATATATATTTTTTAATATTAATGTAGAAAATAATTGAGAACCACTGCTGTTCTTGTTCAATGAACTTGTAGTTCCCAAATATACAACTTTTAAATTGTCATAAAAAAGTGCAAAGGCCTTGGATCATCGACCGCCTTTGATGGACCGCCTCAACCGAACTGAGGCAATTATAAAAAGGTAAATAATTCGTCATCTTTTCCTGCACAACCGCAAGCAAATAATGGCCGTAGAAGTTTAAACAGAGCATTACTTTACACGTGTGTCTTTTAATTTGGAACAAAATATTGGATTAATGTTTATAATTTAGAACATTTAAATGTGATTTATTAACGTTTGCATCATAAATGAGTGTCCTGGGTTAAAACTTACCTATGTAAATTATTCGAAATCTGCATCTGCATCAATACACAGTTCGGTACGTCGAATTAAGGACATACGTACTCCGTTCAACACTAAACTATCAACTAACGTTGTCAATAAAGAAAAATAAAAGAAAAACTTGGTCCAAAATCCAAAATGGAATACAAAAAGAACGAACAAGTAAGTTGTGTCTGTACGTAGAGGTGTTTTAAAATCTCATGAGTTGTGACCTTTATATGCGCAGAGACATAATCCCTTTCGTGAACTCAGTTACACTTCTTAAAAATATCAGATTTATTGTTTACAATTCATCCCGAGCTCTTGTTTATGTATACAGCAAGGCAACTGTCAGTGTTTTCAAAATACACTTATAATCCAGGACAAACTTTACCTTTTGCGCATCTCGCGGTTCATAAGATTCTGAAACACCTCTAATCAAGAATTTAACGACTTGAACGGTAAAGTCAATAAAATAAATCTTCACTATAAATACACAGCGACCCGAAATTCAAAAATAACAAAAACAACTTACGGCGGCGGGTTGGACGTGTGTACATAACGAAACACCCACAGAAACTAAAATATTGCACAAGGGAGAGTCAGAGTATAGTTTTCTTCAGATCAGATCTACTAAACACTCAGAAAACGTCGACTTCTCTCATCTTATTTACCGCACCGCTGAAGACCGCCGACATTTTATAGCTATCTACAGAAATATTGAGTATCATAGGCAGACACGCGCGACGATCCAAACCTACCTCAATATTCCAGCAGTTTTCAAAAGATTTTATTGAAAATTTGCGAAATTTTTGTTTATTTTTTTTCTCCAAAACTATGAGGTTTAGACCCCATGTTATATAAGGTCTTTTTGTTTGTCTTTTCGTTCCTTACCACCAGTTTTTTTAATGACATGAAACTAATTACACCCTGTATTTCTTCTTTCATTTAAACTTTGTCGAGCTCAATTTCATTAATTAGTTCAACTGTTACAACAAATTTAGTGTAGCGCGTCCGAGACCGCGCACGCTTCGCGCGCCATACTTATGTGGCGCCCCGTTCCATTCTCGTGAGTCAAACAAAAAAATCTGGAGCTATAACATTAAAATCCCTGACGACTGGGCTAAATGGGCATAGACAAAGACATAGGCAAATTGTATTGTGGACGTTTGAAATAAAGTAATATTTTTATTTTTGTTAGTATTATTATTACTATCTTATTATTATTGTAAAAATAATGAACACATAATTATTGACAATAAATATTCATAACATATATTTTCCATTTTGCGTACTTATTTTACACTATTACCTTAGTACGGACCTGGGATGACGCCCAAATTTCCGATCTTTCCTAATCACATACACTGATATACTTCTGCGATTCTAAAAAATTATTTTTGCCTGAAATCATTTCTCCAATCGCTGATATGACCTCATTCCTCCGTGCCTAGCATGCCAGTAATTCATGTACGCGTCCAGCAAAACATCGGTAATTCCTGTTCAGTACAGGATATTTTTCATAATTATGCTCTTATTACCTATCCAACATATTCGACCGTAGAGAAGAGAGAGAATCGTAGAAAGAAACAGAATTCGCCTGTTTTTATTCCATTTCATCACGGGATTTTGATGTACGACCAGCTCCCGATAAAAAGCGGCGAACGGATCTAAAATAAAAGCAGAACTAAAGTGAATAATATTTTATGTGTATCTGTTTTCAATATACTAAACGTTTTATTGCATAGATGTATCACTGCTAGGTACAGAAATGTACCCGAGATGCCGTGTTATGGTGTGCTCTTTTTGCTTTCGTTTAAATCGGACCCGCTTTATGGCATTAGATTTTTATCTGTGCTTGTACCAAGTGGCATAAAAGTTAGGGTAATGTCCGCCTATTTGTTTCCCTTAAATTTTATCATATTTCAAGAGCGCATTCGACAACCATTTCAAGAATAATTTTTCTGCTACAGAGTGTACAATGTATCTACGCTTGAAGTTCTCGAACCATTGCATAGTTCTTTTATTTAAATATATTTTTGCCATTTTGCCAAGACTGTTTTATGAGTGAAATCTTAAACTATTTTAATTTGGAATTACCAAATTAGGTTTATTTATTATTTTTTCTTTTATAAAATTAACAATCGAAGAACCTAATCATGAAAACAACCGCCTATAGACAAATATTAGAGTGTATCAACAAATAAATCGCTGAATAAACAATCCTCTGATTTAATCATTATGTTTTGCTTACTTAACAGAATAGAAAAATATCTAATTTGTGGAAAATAAAAGTTTTCCAGCAAATTAGATAATTTTCTATTAAAATATATATAAATTAGTTATAATTTCAGAGATTATATGCATTTAATCGGTTTGTATGCACAATTTTGAACATGTCTAATCTCAAAATCTTCCATAAATATATTGCTTAAAATCGGTGACAATGGAGAGCCCATTGCCATACCGAAATCCTGCTGATAAAAATCATTTTCCAATTGAAAATAAGTTGTTTTTATACACATAGTTAAAAGTTTCATTATGGTATTTACACTCAATTTAGTTCTAGCTTCCAAATTATTTTCGTTTAACAATTTGTCTTTGATTATTTTTAAAGTTTTGTCTACTGGGACGTTAGTAAGCAGATTAACTACGTCAAGAAGACCCACCATATGTGTATTATGAATATTGTTTCCATACATTTTTTCGATAAAATGTTTACTATTTTTTATATACAGTATTTCCAGATAATGGATTAACAATTTTAAGCAAAAATTTTGCAAATTGTGGCATGGCGAAAATTGGTCTTGGAACATTCTGTTTATGTATTTTTGGAAAGCCATAAATTGAGGAGGCTTGCTATAATGCGGCGTAAGCTTCCGTCGTTCAAAGTCATTAAATTCATTTTTGTATTGAAGTAAAGTTCTATAAATTTTGCTATCAATTGATTTTGTTGGGTCTTTACTTAATTTTGCTATGGTCCTTCATTGACAAGTGTCATGATTTTTTCATCATGTGTATTTTAATTTATAATGACTGGCATTACCTTTGTCCGCTGGCCAAATTTTAATGGTTTCATCTCTCTTCAAAGAATATATTGACCGTTTTTCTTCAGTGCTTAAATTTTCATTAATTTTATATTGCCTCTCTAAAGCAATCTTTGCATAATTTAAACCTTTTGACAGGACCAATTTATCTGAAATAGTTATAATTAATTGTTATTAAATAACATTTAGACAATATTTACAAAATCATTGTTTATAAAAATTGCGGGGTAATAGAGGCCCTTTTTTTTAGTTTGATCTAAATATCAAAACGAACAGAACCCACAAAGCTTCTAAAATTCCATTCATTCCGTAAACATTGTCAAATTTAGGTCGATTTTCGTCTAACTTGCCCACACTAATATATAAATAAGAAATCCTCATCAAGGCCATCATTGGACAATTTAGTTTGTGTTAGATATAAACTGCTGGCCACTCGAACTTACACATAGAGACTTTTAGGCAAAATTTAAAGTTCAATATTTTCAACAGGAATGCAAATTTTTGAACGCGGCTTGCAAATTTTAAGAGATAGTTTTTTTCGGATTTAGCTGCATGACGTATATTTATCGTAGGACCATAAGTTTATTATATACGGGGTGATCAATGAAGTCATGCAAAAAATCAAAAAGTTTGTATGAGTGAAATTTCCGCAAAAAATTTTTCGGTCGTTGCAATATGGTTCCTTACTAAGGTAACATCAATATCTCTAGACGGTTTTGTCAGTTTTTGGATTAAGGCCCTTAGGCCTTGTACACACTGCTCAACATAAAATTTGGATACCGAAATCTTTAAAATGCTATAACTTGACATTGGATTGACGGTTCTTGATGATTTTTGCGGATTTGGAATCCTTATTTCACGTAGATTTTCTATGATCTAAGCATTTTATTTGAGGGTTGAAATTTACACATTATACCGGGTCGATAATAAACAAAAACGTAGGGTACGACGCGCTCTAAAAATTTGGCATTATTTAAGTTTTTGTAAAAATAAATTCTCACCTCAAGTTGTTTTTATTTAATGTTCTTCTTACTGTTCTGTCCAAAACTCACACCCCAGTTTGTTGTCTCAAAGAATCATTCAGTTTTACAGAGTTCTTTGTCCACCCCCATGCCCATAATTACGATCGGGTGTAATTTCTACGCGACGCGTCAATTTCAAAGTAGGCATTGGAAAAACAAAATTGTTGCTATGGAATTAAAAACTGTTTACATTATTTTAGAAATAATCTGACATATTTCAATGTTACAATTTTGTAAAGTTTAATTAATATGAGGCGTTTAACCACGGCAGAAAGGGAAAATTGCATTCGACTTCTCAACGAAGGAATGTCAAAACAGCAAGTTGCGCACATTTACAATGTCAGCCGAAAGACAATTTATAATTTGAACCGCCGCGCGCCGCGTCGAAACTACTGGTGATCATAATTATGGGCATGGGGGTGGACATACAAAAAAAAAATAAACCAAAGAACCGAAAGAATTTTAATGAGAGAAACTATGCGGAATAGAACAAAGAACTCTAGAAAACTAAATGACTCTTTAAGACAACAAACTGGGGTGAGAGTTTCGGACAGAACAGTGAGAAGAACATTAAATAAAAACAACTTGAGGTGAGACTTTTTTTTAAAAAACATAACATAATGCCAAACATTTTAAATTATAGAGCCCGTCGCAGAGCAAAATGTGTGCGGTTATTACAACGCCATAGAGCGAATAGGCGGGCATGGGCAAATCGGCATGCGAATTGGGGTAATGCAGAGTGGAGCCATTGTTTATTTACTGACGAAACAAGATTTAATTTGTTTCACTCCGATGGCCGAATGTTAGTTTGGAGAAGGCCAAATCAGCGATATTTGGAGGAAAATATGGCCCCTCAAGAAGCATTTGGTGGCGGAGGTGTTACAGTGTGGGGAGGTATCATAAGAAATGGTAAAACCGAGCTATTCATTACCAACCAAACCATTAATGCTACTGTTTATCAGGAGGAAATTTTGGAACCTATTGTTGTTCCTTTTGCTCGACATTACGGCCCAGAAATTCTATTGGTGGATGACAACGCTCGACCTCACAGAGCGCGAAGGATCACAGAGTTTTTGCAGGCACAAAACATCAATAGGATGGATTGGCCTGCAAAGTCTCCAGATCTTAATGTCATCGAACACGTTTGGTCTTATTTAAAACTTAAAGTAAGATCTCTTGATGTACCCCCTGAAACCTTAGAAACGCTCAGTGAGGCCATTCGTGAAGAATGGGAGAATATTCCACAAGATTTTATAAATAATCTTGTGGATACTCTACCAAATCGTTGTCGGGAAGTAATATTCCGAGCAGGAGGACCAACAAAATATTAGCTTCTCTTTTTTTTAATTAATTTTTTAAGAATTGACTTTTGGTCGTTGTTAAGCAATGTTGTATATTGTAGAATTTAATGTAATAAACTTGTTCTTGTCGCTACGTTTTTGTTTATTATCGACCCGGTATAATGTGTAAATTTCAACCCTCAAATAAAATGCTTAGACCATAGAAAATCTACGTGAAATAAGGATTCCAAATCCGCAAAAATCATCAAGAACCGTCAATCCAATGTCAAGTTATAGTATTTTAAAGATTTCGGTATCCAAATTTTATGTTGAGTAGTGTGTACAAGGCCTAAGAGCCTTAATCCAAAAACTGACAAAACCGTCTAGAGATATTGATGTTACCTTAGTAAGGAACCATATTGCAACGACCAAAAAAATTTTTTGCGGAAATTTCACTCATACAAACTTTTTGATTTTTTGCATGATTTCATTGATCACCCCGTATATAATAAACTTATGGTCCTACGATAAATATACGTCATGCAGCTTAATCCGAAAAAAACTAGCTCTTAAAATTTGCAAGCCGCGTTCAAAAATTTGCATTCCTGTTGAAAATATTGAACTTTAAATTTTGCCTAAAAGTCTCTATGTGTAAGTTCGAGTGGCCAGCAGTGTATAAGTATTTCGTTACTTACAAGTAAGTTCATAAATTCTCGTAATTTTAAGGAAAAATGCTTTTCAAAACTAAGCCCCTCTCTACTAAGTTCTGCTTACTGGCAGTCCTCAGTTAACGCGATATTATATTTATGGCATTTTCCTGCTGCAAAACACATTTTTATTACGCTTTACTGCAATGGACAGTGGCGGCTGGATATCTATCTTCTAAATATAACAATGATTTTTCGTTAGGTACATTAAAATCAAACGAAGACTAGAATAGCACAATAGCAAAATTATGAGCTCCAGAATAAGGGCGAAAAACGTTTCAAAGGCTAAGCATTTCCAAGAAACAGAATGATAGATTTCATGAAAATGTAATCCATTAGAATGAAACATTTTTAAAATAAGGTAGGTAAATATATTCATTTTAGGCCTTTGTTCTGATTTTTAACTGAATCATCATGGCCGTAGGGGGTTATTTAGCTTTTTATTTACTTGTTTGGGAGGTTTTCGAGTTCTCAGATTATAAATATTTAAGCGTAATTTTCAAAGTTTTTAAAATATTTATTTTGCATTTCGCTTCGCCGCGCCGTAAACAAGATGCATGTCAGCCTGCTCTTGAAAAAAAAATGATTGTGCAGTTTTGGTTTCCCAACGAGTTTTGTAGTTTACGCAGGACAACAAACAAATAATGTTCCGCTCCAAAGACTAAACCTTATCACGCCTATTTTTAATACACTGGATTGAGTATGTGGTAGGTTCCTTGTGAAACATCTTTAGAATAATTATTTTTAGAAAAGGGAAACAACAATGCTTTTTGATGTTTCAAATAAAAACTGTATTTTTATACACTCTACATGTTTCGGCTTGCTAGGCCTTTCTCAAGAGCATTACAGATGAATACTAAAGCTATGAGGGCGGTTGTTCTAAAATAAGATAATTCACAGATTGATATAACTGAAAAAATAGAAATAAAAAATATACTAAGAATTTGCATTGAACAGAATTACTTTCAATTTGGCGGTGAATTTTATAAACAAAAATGCGGCTTACCAATGGGTTCCCCTATTTCTCCTTTGTTAGCAGAGATATTTGTGGCAAACTTTGAAAATGTAATTTTTAGCAGTAATAGCAACCTAAATGTATATGTTTTCTATTGGACTCGTTATGTTGATGATATTTTTTGCATATGGACCGGTACAGAAAGGAATTTACATAGTTTCCTTAATTTATTGAATTCATTTAATAGTAAAATCCAGTTCACATTAGAGAAAGAAAAAAATGGTCAATTAAACCTTTTAGATATGAATATTAAAAAACATCGTAATCAATTAAAATTTAGTATTTATCTAAAACCCACTACAACAGACACAGTCATACATTATAATTCACAACAATCTTGGCAAATTAAACTCTCTTCGTTTCATAGCCTAATACATAGACTCACAAATTTCCCCTTAGACGAAGATGCGTTTAAAAAAGAATGTCAAATATAAATATTTCATACTTATTCATGGATGTTGCCTTGGTTTTGCATGGAACATCGTTATGAGTGGCTTTGTGCTTTTCTGATGAGTCCAGAATAAGGACGAAAAACGTTTCAAAGGCTAAGCATTTGCAAAATGTAATTCATTAGAATGAAAAAAAATTTAAAGTCAAGGTAGGTAAATAAATTAATTTCAGGCCTTTGTTCTCATTTTTAACCGAATTTACATATCGTAGGGGATCATGTAGATACTAGTTTAATCTGCCTAGCCGTAGGACACTATGTTGGATGCTAATGTTATATGTAATGAGAATGGCAAATAAGAATTTTTACTTGTTAGCATAACCAGAAGGCAGGTTATTGAAAGAATGCAAAGATTTCATTAATATTTTTACATATTGTTTTTATTTTAGTTCTCATAGATAGTTTTTCTTTCCGCTGTTTGGAAAATCCTATAAAAAATATGTTTCAAGTTACATAATGCTAAGGTAAATGAACGTTTAGGAAATGAGTCAATATGGGAATTAATTAAGGATACGGTAGATGGAAATAAGAATTTAAAAAATCGGTAAAGGTCTTTACACAGAACTTCCCTCGTTATTTGTGCATGGCGGTCACTCTAAAAAATTAATAATTACGAAGTAACATTGAGAATAATGTTACGGATTTCCACCCTTTTGGAAACACCCTGTATGAATCCGTGGGTTCTAAATAATTTCAACAAGAGATAAACACTACTAACACTTTATTTAACAATTTACTAACTGTACAATACTTGTTTACTTAATAGTTAACCTCACTTTTCACCGAACGTGTCACTTCTCAAAAATAAACTTCCCCTTCCGCGCTGGTAATCGCGCCTTATATACTCCGAATTTGAATCTCTAGATCCATCTAGAAGCAATCAAGAATCTTCTCCTTCTTCCAGAAAAGTCCGTTTTATTCTCTTGGCTTCCAGTCACAATCAATAGGCATAGGCGTACCATCTCCTTTTCCAAGGGGGTGTAATTCATAACACTGCCCCCTCCTTAAGCCTGATCGTCCCGATCAGGCAACTCAGAATCATCGATGTATTTCGCCAGCCTGTCCAAATGCACGATCTTCATCTTAGACTTTTTGCTTCGTTGAATTCGATAGACGACGTCATTAATTCGGGTAATAACAGTATACGGTCCATCCCAAGGCGGTTGAAGTTTCGGTGACCTTCCTTTCTTCCGCTGTGGGTTGTACAGCCAAACCAGGTCTCCTGCCTTGAATCCTTCTGAACTACCCTTACGGTCATACCGAGCCTTCATTCTGTCACTGGCTATGGTGATTTGGTCTCTAACTAAGTCATGGACATTCCTTAGCCGTTCACTCACTTCATCTACATAGCTGTTCACAGGAAGCCGTTCTCCACCTGGTGTTCCAAACATCAAATCACATGGCAGTCTTATCTCATGTCCAAATACTACACGAGCCGGAGTCTGTTTTGTAGTTTCGTGGATAGCAGCTCTATATGCCATGAGGAAAAACGGTATGTGGAGATCCCAGTCACGTTGATTTTTATGAACGACTTTAGAGAGATGTTCTTTCATAGTCTTATTATGTCGCTCCACCATTCCATCTGATTGCGGGTGAAGGGCTGTCGTCCGTGTTTTGTGTATTCCCAATAACTTGCAGATTTGCTGAAATACCCCTGACTCAAAATTTCTCCCTTGATCTGAATGCAGCTCCAGGGGTACACCAAACCGACATATCAAGTTATCTACCAAGACTTTGGCGACAGTAACCGCTTCTTGGTTCGGAATTGCGTAGGCTTCAGGCCATTTACTAAAATAGTCCATGGCAACCAGTATGTACTTGTTACCATCCTTGGTTACTGGGAATGGTCCGGCTATATCGATCGCAATCCTCTCAAAAGGAGCCCCGACGTTATATTGCTTCATTGCACCCCTACTTCTAGTCTGTGGTCCTTTACTGGCTGCACAAATTTTACAATTACGACACCACGCTTCAACATCTTGACGACTATTTACCCAGTAAAATCGTTCACGTACTTTATTCAGGGTCTTGTTAACGCCGAAGTGTCCACCGGATGCTCCATTATGCACTTCCTGAAGTACTTTCGGTACTCGACACCTGGGAATCACTAGACGCATAACAACTTGCTTTCCATCCGGGCTCTCCCATGCTCTTTTTAACAACCCGTTCATAACTCTAAGTGAGTCCCACTGTGCCCACAAAGCCTTCAATCCAACTGCTTTGTCTGAAACATCCTTCCACTCTGGTCGAATTCCTTTTTCCTTTGCTCTCAATATAGCCCCAATCTCTGCATCGTTCAGTTGTTCTTGTCTCAGAGCTTCAGTTGTCCAATCATCTGGAACGTCTATTTTAATAGTGTTGACTACTCCCGTGCCCTGCTGTTTCTCCACATGGCGGCAGTGCTTGCAGTCGTCCTTGCATGGTCTTCTAGATAAAGCGTCTGCGTTCTTATGAGATCTTCCTGGTCGATGCTCGATTTTAAAGTCGTACTGTTGCAGCCGTTCTATCCAACGAGCCAGTTGACCTTCCGGGGTTTTCAACTGCAACAGCCATTTCAACGCAGCATGGTCGGTCCTGATTTTGAAATGTCGTCCATAGAGATACTTATGAAAATGGTCCACTGATTTGACGATGGCCAATAACTCTTTTCTGGTTACACAATAGTTTCGTTCTGGTTTGGAGAGCACCTTGCTGAAGTACTCGATCACTCTTTCCTCTCCGTTCTGAATTTGAGACAGCACACAACCAATGGAAGAATTGCTGGCATCTGTATCTAAAATAAAAAGTCCATTCTGTTGTGGGTATGCTAGTACAGGACCAGTGCATAGAGCTGCCTTCAATTTTCTCCATGCTGTTTCACACTCCGGTGTCCACTGGTACTGAACTTTCTCTTCTGTTAGCCGGTGTAATGGCTTCGCAATGTCTGCAAACCCTTCCACAAAGCGTCTATAATAAGTGCAAAGGCCAAGGAAGCTTCGTACTTCATGAACGTTAGATGGCCTTGGCCAATCTCGTACGGCAGAAATTTTATCGGGATCCGTTTGTATTCCCTCTGAAGACACTACGTGCCCAAGGAATTTAACTTCTTTCTGAAATAGTAAACACTTCTTCGGGTTCAACTTCAGGTGTGCATTCCTTACTCGTCCAAATACTTCTTGAAGATTTTTCAAATGTTCTGTAAAGTCTCGTCCCATAACCAGCACGTCATCAAGGTAAACCAGGCACGTCTTCCAGGTTAGCCCTCGTAGTACAAATTCCATCAATCGTTCAAACGTGGCTGGAGCATTGCAAAGTCCAAAAGGCATCACCGTAAATTGGTAAAGACCACTGCCTGCTGAAAATGCTGTCTTTTCCTTATCATCAGGATGAAGTCCAACTTGCCAATAACCGCTCCTAAGGTCTAACGTCGAAAACCACCGTGAGCCTGCCAATGTACTTAACGTGTCATCAATCCGGGGTAATGGGTAACTGTCTTTCTTCGTCACATCGTTCAATTTTCGATAATCGACACAAAATCTTAACGTTCCGTCCTTTTTGGCAACCAAAACTACTGGCGATGACCAGGGACTTGTTGACTCCTCAATAACTCCATCTTGTAGCATCTTATCTATCATTGTTGAGGCTTCTTTTTGTTTTGCTAGCGGAAGCCTCCTAGGTTGTTGTCGAATAGCAAGTGAGTCACCAGTATTTATCCGATGCTGGACTATATCTGTTTTTGTAAGGGCCTCCGTACTTTTGGCAAATACTGAACTTTCTTTTTCCAGGAACTTGAGCGCCTCCTCTCGTTCATCCTCAGATAAATGCTCCAACTGGGAGCTCAGCAAGGTCAAAACTTCCTGGTCTATATTTGTAGATGAATTTCCCTCCGTTTGTTCTTCGCACCTTGCTACCCATGTGACCGGTTCATAGGAGCCAATCGGTTTGCCTTCTTTGATTGTTACTGCATGGGAATTTAAATTGACGACTCTAATTGGGATTTTATCTTTAGTCCGGGTTAAAGTTCTTGCCACAACAATATTGGTTAGGGACTTAATCGATTCGTCACCTTCCACCAGGCCAACACGGTAGCCTCCAGGATTTCCTTCCAAGGCAGCATCGATGATCTGTTCCGAATGAGCAGGAATCTTAATCGTCTTTGTTGTCAATAGCCTTGCTTTACGGAATTGGTCATCTGCGGTTGCCAGGATAAATTCCTCATTCCCAATTTTCAAGACTCGCTCCCCTACGTCAACAATAAACCTCTTCTCTTCCATGATGTCCAGTCCCAAAATGAAATCATCTGTAATGTCAGCCACAATGACCTTGTAATTGAATCTCAATCGTCCAACCTGCAGTTCCAAATTGACCTCTCCATGGACCGCAGCCCTGTCTCCCGTGGCTGTCCGAATAATTACTTCATTTTGCTTCTTCTTAATCTGCAAGCCTGATATAAACCCTGGCCGCACTATTGATGACGTAGCGCCAGTGTCAACAGTAAACACACACTTTCTTCCATTCACATATCCTTGCAACAGCAGACTACTTGGAATTCTTCGCAGCTGGGAAATCTTTATTTCTCTGGGGGCACCGTGTTCCCTAGCCAGCACAGCCCCCTTGGTGCTGGCTATCTTTAGTTTTCCTGCTGCTCTTCTACATTTACAGCATTTACTCGTCTGTCCGAGTTCTGCTGTCGACAGTCTCGTTTCATATGTCCCATCCTGCCGCAGTTGTAGCATTTAATACCTCCACTTGGCCTTTCTCTGTTTTGTTGGTTTTCCTGTCTTCTTGGAGGATTCGATTGAGCCAGTAATTGACCGATCATTTTATTCGTATTGAGAATCGCGTTCAAGATAGGGTTTTGGTCTCTCTCTTCTGGCTGCGATTCTTCAAGCATCATAGCCCGCACTCTTGACTTTGGAGTATCCCTATAGACGGCTTCTACCTCTAATGCATGCACCAAGGCTTCACTACTACTTTTATGTCGGGATAGCCTGAGGACTCGCCTGATCTCCTCGTCCCTTATCCCGTCTAGGAATGCCCCCACTGCCAATTGCTCTTTAAATTCTTTTGGCGCATTAGGATAAGCTAAGTGTGCCAGTCTTTCCACCGCAGCTTCAAATTCTTGCAGGCTCTCTCCAGCTTTCTGAACGCGCACTTTCAGCTGGGTCTGGTATACTTGAGCAAGGTGTTGATCTCCATATCGTAGATCTAAGGCAGCTTCTAAAACTCTAAAATTACGTTGTTGGTCCGCCGGAATTGTCTGGAGCAACTCCAACGCTTGGCCTCTTAAAGCCACGATTAATGCCTTAGCTTTCTCTTCATCATTCCAGTTGTTTGCACTCGCTGCTGCCTCAAACTGTGTCTTGTAAGTCATCCAGGAACTTTGACCATCAAAGGAGGGAATTTTTAATCGCTGGCCTGACGATACCAGTTGCTGGTTTCCTCTATCCCTCAACTGTTGTTTAAGCTGGTCAATTTCTCCTTCTACCTGGTGCATTTTCTCTTCAACCTTGTCTACTTTTTCTTTCACTTCGCTTACGTCTTGCTCGACTTTATTTTTAAGTTCTTCAGTGACGGCAAATATGGCATTCTGTTGGCTTTCTATAATTTTCCTTAGTTCGTCTCTCTCTTTTTGTTGTTTAATGTCCAAGTCTTGCATGATTTTTCTCAATTCTTCCTGACGTCGTTTCTCTTCGTCTTGATGTCGTTTCTCCTCGTCTTGATGTCGTTTCTCCTCTTCTTGTTTTTCCTCTTGACGTCTTCTCTCTTGATCCTCAAAAATTTTTCTTAATTCTTCTTGACGTTTTTGTTCTTGTTCTTGGCGTCTTTTTTCCCGTTCCTCCTTCTCTTCCTGGCGTTTTCTTTCCTGTTCTTCTTTCTCTTCCTGGCGCTTTCTTTCCTGATCCATCATCATCTTTTGCATTTGGGCCATAAAGTCCTGCATTTGTTGTTCGGATGCCATGCTTCTGGTCGTTACCGGCATACAATTACGTTGAAATCAAATAAGTTTAATATAATTACGTCACTATCGGTAATGGAACTGTCCAGAAAACCCTCAAAACGGCACGAAAAAGTCTTATCTAGAGTCTTTGTCACTTAACCTCTAATGTCCAACAAAATGTTCCAAAAATGTCTCAAAAATGCACTTAAACACTATTTTTCCTGTTCGAAAATAAACCTCGAACAATGTCCAGTAAATTAGTCCTTCCTGTGTTAGCACTAACTCCGAGAATACTGTCCCAGTCTTCTCAACACTCCCGAAAAAATCCTCTTGTCAAAATTCCGCTTCCGACACCAAAATTGTTACGGATTTCCACCCTTTTGGAAACACCCTGTATGAATCCGTGGGTTCTAAATAATTTCAACAAGAGATAAACACTACTAACACTTTATTTAACAATTTACTAACTGTACAATACTTGTTTACTTAATAGTTAACCTCACTTTTCACCGAACGTGTCACTTCTCAAAAATAAACTTCCCCTTCCGCGCTGGTAATCGCGCCTTATATACTCCGAATTTGAATCTCTAGATCCATCTAGAAGCAATCAAGAATCTTCTCCTTCTTCCAGAAAAGTCCGTTTTATTCTCTTGGCTTCCAGTCACAATCAATAGGCATAGGCGTACCATCTCCTTTTCCAAGGGGGTGTAATTCATAACAATAATAATCGGAATATAGTTATTGCTATTATTACAAAGAAAACTTGATAAGTTTTGGTCAAAAAAATATACAGTTTGCTCAATACTAATAAACAGGTGCCACATATGGCAGGCTTGCGCAAATACCTTTACAAATGTCCACCATGACTGAATTATTTCTTGGGATGACCACCCTGTACATTTTTCAATAAAAGTATAATAGGTGTATATGTCAGATATTATTGCCATCCGTCACATCAATCCAACATTCACGTAATGGAATGGAAGTATAGTGGTGGTTAAAAAATTTCATTTTTATTTTAATTTTTCAAAAATGTAAAAAAAAAAAATTTAAATTTTTTCTTCTGAAATAGGTTTAAAATGTCAAACGTAGAAATTTTAAATTTGAGCAAAAAGGAACGTCCGTCTATTCTATAATAGTGGTAAAAGAAGTTTAAGATTTAAAAATTACACATTTTTTTAAAATAGGTTTAGAATGTCATGAAACGTGAAACTTTTAAATTTGAGTAACAAAGTTTCCATCTATTCTAGTGTTAATTTTTTTCCAAACTGGTAACAAAATGTTGCAAATTTTTTTTTTTTCGAAATTGGTTTGGAATGTCATGAAACGTGGAAATTTTAAATTTGAGCAAACCAATTTTTTTGTCTATTCTATAGTAGTGATAAATAGATTAAAAATGTTTTCAAACTTTTCTAAAAATTTTTCAAAAACATTTTTAAATTTGTTTGAATAGTTTTAGAATGCCATGGAAACGTGGATAGTTTAAATCTGAACAAAGAAAAAAATTCTATCTTAGAGGTAAAATTTTTTAAAAATAGTAAACAAAATTTCTAATTCTTCTTTTAAGTAAATATATTTAGAACGCTATCAAACGTGGACATTTTAAATTTGAAGAAATAAAAAAAATCCATCTATTTTAGTGGTAAAAAAAATTTCAAAAATGTTGGTAAAAAAAAATTTCAAAAAATTTTCAAATTTTTTTTTTTTGAATCAGGCTTAGAATGCCATGAAACGTGGAAATTTTGAATTTGAAGAAAAAAAAACTATCATTTTAGTAGAAAAAATTTTTTCAAAAATGTTGATAAAAAAAAATTATTTTTTTTTTAATAGTTTTAGAATGCCATGAAACGTAGAAATTTTAAATTTGAGCAAAAAAAAATTTTTATATCTTGGTAAAAAATTTTGCAAAAATGTTGGTGAAAAAAAAATTTTCAAAAATTTTTTTTTTCAGTAATAGGTTTAGCGTGTCATGAAACGTGGAAATTTTAAATTTGAACAAAAAAAATTTTTTTTTATCTTGGTAAAAATTTTTTCAAAAATGTTGGTGAAAAAATTTTGAAAAATTTTTTTCCCGAAATAGGATTAGCGCGTCATGAAACGTGGAAATTTTAAATTTGAGCGAAAAAAAATTTTTTTCACTATTTATTCCGTTTAGACGGTCCACCCTGTATATTTTCCAGTGAAATTTCTACCAGTTCTGCGCTGACAGTAGCGTCAACTACCTGCCAAATTTGACTGCTCTCCGTCTAGTAGTTTTTTAGTAAATGCACCAACAGACAGACAGACCGACAGACAGACAGACTGACGGAATTGAAAAACCCATATTTTCGTAATCTACGTGTTCTGAAACGTCAGAATCCGAAAAAATCTCGGAGGGTGATTTTTTCTCGAATACAATACTTCCCTTCGGTATGCGAGGGAAGTAAAAATGGTGAGTGAGATAAACACTATTCATGATGCCAAAGAAATCACTAACATCGTTCAATATCTATGGTGTATTTCCAGAAATATTTAAAGTAGCTAAAGTTATACCATTACAAAAAAGGGGATAATACTTGTATAGAGAATAAACCAGTATCTTTATCAAGTTCTATCTCAAAGGTACTGGAGAAAATTATGTTTGGTAAAATAATGATTTTTTTGCAACGACAATATTTTAGACAATGCGCAACATGGTTTTAGGAAGGGTAGGAACACACAATCAACATTACTTGATTTCTTAAATAAATTGTACCTTGTTTCGGTCTATTCATGGATCTAAGTAAAGCTTTTGACTTCGTCAACCACGCTTGGTAAAGGAAAATAAAATATATTATTGTTTTTTTAAATTTATTGAATTGGGAGGATCCATACAAAAATTTGCCCAGAAAAATAACTGCATAATTGCGTCATGGATATAATAAAAAATCACACTGAGTTTTGAAAAAAAAACTCTTTATTTATTAATTTATTAAATAAAACACACTGTGCACATAGAACTAAGGATACTGTGAAAAGTACAGTTGGACACATCCCTACAATTTTTTCCACGTTGTATTCTCTTGCATAGTTTTTAGATGTCCACAGTAAAGAAGTTATGCCTCTTTTTGTTGCGTTCTTGTTTTCCTAATTTTCGAACAGATGCAATGAATTTTAATTTTTTAATTATGGCGAAGGCGCGGATATCAACAGTGAAAGCTAATGGCGGTAGTGATGACAGAAAAAAGACGGATAAATACGAGTGAGACTCGCTCCCTGAGGGTTTCGTACCGTTATATGGGGTGACTTAATTATTTCCACTTCCACGTAGTGAAGTGGAAAAGTCGTTAAAAAAACTTCAATTTTTTTTTTCTTGAAATGGGCTTAGAATGTCATAAGACGTCGAAATTTTAAATTTGAGCGAAAAGAAATTCTGTCTGTCTGTCTGTTGGTCGAGCAGTCGGTCTGTCTGTCTGTTTGTCTGTCGGTCTGTAACTATTGTTGTGCCTAGGTTTTCTCAGCAACCGTTTAAGATATTGACATGAAATTTGGTACACATATGTATCATGACGAGATCTGAAACTAGATTATATTTTGCACTAATTTTGGTGAAGGGTGGGGGTTAAATAGGGGTAAATAAGTGAAGCAAGCTGGTATGAGTACAGTAACTTTGGTGTATACCGGATGAGTCACGAATTGCGCTCGCCCCGATATTTCCTAAAATATTTGGAATAGAAAATTGAAATTTGGAGGCCTTATTACACGACTAAAATGCCATCTTTTCAATAAAAAATCAAGTTTGGTGCACATCCGGTTTGACCGGAAATGCCCACAACTTTCGATTTTTAAATGGAACACCCTATATTTTTTACATTTTTGGAATCTAGAGGAAATTTTGAATACAATACATCCATTTTGGTCACTTTTTGATAAACATTAAAAATTTTATTAAACAATCTATTTCTGAATCCAGAGTGCTGTGGTGCCCAAAATATATTTTAGTTTGTGTGCTACGTTACTATAAAAATAAAAAGAGCAATATGATTGCATTACTTAATTCTCTAGAGGCGTTTAAAATTTTTAAATGTGATTTTTTACCCACTAACTCGGTTTTTTTGAATGGGAATTTAATCGTTCACCAACATTTTTAAATACCTTATTTTCATACGAATCTAATGATACCAAAATTTTGAAAATCCGCTCAGAAATATTTGAGATTTCAGCCAAAATACCATGCATCCAAGCTTTTAGAAACATGCGGCTAATAGATAATAGATTAGTGGGCTTTGGAAACTAAAATGGCACATTTCTGTGTAAATCTGGTAACCTAATAACATTGGAAAAATCATAGTAGCCATTGAATGTAATAAAACAATATCAGCTGTCAGACAGACTCGTGTAGTTATAGGCAGTCTTGAGCTATCAAACATTTAATAATTGTGAGCGCAAAGAACGTTACAATTAAGTTTAGCATAGGTATGTGGAGGTAAACACAATTACATCCACAAGGACATTTGCAATAGAATGCGACATCAGTTTGATTTTCAGAGTTTTATTTAAATGAACATAAATATCGGGCCTATAAATAAATAAAAATCAATTCCGTTTGAACAATTAAACTTAAACTAGGTAACAGTAGGTATCTTTAAAATAATTAATATAATTAAACCATAAATTGACATTTATAGATATTGTTCAAAATGTCCACCATTTTTTTCTATACACAATTCGGCTCTGCGTACAGTTGCTTGAATGGCTCTACGCAATTCAGCCGGCGTTATTTCATTAAGAAACAATTCTTACAGGACTATGAGGCCATAAACTTTAGTATTTGGTACTAATTTCAACTCAATATCACTAGCCGTTCCCGAAAAAAAGGGTCTTGACGGACAGACAAACAGACAGACAAAAATTTAAACAAGAAATTGGTCCCGGAAGCTGTTACTATGCGGTAATTCACAATCACAAAAAACGAATAAAACACTATTGTTTTTTACTAGTATAATATAATTTCCATCAATGTGAAGAGATAGTACTACTCCCATGATTGGTCTTTCTCTGAGTGATTTATTACTCTCTCTCTCTTTTCCCAACAAAATATAATATAGTGTACTGTTACGAAAAAGGTAAATAAATAAAATGTTACCTATACACTTTTCTCAGTAGGATATACTACAGTGTTCATCGACTACTCTTTTGGACAGTTACCATATTACTAATTTTATGTGAAAACACATCTCGCAAGCCACACGTGGCATTATTAATGTACGAAAGGTCATAGCGACTTGAAACCGTGTATAATTGGTATCATGAAGGGCAACATTTTGGGCCATATGGTAATCGAGGTGTTAAAGATACCTCTACGTTTACCTAGTTTAAATTATTCAGTACCGACGTTTACTTGATTAGAGGGAAGATTTCGGTGTGTCGGCTGGCACGCAAGTTAATAAAATAGTTTGGTCAATTATGCATGTGCTTTGTCAAAGAGGGTTATGCAAGATGGGTCTGTTATAATTATTAGCATTTATGGCCTATGTAGCGTTGACATTTTTTTCCATGTTTAGGCCTTTGAAATTACGTTTCCTCTTGTAGGCCGTGGATTATATACAGAATTAGTCTATTTCTATAATTTTCACATCCGCCTAGTGAAGTGAATGAAAGTGTAGTGGGTAATAGTATAAAATAATCAATTTTTTTTTGAAGTAGGTTTACCATATCACGAAACGTAGTGATTGTAAATTTGAGGGGAAAAAGAATTTCTGTCTGTCAGTTGATATGTCTATCGATCGATCTGTCAGTCTGTCGGTCGGTCAGTCTCCGTCTGTAACTTTCTTTGTGCGTACGATTACTTTGAAACAGTTAACACCATATTGACTTGGAATTTGGCACACGTAAGTATTATAATGAGACCTGTAACTAGATTAAATTTTACGCTTGTTATGATGAAGGGCTGAACAGTAAATTAGTGGAAATAGTAGATTAGCTTAGATTAGATTATATCAGATTTAATAGACGAAGTAATTTTTGGCAAGTCAAAGCAGATAGAGAAAGTATTACAAGGCAATGTATAAAAACAAACGAGAAATAAAAGGATTCACCAATAAAAAATATACATATATACATAAATATATATACAGGGTTGGGCAATAGTCCCGGAACGGCTCGATTACAGCCGAACGGGACCTCGTGTCAACTTCGGGTTTTCGACACTGTATTCAGCGAAATTTTTAGAACTTCTTGACATGTATTTCAGGACCGTGACGTCATTACGTTCGGAGGTGTGACATAAGTGTCAATTTTTTTAAATGAAACACCCGGTATATTTTTCCATATTTGTATACTTTAAGGAGTCCCAAATTCAACGATGTAACGTTTGTATGGATTCTGTTATGTAATGTGGTCTCAATAAGGGAAAATTAGAAATTAGAATCGTAATTAACAGAGAATAGTTTTATTTTATTAAATGTTCAAATTGGAATCCTTCCACTGCCTGACAATGTGCTAGCCTGTCCACAAATTCCCGCTGAACATTTTGGAGGTGCTGAGGTGTAATATTATCAGCAACCGCTAGAATTCTTTCTTGAAGCTCTTGTACCGTGGCAGGTCTTGTGCGATACACCACAGACTTCAAATGACCCCAGAAAAAAATCAAGAGGGGTTAGGTCAGGTGACCTAGCTGGTCATTCGATATGACCCCTTCTACCTATCCATCTCCGGGGAAAGACAGTGTCCAAAAAATCTCTTACAATTCTGGCATAGTGTGGCGGAGCTCCGTCTTGCTGGAAGAAGTACACGTCATTTGCGATCACCTGAGGATTTTCGCGGTTGGGAAATATCTGAATTACAGCGGGTGTAACTCTTTTGCGTAATAAAGTTAAATATGTATCAGCAGTTAAATTACCATTTAGAAAAAGCGGCGCTATTACATGTATACCCGCCCAGACATTTACTTTTTGTGGATGTTGTGTGTGCATTTCTTCCATCCAATGTGGATTCTCAGCAGACCAATAGCAACAATTGTGACGATTGACAAATCCATTTGAACAAAATGTAGCCTCATCGGAAAACAAAATGCGATCTACAAACTGGGGTGTCTCGTCTAAGAAATTCATAATTTGTTGGCAAAACTGCATTCGACGATCAGGGTCATCTTCCGCAAGTTCCTGAAGTAAGCTGACTTTGTAGGGATGTATTTTATTTCTCCTGAGTATTCTTCGAATGGATCTTTCACTGTTACTAGTTTCTAATGAAAGTTTCTGAATTGACGTTTTAGGCTCCTCCTGAATCGCTAACAGTACTTCTAAAGCTCTGTCGTCGTTTGTCGCTGTTTTTGGGCGGCCAGTTTTTGGTAAGTTCTTGACATTTCCCGTATGTTCAAAATTGTGCAAAATTCGACATGCTGTCGACTTGGAAATCGGGTTTCGCTCAGGAAAGGTATCGTTGAAGAGGTCACTTGCTTCCTGAAGGGATCGACGCCTCTCTCCGAATCCAATCATCATGAGTAAAGTTATCCGTTCAGTGTCGTTCAGTTGAGCCATTTTAAAGACACGTTCTTAGAATCATAAATTAGTAGTACAAAAGTAATGTCACAGTGACGTTTATACCACGACTTACTTAGATAAACTAGTAAAATAATGAGAACAATTTAACTATGACCTGTGTTTTTATTAAACTACTACAAAAAAACTTGTTTACGTGGGTCTTACTTTTGTAAAAAAATTGTAAAAAAAGAGTGTTTTTTTTGGATACAGCTGTTTGGATATCCACTGTTCTCTGTTAATTACGATTGTAATTTCTAATTTTCCCTTATTGAGACCACATTACATAACAGAATCCATACAAACGTTACATTGTTGAATTCGGGACTCCTTAAAGTATACAAATATGGAAAAATATACCGGGTGTTTCATTAAAAAAAATTGACACTTATGTCACACCTCCGAACGTAATGACGTCACGGTCCTGAAATACATGTCAAGAAGTTCTAAAAATTTCGCTGAATACAGTGTCGAAAACCCGAAGTTGATACGAGGTCCCGTTCGGCTGTAATCGAGCCGTTCCGGGACGATTGCCCAACCCTGTATATACAAATATGTACATCACAAACAAAAATAAAGAGAATACTATAGAAAAGACGGGGTAAATCTGGGCCAAATTCCAAAACGAGATAGAATGACCAGAGCATAACAATCAAGCTGAAAAAAAAATAAAATGCTTCCTTGTTCCACATGACTGGCCCAGCTAAGAGAATCGTCCAAAACAACGCCAAGAATTTTGATGCTGTTACCTTTAATTAGTGTATTATTTGTTTAAAAAATAATGTTTGTGTTTTCTCTCCATTTAATTTAAGATTATTTGAAGAGAACCAAGCGCCAGCTTGTTTTATGGAACTAGTGCTATCCTCATTTAAGTTGTCAATATTCAAATTAAAATCAATACTGGACGTATCGTCGACATAAGCGATGCATATCTTAGGTTAACATTAACATATAAAATCACAGGGGCCCCAAGACAGAGCCTTGAGGCATCCCATACTTGACCGGAAGAAGTTCTGAGGTTATATTATCGACAGAGACACATTGTTGTCTGTTATTAAGATAAGAATAGAAACGATTTAAAGACAGACCTCGAATACCATAAAAGTTCATCTTTTCTAATAGAATTTCATGTGAGACACAGTCGAAAGCCTTTGATAGATCGCACAAGCTAACAGACATATGTTTGCTCTCCTCACGGCCCTCAACTATGTCACACATTAATTTAAAAACCGCCATGGTATCTTATTTCTGTTCTGTTCTAATAAATCCAGTTAGTAAGTAAAGTAAACCAGAAGCCTAGGACTCAATTTTTTATATCATCTGCCACCCCATTGTCTCAGCCACTCCATTATTTATTTATTAGAGATTAGAGAGGTTAACCCTATAAAATTATGATTTAGTGTGTGTACGAGAACAAAAGTTCTTAATAAATTTTTTGGCATTAGCCACCCTCACTACCTTAGAACAACTGTGTTGTAATTAAAATTATAGCATTAAGGTGTCTTCGTTTAAAAACTCTTGGATAGAATATCTGGATGTAGAACTAGTGATTCCATAGGCAGCGGTTTTTTAAACTATTTATTTCATTTTCAAAAGTTATTTTAGCTGTATGCAAAACATTTGGAATATAAAAATTAGGCTTTACAACAATACCACCTTGGTTGCAGTAAATATGAATGAGCTCATGCACCTGCTCGATAATCCTCAAGCAATAGGCTCTGAGTATGGTTTAAATGTAAATAACAACAATACGAAATGATTGTAGACCAAACAAATGAAAGGCACCTAGACCCACTACAACAATATCTTATATATTCCGGCCCTTGTCCACATTGCAAGCAACTGCGAATATGAAGTTCGACTAAGTCAAGGTCAGTAAAATTCCACTTAAGCAAAATTTGATGAGTTGCTGTCAAACTTGTAAAACAATAAAGGGAGGCCAACTAGAATGACGTGTGGATTACATGACGTTGTGGTAAGAAGAAGATGAATCGTAAATATAAAAGTACAGATTTCACTTTTACTTCGAAAAATCTTATCTTATTCAACCAATGCAGCTACGTAGTCACTAAAACGGAACACTCTGAGCGCGTTACGGTGCAATATATTTAGATTTTAGCACTTTTGGATGTGTCAACCTAAATTCCTCCAACTTAATTACCTACTAAAGTTAAATATACGATATCAATTAAGCAGAGCGGTGTATCTGCCGAACATAAAAATCATCGCAGTTTCAATTATCCCACTTACATCAATTCCTCTATATCAGTACACTTTATTATGTATACTCGTATGCATAGCAAACATCAAAACAATATAATACGTGAATACATTGTACTTTGACAAATTGCACGTGTATCGTACCTGTGCTTTGTGTGGGGCAGTGGCGTCGCAATGAGGCGGTTGTGGGCTGAAAAGTATTAGTAGTCAGTTTAATAGTAGTTAAAGTATCTAATAATATTTCGTAAAGACGATCAGAAATAATGATTCATAAACTGTAATTTTTTCGCCATTAATCATTTCTTAACGATATCCTTCGTAATAATAGAAGTATTTTTAAAAAGTAAGCGCCAACAAATCGTTTAAATCCAAAATTGCAGATAGCCATGAAAATGACAGACATTCGCAACAATTGAATTAGTCTTGACTTACTCACTAATTTTCTGAAGCAAGTGTATTAAAGTTGTTATGAACAAGAAAATTAATATGAAATAGCTGAAAATTATTCAAGAGATGAAAAAGTTGACATGATCATTATTTATGGAGACGACGTAATGCAAGTAGAGCACAAAGTCTGTATGGACGGAGATATCCAGAAAGAAGACAACCTCCGAGAAACTATTTCGCCCGGTTGGAGCAACAATTTAGAACTGAACCTAATGTAGAAATTGAAGAAAGATTTATTGTGGATAAAGAAATGGAAATTAATGTATTACCTTTAGTGCATGTTGACCCAACCATTTCGATAAGACAAATTGAATATGAATTACCAGTTTCCAAAGAATCAGTCAGAAAAAAGAGCTATCGTTCTTATAAATATCAATTGCATCAATTTTTGTATGAGAATGATTATATCAATGAAGAATAACCTTTTGTAATTGGTTATAATTACGCCAATTAAGAAATGAGAATTTTATCAAAAACATTTTGTTCACTGATGAATCGAGATTTACAAACCTTGGGTTATTTAATCGAAACAACACTCGATATTGGGCAATTGATAATCCCCACATTATGAGACAGGGGTGGTTTCAGGAGAGGTTTGGCTTAAATATTTGGTTAGGCGTACTGGGCGACCATATCATAGGTCCAATAATTTTTAACGAAACTCTAAGTGGACCAAGATATCTAGAATTTCTCCAACATATAATAGTTCCACAGATTAATCAAATTCCCAATACCAATATTGACGAGGTTTACTTCCAACAAGACGGGGCTGGACCACACAATGCTATTATCGTTAGGAATTACTTAAATAAATTATTTCCAGATCGCTGAATTGGGACCCATGGCCCAGTCAGATGACCTGCAAGGTCGCCTGACTTAACCCCACTCGATGTTTTTATTCGGGCGCATTTGAAAAATAGAGTCTACATGACTGTTCCAACCACAAGGCAAGATCGGGAAGAAAGAGTTCGACACGAAATTGCACAAATAACACCTCAACAATTACAGAATGTTAGACGTGCAACGATAAGTCGCGCTACTCTGTATATTAATCATAACGGTGAACAGTTTGAACAATTTTTATAATGGTTTATTATAATTTAGGTTTTAAACAGTTTTGTTATTCTTGGTAATTTATTCATGGTTGTAACGTTATACCTATTAAAATTATTTCTTGTTTAATTTGTGTTTACTTTTTAAAAATACTTCTATTATTACGAAGGATATCGTTAAGAAATGATTAATGACGAAAAAATTATATTAATATTATGAATCATTATTTCTGATTAATAAAAGAAATAGCACAGTTCCATTAAAAAAAAATCCATAGGACCCCTACGGAAATGAAAATGAAATTCCGTTTTTTTTAAAAAAAAAAAATACTGGTACCTATCAGTAATCCAAACAACTATTTTCTGCTTTACAGACAAGTCTTACAACCTTGCTAATAATTTCCATAGCCTACTTAGTAATTTTCTTACATCGCATTCATCTGACGCGGCCATTTTGAAAAAATTAAAAAAATTGTTCGTATCTCACTTATTTTTTGGAATTGTTTACATCTGAAAAAACTGTTGCACTTAGAAATTTATGCTTAATGAGAAACCATAAAAAAAATATAGTCATTCCATTTAAGAAAAAAAAGTTGATGTCACTTCCGGCTCAACCGGAAGTGATGTTTTCATTCCTGTTAGTCTAAAAGTAGCCTATTATTGTATAATTTGTTTGTACCAAAAAGCAAATTTTTAAATACAAAAACAACCAAAATATCGGGGGCGTACATTGACTCGTAGAAACCCGGTATAAGTGACAAAGCTAAACCTACTCTAAATATTTATTTTTGTCTTATTTATGAATGAAGTTATGCAATCGACTATATATTTTTTATTTAGAGCCAGAAGATGGAGAAATTAAATGGGGCTTCTATTTTGTGTTTGATCAAATTACTGTATAATTCATTAGTTTCTTGAGCGTATTTCTGACATTTGAAGAAAATATGGTCTAGGTCCCCCATTTCACTTACCCCGTTCACAAATATTTGATGGTAATATTCCTAACTTATGCAGGTGAAATGGATAACAGCCATGACCAAATTTAAGTCTGCTTATATGCGTTATGCTCCTTCAGGAATAAAGAACGCTATTATACCAATGTTTTTTGGGGATTTCTTTCTGGATAAGTGTATACCTTGTCGGATTAGTAAGGCAGTATTCATTCCAGTGTTCAGACCACTGATTTTTTAAGACTTTTGCATTTTCCAATGCCATCTTCCATCTTCCTAGACACAGTGCGTTCTATAAGGGTATTCCTGAAGATGATATACTTTCTTTAACCAACTGATCTACTTTTTCGTTGTTCTCAAAGCCAATGTGAGCCTTAACCCAAACAAATTTAATGATGTAATCTCTCTCAGTCAATTTACTTAATACAGATTTAATTCTGATAATGTACGGGTTAAAGAAAGGAGAATTCATATCTATACTATGTTAGAACAGACAACGAATCAGATCGTGGTATTCAATATATTGTGGAGCTTTCAGAACTTTCATAGACTCGGAAGAGTATATCGAAGTATCTTGATGTAGTGTATGTAAGTAATTATGCCATTGAGATGTTATGTTGTTTAAAACAATCTTGCTTACTTCAGGTAATTCACAATAATTAGGTGATATTACCGTTGGTTTATTAAAATAACTCAGATAAACCTTATCATCCGATCGTTCGTATAGTTTGTCTAATTCTGGAGATATATTACTTGTATTTCAAAATCCTATGCACAAAGGTGGTGAATTCTTTTTTGACCAGTATTTGTTGACAAGATCATGATTATTTAACTGGCTAACTTTGTCCATAATTGGTGATTTTTTAATGTGTGACTTAAGGATAAAAAGGATAATTTCTAAAAAGGCAGTTAATGCAAGTAAGTCGAGAAATTGCAGATGGGGCCCAAGGCTTTTAGCTAATTGTAATTATTTTTATTGTCAGTTTACAAAATACCATGAGAACATTTTCGGTTTGAATTTTTATTATTTTAACTATAAGTATGTAGTATGTTTGTGCATACCTGATACATACTATGTTTTTAATAAATGCGTTATAGCTCAGCTTATATGTAATCTGTACTAACAATATTTTTTAATTCATTTCTGTGGTGCAGACTTGATAATAGTATAATTATCGAAAAACTAAATATTTATTTTCTTCTGATTAATATGAGTTTAAAAACATGAATGTTGGAATCCACTTTAGTGATTTTAAGGATGGGTCTAAGTACATTTTCTTTGATTGCATACTCGTCTCATATTTTACTTTTGTAAAAAGTTACCTCTAGATTTTTTTTAAATTTCAGCTCCTGTAATCAAGTATAAAACTATGAAATGTAGAACTATTGCGTCTCTACAGCTTCATTTTTGTTCATTCCAAATATCTCAAATAGTTAACGACAAAAATAATTTTTAATTTAGGGACTGTCATTTCCATATTTTCTCTACTAGAAGAGACAGCAAGTTAAAATGACTCATATGAGTCCTTTAGATCAAGAACCACATTCAGTCGACAGGAAACTAAAAACCGCTAGAAATCACTACTTCCACATCTAGATTTTCCATCCAACTCTCTTTAAAGGAAAACATCTCGACTATATTTCCACTCTAGTGGGGGATTGAAAATATTATAAAGAAGTCTCAGGCCTTGTCTTCTAAATTCCAAGTTTCTACACTCTTACCAGCTTGCTTTACTTATTTTCTCCTATTTACACCTACTTACCTCCATCCCTTAAACGGACTCGTCTGAAAATATAATATAGTTCCACATGTCTTTATAATATATACGTGTACCAAATTTCAAGTAATTATCGCTATTTTATTCCGTCAGCCCCTTTAATATTGGAGTAGGAGTGGTGAAGGGGTTAAAAAATGTTATAAAAACAACCTCAGACCTTTCCTTCTCGTATAGACAACAAATCCCAAGTGTCTGTACTCTTACCAGCTCGCTTTACTTGTTGTTCCCCTATTTACCCCTAATTAACCACCAACTCTTCAACGTAATCATCTCAAAATATATGAAAAGCTTCTAAGAAAATTAGATACATATGGTTTCAGAGGCATATGCGGTGATTTACTCAAAAGTTATTTAACAAATCGTAAACAGGCTGTCAGTATAGATTCAGAAAAAAGCGAAGAACAAACAGTTACCTATGGAATACCTCAAGGAACAGTCATAGGCCCTATTCTTTTTCAAATGTACGTAAATGATATACTAAACTTGGATATCTCAGGGGAAATCATATGCCGATAACACAGTCTTATTATTCTGTGATGTCAGCTGGGAGGATGTTAAAATTAAAGCGGAAAGAGGACTTCGCCATGTTAACAATTTGGCTAAAAAATAACTTATAAACTCTCAATAAAACAAAAACAAAATTTTTAACTTTCTCTCTAAATTCAGCAGGAAAATCTCAAATAAATAAACTAAAATGTCATGAATGTAAAAACCTAATTATTTGTAACAGTTGTCAAGAATACATTGAATCATCCGAAAATGTTAAATATTTTGGTTTATACATTGATCAGTTTCTAAAATTGGACATACAGGTGGAGAAAATAACAGGAAAAATTCGAAAATTGGTATGGATAGAAAATATTATAAAAATACCTGAGGCCCTGGCTTCTAGTATACCGGGTGAGTCACGAATTGCGCTCGCCCCGATATTTCCTAAAATATTTGGAATAGAAAATTGAAATTTGGAGGCCTTATTACACGACTAAAATGCCATCTTTTCAATAAAAAATCAAGTTTGGTGCACATCCGGTTTGACCGGAAATGCCCACAACTTTCGATTTTTAAATGGAACACCCTATATATTTTTACATTTTTGGAATCTAGAAAAAATTTTGAATACAGTACATCCATTTTGGTCACTTTTTGATAAACTTTAAAAATTTTATTAAAAAATCTATTTCTGAATCCAGAGTGCTGTGGTGCCCAAAATATATTTTAGTTTGTGTGCTACGTTACTATAAAAATAAAAAGAGCAATATGATTGCATTACTTAATTCTCTAGAGGCGTTTAAACATTTTAAATGTGATTTTCACCCACTAACTCGGTTTTTTCTATGGGAATTTAATCGTTCACCAACATTTTTAAATACCTCATTTTCAAACGAATCTGATGATACCAAAATTTTGAAAATCCGCTCAGAAATATTTGAGATTTCAGCCAAAATACAATGCAACCAAGCTTTTAGAAACATGCGGCTAATAGATTATAGATTAGTGGGCGTTGGAAACTAAAATGGTACATTTTTGTGTAAATCTGGTAACCTAATAACATTGGAAAAATCATAGTAGCCATTGAATGTAATAAAACAGTATCAGCTGTCAGACAGACTTGTGTAGTTATAGGCAATCTTGAGCTATCAAACATTTAATAATTGTGAGCGCAAAGAATGTTACAATTAAGTTTAGCATAGGTATGTGGAGGTAAACACAATTACATTCACAAGGACATTTGCAATAGAATGCGACATCAGTTCGGTTTTCAGAGTTTTATTTAAATGAACATAAATATCGGGCCTATAAATAAATAAAAATCAATTCCGTTTGAACAATTAAGCTTAAACTAGGTAACAGTAGGTATCTTTAAAATAAGTTGCTTGAATGGCTCTACGCAATTCAGCCGGCGTTATTTCATTAAGAGGCCGTACAACTTTATTTTGCAGCTCTTCACGGGTGTTTGAAGAAGTTTTATAAACTTTATTTTTGAGAGTGCCCCATACATAATAGTCGAGGGGTGTTGTCAGGTGACCTAGGAGGCCACCTGATATGACCTTGATTTGCGATAAGGCGTTCACCATGCAAGTTGTTTAAATATTCCATCACTCTTCTGGAATTATGTGGGGGAGCACCATCTTGTTGGAAAAACAGATTTTGTAAATAGGCAAGAGGAAGTAAGTCAAGAAATTCTGGTGTCTGGTTTTGTAAAAAGAATAAATATCGTTCGCCAGTAAGTGTTCCATAAAAAAATATGGGTCCAATTATTCGATCTCCAAGTACTCCAAGCCAACAGTTAAACCCAAATCTTTCCTGAATATTCCCCCGCCCTACCAACCTCGGATTTTCTTGAGCCCAGTACCTAGTATTATTTCTGTTAAACATACCTTGGTTCGTAAATCTACTTTCATCTGAATATAAAATATGAAAAGGAAAACCTGGGTTTTGTTGTACTGCATTTAAGAACCAGTTGCAATATACTAGCCTCCTGTCGTTATCATCTCCATAAAGATGTTGGTGTATTTGGTATTTATAAGACCGAAACTTATGTTTCTTTAAAATTCTGCAAAACGAAGACTGACTAATGTCGCATTCCATTGACAATTCCCTTGTTGATGTTGTTGGGTGTACCATCACAAATCCTAATACATCAATTTCTTTGTCCTCACTTACAATAAATGTTTGATGGTCATCTTGTTTGATTGGGTTCGTTTCTTAATTCTTGTTCCACTCTGGCAAACAAGTGTCTGCTGGGATGACGTCTGTTGGGATATCGTTGCTGATACAGTTCTGCAGCTGCAGTTGGATTTTTGAGACGCTCTCCATATATCAGTAACATATCGACCTTTTCATTTCCACTAAAATTATTCATTTTCTTTAATTTTTACTCAAAGAGATTTCCGCGACGCTTTATTTTGTATCTGTCTGACAGCTGATATTGTTTTATTACATTCAATGGCTACTATGATTTTTCCAATGTTATTAGGTTACCAGATTTACACAGAAATGTGCCATTTTAGTTTCCAAAGCCCCCTAATCTATTATCTATTAGCCGCATGTTTCTAAAAGCTTGGTTGCATTGTATTTTGGCTGAAATCTCAAATATTTCTGAGCGGATTTTCAAAATTTTGGTATCATTAGATTCGTATGAAAATGAGGTATTCAAAAATGTTGGTGAACGATTCAATTCCCAGTTAAAAAACCGAGTTAGTGGGTAAAAATCACATTTAAAAATTTTAAACGCCTCTAGAGAATTAAGTAATGAAATCATATTGCTCTTTTTATTTTTATAGTAACGTAGCACACAAACTAAAATATATTTTGGGCACCAGAGCACTCTGGATTCAGAAATATATTTTTTAATACAATTTTTAATGTTTATCAAAAAGTGACCAAAATGGATGTATTGTATTCAAAATTTCCTCTAGATTCCAAAAATGTAAAAATATATAGGGTGTTCCATTTAAAAATCGAAAGTTGTGGGCATTTCCGGTCAAACCGGTTGTGCACCAAACTTGATTTTTTATTGAAAAGATGGCATTTTAGTCGTGTAATAAGGCCTCCAAATTTCAATTTTCTATTTCAAATATTTTAGGAAATATCGGGGCGAGCGCAATTCGTGACTCATCCGGTATACACCAAGTCCTACATTTTTGTACTTTTACCACCTTGCCTTACTTATTTTCCCCTATTTATCCTAGCACCCTTCGCCGGATAAGTTCAAAAAACAATCCAGATCCAGATCTCGTTGCAGTATATACGTGTATGAAATTTCAAATCAATATCTTAAACCGTGAGAAAACATGCGCACAAAGGTACAGACGGACAGAAATTTTTTTTCGCTCAAATTTAAAATTTCTACGTTTCATGACATTCAAACTTATTTCAACAAGACAAATTTTTGAAAAATTTGTTGCGAATACTGTACTTCCACACCACTTTTCATATACTTTTTCTATTATACCCTTTTTATTAGACGTTTGAAACCATCAGTAATTGTATAAAAGTCCTCTGTTATAATCATGCTGTAGTAATTTTTAAAACGTCTGTAAGAGCTATGCAAATAGTTATTTCATTGCGAGATATGGCCCACACTCCACCACTGATTCTTATGAGCTTTTAATATGAAAAGCGGCTTGTTATCACGAAATCAAAGTACGGAGGCTTTTAAAAAATTAGGTAGGGAGAGCAAACACATATTTGCACAAAACCGGCCACAGATGCGTTTCTAATTCACTTTTGTATCACTAGCGCCCCATTTTTCTAGCTGCAATCGAGAAAATAGTGAACCGTAGTTCTTGTAATGTGTACTATACGTGGCTGTTTGCTGTTTTTGTTCACTGTGACTCTGATAACAGTTTGGGAAATGAAGACGACGGAAGCCAGAAGTGAGTACCATTTTCAGTTGTTGTTTTTGGCTTTTTTTGTAACAGATATCCGCCGGTGAAATGGATTATCTGGAAAGGGAATACGAGGAATTTGATGGAGTCGTTTTTAGGCAAAAGTTCGTGTGAATATACGCACATTGTGTACCAAAAATGGTTGCTTCAAGTGGGAAAATATTTTATTACTAGTTAAAATCATTTACTGACGTAACTGTTTATTACAAGATGATGCTGATTATTGTACATACTATACAAGATTTTTAGGAAGAGCCACAAAATAATTCCGGTGTTTGAATTATACTTAAACGTTTCATAAGAATATATTATTGAGATATCAAGAGCATATACGAAACGGCATCGCGAAGAGAAATAACAATAATAATCACAGACACACAAAATTAAAAAGAGGCCAAATCTTAATTGGGAGGGAATTAGGAAATATCCTGATGTGATGGAGGAATTCTGACGATCATTCAGCGGCTCAAAATACAAGGGGATCATGCTCTGTTCAAAAGTACTTGACCATTTCTTTGTTTGCCTATGTTATTAGAACTAGAATCCCAAAATTCTGACCAAGAATCGGAAAACAAGTTCGTTATATTCTGTTTTAAATCATATAGTTTTGTAAAGCAGGGTTGCCTGCGTGTAAGACTGAAAAACGACAGCTACCTAGGTTTTATACCTGCCGTTCTACCTCAGGCGGAACTTGGCCCCCTTTGAGTGCGAAACGGTACGAGAATCGGTCCCGAAATACTCAACGTTGATGTGTGGTGAATTTTTGTTATCACAGGGTGTGTTTTTGATTTAAGAAAATGGAGGCTACCCCTGAAAATATCTAAAATATTATCTATGCATGGAAATTCAATGTTTTTTATTTCTTATTATGGAAAATAAATGTTAACGATACGCCTGTAGTACTAACGCGCGTGTTAAAGTAGCAAAACAAAAATATGAAAATAGTTTGTTTGTACAGGGTGTCCCAAATTGCTCTATTTTGGCTGGTTTTCCTATTTTCAGACCAGGTAGAGAAAAACTGACGTATGAGTCTAGAGCTCGATTTTTGTGAAACGCCGATTGGTGAAAACAGCATTTCGATAAACTGTCAACTTTTTTATTTGTGAATATTTTTTCAAACGGTAAAAACTTTCTAGAGGCACTTTTTGAAGTAGAATAAGATGCATTTGTCAAAAAAAATATATCGCTTTTCAATTGTTCGATATCAAAGCTAACTTTGTTATTTCAAATGGAAACCATAGTTGGCTTTGACTTTATAAAATAGGAAAAAAAATAAGCTTTCCAAAAATATATATGTCAAGATATGTCTAGTCATCCTTGCTGACAATATAACACATTTCTCTTTAAAAATGACATTTTAGCAGAGTTGGCCATGGAAAACAAGAGTTTCAGTTATTTAAATGAAAACAATAGTTTTTCTATTAAATTAATTTTATTAATTAAACATATTTCATTAAGTAGGTAACAAATCTTTAACGATTGAAGTATCACAAATAGTGTTACATCTGTTCTTTACTGGTTTCTCGGCATTTAAGAGTTGTAAAGGTGTTATCCCAGCTATTGTATTTCTCACTCGTTGCTCTAAATCTTGACGCGTTTCTGGTATGGTTTTAAATATCTGGTCTTTGACGAAACCCCCAAATAAAAAAGTCCAAAGGACTTAGGTCCGGAGATCTTGCACGCCATGGTATGGGCCCCCTTGTTCCCATCCACCGATCCTCGAACATTTGATTTAGTTTGTTCCTTGTAACCGCCGCGTTATGGGCTGGTGCGCCATCTCGTTGATAAAACTTTCGTACCAAATCGGCAAGGAGCAAGTCTTCTAAATATGGTTCAACAATGTTTTCCAAAATATTAACGTACCGTTGGGCGTTAAGGTTTTCGTCATAAATAAAAGGTCCAATCATTCGTTGCCCCGCTATTCCAATTCAAATATTGAAACCAAATCGTCCTTGCATATTTCTAGGTCGGAAAACATGCTCATTATGGTCCGACCAACGATGCCGATTATGTCGATTAAATATTCCGTTGCTGGTTACTCTTGCTTCGTCGCGTCGGTCCAAATGATATTTCGGTGAAAATTTTCATTTTCATTGCATTTTCTGATGAACCAGTTGCAGAAATTAATCCTGCGTTCTTGATCACCAGGGAATATTTGACGAGTGAGCCTGATTTTATAAGGTTTATATTTATATTTCTTGAGAATTCTTTGGCTACGGCTTTTGCTCACACCCTTAGTTACAGTTATTTCTCTGGTAGAAATTTCAGGATTTTCTAAAACCGCTCCAATTACTTCTGGCTCCACCTCGTCTCTACCCTCAATAGCATACTGTTTAGGTCTGGGCTTGACAAATGATTCATAATTCATCAAAGCATTTTCCAATCTAGGAAATATTTGTTCGCTTGGCTGCTGGCGTTCAGGGTAACGTTCGAAATATAGATTTAATGCATCTTCAGAATTTCGGCCCGATTCAATATAGCATATAAACATCTGGCATTTTTCAAAGTTTTCATACATTTTGGAATAATGCAGAGATATTATAACAGATGTCAACTTTAACACTTATTTTATTTACTGTCAAACTAACTTTTAGATATGCAAAGCAACTGTTTTTGTGTGGCCAACTGGGTTAAAATGTTAAATGTTAAAAAAATGTCATTTTTAAAGAGGAATATGTTATATTGGCAGCAAGGATGAATAGACATATCTTGCATACATATTTTTGGAAAGCTTATTTTGTTTCCTATTTTCTAAAGTCAAAGCCAACTATGGTTTCCATTTGAAATAAAAAAGTTAGCTTTGATATCGAACAATTGAAAAGCGATATATTTTTTGACAAATGCATGTTATTCTACGTGAAAAAGTGCATGTAGAAAGTTTTTACCGTTTGAAAAAATATTCACAAATAAAAAAGTTATGACAGTTTTTCGGAATCTGCCAAATGTCATTTTTTGCCGATATCTCGGAAACGGTTAGAGATATCGAAATGCGGTTTTCACCAATCGGCGTTTCACAAAAATCGAGCTCTAGACTCATACGTCAGTTTTTCTCTACCTGGTCTGAAAATAGGAAAACGAGCCAAAATCAAGCAATTTGGGGCACCCTGTACAGAGATCCAACTCTAATTCACAATTTAACATGTGGGAAATGTTTGTGGAGTAAGAAATTCATACAAATTAGCTGCTAGAAACTGCTCCTTTCTTCAGGGAGTTAGATTAAGATCCTATTAATGAAAAGTATAAAAATTCTTATTCGAACCAAAAAAAAATGTTACTTCCGGCCCGCCACCTGTTTTTTTCGGTAAGGAGATTTAGTTGAAATCATATAAACAGAAAATATCAATACTGTAATTTTGATCATAATAAGTACCTTTTATCGCGAAAAACATGGCTACATGCGGTTGCTGCCGGTCCACTATTTTGTTTCTCGTTCGAGGAGAGTGTTAAATTGAAATCTTAATTACAGAAAATATAAATACTCCAAGTTGGATTTTAAATAGTAGGTTTTCTCGCAAAAAGTGGTTACTTTCGGTCCGCCATTTTGTTTTTTTGAAATTTAAAGTACAAATTTGAAATCAGCGACACAAAAAAATTTATATTCGTCTTCTTTTTTAAATTTTGGGTGCCTGTAATTGAGTAATATTATATAATTGATAATAGCAAAGTCGTTTGAAAAGAAAATCACAAAAATACCTATTCCGATTTATGGTCTTCTATAAAAACATAATAATATTGTTTATATTAATACTAGTATAAATCTATTAATAATAGTATTAATAACGCTATAAAAATATTTATTATTGAATTAATGTTATTTTAAAATGTTTAATCAATAATAATATTATAATAATTATTAATTACATTATAACATTTATTCGATATTTCGAAGTATGCCAGAGTATGAAAACACTGGTACGTGTCATATCTAATGAAATAAATTAAAAACACGGTCTTCAACATAAACTGAAACTGCTAGATATGCACTAAAAAGTAGTACATTTTGACTGTCAGTCTAGAGCAACCTAAAATTAATCTCATACTTCTGTTCTGTAGCTTTTGAAGCCCACTCATCTCATCTTTATTTAAGAGATATAAAATTGAAGAACAGTTCTCGAAATGGAGCAATATGTATGTCTAGTCCAGTGGCTCAAATAACCACTGCATCTACTTAAGAAGCTTATTTTAGAACCTATATTCTTACATGTATATTTAGTGTGATCTTTAAATGATAATTGTTTATCTATAATTACTTCAACTTCATCTATACCTATATGAATTACTTGTCTATTTACTACACCTGCACCTATTCCAATAGGCATTCGTTTAGTTTTTTGTGAATTAACTTTCAATAAATTAATAGATTTTCCAAGGTGTTATTTATTAATGATTGTGAAACAATCACTACTGTTTGCACTGCTAACATGGATAAGGATGTCGTCAGCAAATAAATGTATTTTGCAATTGTCTATAGCCTCCACTATGTCATTAATATATACTAAGAATAATAGCGGACCCAATGCACTGCCTTGCGGTATTCCAGTATTATTACTTATTTCAGAAGATGTCATATCATTTAATTTTAATTTCTGTGATGTATTATCCAAAATGTTATATTATTATTTCAGAATGACATAATATTTTTACTTTATACTATCATAGTTAGAAGTAGATGATCAGTATACATAATGAATAAGTAATAATTTGTCATTTCTCATGTTAAAAGTTGTCTAGAAAATACCCGAAGAATGTTTTTCTCGATTATATTTGGTATCACTCAATACTGAAACATTAAAAGAGTGTATATGATATTTCATATGCCTTGAAAGCTGCAAGATAACAGCGACCTTTCCATGTAAATGTATAGGACATGCTAATATTCACGCGTCGTTTTAAGTTTAATCGAAATCTTGAAAAGCCATGTAGCTATACGTTTGCATGTTTTCTTATTAGAGATACGTTTTATAAAGAAATTTCCATGTCACATTCTGGCTTAATGCGGAAATTAAAACGAGTTCATAATAGAAGCATACATTATACAGATATGGATTTATTTAATTGTAAGTGTAGTATAAAGTCGAGTGTGTGTTATATAAATATATTATATGGATATATTACAGACTCCCTACTACTACTTTGTGCTGAATATGTTTTTAATAACCTTCGACGTTTTGGTAGATGTTTTGTAATCAAGGTATCTTGTTGGTCTCCCTTTGTTATATGACACGCCTGACAGCATCACGTACTGTCGTGAGCAAAACTTTTTACTTCCCTCGCATACCGAAGGGAAGTATTATATTCGAAAAAAAAATCACCCTCCGTGATTTTTTCGGATTTTGACGTTTCAGAACACGTAGATTCCGAAAATATAGGTTTTTCAATTCCGTCAGTCTGTCTGTCTGTCTGTCTGTTGGTGCATTAACTAAAAAACTACTTGACGGAGAGCTGTCAAATTTGGTAGGTAGTTGACGCTACTGTCGGCGAAGAAATGATTAAACTTTCACTGGAAAATATACAGGGTGGACCGTCTAAAGGGAATAAATAATGAAAAAAAATTTTTTTGCTCAAATTCAAAATTTCCACGTTTCATGACACGCTAAACCTATTTCAGAAAAAAAAAATTTTTTGAAAATTTTTTCACCATGTTTGAAAATTTTTTTACCACTGAAATAGATGAAAATTTTTTTTCTTTGTTCAAATTTAAAATTTCTACGTTTCATAGTATTCAAAAACCTATTTAAATGAAAAAATTTTAGAATTTTTTTTTCCATTTTTGAAAAAAAATTACCACTAAAATAGATGGAAAAAATGTTTTTCTTTGTTCAAATTTAAAATTTCCACGTTTCATCATATCCCAAACCTATTTCAGAAAAAAAAAATTACAACGTTTTTTTACCATTTTGGCAAAAAATTTTACTACTAGAATAGATGGAAAAAATGTTTTGCTCAAATTTCAAATTTTCACGTTTCATGGCATTCTAAACCTATAAAAAAGAATCACCACTACTATAGAATAGAAGGAAAGTTTCCGTTTTGCTTAAATTTAAAATTTCCACGTTTGATGGCATTCTAAACCTATTTCAAAAGAAAAAAATTTTGAAAATTTTTTTACCAACATTTTCGAAAAATTTCAAACGAAATGACATTTTTTAACTACCATTATACTTCCACTCCACTACGTGAATGTGGAATTAAAAATGTGACAGATGGCAATAATATTTGGCACATGCACCTATTATACTGTTATTCCAAGAAATAATTCAGTCATGGTGGACATTTATAAAGATAATTGCGCAAGCCTTCCATATTTGGCACCTGTTATTTAATATTGAACTTTTGCTCTTGGATGAACACTCTGTATATTTTTTTGACCAAAACTTATCAGGTTTTCTTTGTAATAATAGTGATAACTATAATCCGATTATTATTTTAATGTCATTTTGTAAATATTAATTTTATTGAGTGACCGCCATGCACAAATGAAGAGGGAAGTGCTGTGTAAATACCTTTACCGATTTTTTTCTAATGTAAATCTGTCTCTAGTGAATAAACGGTACGATTGGTAGAAATCCTGGATCAGGGCAACAAAGGATATCCAACTTAACAAGAAACTAACTATTAATATTTTGTTATTGCACCATTTCTATTTATAACTTCTATAAGTCTGTTTGGCATAGAACTAAATAAACTTATACAATAATCGTTAGTGATAATATTTTCCCATGCATTATTTACTACTTCCAGTAATTCTTGGACTTTCCGTGGTCTCACATTTCGTTTTTGGATACTTCTTACGAGTAGTCCCCATACGTCTTCCACAGGGTTAAGATCTGGACTATGACTGGGTCAGTTAAAAACATTAGTGTTGTTATCTTGAAACCAGTTAGTCACAGTATGAATAGTATTAGCCAGGGAAGCAGCGACAGATTTTTCGCGTTAATATCTATAAAGCTAGATTTTTTCCAAAGAGAGTTTAGATAGTATCTATAACGAAGGTACAATTCTACCAAACTCTTAGTGGTGCATAAATGAGTAAAAAATTAAACATGTCGCAAAAAAATAGACGAAAATTTCGTTTTTCGAATTGTCACGAACTGTCAAAAAAGACGATTCGCCTTCGCTCCTGCCGGCCCCAATTCTCGATTTTCACCTCGCGATTCGGTCATTGCCGACCTTCTCCTCGCCATCGAGACATAAAACGGGTCTCCGATCGCCGTATTTATTCAGTTCTTACGTTTGAAAAATTGACTTGCGGTCGTGCTAATCGGCGAGTATTTTTAAGAGTCTAAAGGCCTAAAAAGCCCAAACACGTGTAGAGTTTAAATAAAACTTATGGAAACATTAAAAAGTATATTTTCTACATAAGTTAAATATTACAAGATGTTTCACAAAGAACCAACCGCAGATTCAACCCAGTATATTAAAAAGAAGGAATTGAAATTATGGGAATTAAATTTTTTATGAAATCGAGAAATAAATTCCGAACGTTACAAATCGTTTTATTAAACTCTTCTATGCCCTGTGATTTCAGCAACGTCTACCAAAGATTTTGCCACCCTATAGCCGAGGTAGAATGTGATTTTTAATCGAAATAGTGCAAATTAATATTCCGCGGCGGAAAATGCAAAGCTTCTACGAGAAATGCAATAGAACGGAACGAATAGTAATTATAGAATCAAAAATATCTGCCGAAAAATTGAAAACAAAAAAAAAAGTATCCCCGGGCGGAATTCGAACTCGGGAAACCACTTAAAAATAGTCGTCGATTAGCACGACCGCAAGTCAATTTTTCAAACGTAAGAACTGAATAAATACGGCGATCGGAGACCGCCGTCTCCGTCTCGATGGCGAGGAGAAGGTCGGCAATGACCGTACAACGTGAATCGCGAGGTGAAAATCGAAATTTAGAGCCGGCAGGAGCGAAGGCGAATCGTCTTTTTTTGACAGTTCGTGACAATTCACACCACAAAGAGTTTGGTAGAATATTATATATGCTATCTAAACTCTCTTTGGAAAAATCTAGCTTTATAGAAATGATTTCACGAAAACTGTCGCTTCCTCCCGGGCTATATGAACTGAACAATTATCTTGATGAAATATGAATTCATTGTTAGGAAATAATTGTGACACAGAAGGGAGCATAATATTGTCTAAAATCCTAATATAAGTTTCACTATTAAATGGTTCCTCAATATGCCACAAAACACCAGGACCACGTGCCGGTATCCAAGCCCACATGTTAACGGAAAGTCTACCACTTTTGTCATTTTTAGATATACAGACTGTCTATTTTACGAGGGCCACACCAAATATCTCGCTTAATATCTATTGTAGAAGAATAAAGTTTTAGAAACAGTTATCCCATTTTTTGTGAGCTATATTTCAGTAAAAAGAAATTTGAAATCCATAGCCTACTTTATGAGATATATTACAAAAACCTGAAAAATAGGAAAACCACAAACGGTTATAGCTTCCTTATTTGAGGAGATACGAAAAAAGTTAAAGGAATGAAAGTTGACGGCAAAGACAATAAGAGTAATAACGTGTAACAAAAAAATCGAAAAATGCAGTTGGCTTTGACATACGCTATTGTGCAAAAATGAAAAATACATATCTCAAAGTAGGCCATGACGCCATTAATTCCATTATTTGTTTCTCATTCCAACGATATAAAACATGTCACAGAAATTTTAACCGATAGTGTCAATATTTAATATTTTACGAATACCACAATTCATATAATTGAATCGTAACAATCAGCTGTGCCATAATTAGTGAAAAACAACGTATACAGTTATTAATAAATTTGACAGATTGTCACTGTTGTATGTTGCGTTGTCGAGTTCTAAGACAAATTTTATATCAGTAATTATGGTGTACACCAATAATAACAAATTCGATATGATTAGCATTTATTGTCAGTGCAATTTTGACGCTGAGATGGCAGTCACGGTTTACGGAGATAGATTTCCAGATGCTCCGCAGCCAAATCGAACTATGTTTAGGAAGTTAGTTCAAAATCTAAAAACGCACGGTTCATTTTCAAAAAAAGTAGTAAGGCGAGCGCATGTTGCGGATAATGTAAGAAAAGTGAATAGAGTAATGAATTATGTTAACCAAAATGAGGAAACCTCTTTGAGACAAATTCAGAGAAACTGTCGCATAAAAAAAGACAGTGCAAGAAAAATATTGAAAAAAAACGGATTTCGATTCTACAAAATGAGGAAAGTTCAACATTTAAATGAGGGAGATAAGCCAAGGAGAGTAAGATTTTGTAGATGGTTATTAAATAAGAAAAGGAATGACGCGCTGATATGTAGCAAAATTCTTTGGTCGGACGAATCAAATTTTTCTAATAATGGATTTTTCAATAGAAATATGCATTATAAGTGGACACGAGAAAATACACATTGGTGCAGAGAGACTGCTTTCCAAGAAAGATTTTCTACGAATGTTTGGTTGGGTCTTTTAGGGACTAAAGTAATTGGACCTTATTTTTATGATGGCAAATTAACCGCTCGTAGATACCTTAATTTCCTGCAAAACGAATTCAAGATTTTCTTTATGAATTAACAGTGGCAGAAAGATTAAATTATTCATATTTTCAACAAGATGGGGCTCCACCTCACACTGCTGTAATATGTACAAATTATTTAAATCAAGTTATGCCAGATAGCTGGATAGGCACCTATGGACCCATTCTATGGCCAGCTCGATCACCAGATATTACTCCCTTGGATTTTTTCGTCTGGGGTTACATTAAAGACAAGGTATTTCAAACTGCCCCCTGAAAAACCAGAATTCGAAACGCATGTGAGGCAATTACTCCTGAAATGCTCCAAAATGTAATGCGTGACGTGTCTCGTAGAGCACGTTTATGTGTCAGAATGCATGGTGCACAATTTGAGCATTTGTAGTTAGAAAAATAAATACACACAATTTCTTTTCAATATAGTAGTAGGTAGTACTGTTATACATAGTTTTTCGTTTTTTTCTTTGGATGTTCGTTTTGTACTTGTATTTTTATTTGTGAGATATTTATTGGTTTGTATTAAATTGTAATAAATAATTACGGAATTATAATTATTATAAAGTGAATTTTTACTATTATGGCACAGCTGATTGTTACGATTCAATTATATGAATTGTGGTATTCGTAAAATATTAAATATTGACACTATCGGTTAAAATTTCTGTGACATGTTTTATATCGTTGGAATGAGAAAAAAATAACGGAATTAATGGCGTCATGGCCTACTTTGAGATATGTATTTTTCATTTTTGCACAATAGCGTATGTCAAAGCCAAGTGCATTTTTCGATTTTTTTGTTACACGTTATTATTCTTATTGTCTTTGCCGTCAACTTTCATTCCTTTAACTTTTTTCGTATTTCCTCAAATAAGGAAGCTATAACCGTTTGTGGTTTTCCTATTTTTCAGGTTTTTGTAATATATCTCATAAAGTAGGCTATGGATTTCAAATTTATTTTTACTGAAATATAGCTCACAAAAAATGGGATAACTGTTTCTAAAATTTTATTCTTCTACAATAGATATTAAGCGAGATATTTGGTGTGGCCCTCGTAAAATAGACAGTCTGTATACTTCTCAACCTTGATGCACTTTCACATTGTGGAGTCCGGGGAACAGTATTAAATATTTTCAATTCATATCTACGTAATAGAACACAATATGTCAAAATAAGAGAGGCATTAAGTTACCCTGCCACTATTCAAATTGGTGTACCCCAAGGAACAATACTGGGTACCTACACTCTTTATACTGTTACTCATACGAAGTTCCTATCTCAGTTACTGTCACTTTGGTGCTAGTTGGGTTGTCCTTTTTTTTTGGCTCACGACAGTACGTTCTTATTTTTCCAAAGATTCCATGTCCATATACCCCGAAGGCATTTCTCTAAGTAGTATTACGCATTTATGAGCGGTGGCCGGTGATCAAGGATGTTCGATATTGTTGATATGATGAATCGTGTTTGATTGTATGCGATCTCAAGAAATTTGAACTTAAACATATGTCGTCTCAGTATCTGATTAAGTGATATCAATTTTTACCTCCGATCCTTATTTCCATTCATTGAGTTGTTTTTATTCACACTCTGACACTCCTAAATCGACTAATTAATATCTTTGAGCTTACGCTCGCTTCAAGTTTGGCACTCCAATATTTTTATGCATTGTTTGTTGCTTATTATCGAGGTAACAATCAGCTGAGAAGCTTTTCAGACCGTTTAAATTATGAGAAAACCTTTAAACATCCTACTCAATATGTGCAACTTTAAAATGTCAAAGCATTGTCACGTATCCAAAAATAAGTATATTGTGAAACTAGTCTGGAAAGTAATACTTTTTAAGAGAGTACGAAGTGTAAGATATACGAATTCAAAAAAAGTTTCTTGTATACAGGGTAGATCAGTAGTGCATTTGAAATTTGAAAAAATCGGCCAAGGGTGTTTTGAGCATGCACATGATAGTGTTCTGTAGCCACATACTTACTAACATTTCGTTCAACTTTATTAGGTCAGTTGAGATAGAGATATAAGGGTTTCTTTTCGGGTTGCAAGCTGATTCTTTGTGTATAGCTAGTAAAAATCACAAACAACACATATTTTCTCGACACTTCAAATTATGGTAGGTCAATGTTTAAAACCCGATAAACATGTGATTTTAAAGACATTTTTGCGTTTTCCGTTTATATATTTTTTCCCTTTGATCCCACAGAAAAATGATTCAATACTTTTTGTTTGTTTTCAATATATCTACATAACAAAACCCTGTTTGAAAATATTAATTAGGTGAAGAGCAATTTGCAAAAAACTTTTGCGTTATCATTATTTCGTTAATTTTCAAATAAACCATATACAAACAAGTTGTTATTAATATAACGTCTTCACCGAGTTCTTCGGAAAAAACATGAAAAACTTCTTTCAAATTGTAGCACTTTAAAAATATGCAATTTAAAAATTTAGATGCATGCACTGAGGCCTTCTAAACATGTTTTGTCTCTTGGAATTTTGAAAGCAGTTAAAAGCGACCGACAGAGGACATCGTCATGTTTTTTGCTTCTTCGCGGCCAATTATCCTATTACTTCCTTGTAATATTCTCAAGTAATAATTTCAGTTTTGTCCTTACTTGGTAAAGAACATACGCATGACGCGACGTACCCGTTTCTTGGTTTTGTCTGTTGCTTTTCTTTTTGAATTTTGTGCCACTTATGTTAAGATTAATTTTATTGACTTATCGTTCAAGTCGTTAGTACTTGGTTACGTAAGACACTACTTCTCGTTCGTGCTTTTTGTGTTACTTTTTGGATTTTGGACCATGTTTTTCTTTTTGCTTTCTTTATTGATAACGTGAAATCACAGTTTAGTGTGATGTTTTAAAACGCAGATTTTGGACAGTATGGGAGATTACACTTATCCAGAGCTCGCGGATATGGACATGAAGAAAGTGGTGGAAATGCAGCTGGTGCGGAAGAGCTTTAGAACAATTGCAACGACGTATTTTAATGTGCATAGAAACCATAAAAAATTATCCTAATTTATCAAATGTGTTGAACGGAGTAAGTATGTAATTAGTTCGAAGTACCGAAATGTGTATACGTGGAGATGGAGGTCATTTCGAACAATTTTTGTAAAAAATTCAAAAGAATTGTTCAGTTATTGGGTGTTACCTATTGGGCATTAAAGGTATGATTATTATTATTACTATTCGTTGACTTGTTTTTAACTGTTTCTTATTGTTTAAATTGATTTTCATAGAGACCAAAGACTTGATTTTTAGTTTTCGATACCTGATTGAGAAAAATTATGCGCTCAATTCGTTAAAAAAATCAGATTTTTCCTAACTTAAAATACACAACTATTTTCTGTTATCGTATCTCGGACGTCTAACTGTTCGTTTTCCAATTTCATAAAACAATTACTAATTTTTTAAGCTTTTAACACAATGTTACAAATGTTAATAAATCACTTTTAAATTTTATAAATTCTTATAAAGGACAATAAAAGCTACAATAGCTTTGTTCCAAATTAAAAAACACATGTAAACAAATCTTATTTAAACCCCTGCGGCCATACTATGCTTGCGTTGTGACGAAAGAGAAGGAATTATTTACATTTTCATAATTAGTGGTATAAAAAGTTCGATACAAATAATCCCATCAAAGTGCCCGACGGGAACACAAGTCGGGTAATACAGTGTTTTATTATTTCTAATATTCGGAACTACAACATCCATTGATCCTGAAAAACAGTGGTTCTCAAATCTTTCCTACCTTAACATTTAAAATGTAAACCCAGGTCAGTTTTTTTCAAAGTGCTTCTAGAGAAAAAGGTCATATAGGTTTTCTGTTTTTCTAGTCGGTCCTTATTGCCAGTTTTTTTTTAATGACATGAAACTAATTACACCCCTGTATAAATCACCCTCATTTTTTAATTTTCTTGTATTTTGTATGTGCAAAAAATGTACCTAGTACTTTATCGTGAAAAACTGCCTTTAACTCGGAAAATTAGCAAGTTATAAAAAAATTCTAAGAGATAAAAAATGTTTAGAAGGCCCCAATGCATACGTCTGAATTTTTTCAAACTTCTAAATCACATATTTTTAAAGCGCTACAATTTCAAAGAAAGGGGTAGTTTTTCACGTTTTTCCGGAAAAACCTGGCAAAAATGCACTTTTCAGAAGTTGCAAATAAAAATAAGGTTTTGTATTTCGATGATACATTCACCTACATTTTTCAGATATTTTTTCAACTGTTACATTTTCCCTCCCCCACTTTTAGGCAATTTCGAGTGGCCATATCTGGTAGATCATGCATTTTTCGAAAAAATTCACCAGAATCAAAACATCTTATTTTGGGCCAAAAAAGGTAAATTACATCTTTTAAAATTTTTGACCCAATTCTACAAGTTACGAAACCCGTGATAAAAGGGGTGTTTACTACCCCTTCCGATCATTTTCTACTCTAATCTTTTTTTCAACCTTTTTACTAACGTTATTACAAACTGCAACTGCACAAGGTTTCATCAAAGTCCATTAATTAGCACTCAAATTAAAGATTATGGTCATTTTAGCGCTCCGTTGACTGGCCTATTCATAATATAGTAAATTGTCTCTACTCTCACATATTTAAAGGAATACGTCGTATTACCAGTAACCCTGTATATCGCGCGACATTGGGAACACGCTGGAAAACGATCTTGTTGGAAAAGTTGGAAAAGTGGCACAAGAAACAGATAAACCCGCGCACTACCTCGTCATCGCCTGAAGTAGCCTAACGAACAAACCCAATCGCCTGATCAGCTTTCCTGCTTTCCACAGCCTACCTGTCTATAACATTAGATTATGAATAACGTTATAATATGTTACCCCCACCAACACTATCTCGCCGCTTCCCGCGAGGAAGGCATGGGAAAACAAAAGAAGACACTAGTGGGTGGACTTCTGGCAGGTTGCAGCACGCAAGGGCGCATCTTTGAATGAAAACCGAGCGCGAAAAGCTCCCCATTCACTTCGAAATTCACCACCAAAGTTGACATATCGGCGAAGGTACATCAAGACTCACATTTCCGAAAGACATACATTAGCCAGGCGTTGGTTTCGTCGTGTTTGTTAGAGTTGAAGTTTAGCATTAAAGGGGCGGTTTAAAATGAGTTGTTCGACTGTTGTTGTGGCCCTCTTGTCCTCCGCCGCTTTGGTCTTGGTGTTCAACGCTGTCGCAGCGGACGGTAAACGTAAGTTTTAATTAATACTAGTATATTTTCCAAAAAGTAGAATTCATCAAAACCTGCATTAAGTAATTAGCCAAATCTTTGTTTGTTTTCAACTGGTATTTAGGGTAAACACAGTGGGCCACAATCCACAAAGTGGACAAAAATATATTTTTTTAAATTTCGCATATCATTTCTATATTTTGTGAATAGTTAAAAAGAAGACCGATGTATCATTTTCTAGAATAACTATCTTATTAGGTAAAATCTCGCAAACACAACTCTTCTGCCTGGCACCAATCGACCGGGTTTCCACCTAAATGTAACACCAATTTTGAAGTAGATTATTTTATTTATGGAGGTGCTTGGCATGAATTTTTATGTCAATCTAGCTTTGTGTAAAGAAACAAAAATAGACTTACTTATTCATGCCTTAAAAAAATATTTAAAAAAACCTTAAACCATTCATTCACATTCATCATTACATGATGCATCGGCAAAAAAAAGTTTTTGGTATTATGTGAGGATTTTCCATTCTATAGAGGGTGCATTCCGCCCCTTTTCAGGGGTGGCCAAGAAAATTTTCTTAAAAACTGAAAGAGAATAATATTTTGAGAAAATAAAGTTCTGTGTAAATTTTTTATATAAAGTTAACGGTTTAAAAATTTCGATTCATCTTGAGGAAATAGGTATTTCAAAATGGTTTTCATCGAAGAACTAGAAAAATATCAGATTTAGACAAACAGTGCCAGATACCAAAAAGAAAGCTTGTGCACTGAGGATGAATTTTAATTTATTATTTCTACCTTATTAATATTTGTGGAGATACGCAAGTTGAAAGTTGGCTGTCGAACGTTTGATATTAAAACAGGTGCAGCAAATTGTAGATTACATACATGTCAAATAAATTAATTTTAAATGTCAAAATTTTCTTTTCACATTTTTAGTATTTTTTGAACTGTGGGAGACAATTTTCGAAAAAATGCGAAATTTTTTTACATTCTCGAATATTTTTTTCACTTTTCAAAAACTTTCGTTCTCGAATGCAAAAATGGCATTTCGTAATCTAGCATCAAAAATAACTGTTTTACCGTTCTAAATTTTTTAGTAATTTATTTATTTTTCTCGCCCTAAAACTCACCTAGTCAAAGATTTGATTTCTTAAAATGTTTGCTCAATATGAACCCAGACCTAAAGTTTTATATTTTTATAATTCTATTCATGTTTCACCCCTTGAAACCCACCCCACTCAAAGATTTGATTTTTTAAAAATATTTTTCCAATGATTATCTACCCCGTACAGTTACATTTCCGAAGTTACAGATTTTTGTCCATTATTCTGCGGATTCTGGCCCTCTGTGGTATATAATAAATAAAACAGTTTGCCAGGATGGTAGACCAGTCAGTAGAGACTTCTATAGTGAAAAGTAAGACAAACATTGTAACAGATTTTATATTAATCTTTGAGACAATATTGGAGGAAGTAAAAATAATAATAAATCCGGTTTATGCACCCCCCCCCCCTCCGTTCCAGGAACATTGTTAAATTAATAAAAAACGTAAATTTGCAATAACATTTTGAAAAAAAAATCCGAAATTTATGAAAGCTTTGGAGAACATATATTTCAAGACAAAAATTTTAAATTAGAGCATAGGAGATTTGGCATGAAATTAAATTTTTTGAACTAACCGGACCCAAGAATACACTCCGGGTTGGTTTAATTGGAAGCGTGAAAAATGTTTGAAAATAACTTTCAGTTTATGTTGTAGGTATTTTATAAGTAATTTTAAATCAGATTTTCCTGACTGAGTAATTACATTTTAAGGATCTTTTTCAATTCGATTTTTTAAACTGTTGGAAATCTCGTGTTTCAGGTCAAACCTTTATTGGATAAAAAAAAATATACAGCGTGATATTTAAAATTAAAAAGTTGGTATTAATTCTAAGACAACATGAATTCCTTGTTAAAAATAATAATAGTACAATGCATAATCTATATTCAATAGATTTTCAAATCATTAACTTGTTGCTCTCTTATGTACGATAAAGTAAAAAATACACCAGAAGCTCGCAAAAAATGTTATCTGAGAATTTCCTTCCATAAGTGTTAGTGGAGGAATTATACATCACAAAACCACAAAAATCAGTTCTGGGAGTGCCGCGCAACCCCCACAAAAAACCATCCCTTCGGTGAAAAAAGCCTTATTTTACTGATAACTCGTTAACCGTTGAAGATCTAAAAAAATGCTCATCATAAAGAAGAGAGCTTGACTAATTGCCTAAAAAAAGTCCTCTAATTTTCTTGTATATGCTATGGTTTTCGAGAAAATCGATACTGACAAAAATTGCAACATTTGTATTTTTAGTGCGCGCGAATTTTCGTTTATTTGAAATTTTTTATCCGCGGCCCATAGAAAAAATTGAATTGCTCGAATACCAAACAAGCTAGGAAGAAAAATCAAAATGGGTTTTAAAGGAGAGATAAAATACCCTCTTGTGTTGCCATTTTTTATGGCTGTTGATATTTATTAGTATATAAAAATAACAATATAATATAGTTATCTCTTGATTTTCTGTGCATCTAACTATTCACAGGCCCATAAAGAATAACTGACTTTAATATAAGTTATAAATGCATTATTTTTTAATTCAAGATAGTACTTCAATGCAGAAAAAGGAATAAAAATATTCACATTTACAAATTTACAAACATGTTGAGGTTAGCCAAAAAAAAAACAAAAAAGGCTGCATATGCAATTGTTTGACGATATTTTTTTATGTAATTTTTTAACTAATACATGATTAGAAATAATAGTTATATGATACATAAACTCAAAAAAAAAATTGGGGCTAAATTTTCAAGATGTGTGGGTCTTTTTTTTATTTTTAGGAAACAATAAAAAATTTACCAAAATTTGGCTAACTTCAACATGCTGGTAAATTTGTAAATGTGAATATTTTTATTCCTAACGTTTTGTGCATTGAAGTAGTACCTTGAACTAAAAGATAATGCATTTATAACTTATAATAAAGTCAGTTATTTTTTTATGGGCCTGTGAATAGTTAAAAGAGCAAAAAATCAAGAGGTAACTATATTATATTGCTATTTTTATATAGGTACTAACAAATATCAATAGCCATAAAAAATGGAAACACAAGAGAGTATTTTATATCCCCTTTAAAACTCATTTTGATTTTTCTTCCTAGCTTGTTTGGTTTTCGAGCAATTCAACTTTTTCGATTTTCTCGAAAATCATGGCATTACAAGAAAATTACAAGAGGACTTTTTTAGGAAATTAATCCAGCTTTTTTTGATAATAAGCAATTTTTTTTTATATCTTCAATGGTTAACGAGTTATCAGTAAATAAGGCTTTTTTCACCGAAGGGGTGATTATTTGGGGGAGTTGCGCGGCACCCCCAGAACTGATTTTTGTGGTTTTGTGATGTATAATCCCTCCACTAACAGTTACTGAAGAAAAATCTCATATAACATTTTTTGTTATGGAAATCTTTATAATTATTGGAGTTAATTTTTAAACAGAACGCCACAAACAGTAGGTAAATGAGAAGCTCTCGCCCCAACATTTTTGCTATTGTTCAAAACCAGTTTCTTTTATGCCGAGAGAACTAGGTTCAAAGCACTTATTATGTACTGGAAGTTTGTACATTTATCTTCATTTTTCGGGAGTTTTTAAATTATTTGTACGAATCAAACAAACTATATGAAAGAAAAACACACCGTTTCTTAAATCACGCGTTTCGAAGAATTTTCTGATTCTAAATCTGTAATAAAATATAATAGGGCTATCGAAAAGTTTACACTGTAACCTTTAATTTGCAATTTATATTTTTTCTACGGCAATTACTTCCACATACACGTAGCGGAGTGGAGGTATAGTAATCGTAAAAAAAATCGGTAAAGGTATTTACACAGAACTTCCCTCTTTATTTCTGCATGGCGGTCACTCTAAAAAATTAATAATTACAAAATGACATTGAAAATAATAATCGGAATATAGTTATCACTATTATTACAAAGAAAACCTGATAAGTTTTGGTCAAAAAAATATACAGAGTGATCATCCAACAGCAAAAGTTCAATACTAAATAACAGGTGCCAAATATGGAAGGCTTGCGCAAATACCTTTACAAATGTCCACCATGACTGAATTATTTCTTGGGATGACCACCCTGTACATTTTTCAATAAAAGTATAATAGGTGCATATGCCAAATATTATTGCTATCTGTCACATTTTCAATTCCAAATTCACGTAGTGGAGTGGAAGTATTAGTGGTGGTTAAAGAATTTCATTTTTTTTGAAAATTTTCAAAAATGTTGGTAAAAATATTCAATTTTTTTTTAAAATACGTTTAGAATGCCATGAAACGTGAAAATTTTAAATTTGAGCGAGGGAAAAAATCCATCTATTTTAGTTGGTGAAAAAAATTTTCAAATTTTACTTTTTCGAAATTAGTTTAGAATGTCATGAAACCTGAAAATTTTAAATTTGAGCAAAAGAAAATTTTTCATCTATTCTATAGGAAGTAGTGATAAATAGATTTTTTCAAAAAAATTTTGAAATTTTTCATAAAAATGTTTTTTGTTTCAAAAGAAAAACTTTTTCCATCTATTTTAGTGGTAAAATTTTTTTCAAAAATGGTAAAAAAATTTCAAAAAATGTTTTTTTTTTAATAGGTTTAGAATGCCATGAAACATGGAAATTTTAAATTTGAACAAAGAAAAAAATGTTTCTTCTATTTTAGTGGTAAGAAATTTTTCAAAAATATTGGTGAAAAATATTTTCAATTTTTTTTTCTGAAATAGGTTTAGCGTGTCATGAAACGTGGAAATTTTAAATTTGAGCAAAAAATAATTTTTTTCATATTTATTCCCTTTAGACGGTCCACCCTGTAGATACTCCAGTGAAAGTTTAACCATTTCTTCGCTGCCAGTAGCGTCAACTACCTACCAAATTTGACTGCTCTCCGTCAAGTAGTTTTTAGTTAATGCACCAACAGACAGACAGACACACAGACAGACTGACGGAATTGAGAAACCTATATTTTCGTAATCTACGTGATCTGAAACGTGAAAATCCCAAAAAATCTCGGAGTGTGATTTTTTCCTCGAATACAATACTTCCCTTCGGTATGCGATGGAAGTAAAATATAAAATTGTTTTTCTTGTTGAAATAGGTTTGGAATGTTATGAAACGTCAAAATGTTAAATTTGAGAGAAAAAAGATGTTCTGTCTATCTGTCTGTCTATCGGTCTGTATTTTTTTTTTTTTTGCGCACATATTCTCTGGAACGGTTTAAGATATTGACTTTTTTTGTACACATATGTATTTTAACGAGATCAGGACCTGTATTGTTTTTTCGACATATCCGGTAAAGGGTAGGGTGGGGAATAGGAGGAAATATGGGAAAGCAAATTTTTAAGGAGGCCATTCCCTAGAAAGAGACATCCGATAGGGAAATATTTATTATTTTTGGCCATAATTTTCTTTTCCTAGTACGTATATTTAAAACAACTGTAAGAATACCTAAGTAGAACCATAACAGGACTAGCTTAATTTAAATTTAAAAATTATGTTAATCTTCCTATTTCGTAGTTTTAAATTTAGCTATTTTTCAATCCACTGGAATTATTGAGTGAAAATTCATAGTAATAGTCTTGTTATGGTTCTGCTTAGGTATTCTTATAGTTTTTTTAGATATACGTAGTAAGAAAAAAAAAGTTATGGGCAAAAATAATAAATATTTCCCTATCGGATGTTTCTTTGTAGGGAATGGCCACATTGAGGATACAAATTTGAGTTTTGGTCTGTATATTAGAAGCGAAGGGCGCAGATCTTTTTTATGGTATTTTTCATCCCCCTCACCACCCCCTCCATTATTAAGGGGGTTGATAAAATAAAATTGAGATATTCACTTGAAATTTGGTACACGTATGTATTATAACGACATGTGGAACTAAACTGGAACTTGTAAATTGGGGAAAATAAGGAGAGCAAGCTAATGAGAGTCCAGGAACTTCATTTTTGGCGTATATGCTAGAATCCAACGCCTCAAGTTTTTTATGACAACTGCCATAAAATTGCCATTTATTTCCACATACTGAAATGCAGATATAGTCAAAACGTTTTCCTTTAAAGATACTTGAATGGAAAATCTGGATGTGGAAGTAGTGATTCCTTAGGCAGCGGTTTTTTTGAATATTTTACAGCATTTTTTTAGTTTGTAATTACTGAGAGATTGGGAAATGTTTAAAAAATAGTGCCGTCTTATTTTATGACGTCAAATGTAAAAAAACTTTACTTTATGTTATTTCTTAAACAAATGTATAAATTAATTAATCCTACGAGGAAGGTTTTTTCGTGGTATTTTACTTAATATATATTGGGAAATTTAAGTCTACGTGTTTCAAAATGAGTTTTTCAAATTGTATTTTCAATAATATAAATAAAATGCAACTGTTAAATAATAAATAAATCAGAAAACTCATACCTTCCCCCTTAGAATTTTTTAGCAATGAGGCATACGAACACTTTTATTTCTTTATAACCTAGCTATGTACAAAAAAACTATTCAAGTAGACATTATTGTTTAATTTAAGGGCAAAATCGACAGCAGCTGCAGGTTTTATATCAAACGCATCTAAAATGTGATGATGCACCCACATATCCTCGGAAAGTGCTTGCCATTCGTCGATTTCATTTACATTTAAATCAGTACATAACTTGTAACAAATCTTGACTTTATTTCATTTTAAGAGAATTTATGTGCTTTGATAAAAGCCTAATTTAACCCTTTTCGACAATTATTTGTTGCCAAGAATAAATTGAAAATCCGTAATATGCACACAGCTAAATGTATTAACCTCCTATTTTTTTAACTTTTTTTTAATGCCGGTTAAAAAGTAACGCCCAATAAGGCCAATTCTGTAATAAAGGGTGTCTCAACAAGAGCGCCGGATTTAATGTTAAAAAAAAACACTTTTTTACTTCCCTCGCATACCGAAGGGAAGTATTGTATTCGAGAAATCTGACGTTTCAGATCACGGAGATTACGAAAATATAGGTTTTTCAATTCCGTCAGTCTGTCTGTCTGTCTGTCTGTCTGTTGGTGCATTAACTAAAAAACTACTTGACGGAGAGCAGTCAAATTTGGTAGGTAGTTGACCCTACTGACAGCGAAGAAATGGTAGAATTTTCACTGGAAAATATACAGGGTGGACCGTCTAAACGGAATAAATAGTGATAAAAATTTTTTTTCGCTCAAATTTAAAATTTCCACGTTACATGACACGCTAATCCTATTTCGGAAAAAAAAAATTTTGAAAATTTTTTTCACCAACATTTTTGAAAAATTTTTTACTACTAAAATAGTTTTTAAAAAAATATTTTTTGCTCAAATTTAAAATTTCCACGTTTCATGGCATTCTAAGCCTAATTCAAAAAAAATATTTAAAAATTTTTTTTGCCAACATTTTTGAAAAATTTTGTACTACTAGAATAGATGAAAAAAAATGTTTCTTCCTTCAAATTTAATATTTCCACGTTTCATGGCATTCTAAGTCTGATTCAAAAAAAAATTTTTTGAAAATTTGTTTTACCAACATTTTTGAAAATATTTTTACCACTAAAATAGATGGATTTTTTTTTTATTTCTTCAAATTTAAAATTTCCACGTTTCATAGCGTTCTAAATCTATTTAAAAGAAAAATTAGAATTTTTTTTACTATTTTTAAAAAATTTTGCCACTAGATAGATTTTTTTTCTTTGTTCAGATTTAAACTATCCACGTTTCCATGGCATTCTAAAACTATTCAAACAAATTTAAAAATGTTTTTGAAAAATTAAAAAAAAATTTGAAAACATTTTTAATCTATTTATCACTACTATAGAATAGATGAAAAAATTTGTTTTGCTCAAATTTAATATTTCCACGTTTCATGGCATTCCAAACCAATTTCGGAAAAAAAAAATGCAGCATTTTGTTACCAGTTTGGAAAAAAAATTAACACTGGAATAGATGGAAACTTTTTTTTGCTCAAATTTAAAAGTTTCACGTTTCATGACATTCTAAACCTATTTCAGAAAAGAAAAATTGAAAATTTTTTTCACCAACATTTTTCAAAAAGATTTTACTACCAAAATAGATCGAATTTTTTTTTTATTTGCTCAAATTTAAAATTTTCACGTTTCATAGCATTCTAAACCTATTTAAAAATCATATAATTTTTAACTTTTAAACTTTTCTTTACCACTACTATAGAATAGAAGGAAACTTTCCTTTTTGCTCAAATTTAAAATTTCTACGTTTGACATTTTAAACCTATTTCAGAATAAAAAATTTTGAAAATTTTTTTACCAACATTTTTGAAAAATTTCAAAAAAATGAATTTTTTTAATCGTCACTATACTTCCACTCCATTACGTTAATGTTGGATTGTAAATGTGACAGATGGCAATAATATCTGGCACATGCACCTATTATACTTTACCGATTTTTTTAATTAGGCGAATATTTATTTTCCAACGTGAAGAGGTATTGTTGCGATTAAACATGAAACACGACAACCGGCAAATGGCCACCACGGGACCTCTGGCACACGGTCATTCTCTTCATAAAGTTCTGGATGACTTTTCGCATACCTGTGGCGTTATTTCCGCAACAACGCACTGTATCTCTTCTTTAAGGCGTTCAATTGTTTATGGCTTATTCTCATCCTTGTTCTTCAGACAACCCCAAAGGAAGTAGTCCATCGGCGTTAAGTCGCACGACCTTGGTGGCCAATGTTGATCGCCAAACCGAGAAATGGCACGGTGTGGAAACCTGGTCCGCAGTAACGCCATTGATTCGAGAGCTGTGTGGCAGGTCGCACCGTCTTGTTGGAAAAACACATCATCCACATCAATTCGATCCAATTCGGCCCACAAGAACTCGGTTCACATTTCGCGATACCTCACACCATTAACAGTTAGCGCATTTCCAGCTGCATTTTGGAATAAATACGGTCCAATCACTCCGTCAGCCCCAAATGCGCACCAAACAGTTACTCGAAGTGGATGCATTGGTTTCTTCAGTATTACACGAGGATTTTCAGCACCCCAAATTCGGTAGTTCTACTTATTTACATACCCGTTTAGTTGAAAATGTGCCTCATCGGAGAAAATGATTTTCTTACAGAAATCCGCATCAATTTCGTGGTACTCCAGCACCCAATCAACGAATCTACGTCGCTGCACGTGGCTTCGCTTGATTTCTTGCGTCAATTGAATCTTATATGCGTGAAAATGAAGATCTTTTGTTAAAATTCGTTGCATAGAGGGTCTGGTAATGTTCAATTCTTGATCACGATGCCGAATGGAAGTGTCTGGATTCTCGGCCACACTTTCCTTCACTGCGGCTATGTTTTCGAGCGACCGACAAGGACGGCGACGCACAGTGGTCTTCTCATTCATCAACGTAAATTTTGTCTCAAAGTTAATTGAACGGCGAACTGTCGACTCATTTGGTGCATTGTTGCGACCGATAATTGCACGGAATCTGCGAACTATTTCCGCAAAACTTTCACCACTTTTGTAGTGAGTTTTCATAATAATTATACGTTGCTCGTTTGAATGATGCTGCATGATTTCTAATCGCGTGGTTTGTACATGACAACTGTCAACAAATGATCACGGAACTAATCTCACATGCCAAATGGCGGCAAATTCAAATCCGGCGCTCTTGTTGAGACACCCGTTAGAAAAGTTATAATTTAACACGGAGTTTTATGTTTTTAACCTTTTTTCATATTCTGTAACTTCAAAAACCCGACCATTAAAAAATATAATTTAGGGTAGGCCTCTGAAATAGTCGTGAACCTCCGTATAAGTGACCCAACTGTAGTTACAAATGCACTGAAAACACCTAGAGTAGGTTTAAAATAATTTCAGCAGCCACCAATCAGCTGTCAATTGCGAATCAGTTATTGTCATCTTGTGGTAGGTTTTTTTTATTGTATTTTGTGTTTTATGATGTAAAATGTCCTAAGACGAGTCGGGAAAACGCGGGGTCTGAGGCTGACAAAAGTACAAATAGAATATATGATCACTTCGTAGATGGGTCGGTATTCTTGTTTCCTAGGTGATTGTTTATTATGGCAGCAATATTTATCGAGTCTGAACAGTTTAAGGAACATCTCGTTTGGGTAATTAAAGGGATTACTCATACTCATGTCTCGTAATTCTCGTTTCCGGATTCGACCTTCTCTACTGTAGCTGTAAAAAAATATGAAATAAAATATATCTTGATTGTATACCCATGAGACAAAACAAATATTTAAATACATGTGCATATGCATCTATTTGACTTACCTTTGTAATTCACATTCTGCGCGGTCAACTATTAAAAGATGTAATAAACCATCAAACGCCATTTTTCAAGTCAAAATTAAATTTTAAATGGTACCCACCGCTAAAAATAATGTGTTACAGAATACCAAACCATAATCAGCGCAGTTAGAATTTTAACATCCCGTTAAATTTTAATCTTATCTGTTACAGAATACCAAACCACATTTAAGATGGTTACAATTTTAAAGTCCCGAAAATTTTAGCTTTTGCCTTGCATAATTGACCTTAATGAACAATGCAAATGTAACACAGTAGCAGACTTACTAGTTAATCCAAATCTAAAACGTGCTCAGTACTCCCTAAATCTAGTTTCATTCGTATGTTTTGTTTGACCAATGTCCTTTAATTTGCTTCGTCGTATCATTTTAGGACGTATATGTATTTCTTAACTGCATGTTCTCAGGAGCTTAAGTTTTTTACATACCAACTAATCCCTCAACGACACAGCAGCTTTCAAAGTCAACCACGCCGGAAATTGATAACGCGATTTTTTGGGATGGCTGTTTGTCTTTAATAAGATCGACTTTATAGTCGCCACCCACAAAAATTACCGATGCAATTAACAAGATCTGCTTGGGAGTGCAGAATTTAAGCTGTTAGCTAGGTACACCGTTGAAAATAACAAATCTCTTTCGATAAAAGTGTGCTTGGCTTTCATATTTTAACAAGATCTTATTATCTCATAGGTTTAATGCAAATAATTGAACAGAACACGAAATTTACGTGGCAATTAATACATACAGCAATACATGAATATTTAGCGTATTCGGTAAAGTGCGTGGAATTTATAATAATAATATTAAATCGTGCTTATAAGAGAAAAGACATACAACTTCTATAATCTAAAGGGCGAGGTATTGTACCGCTTATACCCTTTAAAACATATTGGAAAAAAATGCTTGTATTAGCCAATATATGTCTATCACACCGCCGTTAATATTAGTGCGCGATCTCCTTGATATCTTCAACTTGTTCACCACTGTAGTCCACAAGATTGTCTAGGAGATAGTCCAGATGAGAATCTGAAAAATATAATTTATAAGTGTTGAAATTACGTATTGATAGATTATGTTGACAAAAACCATACGATAAGTAAACGTGAAAGTTTGCACTATTAGTTTAAATTTACGGTTCTGGGAAGAGACCCAAGTTAAGAATAACAGAGTTTCAAGTACTCTAAAAGGGCATTTTAATAAAATAGAATATTTTAAGTTAGTTTTGTCTGCACTCTCGTGATTTAAACACGCAATAAATGCTAAAACGTGAATTCGTATTTTTATTAAATTATAACCCAAATAACAATAAGAATCCTAACTTTTTAAAGTTTTCAAGCATTTTTGCCATCCTATCCTTATAATTTGGAACAGCACGGGAACTCATCCACCCCCATCTTTTGAATATCACTAGGTCTGACAATGATGTCTTTGCCCCTCAGTAGCATACAAATTTGTAGCTAACTGAAGACTTCTCCTTTTCTTTTAACACCAGATATTTTGGGAAACGTACCTCGTAAATATTCGAAGCAATCATGTCCTCTATTCAGAGCTTTCACTTTGTGTACCCAAGTTTGATATGAAGAGGGGGAAGAAGAACTTTCAGTTCATTTCTCAGTGATCTTTCTATCTTCGCAGGAGCTTTATCATAACTGTTTCTTCCATTTCTCTTATATGTCGATTGTCTTCTTTATCTGTATCCCCATTGCTCCAGTTTTCGAGATGGTCCCAGCAGCACTAGCTTTTAAACCTGTATCATTTTTTAACTAATTGAGATAATGGAATGCGGTTTTCGCATACCTTCTTCTAATTTTGTGGGACCTCCCTTCCCTATCCAACGATTTCCAAAGAAGACATTCAGGGAATGTGTAGTTAGTTATCATAGCATAATGTTCGAAATAGACTTTCCTCAACAAATTATTCTTTGTCCAAATATGATGGAGCATTGAGACTTGGATTGTTAAAAAAAGAATCGTGCATTTTTTGTTTTGATACCGCACACCAAACTGACATTTTGGGAGTTTCTGACATACTAATGGTTTCAGGGATTTTCTGATGCCCAAACTCTACAATTATGCTTATTATATTTACTTACCAAGAAAATGTCTATCTCTTCTGCGTAAATCAAGATTTTTTTTACAAACTTATACTCGTTTTGAAAAATTAGTTTGATTTAATTCTTGATAATTCTGAATTGTATAAGCATTTAATTTTAGAACATTTTTCATAACAGTATGAACAGTAGTTTTCGAAATGCCTGTTGTGGAAGAAATTTTTCTTGTTGAAGGGGAAGGATCATTTCCAAAATATCAGTTGCCTTATTAAGCCCATTATCATTATTTCCAGTTCTCTTTACGGTCAGTACAACCTGAATTCCAAAAGTTTCTAGCATTTTCTAATTGAATTTTTTGTTAGAGCTTCCTTGTTAAATGTAGTTCTAAATCTTCTTTGCGTTGTTTTCTAAGATTTAGTGTCAGCAGAAAAGAGTACACACTTACCTTTTTGACTTAGAGTAAACATTTTTCTTATAGTAACTCAAGTACCCGAATTGTTAGTAAACTAATTTGACGTTTACAAGTAGTGATGTTGTCTTTTATTTCCATAGTGTACTTTGAGAAACATTATTTTTTTCGTAGCATTTCGATAAAATGCAGTATTCGCTTTAAAATCTTATAAAACCATCGCTCCGTATAATTTCCATGAGAAATGTGGGATTTTCGGAAAGGGGAAACAATGGGCTCTCCAACTGTGAAAAAATATACAGGGCGTTCCATTTGAAATAACAAAGTTATGACCTATCTCCGAAGATACGCTGTCATTTCCGGTTAAACCGGAAGTGACTAAAAAGGCGGACACGAGAAAGCCGCATTTTATTATCTCAACTGACAACTAGTTATATAGATTTAAAAAGGTTCAAAATATACTGAGGCACCCGGTACTGAAAAAGTAGCATATATGAATTTTCGAGCCGTTGGCGAAATCTTTCAGGGAAATACAGGAGTCCAGATTATAATGAAATAGTGGAGATAAAAGTTAAATTTAAAATTTTCAAAGCCCCCGAACAAAAAATAAACCTCTAAAAAGTAACAAATACATGTATGTATTATAACGATATCTGAAACTAGATTATATTTTGACGTGACTGCGTTAAAGGAGTGGGGGTAAGTAGAGGTAAATAGGGAAAAATAAGTAAGGCATGCTGGTAAGATTACAGAAACTTGAAATTCGGTGTATGTCCTAGAGGCCAAGGCCTCAGTTTTCTTAATAATATTTTTAGGTGGCTAGAGATATAGACATACACACAACCACACAAAGACAAAGGCTTCAAACTCATAACGCCCCTTTTTTGCGTCGCACAGTGGGGCTAAGAACAAATTTACCATTCAACATTACATCTTTTAATTTTTGTCTAATCGCAATATTCTTTTTTTTTTAAATAATCGCCAGACTTCTGGCTACAAAACTGTCGAGGCAAATTTTTGAAAAAAATCTAAATTCTTACATACGTCGTTGTAGTTGATCAAAATTGATCGAATAAGCAGAAATATCAAGATAATTATATAAATTGGCCGAATTACGGCTACCATTTACTTCCACATCCACGTAGTGACTGGAAGTATTGTAATCGTAAAAAAAATGTCATTTTTTTTTTCTTGAAATAGGTTTAGAATGTCATGGAACGTCGAAATGTTAAATTTGGCAAAAAAAAATTCTATCTATCTGTCGATCTGTCTATCGGTTTGTCTATCTGTCTGTCGGTATGCCTGTCTGTAACTATTTTTGTCCGCACGTTTTCTCTGGAACGGTTTAAGACATTGATTTGAAATTTTGTACACATATATATTATCACGAGATCTGGAACTGTATTGTTTTTTGAACATATCCGGTGAAGGGTTGGGGGTAAATAGGGGAAAATAAGTAAAGCAAGCTGGTAAGAGTACAGAAACTTGAAATTTGGAGTATGTACTAAACGCCAAGTCCTCAAAATTGTTTATAAAATTTTCCATCAGAGTAAGAGTACAGAAACTTGGGATTTGGTGTATATACTAGAAACCAAGGCATCAGATTTCTTTCTAATATTTTTCAACCCCCCACCCACACCACCTCTACTCCATTATTAAAGGGATTGATTACATAAAACTGAGATATTCACTTGAAAATTAATATTATTAATTATATATTACAATAACATCTGATTGAGATGATTCCTTTGAAGGGGTGGGAGGTGGTAGGTTGTGAATAGCGAAAAATAAGTAGAGCAAGCCAGAAACTTTATTTTTACTTACTAGTAAGTATATTAATCGTAAAAAAAAATTGTCTTTCCTGAAATAGGTTTAGAATGGCATGGAACGTCGAGATTTTAAATCCGAGGGTCTATCTGTCTATTTATTAGGGGTAAATATGGAAAAATAAATAAAGCAAGCTGGTAAGAGTAGAGAAACTTGAAATTTGGTGTATGTACTAGAAGCCAAGACATCATATTTTATTTTAATAATTGTCACTCCCCCACCACCCCTACTCCATTATTAAAGGGGTTGATAAAATAAAATTGAGATATTCACTTGAAATTTGATACACGTATGTATTATAACATCTGGCACTAGATTATATTTTGAGATGATTGCGTTGAAGCGTTAGGGGTTAAATAGGGGTAAATAGAGGAAAATAAGTAAAGCAAGCTGGTAAGAGTACAGAACTTTGGGATTTGGTATATATACTAGAAGCAAAGGCCTCAGGGTTTTTTCTATAATATTTTCCATCCGCCTACCACCCCACTCCCTTATTAAAAGAGTTGATAAAACTAGAGCTAGAAATAAAATATTTCTATAAAGGAAGTACATATTTTTAAAATTCGGGAATATTTTCTACTTCTGACTGATTTCGACCAAATTATGGCCAATTTTTTGGTGAAAAATTTCAGCACACTTTTTTTAGAGTGTATTCTTATTTATTTACTCAAAGCCGCCCAAGAAAACAAAATTGAAGCCGTAGATTGGTCCATGTATGTAATTATTTTGATTTTTCTACAGCTCCACTGTGTGTCGTCGGTTAAAAATAGTGAAAAACTTGAAAAATTGGAATGCTTAACGAATCCAAAGTTGCACTGCTTAGATTGTCATCTGGACTATGGTCACGATTTTTAAAAGTCTACCGCAGTACAGGTTTAATATTTACGAGAATATTTTCTACCACATTTTGCACATTATATGACGGTTTTCTATGGGGGAGGTTTTGATGGCGTGGCCTCTTGAACTAAATGCTGTTTTATCGGGCACTTCCCTTCTCCCTGCTGAAAGGAAACGTGTTAATGTTAATGTATTTCGAAGCAGTACGACGTCCCATATTTTGTAATATTATTAGTGTAATCCTCAGTAAGTATATCAGACACCGTGCTTATCCATACGTAGTTCAAAGGGAATCAACACACCCACCGATGCATTGTACACAACAATCCGAAAATGAGTTATGCTCCTCTACCGGCTTTTAATTAATTACGTGTGAACTTCACAACCAAAGCGGCTACCTCAAAATAAGTTGATGTGGCTTTTGGAGACCTTTGTAACTAAATTATTATTATCTCTCATTGATTTAATCAAATATATACATTATATGCCGACAAACATATTTTGTTGTAGTCATCACAGAAAAAGAAACGTGTAAAATCTACATTAGGGTGACCCTTAGCTATAGGTGTGGGAATTTTTTTAAATGTGGTCGTCTCACCCACTCATTGTGTTCCAATATAAGAAGGAAAATATCTCACAAAATTTAAAGTCTTTAGCTCAACCGTTTCTCGTGCCTCAAAAGGGGTGAATTTTCCTATGTATTTCTATGAAGATTTGACTTGGTCGTGGAAAATCACCCTGTTGCAGGGGGCGATTTTCCGAAAAAGTCAAAAAAATGTTTGTTGTATATTTGAAATTTACAGCACGTCAGCTTTTTTTTCACGTAATATTACGTACATATCTTAATACTTTTCTTAGTATTTTTTCTAATTATTCAATATTGTCTGCGCTATGCTTTCTTATGGAGCGCCTTAATGAATTAACGCTTGCCCTGAAACGTATCAATTTACCGTTTGATTTGTGGGAATTTTTTTGTGAACCGTTGTCGAATCTCGCGAACGCCCCTGCTATACTAGTCCTTATGCTATTGAGCACGCATACAGTCGATTTTCGTCCGATAACTGTTTAATCGTTGCCTTCTGAGACCGTTTTCGTTCTTTCTCTGAACGATTGTACCTATATTTTAGAGATATATTATCGAAGGTATTTAATATATAATTATTCAGTTTTTCGTACTATGATTAATAATAATAATATTTATAAAAAATGAAATACAGAAAATAATTTGGTGTAATTTAGCAGGCATATCAATAGGACGATCCTATAGGACTTCGACCTAGAGCGGTATAGTTGCATCTGGTATTTTCAATACGCTTAAGATACTTGCGAAAGATGCAAGATCTGTGAATTTTTTTTACGTTTTTTGCATTTTTAAAAGTTTTCCTATTAAACAAAATTGGTCGTATATTTGTTTTCTGTAGAACATTTCAAGCCCTAAACTTTTACTAAGGTGTATTTATGTGCTAAATAAAAAACAATGGACCATTTTTTTACAGACAATTAGTTATGGATTAATTTATCTTTATCTTCTATGCATTTTTTTGCTTTATGTGATATTTTGCGATATAATTATAAAACACCCCTAATATTAAGAATAATGCAAACATTCACTCCTTTTGTGGGAAGGTGTTGAGCTAAGTACCCTAAATTTGTTGTAATTTTTTTTCTTTTATATTATAATAATTTTAGGGGGTGAGACGATTGAATTTTAAAACTTGAAAAATAAGGGCCACCTCAATGTAAATATATATGAGTTTCATAACATGCTGAACTCACAAAATAATAAGAATGAAACAGAAAGTGTTACCTAAGGAATCACTACTTCCACATCCAGATTTCCTATCCAAGTCTCTTTAAACAAAAGCATCTTAATATTATATGTACACTCCAGTGTGTGGAAATAGTTACTCATAGAATTTTAATAATTATAATATTTGAAATCGTATTCAATGCCTTTTCCACTGATGACCGACGTTTTATAGGAGTGAGGGTGCGTGATGTCAACTTTATTTTAAATTTTTGTGATAATTATACACCATATCTCAAATTTCTAAACTCTTACTAGCTTGCTTTACTTAGTTACTCCTATTTCACCCCCAATCCTTCAACGGAATAAACTCAAAATATAATCTAGTTCCAGATCTCGTTTTAATACGCGTATCAAATTTCAAGTCAATTTCTTTATTTTATGTTGTTAACCCATAACAATGGAGTGCGGGTGGCAGTGAGGGCTCAAAATATTATAACAAAAATTGAGGCCTTTGTAGTTTTAGTATTTACACTAAATCCCTTACTAGCTTGCTTTACTTATTTACCTCTAATTCACCCTCAACTCTTCAACGGAATAAACTCAAAATACAATCCAGTTTCAGATCTCGTTATAATACATAAGTTAGCCCAGTCGGTAAATTAAAAAATACACCAGAAGCTCGCAAAAAATGTTATCTGAGATTTTCCTTAAGTAACTGTTAGTGGGAGGATTAAACATTACAAAACCACAAAAATCAGTTCTGGGTGTGCCGTGCAACCCCCCAAAAAACCACCCCTCCGATGAAAAAAGCCTTATTTTACTGATAACTCGTTAACTGTTGAAGATATAGAAAGTTGCTAATTTTAAAAAAGGAAGCTTGACTAATTGCCTAAAAAAAGTCCTTTTGTAGTTGTCTTGTATATGCCATGGTTTTCGAGAAAATCGATATTGACCAAAATTGCAAAATTTGTATTTTTTTGGCGCGCGAATTTTCGTTTATTTGAAATTTTTTAATTGCTTGAAAGCCAAACAAGCTAGGAAGAGAAATTAAAATGGATTTTAAAGGGGATATAAAATACCCTTTTGTGTTGCCATTTTTGATGGCTATTGATATGTATTATAAATATAAAAATAACAATATAATATAGTTATCTCCTGATTTTTCGTGCATCTAACTCTTCACAGGCCCATAAAAAATAACTGACTTTAATATAAGTTATAAATGTATTATCTTTTAGTTCAAGGTAGTATTTCAATGCAGAAAAAGTTAAGAATAAAAATATTCACATTTACAAATTTACCAGCATGTTGAAGTTAGCCAAAGAAAATCAAAAAAAGGCTACATATTCAATTTTATTATGAAATGTCTTAACTATTAAATGATTAGAAACAATAGTTATATGATATATAAACTCAAAAAAAAATTTTGGACCTAAATTTTCAAGATGTTTGGGTCTTCATTTTATTTTTTGGAAACAGTAAAAAATTGGTCAAGATTTGGCTAACTTCAACATGCTAGTAAGTTTGTAAATGTGAATAATTTTATTCCTAACTTTTTCTGCATTGAAGTACTACCTTGAACTAAAAGATAATGCATTTATAACTTATATTAAAGTCAGTTATTTTTTATGGGCCCGTGAGTAGATAAAGCGCAAAAAATCAAGAGGTAACTATATTATATTGTTATTTTTATATACTAATAGATATCAATGGCCATCAAAAATGGAAACCCAAGACAATATTTTATATCCCCTTTAAAACCCATTTAGATTTTTCTTCCTAGCTTATTTGGTTTTCGAGCAATTCAACTTTTTCTATACGCCGCGTACAAAAAATTTCAAATAAAAGAAATTTCGTAAGTACGCATTAAAAATATAAATTTTGCAATTTTCTTCTATACCGATTTTCTCGGAAATCATGGCATATACAAGAAAATTACAAGGGGAAATTAATCCATTCCTTTTTATGATGAACAATTTTCTTATATCTTCAACGGTTAACGAGCTATCAGTAAAATAAGGATTTTTTCATGTAAGGGCTGGTTTGGGAGAAGTTTGCCAATCGTGTTCTTATGACTTGCCCATATTATGATATAAATTATTTCAAAGATTGCTTTCTGGGGCCGTCCCGCCTAGCTTATCCTGCTACACCCTTTGTGGGACCTTTGTGTACCTGACTACCAGGCGCAAATATCTGCACCGCATGGAGACGATCCGGCAAAAATTTAACTATACCTTAAAACTACCGAGAACTTTTAAAACTTCTACCTCATGTCGGCCATAGATCTAGTTCGCGAAAAATAATAGATTACATATTAATAAAAAGTTTCGTGCAGGAATACATACTTTAATGAAATTTGAACAGCGTCAAACTTTAGACAAACAGTTCGCAACGAGTCGCTTATAATTATATCGAAATTAAATTTGTTAAACAAGATTCCTGGATGTACTTGATGAATGTTCAATTATAACAAGAGTTGCGTAGGTACGGAACTAAGCTGAAGTAAAAACAAATTTATTTTATTTAAGTAAGTTGAACAGTCGAATTAACACTAATATGAAGTTTCATATACAGAAAGGAAATAAATAGGAAGAAATATTTATACGCCTCTGTCGATCATTATGTGTGGCGATAGAGTAAAAAATACACCAGAAGCTCGCAAAAAAATGCTATCTGAGATTTTCCTTCAGTAACTGTTAGTGGGAGAATTAAACATCACGACACCACAAGAAAATGTGAATATTTTTATTCCTAACTTTTTCTGCATTGAAGTACTACCTTGAACTAAAAAATAATGCATTTATAACTTATATTAAAGTCAGTTATTTTTTATGGGCCTGTGAATAGTTAAAAGCGCAAATAATCAAGAGGTAACTATATTATATTATTATTTTTATATACTAATAGATATCAATAGCGATCAACAACGGAAACACAAGAGAGTATTTTATATTCCCTTTAAAACCAATTTTGATTTTTCTTCCTGGCTTGTTTGGTTTTTGAGCAATTCAAATTTTTTTATAGGCCGCGCACAAAAAATTTCAAACAAACGAAAATTCGTACGCATTAAAATGCAAATTTCGCAGTTTTTTTCAATATCGATTTTCTAGAAAATCGTGGCATACAGGGTGTCCCAATAAAAACTCCCAGGCCGGATATATTCTAACCGAATAGAGATATTTTAATTCTGTAAAATCCAATTTGTAGAGCATAAAGGCAGCTTCATTTTTTAATATAATTGTTTTTTTAATATATCAGTATATAGATGGCGCTGTGCTCTAAAGAAATATTTCAATGGAAGAAACTTTGAAATGGGGTTTATGTGAAAGAAAATGCTTTTCTAAGCAGATTATGTTCTAAAAAAAAATCCATAAAACTAACCGTTTTCGAGATATTTGAGTCCAAATGTTGACATTTGCCAATATTGAATAATTGTAATCTCTTCAACATTTCAGTCCTTTAAGTGGGGCAATCTGTATTTAATTTACAAATTTTAGAATAAAATATTTAAAGAATTTTTCATATACTTGCTTTGTTATTAGGTTAGATTATAATTAAAAATATTTGATATCTAGCGAGTATAATAACCCTTATACCTTATAAATTAAATACAATTAAAGTTTCCTTTGGAATAATAGTTTTGACATTTCTCAATTTCAATCACATTTTGTTTATTGGTGTGTCAATAGAACTGTATTATTGTACCTAATTATTCTTTTCTTCGTGAATATTTATTATTAAATATGGTTTCTCATGCAAATGAAGATAAATTAAACATGATTTTAATTTATGGGGAATGTCGTAAAAATGCCTAAGAGCTGTAAGTTTATATGAAATACGTTTTCCTGACAGGCCTTTACCAGATCGGAAAATTTTGTAAGTTTGCGTTCTAATTTGAAAAATTATGGAGGTTTTAAGAAACCAAAAACAACAAGAAGAAAAAGAACTGCAACTGATGAAAATATTGCATTGGTATTACATCAAGTAGAAAATAACCCAAACATGTCAGTACGCAAGTTGACGGAAGAAACAAATATTGCACGTTCCACCTGCCACAGAATTCTTAAAACAAACTATTTGTTTCCAATATAGTTCATTTAGTTCATCATTTGATTCCAGGAGACAATGAGCGGAGAATAGATTTTTTTTCGCAATTTTCAATTCTCTTAGAGGAGAATCCAAATCTTTTAGATACAATTATGTGCAGTGATGAACGTCAATTCCACAACAATGGAGTAATCACAACACATAATTGTCGTTACTAGCCTCAAGAGAATCCTAGGTGGATGAGACATACCAGATCCCAGAATCGTTTTGGAGCAAATGTTTGGTGTGGTATCGTTAATGGTTACATTGTTGGCCCATACCTCTACCATGAGAATTTAACAGGTGAAAGATATTTACAATTTGTGCAAAATGATTTACAAGTACTATTAAGGTATTTGCCCGCTCAGTTGGATAATATGTGGTTTCATCAGGATGGAGCAGGCCCATATAATCATCACAACGTTGTTAATTATTTAAATAAAACATACCCAGGAATATGGATTAGTACCAATGGAGTACTTAGATGGCCCGCTCGATCTCCTGACATTACTCCATTAGACTTTTATTTATGGGAATTTTTTAAAAGTGAAGTGTACAAAGAACCAATAGAAGACATGGCAGATCTTTATAATAAAATTTATACTAGTGTTGCCGCCATTATTCGGCATACATTATTAAAAATTTGTAGATCAGAACTAATTAATAGGTTTACGATGTGTGTTAATGAAATTGGCAATAATTTTGAACACCTATGAAAATAGTTGTTTTAATTTCAGTAATGAAACATATTCTTTATAGGATTTTTCAAACAGTGGAAAGAAAAGCTATCTATGAGAACTAAAGGAAAAACTATATATAAAAATATTAATGAAATCTTTGCATTATTTCGATAACCTGACTTTTGGTTATGCTAACAAGTAAAAATTCTTATTTGCCATTCTCATTTTAACACTAGCATCCAACCTAGTCCCCTACGGCTAAGCAGGCTAAACTGGTATCTACAGGATCCCCTACGATATGTAAATTCAGTCAAATTCAATTAATTTATTTACGTACCTACCTAAAATTTTTCATTCTAATGAATTACATTTTCATAAAATCTCATTCAGTTTCTTGGAAATGCTTAGCCTTTGAAACGTTTTTCGTCCTTATTGTGGTCTCATCAGTAAAGCCTAAAGCGACTCATAACGATGTTCCATGCAAAACTAAGACAATATCACTTTGAATTTCAGTAGTTCGTAAAAATTGTTTTATGTTCGTAATTGTTTTTTTATATCTTAAATGTTTGAATTACATGATAAGTAATATTTTTAGTTTTTTGTTCCAAGGGTTACTTCAAATATATTTAATTCATAAGATATGAAAAATTCTTTAAATATTTTCTTCTAAAATTTGTAAATTAAATACAAAGTGTCCCACTTAAAGAACTGAAATGTTGAAGAGATTACAATTATTCAATATTGGCAAATGCCAACATTTGAACTCAAATATCTCGAAAACGGTTAGTTTTATGGTATTTTTAGAACATGATCTGCTTAGAAGTGCATTTTCTTTCACATAAACCCCATTTCAAAGTTTCTCCCATCGAAATATTTCTTTAGAGCACAGCACTATATACTGATACATTAAAAAACAATTATATTCAGAAATGAAGCTCTCTTTATGCTCTACAAATTGGCTTTTATCTTGCCTGGGAGTTTTTATTGGGACACCCTGTATACAAGAAAATTACAAGACGACTTTTTTTAGGAAAGCCGAACTAACTTTCGTTTTTACGATGAGCAATTTTTTTATCTTCAACGGTTAACGAGTTGATCAGTAAAATAAGACTTTTTTCACCGAAGGGGTGGTTTTTTGGGGGGTTGCGCGGCACCCCCAGAACTGATTTTTGTGGTTTTGTGATGTATAATCCCTCCACTAACAGCTACAGAAGGAAAATCTCAGATAACACTTTTTTTATGGAAATCTTTATAATTATTGGACTATAGCTGAATTTCAATAGGCACATTCTTACTACTTTATACTTAATGACGTGCCACTTTTGCAGGGTGTGATTGCTTAGCTGATTTTACGAAGAAAAGTTCATATGAAGATATGCCCGCAACGGTTTAAATTTTTTGCTGCAGAGTGTTGAATATATTCTTTTTAAATCGTTGTATTTTAATATCTCAAAAAGTACTTAGACAATAATCAGATTGTTGTCCACTTTTCTCTGGTTTTCGACCACTGTGCGTCTGCGAAAACATGAAAAGTAAAACGCACCAAATTTTTTTGTATTTGAAAAAAAAAAAAACGTTTTTATCGTAACATTTTCTTTATAAATAGATACCGGACTTGAGGATTTTAATTGATTTCAAATAGTTTTGGAGAGATGACATTTTCTCATTTTGTTTTTCTAGAAAAGTATGATATTTCTTGGGCAGGTTACTTGGCGCTATTTTTTACAGAAAATCTGTTTTTGTGGGCATATTCATTACAAATTTAATTTTAGGAAATGATGCGGACAACCCCGTCACCGTTCTTGTGTGATTTGTCATGAACTCATGAGTGATAATAACCCAACTTTCCTGGCTTAACATAAACAAACTCAAAACTAATTAGAAGTATAACTGCTGGTTACATATGCACTCCTATTCAAAATATATGTATGTATGATGTGATAACAATGCGTGGTCTGGTGTTCTATTCAGGAGTTTGGTTTGTTTATGTTACTTGTTACTTCATACGTATGTAAAACACATCGTTACACAGTTATCTAACTTTTTGATTTTCTGTGAAGGGAAATGCGGACTTCATAAAACAAATGCATCATTCGGACATTAACAAGGCGTACGTAATGATTTGATGTATTTTGTTCCGGCGTAGGACTGTCTAGTTGTAATAAATGCCTTTTGGCAGCTGATTGTGAGTAATTGAGGCTTCCCACAGATTTTTTATGTTGTTTTAAAGCAAAAATATCGTTTATATGAGATTAATTGTTGGTAAAATAAAAAGTGTATGTCCCGCAAGTTGCTTTAGTCAACTAGGAACCATCCATGAAATACGTACGCAAAAGGACGTCGGGCAATTGAGACGAGGAGATTCTAAATTTTAGCAAACAAAAAAAAATTTGTCTGTCGGACTGTAGTTTTTTTGTGCGTACATTTCCTTTGGACGAGTTTAAGATACTAACTTGTTTGTTATCCGTATGTAATATAAGGAGATCGTAAACTGGATTATATTTTGAGCTATTCAGGTGAAGGGCAGGGGGTGTAAATAGGGGTAAATAAGTAAAGTAAGCTAATAAAAGTTCAGGAACTTGAAAGTTCGTATATATACTGGAAAATAAGGTCTCATTTTTTTTTGACATTTCCCCCCTCCACCGCCACCCCTACTCCCTTATTAAGGAGGTTAACAAATCAAAATTGTGATTTAGTGTGTGTAAAAGATCAAAAGCTCTTATAAAATTTCTAGGCATCAACCACCCTCATTACCACCCCCACCCTATTATTTACAAAATAAATTATCCTACCTGGGTTATTAGATACTACCGATGCGGTCGGTTGATCAGATTGTCAGTTGAACGATCGCACAGTGTGGTATTTACGCGTTTTTTAGGTCAAAATTCGACAGCTCCTTTGAAATTCAACCAAAGTCAGTCTAGTGAAGTAAACGTAGTCAAAAAAGAGGCATTGTTTCGGAATGATTTGTAATTGCATAAAAATTCATAAAAACTTTTTAAATGTATTCTAAATAAGTTTAAGTTCAAAGTCTACCGGTTGGTATTGTATGTTAAATCTCTATTTGTTTATTAATAACTGCAAAATTAGTTGTTAAATGAAATATTTCGAAAAGTATTGAAACATACTCTTTATAGGATTTTGCGAACAGCAGAAAAAATAACTATCTATAACTAAAAGAAAAACTATGTGTAAATATATTAATGAAATCTTTGCATTCTTTCGATAACCTGAATTCTGGTTATGCTGGCAAATTAAAATCCTAAAATGAATTTGTCTAATTTCTTATTTGACAATTCTCGTTCTAACAGTAGCATCCACAAAGTCTCCTACGGCCATGTAGATTAAACTAGTGTCTACATAACCCCCTACGATCATGAAGATTCAGTTAAAAACGAGGACAAAGGCCTAAAATGAATTTATTTATCTACATGGTCTTAAAAAATTTTCGTTCTAATGGATTACATTTTCATGAAATCTATAATTCTGTTTCTTGGAAATGCTTCTTAGCCTTTGAAACGTTTTTCGCCCTTATTCTGGAGCTCATCAAAAAGACATATGGCCACTTATAAAGATGTTTCATGTAAAACCAAGACAAATTATATGAATAAGTGTGTGATAATTATATTTGACATTGACTGATAAAAGCAACAGATCTTCACCGATCTATTAGCTAACTCATTTTTAACTGAATCGTCATGATCGTAGGGGGTTATGTAGACACTAGTTTAAACTACATGACCGTAGGGGACTTTGTGAAAGCTAGTGTTAGAATGAGAATTGTCAAATAATATATTAGACAAATTCATTTTAGGATTTTAATTTGCTAGCATAACAAGAATCCAGGTTATCGAAAGAATGCAAAGATTTCATTAATATTTTTACACATAGTTTTTCTTTTAGTTATAGTTATTTTTTCTGCTGTTTGCAAAATCCTATAAAGAATATGTTTCAATGCAATTATAAGCAAACAAATAATAATTCATTTTTAAACATGCATGGAGTATATAGGCTCCAATACTAGTTAGCTAATAGATAGGTGAAGATCATGCTCAGCATCCTCGAAAATGGGGCGTAACACGGGCTTAGTAGAGAGAAGACGGCCTATCCGCGTTTCACCCCTTTGTGGGGTCGTTTTTCGACGTTTGGGGTATTGGCGGTAGGAGACGGCGAGTACGCGGTTTACCCCTTTCGGGGTAATAAAATCTATAGAACTTGATCCTCCTAACTTAAACTTAACAGCCATAAAGTTTTATGGAAGGCTTGACAAATACCTTGATAAGTCAATCATAAGCTGATAAAGACTAAAAGATAATTTGATTTTAATGTGAGTTCTTGAAGGCGTTTTTAAAACTTTTTAAGAAACTATCTTTAAGTGCATTTGGCATTTAATAAATCTGATATAAATCAGTGCTTTATGAGGTAGCCATTATAAAACACCGATAAATCCTAAATAAATCTAAAAAGCATTTAAATTGTTGCTTGCTATGCTTAATTATTTTTAAAACTACCACTTTTGAGGAGACTGGTCGATTTACAGTAGCACTTCCATTTAAGAAATATCCGCCCGCGAGCCCCAATTTATGTCAATATTTTAAATAACAATAACATTCTGTTGGGCTTGAATTTGTGAGAAATTTGTAGATATTTAAAAGGACTGGACGACGATTTAACAAATGACTGGTCACAGGAACTAAATATAGACGCTATATTTGAAATCGATGTTGGATTAACATAGCAGAAATCAGTGACGATGAGACGGTTGACGAAAAGGACATATCTGTGACCCTTGTTCTGACAAAGTGAGAAATAATATACCGAGACGAGGTATATCATTTCAAATCTCGATTAAAAATAAATATTCGAATAATGCACATTTTCAGACAGCGACTTACAATACCTATTGGATTTAATAAGCTATGTAACCGGACAAATTATTTAAATAATCATCGCAGATTTTTTTTCTTGCAGATATCCGTTTTATAGCTCGCTGTAATAAGAAATGTGTGCGTGTGCATGTGTATATTTATATGTGTACCTAATATAGTGCAGTAAAAAAGGACCCAATAAACGATTAAATATGCATAGTCTTGTAACAACAATATTATGATTGCGTATCTTCTGGGGTATCACCAGGAGTATATATCTGAGTTTTGAACTTGCAAAGCCTATTGCGACTTTTTATGAACAATTTTGTTTTTTGAACAGCGTTTTTTTTTTAAGTAAGGTTCCTTAGGTAGAATCGGCGTTGGTTTTGGGTCAGTAAACAAAAATAAATTTAAAAATTTTTTAAACCGAAAAAATTTTCAGTCATTATGTCTATTAGCGGGCTTATTTAATGGTCATAATGCAAAACAATGGCGTATCTAGGGCCCCTATTGCCGGAGATAAAACTACTTTTTGTTAAATAGCTTTTTTTATGTACTTTTAAATATACCAATAATTTTTATTTTTGGGCAAAATATATTTGAGTAAAATTCATATATTTCTCAGCCAAAATATATACCTCTCAGTATGTATACCTAAATAAAATATGAGAGGTATATATTTCCGCTGAGAACCCCCAGTTGTAATTTTTTTTTCCATACCTCCCTTTTGCCTAGGCTAACTAGAAATATTCATTGACTTGGCTATTTAATAAAGCCAAATCTAAATACGGCAAGAATAATTGATGTTTGACATTCTCAATTGGATTTATTTATTAAAAACCGAGTAGTGCATGTGCAGTTGTGCAAGGACTAACCTACAGGTTGTTTTTCCCTCCTTCTCGTCGAGGTGCTTCCTCCCTCGGGACGTATCTCAGTTTTAATAATTCCGAAGGTCTACGCGGTTACCGCAAACTCACCGTCGACAGGATCAGCTCTCTAATTCTCTCCTCAAACTTCTTTAATGAGTTTCGAAGACTCCGATGTTTTTCCGGCACGCTCTTGATACACTTTAACCTAAATTCGGTTATTGTTCTTATAAAAATGTACAAATAATGTCCCGGTGCTTGTAAAGTAGATAGGAAACTTAACTTAAGGCCCGTTTGGAAATTAAGGAGCGGAACAAAAGCTCGTTATAAATTCAAATCTGATGAAAACATAATCAGGATGCTTATTAGTAATAATAATAATACATTTATTCATCCAATAAGAGCAATACAGAAAGTACTATTAGTACAGGCAATGAAGGCAAAATGTTGTAAAAACCTCGCAAAAATTAATAGAAGAATCATCTCTGGGATTTAAGTAGTTAATAACCTGTAGAATGGAATGATGCATTCTTTGCACTTCCAAGTTCCAAGGGAAAATTTAAAAAAATTTGGAAAAACTTTTTTATTTTCGGTTTTTTTGCTCTAACGGCTAAAATGATGAAAATACAGAAAAAAGTTTTCAACAAAAGTTGTAGCTCGTCTCTTTCTCTACAAAATAGGTCTTTACCAATTTTTGTCTTACTTAAACCGTTTAGGAGATAAATCCAGTTTTCCACTTATAGTGCTGAGCCGCTCCAGAATGCGCGGAAAATGAGAATTCTCTGGGAGTTTCGTACGACCGGACATATCGATCGATAATTATTACTATTCAGAGCCGCTAAAAAAATGAAAGCAACGTAAAATGTAGAGAAAAGTCTCAGCTTTAATGTGGAACTATCACAAAATTCATACAAATTTTTATTATAGAGAAAAAAGTGTTAGAAGATCGCTTAAACTTTATACAGTTGATTTGTTCACATATTTAAGTTTTATGCATCCTGCCTATTTCTCCCGTAACAATGGGTGCTTTTTTACTGCATTTAATTAATTTTATCAACTCTTTTAATAAGAGTAGGGAGTGGTGGGAGATGGAAAATATTATTAAAAAAACTAAGGCCTTCGCTTCTAGTATATACACCAAATACTAAATTTCTCTACTCTTACCAGCCTGGCTTTACTTATTTTTTCCTTATTTACCTCTACTTACTCCCCACCACTTCAACGAAATCATGCCAAAGTATAATCTAATTTCAGATGTCGTTATAATAGATACGTATACGAAATTTCAAGTGAAAATCTCAATTTTATTTTATCAATCCCTTTAATAATGGAGTAGGGGTGGTGGGGGGTCGAAATTCTTAGAAAAACAGAAAATTACTAATATTACCATACTTTGCAGTGCATTTTTAAATAATTTCAGTGGATTTTTAAAATCTGTTTATCAATTTTTAAATTATTTATTTGTTTCAAATATCAAACGGACGTCTACTACAAGTTAAAAAATCGGTAAAGGTATTTACACAGAACTTCCCTCGTTATTTGTGCATGGCGGTCAGTCTAAAAAATTCATAATTACGAAATGACATTGAGAATAATAATCGGAATATAGTTATTGCAATTATTACAAAGAAAACTTGATAAGTTTTGGTCAAAAAAATATACAGAGTGCTCATCCAACAGCAAAAGTTCAATACTAAATAGCAGGTGCCACATATGGCAGGCTTGCGCAAATACCTTTACAAATGTCCCCCATGACTGAATTATTTCTTGGGATGACCACCCTGCTCATTTTTCAGTAAAAGTATAATAGGTGCATATGCCAGATATTATTGCCATCTGTCACATTTTCAATCCAACATTCACGTAATGAAGTGGAGTTTTTTTAATTTTTCAAAAACATTTTTAAATTTGTATGAATAGTTTTAGAATGCCATGGACACGTGAATAGTTTAAATCTGAACAAAGAAAAAAAAATTCTATCTTAGTGGTAAATTATTTTTTAAATAGTAAAAAAAAATTCTAATTTTTCTTTTAAATAGATTTAGAACGCTATGAAATGTGGAAATTTTAAATTTGAAGAAATTAAAAAAAATTCCATCTATTTTAGTGGTAAAAAAATTTTCAAAAATGTTGGTAAAAAATTTTTTTTCTGAAATAGGATTAGTTTGTCATGAAACGTGGAAATTCTAAATTTGAGCGAAAAAAAATTGTTTTCACTATTTATTCCGTTTAGACGGTCCACCCTGTATATTTTCCAGTGAAAATTTTACCATTTCTTCGCTGTCAGTAGGGTCAACTGCCTACCAAATTTGACTGCTCTCCGTCAAGTAGTTTTTTAGTTAATGCACCAACAGACAGACAGACTGACGGAATTGAAAAACCTATATTTTCGTAATCTACATGATCTGAAACGTCAGAATCCAAAAAAATCTCGGTGGGTGATTTTTTCTCGAATACAATACTTCCCTTCGGTATGCGAGGGAAGTAAAATTTCTAATTTTTCTTTTAAATAGATTTAGAACGCTATGAAACGTGGAAATTTTAAATTTGAAGAAATAAAAAAATTCCATCTATTTTAGTGGTAAAAAATTTTTCAAAAATGTTGGTAAAAAAATGTTCAATATTTTTTTTTTAATCAGGCTTAGAATGCCATGAAACGTGGAAATTTTATTTGAAGAAAGAAAAAAAATTATTTCATCTATTTTAGTAGTAAAATATTTTTCAAAAATGTTGGTGAAAAAAATTTTCAAAAATTTTTTTTCCCCGAAATAGGATTAGCGTGTCATGAAACGTGGAAATTTTAAATTTGAGCGAAAAAAAACTTTTTTTCACTATTTATTCCAATTTGACTGCTCTCCGTCAAGTAATTTTTTAGTTAATGCACCAACAGACAGACAGACAGACAGAGACTGACGGAATTGAAAAACCTATATTTTCGTAATCTCCGTGATCTGAAACGTCAGAATCCGAAAAAATCTCGGAGGGTGATTTTTTCTCGAATACAATACTTCCCTTCGGTATGCGAGGGAAGTAAATTTTTTCAAAAATTGTTGGTGAAAAAAATTTTTAATTTTTTTTTCTGAAATAAGATTAGCGTGTCATGAAACGTGGAAATTTAAAATTTGAGCGAAAAAATATTTTTTTTACTATTTATTCCGTTTAGACAGTCCACCCTGTATATTTTCCAGTGAAAATTTTACCATTTCTTCGCTGTCAGTATGGTCAACTACCTACCAAATTTGACTGCTCTCCGTCAAGTAGTTTTTTAGTAAATGCACCAACAGACAGACAGACAGACTGACGGAATACGCGTAATTAGTGATGACGTCATTTGACGGATTATGTCAAGAGACTGAACCCAAACAAATATTTGGAAGTGGTTTGTCATATATGTCATTTATTATTATACAAATATTTATTATTATTTGGTGATTTTAAGAAATAGGTAAGGTTAGTATTAAACAAATATGATTTCTAAATGTTGTTTACATACTAATTTCACAAATTATTGCTGTAATATGAAAGAAATATGCAAATTATTAAAAGACACTTAACCTCACTTAATTAATTTAAGAAAATGTTTGGGTTCAGAATCACTCAACCGTAACAAAAATGACATATGTGACGTCACACTAATTATGCGTATTGAAAACCTATATTTTCGTAATCTACATGAACTGAAACGTCAGAATACAAAAAAATCTCGGTGGGTGATTTTTTCTCGAATACAATACTTCCCTTCGGTATGCGAGGGAAGTAAAAACAAATCGTCTGCGGAAACTCGTATTAATAACTTAGTTTTACTTTATTTTTTTAATTCTCAGTTTGTAAAAGGGCGTGTACTCGTTAATTATGCCCGTTTACTAGCGTAACAACTCTGGACGCTGCACACCTAAATAACTCCTTTTTCCGGTTCAACACGAATTATGCTCAGATTTCTCCAGAAGTAGAAAATGCGAATTTGCCTTTTAAATTTCTCGGCCGCGTTCGCTTTATCTACGTTTTTATTTTATACAACGCAAGGGCTAATTACAAATAGAATAAAACTAATCCCATTCTAATTTCGTTAAATCCTTACTGCTTCGCGATTGCTCTGTTACTGGAGATTGACTCCGGTAATTAATTTCTAGACGTAAGTGTATAATAACGCTGAATCGTGCAATTTTCAGGATCATATGCCGTTGAATTGGAGCTGCAGGGGAAGCCTATAGTGGGTTCAAAAAGAGCGAAAATAGATGCAAAGGCGTGCACTTGTACGGATAATGATATAGTCATTTTGGGCGATTTTAATATGCATCTTACCTAAAAGACTCAAAATCTAACGCCCAAATAAGAGCCTTGAATAATTTTCTAGACACTAATAATTTATCTCAATACAACTTAATATATAATCGCAATGGCAATATTCTTGATCTAGTATTACACAACAAAAACTGTGATGTATCTCAATCTCCTGATCCGTTAACTAATGTAGATTTTCATCACCCTGCTCTGATTATATCAACTGAAATAAGTACTGTTAAGAACCTTCATAAAAATTTTCCAACTAATCATGATGTTAGTTATAATTTCCGCAAATGTGATTTCTCCAAATTGTATTAAAACCTTCTCAAGATAAACTGGTCCTCCTTATCTCTTTTAATGACGTCAATGGTACGTGCACTCATTTTTACAACAAACTTGACTCAGTATTTGAATCTTGTGTACCAAAGAAATCGACTTCTCGTAGCGGCAGATATCCTCCGTGGTTTAATGGCAGTATCATAAAAAAAAATTAGCCTTAAAGAACGTCTTAGGAGACAGTGTGCAAGAACCAGTGATCCACTTATACACAATAGCCTCAAAAGGGAAATAAAATATGATGCCAATTTAGCCTACAGAAATTTCGTGCAGAACTCTGAAGATAATATAAAAATGATCCCAATAAATGTTGGGCTTTCATCAAAAGTAGAAAAGGGTCGGCTAGTGTATCTGAAGAGATGTTCTTTGAGGGATCTTCGCTAAACAATCCCTCTGATATACTGAATGCATTTGCCAATTAAATCCAAAATGACGACCGGTCCTGATTCCATTCCAGCTAAAGGATTGCGCTATCATCTTTCCATATCCTCTAACTTTAATTTTTAACTTAATCTTTAAAAACTGCCTATCTCCTGACCTATGGAAATATCCCAAAGTATGTCCCATCTTCAAAAAGGGAAACAAACTAGATATTGAGAACTTTCGACCAGTCTCTGTAATTTGTAACTTCTGTAAAGTCTTAGAAATATTACTGAATGATAGAATATATCATTCAATTAACACCAAAATCTCTTATATTAAACATAGATTTATGAAAGGGCGTTCAACAACAACAAATTTATTCTGTGTAACTCGATATATTTCTGAATCCTTAGATGAACGTGGGCAGACAGATGTCATATATACCGATTTCTCCAAAGCGTTTGACTTGACTTGATCACCAGTTGTTACTTAATAAATTAGAAAAAATCGGCTTCTCATATTCTTTGCTCCTTTTGTTTAAATCTTATTTAATGAATAGGAGTCAGTACGTTGCATTAAATGGGTTCAAATCGATCGAATTAGCTGCCACATCTGGAGTTCTCCAGGGATCTATTCTGGGGCCCTTGTTTTTTAACATATTTATTAACGACATAGTGAACGAAATTAATTTGCCTCGCCTTTTATATGCCGACGATCTAAAAAATTTCACAGTAATTGATGAAATCGATGACAGTTTTCAACTTCAAACTTGCCTTGACAAAATAAACACCTGGTGCATAGTAAATAAATTATTCATGAATCCTAGTAAATGTAACGTAATGTCCTTTTCTTTAAAAACATCCCCTTTTATTTTTGATTACAGGTTAGATAATGTCATACTTCAAAGACCTATAACATTTCGCGACCTTGGCGTAACTTTTGATAGTAAATTATCCTTCACTAATCATATCGATACCATTGTGTCTAAAGCCTCCAAAGCCCTTGGATTCATCGTTCGTACTGGTCGAGAGTTCACTAATACTGATACTCTGAAAATTCTTTATCAATCCTTCGTCAGATCGAAACTTGAGTACCATTGCTAATTTGGAGTTCCAGTTATGATGTTCACAAGAACGACTTGGAGGCAGTTCAACGTAGATTTCTTAAATTACTGTGGTTCAAATCCGACGGTACCTATCCAGTGATTGGTTTTCCGCAAAGTAACTTGCTTGAAAGATATTCTATGACTACTCTTGAGGATAGGCGTACGTACTTTTCTCAAGTATTTTTGTTTGAATTACTACACAATGATTTTGACGCACCCGAAATAATTAGCAAGCTTAATTTTCACGTTCCCAGATTAACCTCTCGTAATCACCAAGTTTTCTATTGACCTACGCCGTGTACCAACGTACTAAATAATTCACCTTTATATACGATTTGCAGTACTTCTAACAAATTATGTAGCGACTTCGATATTTTTAATTGCAGCCTTAGTGACATAAAACAAAATGTTCTAAATTAAATAACCAGTGATTGTTTTTGTTTTTCTTAATTTACTTTGAATCACATATGTGTATATATCTGGCAGGGTCCAACAGCCGGGACCAGGGGAGGTTTGCTAACATCGCCAATACCGTCCGCAAAAAGCAGGCCCACCCCTTACGAGGCCGGTCCAGCGATGATTGGGGCAAAGAGCTCAAGCTCGACCCCTAATCGTCCGAGACCGTCATCTTTAGTCAAGAGAAATAATGTGTATATATGTATACAGACTGTCTATTTTACGAGGGCCACACCAAATATCTCGCTTAATATCTATTGTAGAAGAATAAAGTTTTAGAAACAGTTATCCCATTTTTTGTGAGCTATATTTCAGTAAAAAGAAATTTGAAATCCATAACCTACTTTATGAGATATATTACAAAAACCTGAAAAATTGGAAAACCACAAACGGTTATAGCTTCCTTATTTGAGGAGATACGAAAAAAGTTAAAGGAATGAAAGTTGACGGCAAAGACAATAAGAATAATAACGTGTAACAAAAAAATCGAAAAATGCAGTTGGCTTTGACATACGCTATTGTGCAAAAATGAAAAATACATATCTCAAAGTAGGCCATGACGCCATTAATTCCGTTATTTTTTTCTCATTCCAACGATATAAAACATGTCACAGAAATTTTAACCGATAGTGTCAATATTTAATATTTTACGAATACCACAATTCATATAATTGAATCGTAACAATCAGCTGTGCCATAATAGTAAAAATTCACTTTATAATAATTATAATTCCGTAATTATTTATTACAATTTAATACAAACCAATAAATATGTCATAAATAAAAATACAAGTACAAAACGAACATCCAAAGAAAAAAACGAAAAACTATGTATAACAGTACTACCTACTACTATATTGAAAAGAAATTGTGTGTATTTATTTTTCTAACTACAAATGCTCAAATTGTGCACCATGCATTCTGACACATAAACGTGCTCTACGAGACACGTCACGCATTACATTTTGGAGCATTTCAGGAGTAATTGCCTCACATGCGTTTCGAATTCTGGTTTTGATGTCCTCAATATTTTCAGGGGCAGTTTAAAATACCTTGTCTTTAATGTAACCCCAGACGAAAAAATCCAAGGGAGTAATATCTGGTGATCGAGCTGGCCATAGAATGGGTCCATAGGTGCCTATCCAGCTATCTGGCATAACTTGATTTAAATAATTTGTACATATTACAGCAGTGTGAGGTGGAGCCCCATCTTGTTGAAAATATGAATAATTGAATCTTTCTGCCACTGTTAATTCATAAAGAAAATCTTGAAATTCGTTTTGCAGGAAATTAAGGTATCTACGAGCGGTTAATTTGCCATCATAAAAATAAGGTCCAATTACTTTAGTCCCTAAAAGACCCAATCAAACATTCGTAGAAAATCTTTCTTGGAAAGCAGTCTCTCTGCACCAATGTGTATTTTCTCGTGTCCACTTATAATGCATATTTCTATTGAAAAATCCATTATTAGAAAAATTTGATTCGTCCGACCAAAGAATTTTGCTACATATCAGCGCGTCATTCCTTTTCTTATTTAATAACCATCTACAAAATCTTACTCTCCTTGGCTTATCTCCCTCATTTAAATGTTGAACTCTCCTCATTTTGTAGCATCGAAATCCGTTTTTTTTCAATATTTTTCTTGCACTGTCTTTTTTTATGCGACAGTTTCTCTGAATTTGTATCAAAGAGGTTTCCTCATTTTGGTTAACATAATTCATTACTCTATTCACTTTTCTTACATTATCCGCAACATGCGCTCGCCTTACTACTTTTTTTGAAAATGAACCGTGCGTTTTTAGATTTTGAACTAACTTCCTAAACATAGTTCGATTTGGCTGCGGAGCATCTGGAAATCTATCTCCGTAAACCGTGACTGCCATCTCAGCGTCAAAATTGCACTGACAATAAATGCTAATCATATCGAATTTGTTATTATTGGTGTACACCATAATTACTGATATAAAATTTGTCTTAGAACTCGACAACGCAACATACAACATACAACAGTGACAATCTGTCAAATTTATTAATAACTGTATACATTGTTTTTCACTAATTATGGCACAGCTGATTGTTACGATTCAATTATATGAATTGTGGTATTCGTAAAATATTAAATATTGACACTATCGGTTAAAATTTCTGTGACATGTTTTATATCCTTGGAATGAGAAAAAAATAACGGAATTAATGGCGTCATGGCCTACTTTGAGACATGTATTTTTCATTTTTGCACAATAGCGTATGTCAAAGCCAACTGCATTTTTCGATTTTTTTGTTACACGTTATTATTCTTATTGTCTTTGCCGTCAACTTTCATTCCTTTAACTTTTTTCCTATCTCCTCAAATAAGGAAGCTATAACCGTTTGTGGTTTTCCAATTTTTCAGGTTTTTGTAATATATCTCATAAAGTAGGCTATGGATTTCAAATTTCTTTTTACTGAAATATAGCTCACAAAAAATGGGATGACTGTTTCTAAAACTTTATTTTTCTACAATAGATATTAAGCGAGATATTTGGTGTGGCCCTCGTAAAATAGACAGTCTGTATATAGTTTTTACATTTAAACATTTTCCATGTTATTTCTCTCTCTCTCTCTCTCTCTCTCTCTCTTCGTATCATTAGTTATTCATAGTTTGTACATTTAAGTAAATTCATTTTACTTTCTTTCTATGTTGTTGTATATCTTGTAATTAGTGCTTTGTATGCCTTTAGTCCTGTTCTGTAATTGGGTATCTTACCTGTTGAACAGTGTATGCAATAAATAAATAAAATAAATAAATTACGCAAATTCCATAACTTTGTAATTTTTGTACCATTTCACCTTTAATAAGTAATTAAAAATCGTATTAATAATATACAAAACTATTCAGAGCAACGATACACTGTAAGACAACTTGTACTGGCGGAACGCCAATTAAATTTTATTACCTTTGTCGTTCCCTTCCCACCAAACCTAAAATAATTGAAAAACAAATAGTACGTTTTCTCTTCTTTATGAATCGTCAAAACCATTTGATATGTAATGTACTTGTACTTCTATTCCTGAAAACGATATTTTGAAATCCGATATTAATATTATCGCGGCATTAATGAAAAGAAAAATATTTCAACAGTGTGCCCATTTTTCCACTGCCCACTCCGATGATTCAACATAAATATGGAAAGGTCCGATAAAATTTGATGAAGTTAGGTTTGTTCCAACAACAATCACGAACTAGTTACAAACTACTTAGAGCCAATCAGCTCTTTATAATGTGGTCAGGTGATCAATCAGGGACTGTTTTCAACCAATCACATTACTTCTGATTAGTTCGGGATTCTTGTTGGAACAAACCTCATATAATCTGTTTCGCTTTTAATTATCGTACAGAGAGGATTAGTCCGTGATGGACGTAAATGGCGTGAGGTAATCGGCCCCAATAAAAATCAGTTAAATAGTTTAAAATGTTTGTAGTTCCGCGTTTTTCTAAGGGATTTACTTGTGGAGGAAAACGAGAATACATCAAATTCGCGATTGTAAAATGGACTAAATAAATCACAATTCTCTTCTTAAATCGTTATATGACAAATTACAATATTGGTATAAACTGTCACGTGCTTTTAAAATTAAATTTTTTCACCAATTTCTGATTGATATTAGGTCAAATGTCCAACTCTTTTTCTTTTGCTAATAATAAGTGTTTTAAAGTGAACTATCTTTTGTATACAAATAGTTACGATAAAACGGATTTTCCAAATAGCAGAAAAAGTATTCTATGAATAATAAAAAACCGCTACCTAGGGAATCACTACTTCCACGTCCAGATTTTCCATCCAACCCTCCTTAAAGGAAAACATCTTGACCATATCTGCAATCTAGTATGTGGAAATAGTTGGTCATAGAATTTTAATAATATTTGAGGCAGATGTGATAAAACATTTGCAGCGTTGGTTTCCAGGATATATGGCAAACATAAAGTATCTCTTATTAGCTTGCTCCATCTATTTTCTCAATTTACAGATGTCGTTATAATACAAACATGTAGAAATTTGAAATGAATAATATTTCAATTTAATTTTATCAGCCCCTCCAATAATGGAGTGGGGGTGGTGGAGGGAATAAAAATGTTGCAAAAAAAAATCCTAGGCCTTTGCTTCTGGTATATACACCAAATTCCAAATTATTGTACTCTTACCAGCTATTTTCTCCTATTTACCCTCAACCCTTAACCGGATAAGTTCAAAAAATAATCCAGTTCCAGATCTCGTTAAAACGTGCGTACAAAAAACACCCCCACTCCATTATTGGAAGGGTTGATAAATTTAAATTGAGATATTATTCATTTGAAAGTTCTACACGTTTGTATTACAACGACATCTGTAAATTGAAGAAAATAGATGGAGCAAGCTAATAAGAGTCCAGAAACTTTATTTTTGCCATATATCCAAGAAACCAACGCCTCAAATGTTTTTAACACATGCCTTTTTTATTACTTCCACATCCACGTAGTGGATTGGAAGTATAGTAATCGTAAAAACAAAATCTATTTTTTTTTTCTTGAAATGGGTTTAGAATGTCATGAAACGTCGAAATTTTAAATTTGAGCGAAAAAAATTTCTGTCTGTCGGTCGGTCGGTCTGTAACTTTTTTTTGTCCGCACGTTTTCTCCGGAACGGTTTAACATATTGACTTGAAATTTTGTACACGTTTTTATTATAACGAGATCTGAAACTGGACTGTTCCGATGAAGAGTTGGGGGGTAAATAGGGGGAAATATGTAAAGACAGCTGGTAAGAGAACAGAAGTACAGAAACTTAAAATTTGATGTATGTACTACAAGCCTAGCCCTCAAAATTTTTTATATTTTTCATCTCCCCCCCCCCCACTCCGATATTAAAGTTGGTGATAAAATAAAATTGAGATCAGGAAATTGATTGAGGAAGCCGTTACTCTGTGGTAATCCATATCAATAACGAAATGGAGTAAAACACTACTATGTTTTTTACCAGATTCAACTAAGAGTTAGTTGAATCATTGTTTGAAAATGACCTAAAAAGGGTTGAAACTGCAGTCACGTTTTTGTGCAAATATAGTGGTAAAAAACATAGTAGTGTTTTACTCAATTTCGTTATTAAAATTGAGATAATCACTTGAAATTTTGTACACGCATATATTATAATGAAATCAGGAACTAAATTATATTTTGGGATTATTCTGATGAAGGGTTATGGGTTTAACAGTGGTAAATAGAGGAAAATAAGTAAAGCAAGCTGGTGAGAGTACAGACATTTGGAATTTGATGTATGTAATAGAAACCAAGGCCTCGGGTTTCTTTCTAATATTTTTCAAACCCCACCACCTCCGCTCCATTATTAATGGGATTGATAACGTAGAATTGAGATATTCACTTGAAAGTTAGTACACGTATGTATTGTAATGACATCTGATTGAGACAATTCCGTTGAAGGGGTGGGAGGTGGTAGTTTGTGAATAGGAGAAACAGGTAGGGTAAACTAGAAACTTCATTTTTAACGTACGCCTCAAACTTTTCTATGACATCTGCCTCAAATATTATTAAAATTCTATGACCAATAATTTCCACATACTAGAGTGCAAATCTAATCAAGATGGCTCCTATTAAGTGACTTGAATGAAAAATCTGGATGTGGAAGTAGTGATTTCTTAAGCAGCGATTTATTATTAAAATTCTATGACCAATTATTTCCGCATACTAGAGTGCAAATATGGACAAGATGTTTTCCTTTAAAAAGACCTGGATAGAAGATCTGGATGTGGAAGTAGTGAAACCTTAGGCAATGGTTTTTAATTTGAAAGCGTAATATTCTACAGGTGCTTGCAGACCGAATTTTAACAATGTTAGCAAGTCGTGAATCATGTATGAATAAAACTAGAAAGAAAAAATTTTTTTTTTGAAAACCAGTATAACATCTAAGGGTTGAATCATATGTATTTTGCTAGCAAATCGAAATATGCAAAAATATAAGGTAGTCCCAATAAGAAAATTATTTTCACTCATAATCTCCCAAGTGCTTGAAATATTGCCGGAAATTTTTTGAAAATTTTCCCCGAGAATTTCCTGCAATTAATTCATTTACGCGGGGGATTCGGTAAAAAAAAATTCACACGAAAATAAATTAAATAAACTTTAATTTCAACTGATATTAAGAATATTCTAAGACATAACAAGGTATAAGATTAGTAGGCCATGAATGGGTCTTGTTTACAAAGTGACAGAAACGCATCGGAATTAGTAAGTAGTATTGTGTCAAAAGTTAAAAGTATAAGAGTTATTTGAAAACGGAATACATATAATTGATAAATAATATCGGTTCCACCCATTTTAGTTTTAAAAAATTACCGAAAATTATCTAGGACAACTCTATTTGTGTGTTATGAAATAAGTTCTATTCATTAAAATAGGTGGAAAGTTGTTTTCTTACTATATTTTCATGTTTTATAACACATGGCATAGCTAAGTTTCATCATATTTAACTTACTGAGATGGCTTTGAAACTAATAAACGTCATTAGTTATTTATCATTATTTCATTTACAATTTAACCAGTTTAAGCTCAATATTTCTATTATTGAAGTTGTTTTCGAGATTTTTAAAGAATGAGATTATAGAGTATGGAAAGAGAACATAATATACAACATGCGCATATTGCGAAGAACTTTGTGAAGTGAATCGGTAAAGGTATTTACACAGAACTTTCCTCTTTATTTGTGCATGGCGGTCACTGTAAAAAATTAATAATTACGAAGTGACATTGAAAATAATAATCGGAATATAGTTATCACTATTATTACAAAGAAAACCTGATAAGTTTTGGTCAAAAAAATATACAGAGTGCTCATCCAACAGCAAATGTTCAACTAAATAACAGGTGCCAAATGTGGAAGGCTTGGGCAAATACCTTTATAAATGTCCACCATGACTGAATTATTTCTTGGGATGACCACCCTGTACATTTTTCAATAATAATATAATAGGTGCAAATGCCTAATATTATTGCCACCTGTCACAGTTTCAATTCCACATACACGTAGTGGAGTGGAAATATAGTGGTGGTTAAAAAATTTATTTTTTTTTCAATTTTTCAAAAATGTTTTTAAAAAATTTTCAAATTTTTTTTCTTCTGAAATAGGTTTAGAATGCCATGACACGTGGAAATTTTTAATTTGAGCAAGAAGGAAAGTTTCCTTCTATTCTACAGTGGTATTTTTTTTAAATTGGTTTAGAATGCCATGAAACGTGAAAATTTTAAATTTGAGCAAAGTTAAAAAAATTTCCATCTATTTTAGTGGTAAAAATGTTTCAAAAATGTAGGTGAAAAAAATTTTCAATTTTTTTTTTTCAAATAGGTTTAGAATGTCAGTCATGTCGAACGTGAAAATTTTAAGTTTGAGGGAAAAAAAATCCATCTATTGTAGTAGTAAATTTTTTTCCAGTGGTAAAAAAAATTTTGCAAATTTTTTTTTCCGAAATAGGTTTGGAATTTCATGAAACGTGGAAATTTTAAATTTGAGCAAAAAAAAAACATTTTTCATCTATTCTATACCCGGTGATAAATAGATTTAAATTTTTTGCAAAAAAATTTTTTTATCAAAATCATTTTTAAATTTATTTGAATAGTTTTAGAATGCCATGAAAACGTGAAAATTTTAAATTTGAACAACGAAAAAAAAATTCAGTCTGTATTAGTGGTAAGTAACATTTTTTCAATAATAGTAAACAAATTTTCTAAATTTTTTTTTTAAATAGGTTTAGAACGCTATGAAACGTGGAAATTTTAAATTTAAACAAAGAAAAAAATTTTCCATCTATTTTAGTGATAAAAATTTTTTCAAAAACGGTAAAAAAAATTCAATTTTTTTTTAAATAGGTTTAGAATGCCATGAAACGTGGAAATTTTAAATTTGAACAAAGACAAAAAAAATTTTTAGTGGTAAAAAATTTTCCAAAAATGGTGAAAAAAATTTTCAATTTTTTTTTTCTGAAATAGGTTTAGCGTGTCATGAAACGTGGAAATTTTAAGTTTGAGCAAAAAAAATTTTTTCCATTGTTTATTCCCTTTAGACGATCCACCCTGTATATTTTCCAGTGAAAGTTCTACCATTTCTTCGCTGACAGTAGGGTCAACGACCTACCAAATTTGACTGCTCTCCGTCAAGTAGTTTTTTAGTAAATGCACCAACAGACAGACAGATTGACGGAATTGAAAAACCTATATTTTCGTAATCTCCGTGATCTGAAACGTCAGAATCCGAAAAAATCTCGGAGGGTGATTTTTTCTCGAATACAATACTTCCCTTCGGTATGCGAGGGAAGTAAAAAGCCATCCAAAATTGGAATACTCACCATACCTGATTAAGAAGTGTAATATGGAGGAAAACCAAAATGAGAAGTTATTCTCGATGATTATCTCGTTTAATATGAAAGATAACATTCCATTTTTATATAAAAGCAAATGTCAGATATGATCATACATCAATAATTTGACAGAAAAATTTCCACATATTAATTTCGTTCAGGGTTCCTGGAGGATGAAAATTTCCGGAATGTTTTTTGGTTGCCATGGTAACGACACAAATACAAAGTTCTGATTGACTAAAAAGAGACGTGTGAAATTTTCATGTAAATTACATTGAAACTAAGTCGGCCATTTCGGCTATTTACATGACATAATTGGAAATTTAATCTCATATTACTACACCACATTTGAAAATAATGTCTTTGCACATTCCCTATGAGCTCGACCGCCCGATATAATATGTTATGCCACAATATGCTATAACTTTGTTAATTTCTATATTCCACAACTCGACTTTTATATTCTAATCATACAGATGCTGTCCACCGTCAATATATAAAATTGTACAAGTTATGTCATTGCCGCAATAATCATAAAGCGTTTTATTTTTACATTGCACTATATAGCAGAGCGCAACAGAATCAGATGACAACTCTGGAGAAGGAAAATATAAATTATGTTTACGATGTCACCACAACAAAGCCGGACTTTTCAACATCACGACTTATATCAGTCGTCTCGATCTAGAGCTTGATGTATTTTATTGAGTAAATGTGGCAATTCTATCTTGCAACAAATATACATTTGCAAAGTAAATAATTTTACTTCCACATCCACGTAGTGGATTGGAAGTATAGTAATCGCAAAAAAATTTTCAAAAATTTTTATTCGTGAAATAGGTTTAGAATGTCATGAAACGTCGAGATTTTAAATTTGAGCGAAAAAAAATTTTCTGTCTGTCTGTCGGTCTGTCTGTAACTTTTTTTTGTCCGCACGCTTTCTCCGGAACGGTTTAAGATATTGACCTGAAATTTTGTACACGTATATATTATAACGAGATCTGGAACTGGATTGTTTTTTGAGGAAATCCGGTGAAGGGTTGGGGTTTAAATAGGGGTAAATAGGGGGAAATAAGTAAAGCAAGCTTGTAAGAGTACAGAAACTTAAAATTCGGTGTATGTACTAGAAGTTAAGGCCTCAGATTTTTTTATGATATTTTTCAACCCCCCCACCACCCCTACCCCATTAATGGGGTTGACAAAATAAAGTTGAGATATTCATTTGAAATTTCGTACACGTATGTATTATAACGACGTCTGGAATTAGTTTATATTTTGAGATGAAGGGTTGGGGGTTAATTTGGGGTAAATAGAGGAATATAAGTAAAAAGTTGGTAAGACAACAGAAACTTGAAATTCGGTGTATGTACTAGAAGCCACAGCGTCAGATTTTCTTATAATACTTTTCAACCCAACCACCCCTACTCCAATATGAAAAGGGTTGATAAAATAAAATTGAGATATTCATTTAAAATTTGGTACACGTATGTATTATAACGACGTCTGAAACTAGATCATAATTTGAGATGATGCCGTTGAAGGGTTGGGGTTAAATAGGGGCAAATAGGGGAGAATCAGTAAAGCTAGCCGGTAAGACTACAGAAATTTGGGATTCGGTGTATATACTAGAAACCAAGGCCTCAGATTTATTTCTAATATTTTTCAAACTCTACCACCTCCGCTTCATTATTAATGGGATTGATAACATCAAATTGAGATATTCACTTGAAAGTTAGTACACGTATGTATTGTAGTGACATCTGATTGAGATGACTCCATTGAGGTGGTAGGTTGTAAATAGTGGAAAATAAGTACGGTAAACTAGAAACTTCATTTTTAACGTATATGGTAGAAACCAACTCCTCAAACTTTTCTATGACATCTACCCCAAACATTATTAAAATTCTATGACCAATAATTTCCACATACTAGAGTGCAAATATAGTCAAGATGTTTCCTTTAAAGTGACTTGGACGAATAATCTGGATGTGGAAGTAGTGATTCCTTAGGCAGCGGTTTTTATTAGAAGTATAATAATACGTTTGCATAGTAGGCGATTGATTAATTTATTCATTATATATTTGAGTTTATATTTCGTTTTTACATCTGTCAAAAACAATTGATAAAAACTGAAATGAATAATAGCACATCTGTGGGTAGAAAGCTATGATTTGAAAAAAAAATCATCAAAATCGGTCAAGTGGGAGCCGCTAGTGAATTATCTGGATGTTTTTATATACCACCGGATTGGCTACATACGAAGGATTGGAAATGCGACATAGACCCGTGATTTTAGGCCAAAAAATAAATTAAAAGTGTTGTTGCTCTTAGCACACCAATTTTTTTTGTAAAAATTACGGGAAAGCTACTCTTGATGAATTAATTAACATTATTTATTTATTAGAAATAAAATTTGCAACTAACAGAATAACTTTTTTAATTTAATGAGATCCAAACGGCATTAGATTCGCCTGAAAAGATACGTTGATTTCAGCTTTTGTGGACCCTCTTTGGGACATTTTAAGCCAAGATGTCAACGATTTTAGTTTTGGCACTATTGAGACTTTTGTAATTAACATTTTCGAAAAATTCGAAGGAGCAAAATTAAGTGTCATCGTGAATAGACGTGTTTTTTAAGATGCTCTCTAAAAAGTGGTAAAAAAGTGGTAGAAATCCCGTTAAACTTTCAGCCACCAGTAGATTAAGAAATTCTGCTTGAAATGAAGCGCCTCAATAGAAAAACAGAGTTCGTATGGAATTAATAATTACAAGATTTTCTGATAATATTAAATCAAATAAAGCATACAAGCTCAAGTGAAGTGCAGTGTCCCTACCTACGTACATCCTAGACGACCCAAGTGGGCAATAAATAATAGCATACTCAGTGGCAAGATGAGGCACATATGTTTACAAAGCAATATAGCTGTGTTGTGACCTAAAGTTACTGTATACAGTGGAAAGTTTTTAAATGGGACAATATTAACTCAACCCAAGAAAGTAAAGGAAAGGAAATAAAATAAAACAGCAATCACAAGACCTTGCAGAAAGACAGATAAGCTATAAATTTATTTATTTTTATCTTTAATTGATATTATTCTATTCCATCTTTCTATCTGATCTTTACCATCTTAATTTTCATCAGCTCGATTTATTTATTTGAAACATAATATTTTATTATTAATTTGGAAGACGGAAATTGAAACTGATTGTCTCAAAGAAGCGGCAATTGAAAAGATATTAAACATAATATAGAGGTGATGAAATGGAAAACTGCCCAAAATTGAAACCGATTGTTTCAAGGAAACGACATACAGGGTGAGCAAGCTGTCCCTTCGGACCTTTTTGCTCATAACGCGCAAAAAAATAATAATAATGGTGATAATAATAATAATGTTACCGCGAGATAGGGCCTTCCCCAGCGGCTCCACCGTAGATAGTTATTTACTTGTGGAGCGGTTAATAAATTAAAAAAAAATAAAGGGAAAAAAGGGAAAGAAATACAAAAATAAAATAAAAAATGAAAGTTGCTAGATTCAGAGACACAAGAAGCAGAAAACTTGGAAGTAGAAGAGTAAGGAGATGACGATAGATGGAAACTTAAAAGAAGCATCTCGCAAACAACTGCACCACACCCCAGTCGATGATGATAAATGGAAACTTATTAGAAGCATGGAAACTTAAAAGAAGCATCTCTCAAACACCTACACTTCCCATCCTATATTCCCACCCCATGCGTCATGCGGCTCTCGCTGCTGACAACAAGCATGTCCAATGTCCAACCCGGCGTATGTAGCTGGTCCGGCGGTATATAAAACATCCGAGATTTGGTTCCTGCAGGCGGTTTGGCCGTCCGTTGGGCGTATTCGATGGACGACCAGGTTGCGTGTTGGAACGAACCTCCATGGAGGCCCGGAATTGGCAGCAATGCCCACCATACGCTGGCAAATCAATCAATCAACATTTTCGAAAAATTTGAAATGGGGGCTATATGTCAGACTTTTTACTATCTGAAGTTACATTTTTTATATTTTCTCGTACGTATTACACTGAAAAAAAATTATTATGAACGACAACTGCTCGTACAACAGTACGCATGTTCAGTGGTGGGGCATTGTAAGTTGTATCTATCTCCGCCTACCAGTGTTATGCATTTTCAATAAATAAATGTATCTGACATATAGCCTCCATTTCGAATTTTTCGAAAATGTTAATTACAAAAGTTTCAAACAGATCCAAATCTAAAATCGTTGATATCTAGGCTTAAAATGGTCCTAAAGGGGTCCACAAAAGGTGAAATCAACGTATTTTTTCTGATGAATCTAATGTCGATGGAATCTCATTAAAATTTGCATAATTAAAAAAGGTATTGCAATTTTTGTTACTTGCAAATTTTATTTTTCATAAATAAATAAGGTTATTTTATTGATTTTTTAATAAGAATAGATAGTACTAACCAAACCATGTAAAGTTATAAGCAAATTAAATTTCTCATATTTTGCAAAATTGTGCACTTATGATAAAACGGACAGTCTGTTTGGTAACCATTAAGAGTAGGTATGCCTCGACAAGCTGTTAAAATTTGCAACAGGGGAGGTGAAAGGGAAACTCCAGTAGGCGGTCCTTTAAAAACGATAAAATATTATTTTATGTATTTATAGTACTATGTACACTAAGTAGTAAATAAAAATGAATGACCGTGATTCAACTTAGTAGAAGCTCGCAATTAGTTCATGATTGTATATAAATTCTACCTGCCAAAGCTCAAAGGTTATGCCGACACCCGACACATCTATCCTATCATTCTAACCTAAATGCGTTTTTAACATATTATTCCTTCAGTAAATACAGTATTTATAATTTAAACGGCTAGGTATTATGCTTCCCTAGAATTTTAATTTGTAATATGGAGTATACGAGTATATCTATATTTTTGCATAATGGAAAAGATATTAAATAATTAGCAATCTGCATTAATTAATAATAATCGCCAATAAGGAAATAATAATATTAAATAAAAACAATAAAAGAGTTGATGAAGGCCGATAAAAATTATAAACAAAAATTAGTGGTATGCAATATTGCACCTACGGACACACGTTTCAGAGTTATTGCTCCTCATCAGTGTAACATGGCATAAATGATATTGTTATATTGTTAAAAGCAAGACCAACAAAGATAGGAAAGCACAGTATATTGTAGGTACTCTATTTTGTACCTTCGTACCTCATGTGCCATATATGAAGAGCAATAACTCCGAAATACGTGTCCGTAGCTGCAGTCTTGTTTGTTATTGGGGGTATAGTACTAATTCTTGTTTATAACTAAATAGAAAATTTAACATTTTAATGTCGTTTAGTTTTCGTATGTGTAAAGCTTTAGCTGTCACATCATTCAACAAATCAAAATTTAAACTCTTGGATCCTCAGGGGATTCCTCAGGACTTCTTGAGTTTTTATTTTGTAGTCTCCCTCAAATTATGGTAGTTTACCAATAAACAAAAATTAGCAAAAATATACATCACGCAAATTGCTTTATCCGATAAGTGTTATGCGCATAGTATTAATTATTTATTGGTCTAATTTGTCTATACACGATATTCTTAGAAACTGTTAAACTTAAAAAAAAAGTTTCAAATAAAAAAGGTGTCTATCTTTATTTCTTCTCAGCATAGACTTAAAGGGTATTCCGTTCGTTAACTGATCCCTGCAAATACTCACATTTTATCGACATGGTTTTTGAAAAAAATCATATTTTTTACAATTATTAAAATTTGACCTTCATATTACCACAGTTCATTAATAAATATGTAGTGATGACATAGTAAAATTGAGATCCATTAATGTTTTCGTTTTTTGAATTATGGCAAGTTAAATAAAAAAATAATTTTAATTATTATTGTTATACATCCAATAGACGCCGAGAATAAGAGAAATGGTTCGCAGAAAGTCAGTAAGTAATTATTTATAATCATTAAACTATTCAACGAATCATTATGAAATTCAGTAGTTGTCTATCGAGAGGTAAACCACCGTCGGCACTCGTTCTCCGAATTTTAGGCAGGCTGTCGGCAGCCATGGCAGTGGCGGTAATATAATTGAAAGCCCCGCAAGTGCGTCTGGTTGGAGTTACGCAGGCGCCGCAGGCAAGGCAGTCTCGGCAGTTCGTGTAATTTCTACAAGTGGTTGACCTCTCAGGTACTGTTTTGATAGTATATAGTATAAAATAAGAATTTCTTTTCAACCCTAACCTGAAATTTGCAGAAGTAAATGTCGCAAGCAAATGCCAATTTTTCGAAGTCACTAACAAGTAAGTATATCGAGAATAAATAAAGATCAAGGATAGAGGCAACCTTTTATTTGAAATTTTACTTTCTAGGAGTAGTAGTTCTCGATTTGACCAATGAACTAGTGTTATATACTTAGCACATATCACATATTAGCACATATTATATAAAATAACTTGCCTGGTGTACACTTTTAGTTTTACGAATTATTATTCATATTTTCTTAAAAAATATGTGGAGATGGGGTGAACTTACAAATTTGCTTTTATAGTAGACAAAAGTTTAATGATGGATGTTTTAAACTAAACCCCGCATCAAAATATAATTAATAACTTTAGACATAATAGGTTATTTTTCAAAAATATGGATATCTCTGGCTTTACTGGTTAGATTTTAAAAATCCAAAGCATCAATTATTTGTATCAATGAAATTTAAAAGTGCATTTTTTAAAACTACGAATGTCAGAGCGATTCTAAAAAATTGCAAAATTTTCAAAGTAAAAAAGATGGCTAAAATTTGTATTCAAAAATGTGTTCTCTACAAATTTTGAAAGCAGTGATAAAAACCTGCAACTTGAGTCTTAGAACGTCTACATTGGTGCGCGATCTCAACAAGAAAATATTTTCAACATCGGTCCACATCACCTTCTGGACAATACTTTTAGCTCTGATTTGTTAAATTTTCACGAAAATTGCTTTTTTCTGGAAAATATTTTTGGGTTTAAAGGAGTAAGTTTGTTTCTCTGTTTCTTTTTCCATTTTGAGCCTAGATTTCACTATTTTGACAGATCGATAGATAACTTTACTGCCAACAGTTTTTATCCCAAACATTTCTTTCTATTTTTCCCAGAAATAAAAGTTATTATGAAAAAAATCCTGTTGCTTGGTCTAATGCAACAACTGATGAGAAAATGGGAAAATGTGCGCTTTACTTTTGTGTTTCTAACTCCTTTCATTGCAAATCGCATTGCCCCTTATAATTCTATATTCATGTGTTTACGACAAGAACACATCTTTAAAATTTAATGTCAATTGTATTGTCCAATAAATGTTTTCAAATATACCAGCATACCACCATTTTAAAAAGAAGAATTGAAATACAATTACACATTATTGTTAGTACATGGGTCTCTACATATAACTAGTTACTATATTGTTATAATTCGGTACTTGTAGTATAATCAAAGACCAAAGTACCTGTTAAGTATAATAGTAAATTAAGGGAATTTGGTACTTTATTGGGCGTCCCGTGTTATTAGAAATGGTTTGGTTTAATTTCTTATTTCGTTCCCTCGTTATATTTTCTCATTCATAAAATAATTCTGGGTGAAGGGCGGAGCTTAAACTATAATAAATCCAGAGGGAGCTCGTATCAGTGTAACATTTGTTGCAAAATGTGCCTTTACACGGTTCCGTGCTATACATGTTTTTGCAAAAAGTATTATGTTTTTTGGAAAAATAAAAATAGTACGATACGCAGAAAACATGAATGAAGGTTTGTATTGAGTCCTTTTTCTCATATTTTGATTCTAAATATTTTTTTAAAAATCATAAAATCTCGCAATTTACTGCTAATTAAAACAAATCTTATTAATTAATACCATTTTTTTTTCAAAATATTAAAACGATACAAACCTAGATTAATATGTTTTTTCTATTTTTCACTTGTACAAATTTCGTAATTGCAATGTCTAATTATAATTTGTCGCGGACGGTGCGGCGTTTTAGACTAATTTATTTCTGATTTTTAGACGGCATACCCACTCTTAAAGTGTATGCAAAAAAAATTGAGCAATCTAACTGAAGAATTCGTATAATTATGCAACTTTGAATACAAATCCCAAAATTTGCAAAAATTTGCCAGTGTTTGCTATGTAAAAATATTACATGTATTCCCGAGTAAAATGAGCTTTGGAAAGTTCAAATCCGTCCGTATGTGTTTATATGATGTCAGCTTCCCTCTCTGTTCTATAGGAGTCCCACACTCCACTTTCCAAATACAGTGCTAGCTGGAGTTTTTTAATCTTAACTCACAACACAACTAATATGTCTGTATTGCTTTATAAACACATGTCGCTTACTTGACACTAAAACAACATTTAGCATTCAGCCTTCTTTACCAATAAAAGAAAAGGTTGCAAGTATAAATCGGACTGTTTCCGTCGACGTCCAAACTAAGACACTGCACTTGTTTACTTTATTTTTTGTGCTATTAACATACACTTTACCAGTAATTTTCAATTATTAATTCGGTATGTAATTCGTTCTTCTATTATGGCACTTCGCTTTACGCAGAATGTTTTGATCTACCGACGGCTTAAATTTATTGGCCTTTTATTCAACCTTTTTTTCATTTGTTATGGCTCAATTTCAACGAAAAATGTCTCATGACTTTGTGGTAAAGTAAATAGTTTTTAAGTTATAAATAGCCGAGAGTTCTAAAGGTCCTGTTTTTAGACTGATTGTATACGGTCTATATTTTAATATAACCACAAAGAATAATTACGACAATCATCTCCAATTTGTCCATATTAACGTAAATCTTTTAGAAGTTGTCATAATAAAATATTAGTGAATGTGATCGAGGTCATTTCGGACCGTTTACTTCCCACAGAATAACTTGACATTTTGATTGAGTATCGCTTTGTAACGTCCGCGTCCATTGTAATAGTAAGTTCATATAGCAGAATTCAATTAATGACACCCTTTGAACCGAGGGTTGTTATAATATCCATAATATCTAGTTACAAGGTGTAATAGTGCCCTCAAGTGGCAATTTCGTGGATTTCTGTGCTTTAAGCGGGCAGCGGTCTTCGTCCCTCGTGATAAATGATTTCTTTGGTACCTGCAGATGTTATAATGTAGCAGGAAAATTACCAGTCGATAACGCAGTAATTGGAAAATAGCCTAGGCAAAAGGGAATTAATTAATTAATTTTTAATTTTCAAAAAAATGAAACGCAGACGTAACAAACTTTGATTGATTATAGGTATTGGTGTGTAGAATGAGTGTTTTTTTTTTAAATATATACACTGTACAGGGTTCCCCAAATTGCTTGATTTTGGCTGGTTTTCCTATTTTCAGACCAGGTAGAAAAAAACTGACGTATGAGTCTGGAGCTCGATTTTTGTGAAACGCCGATTGGTGAAAACCGCATTTCGATATCTCAACCCGTTTCCGAGATATCGGCAAAAATTGACATTTGGCAGATTCCGAAAAACTGTCATAACTTTTTTATTTGTGAATATTTTTTCAAACGGTAAAAACTTTCTATAGGCACTTTTTGACGTAGAATAGCATTTGTCAAAAAAAAATATCGCTTTTCAATTGTTCGATATCAAAGCTAACTTTGTTATTTCAAATGGAAACCATAGTTGGCTTTGACTTTAGAAAATAGGAAAAAAATGAGCTTTCCAAAAATATATATGTCAAGATATCTCTAGTCATCCTTGCTGCCAATATAACACATTTCTCTTTAAAAATTACATTTTAGCAGAGTTGGCCATGGAAAACAAGAGTTTCAGTTATTCAAATGAAAACAATAGTTTTTCTATTAAATTAATTTTATTAATTAAACATATTTCATTATGTAGGTAACAAATCTTTAACGATTGAAGTATCACAAATAGTGTTCAAATTGTCTACCATTTTGGACGATGCACAATTGACATCTCTTCTTTACTGATTTCTCGGCATTTAATAGTTGTAAAGGTGTTATCCCAGCGATTGTATTTCTCACTCGTTGCTCTAAATCTTGACGTGTTTCTGGTATGGTTTTAAATATCTGGTCTTTGACGAAACCCCAAATAAAAAAGTCCAAAGGACTTAGGTTCGGAGATCTTGCAGGCCATGGTATGGGCCCTCTTGTTCCCATCCACCGATCCTCGAACATTTGATTTAGTTTGTTACTTGTAACCGCCGCGTTATGGCCTGGTGCACCATCTTGTTGATAAAACTTTCGTACCAAATCGGCAAGGGGCAAGTCTTCTAAATATGATTCAACAATGTTTTCCAAAATATTAACGTACCGTTGGGCGTTGTTTTCGTCATAAATAAAAGTTCCAATTATTCGTTGCCCCACTATTCCAATCCAAATATTGAAACCAAATCGTCCTTGCATATTTCTAGGTTGGAAAACATGCTCCGACCAAGGATGCCGATTATGTCGATTAAATATTCCGTTGCTGGTTACTCTTGCTTCGTCGGTCCAAATGACATTTCGGTGAAAATTTTCATTTTCATTGCATTTTCTGATGAGCCAGTTGCAGAAATTAATCCTGCGTTCTTGATCACCAGGGAATATTTGATGAGTGAGCCTGATTTTATAAGGTTTATATTTACATTTCTTGAGAATTCTTTGGCTTCGGCTTTTGCTCACACCCTTAGTTCCAGTTATTTCTCTGGTAGAAATTTCAGGATTTTCTAAAACCGCTCCAATTACTTCTGCCTCCACCTCGTCTCTACCTTCAATAGCATACTGTTTAAGTCTGGGCTTGACAAATGATCCATAATTCATCAAAGCATTTTCCAATCTAGGAAATATTTGTTCGCTTGGCTGCTGGCGTTCAGGGTAACGTTCGAAATATAGATTTAATGCATCTTCAAAATTTCTGCCTGATTCGATATAGCATATAAACATCTGGCATTTTTTAAAGTTTTCATACATTTTGGAATAATACAGAGAGTATAACAGATGTCAACTTTAACACTTATTTTATTTACTGTGAAAGTAACTTTTAGATATGCAAAGCAACTGCTTTTGTGTGGCCAACTGGATTAAAATGTTAAATGTTAAAAAAGTGTCATTTTTAAAGAGAAATGTGTTATATTGGCAGCAAGGATGACTAGACATATCTTGACATATATATTTTTGGAAAGGTAATTTTTTTTCCTATTTTCTAAAGTCAAAGCCAACTATGGTTTCCATTTGAAATAACAAAGTTAGCTTTGATATCGAACAATTGAAAAGCGATATATTTTTTTGACAAATGCATCTTATTCTACGTCAAAAAGTGCATGTAGAAAGTTTTTATCGTATTCACAAATAAAAAAGATATGACAGTTTTTCGGAATCTGCCAAATGTCAATTTTTGCCGATATCTCGGAAATGGTTAGAGATATCGAAATGCGGTTTTCACAAATCAGCGTTTCACAAAAATCGAGCTCTAGACTCATACGTCAGTTTTTCTCTACCTGGTCTGAAAATAGGAAAACCAGCCAAAATCAAGCAATTTGGGGCACCCTGTACATTTTGACATGTTTAACTTTTCTTTTTTTCTTCTTTTTGCATTGACTAAAGTAACTACATTTTGAAACACAGAAAGGGCATCGGTTTTATTTTTATTTAGTAAATGAAAATCGGTCAAATATTTATAGAGATAGAATTTTCTCCAGTATTATCTTCTTTTTTTTTGTTCGTACACCTATAGATAATTTCGTGTATAAATAAAATAGAGACTTTTTCGAGAAGGCACGGTATCAAAGTGTGTTTCATAGTAAAACCTGTTTTGTTTTGCATTCGTATGTTTCTTTAACAATGGGTACAATGCAGGAATTGAAATTTATTTTTTTCTGATGAAACTTATTTAAAATATCAAAATTTTACAAAAGATATTTTATCATAATTAGTTTTTCTACTTTATAAAGTTGGAATTATTTTAACTCCGATAATTGAAGCTTAAGGCCTACGTCGCGCCGCTCCAAAAATTTAACACTATTACTTAACCAAATAAGGAAATGAATGATGATATTTTAAATATATTACATTATTTTTTTGCTCTTCGTAAATAACTCGCTTATTTTTTTTCGAAAAAAACTGTTTCAGATTTGGTCTGTGCCTTATACTGGTTATAGAGATTGATCGACGGAATACTAATTTTCGATTTCTATTAGGAAACTGTTCGGTATTTGTAGAATTTATCAAAAAAAAAATCAAGTTTTCCAGGATTTGTAGATTCGCTCTTGTTATGTCAAATTTCTCTCAAACTTCACCCAATAGACCAAATCGAGCCCTACAATCGTCATTTTTGAAAATTAAAATCGGAGCTTCGGTTCGGAAGTTATTAATTTCTTTGGAAAATCATACTCGGCCCTGGAGGCAACTAGAGGCAAAAAGGTGTTTGGAGTTTGGATTCACTAGTGCCACTTAGTTAATCTTATACAATTTTTTCGTCAACCTCTGACTGCAGTATTACGTATTATTTCCCATTATCAACATGTGCAGGATCTGCGGAAACATGTAAAGTGAAACGCTCCAAGTTTTTTTTAAAACAGACCTTTTCTGGCTCTTTTACTTAGGCTAAAGGGATTGTTAGTGACAAACTGGCCAAACAATAGCATTTTCCAATTTCAGATTTTTTTACACAATTTTCGTATTCATGCGCCGATGGGTACTGATATTCATAGGATAATTACTGAATGATGTAGGAATATTTTACCTAATCATTAAACTTAAACCTTAACAGCTCGCGAATCGAACAAATAAAATTCGTAAAAAGATCGGCGGTAAAATCTCTGAATATCTGAGGATAATTGAAATACTTCTTGAAACAATTCTGTAGACAACTAAATTGATGCTCTTGATTTATTAAGCGCACTTTGTTAATTAAAAGTTTTACGTTAATTACCAAAAGTACGTGCATCTTGACAGTTTATTTATTTATTTAAAAGTGTCAAATAAACATAAAAACAATGATACAAAAAAAGGAAATAAAACAAAAGTTATTAATTTATGCAGTTAATCTGTTTACTTTAGCTGCACTGCAGTGGAAAATAGAAGAGTATTATAGTTCTCTCACATTTTGTACAACTTTCTGTACGTTAGTTTAGTATACTTTAAAAACCGCTGCCTAAGGAATCACTACTTCCACATTCAGATTTACATCCAAGTTACTTTAAAGGAAACATCTTGACTAGATTTTCACTCTAGTATATGGAAGTCATAGAAATTTAATAATATTTGGGGCAGATGTCAGAAAAGTTTGAGGCGTTGGTCTCTGCTATATACATTAAAAATAAAGTTTCTAGTTTACCCTACTTATTTGCCCCTATTCACAACTTACCACCTCCCACCCCTTCAATGGAATCATCTCAATCAGATGTAATTAGAATACATACGTGTACTAACTTTCAAGTAAATATCTCAATTTTATGTTATCAATCCTATTACCAATGAAGCGGAGGTGGTGGGGTTTGAAAAGTATTAGAGAGAAATCCGAGGCCTTGGTTTCTAGTATTTACACCGAATTCCAGATTTCTGTACTCTAACCAGCTTGATTTACTTTACTTTATTTTTCCCTATTTACTCCTATTTAACCCCCAACCATTCAACAGCATCATCTCAAAATATAATCTAGTTCCCGATGTCGTTACAATACATACATCTACCAAATTTCAAGTGAATATCTCAATGTTATTTTATCAACCCCTTTAATATTGGAGTAATGATGGTGGAGGATTGAAAAATATTATTAAAGAATAGAGAAAAATATTATAAAAAATGTTGAGGCCTTGGCTTGTAGTACATACATCAAATTTCAAGTTTCTGTACTCTTACCAGCTTGCTTTACACATTTCCCCCTATTTACCCCCCACCCCTTCACCGGATAGCTTTAAAAACAGTCCAGTTCCAGATCTCCTGTCCACGGCAATTAGGCTCCCGGTGGTCAGGCGGCTGTGGGGAGCTCAGTGCAGTGATGGGGGGCCGGCTGTTTTGCTGCTGGGCAGTTACCTGGGCTAGATTGGACGTTGTCAGGGCCAGTAGTTGGGCCAGTTGTTCGTACGTGGGTAGCCTTAGGCCTGGCTGATGGTTCCCTGTTGTGGATGTTGAGGGGGCAGGGATCGCCCCGGCTGTTCGCCCTGGGATGGCGACTTGTTGTATCTTCGATGTGGCGCTGGATGCCGTCGTCTGGCTTGCTAGCGGCAGCTGGTGTAGAGGGGTAGTCATCCCCTGGAAGCCCAGTACTGGTTCGCTGGTCGGTAGGTAGATGCCACTGGTCAGCGAAGTGTGAGCGATGAATCGCTGTCCCTCCGGGGATGGACTCCTACTCGGGTATGCGGCGGTCGATGGTACCATACAGCGAGGGGTGGCCGGAGGTCGGCGTGGAGTCAGCGAAGCGTCCGGGAACAGCTGTGGCCATTCCGGGGTAGAATTGATGTTAAACGGCCCGTCGCTGAGCGGCTCTGGGCAGGAGGTGGAGATTTCTTCGGACATCGGGGTGACCCTGGCAAAATGCTGCTCCTCTGGTGAGAACGAGTCTTCGCTGACCCGGGATGCTGTTGGGTCTGCCATACAGTGAGGGGGGGGCGCCGTCGATGCGTCGTTCGTGGTCCTCGGGCCCACTGCCTTGCCATCTCGAGTGAACCGGGCTTCGCTGTGCTGGGGTGCTGTCGGGTATGCCATGCAGGTCATTTCTTGTCTGGCTGCCGATGACACTCCTTATAATATATACGTGTACAAAATTTCAAGTCAATAACTTAAACGTGCGGACTAAAAAGTTACAGACAGACAGGCGGAAAAAAAATGTTTCGCTCAAATTTAAAATCTCGACGTTTCATGACGTTCTAAACCTATTTAAAAAAAAAATTGAATTTTTTTTTACGATTACTATACTTCCAATCCACTACGACGAATATTCGTAAAGGGGTTATATGAAAATTAAAGGTTAAGTTACTGTCAATACATCGGAATAAATTAAATTTAATGGCCAGATTAAATAGAAATATGTGAGAAATTGTAAATTCGCTAGCACAATCATGTAATAGAATGGCCGGAATTTTATCAGGTTTACTGTTTTTACTGTTTTTGTTAGGTTACCAGATTTACACAGAAATGTGCCATTTTAGTTTCCAAAGCCCACTGATCTATTATCTATTTGCCGCATGTTTCTAAAAGCTTGGTTGCATTGTATTTTGGCTGAAATCTCAAATATTTCTGAGCGGATTTTCAAAATTTTGGTATCATTAGATTCGTGTGAAAATGAGGTATTTAAAAATGTTGGTGAACGATTAAATTCACATTTAAAAAAACCGAGTTAGTGGGTAAAAATCACATTTAAAAATTTTAAACGCCTCTAGAGAATTAAGTAATGCACTCATATTGCTCCTTTTATTTTTATAGTAACGTAGCACACAAACTAAAATATATTTTGGGCACCACAGCACTCTGGATTCAGAAATAGATTTTTTAATAAAATTTTTAATGTTTATCAAAAAGTGACCAAAATGGATGTATTGTATTCAAAATTTCCTCTAGATTCCAAAAATGTAAAAATATATAGGGTGTTCCATTTAAAAATCGAAAGTTGTGGGCATTTCCGGCCAAACCAGATGTGCACCAAACTTGATTTTTTATTGAAAAGATGGCATTTTAGTCGTGTAAGAAGGCCTCCAAATTTCAATTTTCTATTCCAAATATTTTAGGAAATATCGAGGCGAGCGCAATTCGTGACTCACCCGGTATACTAGGAGTCAAGACCTCAGATTTTTTTATAATATTTTACACCCCCCGCACCACCCTCACTCTATTATTAAAGGGGTTGATAAAATAAAATTAAGATACTCACTTGAAATTTGGTACACGCATGTATTTTAACGACATATTGAACTAGATTATCTTTTGCGATGATTTCGTTAAAGGGTTGGGGGTTAAATAGAGGTAAATAGACGAAAACAAGTAAAGCAAGCTGGTCAGAGTACAGGAACTGGGGATTTGGTGTATGTACTAGCAGCCACAACCTCAGATTTTTTATAATATTTTTCAACCCCCTACCACCCTTACTCCATTATTAAAGGGGTTGATAACATGTAATTGACTTGAAATTTGGTCCACTTATGTATTTATTGTAATGCCATCTGATTGAGGTGATTCCGTTGAAGGGGTGGGGTGGTGTTAAATAGAGGAAAATGAGAAAAATAAGCTAATAAGACTACAGAAATTTGCTATGATTATTGTAATAGGTGGGACGGAATATTTGTCTTTATCGAATAAATAAACAGGGAGTGACTACAGAACTTTTCACTTTTTTTTTGCAATACCAATTTTTCACTTACGTAAATGTCGTCGCAATTAAGAATATCAAATTATAATGGTTTTAGATAATTCCTACCAAATGATTCATCTCAATGATCTTAATCTCTTTTTGTGGAAGCTTCCCCGCTTTAACAAACTGCATCGTAACTTCATATTCATTTCTCCTATTACCTAACTTGCATGTGTAGGCTGTACTTCAGGAAGATGGAGTTATTCTTATGCTCATTGAAATAGGAACATAATATTACGTCGGCCAGCATGTAGTAAAAACTGCCAGGGCAGGGCAGGGCGGTGGTGAACATTTGAATAATGTAATCATTCATGAAATAAACGTAGGTACGGTTTTCTTACTCTTAGACCATTTTAGCAGAGGATACACAGTGAAACATTTCCGTGATTTTAACCCAATTATAAAAAAACCCTTTTTTGATCGACCTTAAGAAATTTTATTATTACTGTTAATTATTGTATTCAGTTTGTATATTATCACAGCAAAAATATAAATTATTTGTTTTACTGTCCAGGATAAAAAAGAATGTAGTAAAATTAACATAGTGTACATATTGTGTGTTGTGTGATAAGCACACGTTTGTTATTGTGTAATTTCCATGCATCGAAGTTTATCCAAAAAAAATAAATATATATTTATTAAAATAACAACAATATTTTACTTATTTTGTGTAATAATTGTTGGTTAAATTTTCATGAATTTCTAGGTATAGTAGTTTCCATAGATAATTCAGCCATATAAGAAACTTGCAAAATAGTTTAAAGGGGATCGGCCACAATTAGTTTTCAATTTGTGTACAAAAACGGCCATAAAGAAGGTGTTCGGCTTATTTTATTATCATCACATAAAATTGTCATAAATATTTCCTAACGAGTTAAGAACGTAGACCAATTCCATTGAATATAAATGCTTGAAATTTGTCCCACCAAATACACTGCTGGCCACTCGAAGTTACACATAGAGACTTTTAGGCAAAATTTAAAGTTCAATATTTTCAACAGGAATGCAAATTTTTGAACGCGGCTGGCAAATTTTAAGAGCTAGTTTTTTTCGGATTAAGCTGCATGACGTATATTTATCGTAGGACCATAAGTTTATTATATACGGGGCGATCAATGAAGTCATGCAAAAAATCAAAAAGTTTGTATGAGTGAAATTTCCGCAAAAAATTTTTTTGGTCGTTGCAATATGGTTCCTTACTAAGGTAACATCAATATCTCTAGACGGTTTTGTCAGTTTTTGGATTAAGGCCCTTAGGCCTTGTACACACTACTCAACATAAAATTTGGATACCGAAATCTTTAAAATGCTATAACTTGACATTGGATTGACGGTTCTTGATGATTTTTGCGGATTTGGAATCCTTATTTCACGTAGATTTTCTATGGTCTAAGCATTTTATTTGAGGGTTGAAATTTACACATTATACCGGGTCGATAATAAACAAAAACGTAGCGACAAGAACAAGTTTATTACAATATACAACATTGCTTAGCAATGACCAAAAGTCAATTCTTAAAAAATTTATAATTCTAATTCTGGTAATTTTTAATAACTGAAAAAAAATTTAACTAAAAAATTAAAAATTAATTTAATTTAAACTTAAATTTAAATTAAATTAAAATTACCTAATTAAAATTAGGTACATTAATTAAAAAAAAGAGAAGCTAATATTTTGTTGGTCCTCCTGCTCGGAATATTACTTCCCGACATCGATTTGGTAGAGTATCCACAAGATTATTTATAAAATCTTGTGGAATATTCTCCCATTCTTCACGAATGGCCTCACTGAGCGTTTCTAAGGTTTCAGGGGAAGAGATCTTACTTTAAGTTTTAAATAAGACCAAACGTGTTCGATGACATTAAGATCCGGAGACTTTGCAGGCCAGTCCATCCTATTGATGTTTTGTGCCTGCAAAAACTCTGTGATCCTTCGCGCTCTGTGAGGTCGAGCGTTGTCATCCACCAATAGAATTTCTGGGCCGTAATGTCGAGCAAAAGGAACTACAATAGGTTCCAAAATTTCCTCCTGATAAACAGTAGCATTAATGGTTTGGTTGGTAATGAATAGCTCGGTTTTACCATTTCTTATGATACCTCCCCACACTGTAACACCTCCGCCACCAAATGCTTCTTGAGGGGCCATATTTTCCTCCAAATATCGCTGATTTGGCCGTCTCCAAGCTAACATTCGGCCATCGGAGTGAAACAAATTAAATCTTGTTTCGTCAGTAAATAAACAATGGCTCCACTCTGCATTACCCCAATTCGCATGCCGATTTGCCCATGCCCGCCTATTCGCTCTATGGCGTTGTAATAACCGCACACATTTTGCTCTGCGACGGGCTCTATAATTTAAAATGTTTGGCATTATGTTATGTTTAAAAAAAAAAAAATCTCACCTCAAGTTGTTTTTATTTAATGTTCTTCTCACTGTTCTGTCCGAAACTCTCACCCCAGTTTGTTGTCTTAAAGAGTCATTTAGTTTTCTAGAGTTCTTTGTTCTATTCCGCATAGTTTCTCTCATTAAAATTCTTTCGGTTCTTTGGTTTATTTTTTTTGTATGTCCACCCCCATGCCCATAATTATGATCACCAGTAGTTTCGACGCGGCGGTTCAAATTATAAATTGTCTTTCGGCTGACATTGTAAATGTGCGCAACTTGCTGTTTTGACATACCTTCGTTGAGAAGTCGAATGCAATTTTCCCTTTCTGCCGTGGTTAAACGCCTCATATTAATTAAACTTTACAAAATTATAACATTGAAATATGTCAGATTATTTCTAAAATAATGTAAACAGTTTTTAATTCCATAGCAACAAATTTGTTTTTCCAATGCCTACTTTGAAATTGACGCGTCGCGTAGAAATTACACCCGATCATAATTATGGGCATGGGGGTGGACTAAGAACTCTGTAAAACTGAATGATTCTTTGAGACAACAAACTGGGGTGTGAGTTTCGCACAGAACAGAGAAGAACATTAAATAAAAACAACTTGGGGTGAGAATTTATTTTTACAAAAACTTAAATAATGCCAAACTTTAGAGCGCGTCGTACCCTACGTTTTTGTTTATTATCGACCCGGTATAATGTGTAAATTTCAACCCCCAAATAAAATGCTTAGACCATAGAAAATCTACGTGAAATAAGGATTCCAAATCCGCAAAAATCATCAAGAACCGTCAATCCAATGTCAAGTTATAGCATTTTAAAGATTTCGGTATCCAAATTTTATGTTGAGTAGTGTGTACAAGGCCTAAGGGCCTTAATCCAAAAACTGACGAAACCGTCTAGAGATATTGATGTTACCTTAGTAAGGAACCATATTGCAACGACCAAAAAAATTTTTTGCGGAAATTTCACTCATACAAACTTTTTGATTTTTTGCATGACTTCATTGATCACCCCGTATATAATAAACTTATGGTCCTACGATAAATATACGTCATGCAGCTTAATCTGAAAAAAACTAGCTCTTAAAATTTGCAAGCCGCGTTCAAAAATTTGCATTCCTGTTGAAAATATTGAACTTTAAATTTTGCCTAAAAGTCTCTATGTGTAAGTTCGAGTGGCCAGCAGTTTACATGATTCGTTGAAATAAGCGATCTAGCCCTGGACTTCCAGGGGTAGAGTAACTATTTCTTTGTCATAAAAGTTTAAGAATAAATTTATTACATTTTTCACTCTCTTGTTCGGCGATATACTAATTAGAAGCAGTCGGTCTCCTTTAGGCTTTTTGAGAGCTTTTTTTGTATCGCTGAATTGTCTATGGAAACTACTATACATAACCGCTGATTTAACAGATTTAATAAGTAGAGTGTACACATGTATTATTCTAAGGGAATTGTGTCTTAATAGGATGTTAAAATTTAATTTCTATTTCACCTTATTACAACTGTAAACAGAACCCCATCATGCTACGACTTTGAAGTTTATACTTACTTATGAAACGATCGATTTACATCTTTTCTAAATTGTTTTCTACAAACGTCACAACACTTTACGATTTTGTAATAAGTATGTTGTTACTAAACTGTATAAAATATTACTTCTTCGCCACTAAATCACTCTGAAATACTCGAAACACTGTACCGTCCTAAAGTTCCAGGACGCTACAGAATATATATAATTTAATTATGGGGTTCTTAAAACCACTATAATAGCAGATACTTTAAATTTGTTGACTTTTTGTTCACAGAAACCTAGAGCTGCCGAAGTCCTCATTCCCACTCGAAGATCTATCAACCTGCCCTATCGCTACAGAATAAATATGAACAAACTTTAAAATATACACCGAGCGCCATCTGTACTTTACAAGCAAACCCAACCGATTCTTAACGAGTAAACTTGAATTAACTTTAAAATATACACCGAGCGCCATCTGTTATTCTACCAGCAAACCACCGGCTCTTACTAGTTAGAAACCTAGAAGTATTGGTAAAAATTAAACAATAACTTTAATTAATAATTTGATTCGATAGAAATTTAGTAACAAATAAGAATTATTAATGGGAAGTAAAATAGTGCAATAATTAAGTAGATTTGATAATAAAAACAGAATTTTAAGTAAACACTTTTTATCATTTTGCGGTTGGCAACAATTGATAGCTATTTTAGAGGAGACAATAAATTAGGCATTTCCGATTCTTGAAGCCAAGAACAAGACGTGTTTGTGCTGTCTTGCCGCAGATTTAAAGCCTCAAATTCCTGGAGATAGGTAATTAAATAAACCAATATCTACTAAATTATAATCACTGACATTTATTGATTAATGTATATGTATTTAATTTGTAAAATTGCCAGCATTCAACCCGATGTTAAGGGATATTTAATAGGTTAATTTTTTAAGTGCTTGGATAGAGATGCACGCGTGCCATAAAAAACAGCGTCAGTAGCTAAAACCTATGTTGGATAAGGAATTACATTTAATTCTGTTGCTTATTGTTAAGGGGAATTAATTGTGAATTTAAAGTTTTAAACGCGATTTAAATATAGGTTTGGGCAATAGTAGAACGCGGTTTTTTAAATTTAGTAAGGTTATGAAAATATCTTGGAATTTGGTAGGGAATATTTGGGCATTTTTAGAAGAAACGTTAAGGTCTTAAAGCATTACGTGGGGGTATTAACGCACCCAGAGTGCCTTTTCAAACAGGTAAATGCAAGGTAGAGTAACACGATGGACTCTTTTAGGTGTGAGGTAATAAGTACCAGCCTGATGAGCTAATAAGTACCAGCTTGATGAGCTAGTAAGTACCAGCCTGATGCAGTAATAAGTACCAGCCTGATGCAGTAATAAGTACCAGCCTGAGGTATTAAGTAGCAGCCTGATGAAGTATTAGGTGCCAGTTTGAAGAGGTGGTAATGACCAGCCAAAGATAAGCCTTAGGTGTCAATTAAAGTGACCAGCTTGATGGTGATGGTCCTGTGAGGATAACCTTATTTAGCCCAGGAGGAAATTGTTTGCCCACATCCACACATGTCACTGGATATGGAACTTGTATAGCGACAACATATTAATCAGTCTAGTCTCAACGTTTATCAGTAAACGTAACAAACAGAGGAAGGGGAAGAGGAGATTTGAGTGGGACGAGGCGCTCTGGCAGCTCGTGAACAGGATCTGTGGTGAGAGTGTCATTCTCATTTGAACATCAACACGCTCAACTTCTTGTGGAATTTTTATTTAACATATAATTTTTAGCCTTCAGCAAATGTAAATTTTTATCTTTAACTTTTCATCGGCCGTCAGCCTTTTAACATTCTTACTCCTACATATAATTTATGTAAGGAAGGTAGCTACCCTCTAAATTCAATTTTTTGTTAATAAAATATCTAAATTTATATCAAATATTTACCATTCCAGTTTTGTCTTTAAAATTTTAATATACAACTTATTTTTTTACATTGTGTTTTTCATATTAAATTTTCTAAAAACTCATGATACCTATGTAAACAATAAGGCCACTGAATAGCCACAGTATTACATTTTGAAAACCAGTAAGGCATAGGTATCGAGCAATTGGCTATTGGCGCCTAACAATTCTAAATTTTTATTAATTTTCGAACCACGACCCAGCCTCCACAAAATAAATGAGAACCGGGTAGTTTCATCGTTCCTATTCCACTCAGGGGCAGGAATTGATGTTACAACACATGCTACCATTAATGGCGGATAAGTAAATAGAGATATTCGTCATTACGGTAATCGAACCGAACGATGTGTCCGAAACCATAAGGATTTTTGTCAAATAAAAGCCGCGATTAGATCGACTGGCCAATCAGGAACTTAGGGAATGTTTGCAACTGAAGTGCCTTAGACTGTGACTATCTCAGCAACAAACAAACTAGTGTATCTAGGGATAAATTCTTCGGTCGAAGATAACAAGCATTACCGAATATTCGAAGTTATGGCGAAGGTGCGGGTTAAAATAACTACTTTTTATTAGACAGATTTTGATTAGAGATTTCATAATAAATCAGTCTGTATACTAAAAACGATGTAGATTTTTGGTGAAATGGAGAACCGGTTCATTTTATAAAATCTAAACAAAAATTTGAATTCGTGTTTCAAATGAGCACACATTTAACTAAAATACTACCATCGCTGCAATCTGTTCTACCGAATAATGATACCAGCCATCTATATTTAAAGCGTAATCAGAACTAATAGTGTAATAAAACACAATCAATTACACCCCTATTAATATTAATTAGGAGAAGTTTGAAAAAAGGGAAAATTACACTTTTTCACTTATTAGACTATGAATAATTAAATGAGTATGCCAAAAGCGAAGTTGAATTGGAGCAGTGTTGCAAATTCTAATTAGTGGGAATCGCCCAATTATTTAATTACAAACTTCGGAATGTACCTCTAATAAAGCAGGGTTTTTCTTTGGCTTGCATTAATTATCACTTTATTAGGTGGCCTAGAAAAAAGCCTCAGACATTCGCGGTGATTTGTTAAATGGATGTAACTGTCGGCGGAATGCCCCAGAGCGTTTAGTTTGTCGTCGGGACATGTTGGACGTTTGTCTGCAACAACAGAGCTTAAACATTATAGCGGAGAAGCTTGCATACAATACTGTAAAGCATTAAAGCAGGCGCGTATACGGCCTAAGTTCTCGGAGGGTGTCATACAGAAAAAACTTTCTAATAGCAGCACACCGAGTGGCCACGAGTCAATGTACGCCCCCAATATTTTGGTTGTTGTTGTATTTAAAAATTTGTTTTTTGGTACACATAAATTAGACAATAATAAGCTATTTTTAGACTAACAGGAATGAAAATATCACTTCCGATTGAACCGGAAGTGATCAACTTTTTTTTCTTAAATGGAATGACTATATTTTTCTATGGTTTCTCATTAAGCATACATTTCTAAGTGCAACAGTTTTTTCAGATGTAAAAAATTCCAAAAAATAAGTGAGATACAAACAATTTTTAAATTTTTTCAAAATGGCCGCATCAGATGAATGCGATGTAAGAAAATTACTAAGTAGGCTATGGAAATTATTAGTAAGGTTGTAGACTTGTCTGTAAAAAAGAAAATAGTTGTTTGAATTACTGATAGGCACCAGTATTTTTAGTTTTTTTTTCAAAATAACGAAATTTCATTTTCATTTCCGTAGGGTCCTATGGATTTTTTTTATTGGAACTGTGCTATTTCTTTTATTAATCAGAAATATTGATTCATAAACTATATTTTTTTCACCATTAATCATTTCTTAACGATATCCTTGGTAATAATAGAAGTATTTTTAAAAAGTAAGCGCCAACAAATCATTTTAATAAGATCTACATTTAATCCAAAATTGCAGATAGCCATGAAAATGGCAGACATTCGCAACAATTGAATTAGTCTTGATTTATTCACTAATTTTCTGAAGCAAGTGTATTAAAGTTGTTGTAAACAAGAAAATTAATTAATATAAAATGGCTGAAAAAGAGATGAACAAGTTGACATGATCAATATTTATGGAGAGACTCGACGTAATGCAACTAGAGCACAAAGTCTGTATGGACGGAGATATCCAGATAGAAGACAACCTCCGAAAAACTATTTCGCCCGGTTGGAGCAACAATTTAGAACTGAAACTAATGTAGAAATTGAGGAAAGATTTATTGTGGATGAAGAAACGGAAATTAATGTATTAGCTTTAGTGCATGTTGACCTAACCATTTTGATAAGACAAATTGAACATGAATTACCAGTTTCCAAAGAATAAGCCAGAAACATTTTAAAGAAACACTGCTATCGTTCCTATAAATATCAATTGCATCAATTTTTGTATGAGAATGATTATCAACGGAGAATAACCTTTTGTAATTGGTTACAGTTACACCAATTAAGAAATGAGAATTTTATCAAAAACATTTTGTTCACTGATGAATCAAGATTTACAAACCGTTATTTAATCGAAACAACACTCGATATTGGGCAATTGATAATCCTCACATTATGAGACAGGGGCGGTTTCAGGAGCGGTCTGGCTTCAATGTTTGGTTAGGCGTACTGGGCGACCATATCATAGGTCCAATAATTTTTAACGAAACTCTAACTGGACCAAGATATCTAGAATTTCTCCTAAATATAATAGTTCAACAGATTAATCAAATTCCCAATATCAATATTGACGAGGTTTACTTCCAACAAGACGTGGCTGGACCACACAATGCTATTATCGTTAGAGATTACTTAAATCAATTATTTCCAGATCGTTGGATTGGGATCCATGGTCCAGTCAGATGGCCTGCAAGGTCACCTGACTTAACCCCACTAGATTTTTCTATTTGGGCGCATTTGAAAAATAGAGTCTACATGACTGCTCCAACCACAAGATCGGGAAGAAAGAGTTCGACACGAAATTGCACAAATAACACGTCAACAATTACAGAATGTTAGACGTGCAACGATAAGTCGCGCTACTCTGTGTATTAATCATAACGGTGAACAGTTTGAACAATTTTTATAATGGTTTATTATAATTTGGGTTTTAAATAGTTTTGTTATTCTTGGTAATTTATTCATGGTTGTAACGTCATACCTATTAAAATTATTTCTTGTCTAATTTGTGTTTACTTTTTAAAAATAATTCTATTGTTACGAAGGATATCGTTAAGAAATGATTAATGGCGAAAAAATTATAGTTTATGATTCATTATTTCTGATTAATAAAAGAAATAGCACAGTTCCATTAAAAAAAATTCCATAGGACCACTACGGAAATGAAAATGAAATTCCGTTTTTTTGAAAAAAAACTAAAAATACTAGTACCTATCAGTAATTCAAACAACTATTTTCTACTTTACAGACAAGTCTACAACCTTACTAATAATTTCCATAGCCTACTTAGTAATTTTCTTACATTGCATTCATCTGACGCGGCCATTTTGAAAAAAATAATAAATTGTTCGTATCTCACTTATTTTTTGGAATTTTTTACATCTGAAAAAAACTGTTGCACTTAGAAATTTATGCTTAATGAGAAACCATCAAAAAAATATAGTCATTCCATTTAAGAAAAGAAAGTTGATGTCACTTCCGGTTCAACCGGAAGTGATATTTTCATTCATGTTAGTCTAAAAGTAGCCTATTATTGTCTAATTTATTTGTACCAAAAACCAAATTTTTAAATACAAAAACAACCAAAATATTAGGGGCGTACATTGACTCGTGGCCACCCGATATAATATACAGGCATTTTACCAGTCGAATTAGGGACATTTTCTAGTTAGTAATTTTATGTGAGTTTCTCACTATCTGTACTGCCTGTCCTTTATTACTGTGTATTGTATTGTTTTTTACCATTTTAATCTTTATATAACTTAGGTATCTCTATTCTTTGACCTATCTATAAAATGTAATATTTTCTGAAGACCAATAAAATTGTTATTATTCAAGGAACAATTTTCCTGTTAATAATAGGTTATTATTAATACTAACATTCAGTGGGTGTCTGGCAAATCCGCAAAAATAGGTCAATTACTGCTTTGTAAAGGATTTTCAAAAAGGATGAAATCTTAATTTGTGGTAATGGCAGCTTGAATATCACCGCCCTATTAGGAGCATTCAACATCAGCAATAAATTCGAAATGTTTAAAGAGCAATTTTCAGTTATTTCCGGATTGCATCCTACGTCTTTTTTCTGGAATACTGAACATGTTTCAGTTTATTTTCTGTATTGATTGATCATTGAAAGTTTCTAATAGAGAGGAGCGTTTTGCTTTCTGACTTATTTGTGTCGATAAAAGGAGAAATTTGCTGTAATCTGTCGGTTTGTTACTGAAAAGGTCTTTTGTGTTCCGTCGACTTCAAATATAAAGACATTGTATTTTTAGTAAAATCCTCAGGGAGGCGGTGTAGACAAATTAGACGAAAATCAACCTAAACTTGAAAAAGTTTATCGACTGAATAGATTTGGTGAAATGTCCAAGAACAATTTTTCAATGACCGACAAATTGTTATGCATAGAGGAGATCTTAAACTTCAGTTGTTTCTTTAAGGAGGTGTTATGGGATGCCAGTGATTGATTCGAATGCATTGATGATGCGAATTCAAAATTAAGCCTGATAAATTAATTAACAAAAATTGTCAGACGGACGAGCTGTAATAGATAGGAGAGATCTTAAAGTCATTTTAAAACAAAAATCAAGGAGATATTATGAAGTGTACTTTCATCAAAAAAATCGGTAAAGGTATTTACGCAGAACTTCCCTCTTTATTCATACAAGACGGTCACTCTAAAAAGTTATTAATTAATAGATGACATATGAAAATTATAATCGCTATGTAGTTAGCCCTATTATTACAAAGAAATTCTGATAACTTTTCTCCATCATCTACTGTAGAGCGGTGGGATTTTTTTTTTATTTTCAAAGCTTTTTTTGGTGAAATAAGTTAGGGATATAATGAAACGTGGACATTTTAGAATTGAGGAAAAAAACTTTTTCCATCGTCTACTCTATTGTATTTTTTTCCTTCTTCAATTCTTTGGGACTTTCTGCCACATGTATGTTATTTTTTAAGCGGTACTAGGGGAATCTACAAAATATATCACAATTAACCAGTATGTTACTGGTAAATAACCTCTACGCCTGTGACGTTTACGTCAAAGGATCAGTTAGAGGTTGGTTTTTTTAAATAAACAACACAAATAAGTATAAAAACTTGAAATTAAATATTTCGCCGACGTTTCGGAAATCTAATCTGTTTCCTTTTTCAAGACCTTTTAAAAAAAATCTTTTTTGCTGTGTATGACAAATACACAGCTCTAAGAATGTTTGTTATTCAATATTCATAGATACTTACTATTTACATAGAACTGTTGATATAGTTAACAGTTTTTTAATTGTTATACAATGTTAAGTTTGTGAAGTTCTTCTTTTAACATTGGCAGCCAAGTTGTACAGACATCTACGGACAATTCGACACGCAACTATCCTCATTCAATAATGTTATCGCGGATTCTTTATTTTTTCTTTTTTTGCTATCTGCCTCTTTTGTTAAAATTTTTTGCTGAGTCCCAGTTTATTCTATGTCCGTTCTCCCACGCGTGTTCGCAGATCTTGGACCTCTGAATTTCATTTGTTCCGTAGATATCTGTACAACTTGGCTGCCAATGTTAAAAGAAGAACTTCACAAACTTAACATTGTATAAAAACTAAAGAACTGTTAACTATATCAACAGTTCTATGTAAATAGTAAGTACCTATCTATGGATATTGAATAACAAACATTCTTAGAGCTGTGTATTTGTCATACACAGCAAAAAAGATCTTTCAAAAAAGGTCTTGAAAAAGGAAACAGATTAGATTTCCGAAACGTCGGCGAAATATTACATTTCAAGTTTTTATACTTATTTGTGTTGTTTATTTAAAAAACCAACCTCTAACTGATCCTTTGACGTAAACCTCACAGGCGTAGAGGTTATTTACCAGTAACATACTGGTTAATTGTGATATATTTTGCAGATTCCCCTAGCACCGTTTAAAAAGAAAACATACATGTGGCAGGAAGTCCCAAAAAATTGAAGAAGGAAAACAATTAAGATAATGCCACAAATAACATTTAGACAATATTCTATTGTAGTGGTAAAATAATAAAAAATAAATATATTTTATAAATTTTCAAAAACAAATTTCTTTCTTGAAATATGTTTAGAATGTCATGAAACGTGGAAATTTTAAATTTGTGCAAAGAAAAATTTCATCATATATTCTCTAGTAGCAAAAGAATTTTAAAAAAAATTTTCTTCGACAAAATTTTCAAATTTTGGCTTGAAATTTTTGCTATGAAATAGATTTAGAATGTCATGAAACGTGGAAATTTTAAATTTGAACAACAAAATTTTTTCCACCGTCTTCTACTAGTAGTTGTAAAATAATTTTCAAAAAGAAACTTTTTCTTTTGAAATTATTTATTTATGAAATATGTTTAGAATTGTATTGAAACATATTCTTTATAGGATTTTGCAAACAGCAGAAAAAATATCTATATAACTAAAAGAAAAACTATGTGTAAAAATATTGATGAAATCTTTGCATTCTTTCGATAACCTGAATTCTGGTTATGCTAGCAAATTAAAATCCTAAAATGAATTTGTCTTATTTGACAATTCTCATTCTAACACTAGCATCCACTCAGTCCCCTACGGTCATGCAGATTAAACTAGTATCCACATAACCCCCTACGATTATGAAGATTCAGTTAAAAATGGGAATAAAGGCCTAAAATGAATTAATTTTTCTACCTTGTCTTAAAAATGTTTCATTCTAATGGATTATATTTTCATGAAATCTATCATTCTGTTTCTTGGAAATGCTTAGCATTTGAAACGTTTTTCGCCCTTATTCTGGAGCTCATCAGAAAGACATAAAGCCACCCATAAAAATGTTTCATGCAAAACCAAGACAATTTCTATGAATAAGTGTGAAATATTTACATTGACTGATAAAAAGAACAAATCTTTACCTATCTATTAGCTAACTAGTATTGAAGCCTATATACCCTATGCATGTTTAAAAATGAATTATTATTTGTTTGCTTATAATTGTATTGAAACATATTCTTTATAGGATTTTGCAAACAGCAGAAAAAATAACTATCTATAACTAAAAGAAAAACTGTGTGTAAAAATATTAATGAAATCTTTGCATTCTTTCGATAACGTGAATTCTGGTTATGCTAGCAAATTAAAATCCTAAAATGACTTTAGAAATAGAAATAATTTTTAAAAAACGTTTTCTTTTGAAATTATTTATTTATGAAATATGTTTAGAATGTCATGAAACGTGGAAATTTTAAATTTGAGCAACAAAATTTTTTTGTTTTAAATTTTCAAAACAAATTACTTTCTTGAAATATGTTTAGAATGTCATGAAACGTGGACATTTTAAATTTGTGCAAAAAAGAATGTTTTTCCATCGCCAATTTTATAAAAAATGTCCGCAATATTTTTTAAATTTTCTAAAAAAAAATTAAATAAGTTTTAGAATGTCATGAAACGTGGAAATTTTAAATTTGAGCAAAGAAAAATTTCATCATATATTCTCTAGTAGCAAAAGAATTTTTTAAAAATGTTTCTTTGACAAAATTTTCAAATTTTGTTTTGAAATTTTTGTTATGAAATAGATTTAGAATGTCATGAAACGTGGAAATTTTAAATCTGAGCAACAAAAATTTTTTTCCACCGTCTTCTAGGTAGTTGTAAAATAATTTTCAAAAAAAAACCTTTTTCTTTTGAAATTATTTATTTGTGAAATATGTTTAGAATTGTATTGAAACATATTCTTTATAGGATTTTGCAAACAGCAGAAAAAATAACTATCTATAACTAAAAGAAAAACTATGTGTAAAAATATTAATGAAATCTTTGCATTCTTTCGATAACCTGAATTTTGGTTATGCTAGCAAATTAAAATCCTAAGATGAATTTAGAAATAGAAATAATTTTTAAAAATCGTTTTCTTTTGGAATTATTTATTTATGAAATATGTTTAGAATGTCGTGAAACGTGGAAATTTTAAATTTGAGCAACAAAATTTTTTTGTTTTAAATTTTCAAAACAAATTACTTTCTTGAAATATGTTTAGAATGTCATGAAACGTGGACATTTTAAATTTGTGCAAAAAATAATGTTTTTCCATCGCCAATTTTATAAAAAATGTCCGCAATATTTTTTAAATTTTCTAAAAAAAAATTAAATAAGTTTAGAATGTCACGAAACGTGAAAATTTTAAATTTGAGTAAAAAAATTTTTTTCCGTCATCCATTTTATAAGAAAATTTTCAAAATTTTCAAAATTCCAAAAAATTTTTCTATTTTCAAAAAAAAAAATTTTTTTTGAGGTAGGTTTTGAATGTCATGAAACGTGAAAATTTAAAATTTGAACTAAAAAAAAATTTTTTTTTCCATTATCTATTTATTCCCTTTAGACGGTCCACCCTGTATATTTTTCAGTGAAGGTCTAACCATTTCATCGGTGGCAGTGGCGTTAGCTACCTACCAAATTTTACTGACGGATTGAAAAATGGTTCATTATTATTCACCACCAAGTTGCATAAATTTCAAGCAGGTGTTTTGAAATATGAAATCATTTTTTAACCCTATTTCAAAAATCCATAAAAACAACAATTAATAAATTTTTACTGGTCTGGTGGGCGTAACGTGAATTTTACACGTTTTGCAACCATTTTCACCTTTTAAGTTTGAGGTGTTCCATGGGGTACCTTTGTTGCCATGGGTGCTCGATCTATAAATATTATTAATTTGTTTTTATAGAATGCAACAACGTCAGATACCACATTGATTCAGTGAACTTATATTTATAGGGGGTCGTATTCCCAGAGCCTCATGAAATGAATGAATTAGTTGAAATGTGTCGAGTTATTTACGGTTAAACTCGAGCGTTAGAAGCGGTGAGCCTCAGGCAATATACTAATTTAAAAATGATTACAAAGGCCATTTATTTTCAGTAAATAAGCTACATAAAGCTAATGTAGTTCTTTTTTATAAGACTGCACTACGATTAAAGTTGCATCAGGATCAACAGTTCTACATTTTTAAAGTGGACGTGAGAGCTTACTTCTTAAGGATAAGGCAAATATTAGTTTTCTACAATCCCAGATTGAGGAATAAGTGTCTCTTTCTTGAACGCGCGCTTTTCATTTTATTTTAATAATGTCTGTTTTTTCTTAATCTTCGATTAGTTTATTGGTTTCTCGATAAAATCCGGTGTATATGTCTAATTTGTTAGCGGACTTCAAACAGTTTTTAAAGTAATAGAAAATAAACATTAAATTAAACATTTTTAAACCCCCAGCACGAGAAATAAATCTTTACAACGGGACAAATAATTTATATTCAGTGGCTAGAAACCCTGGCTATTTCTTTTTCTGTACATTTATTGTTGGACTGTGGATTAACACTTTTAGGTTAAGTAGGTAGGTACTGTTGTCAGCAAAAAAAATTGGACAACTATTTTTTTCTAATGTAAATCTGTCTCTGTAATGTGTAGCCGAAATAAAACAGGTAGCACTTTTATTATATTTTTTATTCTAATGCTGTAGTTATTGCTAAAGCAGAAGATGGATTGTCAATGACTGCGTTAAAACATTAACAAAAATTCTGTGTTTAACATTTTTAAAAAGTGGAAAATAAACGGTACGATCAGTAGAAATCCTGGATCGGGGCGACATCTGGCAACATGCATCCCTCTGGCTGCATCATGTTACCCTCCGGGCGTTATAATCTATATAACGCACTTGATGCATAAATAACTAACATCTTGTATTTTTTATAATATTCCCTGCACGAGTGAGTGTTATGGACTTCCTCTATGCATCTTATAATAAGTGATGTGCGCACATGATAAAAGACCCCTCTGAGGTTAAAACATCAGGATCATTGGTGTATAATAGAAATAGCACAGGGCCTAAAACTGAACCTTGTGGAACCCCGGTTTTAACTGTAGTAAAACAAATAAGGTACCTACGTACCTAACTAAAACTGTTAATCCACGACTCAACAATAAATTTACAAAAAGAAACCAGTGTTTCTAATCAGTCAATATACATTAATTACTACATAACATAAGAAATTAAAGAATGAAAATGTGCGTGATTAATGCAATAGCAAACGTATTGTTTGCAAATACTGTCAATATGTGTAGACCATGAACAGTTGTCTGATATATATAAACCTAGACATTTTAGTTTGTTCTTGCTTAATAGTACCAGTACTTCTTTTATCAAAAGATTTTCCTCACAATTTTTCTTTAGGAAGCTAAGTCTTAAAAATATAGATTTTGTATTATTTAGAACAAGCCTGTTTTCGGTAAACCATTCGTAAGCTTGTAAGATTTTTATGTTAGCTTTGTTTACCGTATGTTATATATTCGCGTCTGATATAAAGAAAGATAAGTCATCAGCCAATAGAATAGTCATCCACGATAAAATTATTTACATAAATAATATTTAGTAAAGGATCTAAAACTGACCCTTGTGGTACTCCTATTGAAGTTTCAAGTACATCAAACTTGAACTCATTAGTTTCAACAAAGTGTGCTCTACTGCGTAGATAACTCTTAAAGCCGTTTCGTGGGTCACCTCTTATACCACAACACTCAAGTTTTCTTATAAGGCTAGTATGGCATATAAGATCAAAAGCCTTACTCAGGTCGAGAGAAATACCTAATTTTTTTATCTTTAAGTTCTCGTACAATGATATAAGAACTGTACGGTAGCAGTTGTCGCAGAGAGACCACCACCAAAGCTGAATTAATTACAATTAAATAGCTTATGTTTATTAAGGAATTTCGTAAATTTTTGTGCCACATATTTTTCAGTGTATCTATGGAAAAGCAAATCCGCACGGTATACTTTAGAACTTTGAATTTGGGCGTTCTTCTGACCACTGTATTATATGATGAACACATTTTTGTGAATTACATACGTAAAAAGAAAAAATTACACTTTGGAAGACTTGAAATATGTACTATGAAAAATGTTAACGATATACAGGGTGTCCCAATAAAAACTCCCAGGCCGGATATGTTCTAAACGAATAGAGATCATTGTTAATTATAAATTAAACACTGCTTTTATTTTTATTACATAGTGAATAGTATTCACTATGTACTCTTGATAAAGGCCTAATAAGCCGAAACATATGTAGAGTATTTATAATATATAGATTGATTCATCTAAAAGCAGTGTTTAATTTATATTTAACAATTATTTTCAAAATATTTCACAAGGTACATACCTACCACAAGTTCAGTTCAGTGAATAGAGATATTTTAATTCTGTAAAAGCCAATTTGTAGAGCATAAAGAGAGCTTCATTTTTGAATATAATTGTTTTTTTTTAATACATCAGTATGTCGATGGCGCTGTGCTCTAAAGAAATATTTCGATGGGAAAACTTGGGTTTATGCGAAAGAAAATGCATTTCTAAGAAGATTATGTGCTAAAACAAAATACCATAAAACTAACCGTTTTCGAGATATTTGAGTCCAAATGTTGGCATTTGCCAATATTGTAATCTCTTCAACAATTCGGTCCTTTAAGTGGGACAATCTGTATTTAATTTACAAATTTTAGAAGAAAATATTTAAAGAATTTTTCATATAATTGCTTTGTTATTAGGTTAGATTATAATTAAAAAGTATAATAACTCTTATACCTTATATATTAAATACAATTAAAGTTACCTTTGGAATAATAGTTTTGACATTTCTCAGTTTCAATCACATTTTGTTTATTGGTGTGTCAATAGAACTGTATTATTGTACCTAATTATTGTTTTATTTGTGAATATTTATTATTAAATATGGTTTCTTATACAAATGAAGATAAATTAAACATGATTATAAATTATGGGGAATGTCGCAAAAATGCTTCAAGAGCTGTAAGTTTATATGAATACGTTTTCCTGACCGACCTTTACCAAATCGGAAAACTTTTGTAAGTTTGTGTTCTAATTTGAAAAATTGTGAAGGTTTTAAGAAACCAAAAACAACAAGAAGAAAAAGAACTGCAACTGATGAAAATATTGCATTGGTATTACATCAAGTAGAAAATAACCCAAACATATCAGTACGCAAGTTGACGGAAGAAACAAATAGTGCACGTTCCACCTGCCACAGAATTCTTAAAACAAACAAATTTTTTCCATGTGAAGTTCATTTAGTTCATCATTTGATTCCAGGGGACAATGAACGGAGATTAGATTTTTTGGCGCAATTTTCAATTTTCTTAGAAGAAAATCCAAATGTTTTAGATATAATTATGAGAAGTGGAGAAAGTCGATTCCACAACAATGGAGTAATCACAACACATAATAGTCGTTACTGGTCTCAAGAGAATCCTAGGTGGATGAGACATACCAGATCCCAGAATTGTTTTGGAGTAAATGTTTGATGTGGTATCGTTAATGGTTACGTTGTTGGCCCATATCTCTATCATGATAATGTAACAGGTGAAAGATATTTACAATTTTTGCAAAATGATTTACAAGTACTATTAAGGAATTTACCCGCTCAATTGGATAATATGTAGTTTCATCAGGATGGAGCAGGCCCACATAATCATCACAACGTTGTTAATTATTTAAATCAAACATACCCAGGAAGATGGATTGGTACCAATGGAGTACTTAGATAGCCCGCTCGATCTCTTGACATTATTTCATTAGACTTTTATTTATGGGGATTTTTAAAAAGTAAAGTGTACAAAGAGCCAATAGAAGACATGGCAGATCTTTATAATAAAATTTATGCTAGTGTTGCCGCCATTAATCGGCATACATTATTTAAAGTTTGTAGATCTGAACTAATTAATAGGTTTACGATGTGTGTTAATGAAAATGGCAATAATTTTGAACACCTATTAGAATAGTTATTTTAATTTCATTAGTTCGTAAAAATTGTTTTATGTTCGTAATTGTTTTTTTATTGCTTAAATGATTGAATTATATGATAAATAATATTTTTAGGTTCTTTTTCCAAGAGTTACTTCAAGTATATTTAATTCATAAAATATGAAACATTCTTTAAATCTTTTCTTCTAAAATTTGTAAATTAAATACAGATTGTCCCACTTAAAGGACTGACATGTTGAAGAGATTACAATTATTCAATATTGGCAAATGCCAACATTTGGACTCAAATGTCTCGAAAACGGTTAGTTTTATGGTATTTTTTTTTTAGAACATAATCTGCTTAGAAATGCCTTTTCTCTCACATAAACCCCATTTCAAAGTTTCTCCCATCAAAATCTTTCTTTATAGCACAGCGCCATCTATATATTAATATAGTAAAAAACAATTATATTCAAAAATGAAGCTCTATGCTCTACAAATTGACTTTTACAGAATTAAAATATCTCTATTCGTTTACAATATATCCGGCCTGGAAGTTTTTATTGGGACACCCTGTATACGATTTTTTTTTTTGGGGGATTTGCCCCTCGCTGTGTGTTACCTTATACACAGTTTCATTTGAAATCGCCCAACCATGTTGCACATTCGCACTTTTACGTGTCCTCGTCATAATCTGGATAATCTAATCAAGAAAATATGAATAATGAATCACCACATACCGACCGGGCAAAAAACAAAACATACGTTTTAAATTTCGAGATACTTTGCGGAAAGATTCGAAGGGATTACAATTAAATTTTATATGTAAATATGGTTTTGAAAGAGGGCCACACGAGTGGTCGAGGTTTATATAGCCGCGATGCATGTAGTCAAACCACGTTTTTATAAATAGGGCAATTATTATACCACGTTTTTAAACGCGACAAGTTGATGTATGAATGCTGGGATATTAAGGTCGATTAAAAATATGTTGGATTTTGTTCTTTGTTTGATATTAGGTAATAAGATTCGATTAACCACACAACGATAACATTTTCTTTCACAATTTTTAGTAGCCATTTTTTAAAGATGGCTCAATTTCTTTTCACCATTTTTATTGCCCAAAGTTTATATAAATCTGAAAAGATTATGCACATATGGCAGATTCACTGAATTCGTTACATTGAATCTTTAACTTTTGACATCAGATTCAGTATCAGCTACTCAGAAAATACCTAACTGTTTAACAAAAGTTTATCCCCCATATCCTTAGCATTCTCTCATATTAAAAAATATAGTTTTTCCGCATTTTAAGAAAATTTATTCAAGTAGAAATATCAATTAGTCATTTTAATCCGATATAATACATTTATCGAGTCGTTTTTTCACTTTTTGTTAAGTAACTTTTCTCAGCTCCTGGGTTGCTTGCTGAACACTAAATAAAAATAATAAAAGCACGATAAAAAAATACTAGCGCATAGTTCATCTCTACTATTATGAGACTTTTTGTTCACTTTTTGTTTCAGTAATCGCCATAAATTAAAATCGATTGGCGTCAGGTCTGGAGATCGGGGCGGCCAGTGTACTAATGGACTGCGGCGACCTATCCAGTGCAGAGGAGAGTTCCTTTGACCAGATGCGAACTACCCTTATGAAAGGGTGACCCATCCAATTGTATATATACAGGGTGTTCCTTAATGACGTGCTAATATTTCAGATTGTGATTCCTTAAGCCATTTTATGAAGAAAAGTTCGTATGAACATATGTCCGTAATGGCTTAAATTTTTTGTTACAACAAAATTTATCAGGGTTAATAATAACACATGTTTACAAGAAAAAGTTGTCTGGATCTGGGGTCAGACCATGGATGGAAAATATTATTTAAAAAAATCTGATGTCTTCGCTTCTAGTATATACACCAAATTCCATATTTCTGTACTTTTACCAGCTTGCTTTACTGATTTTCCCCTATTTACCATTATTTAACCCCCAACCCTTCAACGGAATCATCTCAAAATATAATCTAGTGCAAGATGTCGTTATGATACATATGTGCATCAAATTTCAAGTGAATATCTCAATTTTATTTTATCAACCCCTTTAATAATGGAGTAAGGGTGGTGGGGTGTTGAAAAATATTATTAGAAAAATCTGATGCCTTGGCTTCTAGTATACACACTGGATTTCAAGTTTCTGTACTCTTACCAGCTTGGTTTACTTATTTCCCTCTATTTATCCCCCAACCCTTCACTGGATGTGTTCAAAAAACAATCCAGTTTCAGATCTCGTTATAATATATATACAAAATATCTAGTCAATATCTTAAACCGTTCCAAAGAAATCGTGCGGACAAGAAAAAGTTACAGACAGACAGAAAATTTTTGTTCGCTCAAATTTAAAATTTCGACTTCCCATGACATTCTAAGCCTATTTCAAGAAAAAAAAAATTGGGAAATATTTTAACGATTACAGTTAATTATTCACTACGTGGATATGGAAGTAAAATTGAATTTTTTTCCCAAAAGTTTGTATATAAGCTAACTTTGCAATTCTGAACATGTTTTCTAATGATATTCTTCGATGAAACAAAGCCTACTGCATCTTTATTAATATGTTTTAATCAGATGCAGCTTTGCCAAGTTATGATTTCTCTCCTGTCTTTTTTGGCAATTTACAAACATTTTTTTAACTGCCATATTTACGCGATTTATTAATTGTTTTTTCTAAAAGTGTAGGATGCTGAAAAACATTTTTTAAATAAATTATTATTGTACCAGATGTCCAATATATTTATTTATATTTCTTGATACTTAATTGTTATTTTTCTCAATTTTTTTTAATGGAATGCCTACAATTTTTTTACTTGGATAATTAAAGCATACAATTCCTCACATTTTAATATCATACACTTTATTTTTATTTCAGACTGTTTTTGAGATATGATTATTTCAAATGATTTTTGCGTAAATTGAGGTGCCCTTTATTTTAGCATTAAAATCTAGCATGGCTTTGGTCTTTTGTTTCATATTTCTTTCAATTTTTTTTATGGACACCCGATATAACTAAAGAATTTGAGGTTGATGTGATAAAAATTGAAGAAGAGTGTGTGTAGGCGCGAAGTTGAGACACTCTGTATTTTAACTAAATAATAAATCCAAGGCATTCAAACCATTTTTATTTTATTTAGTTCCGCCTCTTAAAGAGAATTTGTACTTAAAGAGAATTTCCTACTTAAAAAACACTGAGTCCGTTAAACAGTTTTTTTCTTCTAATTATTACAACTCCTGAGGCGAAAATAATTCCTCTAATTTGGGAGCCATTGCTTCATAAAATGAAAGAATAACATTTGCTGCAGCAACTTGGTAATTATAAATTATTAAGAATAATAAAGGTAGCATCGACAGTAAGAGATACAAACAGTAGAGGCCTAATCGTGTTTTCCAAAAACCACCAAGGAGGAAAACATAATTAATTATCATGCTATGCTAAATACAACAGTGCTTTCATAACCTGACCTTTCGCTTTAGCCATTAAAATATACAGTAGGATGTTTCACATTCCTTATGGAAAGTGGCCCTGGGTTAAATTTACAATGACAATACAATACACTTTTTTATAAAAAAATCCAAGATGGCGTCTCCAAGATGGCGGCTAGTTTATTGTAATTTAATATCCGATTCTATAAGAAATTGGTATATGAGGATCACAGATTATAGATATGTGATCCATATTCATCATTCCAAAATGGCGGCGTTGATATGGCGGATAGGTTATATCATTTATCGTCTGATTCAACTAAAGATCGGTATCTGAGGGTTATCTAGGTTGCAGATTACAATAATAATAATAATAATTCAACGCCATAATCACAAGTATCTTGCCGCGGGCAATACTTGTTTGTGTACCCACCATTAGTGGAGATTTAATTTGGATAATAATAATAATAACCTGGCTTATAAACTAAAACAAATATACCAGCTTAATACTGTTATTATCTTACCTGTTATAATAACAAGCAACGGGCTAGTGGACAAATACCTACCTGGTAATCTGGAGAAAATGAGGCTATTAGACTGGGAAAGAATAATCACCTTATCACAGAAATCTGTCATATTATCGACATGTCGCACTGTCCGCCGTGTGTTAGCCACTGACGGACACGCTGGCCTCTAGGGGCCCCGTGCCTGACAGCAGTCACGCTACCAACCTAAGTTGTGGATTAAAAATAATAATAATAATTATAATTGTGTTTTTTATTCAGATTTCAGATAAATTTACAATATAAATTATGCAAACGAAGTGGCGAAGTTCAACATGGCTGCTCTTCCACTTAACTATTTCGAGCTGTACATTATGTTAAACTATAGTAGTTACATGTGTAAAAATGGCAATGAAAGAAGAGAAAAAAAAAAGAAAATATATATATATTGAACTAAGGAAATAAAGTAATTATTGTTTCTTAAAATAAAAAACAAAGAGAATTATAAATATTAAGCAGAAATTGAAAAGTTGAAAATGGCCGCTTCAAAATGACGAAATGGTTTTGTACTTTTGGGTGATTTAATGATGATGAAAAATGTCTATAACTTCATGACCCATACAGTAACCAATCCATTAATCCATCTGTGGTGAAACAGCAACTTCTGATTAAAAGTAATGCCATAAGACAACCTGTACTATCCAACATAAATCATGCAAATACAGAAACGCGCAGAAATTAATCAGGGATAGTTAGATTAAACAATATAACGAGAAATCCAGAAACAGCTTGTACGTGTAAATGCGGGTTGTAAGCAAAAACTAATTATTATTATTAACAAACTGAGCAGCAGAGTTATCTGGGACCCCTGCTGTGCTACTCCTGAATGAAGTGGGTGCAGCTTAATCATGGACCACGGGGGGCTTGCAATGCAGCGCAACGTTATGTCATCCCAACCTGAATTCACCAATTTGGATAATAGCCGAGTCATTAGATATATTTACCTCTAAACAGGCGAATACATTTTTTTTAAATGAGTTCATTAAAAAACTAAAAAATAATTTTAAAGTTGGAAGTCTCACCTCACACCAATTGTGTATTAATTAATATAAGGCTAATATACCGGGTAGCCACGAGTCAATGTACGCCCCCAATATTTTGGTTGTTTTTGTATTTAAAAATTTGGTTTTTGGTACACATAAATTAGACAATAACAAGCTACTTTTAGACTGACAGGAATGAAAATATCACTTCCGGTTGAACCGGAAGTGACGTCAACTTTTTTTTCTTAAATGGAATGACTATATTTTTTTGATGATTTCTCATTAAGCATAAATTTCTAAGTGCAACAGTTTTTCAGATGTTAAAAATTCCAAAAAAATAAGTGAGATACGAACAATTTTTTAATTTTTTCAAAATGGCCGCGTCAGATGAATGCGATGTAAGAAAATTACTAAGTAGGCTATGGAAATTATTAGTAAGGTTGTAGACTTGTTTGTAAAGTAGAAAATAGTTGTTTGAATTACTGATAGGTACTAGTATTTTTAGTTTTTTTTTCAAAAAAACGGAATTTCATTTTCATTTCCGTAGGGAATTTTTTTTAATGGAACTGTGCTATTTCTTTTATTAATCAGAAATAATGATTCATAAACTATAATTTTTTCGCCATTAATCATTTGTTAACGATATCCTTTGTAATAATAGAAATGTTTTTAAAAAGTAAGCGCCAACAAATCATTTTAATAAGTTACCTATCTACATTTAAATCCAAAATTGCAGATAGCCATTAAAATGGCAGACATTCGCAACAATTGAATTAGTCTTGACTTACTCACTAATTTTCTGAAGTGTATTAAAGTTGTTATAAACAAGAAAATTAATATACAATGGCTAAAAATTATTCAAGAGATGAAAAAGTTGACATGATCATTATTTATGGAGAGACTCGACGTAATACAACTAGAGCACAAAGTCTGTATGGACGGAGATATCCACAAATAACACAACCTTCGAGAAATTATTTCGCCCGGTTGGAGCAACAATTTAGAACTGAACCTAATGTAGAAATTGAAGAAAGATTTATTGGGGATGAAGAAACAGAAATTAATGTATTAGCTTTAGTGCATGTTGACCCAACCATTTCGATAAGACAAATTGAACATGAATTACCAGTTTCCAAAAAATCAGCCAGAAAAATTTTAAAGAAACACGGCTATCGTTCTTATAAATATCAATTGTATCAATTTTTGTATGAGAATGATTATCAACGAAGAATAACCGTTTGTAATTGGTTACAGTTACGCCAATTAAGAAATGAGAATTTTATAAAAAACATTTTGTTCACTGATGAATCGAGATTTACAAACCTTGGGTTATTTAATCGAAACAACACTCGATATTGGCAATTGATAATCCTCACATTATGAGACAGGGGCGGTTTCAGGAGCGGTTTGGCTTCAATGGTTGGTTAGGCGTACTGGGCGACCATATCATAGGTCCAATAATTTTTAACGAAACTCTAACTGGACCAAGATATCTAGAATTTCTCCAAAATATAATAGTTCCACAGATTAATCAAATTCCCAATACCAATATTGACGAGGTTTACTTCCAACAAGACGGAGCTGGACGACACAATGCGTTAGGGATTACTTAAATCAATTATTTCCAGATCGTCGGATTGGGACCCATGGTCCAGACAGATGGCCTGCAAGGTCGCCTGACTTAACCTCACTCGATTTTTTTATTTGGGCGCATTTGAAAAATAGAGTCTACATGACTACTCCAACTACAAGGCAAGATCGTAAGAAAGAGTTTGACACGAAATTGCACAAATAACACCTCAACAGTTACAGAATGTTAGACGTGCAACGATAAGTCGCGCTACTCTGTGTATTAATCATAACGGTGAACAGTTTGAACAATTTTTATAATGGTTTATTATAATTTAGGTTTTAAATAGTTTTGTTATTCTTGGTAATTTATTCATGGTTGTAACGTTATACATATTCAAATTATTTCTTGTTTAATTTGCGTTTACTTTTTAAAAATACTTCTATTATTACGAAGGATATCGTTAAGAAATGATTAATGGCGAAAAAATTATAGTTTATGAATCATTATTTCTGATTAATAAAAGAAATAGCACAGTTCCATTAAAAAAAATTCCATAGGACCCCTACGGAAATGAAAATGAAATTCCGTTTTTTTGAAAAAAAAACTAAAAATACTGGTACCTATCAGTAATTCAAAGAACTATTTTCTGCTTTACAGACAAGTTTACAACTTTACTAATAAATTCCATAGCCTACTCAGTAATTTTCTTACATCGGATTCATCTGACGCGACCATTTTGAAAAAATTAAGAAAAAGTTCGTATCTCACTTATATTTTGCAATTCTTTACATCTGAGAAAACTGCTGCACTTAGAAATTTACGCTTAATGAGAAACCATCAAAAAAATATAGTCATTCCATTTAAGAAAAAAAAGTTGATGTCATATTTTCATTCCTGTTATTCTAAAAGTAGCCTATTATTGTCTAATTTATTTGTACCAAAAACCAAATTTTTAAATACAAAAACAACCAAAATATTGGGGGCGTACATTGACTCGTGGCCACCCGGTATACCAACAACATCAGAATTTACTGCAGTTGATGCAATAAACATCGTGTTTGATTTCCGGCTTTTTCAATTACCTAGAAAAATCGGTGAGAGGGTTCAAACAAAATTCCAAAGAGTTCCAAAAGTTAATTCCGGATTTGTAGCGATGTCATCTGTAATAGACCTTTTAAACGGTAAAGAATTAGACTTTTCTACACCAGGCGACTTATACAAATTTCACACATTTTAAGTACACCCCGATGACATCTATTGACGTTGAGCGGTCTATTTTTCCCTATAAATGGATTTTTAATGACAGGCGGCGAAGGTAAACTTCAGAACATTTAGAACAAATATTAATAATATACTTTTATATTCGCTACAGGTCGTGAAAATGTACATATGTGTGTGTTACTTTAAGGTAGTGAAAAATACATATGTGTGTTTTAGTTTAATGTTATATCCTCCAATACCTGCTTTTCGTGTGAGTGTTTATAATAAACTGACCATATTAGGTTTAGATATTACGGAAAACTACTAGGTAAGATAAAATTGTATCACACTTGCATACAGATCTTTCCGCGCCGGCAGAGCCAACGCTGACATTTACGTCACCGAGATACAATGGGCTTGTTCAGCATTTTTTTTTTATATCATAAATCGAAAGTGCAAGTATAAATTAATGGATCTGCAAAAAATTAGAATCTTATTCGCACGTTTAGTATCTTAAAAACTATTACAAATCTCCATCTCGCGAAAATGGGGCGTGGCCAGGCGCTACGTCACTATACGCATAAACTCGGCGATCTCAATAGACTTGATGCTTCTTACTTGTTACAATTATAAGTGTTTTCAAAGTATTGTTTGTTTTGTTTACTACTTGACAGTAGGGGAGTACAATTTAGTGAAATGTCAAAAAATTGCAATTTTGTATCGTTCCTGCCGGGACGAATTTTCGATTTTGACCATGCAATTTACGATTAGAATTGATCGCCGACCTTCTCCTTTCCTTAGAGACATAGAACGAACTTTCACTCGACGTATTTATTTTGTTACCAGCGTTTAAAAATTCCATGTTTTTCGACTTTTCAGGTTAAATTTGAAAGGTCCCAGAAAGCCATTTTTCTTACGTCACTTACGTATAGTGACGTCACATATCAGCGCTCGGTTTTTGCAACTACTGCCAATTTCAACTCCTTATATCTCGAGAACGGAAAAAGTTAATAATACGAAATTTTAAGTGTATAATGAGAATATCGAGTATTATATGAAAAAGTATAAAAACCATATAAAAATAATATCATGGAACAAGCCCATTCCTGATCTCTGATTATCATACAAAATATTTCTACGTGTAAACTAGACACCCTGTATAATACGACATTCAGTTACAGTGCATGCCTGGCTAAATTTTTAGATGGTATTTCCCGAAATCGAAAGGGACGTTAATACACCAACAGATCCATTTGTCACCAACCATATTTATACCCGGTATATATTTCATTAGGGTGTTTTGTATTATTTATCACATCCATTTCTCGATATCCCACCTTGGTCAGCAACTGTTCACTTTCACACATTTTGCGGAATATTAGATTTTATTTCCCCTTGTCTTTCTCCGTGTTTATAATATAGTAAGCATACATCACATTGCTTTCAGGGATACATTTTCTTATCATTTAAAATATCTTGGATGATCCGTGTCTCGAATTTGTTAAATCGTTCAGCCACTAAAAATATATGCGGATGACAGGGGATGATGGTATAGTATATATGATCTCAATGAGCAACATGCATGAATTTTAGAAATGCAATAATTTATTATTTTTTCGTTATATATGTTATATAAGTTGAGAAAGTAATGAAGAAAAGGTTTTAAAAAAATGTGTAGCCTAAATAAACGACTTTGAAATTCAAAATTTTATGGGAACATATCCACGTGACTGAAAACACCACGCTATTGGTCTGACGTCATTCGGCATAATGTCTAATGGTCGTCAATCTGCCAAGGGGTTAAATCGTAAATTGTTTTGTGTTTTGTAAATGTGTATTGATATGTTCATAAAAGAAATCATTCATTTATTTATTTATTTTAATTATTAAGTGGTAAAAATGACGGACAGTGGGTTTTTACGGGGCCAAAGTGACAATTTGCCTGTTGTTGATGTGTTTATGATTACAAACTTTTTTGCTACTAATACTGATTTTATTAGTGCAGAAATTGGAGGTACTAAAGCAACAAGGTATGTGTCATTCATTATTCTAAACATTAATTCAATTGTGCCCATTTTTATTCTTTTACTGTAGTTAAATATAACAAATTATTTATGTACCTAACCTCAAAATAGGTAAACAAGGCAATGTTTTAATGTTATATTAATTAATATTTTTCATCTTAGAATACTTTACTTTTTTATATAATAAATACCTCCCGTCACTTACTAAGTGCTAAGTACGTACTTTTAGCTAGGTAGGTAGGTACATTAATAGTAAAAATAACTGTTGACATACATAATACATAGGTATATATAAATATATAACCGGATAATATGTAGTGTCGAGAAGTTACAATCAGTTTGTTCATTTGTGTTGATTTATAGCAACTTTGAAGCACGTTATCTCTCTTCAACTCACGTTACTTGTGATAGCACTATCTTTATTTAACTGCTTGAAGCTGCTTTAAATCAACACAAATGAACAAACCTATTATTCCCACCGTTCTTATACATTTGTACATTTTAATTCAAGGTTCCTATTAACAGAAGTTAGTAAACTTTTGTATTCCTATAAATAGGAAAGTGACCAAATTCACCATGATATGTAAACAAACTATCACAATAATATTAGGGTTAGGACATATTTTCATAATATTATTATAAAATAATTAGTTTTAATAAGTAAATTTACATCAAAATGATCCTGGCATAATCTTGAGGATGACGATAATTCTGCATTTCGGTCGTCTCGTCTCATAGCTCTGCACCATTTCTTCCTAACTTTATCTCGTGTAGGCACATTAAAAAATAACTTTTCTGGAGTTTTTATTGTAGTATTTGTACATTTGGGCACAATACAATATTTATAGCTACTTTTCTTTGTATTTTCCATAACACAACATAAATAATGTGTACACATTCGCAATCACAATACGTTTTCCGTCGGTGCGATGTGCCCTATGACGTCACACACAAGTAGCGCGGAAACTTCTCCATTTAAACGCAGTTAAATTGACAGCTGCAGTAAATAATTTTTGTATTCGAGAAAAAATCACCCTCCGAGATTTTTTCGGATTCTGACGTTTCAGAACACGTAGATTCCGAAAATATAGGTTTTTCAATTCCGTCAGTCTGTCTGTCTGTCTGTTGGTGTATTTACTAAAAAACTACTTGACGGAGAGCAGTCAAATTTGGTAGGTAGTTAACCCTACTGTCAGCGAAGAACTGGTAGAATTTTCACTGAAAAATATACAGGGTGGACCGTCTAAACGGAATAAATAGTGAAAAAAATTTTTTTTTGCTCAAATTTAAAATTTCCACGTTTCATGACGCGCTAAACCTGTTTCAGGAAAAAAAAATTGTTGAAAATTTTTTTCAAACATTTTTGAAAAAATTTTTACCAAGATGAAAAAAATTTTTTTTTGCTCAAATTTAAAATTTCCACGTTTCATGACGCGCTAAACCTGTTTCAGGAAAAAAAAAATTTTAAAAATTTTTTTCAAACATTTTTGAAAAAATTTTTACCAAGTTGAAAAAAATTTTTTTTTGCTCAAATTTAAAATTTCCACGTTTCATGACGTGCTAAACCTATTTCAGAAAAAAAAAAATTTGAAAATTTTTTTCAAACATTTTTGAAAAAATTTTTACCAAGATGAAAAAAATTTGTTTTTGCTCAAATTTAAAATTTCTACGTTTCATGACACGCTTAACCTATTTCAGGAAAAAAAAATTTGAAAATTTTTTTCACCAATATTTTTGAAAAAATTTTTACTACTAAAATGAATTTTTTTTCTTTCTTCAAATTTAAAATTTTTACGTTTCATGGCATTCTAAGCCTGATTAAAAAAAAGTTTTTTGAAATTTTATCACGTAAGAGAATTTTTCTTTCTTTGTTCAGATTTTAACTATCCACGTTTCCATGACATTCTAAAACTATTCAAACAAATTTAAAAATGTTTTTGAAGAATTTTTTAAAAAATTTGAAAATATTTTTAATCCATTTATGTATCACTACTATAGAACAGACGAAAAAATTTTTTTTGTTCAAATTTAAAATTTCCACGTTTCATGATATTCCAAACCAATTTCGGAAAAAAAAAATTGCAACATTTTGTTACCAGTTTGGAAAAAATTTAACACCAGAATGCTCAAATTTAAATGACATTCTAAACCTAGGTATTTCAGAAAAAAAATTTTGAAAATTTTTTTCACCAACATTTTTCAAAAAGTTTTTACCACTAAAATAGATCGAATTTTTTTTTATTTGCTCAAATTTAAAATTTTCACGTTTCATAGCATTCTAAACCTATTTTAAAAATACATCATTTTTAATTTTTAAACTTTTTTTAGCACTACTATAGAACAGAAGGAAACTTTCCTTTTTGCTCTAATTTAAAATTTCTACCTTTGACATTTTAAACCTATTTCAGGAGAAAAAAATTTGAAAATTATTTTACCATCTTTTGAAAAATTTTAAAAAAATGAAATTTTTTAACCACCACTATACTTCCACTCCATTACGTGAATGTTGGATTGAAAATGTGGCAGATGGCAATAATATCTGGCATATGCACCTATTATACTTTTATTGAAAAATGTACAGGGTGGTCATCCCAAGAAATAATTCAGTCATGGTGGACATTTGTAAAGGTATTTGCGCAAGCCTGCCATATGTGCCATATGTGGCACCTGCTACTAGTATTGAACTTTTGCTGTTGGATGAGCAATCTGTATATTTTTTTGACCAAAACTTATCAAGTTTTCTTTGTAATAATAGCAATAACTCTACTCCGATTATTATTCTCAATGTCATTTCGTAATTATTATTTTTTTGAGAGACTGCCATGAACGAGGGAAGTTCTGTGTAAATACCTTTACCGATTTTTTTTAACATTTAATTAGAACATAAAACAAAAATAAAATACTGGAAAAATAATGTTTTTTAGTGGTCTATTCATATGTGATGTTTAAAAAAATTATGCATTTTGCTCATTGGGACAGCATAACAACGAAAACTCGGAGTAAAGTCGGCATCTCCTTTATGGGACATAGGCGGCGCGGCGGCGGTAGACATGTAAAAATGCTTTAAATACTAAATAATTATTTTTTAATTGTTAAAGAAAGAAATTTCTATAATGCCTTTATTCAATAGAAGTGGTTAATGAAAAAATATGTTTATCACATTTGATAAGTCCCATAAATGATATATTAAGGCTACGTCTATTGTTTAGTGACCTACCTCTCGTTCTGTGTTCTAGCGGCAAAGTTATGTAATCTTAGGCGGGAGTTGCATAGATGGTATATAATTCTTCCGAAGCGGCGTAAAGCAGCGACTGTCTTGTTTATTAAATATTAGGCCATAATACTATGAACTTTGCAGTATGATGTTAGGCAGGTAGAAAATTTCTACTATTCTATAAAGAAAAGATTCGGCAAAATTTTAAAGGGGGAACTCATTTCTTGGCATAGGTAATTGGTCTCAGTGGCGGAAATAGGTCGACATTAAATAAACAAATTTCAAAAAAGCTTTGTCTATGAACTTTAAATAAATAATATTTCATTCGTCACTATCCGAGTTTTCAGAACTTCAATCGGTACCCATTTACATTAATAATAATTGGATTAATAGGTGGTAATATAGAATATTCATTTTCCTTTTTACTTCCCTCGCATACCGAAGGGAAGTATTGTATTCGAGAAAAAATCACCCTCCGAGATTTTTACGGATTCTGACGTTTCAGAACACGTAGATTACGAAACTATAGGTTTTTCAATTCCGTCAGTCTGTCTGTCTGTCTGTCTGTCTGTATGTCTGTCTGTCTGTCTGTCTGTCTGTCTGTTGGTGCATTTACTAAAAAACTACTTGACGGAGAGCAGTGAAATTTGGCAGGTAGTTGACGCTACTGTCAGCGCAGAAATGGTAGAAATTTCACTGGAAAATATACAGGGTGGACCGTCTAAACGGAATAAATAGTGAAAAAAATTGTTTTTCGCTCAAATTTAAAATTTCCACGTTTCATGACGCGCTAATCCAATTTCGGGAAAGAAAATTTTTGAAAATTTTTTTCACCAACATTTTTGAAAAAAAATTTACCAAGATAAAAAAAATTTTTTTTGTTCAAATTTAAAATTTCCACGTTTCATGACACGCTAAACCTATTTCTGAAAAAAAAAATTTTTGAAAAATTTTTTACCAAGATCAAATTTAAAATTTCTACGTTTCATGGCATTCTAAAACTATTAAAAAAAATCGGTAAAGGTATTTACACAGAACTTCCCTCGTTCATGGCAGTCTCTCTAAAAAAATAATAATTACGAAATGACATTGAGAATAATAATCGGAGTAGAGTTATTGCTATTATTACAAAGAAAACTTGATAAGTTTTGGTCAAAAAAATATACAGATTGCTCATCCAACAGCAAAAGTTCAATACTAAATAGCAGGTGCCACATATGGCAGGCTTGCGCAAATACCTTTACAAATGTCCACCATGACTGAATTATTTCTTGGGATGACCACCCTGTACATTTTTCAATAAAAGTATAATAGGTGCATATGCCAGATGTTATTGCCATCTGTCACATTTTCACTCCAACATTCACGTAATGGAGTGGAAGTATAGTCGTGGTTAAAAAATTTCATTTTTTTTTAATTTTTCAAAAGATGGTAAAATAATTTTCAAATTTTTTTCTTCTGAAATAGGTTTAAAATGTCAAAGGTAGAAATTTTAAATTAGAGCAAAAAGGAAAGTTTCCTTCTGTTCTATAGTAGTGCTAAAAAATTGTATTTTTAAAATAGGTTTAGAATGCTATGAAACGTGAAAATTTTAAATTTGAGCAAATAAAAAAAAATTCGATCTATTTTAGTGGTAAAAACTTTTTGAAAAATGTTGGTGAAAAAAATTTTCAAAATTTTTTTTCTGAAATACCTAGGTTTAGAATGTCATTTAAATTTGAGCATTCTGGTGTTAAATTTTTTTCCAAACTGGTAACAAAATGTTGCAAATTTTTTTTTCCGAAATTGGTTTGGAATATTATGAAACGTGGAAATTTTAAATTTGAGCAAAAAAATTTTCGTCTGTTCTATAGTCGTGATACATAAATGGATTAAAAATGTTTTCAAATTTTTAAAAAAATTCTTCAAAAACATTTTTAAATTTGTTTGAATAGTTTTAGAATGTCATGGAAACGTGGATAGTTCAAATCTGAACAAAGAAAGAAAAATTCTATCTTAGTGATAAAATTTAAAAAAACTTTTTTATCAGGCTTAGAATGCCATGAAACGTGAAAATTTTAAATTTGAAGAAAGAAAAAAAAATCATTTTAGTAGTAAAAATTTTTTCAAAAATATTGGTGAAAAAAATTTTCAAAATTTTTTTTCCTGAACTAGGTTAAGCGTGTCATGAAACGTAGAAATTTTAAATTTGAGCAAATACAAATTTTTTTCATCTTGGTAAAAATTTTTTCAAAAATGCTTGAAAAAAATTTTCAAAAATTTTTTTTTCTGAAATAGGTTTAGTGCGTCATGAAACGTGAAAATTTTAAATTTGAGCAAAAAAAAATTTTTTTCAACTTGGTAAAATTTTTTTCAAAAATGTGAAAAAAATTTTCAAAAAATTTTTTTTCCTGAAATAGGTTTAGCGCGTCATGAAACGTGGAAATTTTAAATTTGAGCAAAAAAAAATTTTTTTCATCTTGGTAAAAATTTTTTCAAAAATGTTTGAAAAAAATTATCAAAATTTTTTTTTTCCTGAAACAGGTTTAGCGCGTCATGAAACGTCGAAATTTTAAATTTGAGCAAAAAAAAATTTTTTTCACTATTTATTCCGTTTAGACGGTCCACCCTGTATATTTTTCAGTGAAAATTCTACCAGTTCTTCGCTGACAGTAGTGTTAACTACCTACCAAATTTGACTGCTCTCCGTCAAGTAGTTTTTTAGTAAATACACCAACAGACAGACAGACAGACCGACAGACAGACAGACAGACAGACAGACAGACTGACGGAATTGAAAAACCTATATTTTCGGAATCTACGTGTTCTGAAACGTCAGAATCCGAAAAAATCTCGGAGGGTGATTTTTTCTCGAATACAATACTTCCCTTCGGTATGCGAGGGAAGTAAAAAAATCGGTAAAGGTATTTACACAGAACTTCCCTCTTTCATGGCAGTCTCTCTAAAAAATTATAATTACGAAATGACATTGAGAATAATAATCGGAGTAGAGTTATTGCTATTATTACAAAGAAAACTTGATAAGTTTTGGTCAAAAAAATATACAGATTGCTCATCCAACAGCAAAAGTTCAATACTAAATAGCAGGTGCCACATATGGCAGGCCTGCGCAAATACCTTTACAAGGTGCATATGCCAGATGTTATTGCCATCTGTCACATTTTCAATCCAACATTCACGTAATGGAGTGGAAGTATAGTGGTGGTTAAAAAATTTCATTTTTTTAAAATTTTTCAAAAGATGGTAAAATAATTTTCAAATTTTTTTCTTCTGAAATAGGTTTAAAATGTCAAAGGTAGAAATTTTAAATTAGAGCAAAAAGGAAAGTTTCCTTCTGTTCTATAGTAGTGCTAAAAAAAGTTTAAAAATTAAAAATGATGTATTTTTAAAATAGGTTTAGAATGCTATGAAACGTGAAAATTTTAAATTTGAGCAAATAAAAAAAAATCGATCTATTTTAGTGGTAAAAACTTTTTGAAAAATGTTGGTGAAAAAAATTTTCAAAATTTTTTTTCTGAAATACCTAGGTTTAGAATGTCATTTAAATTTGAGCATTCTGGTGTTAAATTTTTTTCCAAACTGGTAACAAAATGTTGCAAATTTTTTTTTCCGAAATTGGTTTGGAATATCATGAAACGTGGAAATTTTAAATTTGAGCATAAAAAATTTTTTCGTCTGTTCTATAGCAGTGATACATAAATGGATTAAAAATGTTTTCAAATTTTTTAAAAAATTCTTCAAAAACATTTTTAAATTTGTTTGAATAGTTTTCGAATGGCATGGAAACGTGGATAGTTAAAATCTGAACAAAGAAAGAAAAATTCTATCTTAGTGACAAAATTTCAAAAAACTTTTTTTTTAATCAGGCTTAGAATGCCATGAAACGTGAAAATTTTAAATTTGAAGGAAGAAAAAAAAATTCATTTTAGTACTTAGTAAAAATTTTTTCAAAAATATTGGTGAAAAAAATTTTCAAATTTTTTTTTCCTGAAATAGGTTAAGCGTGTCATGAAACGTAGAAATTTTAAATTTGAGCAAAAACAAATTTTTTTCATCTTGGTAAAAATTTGTTCAAAAATGTTTGAAAAAAATTTTCAAATTTCTTTTTTCTGAAATAGGTTTAGCGCGTCATGAAACGTGGAAATTTTAAATTTGAGCAAAACAAAATTTTATTCAACTTGGTAAAAATTTTTTCAAAAATGTTTGAAAAAAATTTTTAAAAATTTTTTTTTCCTGAAATAGGTTCAGCGCGTCATGAAACGTGGAAATTTTAAATTTGAGCAAAAAAAAAATTTTTTCATCTTGGTAAAAATTTTTTAAAAAATGTTTGAAAAAAATTTTCAAAAAATTTTTTTTCCTGAAATAGGTTCAGCGCGTCATGAAACGTGGAAATTTTAAATTTGAGCAAAAAAAAAATTTTTTCATCTTGGTAAAAATTTTTTCAAAAATGTTTGAAAAAAATTTTCAAAAAATTTTTTTTCCTGAAACAGGTTTAGCGCGTCATGAAACGTGGAAATTTTAAATTTGAGCAAAAAAAATTTTTTTTCACTATTTATTCCGTTTAGACGGTCCACCCTGTATATTTTTCAGTGAAAATTCTACCAGTTCTTCGCTGACAGTAGGGTTAACTACCTACCAAATTTGACTGCTCTCCGTCAAGTAGTTTTTTAGTAAATACACCAACAGACAGACAGACAGACAGACAGACAGACAGACCGACAGACAGACAGACAGACAGACTGACGGAATTGAAAAACCTATATTTTCGGAATCTACGTGTTCTGAAACGTCAGAATCCGAAAAAATCTCGGAGGGTGATTTTTTCTCGAATACAATACTTCCCTTCGGTATGCGAGGGAAGTAAAAATTAAATTTTTTTCACCATTTTTGAAAAAAATTTTTCTACTAAAATGATAATTTTTTTTTCTTCAAATTTAAAATTTCCACGTTTCATGGCATTCTAAGCCTGATTCAGAAAAAAAAATTTGAACATTTTTTGAAATTTTTTTTACCAACATTTTTGAAATTTTTTTACCACTAAAATAACACGGATTTTTTTTATTTCTTCAAATTTAAAATTTCCACGTTTGATAGCGTTCTAAATCTATTTAAAAGAAAAGTTAGAAATTTTGTTTACTATTTTTAAAAAAATTTACCACTAAGGTAGAATTTTTTTTCTTTGTTCAGATTTAAATTATCCACGTTTCCATGGCATTCTAAAACTATTCAAACAAATTTAAAAATGTTTTTGAAACATTTTTTAAAAAATTTGAAAACATTTTTAATCTATTTATCACTACTATAGAATAGACGAAAAATTTGGTTTGCTCAAATTTAAAATTTCCACGTTTCATGACATTCCAAACCAATTTCGGAAAACAAATTTTTGCAACATTTTGTTACCAGTTTGGAAAAAAAAATTAACACTAGAGTAGATGGAAACTTTCTTCACTCAAATTTAAAAGTTTCACGTTTCATGACATTCTAAACCTATTTAACAAAAATACGTAATTTTTAAATCTTAAACTTCTTTTACCACTATTATAGAATAGACGGAAACTTTCCTTTTTGCTTAAATTAAAAATTTCTACGTTTGACATTTTAAACCTATTTCAGAAGAAAAAATTTAAAATTTTTTTTTCAACATTTTTGAAAAATTTAAATAAAAATGAAATTTTTTAACCACCACTATACTTCCACTCCAGCATTGATGTGACGGATGGCAATAATATCTGACATATACACCTATTATACTTTTATTGAAAAATGTACAGGGTGGTCATCCCAAGAAATAATTCAGTCATGGTGGATATTTGTAAAGGTATTTGCGCAAGCCTGCCATATGTGGCACCTGTTATTTAGTATTGAGCTTTTGCTGTTGGATGAGCAATCTGTATATTTTTTTGATTAAAACTTATCAAGTTTTCTTTGTAATAATAGCAATAACTATATTCCGATTATTATTCTCAATGTCATTTCCTAATTATTAATTTTTTAGAGTGACCGCCATGCACAAATAACGAGGGAAGTTCTGTGTAAAGATCTTTACCGATTTTTTATCACATGAGATACACACTTCCTCCATATATCGCTTTTGCCTATTTCGTCTTATCTTTATATTTTTTAAGACATTGTCACTTATTTGTGGGGATTGATTATATTGACGTAGTCTTGTTTTTACATCAGCCCACACTATATCAATGGGGTTGAAGACGCAATAATATGGAGGCAGACGTAAAATAGTATGATCGTTTGCTTCAAAAATTTTTTCAATGGCTTATTCCTTTTTAAAATTTTGTTTTCCAATCAGTTCTAACAAAATCTTTTTTGTGTTTTTACTTCCCTCGCATACCGAAGGGAAGTATTGTATTCGAGAAAAAATCACCCTCCCGAGATTTTTTCGGATTTTGACGTTTCAGAACACGTAAATTACGAAAATATAGGTTTCTCAATTCCGTCAGTCTCTCTGTCTGTCTGTCTGTCTGTCTGTCTGTCTGTCTGTCTGTCTGTCTGTCTGTCTGTCTGTCTGTCTGTCTGTCTGTCTGTCTGTCTGTCTGTCTGTTGGTGCATTTACTAAAAAACTACTTGACGGAGAGCAGTCAAATTTGGTAGGTAGTTAACACTACTGTCAGCGAATAAATGGTAGAAATTTCACTGGAAAATATACAGGGTGGACCGAATAAAGGGAATAAACGATGAAAAAATATTTTTTTTGCTCAAATTTAAAATTTCCACGTTTCATGACACGCTTAACCTATTTCAGAAAAAAAAAATTTTTTCACCAATATTTTTGAAAAATTTTTTACCAAGATGAAAAAATTTTTCTTTCTTCAAATTTGACATTTCCACGTTGCATGGCATTCTAAGCCTAATTAAAAAAAAAAAAAAAATTGAAATTTTTTTACCAACATTTTTGAAAATGTTTTTAACTACCACCAAAATAGATGGAAATATTTTTATTTCTTCAAATTTAAAATTTCCACGTTTCATACGTTCTAAATCTATTTAGGAGAAAAATTAGAAATTTTTTTTTACCACCAAGATTTTTTTTTCTTTGTTCAGATTTAAACTATCCTCGTTTCCATGGCATTCTAAAACTATTCAAACAAATTTAAAAATGTTTTTGAAAAATTAAAAAAAATAAATAAAAACATTTTTAATCTATTTATCCCTACTATAGAATAGACGAAAAAAATTTAAATCTCAAATTTAAAATTTCCACGTTTCATGACATTCCAAACCAATTGCGGGAAAAAAAAATTTACATTTTGTTACCAGTTTGGAAAAAAATTTAACACTAGAACAGACGGAAACTTTTTTTTGCTCAAATTTAAAAGTGTCACGTATCATGACTTTCCAAACCTATTTCAGAAAAACAAATTTTGTTAATTTTTTTCACCAACATTTTTCAAAAAGTTTTTACCACTAAAATAGATCGATTTTTTTTATTTGCTCAAATTTATTTAAAATGTTCACGTTTCATAGCATTCTAAACCTATTTAAAAAAAAATATATATTATTTTTATATTTTAAACTTTTTTATCACTACTGTAGAATAGAAGGAAACTTTCCTTTTTGCTCAAATTTAAAATTTCTACGTTTGACATTTTAAACCTATTTTAGAAGAAAAAAATTTGAAAATTTTCTTATCAACATTTTTGAAAAATTTTAAAAAATATTAAATTTTTTAACCACCACTATACTTCCACTCCATTACGTGAATGTTGGATTGAAAATGTGACAGATGACAATAATATCTGGCATATGCACCTATTATACTTTTATTGAAAAATGTACAGGTTGGTCATCCCAAGAAATAATTCAGTCATGGTGGACATTTGTAAAGGTATTTGCGCAGGCCTGCCATATGTGGCACCTGCTATTTAGTATTAAACTTTTGCTGTTGGATGAGCAATCTGTATATTTTTTTGACCAAAACTTATCAAGTTTTCTTTGTAATAATAGCAATAACTATATTCCGATTATTATTCTCAATGTCATTTCGTAATTATTAATTTTTTAGAGTGAGCGCCATGCACAAATAACGAGGGAAGTTCTGTGTAAATACCTTTACCGATTTTTTTTCTGGTATTTCCAAGCCTTTACCTTTCATAAATTCAATATCGTCTTTCCTTGTGTTGGTGTTCGGAATTTTTGCGTGTTGCCGCGAATGGTATGACGCATTGTCCATAAAAATTACAGAATTTGGTGGGATATTTGGTAACAGCTGTTCTTTTGCCAACTTCTCAAATAATTCGGCTGTCATATCCTCGTGGTAGTTTGCAGATAACGAGATAACTGCTTGATACTTTTAGCAGACAACAACGCATTTGAAATAAAACCGTTTTTATTTCCAGCATGTAGAATTATAATTCTTGTTCCCCTAGAACATGGAGCTACAAGTTCTTAATATTACCTTGTCACATTTTCCATAAATAATAAACAAATTTAAAAAGTCTTAGTGGGTGTAATTTAAACGTGCTGGCATGTTTTAACATAAGATAATAACTGATTGTTTCTAATCATGGCTATTTTGATTAAATGATTCCAACAATTCATGAATTTCTAATAAAATCGCAAATATTTGAAAAAGTTGAAAACTTTAACCCCTCAATGCTAATATCAGTAAAAAGGGAATTCAATTTTACACAACTTGACAAAAAAATATAGGGTGTTCCATTTGACTTCAACAAGTTCTCGCGGTTTGAAGTTGACAAAATGTAACGCGAAAAACGGACCACTTGGTATGATATTATTGAATTTATTTCAGTTGTAGAACGTAGTTCTCCTTGTGTTCTTTCTCCGTACCAAAGAGCAAATGAGGATGTCCTACACAGAAAAAGTTATAACGGTTCTTGCAAACCGTTGCACCTGTCAATTTTTTTTATAAAATGTCAAATATCTTCGAGTTTAGATATACGGTGTGCTACGTGCCTGAACTCTGAATTTTATTGTCATCACGAAAAGTCAAAAATATATAGGATGTTCCATTTAAAATAAGCAAGTTGGTATCGACTTCCGGTATAACCGGAAGTACCCCATGCTTCTAATTATTTTAGTTGGATTGGCCACATCGACATTAGTAATTATCTAAATTTTCAAACATTTCTGATGCGTGTTTTTCTCTATATCGATCGATTCAGTTCCCGGTGAAACACCCTGTATAGTTATACCATTATTTAAGGTTCAATATAATTTTTAAATTAGAAATGTGCAAAAAATGATATTGTCACACTACTGTTCACTTTGTATCACTTCGAATTTTATCTAACCTCAATTCATTAAAAACTTCCTTCCCGCGTATTTACATTGGCTTGTATATCCCACAAGATTCATCTAGAAATCTTCCATCAACTTTCCATACAGTTCTAGTAAAGTCTTGAACCATCTTCTACAAGTTTCTAGTCTAGTCTAGTCTACAAGTCAGCCTACACTAGTACCTCAGAGATGGCGTACATGGCGAAGGAAACACATTACAGACATACAGTTGCCTATCACAATTGCTACCTAATTCCAGCTATTACTCACTGATAAAAGAAAACAAATTGAAGTTCCGTCATTCCCCCAAGTCGAACCTAAACGATAAAGTGGCGTCGTTTTACTCGAAAACTAGAAATATTTAATATAACCAAAGTAATTAGTCTACTTTAATTGCTTGCTGAAGCCATTAATTTGATAGAGATTCATTGTTCTGATAGAAACTTTGCCGTTTTTGTCTTTAATTAGCTATGAATGTCAGAAGGCCGACATAATATCAACTTGAATTAGATAAATGTAGCCTCAAAGCCGATACTGATTGCACCATGTTGCACACGGCAATTTAAGACTTGGAATAATTGGATTGTTAATAACTTAAACCCGGCGGTTATCGTATTTATCTCCTTTGTTTATCAACTCGATCAAATTCTAATTTTGTACGAAATGCACAAACGAATATAGTTGGAATTGCAGTTTTACATCTACACTACCATCTGAGCTCCTCAAAATAAATTAAGAATATACGGGGAGTCCCACTTAAAACTACCGGCTCCTTAGCTATGACTTTTTATGGCAGGTGGGGAAAAATGTATCTATATAAGTAGTTATTATTTTTATTTCGTGTTGAGTATGGGTGAATTTCGCTAAACTGTGAAATCAGCGTGGATAAAAATCATGAGTTTTAAGATGTATATTCCTGTTACAGTAAGTATATTTCTCATTATGAAAGTGAATTTACAAGATTATGTGTATGGCAGATTGAACAGGAGTCGAACTATCCTTCTTTGTGTAGAATAAAAACACGTGTGATTTCAGTTACCTGCCCTCATGATATAATATTGTAGGATATAAACATAAACACCACACTTAATAGACAACCCCAAAATCCAAAGCCAAAGGCTACTATACCTACCAACATTGCCAGTGCCGGTGCTGGGGATCGAACCCAGTACACGTTAGGCAGTCAGACCAAGCGCGCTCGCCACTAAGACACTTAGCCGACTGGACTACGGTGTAGGTATATTATACAGTATACTGTGGCATAATAAAAATTTTAAAGCGACTCTTCGTTAAGCGTATTTTTTAATGTTAATAGAGCAAAATACGATTTATTCAGCCTGGCAGGCCCACAATCGATGTGTTCATTCCAGCTTATTGAACTATTTATGTAGGTTCCTAGAAACTTTGTTGAGTTGTTTATGGATAATATTTTATCTTTACTATTAAATTGTAGATCCCTGTAATTTCTAGGCATGTAGTTTTTTCTAGATTTGTGATTAAACGATTTCGTGAACATCATTCAGAAAATTGTTTTATTATATCATTCACTTTTGTCAGTAGTTCATTGCATAAATTAGGATGGTCGTATCATCTGCGTACATGAACACCCTGACTTCTCGTATATAGAGTGGACGGTCGTTCGTGTACAACAAAAATAATAGTGGCCCGAGTACACCCCCCTGAGGAGTGCCAATTTCAGAGTCGTAATCGTCTCTCTTTGAAACGTTTCAAAGGCTAAACATTTCCAAGAAACTGAATGAGATTTTATAAAATGTAATTCATTAGAATGAAAAAAAATTTAAAGACAAGGTAGGTAAATAAATTAATTTCAGGCTTTTGTTCTCATTTTTAACTGAATTTACATATCGTAGGGGATCATGTAGATACTAGTTTAATCTGCCTAGTCGTAGGGGACTATGTTGGATGCTAGTATTATATTGAGAATGGCAAATAAGAATTTGCACTTGTTAGCATAACCAGAAGTCAGGTTATCGAAAGAATGCAAAGATTTCATTAATATTTTTACGTTTTTCTTTTAATTCTCATAGATAGTTTTTCTTTCCGCTGTTTGCAAAATCCTATAAAGAATATGTTTCTTTACTATAAGCAAACAAATAATAAATAATTCAGTTTTAAACATGACAGTAGGTATTTCATATAATCTAGTGAAAGTTTTCTTTTTTAATTTTAGTATTACGTTTTACATTTCTAACTCATTGAATTGGACAAAAAACGTCGATTTGCAAATGGTATCTTGCACTATACAGTTATAGTTACATTTAGAAAAGTGGAAATTTATTTGATCTTTTACATACGTGGAAAAATATTGCACAAATGTATCTGCTATTATTTTACTGACGCTAGTAAGTGAATTATTTTTCAGATTTATTTTCCTTCACTGAATCTTTTCTGCATTTAATTTTAAGTTTACCAATTCCCATAATTTTACTTCCCTCGCATACCGAAGGGAAGTATTGTATTCAAGAAAAAATCACCCTTCGAGATGTTTCCGGATTTTCATGTTTCAGATCACGTAGATTACGAAAATATAGTCTGTCTGTCTGTATGTATGTATGTATGTATGTATGTCTGTCCGTCCGTCCGTCCGTCCGTCCCGCTACTGTCACCGAAGAAATGGTTAAACTTTCACTGAAAAATATACAGGATGGACCGTCTAGGGAATAAATAACGAAAAAACAATTTTTTGCTCTAATTTAAAGTTTCCACGTTTCATGACATTCTAAACCTATTTCAGAAATTAACAAATTTTTAACCACTAAAATAGATGGAACATTTTTTTCTTTGTTGAAATTTAAAATTTCTACGTTTCATAGCATTCTAAACCTATTTAAAAAAAATGTTTGAAAATTTGTTTACCATTTTTGAAAAAAAATTACCACTAAAAGAGATGGAAAAGAATGTTTCTTTGTTCAAATTTAAAATTTCCACATTTCATGGCATTCTAAACCTATCTGAACAAAAACAAATTTAAAAATATTTTTGGATAACATTTTTAATCTATTTATCACTACTATAGAATAGATGATTTTTTTTTGCTCAAATTTAAAATTTCCACGTTTCGTGACATTCCAAACCTATTTCGAAAAAAAAATTGCAACATTTTTTTACCATTTTGGAAAAAAAATTACCACTAGAATAGATGGAAAAAATTTGTTTTTGCCCAAATTTAAAATTTTCACGTTTCATGACATTCTAAACCTATTTCAGAAAAAAAAAATTGAAAATTTTTTTACCAACATTTTTGAAAAATTTCAAAAAAAAAAAAAATTTTTAACCCCCACTATACTTCCACTCCACCACGTGAATGTGGAATTGAAAATGTGACAGATGGCAATAATATTTGGCACATGCACCTATTATACTTTCATTGAAAGTGGTCATCCTAAGAAATAATTCAGTCGTGGTGGACATTTGTAAAGGTATTTGCGCACCCTTCCATATTTGTCATTTAGTATTGAACTTTTGCTGTTGGATAAGTACTCTGTATATTCTTTTGACCAAAACTTATCAGGTTTTCTTTGTAATAATAGTGATAACTATATTCCGATTATTATTTTAAATGTCATTTCGTAATTAATAATTTTTTAGAGTGTCCGCCATGCACAAATAGAGAGGGAAGTTCTGTCTAAATACCTTTACCGATTTTTTTATTTTTGTGTTCAGCTGAGGTTATTATCTCGTTGTAGTGCTTTCTTTTTTCATTTTCTATTTTTTTACTTATGCCTTCTTTAAGAATCTTGTATTGTTTTGGGTATCCTCATCTGTAGAAAACTTTCTGTGCCAGTTTAATTCTTTAAGTTTTTTCGTTTCATTAATTAGAGTTTGTAGCAGGTTGACTCGATTTTTATCGTGTGGTTTATGTTTTGTTTCTATCAGTTTGTTTGGATGTGCAACCTCAAAGCACCAGGGCATCTACTGATAATAAATAAAAGGTACCAAATATGGAAGGTTTACATAAATACGTTTACAAATTTCCACCATAGTTAAATTATTACTTAGGAAGACCACCCTGTACTTTTTTGCATTTGAAGTATAATATATGTCTTCATTGTCAATTATGATAACTATATGCTAAATATTATTGCCATTTGTCTCAATTTTTCATTATGTATTCCGTAAGAGATCCACTCTGAATATTTTCCAGGAAAAGTGTACCCTTTTCTTCGCTGACAGTAGCGTCTACCGTCTATCAAATATCACTGTTTTACGTCAAAAAGACCTTATTGGTTAAAAGTGGTTAATTACTTGTTTAAATAATGGCAAAATGCTGTCGAAATTTTTAAAGTATTTTTCATTTCGTGAAAAGGGCTCTTAAATCCTTACAACTGCAGCAAATATATTTCTTGTAAGAACCCTCAAGTTACCCTATAAACCTCATCGAAAAATATTTATTTGTTAACGAGAAAATCAATTTGTTTATTAGAAACATCTTAATGGTTTAGTGCAATTTGACCCTATTCCCGTCAACCAAAATGGCTTATCCGGGGCTTACTTTTTTTTGCCGAGTCTTATATTTTATGAAACTGTTGTGGGAATATATTTTTTTTATATTTTAGACCTCCAAAATGGCATCGGAAGGAGTATGATTTTTTTGAAGTATGTTTTTTGCGAATATCTTAACAACAAATTAAATTATCGGCATACAACTTTTATATCTGAGTAGCTGGTAATTTATCACACATTAAAAAGAAATTGCTGTAGCACATTTAGAAGCCAATATATTTTTTTTTTATTCGCCAAATGTTTAATGTAAGCAAGTTAACATTATTATCACTATTATTGAAAATTTGTACTATATGTCACGACAAATGTTGCTCAAAAGGCATGCATTCTGTATTTTTCGCCAAACCTGTGCTTTCTGACAACACCTTTCTTTTTCTTCTATAGGTGGGTGCGTGAATTTCGGCCACTCGTGCTATGGAGGTATGGGCAAGCGAGCATCAGACTTGATCGATTCAAATGAAGAGGTTCTTCAGAATTTTCAAGATGAGGAAAACCCGGCATTCGTGTTCACTGGTCCCAGGAGCTCCTATAAGCCTAATCCATCTCAGAGACTGACACAACAACAATACGACAACATATCGAGGGTTATAAGGCAATGGGTAAGTTACTCTACGAAGACTACCAACTGCAAACTATTTCTAATGATCTGAAGCTTCGGGAGGTCCCCTTGGATCAATTTTGGGGCCTCTCTTGCCTACAAATGGCCGGCTTAGTGGTTCAGTGCTTACGGTGTTAGGCTTGAGATCATGAGGTTAGCCTAGGAATGTAAGGCAGAAAGGGTCCGTTTGAAGAAAAAATACCAACAGGAAATATGTACCTTCCAGTATGTATAACCATTGTATCTAAAATATCATACAGTCAGAGAACATTTAGGTCAATGATACTTTCTTGCATCAAGCCGAAGATATCATTCAAAAACCGTATTAGCGAGAAATGGAGGATAATAATAACGATAATAATTTATTAGTGTTAATGTACAAGAGTACTTACAGAAGTCAACAAGTCAGGTAATGACAACTATTATACAGGGTGTTTGGTGCATCGTGTGCCAAATGGAAATAGCCGACAGAAAGGGTTATCTGCTATCCTTTCAGGCCCCTTAATACTTCCCATGCCCTGCGGGATTTTTCATATCGACCTTTTATGTTTTTAATGAAGAAAATCCCAAATTCTACATTTAAATTCAAATTATAAAAAAGTATTAGGCGTACACTGCGAATTTCATTTTTATTTTGATGTGTATTGTTGAAGGGTTCTTTTAAATCCAAAATTACTGGCATTAGTCATCTAGTTGTTTTTTTATTCACTCGCAAACTTTCGGAATAGGTAAAATTTACATTTAAACTTAGACTTTACATGGCTATAAAAAAAACTCAGAGCAACCGGGATCTTCCAACTCCCTCAAAAATTCTCTAGTCTATCCTCTTGCTAGTGATGTGCCACATGTCATAAAAATCTTTTAATAACTTCGTGAATTCGCTAAATTAACGAATCGGGGGAACGTGGAGGCCATTGAATAGGGCCATCCCGCCCAATCTACGCATATGTCTATAGTTTTTCAAAATGACGGCTGTTCCGCGCACTGGCGATTGATTGTAAGACAATATCTAGACAATGTGTTCCCAAATGCGTGGATTGGGCGGGATGGCCCTATTCAATGGCCTCCACGTTCCCCAGACCTGACTCCGTTGGATTTTTATGTCTGGGGACGTGCCAAAGAGCTTGTGTACATGACGGAGGTTGCGACTAGGGAGGAACTTGTCCTCTTGTCCAACGCATAGAAACGGCTTTCGGTACAATTAGGGAGGAAATACGACTTCATACAACAACTATCGAAATACGAAGCAGATGTCGGGCCTGCATTCGCAACAGAGACCAATACTTTGAGCAAGATTTTTAATTTTTTTTAATAAATGATAAAAATGTAACTGTTTCTTTATTTCAAGAAAACCAATGAACAGAAAGAGATAGAAGATAGATTTTACTTCGCAAGAGTGAGATAACAGATTTTACCTGTTTGCCATGCATAATTTAAGTAAATATAATTTTTTATTCGAAATTTTGAATATCAGCCTTATGTGACCCGATTCATTAATTTAGCGAATTCACGAAGTTATTAAAAGATTTTTATGACATGTGGCACATCATTAGCAAGAGGATAGACTAGAGAATTTTTGAGGGAGTTGGAAGATCCCGGTTGCTCTGAGTTTTTTTTTATAGCCGTCTAAAGTCTAAGTTTAAATTTAGATTTTACCTATTCCGAAAGTTTGCGAGTGAATAAAAAAACAACTAGATGACTAATGCCAGTAATTTTGGATTTAAAAGAACCCTTCAATAATACACATCAAAATAAAAATGAAATTCGCAGTCTACGCCTAATACTTTTTTTATAATTTGAATTTAAATGTAGAATTTGGGATTTTTTTCATTAAAAACATAAAAGGTCGATATGAAAAATCCCGCAGGGCATGGGAAGTGTTAAGGGGCCTGAAAGGATAGCAGATAACCCTTTCTATCGGCCATTTCAATTTGGCACACGATGCACCAAATACCCTGTATAACACAAATAAAAAGAATATAAACAACAAATACAATATATGTAAACGAATGTAAAACACAGTGTATATATAACAAATTTTTACAAACGAATGCTAATACTAGGTACATTCAATGTCAAAAAATCATAGTTCAAAAATTCCCTGTAGTGGTAGAATGCCTTTTCAGTGAGAAATTTTTTAATTGCCATTCGAAATTTGTTTAGGTTATCAACAATGTTTTCTATGTCCGATGGTAGTTTATTAAACATTTGAATTGCTAAATAATTTGGTCCATTCTGTCCATTTAATCTATAATATGGAGTCATAACATTATTTTTAGTTCTGGTATTACGGTCGTGTTGATTCACATATTTAGAGAAGCCATTTAAATTTGATTTAATACATGTTAAACATCTTTATGAGTTGCTTTATGTTTTTCTAATGGGCTCCAGAATAAGGACGAAAAACGTTTCAAAGGCTAAGCATTTCCAAGAAATAGAATGATAGATTTCATGAAAATGTAATCCATTTGAATGAAACATTTTTAAGTCAAGGTAGATAAATAAATTCATTTTAGGCCTTTATTCTCATTTTTAACTGAATCTTCATGATCGTAGGGGACTGTGTGGATGCTAGTGTTAGAATGAGAATTATCAAATAAGAAATTAGACAAATTCATTTTAGGATTTTAATTTGCTAGCATAACCAGAATTCAGGTTATCGAAAGAATGCAAAGATTTCATAAATATTTTTACACAAAGTTTTTCTTTTAGTTATAGATAGATATTTTTTCTGTTGTTTGCAAAATCCTATAAAGAATATATGTGAGATATTTTTTTGCCAAGGGCATATCGTTAATGTAAATCAAAAACAGTATGGGTCCTAATACGGAGCCCTGAGGCACTCCTGTTTTAGTATTTCTTGATGTTGTGTTATTAAATTTGACAATCTCACTACTATACTATAAATAAGATTTCAATATTTCTATACTATTAACGTTAATGTTATATTTTAGTAATTTTTTAATTAGAATATCATGTAAACACAGCCAAAAGCCTTACTAAGGTCTAATAAAATTCCGTCATTGAATTCACGATTCTCATATGCATTGAGGACATTATTGACAAAGGCCAATATTGCGCTAGTAGTGCTGCGATCATATACCTATCAACTATATACCGGTAACACACTATAAGCCACTATGTACTGAATTGAGGCTGTTGGATTTTAGGTACAATAATAGTTATGCATACTGACTGGTACACTTGATTTCAAAAAGAACTGGTACACTTTCTTTTAGCTATCTAAATCATTCGTTCTTTGATTGATATTAATCATCTTACAAATGTCACTTTGACGTTAATCAGTGGCGTCATTATTAAAAATGGTTCGACATCTAACAGCTATTCAAAAATTTCGAATTGTTTCTAAAATTGAAGATGGTTGGTCCATAAGAAGATTTGCTGTTGAATACAATGTGAGTAAAACCACGATAATGAGTGTTAAAAAACAATGGAAAACCAACCAAATGGTATCCCGTAAAGTTGGTTCCGGTAGGTCCAGAAAGACCAATAATCAAGAAGATGAAAATCTTATAAATTACCTAAGAGAAAACCCTTTTCAGACTACAGTAAATGCAATTTCAGAGACAAATTTTCCTGCTTCGGTACCTACTGCTTGCAGAAGAATAAAACTACAAAGCGACTTGAAGAGTTGTTCAGCGGCTAAAAAATACAAACTTTCAGAGGAAAAGAAGCAGGGTAGGATTATTTTTGCACTCAACTATATAATCAATGATGAAAACTTTTGTGACGAAAAGGTTTTTAAATCCTGTAACGATGGACATGGTCGCGTATATAGGCCTCCTTCCACTAGATGACTAAAAATATACTTTCGATCCACAAATATCAGGAAGGTTTTCAGTCAATGTCAGGGCTTGGATGAGCCTAAATGGATTAGGTGTGTGTTGAAACAGTGGTGGTCATCTCAATTCCATTAAATATATTGAAATATTAGACAATATTATGTTGCCATCAGTAATAGGGGTGTTTCCGGAAAATAATTTTATTTTCCAACAAGACAACTGCTCCATACATACGGCCTATCGTGTCAGGCAATGGTTTCTTAATAGAAACATAGAGTTTTTACCGTGGCCATCTAAGAGTCCGGATTTAAATCCAATTGAAAATGTTTGGGAACTAATGGTGAAACATGCAAGAAAATTAAATAACCATCCAAACAATGCTCAAGAATTGGAAGGGATAAATGAAGACGCGGGAGAACTTGTCGCAAGAAGTTGACCTTGCAAGAAATCTAATTTTGTCCATGCCTGCAAGACTTTGGGCAGTTTTAGACGCTAATGGAGCAATGACAAAATATTAGTTAATTCTGTACTACGTAGTTGAAGTTCATTTATTTCATTTTTTTATTGTATTTTTATGGTCAGTTTACATTGTTTACATTTTTTTTTATCTCAAGTGGTATTTTTGTGTTCTTATTTTAAAAATAGAATTATCAGTTAGTATTTTAATTACAACTATTAGTAGAATTATCCGTAACAAATATTATTTTTTTAAATTCCATTTGAATAAAATCAAAAAGAAAGATTTAATAAGTTTAAAAACACTAAGAAAACCGGTCTCCTCCAAAAAACCCAGGTCCGGGGTAAATCACTTCTTCTCCACCCCCCTCTCGACATGCCTGGCCAGCCCTATTTACAGACATGCACACAACTAAACTATTAAGATGTTCGATTACAAGAGTTGTACCAGTTTTTTTTAAATCAAGTGTACATATTTCCGCAGAAAAACCCAGATTAACATTTTTTTTTGTAAAACACCCTTTTGTTTGGGCTAGGTCTGAAATCTGAAATTTCAGGATGTTTCTTTTTTGTTACAGATCCAGAACTATAGGAGAGCCCAAGAAGTCCCCAATGAAACCATCTAAGAAGCAAATGAAAATGTACTTTTTAATTTTTGAAGAACTGAGAAATTGTCCTTAAAATGTGTTAATTATATAGAAATTTAAAGTAATAATAAAATCATATCTATTACAGAACATAAGTTAATGTTTACAAATACCTAATAAGTAAATTAAAACAAATTATATATAGCTCATCGGTGTAGACAACTTGATTTTTAAAATTAAATTTAAATGTACCTTAAAAAATATATTTTCATTGTGATTTTAATTATATGAATAAATATAAGTTGGCTGGATCTTGTGTTATTTCTGTCTACATGAGAAATAAATAGTAATTTTGAGTAAGTAAATGTGCAGAAATATTCGGGTGAACGAAAGAACAAAAAGTTGTAACAGTTATTTCCATCATTATATTACAACAAACATATTCTGATCAATATTTTTAGGAGTAAAAGTTTGTTGCAAAAAAATAACTAGATGTAATTTTTTTTTATAATTATGAAGGTTCTGTAGAATACTTTCATAAATTAACTTTCTAGGTAGATGCTCCTCAGTACATGTAGTATAATTTTTGGTTTTGTAGAATCTGAAAGCAACCGTCTTCATGTATATTTGATATATTAACCCCAAATACATTATATTTCTTGTATTTGAGAAGAGTATAGTAAGTAGGAAAAGAGAGAAAGACAGAAATTCGTGATGTGAAGCGATGGTTTTTTCTTTCAATTAGATGCTGGTCTGATGAGCAACAATAATCTCGAAACAGCGATGTTTGTTTTATCCTGGTGAACTAGCACCAGTCTGGTTTAATACTACAACAGTACGCCAAAATCTAAGGTAGGAACTAACAATACTGTTAGTGTTTCCGCCGTGGGTTCTCAATTTTAACAAGGGGTAAACCACTAACACTTTATTTAATGATTTACTGACTATACAATACTTCTTAACCAAAATAACCTTTACACTTTGTTAACCTCACTTTGATAAAACTTCTCTTGCTCCTCCGTCGATTTCACCTTATATATCCTAATATTGCCTCTAGATCCATCCAGAGATTTCCAGTTCCAGAACAATAACTCTAGAGCCATCTGCAGACTTCCAGAAGGGTTTATAACTGGTTGTATAACCATTGGCAGCTATTAGTAGTCATGGGCGTATCACTCGCCAGGCCTTAGGGGGTGGTAATGCGTAACAATACATACGATCATCCTGTATATGTCACAAAGTTCAGACAACTTTTACATAATCATAAACAACATAAACGTTACAACTTTTTTAATCGAATTTTCTTAAAAACCGCTAGTCTTACAAAAAAAGTAATAGTGTATTTTTTGTTGGCAATTTTCTAAGCTACAAATTTGATCACTACTATTTTTTCGATAAAAGTGACCGTTAATGAGATTTTCGCGCAAAACCGTTTCTTGTGATCTTTGACCCAGAGTAACATTTTTAGCGGCACACATATCTTTGGTATGTTGTTTAGAACTACAAAAGAAAGGTTCGTGCAAAAATCCAGCTTTCCCCTGTTTTTCCACTCTGCGATGTCTGTATTATACCGGGTGAGTCACGAATTGCGCTCGCCCCGATATTTCCTAAAATATTTGGAATAGAAAATTGAAATTTGGAGGCCTTATTACACGACTAAAATGCCATCTTTTCAATAAAAAATCAAGTTTGGTGCACATCCGATTTAACCGGAAATGCCCACAACTTTCGATTTTTAAATGGAACACCCTATATATTTTTACATTTTTGGAATCTAGAGAAAATTTTGAATACAATACATCCATTTTGGTCACTTTTTGATAAACATTAAAAATTTTATTAAAAAATCTATTTCTGAATCCAGAGTGCTGTGGTGCCCAAAATATATTTTACCTTGTGTGCTACGTTACTATAAAAATAAAAAGAGCAATATGATTGCATTATACTTAATTCTCTAGAGGCGTTTAAAATTTTTAAATGTGATTTTTAACCACTAACTTGGTTTTTTTAAATGGGAATTTAATCGTTCACCAACATTTTTAAATACCTCATTTTCATACGAATCTAATGATACCAAAATTTTGAAAATCCGCTCAGAAATATTTGAGATTTCAGCCAAAATACAATGCAACCAAGCTTTTAGAAACATGCGGCTAATAGATAATAGATTAGTGGGCTTTGGAAACTAAAATGGCACATTTCTGTGTAAATCTGGTAACCTAATCACATTGGAAAAATCATAGTAGCCATTGAATGTAATAAAACAATATCAGCTTTCAGACAGATACAAAATAAAGCGTTGTGGAAATCTTTTTGAGTAAAAATTAAAGAAAATGAATAATTTTAGTAGAAATGAAAAGATCGATATGTTACTGATATATGGAGAGCGTCTCAAAAATTCAACTGCAGCTGCAGAACTGTATCAGCAACGATATCCCAACAGACGTCATCCAAGCAGACACTTGTTTGCCAGAGTGGAACAAGAATTAAGAAACGAACCCAATCAACAAGATGACCATCAAACATTTATTGTAAGTGAGGACAAAGAAATTGATGTATTAGGATTTGTGATGGTACACCCAACAACATCAACAAGGGAATTGTCAATGGAATGCGACATTAGTCAGTCTTCGGTTTGCCTGTGAGTCCTAGGTCACCTAACTTAACACCCCTCGACTATTATGTATGGGGCACTCTCAAAAATAAAGTTTATAAAACTTCTTCAAATGCCTGTGAAGAGCTGCAAAATAAAGTTGTACGGGCTTTTAATGAAATAACGCCGGCTGAATTGCGTAGAGCCATTCAAGCAACTGTACGCAAAGCCGAATTGTGTATAGAAAAAAATGGTGGACATTTTGAACAATATCTATAAATGTCAATTTATGGTTTAATTATATTAATTATTTTAAAGATACCTACTGTTACCTAGTTTAAGTTTAATTCTTCAAACGGAATTGATTTTTATTTATTTATAGGCCCGATATTTATGTTCATTTAAATAAAACTCTGAAAACCGAACTGATGTCGCATTCTATTGCAAATGTCCTTGTGGATGTAATTGTTTGATGGCTCAAGATTGCCTATAACTACACGAGTCTGTCTGACAGCTGATATTGTTTTATTACATTCAATGGCTACTATGATTTTTCCAATGTTATTAGGTTACCAGATTTACACAGAAATGTGCCATTTTAGTTTCCAAAGCCCACTAATCTATTATCTATTAGCCGCATGTTTCTAAAAGCTTAGTTGCATTGTATTTTGGCTGAAATCTCAAATATTTCTGAGCGGATTTTCAAAATTTTGGTATCATTAGATTCGTATGAAAATGAGGTATTTAAAAATGTTGGTGAACGATTAAATTCCCATTTAAAAAAACCGAGTTAGTGGGTAAAAATCACATTTAAAAATTTCAAACGCCTCTAGAGAATTAAGTAATGCAATCATATTGCTCTTTTTATTTTTATAGTAACGTAGCACACAAACTAAAATATGTTTTGGGCACCAGAGCACTCTGGATTCAGAAATAGATTTTTTAATAATGTATTGTATTCAAAATTTCCTCTAGATTCCAAAAATGTAAAAATATATAGGGTGTTCCATTTAAAAATCGAAAGTTGTGGGCATTTCCGGTGAAACCGGATGTGCACCAAACTTGATTTTTTATTGAAAAGATGGCATTTTAGTCGTATAATAAGGCCTCCAAATTTCAATTTTCTATTCCAAATATTTTAGGAAATATCGGGGCGAGCGCAATTCGTGACTCACCCGGTATATAGCATTCTGTTTAAAAAAATGCACTCGGTCCTGTAATTTCGTCTTGGCTCGCCCCACAAACACACAAAATCCATTCATTATAACTGGGTTCCGAAGTAATAACCTAATTGCACTCGACTAATTACACAAAAATTCATATGCTAGCACTGACCAATTTAAATATGCATAGCAAACACGAAAATTTAGATATGCACAAAACTAAACAAATCGTTAGGTATATCAAAAGATAGTCTTTATTGTAGTTTATCTATGTATGTAAATACATGCTAGAGATATAGGTTATACCTACCATGCATTCGTACCTAGTTTAAAGTAATAGGATATCTCCATACGACACGCTTTTATATTGATTAATACTTTCACAGAGAAATTTGTCTACACCAAGCTAATTGATAGACACACGAGATAAATATTTTATCAACAACGTGCGATGTGACGATGTGGATAGTGATAGGAAAATAATATTAATTAGTCTAAGTCATTTTTGCACAGGTAAGTACGAATACAGTTAAATATTATATTAAATTTACTGGAAATAGGGTCAAAAGGGGTTGTAATTAGTACAATTTTATTGCTATGTTGAGGCATTAAGGGATTAATATGGTAAACGTTAAGATAAAGATCGTTGGTATACAAACCTGGGCTAAAATCTGCAGTTCAGTTAAAACTGTGACAAGAGTATTGTGAATGTTGAAACACGTGCCTACAAATGTTTTGATTTTTTAACATAAAGAATTGGTAAGTGTGGCTGTACTTGTTTGTTTTTGGTTTTGCTAAAGATAACTTAAAAATAACATTATTATAACATTGGTGTAGTATAAATAATGCTAATCTCAAATAGCTGACACAATCTTATATTGTTTTTAAATTATTTAAAATTATTCATATCTTCTTATTTTATAAGATGACGTTCTTTTCCTAACATCCGTAATTTTGGTAAGAAAATATCGTTCTAGGTGATTATAATTCCACATAATGGTTCTTATAATACGCAAATTTTCTGGCATTTTCAGCTCATGGGGATCAGTGGCGTATCCAAAATCACGGGCACGGATTGGTAAACATTCTTTTCCTACATTAATGTCATTTTAAAAAATATTTAACTTTATGATATAATTCAGTTAATTTAAACAATTTCTTATGGATACACAACGAACATTACAGTAGAAAAAAATCGGTAAAGGTATTTACACAGAACTTCCCTCTTTATTTGTGCATGGCGGTCACTCTAAAAAATTAATAATTACGAGATGACATTGAAAATAATAATCGGGATATAGTTGTCACTATTATTACAAAGAAAACCTGATAAGTTTTGGTCAAAAAGATATACAGAGTGCTCATCCAACATCGAAAGTTCAATACTAAATGACAGGTGCCAAATATGGAAGGCTTGCGCAAATACCCTTACAAATGTCCACCATGACTGAATTATTTCTTTGGATTACCACCCTGTACATTTTCCAATAAAAGTATAATAGGTGCATATGCCAAATATTATTGCCATCTGTCACATTTTCAATTCCACATTCACGTAGTGGAGTGGAAGTATAGTGGTGGTTAAAAAAACCCTTTTTTTTGCTTTTCAAAAATGTAGGTAAAAAAATTTTCCATTTTTTTTTCTTCTGAAATAGGTTTAGAATGTCATGAAACGTGGAAATTTTGAATCTGAGCAAAAAGGCAAGTTTCCTGCTATTCTATAGTAGTGGTAAAAAAATATTACTAGTTTTTTTTTAAATAGGTTTAGAATGCCACGAAACGTGAAAATTTGAAATTTGAGCAAAACAAATTTGTTCCGTCTATTGTTGTGGTAAATTTTTTTCCAAAATGGTAGAGAAATGTCGAAATTTTTTTTTTCCAAAATAGAAAGTCATGGAACGTGGAAATTTTAAATAAGCAAAAAGGAAAGTTTCCTGCTATTCTATAGTAGTGGTAAAAAAATATTACTAGTTTTTTTTTAATAGGTTTAGAATGCCACGAAACGTGAAAATTTGAAATTTGAGCAAAACAAATTTTTTCCGTCTATTGTTGTGGTAAATTTTTTTCCAAAATGGTAAAGAAATGTCGAAAAATTATTTTTCCGAAATAGAAAGTCATGTAACGTGGAATTTTAAATTTGAGCAAAAAGGAAAGTTTCCTGCTATTCTATAGTAGTGGTTAAAAAATATTACAAATTATTATTTTTTTTTTTAATAGGTTTAAATGCCATGAAACGTGATAGTTTTAAATTTGAGCAAAGAAAAAAAATTCCATATATTTTAGTGGTAAAAAATTTTGGTGAAAAAAATTTTATAATTTATTTTTCTGAAATAGGTTTAGAATGTCATGAAACGTGAAAATTTGAAATTTGAGCAAAAAAAGAAATTTTTCCATCTATTCCAGTGGTAACATTTTCAAAGAAATTTTTAAATAAAAAAAAAAATAAATAAATTTATTAGAATAGGTTTAGAATACCACGGAAATGTGTTAATTTTAAATTTGAACAAAGAAAAAAAATCCATTTATTTTAGTGGTAAAATTTTTTCAAAAATGGTAGAAATGTTTAAAATTTTTTTTTAATAGGTTTAGAACGTTATGAAACCTGGAAATTTTAAATTTGAATAAAGAAAAAAAAAATTCCATCTATTTTTAGTGGTAAAAAAATTTTTCAAATATGGTTAAAAAATTATTTTTTTTTATTTAAATAGGCTTAGAATGCCATGAAACGTGGACATTTTAAATTTGAACAAAGAAAAAAATGTTTCGCCTGTTTTAGTGGTAAAAACGTTTTCAAAAATCTTGGTGAAAAAAATTTTCAATTTTTTTTTGAAATAGGTTTAGCGTGTCATGAAACGTGGAAATTTTAAATTTGAGCAAAAAAAAATGTTCAATATTTATTCGCTTTAGACGGTTCACCCTGTATATTTTCCAGTGAAAGTTTAACCATTTCTTCGCTGACAGTAGCGTCAACTACCTACTTTAGACTGCTCTCCGTCAAGTAGTTTTTTTAGTTAATGCACCAACAGACAGACAGACTGGCGGAATCGTAATCTACGTGATCTGAAACGTCAAAATCCGAAAAAGTCTCGGAGGGTGATTTTTTTCTCGAATACAATACTTCCCTTCGGTATGCGAGGGAAGTAAAATACGTGTTTCAAACGTGATATAACAACCAACGGATTTTTACATCTTGACGTTGACTAACTTGATTAAAATGTGAAAATAAGCAAAAATTGTAATAAGAAATTCATAGCTGCCTAGATCTTTAAGCAGAAAAAAATTCGCGAATGTTTACGACATCCATTTATCGCATTTTGACTTTTTTTGTGTAACATTGTAGTAGACACTATTGGGAGTAGTTTATGGGAAATGAAATAATGTGCGAGTGTCCAATATTAATACAATCTGACGGGATCCTGGAGCGAATAGGGTTGCTGAAGGGGTGAAAGTACCTATGTAAGAGAGATCTATTGGTGCAAATTTGTTATATTTAAGAGTAATTTTGACAGTGGAATAATGTTTTGTTTACTTAATTTTGAGGTGGGTCAAGGTCGTCCATTATAAGTCTGCGGGTGGTATCCGAGAAGGGCAAGGAACGCTTGCGCCATTTTTGCAATGCGAAAAGAGCATAAAAATTCAAACAGTTTACCTCACATTTGTGATAAAATCACAGTTTAGTTCACGCACCTCACTCGCAGAAGATGTAGATGGTAAAATAATATAGCCCAGGCAACGGAGCGCTAAAATCTCTAATAACTTGAATGCTAGTGAATGGATTTTGATGAAACCTTGTGCAACGTGTTTGTAATGACGTTAATAAAAAAGTTGAAAAAAAAAGAGAACACATACTCATACCCATTTGAAGGTATTCTAAATCCAGTGGTGTAGTCAGATTTGAGATAAAAAAATTGCTAACACTTTTTTTTTTATTTTTGGCCTTGAAAAAAATATCGAAATAGGCCTTGAAATTTTTTATTTCGATCTGAAGTTTTGCACCACAGTAGAGTTATCGAAGCTCTATAATTTAAAAAAAATCATTTATATCGGTTTACAAATAAAAATTTTAGAAAGGTGCTCCGCTTTTAAATCACTCTGTATACGAATCACGCTCATTTTTTGAATTTTCGTGTGTGTCTTAATTGATAATTTGCAAATAATGTACATTATTCATCGTGAAAGACTGCCTATAACTCAGAAAATTAGCAAGTTACAAAAAAATTCCAAGAAACAAAAAATGTTTAGAAGGCCTCAGTGCATACATCTGAATTTTTTCAAATTTTTTAATTATATGCTTTTAAAGCGCTACAATTTTTAAAAAAGGGGTATTTCCTCATGTTTTCCGGAAAAACTCGGTGAAAACGCAGCTTACAGAAAAGTTGCAAATCGGTAAAAAAATCGGTAAAGGTATTTATAGAGAACTTCCTCCTTATTTGTGCATGGCGGTCACTCTAAAGAATTAATAATTACGAAATGACATTGAAAATAATAATCGGAATATAGTTATCACCATTATTACAAAGAAAACCTGCTAAGTTTTGGTCAAAAAAATATACAGAGTGCTCATCCAACAGCAAAAGTGCAATACTAAATAACAGGTGCCAAATATGGAAGGCTTGCGCAAATACCTTTATAAATGTTTAAAAGTGAATTATTTATTATTTGTTTGCTTATAGTAATGAAACATTTTCTTTATAGGATTTTGCAAACAGTGGAAAGAAAAGCTATTTATGAGAATTAAAGGAAAAACTATATATATAAAAATATTAATGAAATCTTTGCATTCTTTCGATAACCTGACTTCTGGTTATGCTAACAAGTAAAATTCTGATTTGCCATTCTCATTTTAACACTAGCATCCAACCTAGTCCCCTACGGCTAAGCAGGCTAAACTAGTATCTACATGATCCCCTACGATATGTAAATTCAGTTAAAAATGAGAACAAAGGCCTGAAATTAATTTATTTACGTACCTTGTCTTTAAAAATTTTTTCATTCAAATGAATTACATTTTCATAAAAGCAAACAAATAATAAATAATTCACTTTTAAACATGCATAGAGTATATAGGCTCCAATACTAGTTAGCTAATAGATAGGTGAAGATCTGTTGTTTTTTATCAGTCAATGTCAATTATAATTATTTTATACCATTCATGGAAAATGTCTTAGTTTTGCGTGGAACATCGTTATGAGTGGCTTTAGGCTTTTCTGATGAGTCCCCAATAAGGACGAAAAACGTTTCAAAGGCTAAGCATTTCCAAGAAACTGAATGAGATTTTATGAAAATGTAATTCATTTGAATGAAAAAATTTTTAAAGACAAGGTACGTAAATAAATTAATTTCAGGCCTTTGTTCTCATTTTTAACTGAATTTACATATCGTAGGGGATCATGTAGATACTAGTTTAGCCTGCTTAGCCGTAGGGGACTAGGTTGGATGCTAGTGTTAAAATGAGAATGGCAAATCAGAATTTTACTTGTTAGCATAACCAGAAGTCAGGTTATCGAAAGAATGCAAAGATTTCATTAATATTTTTATATATATAGTTTTTCCTTTAGTTCTCATAGATAGCTTTTCTTTCCACTGTTTGCAAAATCCTATAAAGAAAATGTTTCACCTTTATAAATGTCCACCATGAATTATTTCTTGGGATGACCACCCTATACATTTTCAATAAAAGTATAACAGGTGCATATGCCAAATATTATTGCCATCTGTCACATTTTCAATTCCACATTCACGTAGTGGAGTGGAAGTATAGTGGTGGTTAAAAAATTTCATTTTTTTTAAATTTTTCAAAAATGTAGGTATGAATATTTTCAATTTTTTTTCTTCTGAAATATGTTTAGAAAGTCATGTAACGTGGAAATTTTAAATTTGAGCAAAAAGGAAAGTTTCCTGCTATTCTATAGTAGTGGTTAAAAAATATTACAAATAATTTTTTTTTAATAGGTTTAGAATGCCATGAAACGTGATAATTTTAAATTTGAACAAAGAAAAAAAAAAATTTCCATCTATTTTAGTGGTAAAAAATGGTGAAAAAAATGTTCTAATTTTTTTTTTTCTGAAATAGGTTTAGAATGTCATGGAACGTGAAAATTTGAAATTTGAGCAAAGATAATTTTTTCCATCTATTCCAGTGGTAGGTAAAATTTTTTCCAAAATGGTAAAAAATTATTGCATTTTTCCGAAATAGGTTTGGAATGACATGACACGTAGAAATTTTAAATTTGAGAAGAAAATGTTTTCATCTATTCTATAGTAGTGATAAATAGATAAAAAAAAATCAAAAAATTTTTAAAACTTTTCAAAAACATTTTCAAATTTGAATAGGTTTAGAATGCTATGGAAATGTAGAAAAATTCCCTAATTTTTTTTTTTTTTAATAAGTTTAGAACGCTATGAAACGTGGAAATTTTAAATTTAAACAAAGAAACAAATTTTCCATCTATTAATGGTAAAAATTTTACCGAAATGTTGGTAAAAAAAATGTAATATATATATTTTTTTATAGGTTTAAAATGCCATGAAACGTGGAAATTTAAAATTTGAACAAAGATAAAAAAATGTTCATCTGTTTTAGTAGTAAAACATTTTTCAAAAATGCTGATGAAAAAAATTTTCAAATTTTTTTTTTCTGAAATAGGTTTAAGTAGCGTGTCATGAAACGTGGAAATTTTAAAGAACAAAAAAAATTTTTTTTATTATTTATTCCCTTTAGACGGTCTACCCTGTATATTTTCCAGTGAAAGTTTAACCATTTCTTCGCCGACAGTAGCGTCAACTACCTACCAAATTTGACTGCTCTCCGTCAAGTAGTTTTTTAGTTAATGCACCAACAGACAGACAGACAGACCGACGGAATTGAAAACCTATGTTTTCGTAATCTACATGTTCTGAAACGTCAAAATCCGAAAAACTCTCGGAGGGTGATTTTTTCTCGAATACCATACTTCCCTCCGGTATGCGAGGGAAGTAAAAAGGCTTATATTTTGATGGTCCATTTACAGATTTTTTTTCAACTTTTACGTTTCCCTTCTCCCACTTTTTTAAATTAAAAATTTTGTTATTTCATACCCGATTACTTATTAGGACCACAGTTTTTTACCAAAATGGACCTTTAAAACGTGCCGGAATTAGGATTAACCCAGACCACCTAGGCTCAATAGAATTTTTGCAAATTTTAGTTATAAAACTATTTATTTCACGTGCCTCTCATTTAATAGGGTTCTGTAATCCATTTTCTTGCACATTTAACAACGTATTTAAATAACCACGAAGGTGTAACAAAAAAATGAAATAGGCCATTTTGTTTGTTTTTTCTTGCTCTTTTCGAATATCGTATCGAAATTTCAAAAAAATATATACAGGGTGATGTTTTATTGATGCAAAGAAGAAACATAAATTATAGTGAGTCCGGACCTGGATATATTTTTTTTTATACATGTACCTCTTGGGGCTCGTTTGTACATTAGCCGTACCAAATATGAATCCGTTATTTCATTTCCTGTCAAAGTTATGACAAAAAACAGGTTTGGCCAAAAATTATTTAACACCCTGTAATTTCGTAGTGAAGGCCCAATGAGACATTTCTATGGGAGGTTCCGGTTACCACTGATGTTCTCTATCTCCTATTAAGCTATGTCCCTCTCATGATGCAACACCCTGTATAAATACATGATGTTATATTGCGACTAAAATCAAAACTAATAGTAAAATGTAACATGTAACATATTGTAAATACTAGTTAGTAACTACCGGATAGTTGCAGCAATTGCTTGAAAGGAGGTAAATAAGAATTTGCTAAAGGTAGGTATCAAATGGCAACAACTGCTTAAAGTTGTTTGCGTTTTGGGTAAATTTTCGTTTTATGATCCTGCATTAAATCGCCATAACTGAAACTAAACTAAACACTGAAACTAAAAAGCATTCTCCAGCGAACACTTGAAAAGTATCGAATATTTCTACCACCGATTATTTTCATTTTCCTGAAACATAGAGATAATTAGCACTATCATGATATTCTTAGTAAATACTAGGTTTAGTTATTATACTTACTTCTTTATTCGACAGAGTCGTAGTTAATACTTATAAAAAGCTTAGTTCTATTAAATACTCCTTTTTATTATTATTTATATCACAAGATTTTTATTATCTACTAAAATGCACTTTACTGTCTAAAATAACCTTTACAATGCTTATTATTTTGTATTTCTATCACCTCGGATTTCTAACCTCTCAATTGTCACAGTTGTCGCTTTTCAACTTCTTCCTCTTCCGCCGGGAATATCGCCTTATAAACTCTAAAATTGCCTCTAGAGTCATCTAGAACCAAATCGAGAATTTTCTCCCACCACACTCCAGAAAACTCGATCTCTTTCTACAAATTTCTCAAACATCTATTGACTATTAGTCATGGACGTATCAGTCTCCACTTTCTAGTGCGTGTAATGCATAAGAATATTCTTCTAAAGTTTCGTTAAAACATGTGCATTATTGTTCAAGTTATCATCGATTTGAGAAACTGCGAAGAAACAGAATTCTGAACATTCTTTTCTTTAAACAAAAGCTTTCCATCACACGGATTTAATCTAAAACATTTTATTACACTTCTTGAAAGGTTTTCAAAAAGTTCCAGCAAGGAAATTGTTATAGTAAGACAGTTCTCTCTAGAAATTTTATATTTACTCCTCTATTTTTCACAACCTCTCACTTAATTAACACTTTAATTTCAAACTTTTAAGATAGATACTTATAATCATCCTTAACGGTTCCTTCTTGTTCGAACATGGCGTAACATATTCTCCTAAACTTGTGCCAGACACTTTTGAAGCACCCTGTACATAATCATAGAGATAATTTATTTATGTTATCGAGGTAGGTACTGTGTACAGTAAGAACACTTGATTTTTAATAAATATACATAAAACAAGTCGACTAGACACATTCAGCAAAAATGAGCGCTTTATTGCTAATTGAAAACAGAAACAAACGTAATCGTTCTGTTATTTGGTATAGGAATGCATTTAATTACGAGCTATTGGAGGTTTTAAAGTTGAAAGTTTATCGGTTCGAGCAATGGTTTATCTAGCCAAGGCTTGATAAGCATATAATAACAAAAAGAAACCATTCTGGGGCTGCCCCTCGCACAGTAGATGTTACAATACACCTACAAGCACGATAACAATTCGGATTTTACAATGGACGATTGTCTAGACGCGTAAGTTTTTTTGTGGTAGTTGTAAAAGTGTGTTTGTGGGTTATCTACGCGATAGATAACCGGGTTATGTAAGAAAACAATCAAGGTGACTGTGAAAAATAAAATGTCTCGTGTTTCAGGATTGACCACGATGATATTCTTCAGGTGGTTGACGTGAAGGATCTGCCGACGATTTTAAACGAGGATGAAATAAGGAGCACTTTGGATATGACTTCTCTAGGAGCTTTGATGTTGCTGGGTGAGTTTTGTATTTATCTGTTAGGGCAGTCTAAAAAAAATTGCACTGGTGCAAGCTCCGAAAGAATGAAGGTAATGGACAAACAATGTTTTTTTTTGCTAATATTTCCGAAAATAAGCAATATGGGGCAAACTAAAATAAAATTGCACCCAGTATAGGGTAGCTAGCTCAACCCTTTCCTGTGCTTCCAGAGGGGTGAATTTTCCCATGTATTTATTATGGGTAAAAGACATTTTTTCATAACTTCAATGGAATTGGTAAAATAGCGTCAAAGAAAGATCGCACACAAGTCACCTCTTCAGAATTGTCGAGAGAATACTATTTAATAATTTTTTTTTTAATTGAACACTTTTAATACTCTTTTATATGACCCCAAAGTGATCCCATACGTATCGCGTATTTTTACGTTTATTATTGTTTATCTGATATTGTTCTTGCGCAAATTGTTATTAATTAGTCACATTCTAAATTGTGTTTATATTTTATTGTTTTTAAATTGTTTAAACACTTATATTTTACAACTTATATGTCCGCCTTTTTAATTTTACCATTGTCCAAAGAATACGAGTTAATAACTATTTTTCAAATCAAATCCTCATAAGAACAACTGGGCCGCAAAATGGCCCCACATGAGCGTTGCCAAAAATTAATTTTCAATTAAGAACTTTTTAAATTGACTTTTCTCAAATTTTTCAAATGGAACACCCTGTATGTTTTTCAACAATATGATGTAGAAATGAAAAACGAACATTTTTCATACTTCTCTATGGCTAATTGCAACCAATTTCGTTTTATTAAGCAATAATTACAAAATTCAAAAATAGACTTTAAAAAAGAGGTTTCTTCAAACAACTCAGTAGAAAAAATTATAATAAATGTTCCACATGTTGCCCATTTTGATTGACACACATCTATGCGCTTTTGAAATGAGATTCCCACTGTTCCTAAAACTGCTAGTGTGATAGATCTAAAGGCAGTTATTTCCTTCATATTTTGTACTGTTGTTGGTGTGTCTCTATAAATAATTTCCTTCACATGTAACTATAAAAAGAGATCCATTTTTGTAAGATCTGGGGATCTAGCAGGCCATTTAGTGGGTTCATTTCATCCAATCCCTTGATGAGGGTAGGTATTATTTAAGTGGTCTCTAACCCTGCATTTAAATAATGTGGTGGAGCACCATCTTGCTGAAACTACATCCTATTTCGAATTCTTTCAGGGAGATTTTCCAAAAAAATGAAGATAAATAGCTCCAGTCAATGTACCATGAAAGAAATATGGCCCTATTACAGATTCTCCAATAATTCCTCCCCTAATGTTTATAGACCATCTGTGTTGGTTATCAACTTGCATAAAAAAGTGAGGATTTTCTGAAGCATAACAAAGAAAATCAAGCCTATTAACAAATCCATTTTTATGAAAAGTTGCCTCATCAGTGAATAAAACATTATTGAAGAAGTTGACATCATCTTGCATTTTACCTCTGGCCCAATTACAAAATTGTAGGCGCTTTTGAAAATCGACATAAGATAATTCCTGGTGCATTTGAATATGATATGCATGCAACTTATTTGATTCGACCCACAGACCGTCTACTTATTCCTACTAATTAGCTCACTTGTCTTTGACAAACATGGGAATTCTCAACCGTTGCCAGCACCACAGAAAACTCATGTTCTTCGTTCACAACACCTTTTATTCTTTCACTTTTTTTATATTCGACATTTCCAGTTTCCAGAAATCTATCGAGAAGGTTTTGGAAGCTGCTAACATCAAGAATCCTGCTTTCAGGATAACGTTGGTGATAAATTCCATTGGCAAGTAAACAATTTCTGTCCGACTCGCCCAAAACAAAAGTCATGTTCCGGCTTTATTAAAATTCATATTGTAAAATTCCAAATATTTTAAATTCAATACAAATTGTAACTATCGACAGATAAATGTGATAAATGCTCCGGTATACGCGACATTTATACGAAACTGAGGTTTTATTGCTTGTCGAATAACGAAAACGGCACAAAAATGTGCAAAAGAACATTACAGTAAAGGACCTGTTAAATACTATTTACTCATTTCAATGGATTGGAAGAAATGGTCCCACTAAATGGCCTCATTTCAAAATGGTATAAAGACGTGTCAATCAAAATGGGCAACACGTCGAATATTATAAATTTTTCTAACGAATTATTTGAGGGAACCTCGTTTTTTAAGTTTATTCTTGAATTTGACACTTATTTATTTATAAAACGAAAATGGTTGGAATTAGCCATAGGGAAGTACTTACAAAGAATGTTCGTTTTTCATTTATACATCACATCGTTGAAAAATATACATGGTGTTCTATTTGAAAAATTTGCGAAAATTCAATTTAAAAAGTTCTTAATTGAAACATGATTTTGGGCCACCCTGTACAGTTTTAGGAAATGAAAGTGATTCAAAAACATTAAGTAGACGTTTCGTAACTGGTGTTCACATAAGTTTTTCTTAAAACTCATAATTGTGACTGTGGTGATTTTTTTAATATCCATCTGCAGATTGCATGTAATCATCACAACGTTGTTAATTATTTAAATCAAACATACCCAGGAAGATGGATTGGTACCAATGGAGTACTTAGATAGCCCGCTCGATCTCCTGACATTACTCCATTAGACTTTTATTTATGGGGATTTTTAAAAAGTGACGTGTACAAAGAACCAATAGAAGACATGGCAGATCTTTATAATAAAATTTATTTACATTTTTTGTAAGTACTTCCCTATGGCTAATTGCAATCAATCGTTTCATTGAGCAATAATTAGAAAATTCAAAAATAGACTCAAAAAATGAGGTTTCTTCAATAGAAAAAATTATAATAAATGTTCCACATGTTGCCCGTTTTAATTGACACACGTCTCTATGCGCTTTTGAAATGAAGTTCCCACTGTTCCAAAAACTGCCAGTGTGATAGATCTAAAGGTAGTTATTATGCTTTCCTTCTTATTTTGTACTGCTGTTGGTGTGTCTCTATAAACAATTTCCTTCACATATTCCTATAAAAAGAAATCCATTTTTGTAAGATCTGGGGATCTAGCAGGCCATTTAGTGGGTTCATTTCTTCCAACCCATTGATGAGAGTAGGTATTATTTAAGTGATCTCTAACAGCATTTATATTATGTGGTAAAGCACCATCTTGCTGAAACCACATCCTATTTCGAATTCTTTCAGGGAGATTTTCCAAAAAATGAATATAAATAGCTCCAGTCCATGTACTGTGGCTCTAATACATATTCTCCAATAATTCCTCCCCAAACGTTTATAGACCATCTGTGTTGGTTATCAACTTGCATAAAAAAGTGAGAATTTTCTGAAGCATAACAAAGGAAATTGTGCCTATTAACAAATCCATTTTTATGAAAAGTTGCCTCATCAGTGAATAAAACATTATTGAAGAAGTTGACATCATCTTGCATTTTACCTCTGGCCCAATTACAAAATTGTAGGCGCTTTTGAAAATCGATATCAGATCATTCCTGGTGCATTTGAATATGATATACATGAAACTTATTTGATTCGACCCACAGACCGTCTACTTATTCCTACTAATTAGCTCACTTCTCTTTGACTAACATGGGAATTCTCAACCGTTGCCAGCACCACAGAAAACTCATTTTCTTCGTTCACAACAACTTTTATTCTTTCACTTGTTTTATATTCGACACTTCCAGTTTCCAGAAATCTATCGAGAAGGTTTTAGAAGCTGCTATCATAAGGAATCCTTCTTTCAGGATAACGTTGGTGATTCTATTGGCAAGTAAACAATTTCTGTCTGACTCGCCCAAAACAAAAATCATGTCTACAAGTTCAGTTTTATTAAAATTCATATTGTAAAATTCCAAATATACAAATTGTAACTAACGGCCGATAAATGTGATAAATGCTCCGTTGTACACGACAATTTATACCAAACTCAGGTTTTATTGCTTGTCGAATAACGAAAATGGCAAAAAAAATGTGCAAAAAAACATTCCAGTAAAGGACCTGTATTACTATTTACTTATTTCAATGGATTGGAAGAAATGGTCCCACCAAATGGCCTCATTTCAAAATTGCATATTTATGCACGTCTTTACGTGTGTCGATCAAAATGGGCAACGCGTCAAACACTTATTATAAATTTTCCTAATGAATTGTTTGAGGGAACCTCTTTTTTTAAGTTTATTCTTGAATTTGATACTTATTTAGTTATAAAACGAAAATGGTTGCAATTAGCCATAGGGAAGTACTTACAAAGAATGTTCGTTTTTCATTTCTACATCACATCGTTGAAAAATATACAGGGTGTTCCATTTGAAAAATTTGAGAAAATTAAATTTAAAAAATTCTTAATTGAAAAATAATTTTGGGCCACCCTGTACAGTTTTAGGAAATGAAAATGACTCAAAAATATTAATTAGATGTCTCGTAACTGGTATTCACATAAGTTTTTCTTAAAACCCATAATTGTGACTGTGGTGATTTTTTTAATCTCCATCTGCAGATTGCATATAATCATCACAACGTTGTTAATTATTTAAATCAAACATACCCAGGAAGATGGATTGGTACCAATGGAGTACTTAGATAGCCCGCTCGATCTCCTGATATTGCTCCATTAGACTTTTATTTATGGGGATTTTTAAAAAGTGACGTGTACAAAGAACCAATAGAAAGACATGGCAGATCTTTATAATAAAATGTATGCTAGTTTTGCCGCCATTAATCGGCATACATTAATAAAAGTTTGTAGATCTGAACTAATTAATAGGTTTACGATATGTGTTAATGAAAATGGCAATAATTTTGAACACCTATTAAAATGGTCATTTTAATTTCATTAGTTCGTAAAAATTGTTTTACGTTCGTAATTGTTTTTTTATTGCTTAAATATTTGAATTATATGATAAATAATATTTTTAGTTTCTTTTTCCAAGGGTTACTTCAAATATATTTAATTCATAGGATATGAAAAATTCTTTAAATATTTTCTTCTAAAATTTGTAAATTAAATATAGATTGTCCCACTTAAAGGACTGAAATGTTGAAGAGATTACAATTATTCAATATTGGCAAATGCCAACAGTTGGACTCAAATATCTCGAAAACCGTTAGTTTTATGGTATTTTTTTTTAGAACATAATCTGCTTAGAAATGCATTTTCTTTCACATAAACCTCATTTCAAAGTTTCTCCCATCGAAATATTTCTTTAGAGCACAGTGCCATCTATATACTGATATAATAAAAAATCGGTAAAGGTATTTACACAGCACTTCCCTCGTTATTTGTGCATGGCGATCACTAAAAAAATATTAAATACGAAATGACATTGAGAATAATAATGGAAATATAGTTATTGTAATTATTACAAAGAAATCCTGATAACTTTTGGTCAAAAAAATAGTGCTCATCCAACAGCAAAAGTTCAATATTAAATAACAGGTGTCCCATAAATTATTTCTTGGGATGACCACCCTGTATATTTTCCAATAAAAGTATAATAGCATATGTCAAATAGTATTGCCATTAGACAGTTCCATTCACGCAGTGAAGTGGAAGTATAGTGGTGGTTAAAAATTTAATTTTTTTTTTTGAAATTTTTCAAAACTGTTGGTTAAAAATGTTCACTCCTTTTTCTTCTGCAATAGGTTCAGAATGTCATGAAACATGGAAATTTTAAATTTGAGCAAAGAAAAAAAAATTTCCATCTGTTTTAGTGGTTACAAATTTTTCAAAAATGTGTGAAAAAAATTTTCAAATTTTTTTTTTTTTAATAGGTTTAGAATGTCATGAAACGTGAAAATTTTAAATTTCAGCAAAAACAAATTTTTCCGTCTATTCTAATGGTAATTTTTTTTCCAAAGTGGTAAAAAAAAAATCATCTATTCTATAGTAAGTAGTGAAATAGATTTTATCATTTTTTTTTTGTTTGAATAGGTTTAGAATGCTATGGAAACGTTGAAATTTTAAATTTGAACAAAGAAAAAAAAATAATTTTTTTGAAATTTCTCCAAAATCTTGGTTAAAAAATTTTCAGTTTTTTCTTCTGAAATAGGTTTACAATGTCATGAAACGTGTATATTTTAAATTTGAGCAAAAAAATATTTTCCATCTATTCTAGTGGTAATTTTTTTCCAAAATGGTAAAAAAATGTTACAATTTTGTTTCTTTCGAAATAGGTTTGGAATGTCATGAAGCGTGGAAATTTTAAATTTGAGCAAACAAAATATTTTCTTCTATTCTATAGTAAATACCTAGGTACTTAGTGATGAATACATAAATTTTTTCAAGAAAATTTTTCGGAAAAATTTTTAAATTGGTTTTAATACGTTTAGAATGCCATGGAAACGTGGAAATTTTAAATTTGAAAAAAAAAATTCCACCTATTTTGGTGGTAAAAAATTTTTCAAAAATGTTGGTAAAAAAATTTTCAAAATTTTCTTTTTTTTTGAAATACGTTTAGAATGCCATGAAACGTGGAAATTTTAAATTTGAGCAAAAATAAAATTTTTTCATCTTGGTAAAAATTTTTTCAAAAATGTTGCAAAAAAATTTTCAAAACATTTTTTTTTCTGAAATAGGTTTAGCGCGTCATGAAACGTGGAAATTTTAAATTTGAGCAAAAAAAAATTTTTTCCCTATTTATTCCGTTTAGACGGTCCACCCTGTATATTTTCCAGTGAAATTTCTACCATGTCTTCGCTGACAGTAGCGTCAACTATCTACCAAATTTGACTACTATCCTTCAAGTAGTTTTTTAGTAAATGCACCAACAGACAGACAGACAGACTGACGGAATTGAAAAACCTATATTTTCGTAATCTACGTGTTCTGAAACGTCAGAATCCGAAAAAATCTCGGAGGGTGATTTTTTCTCGAATACAATACTTCCCTTCGGTATGCGAGGGAAGTAAAAAACAATTATATTCAAAAATGAAGCTCTCTTTATGCTTTACAAATTGGTTTTTACAGAACTAAAATATCTCTATTCGTTTAGAATATATCCGGCCTGGGACTTTTTATTGGGACACCCTGTATATTCATTCGGTTCAAAAATATTTATTATTACAAGGCCGGGCCCAGATCAAACCACTCTGGGGACTTGGGAAACGGCCTACGCTGATTAGTATAATATTTTCCTCAGTATACCACAATTGTTAGCAGGTAATCCAAATGGGTCGATTTTGCACGTTGGCTCTTATGGAAACACAAAAAGAAAATACATATGTCGAAATGAAAAACCTTCTCCTTTTAAAGAATTTCGAAAGTCGCTTGGAAAAGAAATTAGTGAGTTTCCAAGTTTACGTTGACTACGATATGGACCTGAGATTTTTATCACACTTTGAAAACAAAACTAAAGAGACCGGCTACTTGACTTTTTTCATTGAAAAAGCATTAAACCTATCAATAATCGGTACCGGCAAGATATGTTTTCATTTTAATTGTCAATATTTACCACCATATCTCAAGTAGGACGCAAAACTATAGAAAAGTGTAGAAAACACACAAAAGTGAATCAAAAGATAGTAAATTCTGGTATTAGTTTATCTTCATCTCGTTTTTCTTTCTCTTTCTTGCCTTCTGTCTTTCTTAGTTAACGCTATTTGCGTTCATGTTCATATCATATAATCGCTTAATTATCGTACTAAATTTCATGAGAAATCTCAATTAAATATTTGTGTAAACTCTACAGTGAAGCAGCATAACCAACTATGCATGTCAAATCAATTATTCAATTTGAGGACTGGTGTCAAGAAAAATTAATGTGTAGTTAACACCAGCAAGACAATTTTTGTGTATTTTTCTACTTCATTGTCTAAATCAATTTCAATCTTAGATAGTGTTGAAACAAATAGTGAAGCAAATGTTCATTTGTCGGGGAGCTACCATGTGAGAAAAACGCTAGTCCTAAAACGTGCCTTTTCACGGAAAACAGTGAGACTTTTAATTTTAGACTCATATTATACTTGGTCATTTTTGCGAGGCATAGCCTGTCAGAGGACGTCAGAAAAGTCGAAAAAAAAACGTGAGGCCTAACAACTTATTTGTAGGTTTTGAAAAAAGGTAATTTTCAAATGAGTGCAAAGAATGTGCCAACCTCTTGTAGTTCTACGCTGCTGGCCACTCGAACTTACACATAGAGACTTTTAGGCAAAATTTAAAGTTCAATATTTTCAACAGGAATGCAAATTTTTGAACGCGGCTTGCAAACTTTAAGAGCTAGTTTTTTTCGGATTAAGCTGCATGACGTATATTTATCGTAGGACCATAAGTTTATTATATACGGGGTGATCAATGAAGTCATGTAAAAAATCAAAAAGTTTGTATGAGTGAAATTTCCGCAAAAAATGTTTTTGGTCGTTGCAATATGGTTCCTTACTAAGGTAACATCAATATCTCTAGACGGTTTTGTCAGTTTTTGGATTAAGGCCCTTAGGCCTTGTACACACTACTCAACATAAAATTTGGATACCGAAATCTTTAAAATGCTATAACTTGACATTGGATTGACGGTTCTTGATGATTTTTGCGGATTTGGAATCCTTATTTCACGTAGATTTCCTGTGGTCTAAGCATTTTATTTGAGGGTTGAAATTTACACATTATACCGGGTCGATAATAAACAAAAACGTAGCGACAAGAACAAGTTTATTACATTAAATTCTACAATTTACAACATTGCTTAACAACGACCAAAAGTCAATTCTTAAAAAAATTATAATTCTAATTCTGGTAATTTTTAATAACTGAAAAAAAATTTAACTAAAAAATTAAAAATTAATTTAATTTAAACTTAAATTAAAATTAAATTAAAATTACCTAATTAAAATTAGGTACATAAATTTAAAAAAAGAGAAGCTAATATTTTGTTGGTCCTCCTGCTCGGAATATTACTTTCCGACATCGATTTGGTAGAGTATCCACAAGATTATTTATAAAATCTTGTGGAATATTCTCCCATTCGTCACGAATGGCCTCACTGAGCGTTTCTAAGGTTTCAGGGGGTACATCAAGAGATCTTACTTTAAGTTTTAAATAAGACCAAACGTGTTCGATGACATTAAGATCCGGAGACTTTGCAGGCCAGTCCATCCTATTGATGTTTTGTGCCTGCAAAAACTCTGTGATCCTTCGCGCTCTGTGAAGTCGAGCGTTGTCATCCACCAATAGAATTTCTGGGCCGTAATGTCGAGCAAAAGGAACAACAATAGGTTCCAAAATTTCCTCCTGATAAACAGTAGCATTAATGGTTTGGTTGGTAATGAATAGCTCGGTTTTACCATTTCTTATGATACCTCCCCACACTGTAACACCTCCGCCACCAAATGCTTCTTGAAGGGCCAAATTAAATCGTGTTTCGTTAGTAAATAAACTATGGCTCCACTCTGCATTACCCCAATTCGCATGCCGATTTGCCCATGCCCGCCTATTCGCTCTATGGCGTTGTAATAACCGCACACATTTTGCTCTGCGACGGGCTCTATAATTTAAAATGTTTGGCATTATGTTATGTTTAAAAAAAAAAAAATCTCACCTCAAGTTGTTTTTATTTAATGTTCTTCTCACTGTTCTGTTCGAAACTCTCACCCCAGTTTATTGTCTTAAAGAGTCATTCAATTTTCTAGAGTTCTATGTTCTATTCCGCATAGTTTCTCTCATTAAAATTCTTTCGGTTCTTTGGTTTATTTTTTTTGTATGTCCACCCCCATGCCCATAATTATGATCACCAGTAGTTTCGACGCGGCGGTTCAAATTATAAATTGTCTTTCGGCTGACAGTGTAAATGTGCGCAACTTGCTGTTTTGACATTCCTTCGTTGAGAAGTCGAATGCAATTTTCCCTTTCTGCCGTGGTTAAACGCCTCATATTAATTAAACTTTACAAAATTATAACATTGAAATATGTCAGATTATTTCTAAAATAATGTAAACAGTTTTTAACTCCATAGCAACAAATTTGTTTTTCCAATGCCTACTTTGAAATTGACCGTCGCGTAGAAATTACACCCGATCATAATTATGGGCATGGGGGTGGACAAAGAACTCTGTAAAACTGAATGATTCTTTGAGACAACAAACTGGGGTGTGAGTTTCGGACAGAACAGTGAGAAGAACATTAAATAAAAACAACTTGAGGTGAGAATTTATTTTTACAAAAACTTAAATAATGCCAAACTTTAGAGCGCGTCGTACCCTACGTTTTTGTTTATTATCGACCCGGTATAATGTGTAAATTTCAACCTTCAAATAAAATGCTTAGACCATAGAAAATCTACGTGAAATAAGGATTCCAAATCCGCAAAAATCATCAAGAACCGTCAATCCAATGTCAAGTTATAGCATTTTAAAGATTTCGGTATCCAAATTTTATGTTGAGTAGTGTGTACAAGGCCTAAGGGCCTTAATCCAAAAACTGACAAAACCGTCTAGAGATATTGATGTTACCTTAGTAAGGAACCATATTGCAACGACCAAAAAAATTTTTTGCGGAAATTTCACTCATACAAACTTTTTGATTTTTTGCATGACTTCATTGATCACCCCGTATATAATAAACTTATGGTCCTACGATAAATATACGTCATGCAGCTTAATCCGAAAAAAAACTAGCTCTTAAAATTTGCAAGCCGCGTTCAAAAATTTGCATTCCTGTTGAAAATATTGAACTTTAAATTTTGCCTAAAAGTCTCTATGTGTAAGTTCGAGTGGCCAGCAGTTTAATTAATCTAGTGGCAAGTTCTAATTTCAATTCCAATGTCACCCCCCAAATAAAGGTTGTTTTTAATGCATTCCCGAGATTTTTCGCCATAACTTCGTTTTCGGCACCCTAATAGTAAAAAAAGATGGCTTCCACACTTTACCACGGATAGGACAAAAAAACCGTTTTTGAGTATATTTTTTTACATTTCAAAACGTTGTCATATAGAAATTAAATAATATTTTTTCAGGGCAAACAACCGCCAAAACTTCTGAACAATCAAATGATTCGCTGGACGAAGACACCGATCTACAGAGGCTATCCTTGGCATACGAAAGGCTACATTCGATGCCAAAAGTGCTACTGGAAGAGCTGGGACCGTATGTGCGAATTTTAGACATAAGCTACAACAAGTTTGAGTAAGTAGCTAGAATACCAATGTTATTTATTGAGTAGCGGTGCCAAATTTGTTTTTGTAGGAATTTGGACTTCTTAAGCGAGTTCAGGGAACTGACGCACCTAATTTGTGATCGCAACAATATAACCTCCAAGACAGTGATGCCGTATCTGCCACGGCTGGAGCTACTTTGGTTGAATCATTGTAAGGTAAATTGCTCTAGATATTGTGTGAGAAAAATGATAATAAATTCTTTATTTAGCACTTTGCTATACATGCTTATAATGGTAGGAGAGAAAAAAATCGGTAAAGGTATTTACACAGAACTTCCCTCGTTATTTGCGCATGAGGTCGCTCTAAAAATTTTTTAATTACGAAATGACATTGGGAATAATAATCGGAATATAGTTATTGCTATTGTTACAAAGAAAACCTGATAACTTTTGGTCAAGAAAATATACAGAGTTCTCATCCAACAGCAAAAGTTCAATACTAAATAGCAGGTGCCACATATGGCAGGCTTGCGCAAATACCTTTACAAATGTCCACCATGACTGAATTATTTCTTGGGATGACCACCCTGTACATTTTTCAATAAAAGTATAATATGTGCATATGCCAGATATTATTGCCATCTGTCACATTTTCAATCCAACATTCACGTAATGGAGTGGAAGTATAGTGTGTGGTTAAGAAATTTCATTTTTTTTTTTCAAAAGATGTTGGTAAAATAATTTTCAAAATTTTTTCTTTTGAAATAGGTTTAAAATGTCAAACGTTGAAAGTTTCCTTCTATTCTATAGTAGTGCTAAAAAAAGTTTAAAAATAAAAAATTATGTATTTTTTAAAATAGGTTTAGAATGCTATGAAACGTGAAAATTTTAAATTTGAGCAAATAAAAAAAATTCGATCTATTTTGGTGGTAAAAACTTTTTGAAAAATGTTGGTGAAAAAAATTTTCAAAAATTTTTTTCTGAAATACCTGGGTTTAGAATGTCATTTAAATTTGAGCATTCGTGTTAAATTTTTTTCCAAACTGGTAACAAAATGTTGCAAATTTTTTTTTCCGAAATTGGTTTGGAATATCATGAAACGTGGAAATTTTAAATTTGAGCAAAAAATTTTTTTTCGTCTGTTCTATAGTAGTGATACATAAATGGATTAAAAATGTTTTCAAATTTTTTAAAAAATTCTTCAAAAACATTTTTAAATTTGTTTGAATAGTTTTAGAATGTCATGGAAACGTGGATAGTTAAAATCTGAACAAAGAAAAAAAAATTGTATCTTAGTGGTAACATTTTTTTAAAATAGTAAGAAAAATTTCTATTTTTTCTTTTAAATAGATTAAGAACACTATGAAACGTGGGAATTTGAAATTTGAAGAAATAAAAAAAAAATCCATCTATTTTAGTGGTAAACAAATTTTCAAAAATGGTAAAAAAAAATTTCAAAATATTTTTTTTTGAATCAGGCTTAGAATGCCATGAAACCTGGAAATTTAAAATTTGAAGAAAGAAAAAAAAATTATTTCATTTTAGTACTTAGTAAAAAATTTTTCAAAAATATTGGTGAAAAAAATTTTCTTTTTCCTGAAATAGGTTAAGCGTGTCATGAAACGTAGAAATTTTAAATTTGAGCAAAAAAAAATTTTTTTCATCTTGGTAAAAATTTTTTCAAAAATGTGAAAAAAATTATCAAAATTTTTTTTTTCTGAAATAGGTTTAGCGCGTCATGAAACGTGGAAATTTTAAATTTGAGCAAAAAAAAATTTTTTTCACTATTTATTCCGTTTAGATGGTCCACCCTGTATATTTTCCTGTGAAATTTCTACCATGTCTTCGCTGACAGTAGCGTCAACTACCTACTAAGTTTGACTGCTCTCCGTCAAGTAGTTTTTTTAGTAAATGCACCAACAGACAGACAGACAGACAGGCTGACGGAATTGAAAAACCTATATTTTCGTAATCTACGTGTTCTGAAACGTCAGAATCCGAAAAAATCTCGAAGGGTGATTTTTTCTCGAATACAATACTTCCCTTCGGTATGCGAGGGAAGTAAAAATACAGTATAATGTGTTTGACATATTCACATAATATCAAAACTAAGCGATTTCACTCTTAACTACATTAATAAACATGACTGTAAGTATTGTGCAAATTGGCCTTTTAGGCGAGTCTGCCTGGGATTTTTCCCAAAAATTTTCTATACCATTTGAGTTAGCCACAGATTCTTATAGGAAAAATTCCGCTTAATAAAATTTTCTTATGAAAAATTTTTCTAAACCGCGAGCGTCATGCTCAAATAATTGTTTAAACAATTTTTTTTTCGTTCTGATTTAATAAAATGAAAACGGTTTAATATTTCCAATACGCATCGTTTAATGCCAGGCACAACTCATTTTGTCAACCCATTCATTTGTTATGGGCAACACAAATTTCTTAATTAATAAATTGATTACTCCGAAACTAATGAGGTCGGGATATTGTTTTTTTCAAAAAAACATGCCTTTTATACCAAAGAATAGAGCGTTTTTTTTTGGCCCGATATCTTCAATATTTTTGATTGTTTAAACATTTGGTATAATTTGTTAATTAGCAAGTAACTTTTTTTTCGAAAGTTTGATCGACTTCAAACCAACTCTAAACGATAAATATTGATGTCGGGCGTAACCCCCATAGAAATCTGCACGAATGCAACTTTTTGCTTTTGTTTATTTAAATTTTAAATTAATTTCGCAAATTAACAAATGGAATATCTCGGCTGTGGGTAAGCGTATCGAAATGGGGTTTTGTGCATATGAAAGTGCTTGGAAAAAGGAAAATTTTGAGACCAAAAAGAACTTGATCGAATAACCGGAACCGGAAATAAAGGTAATATCGCGTGAGAGGTTCTAATTTCTTTACTAACAACGAGATTTGGATAGACGTAAAAAAACTGTGAATAAATGTTACTACTATTTCTCGTGGGATATTTATGGACATCACTATGAGGAGAATACTTTACCGGAATGTACAGTAGACATTGAAGTATATATGTACAGGGAAAAGTTAAAATAGCTAGCTTTTTAAAAACATCCCTAGAGTCGTCTCTATATTTCAAACCACATACAATTCATATGGCTCTCCTCTGTAATGTGAATACTCTAACACAATGGTTGGAATGGCCCCAGACTGAAATAGCATAGGATAAAGATGAATGAATTTGACCATGATAAGCTGTGATAAGTACTTTTTGGGATACATTATTCGCAATATTTCTAAGAAGACATATTTTAGTTGAAATTTTCTTTACATGTTGCTCCCACGATAGCTTGTTGTCTAGATAGACCCCAAGGAATTTAATACCATCTTTATTGTCTTTTACTGCAACATTTCTTAAACTAAAAACCATTGTTTCGGTTTTAGACTGATTTAAACTCAGTCGGTTTGCTACGAACCAATTCTGATCTATCGACTGTGTGTCATTCACCTTAGAGTACAAAGTTTCTATATTCTTATGAGAATTTATGATGGTGGTATCATCAGCAAACAAAACGAATGTTGAGGAAGATATGTTACTTAAATCATTTATATAAATAAGAAATAATATAGGACCAAGTATGGATCCTTGCGGCACTCCATGATTCATTTCTAACAAGCCAGAATTTATATTTTGATAAGCCACATATTGGTAGCGTTTGGTAAGGTAAGATCGTATTAAATTTATGCTACTTATGTCGAAATTATAAAAGCCTAATTTGCTTATTAAAGCGTCATGTGACACACGGTCAAAAGCCTTAGAAAGGTCTAGAAACTGAGCATCTATATGTTCACCTTCTTTATATCCTTTACTTATTGTTTCAGATAATTTGTTTATGGCTAGGGTTGTTGACAATTTAGCTCTGAAACCAAACTGACTTGTTGAGAAAAGATTGTTTGATTCAAAATAGTGAGTTAACTGAATTTTTTAAGGGTTTCCAGTATTTTTAGAATAAAGGCAGAATAGATATTGGTCTATAATTTTCAACGTCGTGAATAGAATCCTTTTTCTGCAGAGGTAACACTTTTGACAGTTTCGGTATATCAGGAAATGAACTGGTACGAATACGAATATTTATTAAATTTTTAAGAGGTATTAATATTATGTATCTTATGGCATTTAAAATTTTCATATTGATAAAATAAGCATCACTAGAGTTAGTTTTTTTTTAGATCGGTGATAATGTCGTTCACCTAAATGTAAGTTACTTACCTGAAACAAAATTCATTATTAATCCGTGATGCCCTGTCTAATAAATAAATCGACATGACTTTTATCCGTAGCTGGTAGATTTTTTATCACTTTCTCAGCGACATTTTCAAAATCTAAATTAAAATCATCTGGGGAAATATTTGATTTATTCTTTGTTTGATTTTTATTGCTATTTATGATTTGTCACATTGCTTTTTTGAACTTACAATAAATTTAGAGTTGGCTTCTTTTTTGCTTTGGCAAGTTCCGATCTGTACCTATACTGGTGTTATGTTTTTATAACATTATTTAAGTATGTTGTGGGATTTTGTTTATAAATATCTTCTAGAAAATGTAATGTGTCCCTTCTATGTCGTAGATCAGCGTTAAACCAGTTTATTTTTGGTATTTTTGTCTTGTTTACTAATTTTGTTTGTACAGGAAATGATTGTTCAACAGCCGATGTTATTTGATTAATAAACCGATAGAATTTGTCTTCTACATTTATATTATTATTGTTTATAAAATTCCAATCAGTGTTTAAACACTTTGCAAGTGTTTCGGCTTGATAACTTGATAAAAATATACTTTATGTTTCAGATATCTGAATTATATCCATGGGCCAAGAGGCTCCAATACTCCTGTCCAAACTTGAAATATTTATCGCTAATGGGAAATCCTGTAGCTCCTTCTTATTTTAACGGAGGAACTTTTTATGAGTATTTACATTATAGGTACGTATGTTTATCGTATGTTAATTACTATGCTAATTTTTATTCTTTAATAAAATTTGGTATTGTTACATGGGGTAGTTCTTTAGAGCTTTGTAGAATTTTTGCATGCAAGCGAGTTATTAGGCTTATGCTAAACCAGTGTTGCCAATGATGAATGTTTTAATACCCCCAAGATAGAGCATAAATTCCCCACCATTACCCGCCATGTAAAACAAATTACCCTACAATTACCCGGCTATTTTTAAATTTAATATTGAAGCTGAAATAAAATCAAAGTAAATATTTTTTTTATTTTCAATAAAAACAACTAAACATAAATAAAATATGATTCTGATAAAACATAAATATAAAACAAAAACAAATACAATTCTTATAAAAATACGCATATAACTTAAATATCACAAAAAATAAAAATTGCACTGTTACTCTTTGTTATTCCAAATTTTTGCTCGTAACATATCTTCTGTAGGTGTAAATTTAATAATACCACCGCTCTCCTTAATGCCTTGTTTAGTTATAAGAATCGCTTTAATGGTGTCTGTATTGAGTTGGTTACGGTGGTCGGTTTTAATATTTTTTAGATCGCTGAATATTCTCTCCACCGATACATTGGAGAATGGTAAAATTAATAACAATGAAATTACCTTTTTTAGGTTTGTAAACCTAGGCAAGCCTCCTGGGTTTTTTAAATTGAATACAACAGACCAGTAGTGCTCGGCGTCGTCTATAGAGGCAAGTCCCAATTCATCATAATCTAAAAGCGCATGATCTTTCCATTCGTCATCAAGAACCTGAATATCAACATAATCTTTTAATGCTGGAAATCTATCTATTACATGTCTAAGAGTTCTTGGTTCGAATGATTGAGCAATTTTTGGCTCAAGTATTGAAATAAAATCAAAAATGCCATCCGTAAAATCAAATCTTTTTTTTATATCAGATACTACTTCAATATAAAATTTTAAACAAGTATGTAAAAACAAATCTAAATCGCTCCGACAAACCGCCTCGTCATTTTTTAAATTATAAAAACTCTCTGAGGCCTTAATACCTAAATATATCTTATCGATGGGCACAAAGTTGCATGGATTGTTATGATTAAGAAATAATATGTTTTGATTTTGAGACCTTATAAAGGATATCTGCAAATAGTTGCTGCACAAATTTTTCAGAAGTCTTTGAACTTCACCTTTTAATTTGTAAAGCAGTGGAGCTTCAGTTTGAAAGAGTAAGTTAAACTCGGTTAATAGTCCTAGGGTGTATGACATAAATTCTAAATATACTATGCTAAATTTATTGTCCATAGTTTTTAGCATTTCTTCTGTTGTTTTAGAAGGATCTTCGAATACCAACTGCTGTAAGTATGCCTTTAACGGTTCATATTGTTCTATAACACGATCAACGCACTGTTTTAATGAGAGCCATCGGGTTGTAGAAGGAGAGAGAATTTTGTGAATTTCACTCCTAAAGAATATTTGAAATTCTTTAAATGCTTGTTGTCTACACGAACTTCTTCCAAAATGGGAACCTAAATTCCTTAACAAATCTTCCACTGATCTTGGTAGCTGCAGGCATGCCTTTGATGCTGATAAATGTATCAGATGACACGAACATTTTACACATACAATATCTGGTCTATCTTTTTTTAAATGCGAAAAAATTGAATTATACTCGCCAACCATAACGTTTGTCGTATCGGAGGAAAATCCTATCAAATTGCTGAAGGGAATATTTTTACTTGTTATGGTATTTTTTAAACATTTATAAAGTTCAACTGCAGTTCCATTATTTGTTTCAATAATATCGAAGAGCTTAGTGACAGTTTTATTTGTAATGTCTGAATAATAGATTATTGTGAACGCGCACTGTTTCTTTGCACTAACGTCTGTGGTTTCGTCCATCACTATTGAAAAAAAACAGCCAGGTTGCTGCAATATCTTAATAAAATTCTCTTCAAATAGTTTTCCTAGATTTTCCTTAACTATATTTGTAGATTTTGTTCTTTTTACTGATAACTTTTTAGCTATCTCTGAATCACTAAAAATATTTGAACATAAAGGTGCTAAGGTGTCCATGAGCGAAAATGGAAGGTTATTAGCCGCTAATAGCCCACATAATTTTATTTCTGCAGTGCATATTTTATTTTGCAGAGGTGTTCTTATAACAGCTGTAATTTTGTTATTACTTGAAATTGTTTTATAATTAACCTTGTGTTTAGATGAATCACTATGTCTCATTATATCGTTTTTATGGGCGATTATATCTACGCCACATACATTACAATGAGCAAACTCATTCCCATTGCGGACACTGTTTGCTTTTGTCAGCCAACACTGAAATTCTGGTATTTGCAACCAGCTATCACAAAATTTATTTAAGCGTTTTCGTTTCATTGAGCCCAGTTTTCTTTTATAAGTTTTCCTCTTTGTATTGGTATTGCCACTATTTTGATCTCTATTTTCCATATCACTTATATCAGAGCTATCTGAGTAACTAACTGCCTACAATAATGTTTTTATTACTCAAGGTTCAATTATATAATCAGACCTAAATAAAGAACCAACTTACTGTTACTCGAGGAGAATTGTCGGTTACAGTTGAAGTTGAAGATCTTATTAAAAACTTGTCCATGTTTAGTTAGTATTAATCTTATCAAATACTGCTAATACTTGTCTTGTACATATGTTTTAACATGTACACTGTCCATGCTCGTAACAATCAAAACTCAAACATAATAATACAACCATAGTAAAATACAAAAATACAACGTTACAAGTATCAAATGTTAAATCAACTTAACTGACACGAGCCCTATTTCTTTGACAATATTTTTGGGATCATTTCAGTTGTTATCATTTCTGATTGGTGCACAAAGTTGAGATGAAATGCATACACCAATCAAAAGCCAGAACTAACTAAACTGAACTGATCTGAAATACGGTGTCAAAGAAATACGGCTACGTGCTCATGCTGACTGGGCTAGGAGTCAGTAGCACCAACTACAAAAAACAGAAGTAACAAAGTAAAGTTTTGATCTTGTACAGAATGATAAACGTAACATGATTTAAAAAATTAATAATGTTATTAATGACACGGCATAAAAATACCCGCATTTTACCCCCAATACCTCTTTACCCGCCAAATTCCCCGCATGTGTCTAAAATACCCCAAATTCGGATAAATACCCGCACATTGGCAACACTGTGCTAAACATGAAAGCCAGAGAATCGTGCAGGGGAAAATTTAAAGCTAATAAAATTTTGACCGTTACTGCCATCTATATCTATGAATGCCTACAGTTTTTAGTTGAAAACCGCACTAAGTTCGGCTCTTATTGTTTAAGTACCCACACTGACAGCACCAGGTTTCGAGAAGACTTTACCTTTCCAATACATGAAAGAACACTATATGAAGAAGGAACGTTCTACCGTTGCTTAAGGTTCTATAATCATCTGCCATTAAAAATAAAAAATATTCAATGTGATAAAATGCTCCTAGAACATGCTCGTAAACTTTGTGATATTGAACCCTACTCTTTGGATGAATACTTTTCTTTTAATCTAAATACCTAACATATATTGTGATAATCTTTAATCTGTAATTTGGTATATTATATTTCTATGTAATAAGTATGTGTAATATTTTATTTTATTTGTGTACTGTTTAATTTTCCGTAGTAATTTGCCGTATTTCTCAGACGTCTTTGTGCTGTTGTATTGCTCTGTGGAAATAAACGATTTACTTACTTACTATTACTTACCTACTTACAGCATAAACAAAAACACTCGTACTATCGCTATCAGTATTTAAAAATAAATCATTTACATAAATTATGAACATTAGTGGGCCAAGAACTGTACCTTGTGGTAAGCCACACATTTTTTTGCGAAATAAATACGTAAGTTGGAGTCCGCCTCTAAGAATTGTGAAAGTATAGTCTGGGGTATGAGTTCTGTTCATCATCCATTTTTAGACCCTCTTCGAAAAAAATTGCAAACTTTAGCTCTTGCACTAATAAGAGTTGCCTTGTAGACAAGACACTAATTTATGTTCCTTTTCGTCACCTCTGTTTTACGATGACTTTCGTTTTGGAGTCTCATTTTTATTAATGTATTGATTTTTCGCTAACTGGTCTCTTTATTTTCAGATTTTTTATTATATCTCTCTTTCCCAACCTTCTACACCTAGACGATAAAGCCGTGACGCAGAGGCAGTTAAAAGAAGCACAAAATATGTACCACCGACCCCTCATGGAGAGAATAATGTCAAGATCGCATCAAAACCTACCAGGATATTTAAGGGTGGTTTCAGAAAAAGTTTCAGAACTGTTATCACCAATACCTTCTCCTACCATATCTGAAAAGAATGTTATCGTTTAAACATTATTTATTTACGTTTTTTTTTACTTAAGCAGGTATTAATTAATTTGTGAAGTTTTTTATTAAATGACTTATTCTATTTAATTTTATTTATTCATTTCTCAACTTGGTGCGGGATTTAGCTACTCCAGGGCTAGATGTTGATCAGTCTTTACTTCTCAAATTCCAGTTAAAAATAATGTGAAGGTTAAAGAACATATCGACACTGCATTAATTTAGACAAATAAGTACCTAAACACTGCATGTAACGCGAGTTCCGCCAATGAAGTCAGCATTGTCTGAAGATACTTAAAATTGAGACGCTGTAATTAAAGTAATGGCATGTAGACCCAAACAGCACATAATTTCCTCAGGATATCCTATATTAATCCTGAATATCCCAAATATGGATAAACCCGCCAAGATATCCAGTTGTTATCCCAATAAGGCAATACTTATAGGATGTACTTACCTTATAACAAACCTGAATTAGGATATCCTATACGAATTGCCTAAGTATGAATACTATGGATATCCATCAAGGATTATTTATCCTATAATGTTCCAAATATAGATATCTTATGGATTTCCGTCAACATTGATACCATGGACATCCGTTTGAGATACCAATCGGATCACTTTCATATGTGACATCATCACTAAACGAGGACATGGCATTGATTGGTATGAATAAAATGAACCGTGATACTATTAATTGATTTCATGCTCTCTGATTGACGGGAAATACGATTGTTATGCAGAAATTATATATGTTCTGTGGAAATTATTATGACTCAGGTATTGTTTTTTTTACGGAGACGGTTGTCATTTTAAAACGATGAAATACTCATTAAGATTCATATTGATAATTTCGAATGTAATGAAATAATTAATCAACAATAATCATGGAGTAAATTAGCTCTTTTGTAATTTAAATCTGGCTCTGGGGGAGGTGATGTATTATGGCTTATGCTCATTGGTTGAAAATCCAAGGCAATTTCTTTAATCGTTTCCCGAAACGCCGTTGCTATATCCACGTCAAACGTGGATTTAATTCTGAAATTATATCCACGTTGATGACGTCAGTGGTAAGCATTCAGCGCGAATTTGACAGATTTGACAGTGTTTTTGAGGTTACCTCTACTTTCGTAGTTTCGTGGAGAAGTACAGAGAAAACTTGTGAATGATGGCATACAACGATTTAAATAACATATCAATAGAGAACCATAGAAAAATAACAGAAGTAATTGGAACATTATTGAAAGAAACAAAACGTGATGACAAGAGAACTCAAAAGAAAAACAGACATACTACCCAGATAAAAAAACAACTGATAACTTAGATACGTAAATATAATTTTAAAGGAAGTTAATCTTATTACATTCGCCATATAATTTATGTTTTATGTCATATCGTCTGTTCTAACTTGTTTACCTAAATGTTTATTTATTAGCGTACCTTACAGTACCCACCTGTCTTGTAGTATCAATATTGTATGTAGTATTTCACTCTTACAAACATATATCCATCCGTTACTATTTATTTCATTAACACGTTATTTTATCTATTGTTATTCTCCTGTTGACCTTATTCTATGCATGTACGTGGTATGAAAATAAAGGTATTATTTTATAAATATATATTGAAGAAAAATGTTTCTGTTGTAAAATATTTTTAAAGAATATTTCCTCTTGGTAAGTTTCTTCTTCGTTCTTCTTACAAGCAGTAATCGAATCCTATCTTTCTTAATATTCTATATACATATCCCAAGTGTTTTATTTATAAAAATTTTAGATTGCACAAATTAAAACTCAAAACTTTATCTATTTGTAGCTATAGTCAATTGGAATTTATATTTGCTTTTTAAGTCTATAAACTTTTGCACTCAATAGTTAGACATTTTATTGTTATTTAATAATTTGCATCAAGTAAAAAAAAAACAGATAGATATTTAAGTGTTTATAGCTAACGTGTCATGTATGTTAACAAAAAATTAATTAATAAAAGATTAATTTTCACTCATAAATGAAAACAAGCCAAGTAATTTATAAAATAGTGTTTTTAAAGGAGACTGCTATTTAAAAAATATCTCCTAAATAGGTAAGTAAACAAATTTTTATTATATGAATATACTATAACAATGAAATAAAAGTAGAGAATTAATTCTTAAGAGTAAGTAGGATATTTTTTTATGAAATTAAAAATTTATGGATTTGCATTCACGATTTTCTTCATTTATATTTCCTAATACAGATGCTTTATTCATGAGTAATTCAATCAAGCTACGTTACTTTTCCATTCACGCCAAAATATAAAAATTTAAGAACAACTTTGAAATCACACAGATAGAATTTATTCCACCAAATACATATATTACTAGTAAATAAACCTAAACAGTGAAACTATATTTAACAATATTTTAATTTTATATTTGATACTACCAAGAACACATAATTAACTAGTGACCCGTCCCTTCGTATGATGTCATTTTAGGTGCAGTTTCTCCATGACTTCTTTGTAGATATCATTTGTTGTTTGTATATCATCAACCAATACAAAAAGTTCTGTTTAATACACTGCAATATAGAAATCAATGGATTTTTTAAAACTTATTGTACTGTGACATCACAAATTATTTTGATCACAGATGATCATAGAATTAAGAACTGCTATATCTTAGCTTAGACACTCCGTTCGCTACAAAAAAAATTGACCGATCTGGACTTTTTGCTTGCTTTTTATCAGTAGGTGCAGGAAAAGGATGTGAACAAGACTTGTTATATCCGAGCGGTGGATGCGGTCATGTGACCTGGTAAATTCTAACTGAACTTTCACATCTATGCTCTGTTGAGACTTGTTGCTTGCAATGTACCTAATATATGTTACCGGACGTCAAGAACAATCCAAAAATACCTCTGCTAGCATTCTCTATCGTCAGGTTCGGCTCTGGGCCCAGCCGTTAGCTGTTTCTCCAGGATTTCCAAATGACAAATTTTGCAGGTCAGCATTTATTAAATTATTGACAAACTACTGGCAGTACACAAGAAGTTTGAAGTGGTCTGTTGGTAAAATTGATTGTATCTTACATGGATGCATGCCTAAATTTTTCTTTACAATTCTACCGCATGTTCCATAAGTACAAAGGTTTTACAGTTTCTTGTATCACACAATGACGAACATCATTAACAAGTTCTCCAACATGCATAATTGGCCTACCAGCACCTTTTTAATGTGTCTCGCACATCCTTTCATATTATTTAATGATTTAAGACTTAAATCTTTTGGCTGAACATTCAGCAAGATACTTCACAAACAATTCAAGAAATAATTTGGCTTTCCACAGGCTGTCAAAATGTAATTTGATATTCTTGTTTTTTGTACCTATAACAAACAGAAAGTTTTAATATATAATATATGTATCTGGCGAAATGTAGCTAAATTTAAATAACTTACCTTTCAGTGCATTTTTATTTGAAATCTCGAATTTCATTTACCTCCTTGATTCGAGGCTTCCAATAGTTATTATGTGTCATTTTGACAATATTTTCGCTGCAGTTCAAATTATCATCTAATTATTTCCCTTTTTTAATTTAAACATTAACAAAATTTTCGCGAGTAACTTGGTATGTTCTAGTATGCAATACGGGCTAACCAAAGCATACTTTGCCGTTTTCGCGAACGTATAGTAAGGTAGGGGAATACGTACGACGGCAATATATGACGTCATGCAATGATTTTAAATCATACTTCGAGTAACCTAGTTGAAGAGGTAGTTACTTCTAGTTAGATTGTTTTTAAGAGTTGTCAAACGATGGCCAAACGTCACTTCTTTTAACAAGGTTATGTTTGATTTTTGTTTTGGGGTAGGTAGTTCGCGTATACTTAATTATTAGCAATAAAAAGGAAACATGTTTTTTTTTCACTCTAAAAAACTCATAGAACTTTATTTCAGTGCATTTCTCTAGCCAGTGAAGGGGTACACTTCATATCTTCTCAGTAACAGCCTTAAGCATATTAACAACAACAAAATTTTCGCGAGTAACTTGGTATGTTCTAGTATGCAATACGGACTAACCAAAGCATACTTTGCCGTTTTCGCGAACGTATAGTAAGGTAGGGGAATACGTACGACGGCAATATATGACGTCACGAAATGATTTTAAATCATACTTCGAGTAACCTAGTTCAAGAGGTAGTTACTTCTAGTTACATTGTTTTTAAGACTTGTCAAACGATGGCCAAACGTCACTTCTTTTAACAAGCTTATGTTTGATTTTTCGTTTATAATTATTAGCAACATCAGAATTATGGAATCAGAAACTGAATTATTTGATATAATAATTAATCATCGTGGTACTGACATTACTGTACATGTTGATTTTCAAACTGCAAATTCATTACTGAATGGTAAGTTGTCATTGTAGAATGTAAATTATGTAATTGTAGAGTGCCATAGTAATCGTAGAAATTTGTTCATAGATCCACAGTTTGCCGAAAATTATATAGAAACTCTATTAAATATAATTAAAGATTTTTCAGGCAGCACTGGATAATTACCACCCCTATACTTTTTGGTTATTATCTTATGTTCATCATTTTCAATGATTATATCCAATAAAAAGAAAAATGTATTTTTTTTTTCATTCTAAAAAACTCATAGAACTTTATTTCAGTGTATTTCCCTAGCCAGTTTTCAAAATGAAGGGGCACATGGTCTTTATATCTTCTCAGTAACAGTCTTAAGCATATTAAAAACATATTACTGTCTGTTAAAACAATAGCATTATGTAACTCTGTATTTATATTGAAAATTAAGTTCTCCGTCATAAAAAATAAATTTTCCATTACGTTTAAATTTGTAAATGTCCTAATGACACTATAACAACTAACCTGAACTAACCAACTTGATGATTCTACGTTTTCGCGACTATCTGGCCTTACTAGTGTTGGTATGGTGGGGGAACTTACTAGACCTAACTATTTGGTTAGTTAAAGTTACTCGCGAAAATTTTGTTAACATATTACTGTCTGTTAAAACAATAGCATTATGTAACTCTGTATTTATATTGAAAATTAAGTTTTCCGTCATAAAAAATAAATTTTCCGTTACATTTACATGTGTGAATGCCCTAATGAAACTATAATAACTAAGCTGAACTAACCAACTTGATGATTCTATGTTTTCGCGACTATCTGGCCTTACTAGTGTTGGTATGGTGGGGGAACTTACTAGACCTAACTATTTGGTTAGTTAAAGTTACTCGCGAAAATTTTGTTATTATTACTCGGCTTGATTATGTACATATTACATAACCTAGAATTTGGCGGCTTGTCGCACTTGGAGTCAAAATCTGTCAATGTCCGCGCCGACGCTGTGCTGTCATGACGTCATCAACGTGGATTTAATTTCAGAATTAAATCCACGTTTGACGTGGATATAGCAACGGCGTTCCCGAAACCGAAAAACACTACGCTGATAATAAAGATGTCAATAATGCAGAAAATATAAGTCAGAGAGAGAGAGTTAGCTTACAGTAGTGCAAACCACAGAAAAAACAAACGAAAATTCCCTGTTCCTGTCCTATCATCGTGAGGCGCTCAGTGTCGAAGTAGAGACCAAGCTCATCGGCTGCTCTCTATGCTGCCTTCAATAGAAATGCTCCTACCCCTGCATTTTCATGGTCGCGAAACGTCTAGCCGCTACCGGTAACAAACTACCCCGAGAGCCGAACGAAACCGAATGCGAGTAACTGGGCGGAAGAATTTAAACCAATTAAAATATAAAAATGTATTTCAATTTAAGTCAAAATATTAATTACTGATTTATGGTTTTACTTTTTTGTTTAAATAAATGTTATGAACCAGAGTTTTAAAGAATTCAAAAACTGTAGGTATGTATATCTATCAAAATCTTTTAATTTAAATACCTGCATAAGTAGGTATAATGAATATAATAATCAAAACCAAAATATTGTTTTTCCTGTTGCCTTTCTCTTTTTGTTACTAATTCATAACATATACTTACTGTGGTAGGTAAATAGTATATTTACAGCAAGTACATCATTTAAGTACTATTAGTAGTTTTACTAGCTGAATTTTATAAATTATTTAAAGCTACATTTTCACTCGATCGCTAAAAATAAAAAGATTCGATTTTTTCGTGGCGTCCCGTAGAATTGTTTGGAAGTCTAACAAAATTATTATCTTAATCAATTTTGATCAAAGTTAGATAATTTTTTTGACTTTCGAAAAATTCTGGTGGGTGCCCCAAAAAAAATCGAATCTTCAATTCAGTACAAATTTCTGTTAAACTCAATTTAAAAATAATATGCAGATACATTTTATTATGATGAGCAGTATAAAAATCAACACGGCCGGCGCGAGGCCGTGTGTATTATGAATAGGGAGTTGATCTGTACCCCTCTAAAATTGCGATTTTACAATAGGAACTCCTCCGAGGGGAGGAGGTTTTTCGGCGCGGGTCAGGCGTCGTTCGATTCGCCTGCGAATTTTCCGTCGCTTAGGCCGTATCCGGGGCGGGTATTTTTCGTGGTTTTTTAATTATTAACGAGTAAAAGTCCGCTATCTCTCTCGCCTGCTTTTTTTGGGAATGAGGAGTCGAGGGGTAAGAGAGAAAATAGGAGAGGTCGTTTTGGTATTTCGTAAACGTCAAAAATGTTCGATTTCTTTTCGTTCCTGTCGGGCTCGATTTTCGATTTCGACCTCGCAGCTTGCGGCTAGCTATAACTAGAACCTCTCCCCGTTCCGCCGCGACGCCGTACGGCGCTCAAAAATATGTATTTCAAAAAATACGGACGTTTTAAGATTGCACGTTTTTGGGCTGTTTCGAATCCGAAGCGAGACTCATTTTTTCGGTTTTTCGCCTATAACTCGAAAACGGCTGGAGCTAGCTCAAAATAAAAAAATCTCAAAGGACAAGAGCGTTTCTTTCCGCTTCCTCCGGTATCTTCAAAAATTCCGTACGTCGCTTCGTTTCGGAGATATCGGCCGAAAGGTGCGGTGGTGCAAAAAGGCAAAAAATATGACGTTTTTACCTTTAAACCTCCATAACTTCTAAACGGGGCCTCCTAGAGCAAAATACTTCGCCCTAACGAAAATGTAGAAAAATGAATTATCTAAAAGCCTTTTTTTTTGTTTTTTTCCAGCTTCAAAAATTAACGAGATACGGGCGGTCAAAGTGGAAGAATTTTTCGAAATTATGTGATATTTTAAATTTAAAAAATACCAGAAAAGCTAATTTTGTCGCGCTCCCCGCGGGCCTAATTTTCCGTTTTTCCGGTCAAACTTGGTATCGCCAGAAAGCTACGTTCCTCTTTTTTCCGGAGAGACGTCGAACACCGTTCCACTCCCGATTTTTATTCACTTATGTATTTTTAAAGTACTTACGGTTTTCGATTTTTACGAAAATATCCATTCTTATTTCGCACAGAACTACACTAAATTTTTTAATTAACCCAGGGCACGTACTGCACGAATAAAATGCGAACCTTCGTGTTCAAATAGAGACTAAGATCGAGCCTCCACGTCCAGTATTAACTAAAATATGAGTGTTATAAGATTTCATGTTTTACAATTTTCTAGGTTACGTTTTAACACACTCAAATTTGTCACATTTGTCTCGCCTCTGCGAGGCCGAATTTTCGATTTTCCCTATACAATTTGGTATCACGGGAAAGGGCAAAGCTCCCCCTTTCCATCGAGACACAGAACGAGCTTCTATTCCAAGTAATTGCTTAATTATGAATTTATATGTACGTAGATGTTTTTCACTTTCTCACAAAAAAACCAACATTCACACGCCCGTGCCGGGCCGAATTTCCGATTTGGCCCGCACACTTCACTATCACAACAAAATATCGTCCTTTCCGATTAATTTGACACCTAGAAAGCCTCTCAACTCCCATTATTTCCTGTAAAATCACCGTTTTTAAAGTCCATGGTTTGCTTCCGCCATTTTGAATAACGTACAAAACAATATTCTAGGAATTCTGTGTTACAGGGGTGGGCAAAGATTACTTTGCATTAGCTTGGCATCCAGGGATGGCCAAAGTCATCGAAAATCGCAATTAAATTAATTCGTCATCCGATTGACCTGAAATTTGGTACTCGGGGGTTATCGACCACGCCGATCACGAATATGACGTCAGAATCGCAAAATTCAAAATGGCGACGCCAATATGGCGGACGATACCCCAATATCCATTATTTACTATAACTTTCTTATTTTCCAACCGATTCAAATGAAACTCGGTATTATAAAGTTACTGAAGTAGCTGATTGTGAATATGACATCGACATTGAAAAATTCAAAATGGCGGCGTCTCCATAGCCTAATATCCATTATTTACTATAACTTTCTTATTTTCCAACCGATTCGAATGAAACTCGGTATGTTGAAGTTACTGAAGTAGCTGATTGTGATTGTGACGTCGAAATGGAAAAAATTCAAAATGGCGGCCGAGTTGCAGGACACATTTTGTCATTTACGGTGCTATTTGTCTGAAAATAAGTATGTATGTGTTATCGAGGTCACAGATCACGAATATCTAATCGTAACTAAAAAATTCAAAATGGCGGCCTCTCCATAGCCTAATATCCATTACTTACTATAACATTCTTATTTTCCAACCGATTCGAATGAAACTCGGTATTATAAACTTACTGAAGCAGCTGATTGTGAATATGACATCGAAATTGAAAAATTCAAAATGGCGGCGTCCCCATAGCCTATCATTCATTATTTACTGTAACTTTCTTATTTACCAACCGAATTGGCTGAAACTCGGTATTTAGAGGTTATTAAAGTAGATGGTAACGAATATGATTACGGAACTGAAAAATTCAAAATGGCGATACAAATTGTTGGATAAAATCTGTCATTTACGGTGACATTCGTCCAAAAATAGGTCGGTGAGTGTTATCGAGGCTACAGATCACGACTCTGTGACCGTTGCTAAAGAATTCAAAATGGTGGCGTCCCCATAGCCATTTATTTTCATTTTTTTATTTACCGTCCGATTCAAATGAAACTCGGTATGTACAGGTTATTAGTATAGTTATTAATGAATATAACATCAGACTTACAAAATTCAATATGGCGGTAATCAAAATGGCTGACAACATGTGTCATTTATGAACCGATTCGACTGAAAATCGGTATCTAGATGTTTTTCATGTAGCTGATGACGAATCTGAAATCGAAACTAACAATCAAGCTTTCTACAATGATTCAAACTTTCTACAATGATTCAAGCGTTTCCTAATCGAGTGCGGAGCACTCGCATTGACAGCTTTAGCTGTCACCCCTCCGGAGGAGCTAGAATGGGCGATAGCCCATTCTAGTCATCAACACGGCCGGCGCGAGGCCGTGTGTATTATGAATAGGGAGTTGATCTGTACCCCTCTAAAATTGCGATTTTACAATAGGAACTCCTCCGAGGGGAGGAGGTTTTTCGGCGCGGGTCAGGCGTCGTTCGATTCGCCTGCGAATTTTCCGTCGCTTAGGCCGTATCCGGGGCGGGTATTTTTCGTGGTTTTTTAATTATTAACGAGTAAAAGTCCGCTATCTCTCTCGCCTGCTTTTTTTGGGAATGAGGAGTCGAGGGGTAAGAGAGAAAATAGGAGAGGTCGTTTTGGTATTTCGTAAACGTCAAAAATGTTCGATTTCTTTTCGTTCCTGTCGGGCTCGATTTTCGATTTCGACCTCGCAGCTTGCGGCTAGCTATAACTAGAACCTCTCCCCGTTCCGCCGCGACGCCGTACGGCGCTCAAAAATATGTATTTCAAAAAATACGGACGTTTTAAGATTGCACGTTTTTGGGCTGTTTCGAATCCGAAGCGAGACTCATTTTTTCGGTTTTTCGCCTATAACTCGAAAACGGCTGGAGCTAGCTCAAAATAAAAAAATCTCAAAGGACAAGAGCGTTTCTTTCCGCTTCCTCCGGTATCTTCAAAAATTCCGTACGTCGCTTCGTTTCGGAGATATCGGCCGAAAGGTGCGGTGGTGCAAAAAGGCAAAAAATATGACGTTTTTACCTTTAAACCTCCATAACTTCTAAACGGGGCCTCCTAGAGCAAAATACTTCGCCCTAACGAAAATGTAGAAAAATGAATTATCTAAAAGCCTTTTTTTTTGTTTTTTTCCAGCTTCAAAAATTAACGAGATACGGGCGGTCAAAGTGGAAGAATTTTTCGAAATTATGTGATATTTTAAATTTAAAAAATACCAGAAAAGCTAATTTTGTCGCGCTCCCCGCGGGCCTAATTTTCCGTTTTTCCGGTCAAACTTGGTATCGCCAGAAAGCTACGTTCCTCTTTTTTCCGGAGAGACGTCGAACACCGTTCCACTCCCGATTTTTATTCACTTATGTATTTTTAAAGTACTTACGGTTTTCGATTTTTACGAAAATATCCATTCTTATTTCGCACAGAACTACACTAAATTTTTTAATTAACCCAGGGCACGTACTGCACGAATAAAATGCGAACCTTCGTGTTCAAATAGAGACTAAGATCGAGCCTCCACGTCCAGTATTAACTAAAATATGAGTGTTATAAGATTTCATGTTTTACAATTTTCTAGGTTACGTTTTAACACACTCAAATTTGTCACATTTGTCTCGCCTCTGCGAGGCCGAATTTTCGATTTTCCCTATACAATTTGGTATCACGGGAAAGGGCAAAGCTCCCCCTTTCCATCGAGACACAGAACGAGCTTCTATTCCAAGTAATTGCTTAATTATGAATTTATATGTACGTAGATGTTTTTCACTTTCTCACAAAAAAACCAACATTCACACGCCCGTGCCGGGCCGAATTTCCGATTTGGCCCGCACACTTCACTATCACAACAAAATATCGTCCTTTCCGATTAATTTGACACCTAGAAAGCCTCTCAACTCCCATTATTTCCTGTAAAATCACCGTTTTTAAAGTCCATGGTTTGCTTCCGCCATTTTGAATAACGTACAAAACAATATTCTAGGAATTCTGTGTTACAGGGGTGGGCAAAGATTACTTTGCATTAGCTTGGCATCCAGGGATGGCCAAAGTCATCGAAAATCGCAATTAAATTAATTCGTCATCCGATTGACCTGAAATTTGGTACTCGGGGGTTATCGACCACGCCGATCACGAATATGACGTCAGAATCGCAAAATTCAAAATGGCGACGCCAATATGGCGGACGATACCCCAATATCCATTATTTACTATAACTTTCTTATTTTCCAACCGATTCAAATGAAACTCGGTATTATAAAGTTACTGAAGTAGCTGATTGTGAATATGACATCGACATTGAAAAATTCAAAATGGCGGCGTCTCCATAGCCTAATATCCATTATTTACTATAACTTTCTTATTTTCCAACCGATTCGAATGAAACTCGGTATGTTGAAGTTACTGAAGTAGCTGATTGTGATTGTGACGTCGAAATGGAAAAAATTCAAAATGGCGGCCGAGTTGCAGGACACATTTTGTCATTTACGGTGCTATTTGTCTGAAAATAAGTATGTATGTGTTATCGAGGTCACAGATCACGAATATCTAATCGTAACTAAAAAATTCAAAATGGCGGCCTCTCCATAGCCTAATATCCATTACTTACTATAACATTCTTATTTTCCAACCGATTCGAATGAAACTCGGTATTATAAACTTACTGAAGCAGCTGATTGTGAATATGACATCGAAATTGAAAAATTCAAAATGGCGGCGTCCCCATAGCCTATCATTCATTATTTACTGTAACTTTCTTATTTACCAACCGAATTGGCTGAAACTCGGTATTTAGAGGTTATTAAAGTAGATGGTAACGAATATGATTACGGAACTGAAAAATTCAAAATGGCGATACAAATTGTTGGATAAAATCTGTCATTTACGGTGACATTCGTCCAAAAATAGGTCGGTGAGTGTTATCGAGGCTACAGATCACGACTCTGTGACCGTTGCTAAAGAATTCAAAATGGTGGCGTCCCCATAGCCATTTATTTTCATTTTTTTATTTACCGTCCGATTCAAATGAAACTCGGTATGTACAGGTTATTAGTATAGTTATTAATGAATATAACATCAGACTTACAAAATTCAATATGGCGGTAATCAAAATGGCTGACAACATGTGTCATTTATGAACCGATTCGACTGAAAATCGGTATCTAGATGTTTTTCATGTAGCTGATGACGAATCTGAAATCGAAACTAACAATCAAGCTTTCTACAATGATTCAAACTTTCTACAATGATTCAAGCGTTTCCTAATCGAGTGCGGAGCACTCGCATTGACAGCTTTAGCTGTCACCCCTCCGGAGGAGCTAGAATGGGCGATAGCCCATTCTAGTCATAGTAATAAAGAGCAGTTGGTGCGAGCCCCTTCCTCTTTGCGATCTTAAGGTACATGCTGTCGAGACGCGCTTCATTTCGCCGGTCCGTGCCCGCCTCGAAAGTGATCGGGACGGAATTCTACAGTGTACAGGCTATACTCGGTTCCGGTATTTTTCCGGGTTTTTCCGTTATAATCGAACGAAAGTCACCTATCTCTCTCGCCCGCTTTTTTGGGGAATGAGGAGTCGAGGGGTAAAAGAGAAAATAGGAGAGGTCGTTTTGGTATTTCGTAAACGTCAAAAATGTTCGATTTCTTTTCGTTCCTGTCGGGCTCGATTTTCGATTTCGACCTCGCAGTTTGCGGCTAGCTATAACTAGAATCTCTCCCCGTTCCGCCGCGATGCCGTACGGCGCTCAAAAATATGTATTTAAAAAAATACGGACGTTTTAAGATTGCACGTTTTTGCGCTGTTTCGAATCCGAAGCGAGACTCATTTTTTCGGTTTTTCGCCTATAACTCGAAAACGGCTGGAGCTAGCTCAAAATAAAAAAATCTCAAAGGACAAGAGCGTTTCTTTCCGCTTCCTCCGGTACCTTCAAAAATTTCCTACGACTCTTCGTTTCGGAGATAGCGGCCGGAAGGTGCGGCGGTGCAAAAAGGCGAAAAATTTGACATTTTTACCTTTAAACCTCCATGTCTTCTAAACGGGGCCTCCTAGAGCAAAATACTTCGCCCTAACGAAAATGTACAAAAATAAATTATCTAAAAGTCTTTTTTTTTGTTTTTCTCCAGCTCCAAAGATTAACGAGCTACGGGCGGTCAAAGTGGAAGAATTTTTCGTAAATACGTGAAATTTTAAATTTAAAATATCCGGGAAAAGCTACTTTTTTCGCGCTCGCCGCGGGCCTAATTTTCCATTTTTCCCCTCGAACTTGGTATCGCCGGAAAGCTACGTTCTTCTGCTTTCCAGAGAGACGTCGCACGCCGTTTCACTCCCGATATTTATTTACTTATGGATTTTTAAAGTACTTACGGTTTTCGATTTTTACGAAAATATCCATTCTTATTTCGCACAGAACTACACTAAATTTTTTAATTAACACGGGGCACGTACTGCACGAATAAAATGCGAATCTTCGTGTTCAAATAGAGACCAAGATCGAGCCTTTAAGTCCAGTATTAACTAAAATATGAGCGTTTTAAGATTTCATGTTCTACAATTTTCTAGGTTACGTTTTAACACACTCAAATTTGTCACATTTGTCTCGCCCCTGCCAGGCCAAATTTTCGATTTTCCCTATACAATTTGGTATCACGGGAAAGGGCCAAGCTCCCCCTTTCCATCGAGACACAGAACGAGCTTCTATTCCAAGTAATTGCTTAATTATGGATTTATTTGTACGTAGATGTTTTTCACTTTCTCACAAAAAACCCAACATTCACACGCCCGTGCCGGGCCGAATTTCCGATTTGGCCCGCACACTCCACTATCACAACAAAATATCATCCTTTCCGATTAATTCGAAACCTAGAAAGCCTCTCCACTCCCATTATTTCCTGAAATATGGCCGTTTCAAAAGTCCATGTTTTCGCTTCCGAGATAAATTTCGGCCGGCAATGCAGTTCACTGAAATAAATGATACAAATTAAATAAAAATCGATAGATTGTCAACGGCATGGGTGAGCAAAATAAATATATATAGGGTGAGCCAAATTCATAGAAAAATCACAATTAAATCTATTTGTCGTCCGATTGGCCTGAAATTTGGTACCCGGGGATTATCGACCGCGGTGATCACGAATATGACATTGAAATTCAAAAATTCAAAATGGCGGCGCCAAAATGGCCGGCGACTTAGGTCATTTTTGGTCTCACACCGCTCAAAATCGGTGTGTATGGGTTTTCGAGGTCGCCGATTACGAATCCGGAATCAAAATTGAAAAATTCAAGATGGCGGCCGAGTTGCGGGACATATTTTGCCATTTACGGTGCCATTCGTCTGAAAATAAGTTCGTATGTGTTATCGAGGTCAGTGATCACGAATATCAAATCGTAACTCAAAAATTCAAAATGGCGGCGTCTCCATAGCCTAATATCCATCTTTTACTGTAACTTTCTTATTTACCGACCGATTCGAATGAAACTCGGTATGTTGAAGTTACCGAAGTACCTCATTGTGAATATGACGTCGAAATTGAAAAATTCAAAATGGCGGCCGAGTTGCGGGACATATTTTGCCATTTACGGTGCCATTCGTCTGAAAATAAGTACCTATGTGTTATCGGGGTTACAGATCCCGAATATCTAATCGTAACTCAAAAATTCAAAATGGCGGCGTCTCCACAGCCTAATATCCATCTTTTACTGTAACTCTCTTATTTACCCTCCGATTCCGATTAAACTCGGTATGATGAAGTTACTGAAGTAGCTGATTGTGAATATGACGTCGAAATTGAAAAATTCAAAATGGCGGCGTCCCCATGGCCTATTATACTGTAACTTTCTTATTTGCCAACCGATTCGGCTGAAACTCGGTATTTAGAGGTAATTAGAGTAGCCGATAACGATCATGTCTACGGAATTGAAAAATTCAAAATGGCGGCACAAATTGCAGGACACGATCCGTTATTTAAGGTGACATTCGTCCAAAAATAGGTATGTGAGTGTTATCAAGGCAACAGATCACGAATCTGTGACCGTCGCTAAAGAATTCAAAATGGTGGCGTCATCGTAGCCATTTATTCTAACTTTTTTATTTACAGTCCGAATCAAATGAAACTCGGTATGTACAGGTTATTAGTGTAGCTAATAACGAATATAACATCAGATTTACATAATTCAACATGGCGGCAACCAAAATGGCTGACAACATATGTCATTTATGGACCGATTCGACTGAAAATCGGTACCTAGATGGTTTTCATTTAGCTGATGACGAATCTGAAATCGAAACTAAAGATCAAGCTTTCTACATTGATTCAAGCTTTCTACAATGATTCAAGCGTTACCTAATCGAGTGCGGAGCACTCGCATTGACAGCTTTAGCTGTCACCCCTCCGGAGGAGCTAGAATGGGCGATAGCCCATTCTAGTTATTTATAGTTTTAAGTTACGTATCTATCCGGTGAAAATAAAGCCTCCAATGATTTATAAAATTTAGCTACTAAAACTATATACAAGTAAAGCTGCAAGTATGCTATAGACTTACCTAATGTAGTAAATGTATTTATAAGTAGTGCATGAACAGATTGGTCATTATGCGTATAATATGCATTTGATTTTTCTATGTGAAATATTTCATGGTCTCTATATTGCATAGATTTTCCATTTGGGGAAAAGTATAAGATATCTTCCTTTAGCGAAAACTTTGTATATCTTAAAATGGTTAGGTAATCATGATGATCAAAACTATTTTACAGTTTAACAAAATTTATTAAAACTTTTTCAATGACAATTAAAACACAATGTTGATTCAACACACAAAAGTAAAAAATGAATAAATCACTTATTTTGCTCCTTTACGTACCGAACCACATTAACAAATGATGAATTAGATAAATATGTATAAAGTAGATTTATGGTTTATAAACAACAATGAAAAACAGTAAAAACACACAACACACAACTCTGAACACGCACTTTCGCACTTAGTGTTGGTAGTTTGTGCTAGATTCTATTCTATATTTAGTAGGGAATCTAGCTTGCCGTACGATGCGTTTTGAAGGTGGGGGGGTCAACTCATATGTATACAATAACTAAAAGCAGTTTTCTATGTAAAATTTTCTGCCGAATTCGAATTACGAGTTCACCACTAAATTCGGAATTGCGAAATTAGAGAAAAAGTTGATTATTTCCAAAAGTAAGAAAAACACAATAAACATCAACTCATCATTATCGGTATAGTGTCTATATAATATAATTAAAACAATACCTCATATCTGTTTTATATGAAGTGAATAAATGTGCTCATAGCTCATCCAAATTTCCTCTAAATAAAGGTCTGCCATAAAGAACCTTAAAAAATAACCTACAGGAATCTAATACACTATCAGTTAGTTTGTAAGTTCTATCTCGGTTCGCTGCGCCAAAATGTGTTAATTCTTCTAACATATTTAACCTTTCACGTAATATTTTTACTACTGTCTTTTTGCCTTTCTTAAAGGGATAACTAACAGTATCCTTTCCAGAGGGACAGTAAACAGCTAGTAAAATGTTGGTCAGATTTCTTTTGTCGAAATCAAATGTACTAAATATTTGGGTAATCACATCATGACAAAAAATAAAAGATTTTTGCCGTTGAAGCCATATTTCAGTGTTTAGTATAGTCGCATAAAACAATGAAAGAACAAAAATATCAGTGTCCACAGTATATATGACTATTCTAGTACATTCATTTCTAAAAAATGACAAGATAGCAAAAAGTCTGGTACCTGCTTCTTCATGATCGGAAAAATGTAGGGATTTCATGATTTTCACATTATTTTGACCGCATAAAATAGTTTTGCTATTTTCTAAAAACATACCTGCAATAACAATCTGAACGTTTTGGTCTATTCTGAAATAACTTTCCTCAAACTTGCAAGCAAAAAAGTTCAAGAATTCTCGTTTATTATCAGAATGAGAAATATTTTTCCAATTCGGTATATCTACCCCATCGTTTACCTTATACAGACAGTACACTCTTCTTACTTTGGTCCGTCGGTAGGTTACACCCTTTTGGTCTCATGTTTATAACTAATTTCAAAGACTTTCCAAAGAGTTCTTTGAAAGTTGAACAGCCATAGCTTTGATGCCTTTGAATTAAAGACATGATGTCAATAATAAAAACAGTATTTTTCGGTTCTACTGGTAACTGACAAACTTCCACTGGTACCATTTTTAAAATAAAACATACATGAACTAAATAATAAAATACCTACGTATCTCTGATATGACTGAATACGGTTGCGAGTGGCTAGTAGAGAGCGCTCGCGCCGGCCGAGGAGAACGCGCAATATATGAGTTGTTACACTACTATTTATTTACAACAGTCATAACAGCCAAACTAAGCATTCTAGAAAAAAATTCTTCAAGTCAAAAAGTTTCTATAATTCATAAGCTTTATTTTCTCTCGATCATATGCCCATGTATCTTTAGTAATAAAAAAGTTTCTGGCATGTTATATTTTGCAATGCATTTTGGTGTTTTTGTGCGTTAAGCGAAGATTTTTATTTTTTTTGCCAAAAAACGACGTTGCTGAAAAAAGTTTCACATAAACTGTAAGTGAGGCCAATCTCCAAAGATATTGGTGTCAAAATTTGAAACAGATATCTCGAACAGTTAACGAGGTATTGAATGAGAAACAGACAAATAAATGTTTCCCGTAGTTTTTAGAAATTAGCCCAAAATTGCATTTTTTTCCATTTCGCAATTCTGGATGAAGGGGTGAACTCAAAATTCATATCCGTCATGAAATTTTACATGGGAATCCGTTTTTGGTTTTTGTATATGTCACAGTTGACCCCCCCTTGCTGAATTGGAGGTCTTAGATTCCCTACTAATTAGACCTTCGGCTTCGCTCGGCGCTCAGGGTAGTTTGTTACCGGTAGCGGCTAGACGTTTGTGAGAAAACTAACCTGCAAAAAGGTTGCGAAGACATGGATAACCAATGCAAAATATTATTGGAACAAATAGAAAGAATGAATGAAGATCTCAAAAAACATGATCAACTTGCTTGTAATGAAGCATTTTTTAATATGGAATTTGCAACACAAACCGCCGTTTATTTTTATATTTAGAATATTAAGATTTTATACTGCAGGTACAAAGTGTAAATAATTGTAATTTGATTATTTACTTAGAGATATTAATTATTGAGTAGAAATAAAATCCGCTAGGTAGCGCTAGTTACGCACTATTGACCCTATTTGATTCCACGTAGACAAGCCAACGGCATTGGCTTCCTGGAGTCTCTTCGCTCAGTTGTGTCTACTGGATAGACATAGCTAGAAGTAGGCAGGAAACTGTTTGTCAACTAACCCGACTGTGAGGAAGTAAGTAGCTGGGATTTTGGTAAGCAACTTGGCTGGTGCGAAGTGCCGTAATTATAAATTATATTTTGTTTTATTTTTCAGATAAAAGGCGTCCGCCGCTCTGCAACGTTCCTAAACTTTCTTAGTTATTCAGTTAGTGGAGGGAACGTTGAATGTGGCAAATATTTGCCGGCCACAACTAAAGTGGACCGTTGTCACCGAGTCATAGGTCTCGGGAGGTAGCTGGAGACGTCTAGAAGGGTATTTTGTGAAGGGAAGCGTTCCCTGTATACCAGTCGTTATTACTGGGAGTTTTTGGGTAAAAGGTGGGTCCCGTGATTTCCCCTCTGGCCTAGTTATTCGACCAGTCAGTCACGTTGGCCCCTGGACACCCAAAATACTGTCCGTACTGCCGACCTGCGTATTTTGCAATTTTATTTTCTTGGGGTTGTTATATTAGCACTTGTTGTTATTACTGGGGGATTTTTGGTAGAAGGTGGGTCCCGTGATTTCCCCTCTGGCCTAGTTATTCGACCAGTCAGTCACGTCGGCCCTCCGGACACCCGAAACACCGTCCGTACTGCCGACCAGTGTATTTTGTTATATTGGTACGTTGAGTGTTGGGGCACTGAACACTAGCCTGGTTACGAATAACGTATTCTTGTATAAATTGTATTGCATGAACTGTTGAATATTGCTTCCTCCCGCCTGGTAACCGTACCGTACCGACTGTATTATTACCCCTGCACTTCTGCCCCCCTCTCGCTCATTGCCTCATTGCTGTCAATAACCGTTTAACCGCCTGTGTCACAGTAGCCTTCCAGTTTTAATCTCTAGGTTGTCTGTATAATAGTTTAAGGTATAGTATTGTAAATAGTAGGTGAAGGACAATAAATATATTTTTTATATCTAAACTAAACCATGCGTTTTACTGTGTGTGTGTGTGAAGTCTACTATCCCTAGACCCTCTGAACATACCGTTTCTTCACTGTAGCTATCCCAGCCCTACTGCAACAGGCTACGTTAGGAGGCTAGTGTGGGGCCTTTACACCACGTAAAAAACTGTAAAGGTGGCGCCCGAGCTTACCGTTCACCGACAGCACAAAGCTCGAGTGTTAGAGTGTGACGGGTGAACAAAACGTCACAAGCTGACAATGATAAAAGCACATCTGAAATCGTGCGCCTTAAACACAGTATCCGCCAAGTTTAAACCCTTAAATAAATTACCAAAGTTGGATTTCCCGAAAACAGGGCGGAGCTTCTCGTGGCGTCATTTTGCATATGCTGATCGAGTGAAAGTCAAGTATGTATGGAAACGGTGTTTTATTGTTAAATTGCATCTTGGAAAAAAAAACACTTTTTTTATTCAAACGTCAGATTAACTCATTTCATGACATTAAAGTTTATAAAGAAAACTCAAACCCTTTCGCTGCAGCGTTTATGCAGTATGACGTCGCGAGTCGGCGAAGCGCTTTGTACTGAAACCCAATATTTAACATTGAATATCTAAGGATTGGATATAATTATTTTAGCAGCTTGTCTGAGTCATCGAATACTATTGAATACCAAAAATTAACGAAAAATAAATGATCGGTAACAAGCTCATTGTGGGGTGTATATGGCAGGTACCTTTTTTTTTTTAAATTACTGCTATGCCACTGAAAACTTAACATAATTTTTTTAAATTGTGATTATGTTTGGCGAAAAAGAAAAGAGCCTTTGTTTTTATTTATAATACTGTTATGAATTACACCCCCTTGGAACTGGAGATGATACGCCTATGCCTACTAATTGTGACTGGGAGCTGTCAGAATGAAATGGACTTTTTCTGGAATGTTGTTGGAGAAGATTCTTGAATGTTTCTAGATGGATCTAGAGAGTCAGGTTTGGAGTATCTAAGGCGCGATTACCCGCGCGGAAAGGGAAGTTTTATTAAGAAGGCAGTTTATAAAAGTGAACAAGTTGAAAAGTGAAAAGTGAGGTTAAATAGTAAACAAGTATTGTACAGTCAGTAAATTGTTAAATAAAGTGTTAGTAGTGGTTTATCTCTTGTTGAAATTATTTAGAACCCACGGATTCATACAGGGTGTTTCCTAAAAGGTGGAAAATCCGCGACATTGGTGTCAGAAGTGGGATTTTAACAAGAGGATTTTTCGGAAGTGTTGAGAAGACTGGGACAGTATTCTCGGAGTTGGTGCTAACACAGGAAGGACTAATTTACTGGACATTGTTCGAGGATTATTTTCGAACAGGAAAATAGTGTTAAGTGCGTTTTTAGACATTGCAGAACATTTTTGTTAGGACATTAGTGATAGTGATTAAATCCTTTGAACTAAGAAGAGATAAAGACTCTGAACAAGACTTTCGTGTAGTTATTAAGTGCATTTTCGTGAACTTTCTAGAACTTTTCTATTTGGACGAGTAAGGAATGCACACCTGAAGTTGAGCCCGAAGAAGTGTTTACTATTTCAGAAAGAAGTTAAATTCCTTGGTCACATAGTGTCTTCGGAGGGAATACAAACGGATCCCGACAAAATTTCTGCCGTACGAGATTGGCCAAGGCCATCTAACGTTCATGAAGTACGAATCTTCCTTGGCCTTTGCTCTTATTATAGACGCTTTGTGGAAGGGTTTGCAGACATTGCGAATCCATTACACCGGCTAACAGAGGAGAAAGTTCAGTACCAGTGGACACCAGAGTGTGAAACGGCATGGAGAAAATTGAAGGCAGCTCTATGCACTGGTCCTGTGCTAGCATACCCACAACGGAATGGACTTTTTATTTTAGATACAGATGCCAGCAATTCTTCGATTGGTTGTGTGCTGTCCCAAATTCAGAACGGAGAGGAAAGAGTGATCTAGTACTTCAGCAAGGTGCTCTCCAAACCAGAACGGAACTATTGTGTAACCAGGAAAGAGTTATTGGCCATCGTCAAATCAGTGGACCATTTTCATAAGTACCTCTACGGACGACATTTCAAAATCAGGACCGACCATGCTGCGTTGAAATGGCTGTTGCAGTTGAAAACCCCGGAAGGTCAACTGGCTCGTTGGATAGAACGGCTGCAACAGTACGACTTTGAAATCGAGCATCGACCAGGAAGATCTCATAAGAACGCAGACGCTTTATCTAGAAGACCATGCAAGGACGACTGCAAGCACTGCCGCCATGTGGAGAAACAGCAGGGCACGGGAGTAGTCAACACTATTAAAATGGACATTCCAGATGATTGGACAACTGAAGCCCTGAGACAAGAACAACTGAACGATGCAGAGATTGGGGCTATATTGAGAGCAAAGGAAAAAGGAATTCGACCAGAGTGGAAGGATGTTTCAGACAAAGCAGTTGGATTGAAGGCTTTGTGGGCACAGTGGGACTCACTTAGAGTTATGAACGGGCTGTTAAAAAGAGCATGGGAGAGCCGGGATGGAAAGCAAGTTGTTATGCGTCTAGTGATTCCCAGGTGTCGAGTACCGAAAGTACTTCAGGAAGTGCATAATGGAGCATCCGGTGGACACTTCGGCGTTAACAAGACCCTGAATAAAGTACGTGAACGATTTTACTGGGTAAATAGTCGTCAAGATGTTGAAGCTTGGTGTCGTAATTGTAAAATTTGTGCAGCCAGTAAAGGACCACAGACTAGAAGTAGGGGTGCAATGAAGCAATATAACGTCGGGGCTCCTTTTGAGAAGATTGCGATCGATATAGCCGGACCATTCCCAGTAACCAAGGACAGTAACAAGTACATACTGGTTGCCATTTTAGTAAATGGCCTGAAGCCTACGCAATTCGGAACCAGGAAGCGGTTACTGTCGAGAAAAGTCTTGGTAGATAACCTGATATGTCGGTTTGGTGTACCCCTGGAGCTGCATTCAGATCAAGGGAGAAATTTTGAGTCAGGGGTATTTCAGCAAATCTGCAAGTTATTGGGAATACACAAAACACGGACGACAGCCCTTCACCCGCAATCAGATGGAATGGTGGAGCGACATAATAAGACTATGAAAGAACATCTCTCTAAAGTCGTTCATAAAAATCAACGTGACTGGGATCTCCACATACCGTTTTTCCTCATGGCATATAGAGCTGCTATCCACGAAACTACAAAACAGACTCCGGCTCGCGTAGTATTTGGACATGAGATCAGACTGCCATGTGATTTGATGTTTGGAACACCAGGTGGAGAACGGCTTCCTGTGAACAGCTATGTAGATGAAGTGAGTGAACGGCTAAGGAATGTCCATGAGTTAGTTAGAGACCAAATCACCATAGCCAGTGACAGAATGAAGGCTCGATATGACCGTAAGGATTCAAGGCAGGAGACCTGGTTTGGCTGTACAACCCACAGCGGAAGAAAGGAAGGTCACCGAAACTTCAACCGCCTTGGGATGGACCGTATACTGTTATTACCCGAATTAATGACGTCGTCTATCGAATTCAACGAAGCAAAAAGTCCAAAATGAAGATCGTGCATTTGGACAGGCTGGCGAAATACATCGATGATTCTGAGTTGCCTGATCGGGACGATCAGGCTTAAGGAGGGGGCAGTGTTATGAATTACACCCCCTTGGAACTGGAGATGATACGCCTATGCCTACTAATTGTGACTGGGAGCTGTCAGAATGAAATGGACTTTTCCTGGAATGTTGTTGGAGAAGATTCTTGAATGTTTCTAGATGGATCTAGAGAGTCAGGTTTGGAGTATATAAGGCGCGATTACCGGCGCGGAAAGGGAAGTTTTATTAAGAAGGCAGTTTATAAAAGTGAACAAGTTGAAAAGTGAAAAGTGAGGTTAAATAGTAAACAAGTATTGTACAGTCAGTAAATTGTTAAATAAAGTGTTAGTAGTGGTTTATCTCTTGTTGAAATTATTTAGAACCCACGGATTCATACAGGGTGTTTCCTAAAAGGTGGAAAATCCGCGACAATACATTGTTTTCGAATTGTTAGTAATTGGGTTTTATCTTCTTGGGATTCATAATAATTTGTACCTACTTATTTTCCATGATCTTCATTTAATTTCAGGAAAAGTTATATTTACGTTTCTTGGTGAAAGGTGCTGTTAATGAGTAAATTAATTTCTAAATTAAATGAGGGTGATAAGCAAGTATTAGTATTCACAGAAGTACAACTTGAATATTCAAACATTTATTTTATTTCACAACATTACAAAGAAAATCCAAGACTACTTTTTCTCGCAAAATTAACTGAGGAGATAAACTTGTAAAATATTTTCTTTTGATCAGCTATATAGGAATGATTTTTGTAAAAGGAAGCTGGTATACTCTATAACTCATCACTGGTTGCTACATCACCTTATTTTTTGTAAAGTGTTGCTTAATTAAAACAACGAATTTTCATAGCAACACTGCAATATTTTGTACCGCCACAGAAACACATAAGAGATTTTTCTTTAATTCAAAACGTCAACGTTTCGTTGGTTCATTGCTCGAAGAATGTACCAGACTAGATTTTTTGGTACACTCTTATTACTCGCTAAAACGACAATCCCACGTAAACATATAAAACGTATTACTTTTTCAATGATCAGTTTTGGTAAATAACAGTTTTCCTACTTTTTCGTTATTTATTATTTTTGGATAATATAAATAAAAAAGTAGCTCACAGATAGTGTGACATTCTTATATATTATGCTGTTTTCGGTGTCAGCATTCGAATTTTATAGTCCAGTTAACGAAGCCCAAAAAAGGCCGAGTAGTTCCCTAAACAACATATTAAAGATCCTGACCAGTGGATGGTCTGCGGGAGGGTGGGGATGGCTTGCAGGTCCCCTTTCCACGTTTTTCTTGAAAACTTGAAAACCATGCGCTCTAGCGAAGAAGTGTCTATATACAGTATTAAACTACATGAAATTTCCTACAAATAGGTTTAGAATGTCACGAAACGTGGAAATGTTAAATTTGAGTGGAAAAATCTGTTTTCATTATCTATCCTCTTTAGACGGCCCACCCTGTATATTTTCCAGTGAAAAGCATTTCTTCGGTGGCAGTAGCGTCGCCAAATTTGACTATTCTCGTCAAGTAGTTTTTTAGTTAATGCACCAACAGGCAGACTGACAGACAGACAGACAGTCTGACGGAATTGAAAACATATATTTTCGTAATCTACACGATCTAAAACATGAAAATTCGAAATAATTGGAGGGTGATTTTTTCTCGAATACAGTACTTTCCTTCGATATGCGATTTTTTCACCCTCTGTATCTCATAAATTATTATTCCCAGAAAAAAAATGTATAGGAACTTATTTGCAGGAAATTTAGTATAGTTTAATATTGTACATAGATGCTTTTTCGCTAGAGGGCGTGGTTTTCGAGTTACTCAAGAAAAACGTGAAAAGGGGACCTTTAAACTACCCCCCACCCCTCCGCAGATCATCCACTGGTCAGGACTATTAATATGTTGTTCAGGGCACTCTCTCTGACAACTGTACAAAAATAGACCACTACACGAATTTTTTCACCTATTTTTCCTTCGTTGGTTGGACTATTAGAGATAAATTCGGAAAAGATATTCTCTTTAAAAAACACAATTTAATACGCTTGTGATTTGTAAGATCAATTTTGATCGGGAGATTTGTCACCCCAGTCTTCAAAAAATCCCGCAGCCTGGGCTAATATATAAACCCCGCAGGTTTTCCGGCTCGTATCATGAAAATGGATAATCTTAGTATTAAATCAGTAGTGCTCCCTCCTCTTTAACCCCAATCCATTCAGGTATCCCCCAGGAATCATCCCTTGGCCTTCTCCTTTTTAACTTTTATATGAACGACGTGCCACCACTACTTGGCAACTGAATAATACTAAAGGGTGGGTCGTATCAACTCATTTTAAATCAAAATCAGCTTAATCAAAGAACAAAATACACGATTGTTGTCACATTCGTAACTATGGATTTTGATCCTTAATTAAGGTCATTTGGATTTAAACTTGGCCGATGCAACACGCCCTGCGTCTCTATGCCAACGACACGGCAGTATTAGTAACATTCAAGGAAGCAGATATAATGACAAACATACTTCAAAAATATATTAATGCAACAACCACATTTCTCTATATAGACAGAGACTAACAATCAACCACATAAAAGACAGACATATATTTCACTAAAGAAACAACAGATATTACACAAAGAATTAATATATCAATAACCAGAACCTTGCATGGCAAGAAAAGGACATCCTAGGTTACTCTTAATAATAATTTGTTGGTGTTGTGTGTAATTAAATAAGAATCCATATTTTTCCTTAAAAATTATTACAACTGTCTTTTGTTTCCATGGCATACTTGATGAAGTAAGGAATCTCTCGATATGGGGTGAAGTTAGGTATATGGAATGCTTAAGTAACTCACCCTAAAATTCAGTTTTCTTTCGAATGGTGTGAAAAAAAATAGTAGGTGCCATTTGAAAAAATTGACTTTTTGACAATTTTTGATTGCGACATTTGAAAATCGACTGCGTCCATATGGTACAAAATGGGACCACCGATGGGACATCAAAAGTTAGCCTGGACTTCCAGCTAACTGCTTCACAAATTTGGTTTCATAATTTTGACAGGTTTGCGAGATACAAATTTGTTCGTAAACTACTACAGCGGCAATTTTTTTCAAAAAATTGGACATATGTCAAAAATTGTAATAGATAAGTTAACATAACTTAGGCTCTCTAAACTCAGAATTAGAAGACCAATCTAACCATGTAAAGAAAAATATAGGTTTCCATTTAAAATAAAAAAGTTGATACCAATTTTTGGCACACTCTGTATAGTTGGAGGACTGAAAATATTTTAGATGGAACGGGCATGATCGATTATGGCTGCGTACCAAATTTCAAGTTTCTAATCCAACTGCAAGTTGAAAAACTTCTAATGAATGGCCTACGTGAATCACCCTGTATATATATATATGTATGTAAAACGACAGTTTCCAAGACATTATTTCTAGGTTAACGATAAGTTCCAAGACTTTTGATGGTTGCCGAGACCGTCTTGGAAGTTTTTTGTATTTAACGATTACTACCAGGACAGCCTTGGAAGGGAGTCATGTTTTCCAAGACCGCATTTTAGATTATTTGTCAACAATCGATAAATTGTATAAATATTTTAATTTCAATATAAAATAGTTAATATTCTGTCAGTTTCTGCATTAAGATTCACTAGATGTTATATTGCACACCCCTCAGCAAACTACATGATGGTGTATCTATGTACGAAAACACTCTACAAGTCGCAATTCTTGAAGAAATCACCTAATCCTTTTTTATTCTCTTCCTCAATTTATCAGAATAGAAACCTAATGAAATTCATAATGATCCGTCCAATAGTTTAATTATTATATATGATTATTTAACCCAGTGACAAATTTTCGTGGGACACTCATCTAGTCCTCGACGTGTATTGAATAAATGATAATAATTTAAATAATTCGTTTAACTCGATCTAACTCAAAGACGGAACAATGAATTAGCTTCAAATGTTTACTGGAATATCACTATATATTTATTACCACAGTGTGTTTATATGACGGTCAAATTTAGATAGATGCAAAAAATATGATTGTTTTTCTAAATCTATGTCGATAATATATGAGAATCTGTATTAATTATTCTAGGAATCCAGAAACTTTTTTATCTTTAGAAATAGATATAGTCTATCGAGAACAAATAAAGACAAAGGATGGAGGCAACTTTTTTATTTGGAACTTTTTTCAATGGTTTTCTTTAGCTCGAAATGTTGTGTGTATGTATGTATGTATATTCAAATCTGGTGATCGAATTTTTGACCACTTCTCGATATCCAGTCCCGCTGTAATTTTGTAACTTTGGTTCTGAAGGCAATATAATATAATATGTTCAATAATATACGGTAGATCCAATATGGTGGCCATTACAATATTGAGGATTATCTCTTTATTTACAACCACCTCGAAATAGGTATCAAATGAAAGGCTATATAAATTAGAATACTATAAGCTGTGTAACGTCATTCTAATCCAATATGGCGGCCGGCACAAAATGGCGAATCGCCAATTTATTTTTTACAATCCCCTCGGCATGGGTATCAAATGAAAGGCTACGGCATGTAGAATGCAATAGGCTATGTGACGTTATTCTAAATCCAGTGTGGCGGCAGACACAAAATGACGGATTGCCTATTTCTTTACAAGAGTTTGACAAGAGTAAACAAAATGATGGCGTTTGAATTTAAAAGAAAATGACGCAGACAGGATACTAAAAATAAAAAATAAATATATTTTTTTAAAGAATGGTTTTCTTTTAAAACTGAATTGCACTAAAAAGTAGAAAATAATTTTTATTCAGTGATTCAGTGGAATTGCAGATCTATCAACTCCAATAGAGCTAGCTTTCATAATTTCATACGTCAAAATAATATTGACATAGCAATATTGTTAGAAACATGGTTGAAGCCTGCTGCAAATTTTAACATCTCTGGTTTTAGTACAATTAGAAATGATCGTTTGGATGGTAAAGACCTATCTTAGTGTCAAATAAAATTGACTTTGTTGTTAAGCAATTGATGGCTAATTACAACGATGATATTTTGGCTTGCGCTGTTACTCTTAAGGGTCAATATAATCTTGATATTTTGTCAATTTACCGTGCGCCACATATTATCGCTTCACATAACGACTGGAAAAATCTGTTGTCTCAACTTTCCGCGCCCCTCCTCGTGGGTGGAGATTTCAATGCCCACAACAATATGTGGGGAGATCTTCAAAAAATGACAACCATGGTAATGCGCTTTTAAGAGCTATTGATGAATGTAATTTGGTTGTACTTAATAATGGTGACGCTACGTATTTAGCAAACCCAACTTCAACCCTAAAATCAGTGGTAGACATAACAATGGTTTCGCCAAACTTAGCTGGATTAGCGAATTGGGAAGTATATGAGGACACCTTGGGGTCAGATCATTTTCCTATTAGGTATAATGGAACTTGTCAACTTTAAAAATCCAACTGACTTAATTTTTCCTAGCGCTAAATGGAATTTCAAAAATGCTAATTGGGACCTGTATTATTTGCAGTTAAATGAATATTTTCGATACTCCCCTCCTGTAAACATTTCTGGTCAGGATATGTATAATTTCTTTATTAAAGGTGTCACCGATGCCGCCGACAAAGCGTTTGGTATAAATCGGCCGTTTTTACAAAAAAATATAAAAAACCCTGTATGGTGGGATAATGAATGTTCGCAGGCAATTACTAGCAGAGAACTAGCTTTAAACAAATTTAAAACGGAGCCATCCTAAGTAAACTATCTTAAATGTAAAGCGGAGTTTGCTAAGGTTAAACGGTTACTGAAAAATAAGGCTAGAAACAGTTGAAAAACGTTCTGTAATAACTTAAACAAGGGTAATAACATAAACAATGTATGGCAACAAATAAAATTAATGAATGATGTACACAATAAAAATCACGGCAGGAGATTTATGCGTGAGGAGACCGCTCAGGACTTCTTCGACTTGTTAGCACCTGACATGGTACACTTAGACACTCCACTTATACCTCCTAATGATAATGACAACCACCCACTAAATACCCCCTTTACTTTACACGAACTCGATATGGCCTTGAAAAGTAAAGTTAGCACGGCTCCTGGTGACGACGGTATTATTTATCCTATGATATCAAATATGCCCTTGTCAGCCAAAGTATATCTGTTGGAAATTTTTAATAGGATTTATTTATATGGCGAACAAGTTGACAATTTCAACAGCTGTGTCATAGTACCAATCCCCAAACACAATAAAGATTATAATGATGCCAGGTCCTTTAGGCCTATCTCGCTGATGTCTTGCTTATTTAAAACGCTAGAAAGGATGGTTAAGTTTCGAATGGAGTGGTGGCTAGAATTTAGTAATACACAAAAAAAATTTCAATATGGTTTTCGTAAAAGTTACGGAACACACCATGGTCTATGTAAACTTATTTGCGAAGTACAAACCAATTTTTCCAGAAATAACTATATAGGGGCTATCTTTTTAGACATCGAAGGGGCTTACAACTCTGTTGACTTAAATATATTAGAACATAAGCTGGGAAATTTTCATCTCCCTAGATTTTTATGTCATAATATTGTTAAAATGTATAAAGACAGACATATTTTTGTGAGAATGCAAAATAATATTAAAATTGGACCTAGACTGGTATCTCATGGCATTCCCCAGGGATCCGTGTTGAGCCCTCTACTGTTTAATATCTATACACAGGATTTTGGTCCCATCATTATGTACAACGTAGTGCAGTATGCAGATGATTTCGTCGTGTACTGTGAAGAGAGAAAATTAAATGTTTGCATACAAAAGTTAAGTGATGCAATGGAGATGATTTCATCCTGGTGTGATCAAAACTGTCTAAATATATCCTTTGAAAAAACATGCTCGACTATCTTTACCAGACATCGTCTCCCTAACTATGAATCCTTACATCTGGGAAATCGTGATATCCGTTTCCAAAGAGAAGTAAGATATCTCGGCATGATTTTAGACCAGAAATTATCATGGAAAAGCCATATTAACTATATTGTCGGAAAATGTGAAAAAGGCACAAACGCTCTTCGTTTGTGCACTAAAGTCTCCTGGGGTGCTGATATCAATGTCTCTCTTATAATGTACAGATCGTTGATAAGATCGGTGATAGATTATGGTTCCATATTTTACGGCTCAGCCTGTAAAACTTTACTATCCCGATTAGATATGGTCAAAAATAAAGCCATTAGAATCTGTCTCGGAGCTATGAATTCTTCACCTATTGAAGCTATGGAAGTTGAGTGTTTTAAAAGCATGGCTAACATAAGCAATATTATATCAGATCTTTGTAAACAAGACCTCACTAATCTCTTTTGGCGAAAGAAAGCGAGCCCTCCACTCGTTGTGGCCTTTTCTGATACAGCTACCTTCGACGATTTAATATTCAACCAATGCTCCACAGAACTCTTCAACTGCAACCTTGATGTCAGTCAATATTCTCCTAAAATAGAATTCCCCCATTACACAACTTTACCTATCCTGAATAAAAACATTTTTCATTAGATGCTTGATGTCTATAAAGAAAACCTCCCAGTCTTCACTGATGGCTCTAAAAGCAATATAGGCACAGGATGTGCCTTTTATATCCCTGACCTTGATATAGGACACAAATTTAAGCTTCCTACACAGGCCTCCATTTTTACAGCCGAAGCCGTAGCTATTCAGGAATTTTTGAACTTTGCAGATTTCCTTAACTTTCCGAATATAACTATTTATTCTGATTCTAAGAGTGTCTTGAGTAGTATTGATAACTGTAAAGAACAATCGTCACCGGTGATTGTGAATATTGTTGCTAAACTGGCTTCCTTGTCACAACGGGGGGTTTCTGTCAACCTTGTCTGGATTAAAGCACATTGTGACCTGTATGAAAATGAAATGGTCGACAAAATGGCTAAGGAAGCCTCGATAAGTGGTATTCCCCTTCCAGTTAAAATACCTGCTACTTATTTATTTACCATATACAAGAAAAGGCTCCTTAAGAGATGGCAATATCAATATGATCAGAAGTACACGGAGCGAGGTACAAATTATTATCTCTTAAACCCTCTGATCGCTGAATCTAGATGGCAGGACAGTTTTCCAGTTTCGAGACCATTTTATTCTACTATCACACGTCTGCAACTTAATCATGGTAGATTTCCAGATCACTTATTTAAAATTGGAATTCTAAATAATGATCTATGTGCTTGTGGACAGAAAGGGGATATTAATCATATTTTATTCAATTGCTCTTTACACATCCCTGAATCAATGAGCCTGATAAGTGAACTAAGAGATATGGGTTTTCAGCTACCAATGAATCTTAACTACGTTCTTTCAAGCAAAAATGTAAATGCCTACCGGGCAATTTATAATTTTTTATCTCGATGTGGTATAGTGATTTAACAGTAGTTGTCGGTCGTCAGTCTTTGCTTGTGATATTTCCTAATATGCCTTTGTTTTTATATCCTCTGTGGTTTAACCTACTATCCGCGGTTCAGTCTATGTGTAATTTTAAGTCGTCCTGATGAACCCCTGGACGTGAAATGTGTGTATCCTTATTATCCTTAATACTTCCTTCTTTTTTCCTCATTTGTGTAGTTGGCTGATGGAATTCATCCAAGGCCAAAAATTGTTAAAAAAAAAAAAAAAAATGTTAAATAACCGATCTTCAAATGATTAAAATAATAAAATTTGGTAAAAGTACAATGTTCAAAGACGAACTGATCAGCACCGAGAGTCTAGACCCCAAGCCGCAACAAATAATCCCGCATGAAATTGAAATATTTTGTGGGAGAAACCTTTCTTTGTCTGCGACGCTGCTAATTATTAACAATAAGATAGTAAAATAAAAATCAACCTAACTAAGTTTACCTAAGGAAAATACATGAAAGAATGAATTCATTATAGGAAAAAGAAGGAAGATGTTAAAAAAAGTTCAGTGTGTGCAAAAATTGAACCCACCGGGACTTCTCGCATCCTAAGCGAGAACATTACCCATATGCCAACCATGCACCTAACAATTAGCGCTATAGCACGGAATAAATAGGTTGAAACACGGTACAATAACCAACCAGCACTAATGCAGATGCGGGGCGGGGCTATTTGTTTCCGATTGGGGTGTATACGCTAGTCCGATCAGCTGGCGTCAGCAACTATATGCGGCGTTGCCAAATCTATCCCTACTGTTTCTCTCGCCAGGTACGACATCTATTAGCGAATCGATAAACTTGAATGTTTTCGATTCACTAACAGATGTCCCACCGCTCCCGATATAACTACCTTAAAGTACCAATTTATTAGTCACAACTTTATTTTCGGACATAATTAAGAGTTAATTAAGCTGAAGGAAGACCGTCATTCTATTTAGAATGAATCATGTCATATGTGGAGCAAACTGTGATTTAGTTATCTATGTATTAATAATAATAATAATAAATGAATTTATTGAACCAAAATTGATTCAACAGGCTATTGACCGAGGTCCTTCTACCTATTGTTACAATATATTTATATAATTTATAATTTTTATACGAATCTAGTGATTACCTATATATATATATATTTACATATTTATAAAAAATTATATATACTATCTACATAAAAAAGAAAAAAAAAATGGTAGTGAATAATTTTACAATATTCAAGTAGAGTAGTGCAAAATTTTTTCTTGCTCCTTTTTATCAATTTTCAATTTTTTCTAGAGTGGTTTGTTGGGGATGTTTGATAATGATAATGATAACAATCTTTATTTAGCACAAACAGCTATTAAACACAGATGAAGTATACTTACTTAAAAATACATTTACAGTTACTACGTATTACAAAAAAGAAATACATTTCATTATTTAGTTTAGGATATAATATTTGTTGATTAATTATAATTACCTTAATATTTAACAATCAGCCTAATGCATAAAGTAAACTAGAATTATTTATTCATGAATTTATACAAATATTTTTTATTCTTTATTTTTATTCTTCGCTTGTTTTATAAATTCAGGTAATTTATTAAATTCTGCCGCTCCGTTGTCGTATATGGAGGATTTTGTTTTTATTAAGTTTGAAAAATTAATGTTTATATGATTTCTTTGCCTTGTGTTATAATTATGAATATCCCCACGATGTTGAATATTTGATGACAAATATGTTGGTAGTAAATTATTGTGCAGTTTATATAAGAATATCAGTGTCTTGTACTTTATGTTTATATTGTCTTTTACCGAGAACCAATTTAGTGCACATTGCATTGTTTTTATATTAGTATATATATTACATTTTAAAATAAATCGCATACACCTATTTTGAAGTAGCTGCAGTTTAGATATATATATAAATTATGTGATTTATGAGTAGGTAAATAAAATTCAAGAAAATTGTTTTTGCGGCAAAACTAATTTTTTTTCAAATGGAACCATATTGATACCGTGGTACCATTTATTAGTACTATTAATAGTTTTTAATGAGATTTCGATTTTTGTAGCATTACACGGGTCATTTAGAATAAATCGGAACCGTCATGGCACACTTAAATGGAAAACTAAAAATTATATTATTAAAAAAATTGATGTTTGAAATGTCACTTATTTGACATTGTTGGCTTCAGAAAATTATGCAGAATTCAAAAATGCAATAATATATACGGTGTTCTATTTAAAAATCGAAAGTTAGTGTCACTTCCGGCGAAACCGGAAGTGAAGAAAAAATCAATTGTATGTCAAAAAGTGCCGCTTATTATGTATATAGTATATCCGATATTTCAATCAATTATCTTCAATACTAAAGGAGAAAAGGAGAGTATACCATGATGCTGTTACACTCGGTATGTCGGATACAATTAACTCTCGCAGTAAACCACCAAAGGTTACATTTAGTTATATCAATGGTGATACTAGCATTGTATATCTCTCATCCCAATTATGAAACGAGAAGTTACAGTAGAGTGTAGCTAATATTTTTATTAGGGGTTACAAAAAACGTATAGTCTTCTGAGGGCAGGGCCAACCCTTAATTTTGCAAATAGGTACAAAAATATGGTCCTTGAGGGGGTTGGAAACTTTGATGTTGCTGACCCTAAAGTAGTCCTGAACTTTAGTACTTTATAGATTAGAAATTACCTTAATGTAGCCTGTATTTTGAAATGATTATGTCTATGAGGGCTATTCTATATTTCTTGATAGCGTATTCCGGAACATGCTTATAGATTTTGAACAAACTCCAGCTAGACCTCATTGTTATACAATCTATAAGATCTAAGGTCACTTGTTTATTACTTCTCTTTCATATGAATGGCTCTAATAAACCATTAAATTAGTTTGTGTGTTTAAATTAAAATAAATTATCGAGTTGAAGTACTGGTCACGAATATTTTGCCTAGCGCTTATGATTAACTTTAGCCTTATTAATATGTAATACCCACACATTGCTGATATATTTTATTTCTTTGGTTTTCAGAATTAGAACATTTGAAGACAAAATACAGACAAGTAAATATAGAATACTCAACACTTGTAGGCATGTATAAGCTAAAATTAATAGGGTCTGGAATTGACAGACATTTATGTTCGAAAGTATCAGAATTAACGCAAGAGAAAACTAACCTGCAAAAAGGTTGCGAAGACATGGATAACCAATGCAAAATATTATTGGAACAAATAGAAAGAATGAATGAAGATCTCAAAAAACATGATCAACTTGCTTGTAACGAAGCATTTTTTAATATGGAATTTGCAACACAAACCGCCGTTTATTTTTATATTTAGAATATTAAGATTTTATACTGCAGGTACAAAGTGTAAATAATTGTAATTTGATTATTTACTTAGAGATATTAATTATTCAGTAGAAATAAAATCCGCTAGGTAGCGCTAGTTACGCACCACTATTGAATACTCAACACTTGTAGGACATGCCTACAGAATTAGAACATTTGAAGACAAAATACAGACAAATAAATATAGAATACACAACACTTGTAGGCATGTATAAGCTAAAATTAATAGGGTCTGGAATTGACAGACATTTATGTTCGAAAGTATCAGAATTAACGCAAGAGAAAACTGCGAACGTCTAGCCGCTACCGGTAACAAACTACCCCGAGAGCCGAACGAAACCGAATGCGAGTAACTGGGGGGAAGAATTTAAACTAATTAAAATATAAAAATGTATTTCAATTTAAGTCAAAATATTAATTACTGATTTATGGTTTTACTTTTTTGTTTAAATAAATGTTATGAACCAGAGTTTTAAAGAATTCAAAAACTGTAGGTATGTATATCTATCAAAATCTTTTAATTTAAATACCTGCATAAGTAGGTATAATGAATATAATAATCAAAACCAAAATATTGTTTTTCCTGTTGCCTTTCTCTTTTTGTTACTAATTCATAACATATACTTACTGTGGTAGGTAAATAGTATATTTACAGCAAGTACATCATTTAAGTACTATTAGTAGTTTTACTAGCTGAATTTTATAAATTATTTAAAGCTACATTTTCACTCGATCGCTAAAAATAAAAAGATTCGATTTTTTCGTGGCGTCCCGTAGAATTGTTTGGAAGTCTAACAAAATTATTATCTTAATCAATTTTGATCAAAGTTAGATAATTTTTTTGACTTTCGAAAAATTCTGGTGGGTGCCCCAAAAAAAATCGAATCTTCAATTCAGTACAAATTTCTGTTAAACTCAATTTAAAAATAATATGCAGATACATTTTATTATGATGAGCAGTATAAAAATTATTTATAGTTTTAAGTTACGTATCTATCCGGTGAAAATAAAGCCTCCAATGATTTATAAAATTTAGCTACTAAAACTATATACAAGTAAAGCTGCAAGTATGCTATAGACTTACCTAATGTAGTAAATGTATTTATAAGTAGTGCATGAACAGATTGGTCATTATGCGTATAATATGCATTTGATTTTTCTATGTGAAATATTTCATGGTCTCTATATTGCATAGATTTTCCATTTGGGGAAAAGTATAAGATATCTTCCTTTAGCGAAAACTTTGTATATCTTAAAATGGTTAGGTAATCATGATGATCAAAACTATTTTACAGTTTAACAAAATTTATTAAAACTTTTTCAATGACAATTAAAACACAATGTTGATTCAACACACAAAAGTAAAAAATGAATAAATCACTTATTTTGCTCCTTTACGTACCGAACCACATTAACAAATGATGAATTAGATAAATATGTATAAAGTAGATTTATGGTTTATAAACAACAATGAAAAACAGTAAAAACACACAACACACAACTCTGAACACGCACTTTCGCACTTAGTGTTGGTAGTTTGTGCTAGATTCTATTCTATATTTAGTAGGGAATCTAGCTTGCCGTACGATGCGTTTTGAAGGTGGGGGGGTCAACTCATATGTATACAATAACTAAAAGCAGTTTTCTATGTAAAATTTTCTGCCGAATTCGAATTACGAGTTCACCACTAAATTCGGAATTGCGAAATTAGAGAAAAAGTTGATTATTTCCAAAAGTAAGAAAAACACAATAAACATCAACTCATCATTATCGGTATAGTGTCTATATAATATAATTAAAACAATACCTCATATCTGTTTTATATGAAGTGAATAAATGTGCTCATAGCTCATCCAAATTTCCTCTAAATAAAGGTCTGCCATAAAGAACCTTAAAAAATAACCTACAGGAATCTAATACACTATCAGTTAGTTTGTAAGTTCTATCTCGGTTCGCTGCGCCAAAATGTGTTAATTCTTCTAACATATTTAACCTTTCACGTAATATTTTTACTACTGTCTTTTTGCCTTTCTTAAAGGGATAACTAACAGTATCCTTTCCAGAGGGACAGTAAACAGCTAGTAAAATGTTGGTCAGATTTCTTTTGTCGAAATCAAATGTACTAAATATTTGGGTAATCACATCATGACAAAAAATAAAAGATTTTTGCCGTTGAAGCCATATTTCAGTGTTTAGTATAGTCGCATAAAACAATGAAAGAACAAAAATATCAGTGTCCACAGTATATATGACTATTCTAGTACATTCATTTCTAAAAAATGACAAGATAGCAAAAAGTCTGGTACCTGCTTCTTCATGATCGGAAAAATGTAGGGATTTCATGATTTTCACATTATTTTGACCGCATAAAATAGTTTTGCTATTTTCTAAAAACATACCTGCAATAACAATCTGAACGTTTTGGTCTATTCTGAAATAACTTTCCTCAAACTTGCAAGCAAAAAAGTTCAAGAATTCTCGTTTATTATCAGAATGAGAAATATTTTTCCAATTCGGTATATCTACCCCATCGTTTACCTTATACAGACAGTACACTCTTCTTACTTTGGTCCGTCGGTAGGTTACACCCTTTTGGTCTCATGTTTATAACTAATTTCAAAGACTTTCCAAAGAGTTCTTTGAAAGTTGAACAGCCATAGCTTTGATGCCTTTGAATTAAAGACATGATGTCAATAATAAAAACAGTATTTTTCGGTTCTACTGGTAACTGACAAACTTCCACTGGTACCATTTTTAAAATAAAACATACATGAACTAAATAATAAAATACCTACGTATCTCTGATATGACACTGAATACGGTTGCGAGTGGCTAGTAGAGAGCGCTCGCGCCGGCCGAGGAGAACGCGCAATATATGAGTCGTTACACTACTATTTATTTACAACAGTCATAACAGCCAAACTAAGCATTCTAGAAAAAAATTCTTCAAGTCAAAAAGTTTCTATAATTCATAAGCTTTATTTTCTCTCGATCATATGCCCATGTATCTTTAGTAATAAAAAAGTTTCTGGCATGTTATATTTTGCAATGCATTTTGGTGTTTTTGTGCGTTAAGCGAAGATTTTTATTTTTTTTGCCAAAAAACGACGTTGCTGAAAAAAGTTTCACATAAACTGTAAGTGAGGCCAATCTCCAAAGATATTGGTGTCAAAATTTGAAACAGATATCTCGAACAGTTAACGAGGTATTGAATGAGAAACAGACAAATAAATGTTTCCCGTAGTTTTTAGAAATTAGCCCAAAATTGCATTTTTTTCCATTTCGCAATTCTGGATGAAGGGGTGAACTCAAAATTCATATCCGTCATGAAATTTTACATGGGAATCCGTTTTTGGTTTTTGTATATGTCACAGTTGACCCCCCCTTGCTGAATTGGAGGTCTTAGATTCCCTACTAATTAGACCTTCGGCTTCGCTCGGCGCTCAGGGTAGTTTGTTACCGGTAGCGGCTAGACGTTTGTCGAACCATGCTGCAGAGGAGGGGATCCGAACTCTTGATAATTTTGCAGGCTCCATCCAGATTATTATTATTATTGTTATTATTATTATGAAAATAGTATTTAATAATATTATCTTACTAATGCAAATGATGAAATGCAAATTAAAATAGATACCGGGCTTTGTAGTTTGTGGGTGGGATGTGGACACTACCTGCCTCATCTTTTCCCTTTCTTTTACAGTCGTAATTTTTCGCCGAACATCGTTTCATTTTCGTAATTATGTAACGCATTTATTACGATTTGTTATTTGTTTGTGCAAGTGCCCACCCACAGCTAAAAGCCACAGGACGCCACTGTTATTACGGCGATACCGTTGCGATGGTTATTACCTTTTGCCGACTCCGTATACCTATGCAACTAAATATACTCCTAATATTGAATTATAAAAGTTGAAGAGGTGTAAAGACCTAATGAATACAATACTTATAAATAAAGAATGAGAAGGGTATACGTAAATATCCACGAGTAATAGAAGCTGATATACAGCATAGTTCAATCGTTGTGAAGAAAAGGTGCAGCGAAGTACAGCTGTTATTGCAAATATTAATAAACTGAACTATAAAGGTTACTGGGTCTGATTGAGGTGAAATCATTAAATTGTGAAATCATCACATAGTGAAAAGTGAATACCTACATGGATTAAAATGGACTGGCTTGAATAACTTTGTGTTGCTATTAGGAGTCATTTTTAATGTGATAAAAACAAAAACACCTATAATTACAACAATTTTCACATTATTAGAAGAACCGCCCATTCTATAACAAAAATAACCTTCTGGCGTCCAGCCAATAGTGCTGGATTTTTACACATTACTACAAAGAAAAAGAAGTGTGGTCAGTTGAAAGTTGTCCGCTCACGCTTCCTGACGGATTTTTAAATTTGACGGGCTTTACTTTGCGCGCGCAATGGATCAAGCACCAGTTTCCTGTCTCCCGACAAACACGAAAATGTCAAAGGCAAAAAGAGTTTTGGAAGAAGCTCGGGAAATTCAAAATCCCGAGCTAGATTTGATGGACAAGGGTGTTTCCACCTTCGAGGAGATGCCAGGCTTATGTAAGTTAATGAATATTTAATGGTGTAGCAAGCCGTCTTTACCAAATTTGGTAAGTTGTTCGATGGCTTAGAGTAAAGTGGGCGTGGTTGAAAGGAAGTGGACGTGAGAATGTATTTTGGGCGGTATAACTTGTTTATGTTCAAACTATGATCAGCGTTTAGCCATAGACACTCGCGTATTTATTTAATAAAAAAAAATTAAATAACATAAAAGCTAAATGACCTGTGTTGTATAATAGGAATAAATATAATTTTAAATAAAATATCTTTTATGCGTGACCTATCCACAAACATTTTTTTACAGATTTCATTTGATTTGAAATTTCAAAATTTATACAGCATTTTTATTATTAAATAAGTGCCATGTTTTGCTCTTGGGAAATTATTTTTAAAAGCAACCAAAACTTACTTATTGTCAGAGGTCGGAATTACCTATTGAATATGTTGTAAAACCAGGGTTGGCCTTAGGTGAATCAATATCCATCCTTGAAATTTGTTTTAGCGAATTCCATATTATCCAAAGCTGCAGGGCAGTCGAGGGAAAATCGGGGCCCGGGAGTAGAAATATACGGAGCCCCCCTCGCAATCAAAACTTGCATATGCATCTCCAACTTTTCCTAAATTTGAGAAATTCGAGTGGAATCCGGGCCCCCTGAACAACTCCGGGCCCGAGGGAATAAAGTCAATTTATTATAAATACTCACGCGAAGAGAACTGGACGTATTCAATATTAAATTAACGTACACAAGTATTTTTCAATGCCGATTACAAAAATAAAAGTATATTAATAATATCTGTTCTAAATGTTTTGGAGTTAAACTTCGGCGTTTTTCATTGAAAATCCATTTATATTGTCAGAAGGCAACTGGACGTCGACAGATGTAACTGGGGCAGACTTAAAATATCTAAATTTTTGCAAAGTCACCATATATTCATGCCCAGTTTAGCAAAGCATATTTCTTTGCCATTTAAAATTTCTATATTACACCTATCATCGTAACAAATCCAGGATTTTTTTAAGCAGTCTGGAATTGCAGCTTTCATATAATTCACTCTATCGGTAAGAAATGTACAGGTAGCGAATGCTAATGCATTCGCTACCTGGAATAATAAGAATCACATTAGTGATTCTTATTATTCCAGGTAGCGAATGCATTAGCATTCGCTACCTGGAACCCGCAAGCATTGATTGTTTCGTCGACGCTAACCCAGATCTACTTTCCATTAAGCTCAGAAGAAATTTTCCGTCTAATATTCTCGCACTCCGTAAATGAATATTTTTTTCTTAGTGTAGACTCCGAAGGCACCTTAACATTGCAATATTTGCCACCAATTCATTTTTCCAAAAATTACATCGCGTGTCACTGTAAATAATGCAATACAGTTCTCTACAATGAAAATGTAAATCAGCAATACGCGAATCCAAAAATTATATTTTAATTCTGGAGATAAAATAAACTAAATAAAAGACTATTAAGTTTACATTTTTATTTTTTAGTAAATATGACCAACATAACAAGACTCACCTTGAGCCACAACAAAATAAAAGGTAGGTAATTTTTGTTTTATTTTTATATGTTGTATATTAACAAGTATTTTCTTTAGTTGTACCACCAGGACTCGCCAATTTGACAAATCTAGAAATCTTGAATTTGGCCAACAACTTTATTGAGGAACTGCCGCTATCCTTGTCGTCAATGCCCAAATTACGAATCTTAAATTTATCTATCAATCGCCTTTATAACCTTCCAAGAGGTTTCGGAGCTTTCCCTGTGTTGGAGGTGCTTGATCTTACTTATAACAACTTGAAAGAAGATACTTTACCTGGAAATTTCTTCATGATGGGTAGGTATCGGCATAGCACCATTGTTTAATAGTAGAAGTAGTAATTTATTCATCTTAGAAGTTCATACAAAATGTCAGCTTAGACTGGCCAAAAAATTATTTTATCAATTGTTAGTCTAGAGACCTACACTTGCACCCACTTACACTCTACGGGTGCTTCATAAGTTTCTCCAGAGATTATAATTCAATATATAACTCGTAAATGTTAACAGGCCATACATTTTAAATAACGGTTTACAACTTGAAAGAGGATGAGACTTACTCATTCAGTATAAGGTCTTTTTTGTACCGACAAATTCGTTTAAATGAGGTGACGGGCCCCAGAATATTAAGCCATATTGTGAAACTAAACGCACCAATCCATAGTAAGGAAATTTTAATAGGTCAAAGGTTACAGTATCCCTTAATTGTTTTATTATATAATAGGTTATACTTCTTTGAGTAGATTACATTTATGAGTGGTTCCCATGTCAGCTTTTCGTCTATGTTTAACCCTAAAAATTTAATAGTATTTGCACTTTGTATAGTTTTATTTTGTACTTTTAATAGATCGTAAGAATAATATCTTTTGGCAAGAATTGCATGTAGGTTTTGTTAGCGTTTAAAATTAGACCATCGGTTGTAAAGTAACTTAAGATATCATTTGAGAGATCATTACATCTTTGTACAAGTTTTTTCATATTTTCGTCTTAATATACTTGTATCATCTGCGTAAAGTATAATACGGCCTGCTGTACCACACAGCTCAGTTATATCATTTAAAAAGGTAATGAAAAACAATGGGCCCAGAATGGTGCCCTGAGGTACAGATTTACTACTACTTTTTTTATACCACTGTTTTTTTCTGCCTGATTGTCATAATTAAAGTGTTTTTAACCATAAATAAAGTATTATGTTCACACTCAAAGAAAATTTAAAATTTGTGAAAACACCCAACTATGTTGTCTTCTTTATATCTAGCTGTGTACTTTGGGTTATTTAATTCTTCATCGAGTTTTCCCATCTTACAGAGATTCATGCATACCAAACATGAACGTAACTCATGACAATATTTTACCTGAGAATATTTACACGTTTTTTATTTTTCAGAAACTTTGCGTGCCTTATATTTGGGTGACAATGATTTTGAATATTTACCTCCAGACATAAAGAATCTAAAGAATCTACAAATTGTAAGTAGCTACATTTAAATTAATAGACCCGAGAGAAACGTTTTAACTTTTTTTCAGCTTGTACTGCGGGAAAACGACCTCATTGAATTACCAAAAGAAATAGGAGAGCTGTCTCGTTTAAGGGAGCTCCACGTACAGGGAAATAGGCTCACATTTTTGCCACCTGAAATTGGTAATCTAGATATGGCTTCGAATAAATCAGTATTTAAATTCGAAGGAAACGAGTGGGTGGCCCCGATCGCTGATCAATTGCAATTAGGCGTAAGCCATCTCATGGACTATTTAAGAAGTGAGACTTACCGCATGTGAGTAGTAGATAACTTAGTTTTACCATATATCTAGTCAAAAACCCTAGGTTTAATGTTTGCTTATGCTTGTGATGTCCGAAATTTTTATTAAGCAAAGTTGAGTTTGCTCCAAGGTTTGTGTAATCATTATGGGCTATTTTGTTATACCTTACTTGAAATATAAAAGTTTCAGAGCTTCTGTACCTAATTGGCAAGAACTAGAACAGATTTGTTGAAAAATGTGCAACCATAACGCTCTTAATGCTGCAGGATGCTTTTCATAGAGGCTATGAGGGTTTAGATTAAAAATTAATGTTCGAGTATTATCCAAGTTTAGTTTCAACTTAACATTGTTAAAATAAGATATTGCTTCTGACTGCATTTTTGTTGTTGTGATGTTTTGGATCATTTCTAGTTGAAAGTAGAGTGGTATTATCAGCATATATAACATTTTTGTAATTATTTGACTTGAAATATCATTTACATAGATGATGAACAGTATTGGTCCCAAGATGGATCCTTGTGGTACTCCATACTTGAGAGGCCCTATAAGTGATGTAACGTTATTTTTAACTACATACTGATATCAATTAGTGACATAGGTTTCGACAAAAGAAAGGGCAGGTCCTCGACTGCCATAACATTCAAGTTTTAACAGCAGAATTTCCAAAGAAATCTAAGAAACAGGCTTTTGTCATATTTCCATTTTCGAATTTGTTTGTGATACAATTTACGATGTCTGACAACGCTTTAGTTGTAGATTTTCCTTCCATGTAACTGTACTGGTTAGGGTTTAGTAGTTTTTTAATTCACTTCCACATCGACGTAGAGGATTGTTTTTAGATAGTTTATCAATCTGATCTTATACGAATGTATGTATTTGCTTATGTGAACGATAAGATTCTCGTATCAAAACATTATATTTATCTGCGTGTGAAGACCGTCTCTGGCATAACTACTTTTGTGCCAGGGTCTGATGATTATATATGTAATGTCTTATTTAAATTAAGGTTTGTGCCCTAACAATATACACTATATTATCTAGGTAATATTTGTGTTACGTTTAAACTGTATTTTTTTCCAGATTATACAACAGGTTTGCTACCAACAAGCCCCCTGTACCTCCACCATGTGCAGACAAAGCCAAGAAAATTTCAAGGATTCGTTAGTGTTTGTCTGGAAACCGAAACCAAATAATCTCGTGCCTAATACTGCCTTGTTAAGATTAATGTTAATTATTATTTTATTTTAATAGATAATATATATAGTCTATTTATTTTAAATAATTTTATACATAACATTTTAAATATGTTAATGAAAATATATGTATGTTTTATGTGCCTTTTTTAATACTTATATTTACTAAATTATTAATATTGTGTTATTTATTCACTATATACCAGTAACCTTATTAGACCGGCCGTCGTAACTTTAGAAATTTAAAACAGCCATTTTATTAACTATTCTTATAGGAAAAATTGCCCTGAATACGATGGTGAAAAAGAATCTCATTTTTTTTATGTTTGTTGACTTTTTAACGAAAACGTGTGTTGGACAAAAAAGTCAAGATATAAAAAATGAAGATGTTATCAATACGTGTCGTTTGAGACTTGTGGCAACCTCTTATCTTTGACCGTTCAATTGTTTTAAACAAAATATTAGTCCTAAATTAACAATTTTTTTCTCTTCAACAAAAGGCCATACGGATATTTTATTGTGGTCAAAATGTTGCATTTTGTTCATAGAATTTACAATTTTTTTTCAGTATCGATATATCGCGTATTTTGCAATTGTTGCTGCTTTATAATTTTTTTAATATCACCATCGCGTTCAGCGCAATTTTTCCTATTAGAATAGTCAATAAAATAGTTTTAAATTTCTGACCAAAATCGATGATTTTGACTTTACAATGACCGGCCTATATATTTTTCGAGTTTATTCAGGTTGTCTCAATTTTAATAAACCAGATTTCGTGGAGGTATACGAAAGACAATCCTACATTTTTAGTCCGTGAACAAACGTCTTAGCCTTTCTTTTCCCAAACACAGGATGCAGAAGTTTGCAAAAAATTACCTATATCTTGGAAAACAAAGAAATCTGTATGTTTCAAATATACTAGAGCTCCAATGTAAATTTGAAAAGAATTATTTCAATATAGTTTCTAAGGTGTATGCTGTATATTTTTGTAATTATGAAGTAGTAATTAATCGATAACAAAGAAATCAACTAGACACTTTTTCCCACATGCCCATATATTATATATATAATTAATTTCCAATCGATCAAGCACAAAAAAGGGGGAGTCAATTTTGTCTAGAAAAAGTTAGCCGTTTATGCGAAGAGATGCCGAAATCGCATAAATTTTTTAATACCATTGTATGGTTTACCAAAAAAATTAAAGTGCCCGCAAGAAACTAAAAAAATTCACGGATACGTAGGAAGGCGAGAGAAATCGTATGGCGCAAATCGCAGCTCTGTATCTGGTTTCGTTTTCGAGATTGAGCCATCATCGGAAGTAGGTAAAAAGACCCATTTTTACCTACTTCCAATGGCTCAATTTCGAAAACGAAACGAGATACAGAGCTGCGGTTTGCGCCATCTCTCCTACGTCGTCCTAGGCACCCCTGAATTTTTTCCAGATTCTTGCGGGCACTTTCATTTTCTCGAAAAAATCATACAATAATATTAAAAAATGTATGCGATTTCGGCACCTCTTCGCATAAGCCGATTTAACTTTTTCTAGACAAAATTGACCCCCATTTTTTTTGTAGCATAGCTTGCAGGTCATTTAATTTCTGAAGTGTTTAGAAAGAAGGCTGGGGTCTATTATAATCTTGTATGTCAATTATTTGCCAAAATTATAAATATGTCACCTCCAGTATGGTTAAGAGATACCAATTTGAATGATAAAAGACACATCAAAACAAACCAAATTAGAAACTACTCATCTTCTAGTGCACAAAGAAATAGCAGAGATAATGTGGTATCCGAGTTACTAGCAGAGCTTCAAGATATTCTTTGTGAAAATGCTAAATTGCAAAGTCAAAATTCCTCATTAAAATCAGATATGGCGGAGCTGCAGTGTAAGAATGATAAGCTAGTGGACGCCATACAGTCAAGCAAAGAAGAGTTCGAAAAGGATTTAAATAAGCTCCAGGATGACATACAGAAAAATGAGAGTAATCTCATTAATAACAGTAAAAAGTGTCTACAGCAACAAAAAAAGCACATTCAAGAGGTAAGTACTAAGTATAGGCATTAAATTACGAACGTACATATCTTAAAAGTAAATTTGAACATTGATTCATATTATGTAGCTGCGTACAATGTAAAGCTCTCTCTCAACTTTGAATAGTATAGAAGCCAGTGCGCAATTACCTTACATATTTATATCAGACATGATTCATCCCTTTGCCTTAAAGAGCATGGCAGACAACAAAAGTAGGTAATATGAGAATTTTTCCTACTGGTGTTAACTTCATTCATAAATGAGTGAATTCAATAATTAATTTACCAGCATTTCTCTAAATATAATTAGTAACTTACCCAAGAGCAATATGTACGGGAGAGGGGGATACTTCATCATATAAACTGCTGACCACTCGAACTTACACATAGAGACTTTTAGGCAAAATTTAAAGTTTAATATTTTCAACAGGAATGCAAATTTTTGAACGCGGTTTGCAAATTTTAAGAGCTAGTTTTTTTCGGATTAAGCTGCATGACGTATATTTATCGTAGGACCATAAGTTTATTATATACGGGGTGATCAATGAAGTCATGCAAAAAATCAAAAAGTTTGTATGAGTGAAATTTCCGCAAAAAATTTTGTTGGTCGTTGCAATATGGTTCCTTACTAAGGTAACATCAATATCTCTAGACGGTTTTGTCAGTTTTTGGATTAAGGCCCTTAGGCCTTGTACACACTACTTAACATAAAATTTGGATACCGAAATCTTTAAAATGCTATAACTTGACATTGGATTGACGGTTCTTGATGATTTTTGCGGATTTGGAATCCTTATTTCACGTAGATTTTCTATGGTCTAAGCATTTTATTTGAGGGTTGAAATTTACACATTATACCGGGTCGATAATAAACAAAAACGTAGGGTACGACACGCTCTAAAGTTTGGCATTATTTAAGTTTTTGTAAAAATAAATTCTCACCTCAAGTTGTTTTTATTTCATGTTCTTCTCACTGTTCTGTCCGAAACTCACACCCCAGTTTGTTGTCTCAAAGAATCATTCAGTTTTACAGAGTTCTTTGTCCACCCCCATCCCCATAATTATGATCGGGTGTAATTTCTACGCGACGCGTCAATTTCAAAGTAGGCATTAGAAAAACAAATTTGTTGCTATGGAATTAAAAACTGTTTACATTATTTTAGAAATAATCTGACATATTTCAATGTTATAATTTTGTAAAGTTTAATTAATATGAGGCGTGTAACCACGGCAGAAAGGGAAAATTGCATTTGACTTCTCAACGAAGGAATGTCAAAACAGCAAGTTGCGCACATTTACAATGTCAGCCGAAAGACAATTTATAATTTAAACCGCCGCGTCGAAACTACTGGTGATCATAATTATTATGGGCATGGGGGTGGACATACAAAAAAAAATAAACCAAAGAACCGAAAGAATTTTAATGAGAGAAACTATGCGGAATAGAACAAAGAACTCTAGAAAACTAAATGACTCTTTAAGACAACAAACTGGGGTGAGAGTTTCGGACAGAACAGTGAGAAGAACATTAAATAAAAACAACTTGAGGTGAGATTTTTTTTTTTTAAACATAACATAGTGCCAAACATTTTAAATTATAGAGCCCGTCGCAGAGCAAAATGTGTGCGGTTATTACAACGCCATAGAGCGAATAGGCGGGCATGGGCAAATCGGCATGCGAATTGGGGTAATGCAGAGTGGAGCCATTGTTTATTTACTGACGAAACAAGATTTAATTTGTTTCACTCTGATGGCCGAATGTTAGTTTGGAGAAGGCCAAATCAGCGATATTTGGAGGAAAATATGGCCCCTCAAGAAGCATTTGGTGGCGGAGGTGTTACAGTGTGGGGAGGTATAAGAAATGGTAAAACCGAGCTTCATTACCAACCAAACCATTAATGCTACTGTTTATCAGGAGGAAATTTTGGAACCTATTGTTGTTCCTTTTGCTCGACATTACGGCCCAGAAATTCTATTGGTGGATGACAACACTCGACCTCACAGAGCGCGAAGGATCACAGAGTTTTTGCAGGCACAAAACATCAATAGGATGGACTGGCCTGCAAAGTCTCCGGATCTTAATGTCATCGAACACGTTTGGTCTTATTTAAAACTTAAAGTAAGATCTCTTGATGTACCCCCTGAAACCTTAGAAACGCTCAGTGAGGCCATTCGTGAAGAATGGGAGAATATTCCACAAGATTTTATAAATAATCTTGTGGATACTCTACCAAATCGATGTCGGGAAGTAATATTCCGAGCAGGAGGACCAACAAAATATTAGCTTCTCTTTTTTTTAATTAATGTACCTAATTTTAATTAGGTAATTTTAATTTAAGTTTAAATTAAATTAATTTTTAATTTTTTAGTTAAATTTTTTTTCAGTTATTAAAAATTACCAGAATTAGAATTATAATTTTTTTAAGAATTGAGTTTTGGTCGCTGTTAAGCAATGTTGTATATTGTAGAATTTAATGTAATAAACTTATTCTTGTCGCTACGTTTTTGTTTATTATCGACCCGGTATAATGTGTAAATTTCAACCCTCAAATAAAATGCTTAGACCATAGAAAATCTACGTGAAATAAGGATTCTAAATCCGCAAAAATCATCAAGAACCGTCAATCCAATGTCAAGTTATAGCATTTTAAAGATTTCGGTATCCAAATTTTATGTTGAGTAGTGTGTACAAGGCCTAAGGGCCTTAATCCAAAAACTGACAAAACCGTCTAGAGATATTGATGTTACCTTAGTAAGGAACCATATTGCAACGACCAAAAAAATTTTTTGCGGAAATTTCACTCATACAAACTTTTTGATTTTTTGCATGACTTCATTGATCACCCCTTATATAATAAACTTATGGTCCTACGATAAATATACGTCATGCAGCTTAATCCGAAAAAAACTAGCTCTTAAAATTTGCAAGCCACGTTCAAAAATTTGCATTCCTGTTGAAAATATTGAACTTTAAATTTTGCCTAAAAGTCTCTATGTGTAAGTTCGAGTGGCCAGCAGTGTAGTATTAAAATTATGGTCTACAAAAAGAAATGCAAACATTTATCAAGTGTGGTGGTTTCAACCATAAGTGAAGTCAGTGCATATCCACACTACGTTGCCGAAAATGTGCCGATGAGCATAACTTGAGTGACTGTAGCTCTGCAATTTTAAAATGTGTCCCCCAATTATAATATTGTACGATGTGATCCTAAATTTGCGGAAACGAACAAAAGTAAAGGCTGGGGTACATAAAAACACATACAGGGTGTTTCAAAGTTAAAGGTACATACGTTACTTGTGGATAGAGGGCACTTTGGCGGTTCCAAATTACCCGGCATTGATGCATCCATCGTCCTTCCTTACCTATTGATTTTGGCCAAATCTTTCTTTGATCATAACTATCGAACCGCCCTGTATAATCAGTTCATAGTTAGAAAATATGTTTCACTTATTTTTCTCGATAGAACTTCATAATAAACAAAAAAGAAATCCAGGCCCGGCTTAATAAAAAATTTACAATATATACGAATAAAAATTTCTGCTGCTTGGTTTTTCTTATTTGTAATACATCTAGGTATATAAAAAAATAGTTTAGTGATGAAATAGTTAAACGAACGAGAAATACACCATATTACGGCTGATAAGCAGACACCATTTTATGTGTGATATTTCTTTCGTTTCCTTACAAATTTGTCAGTGGATCTACTATTAATGTTCCAGATTTTTATATTTAATGTTATAGATTGAGCAGTTAAAGGTTGAAAACGAAGCCCTGAAATCAGAGATTGCAAACCAAGCGACAGTCTCTACAGAAAAAATAAGAAATCTCGAAAGTGAATTAAAACTGTTGCAAATGAGTTTTAGCAATGCTCAAAGTCAAAACGAAGAGAATGTAACTAAGTCATCGAAGTATAAGAGCAAACTGAAGTATGCCATCACGATTATAAATGACTTGAACAGTATGCTTGTCCAGCATACATCTAAATCTGTCTCTTATAGTAGAGAGACACAGACAAAGGATGAAGGGTGAGTATATCCTAGTTTTTTCATCATGAACTAGCTCGGGAATTTTATCTGTGACGTGAAAATCAGGGATGCCTGTCAGCGCGGAAAGATTTTTATGCAAGTAAGACACAATATATCTTACCTTGCACGTTTTTAGGGAATATCATAATATCTAAGTAGTTAGTTAGTTTTTTCAAAATAACTCAAAAACAATATAAATTTGGAGATCTTGACAAAAACACTTTTGCAGAAAATTAAATTTCCCATCCAAGTACGTTGTTAATATTTTTTTTTTCCTATTTTTAGTATTAAAAATAATTAAAGAACAAAGTTAAACATTTACGAAACTTCACTTTCTTTTTTCTTTACCAGTAATTCGCCCATAACTTTTTTTTACGCCATCCTAGGTATATATATATGTATGACCAACGGTGACCGAGATATCGCCATTCAAAGTTGACCATTTTTTACCATATTTTACCGCATTTGCTCTCATACAATTTTCAGTGAATCAATTTATTTTTGTGCGATAAAACAACAACTTTAAGATAATTTAATAATAATACAAATGATTGTTTAATGTTCTAAAATAAATATTACGTTTTTACGGAAAAGTAATATTACAAACAATTCATGTTTGTGATTGAGCTTCATATTAAAATTAAATTTTATTGTTTAAAATAAACTGATTTTTAAATAAATAAATACTGTAGAAAAACATAAACAATAAACGCATTTCAAAAAATTAAATTTGATTCGTGAAGGTAAAAAATAAGCATCTTTTGTCTCTTAGTGTTTTATTCCAAAGTGCTTCTTTCTCCCGGAAAAACATTTTAAAATATTAATTTTTTTGGAATTTTTTTAGGGGAAAAGGAAGCACTTTGAAGAAAAAGTTAGGGGGGGGGGGTTGATTATTTTTACCTAAAAAATATGCCTGAATATTTTGGGATCTTTCTAAAGTAGAAAAATCGGTAAAGGTATTTACACAGAACTTCCCTCTTTATTTGTGCATGGCTCACTCTAAAAAATTAATAATTACGAAGTGACATTGAAAATAATCGGAATAGTTATCACTATTATTACAAAGAACACCTGATAAGTTTTGCTCAAGAAAATATACAGAGTGCTCATCCAACAGCAAAAGTTCAATACTAAATAACAGGTGCCAAATATGGAAGGCTTGGGCAAATACCTTTATAAATGTCCATCATGACTGAATTATTTCTTGGGATGACCACCCTGTACATTTTTCAATAATAGTATAATAGGTGCATATGCCTAATATTATTGCCATCTGTCACATTTTCAATTCCACATACACGTAGTGGAGTGGAAGTATAGTGGTGGTTAAAAAATTTCATTTTTTTTTCAATTTTTCAAAAATGTTTTTAAAAAAATTTTCAAAATTTTTTTCTTCTGAAATAAGTTTAGAATGCCATGACACGTGGAAATTTTAAATTTGAGCAAAAAGGAAAGTTTCCTCCTATTCTACAGTGGTGTTTTTTTTTAATTGGTTTAGAATGCCATGAAACGTGTAAATTTTAAATTTTAGTAAAGAAAAAAAATTTTTCCATCTATTTTAGTGGTGAAAATTTTTTCAAAAATGTTGGTGAAAAAAATTTTCAAAATTTGTTTTCTCGAATAGTTTTAGAATGTCAGTCATGTCAAACGTGAAAATTTTAAATTTGAGGAAAAAAAAATTTCCATCTATTCTAGTGGTAAATTTTTTTCCAAAATGGTAAAAAAAATGTTGCAAATTTTCTTTTCCGAAATAGGTTTGGAATGTCATGAAACCTGGAAATTTTAAATTTGAGCAAAACAAAATTTTTTTCATCTATTCTATACCCAGTGATAAATATTAAAATTTTTTGCAAAAAAATTTTTTTTCAAAAAAATATTTAATCAAAATAATTTTTAAATTTGTTTGAATAGGTTTAGAATGCCATGAAAACGTGAAAATTTTAAATTTGAGCAAAGAAAAAAATTCAGTCTGTATTAGTGGTAAAATTTTTTCAAAAATAGTAAAAAAAAAATTCTAAATTTTTTTTTAAATAGGTTTAGAACGCCATGAAACGTGGAAATTTTAAATTTAAACAAAGAAAAATAATTTTCCGTCTATTTTAGTGGTAAAAAATTTTTCAAAAATGGTTGTAAAAAAATTTCAAAAAATTTTTTTTGAAATGGGTTTAGAATGCCATGAAACGTGGAAATTTTAAATTTGAACAGACAAAAAAATTTTTTAGTGGTAAAAAATTTTTCAAAAACAAAAAATGTCAAAAAATTTTTTTTTTTTAAATAGGCTTAGAATGCCATGAAACGCGGAGATTTTAAATTTAAACAAAGACAAAAAAAATTTTCAAAAACGGTGAAAAAAACTTTCAAATTTTTTTTTCCTGAAATAGGTTTAGAGGTGTTTCAAAATCTCATGAGCTGTGACCTTCATATGCGCAGAGACAAAATCCCGCTCGTGGACTCAGTTACACTTCTCAAAAATATTAAATTGTTTACAATTTATCCCGAGCTCTTCTTTATGTATACAGCAAGGCAGCTGTCAGTGTTTTCAAAATACAGTTATAAACCCAGAACAAACTTTGCCTTTTGCGCATCTCGGGGTTCATAAGATTCTGAAATACCTCTAGCATGTCATGAAACGTGGAAATTTTAAATTTGAGCAAAAAAAATTTTTTTTCATTATTTATTCCCTTTAGACGATCCACCCTGTATATTTTTCAGTGAAAGTTCTACCATTTCTTTGCTGACAGTAGGGTCAACTACCAAATTTGACTGCTCTCCGTCAAGTAGTTTTTTAGTAAATGCACCGACAGACAGAAAGACAGACAGACAGACTGACTGACTGACGGAATTGAAAAACCTATATTTTCGTAATCTGAAGAAACGTCAGAATCCGAAAAAATCTCGGAGGGTGATTTTTTCTCGAATACAATACTTCCCTTCGGTATGCGAGGGAAGTAAAAAAATAAATATATAGGGAAATTCTTGGCCGACATTATTTTTGTCTAAAAAATTCCGAAAACCGGCAGGCGTGTTCTTTGAACAAAAATAATCAACTTTTGCTCCACCAACCTTTTCTTCGGTGTTTGCTTCCTTTTCCCATAAAAAAATTACAAAAAAAGTAATTTTCTTTGTTATTTTTTTCTGGGAGAAGGAAGCACTTTGGAAAAAAACACCAAGAGACAAAAGATGCTGATTTTTGTCCAAAATATGAGCCTGAATATTTTCAGAATGTTTATGGAACATTTAAGCAGCCCTTCGCAGATTTTCAGTTTCAATCTTCTGCAGATCAAAAAATCGAATTCGGTGAGACTGGTGGCCAAGGGGAATTTTAATCAGGGGACACAAGAGAACATTTTCCCATTTCAGAATAATCGACTGAAACCTATTTTCCTATCAAAAACTGCAGGGTCCTTTTGAACTTTGTTCTTTAATTATTTTTAAGACTAAAAGTAGGAATTATTTTTTTTTAACAACGTACTTGGGTGGGAACTTTAATTTTCTATAAAAAATTATTGTTGTAAAAATCTCCAAATATGCATTGTTTTCGAGTTATTTTGCCAACTTCGGTTGGTTTTCAAAAACGCACCCCGAAATTTAGTAGCACTTTGTGATTTTGTCATTTTAAGGTGTCAAACTAACATATTAACAATAAAAACCCTTTAATGCAATTGTTCTATCTATCCCTTAATTTTGGACATATTCAATATCCTAATAGTGTTTCTTTGTTCTTACACCCCTATTGCTTAATTTCGGAATGTTCCCATCGAACATACATTGTCTGAAAATTAGGAAATTAAACAAAATTTAACTAACAACTAAAAGTAAAGAGAACCTTGTCATTTTTAATTGTTTTTAGGTCGAATTCAACCCAAGACCAAGATTTGCATAGAACTCAAAGTCACACAGTGTCCCAGCAACCTCCTCTTAGAAACCTACAAACAGAAAACTTGATAATATCAGATATTTTTTTTAAATCTAAAGCATTTTGTGACAACGAATTGCTAATGTTTACTGAAAATGAATCATCACATACGTTTGACAACTCCCATTGCAAAATTATAAAAAATGATTTTATTTTACAATAATGTACAATACACAATGTATCTTTCTTTGATTTAATAAATAATTTGAATGTCAGTCTTTAAAAACTTTCTTCCTCTTCTTCTGTAAGAGAGTCACTTTGTTCGTCATCCGTTAACTCTCCGTGCATGGACGTTTCATATTCTAAAATTTCCTCATCGCTTAGGTGGGAGCTGCCCTCAATAAAAGAGGCAAATCTAAAAAAAATATATAAATATGAGTACGTCGAGTAGGGTTTCCGGGGCGGGATTTCCCGGGAATTGTGTCACTTTTTATCGTTCCCGTTCCCGGGAAATAACAGTCGGGATTTCCCGGACCCTTGGAAATAAAAATAAGTTTTAAAAATATTAAATTTCGTGCTCTCATCACATAAATCGACTCTGAAACGAGTTAACCGTAGACGTGGAAGAGTGCGCGCGCTCCGAAATTTTACCGAGCGTGCGCGTCGGACGGCATTTATGTTTTATTTCCTTATTGTATTATTTCCTGTAGTTAGTGTTGTTGTGTCTTTTTAATTATAAATAAAGCAAAACAAAACTGACGGATTTATTTTTGACCAAAGGAAGAAAACAAACATTTAAAAAATGAATATTTGAATGGTGTGACATTTTGAAAAAAAAAATGTGTTTTTCGAGAAATTTATGAAAAAGTTATTGTTTCCCGGGAATCCCGAGATTCCCGGGAACGGCAAATTCTATTTCCCGATTCCCGGGAATGAAAAAATGTCGGGAAATCAGAAACCCTAACGTCGAGTGATTATTAATATGAAAATTGGAATGAGAAAGTTTTTACAAACCTTTTTACATCTTTAATTTTTAAGGCTGTCTTCCACTGATTGCACTGAGGACTTGAACAGTATTCTCTAAGCTCTTCTAGGGCCTTGGCTGTTTCTCTAACACCTTGTTCGTAATACTCATCACTGGCCAAGAGTTTTATTTTTGGAGGGAACTTTTTCTTCCTAGAAAGGTAGCAATAAAAATATTCTAGTTCCAGCAAAAAAACAACTATAGCTTGTCAAACATAGGAACAAGTGTGAGAATTCAGATGCAGGCAGTACAATATTAAGTAATGTAAATCAAAACGTCATAGTTTTAGATGCAACTGACTTTAACTGTGTAGAATGTGTATCAGTTTGTTTATCACCGTCTAAGGCATTTCATTCCCATAGTCCGGATTGGCTAGTCGATCTATTCGCGGGCTTATTGTCAAAAATCAGTAACGTTTCGGAGATGATTGGTGCGGGTTCGTTTACCATAATAACGAATATCTCTATTTACGTGTCCGCCATTAACGATAACAGGTGTTTTTAGGATTTAGAGCGATTTAGTGGTGAAGAAGTGATATTTTATACAGCTTAATGATAATATAGTTATTATAAACTGGTTCAGTGCTGCAGTGGCGGCTCGTCAGGGGAGGCAGGGGAGGCTGAGCCTCCCCTTGGAAGAACCACCATATCTTCAAAAGTAATATCTTAAGAAATTTCTATTAGGTATATCTCAATTTTCAATATTTTTTATTGTTTATTATTCATTAATTAATTTTCAGTTTATATATAACATTTTTGCATTTCCTTTCCACAAACATACCTATAAAGTTACAGTCCGGATAGGCTGTATGCATATTTCCCAGTCGGCCGGTCTTTTACTGAATGAACACTGCGGTTTGCTGGAGGCTAATACGAAATAGCTTTCAGCTTTACCGCATTTACTCATAACATGAATGACCTTGAATTTCTTTGCGCTGTGTAAAATAGCAACACTTGGAATAGTCAAGTATGAGGCTAGTCTCCAGAACTCAGTTCTTTATAGCGCATGTGCACAGGTCATTCAAGAGTCAGGTGATTCACAAAGAAAACGAACTGACGTCTGACAGTTGCGTTTAGTCAGTTATAAGAACAACTTGACGTATAAATACATAAAACATTTGATAGGTGGGCTAGAAATAAGTGCTCTAGGTGAAAATATTCCCAACAACATGTCTTGTTGTCCAGACGTGGTGGATTATTTGTTATTAAATGGATTTACTACTCTTATTTATGACGAAAAGGTAAGAATTAAAAGAAATGCCAGGCCTACACCAGCAATGCTTTCGTTAGTTTTTAAAAGTGGTAAACAAAACAGAGGGTTTCGTGATAACAATTATAAAAAAGTCGAGTGGTTAACGGCATGAAGAGTTAGAAACAAATTATATTGTTGGAGATGTTTATTATTTACTAATGATCAATCCTCAATTTGGGGCAGGGCCGGGTTTAATAATTTGCAAAATTTGTCGCGAGGTTTAGAAAGGCACGAAAAATCCCAGGAGTACATTTCATCTTGCATTAAATTCGAAATGTTTGGTAAACAAAATATTGTAAATTTCTTGGATTCTGCACATAAGAGAGAAATAGAAAATGTTAACGAAAAGGTCCGTGAGAATAGGGAAATATTAAAGAGGTTAACAGATGCCGTTATATAGTTATCTTCACAAGATGATTCTTTCCGAGGACGTGCCGAAAAACGAGAATCGTGCAATAAAGGAAATTTCAAAGAGCTGGTAGATTTTTTAAAAACTTATGACCCAAAATTAGAGAACTTTTTGAATAACGCCACTATTTTTTGAGACAATTCCGGTAAGCTTCTGTAGAATGATCATTTTCAGCACTTAAACGCATAAAAACATTCTTACTAGAAACAAAATGAGTCAAGACCACCTTTCAAATGTATCGTTTTTTGTCAGAATTGAGGAAACGCGATTCATTTTATAATGAAATAATCAACCATTTTGCTAGTTCCAAAGATCGCAGGTTACTACTCATTTATAAAAATATTCAGGCTTTAAAGCAGAGATTAATATAGGTAGTTGTTATTTTAGAAAAAATATTTATTTGTGTTATTTATTTTTTAGGAAATATTTTTTATAATTCTCCATAATATAGAGTTCCGCGGTTATATATTTTTTTATATAACTTCTTTCTCAAAACTATTTTAATTTCTATTAAAACTTATAATTTTACACGCCTGGCAGTGATAATGAATACAATTTTTTGTTTGTAGAAAAGAAAAACACTTTAATTTTTTTACCAAAACTATTTTTATTTTTATTAAATGTTATATAATTTAATTACAAGTGGGATAGTAGGACTCCTTTGGATACCGATACTCGAGTCGTAGGAACGAGAATTTCATGAGAAAGATTTTTTCATATCATCATATTTTCTATTTCCTTTTCATTCATTCTTTTATTAGTTCTATTCTCTCAAGTCGTGAATCGGTATCCTGGCAAACAACCCACGGCAAAAAAATGTAACGCGCCGTTGTAATACCTAAGGGGTGGTGGGGAAATGTACAAATTGTAGTCATATTGCACATCAGTTGTCTTTCAGAATATCAAGCCTCCTCTGCAGACAATATCACGAGCCGCCACTGAACTGTTCCCTTTGCTTTATTATTAAAAAAATAGTGTAAAAAAGATGTAAATCGATCTCTTCACGAATAAGTATAAACTTCATAGTCGTAACATGATCGGGTTCTGTTTACACTTCTTATAAGGTAAAATAGTAATTAAATTTTAATATCTTTTCAATACATAATAATAATAATAATATATTTATTCATCCTTTTCCTATCATTACAATAAATATGATATATAGGATATGTCAGCTTACGAGTCCGAGTTTATATTAACAAACTGGTGGTCAAAACGTTTACAAAATATAGATAAAATAAATAAAAATTATATAATTTACAATAGATTTACCTAAAATTAGTTCCCTTAGAATAAAACATGTGTACTCTCTACCTGTTATATTTGTTATATCCACGGTTATGTATAGTATTTTCAAACTCAATTGGAACAGCATGGAACTAAAGGATCTCATGGGGTATTGTCAATATATCGCTTCACATTGAATGAGAGAGCACAGTATACACAGTATACTCACCACTCCTCGTCTACAGTCCACGTGGACTTGATCCGCCTATCACATAGAAATATGGGCGGGGTTAGATGCTTAGCGAATTTCATTTGTCAACACTAACGTTGTTCTGAGTTTTTGCATGTCATAATATATACAACAAAAAGTACATATGAACTATTTGTACGAAGCAGTGCAGTACAGCCAGGCAGCGTTATAAATTACTTAATTCTAATGAATATTTGAACAAATTATTAGTTTTATTACTGTGTTTGAGTGATTTTTTGCAATTAATTATTTAAAATGGCATTTTGGAGGCCTTTCGCTAGTAGTGATCGAAACGGACGATTTTGATACAGAGCCTATACAAGCGGAATTTGAAAATAAACACTTACACGTTCAAATTCAAAGAGTTATTTTGAATATTTACTCGTGTCTAAAAGGCGAAAATATTGATTCTTCCTATAATCAAATTGTGAAGAGGATTTGTGAATTAACTAAATTTAGCCGTACTACAATTTATAGGATTATTAGAGCTGGGGATGTAGTTGATCATTCTATTAAATGGACAAAAATTGGACAAAAAACTTAAAAAACTTGATAACACATCCAAAGATGTCATTCATAGGGTTGTGTAAGACTTTTACAATGAACAAAAGATGCCCACATTAGAAATGATTAGGGATAAGTTACACGACTATCCAGATTATAACTATAAATCATACTTTGCGAAACGTTTTGCTCGATTGCTGTTTTAGGTACAAAAAATTGGACAAACGAATTGTAGTTATGGAATCAGCACGCATCGTTGATCATCGACACGAGTACCTGCATAAAATAAAAGAATACCGAGATGCAAATAGAGACATAATTTATCTTGACGAAACATGGTTTGACATCCATGATGTAGTTCAATACGGTTGGGTAGATAACACCAAAAAGTGTAATGGAAGTGCGCCATGTTCTAGGGGAAAAAGAATTATAATTCTACTACATGCTGGAAGTAAAAACAGTTTTATTCCAAATGCGTTGTTGTTGTCTGCTAAAAATATCAAGTAATCTTCTGCCGACTACCACGAGGATATGACAGCCGAATTATTTAAGAAGTGGGCAAAGGAACAGCTGTTACCAAATATCCCACCAAATTCTGTAATTGTTATGGACAATGCGTCATACCATTCTCGGCAACACACAAAAATTCCGAACACCAACACAAGAAAAGGCGATATTGAATTTATGAAAGGTTTGGTTTGGTTTTCAAGATGGCCGATGGCAAGGTTGATCCTGATAAACAGTGTAGTTTTTGTAAAAAACCAGTCGTTTTAAAAAGAATTAAATGTTCAAATTGTGAAGCAATTTTCCACACAAGTTGTTCAACGAAAAAATCAAAAAAATGCCGTGAAAAAGCAAATCTGGAAGAAGAAACACGAAAAATCACAATTGAAGAGGATAATGAATCCCTAAACAGCCTTATCACTGAAGAATCCACAAATGTGGAAAGTGAAAACCTTTTATTAGAAATAAATAAGGACTTACGAGAACACATAAAACTGCTTAAAGAAAAAATCGAACTTCTGGAGGCGGAGAACATTAACTTAAAAAAAATTGTTAAAGGAAATTATGAAACGTCCGACACTCACACAAGGGGTGCAAACGATATAAACACAATAGAGGAAGTGAAAAGTGAATTAAGAAATTTCATGGAAGACAATTTCCGACACCTTACAAAGGAAATCAACGAAATAAAAAGCAACATAAAGAATTCTAATGTAAATATTATTAAGCAAACAAAAAATGTTCAGCAAAAAACTGTAGCACAAAAACCAATAACAACAAGAGAAATTTCAAAACCAGTGACTCCAAAACAAACATACAATTCACTAAAGGAAGATAAAACAGTTTCACCTAAACATTTTACGACAGCTCTGGAAAATGCACAAAAAGAAAAAATGGACTATCTGATCCATATTAATACATCACCTAAACCAAGAGAGGAAATAGACAAAAATAATGAAAAAAATGCGTGGAAAACTGTTGAAAAAAAAGGGAGAAATAAATATAAAAGAAATATAGGGGAATCAGAAGAAAGTAATGAGAACTTCAGAGGTGTCAGTCCAAAAGTCTGGTTATATCTGTACAGAGTACTAAAAGATGTAACCGATGAGGACATACGTCAATTTATAAAGAAAAAGACGAACTTAGCAGACAGTGAAATAATCGTTAAACAGATATCTTCTGAAAGTATACTGTTTAATCGTTTTATGGTAGCAGCCGAGTTTAGATATAAGGATATGTTCTACGACCCCAAATTCTGGCCAAAAGGAGTTGGGTATAAAAGGTTTGATTTTAAGCGATACTATGAAACAAACAAACAAGATAAATCTAAATCGAAAGATTCGAGACCAGTCTCTTTTTTAGAGTAGTGGATTCACAGGAGGAAAATATAGGGAAACAGAAATATAAGTATAAATTAAAGTTGCAAAAAAATAACAGCAGACTCTCTCACTTAAGAGAGAAGCCGACTGTTATACTCCACCAAAACGTTCAATGCATTAAAAACAAGGTAAATCAATTGGAGGTTATACTTAGCGACATGCATGTAGATTATCTCTTAATAACTGAACATTGGGTAAACACAGCAGAGACCTTTCCAAAAATAAATGACTATCACCTGTTATCCTCATACAAAAGAACAGTTAGTACCCATGGGGGGGCAGCAATACTAGCGAAATCCTTTCTTAATACAAAAGAAAGAGTAGATATTGTAAAGTATTCTCAAGAAAACATAATGGAAATAGCGGCAGTAGAAATCAAACTCAATAACAATCAAACTATCCTCCTATCCATATATAGACCACCCACGAGAACAAATTTTCAAACTTTTCTCCGTTTACTCGAAGAAATACTACATAAACTGATTATAGAGGAGAACAAACTTGTAGTCATTGGCGGAGATTTCAACACAAACTTCCTGCAACCAGATGATGAAGATACAGCCCTTTTAATTAACCTCATTGAATCGTACAACACAAAAACTACAATAAACTCCGTCACTAGAGAAGTAAGCCAAAAATGTATAGATAATATTATTACAAATATGAATTATAGTGAAAGTAAAATAGTAAATTTTCATCTATCTGATCATTATGGTCAATTGATATCAATAAAAAAAACTCAAAAATCACCACCTAAATATCTTACAAAAAGAAACATTAATCCAACTACAATAAAACTATTAAAAGAGGAACTAAATAAAACAGTTTGGGAAACAAACGCAAACTTGAGTATAAATGACAGCTTTGATAAATTCTATAGAACGATAATATGTGCCTTTAATAAATGTTGCCCACGAGTCACAAAAATACAAAATAACTTCGTAAAAAGTATCCCATGGTATACAGAAGAACTAAAAGAGATGAAAAACGAAATCCACTTTTGGTACCAGTTTGCAAAAAGTAACAACAATGAACAAGCAAAAGGCAGGTATAAGACACTAAAAAAACATTACAATGTTATGCTACAAACAGCAAAACGCAACTATAATTCAAGTTTGATTGCACAATCACAGAATAAAACGAAAGTACTTTGGAACCTAGTCAAACCAAAGGAAATCAACACAGATTCAATTGATTATATAGTAAATAGCAATGGCGAAAAAATTGAAGCCCCCGAAAAAATTATCGAGGAAATTAATAGCTTTTTCACAAGCATCGGAGCAAATGAAGGTAAATCCCCCAACTATGACGTCTCGAAGACAAGTATTTCAAACTCGATATACCTACAGCCGGTCACAGAGCAAGAAATAAGAGACATAGTGCAGAATTTAAAAACAAAATACACTCAAGATATAGATGGACTCTCCACATTCATCTTAAAAGAAATAATCGACTGCATAATAACCCCACTAACAAACTTATTAAACAAATGTCTGCAAGAAGGAATATTCCCTGACAGTTTAAAACTAGGGAAGGTTATACCCATCTACAAAAAAGGAGATAGACACATAATCAACAACTACAGACCAATATCGATACTGCCAGTCCTCTCTAAAATCTTTGAGAGAGTAATATATAACAGAATTCTGTTCTTCATAACATCAAATAATATATTGTGCAAAAATCAATTTGGGTTCAGGAAAAATCTAACAACAAACCATGCAATTTGCAACTACCTTAATTACGTTCTAGACCATCTAGATCAAAATAAGAACGTATTCTCTGTTTTCCTAGACCTCACTAAAGCTTTCGATTGCGTACCCCATGAATCACTTTTAATGAAACTAGAGAACTATGGATTAAGAGGTAACTGCTGTGCACTCATGAAATCCTACCTACAAAATAGAACACAAGTCACTAGAACACATGTACAAGGAAACGAGCAGACATCCTCAATAGCCAACCTAAGAGCTGGAGTACCGCAGGGGAGCATCTTGGGTCCATTACTGTTCCTTCTATTCGTAAACGATCTACCGTTTCACATAAACTGCGACAACATAACAATGTTCGCAGATGACACCACTGTCTCTAAGGAAGATAATAACATTAATACTCTTAATAACCAAATGAACTTATTAATGGTAAACATAAAAGAATGGTGCGAGACGAACAACCTCTTAATAAATGCGACAAAAACGTATGTAATGAACTTCAGGTCAGTCTCTGGGTATACAAGGGTGCAATATAATGACGAACTCATAACAGAAGCGAAGCATGTTAAATTCTTAGGAATAATTTTGCAAAGTGACATCAAATGGGACCAACAAGTTACCGCTGTATGCTCAAAGTTAGCAAAATATGTATACCTTCTAAACGCCACACGGAAAGACATAAGTCAAGAAGCTGCTAGAACCATATATATGGCATACTGCCAATCTCAACTAATGAACGGAATAATATTCTGGGCATGTACTACAACAGCTAATATAGATAAGTTATTCAAAACCCAAAAACGGTTAATACGAGCATTATGCAATGTTCCAACTACCACCAGTTGCCGACCGCTCTTCAAATCGCTAAGAATACTGCCATTAATGAGTCTGTATGTCCTAGAAGCAGTAAAATTCGTACATAATAACACTAGCCTATTCAATAGTCATCAAGTTGACCATCCCTATAGCACACGCACAACGGACGTAAGACTTCCACAACATATCCACGCTTTCTTCCACAACTCCTTCAAAGTGCAGTCTGTGAAGCTGTATAATATTCTTCCGAATAATTATAAATCTTTAAGCAAGTCAAACTTTAAAAAAACAGTGAAAAAATTCATCTTGCAACACTGTTTCTACACTGTTCAAGAATTCATAAACTGCTGTGATGCCATGTGATTATTCATATTTTTTGTCTGTTTGTTTTAATTGTAGACCAAGCACTATGTATATTATATCTTACTATAAGTATTTATTCGTATGTATTATTCTGCATGTTTTATATTGTATTTTATGAGTTGCAATCTAAGCATAATATGTATTTTAGTGTTTTACGTTATAACTTAATGATTAGGATGAACAATCATCCACCCTTCTGTTTGACCCACCCACAACATTCACTTGTAATGTATTTTGGAAATAAAAACTATCTATCTATCTATCTATCTAAAGGCTTGGAAATACCAGAAAAAAAACACAAAATAGAAGTTATTAGAACTGATTGGAAAGCAAAATTATAAAAAGGAATATGCCGTTGAAAAAATTTTTGAAACACACGATCATACTATTTTATATCTACCTCTACATTATTGCGTTTTCGACCCTATTGAAATGGTGTGAGCTGATGTAAAAACGATACTTCGTCAATATAATCAATCCCCACAATTAAGTGAATCTGTCTTAAAGAATATAAAGATAATAGTAGACGAAATAGGCAAAAGCGATATATGGTGTGTATTTCATGTGATAAAAGAAGAAAATGAATATTCTATATTAGCATCGATTAATCCAATTATTATTAATGTAAATACCGATTCAAGTTCTGAAAACTCGAATAGTGACGAATGAAATATTGTTTATTTAAAGTTCATACACAAAGCTTTTTTGAAATTTGTTTATTTAATGTCGACCTATTTCCGCTACGGAAACAGTATTTATCTCACAACATATGATGTGCCTATGATGTTAATTTTATTACTGTGTTTTTAGATCCTGGACAATAAAATAAATAATTTGTTTGTCCCTCCCAGACAATCTTCATTAAATTTGATGCTTGTCTAATTTGTGGTGTGTTTATTAAATATGCCATATCAATAGTGCAGGCAGAAACATAATAAATTATAATAACCAACATTTAATATTAACAATTTAGCCATGTGAATGTGTATCATTATTATATGAAACTTTCAGAATGAATAGAGAAAAGTAATTTTTATGAATGATGACACATTTTATACATTTTTTTTTTTAAGCACGGAAGAAAAACGGTCAATATCCTCTTTGAAGAGAGATGAATCCATTAAAATTTTGCCAGCGGACAAAGGTAATGCCACAGTCATTATAAATAAAAATACATATGATGAGAAAATCATGACACTTATCAATGAAGGACCATACTCAAAATTAAGTAAAGACCCAACAAAATCAATTGAAGGCAAAATTTATAGAACTTTATTTAAATACAAAAATGATTTTAATGACTTTGAACGACGGAAGCTTACACCGCATTCTAGCAAGCCTCCTCATTTTTATGGCTTACCAAAAATACATAAACAAAATGTCCCATTAAGACCAATTGTTAGTTCCATTAATTCGCCATGCCACAATTTGGCAAAATTCTTGCTTAAAATTATTAATCCATTATCTGGAAATACTGACTCGTATATAAAAAATAGTAAACATTTTATCGAAAAAGTTTATGAAAAGAGTATTCATAATACACATCTGATGGTTAGTTTTGACGTAGTTAGTCTGTTCACTAACGTCCCAGTAGACAAATCTTTAAAAATAATCAAAGACAAATTGTTAAATGAAAATAATTTGGAAACGAGAACTAAATTGAGTGTAAATACTATAATGGAAGTTTTAACTATGTGTATAAAAACAACTTATTTTCAATTAGAAAATGACTTCTATCAGCAGGATTTCGGTATGGCAATGGGTTCTCCATTGTCACTGATTTTAAGCAATATATTTATGGAGAATTTTGAGACTAGGCATGTTCAAAATTGTGCATACAAACCGGTTATCTGGTGGAGATACGTAGATGATATCTTTGCAATCTGGCCTCATGGTATTGAGTTACTTACTAGATAGTTTTTTGGATCATTTAAATAATAAAGAACCTTCTATTAAATTCACTTTAGAAAAGGAAACTAGAAATGAATTACCATTTTTAGATGTTTTAATTAAAAGAGTAAATGGTACAATTGAAACAAGTGTTTATAGAAAACCAACACATACCAACAGATATTTAAATTTCAACTCAAATCAGTCGATGCACGTTAAGAGGGGTGTTGTAAAATGTTTGTATGATAGGGCCAAAATCATTTCTTCTAATGATGAAATACTAAACAATGAGAAGCGGTTTATAAAGGAAGTTCTTATTAATAACCAATACCCTGGGGGTTTTGTCGATAAAACCTTCATAAATATTGAAAATACCAATCAGGTACGACAAAAACCTGAAAAACGTTACACAGCGTTAATTCCTTATGTATGCGGATTATCCGAAAAGTTGCGCCGCATCGGTGATAGATTTGATATTAGGACGGTATTTCAAACAAGCAACACTTTAAGATCTATTCTGACAAAGACGAAACCAACAAACCACGAGCAAAATTCAAAAAACTGCATTTATAGTATTCCGTGTGAGTGCAACAAACAATACGTGGGTGAGTCATCCAGACCTTTTAGTGTAAGATTGGGCGAACATCAAAATTATATCAGAAAAAATGAAATTCAGAGGTCCAAGATCTGCGAACACGCGTGGGAAAACGGACATAGAATAAACTGGGACTCGGCAAAAATTTTAACAAAAGAGGCTGATAGCAAAAAAAGAAAAATTAAAGAATCCGCGATAATATTATTGAATGAGGATAATTGCGTGTCGAATTGTTCCGTAGATGTCTGTACAACTTGGCTGCCAATGTTAAAAGAAGAACTTCACAAAATTAACATTGTATAGAAACTAAAAAACTGTTAACTATATCAACAGTTCTATGTAAATAGTAAGTATCTATGGATATTGAATATAACAAACATTCTTAGAGCTGTGTATTTGTCATACACAGCAAAAAAGATTTTTCAAAAAAGCCTTGAAAAGGGAAACAGATTTGATTTCCGAAACGTCGGCGAAATATTTAATTTCAAGTTTTTATACTTATTTGTGTTGTTTATTTATAAAAAAACCAACCTTTAACTGATCCTTTGACGTAAACGTCACAGGCGTAGAGGTTTTTTACCAGTAATATACTGGTTAATTGTGATATATTTTGTAGATTCCCATAGCACCGCTTAGAAAGAAAACATACATGTGGCAGGAAGTCCCAAAGAATTGAAGAAGGAAAAAAATTAAGATAATGCCACAAATAACATTTAGACATTTTATACATTTGTGACAATAGATATATTTAAAAGTTTAGGCTAATTAAATTTCAAATATATCAAGCATTATCTTATTGTAATATTATACATCACATTGTTGTAAAAAGATCATGTAATGTAGGAACTACAATAATTTATTTTGATGAAAATATTTAACCTTCTACACATACCCGCCACTGTTGCCTTGGGGATGTTACGATATCTATCCTTTTTTATGGCCACATAATGTGATTATGTTGAGAGCAAACAAGGTATGTAATGAAGAGATAGCCGTTATGTATTTAGATTTGTTCTTTGATCGGAGATTTTTTCCCTCCCAATAGTGGAGTAGATCTGGAAGAAAAAAGGGGGTGAAAAACAAGTGCCTTTTTTCAAACAATTTTTTTTCCATTTTATAGAGGACGACTTCACACCTGAGATCTAGGTGGGGCGGGGGGAGGGGGAGCTCTTAAACATATGGAAAATCGGTTTTTCTAAGTTTACGCGCGACCGGGGAGACGGGCAAAATAATGTTTCAGATCAAAAAGAAAGGTGGGTAAACTGGTTTTTGGTTTTTAAAATCTATATCTCCGGATCTAATAGGTCGATTTTAAAAAATCAAAACGAAACTTCTTCCTTTTTTGAGCAGCTATAATGTTGCATAGGTAGGAAATAATTTTCGCCGAAAATGTAAAAATGGGGGGCAAAAAAAAAACTTTTTTTTTTTAAACGATTTTTTTTATGAAAGGAGTGAGTGGCGGGGATAAACTGCTCCTAAAAGACGGGGATTCTCATCCCCTTTAAAATGAAAAAAGAATTTTTCGAATTCCTTTATTACGACAGGCGGGGCGACAACTTGAATCTTAAGCCCTACAGATGGGTAAAGGAAACTCCTACGCCCTTCTGCCAGTGCTCATTTTAAAGAGAACAAATTTCCCTTTTTATTAAAAAAAATCAATTCGATCGGACAGTAACTTGCGCTTACACTTATAAATTTATTTCTTTTGAATCAGCAGCTGCGGCAGCAGGAGAGTAGGCGTGTCTTCTACCCTCTCTACTCTCTCGCCGCTCTCACTTACACACACACAAAGGGAAATTGAAGGTCAGAAAGGTAAGTCTGACATTTTCCCCTAATAAAAAAATCGTTTTGAAAAAAATACATGTTTTCTTTTGCCCCCCCATTTTTACATTTTAGGCGAAAATTATTTCCTACCTATCCAGCATTATAGCTGATCAAAAAAGGAAAACACCCAATTTTGATTTTTATAAATCGCCCTATTAGAACCGGAGATATGGCCGTTTTCCCTTTTGGCACGTTCCCCCCTTCCTCTCCTTCCCTAATTGCCCTAGAGAGCTCCCCCCGTGGCCTCGACCTCTTCCTATAACCACCCACAACAGAAAAATTAATTACCATCCTAACTCCATTCCTTATCTCTTAAACACCCCTCATACCTCCTGTCCCGATCCCTTTTCCTACTTTGAAACTCAATCCCTTCAAACGGCATATCTCCGGCCCTAATTGACCAATTTTAAAAAACCAAAAATCATTTTACGCGCCTTGGGGAGGCCTTTCTTTTTTATCCAAAACATTTTTTTGTCCATCTCCCCGATATCGCGAAAATTGAGAAAAACCAATTTTCCATATGTTTAACAGCCCCCCTCCCCACCTAGATCTCGGATGTGAAAGTGTCAGGGAAGGGGAAGATGGGAAAACATTTTTTTTTCAAATGCCAGATCTACTCCACTACAATGTCACTTCTTGACTCTTTCTTCTAAACAAGCAGTGAGAATCTCACACTTGTTCGTATATTTGACAAGTTGACTGTGTCACGTTTGGTCACGACATCGCAATGGGTCTTGGATCTTAAATCTTAACATTACTCCTTGAGCCCTTGCAACCGTATTTTTATCACCAACTAACTTGAATGCTTTGACAATAATGTCGAGGCTTAGGCTTTCATAATTCTGCTACTGGGTCTTCCTGACTCATGATGAGTCATAAAAGCAAGTAAAAAAATGTCCAACAAACATATTTACAAAATGGATAAGTACCTCTTTGCAATGTTCAAATAATTGACGAAAGAAATATTTGAAAATTTATACACACCAATAAGTTTTAGGGGCAGCTACCCATTTCTTGGGAAGATTGTAACTGATTAACAATATTACAATTTGGGCCATGGCGGCTTCTTGAAAATGGCTACTGAAAAATATGAATACCAGACTTAATATCTGCAAAGTCCACTTTATCAAATTCTTGGTTCTTGGATTTTCTACAGGACCCCATCTATAACACACTGGAAATATAACATGTTTACTACATACCTCTACATTCCATAATGTGTGCTTACTTATAAAACTAATTAATCCTGTGATAACTGCGTACCATATTACATAGGATTTATAGCTTGAAATGATGGTCCTCATGTTATCCCACAGAATTTGTGCTACATAAATTACGATTGTCCATCCACATCCAAGGACACCATACATGAAAGGCTTCTAGAAAATAAAATAAAATCCACACATTTTCCTCATCAACCCATGTTTGACACTTACCCTCGGGAATAATTTGCTTGCAAAGTAGATTAAAATTAAACATGACGCACATATTCCAAGTGATATGCCACATATGTAGTGAAACAGTGTATTGGCACTGAGTTTCTCGGCTGATAAAAATAGTAATACTCCTATTCCCAACAGCAGTATCTTCCAGAAGTCTATTCCTAAAAAGAATATTTAAATTAGGGAATTTTAAAAAACATACAAATGACTTACTGATGACATTAAGACGAACAGTGTATGAGTATTTGCTGTCGATTCCAATACAACTTGAGTTAAACGGATTAAGTTTAATACTTTTCTGTTTCATTGAAAATATATTTATCGACCAACTGTACCTATGTTCAAAGAATTCCTTTTCTACTACTTCTGGACTGGGGCCTTCATATTGTGTATAATCGTCTGTTGAATGTTCTATTTGAAGCTGAAAATTAATATCGTTACATTGATCCCCTGTGCAATAGAAAGTCACTTACTACAACACTTTGCCATACGTGTATAATATACTTCGGTTTTCCTACATAACAAAATATCTGTAATTGTCCTGACGTTAATCCAGGTTTATAATGGTGTATATCTCCATGATTCAAGAAATGTACTAGAATAAAATAATAATAAAATAAACATAACCTAGATCGCATACAAATACTTGCCATTATTGCTAACAGCAGAACAACTGTGAAAATAGGAGAATGATATGAGAAAAACTAAACTAAATACATGAAGAATTGAACACATAATTCATTAATTAAATCCGTATAACAATCAAAATTAAAGAACGATTCTAGTAGTTCACAGTAGGTACACAAAAATTTGACGCAATTCTTAACCTTAAACAGTTAAAACGGCTTTGTTTTGTTAACTGCAGATTGGTGGAGATTTTGAAAACTAATGGCTCACGTGACAGTTGCCGCCAACAGACTAGAACAAGATTTGAATCGTATTTATTATTATATTATTGGTGGATCAATTTAAATTTCTTTTCGTAGTAATGGTACAATTGGTACGCCGGTTCATTAAATGTTTGGTTATGTACAGTCTGTTTTTTTTTTAAAACTAGTGGTTCCAACTTTTGTTTAGTATATTTCTGCAGCCAATTTCTTTCCTGAATGAGATTTAAAATGAGTGAATTTATAGTAATTCAAGGTGATTAGTTTTATAAGTTTTAGCTCACGTGTAGAAAAATATAAAGATATTATATTCTTTTTAGTTGGTCAGTGTGGAAATCAAATTGGTAGTGCTTTATGGCCGTTAATACTTGAAGAATACAATATTAATCTTTATTCTGATACAAAACACAAGAATAATAATATTTCAATCCAAAATTCTTTGTCAAGTTTTTTTAACACCTCCGGGAATGATTCCAACTATTCTACATTATCTGACTTGGTTAGCCATAAAATCAAAGCCAGAGTATGTGTTTTTATTTTTAACTATTTGCTGTGAAAATGTAAGTTATAAATGTTCTAGGCTGTATGTATCGACATGGAAGATAGTGTAGTAGCTAGATTTAAAAATGGTGCTTTAAAGGACTTGTTCAATAAGAAATGTTTTGTAACGAATTATCCTGGATCTGGCAATAACTGGGCAGAAGGGTTTTGCGAACACGGACCAATCTATAAGGAAAACATTTTAAAGGCAATTAAACATGCTGTGGAAAGGTGTGATAGTTTACATGGATTTTTATTGTTATTTTCTAGTGGGGGTGGCACAGGTTCTGGACTGGGCACTTACGTGCTAAAGTTACTTGCCGATTATTATCCAGAAATTGAGAGGTACACCTAATAATTTGATATTTTAATTATTAACAAAGTACCGTGGTGAGCAAAAAAATAGGACAAGTCTTATAACATATTTTTTCTAAAATCTAGTTGTGTACATCTAACTTTAATTTTTGTGACATTGTCAGTTAGTTGTCACAATTCATTGCAAACTAATATGCCCATATAAGCGATGTAGTTAAAGCTGGAGTTGTTGCTAAAGCAGAACATGGATGGTCAATGAGACAAATTGCACTGCGTTATAATATTAACAAAAATTGTGTTCAACGTTTTAAAAAAGTGGAGAATAAACGGTACGGTTAGTAGAAAACCTGGATCAGGGCGACGAAGGATATCAACTCAACAGCAAGATTTGCAATTGGTAAATAAATTAATAGAAAATCCATTTCACTCAGTAATTCAAGCTGCTCAAGAAACGAATTTTCCTGGATCGAGTAGTACTGGTCGCCGGTAAAAGAATTGGAGCTACGCTGTCATCCAGCAGCACAGAAATACCTACTTGAAGCTGAACATAAAGAAACTCGACTGGGATTTGTGCTTGAATTTTTAGTGCATGATGTAAATTTTTGGAACAACATGTAACCTTTACAGATGAAAAAACTTTCCAGTTTACACACAGCGGCCGTATTCATGTTTACCACCCTCCAAATACTTGATTCGATGAGAATTATATATTTAACAATGACAAAACTGAGAGAGTGTTGGCTTGTATATCGACCCGTGGTCCTGGTGTTTTGTGGCATATTGAGGGACGATTTAATAGAGAAACGTATCTTAGGATTTTAGACAATATTGTGCTCCCTTCTGTGTCACAATTATTTCCTAATAATGAATTCATATTCCAACAAGATAATTGTTCAGTTCATACTGCTCATACCATGACTATAATTTCAAGATAACAACATTAATGTTTTTAACTGCCCCAGTCATAGACCAGATCTTAACCCCGTGGAAGACGTTGGGGATTACTCGTAAGAAGTATCTAAAAATGAGATGTGAAACCACGGAATGCCCAAGAATTACTGGAAGTAGTAAATATAGAAGTCATAAATAGAAATGGTGCAATAACAAAATATTAATAGTTACTTTCTTATTAAGTTGGATATCCTTTGTTGCCCTGATCCAGGATTTCTACTAACCGTACCGTTTATTCTCCACTTTTTTTTAATTTTAAACACAGAATTTTTGTTAATGTTAAATAGTTGTCCTATTTTTTTTTTGCTGTATATTACCCGAAGTATTGTTTGAAGGTTATCCATGTACCTAATGTCAGAGAAGACAGGAACTACACAGAAGCAAAAGCTTGCCACAGCACCTTTGATATCGGGAGATTGATTTCTGTGACCTTGAAGTGACAGTGTCTTACTACACTCAGAGAAATGATGTACACAAAATGTATCAATATTTCAGTCCAATACACTGGGAAAACGGTCTAGTTTTATATTTAATAGATAGGTACGTGGCTAATATTTGCTGTAGTAGAAAAACAGAAATAACTGTAGAACTTTTTTTATCTAATTGAGGAACAATGAAAATGCCCGAAAATAATTTAAAGAATGTTCCAGAAACACAGGTACTGTGTTTTTTCCTATATCTACATACTTCTTTAAATTTCTATAACAGAAAGACTCCTAAACGGCACTTTTGTCACCTGCGTTTTGTTTCGGGACATATAGATAAAATTGTTGGAACGGCTTCATCACGTGTTCCTCACATATTTTTTTCTTCGGAGTGTTTCTCACATAACTTACAATTTAAATGAATCTTATTCACGTCTATATCAAGTAGATCATGCCTTAAACATGCCTTCAACCAAGTTGCAGCCCTGTAAATAAAAAATTCACGTTAAATAATTATGTTCCTTTATAATATTTAAGCTTTCCTACGATGTCAAAGAACCACATCATTCTTATCAAAATTGTATTTCGAGTTCACCCAGAGTTAGCAGCTACAACTGGGTAGCTATTCTGTATTGGTGTGATGTGGTGTGAGCACATGTTTTCATGAGAAAGTGGGCGGAGTTCTTTTGAAAACCAAAATAGCGTATTCTGTAACTGTGGGAGCGGTCACATCACACCAAAAATCAAGAAACTTGCTTCTCTTGGTAAATTGTAGGGAATGGGACCGTTCACGTGTGCTGTATGGGTACATCGGAAAATTTATGAAACAGCCTTATTTAATGCCTTATTTAAAAAACGTACATATAAAAACGTATAATAGGTATATACTTATAATACCTACTTCTTACATAAGTCATCGAAAGTAAAATAAGGGATATAAGACGACATAAACATTTTACCATACTTTCTATATACCTACATTATTTTCAAAATTAATAGTCAAAAGTTAACCTATTAAATTATTTATAAAATATATTTCAAACATATTCTATACTTCTCTTATTAAAATATTTTTATCATATTATTTTATGACGTATTTTTAAAATAATAATCCAAAGATAAGTTTTGCAATTATTCATAAAATATATTCAAAATATATTCCATACTTATGTATTTCAATTATTCTAATGTTATTTATTAGAAGATATTCTAAAAATAGTAATAAATTATTTGGTTATTCAGAGTATAATTTAAAGATATTTTTTATAATTAATCGAATAATATTTTTTGGGAAGATTTTCAGATTATTCTTAGAATATCTTGTGCTATCTGGGTTGTTGTCATAGCTACTATGAAAAAATTTGGTCCCGCAGCAAAGACTAGCTTTCGCTTCTGTATAGTTTTAGTCTTCTATGCTTTGATTTTTTAATTATTAATAAGGTATCTGAAGTATTGTTTGAAGATTATCCATGTATAGTATATACGATCTCAGTTGGGACAGCATAAAAACGAAAACTGGAATATTCACCACTTCTCGTCTATAGTCCACGTGGACTTGATCTGCCTGCCACTTAGAAATGTGGGCGGGATTAAATGCCTAGAGTTTGATTTTTTAACTAAAGGAGATGCCGACTTTACTCCTAGTTTTCGTTTTTATATTGCCCCAATTGAGATCGTACATACTATACCTAATGTTTTGAACATTCACTTGAATGAATTTCATATGAAAAGGAGAAATTAACAATGTAATTAATTCAAGTGAACGTTTGAAATTCAGGTACACTATTAACAAGACTTTATTTAACAGTTTTCAATAAGTAGAGCAACTTTTGTAGGTTTGTTGCTTGTGTTTACCCTACTGGCACAGAAGATGTCATCACTTGTCCATACAATATGGGATTTGCTACAAAGCAGTTGCTTGATAATGCTACCTGTGTTTTCCCAGTGGAGAATAGGGCATTGTTAGACATAATTTCTAGGCAAGCTAAAAACCAAATTGGAGATTATATTTCTCTATATGCACCTTTTGAAGATATGAACAGTATTATCGTCAATATGCTTCTGCATGTAACAAGGTTAGTGCAAATCATACAGGGGTGGATGGAATTAGTCTTTCTGACTGCTTAATTGCCATTTAATGTTCTATTAGAACATTTTTAATAACATACTTTTAGTTAATCGTATATAATTGTGAATTAGTGTTAATTTTTTCACAAAGAAAGTATAAAAATATTGAATGATATAAAATAATTCTAGTCAGGGTTGATAAAAATTTGTTTTTTTTTTTAATTTTTATTTATTTTTCTACATAAACATCTTAATAATTGACATTAACAATGTATTTAGTATTTTCATTAACAAAGATAGTTTTTGTTTAAACTTACAAATGGAATAAATTGTGTACCTTGTATCTATAATTGTAAAATTAGCTAGAGTGTATATACATGAACTTGACGTGGTGGATTATTTGTTATTAAATGGATTTACTACTCTTATTTATGACGAAAAGGTAAGAATTAAAAGAAATGCCAGGCCTACACCAGCAATGCTTTCGTTAGTTTTTAAAAGTGGTAAACAAAACAGAGGGTTCTGTGATAACAATTATAAAAAAGTCGAGTGGTTAACGGCATCAACAGTTAGAAACAAATTATATTGTTGGAGATGTTTATTATTTACTAATGATCAATCCTCAATTTGGGGCAGGGCCGGGTTTAATAATTTGCAAAATTTGTCGCGAGGTTTAGAAAGGCACGGAAAATCCCAGGAGCACATTTCATCTTGCATCAAATTCGAAATGTTTGGTAAACAAAATATTGTAAATTTCTTGGATTCTGCACATAAGAGAGAAATAGAAAATGTTAACGAAAAGGTCCGTGAGAATAGGGAAATATTAAAGAGGTTAATAGATGCCGTTATATAGTTATCTTCACAAGAAAATTCTTTCCGAGGACATGACGAAAAACGAGAATCGTGCAATAAAGGAAATTTCAAAGAGCTGGTAGATTTTTTAAAAACTTATGACCCAAGATTAGAGAACTTTTTGAATAACGCCACTATTTTTTGAGACAATTCCGGTAAGCTTCTGTAGAATGATCATTTTCAGCACTTAAACGCATAAAAACATTTTTACTAGAAACAAAATGAGTCAAGACCGCCTTTCAAATGTATCGCTTATTTCAATAGAAAAACGTTTTTTGTCAGAATTGAGGAAACGCGATTCATTTTATGATGAAATAATCAACCATTTTGCTAGTTCCAAAAATCGCAGGTTACCACTCATTTATAAAAATATTCAGGCTTTAAAGCAGAGATTAATATAGGTAGTTGTTATTTTAGAAAAAATATTTATTTGTGTTATTTATTTTTTAGGAAATATTTTTTATAATTCTCCATAATATAGAGTTCCGCGGTTATATTTTTTTTATATAACTTCTTTCTCAAAACTTTTTTAATTTCTATTAAAACTTATAATTTTACACGCCTGGCAGTGATAATGAATACAATTTTTTGTTTGTAGAAAAACACTTTAATTTTTTTACCAAAACTATTTTTATTTTTATTAAAAGTTATATAATTTAATTACAAGTGGGATAGTAGGACTCCTTTGGATACCGATACTCGAGTCGTAGGAACGAGAATTTCATGAGAATGATTTTTTCATCTCATCATATTTTCTATTTCCGTTTCATTCTATTCTTTTATTAGTTCTATTCTCTCAAGTCGTGAATCGGTATCCTGGCGAACAACCCACGGCAAAAAAATGTAAAGCGCCGTTGTAATACCCCAGGGGTGGTGGGGAAATGTACAAATTGTAGTCATATTGCACATCAGTTGTCTTTCAGAATATCAAGCCTCCTCTGCAGACAATATCACGAGCCGCCACTGAACCTAACTGTTCTTTTCTTCTTTTTATTTGAATTTTTTGTAATTTGTATCTAGCTTTTAAATAAACTATAATTTTTATTTGAATTTTCTAAATTTTGATTTACTTAGATTATTGGCTTTACACAACTTGTTTTAAATTTAAAAGATCAGTTGATTGATTTGAATAATCGTCACAACCCTGATTCTAGTAAAAAGGTAATACAGGCAGCAGCTGGCTTACTGGGAAAATTCTCAAAATCAATGACCCCATCCATCCCTGTAGTCATAATAGAGCACGAGACATATAAAGTTAATAACTTAACGTTAAGATTGATCTAATGGCGATTGATTTTTCTAGCGGATCTCGTTTTCCAGGAAATTTAAATTTCGACATGAATGAACTAAATACTAACATGGTACCATTTCCCAAACTAAACTTTCTCTCAACTGGCTTCAGCCCGTTCCCTTTTAACAGTTTGAAAGATGGTAAAAAACCAAGGTAACGTACTATATTATCCAATAGTCTGGACATCCGAAGTATTTGTTACATATATTAATGACGGTGAGATTTCAGTAAACAACTGAAAGACGAACTTTTCCTGGCATCCTGTAACAGAGTAAACCAGTTAATAAAAATTGATCCCTTAGGTAAGAAAGACACATTACATACTTAAGTCAAAGAGCAGAAAATTAACAAGAGAAGACAGTCAGACAAAGAAGGCGAAGTACCAAAGATTGTTAACTCCAAATGGGCTTGTTCCATGATATTCTTTTTATATGGTTTTTATACCTTTTCATATAGTACTCGATATTCTCATTATACACTTAAAATTTCGTTTTATTAGCTTTTTCCGTTCTCGAGATATAAGGAATTGAAATTAGTAATAGTTGCAAAAATCGAGCGCTCATTTGTGACGTCACTATACGCAAGTGACGTAAGAAAAATGGCTTTCTGGGACCTTTCAAATTTAACCTGAAAAGTCGAAAAACATGGAATTTTCAAATGCTGGTAACTAAATAAATATGTCGAGTGAATGTTCGTTCTGTGTCTCTAAGGAAAGGAGAAGGTCGGCGATGAATTCTAATCATAAATTGCAAAATCGAAAATTTGTCCCGGCAGGAGCGAAAGAAAATTGTAATTTTTTGACATTTCATCAAACTGTACTCCCCTACTGTCAAGTAGTAAGCAAAACAAACAATACTTCGAAAACACTTATAATTATAACAAGTAAGGAGCATCAAGTCCATTGAGATCGCCGAGTCTATGCGTATAGTGGCGTAGCGCCTGGCCACGCCCCATTTTCGTGAGATGGAGATTTGTAATAGTTTTTAAGATACTATAAACGTGCAAATAAGATTCTAATTTTTTGCAGATCCATTAATTTATACTTGCACTTTCGATATATGAAATTAAAAAAAAATGCTGAACAAGCCCATTAAAGGGACACGACATTCAGAGGAAGCTGTTTTGGGATTTGTCTGGTGCACGTTAATATGATATATAATAGATACCTAATATATAAAAGTAAAAATTGTTTAGTTATTTTATTACGAGTGTTGTCGATTTTTCACATGGCCTCATCTCTCTCTAATTTTATTTTCTCTGTCTGATTGACACAATGTGGCAACTGTGCCATAACTTCAATGTAAAGGTCGAAGTCAATGGCGCCATAATAAAAAATCAAAAGTTTTTCGCCACCTGACCTAACTTGTTAATTCTCTTGTCTTTGCCCAAGTTATTACAACACTATAAATAATATGTTTGACTGAGTGAACTCTTGATAAACTTGACATAAGATCATAATAGTGGATAATAGGCTTGTTCCGGGATATTCTTTTTATATGGTTTTTATATGTACTCGATATTCTTATTATGCACTTAAAATTTCATATTAACTTTTTCCGTTCTCCTAAGGGGTTGAAATTAGTAATAGTTGCCGTTTGTGACATCACTATACACAACTTTGAACTCGGAGATATAACAAAACAACACGACCACTAACAGCCGTTCAGTAGTAAGTAAATACGTGAGGTTGAAGGTCGTTTTAAGTGTCTATGGAGAGAGGAAGATTGACGTTTTATCGATATCCTAAATTTCACAATGGAAATCGGAATTTCGGCCCCGCCTCTGCTAAAGAAAAATGGCTTTTCGTAAAAGTGGAAAGCCGTCCGTGCTTTAAAAATTCATAACTTAATAAATACTTGTAGTAAAAGGGCTCGCGACGTCTCTATGAAAAGAGGAAGATTGGTGCTTTATCCTGATAGCAAGTTGGAAATTTCAGATGCTCGTCACTAAATAAATACGTCAAGTGGAAGCTCGTTCTATGTCTCGACGAAAAGGGGAAGGTCGGCGATGAAGCGGCATCGTAAATAATAGGGTCAGAATTGAAAATTCGACTCGACAGGTGCGAGACAAAATTGTAATTTTTAGGCATTTTGCCAAATCGTACTCCACAGTCCCTCAAATGCCCATTCCTTAAAATGAGAGGTGAGAGAGATAGCCGACTTTTGCGGAAAACCCATTAGAAATACCTCCTTAGTTCAGCTTAACACAATCGCAATTAACTCCTGAACCAAATGGCACCGGCCCCCCTGGTGTTAGCCATACAATGCACGTGGTGCCCTATACTCCAAAAACACCGATAATTATGACAACTAAAAAGTATATGGAGTCGATCGAGACCGAGTCTATGCATATAGTGACGTAGCGCCTGGCCACGCCCCATTTTTGTGAGGTGGAGGTTTGTAGTTGTTTTTAAAACACTAAACGTGCGAACTATTTTATACTTGCACTTTCAATTTATGAAAAAAAAAATGCTGAACAAGCCTATTGAGTCTATACATAGATTTATGCTTATGAAAATTAGTTGTTGGCCGAATACATCCAGATAAATAAATAAATGCCAGTTTAATGTATGCATTGCTTGTCATTTATGTTTGTTTTAATATTTGTCCTAATATCAATTATACGATTTAATTTTAAGGTCCAAGATCTCTCTTGCTGGGTACAACTCTAATAGGCAGAGGTGATTTTACGTTAACAGATATGAGAAGGAATGTAGATAAAATACAGAGTAAGTCACGTTTCACTCCATGGTCGTCGAAAGCTATTAAAATAGGACTGTGCAATGTACCGCCAAAGAACACCAGCTTAGCTTTATTTTCAATGTTCAATTCCTCTTCAATGGTTGACTTGTTCGACCACATTCAAGGACAATTTACCAAGTTATATAGGAAAAAGGTAAATCAACATTTTTGTCATCATAATTGTCATTTTTGCATCGATTCTCAAAAGTGATCACAATTTTATGAACACTCATTAAATAGTAGCAGAGAAAAATCAATAACAATTACTTTGAGTTTTAAACAGAGATCGGGAGTTTTATGTCGGTGCCAGACCGGGCTCTCATATAAACATAATATTATATTGCAAACATTTACTGATACAATCAGAAAAGCGACGAAGTGGTGAAATATTTATTATTCCCAGCTACATTGTGTTTTTGGTAATAAACTTAATTTAAAAACAGTAATAGTTCTTACAAAAACATGTAAAACATATCTAGCAAATAAAAAGACAATTTTGAATCAAACGCACACTTTTCTGTTCTGTTTAATGTGTGGCGTGTTTATTTTCTTTATTTTCGTAATAATTAAATATGAAAACCCAGTTAGCTAAACCTAAAAACATGGTTGATTTTTATATTTGCAGCGTTAAAGACATTCAATCCCGAATGTCAACATTGAATTCCAGTGTACTGAGGCACTTTTATGTTTTTTACTTATGCGGTTTTATCTCCTTTAATTATTCGACGCCACCGACATTGTGAAACACTTCAAAATCGCTTTTTACCTATATTGTGGCAATTATTGGCATTTACGTCAACATTTAATAAAGGGAAAGGGTAGACCATCCCAGATCGCAGACCAAAATATAAATCTAGCCAAATGTATCTACAAATTTGGTGTGAAATTATACAGACTCAGCGGTATACAAAAATGTCTAGTGCTTCTCGGGCTGCATTAGACTCATGGATTCGCGATTTCCCAGAACTACAATTTGATGGAACAGATCTTTGTTGTAGTAGTTGCAACAAAACAATTTCTTGGACATCTAAAACAACGTTAATAGACATACAAAAGCATATTAGTGCTAGTGGCTCTACTGATAGTGACAGTCAACGTAGTTTTAATTTAGATTTAGTGGAAGTGGTGATGGGATGTAACATACCGTGGTCAAAACTAAATAATCCACTTTTTAGACAATTCCTGGAAATATTGTGTAAATGTTATTTGTGGCATTATCTTATTTTTTTTTTCTTCCTGCCACATGTATTTTTTCTTTTTAAGCGGTGCTCAAGGAATCTACAAAATATTACAATTAACCAGTATGTTACTGGTAAATAACCTCTACGCCTGTGACTTTTACGTCAAAGGATCAATTAGAGATTGCTTTTTACTTCCCTCGCATACCGAAGGGAAGTATTGTATTCGAGAAAAAATCACCCTCCGAGATTTTTTCGGATTCTGACGTTTCAGAACACGTAGATTCCGAAAATATAGGTTTTTCAATTCCGTCAGTCTGTCTGTCTGTCTGTTGGTGCATTATCTAAAAAACTACTTGGCGGAGAGCAGTCAAATTTGGTAGGTAGTTAACCCTACTGTCAGCGAAGAAATGGTAGAATTTTCACTGAAAACTATACAGGGTGGACCGTCTAAACGGAATAAATAGTGAAAACGATTTTTTTGCTCAAATTTAAAATTTCCACGTTTCATGACGCGCTAAACTTATTTCAGAAAAGAAAAATTTTGAAGATTTTTTTCAACATTTTTGAAAAAAAATTTACCACTAAAATATAGGAAGAAAATTTTTTTCTTTCTTCAAATTTAAAATTTTCACGTTTCATGGCATTCTAAACGTTGAAAATTTTTTTTTACCAACATTTTTGAAAAAATTTTTACCACTAAAATAGGTGGAATTTTTTTGTTCAAATTTAAAATTTCCACGCTTCATGACATTCCAAACTTATTTCAGAAGAAAAAATTTTGAAAATTTTGTAACCAACATTTTGGAAAAATTAAAAAAAAAAAATGTTTTTTCTTTGTTCAAATTTAAAATTTCAACGATTCCATTGCATTCTAAACCTATTCAAACCAATTTAAAAAAAAAATTGATAAAATCTATTTCACTACTTACTATAGAATAGATGAAAAATTTTTTTTTGCTGAAGTTTAAAATTTCCACGTTTCATGACATTCCAAACCTATTTCGGAAAAAAATTGCATTATTTTTTTACCATTTTGGAAAAAAAAATTACCATTAGAATAGACGGAAAAATTTGTTTTTGCTGAAATTTAAAATTTTCACGTTTCATGACATTCTAAATCTATTTCAGAAGAAAAAATTTTGAAAATTTATTTCACATTTTTGAAAAATTTTGGAATTTTTTTTTTATCAAATTTAAAATTTCCATGTTTCATGACATTCTGAACCTATTGCAGAAGAAAAAGACTGAAAATGTTTAACCAACAGTTTTGAAAAATTTTAAAAAAAAATGAAATTTTTAACCACCACTATACTTTCACTTCACTGCGTGAATGTGGAACTGAAAATGTGTCTAATGGCAATAATATTTGACATATGCTATTATACTTTTATTGGAAAATATACAGGGTGGTCATCGCAAGAAATAATTCATGGTAGACCTGTTATTTAGTACCTATTGAACTTTTGCTGTTTTATGAGCACTATTTTTTTGACCAAAAGTTATCAGGATTTCTTTGTAATAATTACAATAACAATATTTCCATTATTATTCTCAATGTCATTTCGTATTTAATAATTTTTTAGAGTGACCGCCATGCACAAATAACGAGGGAAGTTCTGTCCTTTACCGATTTTTTAAATAAATAACACAAATAAGTATAAAAACTTGAAATTAAATATTTCGCCGACGTTTCGGAAATCTAATCTGTTTCCCTTTTCAAGGCTTTTTTTGAAAAATCTTTTTTTGCTATGTATGATAAATACACAGCTCTAAGAATGTTTGTTATATTCAATATCCATAGATACTTACTATTTCCATAGAACTGTTGATATAGTTAACAGTTGTTTTTAGTTTTTTATATAATGTTAAGTTTGCGAAGTTCTTCTTTTTTAACATTGGCAACCAAGTTGTACAGACATCTATGGAACAATTCGACACGCATCTATCCTCATTCAATAATATTATCGCAGATTCTTTAATTTTTCTTTTTTTGCTATCTGTCTCTTTTGTTAAAATTTTTGCCGAGTCCCAGTTTATTCTATGTCCATTCTCCCAAGCGTGTTCGCAGATCTTGGACCTCTGAATTTCATTTTTTCTGATATAATTTTGATGTTCGCCCAAACTTACACTAAATGGTCTGGATGACTCACCCATGTAATGTTTGTTGCACTCACACGGAATACTATAAATGCAGTTTTTTGAATTTTGCTCGTGGTTCTTCGGTTTCGTCTTTGTCAGAATAATATCAAATCTATCACCGATGCGGCGCAACTTTTTGGATAATCCGCATACATAAGGAATTAACGTTTACGTGTAACGTTTTTCAGGTTTCTGTCGTACCTGATTATTTTCAATATTCATGAAGATTTTATCGACAAAACCCCCAGGGTATTAGTTATTTATAAGAACTTCTTTTATAAACCGCTTCTCATCATTTAGTATTTCATCATTAGAAGAAATGATTTTGGCCCTATCGTACAAACATTTTACAACACCTCTGTTGAAACTTAATATCTAGTGTAAAGAAAGTTTTCCTGAAACCACCACATCGTGTATAGTTATTTAAGGAAATACTTCCAAGTTCACTGTTACCTCCAGCGCCCATTATAACACGGTGTGGAACTTAGCTAGAGGCGGCATCATATTATTTTTGCCATTTTGAAAACGTCAAAGTAATAGTACTGCAGTTGAATCCAGATGACGGAGTTATTACTTCACAGACTCAACAGGTATTTATAGATCCAACGGTTCGAGATCTGAAGAGCATACACGGAAATTTCTCGTGCCAACAACATCAAGATTTACTGCAATTGATGCATTAAACATCGTGTTCGATCTCAGGCAATATGTTTTTCAATTACCTAGAGAAATCGCCGAGAGGGTTCAAACAAAATTCCAATGAGTTCTAAAAACCAATCCCGAATTTGTAACGATGTCATCTGTAATAGACCTTTTAAACGGTAAAGTAGTAGACTTTTCTACATCAGGCGTCAGGGCGACTTTAAGAAATTGCACGTTTTAAGTACGCCCTGATGACATCTGTTGATGGATTTTTAATGACAGGCGGCGAAGGTTAACTTCGGAACATTTAGAACAAATATTAACAATATACTTTTATATTCGTTTATAAGTCTTGAAAAATGACGTGTGTGTTCCTTTAAGATAGTGAAAAATATGTGTGTTTTAGTTCAATGTTACACCCCCCAATACTTACTCTTCGAGCGAGTGTTTATAATAATAATAATAAAAGTACTTTATGGAGTAAAAACCCAAATGGCCATTGACTAGTCCTTCAGCCGTTTGTTTTAACTAAATTGTATCATACTTGTATAAAAATGTTTCCACGCCGGTAGAGCCAACCCTGACTTTTATGTCACAGAGATAAAATTCCCGATCTGTTTATAAAACAAGAATTATGTTTCTTTTATATTGCAAAAAAACAATCTATTGGAGATAAAAATAAGAATCACATTAAAAAAAAAATTACAAATTTCAGGCCCACGTACATCACTATACAAAAATATCTGGATTCGACTCCGATTTCTTCATAGACTGTAACAACTCCTTAAAAGAAGTAATGGAATCCTACCGGGAAATAGAAAATATGAAACCTGCCATCCCAAGACTGAATGCATTAAAACCATATGACTAAATATATTTGAGAAGCATTTTATTTTACAAAACAATCACAATGTACAAAAATATAATTATAATCTGCAATGTGCATATAAATTAAAAATTTAATGTCAATATTTCAAAAAAACTTTAACATACAACACCCCACCGAGTGCAAAATTAACTCATTGTTTAAACAACTTATGGATACTAAAACATAACTATATATAATATATGAATTGATTTACAAAACAGATCCTTAATCAATGTGATTAACTAATATTTAGTTAATATTGTTTAATACCTTTATATGTCGACAAATGATTCATTCAGTTTTGTATTTCAAATCAGTATGCAAAATATAAATGATTCATATACCTACTATGTATTTATAACTAGTGAACAATAAAAAATAATCATTTATATCTAATCTATTATTTAATTGTTTATAAGCATAACTTTGTTAATACACTTCTTATCTGTTACGAACATGACTCCTCCGATGTTAAATTTTAAAGAAATATATGAAACAATTATTAGAGAATATATACATAAGTTTAAAAAAGCTAAAATAACAAAAAGCTTGTAACAGTATAAGGCCTTCTTCAGTGGTGGGTATTTAATTGGGGCAAACCAAATTCATCCACAGGAACACCATCCTGAAAAATAAAAAGTCTTATGAAAATCCCTTAACAAGAATAGGGTCGTTGACCATTTTTTAAAAACTTTATATTCAAGTAATTTATAAAATTTTATTTGACCCGAATTTTTTTGTTTTACATTCCAAATTCATTTTAATAGTGAAATTAATTATTTAAGTTAATAAGTTAAGTTAAATTTTGAATTGGCGCCTATGGTGACGTCAGATGTGAGAGCATGCCCAGTTAACAAATAGAGGAATAATCGACGGGCGTCGTTGGTTTACTGTTTATAGCAGAGTAGTGTGGTTCTGGTTCTAGAGGTCCGATCGGGCAAACTAAAAACCGAAAACCTTGGCAATTAAAATTCCAACGAATTTACCTTAATTTTTTTTTCAATTGAGTACATACATAACGTACAAAATAAACTGGATAAAAAGAGTATTTTCTTTTCATTTTAACGCCCGGAGACGTCAAGAATTCCGATTGGCTTCACACTTCACACTGAAATAAACGATGAGATATGCATAGTCTTGTAGCAGCAATATTATGATTTCATACCTTCTGCCAGAAGTACTTCCAAAGCCTATTGCGTTTTTTTTTTATAAACAATTTTGTTTTTTGAACAGCGTTTTTTTTAGGTAAAAAAAGTGAATATCTCCGGTTTTAGAGATCCGATCGAGACAAACTAAAAACCAAAAACCTTTGCAATAAAAAATCCAACAAATCTGCATTGGTTTTGGGTCATTCGAGTATGTACATAACGTACAAAATGGAATAAACTGGATAAATAGCGATTTTTTTTTCATTTTAATGCTCAGGGACGTCAACAGTTCCGATCGGCTTCAAACTTTCAGAAAATATACCTTTTGTTGAAAACAAATATTGCAACTTGTGGACACTTGTGCCAAATATTGAAACTTGTGGACACAAATGAATTTGTTATCTATAAAATTTGGACTGCCCACCATTTTGTGCCATTAAGTCCAAAATGGATCATTTTTTATCTTCAAAATGTACAAATAGATTTTCTCGCCCATTTTATCAGAAAAGAAAAAGAAATGCGTGAACTTTAATTAAAAAAAAAAAAAGTAAATTCTCGTTCATCTGAACTCGAGATATTCAACTTTTAGTATTTTGGCCAATTGTTAATTAACAACTGCTTATTTTTGGCTAATATTTGAACTGTATCATTTTGAAACATATTTACTTCATATGAAGGCCCAAAAAAACATTTTAACTTATAAAAACTAATTTTCAAGCATTTACATTTACATTCTTAATTATCCTGAAGAGCGTTTTTTTAAATTTATATATCAAGATTACCTCTCGTTTTGTTGCACCGTACTCAATTGTTTCTGGCTTACTTAAGTTGGTAGTTAACGTATGTATTTAGGGGAATTTGATATTCTGCTAACTTCTCTTCATAACCTTATGTTTCTTGCCCACGGGAGTGAAAGTAGAATTCACAGAATATAAACAAGCATGGCGTCGATCCAGGCAGAAATGTCAAGTCGGCGAATTATTTCCGTCAAGGAAAATCTGTCATCTGTCTTCTAATATGACATAATTCACAACTTAACCTATAAATATAACAATGTAGACTGTCGCTATGATTCCCAGATAAACAATTTATCTGAGATGTAAATACTTTGTTCAGTTCATTAAAAAAAGTATAGTTGTTAATTGCTAGGTAGGTCCGTTTTTTGGTACTACATATTGATAAACTTCACCTGTAATAAGTAAGAAAGTCTGTGGTAATTACCTATCATTTTAATTTTGCATTGAATTTTGATTCCCTCTTCCAACCAGCTGAACAATTTTATATTTTTCAGGAGTACATTGCCCTTATTTGGACATACTATAATTGTAATGGCCCTGTATTGGCATGCAATAATTTTTGTTTTAATGGTGACCAAAAAGACAAGTTGCAGCAATTTTGATCCAGCTAGAGTAACAAAAATTTTGATTTTGTGTAGGTATGTTCGCACAAAATTTTAATTTTGTTAAAATTACCAGAAACTTTCATTTTCAGATATGGTGTGTGAAGGCAATGATGCGTACAGCTTACATAAACATAAGATCAATATCACGGCTTAAAAGTATTGATCAACTGTGATATATTACTATACCTTTGTAAATGTAGTCCGTACTTTTGTGAGGTAACCTTGTTACTTACTATATTTTGAATTTGAGAAAACTCTATAATGAATCCACAAAAAATACTCCTGCAAATATCCTAGTTGCGAAAATAGTTATTATTGGACAAAAGGTGCAAAAAAAGTGGTAAATAAACGGTTTTATAGATTTCCTTTAAATCATGAACGTGCCCTTGTTTGGAAACAAGTATGCAAAATAGACTTGAATGAAGCCTGTAGAAACTTTTATGTTTGTGAAGAGCACTTTCGAAGCAATGACTTCGTCAATGTCTCAAAACATTTGCTTCTTCCAAATGCCGCTCCACGTCCTATTAATGAACAGGAAAACCAAGTGCCTATTTCTAACGAGAATGTTATAATAGATCATAGTGCAAATAATAATAATACTGAGCAGTCAAATAGTGTTAATATGGTAATGTCGGTTTTTAATGATCATGATAATTTTATAAATAATTCAAACAACTTATCTGATAAGCAGGCCAATTCACCCCCATTCACATACAAAAGTAGTACAATTTTATGTATTTCACTATAGTTTTATAATGTATTAATTTTAAGTTTCGTTTTGTGTGTCTTGTTGGCCAATTAAGTTAACCGGCCACTGCCTAGGCAGTTTTTTTGTTAATTTTATTTTTGTTGATTATTTAATTGTTAAATTGTTACAAGTATAATAATTGGAGCTGCATTTATGTAGACAAATATTTTTAAATATATATTTATATATTTTTGTTTTCAAATCATTGTATCATTTTTCCCTGTCTAAATATTTCGCAGGTACACACGCCATCTTTGACTTTTTATTAATTAACAGGCCAGATAGAAAGAATTTCTTTGAGAGATTTATGTTAAATTCATGAATGAGCGGAAGGTAATATTTTACATAAAAAAAAGAAAATTTTCTTCACAAGGTCTGGTAACAATGAAAAGTTTAAGATGTTGAGTATCTGTAATGCGTAGATAAGATCGGGCACAAATTTCAAATTCAATATTCCCGCACAAATTTCTAATTCAATATTCCCGCATATTGCCTAGTTCTTCCAGGCGACTACCAGATGGCGAGCCAAACTTTGTTGTAGCTCTTAAAGCACTGGCTTGCGCTTCTCCTGAGTATATGTTCTGTGTTCTTGCCTAATGTCAATATTTGTTCTGTTCAGAGATAACTCTGTTTCTTTGTGTGTGTATTTACTGCTATTTATCTTTTTACAAGATGCTAAAAGTTAAATATCTCAAGTTCAGATGGACGAAAATTCTTTTTTTTTTTTTTAATTAAAGTTCTCGCAATTTTCTTTCTTTTCTGATAAAAATTTTTCAAAAATCTATTTGTTGTTATTTGGTTTATAGATAAATGCCAAAAAAGTGGCCAAAATAACTTTAAAAGAAAAACTTTTTAATGTCATCGACAAGCTGACACCCAGAATTACATTTTGAAAAAAATGGTCCATTTTGGACTTAATACAAATTTCAGATAACAAATTAAGTTGTGTCCACAAGGTTCAATATTTGAATACCAAAGTTTCAGGATGTTTTGTTTTCAACAAAACGTATATTTTCTGAAAGTTTGAAACCAATCGGAACTCTTGACGTCCCTGGGAGTTAAAATGAAAAATAAATTATTTTTAGGTAGTTTATTCCATGTTGCACATTATGTATGTACTAAAATGACCCAAGGCCAACACAAATTTGTTGTAATTTTAATTGCAAAGGTATTTTGATTTTTAGTTCGTCCCAATCGGACCTCTAGAACCAGAGATATTCACCTTTTTACCGAAAAAAAAAAACGCAATAGGCTTTGGAACTTCAAAACTCAGATATATATACTCCTGGTGATACCCCAGGAATGTAGCATTGAAATCATAATATTGCTATTACAAAACTATACACATCAATGTCCTTTTTTTACTCCAGTATATTTGAATTGTCCAAATATACTGATGAAATGCCTAAATACGACATCTGTTATTTTAAATGCCGACTACATGCGAGAGGTTTTTAGTTTTTCATTTTCTATATTTGGCAATACATCACTTACTTTATTTTTCTCTTTGTCCGATTCCGGTTTGGTACTTGGGGCTTCAGGTGCCTTAAGAACATCATCCAGATAGCTTTGATCATCATCCAGGCCTATTTCTTCTCCCAGAGCATCTAGTTCTGCTGCCAATTCATCATCATCTAATTCTGGAGTATTGTAAGTCCTACCAAGAGCCTCTTGCACCTCATCAGCTTGTTCTAACATATCGGCAAGTTCATCTTGGACATCCTGTAAATGTACATACAAGTTAAATAGAAATAATCACTGGGTATTTTTACCCACGTCAATGTCTTCGATGTTGATTTTCTTAAATTCTTTCTTCATTTGTTTCATTCCATCTCTCATGGCAATTACAGTTGTGTGAGTATCTTTCAATGCTTGATGAGCCATATTGGCTTGTTCCATATTAAATGATTGACCTCTTAAATTATCTAGTTGGTTTTCATACATTTTCTTCTGTTTCAAAATACGCATCGCTTTGGCTTTAACGGCGTTTTTACCAGGGCCTTCTCGCATTTTAGATAATTGATCTCTAAATTTTCGTAGGTCATTATCTAACGCATTAATCTTTTTCTCTACAGCCTCGGCCCTTTGATCCACCTATAAATAATATACAAATTAATTTTAATTTAACTGTTTGTCCCAACTTTGCTTACCCCCGTTATACAATCCGTAATGCTTGGGCCAGGCTCTTTCGGTTTTCCTTTTCCAAATAATCTGTTCATTTTGTAATTTAGTTTACTTGATACTGAAAACTGCTGAATTTAATAATAATCTTGATTGAATGATGATTAATACTTGATTGACATTCAGAATTTGACGTACGGAACGTCACAAACGTCAGGTTTTACATCGAATTTAGATGTCAAATAGGTACGTACATATACTTTTAGGTTACATAGATTTATTTAACAAATCCTTGGACTAGGAAAGATAGATGGTGAGGACTCGTAACAGCGCATAATCACCACGCAAACAAGTTGTGCCTAAGACGCCATTGCGGTGGTGGCACACAAACGGTAGAGAGCAAAATGAAATTTTTCAATAGAAGTGATTTATAAGTGATTTAGTGCTAATCTATGTAATGTACCTGCATGATAGTATCATATTCTGTAAACTACTGCAAAAATCACAGCGAGAAAAAATGGAAAGGAGTAACGCTTTGCAGGTAAAATATATGCAGTTTTCACTTTACCTACTTAAATTACCTGTAGGCCTATTATTTACTTAATTATGTCCATGTGCACGCAATGATAATGAGAAGCATAGTATATCATTTTCTGGTATGCAATTTGCACGTTATTTGATTGAAATTTTCATTCATCTTTTCTTCATTGAATATAGAACGGTGCATCCGAAATGACACTTTTTCCATGGGCGTAGGTATATCGATTATGGTGAATAAATTCTAGTATGTAAGATATGAGTAAAAATATTTGTGATAGTGAATATATATATATATATATATAGTAGTCATTATTCTATGCTCATGTAATCCAAACATTTTTTAATTATTGAATATAGGTAGTGAGATGGTTAGCTGTCAACCTACAACAGGGCTGAAGGCATTAAGTTTGGCAAAAAATAGTTTTTTTTTTCAGAAAAATCCCGCCCACTGGACAAAACTGGGAAAATCATATAAAAGTGAAATAAAAAAACAGCATTCAAAATTAATTATAACTTGTGTAAATATAAATCCAACGTCTGTATAGGTTAGGTTCATATTTACAGTGGCTGGCTTTGTTTCCTTCTTTGAATATATTTCTTTTATACCTACTTGATCTAATTACGTAAAAGTATATTATAACGAGATAAATTTTTTATCATGGTAGAAATAAAAAAGTTTCTATAAAAATCCATTTAATTCTAACATAAAATATATTATCAACTTTCACTCGTTTCACAATAGTCTTCAATATTTGGGCAATAAAATTAGAAAAGGTTTTGGCTATGTAGTCAATCTCACTGGCAGTGGCGGATCTAAGGAAAAAGGCCCAGGTGGCAAACGCTTTGAAGGGCCAATTTTTTTCGGATGATAACCTATATAATCTACAGTATAAAATTACCCCATGTTTGGTATATAATTAAATAAATAAATTATATTCGTAAATATCTTCGAAAATGTGCGCCATTTTTTTGCTTCCTCGGTGATTTGCTTATCCAGTTTGTGACGAATATCTGCTTTCTGAAGAAATGTTGCGGCAGCTACGGCATTATTGAGATGCGCTTTACTCAATCCGTGTTGCAAAACAGATTGAAAACAATGTTTCCAGTCCGTAAAACCTATGTACCACATGCTTTTCTTTGTAGCTTGATCTCCAAATAACCAGCAGTAGTGACAATAAGCATACTGTTTCGTCGGTGAGTAGGACAACCAGGGACTGCAGTTATTTGCTGCGAAAAGCTTTTTTTATTTTGGTAGTACAATGAAGAATTGAAACGTTGTTTATCAGTAGATTGTTGAAATTCTCCATTAGGCATATCGCATTCCTTAGGTTGGCAAGGTCCTGCTATCAATAAAGTCCTTGCCCTCGCTCAAAAAAGCATAACGTTAAAAAATTCCTTTATCGTTATCAAATGCATTATAAGGAGACTTGGACGTATTCGAAATTCAGGCGTGAGTTCGGCTTTGTTTTTCTCGCATAAAGCAGGGTGTTCTGTAGCAGATTCCGGTCCATCATATTCGTTTTGATGTTGATGTTGAACAGATTTAGAATACGATTTTGGGACGGATATTCTGAGTTAAAGATTTGTTCTCATATCCTGCACAGGGCTTTCTTCAATTGTTTCATCTATCATTTGGACTTACTGCAGATGATTGTTTGCTATTTTCAGTGGACGTAGTAGAACCATCATCCATCATCCTCCAGTTTTCGCTTCTCTTTTTCTTTTCTCTTCATAAATCCACTTTTTGGCCTGGTATTTGTTTCCATTATTAGATTCTAAATCCACAAAAAAATACAGGAAATCAAAAGACACATTCTAAATTTTGTTTATTTTTATTAGTGAAAACTGAAAACAGTAAAGTAAACGAAATTCGAAACATTTTTTATAGAAATAATATATGTATCTCATCCATACCTAAATCCTAAAGCAACTCGTTTATTCAGCTTCAAAAGATTTATTCAATAAAAACACAAAACATCTCCGATTTCTGTTGTTAGAATTTGACTTCAAACTTCCGTTTCTCTTACTGCTTTCATAGTTTCATACATTCACCCTTTCGATTCTTTCGTATTCGTAGACTAATTATTTCTAAGGGCAAGTAAAAATCCAATAAATTAACACATAAGTATAAGAAATAGATACTACATTACTACATAGACTGTTTTTTAAAACTGATATTTTAATACAAATAAATTACTATTCAGTAACTGAAGGCTACATTTTATAAAAAAAAAAAAATATGGATAAAAGTGTAATTTCTAACCTTTTATAACGGAAGCTCCCTCTCAAGTTTGAATAATAATAAGGGTAAATAGAAAGTGTTAAAGTAATATCGTAAACAACTTTATTTCAGAGGCTTCAGATATCGATAAAAACAATAGCATTCACACAACTTAACTGTTACTCGATCAAGTATTGCACATGAACTGAATTTTAGAATGTAAGGTAACCCAAGTGCAGAAGGGCATCTCTAGAAAAACGTTATAAGCGTGGTGAGAAATAACCACGCATACGTGGTGTTCTCGTAGAGCGCGCGGCCATATATTTTGACATCTTTAACCCTTTCCGGACTAATATTGTACGCAAGCGACAGATGCATTGTCTTCGAAATGAAAAAAAAAAAAATTCCCTACTTTTTTGAGGGCCCTGAGGGCCCTTTCGCACAGGGGCCCAGGTGGCATCTGCTCATTGGCCGCTCGGTTAGATCCGCCGCTGCTCACTGGCATCATTCAGGTAAAAGTGAATTCTGAAATATTCATGTAAAATAGGTATTCGCAGGCCATATTTGCTTCATTTTAAAATATTTACAATAGTTGCGCGTTTTTTTTTTTGTTTTATTTGTTTATGTCAATACACCATGGTGCAATTACTATTGAGTAATAAATTATTACTATTATATATATACATTACTATACGATGTTTTTGACAAGTCGATGCAAAGCCTTGCGGAGGTGACAAGGGAGATCATTTATTCTGCATTAAGCCAAACATAACTTTAGTACAGTGTTACATTTTTTGAGATTTTCCACCGTAAGACTTTATACTTGGGTGTGTTTGGCTTAATGCAGTCTAAATGATCTCCTCTATCACATCCGCAAGGGTTTGCATCGACCCTCATCCCAAACACCCCATATGTATTTATTTTAAGGAAATTTAGGTAATAAATGCTATAAAACGTATTATTACATTTGAATTTATATTACTCTGTTATTTAGGTTTCCAAACGATCCTAAGAAACGAAAATTATGGTTAGAAAATATGAAATTAGTAGACTGCGATGAGCTCCAACACCAAGTTATGATAGGCTTTGTAGTATTCATTTTGAAAAGAAATGGTTCTACCACAGGGAAATAAAATGAAATTATTAAATGAAATTGTGCCAAAACAATGTTCCTAGAATTACCCAGCTACTTACAAGTAAAGAAGGTGAGCATCGTTTCTTGTATAATCTTTTTTTTTAAATGTACGCCAACAGGCAATCAGTCGTGATCTGACTTTTCTTTTTATTTGTACGTAATATTTTTTTCTTGTTTCAGAGAACAAAAAGATGCCATCATATGACATCGAATATATAAATGTATGTATGAAAATGCTCCCAAGTAATAATGTAGGAAAATTATTTGTATGTTTTTGAAATAAATGTTTTGTTGTATTTGCATCTAGCTGGGTGTTACTTTCTATAAATATACCTACCCAATACATTATGTATTATTTTTTATCACACAGATAATTGAAAAACAAGTGAAAAGCATACATATATTTTATGTAGCACTAATAGTAATCAAGGTACGTATTCTAAATAAATGAACTGAACTTCAGTAAGTAAAAAATTTAGGTATATTTTATGTAGCACTAATAATAATCAAGGTACGTATTCTAAATAAATTAACTGAATTTGAGTAGGTATACATTCAGTCTCAGAAATATTCAAGTGATAGAGCTTAATTAACAGTGAAAGGAAAAGTATTTGACTGACACATTAATTTTTGTTTTTATTTTTAATTATCACACCCAACTTATTTCGTCATTTTCTAAAATGTAATGTCTCGTAATAAATGACAATAGTGGGGACAACCAAAATATATCCATAATGATGGGAGCTACCAAATAAAAAAGATTGACGTGCCCAATAGTTTTCCCAAACACTTGAATTCCAATGAATTTATTTCATACTTTTCAGACTCACTGTATGCACAATTTGTCGAATTAATATCCATTGCACTCATTAATTGCAATATGAAGCTGTTTCTGGAAAAAATACCAGTTTTGTATCGTTTTATTCCTTTGACGTGATAAACTTGACACTGACACCTATATATTGTACATATGTTCCGCCACTGGCGCTTGCTCTTTGGTGGCAGTTGGCTTCACCATTGGCAGTAGCATTACGACTCCTTACAATATATATCTTTCCTACTCTAAGGTATAGTCAGTAAATTGTTAAATAAAGTGTTAGTAGTGGTTTATCTCTTGTTGAAATTATTTAGAACCCAGGGATTCACACAGGGTGTTTCCAAAAAGGTGAATAAACGTTACAATAGGTCAAGGTGGCGATTTTCTAGAGACAACCGATAGGGAAATATTTATTATTTTTGGTCATAACTTTTTTACTCGGTATGAAAAATGAAAAAAAAACTATAAGACCACCTAAGTAGAACCATAGCAAGACTATTACTATACTACTATACATTTTCTCTCAATAATTCCAATACTTCCAAAGTAATTAGATTTAAAACTAATAGAGGAATATTATGCTAATCTTCCTATTTTGCAGTTTTAAATCTCATTATTTTGGAAACGACTGGAATTATTGATAGTAGAGTAAATCTAAGGGTCTAAATTGCCTAAGAAGGAATTATTATCTTACTATAGCAATTTTTTTGCTGGAACTTGTTGAAAACATTTCAAGAAGTGTAGTAAAAAGTATTGGATTAAATCCGTGTGGTGGAAAGCTTTTGCTTAAACAAAGTAATGTTCAGAATTCCGTTTTCTTGAAGTTTCTGTTAAATATCTCTGGTTGTATAACATGTATCGCAATAAAGAAAGAGACATAAATTATTCACAACGAAATTATCAAGAAAACTAGAGATATTTCAGGGAGGCCATTTTGAAACAATTGATGATAACTTGAACAATAATACACATATCCTAACGAAATTTTAAAATAGTATACCCATTGTCAAGTTCAAGTTAAAATGTTTGTAATAACTCCTAAAAAACAATTGTAAAGTCGAAAATTGAATCATCGACTGTTTGGGCATCAAGTCGTACATAAAAAAAATTGTATTTCAGATTATATTTATTTTTATGTTCTTTGTGGAGGTATAAACAGAAATAAATTATTAAATTTTTTAAACCGAAAAAATGTTCGTCATATCTCAGCTTGCTTATAAATGGCCATAATGCAAAAAAAAATGTAATATCTAGGGTTCCAAATGGTTTAGATAAAACTGCTTTTTTAGATAGTTAATTTTTTATGTACTTTTAATATACAGTATGTCTCACTTTTCATGACTCCCATATCACAGCTCTCTTATTAAGAATGTGATTATTTTAAAATTTGGGTGGAAGGTACTCACTGATAAAGAGATTGTGTCACTTTAGAGTTAATTAAGCTGGAGGAAGGCTTTGGATTTAGAATTAGTCACGTGATGTCAGTCAGTGTACTTAACAGTCAAATTCAAACAATAATTGACTAATGATATTAAGAAAAGTTCAATTTTAGACAAATTTGATTCACGAACAATTAAAAAAATAATAAAATTTATCTTATTGAAATTCGGTACTGGTAAGTTTTTGATAACAACGAATAATATGAGATTGTCTTACAGTTAAAACATTGCCTAATATCTTTTTTTTGGAAATTAGGTTCATTTTTCTTCAACGACGAACGCCACTGGTGAATTTTTCAATATTTTACCGTGACACAATCTCCTTCCAGCCAAATATTTTTTAAATCGCGTTTTTAATAAGGGAGCTGATATGAGAGTCATGAAAAGTGAGACATACTGTATACCAATAATTTTAATTTTTGGGCAAAATATTGATGAGTAAAATTCATTTGTTTTAAATGAAGAAAATAGAATTGAATAAAACTGGCTTTAAAAATTTTTAATTTATTTTTGTTTATACCACCACAGAACATAAAAACAACTATAATCTGAAATACAATATTTTTCTGTACGACTTCATGCCCATAAACGATTGACGATTCGATTTTCGACTACTGTTTTTTGGGAGTTATTGTAAACACTTTAACTTGAAACTTGACTTGATGGTTTAAGGGTATACTCTTCTAAAGTTTCGTTAGAATATGTGCATTATTGTTCAAGTTATCATCAATTGTTTAAAAATGTCCTCCTTAAAATGTCTTCATGTTTTACAACTTGGCATATCGACCAAAAAGTTTCGGACAAATCTAGTTTTCTTCGCATTTTCATTGTGAACAGTTTGTGTTTCTTTCTTTATTGCGATACGTGTTATATAACCAGATATATTTAAGAAAAACTGAAAAACAGGATTCTGAACATTCTTTCGTTTAAATAAAAACTTTCCACCACACGGATTTAACCCAAAACTTTTTACTACACTTCTTGAAATGTTTACAAGTTCCAGCAAAAAAGTTGCCATAGTAAAACAATTCCCTAGAAGTTTTAGTTTTACTCCACGATGAGTGAGAATTCATAGTAATAGTCTAGGGTTCTACTTAGGTAGTCTTATAGTTTTTTAGTCCTAAGAAAAAAAGTTATGGCCAAAAATAAATATTTCCCTACCGGTTGTCTCTTTCTTGTAAATCGCCACCATAAAGAGTTTCTTCATTATTTTTTTTTTTTATTTTCTTAATTTTATCTAGGTATCTCATTTTTAACAAAATATTTAATTTTTCTCCACTCTCGATTTGACAGATCGGAATTTTTTTTATACAATCAATGCACTTTTCTTTCCCCGGCACAACTCCATTTTTTATTTTTATTTAATGTTAATTTATTGCTTCCTTCTCGTTAGGTGCCCACGGTACCGGCATCTTTTTAGTATCTGAAACGAAAATATAACAATTTATCAAGAATGTAAATGTTACTGGTTTGATATATAAAATAATGGTTGTATGGTATGGTAACACATGGTATGATATGGTATTGGTGTGGTATACCATAAACTCCATTTTAAATTTGAGCGAAAAAAATTTCTGTCGGTCTGTCTGTCAGTCTGTAACTTTTTTTTTGTCCGCACGTTTTCTCTGGAACGGTTTCAGATATTGACTTGAAATTTTGTACATGTAAATATTATAACGAGATCTGGAACTGGATTGTTTTTTGAGGATATCCGATGAAGGGTTGGGGGTTAAATAGGGGTAAATAAGTAAAGCAAGCTAGTAAGAGTACAGAAACTTAAAATTCGGTGCATGTACTAGAAGTTAAGGCCTCAGATTTTTTTATAATATTTTTCAACCCCCCACCACCCCTACTCCATTATGAAAAGGGTTGATAAAATGAAATTGAGATATTCATTTGAAATGTCGTACGCGTATGTATTATAACGACGTCTGGAATTAGATTATATTTTGAGATGATTCCGTTGAAGGGTTGGCAAGGTAAAGCAAGCTGGTATGAGTACATTAACTTTAAATTCGGTGTATGTACTAGAGGCCAAGGCCTCAGATTTAATATATCTCAACCCCCCACCACCCATACTTCATTATTAAAGGGGTTGATAAAATAAAATTCAGATATTCACATGAAATTTGGTACGAATATATATTATAACGACATCTGGAATTAGATTATATTTTGAGATGATTCCGTTGAAGGATTGGGGTTAAATAGGGGTATATAGGGGAAAATAAGTAAAGCAAGCTGATAAAAGTACAGACATTTGTCATTTGGTGAATATACTAGAAGCGAAGGTCTCAGGTTTTTTTAGTAGTATTTTCCATCCCCCCACCACCCCCACTCCCTTCTTGAAAGAGTTGATATCTCTGATAAAGTTAAATTTAGACTTTCACTTGAAATTTGGTACATGTATGTATTATAACTATATCTGAAACTAATTTATATTTTGACATGATTGCGTTGAAAGAGTGGGGGCAAGTAGAGGTAAATAGGGAAAAATAAGTAAAGCAAACTGGTAAAAGTACAGCAACTTGAAATTTGGTGTATGTCCTAGAAGCCAAGGCCTCAGATTTTTAAAAAATATTTTTCAACCCTTCCACTATCCTTACTACATTATTAACAGGGTTGATAAAATAAAATTGACGAGATGACGAGAAACGAGATGACTTCATTGAAGGGGTGGGAGGTGGTAGGTTGTGAATAGGGGAAAGTAAGTAGGGTAAACTAGAAACTTCATTTTTAACGTATATGGTAGAAACCAACTCCTCAAACTTTTTTATGACACCTGCCCCAAATTTTTTTATGACACCTGCCCCAAATATTATTAAAATTCTATGACCAATAATTTCCACATACTAAAGTGCAAATATAGTCAAGATATTTCCTTTAAAGTGACTTGGATGTAAAATCTGGATGTGGAAGTAGTGATTCCTTAGGCAGCGGTTTTTTAATAGGTTATCTTCAGAAATTATTTCTATATCTAACATTCAATGTATTAAGTTAGATAATTTACTTTACGTTTAGTTTTACGTTTACTCTTCTTACGCATTGTTTGATCAGCGACCATTCTCTATTTGCCAATATGGGGTATTTCGCGACACATTTATCACATTCTCTTTTACGCATCTGCATCTGCATCTTTTTCTTCTGCTGTCCAGGGCACAGGGTTGAAATTAGTATCTGAAACGAAAATATAACAATTTATCAAGAATGTAAATGTTACTGGTTTGATATATAAAATAATGGTTGTATGGTATGGTAACACATGGTATGATATTGTATTGGTGTGGTATACCATAAACTCCAGAACAAAAAACAGAGGTGTGAATATAAACACGTGTTTTGGAATTATTGTCCCGCGTTAGCTTAGCGTGGTTTAAGAAATATAATATAAATCGAATAGATCTGATCTCGAAAATAATCGGTGTGAAATAAATATAGTACACGGTAATCCAATGCGAGTTTTATACAGTTAGTTGAAAAATAAAAAAATATATAACCTATATAAAGGATTAAACTCAAACTTTGTGTAAGAGTATTATTTGAGACATGCCAAAATTAAACACACTTTTTTAATAAAAAATACCTAACAGTTGATTTTGAAAATCGACCCCATTTAGTGGATCTTAGAGTGCTTAGGTATTGAAAACAGGAAAACTTCAAATATTTTTGTGGTCAAATAGAGCTTATCAGGCATTATGTCCAAAATGAAAAGAAAAACTAAATCAGTCAATATGTTCCAATATAAGAGGCTGTATATACAAGCCTACCTCTTTTTCGTCTCTAATGGTGATCATTTTTATTTATGAATATGCATATTTGGGGAAAACTACATAGAAGTGATTTAAAACATAGATTGTGTTTGAAAGAGAATAATGAGATTTTAGTACTATTTCCTTTCCAGATAAACTAGTAGTGATTTTCACTTCAATATTAGCATATATAGGTAGTTAATTTTTTTTAAGAAGTCTTTTAAAATTTTACCAGTTCCAGCAAAAAAGTTGCCATAGTAAAACAATTCCCTAGAAGTTTTAGTTTTACTCCACGATGAGCGAGAATTCATAGTAATAGTCTTGTTATGGTTCTACTTAGGTAGTCTTATAGTTTTTTAGCATTAAGAAAAAAAGAGTTTCTTTTTTATCTCTATTTCTCGGATTTTCTGACTTTGTCCGTTTCATTTCTTACGAAATATTTTACCTTTTTCCAATCTCTGTTTGGGAGTATGGGGTTTTCTGTGATACATTTGATATTCTTTTTTGTATGGTAGAATGTCCTCTGGCTTCTTTCTCGTTGGCTTCCCAGGGCACAGGTTTTTTTTTATCTGAAACGAAAATATAACAATTTATCAAGAATGTAAATGTTACTGGTTTGATATATAAAATAATGGTTGTATGGTATGGTAACACATGGTATGATATTGTATTGGTGTGGTATACCATAAACTCCAGAACAAAAAACAGAGGTGTGAATATAAACACGTGTTTTGGAATTATTGTCCCGCGTTAGCTTAGCGTGGTTAAAGAAATATAATATAAATCGAATAGATCTGATCTCGAAAATAATCGGTGTGAAATAAATATAGTACACAGTAATCCAATGCGAGTTTTATACAGTTAGTTGAAAAATAAAAAAATATATAACCTATATAAAGGATTAAACTCAAACTTTGTGTAAGAGTATTATTTGAGACATGCCAAAATTAAACACACTTTCTTAATAAAAATTACCTAACAGTTGATCTTGAAAATCGACCCCATTTAGTGGATCTTAGAGTGCTTAGGTATTGAAAACAGGAAAACTTCAAATATTTGTATGTGGTCAAATAGAGCTTATCAGGCATTATGTCCAAAATGAAAAGAAAAACTAAGTCAGTCAATATGTTCCAAAATAAGAGGCTGTATATACAAGCCTACCTCTTTTTCGTCTCTAATGGTGATCATTTTTATTTATGAATATGCATATTTGGGGAAAACTACATAGAAGTGATTTAAAACATAGATTGTGTTTGAAAGAGAATAATGAGATTTTAGTACTATTTCCTTTCCAGACAGACTAGTAGTGATTTTCACTTCAATATTAGCATATATAGGCAGTTAATTTTTTTTTAAGAAGTCTTTTAAAATTTTACCAAATTCTAATAATTAAAAATGAAATAAAGAGAATAATTATTTTCTCGCATAATTCTCTCGAACTCAGAAACGGGCCAATGAATTGATCTCAAATTTTTATTGTATTATTAGTTACACATCTGTTTACAAAATATGTTAATATGAAAGTCAAATTTTAATAAGTGTAGAAAATACAACCTTTTTAAAGTTATGTTGATAGCGTCAGATTTTGCAGGGGTAAATATTGCAAGCCTGAAACGTTTTATCTTTCGGAATAAATACCACGCGCATCTGGAAGAAATATAAATAAAGAAGTGACAAAACTTTTCTTACCTAAGATCAGGCGTTTTCGAGAAAATCGAACATCAAAAAATTTAACTGATGAAGTAATGTATTACGCAAAGCAATTGAATAAAACAACTTGGGAATGTGCCTTTTAGTTTTACCAATGATTTTGTTCTTGGATTTGTTTTATAAATTACTTCAGCAGGTTCAGAGAATTTCCGAAATTAAAGTCTAAATGTATTGGACTACATACATATCAGACAGAAACAAATGTAGTTTATTTCTATTTTCTTGCTCGTTACCAATCATATTAACAGAAGTTTTATTTTGCAATTGTTTTTAACGCAGCCGACAATAATTTTTAATTGAACTAAAAAAAATACGGAATATCAAACAATTATTCTCATTAACCACCTTCTATGAATTGTGGTATTCGTAAAATATTAAATATTGACACTATCGGTTAAAATTTCTGTGACATGTTTTATATCGTTGGAATGAGAAAAAAATAACGGATTGCAGATTGGAATGAACAATTTTTTTAAGACAAGGTAGATAAATAAATTCATTTTAGGTCTTTGTTCTCATTTTTAACTGAATCTTCATAATCGTAGGGGGTTATGTGGATACTAGTTTAATCTGCATGGCCGTAGGGGACTGTGTGGATGCTAGTGTTAGAATGAGAATTGTCAAATAAGAAATTAGACAAATTCATTTTAGGATTTTAATTTGCTAGCATAACCAGAATTCAGGTTATCGAAAGAATGCAAAGATTTCATTAATATTTCTACACAAAGTTTTTCTTTTAGTTATAGATAGTTATTTTTTCTGCTGTTTGCAAAATCCTATAAAGAATGTTTCAATAAAGTAAATAGTGTTTAACAAATCATAAAAAATTATATACTTACCAGAAATGTCGGCCGATGTGTTTGGAGACATTTGCGACTCTTCGATGATCCCACTAAAATAGGAAACATATATTGTAAAATTTATCTCCAGTTTTTAAAAGAAATGTAAAGTGCTGACGTTTGAAAAGCAGAGATTATATATAAATTAAATAGTAATATCCTATAAATTTAAATTAACAAATACTTGAAACAGAAAGTATCGACAACAAATTTTTACACTTCAAGTATAACCTCATGGCACAAACAGGACAAATTATCGTATTATTATCACACAGGAGCAGTATTTAAAAAGTGGCTAAGCCTATTTTTTTTTTAAATGAATTCAGGGAAACATTAACAGAACTTAAAAATTTTCGACGATAAGCAAATTAACTAGAAATCTACCTGATGCAACAATTTTATTGCACAGAATTTTAGAGTCCTCCCTCGATATGGCCGGTATTAGATCGTAAAAGATAATTGACAAATGTTTTTATAAAACGACAGTGAAATTGCTAATATCAGAATACGAAGGATGTGGACTGTTGTATATAACAGTCTGCATCTTCACTACAAAAATGGAAATAAGAGACTAGACACGTACACAAAAATTGCTGATGTAATAAATACTGTCAGCAAGGGTTACACAGCACAGGATGTTAAGTAAGTATGTAAGGATGTTAATATTATAACGTTCTGGGACATTTCAGTGTGTACTTTGTACATCCTCTAATGTCCCTGTGGATGCCCATCCGTAGTGCTTATGACGTCCCGAAATATCGCTTTTATCTAATACCAAGTTGTGACATTGGGATGACCTAGTGTGCTGAAAAGCATACATATTGGGATATTGGGACGTCCATAGGCAAGCCCAAATCCTAAATGATCTTTGCCGTGGTACATCCCTCGGACAGCCTTGTGCTGTGTGGGGTAATATCAATGTATCAAATTTCTGAAAGAAATGTCTTAAAATAAATACTACAAAATAATTGATAAAAGATTTTTGTAAACTATCTTTTACAGTCTAATACCGGCCTATGAGGTCTATTCTGTAATTTTTTGGTTAAAAATAAATCACCTGCTAAAATTTTAATTTTAACGGAATGCTAAAAATAATAACTGATTTTTCTATTCTGTATGCGACCATTTAACGGACCTGTTAAAGTCATAGTTTTTAATGACCGGTTATTTCTTTCCCTTATATGCTCAAGGTTAAATTAAAAACAAACCTAATGAGAGCGGGGAAGTCTTTGAATGAGAATAGTTAAGAAAATGAGTAGTGTATTAAGTTAAGATGGACAATAATCCCACAAAATATATAATACACGAAGTAAAAATTGAATACCTTCCGCATTAAATTATCGTCAAACAGGACCCGTGCTTCTATTTGAGGTTATGATCACGATTATTTGAAGGCGGAAAAAAATTACTGGATATAAATGAGAAAATGGGTCGTCAAAAGAATCTCAAACTCATTGACAAACATTTTATTCTAGCGAAAAGTCAAAAAATTTCTGATTATGTTGTCTTCGGAGTTATGCAAATAAAAATTTTTCGGTTGGCAAATCAATTCAAAGTTTAGATTAAATATTTTCTTTCTGTATTTTGAATGGTCCTGCCAGTTACTTAAATAAAGTGCCATTTACTGAATGATATTATACAAAATTTTATGAACCAAAAAATAAAATACGGTGTTTTTGCCTTTAACTTATTTTTGTGTTTAGCGTGTCTAAAAAGATATACTGCAAATAGGGATGGCAACGATGTATCGATATAAAATAAATATCGATATATTAATCCTAAAACATGAATATATTCATATCGTTTTTTTGTTGCGATATATCGGGTTCAATCAAATATCGATATTTTTCTAAATATATCGAAAGGGAACTGTACTGCTAAATGCAATCTGCGAATGGCGCTGATGTCAAGAATGCTCCTCAAAATTTTATGGTTACATAAAAACTTTATTGCAAGGAATATTCCGCCCCGCTCTTTGAAATGTATAAAATATAGCGATAATTGTTTGTTGATATAGGTATCGGCGTGGCCACCCAAAAACTTTCATATAAAGAAACCTATAAAAAAATTTTTTTGTGGGCCAGTTTTGTTCCTGGATGGGAAAAAAAACAAAATTTCTAACTAAAGATTTTAAAACTAATGGATATATTTTTCTGTCAGTAACTAAATATATATGTTTATGAAGTGTGAATGATTTAATGTGTCCACATTGATATAACTGGATATTTGCTTAAATAATAGCACGTTTCAAATATTAATTACAACTGGATTAAAATGTTGGAAACAGAATTAATATTTTAATTCAAATCTTTAAATATTTTAATCCATTTCCTTATAATAGCAATTATATTTAATTGTCCTTAGATAGGTAGTTGTATATTTTTTCAGCTGTTACTAAAAAGTATTACCCTTTTCTAACGGATCTAGATTTTGAGAACACAATAATGACATGGTTTCAATACGCCAAACTGCGATATGAAAGAGAAAAGGACTAAATAAGTATCCACATACTATTTTAAAAAATCGCAGTTGGTTAACTAAATTTACTTTTATTTAAAAAAAAATATATATAAACAGAAAACTCTACTATTTTGCTGCCACAGTTAAAACGGATATGTACGAAAAATTAGATATAATAGGACTGCATCAATTTTAAAAAATGTTACGTGTACCTATTTAAGACGGAACACAATGAAAATAGTAAATCTAAGCAAGCGATATATTTTTGTTTATTAAGAACCAACTAGTTTACTTTTGAAGGCATGTTAAAAATACAAATCAAAGTAGTGAACAATTGGAATTTGTACATCTAGGGAGGGAGGTAAAATTGGCACTCGAGAGCTGCGAGAGCAGTAATAGCAAGAGGAGAATAAACTTCACTACAGAGTTATGGTGTCTTCTATGGCGATTTCAGCTGATGAGTATTATTGCAAGAGCAGAATTAAAAATATACATTCGACAATTAAGTTAGAACCATTTTATAAACATCCAACTGTGATCATATTAAAAATTCAATCAGCACAATCAAAATTGGGTATGCATTTATGATTATCTATAATGGCAGTTGCTATGACAGTATATATACATATGGTATTTAGACACTAGTTTTAATTGTTTCTACTTTCTAATTTTCTATAACAATGATAGTGGGCGGGAAGTATATATATCTCCCTAGTGAAGAAATATTTCTTCGACTGGGAAGAAGTTTGATATATTCAACTCTAAAACTCGGGAAGAAAAATTTCACTTTCTAGTCGTAGAAAAAATATTCTATATTTTGTGTGACTGTTGCTTTTATAGCTTTGCTCAATATATTGTTAGTTTTTACTAATATGTGTGTTTTTCCAAAAAAAACTAACTGCAGGAGCGCTGGAACATTTTATGTTTTAGTGAATTTAATATATTTATTATTTTTATTTATGATTATAATTTTTGACTTTTTAACAGATTTTTAAATAAAGATGATTTTAAGAAATGCGTTTTTTATTTTGCTCACCCTGTAAAAATTACTATAAGTTAGCAATATTTCAGTAATGTTCCTTTAGAAAAGTAAAACAATATTGATAATAAATCTTATTATAAATGTGGATGTAAAGTTGTAGAAATAAGCTTTATGCAAGCTTTCTGTGGTAGTATCACAGTAACCCATGAAATCATGTTTAACAAATATTACAAATTAAACATTTAAAACGTAAGCTTACATAAAGTACCTATATAAAAAGATTTCAGTTAGGTTACATTTAAATTGCAGTGGCAAAGTTTACACTTGTAAAATTAGTGTCGTGCAGATAAGGAGTTTATGTCACCTTATACAGTTACATTACATATCATTTTTATTGAACCGTACATGTGTCTTTTGTAAGCTTCGGTAAAATTACTTTGCTTAGTGTATGCATACGAAAAAAAAATGCGTCAAATACAAAGTTAAAAAAACAATAGAGATGAAACAGATAGCAATGAACCAAGTGTAAATATATAAAAAAGGCATTAGACAGAAAAAAATTCATTCAATGTATAACAGTTTCTTTCTAACAAATAATTTTTAAGTTTCCTTTTAAAAGAGACGTAGACCTGTATGTGACTTATACTAAATCTAAGGCTATCTAATTATACAATATACATATATATTCTCACATTTTCCTATACAACTTTTTAGTATGAAATGCGTATGCTTACCTATATAAAATAAAATTTCAGTGCTTTTCTGCTCTTCAGGCGATTCATAACTGAGAGTCATTCTCTCTGACAGAACTGATGTGAGTGATGTGAGGTGAGGTATGCTATAATCTGGCTATAAGTAGGCTTCCCGCGTTAAGCGTTTTCGTATGCGCATGTTCAAGATAGGTTGTGTTGTCAGTTCCACGTGCTTACATTACGTTAAAGAACCCAACCACCATTAGTCCTCTGGTTAGTGGTTAGAGAATAGACCACCAGTGGTGTATTCCTCAGGTCACTTCCGTTTTGTTAGTGCGTAATTTGATGTGAAGCCGATAGAGTTGGGAAAAGCGGTTCCACTTATGTAGCGTTACAAACGCGATCGCTCCAGAAAAATACCGCGACAAAACAACGCGATTTGGAACGACAAGCCAAATGATTCGATTAGCTCCGTCAAACGGAACGCGATTTAAGGAGATCGCGTTTGTCGCGTAGCCTTGTCTAAATTCATTTATTTCAGAGCGTACGTAACCTATTCAGTTCTTTAGTCGCCTAGTCGCGTTAGCAATGCATAGAACGCTTGTTAGTTTCTATTTGTATATGGGTTCTTACATTTTTAACTAAATGGTAGACACCAATAATATATTATGTATATGTTATAATAAGACTAGTATTATGTGTTATAAGGTTATAATATATAAATATTTTGAAGTTAGTTATATATTTATAAAATCGCAACTTGGGTTTGAGTGTTTGAGTGTGGTGTATGCCGAGTGATTTAGCCAATAAAGGACACTTGTAATTTTTGACTTGGTCAATGGATTATTTTCAACTCTGGTGTAGTAATATAAAAAAAGAATCCAATTATGTGATGTAAGAAAACAAAAATTGTCGACTTCCGGTTACAATGTAATTTACATGAAAACCCGATTTTCAAGTGGGATAATTTGTATATCTTTGTATATTACCCATTTCGGTTGATCTACCGCAAATAAAACAACTAACCATTATTAATTATTAAGTTTTAGAAACCAACAGCAGTCAACTAAAAAAGTAACGAACATAAAACGAAATAAACTGTCATAATCCCACCAAGGAGTGTAAAGTCACGTAAAGTCCCTGAATTCGACACATTTGCATTTATTTATGCTGTGTTGCCATATTATCTTTCCAACTTTACAAACCCAGGTAAACGTAAGAGTAAACGTCGCATGATACGAATTATGTAGCCAATAGGAATAATGATAACAATCTGTAAATAGAAACTCTGCCCTAATGTTTAATGTTAGTAAATATTATTGCCTTCTGTAAGACATATACGTAACAGGCTCATATTTATAAATACCAATTAACCATTAGCATAACATTCTTTTTACTTTGTACTTGTAGCCGAAGGCTATGTAATTTTGAATCTTAATATCTTGTAAAATAATAGTTAATAAATTTAATTTAAAAAAACTGACTTTTGCAAGTATTAAATAAAACTCACATGTCAAATTCCCTGCTTCCCACCACATCAGTATAAACGTGGCAATCTTGAGAATATGAGATAAGAAGATAAGTAGTAAGTCTCGTTAAATATTTTGTATTCTAATTTTAAGAGAATATGTTTTGTTAAAAATGTTTTCAATTATTAAGTTTTTAATATCAGAATCGGTTTTTTTCCCCTGTGATACATAAGATACATACATATGTTTTTGTTATCTATTTCAAATTAAATTAGACTATTTAATTACATAAAAAATTACATGGGATATAGCTACAACAGCAGTAGTAGAATTCCCGTATTTTTAAAAATTGGTTTAGCATATTTTTAGTACATTCAAACCAACAAAAATAGTAGATTCGAACGAGAACATGTGGCAACGCTGTTGCGGAGTCCATATATGTATATACATATATACATATATACAGCAAAGTGGTTACGGATTTAAGAGCTTCGCGCATGCGTACTTTCTTTTGCTGTCGAAATTGTCGATGTCATGTCATGGATTTAATTCTGAATCCATGGATAGCGTCAGTTCAGCGTCAGTAAGCATTCGGCACGATGTGATACAGTGTTTTGAAGGTTATCCTTTATTCAGAATTAAATCCACGTTTGACATTTAAACATTTTATTTTTTTCTTTTTGTATTGCTGCCATATATATACATATTAACTATATGTATATGGCAGCAAAATACGTATATGATTGCTGCCATATACATATTAACTATATACTATGAATTTCGTTCGTAACTTGACGCCGCAAGGAAAGCTTCTCTCTCTATCCTTTAAGAGGACTTTGGGTATGGTGCGCATGCCTTAGTGACGCGAGATTGTGACCGTTCAACTGAATATAGAAGGCAAATGGTCACAATCTAATCGGAGAAATTGGCCACATGGCCACTGACTTATTACAAAAGCGCGATGTGTCGTCGGAGCGTGCGCGTTGGATCCAAAGTCCTCCATAGAGATGGAAAACTATCTCCTTCTCTGGCCTCAATTCCGAACATAGTGGCTTATAGCGTGTTACCAGTATATAGTTATATAGGGAGTAGCTACGTGGACGCCGCGGCGGACATCTATCATTTCTTAGCTGTCCGCCGCGGCAATTGGTTTGGTTAGATACTATTTATTCTGTGCTATAGCGGTGTTCCCGACGTGGATCGCTGGCCTATGCGTAACGTTGTCACGTTGTGGACCTGTCCCGAATTCAAATACGGCCCACTGGACTTTTTTTAAAATATTTTGTAACGATTAATATCCTTTTTCACAAATTCTGGTTGAATTTGACGACAGAAATGGTCTTTTTTTTCATATAATAATTTATCTCTTTCATGTGATGGTAGTTGGGTTAGTTAGGTTGATTTTTATTTTGCTAAATAATTGTTAATAAATTATCAGCGCCGCAGGCAGCATTAGCGTCGCAGACAAAGACGGGAGGTGCGGGGGTGTCCCCCCGCAGAAAATTGCATAAAATATTCCAATTTCTCTATGCGGCGGTTCAATAAGTCGTGCAAAAGCGAATGCGCATGCGCGGCGGACAGCTAAGAAATGATATATGTCCGCCGCGGCGTCCACGTAGCAACCAAAGAATTTATATAAATAGAAGCCGAGATAAAGTGTAAAAGTTATACGATACTGTTGCCATCATGTCCAACATACCTTTTTCTCACCATTTCGTTCTAAGATACAATATTGCCTATAACGCTATCTCTGTTACAAGTACTCCAAGACCGTGGTATGAGTGTAGCAAAGACATATGTGGAATTTAATCATTTAAGAACTGTGTCTGTTTTAACTACTCTAACCTCAAAATTATTTTCGTGTTTTGTAAATTTAAACAATTATTCTCGTTGAATCGTAAAAATAGTGAAAAAATGTGTTGTTTGTGGTGTAGTTGAGGATAAGAATAGCCTGTTGTCTTACATTTATTTGTCATGTTAAAAACAGTAGTACTGCAACAAAGATGGGGCTATAGTAATTTTCATCATAAAGAAAGAGATAATTATAAAATGTAATGTCTGAACTTGAGTACGAGATGTTGACAACACACTTATAAATGTGTATCTGCTTCTATTTATATAAATTCTTTGGTAGCAACTCCCTGTATATGGGGAATAAATCCATAGATTAAAGTTATATATAGACAGATAACTAAATCTACTCTGTGCCTGTGTGCCTAGACGTTTGTGGTTTTTTTAGTAGTCTGTGTTGCTGACACTTGTATTTGGTCTGTTGTAAATAACTAAATAAAGTCACTTTATAAACAATTCTAATCATTAATTAATTAATTAAAAAATGGTAAGGGTATTGTCGTCATTAAGAAAAAGTTAACAACACAAAACATGTTTTTCTTAATTATCACTACTATCAGTTAATCTCACAGATTCTCAAAATAGTTCTGGTCAAGCGGTCAGAGTTTATCTCTGACGACCCCTATAAATTTAGTAAACAATAATTTATCAACTTTATTAGTTCATCTTTGCTGGTGGTAAAGTTAAATTGCGATAGGTCGTAATAAAGAAATCAGGTTTTTAAAGCAAAATTTTCTAAAATGGCAACAGGTGGTAATATAGGTAAGTACGCACGTGAATTTTAACCTATAAACAAATTCTATTTTTAAATTAAATGCAGCTATTTTTCAAGCGGCACTGTCTAGACGGTGCACTAATCACTGCCTAAATTAAATCGAACTTATTTTGAGTAGGTATATGATAATATTGATAATAGTATTTTATATAGGTAACGAGGGGCTAAAATGGTGTTTTTTTTTACAAGTGGGGCATTTATAGTACGAGCCGAAGGTCAGTGCTATAAACCACATGAGTAAAAAAAACATATTTTAGTCTCAAGTTATGCTGTACGTGTAAAATCACAAGTTTCATGTCAAATCGCAAAAAAGCCAAAAGTGGATCTTCTATCATAAAATTCAATTGTTTTTTTATGATCCTGTGTAAATAACACTAAATATAAATATTTTTTTAAACTTATATTTTTAGCATTGTTGTCTGTTTCAAACAAAAGTGGTTTGGTAGAATTGGGCAAAAACTTAAGCAGATTGGGCTTTCAATTAGTAGGTAGTGGAGGTACAGCTGCAATACTTAGAGATGCTGGCCTCTCAGTGAAAGATGTATCTGATATTTCTGGGGCCCCCGAAATATTGGGAGGCAGGGTAAAAACTCTGCACCCAACAGTTCATGGAGGAATATTATCTAGGTAATACATTATTACTTTTAACTTTAATTACAATATGAAGGTGCAAATTATATCAATATATTTTTCAAATATTCTTCAGATTGATACCATCAGACCAGGCCGATTTAAAAGAACAGAATATTGAAATGATCAGAATTGTAGTGTGTAATTTATACCCATTTGTTGAAACAGTCTCAAAACCAAATGTTGCCATCGCTGATGCAGTAGAAAATATTGATATTGGTGGTGTAACATTATTGAGAGCAGCCGCTAAAAATCATTCGAGAGTCACTGTAGTATGCGATCCAGCTGATTATGCTACAGTAATCAATGAAATTAAGAATAATCCAGATAAAGATACTTCATTAGAAACAAGGTAATGTTTAGAATTATATTAAAGATCTAGTTTGGTTTAAATTGATAGGGTTTTTATTTTGTTACTAAATTCAGTTGACATAGTAAGTGAAATAGGCTTGTTCCATGATATTCTTTTTATATAGTTTTTATAGGTACGGTTTTATATAGTACTCGATATTCTTAGTATGCATTTAAAATTTTATATCATTAACTTCTTCCGTTCTCGAGGTATAAGGGGTTGAAATTAGTAATAGTTGCAAAAACAGTGCACCCATTTGTGACGTCACTATACACAACTTTCAATTCGGAGATCTACCAAGACACCGCGACCCCTAGTAGCCATTCAGCAGTAAGTAAATACGTGGAGTTGAAGGTCTATTTAGGTGTCTATGGAAAGAGTAAGATTGGCGTTTTATCGACATCGTAAATATCGTAGTGGAAATCGGAATTTCGGCTCGACGCGAGCAAGAGAAAAGTGGCTTTCTGGGACCTTTCAAATTTAACCTAAAGGTCGAAAAACATGGAATTTTCAGACTCTCGTAACTGAATAAATAACATCGAGTGGATGCTCGTTCTATGTCTCTACGGAAAGGGGAAAGTCGGCGATGAATCGACATCGTAAATTGTAGGGTCAAAATCGAAAATTTGACCCAACAGGAGTGAGAGAAAATTGTAAGTTCCTCCAATGCCCGTTCCTAAAGATGAGAGGCAAGAGATATAGCCGGCTTTTGCGCGTTAATTACGGAAAACCCATTAGAAATACCTCCTCCAAGTTCATCCTAACACAATCGCAATTCTCTCCTGAACCGACCCCTAGAAAATCCACATTGCCATACTCTTCTTAGCCTTTGCTTGGATGGTAAACAAGTAAATCATTTTCTGAATAATTTCTACTTGTATTTGTGCTTTCTGGAAGTATACAATACTTAACATTTTTTTGTACTTATATTGAATCAAATAAGAAGTACGTAACACAAACAATACTCCAAAAACATCTATAATTATAACAACTAAAAACATCGAGTCAACTGAAGTCGCAGAGTCTATGCGTATAGTGATGTAGCGCCTGGCCACGCTCCATTTTTGCGAAATGGAGGTTTGTAATTGTTTTTCAGGCACTAAACATGCAAATAAAATTCTGATTCTTTGCAGATCAATTATTTTATACTTCACTGAAAGAAACCGACCAAATAGAATGTTTTGCTAAGATGATCTGCATTATCATAAGTATTTTTTTTGTTAAGACTACATTATCATTATCTAACCATAAGAAAAACTGTTTTGCTAATGAGATTTTGCAACGGTAAATCTTTGACTATTTGTCCCAATAACAGCACTTACTTAAACTAGATAAAATATTGTTTTAAGTTTTTTTTATTAGGGGTAACTAAATAATTTCCTACCATAAATAAGTGCCTTAAGTTAAACTTAACTATTTAATGGTTAAAACTCATATAGACCTATGGTTGGTAAGTCACCTGTTAACTGTAAAGACGGGCTTACTAATCCTAACGTCTTACTTATTTATTTTTACGCGTGACGCAAGCGCAATTGATATTTTATCATCGCGCGCCATTTTATCCATGCAGCGACGCAACTAGTAACTATAGTAAGCAATTCGGCGTTCGACGAGACAGTTGTGGGAAAGGTTTTATGCAAAGAATTTTTATTAAAAAACTTGTGTTTTATGTTATTGTATGTATATTAGCTGCTTTCATTCAGCAGAGTGATTCGTAATCATAATAAACAGGATTTCAATGAGCAGTAATCATATCATACAAAATTGCACGGTATATAGGGACAGAGACAACACATGAAACAGGTAGGTAGGTACCTTATCATTACGAATCACTCTGCTGAACGAAAGTAGCTATTATATAGTAAACTGTGATTGTCTCTTCTTACAAGTCAACGTTCCCTTTTTTTAATTGGCACCCTGAATTGTTTATTAGTCATCGTTTGTTTCCTTAAATTAATCATTTATTTTAATTTTACCAACAATAATTCTTTGTCTGAGTCAGTATAGAAATGTATTAAAAAACGTGTTTTATAATGAAGTATGAAAATATAAAATTAAAATATTGAATTTAGAAGTAACGTACTTGCAAAGTGACATACTAGGTCAAGAAAGATTATTTGTTACCATTATAATGTAAGCTGCATAGTGGTTAAAAAGTCATCTATTAGCGGCAGGAAAGTTTTTTTCCGGTTACAAGGTAGTAATGGTGTATAAGAAATAGGAACTTACTAACTATAACAAAAAAATTATTAAGATTAAAATAGGTGGTGACTCCTGATAGCTATCAACCTACAGTAACAAATAAATAATAAGAAAATCTTTTATTAACTGTAAATAAGTGCATCTTAGCAAGATCGTTTTTGTTGCGGTTACACAGCAGTCTTGCTGGAGCCTATTTAATGCAGATATTTATTAAGGGTTAGTCAATTTCTCTTTATGGATAATAGAAATTTCTTTCAGTGTTGTACTTTCGATTTATGAAATAAAAATAATGCCGAACAAGCCTATTGTGTTTAGAAACATGTAATTTTAAACTAGGAGATTATTATATATATTCCTTATTTTAGACAAACGTTAGCACTGAAAGCCTTCACTCACACATCTAATTATGACTTAGCCATCTCAGACTATTTCCGCAAACAGTATTCTAGTGGAGTTTCCCAGCTGACGTTAAGATATGGTATGAACCCGCATCAAAAACCTGCCCAACTTTTTACAACATTGTCAAAGTTACCGCTAACTGTTGTGAACGGTTCTCCTGGTTATATAAATCTCTGTGATGCACTGAACGGTTGGCAGCTTGTAAAGGAACTGAAAACAGCCTTGGGATTGCCAGCTGCTAGCAGCTTCAAACATGTTTCTCCTGCTGGGGCTGCGGTGGGAGTTCCATTAGATGAAAACCAGGTACATACAAGATCTTGTCTAAATACTGATAATAAAATAACAGTAATTTATACTTTTAAGTAAATATTGTATTTGCGTTCGCAAAACACCGAATTTTTTTTACCTCTTAATATTTTTTAACGCCGGTGCGTTCTCATACTCTTGATTCTTAATATATTGTTTAAAAAGACATAATAAAGTGATTAAAATAAACAAAAAACAAGATTGGGATTTTTGTAGAACAGAAAAATCCTAATTTCTCTGAATTAATTCTGATTTTGGGATCGTTTGACTAGTTCTGTGACTCGGTTTCGAAGTCCCTCAAGCATTTTTAGTTCCAGGTCAACCCAAATATATATTACAGAAAAAACGATGATGATTTGTTATAAATTCACAACTGAAAAGAAATTGCGAGACCAGAGCACATTAATTGAATTATATTAAGATGAGAAAAATATATCAACATCTATTAATTATTAGCTAAATAAGGAAAGGTCAAGCGATGTTTCCCAACACATTAGCAGATACAAAATTGATAAACATGTTTTAAAAACTTCCCAATAAAAATATTAATTTCGAAACTTTATTGCAGTTATATACTTTTATTTATACACATGACATAAAAATATATTGTTATCTATGTACAATGTGGTTCTTCTTTATAGTAAAATAATTTCACTGCATCTAGATGAAGGAAGATTAAGAGATGTGTATCTTATTTTCGATTTATAAATGTTACACGAATTCCTTCAGGGGACAATGAAAATAAGTCCTAGAGTTTTTTGTAATATTTCCAAAAATATTTTACCAAATTCTTTCAAATTTGTTTGGTGAATATAACACTACAGACAATACCCTATGTGCATGGATATTCTATGAGAAATAACGACAATCTCTATTGCAATCATTTAAGATTTCCTAAATCTCATAATGGAGCAAATTACTATGCTACAATATTTATTTATTATTTGCCTACAGAGTCAAAGAACTTGAGTATATATAGATAGATAGATAGACAGTTTATCTGTTCATGTAAAAAAAAGTTCATTGCCCAGTAGGCATTATTTAATTACGGACTAGGACTAATAGACCAGGCTAGGTAAGGGTTGGACAAGAAAATAAGTCGTTACAGCAAACTGATAGCGGAATATTGTAGGACATGTCATAACTAAGGAAGAAAAATAGTTCGAACCACCGCCGACTATATGAGAAATGAATTACTCGAGTCTTTTCTTTATTTAATTTTAAGTTTATAGAAGTGAAATATCCTTCTACCGATTCTAAGGTTTTAACAATATTGTTTTGTAAGTCTACCTACTTCTTCACCCCCATTGAAAATCAGTGTGTTACCATCGGCATACTGTACTAAATTGTCATCCGTTATTGAAGCCAACTCATTTGTATATAACAGTGGCGGCTCGCCAGGGGAGGCTGAGACTCCCCTTGGAAGAACCACCGTATCTTCAAAAGTAATATCTTAAGAAATTTCTATTAGGTATATCTCAATTTTCAATATTTTTTATTGTTTATAATTCATTCATTAATTTTCAGTGTATATATAAAAGTTTTGCATTTCCTTTCCACAAACATACCTATAACGTTTCAGTCCGGATAGTCTTTGTATGCATATTTCCCGGTTGGCCGGTCTTTTACTAAATAAACACTGTGGTTCGCTGGAGGCTAATACGAAATAGCCACCAACTTTAACGCATTTACTTATAACGTTATAACATGAATGACCTTGAATTTCTTTGTGCTGTGTAAAATAGCAACATCTCGAATAGTCAAAGGAAGCTAGCCTCAGATCTCAGGTCTTTATAGCGCATGTGCACAGGTCATTCAGGAATTCAGGTGATTCACAAAGAAATAAAGAAAACGAACTGTCAGTTGCGTTTAGGCGGGCTAGAAATGAGTGCTCTACGTGAAAATATTCCCAACAGACGGTTGTCCAGACGTGGTGGATTATTTGTTATTAAATGGATTTACTACTCTAAACTTACGACGAAAAGGTAAGAATTAAAAGAAATGCCAGGCCTACACCAGCAATGCCTTTGTTAGTTTTTAAAAGTGGTAAACAAAACAGAGGGTTTTGTGATAACAATTATAAGAAAGTCGAGTGGTTAACGGCATCAACAGTTAGAAACAAATTATATTGTTGGAGATGTTTATTATTTACTAATGATCAATCCTCAATTTGGGGCAGGGCCGGGTTTAATAATTTGCAAAATTCGTCGCGAGGTTTAGAAAGGCACGAAAAATCCCAGGAGCACATTTCATCTTGCATTAAATTCGAAACGTTTGCTAAACAAAATATTGTGAATTGCTTGGATTCTGCACATAAGAGAGAAATAGAAAATTTTAACGAAAAGGTCTGTGAAAATAGGGAAATATTAAAGAGGTTAATAGATGCCGTTATATATTTATCTTCACAAGAAAATTCTTTCCGAGGACATGACGAAAAACGAGAATCGAGCAATAAAGGAAATTTCAAAGAGCTGATAGATTTTTTAAAAATGTATGACCCAAAATTAGAGAACTTTTTGAATAACGCCACTGTTTTTTCCGGAATGTCTAAATCAATTCAAAATGATCTAATTGAGAGTGTTAGCTCGATTATTAAAGGCAAAATTTATGAAGAAATATATAATTGCGAATTTTTCTCGTGGCAAATTGACGAAACGACGGACGTTACTTGTAAATCTCAACTTTCCGTAATTTTTAGATATGTAATGCACGGAGAAGTTATTGAAAGGTTTGTTGGTTTTCTTGATGTGAGTAGTGGAAGAAACGCGGAGAGTTTATTTAAATTATTAATCGATGAATTTGGTAAATTTAATTTGAAAAATAAATTAATAGCACAAATTTATGACGGCGCTGCAGTTATGTCAGGGTATTTTAATGGACTCCAAACAAAAATAAAAGATATTGCTCCTCAAACTTACTTCATTCACTGTTACACACACCAATTAAATTTAGTTCTGAGTAAAGCATGTAACGGAATTAAAAAAGTTAGAATATTTTTTTCAAATATTACTGGTTTTTCGTCAGTTTTTTCAAAATCTACCAAAAGAACTGATGTTTTAAATAGAATTAATATGAAACATGGAATTCCGACAAACGCTCCCACTTGTTGGAATTTTTCATCTAGGGTTGTCTTCACTGTTGACAAATACAGGAAAGAACTTATTGACGTTTTTAATTTTATTTCGGAAAGTGAAGATTTTTTAAATGACGATCAGACTTTACGAGCAGCTTACGGATTAAAATCGTTGTTGTTGGATAAAAATTTCATATTTTTTGAGCAAACTGATGTTGTTTTCCAAATTTTACAGAATAAACTAACTGATATAACATATTCTAAAAATAGACTTAATTCGCTTATATCTAAATTAAAAGAATTTCGCAATACCGAAATACATTTCAGTACTTTATACAATATTTTTTTTAGAAAATGTTGAAAAGTAGACGATGAGCCAGAGCCACAATGTAAAAGGAGAAAGACAACATATAACTTTGATAGGGCAGATACACATTACAAACAAATTTTTATAGAAATTTTGGACACCATTATAGTCCAAATTGAAATGAGATTTTCCGATTTAAATTCTTTGCAATGTTTCGAATTAGTAAATCCTAATAATTTTACGTTTTCTAAATCATTTTCTGCTAGTCTAATGGAGAAATTAATGGACCATTATCCTTTTTTGACCGTATTTCGTTAAGAAATGAACTATGCGTGTTATATTCTGACCAGCAAATTTTAGCAAATTCAAAATCATCTCAAGAAATGCTTACTTTTATATATAATAACAATTTAAAAGGCTGTCTCCCCGAACTATACAAACTTTTGTCATTAGTGTCAACAATTCCGGTAACCTCAGCTTCTGTAGAACGATCATTTTCAGCACTTAAACGCATAAAAACATTTACTAGAAACAAAATGAGTCAAGACCGCCTCTCAAATGTATCGCTTATTTCAATAGAAAAACGTTTTTTATCAGAATTGAAGAAACACGATTCATTTTATGATGAAGTAATCAACCATTTTGCTAGTTCGCAGGTTACCACTCATTTATAAAAATATTTAGGCTTTAAAGCAGAGATTAATATAAGTAGTTGTTATTTTAGAAAATATATTTATTTGTGTTATTTGTTTTTTAGGAAATATTTTTTAATTCTCCATAATATAGAGTTCCGCGGTTGTATTTTTTTTTAATTACTTCTTTCTCAAAACTATTTATTAAAAGTTGTAATTTTACACTCCTGGCAGTGATAATGAATACAATTTTTTGTTTGTAGAAAAACACTTTATTTTTTTTTACCAAAAGTATTTTTATTTTTATTAAAAGTTATATAATTTAATTACAAGTGCGATAGTAGGGCTCCTTTGGATACCGATACTCGAGTCGTAGGAACGAGAATTTCATGAGACTGATTTTTTCATCTGATCATATTTTCTATTTCCTTTTCTTTCTATTCTTTTATTAGTTCTATTCTCTCAAGTCGTGAATCGGTATCCTGGTAAACAAAACCCACGGCAAAAAAATGTAACGCGCCGTTGTACTACCTCAGAGGTGGTGGGGAAATGTACAAATTGTAGCGAATTTTACTGGAGCGGGGGCCACTTCCCACAAGAAATGAGCATCCCCCTTTATACCCCCGATATCTGGAAAACCGCCCAATTTCCGACCTTGAGCCCATAGAGACTTTTGATCAACATCGATATTTGGATAATATCCCCGAGTATCAAACACTTTAACCGAGGGCCAATTTCCATATGTTCCGTGCGGGGTCCTTTACTTTATATTTGTTGTTTTATGCTGACTCGTATATTATAGTACTAATAAATTATAATTATTACTAATTTATGTGAAATTTCATAGGCAAAATTGTGTATGGTTGATGACCTTTATGCACAACTCACCCCCTTGGCTACAGCATATGCTAGAGCTAGAGGAGCTGACCGTATGTCTTCCTTCGGAGATTTTGTGGCTCTATCAGATGATTGTGACTACGCAACTGCTAGGTTAGTTTCAAGAGAAGTATCTGATGGCATTATCGCACCAGGGTACACACCTGAAGCTTTACAATTGCTCAAAAAGAAGAAAAATGGAAATTATTGTGTACTTCAGGTAATTTGAAATTTTGAAATGCTAATATAGTACAACCGCTACTAAATAAGGTTTTAACATGTAGTTTTCGTCAACATCTAATTTCAACATAATTGGTTTTTAGATTGATCCGAATTACAACCCCGACCCTATCGAGAGTAAAATACTGTTTGGTCTAACATTGGAACAACAAAGGAACAATGCCGTCATCGATAGATCTCTTTTCTCTAACATCGTTACGGAAATTAAAGAACTCCCCGAGACCGCTATTAGAGATCTAATTGTGGCAACCATTGCTCTGAAGTACACGCAGAGTAATTCCGTGTGTTACGCCAAAGACGGTCAAGTTATAGGCATCGGAGCTGGTCAGCAGTCGAGAATTCATTGCACAAGGTTAGCTGGAGATAAGGCTGATAATTGGTGGTTAAGACAACACCCCAAGGTTCTAAATATGAAGTTTAAGAAGGGTGTTAAAAGGGCAGAAATCTCAAATGCCATCGACAACTTTGTTAACGGATCTGTTGGTAAGAAATTGTCTTATTTTATTTTTGTTGTTGTGCCCTTCATTTACTATAACTTATTTATGTAGGTAAAGATATGGACAGAGCAATTTTCGAAGATATGTATGAGGAGATACCAGTAGCATTTACCGGAAGTGAACGCGAGATGTGGTTGAACCAACTTACTGGTGTTGCTCTAGGCTCAGATGCGTTTTTCCCATTCCGTGATAATGTTGACAGAGCTCGTTTAGTAAGTTTCCCCAATGGGGTCATTTATTCAAATTTCATATTGCACTTTTTATTACAATTATAATAATAATAATAACCTTTATTAATAGCATAAAGCTAACTTATAACCTTATTTAAATTGGCAACAAAACAAATAATATGTATGTATACAACAAAATGCAAAGTAATCATCAAATAGTTTCTATACTGAAAATTTGAGGTCCATAGTTCTAGAAGTATCAACTTCTTCATAAACTGATGCGCTCAAATCGATAACATCAACAAAGGTTCCGAGTCCTAGCTCGCTGAATTCCACGATAGCGGAAGTCAGTGGGAGACGGTAGGATCTTTTACTGTGTGCGAATTCATCTATTTAAAAGCAGATTCGTCTAATCTGCCAGAGGTGGATTTAGTTATGGTGATCGAGTATTTTAACACAAATCACCAGTATATAAGTGCCGAAATGTGAGGCGATGGTGGTTGTCCTGAGGGATGGAGCTCCTCCAGGGGCGAATTTTAGCGATATTAGAAAATTCCCTTCTATGCTTCTGATACTTGTTTTATCAAAAAGCACTTGTTTACTTTTGCTCCTATGAGGTTGAAATTTTCTAGGGAGACGATGGTCAACCTGAGGGATGAATCGAACAAGACCTAACCACCATAAATTGAACTGGATGTCTGCTTGTTGACCCCAAGTCGACTTAGCTAGCGTCGAGCTGACTTTCTTTCATGGTAAAGCAAGTTGTTTTGTAGAGATTTCAGAAATAAAACACACTGCTTTAGTATTATGACGACGACGTATTAATAATTTTTTGTGGTTTGATGCGGTTTTGTAGAATTTTGATTAATTATGTTGCCGAAAAAATGTTTGCGGATACGGAGTACTGCCCTCTCCGATTGTCTGGTTGCTACTCACTATCTAGGGGGTTGCGGCCTAGCTCATCAGATTCTAATGTTTTTCAAAAATCGTATAGCTAAATATTTATTATAATTTATAATTCAATTCAATTTCAATTCAATTTTTATACAAATTAGTATATACACCACATTTAATACAATAGTAATAAACAATAGATTTATAGATTTTTTTTAAATTGGAGATAGGCACCTAAATGACAACATTTGCATGTGCCTTGATTTTTTAATTTGAGTACATCTTACACTAGATACTAAATAATATAGGATTAAATATAGATTAAAACTAAAACTAGGAACCAAAACTTATGAAGTACTCAGAGAATCGAACGAATTGTATTCTATTTATTAAAGAAATAAGAAAGAAAAAAAATTTTTTCCAAAAGAAGATTCCGAATGAATCAAAGTTAGTACTTATAAAATGTCTACATTCTTTAATAAACCTTTTAGGATTAATCAATTGCTTGATTTTAATTGGTAATAGGTTATGAAATTTAGGGGCTAAGTATTGAAATGATCTTAGTCCAATATTTTTATTTACAACGGGTATTTGTAGGCTTTTATGAACTTTACCCCTTCTTCTTCTTCTTCTAGCGGGGCGACGAAAGGTCGCCGCACTCAGGCCTTGTGGCCCATTGTGCAACCGCTAACCAAATTTATTGAAAACCCCCGCTCAGGCCGGATTCTAGCCCAAAGGCCAAAATCCTCCCTGTGGGGAATTTCTTATTTCCTCCAGCACTGGAAAGCCAATGCCGAGGTGTTTCTGCCTCAGGTTGATCAACCTAGGGCTAACTTTACCCCTAGTTTCGTGCTGATGGGATATGAAATTTTTTTAAGTGCTTATTCTTTTGTAAAAATGAGCAACAAGCTAAGATGTACAGTAAACGGATATTACGAATCTCTTCTGTATATAGTAAATTCGTAGGATAAAGGCTAGACTTTTTGAAACTTATATTTAGGATGAAGTTTTGTATTACATTTAGCTGTTTTAGAATTTATGTATTAGTTTTATGTTTGATGCTAATTTTTTAATATGACTGTCCCATTTTAAGTTCTAATCAATTCTAATGCTTAGATATTTTGCTTGCGGTGCTTCTAGAATATCCTCCGTACAGTTAAATCTAATATTGGAAAAGTCAGGTCTATTAGCTGACGTTAATGAAATAGCTACGTATTGTGTTTTTTAATATTTAGTGATAATTTGAAAGTACTCAATCGATTATGTACTTTAATTACACCCTTTATAATTTTTTCTTTAATGAGGTTCCAAGAAGAGTCTTGGAATAATAAGACTGTGTCATCAGCAAAAGAAATAATAGTACCACTTATGTCTAAGCTAGTTAATGAATTTATATAAGTTAAAAACAAAATTGGACCAAGCACAGTGCCTTGAGGAACAACTATTTGGATTCTCCTTGGTGTACTGATAGCTTCTCTAACACGAGTCATTTGAAACCTGTCCGATAGATAGTTTCTAAAGACATTCAGCACAGGTCCACGTACTCCATAATGATGTAATACATCTAAGAGCTTTTCGTGGACACTGTGTCGAATGCCTTAGCTAGGTCTAGGAATACTGCAATACATTTGTTATTTTGATTTAGATTATCAGTTATTTCTTTTGTCAGTTGGTCAGCCCTCTTAAAAATCCCATATTGATTCTTTGATAACAGATGGTTAACATTCAGGTAGTTTATTAATCTGTCTTTCAGACATTTTTCAAAAATTTTTGCGAAGTTAATAAAGCTGATAGGTCTATAATTTCCAATGTTTCATTTACTACCTGCTTTGTGGATTGGAGAAATCAGCGGTGCTAGCAGAGTCTACAAAATATATCACAATTAACCAGTATGTTACTGGCAAAAAACCTCTACGCCTGTGACGTTTACGTCAAAGGATCAGTTAAAGGTTGATTTTTATAAATAAAGAACACAAATAAGTATAAAAACTTGAAATTAAATATTTCGCCGACGTTTTGGAAATCTGATCTGTTTCCTTTTTCAAGGCTTTTTAAAAAAAATCTTTTTTGCTGTGTATGACGAATACACAGCTCTAAGAATGTTTGTTATATTCAATATCCATAGATACTTACTATTTACATAGAACTGTTGATATAGTTAACAGTTTTTTAGTTACAATGTTAAGTTTGTGAAGTTCTTATTTTAACATTGGCAGCCAAGTTGTACAGACATCTACGGAACAATTCGACACGCAATTATCCTCATTCAATAATATTATCGCGAATTCTTTAATTTTTCTTTTTTTGCTATCTGCTTCTTTTGTTAAAATTTTTGCCGAGTCCCAGTTTATTCTATGTCCATTCTCCCACGCGTGTTCGCAGATCTTGGACCTCTGAATTTCATTTTTTCTGATATAATTTTGATGTTCGCCCAATCTTACACTAAAAGGTCTGGATTACTCACCCACGTATTGTTTGTTGCACTCACACGGAATACTATAAATGCAGTTTTTTGAATTTTGCTCATGGTTTGTCGGTTTCGTCTTTGTCAGAATAGATCTTAAAGTGTTGCTTGTTTGAAATACCGTCCTAATATCAAATCTATCACCGCAACTTTTAATCCGCATACATAAGGAATTAACTCTGTGTAACGTTTTCCAGGTTTTTGTCGTACCTGATTGTTATTTTCAATATTTAGGAAGGTTTTATCGACAAAACCCCCAGGGTATTGGTTATTAATAAGAACTTCCTTTATAAACCGCTTCTCATTGTTTAGTATTTCATCATTAGAAGAAATGATTTTGGCCCTATCATACAAACATTTTACAACACCCCTCTTAACGTGCATCGACTGATTTGAGTTGAAATTTAAATATCTGTTGGTATGTGTTGGTTTTCTATAAACACTGGTTTCAATTGTACCATTTACTTTTTTAATTAAAACATCTAAAAATGGTAATTCATTTCTAGTTTCCTTTTCTAAAGTGAATTTAATTGAAGGTTCTTTACTATTTAAATGATCCAAAAAATTATCTAGTCACTCAATACCATGAGGCCAGATTGCAAAGATATCATCTACGTATCTCCACCAGATAACCGGTTTGTATGCACAATTTTGAACATGCCTAGTCTCAAAATCCTCCATAAATATATTGCTTAAAATCGGTGACAATGGAGAACCCATTGCCATACCGAAATCCTGCTGATAGAAATCATTTTCTAATTGAATATAAGTTGTTTTTATACACATAGTTAAAAGTTCCATTATGGTATTTACACTCAATTTAGTTCTCGCTTCCAAATTATTTTCATGTAACAATTTGTCTTTGATTATTTTTAAAGTTTTGTCTACTGGGACGTTAGTGAACAGACTAACTACGTCAAAACTAACCATCAGATGTGTATTATGAATATTGTTTTCATAAACTTTTTCGATAAAATGTTTACTATTTTTTATATACGAGTCAGTATTTCCAGATAATGGATTAATAATTTTAAGCAAGAATTTTGCCAAATTGTGGCATGGCGAATTAATGGAACTAACAATTGGTCTTAATGGGACATTCTGTTTATGTATTTTTGGTAAGCCATAAAAATGAGGAGGCTTGCTATAATGCGGTGTAAGCTTCCGTCGTTCAAAGTCATTAAATTCATTTTTGTATTTAAATAAAGTTCTATAAGTTTTGCCCTCAATTGATTTTGTTGGGTCTTTACTTAATTTTGAGTATGGTCCTTCATTGATAAGTGTCATGATTTTCTCATCATATGTATTTTTATTTATAATGACTGTGGCATTACCTTTGTCCGCTGGCAAAATTTTAATGGATTCATCTCTCTTCAAAGAGGATATTGACCGTTTTTCTTCCGTGCTTAAATTTTCTTTCATTTTATATTGCCTCTCTAAAGCAATTTTTGGAACATCAGTATAGTATTTATCGATGTCATCATTAAGTTTAAATGTCATCTGAATTATATTTATACCTATATGATTTCACAAGTTTTATATTTTTAACAGTTGGAACCAACGAATAATAACACTCCATAATTTTTATTATAGTCACCCTCATTGTAGTAGGTTTCGAAACCAGGTATATTATACTGATCACAGCTTTGAATATTCCAACATTCACTTAGTATAATTATTTGTGAATCCATTATGTTATAAGCTTGAAGAAACACAAGCAGCTCATCGTAATATTTAAGAAGTTATTATTAATATTTATTTGACGCTTTATCTATCTACATAGATTTTACACTGATTATTATCAACCAAAAGATCAAGTTTTTATAGGACTTCGATTTCACCTTGATACTAAATAATAATAATAATAATGTTTATTTGTATAAATAATACAGAACAAGTGATTTTAATATTTAAAAACATAATGTTTTGCTTCGGATTTGCACTAATCACACAAAAGCACCACATGTTTTTGTTCTTGATTAATATTAAAGCTTATAGAAACTTTAGAAAATTGGTTCCTTTTACATTTCGCTCTAGAATTAAAAGATCTTTCACAAAATGTAATAAACAAAAGCCAATGAGCCCATTTTACTAAATTTTACTCAGCTAGATGAATCTGATCTGAAAGTAGTTTATTATTAATTCGTTTATATTTGCATTGTTTCAGAGTGGTGTTTCTTATATTGGTAGTGCTGCAGGTTCGACTAACGATGAAGAAGTCATAGCAGCATGCAACGAACATAAGATTGTGTTGGCCCACACTAACATTCGTCTATTCCACCATTAGTTAATAATTTTATACATTTGAGGTAAATGATATATATTTTAAAATTGAATACATTCCTTTATTTTTGTACATGGTTTAGATCTATTAGAAAGGAAAAAAATTGTTGATTTTTATAAAGCTTTTAATAAATGTACTAAAACGAATGTTTGAGGTTTAAATAAATTCCTTCTTATTCCCCACGGTGGCATCTAATTTAAAATTTGCAATAGTTTCCAGTGGACATATCCAGTTTCTACTTTAATTTTCGTGTCATAATCTGACTTAAAATAGGGCTATTTGACATTTAGCAAAGCACATTGTGAAATATACACATGTTCGGAAAAATGCGATTATATAAATATTTAAAAATAAGTCAAATCCGATATTTCCCATTTTGACATGAAAAGCTGAACACTCTCTATTGCTGAATATATGTTAATAACTTAATTTCAAGATGTTTTTTTATTGGTTGAATAGGCAAGAGTCAGGTAGGTATTAAGCCCGACCTTTTTGTACATTACTTCAAAAGTAATATGTGAAAGTTTCAGATTTTTATCTTAAAAATTGTAGAAATGGTAGAGTTTTTACTGATTTCATCGGAAATATCTTTATGTTCCAACTTCATATACAGGGTGTAATCAGTTTCATGTCATTAGAAAAAAACTGGTAATGGGGACCGACTAGACAAACAAAAAACCTTTATGACTTTTCCCTCTAGGGGCACTTTGAAAAAAACTGACCTAGGTGAACTTTTTTAATATTTTTTAATATTGATGCAGAAAAAAGTTTAGAACCACTGCTTTTCTTGGTCAATGAACTTGTAGTTCCCAATCATACAACTTTTAAATTGTCATAAAAAAGTGCAAAGGCCTTGGACCATCGACCGCATTTGATGGACCGCCTCAACCGAACTGAAGCAATTATAAAGAGGTAAATAATTCGTTATCTTTTCCTGCACAACTGCAAGCAAATAATGGCCGTAGAAGTTTAAACAGAGCATTTCTTTACATGTGTGTCTTTTAATTTGGAACAAAATATTGGATTAATGTTTATAATTTAGAATATTAAATGTGATTTATTAACGTTTGTAACATAAATGAGTGTCCTGGGTTAAAAGCTTACCACCTAAGTAAATTATTCGAATTCTGCATCTGCATCAATACACAGTTCTCTATGTCAAATTAAGGACATACGTACTCCGTTCAACACTAAACAATAAACTATCAACTAACGTTGTCAATAAAGAAAAATAAAAGAAAAACTTGGTCCAAAATCCAAAATGGAATACAAAAAGAACGAACAAGTAAGTTGTGTCTGTACGTAATCAAGAATTTAACGACTTGAACGGTAATGTCAATAAAATAAATCGTATGTACATAACGAAACACCCACAGAAACTAAAATATTGCACAAGGGAGAGTCAGAGTATAGTTTTCTTCATATTAGATCTACTAAACACTCAGAAAACATCGACATCTTTCATCTTATTTACCGCACCGCTAAAGACCGCCGACATTTTATAGCTATCTACACAAATATCGAGTATCATAGGCAGATTAGATCTAATCTAATCTAATCATAGGCAGACACGCACGACGATTTAAACCTACCTCAATATTCCAGCAGTTCTCAAAAGATTTTATTGAAAATTTGTGAAATTTTTGTTTATTTTTTTTTCTCCAAAATTATGAGCTTTAGACCCCATGTTATATAAGGTTTTTTTGTTTGTCTTGTCGTTCCCTACCACCAGTTTTTTTTAATGACATGAAACTAATTACACCCTGTATGTACTATTCCTGCATACATTCATTTTTATATTTGAAAATATGATAATCCAATAGCCACATGTTTCTTGTTTCATTTAAGCTTTGTAGAGCTCAATTTCAATAATTATTTCAAGTTATAACAAATTTTGTGTAGCGCGTCCGAGACCGCACACGCTTCGCGAGCCGTACTGATGTGCCGTCACATTCCATTCTCGTGTGTTAACCAAAAAAATCTGGAACCTACATCTTTTATCGTACAAAAAAATTGTATATACTACGTTTTTAATGTGAAATTTCTCCCTCTATCGCCAAGTGCTATTAGTTTTTTGATATATTTCTTTTATTTTCGGGTTATTGACTGAAAACCGAATTTCGGCCAATATTTTCGATTTTTTTAGGGGTTGCCGGCACCTTGCAGCTGTAAACTTTTTTTTTATCGTATTTTACACCAACAAAAATACTTATTCTGAAAAATGCAGCCATATAACATTTAGTGACGCCTTACAACCCATGAGGACTTGGCTAAAGTGGCTTGTAAAGGTTATTGATTCTCAAAGTTGAGGTCTTTGTTATCAAGAATTGCTTCCCTAGACTGGCATTCAGAAAGATAAAATTCTTCCCATTCAAGAAATTATTGACAGCTTCCTGCGCTCTTGTAATCTGATAAAATATTTCTTTATTTCATCAATGAATAAAAAATCGTAGATTTGATTTGATAAAGGGTAACGCCACTTTAGAATTTTCAATTTTGTATTTTTACGCTTAAATTATATTGTAGGGTCTTAAAAATAAGGTACAGTCGATCCTGTAGGTTAAACATTTTTTTTAACTAATTATTAGTATACTCTTCGCAAATTAAAATGAAGAGTATATTGCATTTGGTCAGTACATTTCTAAAACCGGTAGAGAAATGATGTTCATATGACTGTGTTGATGATCAACTTTCAAAATGTCTGTCTGTCTGTGACGTTCCTTGTATAAACATGATAATTGAAGAATGAGAAGTCTGATTGTATTGAAATTTGAACAGAAATTTAGTGTCAGCTAGCAGAGAAACAACCCTTTTCTTTTTGAACAAAATTGATCAATAAATAAAAAATGTATTCATTGTTTAAAAAATATATGTTATTTTAGGTTTTGTAATTAAACAAAAAATGTCTAAAACTCATTTTCTGGACCAGAAAACTTCGAAGAGAATTTTATAGAATGTGCAACAATTATATAAAAAGTGCAGTAAATCGGTGAAGAGTATATAATGGTTAGCTTGTTAAATACTTTTTTAGTACTTGAAACTGTTTTTCTCGAAACATTTCTTGATCAGTTTTTCACCGATTCACTCCCAAATTTGACAGTAGAGCTTGCATTTTTTTCAAAATTCAGTATTTTCAAAATTTCCTGCATACTGTTGCGGCCAATCATACGTAGCTTTAAAAAAAACTTTGTGTTTTTTACCCCAGATTAAAAATTGTGGTAGAAACTTGTCCGTCTGTGAAGCCATTTTTTGGCTCAAGTGGAAGACATATGTTTAATAAATGCTTAGAGTTTCTATTTTTTGCACTGTATTGGCAAAACAAATACTTTTTATAATGAAATTTTTTTTGGCGCACGAAGGAGGACTGCAAAAAAAAAGATATTTAGGGTAAATTTTCTTACATTTCAAAATTTCACGAGAAGTTAACGATTTATATTGGAAAACAGCTATAAACAAAAATATAAATCGTTCTCTAACGGAAAATTAAACTGATCAACAGAATACAAGAATGTAAATTTTTAAAAGTATAATTTTTTTATCCGGCCTGCTTAATGGGCTTGTTCCATGATATTCTTTTTATATGGTTTTTATACATTTTCATATAGTACTCGATATTCTCATTATACACTTAAAATTTCGTATTATTAACTTTTTCCGTTCTCGAGATATAAGGAGTGACGTAAGAAAAATGGCTTTCTGGGATCTTTCAAATTTAACCTGAAAAGTCGAAAAACATGGAATTTTTAAACGCAGGTAACTAAATAAATACGTCGAGTGGAAGTTCGTTCTATGTGTCTACGGAAAGGAGAAGGTCGGCGATGAATTATAATCGTAAATTGCAGGGTCGAAGTCGAAAATTCGTTCTGGCAGGAGCGAGAGAAAATTGTAATTTTTTGACAATTCACCAAATTGTACTCCCCTACTGTCAAGTAGTAAGCAAAACAAACAATACTTCGAAAACACTTATAATTATAACCAATAAGGAGCATCAAGTCTATTGAGATCGCCGAGTCTATGCGTATAGTGACGTAGCGCCTGGCCACGCCCCATTTTCGCTAGATGGAAATTTGTAATAGTTTTTAAGATACTAAACGTGCGAATAAGATTCTTATTTTTTGTAGATCCATTAATTTATACTTGCACTTTCGATTTATGAAATAAAAAAAAAAAATGCCGAACAAGCCCATTGTGGATAGTGGAAGTTTTTAAGCAAACATTCGTGTAATGGGAGTCTCACCAATGTTACAAAGTGGGGAGAAAGAATCAAGGAGCCCATTTTTGCAAAAGTAGGTATCTGTTGAAAGTTACATGAGAGAAAAGTGAATTTGTATGATGAGAACTGCATGCTGTTATTTTTAATTATATAAGCCTGCAAATAGTGTGAGAGCTAAATAAATTATTTTTTAGTGAACCTAGCTCTTATACAAACTTGTTTTTTATACTTTTTGATCTTAAATTTTCAGTAGATTATACGGTGTATATCAGTTCAAAACCATACCTATAAATCCACAATCTCAGATGACATCGCCATCTGTTAAGGAGTAACAGATACTACATTAATTAAGAATTACAGTTTCCTCGCAACCAGCGAAAAACCTTTTATCTTTTAGCAATGGCGCCATTGACCTCGACATATATGTTGGAGTTATCGCGCCGTTGCCACAATGTGACAATCAGACGGAGAAGATAACATTAGAGAGAGCGACCACTAGTGAAAAATAGACAACACTGTACTAATTGTAAACAATTGAACTCAGCTGACTGTCAGAACCCAAGGTCACTAAAGTAACAGTTGTTTCGTAACCAGTGTTGCCGATTAGCGGGTAATTACCCGAAAATTGGGTATTTGAGCCTATCCTGTGGGTAAAATATTGTTACGGGTAAAATCGGGTATTTAAGAAAACAATGAAGAACATGACATGCACGCCGAGAAAAAATTGCTCATGTGGGCAAGCCTATAACTAGCAACGATAATAAATTAACAACAGTATAGCGCTTTGAATTAGTGACTTTGGTTCAAATATGGATTTTTTTATCTAATGATAAAAATTTAAAAAAATGAAGAAATGTACAAATATTTGAAAAATAAATCAGAATAAATATGTTGACATGTGTATTTTTGAACCTCTTAATAAAGTCTATGGTTATTTATTATTCTGCTGTGAGGGTAAAATTCCGAGAAATTTAATCTGGTCCTGCGGGTAAAGGCGGGTATTTTTTAAATTGGCCGTGGGAAATTCCATAAATTGCATTGGCAACACTGTTCGTAACATATGTTACATGGAGTAATTCTGTGTTCATATGTGCTAGGTATCTTTTTAGTTAGGCTAGAGTTGTTCATTGACAAAATAATTTTGAAACTTTTTTCAATAAAATGAAGAAAAAACAGCCACACGCGGCTGTCACCGAGGTCTACACATGACGTAGAACTTGCCGATTCTAATGCGCCAACCTATGCCTTAAGCTTGACCAATTGATTTAATACGTTCCCGACAAATCCTGAAACCTTTTCCGCTGGATGTCGTGTCCCTTTAATTTTGCAACTGTCTTCGTCTATTTCGTCTTCTCCGCCTGACTGTCCTATCTCGTTAATTCTTTAGTCTTTGCCTATACTCTAGTTTACTCTGCTCTATCTTTTCTACTGTAGGCATTATCTTACCTCACGCCTCACTTCCTAATTCTTTTGAATACGTAAAATTAATAAATTGAATCTTGGTTTTCTTTTTCTTTTTAAACCAGAACACATTTCAGCTGCCTCATCTATTCGAGTTTTAATTATCTCTGACCTATTATGTCATGTCGTGCATTTGAACTACTGCCGATATCCCAGTGCAATATTTGTAGTGTAGAATGTAATTAAAATGTTGGCATGAAAACATTGTTTATATAGCCAAATGTGCAGTGACAAGACGGGTATTAAAATTTTCTGTGATTTTGATATTGTAAGTTTATTAAGGACATTAAGGCAATTAATCTTTCTATTGATCGATGATTATGCTTGTTTAAGGTCAAATCATAACCGAAAGTAGAGATTAACCTTGTTATGATGTCATCACCGTTAATAGATATCATTTAAAAATATTCTTTAGGAGTACTATGCTAAAGACAACCTAGTTTAGTAAGTTTAAAAGTAAGGAAGATGGTTTTTGAAAGAACTTTATCAGTCGTTCTTAATGGGATTTTGGGAGATTATGTAGAAAACTTAAATGGTCATCAACTAAACGTAGGAATATGGGGAGGTGAGTTATCGGTGATATCTTAACTGATTATTAAATTCTCATTTTGTTTTTGTTTACATCAGGTGATGTGGAATTAAAATATTTAGCACTCAAGCCTTCTGCGCTAGATGAACTTGATCTACCGATACAAACAGTTGCTGGAACGATAGGTAGCTACACATATCTCTATCAGTATTATACTATTTAAAATCATTTTCTAGAAACACTTATATTAAAAATACCATGGAAGAGTTTGTATACATCACCTACAATAATTTGCATTGAAGATGTTTATCTATTGGCAGTACCAAATCATGATATTCACTATGACCCGGTTAAGGAAGAGAAAAGAATAATTGATGCCAAGAAACAGGCAATACAGAAATTTGAAAATGCCAAAAAGGCAGCAGCAGAAAAAGGTTAGGAGAGTACTTACTTTTGTTTGTTTTTGTCATAAAAGTTATGCTCTAGTTGAAAAATCATTTTCATTTTAAGATAAACCAAAGGCAGATGCAACCTTTGTTGAAAAGTTAGTAACCACAATTATAAAAAACGTCCAGCTGGACATCAAAAGAATTCACATTCGATATGAAGATAAAGTAACAAACCCTCTGGCTCCCTTTGCAATGGGTGTAACTTTAAATGAACTGGCCGTTGAAAGTACAGACTCTAACTGGCAGACGGGTAATGATGACGATCTTTCGAAAATATATAAGGTAAGTAAATATGTTTATCCTATAACATTAAAAGCTGTTGTTTTAAAGTAGAGAACCTATCTATTTTAATATGTTCGTGTAATTTTTATATTGTTTCTAATAGGTTGTAAGGTTAGACGGATTTTCGGTGTATTGGAACTGTGACACTGATTTATTTGGACCTCTCCATTCTGGTTCTATGACTACTCACATGTCAAAATGTATTGCAAACAAAGATAGTACCCCCCCTGGCTATTCTTACGGTAAGTTATCAATTTATATGTTTTCCTGCTTATTATTGTTTCTTGTGCCTCTCATTCGCAGCGCAGATCAGCCAAACTGAAATGCGAGCAAATAATATGCTTGTGAGCTTGTGCACTAATGATGTAAATGATGTAACAGCATGGATAAAAAAAATTAGGTCAGGTCAAACAAGAATTAGGTTAGGTCAAAAAAAAATTCTCTGGAAGCTGGTTTGCAATTTGACCAATAACCTTGTAGAGTGACATTAACATTTTACAACACTAGATGCCGAGGAAAGAACTATCGGCAATGTCTCTGCCTCTCAAAAAATACCCAATATCGGCATATATTGAGTTATATTTCTTTTAAAGAATTAAAAATAAGAATAATATAAACTTTGAAAGACGAAATTTTCAGCTACCAGATCCTGATATTAAATTAAAAAAGTTTTTTTTGTAAAAATTAGAGCTGTTGAAAGATTGAATGCCAAAAACAATAAGTAAATTGTCTAAATGTTATTTGTGGCATTATCTTAATTTTTTCCTTCTTCAATTCTTTGGGACTTCCTGCCACATGTATGTTTTCTTTTTAAGCGGTGCTCCGGGAATCTACAAAATATCACAATTAACCGGTATGTTATTGGTAAATAACCTCTACGCCTGTGACTTTTACGTCAAAGGATCAGTTAGAGGTTTCTTTTTTATATAAACAACAAAAATAAATGTAAAAACTTGAAATTAAATATTTCGTCGACGTTTCGGAAATCTATTCTGTTTCCTTTGTCAAGGCTTTTTTGAAAAAAATTTTTTTTTACTGTGTATGATAAATACACAGCTCTAAGAATGTTTGTTATATTCAATATCCATAAATACTTACTATTTACATAGAACTGTTGATATAGTTAGTTTTTTTTAGTTTTTATACAATGTTAAGTTTGTGAAGTTCTTCTTTTAACATTGGCAACCAAGTTGTACAGACATCTATTCGACACGCATCTATCCTCATTCAATAATATTATCGCGGATTCTTTAATTTTTCCTTTTTGCTATCTGCCTCTTTTGTTAAAATTTTTGCCGAGTCCCAGTTTATTCTATGTCCGTTCTCCCAAGTGTCTTCGCAGATCTTGGACCTCTGAATTTCATTTTTTCTAATATAATTTTGATGTTCGCCCAATCTTACACTATAAGGTCTGGATGACTCACCGACGTATTGCTTGTTGCACTCACACGGAATATTATAAATGCAGTTTTTTTAATTTTGCTCGTGGTTCTTCGGTTTCGAAGCAAAATTGTAAAAACTGCATTTATAGTTTTATAAAATGGATTCACTTGCAGCACCGATTTTTTCCTCTTTTGTATTATCTGCTGTTAAAAAAACTTTTGCGTGTATGAAAGCAAATGCAATGGCAAATAATGATCAACTTTGAATGGCAATATCTCGGTCACCGTTGGTCGTACGGAGCAGAAAAAAAGGAACTTTTTTTTAAGAACTTTATTTTCTCTGAACACTCGTATACCTAGGATGCCGTAAAAAAAAGTTTTGGACGAATTGCTGGAAAAAGAAAAAAAGTGATTTTCGTACATTTTTAACTTTGTTCTTTAATTATTTTTAATACTGAAAATAGGAGAAAACATTTGTTTAAAGAACTGTCATGCAAAAAGTTTTGAGAACGGAAGTAGATTCTCTTCTGAAACGTTAACTGCCTATAGCTTTCACTTTCATTTTTTAGTTTATAACATTGTTCTACTATATATTTTTAGGTGTGAGACTTTTTGAAACAGTCAAGTATTCAAGAACCAACCTCTGTCTGATCCGTTTGGCACAGAGGTTTTTTCATTAAAATTTTTTAATGTTTTTCAGTGGCAAAATACCCAATAAAAAGTAAGAAAATTTATTGCACTGTAATAAAAAACACACGCCAATCAAATATTTAACTTCCAAATTACCTAAATATTCTTTACTTTGTTGAATATGTAAACAGTGTATTTAATAACCTACAGTTATCTGCATCCATTCTGTATCTGTATAATTTTTCCATAAATAGTCCAGTCAACGCAGCGTTAAAATGACCAAAATCTCTAATTGAGTGGCAATGAATGGATTTTGATGAAACCTTGTGCAATGTGTTTGTAATGACGTGAATAGAAAGTTGAAAAAAAGATTAGAGTAAGAAATGATCAGAAGGGGTACAAGACACCCCATTATCACGGGATCCGTAACTTGTAGAATTAGGTCAAAAATGAAAAAAAAAAAACAACAATATTTAGGTACCTTTTCTGGCCCAGAATAAGATATTTTTACTCTTAGATATGCCCACTCGAAAATTCCTAAAAGTGGCTTATAGGAAATGTAAAAGTTGAAAAAAAAATCTGAAAAAATTCATGTAAATGTATCATCGAAATATACGCCTTTTTTTTATTTGCAACTTTTCTGTCAAATGCGTTTTCACCGAGTTTTCCCTGAAAACATGAAAACCTACCCCTTTCTTTGAAATTGCAACGCTTTAAAAATATCCAGACGTATGCATTCTAAACATTTTTTGTCTCTTGGAATTTTCTTGTAACTTGCTGATTTCCCGAGTTACAGGCAGTTTTTCACGATAAATAATGGCATGAGCCTTCATTAGATATCGAGGAACATCACATTGAGACCGATATACCTAACAATAACCCTATTGTTAGCATAAACTCTTTCAGTGAAGATGAGGTTATTCGGGCTCTAAAACGAATTAAACCCAAAATGACGACCAGTCCTGATTCGATTCCAGCTTTTTTATTAAAGGATCATCTTTGCATATCCTCTAACTCTAATTTTTAACTTAATCTTAAAAAACTGCCTATTTCCTGACCTATGAAAATATTCCAAAGTATATCCCATCTTCAAAAAGGGAAACAAACTAGATATTGAGAACTTTAGACCAATCTCTGTAATTTGTAACTTCTGTAAAGTCTTAGAAATATTACTTCATGATAGAATATATCATTCGATTAACACCAAAATCTCTATTAATCAACATGGATTTATGAAAGGGCGTTCAACAACAACATATTTATTCTGTGTAACTCAATATATTTCTGAATCCTTAGATGAACGTGGGCAGGTAGATGTCATATATACCGATTTCTCCAAAGCGTTTGATAGACTTGATCACCAGTTGTTACTTAATAAATTAGAAAAAATCGGCTTCTCATATTCTTTGCTCCTTTTGTTTAAATCTTATTTAATGAATAGGAGTCAGTACGTTGCATTAAATGGGTTCAAATCGATCGAATTTGCTGCCACATCTGGAGTTCCCCGGGGATCTATTCTGGGGCCCTTGTTTTTTAACATATTTATTAACGACATAGTGAACGAAATTAATTTGCCTCACCTTTTATATGCCGACGATCTAAAAATTTTCACAGTAATTGATGAAATCGATGACTGTTTTCAACTTCAGACTTCTCTTGACAAAATAAACACCTGGTGTATAGTAAATAAATTATTCATGAATCCTAGTAAATGTAACGTAATGTCCTTTTCTTTAAAAACATCACCTTTTATTTTTGATTACAGGTTAGATAATGTCATACTTCAAAGACCTATAACATTTCGCGACCTCGGCGTAACTTTTGATAGTAAATTATCCTTCACTGATCATATCGATACCATTGTGTCCGAAGCTTCCAAAGCCCTTGGATTCATCGTTCGTACTAGTCGAGAGTTCACTAATACTGATACTCTGAAAATTCTTTATCAATCCTTCGTCAGATCGAAACTTGAGTACGCATCGCTAATTTGGAGTTCCAGTTAAGATGTTCACAAGAATAACTTGGAGGCAGTTCAACGTAGATTTCTTAAATTACTGTGGTTCAAATCCGACGGTACCTATCCAGTGATTGGTTTTCCGCAAAGTAACTTGCTTGAAAGATATTCTATGACTACTCTTGAGGATAGGCGTTGTTACGTACTTTTCTCAAGTATTTTTGTTTAAATTACTACACAATGATTTTGACGCACCCGAAATAATTAGTAAGCTTAATTTTCTCGTTCCCAGATTAACCTCTCGTAATCACTAAGTTTTCTATTTACCTACGCCGCGTACCGCGTACCAACGTACTAAATAATTCACCTTTATATTTATGATTTGCAGTACTTCTAACAAATTATGTAACGATTTCGATATTTTTAATTGCAGCCTTAGTGACATAAAACAAAATGTTCTAAATTAAATAACCAGTGAGTGTCTTTGTTTTTCTTAATTTGCTTTGAATCACATATGTGTATATATGTATTGTTCTATCTTCTGATATCTATTTTATATTTTTATACGTTCGAAATTACTTCTTAAAAGTAAATTGAAATGAGTTTACTGGGCGCCAAACAGTTTCTTAAAAGCTGTTAATATTATAGACTATAGAACACCATTAGCATGACTATCTACAATCTATAGAATGACTCTTACTCAAGGTCCAACGAAGTCGGTTCAATAAATGCTCATCGATCAAGATAACAATCTAAATAAATCAAACTCAGTATTGAACGAACAAAGTATTAATTTATTAACAAATTTGAACTTGGAATGTAATTAACAAATTTTAATAACAAAATCTAACTTAACTAAAATGATAAATATGGTCTTTATTTAAAATAAATATGTACCATGGATTTCTGATATTGTAAAGCTTTACCTTGTCTTTCTTTCGACTCGAGTAATGTTATATTATAACCTCTAACTGGTTATTATGATCCTTGAAATATTATGTCACTTGACTGACTTTTTAACCTCTCAAGGCTTCTTCTTCTTCTTCTTTACTGAATTGACGTTTGTTTATAACCTCCAATTTGTTTTCAAGATTTCCTTGAAATATTTCTATCACTTGATTGACGTTTGAAATTTCTTCACCATATAAATTTGCTAACTGGATTAACAAATACTTCCCTCTTCTAAATCTGCTTTCCGGATAATCTACTTCGTAATACTTTCAAAGTATACTCACTTCTTATATTTAATCAACTTTTACAATTTATTCTTGATATCAATATATCTGGATTGTAATTTTCTAACCTTCAAATTATTCACCACTTTTCTTTTATTTCCAATTTATTAATTATTCTTGGATGAATATATTTCGCAGCTCGCTGTTCAGCGGTGTATGATCAACTGATTTGTTATTTTTAGTCGTTTCAATGGGTTAATTTCCAATATTTCAATTGTTTTTTTTCTATTTTGATCTAATATTTCAAAATTTAATTTTAATTTAAAATTTAAACTATTCAGTTTTGTTTGATCTTTACCTTAATTGAATACTGTTTTTAATTCTTTAATTTTCCTGATAAGTTTCTTATTCTACTTTTCAGGATTAAGTGAATAATTGTAATTACTCGAAATATATTGACATATTACATATACTTTCTTAAAATCTACTTATAACTACAATTAACAATTCCAATCTCAAATAAATACTAATTCATACATTTAGATGAATAGCAATGATAAACACAAAACGCTAGTAGTTAAAAACGTACTGTAGTTTTTCCTACTGACAGAATACTGATATTATAAACTAAAACAAGAAATTGATACGCCAACAAACATTTAACATCATACTATTAGTCCTTTCTTTCTGCATGATGTGAAATATCATTTACAAAACACCTTTCTGCAATGATATTTGAAAATATCTGAAAACTTAAAATGTCATTCAGTGTTTTGTAATCTATGGACTTACTATTTGTAAAATAATCACCCTGCAATGCAAATACTGATATTAGTCTTTCATTCAATATTCATTTTGTGTAGATTTACAGTGTTTCTACACAAAATATGATTTTCAGCCCTATGTTTTGACATGAATGTCAGATTTTATAAATTTTACTTTTTTGTTTTCCAATTTCATTCTAAATCATTTTAAATGAGATTGTGATTCTCTATAAATTCAAGTTTTATCATATACTATTTAGAATAACCTTGTTAAACTAAATTAACTTCATTTTATGTTTATTTAAATATTTTGTTCGTATTCAATATCAAGTTTCATTCTCTGCATCCTACTCGCTGAGCATAAGTGAACTTGAATCAATTAAATAAACCACAGATACTCCTGCTTCTGTATGATTCGTTAAAGTAAAACTGTTATGATTATTTTATAAAATACATACAAATTTGTGAATTTCATTTATGATTTCAAACACGATACTTGGATAGTGTTCCACAGTGTGGATACACAGCAGTATATATAGTTTTTATATTTAAACATTTCCCATGTTATTTTTTTCTCTTTCTTCGTATCATTAGTTATTCATAGTTCGTACATTTAAGTAATTTTTTTCTTCATTTTACTTTCTTTCTATGTTGTTGTATATTATGTAATTAATGCTTTGTATGCCTTTATTCCTGTTCTGTAATTGGGTATCTTACCTGTTGAACAGTGTATGCAATAAATAAATAAATAACCCCTTTTCTCCAAAATCAATTTTTAAAGACACAATAAAAACACCGTTAAACCAAAAAATATTTGACAAGCTAAATATTTCATTGTTTTCAAAGCCACTTTAGTTCTTCTTAAAATTTAATTAGAACAAAATTGTATTTTCTTATTTTCTTTTAGCTGTAATTTTCTTTGTATTTATCTCACATTTTAATACGACATATGAATAAGTTCCTTATTAATAGTACTAATAAATGGTACCACGGCATTGATATGGTTCCATTTGAAAAAATTGAGTTTTGCCCTAAAAACACTTTTGGTGAATTTTATTTTTTTTTTATTGAAAATGTGCAAGAAATGATTATTTATTGTGAAAAACTACCTGTAACTCTGAAAAGTAGCAAGTTAAAACAAAAAAAATCCAAGAGACGAAAAATGTTTAGAAGGCTTCTCAATGCATACATCTAAATTTTGTCAAATTTTTAAATTACTTGTTTTTACAGAGCTACCACTTCAAAGAAAGGGATAGTTTTTCATGTTTTCCGGCAAAACTCGGTGAAAACGAACTTTAGAGAAAAGTTGCAAATTAAAAAAGTCTTGTATTTCGATGGTACATACATTCACCTGCATTTTTTCAGATTTTTTTTTCAACTTTTTCCCTTCCCCCACTTTTATTAATTTTCGAGTGGCCCATATCTCGAAAAATATGCATTTTCCTAAAAAATTCACAAGAGTAAAATCATCTTATTTTGGGCCGTTATTGTTTCCTTTTTTTCATTTTTGACCTAATTCTACAAGTTACGGAACTCATGATAAAAGGGGTGTTTTGTAACCCTTCTGATTGTTTTCTACTCTAGTCTTTGTTTCAACTTTTTTTATTAACATCATTACAAACACATTGCACAACTTTTCATCAAAATCCATTAATTAGCACTCAAATTAGAGGTGAAACTCCCCCCATTGACTGGACTAGAACCTTAATTTGAACATAATAAATCCACTTAGGTGACCTCATAGTTAGTCATTTACTCAATTAAATATTGGTCATAGGATGTGAATTTTATTATAGGTTGTCTGCTGTCTCCTTTATTTTTAGATGTTTGTAAACAAAATAAATATCAGTAACAGATTATTTTAGAAATAGATATTAACTATCAACTTGACACTATGGTGCTAAATATAATTAACAGAATAAAAATGAATTATTACTAATTTCCTTTTAACTAACTCATATTGTTTTATATTTATGAATTTAATAAAGGAAAAGAACATACTTTTAGTTATATTATGTAAATATTTAGTATATTTTTATGATTATAGAGGAAACGTTTTTTTTATTAGATTTTGTTGTGTTAATAGTTTCCGTTTATTGGCTCAACATTTTGCATGAAGTAAATAGGTCTTTCCTAAATTAGTTTTAGGTGATATTACAGAAATAAGTTTTAATGAAGCAAACGAACATCTGTAATAAAAGTGATATTTTAATAATTCTTCTTTTTAATTTTGAACATTCGATGGTAATACAAATTAAGATTGTAAACATTTCCACTGACCAATGAATGAAACATCTACATGCACGAAAATAACGCCTTTTTACCTTTGAAATGATTTGTTGGGCAAAATATTGTAGACGAAAGCAATTGTTATTGAATTTAGAATAAAAAATGTTCTATAGATGGTCATTCTACAGAGTAACCCATTTAAAAGCGGTGCACCTTTATAAAATTTTTATTTATAGACCAATTTAAATGATTTTTTTTAATTATAGAACTTCAATAACTCTACTGTGGTGCAAAATTTCAGATCGAAATAAAAAATTTCAAGGCCTATTTCGGTTTTTTCAAAGCCAAAAATCCAAAAAAAGTGTTAGCAATTTTTTTTATCTCAAATCTGACTACGCCACTGGATTTAGAATACCTTCAAAGGGGTATGACCGAAATTTAACAAAAAAATATTGGTGTCTAACAGAAATATAGCATAATTAAAATTTATATTATGTTTTCGAATATTCGTCGTGTAATTCACAATTGTTTAAATAATATCGTTTGCAATGCTCCATTAGATCGTTATCAGTTAAATTTAAAAATTTATAACCATCAAGTTATTTAATATTGGCAATATTTGTTTTCTTTAAACATGCTCCATATTAAGAATAATTATTTTTATTAGCAACCTTTGCAAATTCTTAAGTTGCCATGGCAAGCCAGCAAGACAAACGACAAAATCCGTCAAATTTAATCGCGTTAATAGTGAAGTTTATTGTTCCGCAAATACACTATCGAAAGTATGGCTGATAATTTAACTTTACTTGAAAAGGTTGAAATTATAAGACTTCTTGGTGACAATAACAGGTCCGAAAGGGAAGTACGTTTTTAATAATAGACACCCGGGGCAGGCGCGGATCCAGCCCCCAAAAAAGGTTGTGGTCACGGCCACCCGAAAATTGGCCAAGCGCGAGTCGGACTACGGACTCGTTTTTCCATTTCTTCACAATTAAGAATATTACGATTCATTTTTAACTTTTTGTAATGAAGGAATAAAATAATTTACGATAAACAAAATGATCACTGATCAGCGATCATCAGAAAGAAATTAAACAATGTTTAATTTTAAGCGATTTGTCGCTACTCTGCTTACATTTCAATGTAATTTTACTACTACTACGACAAAAATTTGATCATATGTTTTTTTTATTTTATTTTATTAAGGCATTGGATATAATATTAGCCTGTCAACCTCAATTAGGGTTGTGAGCATGCCACCGTGCCCACAATGGTGGATCCACGCTTGACCCAGAGTCTCGGATTAGCACAGCTACCGTTGGTCGAGTAAACAAAATTTTTAATCAGTATGGCGCTGTATCAAAACAAATTTTAAAGAATTGTAATTTACAACGACAAACGAATTAGAAATTACTTTACTGATAATCTGAGAAGCAGTTTAAGAATTGCAAGTATAGACTTAGATTATCACATGAAACAATAAGAAGAAATCTTAAAAAGTATAATAACATGAAGCCCTTCAAACCAAAGTTTCTTCACACCTTAGAGGAAGGCGATACTGAGAAGAGAATAGAATATTGTTTATGGGCTCAAGGAGAATATGAGAATGACAGGAATTTTATAAATAAAATTTTGTTTAGTGATGAGGCAACATTCACAACTAATTCAACGGTTAATTCCCAAAATTCAAGGTGTTGGTCGAAAGAAAATCCACAATGGGTGATTAATTGTAGAAGGCAATACTCTCAAAAAATAAACGTCTGGTGCGGCGTATTAAATACCAGAATAATTGGCCCCTACTTTTTTGAAGACAATTTGAACAGCCAACATTTTTTAAGGAATGAGTTTACCAACACTATGAATGAACTTCCACTAGCAGAAATTGCCGTGATTGTGAGGACTTGGTTGAATGAAAATTTCCCTAATAGGTGGATCGGGCGAAATAGTGGGTTAGTAGAGTTTCCTCCTAGATTCCCCGACTTAACCCCACTAGATCTTTTTCTGTGGGAGTTTCTTAAAGAAAAAGTCTACAAAACACGCCCAAGCAACACAGAAGAACTGCGTGCAAGGATAAGACAGGCTTGTGCAGAAATTACACCAAACCAATTATGTAATGTTATGGCAAACATTAAAAGATGATACAATAAATGTATTGAATTGAATGGAGATTCAGTTGAATCATCCAAAATTTGAAGTGTATGGCACTGTCATGTCAATTCATTCAATTTTTAAAAAAAATTTGTTTATGGTCTCCTATGTTATTTTATTAGAAAAATTGTAATTTTTTAAATTGTTGTTAGATTGGTAAATTTTTAATTGTAATTACAATTTGTTATTTGATGTGATAAAAGATATTAATTTCTAAAATTGTTAAAGTGGGAAATTTTTAATTTTAATGTTTATGTTAACTGATCTTAATAAATGATGTGCAGTTTATTTATTAAATACCAATTTATTATTCTCTTCTCAATATCACCTCCTTCTATGGAGTGACAGTTTTTGGTTTAAAGGGCTTTATTATTATTTACATAATTCTCCAATGCCAGCTTTGATAATAAAAATAATTGCAAGGCTTGCTAATAAAAATAATTATTCTTAATACGGAGCATGTTTAAAGAAAACAAATATTGCCAATATTGAATAACTTATGGTTATACATTTTTAAATTTAACTGATAACGATCTAATGGAGCATTGCAAATGATATTATTTAAACATTTGTGAATTACACGACGAATATTCAAAATATTTCCAGAACATAATATAAATTTTAATTATGCTATATTTCTGTTAGACGCAAATATTTTTTGGTTAAATTTCGGTCATACCCATTTGTTTGAAGCTATTCTAAATCCAGTGGCGTAGTCAGATTTGAGATTAAAAAAATTGCTAAAACTTTTTTTTGGATTTTTGGACTTGAAAAAAAGATCGAAATAGGCCTTGAAATTTTTAATTTCGATCTGAAATTTTGCACTACGGTAGAGTTATTTGAAGCTCTATAATTAAAAAAAAAATCATTTAAATTGGTCTACAAATAAAAATTTTAGAAAAGTGCCCCGCTTTTACATGGGTCACTCTGTATATACATGGAGTTCGGAGAGGGTAAATTTTTTTATCCATGTAGTCTACATAACACAAATTTGTACCTCATAAACCACCAAAAACTAAACATATGAGAATGAGAGGAAAACCGATTAAAAATGTATTGAGCCCGTTAGACTTACTAGTCAGGTTAGTAAGCCTGACGGGTTTAAAACCTAATAAAATATTTAACACAGAATATCTGCAAATTAATCGTTACCCGTTAATTCAGTTCTAGGCCCAATTAATGCATCTACCAGATTAAGAATGAGTCCAAAGCCGGAAAATGACATCCCTGCATTTAGCATTCCAAAAATCCACTTAAATTTAGATATGGAAAAGGTGTTCATTGGTATAAGCAAAGCACAGTACCGAGACATGATAGCCTTGGCTGATACCTTGGAAAGAATGAATAAAGGACTTTCTTACCGTAAATTTAGGCCGAACGTTAGCGGTTATATAGGACACTGTAAAGAGTGGTGGCTTTTTGCTTACAAGAGTATACTAAGTGACATAAGAAGAAAAAGATCACATTGGCAATGGAGTCATATGCACAAATATCGTGAAATGTGCGAGGAGTATAAGGAACTATACAGGAAGAAAGCAAAGAATAATGTAAGTATTTGATTATAACTACTATATAGTTTTAATATGTATTTATATGATGTACATTAGAGTGGTCTTTATTTTTCAACTTTTAAAATGTGATGATCGGTTCACCCTCGCAAATTATTATGATATAAAAGAAAAAAATTTACACCAAATTTAGGGTAGGTCAACCCTTTCTCGTGCCTCAAAAGGGGTGAATTTTCCTATGTATTTCTTATGGATAAAAGACATTTTTTCGTAATTTTGCGATAGAATCGTTAAAATATTGTGAAATGAAAATCGCACAAAAGTTCCCTCTTCAGAATTGTCGCGAGAATACAAATTAATAACCATTTGAATTAAACCCTTACAATACCCTTTTGTAGGACCCCAAAGTGACCCTGTGAGATCAAAAATAAAGTATCGCATATTTTTTATGTTTATTATTGTTTTTTTGAGTGTTTTTGCCCAAATTATTATTAATTAGTCATATTCTAGATTGTGTTTATATTTTAAGGTGGCCATTCCCTAGAAACAGACATCTGATAGGGAAATATTTATTATTTTTTGCCATAACTTTTTTTTCTTAGTACGTATGTTTAAAAAAACTATAAGAGTACCTAAGTAGAATCATAACAAAACTGTTACTATGAATTTTCACTCAATAATTTCAGTGGTTTGCAAAATAGCTAGATTCAAGTTTAAAAATGATGTTATTCTTCCTATTTCACTTGAACACTACACTTGAACAATTTACGACACGTTTTCACAAACAATACAACTCTACACTTCAACAATTTATCTACTCGACGCACGTTTCACCATTCGTGTATTTATATAGGTAATGTAAGAAAGTCGATTTTATTAGAGATAAACACGTGCTAATAGTAATAAAAGACACATTTTTGGGGAACATAAAGTTTTAACAAAACTCGCGGCGCGGCTTAATAACATAAAAATTTTAGAAAGAAAATTATTAACTTTTAATAGAGCTTAAATAAAAAAAAAGTAGAAGTGAGGATCGAGATCGAACTCACAACCACCCCATTTAAATTTATTGCTGCTCGAGTATCTTACCGATTGAGCTACGCGATCCTATGCTCATTATATTTTAAAACGTGTGATATGTACATACTAGAAAATTGTAAGACTTAGTGGTTTGACATTGTTCGTTTGACTGATGAATACCCACTATTTACCACTAAAAATAACTTAAATATTTGATATAAAGACGTTTTTCATATTTAGAGTGGTCAAATCTCACAGTTTGAGAATCGCTGCGCTTATGACTATGTTTCTCACTCCTCAGTGTACATTTCATATTTCCGTCTCAAAGGAAGTGGGAAAGAATCTTGGTTTAAGTTTGTGTGCAAGAGATAGTGAAAACGTATGCGCAACATTATCATACATCGGACATTTTAAACTGGACCCGACTGTAGCAAAAAATTTAAGTTCATATGAACTTTTGTTCATAAAATGACTTAAGGAATCACACCCTGAAATATTAGCATGTCATTAAAGAACACCCTGTATACAAAAATAATTAAACTTAAAAAAAATAATATAAAAATACCTTTAAATGACTCTACACCACTTTAAACCACTTACAGCGCATTTAAAACCAAGCGCGCTTTGAATTTTATATATACAACGTTGTTACTGAGCAAGCCACTCGGAGCGTGAACACAAAGAAATGTTGTACGGCGTTCATAAATTAATTGTTATGAAAACAAATTGTATGAAAAAACTAATTGATTTTTGTGACAATTGAAAACTAGTTAATTTAATATATTACTTACCTTTGTGTTATCACAAGATTTTTTCAAAAAATGAATTAATAAACAATTGACAGTCGTACACGTAAAATGATTATAACTCCTGTTCTAATTAACTGATCGAGGTCTATCTAGACTCAACATTTTCCTTTTTTTATTATCTTTCATTTGCAGACAATTGCATTTTGATCGACGTTCCTTAGCCGAAATATTTCATTTGTTTACTAAGCAATTTTTTTAAAAACGTTTACAAGGCGTAAAGAGAAACACAAAAGTGCCGAGACTACATAAAATGGCAGTTTTTATCAATATTTATCGATTGCCAGAGGTGGAGAGTGCAGAAAATGCCATGGAAAGTCGCAAATCCTTAATAAACAAATCAGCTTATTTATTTAAACAATTGCAAAATTTGCGAGATATCGACACAAAAAAGAAATTGTAAATTCCGTGAACAAAATGCAACGTTTTGACCTCATTGAAATATCAATATGACCTTTTTTGTTGAATAGAAAAAGAATTGCTCATTTAGGACCGTTAATGTGTTTATAACAATTGAATGGTCAAAGATAAAAGGTCGCTACAAGTCTCAAAGGACGCGTATTGATAAAATCTTCATTTATTATATCTTGACTTTTTATGTCCGATGCACTGTTTTCGTTAAAAAGTCAAAATACATAAAAAAATGAGAATTTTCGCTAGAAACCATTGGTTTTAACAATGAGGCCTGTGTTTGACTATTTTTTTAATAACACCATCGTGTTCAGTGCAATTTTTCCTGTAAGAATAGTCAATAAAATTGCTGTTTTAAATTTCTTACCAAAATCGATGATTTTGACTTTACGGACGACTATCTAGAATCTATCATAAGTTAAAATGTCATTCGATGATTAATTTTTGTGTTTCTTAGGTGACAGCAGCTGATACACAAAGAATTGAAGAATGCGAAAAGGTACTCGATATAACTAACATTGTCATCATAAGAGAGAGAGTTGAAATGGAACTGGAACGCTCGAGAATGGAGTCGAGCTCTGAGAAGAAATCATGGTTTGGGTGGCTATGGGGCAGTTCTTCCAAAGTCGAATTGGGTGGCCAACAGAATGCGGCAGCTATATGTAAGTTTTCAAATATAATAAAAATTGAGTCGTTAGGTTTCTTGCTAAAAAAAATTGCCAGGTACAAACTTAACAGGTGTAATGAATGACAGAAGTAAAAGGTTGGGGGGCCCTTATTTTTTAAGTGTTTTATAAAATGACATAATGAAGTCAGTCATATGGATGTTGCGAGTAGCAAATTCTTTATTTCTAATATATGACGAGTTGATTTTGTGTGTTTGCAAAGAACGATCATTAGTTTTGTTGTCACTAATCAGTCATTGTTTGCCCTGCCAAATGCAGTTAAAATAGTGTTTCAAAGTCTACTTAAAAATCGTAATGGAATTGATATAAATCCTTGTAAAAATGTATTCTTCCCAATCCTCGTATTTCTTGGCCACTGGAGGAATGATAATATAGAAAACCAAATGACAATAGGAGAAGAGGACATCCTTCAATACATTGGGCTATGTCACCAACCTGATAAGAAAGATCTTTCGTGAGAACATGCGTCTGACAGGCAACCATAAAGATGGCATGCTGTTGTCAGACGTGCCATGCAACAAAGGGAGGTCACCTTGAATAACACATGAATCTGACAAGACAAGAATTGTTACTTTTCAAGCAAGTGGCATATATTTGTATACATTGGAACTGTCACGATTGTTGATCGATCTAGTAGAAATATGTATATAATGGAAAAACCTACAATATATTCTATACAAACTATACTTTTAATTTGGTGCTGCCATTCTATTCGATGTTGGAATAATTATGCATTTATTAAATAGTATTTGTATTTTTCACTAACTTAAAGTAACACACATTTGGATGTCCAAAAAGTCTGGAAACGGTCAAATATCTCGAGAAATACACATCGGATCCAAAAAACGCCTCCTTAATGATTTTAAAATTTTAAAATTGTGTGTTTTTTGTTTTTGGATCCGATGTGTATTTCTCGAGATATTTCACTGTTTCCAGACTTTTTGGACATCCGGTGTGTATAATTATTCACGACCTATAACGAATATAAAAGTATATCATTAGCATTTGTTCTAAATGTTCAGCAGTTAAACTACAGTTTGCCAAACTGGGTAATTGCGATCTCGGATGGTCTACTAATTATTAATTTTGGAGATAAATGTGATCCAATTGATGATCTACACGATCCATGCCATGCCAAAAGCACATAATTAGACTAATTTTTAATCTTGATTTCACCATATCATGTAAAAACTCTTTTAAAAGTCACAGAACATTAACGGTACCATCCATATATCTTTTTTCTTTGTTAAAGTACATTAAAAATAACATTGATCAATTCAAAACTGTCGCAAGTTACCATAATTATAACACTTGTCATGATGACTTATTAGCTCTGCCTCATCATAATACCTCTCATTTTCAAAAATCGCCTCATTTCTCTGGTATCAGTTTTTACAACAATAATAATAATAATAGCTTTATTGCCCAAAGGTACAACCCATTTACAGAGCAATATAACGGAAAAATATTAAAATACATAAACTGCTAAAATATAAGTACATAACAATTAGTACATTACAAATATAGAAACAACTAGTGAATACATAGATATCTGTATAACTACGTAGGTTCCTCCTTTAGAGTACAGCTGTTAATATCGCACGAGATATATTGTTAAAATTGTTAGACATTACATACACCGGAGACCTTAATAACAAATTTGTTCTCGCAATGTTATTATAAAAAAATATGTATTGTCCAGATCCCTGTCTTGGTACATGAAAGTTAATCTGAGAACAAGTTACCTAATGTGATTAAGGAGGCATAGAAGGGTCACACAATTTTTTTTTTCAAGTCAAAATTCTGACTTAAAACTCAGAATTCTTACTGTTATCTCAGAATTCTTACTTTTAGCTCAGAATTCTGACTTATCTGAGAATTCTTACTTATCTCAGAATTCTTACTTTTAGCTCAGAATTCTGACTTATCTGAGAATTCTTACTTATCTCAGAATTCTTAATTTTATCTCAGAATTCTGACTTTTGTCTCAGAATTCTGACTTTAAACTCAGAGTTCTGTCTTAACTCAGAATTCTTACTTGTATATCAGAATTCTGATTAAACTCAGAATTCGGACTTAAAACTCAGACTTCTGATTTAAAACTCAGAATTCTGACTTTTATCTCAGAATTATGACTTTAAACTCAGAATTCTGTCTTAACTCAGAAATCTTACTTGTATCTCAGAATTCTGTCTAAACTCAGAATTCTGACTTAAAACTCAGACTTCTGAATTAAAACACAGAATTCTGACTTTTATCTCAGAATTCTGACTTATCTCAGAATTCTTACTTATGTCAGAATTTTTACTTTTATCCCAGAATTCTGACTTTTGCCTCAGAATTTAGACATCTCAGAATTCTGACTTTAAACTCAGTATTCTGACTTAAAACTCAGAATTCTGACTTTTATTTCAGAATTCTGACTTTTATCTCAGAATTCTTGCTTATCTCAGAATTCTGATTTATTTCAGAATTCTGACTTTTATCTCAGAATTCTTACTTTTGTCTCAGAATTCTTACTTAAAACTTAGAAGTCTGACTTTAATCTCAGAATTCTGACTTACAACTCAGAATTCCGACTTAAAACTCATGGCTGCCGTCACCTATCGTGGTTGCCTATTAGAAAAAATACATGGCTGCATATGAGAAGAAGACATACATTACAAGCATTATGCCATCTGTCTGTTATGTAGTGCATGATGGTTCTTTGCTGTATGATGCGTCTGACAGCATCATATCATTTACCATGGACTGGCCGCCTATAAGAAAAGAAGCATTACGCCATCCGTCTGTTACTTTCATTTATTGGAATTCGATTTCAAACTATTGAAAGACATCCACTTGTCCATCGTATTTAGGTCTTCGTTTAATTTATCTTCAATAACTTAAATATCTTTTCTATTTTCGAATAAAAGCATATCATTAGCAAACAAATTTATGGAAGTTTTTTACTGCATCTTTTATGTCATTAATATATAAACTAAACAGAGCTGGACCCAATACGGACCCCTGCGGTACTCCAAATTTAGTTTTTTTTTTTTCCTCTCTCTTCTCTCTCACCAGATACATCAGATCCATATACACCACTGGACACAACAAAATTCTCATGCGGTGCAAGAATCAAATTTCCAGGGCAAATTTAGTTTTAACGCTTTCTGCTTATTAGTAGATAACAAGTATAAGTATCTACTAGAAGAATTTAAACAAAAAATACTTGGAAATTTTGTGAACAGTAGTTGTTACTTTTATTGATAATTTGCCCCCAAATATTTATAATTCTATGTATTATTAAATGGATGGTTGCGGTCCACATAATACATGGGAAGTGTGTGATGAATTTGTAGCATCGTTCGAATTTAGGTTGTTTGGCTACTGAGGATTTTGGAGATGGCCGGCAAGGTCTCCTGATTTGATCCCCTTAGACTTTTACCTTTGGGGTAATATCAATAATATTGTGTGTGCCACCCCGACTACTACCAAAGAAGTTCTGAAGCACAGGGTATGGGCTGCATTTCAGCAAATAAATTCATTGAGCCACTGTAAGTGCCGTAAATTCCAGAATATTGGCTTGTTAGCAGCAAACTAGAAGGCATTTTGAACAGTTGCTGCATTAAACATTTGTATTTAATGTGTTCATTAATTTTGTAAATTTTGTTCCAAAGTATTTGTTATAAATCTAATATAAAATAACTTCTTGTTTTTGAAAAATATAGGGTGTTCCATTTAAAATAACAAAGTAACACATGTATGAAAATATTTTCGTTTGTTCTGCCATTTCCAGAAACCCCCTGAGACCAATTTTCAAAGTTCTAAATTGAACAGATCCCGAGAAATGCCTAATACGCGCTTTCCGTGAATAACCCCGTATAATAATAATAATAATAATAATAATAATAATAATAATAATTTTATTAATCTGGGAAACAGTACTGTTTATAGACAAGTCATTACAATGATACATAGTGATGATTACAATTAATTGATTAATTATGGAATTAAAGCAATAATATGATTAAGAAAGATAAAATTAAACAATGATAACAGGATAACTGTCGAACGATATTCAAAAGGAACAAAATAAAGAAAGAAAGAAGAACTCACTGTTCTTCTTTCAAGTTAAAATTTCACATTTCACATTTATAACATTTAAAGTTTCACAATTAAAATTGGTAAATTAAAATTACATATTATTATTTAAAGTATAAGTGTTACAAAACGGATAAAAATCTTGTATATTGTAGAGACAGGCACTGATTAAAAGTTTCTTTACCTCATATTTGAATTTTTTTACACCAAGCACTTTTATATTTATGGGCAGGGCATTATAGAACTTTAGGCCACTGAACTCGGTTTTTTTTAGTCTATATAGTGTATGGACAGATTAAATTTTCTTTATGCCTTGTATTATGGTCATGTACATCACTATATGTTTGGAAATCACTTAAATGTTGTTTTACATAGTAGACATTTTCATAAATTATTAAAGAAAATACAGTCATTATATTTAATTGTTTAAATAATGGTCTACAGGAATCACGGTGACTTTTCTTAAGTATTCCTCGAATCGCTGCTTTCTGCAGAATTAGTATTCTTTGGATGTGGATATTCGCTGCAGTTCCCCAGGATAATATTCCGTACTTTATTGTGGATTGAAATATGGCATAATAACAGGTAAGTGTGGCTTCAGCGTTTATGATGGAGGTTATCCTTCTAAGCATGACTATAGAGGAGAGTTTTTTACATAAACTGTCTATGTGGCTTGCCCATGTCATTGAGGCATCAATATTAATACCTAAGAATTTGGTGGATAGGTTAGAGGAATTATTTACTGAGAATGACATAACATCTGTTTTGTTTTCATTGAGGAAAAGTTCGTTGTTGTTGAACCACAATTTGGCTGTTGTGAGCACAGTTTCATTGATGTCCTCGAGGTTTGAGTATTTCGGTGTTCTTATACTAAAAGTAGTATCATCTGCATACATTAGGGTTGTTAAAGTAACATCATTGACTTTCATATTGTCTGGTAAGTCATTGGTGTATATGACAAACAATAGGGGGCCCAGAATTGATCCCTGGGGGACGCCTCGTTTTATATATAGTGGTGCGCTGTTCGTTCCATGGCAGTGTACTACTTGTGGTCTATCTTTTAGGTATGATTTAAGCAGTTGGATCGCTGGCCCTCGTATTCCATAATATTCGAGTTTTTCTTCTAAAATTGAGTGTGACACGCAATCGAAGGCCTTTGAGAGATCGATAAAAATAGAATGGCATAATTGTTTTTCTTCAAAAGCTTCATATATATGAGTTAATACTACAATGCTATAGAGAAACTGGTACATATACCTCCAATGTCCGACGAATGTCACGTCTCTAGTTAACGTTTGTAGTTGGAAGTTTTTTTTATTGCAAATCAATAATTTTTTTCTACTCACTGTAAATATATAGCCAGAATACTTCTTGTGCGGTAAACCATTTGAAAATTAGGTGCCCAAAACATAAAAGAATATAATTTGATTTTCCATTCTTATGTCCAAGTAAAAGGAAATGCCCTAGAGAAAAAGTCTTCTGCTTGGAGAATATCTTGGAGAATACCCTGGTCGGTCAGTAGTAGTTATACTGATGCTCCTGATTGGGAACCCTCTACTATAAGTAAGTATGCGATAAACAGGAATGAAAAATATAATATAAACATTAATATGTTTTATTATCAGCTTATGCTCAATTAATTGTAAGCACTAATTACATAGTTTTTTGGAAATATTGTAAAAACATTTATCTACTAATAAATTATTCTCGTCTTCTGAAAAAAAAAAAAAAAAAAATTCAAGATGAACTGTGTTCATTCTGTTCCATTGGATTTCATTTATTTGCAGATATTCGGAACATTGTGAAGTTTTCAGCATTTGTGACCGTAGGAGTTATCCAGCTTTTGTGATCATTAATATTGAAAAACTGGAATCTTCTTCCTTAGAGTGCTTTTTATTTTATTTTAATTTGACAGTTATATTAAATTATCATGTTTCCATTCACAGAGCACGCAATTTTAGTAGCCAACGGCTGAATATGCTACTTCGCCCGTCCCTTTTTACCCCCTGAAGAGCTTACGTTATTGAATTCTTTATTCGCAAATCATGGCACCTACAAAAGAAAATGCTTAGGATTTTTTTTTTTTTTGTAAAATTTACATCAATTCACTATGCTTGATACTTACTGAGATATAATTAAAAAACCTCATTGGGTACATAAATTATTTTTAGCGGCAATCTTGTCTCATCAAACTTTTTGAAATTCTATTGTGTATATAAAATACTACTTGCATGCACCAAATTTGCGAATTACACTGACCCTTAAGGTTTCTGCCTTTATTGGTGCCCTAGCAATTGAACATCGATACGAGATTGAGTTAAAATGGACCAGGCCATTTTATTCCAGCTTTCTACAATCTTCAAAAACCAATAGTAACTTAAAAAAAAACATAACTATAGATGGCGCAAACATTGTTTTATTTCTGAGTTTAGCAAAAAATACTTTTGTCAAGAAGAAGAATATATCGTCGCCCTTATCACGTATGGGCGTATCTGAATTTTGCATATTTTACAGGAGAAAGCAAAAACAGAAATGTGTGACATTGAAATGGCCGTATCATTTCTGTTTCACAGCATTCTAAAATGATATCTTAGAGTTGATACCCAGAGAATATGTATTTTATGCTCATTTAATAATAGTTAATGTACCTATCATACTTTTTTTTTAGAGGACTAAATTTGCAGATACGCCTTTACGTGAAAGTATATTTATTTCGTTACGTAAGATAGGTCTATAATAGAGACGATAAATAACCATTAAAAAATGGTGAAAGTTAGTGTAATTTTTTTATTTAATAGCTTTTTACACAACTAGTGTACTTTACTTTTCAATTCCATTACTGTTCTAACAAAAAAGAATACTGCTATAAGTAAAAATGTAACATTCTGTAATGCTGACTGTAATGTTTGCAAAGAAAAGAATAACGATGAATTAATTCACTGTTGGCCATGACGCAAAGATCTAAAAAATTCTTTACACAGAGTGAAAACAAATCTTCATATTTTTATTCAGGTATTTTTGGGATCATTATTTAAAGCATGAAGTTGCATATTGGATATGCTACTTTCTAAACATTTCAAAGTAATGTAGTCGTATTCTTTATCAAGATGGCTTTTTAAAAAAAATATTATATTTGTACTTTTGGTCACCATTACTTCCATCATATCTGGCTACATCACATTGCCTCGATCAGTTTCTCTAATTGTCAAGATACTAAGTTGCTTTGAAAAAGACTTGAAATCTTTAAAATCATTATAATTCATTGGTATAACTCTCTCTATAGGGCTGTTTCCGTCACACTAATCAAATACTAGGGTGAAGCTGGGCAGGAATACATATGTCCCCTGCAGAAGAAATTGCACTATGAGCAGAATCACCCTCGTTGTGCCCATGTGAAGTTTCGAAATATCATAAAGATATTTCTTCTAATGAGAAAGAATAGAGCAACTCTCGTTACAGGTTGCGACCTCTGAAGAACCACGCTTACTTATGGCCTTATTCCAGACAAAGTAGAAATCTTCTTTATTAGCAATATCGTAAATTGTCAAGTTTTTAATAACAATCGGCTTTTATAAAAAATTGGGCTTTCCTTTGAAATAGGCAGATATAAAACTTGCTGCACATCAACTATTCCATATAACATGCTTTTATCTTTTTGGGCTTCCTCTTTACATTTAGATTTAATTTTCCTGACAGCAGTTTTTTCTGCAATATGAGCATTGTCTTCCAAACTGTTTTTCGTCTCCTGTTCGAAAAGTTACATACATAGTGAACATTAATCCCCCTTGGGTGACAGGAAAGATAAGTTTTTGAACAGACTTATCTGTTTTACGCCTTTACGTGAGAAACCATGTAGAGACTTTGGCAGATACGCCCTCAATTATTATATCGTTTGTGACGAAACTATAAGATATGCAGTTGCGCCACTTCGTGAGATGAAAAGTGCACCCATGGAAAGCCTAGAACCGGCGTAACTCAATTTTGCATTTTTTGTTAGTTACGCCCATACGTGATAAGGGCGACGATATGTACAAGTAAATCAGACCTAAATAGTTAATTCTATAGGATTTTGACGTGCTAAACACAATGCCATTACCCATTTTGTGCTATTAGGTCGGAAAATGGACAAAATAGGATGTCGATGATTTAATTTAATAATAATAATAATAATAATATTATAATTAAAGATGCTAACAGTGATATCAACCAGTGTATAATGGTTGCCAATGTTTATTGGTGTCTTGTAATCATTCATGAAAGTCCTGTTTTCTTTGCTTCCTTTTAGATTACGATAAGTTTTACATCTTAATGTACATTAAAGAAATTCCACTGATGGGGGTTAAAAATTGTTTCCTGTTTCTTTTAAAACGTTCCTTTTTATTTCAGTAAAAGAGCTGAAAGACGAGGTCACACCCGAAGAAAAAGCAAAATTGTACAAGGCAATTGGCTATCAGGAAAATGCGGGTCCGGTACTGTACCCTGAGACCTACGTCGATAATTCCAGCTCCTTCTTGCTAAGAAACCTCGTAGTAGAATTACGTGATGACGACAGTGATGTAAAAACCATCCTCTTAACCAACTTGAAAACAGTGAGGCTAAAACTGGAAACCAGACCTTCCACATCGGCAATGAAGTAAGAAAAATTAATCAATCTAATATGATTTTATATCACACGAATCTGTACAACTGAAATGAACTGTTTTTACCCTTATTTTTGTCTTGTACTTTTATATGCTTTTGTTGATTTCGTAAAGAGCGTATTTCGATATGACAACTCGTTAAATTTTTTTTGGAAGAATAGGTTGGAAATGACTTGCTCATTGGATTCGGAATGACGTCTTAGAAAAATGTATTAAAATGTTTTATTAGCTCATAAGAAATTGCAAAAATTATAAACAAATTGAGATAAAAGAAAAATGGCATTTAGTTTTTCGCTCATAACTCAAAAACTATAAGCGATAATGGAAATCGGGTAAAAAGATTCCTAAGGAGGAGGAAATTTCCGATAAAAAAAGTCCCAACTCCCGGAACTCTTATCTCCATTATTTATAATTTTAATTTAACGCTGAAAGTATCCACGCGATCGCTGCAGGATGCGAGCGCCCCCTCAAAAGAGAGTACATCATATAAAATAATTTCTTTATACTATTAAATATCAATTAAAAAATTTGAAATAACTATGGTGTATTCTTAACACTTCAAAGAATAAGGTCCCGTTGGAAAAAAATGTTAAAGTTTATTTTTCAACAAGTTAACTAACGAAATTTTATGGGACCTCCGTTGTCATTGGAGACAATTTTTTTTTTTTTTAATAATTGGCCTATAAAATTTTCGCTTCTTGGAGACCTTCTTATACATATATTTAACAAGATCACATTATAAAAGTTTTTAAAAATTGCTTATTTTGATTATTATAATTTTTTAAAATAAACAAAAAATTAAAAACCAAAGTAAAGTTGTAAACAAATTTATTTCTCATACTCGTTATCATATTACTATTTTTACATTGAAGGAAGGCATTCATTAACGTTAAAAAAAATTTTTAACGCCATTTGTTTATAAACAAATTGACTATTATATTTAAAAAATTTTTTTTACAATTTTGTTTTAATATTATGATTAAAAAAAATGTTTTTTCTTAAAAACAGTATCTTATTGTTTATAATCGTTTTTTTTTAATTACACAGGTTTACAAATAGAAAAAAGTTTTCTGGATCTGGGGTCAGACCATACGTTTCTTATGTATATTTTTCGACGCTGAATTCGAATCTGTTTTTAGTTTTACTCTGTCAGGATTTTGAGATATTCTAACCTAAAAGTTGGACATATTTGAGGTTATGTAGCTTTGAGATTTTTTTTTGGGAGTGACTACGCAACCGCCGTGGCGGATCTTTTGCACGACTTATTGAACCGCCGCGCAGAGAAATTGAAATATTTTATGCAATTTTCTGAAAAACAAGGCGGAGGGACACCCCCGCACCCCCCGTTTTTGTCTGCGACGCTAATGCTGCCTGCGGCGCTGATAATTTATTAACAATTATTTAGCAATATAAAAATCAACCTAACTAACCCAACTACCATCACATGAAAGAGATAAATTATTATATGAAAAAAAAGAACATTATTTCTGTCGTCAAATCCAACCAGAATTTGTGAAAAAGGATATTAATCGTTACAAAATATAAAAAAAAAAGTTCAGTTGCCAGCAGTTGAACCCGGGACCTGTTGCTCCACAACGCGACAATCATCATCATCATCGTAACAAATTTAATATGGAATTAAAAATACAAAGCATTGCCTCCCTGGATCAAGATCCGGAATCAACCGCACAACCACGTCGCGCAGCGCCGTGGTGTTAGTACGGTTGGGTGGATCATGACCGGTTCGGCTCAATAAAATTAAATAAAAGTTAAAACTCCTGCCACCTGTGGCGGCTTAAAATTAACATTACGTTACGCATAGGCCAGCGACCCACATGGGAAACATCGCTATAGCACAGAATAAGTAGTATGTAACCAAACCAATTGCCGCGGCGGTCACGTAAATATAGTTAAAGCAACCGCCGCGGCGGTTCAATAGCCACTACCTTTTTTTTTCTCAAGAAACCATGTGTGGGATCTTAGAGTACAAGTCTTCACCTTTAAAATACCGTTGAGTTTCTTCAAATATCTTTTTTTTTTCGCCGAGATATTGCAATTTAAATAATGGCCATAAGGTTTCCGTACTAATTAAATGTATTGGCAAAGATGATATGAACAGACAATTTTAAAAATTCGATATCTCAGCGAAAAAAAAAAGATATTTGAGCAAACTCTGGCATTTTAAAGAGAAATATTTGTACTTTAAGATCCCATACATGGTTTCTTGAGAAAAAAAAATCTCAAAGCTACATAACCTTAAATATGTCTAACTTTTAGGTTAGAATATCTCAAAATCCTGACGCGATAGAGCAAAACTAAAAACAGATTCGAATTCAGCGTCGAAAAATAAGAAACGGGATCTGACCCCAGATCCAGACAACTTTCTTTTTGTAAACTTGTGTTATCCGTCATTTGAATAATTAATTAAGAAATAATTTTTTTCTTAAAAATTATAATTGGCAATCCTCAATAAAGTAACGAAAAAAAATTAACAACAATTTCATTGTTTATTAATTTAACAATTTGTTATAAACAAATTCTGACAATTCTAATATTTTTTCTAAATCTTGAAAAAATTACAAAAACAGTCATATGCAACAACATATTGAAAATAATTTGCGTATTTCAATATTACACGATACAGAAGTTGAAGCGGCCACTTGATTTGTCAACTAAAAAACTGATATAACTTTTAAACTATTAGAGATATCACAATAGACATTCAGGTCGTTTTTATAGAGGATTAATTAATCTTTAAATGAGTTGACTGTTGACTTCCAAATTTGTAATTATTATTAATCAGTTATTATGCGCATTTGTTTATAAAAATTAAACATGTTTTCTATTTATTTTTAAATAAACAATTGCAACTTTCAGAAATTTTATCACTTAACAAAATTGCCTTGAAGGTCCATTACCGTATCTGCATTATTTGATAAACTAGAAGTCATAAAAGATTCAAAAACGAAAACACATTTAATTTTTATAAACCAATGCACATAATAACTGACTAATAATGGTTACAAAGTTGGAAGTCAACTCATTTAAAGATTAATTAATCCTCTATAAAGACGACTTGAATGACTATTGTGATATCTCTAATAATTTAAAAGTTATATCAGTTTTTTAGTCGACAAATCAAGTCGCCGTTTCAACTTCTGTAACGTGTAATATTGAAAAACGCTATAAAAAATACAAATAATTTTTTTTCAATATGTTGTTGCATACAGTTTTTATCATTTTTTTTAAGATTTAGAAAAAAAATATTAGGATTGTCAGAATTTGTCTATAACAAATTGTTAAGTTAATACACAATGAAATTGTTGATAAAAAAATTTTTTGAGGATTACCAGTTATGATTTTTAAGAAAAAAATTATTTCTTAGCTAATTATTCAGATGATGGATAATTAAAAAAAAAAAACGGTTATAAGCCATGAGGTAATGTTTTTAAGAAAAAGTATTTTTTTTTAAATATTAATATTCTCAAGACAACAAAATTGTAAAAAAAAAAATTAAATATAGAACTAGTCAATTTGTTTATAAACAAATGGCGGAAACAACTTTTTTTTAACGTTAATGAATGCCTTTCTTTAATGCAAAAACTGTAATATGATAACGAATATGAAGAAAAAATTTTTTTACCACTTTACTTTGGTTTTTAATTTTTTGTTTACTTTAAAAAATTATAATAAACAAAATAAACAATTTTTAAAAACTTTTATAACGTGATCTTGTTAAGAATATGTATAAGAAGGACTCCAAGAAGCAAAAATTTTATAGTTCAATTATTTAAAGAAAAAAATTTGTCTCCAATGACAATGGAGGTCCCATAAAATTTCGTTAGGTAACAATGGCCTAACTTGTTGAAAAATAAACTTTGACATTTTTTTCCAATGGGACCTTATTCTTTAAAGTGTTAAGAATACACCACAATTTTTTCAAATTTTTTAATTGATTTTTAATGGTATAAAAAAATTATTTTATGTGATGAGGCGACGCCCTCATCCTGCAGCGGTCACGCGGAGTCCTATTTTCGGCGTTAAATTCAAATTATAAATAACGGAGATAGAGTTCTGGGAGTTGAGACTTTTTTATTGGAAATTTCCTCCTCTTGAAGAATCTTTTTTCCGATTTCCATTATCGCTTATAGTTTCTGAGTTATAAGCGAAAAACTAAATGCCATTTTTTTTTCATCATAATTTGTTTATAACTGTTGCAATTTTTAATGTGCTGATAAAACATTTTAATACATTTTTCTATACGTCATTCCGAATGCAATGAGCTATCGTTCATATTTTTAGGACCTATTTTCAAGAACTTGTGAATTAGACTATTACAGTCCATGGGCTGTAAGTGAATATTACGTTCCAAATTATTTACCTGCTAAGATAAACAGAAAGTTCAGATTAAAAATCTATCGTTAAGGTAGTTATATCACAAGAGGTACGACATCTGTTAGTGAATCGATGAACCTGAGATTAGAGAGAGAGAGAGAGTTGGGAAAGATTTGGCAACACTGCATATAATTTCTAACGCCAGCTGACTTATCACTAATGTCAATATATTTTTGCCTCTTAAAAAATTAACGGAAATAATATATTGTGTATCTAGTAATAATAATAATAATAATAATAATAATAATAATACTTTATTACTAGCATAGCTAAAAAAATACAGAGAAACATACATATATATATACATACAAGATATTATAATATATATATTATAATATATATAATTCTGGGGGATTTAAACATCAACATGTTAGAATCGTCTAGATCCAGTAAAATTTTTAATAACTTACTTAATGACCTTGTATTACATCAGTTGATCAGAGATCCTACTAGAGTCTCAGGTGAATCACACTCACTCATTGATTTAATTATTGTCAAAAATGAACATATGGTTATAGACTCAGGTGTTGTCGAATGCAGCTTATCGGATCATAACCTAATTTTTTGTGTAATTGACTTCTTATATGATAGTAATCCAATAGTAAAAAGCTTTAGGGATTACAGTAACTTTGACATAGATAACTTCAAGATGGATGCCCAATTAATAGATTGGAACTATATATATTTGATCCAAAATATACATGATAAGGTAAAGTTTTTTAATTCTTGCCTTGAGGACTTATTTGACAAACACGCTCCGTATAAAAGCTTGACACTTAAAAGAATTAAACATAACAATCCGTGGTTTACCCCAACTTTAAAAGAAATCTTAAAAATTAAAAATAAAGCTTGGTGTCGTTTTAGGAAAACGAAAAATCCAATACACAGGCAGTATTACTGTGATCTTAGAAATTATTACAACTTTGCACTTAAAGAAGAGAAAAAGATATTTTTCAATAATTTTATTAATGACAATACCCAAAATCAAAAGAAATTATGGGCTGGCTTAAAAAGTTGGGGCATAGTAAGCAGATCTGGCCACTCTGAGTTTCCTGAACACTTAAATAATGCGGATTCTTTTAATGAATTTTTTGTGAACTCATCTGCTAACAATCATCCAATAGATGATAATAACACTATACTAAATCAAATATCATTTACCAACTCAAGTTTTCATTTCCAGCCTGTAAATGTCGAAGACACTAGGTCACTTTTATTTAAACAAAAAACTAATTCTATGGGTATAGATGGTATATCAGCTAAGATGCTCCAGCTATCAAGCGAATTTTCCTTAAAGCCACTCACTCACATCATAAATTGTTCCTTTGAATTAGGTATCGTTCCTGATTTGTGGAAAACATCCATTAGTCGTCCTATTCCCAAAGTGCTGTCCCCAAAAGAGATTTCAGATTATAGAAATATTAATCTACTTTGTGTATCATTGAAGTTAGCAGAACGGGCCATTTATGAACAATTAGTCCAATACCTTAATATCAATAATATTCTGCCATCTAATCAATCGGGATTTCGTAAAAATTTTAGTACAACTACTGCGTTAATGGCAGTAACTGATGAGATATGTCAAGCACGTGATCAAAATAATATTACGGTTCTTACTTTACTGGATATGTCTAAGGCATTTGACAGTGTTAATTTTGAGCTTCTGCTAAAAAAATTAGAGAGTTATGGTATTGGTGGTGTCTTAAATCATTGGTTTAGGAACTACCTCTATCATAGGTTTCAGATAACTAAATTAACTGATACAAACTTATCTCAGGAATTGGAATTGTTATCGGGAGTTCCACAGGGCTCTGTCCTGGGACCTCTCCTTTTTAATATATTTACATCTGATTTGCAATTTATTCCACAATACTCAAAATTGCACTTATATGCTGATGATATCCAGCTATACATAACTCTATCCTCAAATGACGTTTGGCAAAAAACTGAAAACTTGAATTCGGATCTAAGTAACATTCTAAAATGGTCTCAACTCAACTGCCTCCGTATGAATCCTAGCAAAAGCCAAATAATATTAATGGGATCACAGCACAGGGTAAATGTCATAAAAGAACTAAATCCGGTTTTCAAGTTAGGCGAGTCGTAGTTAGAAATATGTGACACTGTTAAAAATTTAGGAATCTTGTTTGATTCACAACTATCGTTTACGAAGCATGTTTCAAAAATAATAAGTCAGTCTTACTTGAAACTTAGACATCTCTACCAATTCAAAGACATACTGCAAACTAGGATTAAAGTACAACTTGTAGAAACCTTAGTTCTGTCGATTTTTAACTATGGAGACTGTTTATATGGTCCGTGTTTGAATGTAGTGGATAAAAGGAGACTTCAAGTCATTCAAAACTGTTGTGTAAGATTTGCATGTAAAGTGCCAGTTAGAGAGACATAACTCCCTATTATAAGGAGTTAATGATGTTACGGCTAGACGAACGTCGATTTATTCACTACTCTTGCCTAATAAAAAAAATAATGGATACTCAAAATCCCAGTTATTTGTATAATAAAATAGAATTTAGACATAATGCCCATAGCAGAGTTATACGGAACTCTAATGATATCAGTATACCTAGGCACACCACTGCTGCATTTGAAACATCATTTTCATATCTAGTTTCTTATATATATATAATCAGCTATCACCAGAGGCATTTCAGACAAGCCTTGCATCCTTTAAAGAAAAATTAAAAAATAAATTGCTATGTAATGATTTGAGCTGTATGGTTATTCAAAAATTCTAATTCTTTATTTGCTTTCTGTTATGAAAATTTTAGTTACTACTATGTTAGGGTGAGGTTTATATATCAGTTTTCTGTATCTTGTCCTTTTGTATGTTTGTATTATATTGATACTGTACAATAAATTTATTTATTATTATTATTATTATTATTATTATATATATATATATATATATATATATATATATATATTTATCTACACGGCCTTACTCAGCCTCCGGTTCATACTTGGCCTACCAAAAGTCCACCTATATACACGGAGTATTTAATTACATACTCTCAACGATCAATTCAGCTTCCATTACCTCCATAGGTCAACTTGGTATCCACTGTATGTGTTTTGTACTTGTTTATGTAAGTGGGCCTCCTTTTAACAGTAATATAGATTTACTGGGCCTCCAAGCGGTGTTGCCACTTCTCCTTGAGGTAATTTGCCCTTATACTATGCAATTGAAACAGATAAATAACTCTCTTTCTATTCTTGTTTGTTTGATAAAATACATATTAAAATCACTAGGTAATAATATTTTAAGAATAAATATTTTGAAAAATTTATATTTTATTTTACTACGTAAGTAAATAAAAAAAATATATATTAAAAACATTATCTTTTTAATAAAATATATTTTTTATAAGATTTGGCAAACAACAGAAGAAACTGTTTATGGGAACTAAAAAGAAAAACTATTTGTAATAGTTGTTTATTATACTAGTGTGTAATTACGCACATTAGTCACGCAAGAAAAAGTTAGCCACGAGACTGTGAGGAATTACACACGTGTGCAATAGAAAATTTTATCCAACACTTAATGAAATTTTAAAAAAATATGTTTTTAAATTTGACGGTCATTTGTCAAATTCATTTTTATATTTGCAAATATTATAAATGGGAACTTCATGGAATGGTTGGTATGATGTTGATTGTCATTTATTGTTTACTAGTTTATACACACAAACAACAAATAAAGGTAAAAAATAATCATTATTTGTGAAAAATTGATGAAAGTTGGTAAGCATGTCTCGGAAAAAATTAGAAAAGAAGCAAATGAAATTTGTTTAAACAAACTGCCTACGAAATCCCAAGCTTCTTATGACAAGGAATTCGGCGAATATTATTGGGCAAAACGTAGAGGTGTTACTGATGCAATGAGGATGCAACGAGGATGTAACTCTAGCTTATTTTCTTATAGTCCAGTTAACGGCGCGCGCTAATGATCAAAATCTCTAATTTGAGTTACTTTGAGTGCTAATGAATGAATTTTTATGAAATCTTGTGCAATGTATTTGTAATGACGTTAATAAAAAAGTTAAAAAACATTAGAGTAGGCAATGATCGGAAGGGGTAGAGAACACTCCTTTTATCACGGGTTCTGTAATTTGTAGAATATTTTGGCCCAAAATAAGATGTTTCTACTTTTGTGAATTTTTTCAAAAAATGCATAGTTTTCGAGATGCGGCTACTCGAAAATTCCTAAAAGTTAGAGAGGAAAATGCAAAAGTTGAAAAAAAACGGAAAAATTTCACGTGAATGTACCTTTGAAATACAAGACTTTTCTGTAAAGTGCGTTTTCACGGAGTTTTTAGGGAAAAACATGAAAAACTACCCCTTTCCTTGAAAATGTAGCGTTTTAAAAATATTAAATTAAAAAATTTCAAAGAATTCAGACGTATGCATTGAGATCTTCCAAACATTTTTTATCTCATTGAATTTTTTTGTAACTTACCAATTTTCCGAGTTACAGTCAGTTTTTCACGATAAATAATGTACTATATTTGACATTAAATACACGAAAATTCGAAAAATGAGCATGATTTATATAATATGATTATAAAAACATATACAACTTATATAGTCAAACCATTTTTAAAGGTAAAATATAATTTTTTCATTTACAATTACATTTTTAGATTGATAGTGTGAAAAAACTGCAGAACATTACTTATCGTGAAAAACTATCCATAACTCGGAAAATTAACAAATTACAAAAAAATTCCAAGAGGCAAAAAATGTTTAGAAAACCTCAGTGCATACGTCTTTTTGAAATTTTTAAAGTCCATGTTTTTAAAGCACTACCATTTCAAATTAAGGGGTAGTTTTTCAGGTTTTTACGGAAAAACTCAGTGAAAACACACTTTACAGAAAAGTTGCAAATAAAGAAAAGTCCAGTATTTCGATGTTCACCTGAATTTTTTCAGATTTTTTTTTTCAAGTTTTACATTTTCCCTCCCCAACTTTTAGGAATTTTCGAGTGGCCATATCTCGGAAAAATTTACATTTTTCGAAAAAATTTACAAGAGTAAAAACATCTCATTTTGAGCCAAAAAAGGAAAGCGTATTGTTTTCTTTTTCCATTTTTGACCTAATTCTACAAGTTACGGAACCCGTGATAAAAGGGGTGGTTTCTGCCCCTTCCGATCATTTCCTACTCTAATCTTTTTTTAGCTTTTTTCTTAACGTCATTACAAATACATTGCACAAGGTTTTATCAAAATCCATTCATTAGCACTCAAGTTAGAGGTGAAACTCCGTTGACTGCACTATTAGCCAAACAGAAAAAGTGTGCAGCTTCTTTAATGTGGAAAAAGTGTTCAATGTGAAAAGCAACTTTAAAGGTTTATGAAAATATGGATATGTCTGAATATGGAAAACTGATTGCTTATTTAAAGAGCGAGTCAAGAACTTACAAACCAAAAATAGCAATTTTTACATTCATTCACAGGTGACTTTTTGAATATTCTGTCACTAGTGTAATACATCACATTTTATATGTAAAATTACCAAAGCAATAGCCGTGTTTTATGCCTGTGTTGGATAAAAATATTAATTTCCAATCTTTGTAGTCTTTCGATAAACTGAATTCTGGTAACAGTCTAGGTTAGGTGCCCGCGTACAAAAAATGAATTTGTACATATCCCCTTATAATTTCTTGTATAGCTTAATTGAGCCTAATCTACAACTTTTTTCCCCTGCGAAAATTTTCGAAAACGCGGCGTTCCGCCTCCACTTCTTCCGAAAAATTTCCACGCGTTGTACTGGAAAATCGGGAAATTTATTTCCCGATGTTCCAGTACAGTGCGTGGACATTTTTCGGAAGAAGTGGAGAGGGAACGCCGCGCATTCGAAAATTTTCACAGCGGAAAAAAGTTGTAGATTAGGCGCAATTAAGTCATACAAGAAGTTACAAGAGAATATACTTTCAGGATCTTATTTTCTTGGTAAAGGGAGTCATTTGACACCCACAGAGGTTAAAAAGAACGATATTTAAAAAAATAGATACATATATTTATACCGGGTGATTTTTCTAACCTGAAACTTTAAAATCTCTCGAGTAATAAGCACTCTACGAAAAAATTTTTTCAAACAAAAGTTGTAGAATTAGATGGGGGCAGTTCGGCGGAATATGTCACTTTGACTTAGGGTGGAAGGACTAAGGTCTTTCAAGGTAAAATTTGATTTTTAAACGGGAACCTCTATTTTTTATTGCAAATTCGAATTTTCTGATTTTTGTTCGAAACACTTTTTCCGAAAAAGTCATTTTTCAGCGAGAAAAAATCACAGTTTTAGAATTTTGCGATTTTTTAACTCGAGAAAGAAGTTTGGACAAAAATTGCAAGAGGTAAAAAGAGTTTGGAAACATCCCAGAAGTACTTTCAATTTTTTTCGGAATTTTCCAATGCACTTTACAGAAAAGAGCGTTGTGGAATTTTCAAGTGCATCAAGTATATGCAAACAAAAAATTTAATAATAGCCATAGTAACTCACTATTCCAGACTCCTTTCAGAGTATTAAAAAAAAACTCTAGGCGATATCTCAAAAATTGAGTCTTAGAGGGAATTTTGTCTATTCTGCCACACTATGCTGCGGATGAAGAAGAAAAGATTATTATTATTATTATTTAATTAATTGTAAGTTAATAATTTATTTTGCCACAAAAATATTTTGAATGAGGAGGGTTTGGAGCTAAAAATGAATAGTTTTTCCGTTATCAGCGACCCCGGAAACGGGGGATGCGCGTTTGAACCGAAGCATTTGAAAAAATAAAATATTTTCCACCCCTCGAGAGGGTTTAATCAAACCCCTATAGGCAAGGCGAAAACCTCGCCTTCGTAAGAGAAAAATGTACCATATGATTTTTTTGCATATTCACGTTCGGGACTGCCCCTGAATAAGGATCAAGAGATTTCCGAACAAAAATCTGGTCCCAATTTGATTAAAGTATTTTTTTTAAAACAATTTGCAAAAATCGTTTTTTTTTTACCCAAATGAACTTTTTTCCGTTTTTTCTTGGTCACTTCAAACAAAAAAGGTCTCCTGTCATTTCTTCGTAAAGTTGACCGTTTCTGACTTATAAATATATTAATGTTCGAAAAAACTCAAAAACGACCATTCTCAAGATTCAAATACAATATTATAAAATGAATTAGATGAGTTCACCAAAATTCTTTTACAATCTTTGAACATTTATTAACAAAATCCTGAAGAGTAAGTGCAGATATTTTCATTCTAAAGCTTAAATTTTTAATTGTTAAATAGACGTTCTTAGCCGGGCGCGCGCTCTTCATTTGTATTATAAGTCGGAAACGATCAAGTTTACGAAAAAATGACAGGAGACCTTCTTTGTTTAAATGACCAAGAAAACTTAAAAAAAAATCATTCGGGTCAAAATTAGCGATTTTTTAAATTGATTGCAAATAATTATTTTAAACAAATTACAAAAATCACTCTTAGGTTTTCTTGGCCATTTTAAACCAAAAAAGGTCTTTTGTCATTTTTTCGTAAAGTTGACCGTTTCCAACTTATAAACAATTGAAAAAGCGCGCGCTCGGCTAAATACATCTAACAATTAAAGATTTAAGCTTTAGAATGAAAAAATCTGCACTTACACCTCAGGATTTTGTTAATAGATGTCCAAAGATTGTAAAAGAATTTTGGAGAACTCAAGATAATGCAGCGCGCAATAAATACCTAAATATTTCAAGCTTTTATAGTGCCAGTTTCATAATCACATAACTGAACTACAAATGTCTCAAACATATAGAATTAGTAATCTTCAAATGCTTTTCAGCGTTGCCAAAGTTGCGGATGCCGAGTGCACCCCTACAAGTAGAGGATTTTAAACGGCATAAGATATACAGCAGGCGCTTTTAGCGCACCTTGGCGGCGACCGGCTTGCACTAAATTTTATACGGCTTCCAAAAATGAGGCAAATTGAGCTCCCTCCAATTTTAGCGGGAAAGTGTTCCTAGCTATATTTATAACCTTATTTGACACTTTATAATGGATTGTCACTGGGCGTCCGTATACCGGACGCCCAGTGACCACGGAGTCCCAGTGAACCGCAAATTTTACATGGGCGGACGCCCGCTTGTACCCTAAAGATATATATATATATATATATATATATATATATATATATATATATATATATTATAATATAATCATATAATCATAATCATATATAATATATAAACACATAATTTAAAGCAATACATTCCCGGACGACGATGTAAATCAGCGTTAGCCAAGGCCAACAAGCATAGAAGTCTGGGAATGTATTGCTACAACTTTGGTTCTCATAAATTTTCCGAAAACACGAACAGGAACGGAGATACGCCGTTCACGTTTTCCAAGATGGCGACCGGATGCCGGCAGGTACAGTCCCGTCTTTTTGGTTTTAGACTCTACCCATGTCCCTCTTCCACTTTGGGCAAAAATCTCGATTCGTGCATTTTTTTAAAAACAATTCTAAATGCATCATTCTAATATTAGACTGTTTATTTTAGACTGTACGTGAAGGTAGACGACCTTGCAACTTTAGGTTTGGAACAAGACGGTAATTATATACCTGATGTGATTAGCTCAGATAGAGATCAGGAACAAACAGGTCTACTGGAAATAGAATTTGAAACTAATCCACTGGATGGAAAGTGTGATCAAAGGGTCCGCGTAGTTGCCCAGCCAATTAAAGTTGTCTATGATGCAAAAACTATAAATAAGGTTATTGAGGTTTTCAAAGTGCCCAGAGATACCTCTTTAGACCAGTAAGTATTATGTATTGCCATCGCTCTGTTGGATTTAATACTTTGTTCAATTTGTAGAATACAGGCTGCAGCTGGTAGTGGTCTAACAAATGTCAGAGAAATGACTTCAACTGGTTTACAATTCGCCATTGAGAAACATGTGCGTCTAGACATAGATATAGACTTTCATGCACCCTATATAGTAATCCCCCATGCTGGAAAATTTACTGGCCACGAGAATGTCCTGGTAATAAATTTGGGTCGTCTTAAGATATTTTCGTTCGGGGAACACACTAGTGTCACCGATGTCAGGCATTTATACGAACAGGGAATTGCCCAAAAAGACATACTTAAAGTCATGAAGGAGCACAGCTATGAAAACTTCCAGTTAGAGTTGACAGACCTTCAAGTTTTAGTCGCTCAAAGTGACGAGGATTGGAAGAGCTCTATTAGAGAATCGGCCACATCAGAGATGCACCTGCTTGAACCTCTCAGCTTGACCATCTCTTATGCTAAGTGTCTTATAACTGATGATCCTGGATTACCTCAACACAAAATTAAAGGGAAACTACCCTCTATCACCGTTAATATTACCGAAGCTCGATTGCTACTCCTGGTGTCTCTGGTAACTAGTATACCAGTCCCTTCAGTTGAGGAGGAGGCACCATCACCCCAGCTTCTTGTGGTAAGTTTAAACAAAATCTTTCAACAACAATAATCCGAGGTCAAAAAAAATCGTACACCTCCAAAATCATTAGCTAAAGCCAAAAAACACCCCTTGAATGGGGCAAAGAGGATTAATCCATCATTTTGGATTTGAGGCTGCAGCCTGATATTGACATTTTGTTGATGTAGTCTGATTATTCCTTTATATTTCTATCTATTGATGAGGTAGATAATTTATATAATATAAATATTATAATTGACTTCCAATCAATACAGGTTTCAACTATTACATATACATGTAAACATTTTATATCGAATTTTAGGTAAATGTACCGGGTGAGTCACGAATTGCGCTCGCCCCGATATTTCCTAAAATATTTGGAATAGAAAATTGAAATTTGGAGGCCTTATTACACGACTAAAATGCCATCTTTTCAATAAAAAATCAAGTTTGGTGCACATCCGGTTTGACCGGAAATGCCCACAACTTTCGATTTTTAAATGGAACACCCTATATATTTTTACATTTTTGGAATCTAGAGGAAATTTTGAATACAATACATCCATTTTGGTCACTTTTTGATAAACATTAAAAATTTTATTAAAAAATCTATTTCTGAATCCAGAGTGCTGTGGTGCCCAAAATATATTTTAGTTTGTGTGCTACGTTACTATAAAAATAAAAAGAGCAATATGATTGCATTACTTAATTCTCTAGAGGCGTTTAAAATTTTTAAATGTGATTTTTACCCACTAACTCGGTTTTTTTAAATGGGAATTTAATCGTTCACCAACATTTTTAAATACCTCATTTTCATACGAATCTAATGATATCAAAATTTTGAAAATCCGCTCAGAAATATTTGAGATTTCAGCCAAAATACAATGCAACCAAGCTTTTAGAAACATGCGGCTAATAGATAATAGATTAGTGGGCTTTGGAAACTAAAATGGCACATTTCTGTGTAAATCTGGTAACCTAATAACATTGGAAAAATCATAGTAGCCATTGAATGTAATAAGACAATATCAGCTGTCAGACAGACTCATGTAGTTATAGGCAATCTTGAGCTATCAAACATTTAATAATTGTGAGCGCAAAGAACGTTACAATTAAGTTTAGCATAGGTATGTGGAGGTAAACACAATTACATCCACAAGGACATTTGCAATAGAATGCGACATCAGTTCGGTTTTCAGAGTTTTATTTAAATGAACATAAATATCGGGCCTATAAATAAATAAAAATCAATTCCGTTTGAACAATTAAACTTAAACTAGGTAACAGTAGGTATTTTTAAAATAATTAAACCATAAATTGACATTTATAGATATTGTTCAAAATGTCCACCATTTTTTTCTATACACAATTCGGCTCTGCGTACAGTTGCTTGAATGGCTCTACGCAATTCAGCCGGCGGTATTTCATTAAGAGCCCGTACAACTTTATTTTGCAGCTCTTCACGGGTATTTGAAGAAGTTTTATAAACTTTATTTTTGAGAGTGCCCCATACATAATAGTCGAGGGGTGTTAAGTCAGGTGACCTAGGAGGCCACCTGATATGACCTTGATTTGTGATAAGGCGTTCACCATGCAAGTTGTTTAAATATTCCATCACTCTTCTGGAATTATGTGGGGGAGCACCACCTTGTGGGAAAAACAGATTTTGTAAATAGGCAAGAGGAAATAAGTCAAGAAATTCTGCTGTTTGGTTTTGTAAAAAGAATAAATATCGTTCGCCAGTAAGTGTTCCATCAAAAAATATGGGTCCAATTATTCGATCTCCAAGTACTCCAAGCCAACAGTTAAACCCAAATCTTTCCTGAATATTCCCCCGCCCTACCAACCTCGGATTTTCTTGAGCCCAGTACCTGGTATTATTTCTGTTAAATATACCTTGGTTCGTAAATCTACTTTCATCTGAATATAAAATATGAAAAGGAAAACCTGGGTTTTGTTGTACTGCATTTAAGAACCAGTTGCAATATACTAGCCTCCTGTCGTTATCATCTCCATAAAGATGTTGGTGTATTTGGTATTTATAAGACCGAAACTTATGTTTCTTTAAAATTCTGCAAACCGAAGACTGACTAATGTCGCATTCCATTGACAATTCCCTTGTTGATGTTGTTGGGTGTACCATCACAAATCCTAATACATCAATTTCTTTGTCCTCACTTACAATAAATGTTTGATGGTCATCTTGTTGATTGGGTTCGTTTCTTAATTCTTGTTCCACTCTGGCAAACAAGTGTCTGCTTGGATGACGTCTGTTGGGATATCGTTGCTGATACAGTTCTGCAGCTGCAGTTCAATTTTTGAGACGCTCTCCATATATCAGTAACATATCGACCTTTTCATTTCTACTAAAATTATTCATTTTCTTTAATTTTTACTCAAAGAGATTTCCGCAACGCTTTATTTTGTATCTGTCTGACAGCTGATATTGTTCTATTACATTCAATGGCTACTATGATTTTTCCAATGTTATTAGGTTACCAGATTTACACAGAAATGTGCTATTTTAGTTTCCAAAGCCCACTAATCTATTATCTATTCGCCGCACGTTTCTAAAAGCTTGGTTGCATTGTATTTTGGCTGAAATCTCAAATATTTCTGAGCGGATTTTCAAAATTTTGGTATCATTAGATTCGTATGAAAATGAGGTATTTAAAAATGTTGGTGAACGATTAAATTCCCATTTAAAAAAACCGAGTTAGTGGGTAAAAATCACATTTAAAAATTTTAAACGCCTCTAGAGAATTAAGTAATGCAATCATATTGCTCTTTTTATTTTTATAGTAACGTAGCACACAATCTAAAATATATTTTGGGCACCACAGCACTCTGGATTCAGAAATAGATTTTTTAATAAAATTTTTAAGGTCTATCAAAAAGTGACCAAAATGGATGTATTGTATTCAAAATTCCCTCTAGATTCCAAAAATGTTCCATTTAAAAATTGAAAGTTGTGGGCATTTCCGGTCAAACCGGATGTGCACCAGCTTGATTTTTTATTGAAAAGATGGCATTTTAGTCGTGTAATAAGGCTTCCAAATTTCAATTTTCTATTCCAAATATTTTAGGAAATATCGAGGCGAGCGCAATTCGTGACTCACCCGGTATAGTACAATAATACAGTGGATAAGACACTGATGGATGTCGGTAGCTGAATATACATTTCATATCATATGTATATTTAACAATAAATATTCAAATTCCAACATCTAATGCATATGCTATGGATGTACATATCCATGAGATGTTATGTGGGATTTTGTGGGTACAGTGCCAGTGGCTATCATGGGCACTGTTTTGTTCATTAATTGGTGTATACTGTTAAACAATAAAGTCTTTATTTATTTATTTATTGATGATGTTAATCCTATGTATTTACAGAGGAAAGAAGGAAGCACGGTACTGTTTACATATAAGGACCTGGCGCAGACTGCCAAACTTACCAAAAAAATCAGAGAGCATGTACCTGTTGAAAATACTTCAGAGGATTGGATCCAGATGACTATTTTGGTGGCCATATTTGAAATGTCAGGTTCGTATTTCAATAATGTTTCCTAGTTGTTTGATTTCACTCAGAATTTTTGATAGATTTTTTATCTTTTTATTTTCAGCCTCATTTACACCAATTTTGCAATGTTCCTTGTACGTTCTCACCACTTATAAATGCACTAGCCGTCAGAATCCACCTTTTGAGATAGCTTTTATACAGGGTGTTTGGTGTTTTATGGTTATTAAATTGAATGAGTAAATGTTCATTACCAATTTATTCGTTGATCTGGTTGATCAAAAACTGTTCTATACAAGTTCAATATTTACTGAGATATTATTATATTTCTATTAATAAAACATTTGAAAGCTTCTAGCTTAAACGTACCCAGAAAAAATGATGTATTAGCATTGGGTTGCTTCCTATGTAATATTTATATTTACATTTATGTTTTAAATTTCGTAAATGGGACCCCTGATTCGCGATCAGTGACCTCAAAAACCCCCGAGTACTCACTCAGCCTAAAACGGAAAAAATACGAGTTTTTACCTGATAAATTGACTCTACTTCTGGTCCGCCTTTTTGAATTTACCAAATTAGACCTCGGGTTCGTAATCAGTGACCTAGAAATCCCCCGAGTACAGATTTTCAAGGTCAAGATATCCATTCTCATTTCTTCTGGAAAATGGCCCGATTTCCGGTCCGCCATTTTGAATTTGCCAAATTGGACTTCAGATTCGCGATCAGCGACCTCAGAAACTCCCGCGCAACCATTTTCGTCTAATTCTATGGCATATTGTGTATGATAACAAATTTTTCAATTAATTCAATTAAATTGGCCATTGAATGAAAAAAAAAAAATGAAACCAAACATTTCCGCCAAAAAATAAAAGGTACTGTTTTTTCTAAATGCCTTTCTGAACTCTTTGCAACAAAAATTAAGTCAGTTAACCCAGTACTTTTTTTTCAGATTTTTCATGCTAAAATCACGTGACTAAATATTATATGACTCGCACTGACATCAACTCTATAAAAGCAACCCGTATTATTGTCACTTCTTAGGAAACACACCCTTCAAAACTCGGGGGTTCCAAAAATTATAACAAGAGATAAACACTACACACTTTATTGAAAACTTCATGATACTTCCTTTAACTAAAATACACCTTTACACTGACTAAAATAACCTTTAACGATGTTTATTACTTGATATTTATACTTTGTATTTACTTCGTATCACCTCGGATTTCTAACCTTACTTTCGGCTACCAAACTTCTTTTCCCGCCGTGCATCTTGCCTTATATACTCTAAAGATGTCTCTCGATCCATCTAGAAATCTTCTAGTCAAGTCTTGAACATTCTCAATCCTTTTCTATAAACTTCTAGGAAGCATATTACTACTGTCTCAGAGATGGCGTGCATGAACCCAGTTGTGGAGACATGGTATTGCAGTTACCTACACCATTGCCACAATTGTTTTTATTCCCTGATAAATGTTTAAATGTTTAATCACATCACTGTGATACTACTAAAACTATTGTACATTTTCTAGTGCAGTAAAAAAAAGGACATTGATGTGTATAGTTTTAATTTTATAACAGCAGTGAAAGGTGAATATCATCGGTTCTAGAGGTCCGACACTGGACAGACAAAAAACCAAAAACCTTCACAATTAAAATTCCAACAAATCTGCGTTGCTTTTGGGTTACTTGAGTATGTACATAACATGCAAACTGGAATAAACTGGATAAAAAGCTTATTTTTTTCATTTTAATGTCCAGGGACGTCAATAGTACCGATCGGCTTCAAACTTTCAGAAAATATACCTTTTCTTGAGAACAAAATACCCTGAAATTTTGGTGCCCAAATATTGGACTTTTTAGACACAAATAATTTTGTTATCTGAAATTTGACCTGCCCTATAATTTGTGCCATTAAGGCCAAAATGGATTTTTTTTTTCAAAATGTAGATCTTGATGCCAGCTTTCCAATGACATTAAAAAAAAATTACTTTAAAGTAACTTTGGCCACTTTTTTGACATTTATTTATAAACCCAATGACAACAAATTACGTTTAAGATTAAGTGCGGAGCTTTGTCTTGCACAACCACCTGATCTTCGGCGTTTTTCAAGCACTTTTTTTTTATCATGTATCTATTTTTGTTATATTTTGGGAAAATAAAGACCTGTTATTATTATTATTTTCTCGGCCATTTTGAAAATGCTTCTGAAAATTTTCTATTAGAAAAGAAATAGAATTACAAGAACTTTCATTTAAAAGAAAAGTTAGTTTTCGTCCATCTGAACTAACAGAAATGTGTATTTTTGGCTAATATCTGAACTCTATCATTTTCAAACGCGAAGTAACATTTTTAACTTATAAAAACTAATTTTCAAACATTTACGTTTCATTGTTAATTAGCCTGAATAGCTCATTTTAAAATTTATATGTCAAGATTACCTCCCGTTTTGTTGCACCATACTCAATTGTTTCCGGCTTACTTAAGTTGGTAGTTAATGTATGTATTTAGGGGAATTTGATATTCTGCTAACTTCTCTTTATAAAATTATAACCTTATTTTTCTGGCATCGAGATCTACTTTTTGAAAAAAATTGATCCATTTCGGACTTAATAGCACAAAATGGCGGGCAATTTAAATTCCAGATAACAAATTCATTTGTGTCCACAAGGTTCAATATTTGGGCACCAAAATTCCAGGATGTTTTGTTTTCAACAAAGGCTATATTTTCTGAAAGTGTGAAGCCGATGGGAACTCTTGGTGTCTCTGGGCATTAAAATGGAAAAAAAACAGTAAAGGTATTTACACAGAACTTCCCACGTTATTTGTGCATGGCAGTCACTCTAAAAAATTATTAATTACGAAATGACATTAAGAATAATAATCGGAATAGTTATTGCTATTATTACAAAGAAAACCTGATAACTTTTGTTCAAAAAAATATACAGAGTTCTCATCCAACAGCAAAAGTTCAATACTAAATAACAGGTGCCAAATATGGAAGGCTTGCGCAAATACCTTTGCAAATGTCCACCATGACTGAATTATTTCTTGCGATGACCACCCTGTACATTTTTCAATAAAAGTCTTTTAAAAAAATTTAAGCTTTTTAACTTAAAAATAAAATTCTATAGGTGCATATGCTAAATATAATTGCCATCTGTCACATTTACAATCCCACATTCACGTAATGGAGTGGAAGTATAGTGGTGGTTAAAAAATTTAATTTTTTTTGAAATTTTGCAAAAATGTTGGTAAAAAAATTTCTAATTTTTTTTCTTCTGAAGTAGGTTAGAATGTCATGAAACGTAAAAATTTTAAATTTGAGCAAGAAGGAAAGTTTCCTTCTGTTCTATAGTAGTGGTAAAGAAAGTTTACAAATTAAAAAATTATATTTTTTTAAAATAGGTTTAGAATGCCATGAAACGTGAGAATTTTAAATTTGAGCAAATAAAAAAAAAATTCTATCTATTTTAGTGGTAAAAATGTTTTCAAAAATGTTGGTTAAAAAAATATTTCAAAATTTATTTTTCTGAAATAGGTTTAGAATGTCATGAAACGTGAAAATTTTAAATGTGAGCAAAAACAGTTTTTCCAGCTATTCTAGTGTTAAATTTTTTCAAAATGATAAAGAAATGTTGCAATTTTTTTTTCCGAAATAGGTTTGGAATCAGTGATGCAAAATTTCATGAAACTTAAAACTTGCGAAATTTTCAATGACATTTTTGTGAAAGTTTCGAAATTCATCTGAAATTTATGAAATTTCTGAATTATAAAATTAAACATTAGGCATCATGAAACTTTCATGAAATTTCAATGAAACTTTCATTTTATGAAATTTAATTAAATGATTCCCTAATATTATGAAAGTTAAGTGAAATTTCATTGAAATATTTCAAGAAATTATGAAATCTAAGTTCTGTATAACGTTAAAAGAGATGCAAAATTTCATGAAACTTAAAATTTGTGAAATTTCAATGACATTTTTGTGAAAGTTTCAAAATTCATCTGAAATTTCTCAATTTTCTAAAATATAAAATTAAATATTAAGTATCATGAAATTTTCGTGAAATTTCATTGAAACTTTCATTTTATGAAACTTAATTGAATATTTCCCCTAATATGAATTTTAAGTAAATTTTTATTAAAATATTTCATGAAATGATATGAAACTTAAGTTCTGTACAACATTCATAATTTTTTTAATTTCCGAAGGTTAATAACAAATAAATCCCACTTTGGAACTAGTCTCATAAATTTTTAGTTTTCAATGTTTCTTCTGAATATAAAAAACATATTTTGTTTTCTCCTTGGTAAGATTAGAACTTAAAATTATATTCGTGGAAAGTACAAATAATATATTTTTCAAAATTCACGAGTAGATAATTTGTCGATATGTTTTCAAAATCTCCTGGTCCCCTATTCTCCATTAGAGAGAATGCTCATTTCGGGAGAAAGGAAAAGAAGGAAACATAGCGAGATGAAAAAAGATAAAACATTCACATCTTCCACCCCTGATTCAAGAATATGGTCCCTATCCCTGGTAGATTCAGATTAAAATTCAAACTCTAACGCAATACATTACAATTACGTCATTAATCAATGACCTTAGTGAAATTATATTACTGATATATTTTTTCATTCAAAATATTTTTTTCTTATTAATGTAAAAATAATAGAATCTAGGAACCTAGAAAGGGACGGAAGAAATGAAAAGCAGGATTCTTGTACTTAAAGAATAGCTAACCTAACCTTTAAAATAAATGTCAAAACCAGACTTTGTAAAACAAGTTAAAAAAAACGTGCGAAATTTCGTTTGATGTAATGTAAATACAGATTTTGCAGCTGAAACTTTCATGAAAGTTTCAAAAATGTGGTAATTTTCAGATTAATCTGAAACTTTCATAAAATTCAGATATTTCAGAAATTTATGAGGGTATGTGGAAACTTTCAGAAGTTTCAAATTGAAATTGAAACTTTCAAAATGAAATTTGAAATTTTGCATCACTGTTTGGAATGTCATGAAACGTGGAAATTAAAATTTGGCCAAAAAAAATTTTTCGTCTATTCTATAGTAGTGATAGATTAAAAATGTTTTCAACATTTTTTTTCAATTTTTCAAAAACATTTTTAAATTTGTTTGAATAGTTTTAGAATGCCATGGAAACGTGGAAGTTTTAAATCTGAACAAAGAAATGGTAAAAAAAAAAGTAATTAAAAAAAATAGATTTAGAAAAGTATGAAACGTGGACATTTTAAATTTTAAGAAAGAAAAAAAAAATCCATCAATTTTAGTGGGTTTTTTTTTTAAATAGGGTTAGAATTCCGTGAAACGTGGAAATTTTAAATTTGAGCAAAACAATTTGTTTTTCATCTATTTTAGTGCTACGAAATTTTTCTAAAATTTTCAAAAAATTTTTTCTCAAATAGGTTTAGCGTGTCATGAAACGTGGAAATTCTAAATTTGAGCAAAAAAAATTTTTTTGCACTATTTATTCCGTTTAGACGGTCCACCCTGTATATTTTCCAGTGAAAGTTTAACCATTTCTTCGCTGACAGTAGCGTCAACTACCTACCAAATTTGACTGCTCTCCATCAAGTAGTTTTTTTAGTAAATGCACCAACAGACAGACAGACAAGACAGACAGACTGACGGAATTGAAAAACCTATATTTTCGTAATCTACGTGATTTGAAACGTCGGAATCCGAAAAAATCTCGGAGGGTGATTTTTTCTCAAATACAATACTTCCTTTCGGTATGCGCTTTTTATCTAGTTTATTCCATTTTGTATGATATGTACGTACTCAAATGACCTAAAACCAATGCAGATTTGTTGGAATTTTAATCCCGAAGGTTTTCGGTTCTTTGTTTGTCCTCATCTCTAGAATCGGAGATATTTACCTTTTTTACAAAAAAAATAAAACGCTGTTCAAAAACCAAGATTGCAAACACAAGAGTAAAAGACAAAAACACAAAATAGATGTATACTGGGTCGAACCCCGTATAAAAATAGTTTTTTTTTTGCTAAAGCAAACTGAAATTTTATATTCTTCAAAAATGTGGAAAAGCCATAATTTCAAAATGCTGTATTTCAGTCAAATTAGTGGAAGTTACATAAACTTTAAAACAAGTAAGTCTCTTGTCATTTTTGGCGAAGATTCTTACTTTTCGAGATATTTGCGTTGATCGTATGGTTAGAAAACAGTTATCTCAAAATGGCACATAGAAGAAATATTGAAAACTAAGAAAAAATCTTGTGGCTTTCACTTAAAACTAACAATATAGACATTCTTGACTACAGTAGGGTAATTATAAATAAAAGCCTTGTCCATTCTCTAAGGTTCTCCCCCCCAGAGAAATGATAAGGGTTTTTATTGTCACTTGACATTTCATTATAATGCCAAATCTACGATTCTGTAAATAAAGTAATGTACAATCTGTCAAATAATTTTTTATTCTTGTTTTTTAGAGTTGTCAGTAGCTTTAAATCAACAAGAGACCCTAACCTCACGGATAAACGAATTAGTTTCTTTTAAAGTCAAAGGCCTAGCATGCAAATTATCCCAGCAAACATTCAATACAAAGGTTTCTTTATCACTGGGTAGCATATCTTTGCAACAGTTTCGTAGTGGACAAGTAATCAACATTATAAGCACTCCTATCACCAATGAGGGCGAGGAATATCTGTTCAAAGTTGAATTTAACCAGGTCAGTGGTATAACTTTGTGACTTTATTAGGACACCTATTTTCACATATAGTGTAAGCGAGGTAGCTCTTTAGGGACCCAGATCATGTAAAAAATATGCGCAATAAAAAACCGAAGAAAATGAGGCCCAGTGGAACTCAGTTGGTCCCGCGGTTCCCTCGCAAATTGTAAAAAACCACTAAAATTGCCCGTTTTTTTCAAAAATTCATAGCTCCGGCTCAAAAACATATGCTGAAATTTGCACAGGTTGGAGTTTTGGTAGTCCTCAACATTGAAAATCCGTTAATTTCAGAGCTTTGGAAGGGGCGAAAAGTGGGGGTAGCGAGAACGAAGGGGATTTGGCCACCCTCAATCTTCTCCGCTTCCACAGCGCTGAAATTAACAGTTTTCGATTGTGCTTTTCGCATGCTTCCCATTGACTTTTAGTGAAACAAAGAAAAACATATTGTAGAGGAAATCTCGAAGCATACACCCACGTTGGTTAAATATTAGTCCGACTGCCACAGGGTTTTCGCAGCGTTGTGCAATAAAGTGCCTTTTTTTCCAAAAGGCAACGATTTGCAAAAACTACAAGTATTTTCGATTGAAATATTGAGAGTAGGTTAAGGATGACTAAAACTCCGTGTGCAAATTTTAGCCTTTCATATGTATTTAAGCCAGAGTTATGAATTTTTGAAAAAATTAAAAAATCGAGTTCCACTGGAGCTCATTTTGTTCGTCATTTTATCCCGCACATTTTTGACCTGAACCCTTTTTTTCGTATAAATTCAACTTTTCCTTTAAAATGCGAAAAAGGATTGCAGTTAATCTGAGGGTAAAACCTAGCTCACCTACACTAGTATTATAATAATTTATAACAATATTTTACATTTAAGAGACCTATACACAAAATATAAATACTAGTAGAAAATACAGGGTTATTCATTATATTTTGGCCTCTCCCTCTATTTCTGTTATTATTGGAGTTAAAAAAAGTTTCGAAGGTTGCCTGAATGCAGTCCTGTAAGTTTTGCTTTTTAGAAAAGCTAAATAATGAAGAGTAACAAGTTACAGGTGTTTTTTAAATTATACTATTCTTCCGTTGTCGTCTGCGAATAAATTTAACAGGTAATTAGTTATTTTAGGTAAATCATTTATGTAAAGTAGAAATAATATTGGCCCAAGTATAGACCCTTGTGGTACTCCTTTCTTCGTCGTCACCCAGTTAGATTGTATCATTTCCCCTACTTCCGTTGTCATAATACATTGTTGTCTCCTATGACTTTAAAATATCAAGTATGTTTCCCCTGAAACCCGTTATAGATAATTTTTCTAGTAATATGTCATAATCGACACTATCAAATGCTTTTGATAGGTTCATAAATAAAGCAACCACAAAATCTTTTTGACCGATTCTCTCTAAGATTTCACATAGGGATAGATAGATGGCTCTTATTGTAGATTGTAAATAACTCGTTTATTTTTAATTTTTCGAAAAAACTGTTTCAGATTTTTTGTCCAAAAAGGTCTGTGCCTTATACTGGTTATAGAAATTGATCGACGGAATACTTAATTTTCGATTTTTATTAGGAAACTGTTCGATATTTGTAGAATATACCGGGTGAGTCACGAATTGCGCTCGCCCCGATATTTCCTAAAATATTTGGAATAGAAAATTGAAATTTGGAGGCCGTATTACACGACTAAAATGCCATCTTTTCAATAAAAAATCAAGTTTGCTGCACATCCGGTTTGACCGGAAATGCCCACAACTTTCGATTTTTAAATGGAACACCCTATATATTTTTACATTTTTGGAATCTAGAGGAAATTTTGATTACAATACATCCATTTTGGTCACTTTTTGATAAACATTAAAAATTTTATCAAAAAATCTATTTCTGAATCCAGAGTGCTGTGGTGCCCAAAATATATTTTAGTTTGTGTGCTACGTTACTATAAAAATAAAAAGAGCAATATGATTGCATTACTTAATTCTCTAGAGGCGTTTAAAATTTTTAAATGTGATTTTTACCCACTAACTCGGTTTTTTTAAATGGGAATTTAATCGTTCACAAACATTTTTATATTCCTCATTTTCATACGAATCTAATGATACCAAAATTTTGAAAATTCGCTCAGAAATATTTGAGATTTCAGCCAAAATACAATGCAACCAAGCTTTTAGAAACATGCGGCTAATGGATAATAGATTAGTGGGCTTTGGAAACTAAAATGGCACATTTCTGTGTAAATCTGGTAACCTAATAACATTGGAAAAATCATAGTAGCCATTGAATGTAATACAACAATATCAGCTGTCAGACAGACTCGTGTAGTTATAGGCAATCTTGAGCTATCAAACATTTAATAATTTTGAGCGCAAAGAACTTTACAATTAAGTTTAGCATAGGTATGTGGAGGTAAACACAATTACATCCGCAAGGACATTTGCAATAGAATGCGACATCAGTTCGGTTTTCAGAGTTTTATTTAAATGAACATAAATATCGGGCCTATAAATAAATAAAAATCAATTCTGTTTGAACAATTAAACTTAAACTAGGTAACAGTAGGTATCTTTAAAATAATTTATATAATTAAACCATAAATTGACATTTATAGATATTGTTCAAAATGTCCACCATTTTTTTCTATACACAATTCGGCTCTGCGTATAGTGGCTTGAATGGCTCTACGCAATTCAGCCGGCGTTATTTCATTAAGAGCCCGTACAACTTTATTTTGCAGCTCTTCACGGGTATTTGAAGAAGTTTTATAAACTTTATTTTTGAGAGTGCCCCATACATAATAGTCGAGGGGTGTTAAGTCAGGTGACCTAGGAGGCCACCTGATATGACCTTGATTTGCGATAAGGCGTTCACCATGCAAGTTGTTTAAATATTCCATCACTCTTCTGGAATTATGTGGGGGAGCACCATCTTGTTGGAAAAACAGATTTTGTAAATAGGCAAGAGGAAGTAAGTCAAGAAATTCTGCTGTCTGGTTTTGTAAAAAGAATAAATATCGTTCGCCAGTAAGTGTTCCATCAAAAAATATGGGTCCAATTATTCGATCTCCAAGTACTCCAAGCCAACAGTTAAACCCAAATCTTTCCTGAATATTCCCCCGCCCTACCAACGTCGGATTTTCTTGAGCCCAGTACCTAGTATTATTTCAGTTAAACATACCTTGGTTCGTTAATCTACTTTCATCTGAATATAAAATATGAAAAGGAAAACCTGGGTTTTGTTGTACTGCATTTAAGAACCAGTTGCAATATACTAGCCTCCTGTCGTTATCATCTCCATAAAGATGTTGGTGTATTTGGTATTTATAAGACCGAAACTTATGTTTCTTTAAAATTCTGCAAACCGAAGACTGACTAATGTCGCATTCCATTGACAATTCCCTTGTTGATGTTGTTGGGTGTACCATCACAAATCCTAATACATCAATTTCTTTGTCCTCACTTACAATAAATGTTTGATGGTCATCTTGTTGATTGGGTTCGTTTCTTAATTCTTGTTCCACTCTGGCAAACAAGTGTCTGCTTGGATGACGTCTGTTGGGATATCGTTGCTGATACAGTTCTGCAGCTGCAGTTGAATTTTTGAGACGCTCTCCATATATCAGTAACATATCGACCTTTTCATTTCTACTAAAATTATTCATTTTCTTTAATTTTTACTCAAAGAGATTTCCGCAACGCTTTATTTTGTATCTGTCTGACAGCTGATATTGTTCTATTACATTCAATGGCTACTATGATTTTTCCAATGTTATTAGGTTACCAGATTTACACAGAAATGTGCCATTTTAGTTTCCAAAGCGCACTAATCTATTATCTATTAGCCGCATGTTTCTATAAGCTTGGTTGCATTGTATTTTGGCTGAAATCTCAAATATTTCTGAGCGGATTTTCAAAATTTTGGTATCATTAGATTCGTATGAAAATGAGGTATTTAAAAATGTTGGTGAACGATTAAATTCCCATTAAAAAAAACCGAGTTAGTGGGTAAAAATCACATTTAAAAATTTTAAACGCCTCTAGAGAATTAAGTAATGCAATCATATTGCTCTTTTTATTTTTATAGTAACGTAGCACACAAACTAAAATATATTTTGGGCACCACAGCACTCGAAAGTTGTGGGCATTTCCGGTCAAACCGGATGTACACCAAACTTGATATTTTATTGAAAAGATGGCATTTTAGTCGTGTAATAAGGCCTCCAAATTTCAATTTTCTATTCCAAATATTTTAGAAAATTACGGGGCGAGCGCAATTCGTGACTCACCCGGTATAAAAAAAATCAATTTTTCCAGGATTTGTAGATTCGCTTTTGTTTTGTCAAATTTCTCACAAACGTCACCTAATAGACCTAATCGAGCCCTACAATCGATAATTTTGAAAATCAAAATCGGACCTTCGGTTCGGGAGTTATTAATTTCTTTGGAAAATCATACTCGGCCCTGGAAAAAGTACTTGCGTTTAACAGATTCGGGCCACCAGCAATAGGTTTTATTTGTGGCCTTGTACATTTGATCCCACCAAGTCTCATTGAAATCGATCTATATCCTGGACAGTTATCATGCTTCCTAGCCCGATTTCGAGAAAACCAGTTTTTTACAAAAAAATTCAAATTTCATTTGTTTTTCGACATAGTCGAATAGTAGATTTTCGAAAAAAAAAAAAATCTGTTAGTGCTTTTAAATGTAAGAATATTATAAATTATTATATTATGTGAAATGTGTCAAACACATATATTAGTTGTCCTATTTGCAATAAAGATTATTATTGAGCTGTTACAAAATAATTTTTTTCAGGTTGACATTAAGTCCCCCGAACTTCACACAGTGTATAAATCCTGTGAGAATAGTTTAATGTTGAATTTTGGAGTGTTGGGTGTCATCCTTCACCAAGAAGGACTACTAACTCTAATAAAGTTAGGGACCGAACTTCAGAAAGATATTACGCAGCTGATTGAGGATCGCCTTGCCAGCAACCGAAACGGAGGTGGTACATCTACGCTTTCCAAGAGATTATCGATAATTAGCGACCAACTGTCAGATATGCACAAAGTCGTCGTGAACACCGGTGAGTTAATTTATCCCAGTTTGAATTCAATCTAAACTAAATTTGTCCTAAGGTAAAAAAAGAAAAACAACTTTCATTGTCGAAACGATAAAATTCAAATTGAAAGCGAAGCTGCAGGAGGTATCTGTCAGGTTTGCCACTGACAAAAGCAGCATTTCATCCTGCGCGATACGGGGAATCGGTACAGAGATAATAGTAAAGGATACCTACACCCAAATTAATACCAAATTGGATGAAATTGCAGTTATAGATTTAAATCCTCACACATTTCATAGATTGGTAAGCATTATTGTTATATATATGTTATGGTCATTATAATGGGGTTTTCTCACAATTTATGTATATGTTAAATGTACAATCAGAAACACTTAAAAACTCAATATATTTGGGGAACAATTTTTACCGCGTCTACTACTCATGTCCTCCATTCATTAATTTCAGTAATTTTCGGATAGCTGCCATTACGTCATTTTAAGGTGAATCATCTCGATATTTATACATGTGCTTAGTCGGGAATTAATTTAACTTTGCCTCGTTTTTGAGACCATTCCTAAATAAGGATCAGTTGTAAGAGGGAAAATAGTGTCACATCAATTTATTTCGCATGGCGTCCATAAGCACAATGTTAAATGTCAATAAGAAGTGTGAACTTTGAACTTATGAATCTCAGAAACGGAACGGTAAATGGCGTTCAAATTTTATCGGAATGGTTATTATTATGTGAATTAAATTTCCAGAAAGTTTCATGACTTTCTTGAATAACGTGAATTGTGATATAACTACCTAAAATATAGAGATTTAAGAATATGTTTGCCTATGTTGTACCCAATATCCATAAATATTTATACAATAATCGATTTATCACTCAAAACTACTCCATCATTATGAACACTATATAATTCCTGGCAACCGCCACACTCAGTATGATGATCAGAGGTCGGATTTACCTATCGGATTCCAGGGCTGGCTTTTACAGATGTAATATATTGTAAACACGTACTGAAATATTCCCAAATAGTGGAGTAGATCTGGCAGAAAAAAGGGGGTGAAAAGCAAGTGCCTTTTTTCAAACATTTTTTTTTTTCCATCTTATAGAGGATGACTTCCCCCACTTCCCTGACACTTTCACATCCGAGATCTAGGTGGTGCGGGGGGACGGGGAACTGTTAAAGAAGAAGAGGGAGGGCGGAACGTGCAAAAAGGGAAAACGTCTATATCTCCGGTTCTAATAGGGCGATTTTAAAAAATCAAAATGGGATTTCTTCCTTTTTTGAGCAGCTATAATAACAAAATTTTCGCGAGTAACTTGGTATGTTCTAGTATGCAATACAATCTAACCAGAGCATACTTTGCCGTTTTCACGAACGTATAGTAAGATAGGGGAATACGTACGACGGCAATATATGACGTCACGAAATGACTTTAAATCATACTTCGACTAACCTAGTTCAAGAGGTAGTCACTTCTAGTTAGATTGTTTTTAAGACTTGTCAAACGATGGCCAAACGTCACTTTTTTTAACAAGGTTATGTTTGATTTTTGTTTTGTGGTAGTTAATTCGTTTATAATTATTAGCAATAAAAAGAGAAATTTTTTTTTTTCATTCTAAAAAACTCATTGAACTTTATTTCAGTGTATTTCTCTAGCCAGTTTTCAAAATGAAGGGGTACACTTCATAACTTCTCAGTAACAGTCTTAAGCATATTAAAAACATATTGCTGTCTGTTAAAACAATAGCATTATATAACTCTGTATTTATATTGAAAATTAAGCTCTCCGTCATAAAAAATAAATTTCCCATTACGTTTAAATTTGCAAATGCCCTAATGAAACTATAATAACTAACCTGAACTAACTAACTTGATGATTCTATGTTTTCGCGACTATCCGGCCTTACTAGTGTTGGTATGGTGGGGGAACTTACTAGACCTAACTATTAGGTTAGTTAAAGTTACTCGCGAAAATTTTGTTAATGTTGGATAGGTAGGAAATAATTTTCGCCGAAAATGTAAAAATGGGGGGCAAAAGAAAAAATTTTTTTTTTCCAAAACGATGTTTTTTATGAAGGGGGTGAATGGCAAAGACGGGGATTCTCATCCCATTTAAAATGAAAAAAGAATTTCTCGAATTCCTTTATTACGACAGGCAGGTCCGAGAGGTAAGTCTGACATTTTCCCCTAATAAAAAAAATCGTTTTGAAAAAAAATACATTTTTTCTTTTGCCCCCCCATTTTTACATTTTCGGCGAAAATTATTTCCTACCTATCCAACATTATAGCTAATCAAAAAAGGAAAAAAATCCAATTTTGATTTTTTAAAATCGCCCTATTAGAACCGGAGATATGGCCGTTTTCCCTTTTTGCACGTTTTCCCCTCCCTCTCCTTCCCTAATTGCCCTAAAGAACTCCCCCAGCGGCCTCGACCTCTTCCTATAACCACCTAAACGGAAAAAAAAATTACCATCCTAACCCCATTCTTTATCTCTTAAACACCCCTCATACCTCCTGTCCGATCCCTTTTCCTACTTTGAAATTCAATCCTTTCAAACGGCCATATCTCCGGCCCTAATCGGCCGATTTTAAAAACCCAAAAATCAGTTTTACGCGCCTTGGGGAGGCCTTTCTTTTTTATCCAAAATAGTTTTTTGTCCGTCTCCCCGATCGCGCGAAAATTGAGAAAAACCGATTTTCCATATATTTAACAATCTCTCAAGAAACCATGTGTGGGATCTTAAAGTACAAGTCTTCACCTTTAAAATACCGTTGAGTTTGCTCAAATATCTTTTTTTTTTTTTTCGCCGAGATATTGCAATTTAAATAATGACCGTAAGGTTCCCGTACTAATTAAATGTATTGGGAAAGATATAATATGAACAGACAATTTTAAAAATTCGATATCTCAGCGAAAAAAGATATTTGAGCAAACTCTACGGCATTTTAAAGAGGAAGATTTGTACTTTAAGATCCCATAACTGGTTTCTTGAGAAAAAAAAATCTCAAAGCTACATAACCTCAAATATGTCTAACTTTTAGGTTAGAATATCTCAAAATCTTGACGTCATAGCGCAAAACTAAAAACAGATTTGAATTCAGCGTCGATAAATACATAAGAAACTTTTTTTTTGTAAATCTGTGTTATTAATTTTCTTTATGTAGTTATATTGAGGGGTAACCACCATCAGCAGTCGCTACACAAATTTTAAACAGTCTCTCAACAGTCACTCAAACATGATAATGTAATTGGCAGTTGCACAGGTATAGCAGTCTCGACAGTCCATGTACAAATTTTTACAGGTGGTTGACCCCTCGACTTATGTTTCTTGCAATAAGAAAAATTTCATTGACCGAAAGAATATGTAACTTTCAGATATTATCAAGCTCGGGAAGCCATGCTCTTTCAACACAAATCGTAATTAATAATCTCAAGGAAGAATCTGACCAATCTGATATGGATGTTACTGTCAAAATGGGAGGACTAAGAATAGTTTTTTTAAACAGGTTCCTAATGAATATGTTGGTAAGTGTATCTCTATAATAATAATAATAATAATCATAATAATAATAATAGTAATTTATTGGTGTTATTGCAGTCGCTTACACAAGTCAAAGTGCAATACAAAGGAAAAAATAAAAAATAAAAACATGTATATAGATATGTATATAAGTTTACGTGTATATGTATTTATATAAAACAAACATTACAATTCACAAAGTAAAGTTTAAACAAGAACAAAATTAAGTTAAATTTAGACATAGTGGAAATCTATTTTCATCGGTTAAATTCATGATCTATTATCATATCCCCGAAATTGTTATTAAAATACTCTTCGATGGTATAAAAGCATTTTTTGATTAGATATTTTTTCAGTAATATTTTGAATAGGTCTATTAAGGGACCTCACAGTGGATACTCAAATAGCATTTTAAGACACATTTTCGGAAACGTTTCTAACAAGTCAGTCTGTGCCAATGTATAAAATGAGAGCTGTTTGCAACATGTTGCGATACATTTTCGCCACATACATATTTCTCATAGTAGTATAGTATTGGTTTCTATTCTAGTAGTACTACACATTTCTTTTCTGGGTTCAGAAATAAAGAGAAACATGTTTCTAATTCTTAGCTCATAGCCTTTTAAACAGTTTCGCAAATATTTTTATAAGTAATATTATTAGGAACGGAATGTGTGGAATCAGTTTCTAAAAGTCTTATTATAATAAAGAATATGTATGGTATAAAGTAATAGTTTTTATCGGGTGTCTGGTCAGAAAAAACTTATACGATGAGAATTTTATCGATTATTTTCGGGAATTACTTCGATACTTCAAATGTGGCTTACAAATATAACCATTTTTAATTTATGTTTTTGATTAAAAAAAAGCTATACAGACTGTCTATTTTACGAGGGCCACACCAAATATCTCGCTTAATATCTATTGTAGAAGAATAAAGTTTTAGAAACAGTTATCCCATTTTTTGTGAGCTATATTTCAGTAAAAAGAAATTTGAAATCCATAGCCTACTTTATGAGATATATTACAAAAACCTGAAAAATAGGAAAACCACAAACGGTTATAGCTTCCTTATTTGAGGAGATACAAAAAAAGTTAAAGGAATGAAAGTTGACGGCAAAGACAATAAGAATAATAACGCGTAACAAAAAAATCGAAAAATGCAGTTGGCTTTGACATACGCTATTGTGCAAAAATGAAAAATACATATCTCAAAGTAGGCCATGACGCCATTAATTCCGTTATTTTTTTCTCATTCCAACGATATAAAACATGTCACAGAAATTTTAACCGATAATGTCAATATTTAATATTTTACGAATACCACAATTCATATAATTGACGCCTGTTAAATTCTGGTTTGATTAATTAACAGTTAACCTCCCCTCTCCCCTGAATGTCTAATTATTAAATCAATTAAACTAATTTGGCTGTGTGATCGTCTAGTTTAGTGGTAGGACTCAAATTTACGTTTGTGATTTGTAGTTTATTGTTACCATAGTTCTTTTTCTAGGTTTGATATTACTGGTTCTTATTTATTTATTGAATTGGTAATTAACTATTTATTTCGACATTTAATGATTCGTTCTTTACACTGCTATTAATTTATTTGGCAAAGTTCTAATTATAGTTCTTTATTTCATTGTTCAAATTAAATACTGAATATTGTTTTGGCACTTGTCTATTTAATTGATAAATAATTAAGTATTTTTTTAATGCCCTGTATAAAGTTCAACCTCAAAATTATTCTTATTATTTAATTTACTGAATTATTTATTTTATCTTTTATGTTAACTTTTGTTTAAGTTTTTATCATATTTTAGATTTCATTTTTATTCACTATTGTAATGCTCAAGTAAACCTTATGTTTACTTATATTCTTTTAAATATTCGTTTTATTTAAGCCCAAGTAAATCTTATATTTACTTGTTCACTTTTAATTGTTATAATGCACTTTATTTTCAATTTCTGGTAAAGGTAAAATAATTAAAAACAAGTAACGTTTTTATACGTATAATCAGACAATTGTCAGAAAGGATCAGTTATAAAAATATTGATGTGGCAATGGCCAGAAAATACTTGCTTACATATAAATCAAAATGTGAGTAATTTAACCACAAATTTATATTACAGCAACAGATTTCGTTGGGACAACAGTCACGTGTAAGGTTGTCGAATGGTCAAATAAACAACTCCAATAATCACTAAAAATAATAATGATTATAACGAGAATACTCGTTCAAAACTGAAGTAAAAAAATGTTGAATTCGGAACATGTAAAGTTCATACTTGGGTGGCGAAAAGTCGCAATAGTTTATTTAATTGAATGCACGGCAAGTTGAAATCTCAAGCAATTGCCTATTCAAACATAGTTTGACGTTGCGAAGCGTAGAATGATGGGATCTGATCAATAAACTTGATTCAGAACCAGCCTATTGGCTACCAATTGATTTTTGTGTTGCGAAGATTGTAATTGTTAAAACAATTGAATGAACAAGCAATTTGTATTAATTTCAACTCGCACATGACATAAAAAAATGTCAAAGTGAATGAATAAAAGGTAAAACACCCAGTACAAAGTTTAACATGTGATAATATTTAAATTGATAATTATGTTAAACTAGCCGGGGGCAAATCACAGGCCTTATTAGTGGATGACCCACAAAAGTCCAGTGACAGCATCCCTACAAGTAGGACATAAATAAACCGGCAGGTCCGAACAGCTGTAAAACCCTTCGTACCATCAGATATTGTAGAAGTTCATTGACCACACGACAAAGCAAACCGTAATAGAAATTGTTTACCAACAAAAATCTGCCGCTGTTGAAAGTAAATATTTTAAAAGTTACTGTTTTAAATAAGACATGATTTAACATAGTCTGAAATTCAGCAAACAGCTAATTATGCTACAAATAACAATTAACATTATAGAAATTTTCTAAATAATAAAATTCTAACTAGTCAAAGTGCCACAATGCCAAAACCGCGATACCGTGAGTTTAAGTTCCGAAATATAGAGCCGAAATGTAACAAATTTGATTAAAGTTTTTCCCGGTCCAGTTTCATTTGATTTTGTAATTATTAACGAAGTTACGTTAAAAAAAATACTTCTCTCTTTCCGCGACATTATTTATTTATCCCTTGCGTATAAATCGCGAGGTGTCCCGGGTCACTGTTATTTGTCTCGTCATCCTGCATTTCCAGCATTTTCATTAACCGGACACCTTTGTGTGTCGGTTACAACCCAAAAACTGACCAATGTCCCTTTTGCGTTGTGTGGGTACAATAGAGATCGCGAGTTTTGAGGTTGCTTCGTAAAAATCTCTTTTTCTCAGTCTCGTTCCCGGTTCAGCTTGGTTTTAACAAGTATCTGGTGGATAATGGAAAGTACAGCAGATGCTGTGGTCGGTTGGTTCGCAGGTCCCAGTCTTATTTCAACGAGCACTATGGCGAACGATAAAGTCCAGTGTATAATCTTAGCTAATAGCTAGTTAGATCCAAATAATTGGTCAGCGGAGTAGTGGTCAGTTGGTTCGCAGCTCCCAGTCTTATTTCAACGAGCACTATGGCGAACAATTGGATTCGGTCAATGATAGATAGCGACTGACCCCGATACCGATACCCTCGCGTATTTATACTCGGAAAATACCCCCAAAAGTCGTGACGTTACACACTAAATGTCCCTTTCTAGCTCCGTTCCCGTGAGAAGACCGTACACCTGTGTTTATGTTATTGCCGAATGTTGATGTTAACTCTATTAACTGAAGTGTCTTATCGGTGTGAAACCTACTTGCTTCGCCAGGGATGTACGTTTCTAGAGATTTTAAAAACTACACGAATCGACTGTATTTTAAAACTTTAAATTTTACTGCCAGAATATACGTGAAATATTTTTATGCGAATACTGGGTGATATTTGGTTTCGTACCGAATCATGTACAATTTTCATAAATATGTAAATTTTGATTAATAGATGCGGGAATAAGTTTTCGATTAATATAGGTGGGTCCGGTCCGTTTCATATCTCATAAAGTAGGCTATGGATTTAAAATTTCTTTTTACTGAAATATAGCTCACAAAAAATGGGATAACTGTTTCTAAAACTTTATTCTTCTACAATCTTCTACAGTCTGTATATATTTTGATTTTTTTTATGCTAATGATTAGTAATGTATCCAAACATCAAATAATGTTTTTTTCATAATCTATATTGACATTTAAACTTTTGCATAAACGTTTTCTCTCGAAAAAAAAACGCCAACACTTTAAAACCAAAATGGCCACAGAAACAGTACACCATGTGTTTCGGAAATTTAGATCATATTTTAAGAGAGAAACACGTTTGAAAGCTATTTCTTCTGTTTCTAAATTGTTTCGCAAAATGTTAGCAACATGTAAATTGGCCAGCATTGCAGACTCGTACTCTATCTTTTGTGTATTTTCCATTTCGGCTTGTTTACCTTCCTCAATATTTTCCATCCAAATAGGACATTCTTCTACTTTCGCCACATTATTGATGACAGTTGCGAGATTTGTTGAATTGTTATAATTTGTAATTGAGTGCCTTCCTCTTCCGGGAAGGGACCTCGACTAGTCTTGTCGTTAATGAACGAATTTTTTCAGGAATTTTTAAATCAGTTCCAAACAGCACAGAAGCTAATCGTCGAAGCATCCCAGGTTGCCGCTCAGAGTGCCAAGGACAACATGAAACAGGCCTATGCCAAAGCAACTAAAATATCTCTGAACATCAATTTAAAAGCCCCTGACATCATTGTTCCAGTGGATTCTAAATGCTACGATGCGATCTTCCTCGACCTCGGTGTGCTCTCCCTTGCTAACAGATTTATAACTTTGGAGATCAAAAATAAAGACGGTTACTCGGCAGTGGTAGACGACTTAAAAGTGACCTTGGCCCATTTGAAGATAGCAAGAATTGAACTGGATAAAAATAACAAAGTAATCAGAGAGTGCTTGCTGGTGCAGCCGGTCAATTTCGAAATTATGGTGAAACGAAATCTGTCAAGTTCTTGGTACACGTCCATACCGGATATTGATATATCGGGTAAAATAAAAACTATTGAGGTATAACCTCGCCATATATGTGTTTGTTTCCTTAGTATTTTGTTCCTTTTGCTTTTTAGCTGCTCTTAAGCCAAGCTGATTATCATGTGATAATGAGTATTTTGAGTGGAAATTTAGCCGAGGGTCAGCAAAAAAAAGTGCATGCCGACAAAGCGGTATCTTCGACAGCGATAGTCAAGGGTGATGGAGGAATTTACACAAGTGCACATGTAGAAGTCGAGGAAAAAACAATACAGGCTCATATTTTCTTGAATTTTTCTTTCTCTATGGAGCAGCTGATCATAAATTTGTATACTGGCGGCATAAAATCCGTAAGTGTTGTTTTGATGCGAATCATCTATCTTAATAGTGTATGCTCACATGTAATTTGCAATGTCTGGAAGAAGATGATGTTATTGTGGAAAAAGAATCTTTCTACTGTTTGACTAGTTTTTGTATTGTTTTTTTTAATGTTTTTATTGTTTTTACTCTTTCACTTTTATCTATTTTACTTCTAAGTTTATTTATATTTCTCTATTTTATATATCTGTTTATACAGCACTTTTGTAACGGTCACGTTGTGAAGGAACACCTAAGTACCTTAAATTAAATAAAAGCATGTATAAAATTTGTGCATTTATAAGATTGTTTTCGTACGTTCCTAAAAACGTTAAATTCTAGCAGGTAAAAGACCATTCGACCTTTACGTGCTACGGAGAGGAGAAGGGTGCAGGGGGCACTTGTTTATTTCAAGGTGATGTTTAAGAGAGACGTCAAAAAGATGGAGATGGAGCATGGGACCCATGCCAAACTTTAATGGATCACTACCAAGGCCAAATGGAGATGTGGAATTTGCAAACATTTTTTTCAAAAAGTGCACTGCCCACCCTGGGATCTAGAAAAGTACTTGTAAAATATCTATAGTGTATTTTTTTTCTCGAATGAGTAAGAAAATATAAGGATAGGTTTTTACTTTTATCAAAAAATTTTCATTTTGAAGTTTTATGAATTAAATAACAGTGTAAAATAAAATTCCAAAACGATGCAACTTTATAAAGAATGAAGATTTTTTGATAAAATTAAAAACCTATCCTTATATTTTCTTCCTTGTTCGAAAAAAAAAATACACTATAAATATTTTACAAGTACTTTTCTAGATCCCAGGGTGGGCAGTAGGTACACTTTTTTAAAAAAAATTTCACAAACTCCAATCAAATATTTTGAGGGTAGGTTAAGAACTACTAAAACTCGAACATATGCAAATTTCAGCTTTTAATATGTATTTGTACCGGAGTTATGAATTTTTGAAAAAATGTGCAATTTTGGTGGTTTTATACAATTTGCGAGGGAACCACTAGGTTGAGTTTGTAATATGCAGAATGCTCAAGAGCATCCTTTGTTACGCTGTTAATATTTATTAGGAAATTTTGTCTTGGCGACAAATGATGTACGAGCATGTTCTTTATGATTTTATAACCTCAAAATGGAATTAAGGTGACCACGTGCGGATCATTCCAATTGAGAAAATGGAGGTCCTCTGATATCGAACCATCTACACAACTTTTAAATCTATAATCATCGGAGAACAGGAGCGTATTTAGAAATTTCCTTCATTAGGATATTAAAATAAAAGATAAGTACTTTTGAATGTTACATGTAAAAGAGATTATTTTCACATGTAGTTTTGGTTCATAAGAGCCAAGTGTCTAAATTTAAAATATTAGATTCAAACGAAGTCTATTCTTCTTTTTGTTAGAATATATTTTAAATTCGCTGTTATAATTAATCCATTGTCGTACATTAATTCGTAGTTACTTATATCTTAAATTCGTTGTCGCAAATATTTCATCGTAGTATTAATTTCGTGGTTAATTTTATAATAATAAAGTTGCAGTACCTCTCCAAAGAAAATAAATTTAAAAGATGAGTAGAGAAAATTATTCGCAAAAAAAAGATCTACAACAAACATTTGATGTGTTTTTTCAATAAAATCAATAGAAAGAAAGTTATAACATTTAAATTATATTATTCTTGGAAAATTTTAATCTATTTTTAATTATAACATTTTCATTTTCATTTTTTTAAATAATAATAATAAATAAAGCATTTATTGTGCATATATATATAAAAGAAACATACACACACAAAGGACCAGGCACATTTAAATGATTTTAACCTAACCCTAAAAGATGTAGTCAATAGTAGGTACAATAAAAAAATAAACAATAGACATAATAAAATACAGCAAATACATAGGAACCTTTTAAAAAAAAAACAAATAGATGTAATTACATATACATAAAATCTTACTTAAAATTTTGTCAAGTCAATATTATTTAAACTATTATCACATATAGCTTGCTTTAGTTTGGACTTCAATGAAGTAACAGAGATGTTGTGGAATTCAATAGGTAAATTATTTAGGATATAAGATGAAATATAAGAAAAGCTTCCCGAAAAAATAGCACTATGATGTAAGGGTACTGTGACCCGGTTAGTAATGTTTCGTAAGTGTCTGTTATGAACCTGATCACGTCTTACAATTTTGTTAGATAAGTACTCAGGCAATCCTGTTTGTAAAATCTTGTTAAGAAAACATGAGTAATGCACGAATCTAGCTTCGTTTTGTTTAAGTAGGCCCAAGTCTCGGATGTAAGGTGTAACATGAGCGTAACGTGGTATATCAGTTAAAAACCGAATACAATGATTTTGCATTCTTTGAATACGCATTTTGTTTTCAATAGACAGACACGGGCCATATACTATATCACCATAGTTCATTTGTGACATAATTAAATTATTAATTAGCATCTTTCTCGTCCCAACATCCAAAAATTCTTTGAATGGGAAAAGCTGTTTTAGACTTAAATATGCCTTACGACATATTTGGTCAACATGTTTGGTAAATTTAAGCTGATTGTCAAAGGTAACTCCTAAGTTTCTTACATGCTCAACCGTTGGTATTTGCTCATTATTAATAGTAAGTGAAAAATCCGTGACTTTATTAATATTTTGGTTAGAACCAATTAGAATGTGTTGACATTTGTTTGGATTTAGCAGCAAGGTATTATCATAAGACCATTGCTTTATTTTGTCTAAATCAGAGTTAATTTCATAAACTGCATTTTGTACATTGTCAGGTGAGAAACTACTACTAAGCGAAATGTCATCCGCGAACATATAAAGATTACAATATTCAACAACATGTTGCAAATCAGAAGTAAAGATAGAGAATAGCAAGGGGCCCAAAACAGATCCCTGCGGTACGCCAGAAGTAATAGGACGAGAAGCTGATATTTCAATTTTTTCAGAAGTTTGAAGAATAGTACATTGCTTTCTATTAAATAAATAATTGTTTAGCCATTGTAAGCAGTTATCTCTAATACCGTAGTAATGAAGTTTTGCTAAAAGGCAATTTAAATCAATTGAATCAAAAGCCTTGGTCATGTCAAGAAGTGTTAAAGAACTAAGCTTATGGTTATCGATAGCCATGATAAAATCATCTGTCATTGAACATAGAGAGGTTATTGTACTGAATCCTTTTCTGTACCCTGATTGTTTAGATGGTAATATGTTTAAAGCCTCAACATACCCAGTTAATTGAATATGTAGAGAAGCTTCTGCGATTTTGAAAGGTACAGGCAATAAGCTGATAGGTCTTAAATCAGATAAATTCTCAATGATGGAATTAGGTTTTTTGGGGATTGGTTTAACAATCGCCGTTGTCCACAGATCAGGTACGTTACCGATTTCGAATGAATAATTAATAATGTGAGTAAGTGGCTCGACTACCCAAGTGAGGGCTAGCTGCAACATTCTAGCAGAAATCTTATCATTACCCATTGTATAAGGTTTTTGTTTTAATATCAATAGTTTGATTAAATCTGGTTCAACAGGAATATACTCAAATTTGTTTTCAGAAAACACTTTAGAATAAAATGTGCTTAAATAGTTGGGTTGGGCTGATAAATTAGGTATTGAATCGAGGAAGAAGCCATTAATATCGTTTGCACTTCCCAAGTTTGGTGATAAGGAAAGAGATTTATTTTTGTTATCATGTATATTCCACCTTCTGAGATCAGACCATAACAGTTTGCTGTCAAAACGATGTAATTGTAAGGTTTCTGTGAAATACTTTTTTTTTCTAATTTTAACGAGTAGTTATAGTGATTTCGTAGAAGGCAATACTGATTTCTGTTTTCAGTAAGTCTAGTCTTTCTGTACTTCAACCACGATTGCCTTTTTTGTTTCCTTAAATCACGTAGTGTCTCGTTAAACCAGGGTTGAGATTGCCTTCCACTACTACATGTAATAAATTTAACAGGAGCATGAGTATCAAACAGTTTTATTAAACAAGAATTGAAATATTCCACTTTATCATTCAAATTCGGTATGAGATACACATGATTCCAGTCAACTAAATTGCCGTCCTGTTGAAATTTTTTAATATTAAAATTCTTAAAACATCGTATTGGTTTCTTTAATGAACTCGAAGTGCTATGTAGTAGTTCTAATGTACATTCAATTAAATTGTGATCAGCCAAACTAAAGCCAGTTACTTGTGTTTTAATATTAAGATCAGAATTTGATATTATCACGTCAATAAGTGTTTCAGTTTTATCAGTAATTCGTGTTGGAGTTTCAATGTTTTGCTTACAGTTATATTCAAATAACAATCTATTGAAGAATTTAGTCATTATATTATCATCCATTAAATTAATGTTAATGTCTCCTAAGATAACAAAATTTTCAATATTCGCTGCAGCAAAGTTAACAAATATGTCTGACAGTATTGACAAGCTAGCATAGTTTACATCAGGTGGACGATAAATGACCCCCAACCCTAATGAAACCTTACAAAAAATAAGTTTTACAATTAAAATTTCAACAAGTGATGGTTCCTCTAAGGGAATCTCAATAATGGTATATTTTATACTGTTTAAAATGTATAGTACAAGTCCTCCACCCCTGGTAACACGATCACGCCTTACTATAGTATAATTTGGAATTTGATACATTGAATTTGGAAGATCAGCATTAAGCCAAGATTCACTAATAGCCACTACAGAGTAAGAGTTGTCAAGTATAAAGTTTTTTAAATCAATAAATTTATTACTCAGGGAGCGTATATTCAGATGGCAAGCACTAAATTTGTTTTGCCGTTTAACAAAATTGTTACCAATATTGTTCTTCATACCGTCTGAATTGATTATGTCTCTAAAAAAGACTCAGGCCTAACATCTCTGTGTTTTTCCTCTCTTATTATATATTTTACATGTTCTTTAAAGTTGAACCTTTTAAAGCCCACTCCTCTAGGCCAAAAGCTGGGAGTATAAAATTCATCTTTAAATTTAAAATCGGCTCCTACCATATAGCACTTGTTTTTACTATTGTCAAAATTTTCCATTTCATTTTTTAATTCGTTTACTATAATATCCGTTTCTTCCTCACCTGTCTTTCTCTGTATATATTCTGCTATATCATTTTTGGTAACATCAGATTTGACCCTATATATATTATCATGATTCCTTACTGTAAATATTTTATCATAGTATTGTAATGCACTTCTGTTGGTAATATAGTAAGTCGTGATGCATTTTTATGGTAACGAGAGTGTCTAAAGTTAATGAGTTTTGAGATAATTTACGAGACATATCTTTTGTAATACAGTTATTTTGTCTCTCGTAAAGAATCTCAAGTTTACCTAATTTTGTTGTAATATATGATTTTAGTATTGAGGTAAAGTTACGCGATGTGTCTTGTAATATATTTTTGGTTCTTGTGAACTCAAATTTATTATTTTGTACTTATTTCTGTTTGATATTTTGCTATACAGTATCACTGACGCTGTGATAATTCTTTTTTTTTGTAATATAATACTTTTGTATATATGTAATACGTGTCTTTTGTTTATCTTTATCTTTCTTCTTCCTTGACTATAATAAGTAATCATGGCGCCCAAGCCTTGAACTCACTGCCCTATTGCTCTCCGTATCTTTGCTGTACTAGCCAGGTTAAACCAGTGAAGCTAACCACATCGCTCGTAGGGTGGCCCACCTCTAAATAACTTGAGCAAACTAACTTACATAACCACAAGTTTCACCGGGGTTCATTTTGTTCGGTTTTTTATTGATCACATTTTTTACCTGAACATTTTTTCGTATCAACTTTTCCTTTAAAACGCGAAAATTTCACAATTTTTCTTCAAATTCCACCGAAGATTCTTTTTCCAAAATAATCTCATCTTATTCCAGACATCACAAATTACATGTGAGCGTTTTTTTTTGCTTAGCTAAAGCCTAGCTTGCCTACACTATAATGGTTTTCTTTCAGCTTGCTGAGAAAGCAGATTGCCACGACAAAAATTCCCACCTAGCCCAATTTTCCCTGGAAGGCCTAGCATTAAGGGGCAGAATACTTACGGATGATTCTTTATCATTGTCTGTGTTATTAGTGAATTGCCTGTTGGATGATATGCGTAAAGGCAGAGAAGGCATGCTGAACAGGCTCATCGAAAGATCCCGGGACCCCGAAGGAGTCCGCAGTTCTCCTTATCCTACAGAGTTGACAGCACTAAGCCCGAAGAGTATGATCGATGTCATTTTCCAACAGAAAGGACGTGATATGTTTGGTAAGCTTTAAATTTACTGAAAGTTTTTGTTGTTTTAAGATGACACTAGATGAGATATATTTACAACTGATCAATAGAAATAAAAATTCTACTTAAAGTTATAACCTCTCAAATTTGTTTGGTTATATTATATTAAATCCTAAATTCATAAAGCCGAGCATGGAAATTTATCTCAAGGGGTGAGCAATACTCTGATATAGTCCAGTCGGTAAAGTAAAAATTACACCAGAAGCTCGCAAAAAATGTTATCTGGGATTTTCCTTCCGTAACTGTTAGTGCGAGGATTAAACATCACAAAACCACAAAAGGCAGTTCGGGCGTGCCGCGCAACCCCCCAAAAAACCACCCCTTCAGTGAAAAAACCTTATTTTGATCATCATAAAAAGAAAGCTTGACTAATTGCCTAAAAAAATTGTAATTGTAATTTTCTTGCATATGCCATGGTTTTCGAGAAAATCGATATTGACAAAAATTGCAAAATTTGTATTTTTAATGCACGCGAATTTTCGTTTATTTGAAATTTTTTGCGCATGGCCTATAGAAAAAATTGAATTGCTCGAAAAGCAAACAAGCCAGGAAGAAAAATCAAAATGGGTTTTAAAGGGGATATAACATACTCTCTTGTGTTGCCATTTTTGAAGGCTATTGATATTTATTTGTATATAAAAATAACAATATAATAATAATAATAATAATAATCTTTATAATAATCTTTATTGAAAATAGGACAACCTAATAATACATGTTTTTGACATATTCCATGTGATATAACAATTTACAATGAAATTCTTATATTTAAAAGAACTAACAAAATAAATATGAATGAATGAACTAAACAAATAGTACTTTACAAATTACATAATACTTAAGACATTATGTTCTATTTTTATTTCATTTACTTTAATCACAATCTATTCATAATAAATTCTTTTAGTTTAGTTTTAAAGGTGTTTAATGTTGTAGCATCTTTTATAGATTCGGGTAACTCATTAAATTTTTGAAAACCTTTAAAATACAATGAATTCATAGAGTTATGAGTTATAATATAGTTACCTCTTGATTTTTTGTGCATCTAACTATTCACAGACCGATAAAAAATAACTGGCTAAAATATAAGTTGTAAATGCGTTATCTTTTAGTTCAAGGTAGTACTTCAATGCAGAAAAAGATAGGAATAAAAATATTCACATTTACAAATTTAGCAGCATGTTAAAGTTAGCAAAAAAAAAATACAAAAAAGGCTGCATATTAAATTTTTTGATGATATTTTTTTAATACAATTTTTTAACTATTAAATCATTAGAAACAATAGTTATATGATATATAAACTTAAAAAAAATGTTTTCAACTAAATTTTCAAGATGTTTGGGACTTTTCTTTTCTTTAGGAAACAATAAAAAATTGGCCAAAATTTGAATATTTTTATTCCAAACTTTTTCTGCATTGAAGTACTACCTTGAACTAAAAAATAATGCGTTTATAACTTATATTAATGTGAGTTATTTTTTATGGGCCTATGAATAATTAAAAGTACAAGAAATCAAGAGGTAACCATATTATATTGTTATTTTTATACAATATGAACCTAAAGAAACGCACAAAATTCATATCTTTGGTATTTGTCAATTTTCAAAAAAATCCTCGAGCATGTCGATTTTAGTTCTGTAAATGCTACATTTTGTCACTATACCAAAATTTATGACGTCATTGGTTTTTGAGTTATGACGCCATCACAATTTTTTTTTAATGGAAACAGACATTTTTGTTTACTGTTTTTGGTGGTATATTCCTTTAGCTTTCTGGTGATAAAAAAAAAATGATATTTGTATTAACGTCTGAGAATTTTTTTGTGAATATTTTATTTTGTTCAGAATTTAAGTTTGTGTTGACATTTGTATCAGTAAAATTTGTTATTTGGCACAATGGTCCGATAAACCGGTCTCCATAATGCTGTATTGTGTTTTATTTCTAAAGTTTGTAATTAAATGGTCGATAGCAGTAGCACTAGTAGCATTACTTAATACTTTACTTTCTATAGAAAAATTGTTAGAGAAAGCAGTATACAATGAACTGATGGATTACTTTAATTTAAACAATATATTAATAAGTCACCAGTCTGGTTTTTGAGCAAAGCACTCATGTGAATCTGCACTTCAACTGACATTTACTAGCTGGAGTCAGATGATCGATGAAGGAAAATATATAGTTGCGGTATTTATAGACTTAAAAAGAGCGTTTGAAACCATCGATCGAAAAGTATTATTGGATAAATTATCTTATTATGGTATAAAAGGCAATGTTCTGAAATGGCTAGAAAATTATTTGACAAACAGAAAACAAATCACCAAAGTTAATAACACATATTCCTCAAGCCTTGAAGTTGAGCTTGGCGTACCACAGGGAAGCATCTTAGGACCCCTGCTATTTATTATATATATCAATGATATAAGTTACCAGCTTAATTGCGATTTCTTGAATTTGTACGCTGATGATACATTATTAGCTGTGTGTGATGATGATCTAGATAATGCTGTCAATAAAATGAATTTGGAACTTTCCAAAGTTGAAAAGTATTTTAAGGTCAATAAACTCAAATTAAATCCAAGTAAAACAAAAGCAATGGTGATTACAAATAGATCTAGAAGTAGTAATATCAATTGTAATAATATTAATCTGTCCATAGATAATTCACCAATTGAAGTAGTCAAACAAATTAAATATTTGGGTATAATTTTAGATAACATCTTATCATTTAAACATCATTTTGATTATACAAAAAAGAAAATTAGAAAAAAATTTTTTTACTTCTCAAGAATAGCAATTAACTTAGATATGAAAACTAGAATCACTGTATACAAAGCTATAATTCTACCACACTTTGATTTCTGTGCTACTGTTTTGTATTTACTTGATCAAAGTAGTATTAATGAACTACAAACATTGCAAAATAGGGCGATGAGAATAATTCTCAGATGCAATAGATATACACCAATTTTAACCATGTTAAGGGTTCTGGATTCTGTTAGAATTACCTACTTTACGATGGTTTTTATATTTAAAATTCTAAAGGGCTTACTACCTGAGTATTTGAATAGGTTTATTACATTTAATAATGAAATTCACTCATATAATACCAGATTTCATACTGATATTCACATTAGCGAAGATTTCTGAAGTTCTTATCATTAAAAATTGACGGTTTTTACCCAGAAAGAGGCTACCAACACTCCTTATTACTTGATAAATTTAATCTTACTTCGTTGGAATTGCGGCGTGCAATAAATAGTTTGAAGATGTTATACAAGCTGTTTCACAACAAATTAGACAGTTCACAGCTCCTAGGTATGTTTTCTTTCCAAGTTCCTCGAATAAACTCACGACAAACTCATACGTTTTACTGTAAAACGCCTAGAACTAATGCTCTTCTTAGATCCCCAGTACATGTTATGTGCAATAATTTCAATAAAATATCAAATGTATGTGATATAAATTGTAGCAAATTTTCAGAAATTATGAATGCTTTTAACTTAACTTTCACAACTATCAATAGTTGAGTAGAACTATACCTATATATGGGTATGGGTATTATTATTATTATTATTATTAGTCGAACTCGCCACTGCTGAGCAATAACATATTTTTTAAAGGAGTTCGATTTTACAATAATTTACCTAAAAAAATTAAAGACAGCAAGTCCCTAAACACTTTTAAACATGAATTGAAATTGCATTTAATTAAGTGGTGATTGATCTTATATTTTTAAAGACATTACTTAATATTTGGCATATCGTGGGAAATTTATTTGTAATTTTATAGGCTAGGTATAATTTAGACCCCACTTTATTGTGTGACACTTTTAATTTAATTATTTAATTTATGAGCAGAACTTAAAAATTTGAAGTTTTCTACACAAGAAAAGTCTCTTGTGTTTTTTCTTTTAAAATTATCAGTTTTTGAGTAAATCTTATCTGAACTTTATTAATTAGTAACCATTAGTACCAGCATTCCTGGTATGCAGGAGTGTGCCGTGATTATAATGTTTGTAACAAATGAAAAATAATCTAGCATGCATTGCCAGAATGACAATAATGACGTTTTTTTGTTTTCTGAAGGTCATTGTTCTGTAGTTTTACTATTTTCTTTTGGAAAAAGTGTTCTATTGAAAAGTAAAAAATGGTCATGTTTAGTAATGTGGAGTACGCGGATATTCATTGTATTTATGGATGTTGTAATGGAAGCGCGAATGTCGCGGTACGCGAATATCGCAGAAGATTTCCTAATAGAAGGAAACCATCTAAAGATGTTTTTATTCGAACCCACTTAGAATTTAGAGATGTTGGACTTAAAAGAGGTCCCAGAAATGAAAAACAGCGAAATGGACGATTTAAAAACATAATTTTGGCCAAATTTAACAATAATAATAAATTAAGTATCAGAAGAGCGGTCCAACAGCTGCGTGCGCAAGCTGTGCATGTTTCCAAAAACAAAATTTTTCGGATTCTGAAAAAAGACCACAGAAAAGCTTTTCGAATGCAGCCAGTCCAAAGCCTTCAACCGGGTGATCCCGAAGGGCGTATCAATTATTGTAATTGGTTTATAAATGCTATGGAACAAGATCCCGATTTCGGAAGTAAAATTATTTGGACTGATAAAGCTACCTTTAACCATAATGGATCGGTTAATTTTAATAATTTAAGAATCTGGGCTCATCAGAATCCTCATATAATTCGCCCTAGGGCATTTGAACAGGAGTTTAGCATTAATGTATGGTGTTGTGTTATAAACGGGACTTTTTGTGCGCCCCACATTCTTCCTCCCCGTTTAAATGGACCAATATTTAATGATTTTTTAAATAACCATTTTTTTCAATATCTTGAGGATATTCCTTTTAATTTAAGAAATGAGTGCTGGTTTCAAATGGACGGAGCTCCTGCACATTTTGCTGTTGAGAACCGTTTGTGGGTAAACAATAATTATCCTGAACGGTGGATCGGTCGATTAGGTGCAAGAGCCTGGCCACCCCGTTCACCGAATTTAACTCCAGTTGATTTTTTTGTCTGGGTCTATTTAAAGGACAAAGTCTACGCAATCCCTGTTAACACGAGAGAAGAGTTAATAGAAAGAATTCTCGAAGAATGTAATCCTTATTTCATTCGTAAAGCTACACACTCTGTACGGCGCAAATGTCAGAAATGTGTTGAAGCTGGCGGAATGCACTTTGAACAACTCTTGTAATTTGTAATTTACCTTGCTTTAATCTAATTTATTGTTGTCTAATAAAAAATAATGTAATCAAATTTTGTTTTACTGTCATTGTTTTTTCTGTTCTGCTAAAATTATTCATAAGAAACTATTCCCGAATAAAGTTCAGATAAGATTTACTCAAAAACTGATAATTTTAGAGAAAAAAACACAAGAGACTTTTTTTGTGTAAAAGACTTCAAATTTTGAAGTTCTGCTCATAAATTAATTTAAAAGTGTCACACAATAAAGTTGAGTCTAAATAATTATACCTAGTCCCACCCAGTTCCACCCGCTCCTGAATGGTTTTCGTACATAATTGTAATTTTTTCTTAAAAAGCATAAAAAGTTAAATTCCTGTGTGAATTATTATCTGTTTATTTTTAGACGTTTCGAAAATATTCATAAAAGAACATTTTCAGGAGAATTACTTGAACATCCTGTATCTCGGAAACGAATCACTTCTCGACCCATGTTTATAGGAACTTTACTTCTTATTTTGAAAAATTGTATTGCTTAGTGAGTTTGGCCTATGCAATTCGGGACACCCTGTATATTGTATAACTTTTAGTTAGTGCTGTAGTGTAACGAGTACTCATAAATAACGGTATGCAATTTCTTTTACAGCCGACGTAAGAATCTACAGCTTCACCATTATTTTCTCTGTGGAGTACATGTTAAGGTTGGCCGATTTCTTTAATGAAAAAGTACACAGTAATGATGCACAGAGTGGTACTCTTAGTGCAAAGTCATCAAAAAGCACTGTAGCAATTCCGCAGGCTGCTCCTTCTGTAACTCAGGAATTGCAATCTCATTTAACTGTGAACTTGAAATTAGAAAAGCCGGACATTATTTTAGTGGAACAAATGGATAACATAGATACAAATGCTATGATTTTGAATGTGAGTAGTTGTTGGAAACGATAATGCACAAAAATAACTCTTGTACTTTCTGTAGAGTGAAATCATGGTCAAATTTCGAATGGCAGGCCATCACCAAGTCATCAGCGGTTCAGTTAAGGACTTGCAAGTATTCACTTCTACATACAATCCAACAAAACGTGCCGAAACAAAGGCCAATATTTTGCACCCAGTAACGATCAGTATAGCCGGCTCTACTCCCAATGACAAAGGATTACATATAGAGGTAGTTTTTTAAAATGAATGTACATAGCGTTGAAAAGCATTGTTCACCATAATTATATTGAGACATTTGTTAATGACACGTTTAAATTTTCTTGCTTTTTGTTGAATGTTTTGCGACTTCTACAAAAATAAAGATGTTATTTCTTTATTAGCTTATGGTTAACGATATTCAATTGAGTGTGTCCCCTGCAACCATTGAGTTACTGAGTAGGATCTTGGTTACTATGTCTAGTTCGGGAATCAGCGACGAAGAGAGCACCAGGACCTTCTTTAATTATGAGAATGTGTGGATCGAGAGGCCATTTGTTGACACAGACTATTGGTTTTTAAAAACAGGTATGTTGATTTAATAATGTTGTTAACTTGGTTAATATATTCTTACTTTATTAACCAATCAAAACGTATATTTTCAAAAAAATCGGCCAATAAGGATTTTTTTAAATTGAGAAAAATGTATGTTCTTTTTTTGTTAGTAGCCAAGTGTCAGACTAAGAAGTCATTGAAATGATTAAAATCTGACATTTCGCGTTTTCAACTTGCTGCGAGGTATGGGTGATTTAGTTTTTTACAATTTGAAAATTGTTGAAAATTTCTTAATTTACAAGATCGAGAAAGAATGAATGTGCCGCTCCCTAAAGATTTCTTGTGTGCCACTCCCACTATTTTCAATATTTGCACGTTCGCGACAGTGACTTAGTGATTTATATAGGTTGTGTGCACGCGACGTCACAAATTTTGACATTCATCAAAGCTTATGGACAAAAAGCCCAAATTCCTAAAGTGTTAAATGGCAATTAACCGAACTTTTGTGTTATACAAAATGTCGAGTTTTGGCTGTATTATTAATTGTGGAAATATGGCAATACGAAATGACGCCAGTTTTTATTAAATATCGTCGATTTTTCAACTAGGAAACTTGAGATTGGAACACGTCAACTGATTGCAAGCAGTAAAACGAAATGATTTTACACGAGTATTCCAAGCATTTTGTTAATGGTAAATTGTATGAATCAAGTTAAGTTTCTCTTAACATCCCAACAAACATTTCTAGTAACATGCGGTGACCATTAGTTTTATAAAGGGTCTATAAGTGTAACAGATTTGTATAATCATGTTACGAAGTTTTATACTGTTACTAAAGTAGTTGTGGAGTTATATAAGTGTTTTATAGCATGACTATTACTTACAGGTCTAAGATGGTAACAGATATATTTCCGTTACTACATTATAAAACTTAAAGTGGTTGCTACCAAATGGTATATAATAAAGTTATATAAGGGTAACAATTACTACATTATATAACTATTAATTGTTTAGGTTTATAGTGGTGTTAGTTGTTACAATTATATACACCAGTTGCAGATAGTAACAAGGTGCAACCTTTATATAACTCAAGAGCGCCAGTAGATATTATAAGACTTAAAAACTTATTAGTTGATTATAGGTTATGTTTTGTAAAGTAATTGGCAAGAGCAAACAAAATGTTTAATAATGAATTTGGCATTGCAAAATTGGAAGAAAATAAAATACAGCAGCACATTTCACCGGAAAGTTTTAAAAAACTTTTCAATCCTCTTGAATTCAGCTCCAAAAAATTATACCTTTGAAATTTAATAAACTGAAAAGAATGAAAGAACTGCAGGACTGGAAGTCAAACGTTCTGGTGGACAATATACAGAAAACGTTCCCTTTGGCAATGAAAAACAGAATAATATCACGGTTGATAATGTTGATAATGATACTGAGGAGGTCACAAGTAAGAAAAAGCGGCTTACTACTGAACAAGAAGAGGTTAATACTGTTGAACATTATGAAAACAGAAATAAGTGGTTTACTGAACTAGAAGATGATGATAAGTTTTCTCAGTTGCATGATTTGGAAACAGACGATGAGAAAAATGAAAAGATGCGTAACGAATTAAGGATGTGGGCAAACATGTTTAATATAAAGCAGAACGCTTAAAAGCACCATGTAACATTTGTAATAAACGTTTGTCAAATGTTTTTCCGAGGACATTGCTGGAAACGCCTGTGATTGGTTGAAAATTAAATAACAATTGTTCCAGCCAATGGCAGGCCAAATCACCATTATTTACACGAATTAATCGCAAAAAATTGTCTACTGATGGTGTTATAAGATTACCAAGAGTTGCCTAATAAAATTTAAAGATATGTAATATTTCAAACAGTTATATTAAAGTCACCAATATTTATAACAAAGCTTAAAGTTATATTACATTACTTAAAATACATTAACTGTTGATAATAAAACATCGGCCATAAGTTTGGCAGCCATCTTACGGCAATGAGTAATCATTATTTAAAATTAAAAAATGTGTATTAAAAACTCAAAATTTCGTAACAAATGAAGTGCAATTAGTCATAATTGCATGTACAAAACATATTTCTGTACTATTTTCTAAAAAAATGTGTCATTAAAATTGTCATATATTTTTTTTATTTAATTTTTTTTTTATTGCTTAACATTTTAGAGGCCCACAGTTTTTTCCGAAGTATGAGGGTCATATTTTACAATAATAATTTATTCGCACCAACATTTGATCTTTGTGGATGTCAGAAGCCAATTTAAAAAGTAAATTTAGTAACACGCACCTTTATCAGTGCAAAATTTCCACTATACCCATGTAGGTACCTACATCATTTAATTTCATTACCACATTATTCTTGTGTCAGTTGGTATAGGATCTCTAGGAAAGAGATGAGACATTATAAATGAGAGAGAGAGAGGTGTTAATAAAAAGTTTTTTAGTATGGTAACGGATATATTTTTATCACCAATATTTATGGAAAATGGTTATATAAAAAAGTGATATAGCAGTTACTGATCTGTTTCTGTTACTTACTGTTCTGCAACCTTGAGGTGTATAGCGTGACTAAATATTGGTGTCTGTTACCTTTATATGATTCTCCATTTAAGCGTTATAAGCGGTTTATAGGGGTAACAGAACTATTCCCAGTCTTGCATTATATCACTTGAATGTATATAACTCGGTGTCGGTAATGGAACGGTTACTCTTATAAAACAAAAAATGTTTGTTGGGATGGATCCATCTTAAAACCCAGATATGAGACTGAAAGTGGTTGTGATAAAATAAAGTGTGAATAATTTGGTATATGAATTAACAGTTTATATTGGTTTGACTGATATTTTTTTATCTAAACTTGGGTTGAGCGAAGAAGAGGCTGGTGCCGAAAGAGAAAAATGTTACAGAGACCACCGTTTTTAATTTGGTACAATTCAAGAGGAACTTCAAAGAATAGCTACAGATTATATAAAATCTGATGAAGTTTATATATTAAAAATGAAAGTTCAAAGTATAGTTGTCATCGAAGATCTGCAGACTAAATGTATTGTTTTAAAGGATGTATTGTCGTTTAATAACTACTCAGTGTTGGATTGTTTAATATTTGAAAACTGAGTCTGAATACTGACTTATACCCATTTTCTCAATTTTGTAATGTTAAACAAGGGAATTGAGTAGTTTTTAAACACCACACAATATATTTTAAAACAATAGATTCACTTGATGAATTGTAAGTAAATATAAATGCCCAAGTTGTATTACAAACGTTAAACTTGTTGATAATAAATAATTGTAGATTTAGTAGACATATTTTGTTTTATTCTCATTCGCATGTACATACAAGGTCAGCATAGTCGACATCCAACGATAGTAGTAAGTGATAAATAAAACAATAAAAGGAAATCAGATTATTTAATAACACACATAAGTTAGACAATGGTAACATTAATACGGCATGATAAAAAAAGTTCTTACAGAAATTACAATGCTTTGCGCAGCTCGGTGCATAAATATATAGACGAAGGGTCGACCGGTAGATAAATTATATCTAGCTTACTATAACTTTGAGTCCTTTCTTTAATTTGTTTCTTTTCACGAGTACCTATTTAACAAAACGTACACATTGTATTGCACAACGGTTGACTATCTAACCACATCCAGTTTTACTACTCAAAAACTAAAAAGAATGACGTCTCGTCACCTCATTTTATAAATTGCAAATCAGGCTGGTGATTGTGTTCTGCCTGTACCTGCAGCAAAATCACAATGCTTACTAAGAACTCATCTGAATCCTCAATAATCCAAGGAATGAGGCTTTTATTGACGGTGCTGAAAGTCTATAACCTGAAAAATGGATCTGTGTGTTAGTAATTATTCATAAAACAACATTTAATTATGCAAGTACATGGCGAAAATGATTTATACTTTATAACTAATCCTTACTTTTGCGATAATAAGCTGTTATCCTCTAAATTTCTTGTAGAGAACTTCTTTCCCCCAACCACTAACAGACGGTTGTAAGCTTTGACTTTTGAATACTTTGTACTCGTTCTTTTAACTATGCACTCCTTTCAAAAGTTATGTAATTACAATATATATATGCATAATATTCGCAAATACATCGGCATTTGTACTAAAGTCGTCTTTATTTAATATATAGGTATTTAAACTGACAGCACCAACTTTTTTCCATACACCTATCCTTTACATCATAATTCATAAGACAATTTCTTAAAATATAAACTCGTCTCCATCTTTACAAACAAAATTCACCACATAAATTGGTTAAGGATAATTGTAGATGTTAAATAATCCAAAATTAAGTTTCAAAACATCACAAAATCTGCAAAATATACAATTAAAACAAGACGTTCCATCAGCTGATGAGCTGATCACAAAGTGGCAGCCATTTGCATTTCTTCATTATTCCCTAAACTAGCAACATACAAAATTAGTTTTGATAATATACGTGGATTCGAAATCAATTTTGATAATTTTAGTGACTTCTGTGTCATGTGACGTTCATTCTTTCTCGATCGCACTGTACTTCTTTAACTGATGTTCTGTGATATCACAAACACTACATTTTATTGTTAATGATTTTGAATGTCGCTGTTCATTCCACTTATTATAGCTTCGTCCATTTTTACATATTGTTGCGTTTATTCACCTTTTGGAAACACCCTGTATGAATCCGTGGGTTCTAAATAATTTCAACAAGAGATAAACCTCTAACACTTTATTTAACAATTTACTCACTGTACAATACTTGTTTACTTAATATTTAACCTCACTTTTCACTTTTCAACTTGTTCACTTTTATAAACTGCCTTCTTAATAAAACTTCTCCTTCCGCGCTGGTAATCGCGCCTTATATACTCCGACTTTGACTCTCTAGATCCATCTAGAAGCAATCAGGAATCTTCTCTTACCACATTCCAGAAAAGTCCATTTCTTTCTCCTAGCTTCCAGTCACAATTAGTAGGCATAGGCGTATCATCTCCAGTTCCAAGGGGGTGTAATTCATAACAATATATTTTAAATCTATTGTATTGTGTTATACCTATTTGTAAGTGGAACTCTGTTTAATGTGTGTACGGTTTTATAATTTTTAACATGAATAAATGTATCTATCTATACATTTAAATGGAAGAAATAAAATATATTATTATATGTTGTGTAGAATTTGGAATGGAGGTTCAAGAAACACTGTCAAGTGAATATATATGGGGCAGGCCAAATCGAAGTACACTGCAAGAATTGTGTATTATTTCGATGCCGTCAATTGTAGTTACTATAGAGGCGGGTGTGGGAAACAAAACTCTGCCAATGCTGCTGCTTGATACGAGTTTCAAAGGGAGTGCTCGTAATTGGTCGTCACAGGTATTTGGATTATTGCATTAGAAATTAAATAATATACACAGATCTTATTAATTGTTTTTTTTAATAATATTTTATTCCAGTTAAGTATGGAAGCCAGTTTGACAATGCAAATGGGTTATTATAACAGCAGACTAGCTCTATGGGAACCATTAATCGAACCTATTGAAATTGTGAACGAACATGGAGAGCATTTTGTTCCGTGGGAGCTGAAATTTGAGGTAAGTTAGTGAAAACTGGGGAAAAATTAAGAATTGCATGAGAAAGAAAGGGTCTACCACCGTGATTTGCCCAAGAAAATAAATCCAACAATATGTATACTGTTATGTAGCTAAGTGAAGGAGTAAATAGAATATGTAGGTATTTTGTCGTGATCTTTACATTTCGTCATAAAAATTACCTAAAAATAAAACTAAACATTCAAAAAAATATCCATTTGATTTCGTGTCCATATCTATTAAAGTTCACGAGAAACAAAGTTTGAAAAAAAGCTTTATTTTTCGGTATTTTTTATTATAACTCCTACCTACATATTTTATTTACTCCGCCACTAAGCTACATAACAGCATACATATTGTTGAATTTGATTTCTTGGGCAAATCACCTAGAGCAATGGTAGTGTAGACCCTGTGGATAGATAGAACTGAGAGAGAGGCTCACTGTGAATAATTATTCACTTGGTTTTTAATATTTTGAATTATTTGATATATTTCGAATGATCCCTCGTGAGAAAAAGTGCAGTTTGCCTTTTGTATAATATTTATATTTGTTATTCTCAATTGACTTTTGAAAATCATTCAGATTAATGCTAATGGAAGTGAAAGTGGGAAGGTAACACAGATTAATAAAAGACGTAGATAAAAAACACTGTAGAAATGGTATACAGGGTGTCCCAATAAAACTCCCAGGCCGGATGTATTCTAAACGAATAGAGATATTTTAATTCTGTAAAAGCCAATTTGTAGAGCATAAAGAGAGCTTCATTTTTTAATATATATTTTTTTAATATATCAGTATATAGATGGCGCTGTGCTCTAAAGAAATATTTCGATGGGAGAAACTTTGAAATGGGATTTATGTCAAAGAAAATGCATTTCTAAGCAGATTATGTTCTAAAAAAAAAATACCGTAAAACTAACCGTTTTCGAGATATTTGAATCCAAATTGTGGCATTTGTCAATATTGAATAATTGTAATCTCTTCAAAATTCCAGTCCTTTAAGTGGGACAATCTGTATTTAATTTACAAATTTTAGAAGAAAATATTTTAAAAAATTTTCATTTTTTTTTTTTTGAATTAAATATATTTGAAGTATTCCTTGAAAAAGAAAAACTAAAAATATTATTTATCATATAATTCAAACATTTAAGCAATAAAAAAACAATTACGAACATAATACAATTTTTGAATGAAATTAAAATAACTATTTTAATAGGTGTTCAAAATTATTGCCATTTTCATTAACACACATCGTAAACCTATTAATTAGTTCAGATCTACAAACTTTTAATAATGTATGTCGATTAATGGTGACAACACTAGCATAAATTTTATTATAAAGATCTGCCATGTCTTCTATTGGTTCTTTGTACACTTCACTTTTTAAAAATCCCCATAAATAAAAGTCTAATGGAGTAATGTCAGGAGATCGAGCAGGCCATCTAAATACTCCATTGGTACCAATCCATCTTCCTGGGTATGTTTGATTTAAATAATTAACAACGTTGTGATGTTTATGTGGGCCTGCTCCATCCTGATGAAACCACATATTATTCAACTGAGTGGGCAAATTCTTTAATAGTACTTGTAAATAATTTTGCAAAAATTGTAAATATCTTTTACCTGTTAAATTCTCATGGTAGAGGTATAGGCCAACAATGTAACCATTAACGAAACCACACCAAACATTTATTCCAAAACGATTCTGGAATCTGGTATGTCTCATCCACCTAGGATTCTCTTAAGACCAGTAACGACAATTATGTGTTGTGATTACTCCATTGTTATGGAATCGACGTTCATCACTCCACATAATTGTATCTAAAAGATTTGGATTTTCTTCTAAGAGAATTGAAAATTGCGCCAAAAAATCTAATCTCCGCTCATTGTCCCCTGGAATCAAATGATGAACTAAATGAACTTTATATGGAAAAAATTTGTTTGTTTTAAGAATTCTGTGGCAGGTGGAACGTGCAATATTTGTTTCTTCCGTCAACTTGCGTACTGACATGTTTGGGTTATTTTCTACTTGATTTAATACCAATGCAATATTTTCCTCAGTTGCAGTTCTTTTTCTTCTTATTGTTTTTGGTTTGTTAAATCCTCCATAATTTTTCAAATTAGAACACAAACTTACAAAAGTTTCTGATCCATGGACATTATAATAACAAAAAATAATAAACTAGGTCATAAAACTAGAATTAATTACAGGCCTATAAATGACTATGGGCTGTCACAATTCCATAAACTAGTAGAACGCATAAACTGGAATTTCATTAATGATCCCAATTTAACAGTCGAAAGTAAGTCCGAAATGTTCCTGCAACACCTAAACAACGCTATTGAACTGTCTTTCCCATTAAAATCTAAACTTGTTGATCCCTCTCGCAGCAGCGCTAAAATACACTGGTATAATGAACATTTACGTGGCATGCGTGAACATCTACACCTTCTCAAAAGCCTACACAAGACTGACCCTAACTTAATAACCAATGAATCCATAAAATTATTCAAAGCGCAATACCGCTCAGAAATATCCAAAGCAAAAAGAAAAGCCTATGACGATCATATTAGAAACTCCCCAAACTCCCAAGCAGCCTTCTGGGATATTATTAAAAATAACAACCCCAACCAAACTAATCATAGTAGCGAATCACTATCTGCCAACGATTTCAATAATTATTTTACTGACATCCCTTTAAATATAATTAGTAACTTGCCCAAAAGCAATACTAATCACATTAATCATTTAACACCTGTCAATAATACAATAAATTTTAGTTTCAGGGAGATAACCCATGATGATGTCCGCACTATAATAACTAATCTCAAAAATAGTAAAAGCAATGATGCTTACGGTATTAATGTAAAACTTATCAAGTGCATAGTAAACTTAATTATTGACCCCCTTGTTAAACTAATTAATTTGTGTATCGTAGACAATGTCTTTCCTGATGCACTAAAACTGTCAAAGGTTATTCCAATACACAAGAAGGGCTCATATGAAGATCTAAATAACTACCGTCCTATTTCATTGGTACCAATATTAGGCAAAATATTTGAATCGGCACTGAAAAACCAAATCAATGAATACTTTGAGCTTAACAACTTATTTCACCCTTGCCAATATGGATTTAGGAACAAACGATCGACAACAATGGCAATAAACAATGTCGTACAAACCATCCTTGATACTTTCGAAAGCAAGAAATTCACAACTGCTAGCTTTTACGACCTAACAAAAGCTTTCGATTGTGTATCCCATGAAATTCTCCTAGACAAATTAGTGGCATATAACTTCAATAACGGTAGTGTAACACTCATGAAAACCTACTTAACCAACAGGTTGCAGTATGTTAACCATAATTTTTCCACTTCTATAACCAGGAGAATTTCCCATGGTGTACCCCAGGGATCTGTACTAGGTCCGTTACTCTTTACCATTTATATAAATGACCTTGCCAACACCAGTGATGATACTGATTTCACATTGTTCGCTGATGATACAACGACACTTAACACGAATACTGTGCTTCGGGAACTGAAACTGAATGTTATCTTGACAAACGAGAGTATTAACGAATGGTTTTTATCCAATCGATTAAAACTAAACGAAGACAAAACACAAACTCTAAACTTCACTTTACGAAAACTTGACCCAGCAGACCAATTTGTTCAAAGAGATAAAGTGGTAAAATTTTTAGGTGTATATCTGGACTCTGCATTATCCTGGGAGCAACACATTTTAAAACTATCAACTAAACTCTCCAAAAATATTTATTTTTTACGGAATCTAGCTAACACTTTATCTCAAAACTTCTTAATTATGGCTTACTACGGCTCATTTCATGCAAATATGTCATATGGTATCCTAAACTGGGGGCACTCAACTCATACCACTAAAATATTTGGTTTGCAACGCAGATGCATTCGGATACTCTCGCATTTAAGGTATAGAGATGATTGTAAAGATCAATTCATTAAACTTAAAATTCTAACATTCCCCTGTGTTTATATCTTAGAGTGTCTATTATACCTTAAACAACACGAACACCTATACGTTACACACAGTCATATTCATGAACATAATACGAGAAACTGTGATAAAATACATATAAATTTTCTTCGGCTCACCAAAGCAAGAAACGGAACAGGCTACTATTCTACCAGATTCTATAATGTTCTACCTAATTCAGTCAAAAACTTGAATTTTTTGAATTTCAAAATCAAAATCAAACACTACCTAAAAGTCAAAGCCTTCTACACGTTTAATGAATTTCTGGAGAATAACTTCTCTGATTTAACTTAATACTGCCTAGGCACTGTATACATGTACAAAGGTGTACTACTTATATGCAATACTTACATTTTACTAATATTCTTATATTTTATACTATTGTATGTTTTCTGTTCGTATATTTTATGTACCGAGTTATACTATTGTCTGTATTTTGTTTTCTTATTTTATACACTTCATTTACTCCAATTTGTTTTGACGTGTAAGCATTTTAATATGTATATTAGCACCAATAAATTATCTATCTATCTATCTATCTATGATCTGGTAAAGGTCTGTCAGGAAAACGTATTTAATATAAACTTACAGCTCTTGAAGCATTTTTACGACATTCCCCATAAATTAAAATCATGTTTAATTTATCTTCATTTGTATGAGAAACCATATTTAATAATAAATATTCACAAAGAAAACAATAATTAGATACAATAATACAGTTCTATTGACACACCAATAAACAAAATGTGATTGAAATTGAGAAATGTCAAAACTATTATTCCAAAGGTAACTTTAATTCAGGTCTATTCTGTAACATTTTTGTTAAGCTTTAACGGCAAGGTCACTGTTAAAATAATTAGCGAAATGAAGTTAACGGTCAGTGGTATTCTGTACACTTTTTTTAAGGTTAAATTTAACCAACATCGTTTAAAATTAGAGGCGACTTTGGACCTGCCACTAAAATTTAACGGTACCGTTAAAGAGGCAAAAACACCGTATTTTATTTTTGGTTCATAAAATTTTGTATAATATCATTCAGTAAATGGCACTTTATTTATGTTTGTCAATGAGTTTGAGATTCTTTTGACGACCCATTTCCTCATTTATATTCAGTAATTATTTTTCCGCCTTCAAATCATAACCTCAAATAGAAGCGCGGTCGTTAAAAACTTATGACTTTAACAGGTCCGTTAAATGGTCGCATACAGAATAGAAAAATGAGTTATTATTTTTAGCATTCCGTTAAAATTAAAAATTTAGCAGGGCGTTTATTTTTAACCAAAAAATTACAGAATAGACCTGATTGTATTTTATTTATAAGGTATAAGGGTTATTATACTCACTAGATATCAAATATTTTTAATTATAATCTAACCTAATAACAAGGCAATTATATGAAAATTTCTTTCTAAAATTTGTAAATTAAATACAGATTGTCCCACTTAAAGGACTGAAATGTTGAAGATATTACAATTATTCGATATTGGCAAATGCCAACATTTGGACTCAAATATCTCGAAAACGGTTAGTTTTATGGTATTTTTTTTTTAGAACATAATCTGCTTAGAAATGGATTTTCTTTCACATAAACCCTATTTCAAAGTTTCTCCCATCGAAATATTTCTTTAGAGCACAGCGCATCTATATACTGATATATTAAAAAAACAATTACATTTAAAAATGAAGCTCTCTTTATGCTCTACAAATTGGCTTTTACAGAATTAAAATATCTCTATTCATTTAGAATATATCCAGCCTGGAAGTTTTTATTGGGACACCCTGTATACTGTGTGAACAGGCTCAACTCGGTTTTGAGAATATCTTACCTGTTCTTTATTATACATCATGTTGCCTTTTAATCAGACCGCACATGTATATTGTAGCTGTCGATGAGTGAGCAAGAGGACGTCACAGGAGCTCTGAGCCCTGCATCAGAATCCGAAGGCGATTTACAAACACAACCAGTAATGAGTATCGATGTATCATCCGAAAACAATCTAGAGATCACTATTACGAAGACTTGCTTGGAAGTTTTGAGCAATTTGGGCTCGGCGTTTTCCGCAGCAATGGATTCCAAAAAATGTATATCAAGTATTACAACGACAGAAGCTTCGTACAAAGTGCTAAATGAAATCGGAGAAGATATAACTTTGCTTCTAGAAAGAAGCTCCTTTAGAGTCGCTGACGGTGGCTCCCTAGAAGACATAAACAAATCAGCAGCAGTTCCGTTACAGCTGGTCTCAGAAGAAGGTGGTAGCAATAGGTTGCAGTTGGGCAAAGAATTGATGGCGAACTCTTTGAGAAAGAACTTATATCTTCATGTTAAGGTAAGCGTGAAAACGGATCGTGTACTTGAGCGTTTATGCAATTAATTTAATTTCAGGTCAATAGTAAAAATTGTGAACTATCGTTACCAGTTGTTAGAGCCGATAAGAGGTTCTTTATGCTTAATTTCCGGGGAGTAGGGCATGATAACTGGGGAATCATTTCCGACGTAAAAGTCGATGGAGGCGTCACCATTATAACTCTAAGAACTATTCTGCAAGTAAGTATAAACGCATATTAACCCTCTTACATAATTATTAATTCCATTTAATTCGTATAGGTTTACAACCACTTTAACGTTCCCATCGATGTATACTATATGACAGCGAGGGGCAATGAATTGGAGCTGATAGGTACCGTTCAGCCTGCCGGAGTCCTCAACCTACCTCTGAAGGCTGTTTACTCTCAGACTTGCGAATTATTCTTTGCCGTATCAGGTTATGCAATCTCTCGCAGCCCGTATGTCTGGAAGGACTTGCTTAGTAGCCTTACCATTACCAAAGTGTTGCAGTGCCCTCAACGAGATAAGAGCAAATCTGGTGGGCCTTTTATTATGAAAGTCATAGGCGAAATAGAGCAGGTTTATTTCGAAAACACAGCTCGACATACTATGGCCAGCGCTTGCTACAATATCCATCTGCGGCCAGCGGTTATTTTCAAGAATTGTCTACCGTTGAATATCATTTGCTGTATTGATGAATTAGCTGAGGAGTACCCTCTTGGAGCTGGGGAAACATTGCAGTTGCCCGATGTGGATCCAGGAAAAAACATAATGGTCGTAAGGGTAAGTATTCGATAATGTTGAAAGAAAATTATATAAAACCTAGTCATATTTAAGGTAGTTATATCGCAGTTGTTATTCGAGAACGTCACAAAGTTTTATGCAAATTTAATTCACATATCAATAAACATTCTGGTAAAATATGAACTCCATTTATCGTTCCGTTTCTGAGATTCATTCGCTCAAATTTCGCAGTCTTTTTCGACATTTATTTCTGAGTAGCCGTTGCCTATACTTGTTCAGGTCATCATTAATAGAATTTTCTAAATATTTTTGCATTTGATTTGTGTGGATGAGAACAGTATCATCAGTGTACGTATACTATTTTACTAACGGTCCAGCTGTACTTAAGTTAACATAAATGAGATCAAGTAACGGGCCCAATACTGAGCCTTGAGGGACTCCGAATTTAACAACTTCAATTCACTTTACTCATTTTGCCATATGACATGTTGACGTCTACCCGTCTAGAGTGATCTGAACAGATTTAGGACATTTCCGCGAAAACCGAGTTTTTCCTTCTTTTTGTTAGTAAATGGGCTTGTTCCATGATATTCTTTTTATTTGGTTTTTATACTTTTTCATATAGTACTCGATATTCTCATTATACACTTAAAATTTCGTATTATTAACTTTTTCCGTTCTCGAGATATAAGGAGTTGAAATTAGTAATAGTTGCAAAAACCGAGCGCTCATTTGTGGCGTCACTATACGCAAGTGACATAAGAAAAATGGCTTTCTGAGACCTTTCAAATTTAACCTGAAAAGTCGAAAAACATGAAATTTTTAAAAGCTGGTAACTAAATAAATACATCGAGTGGAAGTTCGTTCTATGTGTGTATGGAAAGGAGAAGGTCGGCGATGAATTCTAATCGTAAATTGCAGGGTCAAAATCGAAAATTCGTCCTGGCAGGAGCGAGAGAAAATTGTAATTTTTTGACATTTCACCAAATTGTACTCCCCTACTGTCAAGTAGTAAGCAAAACAAACAATACTTCGAAAATACTACAATTATAACAAGTAAGGAGCATCAAGTCTATTGAGATCGCCGAGTCTATGCGTATAGTGACGTAGCGCCTGCCACGCCCCATTTTCGCGAGATGGAGATTTGTAATAGTTTTTAAGATACTAAACGTGCGAATAAGATTCTGATTTTTTGCAGATCCATTAATTTATACTTGCACTTTCGATTTATGAAATTAAAAAAATGCCGAACAAGCCCATTATGGCCAACTGCATCAAAAACTCTTTGCAGATCAATATAAATTATCCAGTAACTTATATTTAGCATTCTAACTTTTTAAGACTTTTATTATTTTAGGAAAAGTACTGGTATTTGTTATTTATAGTTTTCAAATAGATTTTTTTGGCCTCTTTTAAAAACTGATTCAACTTTACCCTTTTTAAGAATTTCTGATTGAGGAACTTCATTTATTAAATTTAATAAAGTCCATTGAATAATGTCATAAATCAACAAGATGTCTTCTGGCTGTATCGACGTAAGTCGCAATGCCCAAAAAAAAAAACAAGATAGTTATATTGTCTGGGCCTGGAGCACAGTTAACTTTTAGGACTCTTACACTAGCAAATAATTCTAGAGTAACATCATAGCAGCAGAAAGAATGTACACAGGTTATGTCTTCGAGTGTAGGCAAATTAACCTCTCTTTTCGTTTCATCTTCAATTGATTTCATTATATCTTCACCGATGTTTACAGAATAATCATTAATACCATTGGCTGTTTGTTTTGGATGAGTAATCATACATTTTAAATATTGTTACGTATTTCCACCTCTTAGGATACACCCTGTCCGTGGGTTCTAAATAATTTCAACAAGAGATAAACACTAACACTTTATTTAATAATTTACTGACTATATAATACTTCAACATAACCTTTACACTTTGTTTACTTGATATTTAACCTCACTTTTTCGCTACCTTTCACTTTTATAAACTTCTTCTTCTGCGCTGGTAATCCCACCTTATATTGAAATTACTTCTAGATCCATCCAGAATCCTCTCCCACCACACTCTAGAAAACTCTTCTGTCTCTTTCTACAAGTTTCCAGTCACTATTAGGCATAGGCGTAGCAATCTCCAGTTCTCAGGAGGTGTAATTCATAACAATATATTTGCTGTATTCTCATTTCTTTTATTGTAGTTTAAAGCTTCATTTAATGTGTTCCAAAAGTCTCTTGAATCATTCCCTGCTTTACTCAAGAGATTTTTCTATACAGGCAATAGTACGTTGGACCTCGATATCTCGAGTTCTACAATAGCTAGAAATAAAAAAAAAAATTGCAAGTAAACTAGATAAAAAAGTCTATAACTGGAAATTATTTTCGAACATACAGGGCGAGCCAAGACGAAATTACAGGACCAAGTGCCTTTTTTTTAAATGGAATGCTATGTATATTAGTACATTTTTTGAAGCCTCTTTCTAGGCTCTGCTCATTCCTATATTTGCATTGAATATCTCCCAACCACTTGGATTTAATTATTTTTTTTGTTGAAATAATGCAATCTGTATATGGATATTAAAAAAATCACCAGAATCGCAATTATGGGTTTTAAAAAAATCTTTTGTGAATACCAGTTACGAGACATCTAATTAATGTTTCTGAATCATTTTCATTTCCTAAAATTGTACAGGGTGGCCAAAAATTATTTTTCAATTAATTGTTTCAGTGAGTTCTTCAAAGTTAGTAACTTCGGAGAAATTAATTGTTTTTTTCTGTTGTAATCATTGTTGAAAATTCTCATTGCAGTTTATTATAATACTTTACTTACAGCTTCCCGAATACTTGGAAAAGGAGTGGTCGTCTAGAAACAACATTTATGAGGAACCTCCTGAATTTACCATTTGGACATTCTACAGTTACGATAGCCCCACGAAGGTATCTCTTAATCTGGGACTGCACACATTGGATACTCACGGATCACTGGTTATGAGCTTGTACTGCCCCTTCTGGATGTTGAACAAAACCGGTCTTATGATCGGATACAGGGTAAACCTATTTTTTTTTTTTTTTTTTGTTAATAATGACTGTTAAGACCGTTTCAATTTCATTTTCAGAAATCTAGAAAGTGTGAAAAACAAGATATTGGTAGCAGTCCTGCTAAGGTATATTTCTTGGAAAATGATAGTTTCATTTTTTTTTACTATGTTCTTAAAATAACCAAGGGATTGATCATAACTTTAAATCCCGCAAGTTAGCGATTCAGTTTTTGATTTTTGTAGTACCTTATTCCCTTGCAGAAACTTAGCAGCGACTTAGAATTATGTATATTTGTTGTTGTTTTTAGCTTGATTTATTTTTGCATGAAAGCATTTTATAATATCCTTGTTTAAATAGTACATTTACACGAATAATGTAAATAAAATAATTTGGTGTTAGAGACGCAGATTTTTCTAGTCTTTAACTTATAAAAACTAATTTTCAAGTATTTGCATTTCATTATTGTTAATTAGCCTGAGTATCTTTATTTAAAATTTATGTATCAAGATTACCTCTAGTTTTATTTCCCCGTACTCAATTGTTTCTGGCTTATTTCAGTTGGTAGTTAACGCCTATGTATTTAGGGGAATTTGATATTCTGCTAACTTCTCTTTATAAAATTATAACCTTATTTTTTTGACTAATATCAAATATTCGTTTTGTTCAGAGACAACTCTGTTTCTTTGTGTGTGTATTTACTGCTATTTATCTTTTTACAAGATGATAAAAGTTAAATTAAAATTCTTGCAATTCTCTTTCTTTTCTGATAAGTTTTTTTTCAAAATGGCCGAAAAAATCAATTTGTTGTCATTTTAGACGGAGAGCTGGCTACGGAAATAAAAAATGATAAGGTGCAGTGAAAATTTTTATGTAAAAACCCTCCGTACTAGCTGAAAAGTACGTAGCTCTGTAGCCAGAAGTCCATCCCGGGGATGGAAGCTTGGACGGGCGGTCAAACGCGTTAATTTCTAGTTAAAATAAAATCTTTGGGTGCTGCTCTGAAATTTTGTGTATTTATAGTTTTTAACTGTAGAAATGAATAAATAAATGCTATGTAATTTTAGAATATGAAATATCAGCCAAAAAGTTCAAAACAAATTAAAAATTTACTCCCGTACAGGATTCTAAAACATGGAATTTTTAAATGTTCATATAAATACATCAGCAGGAAGGCTTCTTAATGTCGATATCGAAATATCGAAATTGGCATTTTCATGACATCGTTAATTGCATGGGCGAAATCGAAAATTCGAGACGACAGAAGGGAACGAAAAATAGCATTTTTTGACATTTCGCGAATTGGATTTGTTTTTTGTTCCATTAATGTCATTGGTACATTAATAACCCGAAAAGCCGGAAGAATAGGGAGATTTTAAATATAAAAACGAAATCGCCAGATCTGCACCTTGACATGAAAATTTGGACAATTTTCTTACAACTTTGCCAACTTCTGGCAATGTTTAATCCCCGACCTAGACTTCTGGCAATAATTTTACGCAATTTCCTCCGTTATAAACTAACTACACAAAATTTCAGAGCTGCACTCAAAGATTTTATTTTGATTAAAATTAACACGTTTGACTGTCCGTCCACGCTTCCCTCCCCTGGTTGGACTTCTGGCTGCAGAGCTATGTACTCTTCAGCTAGTAAGGAGGGTTTTTACATAAACATTTTCACTGTGCCTTATCAATTTTAATTTCCGTAGCCAAATGGCCAAAAGGATAAAAAGAAAATTCTTTAATGTCATCGGAGAGCTGGCATCGAAATATACATTTTGAAAAACAAATGATCCATTTTGGACTTAATGGCAGAAAATGGCGGAAAATTCAAATTTCAGATAACAACTTCATTTGTGTGTCCAGATGGTTTAATATTTGGTCACAAAAATTTCAGGGTGTTTTCAACAAAAAGTATGTATGAAAGTATGAAGCCGATTGGAATTCTTGACGTCCCTGGGCATTAAAATGAAAAAAAAATTACTTTTTAGCCAGTTTATTCAATTTTGTATGATATATACATACTCAAATGATCCAAAATTTACGCAGATCTGTAGGAATTTTAATTGCTAAGATTTTGGTTTTTTGTTTGTCCCGATCGGACCTCCAAAACTAGAGACATTCACCTGTTTACCTAAATAAACACTGTTCAAAAAACAAAATTGTTTATAAAAAAAACGCAATAGGCTTTGAAAGTCCAAAACTCAGATATACCGGGTGAGCCACGAATTGCGCTCGCCCCGATATTTCCTAAAATATTTGGAATAGAAAGTTGAAATTTGGAGGCCTTATTACACGACTAAAATGCCATATTTTCAATAAAAAATCAAGTTTCGTGCACATCCGGTTTGACCGGAAATGCCCACAACTTTCGATTTTTAAATGGAACACCCTATATATTTTTACATTTTTGGAATCTAGAGGAAATTTTGAATACAATATATCCATTTTGGTCACTTTTTGATAAACATTAAAAATTTTATTAAAAAATCTTTCTGAATCCAGAGTGCTGTGGTGCCCAAAATATATTTTAGTTTGTGTGCTACGTTACTATAAAAATAAAAAGAGCAATATGATTGCATTACTTAATTCTCTAGAGGCGTTTAAATGTGATTTTTACCCACTAACTCGGTTTTTTTAAATGGGAATTTAATTGTTCACCAACATTTTTAAATACCTCATTTCATGGTCTGTGCCTTCGGCTTGACCTGTGAGATTACGTCTTTCATATTTCCTATTCGAAACACTCGTGTCGTAGTCCTCCCGCGTCGTCCAGTTGCGCGTGTAGCCACCCGCCACCCGCGTCCCGCGGGCGAGTGGTGGGGTCCGCTAGCGCAGCCTTCTTCAGTACGCTTTCGATACGCCTATAAGTCACACGTGTGTCACTCAGAAAAATAATTAAACGACGTGCGTTCGTTCGAGATCTTAATATTGATCGACAGTGTTAGTTAGTTATATTAAAATACGGATTATAACAATCCATAATGGTAAGTTAATATATTATTTGTAAGTGCTTGTCAAATATCTCCTTGTACACGACTTATACAGTTGTGTATATTTTCGAAATAAATTAATTTTCTGTAAGTGTTCTTACGCTTAACTTACTTAGAATCGCTTCCCTGCTTAGGTTCGATTTTAATAAAAAACCCTATCTCACATGACGCAATATAGAGCGTTTTACCTTGGGGTCGTGCATCGCACATCCTAACTTTGTGAGTTTGTGGCCCATATCCGCGAGCTACCGGCCCGGATTAAGGAGCCCTTCGGGTCAGATCTGGGAGCCGTACGGGTCAGACTTGGGCCGTACTGGTCAAATCTGTGAGCCGTACGGGTCGATTCTTCGGGCCGTTCGGGTCAATTCTTTGGGCCGTACGGGTCGATTCTTCGAGCCGTACGGGCCGATTCTTTGAGCCGTGCGGGCCGAATCATTACGCCGTGCGAGCTGAATCATTGAGTCGTGCGGGTCAATTCAGTGAGCTGTACGATTCGAATCCCTAAAGAAATTTGGGTGATATACTGACTGGTAAATGGTTTTGTTTCAGGCGATATCACCTTCTGACATGTGCTCGCTTGAATCTCTGCTGAGTTGGGAGACAGACGATCCTGGGGACAAGGCTATTCCTGACAGGATAAAAAGGCTGGTTGCCGCTCATCTCCCGGATGGCTGGAAGAATTGGAAAATTCGTACTTTTTCAAAAGAAGAGCTGTTAGGTAACGAATTAGATCCACAAATTTTGAACAAAATTAGATTCGCTATTCCCACAGTAGGTCTAGCACGGGCTTTTAATCCAGACTGTTCTTCTCTTCCTGAGAAAACTTTTAGAGATATGAAATTAAAACTTCTAGACTGGCCTTTTTGTACCGGACTGATTATCAACCCAGCTTCCCTTGCAGCACGCATAAGGGGATCAGCCGTTCAAAATGAACTGGTAGTGGCCGCTTTATCAGATATGAAACCCTTACTCGTTAGCAGAGAAATAGCAAATAGAGAATTAATGAAGGAATCATGCGATTCAGAAGATGACGCTTCTTTACCGTCAACGACAAACTCGTCGACAAAAAGGAAAAGGGAAAGTAGACTCGACAGATTAGAAAAGAGTCAATACGAGCTAAAGCACATGTTTGAATCTTTTATGAAGAGTTTCGAAGCTCAAGAAGAGGAATCTTTTTCTGATGCAGACTGCGTCTCCCCAACTCCTTATCTAGGAAGTGATAATGAAGATTTGCCGGCTTCATCTTCACCGACCACTTGGGCTCCTCCTAGATCCCCGGTAGAAGAGGGATTTGACCTTCTGCCAACGACAAAACAACAAGAACCATTGATACCGACCCCAAAACCTCAGATTGCCGCCCAGGGCACAGAATGTCAAAGGTTGGGAGATACAGCATTTAATCAAATTCGATATGCCGACGTTCAGAAGAAGTTACATGCTACCCCAGTTTTTAGCGCATTAAAAGTCAATCCAGTTCTAACAAGTTATTCGTCTCCCATCCCAAACCAAGATCAACTTGTGCGAGTAGATTACACTTTGGGCACAATTGTTCATGGTCTTTTATTGCAACGAGAAGCGCTATCACATGCTCTCAAGGACCTAGCAAGCAAGCATCCTGAGATTAAACATGATTTAAAGCAAGTTTTTTTCTGCTGACTCATCATTCAAGACCGTTTCGGATGACCTTCTCCAGTACACATGTGGAAGAAGAGCAGAGGTTATAGAGCAACGAAGAAATGGGCTTTTGCCTAAAGATGAGTACCAGGCCACCCTACTTAGTGCTATTCCTCCTTCGACAACCCATCTTTTTTGCGAAAAACAACTAGCAGAATTACTGAAGCAACCGTCTCGTCAGACGTTTTTTCGTTCCCCCAACAGAAAACCTTTACAACCTAAATTTTACAACTCCACAGCAAGTTCAAGTCAGAATAGACCGACCCATATTGCAAGAATTAAGAAAACAACGAAATCATCCACCCGAACAAGAAAAGTATATTCCGATAAAAAAGATGAAAATTTCAACACATATAGAAATCAAAGCTACAACCGATCCACCTCTCGAAACAAATCTACTAAAGGACATGTTTCTAAGAAGCCTAGAAACTCCTGACAAGTTCAGAGGAGGAAGACTTCTTTCATTCTTAGAAGTCTGGAGGGGGGAGGGAGCCCCTTTAAGCATTCTAAACATAATAAAAGGATACTCAATCCCCTTTTCCTCGAAACCCCCTCTTGTCCCTCTTCATGCCAAGAAGTTTTCGAAATTCGAAACAAAGCAAATGACTTCAGAGGTATGCTCTCTCACAAAACAAGGGGTATTAGAGGAGTCATCCGTTCAGATGGGTTACCTATCAACAATGTTTCCAGTTCCAAAATCAGATGGCAAAGCTCGTCCTATTATCAATCTTCGGGGTCTGAACAGATTTCTTGTAACGAAAAAGTTTCGCCTATTGAACCATTTCAAAATACCTCGGTTCTTACAAGAGGGAGACTTTCTCATAAAAATCGATATATTTCAGGCGTACTTTCACATACCGATAAAAAAGCATCATCGAAGATTTCTCTCCATTGTCCATCAAGGCAAGATTCTTCAATTTACTTGCCTGCCATTTGGCCTATCCACGGCACCTCTCACTTTTGCCAGAGTGTCGAATTGGCTGGCTTCTCGTCTCCGAGATATGGACATAAGAGTTGTTGTTTATCTCGACGATTTTCTCTTAGCAAACCAAGACCCGGTAAAGCTACGGGACGATGCTATCAAGACAACGAACTTTTTAGTACGATTAGGATGGATGATCAACATAGACAAATCTCTAAACGAGCCAACACAGTGTCTCGATTATCTTGGAATAACTTGGAACATGGCAAACAATACCATGGCTCTCCCAGAAAAGAAAATTATCTCTCTAAGAACAGATTTGGGCAAAATTTTGAAAAATCAAAGATGGAGCTGGAAATCAGCAAAGAGCCTATTGGGCAAACTAAACTTTGCCTCATTCGTAATACCTCTTGGGAGACTGCATTCCAGGGAAATACAAAGGGCGCCCAATATCCTGCCAGAAAAACAGCGACAGAGAAAGTTTCCTATTCCAACAAAAGTTCTTCAGGAATGTGTATGGTGGATGCAGAACTTGGAACAAAACTCTTCACTTGCCAAATGCCGCGAGACAATTCTAATTACCTCAGATGCGTCAGACCAAAGATGGGGAGCGGAGATAAATGGAAAGTGTATCAGCGGAGTCTGGGAGGTCAATCAGAAAGCATGGCACATCAACAGAAAAGAATTATATGCGGTGGTACAAGCTTTTCGGTCAGAAAAGGATCTGCTAAGACACAAGAGAGTAATAATCCAATCAGACAATCGCACAGTGGTCGCGTATATAAAAAATCAGGGAGGTACACGTTCAGTTTACCTGACAACATTAGTATCACAATTGCTGATGATGGCCCAGAGACTATACAAGTAGAGATCTGCCCACAGTTCATCCCAGGAAAGTACAACGACATAGCGGACAGCTTATCCAGACAGAAATGCTTGGTGGACTGGCATCTTTCGGAAAAAATATGCAACCTAATATTCCGGAAGTGGGGGATCCCGGAGGTAGATCTCTTTGCATCAAATGTGTCGAAGGTAGTTCCTGTTTATGTCTCACGAGATGCGAAAGACAAAGAAGCCCTCTTTATCGATGCCTTCAGCAGAATTTGGAAGTTCAGCCTAGCTTGGATATTCCCACCACCCTCACTAATCCCACAAGTATTGTTGCACCTGAATCAAGCAACGGGAATATTTATCTTAATAGTCCCTCGTTGGGAGAGAGTATTTTGGAGAGCGGATCTGAAGTCGAGAACGATAGACCGACCTTTCCAGATTCAGAATCTGCACCACCACCTGCAAGACATGACAACCCAGTCGCATCTACTCAATGCCCGAGAATTACATTTGGAGGCCTGGAAAGTACGGGGTGGTCGGACATAACCCGTGACTGGTCAGAAGAGGATCGCAATCTGCTAGAAAAAGCCTGGAGACAGTCTTCATTCAAAACTTACTCAGCCCCATGGAAAAGATGGTTGGACAGATGCAAAGTTCTGGGCCTCAACCCCAACAAACCGGACGCAGTCTCGGTAACTAGACATTTGAGCTTTCTGTACTTAGTAAAGAAGTTATCTCCCAGTACGATAAAGTTGCATAAGTCTGTTATCTCAACTTTCTCCAATCCTGGTCAGGGAGAAAATATATCAAACAGCCTTCTAGTTAAACAAATGATTAAAGCCATTGACTTAGCCAATCCTACCACAATAAAAAAGCAAATATGGGATGTACGGCAGCTTATTGATTGGATGAAAAATATAAGAGTACAAGAAGATAGTATTTTTGAAGTTTCTCGTCACCTGGCTCTTATATTATTGTTGGCCTCTGGAAGGCGCGTACACGATCTGACTTTACTTAAGATTGATAAGGACAGTATGTCGGTTACCGACACTTCAATAACTTTTTGGCCTGATTTCGGTTCAAAAACTGACAACAGGTCTCATAGGCAGTCGGCGTGGCAGCTCTCTCAAATCCAGGAGGAGAAGCTGGACCCGGTCAGATGGACGAAATTATATCTCTCCCTTACTAAAACAAGAAGAGGGGCTGGAGAGAGCTATATTAATAAATTGTTTATCACATCAAGAGGTCGTGTGGTTCCAGCCACTAGAGCAATCATTGCTGGTTGGCTAAAAACAGTTTTTGCTAAGTTAAATATAAATTTTTTGCCCGGCAGTATCAGATCTGCTGTTGCCTCTTCTAGAAGAGATAACAACATTCCTATAGATTCTATTCTAAAAAACGGAAACTGGAGAAGCGACAGGAATGTGATCAAACATTATTTTAAGGAAATAATCAGCATTCCTACCAAAGATGATTCTATCATTGACAATGGTCTAGTTAATTCTAGTTTTACTCCCGTATAAAAGAATAGTAAACTGGTAAATAATTATAGATTCATTGTGATTGTTACCACTTTTAATAACTACCCAAATAAAATATTTCTACTTATTTTTCTTTCGTTATTTGTTGACTCAAGCACTTACATACCTAATCCGTGCAAATAACACTATTCACAGTACGCTCTTCCCGCGTCGTCAGAAACCAAACACGTCTCACAGGTCAAGCCGAAGGCACAGACCATGAAATAGCAAACGTTTTTCCCCCGAAGGGATAAAAACGATATATTTCATGTCTTGCCGAGGCTTGACCAAGTTATTCCTTGACGACTTACTTTCTCAAGGTACTGAAGAAGGCTGCGCTAGCGGACCCCACCACTCGCCCGCGGGACGCGGGTGGCGGGTGGCTACACGCGCAGCTGGACGACGCGGGAGGACTACGACACGAGTGTTTCGAATAGGAAATATGAAAGACGTAATCTCACAGGTCAACCCTCGGCAAGACATGAAATATATCGTTTTTATCCCTTCGGGGGAAAAACGTTTGCTATTTTCATACGAATCTAATGATACCAAAATTTTGAAAATCCGCTCAGAAATATTTGAGATTTCAGCCAAAATACAATGCAACCCAGCTTTTAGAAACATGCGGCTAATAGTTAATAGATTAGTGGGCTTTGGAAACTAAAATGGCACATTTTTGTGTAAATCTGGTAACCTAATAACATTTGAAAAATCATAGTAGCCATTGAATGTAATAAAACAATATCAGCTGTCAGACAGATACAAAATAAAGCGTTGCGGAAATCTCTTTGAGTATTTACAAAATCTGTTTTTCCAACAAGATGGTGCTCCCCCACATAATTCCAGAAGAGTGATGGAATATTTAAACAACTTGCATGGTGAACGCCTTATCGCAAATCAAGGTCATATCAGGTGGCCTCCTAGGTCACCTGACTTAACACCCCTCGACTATTATGTATGGGGCACTCTCAAAAATAAAGTTTATAAAACTTCTTCAAATACCCGTGAGGAGCTGCAAAATAAAGTTGTTCGGGCTCTTAATGAAATAACGCCGGCTGAATTGCGTAGAGCAACTGTACGCAGAGCCGAATTGTGTATAGAAAAAAATGGTGGACATTTTGAACAATATCTATAAATGTCAATTTATGGTTTAATTATATTAATTATTTTAAAGATACCTACTGTTACCTAGTTTAAGTTTAATTGTTCAAACGGAATTGATTTTTATTTATTTATAGGCCCGATATTTATGTTCATTTAAATAAAACTCTGAAAACCGAACTGATGTCGCATTCTATTGCAAATGTCCTTGTGGATGTAATTGTGTTTACCTCCACATACCTATGCTAAACTTAATTGTAACGTTCTTTGCGCTCACAATTATTAAATGTTTGATAGCTCAAGATTGCCTGTAACTACACGAGTCTGTCTGACAGCTGATATTGTTTTATTACATTTAATGGCTACTATGATTTTTCCAATGTTATTAGAGGTTACCAGACTTACACAGAAATGTGCCATTTTAGTTTCCAAAGCCCACTAATCTATTATCTATTAGCCGGATGTTTCTAAAAGCTTGGTTGCATTGTATTTTGGCTGAAATCTCAAATATTTCCGAGCGGATTTTCAAAATTTTGGTATCATTAGATTCGTATGAAAATGAAGTATTTAAAAATGTTGGTGAACGATTAAATTCCCATTTAAAAAAAACGAGTTGGTGGGTAAAAATCACATTTAAAAATTTTAAACGCTTTTAGAGAATTAAGTAATGCAATCATATTGCTCTTTTTATTTTTATAGTAACGTAGCACACAAACTAAAATATATTTTGGGCACCACAGCACTCTGGATTCAGAAATAGATTTTTTAATAAAATTTTTAATGTTTATCAAAAAGTGACCAAACTGGATGTATTGTATTCAAAATTTCCTCTAGATTCCAAAAATGTAAAAATATATAGGGTGTTCCATTTAAAAATCGAAAGTTGTGGGCATTTCCGGTCAAACCGGATGTGCACCAAACTTGATTTTTTATTGAAAAGATGGCATTTTAGTCGTGTAATAAGGCCTCCAAATTTCAATTTTCTATTCCAAATATTTTAGGAAATATCGGGGCGAGCGCAATTCGTGACTCACCCGGTATATACTCCTGGTGATACCCTAGAAGGTATGACATCATAATTTTTTTGTTACAAACCTATACACCTCAATGTCCTTTTTTACTCCATTGTTACGACTTATTATTTACTCTGACTTTGATTTCTTATTGGTGAAATTGAAACCTCAGTTTTTGGTGTTCTTTGTGACATCTTCAGGGTGTTTTGAGGTACTGTCCCTTACTCGTATATGGGGCAATATCTCGGAAGCTTATAGCTTGTGTGAAAATAAAATGAAATCTTCAGAGCTATTTGCTGTTAAAGATTAAAACTTGAAGGTAGTTTTTTGCTCATAACTTTCAAACTACTTTAAAGTTAAGTTTAAAGTGACAATTATAATTATATTTGTCACTTTAAACTTACATGGAAAACTCTAATTACACTGACATAATTTCCTCATCCTTTATCAATAAGATTAATAATTTTTTTAGAAAAAACTTCTATTTTTAAATGGATCTTTTTATTAATATCTAACAAGAATAACTTTTTTATAAAATGGTTTAATGAACTTAGAAATGGAAGATGTATCTATGTTGAAGTTCAGAGCATTAAGGGATTTCAATATTACAATCGATATAGTAGTTTGGAATTTAAGATAAAAGAAACCCTCAATATTTAAGAACGAGTAAATCAGAAGGGAGGTGCCCTAGAAAAAAAAATTACAGATGCTTTTAGTGTTTTGATCCAAGCATACTTCTTTGAAGTACTGCATTGTAACCCTGGGACACCTTGTATAGGACAAATAATGTCCAAGGCATTTGTGACAGTTCACTTTTTGACAGTAGTTATTTCTACACCAAATTTGACACCAGCATCCTTTGTTACAAATGAAATAATGGAGAAATTTGGACGAGGAATAGTTATGTTCTTGAGAAAGGATTTATTTTAGTTTCTGCGTAAGTGCGGCAATTTTTTTCTTTCCTTTCCTCGTGGTCCTCGTTTAATAATTATGAGCCTAATAGCAGAGAGCGCTACAAAACTGAATTGTAATACAGATTTATAATATATGTTTCTTTGTATAGCACAGCGACGATCTCTTGAATATTCTACACCATCCGGCTGATTTCAAGGGACCTATCCTGTTCTCCTTCAACATAAAGCATTTCTTTGGGAAAAAGAAGGCTTGTGTCAGGGTGGAATCGGGCGAGTGGTCAGACAAATTCTCCTTGGATGCTGCCGGCTCAGATGGAATGGTTACTTGCAAGGCAGATGACAGGGTTTATCAGGTAAATATAAAAAAAATCACTCATTTTCCTTTATAAAACATGAAGTGTCTGCAAAATAACCTGTTTTTATAATACACGTTTTTTTACCGATGATCTAATATAATGCTTGTAGTGGTAAAATGTTTACGACCAGTACCATAAAGAAAATAAAGCGTCCTTTAAATTTAAGGTAGTTATACCGCAATTCAGGTTGTTCAAGAAAGTCACGAAACTTGCTGGAAATTTAATTCACATATCAATAAACATACTGGTAAAATATGAAATAAAGAAAAAAAAATCAGCCGGCATAGGAGTTTGAACCCGGGACCTTTCGCACCATAAGCAATCAATCAATCAAAACAAATTTATTTTTAAATTATAGTGTACAAAAAATTATAACCGAGAACATTACCTATGCGCCAACCGTACGGCTGATGATGAACACTAGGGCAAGGAATAAATAGTGAGACAAATGATATCTCGCTTCTTTATTCGTCCGCCGCAGCAGCACTAATGTGCCCCGGCTCAATGCTACAAGATTTGCTCTCTCCTTACTGCATTTTGTTGAACCCTTAATGTTTATAAATAAAGATTTGACGAATACAACAAAATAATATATATCTCGGTTTCTAAACGTGCTGGAGCAATTTTTTTTTTAAATGTGTGTTAAATTACCAGCTACTCAGATATCAAAGAGGTCTAAAATATAAGAAAATGATATACCCACAACAGTTTCATAAAACATATGTTTTGAAACAAAAATTGAGCTCCAGATGAGCCATTTTGTTTGATATAAATCCAATAAATCTGTCCAAAATATCGCAAAAATTATTAACAGTAAACCAAGGTATGTAAAAAATCGGAAATTTTCTGTAGAATTCATTGAACTATTTTTAAAACAAATGATGAACTTGCGTCCTCTTCAAAATGGCGGCCAAAGTTTGCGAAAAACAGTTTTTTGCGTTAAAAAAAAAAAACTTGGCGTTGCACAAAAAAAAGTTTAATAACAGAGTTGTTAACTTTTTAATACGGATTGAGCCGTCCCGGTCCGGTCTCAGAAAATTGCAAAATTAATTAGTTATTCCAAAAAAACTGTTAAAAATCGCATTTTCTTGAAATACCTGTATCTCCGTGAAGAAAAGATATTCTTTAATGAAACTCGTTGAAAGCGTAGTCCAAGATATGTTGAATAAGAGTGTTTTTAGAGATTTGCAAAATATTGCAAATTTCTTGCAAAAATCGATTTTTTCGAAAAAAACACGTTTTTTTCAATGTCCAGTAGCTCATACAGGTATTCATATTTTTATACCGGACCAGTCCGAAAAGTTTCTTCAATAGTTGCGCTAACCTGTGCAGTTATTGCGTATATTACGAAACGATCTCTAATATCCGAAAAATTGGTCAAAAAATCGATATTTGTTTTTACCCCAGAAAACCTTGAATATTTTTGACATTTTAAATTATATTGGAATACCATTATTGCCAATAGATAGCTGGCATTTTTCTAAAAATTTACAAGAAAAGAAGTTTGCTCTCCGACTGGAGCCGAGATAATTTTTTTTTTTTAAGAAATTCTTGTGGCACCATTTTTTGAGATAAAGGCTGAAATTTGCAGTGGTTATTGTAGAAGCCTTATATTTTCAATAAATAATTTTCGGAACTTAATCGGCCGTTGCTGAGCATTGCAAAATCAATGATACTCGGAGCTCGATGCTGTGGCGTACGCCAACCAGCCAGTCAGCAATACTTACATGTGCAGGGTGCTGTTAGGGTGGGGAAAACTCCGTTTTTGGCCTCTGCTCATTTTCAGAGGAAGTATCGTAGCGTGTACGTTCTACAAAAACCGTTATATTATTCTTTAGTTTGTGTGAAGAAAGTGAACAACTGATATAAGTGTAAAATAATCAATGCAGGTACGTTCTTGCAATTTATATGTGATATTTATACCAGGAGAGATATCGTCACAGAAATTTGTACTATTTATATTTTCATAAATGGGGTAATTGATTACAAGAATTTACCAAATTATACACTAGGTAGGAACTAGTCAGTTTTTCCTTTTCTAAGTTCACTCGTAAAGGTTTTTTTACCGACTAGGTATAATTAGCTAGCTCAGATATAGAATATTTTACGTTGTTTAAATGAACGTTTTATATTTAGGGGAAGCCATTTTGACCATAGTTACTATAGAGGGCGCCACTTGCCAGGCGAGTACTATTTCAGTATATAATTTATAATATAGAGGATGCAACCTTCCGGATGACTTGAAGCCTCTAAAAAGGGGCGGACTTTCATTCATTGGTCTAGATTGCTTTGGGGTGGATAAGGACCACTAACTAAAAATTGACCAGGATAATCCCGTCCGGAAAGAAAAACACTTTCTGATCAGCTACTGGTGGTGTGACATTGTCCTACTTTTATCGTGATTATTTTAGTGTTACCAAGTATAGGTATTTGTATTTTTGAGCTTCTGTTATAAAATTTTACTTCATGTCATCAGATTTCAAATTAAACTTTACCTCATTCAAATTGTCACTGGCAACTGGTGTTTCTGCACTATAAGTTTATAAGTATAGTTTTCAGAAATAATTAACTTCATGCTAGTTAAGGCTATTGTATTTTTTGGCCCTTCTGGCAATCAATTTGAATTTCAGTGTAAATGATTTTTCTTTTTCTTTTTTTAAATTTATTTATTTTTTATTTTAATGCTTTATTTATATTAACGTCCTGGCGGAGTTCGGCTATTGCTGCTCTACCACTCAACCAAAGTAATTTTTCTTGCCTAAGTTCAAGACTACGGTCCATTTTTCTTATTTGCTTAACTTTTAAGTTGCATTTTATTTTGTTTTAATATAAGTATTAATTATTGTTGTTCTATTTTCTAAATCCATTGTTCTTTTTTAACGTGTTCTTTTGTAAAATATAGTTTAAGTTTTGTTGAAAATGCGTGTTTTATTTATTTGCCTATTAGTGGAAACTCGAGTCATTGAGGTTAGATAATCGTAGTGAAGCAACAGGCCTGACAAGAGAAAACAGGGTTAAGTTTTGAACTATAACCTTTTAAATGTACACATATCTCTGAGAACGGTCCATGTATAAAACGATCTAGATCTACGTGGCTCACTGTGCATGGGTAGTGTGAGTATAGACGTAAAGACAGGTCCGATGTTGATGAATTTCTTGGTAGTCACACATATTGTAAATGAAAAGGGTTCTTAAAAAAAAATTATCTTGGCTCCAGAAGGTCGGAGAGCAAATTTTTTTTTGTAAATTTGTAGAAAAATGCCAGCTATCTATTGGCAACAATGGCATTCCAATGTAATTTAAAATCTCAAAAATATTCAAGGTTTTTTGGGGTGAAAAAATTATCGATTTTTTTACCGATTTTTCGCATATTAGGGATCGCTTCGTGATATGCGCAATAATTGCACAGGTTAGCGAACTGTTAGAGAAACTTTTCGGACCGGTCCGGTATAAAAATATGATGGTCTGTATGAGCTATTGGGCATTGAAAAAAACGCGTTTTTTTTTCTCGAAAAAATCGATTTTTGCAAGAAATTTGCAATATTTTGGAGATCTGTAAAAATACTCTTATTAGACTTATCGTGGGCTATGCTTTCACCGAGTTTCATTAACAGATATTTTTTCTTCACGGAGGTACAGGTATTTCAAAAAATTTGCTATTTTTGACGGTTTTTTTGCAATAATAAAATGGGAGATCATTGGGTGTAATTTTATTCAAGCAGTAGTTCCAGTTCTTTTGAAGACGACGAAGAATATATTGTTTTGAGAAGACCGAAAATTTACAGACTGCCTCAGCAGTATTTTACAAAATACAATGATCTATAGATATGGATTAACACGAACCTGACGAAAACTAAATAAAACAGTGAAAACGCGGTTGTCGTGGGGGCAAGAAGTTATGTTATATTGACAAGCTGTCAAAAATTAGGTCACGTAATGCCGTGAGAACTCCACAAATCTGTATTATCACAGTTTTTTCAGTTCAACCAACATAACAATAGCAAAAAAAAGCCTCCTTTACCAAAAGAGCGATGGAATTTGTTTTATGGTACATGACAGACTTTAAAGGTGTTAAAATCAACTTTAACCATAATGGATCCTTTTGGCGTCATTTATGGTACTGGCTGGAATTCAAATTTAAAAGGGCTTAGTTAAAGGTATTAATCAACTGGTTGTGAAAATTCAAGTGTTGTCTCCACAGTTAAAAAGAATTTAAAATTGCTATTTTACAGGTTAACTCCTTTATAAAGGATGCACATTTCATAGTGTACTTATCTAGTAAAATGTAAACAAAGCAGAAACTATCCGTGTAAAGTGACTAATTTTTTTCAAATTTTCTCAGATCGGCATACACAATCAGTTAACGTACAACAATCTGACGAAGCAGGTAACGTTCATGCCTTACTATGTCGTGATAAATAATGCACCATTCCCTATCGAATGTCAAGAGAGTGACAGGCCTGCGGATCACTGGACAGAGGTCATGCCAGAGACATGTTCAGCACTCTGGCCACTCAGCGATCTGGAGGATAAATCGTTGAGAATACGGGTTTCAGAAACATGTGAGGTCTCTGCCCCATTCCTCTATACAGAAAGTCATACCACTCTGCTGAGATTAAATAACAAGGTAAGCTTTAGTATAAATCAGAGAAAGATAACAAATATTTCAGTGTCGGTTTTTTTATGATGAGAATTTTTCCAAAATTGGTTTTTCTGGAGGGCTGTAACGAACAACTCGGTTTTCAATTTTTTTAAATTTTCTGTCAATTGGAAGCATGCTAGTATTTTATTAAAGATGTCAAATATTATGGATCCTTAGAGTCCCATTGGCTAAGTAGTACACAGACTACTCCGCTGCCGCTAATGAAGTAACATTTCGTCGCTCTTTCAGCGGACAAAATTCTCTTTAAAACACATATCTTCATCGTTCTCTCGATATCTACTCTTCGTAGATGCTGCATTCGGTATTCAAACCACGAAATTAAAGCCGGTTTAGTGGTTACGTTATGTTATCAAAGATTTTATTATTTTGTGATTTTATTAGATAAGATACAGTGCGATCGAGAAAGAATGGAGGTCACGTGACACAGAAAAGTTACTGAAATTATTGAAATTGATTTCAATTATACGTACATTATTAAAACTAATTTCCTATGTTACTACCTAGGGAATATTAAAATGCAAATGGCCGCCAACGAACACGTTGTTTTAACTGTATATTTTGTGGATTTCGTGGTGTATTAGAATTTAATTAATTGATGTTAATACGAAGTTCATCTTATTTAATGAGGAATTAAAAAAAGCATCCGAAGTAGCATTTCCAGAAAAAACAATTTTTACAAATAACACAGGAACTAAAATAAATTGGTATAACAAGAATCTTCATGATATGCGCGAGACTCTCATTTTTATGCAGGAAGCTGTAAATATGTCAAATACTACGGAATTAAAGCAAAAGTTAAAACAGTACAGGCGGAGGTATCGACAGGCATTAGATCAAGCTAAAATTGTAGCTCATGACAATTTTATAAAAAACTCAAATAACGCCCAGAAATCAATGTGGCAAATTATAAATAAAAATAGGAACCACACTGAAAGTAAGTGTGAAACTGAGTTAGTTAGTGAGGACTTTAATGCCTTTTTTGTGAATGTGGTGCAGACCATTCTCAAGGATCTCCCCAATAATGACCTGAACAGCGATGAATTTCTTACAGACATAAATACTGTAAATATTCCTCTTTTTGAAATTCGGAAGGTTACCATAAATGAGGTTAGAGATGAAATATTTAAATTAAACAACAAGAATAGTAAGGACATTTATGGATTTAACACAAAAATCCTAAAATGCATTGGAAATCTAATAGCAGTTCCACTGACCAAACTTTTTAATTTATGTATTACAGAGGGCATATTTCCTAGAGTTCTCAAAATATCTCGAGTTATTCCCATATATAAAAAAGGCAGTATAAATGACGTGTCAAATTTTAGCCCAGTATCCCTGATACCCATTTTAGCCAAGTTATTTGAAAAACTATTAAAAATAAGAATTTATGAACATTTTGAAAGTAATAATCTTTTCAATAGGCAGCAATTTGAATTTAGAAACTCTTTATCTACTACAGCTGCTATAAACAAATTAATTTCACACATAAATGATGGGTACGAAGAGGGCAACCACACAGCTGCGCTCTTTTGTGATCTAACCAAAGCCTTCGATTGTGTGTCAGCTAGTATATTGATTAGTAAACTAAAATATTATAACTTCTCTGGGAACAGTATTCAGCTTATTGAATCTTATCTAAAAGACCGTAAACAACTTGTGTCCTTCAAAGGGAAAAACTCAGATCTTAGGTCCATTACTCATGGAGTACCTCAAGGATCAGTGCTGGGTCCTTTGCTGTTCTTAATATACATTAACGACATAACAACTAGTGACCCCAGCACTGACTTCATCATGTTTGCTGATGACACTACTGTGATTAACAAAAATAAAAATGTAAATACATTAAAAATCTCACTAGCGGATGCACAATTGAAGGTAGCAAATTGGTTCCATGCCAATCAATTATGTCTTAACCACTCTAAAACGGAAACAATGTATTTTTCCTTACGTGACACATCTTCAATAAACAATCCCCAATGTGTGAAATTTCTTGGAGTTTATCTAGATCAAAGGCTGACCTGGCATAGTCATGTAGATTTTGTGTGCAATAAGATATCATCATCCATATATGTACTCCGCAATCTATCAAAAATAGTATCTAGACCTGTTTTAGCAACAGCATTTTATGCCCTAATTCAAACAAAAATATCTTATGCAATTTTGGCATGGGGTCATGCGTCCTGTGTCAGTAGAGTTTTCGCATTACAAAGAAGAGCTGTGAGAATATTGAGCGGTCTAAATTATAGAGATTCCTGCGTGGACAGTTATGTCCAAATGGGAATACTTACAGTTCCATCGATATATATATATTGCAATGTCTCACTCACGTAAAGCAGAATTTACATAATTATACTTCTCATATAGAAATACACGATTACAATACACGTAATAGTACAAATATATATATCGACTATCACAGGTTAAAGAAATCAAAGGCGGGAATAACCTATTATGGTCCTAAAATGTTCAATCTTTTGCCTCCTACCGTGAAGGTATTGTCACTAAAAAAATTTAAAACTGTGATAAAAAACTATTTAATTGACAAGTGTTTTTATTCTATTGAAGATTACTTTGAGAATGATTTTAGTGATATAAGTATTTAAACTTATGTTTTTTAAATTTTTAATCTGTCTTGTGTAAACTATAATGTTATATATTTTATTTAATCTGTACTGTATTGACTTGTGTAAACTTTTATGGTATTAGCACCAATAAACTTACTTACTTACTAATTTTGGATTATTTAACATCTGCAAATATTCTTAATCAATTTATGTGGCGAATTTCTCAGACTGTTAGATATGTCCAAGGCATTTAACAGTCCCAATTTTGAGCTTTTCTTTAAACAGTTAAAGGTATACCGGGTCAATGAAGTCCTACTTCGGTGGTTTAGAAATTATCTCTACCAAAGGTGCCAAATAGCAAAACTAAGTGATGTTAATCTATCGCAAAGTCTGGAATTGCGGGCGTACCACAAGGCTCGGTCTTGGGTCCCCTTCTTTTTAATTCATTTACAGATGACCTACAGTTTATCCGACTCCTAGCAAAATGACATTTATATGCTGGCGATATGCAATTATTCACTACATTTTCCATTAACAACAACTGGCAATAAGTCGAACATTTGAACTTAGATCTCAATAGCATACTCCAATGGTCTCATAATAATGGTCTCCTTATGAACCCCAATAAAAGTAAAGTGATTTTACTAGGTTCTCAAGTTAGAATAAATACTATAAGGGCCGGTACTTTCATCTATAGATAGCGACATTTATTCTTTAGAATAAGTCTTATCTAGAAGATAAGCAAAAAATCGGTATTTTCACCTACAAATAGTGATATCAGTCAGATAAATATGCTTGTTCCTAGGATAAACTATTCGGCGCTCAAATCGACGAATAAGGCTTTTATCTACCGGATAAATCAAGCCACGCCTACGCGCTTGCGCTCTGATTGGCAGTGCTATTCTATTTTCTAACCTAAGTTTTGAAAAGTTCTTTGCTGTTTTGTGTTTAACAATATTTTAGACAAGGTTTGGCAAGTGGTGACTTTTATAACTGGGTGATTTTACGGACTTTCACAAGCCACGGCGGGAAGAATAATAAAAAAAATCTAAGAACTGCTATTTATGTATTTCCTCACTTTGTCCAAAAATATATCACATGAAACACAGTTTTATTTTATATATACCATTTAAAAATATGCAGACACAAAATCGCACAATAAAAGCCATTGTAAACACTATACTCACAATGATAAACAACCAAAATGACTGAAATGTCATTAACAGGTACGCGATAATAGTAGGGGATTATTTCTATCTTTATTTGCAGTACATAGCTTCTGCATACATTTCTCTTCTTTTACCACATCTTAAGTTGGCAACACTTACTTTGGGAAGTGTCTAAAATCTTATCCATCGAATTGTTAACCGAAGGTGTGATTTGAATGAAAGTACAGATAGAAGATATCCAGTAGATAGCAAATTCTGGTTATCTTATCCTTCGGATAGTTATCCGGCGGATAAAGTATATTTATACTTAAGTGAAAGTACCGGCCCTAAGACAGCTTAATCATTTGCATTGGATGTCCCTAAATTTTGACGTTGCTTGCACACGGCCCATGTAAATCACTAAGTCGCTGTCGCCAATGTGCAAATAATAATAATAATAATAGTATATATTTAGTCATCTTTAAATATTGAAAAGTATCACAAAATAGTGTGAGTGGCACACAGAAAATCTTTAGGAAGAGTCACATTCAGTCTTTCTCGATATCTCTGTATTTGTACAATTGTAGAAGACATTTTGAATTATTTAGTGAAACAACCACCAAGAAAATTTATCATATCACTTTGTTCGCCTGCCATGCTCTAAGGAATAGAATTGATAATGTCTCTGCTGATACAAATTTGTCAGGTAATTGCAGGCTGACTCCTGCACTATTAATTACTACACAGATTAATTGGAAAATCGGACCAAAAAATGATTCTAACTTTTAATCTCAGCCCTCAGAAAATCGTGGTTGTACCGTAGATGCAAAATTTGTCTCCTTTCTGAAGCATAATAAAAAGCAGAAAACCAACAAAAAATTGTAAATTTGTGTTTTAACGAAATTAAAATTTATAATGTTTTTTATAGTATGGTGGCATCAATGTCGATATACAAATGACTGAAGGAGGTGTTTATATAAGTTTAGCACCTTTCGAAAATGGCTCGGCACCGGCACTTCTTATTAACCATACTGACGTTCCAATTACGTATTGGGAAAAGCATTCCATACAGAAAAGGTGAGTGCCTAATAGTACGGCAGCCCGTTACCAAAAACCCCTATCAAAACAGCGAGCTTTATCGAATGGAAGCCCTATAGATTATGAAATTCTTCAAGACACTTTTTCATACGAAAAAAGTTCGATAAACGATACGGGCGGCTGCCATTTTTCATTAGCCTAAGTTCCAATAAAATCAATCAAAGTTATATCAAATTGGAGGCTAAAATTATCAAAGCAGCTAGTCTAAAACTTTTTTCTATTTATAGAGTGAGGTGTATAAAACAAAAATGTGAACTGCCGTTTTCTGTTGGCCGTTAATCAAACAATTAATCCTTGTTCTATCATTACTGTATGTTCATAACCTTGAAATTTCAATTCCATTTAAACAAGTTCTCTGAGAGCTTGTGCTTACAAACAGCCTTGATTTTCTTCTTTCTTTTTGTCACGGCGGACATCATTTTTCTCAAATGTAAACTGGGAAAAAGTTCAGTTCGTATTGTGGGGAACTGCCTCGCCGTGATGGCTTGACGAGCCCTCAAAATTAAGCAATGTGCGAAGGTAATCAATCGTAATTGAACTAGCAAAATGTTCCGTTCGAACTGTCTTGTGGTCAAGACACACTGAAACTACTCGATAATGACTGCCTCGCCGCGGTGACTAGAATTTAGACCGGTGACTATTTACCATTATTTCGGTCTTTGTAACTCGGCGCATCAGTCAAAGGGGCAGATCTCAATTTTTCCCCATTATATTTACTTCTCTCGACAAGAAGACAAAAGAAACTGTCTTGATTTGAACCGTTTAGAACAGGTAAAACGTTCCGCTACCCTGAACTTTTCTTCGCAGCTCTCCTGGAACTGATAAGAAGCGCTGGAATTATCTTCGCTAAAGTAACTCGATAATATTGGTAGCGGGTTGCTGTACTATAATGGGTTTAAGAAAATTGAATTTGACACTGTATAAAAATAGTGAAGTCGGACAAGCATCAAATTTTATTGAAGAAGGAATTGTTTCCAGTCTCAAAATTTTTTTTTTACATGTTACTTACATCGAATAATATACGAAATGGACATTTTCTACCTTTAGCAAACGCTGCTCCTCAACTTATCGGCCATTTTGTGAAAAATCGACCATTTTGGTCAATCTTTCTTAATACAAATGAGTATATCTCAGTATATGTAGATCCAAAACAAGTAAAACAAAAATTAGGCTTTTCGTTATGATATAAGCTATCAGCGGTTACAGTATGAAATTTTTATCTGCATACATAACCTCAAAAAAAAAAAAAAAGAAAACTGAAAAACTGCTATATTTTGGTTTTTTGGTTATAACTTCGGGTGTTTTAAGTGAAATTTGATGAAATTTTCAGAAATTGTACTTTATAATGTGACCAATAACTGGTTAAAATTTCAAGTCAAAATATCTAATAGAGGTCTCAAAAATTGACATCAAATTTGAAAAGTTATCGGCCAATAACTTTTGTGCATCGCATCGTATAAGGTTCTTTTTTTTTTAATGTAGGTTTTTTTACGGACTTCATGATGGTGAATAAGAAAAAAATTTTTAAACTTGAAAAAAGTGAAAAATTTTGCTTTTTTAAAATTCATTTATACATTTACGTTATTTTTAAATATTGAATAATAATAATTTATAATTTTAATTTAACAGCTTAATTGAATTACAATATTAATTTAATGTAAGGCAACAATAAACAATACCACGAGGCCACTCAAACTACAAATCTAAAGATAGCAGACTGAGAAAAATCTTTCGAGTCGCACGCCCTACTGGGAGAAGTTATTATAACTCATGTTTGAATTATGGCGGTTTATTTGATTTAAATTATTTTTCATATGCTGTTAAGTGCCGACAATTTTGAATTTCTAATCGTGATAAATATTATTTTTTTTTTATTGTATTATTTTTTAATGTTATTTGTACAGAATATAAAAAAAATTTCGAAAAATTAGCTCAGCATATGTCAAAAATTAATGATAAAAAAATAAATTGCTTTTATCAAAAGACAAAGTGGAATTTTTCGAAAAAATTTACAAAAAAATACAAAAAATCAATTTTTTTCACTTTTTTTCAAGTTTAATTTTTTTTTCTTATTCACCATCATGAAGTGCGTAAGAAACGTACATTAAAAAAAAGAACCTCTTACGATGCGATGCACAAAAGTTATTGGCCAATCAATTTTCAAATTTGAAGTCAATTTTTGATACTTCTATTAGGTATTTCGACTTGAAATATTAACCAGTTATTCATATAATAAAGTATAAATTCTAAAAATTTCATCAAGTTAACTTAACACATCCGAAGTTATAACCAAGAAACCAAAATTTAGCAGTTTTTTCAGTTTTTATTTTTTTTTAAGGTTATGTGTGCAGATAAAAATTTCTTTTGTTACCGCTGATAGCCTGTACAGCCTCAATTTTTTTCGCTGCTTTTGGACCTACACATACCGATATATACTCATCTATATTTAGAAAGAACAACCAAATCGGTCGATTTTTCACAAAATGGCCGATAACTTGCGTAGAGGCGGTTGCTAGAGGTAGAAAATGTCCGTTTCGTATAGTATTCGATGTAACTAACATGTTAAAAAATGAGACTGGAAACAATTCCTTATGTTTTGCTTGTCTGACTCTATTAAAATTCGTATTTTTCTCTTTAGGGAGCTCTCACCCAGTCACTCGATACTATACACATGGGAGAATCCTTCTGGACCTAGAATGCTAGCTTGGGACAAGGGTAACAGCTCTGAAGAGTTGAGCGATCTTCGCAAGGATGATTATGGAAAATTCGAAATTGGGAGTACTGTCATTTACTGGTGTACATTCTTAGATGGTATGCAGCGCATTTTGCTTTTTACAGAGGACCAAAATATTACCACCGGTGCACAGGCTACCCATTTATTAGAAGTTGTCCAACAAGACATTACCGTCTCGATACATGGGCTTGGATTGTCACTAGTTAATAATTTGACCAGGCAAGAGGTTATGTACGCTGAAATTGCCAGTTCAGGTAAACATTAGAAGTTCCAAATTAATATAATAATACGAATAAATGATCTTTCATTAACCCTTTCAGACTGGCGATGCTTTCCCATGTGTGATCCGTTAAAACGGCGGTTTTTTTAACCTTTTTAACTTCCCGTTATCGCTTCCCGTTATTTACGCTAACTTGCAGTTCCTTACACGATGTGACACTCTTATGCGCTTCCCGATTTCTAAGCCAACTTTTGCTAATGTGGAATAATTCAGGAATTTTAATCAAATAAATGTGGTTGTAAAATGAAAATTCAAAATGACTTGCAATAATAGAAAACCCCATCACCCTTGGAGTAACAACAGTAACGCTTCCCAGCCAGAAAACCAGCTTCTCTCCCTCTATTCTAACAATGAACTCGGCCACGCATATCGACATACGTTTTATTAAAATTAGCGGCTCGTTGTATAATTTAAATTTTAGAAAGTTAACTAGATAACGTACCCATAAAAGTGAAAGTTACACAGAACCTAACTGCTACACTGCTACTTTAGCTGTCAGTTTTTCTTTGTGAACTTTGAAACTTTTCGTATGAGGCAAGCATAATGCACAGATCTCCTCTCATCAAGTTTTAGCATATTTAACTCTCTCAAGTATGGCGAGATGTGTGTGTGTGTGTATCTGGGTGTATTACATATAATATATCTTACGCAACAATTTTGTATTTTCTGGAGACGATACTTATCTTCCCTTGTGAGGTTGAGCCCATAGATTGTGTCTCCATAAGTGAATAAAGATAATACTAATGCTTCTAGAAGCAGTTTAGTTTTAATGGAAAATAGGTCTCTCAATTGGTACAAATGCTTAAGTCTTAGAAACGAGATTTGACATAGTTTAGCTATATGATCTGTAAAGGTCGCAAAGAATTCCTAAGTGTTGGGTAGATTGTACTCGGTCTAATGTGGAAGATCCTAGGCGTACTGTCGGGTTGAGATTTCTTATTAAATGGGCCTTTTCAGCATATTTTTTTTATTGCGAAATCATAAATTTTATGAAAAATTAAAATACCCGTATTTTTTCAATTTCTATTTTGATGCAGATTAGAGCCAGAAAAAAAATTATTAAAATCACCTATTTACAAGTCCAATTTAAACGATTATCCGTAACGCACCATTAATACGTCAGCAATCCCAAGCCAATAGTGTAAAAGGCGACTCGGCAACGTTGTACAAAATCAGCATTCAATTGACGTTTGTAGTGATGGGCGATATCGCGATTTTCCAATCACTCCTTAACGGCGACTTATATTTTTCACTTCCGGTGGTTTTAAACTAACGCCATCACAATCTGCAAGCTGATATGTTTACCGTTCGCCGTAATTTGTTTGTGTGAATGTATGGCTGCATTAAGCAGCACTGGACAAGTATGAATTGAAAGTAAAACGATGTCAATTACACTTTATATTAATATTTTATATAATCACGGTGATTTAATCACCGGCAGTGACATATCGCTCATGACTAGACGTTTGACAGCTTGTTGATGTTAACATTTTGGTTTTGAGGTTAGCGTAAATTGAAAGCCTCCAATTTCGATTAAAATGTCTAGCAAGCAGTGTTTTGTTCCATCCTGTGAAAATACGACCGAAAATGCCCCAGAAAAGACGACAGCTCAAATGTAAATTTAAGGTTATCCGCTATCCACACGCTCGGTGATCGCAGTGTTGTCGGTTTGCAAGTTCTTCTGTTGTGTACTCGATGATGATTGGTGGGATTACGTGTGCAACCAAGGCGCGTGAAACTCGAGCGTTTGAAATACCCCGTGAAAGTTGTTGTATTTCGCTAATTTATTTCTCAGAGATTGCTGTTCTAAGACGCCTCATTTTTAGATAAAAAATTATTTTATTTTCCCCAAATGACACCCACCATATTTAAATGTCAAAATTCGAATGTACTGGAAAGGCCCATTTACTTTATATGGTGAACCAATGAGCATTAGTTGAGTTTTATTTGGGGATTAATTGAGAGTCTATTGTTTTGGGACCACTTCAGAATTTTTCCTAGATCATCTTCTAATTTATTTATTTTTTCATCAATATCCGATGGGTGTACTGTTAAGTATAACTATATCATCAGCATATAAATGCATGTTTGTGTTAAGTGGAATATATTGTAAGTCGGCAATAAAAATATTGAAGAGCAGAGGCCCTAGTATGGATCCTTGAGGAACCCCAGCCTTTATTAATGATTCTTGTGGGAGATAGTGGTCATTTATTTTGGTTATCTAAAATCTGAAAATGCTATTTGCATACTAGATATTCCATAAATTGAGATGATAATGCTGCTTCAGCTAATTTGAGACAGGTGTTTAGGAGGCTTATATTTCTGAAATCAGATAATTCATTTGGATTAGGTTTCTTATGTATAGGTCTGCCGATTGATCTTTTCCACACCTAAAGTGTCAATGCCGGTGACACTGAATATAATAGAAAATAATACTAGCCAAACGTGGAATGAAGTAAAGAAGCCATCAATAATTCTGCATAGTTGCAAGCGGCTTCAAACAGCAACATTTGCATCACGAGCGGCATACATAATAGAAAAGTCTGTACTTACAATTGATTCGACGAAAACATTACGACATAATACTAATACAGCCACAGCTCGAATTCTGTCACCACGCTTAATTAATTCGGGGAAGTTAAATTAACCTGCTCCCGTTACTCGTGGTGTCTTAGTCCGAGGCTAGAACTCGACTCCCTCTCAAACCAAAAAATCTACCTCTGCGAAACAAATAACCCCGCTGCACGTCCCATCTCCGCAACGCATTAAAGGTCAAACAGTCTTTATACCTGAGTACAAGTTAAAGTTTTACATTCGTACAAAACAATTTTACCAGTACAAAAATTTTAAACATATTTTTATTTAATTGAATGTACTGAGTGTTATTTCAAAACATGACCGTTACAGAGTAGTTTAGGAGAAAAAAGAATAAAACCCTTAAGAAAAATGTATGCAATACAACTGTCTCAGATGATAGGAAGGATTCTGGATTTGTTGGGTTAATATAGGCTTTATGTAAATAGAGTAAAAAGGCATGCTACATGCGATGCAATTTTTAAGTATTTAAAGAAAAAATCCAAAACTAATTTTAACGAGGTATTTATGGTAGGAGCCCCACTAGATGCTAAGGATGAACTATACAGTGACAACTTTTAACCTAGAGGTGTAGGTTATAGCCGTTTCAATATTAATAAATATCGCAATCAAAATCAAAGCCGTGATTTTTTATAAACTCTTGACATGTAAATACTGTCTACTGTCGAACCAGTAATATTGTATTTTTTTGCTTGTATATTGACTATTTTGGTGACAATATTCTACACTCGTATCTACAAGTCTTATGAAAATAAAGTTTATTATTATTATTATTATTATGTGCGTTAGAGGTTTTAGATAAAAATCACTAGCGAGACATAACATTTTGGGGGTGACATTGTCAATTCCTGAGTAGCACAGCTTTTGTCTCAACAGTAACAATTTTATAATATCAACATATCATGTGACTTTCAGGTATAATCTGGCAAGTATGCAGAATGAACGGTAAAAGATTTAAGCAGCTTGGCATCAAGGAATCTACTCATATAGAGGCTGCTTATCAACAATTCTTGTTGAAGCAGAACGATTTGGACTCAGTAGATGAAGAATCTGACCAGATCATTGTCGATGGTAAAATGGTGATCGACTTTAGGCTCGGCACTATGTTGAAACCTCAGAAGCGGAAGCTTAAGCGAACTTTCCAAACTGGTCTGTGGATGCAAATGAAGAATAGCCCCAGTCAGATGCAATTCCATGCCAAGGTGAATCGATTGCAGATTGACAATCAGATGCACGACAGCATATTTCATGTGGTACTGGCCCCAATAGCACCACCAAAGAGTGTAGCGGCCGATAGTGGTAAGTTTTCGAAATTATTTTAAATGAAACTGAAGTATATCTCAGATTAGAATGCAGTTGTTTACGTTATGAGGGGAATCAATTGATTCACCTATACAGGGTGTAATTAATTTCATGTCATTAAAAAAAGAATGATAATATGAAAAAAACCTATATGACTTTTTTCTCCAGGGACACTATGAAAAAAACTGACCTAGGTTTAACATTTTAATGTTAAGGTAGGAAACATTTGGGAACCACGGTTTTTCAGGGTCAATGGATGTTATAGTTCCGAATATCAGAAATAATAAAAAACTGTAATACCCGACTTGTGTTCCCGCCGGTAGAAGTGCGGCACTTTGGGATTACTTGTACCAAACTTTTTATACCACTAATTATGAAAATGTAAATAATTCCTTCTCTTTCAGCACAACGCAAGCATAACATGGCCGCAGGGGTTTAAATAGGATTTGTTTACATGTGTTTTTTAATTTGGAACGAAGTTAATGTAGCTTTTATTGTCGTTTATAAAAATTTATAAAATTTAAAAGTGGTTTATTAACATTTGTAACATTGTGTTAAAAGCTTAAAAAATTAGTAATTATTTTATGAAATTGGAAAACGAACAGTTCGACGTCCGAGATACGATAACAGAAAATAGTTGTGTATTACCAGCTGCATTTCCACCACTTTCTCCATACACCAAATGCATATCCGTGAGCTCTGGATAAGTGTAATCTCCCATAATGTCCAAAATCTGCGTTTTAAAACACCACACTAAACTGTGAATTAACGTTATCAATAAAGAAAATAAAAAGAAAAACTTGGTCCAAAATCCAAAAAGTAACACAAAAAGCACAAACGAGAAGTAGTGTCTTACGTAACCAAGTACTAACGACTTGAACGATAAGTCAATAAAATAAATCTTAACATAAGTGGCACAAAATTCAAAAAGAACAAAAGCAACAGACAAAACCAAGGAACAGGTAGGTCGCGTTGTATGTATGTTGTTTACCAAGTAAGGACACAAACTGAAATTATTACTTGAGAATATTACAAGGGAGAGTATGGTAACTTTATCTACAAATCAACTTGTAGAGGTTTCCCACAGCTCAGGAACCATTCTATCAATATCCATGAAATTTTTTTTGCCTAAATAATAAGAATTGTATGTGTTCGACACTAACGGACTGGAAGTTAAAACTTGAATTGGTAGGATTATGTTCTAGGGTTTGGTTAGTATTATCTATATGATTGGTGAGACCTGGGCTAACAAAAAACTCATTAAATGTATTGGCATTGTTCAGGTGTTTTGGTACTTCTGAATAGTTAGGCTTACCTCCTATACCTCAGCTTTTTAGGTTGGCCCAAAGTTTTTTTTTTTATTTTGCGCGTTATTTCTATATTTATAATATTAAACACAGTTTAATTATTTAAATGATTTTTTTAGGTATCAAACCTTTTATGGAGGTTAGCATAGTACAACTACTAATGAAGAATAGTCAAGTAAGGCAATTTAAATACTTCAAGATCCTCGTTCAGGAGTTTCACGTTAAAGTAGATATGGGCTTTATAAATGCCATATTTATATTGCTAGAGGAGGCTGCTAGAACTGAAGAAGAAGAGGTTAGTTCACCGTTACTCCCAAATTATACTTAAGTGTTCTCAAGTGTTTTTGTTTTTTTTTAGAAAGAACTCTTCTTGACTGATATGAAACTAGTAGATGAAGCACTTTATACTCACGTTTCCAGCCAGTCCATACAAGAGCAGAAGAGCTTTTACGACCTACTACATTTCTCACCACTTAAAATCCATGTTAGCTTTTCTATGGCAAGTGGCTCTTCGTCTGAAGCCAACCCATCAGCACCTAATTTCCTTACCGTTCTGTTGCAAGGCATCGGAGTGACATTAACTGATATAAATGACATTATTTTCAAGTAAGCAAGATGAATTATTTGACACTATTAATACAATTTTTTTTCCTTCTTCAATTCTTTGGGACTTCCTGCCACATGTATGTTTTCTTTCTAAGCGGTGCTATGGGAATCTACAAAATATATCACAATTAACCAGTATATTACTGGTAAAAAACCTCTATGCCTGTGACGTTTACGTCAAAGGATCAGTTAAAGGTTGGTTTTTTTATAAATAAACAACACAAATAAGTATAAAAACTTGAAATTAAATATTTCGCCGACGTTTCGGAAATCAAATCTGTTTCCTTTTTCAAGGCTTTTTTTGAAAAATCTTTTTTGCTGTGTATGACAAATACACAGCTCTAAGAATGTTTGTTATATTCAATATCCATAGATACTTACTATTTACATAGAACTGTTGATATAGTTAACAGTTTTTTAGTTTCTATACAATGTTAAGTTTGTGAAGTTCTTCTTTTAACATTGGCAGCCAAGTTGTACAGACATCTACGGAACAATTCGACACGCAATTATCCTCATTCAATAATATTATCGCGGATTCTTTAATTTTTCTTTTTTTGCTATCAGCCTCTTTTGTTAAAATTTTTGCCGAGTCCCAGTTTATTCTATGTCCGTTCTCCCACGCGTGTTCGCAGATCTTGGACCTCTGAATTTCATTTTTTCTGATATAATTTTGATGTTCGCCCAATCTTACACTAAAAGATCTGGATGACTCACCCACGTATTGTTTGTTGCACTCACACGGAATACTATAAATGCAGTTTTTTGAATTTTGCTCGTGGTTTGTTGGTTTCTTCTTTGTCAGAATAGATCTTAAAGTGTTGCTTGTTTGAAATACCGTCCTAATATTAAATCTATCATCGATGCGGCGCAACTTTTCGGATAATCCGCATACATAAGGAATTAACGCTGTGTAACGTTTTTCAGGTTTTTGTCGTACCTGATTGGTATTTTCAATATTTATGAAGGTTTTATCGACAAAACCCCCAGGGTATTGGTTATTAATAAGAACTTCCTTTATAAACCGCTTCTCATTGTTTAGTATTTCATCATTAGAAGAAATGCTTTTGGCCCTATCATACAAACATTTTACAACACCCCTCTTAACGTGCATCGACTGATTTGAGTTAAAATTTAAATATCTGTTGGTATGTGTTGGTTTTCTATAAACATTTGTTTCAATTGTACCATTTACTCTTTTAATTAAAACATCTAAAAATGGTAATTCATTTCTAGTTTCCTTTTCTAAAGTGAATTTAATAGAAGGTTCTTTATTATTTAAATGATCCAAAAAACTATCTAGTAACTCAATACCATGAGGCCAGATTGCAAAGATATCATCTACGTATCTCCACCAGATAACCGTATGTATGCGGATTATCCGAAAAGTTGCGCCGCATCGGTGATAGATTTGATATTAGGACGGTATTTCAAACAAGCAACACTTTAAGATCTATTCTGACAAAGACGAAACCAACAAACCACGAGCAAAATTCAAAAAACTGCATTTATAGTATTCCGTGTGAGTGCAACAAACAATACGTGGGTGAGTCATCCAGACCTTTTAGTGTAAGATTGGGTGAACATCAAAATTATATCAGAAAAAATGAAATTCAGAGGTCCAAGATCTGCGAACACGCGTGGGAGAACGGACATAGAATAAACTGGGACTCGGCAAAAATTTTAACAAAAGAGGCTGATAGCAAAAAAAGAAAAATTAAAGAATCCGCGATAATATTATTGAATGAGGATAATTGCGTGTCGAATTGTTCCGTAGATGTCTGTACAACTTGGCTGCCAATGTTAAAAGAAGAACTTCACAAACTTAACATTGTATAGAAACTAAAAAACTGTTAACTATATCAACAGTTCTATGTAAATAGTAAGTATCTATGGATATTGAATATAACAAACATTCTTAGAGCTGTGTATTTGTCATACACAGCAAAAAAGATTTTTCAAAAAAAGCCTTGAAAAAGGAAACAGATTTGATTTCCGAAACGTCGGCGAAATATTTAATTTCAAGTTTTTATACTTATTTGTGTTGTTTATTTATAAAAAAACCAACCTTTAACTGATCCTTTGACGTAAACGTCACAGGCGTAGAGGTTTTTTACCAGTAATATACTGGTTAATTGTGATATATTTTGTAGATTCCCATAGCACCGCTTAGAAAGAAAACATACATGTGGCAGGAAGTCCCAAAGAATTGAAGAAGGAAAAAAAATTAAGATAATGCCACAAATAACATTTAGACAATACTATTAATACAACTTTATTATCGTTCGTTAGAAGAAAAAAATTGCTGTATGCGATAGGGTGGCTCTTTCTTTAAAACGAAGCAAGGGAGTTGGCGTTTTTTAAAAACTTCTCAGCTTTTCTACGCATATTAAAACTTGGAGCATTTCTTATACTGTCAATAATAATTGTTTAAACAATTCTCAATTATTTATCGATGAAATGTTCTGTATCCTACCTACAAAATAGGACACAGAAAGTCATAGTAAATGGTATATCATCCGACTACTTAAAAGTCACACCCGGTGTTCCCCAGGGATCAGTCCTGGGACCACTGTTATTTATTATTTATTTGAATGATATTTTTTGTTCACTACTTCCTGGAACATGCATATGTTTTGCTGACGACTCCTCCTTGCTTGAGTCTCATAGTGACATTTCAAAATTAAATCAAATGGCCTTTGAAGCAGAAAACACCAATCAACTCAAATTAAATCGAGGGAAAACAACAAATTGCTTTGTCTTCTAATAATAATGTTACTAATGTCAGTAATGTAAAACTGCTGGGCATCACCCTTGATGACGGTTTAAAATGGACAACAACATAGTTTTACATCGATTTTAACTTTTTCAATACTTCCTTGCTGTTTGACAGCTAGTTGACAGCTGCCGACGGTCAATAGTCGTCTATTTGACGTTGGATTTGAATTTAGGAGCCTCTAACATAAAGTTAGATATTTCAATAATCAAAATATTCGTTATAAAAATGTTATAAAACTACTCAAAGTAGTAATTTATGATGAAGCTTTGGTGCTCCATATAGAAGCCAGAATACTGAATGTGGAGCATTGTGGCCATGGAGACTTTTGACAAAAGCTACAATATACCAAAAATTCGGAAAATTCTACCCAAATCCAATTTCCGTAAGATTTGTGCAAAGTGCGAATGCTTCTAAAGGCTATAGACTAGCGGCAGAAAGGCGCAGCTTATCTGTACGTGACAGCTAGCGCTCGTAGTGGCCAAGTAGAATTCCTGTGTCGTTTATACGTACGTGAATAGGAGAAGCCTTGTTTTTAATAAATATTTTATTATATGCTTTTCAAAAACGCGCAAATCTCTACCCCCTATACGATTATGAAGATTCAGTTAAAAATGAGAACAAAGGCCTAAAATTAATTTATTTATCTACCTTGTTTTAAAAAATGTTTCATTTTAGGCCTTTGTTCTTATTTTTAACTGAATCTTCATAATCGGAGGGGGTTATATAGATACTAGTAGCATGGCCATAGGGGACTGTGTGGATGCTAGTGTTAGAATGAGAATTGTCAAATAAGAAATTAGACAGATTCATTTTAGGATTTTAATTTGCTAGCATAACCAGAATTCAGGTTATCGAAAGAATGCAAAGATTTCATTAATATTTCTTTTGGTTATAGATAGTTATTTTTTCTGCTGTTTGCAAAATCCTATAATGGTGGAGTAGATCTGGCTGAAAAAAGGGGGTGAAAACAAGTGCCTTTTTAAAAAAAAAAAATTGCCTATCTTATAGAAGAAGACTTCCCCCACTTCCCTAACACTTTCACATCCGAGATCTATCTGGTGCAGGGGGAGGGGGAGCTATTAAACATACGGAAAATCGTTTATTCTCAGTTTGCGCGCGATAGGGGAGACGGACAAAAAAATGTTTCAGACAAAAAAGAAAGGTCTCCCCGAGGCGCGTAAACTGGTTTTTGGTTTTTTAAAATCGACCAATTAGGGCCGGAGATATGCCTGTTTGAAGGGATTGAGTTTCAGGGTAGGAAAAGGGGTCGGACAAGAGGTATGAGGGGTGTTTAAGAGTTAAGGGATGGGGTTAGGATGGCAATTTTCTTTTCTGTTGTGGGCGGTTATAGGAAGAGATCGAAGCCGCGGAGGGAGCTCTCTGGGACAATTAGGGAAGGAGGGGGAGGGGAGAATGTGCAAAAAGGGAAAACGGCCATATCTCCGGTTCTAATAGGGCGATTTTGAAAAATCAAAATGGGATTTCTTCCTTCTTTGAACAGCTATAATGTTGAATAGGTAGGAAATAACTTTCGACGAAAATGTAAAAATGGGGGGCAACAGAAAAAAATGTATATTTTTTTCAAAACGATTTTTTTTATGAAGGGGGTGAGTGGGGGGATAAAATGCTCCTAATAAACGGGGATTTTCATCCCTTTTTAAATGAAAAAAGAATTTTTCAAATTCCTTCATTACGACAACTTGAAGTTTAAGCCCTGCAGAAGGGCAAAGGAAAGTCCTAGGCCCTTCTGCCAGGGCTCATTTTAAAGAGAACAAATTTCTCTTTTTATGAAAAAAAAAAAATTAGCAACTTCCGCTATGCGTGCGAGTTAGACTTATAAATTTATTTCTTTTCATTCAGCAGCTGCTAGTTTCGCGCCATCAATTTTTCCATCTTGTTACTCAAAGAAGGGCCCGACAGAAAAGTCAATGTTAAACTCTAAATGACGGTAAATTTTCATTGAGTATTAATAATTGTTTAGTCACATATACAATATATTACAAAAAATGAAATGTCATCTCACCTACGCAAAAAAATGTTTTATTTATTTTATTTATTTATTATTATACGGCAGAGCCATTTTCATTTTACAATTCAATAAATAGGAACATAATTAAAATAGTATAGAATAATGAATAAAACAAGACAAATAAAATTTTTGTAAATATAATAAAATCAATATTATGCTACACCATGTCTTAGACAAGCTTTAATTACTTATACAAGATTTAACTTGGTTTTTAAATGTATGTAGTGACGAGCCAAAGAGTTCTATATTTTTATGGAAAGAGTTTGTTGTACGGAGTAATCTGCATATGGGCTCATTTTGACCATAATTTGTAACATGAAAAGGTACTTTAAAGAGTTCTGAATTTCTAGTTCTGCGGTCGTTTAAGTTGAAGCTGATCAACTGAAGTAACTCTGGACAGTTTATATTACAATTAATCAATTTATGCAAGAAGCATAAATCAAGTTGCACTCTTCTACGCTCAAGTGATAGAAGGTTGAGTTCGTGTAAGATATCAATGTAGGAATATTCGCCTATTGGATGACCCATCTTGAATGCACATTGTCTAAGGAATCTAGATTGGACATTCTCAATGGATTGTTTATCGACAACATATGCTGGATTCCATATCACACAGCCATATTCTAGCAGACTCCTTATCAGAGAAGAGTAGAGCAATTTATATATGTCAATAGAAAAAAAGGTAGAGTCCCTATTAATGCAACCTAACACTTTCAGTGCTCGTGCTGTGATATTTGATATATGAGGTTTGAATGTCATCCTTGAATCGAATATTACACCAAGATCTTTTATGGAATTTACCCTGTTTAAAGTAGCATTATTTAGATGGTAGTCGAATATTACAGGATTATTGCCTCTTGTGAAAGAAATTTGATTGCACTTGGCAGGGTTAAGTTTTAATAGATTGATGTCACACCAACGAACTAAATTATCGAGGTCACTTTGCAAAAGAGAGGCATCGTAAGAGTTGTCAACGATTCTAAACAGCTTCAAATCGTCAGCAAACATTAAATAATTACTGTTAATAAGTTCCTCGCTAATATCATTAACAAATAAGTTAAATAATAATGGACCAATATGCGATCCTTGAGGAACGCCGGAAGTAACTTTAATAGAAGATGATACTGCTCCTGAGCATCTGACAAACTGTGTTCGGTTATATAAATAACTATGAATCCATTCAAGCATGCAACCCTCAACACCCAATGCCTTGAGTTTGGCTATGAGTAATACGTGATCAACACGATCAAATGCCTTCGTGAAGTCAGTGTAAATTGAATCTACTTGTGATCGATGTTCAAAAGCATTGAGAATAAAATGTTCATAAAGAAGTAGATTAGTTGAGGTGCTCTTTTTACGCATAAAACCGTGCTGTTCATTGCTGATAATATGTGCAGTATCCCATGATATTTTAGTAGTAATCAAGCAATCAAGAAGCTTGGGTATCTCAGATTGAATGCAAATGGCTCGATAGTTCTTGATGTCATCTCTTGGACCAGATTTGTGAATTGGTGATAAAAAACTATTTTTCCAGAACTCAGGGAAAATGCCGGTGTGCAGTGACAAGTTATAGATTTTATGTAGTGGTGTCGTTAATGTAAATATACATTTTTTTAGAACGTACAGTGGAATGCCATCAGGCCCAAATGATAATTTATAGGGTGCTTGGAGAACTCTATCTATTATTTCAGTTAAGGTAACTGTGTAATAGGTAATGTCAACATGATTTTGTAAGTGGTCATAATTAGGAATTTGAGTTACCTGCTTGATGCCATAAACTGAGGAGAAAAAAAATGCAAACAAATTAACAATATCATTAGTATTCTCAGCAGATGCATCATCGTAGTGCATAACTGTAGGTAGATTATACTGATTTCTTTTGTTTTTGAAGTAGGACCAGAAATGTTTAGGGTTGTTAACGAGATTGTTCTCGGTTCTGGCTATATAGCGATTAAAACAAATGTCTTTTAATCTAGAGCACTCTGCTCTTAAATGGCAAAAATTATCGTAGTGGTGGATATCACCAGTCGACTTAAACTGTTTATGTATTCTTTTTTTCTCACTAATGGTTTTTTTAAGTTCAGTGCTGAACCAGCGGGGATAGCTAGATGTCTTAAATTTTTTGACAGGAATGAACATGTGAAGACCATCGTAAAATATGTTGTAGAATTGTTCCACTGCTATGTTTACATCAGATTTATTTAGAGTAACTTCCCAATCAATACTGGCTAGAAAATTATTTAATTCCAAGTAATTACCATTGCGAAAGTCAAAAAAGTACTCTTCATACTGGAGATAGTTCTCTAAGTTTAATTTTAAATCAAAAGTTACTGAAGTGTGGTGTGTACTATTCATTAGTAGGGGATCAATGGACTCATGCACATGTATGTCTCTAAAGCTTGAAAAAATGAGATCCAAGTAGATTCCTCTACTATTTGGTATGGTGTTTATTTGGTAAAGGTTGTAAATACTAAATCCATTTAGTAAAGTGATGGCATGGGAGTTAGCTAGACAATCTACATTCAAGCCCAAATCATCGTTACGCCAGATGGCACGAGGGAAATAGTCACCACAGATAATAAATTTGACATCAACTATATTGTTTGAGATATATTCAATAGCACTAACATGATCAATATATTTCATCTCATCAGATACTGGAGGAATATAAATTCCTCCAAATACAATTGTATTATTATTTACAACGATTTGAACAAATAGTTGTTCTGTGCTACTTGTAGGTATGCTTAATAATTTTGCAGATAAATCTTTTTTGACAGCTATAAGGATACCTCCACCACGAGCCATACCTGATCGAAGAGGGTCACGATCAAGCCTAAAAACATCGTAACTAACTAAACCCAGCTCATTATCACTATAATCATCATTTAACCAAGTTTTAACATACAAAAAAATAATATTCACTCGAACATTACATTTACTCACTACGGAATTGTTTGTACTTACTGTATATGACAGTCGCGGCAGCAACCAATTATTTATTTTTTTTTAAATCAGGAAAAAAACAAATCGACGCATACACATAAATATAAAATCCACAGGAATTAATTCGGAAATGCTCCACTGAAGCGCTAGTAGTCATTCTGCCGCTACTCTATAGAGAAGAATTATCAATTTTTGGACCATGTGGCCATGAACTGTTTGATCGATAAATCGTAAACTACACTGTTAGCCATTTTAACCGAGGCTCACTTGCCATAACTAATGTACGGGGTTCTTTGTTTATTTATTTATTATTTTTCTAATCTTATTTATATAATTTCTGTTATTTTTTCTTAGATTGGCGTATTTTGAAAGAGATTACACTTTCCTCACACAAAAACAGCTGATCAATGAAGCAACCAGGCATTACGTAGGCCAGTCTATTAAGCAATTGTACGTTTTGGTTTTGGGGTTAGATGTGATTGGAAATCCATATGGTCTAGTTGTGGGCATTGGCAAAGGTGTTGAAGATCTCTTCTATGAACCGTTCCAGGTAATTATTGATAGTAATATTAATAATATAATTTATTAGTCTTAACTATGCCATGGTGCTTAGATACACCTAATATACGTTGGGTATTTTTGTAAACAAGATCTTTCGTTGGGCTCCATATACCAATATCCAATGGGTTCAAATCTGGACTACATGCTGTCCAAGGAAACAGACTACCATGACCAATCCAGCGCTCATGAAAATGGGTGTTTATATAAATTCGTACTTAATCGATAAAATGATGGCGGGGCGCCTCCTACACATTTTCTTTCTGACAGCATGTGCACAGTTTCGATTCAACTGCTGAATATAACAGCCATTCATCCCCTATTGTACTGCGATAAAGTCGCAATGTTTCTTAATTATTTACTCGAAGCTCATGGCACTTTCGTAAAATTTCCTCGTTCTATACAGTGGAGTAAAAAAAGGACATCGATGTGTATAGTTTTGTAGCAACAAAATTATGATGTCATATCTTCTGGGGACTTTTGGACTTCCAAAGCCTATTGCGTTTTTTGTTTTTTGAACAGCATTTTTTTATAGAAAAAGCTGAATATCTCCGATTCTAGAGGTCCGATCAGGAGAAATAAAACACCAAAATTTTAGCAATTAAAATTCCAACAAATCTGCGTTAGTTTTGGGTCATTTAAGTACATACATTTCATACAAAATTGAATAAATTGGTTAAAGAGCGATTTTTTTTTTCAATTTAACGCCCAGGGACGTTCCGATCTTTCAGAAAATATACCTTTTGCTGAAAACAAAACACCCTAAAATTTTGGTGCCCAAATATCGAACCTTTTGGACACAAATGAATTTGTTGTCTGGAATTTGAATTTCTCGTCATTTTGTGCCATTAAGTCTAAAATGGACTTTTTTTTTCAAAATGTAGATCTCGATGCCCTTTCTGAAGACATCAAGAAAATACATTTTTATAGTCATTTTGGCCACTTTCTTGGCATTTATTGTGGCTAAGAAAAGAAGGTTTACACTCGATGTTAAAATATTGCCCAAGTGTTCAAGTGTGGGCCACCCTACGAGCGACGTGGTTAGCGTCACTGGTTTCACCTGGCTAGCACAGTAAAGATACGGAGAGCTAAAGGGGGTGGAGTTCAAGGCTTGGGCGCCATTGATTACTAAGGGTAATCAAAGAAAATTAAAGATATAGATAAACAAAAGACAAAAGTTACATATATACAACAGTACTATATTACAAAAATATTATATTACAAAAAAAAGAACTATCACAGCATCAACGACACTGTATAGCAAAATATCTCACAGAAATATATAACAAAATACTATATTACAATAACCGAAGCTCAAGATAAGCTTGAGACTTTTACGAGAGCCAAATTAAATATATTACAGAGAGGTGACTCGTAAATTGTCTCAATTATGAAACAAAAGTATATATTACAAGACAACAAAGTACTATATTACAAGTTACTATATTACAATGTGCTCCACGGCAAGGAAAATCTGAGGCGTGTACGAGAACCAAAAATATATTACAAAAGATACGTCTCGTAACTTTCACCTCAACACTAAAATCTTATATTACAACAAAATTAAATAAACTTGAGATCTTTTACGAGAGACAAAATAACTATATTACACAAGATATGTCTCGTAACCTTATCTCAGAGTTCATAAACTCAAACATTCTCGTTACAACAAAAATTGAACCACGACTTACTATATCAACAACAAAAATGCATTACAGTACTACAATAAGATATTAATCATAAGGAATCACGATAAAAGCAACTACGAAGCAATACTACGGCGAAGTATTTTTGCGACAACGAATTCAAGATGTAAGCAACTACGAATTAATATACAACAATGGATTTAATTATAACAACGGATTTAAAATGTAATCTAACCAAAAATATAATAGATTTAGCTCGAATCTAATATTTTAAACGTAGACACTTTTAACTCTTATAATTCAACGATCATGTGAAAATAATCCCTTTTATAGGTAACAGTTAAAAGTACTTATCTTTTATTTGGTTATCCTGATGGAGAGAACTCCTAGATACGGTCCTATTCTCCGATGATCATGGGTTAAATTTCACACGTGGCCGCCTTAATCCCATTGTGAGGTTATGAAATCGTAGAAAATTGTCGCCAAGACAAAATGAAGAAAATCTCTTCGCCTAGAATGTTTTCATATATTCCGATTCCAAATGTAGTATAGCAAGGTGTGCATAATCTCAAATCTTGCTTAAAGCTAATAATATAACGCCAAAGTATTTCTACGTTAAATCATTAGACGTGAATAAGTTTTGTTTCATAAGAAATTAATTCTTAATTTATAAGAATATAAGAAAAACCTAAAACAATATTTCAAATGTTAGATGGCATTTACCGGTATAATTATCAAAACCTCACCTCATGTGATCATCACGAGGTTTTTCAAATTCTAACATCCCCATTACAGGTCAAACAAAATTATAAATACGTCTAATTAGTGCAATGGTTCAACGAGAAAGAGTTTCACCCGGCGTTATTTAGTTGAAATACCATTGCTCTTGCGCGATCTAGTATTTGCGAACTTTAACTGCTGACAGATGACGTACGTTCATCATAGTCTAAGCAGTAAGGGACTCTATTAGTACTAAAGTTTGTGGGAATAATATTTCCGCTAACTATAATTTTTCTAATAAATATTAACAGTGTAACGAAGGATGCTATTGAGCATTCCGCATGTTACATTATTTATAAACCAAATGACAACAAATTGATTTTTTTCGTCATTTTGAAAAATTTTTATCAGAAAAGAAAGAAAATTGCGAGATATTATCTTTTAGCATCTTGTAAAAAAGATAAACAGCAGTAAATACACACACACACCCAGCAAACATTTAAGTATTATTTGACGTCAAGAATACCTAATTTATGTATAATAAATTTAGTCGCAAAATTAAAATTAACCATATTTTGGTAAAATTTACGTTGATGCTACGTGGAATCGACATAAGTGGATAATAAGACGACGTCGAAATTAAGTTATATCAACTAAAACAGGTAAAATTACATATAAATCTTACTTGTAGTCGCACAGTACATTTGGTTACTAATACCTGTTTAGGTAAATTTTACTTGAAATCAACGTCAATTTGACATCAAGTTGACTAGTTTTAGGTAGAATTTACGGACATATGTGAAATTTAAAAATGACACCAAGTGGAAAAAAGTAAGATTTTTACACTTATTTGGTATTTTTCTCTATAAGTAGTCGACACATGGTTGTCAGTCACTTACAAAACTGAAGAGATACCTAACTTACAATAACAATACAAGATGAATGCCGGTAACTAAAATAAATACAATTTATGAGGAAAGTATTTGCAGTTCTCGCTTATTGAAATCAATGCGCCGAAAATTTTTCTGTGAATAATAGCAGCTGTACTCCATAAAATACTAATGCGCCTCAAAAATATTCATCTATAAGAAAATTTATGTTACCAAATAAAAAAATTATTGTAATATTTTGAGCCGAAAGTATAGTATCTTGTTAAATATTAGTTTACAGGTATAATTATGTATTTTCTTAAACTTTTCGTCAGTTTGTTTCCATATACACTCATTTTACAAACTACAATTTGGAATCATACTTCAACTGCGCTGAGAAAATATGGCGTCTTGTGCTAATTAGACCTCCAAGTTAAAATTACCATGACAATCTACGTATTTTATAGGTGGAAATTATCACAGGTCAAGTTACACGAAAATTTACGACATTTTGGTTAACTTTACCTATTGAAAGTATTATTAACTCTGTTGTTATATCAAATAATTACTTGTAGGTAAATATAACCTATTTATATTACCTTATTTTGAATATACTACCTATTGGTAAATTCTACTTATTATGTGTAAATTTTAACTCGACTAGTGTATTGTGTTGACGAGTGAGTTGTCATAATGGAGCCATATGATACTGCCTTGGTATTCGACAGCGCCCGAAAGTTCTGGAAGCTCGGCTGGCATTCGGCAATACCCTTGTATTGAAATTCTATAGGCAATTATTTCCACATACTAGAGTGCAAATATAGTCAAGATGTTCTCCTTTAAAAAGACTTGGATGGGAAATCTGGATGCAGAAGTAGTGATTCCTTAAGCGGTGGTTTTTTACCTTTGGCATACTTCATTTGTACATTGGCACCACGAATTATCCAACCATGCTACGTTAATGGCCCCATTTAATGACTGAAATAATTTTTAGATAATAACTATACCACCTAAGTACCTAATGGTTCAAATAACCTAAATAATATGAATTCTACAAACAGGTCAGACGGGGGTTAGCTTCTGAATTACTATATTATAGTGAAGTTTACTTTGAGGTCGATTTGCCAGGCTACTGCGACAAAGAGGTTTAAAATGTATTTTTTTAGAGTAACCTTAAGGTCAGTTTAAGGGTAATTGACTTAATTGGTGAAATTAGGTAGATAATCTAGGTAGAATTTACCGATGTTGTCTACCTAATGTTACTTCAAAGAAGAGTAATAAAAGTGACCAAATAAGTTACTATTTAGGTATATATTACGTAGGATTTCCAACAAAATCTACCTAGAAAGATATTCGACTATTAGAAATATTTTTAGCCGCTAAATATATAGGTAGGTACTACCTAATTATATTACCTATTTCGACCTTATTGGAAATTTACCCTTGACGTCAATATTGGTAGATTTTTTTAGTAGATTTCCACTTGCTGTTTTCGTTAAATTTACCTTCAAAGAAAATTGTGTATGAGGTAGATTAATTGGTATTATTTACGTAAACTTAAATCTAAATTAACACTAATTGGTCAATTTTAATCGGAGGTCTATTTTTCCAGTCAATTTTACGTTATAATTACTTTGGTAAGTAAATTTGTCTTGTCCCAAGTCGAATTGGAGCTAATTTTGACAAAAATGTTTGCTGGGCACACAGAAACAGAGTTTGTCTGAACAGAACAAATATTTGACATTAGTCAAGAAAAATAAGGTTATAATTTTAAAGAGAAGTTAGCAGAATATCAAATTGCCCTAAATACATACATTAACTACCAGCTTAAGTAAGCCGGAAACAATTGAGTATGGTGCAACAAAATGGGAGGTAATCTTGATATACAGGGTGATTCGTGAGGAGAGGGTCGTACTTTACCAAAAGATAGAAAACATTGAGGTGATCTTAAATCCTCAAATAGTAATGGCTAAAGCGGCCCCGTTTTCGAAATACAGGGTGTTTTATATTTTTTAGAAGAATATTCTTTTCGCCATATATCTAATGCGTTATCGGAATCTAATGAAATTTTGTATTTTGATTACAGTAGGCATTCACCATCTAATGCCTGGAATATTAATAAAATATCAGGGCCGGACCCAGAATAAAAATATTTTAAGTTATTCCTAGAAAATAACACTCTGTATACTGTTTATAAAATATTTGACATTAAAATATTAATTTACACCTAGAAAGATACAACATCCCATAAAAAAATCTTTTGGCGCCATTACATTGTTTAAATAAAAAAGTTAAATTGTTGAGGGTTCAAATTTTTTTTCTTTAAATGAGAAATTGAGAGAAAAAAGTCACTGTAGGGATTAACTACATATTATTTTTTTTGTTCACTATCTGCACTACCAAAAGGTAGTTCTCCAAACTCTGGTTTCAGCAATATTTAATTCATTGCAAGAGTAATTTTTACAATCATCTAGTCTTGCCATTACATTTGTTTTAAAAGTTATGGCTACGTACTTTTTAATAATCAAGTAGGTACCTGTCAAAAATCAGTCATATTGTAATTAAGAAGTGTCACGTCGTCACTGCTGCTTTTACTGGTTACAATATTGTGTTGTAATAATTCTAAATCATGCCGTTTACATACACGAGTAGAGAATACACAAATATGGTTTTTGTCTATGGATATTGCAATGGCAATGCAAAAGCTGCTGAGAGGGAATACAGACGCCGGTTTGGAAATCAACGTGTACCAGATTATAAAACATTTTATAGAGTGTTTAGACATCTTTCTGAAACTGGAACCGTCCCTCAGTCATGAAAATAGAACGTCCTGTTAGGCAGACCCGGCAAGAAAAAGATTTGATTTTAAATATGGTTGACCAGAACCCAAAAATCAGCATAAAAATTGGTCAACAATTTAATATTCCTCGAACCAGAGTTTGGAGAACTATTAAAGGCGAACAAATGCATCCTGATCATATCCAAATTGTCCAACGATTGGTGCCAGGTGATGAAGTATTTCGGTTAACTTTTTGCCGCTGAGTTTTATCCGATAGACGAACTATGTTAAGAGTGTTGTTTACCGATGAATCTCAATTTACCTGTGATGGTATAAATAATACTCGAAATTTTCATATTTGGAGTCACGAGAATCCCCGTGCAATAATCCAAAAGAATTCCCAATATAGATTTTCTGTAAATGTTTGGTGTGGGATGTTCAATAATAATCTCATACGTCCTCATATGAAGGTCGCTTAAATGGTGACAATTATTTCGATTTTTTACAACATATCCTGCCAAATTTATTAAATAATGTAAACAACACAAGAGGAATATGGTTTCAACATGATGGGGCTACGCCGCATTTTTCGGTATGAGTTAGAAACTATCTGAATGAACAATATCCAAATAGGTGGATTTGTCGGGGTGGTCCCGTTGCATGGCCTCCGAGATCACCAGATCTCACACCTCTTGACTATTTTTTGTGGTGTATTTAAAAACTAAAGTATATAAAGAAGCAATAAATACCAGAGAGCAGCTGATTGCAAGAATTGAGCATTTTTGCAATGAAATTAAAAACAATTAGAGATTGTTAGAAAAAGCGTAAATGAAATGACAAATCGATCAAGAAAATGTATTGAATTTGGCGGTGGTCACTTTGAAAATAGACTGTGATTCAAAATAATTTAATTGGATTTAGTAAGTTTGACTGATTTATTATGTTCTAGTTAAATTGTTAATTTTTATTATTTATTATTTTGTTAAGTTCATTACACAGTCATTACAATTTTTTTTTTTTATTTCACCAGGTATACGCGATGAATTTTTATTCTCCCTATTTGCACTACCTTTTGCTCGTACAGATAGGGAACAAAAAAATAATATGTAGTTAATCCCTAGAGTGACTTTTTTCTCTCAATTTCTCATTTAAAGAAGAAAAAAAATTTGAACCCTCAACAATTTAATTTTTTTATTTAAACAATGATATGGTGCCAAAAGATTTTTTATGGGATGTTGTATCTTTCTAGGTGTAAATTAATATTTTAATGTCAAGTATTTTATAAACATACAGAATGTTATTTTCTAGGAATAACTTAAAAATATTTTTATTCTGCGTCCGGCCCTGATATTTTATTAATATCCTAGGCATTAGATGGTGAATGACTACTGTAATCAAAATACAAAATTTCATTGGATTCCGCTTGCGCATTACAGATATATGGCGAAAAGAATATTCTTCCAAAAAATATATACAACACCCTGTATTTTGAAAACGGGGCCGCGTTAGCCATTACTGTTTGGGGATGTAAGATCACCTCAATGTTTTCTATCTTTTGGTAAAGTACGACCCTCTCCTCACGAATCACCCTGTATAATTTTTAAAAAGAGCTATTCAGGTTAATTAACAACAATGAAATGTAAATGCTTTAAAATTAATTGTTATAAGTTAAAAATGTTGAATGTTTCATATGAAGTAAATATATTTCAAAATGATACAGTTCAAATATTAGCCAAAAATATACATTTGTTAATTAACAATTGGCCAAAAGGCTAAAAGTTAAATATGTCGAGTTCATGAGTCTCATGAGGCTTTAATTTAAAAAAGAATGATTAATTTGTCTTCTCTGGACAATTCTGAAGAGGAGATTTGTGAGAGATTTTTATTACACAACATTTTGACGATTCTATAGCAAATATACGAAAAAATGTCTTTTACCAATAAGAAATACATAGAAAAATTCATCCCTTTTGAGGCACGGGAAATAGAAAATTCTTTTGAAGAATGATTCTGTCACAAATACCTTTTCATTTTCCTTAGTATTTCATTTAAAAAAATGTTTTGCATTTCAAGGGTGCTATCCAAGGACCAGATGAGTTTGCTGAAGGTTTAGCTTTGGGTGTAAAGAGTCTTTTTGGACATACAGTCGGAGGTGCAGCCGGTGCTATGTCTCGTATCACCGGTGCCATGGGCAAAGGTATCGCCGCTCTAACATTTGACGAAGACTATCAAAGAAAAAGGAGAGACCAACTAAAGAAAAAGCCAACGACTGTACAGGAGGGAATGGCCAGAAGTGGCAAAGGTTTGGTGATGGTAGGTTCATTTTACTTTCTCACTAAATATTTGGCTAATCACATACGTTATTGTGCAGGGAGTTTATTCGGGTGTGACGGGTGTTTTCACGAAGCCTGTTGCCGGAGCTAGGGAGCAGGGAGTCGAGGGTTTCTTCAAAGGTCTGGGCAAAGGTGCTGTTGGGCTAGTAACCCGCCCGGTAGCTGGTGTTGTAGATTTTGCGAGCGGCTCCCTTGACGTAGTAAAAAGGTACTGGAAAGGCAAGGTTACATTCTACTAACCTAAAACGTAACATTGTCATTTTTAGAGCTGCCGAATGTGGGGAAGACACCGTAAAATTACGTCCCCCGAGATTCCTCCAGGGAGATGGTCTGGTGAGGCCTTATAACATACATGAGGCGGAAGGAAATAAACTGTTGACTGATTTGCACAAAGGAAAATATGCGACAACCGATATTTACGTCGTCCACTATGTGGTGATACCCAAGAAGGAAGTGTTGTTGCTGACTAATAAGCGCATAGTGTATATATGTCACAATGACATATTTGGAGGATGGCAGGTAAAACAATGATTTATTATACAGAATATTTCGGCTTATATGACCGATTTCAAAAAATGAATATTGTGTCTTAGATCAGGTGTGATCCATAGCCAAATATTGTCCATAGATAACGCATATAGTCCAGTGTTTGACGGTAAAACTAGGTTATTACCTCAGAATTTTCGATAAATCAATATTTTTCAAGTTATTCGCGATTGAAAATGTTGATTTTTTATCTAAAAAATGCATGTTTTAATTCAGTCATACAAAAAACTCGAAAACCTTACGTTTTATCACAAAAATCATCAGAAGCAAAAATGAAGCTTATAAAATAACAAATCAATTAGTTTTCTTTTATTTCTATAGATGCAATACGAACCGAGTTATGGCTTGTTGAAAGTGATTGTTTGTTTCCGAAAACTAAATTCGAACCTTTGAACGTTAAATAAAGGAAAAACGACGAAGAATTTTTGGAGGAAAATCTGTCAGATCTTTTTTAAAGTACTTGAAAGGATTGATTGATTGATTTGCCAGCGTAAGGTGGGCATTGCTGCCGATTCCGGTGCATGGAGATTTGTTCCATCACGCAGCCCGATCGCCCGCCGATCATCCCACCGTGTGCCGGAACAAACCCCCGGTGCTTCTATATACCGCCGGACCGGCTGCATACGCTGGATTGGACATTGGGCATGCTTATTGTCAGCAGCGAGAGCCGCATGACGCATGGGGTAGGAGTATAGGATGGAGCGTGTAGGTGTTTGTGAGATGTTTCTTCTTGTTTTCCTTCTGTCTTCATCGGATGGAAAGTGTAGGCGTTTGTGAGATGCTTCTTTTAGGTTTTCGTGCTTCTTTTTACTTTCAAGTTTTTGTGATATGCTTCTTCTTAGTTTCTGTCTGTGATCATCTACTCTCCTATTTTACTTCTGAGTTTTCTGTTTCTGCTGTTTCTGAGTCTGGCAGTGTGTATATCCTTGATATTTCTTTATTATATTCCGTTTTTTGTCGTGCCGATTTTTCCCAGTGTGTATAATCCTTTCCTAGCTTATTCATAATCCTCTCGATGTAGTTATCCATGTGTAGCATGGCCTCTAAAACATACATTTTTTGAAGAATCAACATTTTCAATCGTGAATAACTCGAGAAATATTATTGATTTGTCGAAAAACTTCATAGAACATTTTTTGCCTATCCTATCGATTTCTGAGGCTATTTTGAGTTTACCCTAGAGTAAAGGCGCACATCGGCACTTGTTCTTTGATCCATTCCAGTCAATCGAAAGAATTCTGACAAAAGAATCGTCAAACACTGGACTAATAGTGCAGTGAACGAGTCAGGATTTTGCCGGTGTTTGGATAATTTTTGCTACAGCTACGAAGTCTACTTCCCCCCGTTTTCGAGGGTGGGGAACATGAAAAACATAGCCAACAAAGTTTTCACCCCTAACAAACGGGCAAAAACCACCCTTTTTAATCGTTTTTTCGTGGTAATGCTCAGTAATGCGTGTTTGTAGGGAAATCACTTGGAATTTTATGGCGTTTAGTGACAAGGGAAGGATTATGACGGGGAAGGCTCCAACAACCCTCCTAAAGGGTTGAGAATCAATTAAATTTCTCATCCAAATATGTAGTTAATTTTTTTTCCTATTTTTGTTATTAAAAATAATTAGAGAACAAAGTTAAAAATTTACGAAAATTCACCTTTTTTTTCTCTTCCAGTAATTCGACCATAACTTTTTTTATGGCTTACTACTTATGACCAACGGTGACCATATTGCCATATTTTACCGTATTTGCTCTCATACAATTTTTCTTTTAATTTTCATTAAATCAATTTATTTTTGTGCAAGAAAACAACAATTTTAAGATAATTTAATAATAATACAAATGTCTCTTTAACATTCTAAAATAAATATTACGTGTTTATGAAAGTAATATTACAATTAATATTTGTGGTTGAGCTTTAGAAGATTAAAATTACAATTTTCATCAACATCCCAAATTAGCTTAACGTTGACTAGACCAGCCTGGAGCTAGCCCAGGGCCAAACTGAACTCTCTACCTGGCATCCCCGTCTCGCGTTACCCAATAAAAACCGTTGTGTTTATCTGCTCTGTTACCATGCGTCTTTTATAGTTACCCATTCGTCAATAAAGGAACACGCGCTCGGTATTTTTAGCAAGTTTTGTTTTAAAATTCAAGGCTACAAAAGCTTATCTGAATATATTTTTAAAACCACCTTATAGTGCGTTTCAGGAAACGTGCACTTTACACCACCCCCTCCAATTTTTTACCTTCACGAATAACTATGTTATTTTTTGAAATACGTTTATTATTTATTGTGTTTACCTTTAATATTTATTTATTTAAAAATCAGTTTATTTTAAATAATGAATACAATTTCATTTTAACATTGTAAAGCTCAACCACAAACATTAGTTTGTAATATTACTTTTTCGTAAAAACGTAATATTTATTTTAGAACGGCCAAGAAACATTTGTATTATTATGAAATTATCATAAAATTGTTATTTTATTGCATAAAAATAAATTGATTTACTGAAAATTAAAAGAAAAAATGTATGAGAGCAAATGCGGTAAAATATGGCAAAAAATTATCCACTTTGAATGGTGATATCTTGGTTCCTTGTTTTTTCAAGAAATTTTTTTTTCTGAACATATGTACAGGGTGATTCAGAATTTTTCCGGAAAAATTTAAGGAAATATACAACGGGTCCATATAAATATAACAGCGCAAAAAAAAATGATAAAAAGTACTTTAAAAACTGAAAAATTTTACTTGTACGCTACTGCTATTCTGGTCGACTGCAGTAAAAATTGGAAACAGCAGCTAATAATGAATGAATCTTGAAAACAGCTAATATTGAATGAATAGTTGTGAAATGCGAAAACTTCACATAAAAGAAATCAATAACGACAAGAATCTGACCTAACGTAATTTATCTTTGAAGTTAGAAGTTTACTTTCAATTTTTTATTTACTTTAAATGATTACAAATTTTGTACATACCAGATGTTACAATAACTGTTCGAAATTTTGTCCACCGACCTGTATGTACTTTTCACAATACAATGTCGTATCCAATTTTGCCTCATGTCCATATCCTCCGCGTTACTATACATACGGCATTTAGAAAGAAACTCACAGCACTAAAATAAAAAAAAACACCCACTAACAACGCGATTAAATCGCAAACTGACAACGCACGACACCTGAATTAGTTGCTACGTGCTTGATACGTATTAGTCTAGGATTCAGAAGGTTTGCGCGTACAGGGGTAGGTCAGTCCAGCTAAGTAGTGTTTAATAATACCATAACTTCAATATTTTTTTTACGGCAGTTCTGTTAGGATTTTATTATATTTTTTTTCGTGGTATCGACTCTAATTTTGAGGGTACATATCTCCTTAAATTGTTCTGGATAAGTTCTGAATCACCCTGTATACCTATGTTGCCATAAAAAAAAGTTATGGACGAATTACTAGAAAAAGAACAAGTGAATTTTCGTAAATTTTTAACTTTGTTCTTTAATTATCTTTAATATTAAAAATAGGAAAAAAAAATTTCAACAACGTGCCTGGATGGGAAATTTAATTTTCTACAAAAAAGTATTCTTGTACAAATCTCCAAAGGACCCTATCCTGCACCAAATGCATGGATAATTTTGTTGTCGCTGAAATTGGCGGACGTTTTACGTACGAAGAAATGTCAAAAAGTCAGTTTTTCTCGTCTATCTGCGAATGTAAATTTCTCACCGAAAATAGTTTCAAACAATAGTTGTAGGCATTGAAAAACCTACAAAATGACGCCCACTGAGTCAAAATCGGTTTGTTAGATTAAAGAAAAACATCGAAAAATTACATTTTTTTATTTTGCAATAACCGCAACCCGAATTCCGACAGATGAATAGTTTCCGAGAAATTCAATTGTTTATTAAAAAAACGATTTTAGTAACATTTGAATTCCCCAAAATAAGATTATCCGATTTCAATTTTACAAAAAGCTTTCTAGTCTTCAAGAGTTGTACTATCACTGAGCTCAAAGCCAAAGTCAAATATTTCAAATAAGTTGCTTGAACACTTCGTTGAAAGTGATGTATATTTCGACAAGCGTCCAGGTACACCGAAAATCCGGAGCCTTGAGCATGCGCAAAACATAATATCATTTGTCTGACTATTTATTCCTTGCTCTAGTGTTCCTCGTCAGCTGGATGGTTGGCGCATAGGTAATGTTCTCGCTTATTTTTTGTTTATTTGTTCATTAATACTAATGAGGAATATAATTGTCGTGATTTGACTACGTATTGTCATTTTTGCAACGTCTAGCAAAGATTTAGCCACCCGATAGCGGAGGTACAATGTGATTTTTAATCAGAATAGTGCAGATTAATATTCCGCGGCAGTAAATGCAGATCTTCTCTGAGAAATGCAATAGAACAGAGAGAATAGCAATTATAGAATCAAAAATATCTGCCAAAAAATTGAAAACGAAAAAAAAAGTATCCCCGGACGGGACTCGAACTTGGGAAACCACTTAAAAATAGTCGCGGATTAGCAAAAACGCAAGTCAATTTTTCAAAATCAAGAACTGAATAAATACGGCGATCGGAGACCCGTTCTATGTCTCGATGGCGAGGAGACGGTCAGCAGTGACCGTACAACGTGAATCGCGAGTAGAAAATCGAAAATTGGGGTCGGCAGGAGCGAAAGCGGATCGTCATTTTTTGACAATTCGAAAAACGAAATTTTTGTTCATCCATTTTTTGTAACATGTTTAATTTTTTACTCATTTATGCACCACTAAGAGTTTGGTAGAATTGCACCTTCATTATAGATACTATCTAAACTCTTTTTGGAAAAAAATCTAGCTTTATAGATATTAACGCGAAAAATCTGTCGCTGCCTCCCGGGCTATTAACATTTCCATTAATTTCTTGCAAGTCTCACCTGGCTTCGCTCCGTCCAGCCCTTCAGCTGCTGTGGTGATAAGTGCTATGGATGTCTGGCTGGCTCCGGAGCGATTGTCTGGGAAAGACAATTTTTTGTATATTATAATTTAAAAATAAATTTGTTTTGATTTGATTCTCGCTTATAGTGCGAAAGGTCCCGGGTTCAATTCCTACGCCCGCTGAGCTTTTTTCTTTCATTCTGTAATGATTAATAAAATTTTTTCACATATTTTGTGTGATTTCTTTAGCTTAGGTTAGTAGGTTTTTATTCTGATATCTAATTGTTAATAATTATTAGCGCCGCAGGCAGTATTAGCATCAGACACGCACAAAATAATACGAAATATTTCGGTTTCTCGACTTGTGGAATTTATTACACATTTTACAAGGTACAGCAGACTCGAAGTTCCGGATTTTCAGTGAACCTAGACGCTTGTTGAAATATGCATCATTTTCAAAGGTGTGTTCAAGAAATTTAATTGAAATATTTGACTTTGGCTTTGAGCTCAGTGATAGTACAACTCTTGAAGAGTAGAAAGCTTTTTGTAAAATCGAAATCGAACCGCCTCATTCTGGGCAATGTTACTGAAATAATTTTTTTAATAAACAATTGAATTTCTCGTAAACTGTTCATCCGTGGGTTGCGGTCACCTTTTAAGCACATAACGTCGCATATTTCTAGAAATCGTTGATACCATAAATTAATTATTGCAAAAGTTATTGCAAAATTAAAAAATGTAATTTTTATTTTATTTCCGAGAAATCTAACAATCCGATTTTGACTCAGTGGGCGTCATTTTGCAGGTTTTTTAAATGCCTGCAACTATTGTTTGAAACTCTTTTCGATGGAAAACTTACATACGCAGATAGACAAGAAAAACCGACTTTTTGAAATTTTTTCGTACGTAAAACGTCCGCCCTTTTGTTCCTGCAGCTTTGTTTTGCATGCACCCTTCTGAAAATTGATATTTCACATGCATTGAATATAATCCTGGCGTTTTTTTTCTAACGGTATTTACCTTTAGAAATTTGTCCAGTTTGATTGGCCTATCATGGTAAAGAATTTCTATATTGGTTTTTAATAATTTATTTCTTTTTTTCACTAGTAAATTGTTGTAGGTCGAGTGGTTTTACACTTGGGAAGAACTGCAGCAGCCCTCAAAAGTCGTTCCTAAGGGTGTCGTAATATCTACCTCAGAAAGAAAGAAGAAATTGTTTGGTTCCGCCGATACTACTAAGACAATTCTTATAGCTGATCCAAAATTAAGAGAGGAGATATGCTTAAAAATAGAATCGCTCCGAGGCACTTAAATCTTTTATCTAAACTGCTTACGTCTTACGTGTTTGGTCTAAACTAAAAAATGACATATTCATATTGTTGTAAAAGTTGAGAGCGAACTTTTAACTTTAAAAGGTGTATTTATATACAAGCCTAGTCATATTTTTAATATCATCGGTGATTTAATATAACTTATTTTACATCCGAATATTTCGTACTTCCCAGTTTTTAATAGTAACAATTTTCAATTTTCATAGAAAATATTTTTATATGACGGTTTCAATTGAAATTACTAAAAATTTTAATACACCGCTTGAGACTTGATCGCTGGACCCCAGTTTAACTGAATTTATTAAATAAATACCAGTTACTGTCTAAACTGGATCTGAGGTTAAGCTGAGGCTGTACTGTTATCTACACATAATTATACATATAATATTTATAATATATTCAAAGTAACGTCTACCAGTGCAGTTTTATTGTTATGTTTAGAATCATAACGTGTCTTACAGGTTTTTATTGCTTTTATATTTTGCACGTGTTTTTGCTTTGTACTTTCTTTTTTTGACAAATATATACTGTTTTCTGAAGTGGTGTTGATGGCTTTTTTTTCCTTGTTCCTACTATACAATGTGCGTAAAAAGTGTAACGGTCACGTTTTGTAAGAACACTCAGTACTTTAAATAAGATAAAGCGCGCGACTATTCTATTTAGTATTTGAACTTAAATTAAATTTTATCGGCTAGTCATGGCAAATGCTTGACCAATGACGAGTAGCTTGTAGTATTCCTACGCCAAGGGACTCTGGCTAGACGAGGAGACGTTGGAAAGATGGCGTAGAGGTGGGTTGCCCGTCTAAGGCTGTAAGAATTAGAAAGCCGCCATTTATTGTAAATAAATGTATATAGTGATTAATAACTGCGAATAGAATCAGTAAAGTAGTTATTTGAACTTTCCAAAGCTCATTTTACTCGGAAATACATGTACTTTTAAAGGAAATTGGTTCCTTTGCTTCAATAATAAATACTATTTTTACATAGCAAAAACTGGCAAATTCTGAGTTCCGTATTCAAAGTTAGCTGTGTTGCAGTGGCGGCTCGTCAGGGGAGGCTGAGCCTCCCCTTGGAAGAACCACCATATCTTCAAAAGTAATATCTTAAGAAATTTCTATTAGGTATATCTCAATTTTCAATATTTTTTATTGTTTATTATTCATTAATTAATTTTCAGTTTATATATAACATTTTTGCATTTCCTTTCCACAAACATACCTATAACGTTACAGTCCGGATAGTCTTTGTATGCATATTTCCCGGTCGGCCGGTCTTTTACTGAATGAACACTGCGGTTCGCTGGAGGCTAATACGAAATAGCTTCCAACTTTACCGCATTTGCTTATAACATGAATGACCTTGAATTTCTTTGCGCTGTGTAAAATAGCAACACTTGGAATAGCCAAGTATGAGGCTAGCCTCAGACCTCAGTTCTTTATAGCGCATGTGCACAGGTCATTCAAGAGTCAGGTGATTCACAAAGAAAACGAACTGACGTCTGACAGTTGCGTTTAGCCGGTTATAAGAACAACTTGACGTATAAATACATAAAACATTTGATAGGCGGGATAGAAATAAGTGCTCTAGGTGAAAATATTCCCAACAACATGTCTTGTTGTCCAGACGTGGTGGATTATTTGTTATTAAATGGATTTACTACTCTTATTTATGACGAAAAGGTAAGAATTAAAAGAAATGCCAGGCCTACACCAGCAATGCTTTCGTTAGTTTTTAAAAGTGGTAAACAAAACAGAGGGTTTTGTGATAACAATTATAAAAAATTCAAGTGGTTAACGGCATCAACAGTTAGAAACAAATTATATTGTTGTAGATGTTTATTATTTACTAATGATCAATCCTCAATTTGGGGCAGGGCCGGGTTTAATAATTTGCAAAATTTGTCGCGAGGTTTAGAAAGGCACGAAAAATCCCAGGAGCACATTTCATCTTGCATTAAATTCGAAATGTTTGGTAAACAAAATATTGTAAATTTCTTGGATTCTGCACATAAGAGAGAAATAGAAAATGTTAACGAAAAGGTCCGTGCAAATAGGGAAATATTAAAGAGGTTAATAGATGCCGTTATATAGTTATCTTCACAAGAAAATTCTTTCCGAGGACATGACAAAAAACGAGAATCGTGCAATAAACGAAATTTCAAAGAGCTGGTAGATTTTTTAAAAACTTATGACCCAAAATTAAAGAACTTTTTGAATAACGCCACTATTTTTTGAGACAATTCCGGTAAGCTTCTGTAGAATGATCATTTGCAGCACTTAAGCCATTGAGTTAGAAGGTAGGGAGAAGCTGTCACGTGATCAAAAACGGCATCATTTCGCCATCTTGTTACTACTTTTCCGTCAAATAGTGACAGTTTGTTTTCCGTGAGATTTATTGTGATTTTTACTGATAGTTTGTTAAATTTTAGACAATAAACATTAAAAGGACTATGGTGTCGTGTGCTAAAAGAAGTTGCTCTTCTAGAGATGGTGTTGACAAGAAGAAATTAACGGGAATAACATTTCATAGGTAGTGTAAACAACAAACAGAACCGTATTTAAAAAAACAGCTAATTAAATGTTATTTTAATATACTCAGGTTATATGTTTCATAGAATAGAAACAAATTGTTTATTTTAGGATAACATTGCACATTTTATATATCAAGGTAAATAAAAACTGTTAAAACTCTTGCATTTATTGAATTGAACATTTATTTACGTTATCTAGATAGACCGTTTCGTTGGGGTACAAAGTTCTTATTATTTTAATTAGTCCGAGTCTGGCAAAACCACCATATTGTTACTACATTTAGCCACGCCTATTGATGCTGTTTCTGTATAGGAAATTTGTATAGGATGTCGTCTCCCTACCTTCTAACTCAATGACTTAAACGCATAAAAACATTTTTACTAGAAACAAAATGAGTTAAGACCGCCTTTCAAATGTATCGCTTATTTCAATAGAAAAACGTTTTTTGTCAGAATTGAGGAAACGCGATTCATTTTATGATGAAATAATCAACCATTTTGCTAGTTCTTCCAAAAATCGCAGGTTACCAGTCATTTATAAAAATATCCAGGCTTTAAAGCAGAGATTAATATAGGTAGTTGTTATTTTAGAAAAAATATTTATTTGTTATTTATTTTTTAGGAAATATTTTTTATAATTCTCCATAATATAGAGTTCCGCGGTTATATTTTTTTTTATATAACTTCTTTCTAAAAACTATTTTAATTTCTATTAAAACTTATAATTTTACACCCCTGGCAGTGATAATGAATACAATTTTTTGTTTGTAGAAAAACACTTTAATTTTTTTACCAAAACTATTTTTATTTTTATTAAAAGTTATATAATTTAATTACAAGTGGGATAGTAGGACTCCTTTGGATACCGATACTCGAGTCGTAGGAACGAGAATTTCATGAGAATGATTTTTTCATCTCATCATATTTTCTATTTCCTTTTCATTCTATTCTTTTATTAGTTCTATTCTCTCAAGTCGTGAATCGGTATCCTGGCGAACAACCCATGGCAAAAAAATGTAACGCGCCGTTGTAATACATCAGGGGTGGTGGGGGAAATGTACATATTGCACATCAGTTGTCTTTCAGAATATCAAGCCTCCTCTGCAGACAATATCACGAGCCGCCACTGTTAGAGACATCCTTTTAAATAAGCTATCGCATGCACCCTCGATCCATTTAACAATTTTAAAGGGGTAGCTGTCACTCCAAGGTGATTGACGGGGGAGGTATAAAATTATGCTTAAAAAATGTCATTTTAGAATTAAAAATTGACGTGTTTTAGGATTTTAGTCATAAATTGTAAATTATGTAGATAGTTAATTTATCCGTTACGTTATGGACCTCCTCCCTGTATGTTGCATGACTCGAAAAGCTCAAATACGTTGAAATGTTTAAATTTTCGAATGAATATACTTAGTTTAAGATTTCAGCACCTACCGAAGGCCCATTGTGTCTTATATCATTACTCGACAAAAACAAATATATGGATTAATTGGTAGGTTTTATTTTAAGTCATTATATAAAAATAATACAATTACCATCTCTATAAATTCATAATATAAGAAATTAGAATAAATAAAATAAGTGTGTAGAAAGGCGGATTTGATGCTTCCGAGGATTCTCAAAAGGATCTGTTTTATGGCAATGGCTGGTCTCGAGTCCTTTTCTTCGCCTAATAATGACAGCCATACAGTACCTACGAAAATCACTAATGTTATTTATTTTAATAAATTTTATACAAGGTACGTTACATTTGCAGTCCTATAAAAGACTATGCACTAATCATATGGAAAAGTGATAAATTTGATATGCTAATTAAATGTGTCGATGGACATAAACCTCAGCTACAAAAGCATATACAAAACAATGAAAAGAAATTATAATAACTGGGTAATAATTATATATAGTTGAAAACACGAATCTTTTTTTCACGTCATCAATTTATGTAGGTGCTTATCAAAGACAAAGACAAACCTTTAGTGTTTTTTACTGATGTTTTAAGTTTCCTGTAATTATGTAAATTGTTGTGTAAATAGTTTGTGAGTGCTTTAGTTTTACTGTTTGTAAGGAAATTAATGTCAAAATGTCCGGCAAAAGACTGAATACAGTAGACAGAAACATGGTGGTGAAATTAGTCGAGTACTTTAATCAGGAAAAATGCAACAGAGGTCCCCTTTCATCTTTTCAAGCAGTCCATGAGGCGAATCGCAAAATTAAATGTGGCAGACAAACCAAGATCCCAGAGCCCCAGACCTACCTCATTTTAACAAAGCTAATCCTTTGACAATAATAGTGTAATATGTAGTTAAGAATGTATGCATATTTGCTAGCTTGAAAGCGGGGTCCTTTTACAGATAACAGGTACAAAAGGTACATAAAAACCTCACCACCTACGTTAAAGAATGATAGCTTGTTATACAAATATGTTTTCATATGCATGTAGTTAAATAAAGATATTATTATTGTTATTATTATTATTATTAGATTTCTGAAACGTCGGCGAAATATTTAATTTAAAAAAGCAACCTCTAAAAATACATATGGCAGAAAGAATTAGGAAAGAAGAAAAATTATAACAATAATAATTACCATTTAGACAAGATTTCTACTAACTATTTACTTCTTCCGATAATGGTTATATACATAGTAGTATTAATATGATTCTGCATTTCCAGTCAGTACTACTAGAGTAAAGTCAAATGAGGAAATGTGGGTAAATACCAAAATACCCAAATAAAATTGTATGAAAATTATGTAGATGATTTGTTCAGGCTATATAGACAAACAAATTGTAGAAATATTCTTCTATTATATAGGCAGGAAAGGAAAACTTATAAAAAATACTTGCGCAGTAACAAAAGAGAGAAATGACACAAAAATATTATCATCATCTAATAAAACAAAAACTGTGTGGAGCATTCTCAACGCTACCACAAATAAGCAAAAATCAGATAAACACGTAAAGTTAAAAAGGAACGACAACCATGAAGGGGAAATTAGTGATCCTGTCGAAGTAGCCAACATATTTAGTAGACAATTTACATTACCAGAGCAAAAACCCTCAATACCTAACGCTCCTATACTGCTCGGCCGACGCCAAGTATTTTTCTATCTCCAGTAAACCGAGATGAAATTCATACTATAATTTTAAACCTGCCAAGTAAATACTCGTCTGGAATTGATAACATTCCAGTGATGATCTTAAAAACTGTAAATGAGTATATTTGTGACCCACTCGTGGACTTAATAAATGAATGCCTTTTGTCTGGTGAGTTTCCCGATGATTTAAAGAGAGGGAAAGTTATACCGGCTTATAAAAGAGGGTCAAAAAATGACGTGCAATTATAGACACATCTCACTGCTCCCGGCCATGTCAAAGGTTATCGAATACTGTCCTTCCTAAGTAAACACGCCACCTTAGTGAAACACCAATATGGATTCCGGGAAAAAAAGTCCACCAAACTTGCAATCTTCAATGCATTAAAATAAATTCATGACGCGTTAGACAAAAGAAACAAAATTACTGGGCTGTACTTTGATATGTCGAAGGCATTCGACACCATAAACCACGAGACTCTTTACCTAAAATTAGCAAGCTATGGTATCAGAGGCAAATGTTTGGATCTTATAAAGTCTTATTTAACAAACGGGTATCAAGTAGTCAGTGTCAGTCAACACTACTTCTCAGGTAAAAACAAAATAATGCAAGGCATCCCACAAAGATCCGTATTGGGCCCTTTGATTTTTTAAATTTATGTAAATGATGTAAGTGAGAAACTAGGAGCAGAGTCGGTCTTCCAGTTTGCTGATGATACATCGGTTATCCTAGATAGCCCTGACTATCCGACACTACCGCGTAAATCCTCACTTGTTATCAATAATATGACTCAGTAGTGTAACGAAAATAGTCTTAAGCTAAATACTGATAAAACTTCTCTAGTTACAATTTTCAAAAACCAAAAATACAACTGAATCTTTATATGTTAAACTTGATTTAAAATCTATACCAAATGCTAACGTAACAAAATTTTTGGGAGTCACGATAGACACTACCCTCAGCTGAGACTATCATGTACACCAGTTAAATTCTAAATTAAGTGCAGCTTGTGGAGTTTTGAGAACGCTCAGAGGCCAGTTGTCCATCGAGTCGCTAAGAATATTCTATTTCTCCTACATTCAGTCTATCATTTCATATGGTATCATATTCTGGGCCTCCTCTGCTATCGCCAGCAAATTATTTACCACTCAAAAACGTATCCTAAGGTACATGTATAATTGTAGAGGAAACACCTCTTGCAAGCCTTTATTTAAAGAGCAGAACGTCCTGACTGTTCCATCATTGTATTACTTGAACCTTGTAATGTTTGTCAAAAGATATCAGAATGTATTTACAACAAACAAGAACAGCTACTCAGAGAATATGAATGTTGTGACAAGAAACGCTGACAGATTAAGGACGCCTCAGCACAACTCTGCCTTTTACGAGAAGGGACCTTATTATAGGGCTCTCACTGCTTACAATCAATTACCACTTGAAATACAGAACATAAATAGTGAACATAACTTCAGGGCCTCCGTAAGTATTTATCTACAGGATAAATGTTTTTATGGTTTCCACTGTTGGAAAAATGTAAATTTATAGTTATAATGTACTGCTCTCCGTCTCAATTCCTATGTTTTTAGCATGTAAACCCTAGGTAATTAAGTTTTAACTTATAAATTTGTAATTTGTACCTGACGATGCGTCGTCCATTTGGATGTAAACTATGGGAATAAAAGATTGATTGATTGATTGATTTATGAAAATCTATAGATACGTTTTTTTTATTCATTCTGCCACAGGCGATTATTTTGATATTTTTTAACGAATCTTTTTAGAAACTTTGACCAATTTAGAGCTAAGAATTTTGGGTACTATAACACGGACAGGTTATACATAAAGGAATATTTTTCAATAAACATTTTACCTTTATCAATTTTCTTCAAGGGCCTCCGTAACTCCTGCTACCTCTTCATCTGAAAATAACAGAGGCCGATAAGTAAACAAAACAATTAGGCGCAAATCGAAAAAAAAAAAAACAATAATTTAAAGACATCTGAAAGGTAAATGTAACTAAAAGTGTGCACATTTCTAGTCATCATCATCATCAACAGAAAAACCTTCACGTTTACACCATGTACAGGATGTGAAAAAATTGCCGAAAATTGAATTAAAATAATTTCCTTATTTGTCATCCGATTCCACTAAAAATCGTTATGCGAGAGTTTTCGACATTGTTGATTACAAACATCGGAATTGAGAAATTCAAAATGGCGGCATCAATATGACTGATTCAACTGAAAATCGATATCTGAGTGTTATCGAGGGCACAGGTTGCGAGCATCGGTCACATAGACCGATGCTCAAAAATTCAAAATGTTTGCGTCAACATGACTGAAAATTTATCATTTATTGTCAGATTCGATTGAAAATCGGTAATTGAAGGCAATTGAAGTCTCAGATTACAGTTATGCGATCGGAACTTTAAAAGCCAAATTGTATGATTTGCACCCCTAAAAATTGATCTGAAAATATGAAAAAAGTACACAGCATAGAACTAATTGTTATCTATTTTTTTGGTGTCGGATTCATTCGAATATCTGTCATAGTTTCAGAGAAAAACAAAGTTGTCGTTAAGGGTTGTTACCCTCATATCTTCCTTATAGGTGAAAGTAGAGGCCTGAAATTAACTATAGCAATACTTCAGGCAAAGAGCAATAATTAAAAGGTTAAAACATAACAATAGACGTCAGTGTATTTTTCATATACTAAACCGGCTAGTCCCTTTGAAAGGTCGTAGAAAGCCACTTTTTCACCAATCTTCCTCTTTCCATTGAGACATCACGCGCCCTTCTCTCTCACTCGACGTATTTATTTATTTATGAATTTTTTAAAAATCGATGTTTTTCGATCTTTACCAGAAAAGCCATTTTTTTTGTCGCTCGTGCCAAGCCGGATTTCCGGTTCCGCCATTGCAATTTAGTATTAGAATAAAATGCCAATCTTCCTCTTTCCATTGACATCTAGGACACGTATTTCACGAATTTACTTAATTATGAATGTTTACAAACTGCATGTTTCTAAATCTTCAAATTACCAGCTCGATAAGGCAGGGTACTGAGTACCCTGCCGGTTCTGAGTAGTCACAACCAATTAGATACTTTAGCAGAAAATACAAATACTTCCCAAGCTAGCATCAAGCAATGGTTTCATGCTAATAGTCTAAATTTGAATGAAAACAAAACACAAACACTAACACTAATAAGTATATTGAAGAAAATCTATATCATGAGAAATTAATGGAGGCAATAAACCTGTTGACTGAATTATTTAAAAAAGAAACAAATGACATTAGAGAACTAATTAAGAATGAACTAGATGCGAGAATAAAAATGAAACAAGCAATGTAAAATCCCAAGTTACAAATATAATTGAAACAAATAAGGACTTAATTAGACTTTTAACACGAGATGGAAATGCAAGAGAAGTAATGAATGATACAAAAATTTTAAACAAAGTAAGAAATCATATGCAGAAGCATCGAAAAGTAATGAAGTAGTTGTTATACAACCCAAGTAAACTCAACTATTTATGGAAACTAAAACAGTTGTTCAAAATGAGGTAAAGCCAGCTGAAATATCTGTAGGGATATCAAATATTCATAAATTAAAAAATGGAGGGGTAGCGATATCATGCAAAAATAAAGAAGAGGTTCAAAAACTAAAAAATGAAGTGGAGAACAAACTTGGAAAGGACTATAACATTAAAATACCAAAACAGCGGAATCCACAGAAAAAAAATGTTGGGCTTAGTCAGGAATTATCAGAAGATATTAAAAAAGGCATAAAAAACCAAAATGAAATTTTTTCAAATCCACGTGATGAAAAAGACGAAAACAAGATATTTTATAATTGCTGAAGTTAATAATGAAATGTTTCAAGAAATTATGCTGAAAAATGAGGGTGAACTAAATATTGGATGGGATAGGTGTTCTGCGTATGAATACTTTAATGTTGTAAGGTGTTACAACTATAAAATAAATGATTGCAAAAACGAACAAACGTGCCTAATGTGTGGGAAATCTAACCACAAGACAATTGATTGTACCAACGAGAAACTTATGTGTATAAACTGCAAAGAAAGTAATGAAAAATTAAATTTTAAAATTAGATACAGATCATACAGTGTATGATGGTTCATGCTCCGTCTTATAAAGGATTATAGAGTCAATAAAAAGGAAAACAAATTACTCAAGTTAGCAATTAAAACCAGTAGAATATCGTGATATTCAACTTAATTGTGATATAATATACACAAATATACAAAGTTACCTAGCTAACAAGTCTGAAGTTACAACAAATATCTTATGTTATAATCCTGCATTAATTCTATTCAGTGAAAGTCGTACTACAAATGACGTGGAAAATTATGAACTTAAATTGTTTAACTACAACGTTGTGAGATGTGATTCAACCTCCCGACACACTGGCGGTGTACTATTATAGGTACATTAGAAAAGATATTAGTTTTTCTGTAAAAAAAAGTTATGTTATTGAGGGTAACTACTGGTGTCAAACAATAGGTATAAGTTATAATGGTTTTAAATTATTAGTTACTGCATTATATCATTCTCCAAGTTCTAGTAATTCGTTATTTATAAATGATTTTGAAAATATATGTGAAGAAATATTTGATAATAGTATAAAGATTATTCTAGTCGGGGACTTTAACTTAAATTATGCAAGTAATGAATATTATTGCACTAAAATAAAAAATGTTTTTAATATGTTCGGCATTCAACAAAATGTAAGAGATTTTACTAGATGTACACTTAATAGCTCAACTATTGTAAATTATGTTCTCACGAATTTTGACAAGGTTGTCACTGTGGTTCATGATGTACCCAAAATTACTGATCATTCTGTTATCTCTATTAATTTCTATAACAATAGTATCCACATTGGCAAGATCATAAACCTATCAAATAGAATGCAAATTACAAAAATTGATAGCACTTTTTGTAGCGCTTTTAGCAATGACATTGGTGTACCTCAAGGGAGTGTATTAGGGCCGCTCCTCTTTTTAATATATATTAATGATATAACATTTTTCCATAATTGTGAGTTTATTCATTTATTCGCAGATGACACACTCCTTTCAGTCTCAAATAGTAACCTCGATTTGGCTCTATCAAAAATGAATAGTTCCCTAAAAATGATCAACACCTATTTCAGGACAAATAAACTTAAATTAAATATTGGTAAAACGAAAGCAATAATATTAACTACACCATACCCAACAACATTTTTAGTCTTGTAAACAACGTAACGACGTCGTTACGATGTAAAATACAACTTACTTTTAGTCATGACGACCGTGTTACAACCCTTTTATGACCCGATTTGGACAGTTTGAAAAGGGTTGTCACGACTTTTCATACAACTCTTATATGACTTAATTGGATGTCATAAAGAAGTCGTTAGAAGGTCATGACAACCTTTATTAGGACCTTCATACGACCAAACAGTCTTAAGGATTGAATGCGGTATTGTCGCATAAAGGTTGTTATATAGTCATTATAAGGTCACAACAATCTGATCTGACTTCGATATGACCTATGGTCTGATTCTCTACGCATGCGTGTCTGTGAATTTCGTTCAAACACAACAACAGAACATAACGAGTCGGCATGTACTGTAAATATTTTGCCTATACGTATGTCTTGTATTAATTCGTTTACAATACGGAAAATAAAAGCTCAATAACCAAACTGCTAATAAGTATGAACCATGTGTTATTTAAGAAAATGTTAAATATTTAAATCGATTTCTAGCAATGTTATGATGCTGGGGATTAATTTTTACTGTAAAAGTGTCGAAGATACCCCAAAAAACACAACGCACCCTCAGAATAATAAAAATGAAAGAAACTTTGAGAATTCAAGAAAAATAAAGGATTTTTAAATATTAGTTTCAATGGGCTACAATGTGTACACATTTGCAGAGAATAACAGAAAATATCAAAAAAACACATTTTCTAGTCAAACTTATATGTAAAAAGCCTACAAACTAAATTTTAAGTTTTAGTATTTTTGACTGTCAAAGATGGACGCCAAATTTGGTTGAAATTCCAACAGAAAATATGGCTGACACTGCTTATGACCTAATAGTTATAAATTTGTATGTGAAACTACCAAGCAGATGTAAGACTGTTTTTAAATTACTCTGAAGTCATTTTATATTTTAGATACGAACATAGAGTCTTATTCACCATAGAGTAGTGACGAGAGACTGCCCAATGGCGTGTTCACACCGTTCGCGTTCCCGTGACTCAATTGTCGTTTCATATGATTATATTGTGTGTATTAAACTTATGTTAGTCTGTTAGTAAAAGTAGGAGAGTGAACGTCTCTTACTCTTAGAAAATTTAAAGATGAATGTTACAAGAGATTGGTGTGAATACAAACAGCCAGGGACCTATAGAAGGGCAGTTAAAAGAAATGTAGGTAAAATATGCAGTGACAATGTGGTTACACAAGAAATCTTTGAGAGAAACTCGGTTGTTTGTCTAATTAAAAACAAACCAAATGAACCCGCCTGTAGTGTTAGACAGTATCGATACTTTTTTATATCGATACTTGAATTAAGAATCGAATAAATATTTGATAAAAGCAATCACTATTTTTGTCTTGTTTTAGTCTTGAATATCGATCAATATCTAATCGATTCTATTTATAATAATTTCTGGCGTTTTATGCAATTATCAATAATACCGAATCAAATAGAATAATTATTTCGAATATAAGTGTATTTCGAATAAGCGCTAACATCAGCATTTGATATTTTTATTCATGAATCGTATCGAGGTCGTATGAACCTCTATTACGACTGTCACTTTTTTAAGTGTAGGGTTTATGTTTATGGGTCGTATCGAGATCGTATTGATTATTGGTATAACTTCTGTTACTGTTATCAATATTTGGACGCCATGTTTTCATTTGTGGATCATATGGAAGTCGTATTCAAAATCAATATAACCTACTTTATGACTCCCCTCCATTTCAGGTACTATCTCCTGTCAAGGTCCTATTAAAGTCTTATCATGTTTTTTAATGATTTTAGTATAACTATCTTCCTACAAGGTTATCATGAGGTCACATTATTTCATTTAACGACCTTAATACAACTATATTCGTTAAGTCGTGATAGACATTTTATTGTAGATGATATCAACCTCTTTACAAACTCATAACGACCTCTTAAAGACCATTCACCGTAGCGTCAAATTAGCCATCTTATACATAGTATAGAACTGTCATGCGACGTGGAATTTTGATAGTCCCGAGTATATCCTTATAACGACCTTCATATGATCTACAGTCGTTAACATTATTTTAAAAACCATTGTACAACTAATTGGGCACGTAGACTAAAAACTATAACTCAAAATGTTGCTTGGGATAAAGGTATAGAAACATCGGAATAGAGCAATGCAAGTTAAGCATCGATAACAATGTCATTGAAATTGTTACAAAATATAAGTATCTAGGCTTTATGCTAGATAATTACCTATCATTTAATTCACACTTTTCATATACTTATCTATAAAAAAATGTGTAAAGGATTGTTTTCTTGAGCAGAATAGCGTTACGTCTATCAACTTCCTCAAAAATTACAGTGTATAACGTTATAATACAACCACATTTTGATTATTGTGCCAGCCTACTTTATTCCCTCGATTTAAATAAATTATCAGCATTACAAAAATTACAAAATCGTGGTATGCGCATAATACTTAAATGTAGTAAATATACAAGTATAACATTGATGCTTAATACATTACAGTGGATTTCAATATCTGAGAGATTGTATTTAAACGCCATGATATTTATTTTTAAAATACTAAATAATTTGTTACCTTCCTATTTTGCTGAGTTTCTCATTTACAATTCTCAAATACATAGTTATCCAACTAGAAAAAATTCTAATTTTTATTTGCCAAAGTACCACTTAAATAGATCTATGAAATTTTTATTCTATAAAGGCCTTAACGACTTCAATAAATTGCCAGATGTTATTAAAAACGCCAAATCAGTTCCCGAGTTTAAAGGTAAACTTCTTACTTATATTAAAAAGTAAAGGGTAGTACAGACTAAACATTATCTAGAACATGATTCAAAGAAGGTGAGCATTAAGTATTACATTTATTAAATTACCTTAGGTATTACATATTTAATAATTATTTTAAATTGCCATTTTCATTGTAACAGATGTTGTGCAATAATTAAATTACGTTAGGTGTTACATTTTTAGTAATTATTTTTATTTTTAAATTACCATATTCATTGTAACATATGTTGTGTAATATGTATTAATTTAATAGTTTTTGTAAGTATATTAGGATATTAGTCCTATTCAATAAAGCCATTAATTTATTCATTCATTCATTCAATAATATCAATGAACCCAATCATGTTAAATTTTCAGGCGTGGGCTTGAACTCTGTACTGACCTGGGAAAATCACATACATAGCTAGCTTATCACAGAGATTAATAAAAAACATATTTTTTATTCGTACTTTGTCCAAATCAAGCCGGTAAGAGTACAGAAATTTGGAATTTGGTGTATATACTAGAAACTAAAGCCTCAGATTTATTTCTAATATTTTTCAAACCCCGCCATCTCCGCTCCATTATTAATGGGATTGATAACATAGAATTGAGATATTCACTTGAAAGTTAGGACAATTATTATGTATGTAATGACATCAGATTGAGATGATTCCATTGAAGGGGTGGGAGGTGGCAGGTTGTGAATAGGGGAAAATAAGTAGGGTAAACTAGATACGTCATTTTTATCGTATATAGTGGAAACCAACACAACTTTTCTATAATATCTGCCCCAAATATTAAAATTCTATTACCAATAATTTCCACGTACTAGAGTGCAGGTCTAGTCAAGATGTTTCCTTTAAAGTGACTTGAATGAAAAATCTGGATGTGGAAGTAATGATTCCTTAGGCAGCGGTTTTTGTAAATATGTTAGGATATTAGTCCTATTCAATAAAGCCATTCATTTATCCATTCATTCATTCATTCATTCATTCATTCAATAATATCAATGAACCCAATCATGTTAAATTTTTAGGCGTGAGCTTGAACTCTGTGCTGACCTGGGAAAATCACATACATAGCTTATCACAGAAACTATTAAAAAACATATTTTTATTCGTACTTTGTCCAATTCAGTACTCTAAAAACACTTATTATGGCCTACTATGGATTTTTTCATGCCATTATTTCCCACGCGATATTAAATTGAGGACATGCGCCTCGCAGTACACAAATTTTCGACCTCCAACGCAAATGCATCAGTCATTGCACGACTTAAATTTAGTCCTCTAGTTGTGAAATAAGATTTCACTATCGCTTGACTAATTCAATCTTATTACTTATATCGATATTGAGGTAACAAGAACAAATTATGAATTTAACGGTATTTTTAATATACATCAACATGGATATAAAGTATGAGATTCAGTTAACAGGAAGACAGTGAAATTTTATTCCAGGCTACAAAAAAATGTTAATTTCTGGAAGGAACAGTTAGCACAGGGAAGTAAAGCAAGTCTCTCATTTGCCATTTTATCTACGCTATAACCAACCGAGACACTGCGGAGAGGTTATACATAAGGGACCATTTTTCAATAAACTTTTTACCTTTTTCCATTGCGCCTCTTAGCGTCCGTTTTTTGACTGCGCCTCCTCCGACGTTAACTGAAAATAACAGAGGCCGATAAGTAAATAAAACAATTAGGCGCAAATCGAAAAAAAAAAAACAATTTATAGACTTATTCATCTGAAAGGTAAATGCAAATAAAAGTGTGCACATTTCTAGTCATCATCATCAACTGAAAAACCTTCACGTTTACACCATGTACAGGATGTGAAAAAATTGCCGAAAATTGAATTAAAATAATTTCCTTATTTGTCATCCGATTCCACTGAAAATCGGTATGAGAGGGTTTTTGACGTCGTTGATTACGAACATCGGAATTGAGAAATTCAAAATGGCGGCATCAATATGACTGAAAATCGATACACTCAATATTATCCACCTTTTTTCAGTGTGCCTTAAATTAAATGTCATTTTATTATAGTTTATCGTATTGGTGACGTTTATTTTTATTAGCTGCTAACTATTATACTTCTCACTATAGTTCGTTATTCTGTAGATGAAAAAAAAAGACATGTATGATGTTTACATTAAATGCTTAAATCCTCTAGATTATTTCTTATGGGGTTTCTTAAAAAACAAAGTCTAGTACAATGTGGTCGAAGATGTCAATGAATTACGTAGGAGAATTGTTGAAGCTTTCACCCAAATTACCCCAAATATGATTGCTAAAGCTACTAAACAAATATCTAAGAGAACGCGACTTTGTATTCAGAGGAATGGTGGTCATTTTCAGCAATTTTTATAAAGTTACTTGTTCACACACCAAGTTACTATGTTTTTAGAAATTTTATTTATTGCTTAAAGAAATACAATTGTTAAGTTGATAATGATTTTTTATTTCGTGCCTATTTTGCACAATAATATTGAGCAGAACTAGACTAGTAAAGTTAGTCAATTCATTGGACTGTTCATAAAATAAACTTTTAACGCTTCAGATGATGAGTCACCCCTTGTACTGCTTAACAAGCAAAACAATTTTGTGAAGGGCAATGCCAATAAAATGAAGGGTGATTATTTTTCTGACGAAACGTCAAGTCAAGTGTGACATACCCACGAATTTAGCATTTCAAATGCTTTAAAAATTTTAACTAAAAAAGACAGGTCCGTATTTAAAAAAATGTTGATTGTGGCACTGGAGAGGCGAAACGTTGTAATAAAAATTTAAATATGACCAGTTGCAGCAAAGTCAATTTATAACAAAATATTCAAATGATTTTTTAAATTTTTTTGTCGTAATAACAGCGCTAGAGAAAAAACAGGAAATAAGCTATTTCGGGTTTTATCGTGATATCTCCGGAACCAGTCGGAATATTTTTAATTTTTATAGCCCATTTTATTGACCCTCAAAATACGAAACTTTTTTCCAGACTTTATAATTGCTGTGGTTTACGACATAGCAATACTGTACAATATAAAAAGTAGCCCCCCATATACCGTAAATGGCTAAAAAACTGTCGAATGTTGAAGAAATAATAATTTTGACTAATTTCATATAAAAGTACATAGAATAAGCTATCTTTTGCCGCCAAGCACGTTTAGATTCGACTCGTAAGACATGAGATATATGGATTTGAAAATTTCAGAAAATTTGACTGAAACTGGAATTTCAGCAAAACTATTCAATATTTTTAGCTGAAATTTGGAGGGCGCTTTTTGCTTGATGATGGCTACTTTCTCTCCAAATTTCCGACAAATCGGTCAAGATTTGACCAAACTATCCAAAATGTAATTTCTTCTATTTTTTTAATATATACATCTATATCAGAAGGGGGGATGGTCGTATCGTCGCCAAATTTGAACTGGAAGTTCCCTCAACATTGACAATAAAAGGATACTATTTTGGTTCCTTAACTCATTAAAAAATGTCCAAAATACCCGTTGGCCAAAAAACATGGTTGCACCCCTTCGCGGAGGGACAAATTTCGGAATTTTATTATTCTTACCAAAACAAACACTCTACACTGTGTCGCGTTCCATCTTCAAAAATTTGCCAATCTGACTTTTTTTTCACTACTTGACAACTAATATATACATAAAAAACAAAACATAAGTACAATATATGTATACGAAAAAAAATGCGTCAAATACAAAGTTAAAAAAACAATAGAGATGAAACAGATAGCAATGAAGCAAGTGTAAATATATATAAAAAAAGACATTGACAGAAAAAAATTCATTCAATGTATAACAGTTTCTGTCTAACAAATAATTTTTAAGTTTCCTTTTAAAAGAGACGTAGACCTGTATCACAGAGTAATACAGAGTTTTCACTCAATGCTATTCCCTATGTTCACAGTTTCATTTTTTGTCGTGTGACGTATACCTGCCCAGATTATGCGCAGAAATGTTCCTTGCGATAGACAGGGTTGGCTTCAGCTCCATAGCTACTTTAGGCAGGGGTGGTATTAAGTATTTATTTCATTATGAAGGTGATAAATAAAAGTTGTTAAATAAATTCTCATCAATCATAATTTTGTAACATTCACGTTAACAAATTACTTTCCCTTTTTATTGTACTTACATGCATCCCTAACCAAAATAAACCGAACTCTACTGAATTATTTAGAATTTAAAAAATATTTCATGGAAAATCGACAAGACAATATATGAAATTGAAAAACTTTTATCCAACCGAAAATTAAAAGAACATATCTTTACAAGGATAAACAATCATACTAAAACATAACAAAATATTAAAAGTTGTATTTCTTTTTATTCCAGTTTATTGTAAAAAATGTAGATTAACACAAAATTGATAGTTGAAAATTTGTACATAAAAGCTTCTAATTGTTTAAAAGATGCATAGATTTAAGTTTTGTGAGTAAAATTTCTGAAAATCTTCCTAGTAATAGTTTATTTCCAACATTTTCATATTAATACTTTCTAATATTAACTAGGAATAAAGTATCTATGTTTGATTTTTAAAATTAACACTCAGAAGTAGAAAAGTATATATTTATAGAAATACGCATAAATAGCATACAATTGAACAATATAACACACTGAACGTGGGTATATACAGAGTATATTGATTGTAAATGAAATTAAAAAAAAAAACATCAACAAAAATATTTAGATATTTCGATAACTAAATAAGTATTCAAAATAAAAGTTATTACAATAGTTTTCATAAATAATGGTAAAGTACATAGATATTTTTATAATTCTTGCCAGTGTTACTGCAAAATAGACTAAGTTACAGAAGACAGTCTCAGTTGTCTCGGAAGAACAAATTTTCATGTGTGTGTGTGTGTGTGACAACAGGTGCCATTTTTTTTATGGTATCACATGTTATTTTGAAAAGTGATCTTCACAAAATTGAATAAATCCACCTTTTTACATTTTTCTCCTTTTCGACTGACGTTCCTGATGAAATAATTTTCTTTTCAGTTTTATGACTTCTTCCCTAAATTTATTTTTCCATGGGCAATAGGAAGTAAAAAAGACGTTGCAGTCTGGGTCTGATGAGCAGATGTATCTGAAAATAAATAGTTTCTGTTGTACATAATTGGTCAAAAAAATATTATGACTATTTCGTTTTTTATTTCTAATATTTATCATGAAGTAAACGGTGTATGTTGGATATACACGAGAAAAATTTGAGTCATATCCACAAACTAAAATAACAAAAAAAAAATGAATTTATATTATGATACACTGTATACGTCTATACAAAATAAATATAAAGAATTTTAATTTTCCTTGCATAGAGCCCACTTTATTTCATATATAATATGTATACAAGAACAATAAAAAATTGTGGATATAACATAACCTAACGTTGAAATATGAACCGTATCGAAACTAGTTAAGGCATAGTTAGAGTGTGATGTGCATAAACAAAGAAACATACAAACAAATGTACGGATCAAATAAGGCATACCTTTTTCTTTTCTGATAGGAAATTAAAAAGAACTTTTTAAGATATTCATCATTTATTTATTGCTCTTCATATTTAAGGATGAATTTCAAATTAAAACAAAATCGTAAAATACCAAATAACTTTCAGTATACATTTTGAACTCTTTAGAAACGAAAATATAACATACTAAAAGGAGGAAATTAATGACTCATCAAGAGTATCAGTACTTGAACTCGATCCCGGTTGTTCTACGGTAGTAGCAAAGATTAAGGAATTAACGTAGTAGTCACCAAGTGGGAGATAATAAATATGCTTTATCAATGCTGCTAGAGCACATCTGTGATTTACATGCAATATGAAAAATAATTTAAACAAAAAAAAAACACATTTAATTTGAGTATACCTACTTAACCGATTATAACCTTACTAAAATATTTGTTTGTTTATACATTTCTAACAACTTGGTTGTTTTAATAAAGTTAATAAATTGAAATACATCTATGCACTTTAACAAAATTTTAGCCATTTATGTCCCTACTAAACATTAAATAATAAATAATGAAAATGAAGTATAGGTACCTATACCTAATGAATTTCGAAACTTTTCTTAAATTATTATAATGGTCTTGTCTGTGTAAGTATTTAATAGTTGATTACAGACTTGTAAGTTAATTTATGATAGTCTTACCTGAATCTGACAGACTTGAAAATTGATGGTATATAGGTACCCATATAATGTTCATTTAACTTGTTTTTCAAAGAATATGAAAACATCTCTCCACCGAAAGGCAAGCTGCACACCTTGCACATATACGAATGGGGGATTTTATTATATTTCCACGCCCATAATTCTTTGCCCAGCTAAACATCTAATAAAAAAATATAATTAGGTATACTTATGCTTTTATTTAATTATTAATTTCTTTTTACCTCTCATTATCCTTAGGGAACCTGAATAATATGATATTCATTACTTTAGAAAACAGTCACCCAATTAAAAAACACTATTATAAACGTATAAAAACAATTCTACATAGAAAAATATTGTGAAAAATGTTGAAATTATGAAATGTCTCAGAGCCTAATCACGACGTTCGACGTTCAAGCAAATACTGATTGATATGATGCGCAGATCATTTCTAAATCGGTACCTGCCCAGAGTGGAGGAGAGAGAGACAGAAAATTATGCCATGAAACGTCATAAGTGAAAACTCTGTATTTAAATCTACTCTGTGCCTGTATGTGACTGTTATACTAAATCTAAGGTTATCTAATTATACAATATACATATATATTCTCACATTTTCCTAAACAACTTTTTAGTATGAAATGCGTATGCTTATATAAAATAAAATTTCAGTGCTTTTCTGCACTTCAGGCGATTCACAATAAGAAAAAGGGTAATAACCATTAAAACTTATCCTGTCGACATTACCCCTCTATAGAATTTGGGGTTGTATCGGAGTCGGAGGATTTTTCCATTGCACTACTCACTAACAGTAATAGAGAGAACTGATCACAGACTACTCCAGACGTAGCACTCAATACAAAAATTAGTACCGCAATAATGTTCTATCTTCCTTAATTCTGTGTTCTACTCTCTCTTTCTCCTTGCAAAACAAGGGAAGATGTCGCTTCGGACTCACTTGCAAAATGCTGGAAATCTCAGTAGATGGAGCCACAATCTGCCTGTCTTCGACAGGTGACGTCACGAGAATATACAGGGTGTCCCATATATTACGCATATACAGTGTCTCCCAAAGAAATGCTCAGACGAAAATGCTAGAAAAGGCACGATATTTGATCGATAAAAAACCTATATTGTCAGGGTAGAAACGGCTTAGTGTTTATTTGGTGAGGCTTTCAATTTTCCTCTCTTTAATTAAGAATTGAGTCTTAGTTCTTAAAGTATTTCGGTAAAATAAACATGTACCTGTTTTTTTACTTAAGGTTATAAAACAAATTATTTTGATAAAAGAAAGATAATGTTTGTGGCAGAACAAATCAAAATGTAAATTTCTGTTGGTATTTATGTATCAAAAATAAACACTATGGAGGTTGCCAGTGGATTGTGATAGAACTACATCGCAATTTTGTCACGTAAAAACACATATTATAATGTTATTTTTTTTACTATATGAGCAGTGACGGTATAAAAGATACCCTGCTTATGACAAATAATAATTTGTTGACGGGGTTATAAACTTAATTAACTCAAAAACGCATTAAATTGCTTTGCAAAACATTTTTTTATGTAACTTAACTGAATAGTGTTTAAGATCTATGACACAATTTTGATCTAAATAGGAAAAAATTGAAAAGCCCACCAAAGAAAAAACAAAGGCCCTCACAAAATAGGTATGTTATTGAACAAATATCGTGTCCTTTCTTCCATTTTCATCTGAGCAGTTCTCCCTCCTGAGTCTCAGCTGCGACAGATGGCAATGGTATTCAAATAAAAAAAAAACTCTTACGAAGTATCTTTAATTTAAAATATTTTGTAATATAGATAAACGATAAACATAAACTAAGAGTACCTAAATTATATATATTTTTATATAGTTGATATTATATTTTGTAAAAAATTTACCTACGTTTGCACAATTCTTTCGTAATTTGAAAGACAAATATTAAATTTCACTGTTATGAACAATTTCCAGTTTTTGCATTTTGTAAACAATTGACTGCCATTTCAAAACCTGACCGTCTCGGCTAATCAGCTGATCCACTCTTATTAAAAAGAATATATCACTGTCAGTAATTTTATACACTATGTACTTATCGCTAATTGCCACAGTTCATTAATACTGAAAAATTATGAGGTGAAATCACTGAAAAATAAATACACTTCTCTAAAGTTTATTTGTTTATACCTAAAACAACAAAAATAATAACCTAATTAGTGAACCACGGCTATGCATACATTTACTTCTGCCATCTACAAGATTTATTCGGAACCAAATTAGTTTTCATACAAGAAGGACTAAAGTGCTCTACTACGAAAGTAGTTTCTGTACACACCACACTGCAAATATGCATGTAGCGTCCCGCCCTCTACGACTGCTTTAGCAGAAGAAAGACAAGGATAAATTTATGGTCAATTTAATACGTGGAAGTGACATAGAGCAATCGGCATTTCTTTCCAATAAAGTAAACAGTCTGTAGTAGTCTGTGGAACTGATCGATCAGAGCGACCACATTTTGAAAACCAAATCTACTGGAAGTATTAGCAGAGATCTACTAAAAACTACTAAAATGGTTTGAAAAAATACTAAATATCTACAAAGGCGGATACTGACTTACCGACGAGCAGGAAACTAGAATTTGACGTCCACTAATTATGCTTTTCCATTGATGAAGGATAGAGGACGTCACCTGTATGGGTTTTAAAAGGAAAAAATCTTATTTTATAGAAAATATTATCATTGATTAATTAATCAATGATATTATATATTACATAAAAGATAAAAAACAACATAACAATCAATACAAGCATAATGATGAGGAAAAAATAAGAAATAAAGTCATAAAATACATAAAAAGTAAATCCTTAATACAAGTGTTTTAAAAAATAAAATATTTACCTATACATTTAAAGGTACGTGAGACAATTATTTAAAAACATGAATTATTATCGTTATTAGGATTTGGATGAGCCTATAATGATAATAGTCATTGTCTTATTAAATAAAGACAACGACGTTGTCTTTATTTAATAAGACAATTACTATTATCATTATAGGCTCATCCAAATCCTAATATTTATTGTTCTTATATTGTCATTTTGTAGGTGCTGTTTTTAATTAAATTGTGCAAATTTAAAATATCAAATGGCACTATTTATTGACACCCTAATATTATTTTGACATGTACGCCTGCGCAGTTTGAACCGCAAATAAGGATCCTTTATTAAGTTAAGGATAGTGCTTGTCCTTATTCGTGAAGGAATACTGCAATGCGTTAAATTTACAGTATGTTGACATTTGGCAACTTTCAACAATACATAGATAATATATAACCTATAAGTATCTGATCCGATTCCATATTGAATTTTAATAAAACAGTACACATGCACTAGAGCACAAAAGATAGAAAAAATATATACAAAAATTATTTATTTATTAATTTTGTAAGGTTAGGGAATGAGTGCGCAAGCGTCGAATTGCACAGAAATAATTACACGAAAAACGAAGCAAGTGTTCCAATAACTAACATTTCGTTGATAAAATAAGGATGATGCGCTAATAAAATAAGGTAGCCCCAGCCCCTTAATACTGCGTGGCAGTATTTGAAATTTCCAATAATTCCCTATTAACTATATACTATGAATTTCGTTCGTAACTTGACGCCAAGGAAAACCTGTCTCTCTATCCTTTAAGAGGACTTTGGGTATGGTGCGCATGCCTTAGTGATGCGAGATTGTGATCGTTCAACTGAATATAGAAGGCAAATTGTCACAATCTAATCGCAGAAATTGGCCGCATGGCCACTGACCTATTACAAGAGCGCGATGTGTCGTCGGAGCGTGCGCGTTGGATCCAAAGTCCTCCATAGAGATGGAAAACTATCTCCTTCTCTAGCCTCAATTCCGTACATAGACAAGAGAGTCTAGAGAGACCGAAATGCGAAAACTTCGAGCATGCGCATTACCTTGTAAATGTGTAATAAATTCATGCAAGTGGAGAAATTGAAATATTTCCTGTTATTTTGTGGTAAAAAGGCCCCGCACCCCCCATTTTTTTGTCTGCGACGCTAATACTGCCTGCGGCGCTATTAATATTAACAATTAGATATCAAAATAAAAACCTACTAACCTAACCCAAAGAAATCACACGAAAGAATGAAATTATTATATAAAAAGAAGGAAAACCTAAAGAAATCAGAAAAGAATTTGTAAAAAAATATATTAATCGTTACAGAATTTAAAAAAAAATTGCAATGACATATGAATTTGAACCCGGACCCCTCGCGCCAGAAACTAAAGCGTAACCTATGCGCTAACCATCTCGCTGGAAGTAAACGCTAGAGCAAAGAAGAAATAGTCAAACTAATGATATCACGTGTTGGGCGTGTTGAAGCTTTCGCATTTCGGTCTCTCTAGACGCTTCTCGTACATAGTGGCTTATGGCGTGTTACCAGTATATAGATTACGTATATGATTGACACTAATAGGAGGAAAATCGGAAAACAGCAAAATCAACTGATTATAGTGCAATCTGTAATCTTTATTTGTATTAAGAAGCAGAATTGAAGAAACCTGTAATTATGATTTATATCAAGTATTTATACTTAGTTGGAGTTACAACATACTTTTCTACGATTGTTTCTTTACCTTTAAATTATTATTCCACCAAGAGATGTCGACAGTAGTCAATCCTACTAAAATCTATTAAATAAAATTTGTCTACTAAAGTTTCCTAATTTCCATAAAAAAACTACTAAAAAAGTAGAAATCTACCAAATGTAGTCACCCTGCCAACGATGCAAAATATTTTACAACTGTTTTAGTTCATACTATGACTCTAAGCGGCGCTGCTGATACCGGCGAAACAAACAAATATGCATAATTGCCTCGTGATCGTGACGTGTTCCATCCCCATTGGTTGCATTTTTCAGGAGAATGCCAGCGGTTTTCTCGACTTCAGTTGTATATATCTATATATAAACTCTTTATAATCTATGGTTTTATACCTATGTAATTTGCGTAAAGTGTATTTACATTTATTCGAACATTTGAATTAATATAACTCATAAACGGTTTAGTGAATCCATTTGAAGTTTATGGTAGTGTATTATCAAGTTTAAGAGAACAATATCCTAATATCCAATTATTCTAAAATCGATCAGAAAACTCCTTGTGTATTGTTAATAATTTTACGCACGAAGGGGTCTGGTGAACTAAGCGCACGTGAACAACACATGTATTTTTTGTTTTAACGCGGTGTCAGCGGCACATATTCAGCGGTACTATATACGCGTAATTAGTGATGACGTCACTTGACGGATTATAGCTTTGGTTCGGTTCTAGAACTAGAACAGTTCCCATCATGCGCAGTAAAGAAACAGTACACTAAAATTCATCATTTCTTAAACTGCGCAAGACGGGAACGGTTCTAGAACTGTGAAAATTTAAAACCAAAACATGACCAAAACAAACCTTATGTCAAATTGTCAAGAGACTGAACCCAAACAAATATTTGGAAGTGGTTTGTCATATGATAATACATAGTATAAATAGTAATTTTATTCATCTAAATTCAGAACTCCGTTATTTGACGGTTCAGCCATAAGATTGTCGCGCATGCGTGTCAAAATACCCTGAAAAGTTGGTGTCTCAATAAGGCACAACAAAGAAATTCATTTTATAAAATAAAAAATATATATAATTTAAATAATAATGCTTTTATGATCATCGTCGCCAATACCAAAACCTGGTGCTCTATTAAGAATGTTTTCAATATATAGTGTGTCCCAAGTTGGTTTGTTCAAAAAATTGAAGACCAATACAGATACATGATGCGCGTGAACAAAATACTTCAATCATGCGATTGAAGGTCCCGGGGATCTGCGTCGCCGCCAAAGAGTTTAACAAATAGAGGAGACAAGCTCCATAAGCGGCGTAATGCATAAGCAGCGGTAGACTGTAGCCTTCTCATCCTTCTCACACAGTTCGTTCTCTCTTTGTCGCACAGTACATGATGGGAGGTGACAATGACAGTATGACAGATGACAATAGGTGTATTATACCCAACTTCGTTGATTATACCAACCTGGGGCTTATGGGTGACTTAGTTTTTCTACAAACTTTACAAGTAGGTATAAACCATTGTCCCAAAAAAAATAATTAATATACAAATTAAATTAAACGTTATAAACAGAAGAAAAATTTGAGAAAACACGTGTAATTGTAAATAAAGCAGAACGCTATTCAAAACAAAGATTCAAAATTGACGGTGTTTGTGAAATCAAGGCGCGTCGAGTAAGGCTGTGTTGCTTTGTAAAACAGAGTGCAGAGAGGGTACGAGGTGTGCGACAAGAACGAAGAGCCTACCGTCTCCAAGGCAACCAAACCGCAACTCCCGTCAAATCGCCGGCTTGTCGTCTCTATTTATTAAACTCTTTGGTCGCCGCAGTAGAAATCTAGTATTAAAAGTGTGTTGGTGATTGAGTCAGAATGCTTTTTGCGGACGGTATGCGCCGACGCGTTTTTTCTTTCATTTGTCTCCCGTAGAGGGAGGTCTTGGATTAGTGCAGAATTTCAGAGCCGGTCTCCAGCGACTCCAGCAATTCTCTCGTTTTTTAGCGGTTGTCTTGTGTAGTACTTTGTAACATAAACAATTCATGATAAGATAAAGCAATATAGTCCAGTCTTATTTTTCCTGTTTGTTACCTATATTTTGAGTAAGTACCTTGTTCTTGTCTATTCTGTAAAATATACTATAAAATATAAATATCGCCGACAACTCCGAGTTTTGGGATCTTTTCTCTTACCGTGGGCAATTTTGCCTGAAAAATTTTCGTGAGGCTATACTTTCCGAGATATCTACTGAACTCTATATATGATAAATATATAGAATTCATTGGATATTCAAGATACAAAATTGTCTAACCACACCTTTTTCCGTAATTTTTTAGCGAATTTTAAAGTTTATTACTATTTGTGAATCTACCTAAATAATGTTAAACAATCCAAATTATGTGCGTTACTGATATGGACTTGATCTATTTCAACATATGTTACATTACCGTAAGCACTTTTTATAAATACAACTTTGTCACATAAGTATATAAGCGTGAACTGTAAATTGTGAAACTAGTCAAAATTGAAAATCTTAGCACTATATGACCATTGAAATGTATTTTACATAAAATAATAGAATGGGGTAGCAAACAGACTTTTTATGGAATCTAAAACTTGCACTAGCACCAATAATGTCTGTAATAACAGTGCAAGATACCTATATTATTTGCTAATTTCAATCTGCATAAAGAAAATATGTATACTTATGTCAGTTCTGCAAACAGCTATAGTAATCATTTTCCAGACTTACAACAAGAAAGGGGGACACATCCGCTATTGATATGTGAAGTAAAGACCATGCTTGATTTACTGTTCACTTGTACAATGAATATACATGTTATACTTTATCTTGCGTACACTGTGTGACACAAGCAATAAACCAATAGAAAGTAATTCGTATTGATATGAGAAAACTGAACAATCGGTTAAAAATCGGTAACTGCAGTAGAAAAATATGCCGGAGTACTTTGTACCCTGCTTATATTAAGAAAAACATAACCAAACGGACATTTTTGTATGCAAAATTGTGATCAGACAGGCAAACTTACCATGTAAATAAGAATAATAATGTACCTATTGCTTAAGAAAACATCTTTCAAATTGTTTTCAGGTTGCGACTTCGAAAAGGTATTTTACCTTGGCTAAAAGCTATTGGCAGAAATCCTCAAATCGAGAAGCTGAGCCATAGCAATGTGATTTGCAGTGAACATTTTGCTGATACAGATTTTATGTATGAGGGGGACATGAAACGTCTGAAACCTGATGTAGTTCCAACCATGAAATTAGGCCCTTTATCTTCTACAGTCCACCCAGTGCCATGGTAGATATAATAATTCCGTATCTTCATGATATCTGGAATAATTCTATAATTTGGTTTTAGTATTGATGTAGATACCTGTACCTGTAGTACTTCATCTGGCATTTCAGCGTATGGTCAAGTGACATCTCAGGTGTATATATAAAAGCAGACAAAGAAAATATAGATATTTTACAGAAAAGGTATCAATTTAATTTAAATTTTTTCAAATGTTAATGATTAATAAACAGTAGTTCGATGATTCTGGGCAGAGTAATACACTATATATAATATTACTTATTTTGGTTTGTATATTTTTTGTTTTTTGTTACATTTTAATATTTTATTGGGTTACCTAATTTAAGTTACTTGTATCAAAGGCAACTATACACAAAAGTGAATCTAAAATACATGATTTTTCAATAAAGTATTTAAATGTAAGTTGTTACTGTATGTTTCTTTATTCCTCCAATAATAAATACCTTCTACTTTGTCACTGATCTTAGTGATCTTGCAATACTAATATTAGTCTACCTATATTAAATTCACTGATATTTACAACTTGACTAAAAAAGTATTTTTCAGGTTTCACTTTTAGCTTTTATTCATATTCAAATTATATCTCGATGTCTGAAGTAGAAAATATGACTCCCTTTTTTGGTGGACTATGTATTCAATTCTCAATATGATCGTACATTTTCAAGAATGTTTACTAGGAAAAAAATTGAAAATTAAATAATTATGTTTTGAGCATGACAACTTTTGAACTTTTATGTTCTTTAATAAAAATTAAGACAAAGGTTAACTGTATAAGAAATGTCAATCTATAAACGCATATTTTTGGGGATTTCTGAAAAAAGCCAAATTAAAAATCCTTCCAATAAAAATAGAGCCGGCCCTGGCCTTCTACACAATGCGATTGCGCTCCCTCCCCGGGGTCGCCATACTTGCGCGAGATTCAATTTGAAGTACAAATAGGTATAGACATCGGCATTCTGCTCATTTATATGGTAGATTTCATTGCCGTCGATTTGTTTTGCTTTTTCAATTTGTGTGATTTAAAAGTAACGTAACTGCATTTAATAACAAAGGTAGGTAAGTTATTTCTAAAATTCCTTGTTTACAAACTGTTTTACCTAAAATTAATCATCAGTTGGAAGTTAAATAAAAAGCAGTTCTGCATTTTTGAAACATAAAGTTTAGCTTTTGGAATTTTTAAATTTTATGGATGACAGGGCCTGTTCGTAGTAAATTTATTATGCCAAATAAGAGTCCTGAAATGTGGTATGTATATAGTTCGTGGTAATAAAATATATAAGTGCATTTTTTTTACCAAAAGCAAAAAAGTAAAAAAAAACACTTGGATTATCAGTAAGATAAAACTAATTTCAAGGGCTTCTAAAAAGAATTGTAGCATTCCAGTGTAGCTTTTTTCCATAGATACATTTTATATTATTTTATACATTTTAACTCTGAAATTGAAATTAGCAAAGTAAGTACCTATATGCGCCTATACCCTATATACATATGCATATCACATTAGTGGTGTGTCGTATTTGTATGAATCGTATAATAATACGACTCTTTCCGATGATTCGTATGGTACGAATCTTTGCAACCGATACGGTTTCGTATTCGTACCAAATGTACATAGGTACACCTGTACACCAAATGATATTTAACTGCTTACCGATTGCGGATTACGCATTATTGATGCGATTCATACAGCATACGAAAGAGAAAATTATTTCGTAGATATTTGCACTTTGATTTGTATTGTCGAGTTTGGGGCAACGGTGGCTTCGTAGTATTAAACTTCTATTTCTATTCATTTTTAATAATTAATAATGAGTTTCCGCGGCTAAAAGTAAACTAAACAATATACCTAACCAATAAAGTTCAATATTTAACTGATACCTATATGAATATTAATATTAGGTTTAGAGTATAAAGAATAAGAATAAAAGAATAGTACAATAATTATGTGTGGTATGATTTTCGTGCATGTAGTATCATGAGATGCGGTTAGTACGAAATACACAAAACTACTGGTACGAATGTTTCATCTTTGTATCTTTGTATACGGACAATACGGAGGATACGTATAATACGAGTACAAAGTTAAATTGTACCATAGTATAATTGTGTGTAGTCCGACTCTCGCGCATCTAGCATACCTAGCATCATGAGATACGTTTAGTACGAAATACGAATCTTCTGGTACGACTCTTTTTGTATACGGAGTCAGTACGATACGAATCTTTGAAAACAGTCGTACTGCCCATCACTATATCACATTTCATCATATGTTTTACAAGACCTGTAACCAGGGGGACGCTTGGACACTCTCCTGAAGAAATTCTAATATTGCTTGGGTGAAATTATTTTGCATACATTCGTAAATTATAAAGTTCGAAACTGGTCTTCTCTGAAATCCGAAAACTACCCCTACAATTTATCTGTGGCTACAGGCCTGTATTTTTCTCCTTCGAGTCGAAATTTAACAGAAGGTAAAAAGAACATACTGGAAAGTGAATTGCTGATACTCCTTCAGCTCATTCGTATACTCCTACCGACCGAAACGTATATTTGCGCAGCATTCATTTGATTTCTGCATAACCGCCCACATTTGCTACAATTAGTGTTCTTATATGTTTAGGAGGGGTACGGCTAGAACTCGTCTTTCTGGCGACTACAGTATACTCATGCTAAGATCGTTCAGAATAGCTGAAAATAGATATAGTTAAAGTATATAGTAGTACCCTATTACACCCACAACATTGAAATAACCCTTCATAATGAGGATTAGGGTCGTGGGTGTGTGCAGGGAGGGACACTATCTCCTCTACGGTGGAACTTTAAGGCTGAATCGAATGAAGCGGGTTTCTATGTGCACAGCATATGCAGACGATGTGGCTGTCATGACAGCCGGCCTCTTATCATGATAAGAGGTCAATTTGGAGTGACTATTGCAGGTCTCATACAAAGGGCTCTGAACATGTATGGTATTGCAGATATATGAGCACTCTGTCAACCCATCATAGGGGATGAAGGCAAGCCTATATCGCAAATCGCTCTCCGGAAATGAATTCGGCAGACAATTTTACATAATGTGCACTTATTTTAAAGTATGTACAAAAGTTACATAGTAAGGAGAAATAAGTGGAATTTCAATTACTGTTTCAACATAGCGCATGTCAATGTTTAAGTAATAAATTAAACGTTGTCGATGTTTTTAATCACATTGAGGACGTGAACATTTTATGTATATCATCAGAACATTGGGCTACTTCCGATGAAATCGCGAATCTAACTTTATCCAATATAAACCTGATGGCTAGCTATTGTAGAATTATTAGACAACACGTAGGTATGTTGCTATTTATGTTGACAATATTGCTAAATCAAAAGTTAAAACTGCTACATTTTTGAGTAACTTTAAGGTGGCCGTTCCCTAGAAAGAGACATCCGATAGGGAAATATTTATTATTTTTGCCCATAACTTTTTTTCTTAGTACGTATATTTAAAAAAAAACTATAAGAGTACCTGAGTAGAATCATAACAAGACTATTACTATGAATTTTCTCTCAATAATTTCAGTGGTTTCCAAAATAGCTAGATTTAAAATTACGAAATAGGAAGATTAACATAATTTTTGAATTTAAATCTAGCTATTTTGCAAACCACTGAAATTATTGAGTGAAAATTCATAGTAATGGTCTTGTTATGGTTCTAATTATGTACTATATTACAGTTTTTTATATATACGTACTAATAAAAAAAAAGTTATGGCCCAAAAATAATAAATATTTCCCTATCGGATGTCTCATTCTAGGTAATGGCCACCTTTAACTCTGGGATAATATAGAGCTTTGTGACTTAGTTTTGTGTCTTAAAAGAAAATTTTGTTACTAGTCAATTATAGACCTCCTTCTGGAGACTAATATTTTTTTGGCTAAATTGCAGGGATGTTTAATCCTTATTAGCAAAAAATATGACCACATAATTCTCTGTGGAGATCTTAACATAGATTTTCAGTCAAATTCACATAATAGACAATTACTATCTGACATATTTGAATCATTTAATATCTCCATGTATCTCAATGAACCTACTCATGTAGTAACTAATATATATGGCATGTTGTCAGAATCTGCCATTGACTACATGGTGACGGATCTTCCAAGCAACATGGTGGATGTATACCGGGTGCCACAAGTAAGTGGCTCACCCTTATATTTCCTTTATTTTTTAACTTATTCATTTGAAATTTGGGGTGCATAAACTACCTGTAAAAATGGATATTTGGACATATGAGACCATTTCCGGTTTACCTGGAAATGACCGCAACTTTCGAATTTTAAATGGAACACCCTGTATATTTTTACATATTTGGATTCAAGACAACATTCTGAGTATACCAAGAGAATTTCGCGATTTTTTGAGTCGATGTTTAGATTTTTTTAAGCATTTTAAGATATTCGCCTAGAGTGCTTCGGAATACCAAAATTTGTTCTACGGCATGTAAAGCCCAAGGGAAAAATCTAATTTTTCATTCAATTTCAGTAATAACCATTTACGAAGCCTCCAAAGTTGAACATATCACTTTTTTATCGAAAACTTTTTTTTTAAATGAGAAGGTGGTGGCTCATTGTGTTCAATAAATTATAGATTTTTTCTGAATTCATTGATATCCATTTCAAATCTATGCTAATTGTTTTTCTATTTTATTTAATTTGTTTAAAAATAGAAACTCTACACAATGTATATAGTGGCTCACCCCTATAACTTTTTTATTTTTGAACATATCAAAATGAAACTAGGGGGCCTAGGGTCATACAGAAAACTGCATTTTTTGACATATGAAGTAATTGAATACCATTTCCGGTTTCGCAGGAAATAACCCTAACTTCTGATTTTCAAATGGAACACCCTGTATATTATTACATTTTTGGATTTAGAATGAATTTTTGAACATGTGTGGTGATTTTTATAAATTTATGGCAAGTTGTTATTTTTTTATAGCAATTATAAATTTTAATCTAGACTGCTATGAAATAAAAAAATAAGTACTTTGTCATTTTAGATTATACAGAAAAAAATATGTATACATAGTTACTATTATTAACCATTTTCTAGGTATTTTAATGCAAGTAATTTAGTTTTCTTGAAATAACTCTTTTTTTCAAATGGGACGGTGGTTGTTCCTTATATCCATTAAATTGCCCTTTTCGAATCAATTGATATCACTATGGTTGGGTTTTTACTAACATTTATTTAAAAAACTGTAAAAACAGATTGTACTTGTGGTATTTTAAATCTACACTTATTATTATACGGCTATCAAGAAATTTCACATCAAGTTACCCTTGCATTTTAAAGAGAAAAAAAAACGTATCTTTATTATTATTTAAAATTCTAAATCAAAATTTTTAAATAACAACATGTTGTACGAAAACTAAATTACTTGTATTAAAATGCCTACAAAATGGTTAATAATAGTAACTATGTATGAATATTTTTTTCTGTACAATCTAAAATGATAAAAGTACGTATTTTTTTATTTCATAGCAGTCTAGATTAAAATTTTTATAATTGCTATAAAAAATAACAACTTGCCATAAATTTATAAAAATCACCACACATGTTCAAAAGTTCATTCTGAATCCAAAAATGTAATAATATATAGGGCGTTCCATTTAAAAATCAGAAGTTAGGGGTTATTTCCTGCGAAATTGGAAGTGGTATTAAATTACTTCATATGTCAAAAAATGCAGTTTTCTGTATGACCCTAGGCCCCCTAGTTTCATTTTGATATGTGCAAAAATAAAAGAAGTTATAGGGGTGAGCCACTAGTTTGTGTAGATTTTTTATTTTTAAACAAATTAAATAAAATAGAAAAACAAATAGCATAGATTTGAAATGGATATCAATGAATTTAGAAAAAAATCTATAATTTATTGAACACAATCAGCCACCACCTTCAACTCAAAAATTCGCAAAATTCTCATGGTATACTCAGAATGTTGTCATGAATCCAAATATGTAAAAATATACAGGGTGTTCCATTTAAAATTCAAAAGTTGCGGTGATTTCCGGGTAAACCGGAAATGGTCTCATACCATTTTTCATGTCCAAAAATCCATTTTTACAGGTAGTTTATGCACCCCAAATTTCAATTGAATAAATTGAAAAATAAAGGAAATATAAGAGTGAGCCACTTACTTGTGGCACCCGGTATATGAGCTATCCTTGCATTGCGGACCACGCTGCACAAATTATATGTGTTAAAGATTTTTGCCATATTCCTACCAACCTGTTAAACCAGCTATTGCTACCCTTTACAAGTTTTCTGGAAATTTTAATGAATCAATTTCCTCTTGAAACTACGCAGATTACTAACAATTACAATAATATTACAAATACAGAAAACTGGGTTACGCCCAACATCAAACGTGAAAGTGAATACCTCAAAAATTTGCATTAGCTTATCCAACGCTATAGCTCTCCTGACCTTGTTAACCTCTATAAGTGTATGAAATGTGAATACAACAACCATATAAGAAATGCCAAGCATGAGTATTTCTCCAATATAATTTTAAATGCACCAAATTCCACAAAGGAAATCTGGAGACTTATCAAATCTGAATTACATACCAACGATTCTTCTCCAGGTGATGTTAATTTCTACATAAATGGTAAAGTCACTTACAATCCTAATGATGTTGCAGAACATTTTGCAAACTATTTCGCTTCAGTCACTGTAGACAAAGAAAAAAATCACTTTGGTGCTAATTTATCACATGCTTGCACTTCCAGTGTAACTCCAGTTACACCCGATGAAATAAGGCTAATTTACCTTGAATTAAAAAATAAACAAGTTCTTGGTTCCGATGGACTCTCCACTAAGTTTATCAAGTATGCATATGATTTCATCATTGAACCATTGTGCATTTTGATCAACGCTTCTTTTCAATTAGGTGTTTTTCCATCAGTCTTAAAAACAGCTACTATTTTTTTTCCTTCTTCAATTCTTTGGGACTTCCTGTCACATGTATGTTTTCTTTTTAAGCGGTGCTAGGGGAATCTACAAAATATATCACAATTAACCAGTATTTTACTGGTAAATAACCTCTACGCCTGTGACGTTTACGTCAAAGGATCAGTTAAAGGTTGGTTTTTTTAAATAAATACAAATAAGTATAAAAACTTGAAATTAAATATTTGATCTTTTGACGTAAACGTCACAGGCGTAGAAGTTATTTACCAGTAAAATACTGGTTAATTGTGATATATTTTGTAGATTCCCCTAGCACCGCTTAAAAAGAAAACATACATGTGGCAGGAAGTCCCAAAGAATTGAAGAAGGAAAAAAAATTAAGATAATGCTGTAACACCCTGTATATATATATATATGTCATACTCGGCCGTTGGGGCAAAAACGCTGACAAGGCGAGAATTCGAGAGGCGAGGAAGCACGCCAAAAAGATGTTAAGAGAGGGAGAGAGACTCGGTTCGCGACCATGAAATGGTACGGTTTGAATTAGAAAAATATGGTCTTGTTAAAATTGTAACAATGAAGTTTGATTATAATAGAATTTTGGTGTATTAAGTCGGGAAATGTTATAAAAATTGTACTTTACTTTGCAAGAGATGTGTGGTGATTAAATTGGTAAAATCAAAGCGTCGGGGTGACGGAATTAAATCAGAGTGGATGAGAGGAACCATTCGAGAATAGGAAATAGATATGGGTGAGATCGATCCAAATTATTCTTGTATAAACTTTATTCAAAAAGACGAACTTGATTGCAGTATTTCCAATAAATCCATAATTTAGCTAGATGATTTCACAACGGAAAAAAAAAACAATAACGAGAAACGCACAAAAGAATAACCAAACAAAATATGCCTAATGGCGGCACTTTGTTTTTGTTTGGTCAGAGCATGCGTGAAAAAAAATCCGAAACCAGTACTTGCTCTAAACCTCGAACTGATTTTGATAGTTCTAGAACCGTCCGAGTACAGTTCTTAAATTAACCCGAACACAGAACTATTTTACCAGGATTGGTTCAAAAACAGTTCGACCAAACCCGAACATGTCAAGATCAACTGCGGCAACTGCGCAAACTCCTGAGAGTTCTGGGACAGTTCTTTTCAGAACCCGAATTTACCTATAAAGTCCTTGCTAAAAACGCATTCTGAACTTACTTACCAACTGCACATGTTCCTCACATCCGAGGACTGGCATTTCTCAAAACCAGAACAAACTTGGATCGTCCATTAACGACGGTTTTAATTATTTAATTGAAATTATAAGGTAGTGACCAAAGAATTTATATAAATAGAAGCAGAGATAAAGCATAAAAGTCATACGATACTGTTGCCAACATACCCTTTTCTCGCCATTTCTTTCTAAGATACAACATTGCCCTTAACGCTATCTCTGTTGCGGCCTGTTCAAGGCCGTGGCATATGAGTGTAGCATAGACATATGTCTAAATCTAGTTATTTAATAACAGCTGTTCATGTTTGACGTTTCACTCAACTAACCTTTAAATTATTTTCATGTTTAGTGCAAATATTTCTGTACAAAAATATATATGTATTGTAAACAAAGAGTTTAACACATAGAGGAGACAAGCTCCATAAGCGTAATGTATAAGCAGCGGTAGACTGTAGGTTTTTCATCCTTTTCACACAGTTCGTTCTCTCTTTGTCGCACAGTACATGAAGGGAGGTGACGATTACAACAAGCCGGTCATCGGAGGAAGGGATCCTACTATTGCGCTACTAACACTAACGGGGATTAATACCCAACTAGTTCACGCGGTATAATTTGAAAGTTTCAGTTTTGAACTTAGACTTAAAGCAATGCAATGTTGAAATTGAAAGATTCGTCTTTTCTCTCTGAATTTTCAAGATTTACTCCACTTATCTGTTCTATAAAAAAATCTTCCAAAAGCTTGACCTCGGACACGAAAATACAAGTGGGAAAAATGATAGACAACGTTATAAACTTTATAGTAAAGGAGAGCAATATTGCAATATTGGTTTAAAAGACTCCACCAATGAGCCTGCCAATAAAAAGACCCCAAAACAACTACGATTCACGAGCACTAAGTAAAAAAGAATTGCCAAATCGGAGGATTTAATTAAAAAGCCAACTACAGACATTGAATTATTCGTAGAGGAATGTGAAAAGAAAGTTAGAGAGACTGATCATTTGTACATAAAGCAGATTATTGGGATTTTTAAGCATTGACACCATGTATGACTATGTTTTATATTCATTAAACTATTTTTGTATGTTGTATGTGGCTGAAGCTTTAGGTGAAGAAAGTGTCCAAACGTTTGAATATTTAAAGTCTGGTTGTTTATTTTGTACTGCATAATTCATCATAACATTTCATGTACTCTCAGTGAATATTTACATTCGCCATGACATTTTATTTGTAAAATAATTTTATATAACTGTATAATACTAGAAATGTTCAGATTTGTTTTTTTGTGTATGATATATACTTATATGTATATGTATTTTATTAATAAAGTAATATCACAGGTAATATAGACATAAACCTTAAAAAAAAAATAACAGCTATTATAAAATATTTTTAATTCGCTCAACCTTCCCGTTTCTGAATATGTAAGGTGTGGATTTCATAGACTCAATAAATAAAATGTATAATTATTTAGTAATGGCTATAGTTCATGCAGCGCTATTTGATTTAACTTTACCAGAAAATCCACCTTTCATGCAGGCAAGCATTGAAGTAATGTAAAGATGCGCAGTAACTTTTTCTTAAGGTTAAATGATGCTGCGTGAACCAGCGATGAGTAGAATGTATTGATGTCCCTTAAACATTTTATAAAATAAATTACTTTTTAGTATAAGACAAAATTGGTCAGTGGATATTCTGATTTTTTTTTTTATAGAACAGATAAGTGGAGTAAATCTTGAAAATTCAGAGAGGGAAGACTCATCTTTTAATTTCAACATTGCATTGCTTTAAGGAAGTTTGGGAAGTTCAAAATTATAACTTTCAAATGGGCTTGTTCGGCATTTTTTTTTTATTTCATAAATCGAAAGTGAAAGTATAAATTAATGGATCTGCAAAAAATCAAAATCTTATTCGCACGTTTAGTATCTTAAAAACTATTACAAATTTCCATCTCGCGAAAATGGGGCGTGGCCAGGCGCTACGTCACTATACGCATAGACTTGGCGATCTCAATAGACTTGATGCTCCTTATTGGTTATAATTATAAGTGTTTTCGAAGTATTGTTTGTTTTACTTACTACTTGACAGTAGGGGAGTACAATTTGGTGATATGTCAAAAAATTACAATTTTCTCTCGCTCCTGCCAGAACGAATTTTCGATTTCGACCCTGCAATTTACGATTATAATTCATCGCTGACCTTCTCCTTTCCGTAGACACATGAACGAACTTCCACTCAACGTATTTATTTAGTTACCAGCGTTTAAAAATTCCATGTTTTTCGACATTTCAGGTAAATTTGAAAGGTCCCAGAAAGCCATTTTTCTTACGTCACTTGCGTATAGTGACGTCACAAATAATCGCTGGGTTTTTGCAACTATTACTAATTTCAACTCCTTATATCTCGAGAACGGAAAAAGTTAATAATACGAAATTTTAAGTGTATAATGAAAATATCGAGTACTATATGAAAAAGTATAAAAACCATATAAAAAGAATATCATGGAACAAGCCCATTGTACCGCGCGAACTAGTTAGGTTAATCCCCGTCAGTAGCGCAACAGTAGGATTCCTTCCTCCGATGACCGGCTTGTGACGATTGCAATACATTGACAGTATGATGATATATGTGTATACCTACCTGGGACTTATGGGTGACTTAGTTTTTCTACAAACTTTACAAGTATAAACTATTGTCATAATTAATTAATATACAAATTAAACGTGATAAACAGATTAAACGTTATAAACAGAAGAAAAATTTGAGAAAACACGTGTAATTGTAAATAAAGCAGACCGCTATTCAAAACAAAGATTAAAAATTGACGGTATTTGTGAAAACAAAGCGCGCCGGGTAAGGCTGAGTTGCTTTGTAAAACAGAGTGGAGAGAGAGGGTACGAGGTCTGCGACAAGGACGAAAAGTCTACAACCAAATCGCGGCTCCCGGCAAATCCACGGCTTGTCTTCTCTAGTTATTAAACTCTTTGATTGTAAACGATTGTTTTATTCCCTTGCCCCTTAACATTCCTTGCGGATGCTCAAATTCACAGTCCAATTTGTGGCCGGGTAGAATTCCATTTTACTAGACAATCCACTACTTTGTAGCCTTGTAGAAATTAAGAACAGTTGGTAAGTAGTTTTATTTTTGTCACAGGAGGTATATTATTTTTTTTAAATAAAAAAGTCTAGGTCAATTTGTCAAAAAATAAATGAACTGCCACATGATTTCCTGTAAATTAGTTAGGTACTTCTTTTCTGATTCGTAAGGGATGCAAAAAAATTTCTGAATCGGCTTATTAAATGAAACAACCTCTACTTAATTTGACTCTAGTACACATCTTTTTCCGAATCCACGGCCCCTTAAAATTAATTATATTGCTGTAGTTTGACGGTAAATAAAAGTGTTAATTTTAGGAAAATAAATGTAAGTATAGGTATACAGCTCAAAATAGGTTAATAACCGACACATTTTGTCTTTAAACTGTCAGCGTATTAGAGAAACAGCATATAAACGTTATTTGAGGCAATTTTAAGTCATATTTTGTCTCCTCAGCACTTGAAAATAGTTTATTTACAGATCAATATGCTTCACAAATTGGGCGTTTAAGGTTATATTTACATTTATTTGTCGTGTCAAAATGACGGTGGCTGCAACAAAGATGGGGCTATAGTAATTTTGGTCATAAAGAAAGAGATGATTATAAAATGTAATGTCTGAACTATGTTGTCAACACACTTGTAAATGTGTATCTGCTTCTATTTATATAAATTCTTTGGTGTTGAATGTGTTTTTTCTAATATTTGTTAACCATGCCGATAGAAAAAGGTATAGCACACAGACCTGGAGCCTTTAAACAGTCAAACAAAGAACATAAGCACGGTCGACACCGCTCTAAAGGATCAATAAGTATCGCAACTAAAGGTAAGATGGGGTTAGGTGATTAGCTATCTTAGTAAATTTAATTTTTTTATACTAGGAAAAGTATCGGTTAAAACTATCTCTAAAAGAAATAAGCGAGAGCTAAACAAGGGTCAGAGGCGTCATCAAGCTTTGCAAATTAGACAGCAAAAGAGAGACGAAGTTCTAGCCAAAAAGATGTCGATAGATGATTGGGAATGGGAGTATGCCCCCCCGCTCTTAGTAACTATTGTTCCATTGTCTGTCAGTTTGGGTACAAAAACTGCAGTAACTCTTTTTACTCAATGTTACGAGGAAGCGGAGCTTCATATATCTTCAACGGGCGTTACACATATCTGGTAAGCACACCTGCTTACTTTTTAACAATTTAAAGTAAAATTGATTTTCCATTTGTAGTATAAGAAGATTGAAGCAGAGGTTTTCTTTTGTTGCGCCACCAACCGATAATCAACTGGCGGTTTTGGATCATCTGAAAGTATCTGATACAGTGTTATTTCTTATATCAGCTGCCACAGGCATAGAAGATAATGAACTACTAATAGATAAATGGGGACATGACATATTAAGGTCTTCTTTTGCTCAGGTGAGAAATCGTCTATCTTGAATAGCATTTAAATTAATTTTACAAATAAGTGTCTACAACATACCTAGTGTTAATATATTCTGTATTTTATAAAACGATTGGTTTAACAGGGTTTACCCACACCATTTGTGGCAATAACAGACTTGGAAAGCATAGCCCCTAAAAACAGACAGGAACATAAACAGCACATTCAAAAACTTGTGAATAGATGGTTACCTGAGGAAAAAGTAATGGTATTAGATAAAAACAGTGATGCAGTGAAAGTTCTACGTAGAATAGGCAATCGGAAGAGAAAATCGGTATTGTACAGGGATAGACATCCACATTTATTAGGTGAAGAAGTGGAATATGTTCCCGATTCAGAAGGTATTTATTTAGTATTAGATGACACAATGAGAAAAATGCAAAACATTCTTTTAGGTACACTAGGAACACTTAATGTCACGGGATTTGTAAGAGGAGCTACTTTATCGGTAAATCAATTAGTCCATATCCCTGGATTAGGAGACTTCCAACTGTCACAGATCGATGACAATATAGACAATTTGGAGCGAACTAGGTGAGTCTTAAGAACAATTTTCCATGTAATTTTAGCATGGCTACCTCTGCCTTTAATTTGTATTTTAAATATTTAGTAAAAGTCTAATCAATATATGAGACTTTCTATATTAATATGTATTTTCTTATTAATGAAATAACCATGTTTACCATATTATGTTTATATTTTTGGAAATGCTAAAGAGAAACCGGGCCTGTTCGCATTCTGGAAGTGGCTGATCCATCCATGCAGGAGTCGCTGGATGCAGAGAATGTTCCTAATCCTATGGATGCAGAGCAAATTTGGCCTGACTACCAGGCGGCCTGGATTCCAGATGACAATGCGGAGTTTCGAAAAGATGGATCTGAAGAAGAAGAATTAGATAACGAATATATGGATGCAATGTCAGAGGAATATTCTGAAGCTTCCCGCCAAGAAGATGATAATGACTTTGTACCTGCAAATGATGAAAAATATGACAAAGAAATGGACTTTTATGCAGAAAAGGAAGAATTGGAAAAGATCAAAGCTGCCAAACTCGATAAACAATTTCCTGATGAAGTTGATACGCCAATGGATCAACCTGCTAGAGTGAGATTTCAAAAGTATCGAGGGCTGGAAAGTTTTAGGTACATACTTTTTTTTATTTTCATTTTTAGTATTTTGTACCATATATGTATTCTCTTGTTACTTAACAAACGAGGGATCTGCCACTTCGGGAATACCTGTAGACAATGCTAGGATTACGATGGCAATATTTTGGATATATCGGGAATACTGGGAAATATATGAGAATATTCAGAAATAAGTACATATTCGGATATATGGGCGAGTCTGCCTGGGATTTCTCCCAAAAATTTTCTATACCATTTGAGTTAGCTACAGATTCTTATATTCCACTGAACAAAATTTTCTTGCGGAAAATTTTCCTAAACCGCGAGCTTCATGGTAAAATAATTGTTTAAACAAAAATTTTTTCATTTTTATTTAATAAAATGTAAACGGTTTGACGGATCTGAAAAAATCTTGATTCAGCCGAAAGATATTTTCAATATGAGTCGTTTGGTGCCAGGCACAACTCATTTTGTCAATTCGTTCATTTGTTATAACCACAATAAATTTCTTTATTAGCAAATTGATTACTCCGAAACTAATGAGGTCAGGATATTGTTTTTTTTTTAAATACATGCCTTTCATACCAAAAAATATACCATATTTTTTTGGCCCAATATCTTCAATACTTCTTGATTGTTTAAATAATTGGCATGATTTGTTAATTAGCAAATAACTTCTTTTTCGAAAGTTTGATTGACTTCAAACCAACTCTAAACGATAAATATTGATGTTGGGCATAACCCCATAAAAGTCTGCACGAATGCCACTTTTTTGCTTTTGTTTATTTGGTCTTTTTTCGACAGGCACCCCCCTCAAATAAAGTAAAACGAGCCTTCTCTATCACAAAAAGTATTAAAAAAAAACAAAAACTGTCGACAAATCATCATTGGAACTAAAGAAAACTCAAAGAATCCACGATTATTTTATTAAACGATGATCGATGCATTTCGAATTATTCAATAGATTTTTGTACAAGTTGGTTGCCCATCCTTAGAGACAAAGTAAGTAAATATAAGATAAATATAATTTAATGTCTCACGTGACTATAGAAATACATAAACAAAGAACTGTCATGGTTGAGAACGGAAGTAGATTCTCTTCCGAAACGTTAACTACCTATAGCTTTCATTTTCAGTTTTTAGTTTATTACATTGTTCTACTTTATATACTTTTAGATGTGAGACTTTTTGAAACGGTCAAGTATTCAAGAACCAACCTCTATCTGATCCGTTTGGCGCAAAGGTTTTTTCATTAAAATTTTTAAATAATTTTTAGTGGCAAAATACCCAATAAAAAGTAAGTAAAAAAAATGCATGTATTTTGAAAAAAACAATATCCTGACCTCCTTAGTTTCGGAGTAATCAATTTGTTAATTCAGAAATTTATTTTGGCTATAACAAATGAATGCATGGACAAAATAAGTTGTGCCTGCCACAAAACGATGCGTATTGAAAATGTCTTTCGATTGAATCAAAATTTTTTTGGATCCGTCAAACTGTTCTCATTTTATTAAATAAAGACAAAAAAAATTGTTTATACAATTATTTGACCATGCAGCTCGCATTTTAGGAAAATTTTTCATAAGAAAATCTTGTTCAGTGGAATTTTTCTTATAAAAATCCGTTGCTAACTCAAATGGTATACAAAATTTGTAAAATCACCTCTTTTTCACCCCAGGCAGACTCGCCTATATATCAGAATACTCTAAAATACCTCAGAATAGTCGGGAATGCACACGGTGAAATGAATTTTAACAGTGGCTGGGGCAATAGATATAATTTATTATGTCATTGCATACCTGCTTCTCTTTCAAATGCATCATGTTCATTTGGAAATCACAGTGCAAAGTTTATTGCTATATTATTTGTATTTAATAATGTTTATATATGAATACAAAACAACACTAGGAATGTTTTAAAATATATATTGCTAATTTTAATAGGTAGCTTTTTCCAAAGAGGTTAGGATTGATTAATAAATTAGGTATTTATTTTGGAAATACCTAATGAATGTATTCAATAGCATTGTAGAAACAGACCTGTAGCCAGACATAAATTTACAGAAGAGCTGAGAGAACAAAGTGCCGTTTTTATTTTTGTCTCAATCTTGACTTTTTATCTCAAGATCTTGACTTATTATTTTCTTACTTTTTATTGGGTATTTTGCCACTGAAAAATATTTAAAAATTTTAATGAAAAAACCTCTGCGCCAAACGGATCAGACGGAGGTTGGTTCTTGAATACTTGACTGTTGCAAAAAGTCTCACACCTAAAAATATATAAACTAGAACAATGTTATAAACTAAAAAATGAAATTGAAAGCTATAGGTAGTTAACATTTCTGAAGAAAATCTACTTCCTTTATAATAACTTTTTTCCGTCAACCATGTATTTGTTTATGTATTTCCATAGTCATGTGAGACATTAAATTATATTTATCTTATTTTTACTTACTTCGTCTCCAACTAGTACAAAAATCTATTGAATCGAAACGCATCTTTCCTCGTTTAATAAAATACTCCGTATTGCGGTGCGCGGTCCTCAGTCTATAAAATAACCAACAACTGCAAAATATTTAAAGAATCATCATACGAGGCGTTAAGATCTTGAGATAAATGTCAAGACTGATACAAAAATAAAAGCAGCGCTTTGACCCCACAGCTCTTTCATATCAATTTTATGGAGTACTCCTGGGATTTCAGGGGGAGGCCAATCATTTTTCTAGATTTCGAAAAGATACAATCTATAATGTATAACATTACAAGAATGTAAACAAAACAACATACCATATATAATTAGTTAAAAACACGTAATACATGTACAAAAAATACAGTAAATAATATATAGACACTACAAAATTGGAAACAATCCAACATAATATAAAAATATATTTTTTAATTTTTAGAAAAGTTATATTGTAGAATCACTTACCGAAATTTATATACTTAAATGAATTGTGTGAAAAATAAAATTTTGAATATACAATGTGTTCACGGAAAAGCGTTATTATAGGTGTAAATAACCTTTTTTTTTAATTATGAACATAATTTTCTGTATTCTGCTCTTGCTTGACCCAAAACCCATTTTTAGTATGTTAGAATTTCAGAAATGCCCTTTCTTTGTATGTCAAACTTCTGAAATGTTTTCCTTTGGCTATGCATTTTTTCTTTATGAGGTTTGTGTGGTGGTTGAAATTAAGCGTGTGGTCTAAGTGTATACCCAAGTAATTAGCAGAGGGTTAATAGAATGATTTACTTACATTTTTGGAATTAGATGAATAACCCTGCGCAAAATTCACTAGTTTCTAAATTAATCTCAAGGAGCCATTGAAACGGAGATTTGTACACATAACAGGAGCTCCTCGATGATGGTATGGCTGTTATGACAGAATTTGATGACTATCGCTGCAGAAATAATCTCATATTACACATTGAGAAAACTGTGTGCATGTATTTCTCACAAAGAAAATCTTTACCTTCCAACACTAAGTTAAATTTTAACATGACCCTTGTTATGAAATAAGTTTCATGTTTTGCTGTCTCTCTCTCTCTCTCTTGTTCCCGATAGAGGGCGTTGCATGTCTTTTCCGCAGTGGATGACATTATCTTTTAATATAGTCTTGTATGCAGTGTTGTTAATTGGCGGATAATAGTCCGATATGCGGACTTTTTTTCATGCTGCGGATATTTTTCGGATCCTAAGATATTTCGGATCTTTTCGGATCTTTTGATGACTTTGGCAACATGGCATGAATAGACAGACCTGATAAGGAAAGCAACTTTCGCCTGCTGTCCTATCTAGTTAATTCTCTAATCTTTGGTAAGACAGTTTAATAATATTATTTCTCTACTGTGGTGATATTTTCACAGTAGAGAAATATACAGTAGACTCACTCCCTATTTACTTTATGTAGAAAAAATGGGACTTAGTTTCGTTTTTGATGCTCTAGACTAGACCGAGTGCGCTAAGACCATGCGCACAGAGGGGAATGGCGCCAGTTTTAAAATCGAGTAGCGAACACCGGCGCGCGGCGTAGCGAACTAAATGTCAAATTTGTTGGTTCAGGACGCGTTTTACTAACAGCGCATGTGCCTGACGTCCTCGGACAGCAGTGTTGCCAACACTACTGTTTTTCCAGTAGATCTACTGATTTTTGGTTTCTTTCTCTGTTTTTGTCCGAACTATTAAATCTGTTTCTTTTTTTGTATATCATATAGTCACCCCCGCTTTTTCGATTGAGATAGATATTCAATTTTGAGGAATATCACTCCCCGCTTCCCCGCTGCGAATATAAGGAATACGTCCCCCCGCTCACCGTATTTTTTTTTAGAGATAGATATTTTATTATTATGAATGCCACCCCCCGCTCTTCGAAATTTATTTTGAAAATTGGTGGGAGTCGTATGTTGCGATCCTCCGGGTCCCGATTTTCTCTCGACCGCTCTGTGTTTCATTACAATAAATTCCCTGTTTTCTACTGTTTTTTTTATTATTATTTAGTTTCTTCGCAACAGAATTGGCAACACTGTCAGACAGGGTATTTCTCAAAACAAGAACAAACCTTATATATTTTTGTCACAGTACGTTACGTACTCTGTGTTTTTGTGTAGTAATGAAAAGAAAAAGCCCTAACGTGAGAGAAATGCAGTACTAGTTTAATTTTTTGATTTTTTACTTTATTTCAGCGGGCGGATAATATTGGACAAGATCGGACTTTTTTCAAAGCACTGGCGGATATTTACGATCGTCGCGTCCAACAACACTGCTTGTATGTGTATTTGTGCCAAGCACACGTTTTTGTTAACTTTTCAATAAACAAGTAGTAACCAAATCAGTGCAGTGTATTTGAATACTTCCCTGACAAATATAGCTTCTTCAGGTTATGAGCCTAGTCACCCTATAAATCACTGATTTGTCTGGAAGCAAAGTTTTTTCTTTGGTGAATTTATTTCGGAGTTCGTACTTTGTCGTCGCGCCGGAAGGGTAGCCATTTTTGTTTATCCGGTAGTGAGTGTTAAGAGACAAAAAAAAAACGAACAGTGGCGGAAGAGTATTCAGTAAAACACACAACAAAATTCGATGGAACTAATTTTCAAGCATGGAAATTTCAAATGAGGCATATTCTCATTTCTTACAACATTTACGATTTGGTTACGGGTACAAGAGCAAAGCCGCCTGCTCCTGCTATTGAGACTGACAACAATGCTATAATGGCTGAAAATAAGTGGATAAGGGACAACTCGAAAGCTATGTCACTTATAGCAACCACGATGGAACCTTCACAGATAGAATATCTATTAACGTGTGAAACGGCCGCCGAAATGTGGACGAAGCTTTCAAACATACACGAGCAAAAGACAAACAAATTTCTTCTGACACAGAAGTTTCACGAATACAGAATGAATTCGACAGATTCTGTTGTACAGCACGTGGCTAAATTACAAAATATGGCAAGGCAGCTTTCGGATATTGGTGAGAATATTTCCGATGTGCACGTGATGTCTAAAATCCTCGGAAGTCTCCCTTCAAAGTACAACGCTTTACGTACGGCATGGGATAGTGTCGATCCAGCGAGACAGACTATTGATAATCTACAAGAAAGATTAATTAAAGAAGAAAGCCGCTTAACAGTAGAAGATGAAACAGCAAGCGCGTTCGCAGCTGTAAGTATTGGCAAACATAGACAGGCAAAAAATGATACGGGAATGAAAATAAGTCACAATCAAAAAGGAAATCTGTTTTTGAATGTTATTACTGCAAGAAAAAGGGACACTACGCCAGAGATTGTCGAAAAAAGAAACGAGACAGAAGAGAAGATGGCAGTCAAAGTAGTAAAAGGGACGATTCTGGAAATTGTGCGTTCGTTGCAACAGCGTCAAGCCACAGCATAAATGCTGTGGTCAAGCAGTCGTGACGACAAAGCTGAAAGTTCGGTGCCATCTAGTGAGCAGGTGGCGTACATTATGAACTTGAACACCAGTGAAGTCTGGATTACCGATAGTGACGCCTCTAAGCACATTACTAACCGACGGGACTGGTTTAGTGATTTTTGTTCTAACCCTAGGAGATGACAGTGAATGTGAGGTTAAAGGATCGGACACTATTTTAATCGATAGATTAATTGATAACAAGTGGCAAGAAGCTCGTATTGAAAATGTGTTGTACGTTCCAAAAGTGCGAAAGAACTTATTTTCGGTCAGTGTATGCACTAACAACGGTTTTGATGTACTTTTCAAAGGACAAAGTGTTATGATTAAACGCACCAATCAAGTCGTTGCTCAAGGCATTAAACAGGTGAATGATATTTACAGACTGCTATTAAAGGTTAGGACTCCTCAAATAACCAGTGAAGCCAATGTAATATCAACAGACTTTCAAACCTTGCATGAGCGTATGGGTCATGTCAATAAAAGGACAATACGTGAAATGACTGAAAATGGAGTAGTGCAAGGTGTCAAACTCTCGAATAAGACTGATTTCTTCTGTGAACCGTGTCAGTTCGGCAAATCATATCGGCTTCCATTCAAACAAAAGGTAGCAAATGGAAGCAAGAAACCTGGCGAATTCTTTCACACAGATGTGGGTGGACCAATGTCAGTAGAATCATTAGGAGGTGCCAAGTTTTATGTGATCTTCAAGGATGATGCTTCAGAGTTTAGACACATCTATTTCATAAAGCATAAGTCAGATGTGTACGAGAAATTCAAAGACTTTGAGAAAATGGTCAGCGACAAGTTTGGTCAGCCCATGAAAGTAATGCGATGCGATAATGGCACTGAGTATTGTAATCGTGTTATGAAACAATATTTGTCGTCCCGAGGCATCCGACTGGAAACCACGGCTCCTTATACACCACAACAAAATGGCAAATCCGAGCGTGAAAATAGGACAATAGTTGAAAGTGCTCGTACAATGATCCATGCCAAAAACTTACCATTGAATCTGTGGGCGGAGGCATTAAACACGGCAGTGTATATCCTCAATCGAACGCCATATAGCAATAGTCCAACTACAACTCCCTATGAAGTCTGGATAGGTAAGAAACCTTGTTTATCTCATCTCACAGTTTTTGGTTCTGAAGGATACCTGCACATTCCAAAGGCCCTACGGCAGAAACTGGATTCGCAATCTAAGAAAATATTATTGGTTGGTTATCAAGGAGAATCATCAAACTATCGGGTTTATGATCCAAAAAAACAAACGTGTGTCTGTGTCACGAGATGTCGTATTCAAAGAAGAGTTTCACAAGGAGTGCGTGCAAGTAGAAGCGTGTGATGGTACCTTCCGAAACTTATCAGATGACGGGGATATGAACCTAATTTATAACCATGAAGAACCTGATATCAATGTCGAGCAATTACCACGTGAAGATAACTCTAGTCATGCAGAACAACAACCTAATCAAGGAGCTACACAAGTTGATCAACGATGCTTGAGAGACCGAGCAACACTTAGCAGACCTCCAAGGTATGAACTCAATATTGCAGTATACAATACACCTGTTAGGTACCAGGAAGCTATAGAGGGACCCGATGCTGACAAATGGGTACAGGCAGTTCGAAATGAGTTGGAAGCTCACCATAAGAATGAAACCTGGACGATTGCACCTAGAAAGCCAGGTCGAAATACGATCGATTCAAAGTGGGTATTTAAACTGCAACAAGACGAGTCTGGCAAACTGAGTCGGTTTAAAGCACGCTTGTGTGCTAGAGGTTTCCTACAACAAGAGGGCATTGACTACTCCGAAACGTTTGCACCAGTAGTAAGGTATGACTCCCTTCGAGTATTGTTGGCTATGGTAGCTCAAAAGGACCTGGTAATGATGTTAAAACTGCTTTTCTGAATGGGAAGCTGAAAGAAGAAATATTCATGGAAGTGCCCGAGGGTCTTATCATCGATGAAAATCCTGCCAAGGTGGTCTGTAAACTTCAAAGGTCACTGTATGGCCTCAAGCAAGCGCCTCGTAGCTGGAGCGACACATTTCGTGAGTTTTTGAAACTATATAACTTCAAAGCTAGCGAAGCAGACAGCTGTGTGTTTCATGGTGTTGTGAGTGAAAGTGATGTGTACTTAGCACTGTTCGTAGATGATGGGTTAGTTGCATCAAAGTCACATAATGTTTTAGATTTAGTTGTCAAATCTCTTCAAGAACATTTTGAAATCACATTAGGTGATGCCCAATGTTTTGTAGGCTTACAGATAGAACGTGATTATGTTAACAAAACTATGTTTATTCACCAGAGTGCTTATGCTGAGCGAATTATCGATAAATTTTGTATGAACGTTGCAAAAGCTGTAACTGTACCTGCTGATCCAAATGTAGTATTAGAGCCAGCGCATGAGGAAGATGTGAAACCAAATGTACCGTATCGTGAAGCAGTTGGGTCACTCATGTTTCTCGCAATTGTATCGAGACCGGATATTGCATTCGCGGTAAGTGTTGTAAGTAGATATTTAAATACCTTTAACGATAATCATTGGCAAGCAGTAAAGAGAATTTTCAAATATCTTGTCGGCACTACCAACCTGGGAATAATGTATAGAAGCAGTGGGAGTGAACCCAATTTAATAGGCTTTACAGACGCAGATTATGCACGCGATTTAGAGACGCGTAGATCGGTATCTGGTTATGCGTTCAACATGGCAGATGGTGTTGTAACATGGTCGTCTCAAAGGCAAAAACTTGTAACGTTAAGTACAACTGAAGCAGAGTATGTTGCAGCTGCCGCAGCAGCAAAAGAAGCTACCTGGTTGAGAAAGCTACGTTTTGATATCGGATATCAAAGTGATGCTCCTACTCGGTTATTTGTTGACAATCAAAGTGCAATTCGTTTAATGAAGAACCCCGTCTATCATAAACGCACTAAACATATAGATATTAGATATCATTATATACGAGAGCAAGTAGAGAACGATGAATCGATGAAGTATGCAAAAAACTTAACAAAGCATATTACTGTATACGCAGCTCAAGAACTCCCTAGATATCGAGGCTTTACTTTATTCAATGACTTATTGCCATATATCCTAAAATATTATGTGGGGACGTGCAAAAAATTTGCAGCAGTTTTTGTCTGCTAAAAGCGTATAATTAGATTAATTTTTAATCTTGATTTCACCACATCATGTAAAAACTCTTTTAAGAGTCACAGAATATTAACGGTACCATCCATATATCTTTTTTCTTTATTAAAGTGCATTAAAAGTAACATTGACCAATTCAAAACTGTTGCAAGTTACCATAATTATAATACTCGTCACGATGACTTTATTAGCTCTGCCCTATCATAATACCTCTCATTTTGAAAAGTCACCTCATTTCTCTGGTATCAGTTTTTACAACAAATTACCAAGTGTGATTAAGGAGGTCAACAATTTTAACAAATATATATCTAGTCTCAAACAACTTTTACTTGAGAAATGTATATATTCGTACAATGAATTTTAATCTGTATTTGTGTCATATTTGTTGTTTATTGTGTTTTATATTTACTATGTATTGTCCCGTATTGTATACTGAATTATGTTTTTTTTTCTTCTTATTGACGTTCACATCTGTATTGTAATAGCCTAAGCGATTATATATAAATAAGTAAATAGATAAAGTGCATACAATAAATCTGATGTTTTTAGAAAGTTGTATAATTGAGACGATCGTCGAAATTGTGTATCTGCGCATACCAAGGTCAGAGCTCATAAGGTTTTGAAACACCTTTAATAATACTATGTATCAATCCAAGTATGTAAATAATTCCATTTACTTCTATTATTGCATATAATATGTCCTGTGGCACCTCTTGCCTTAATTTTGCCTCAGTAATATTTTAAGGGGATTATTTTTTCTTCAAATGGAATCATTTGCAAGTTTTGATTTCGAAAAAGATGGGCCACCCTAGTGGACACATTGTATATTAAGAGAACTTTCAGCTATTATTATTAAAAATTTTGAACTATCTTAATTTGGAGAAACAGTTTTCTATGAGGAGCTTTTTGATTTTAAATTTTATGAAAGTTAAGTTTTTCTAATTTGCTGGTAATAAGTTGTAGTATGTATATACCGTATATTATACCAGTGATTTTTTTAAGTAGCTGTGATTAAAACGATTCATGAGGATATGATTTTTAGTCCTTGTGTGATATGTATGTATCTTATTATTAGGCACAAATTGATTTTTTGATTAATACAACAATTTTAACAGGTATATTCCTGTCAATTAAATATGTTAAATAATAGTAATAATAAATATATGAAAGAAAACAACACTTTTACTAAATATATTTTGTTAACCACTATATTAAGACTTTATTGTGTTTACATAATTATACATGTTTATTTTTAAGAACTTCCCCATGGGATCCGAAAGAAAACTTAATAATAATAATAATAATAATATTTATTTGTCTTTGGGGCTACATTATTTGTAGATAAGATAAGTCACAAAAGAACTGTAAAACACAAAAGTTAAAATATACATACACATACAAAGAGAGAATAAAAATTACAATAATAAGACTTAAAAGTTACATTAAAAAATAAACTAGTTGTGGTTATTTAAGATTACATATCTAGAAATATTTGTTCAGTTTGGATTTTGAAAACAAACTCGCCAATGGTATAGAATGCATTACTTGCCAGGTAATTTTTTAGCTTCTTTTTAAAGACATGAACAGGTAAGTTCCTGAGGTTTACTGGGAGTAAATTATACATAAGGAACCCTGCATAGAAGGGTGATTTCTCATAAAAGGTATGATGGTGTTGATATATGTATATGTTGTTGTTATGCCTTGTATTATAGTTATGAATGTCAGTATATGATGGAAATTTATTTTTGTTTTCGTAAATGTATATTAAGCATTTTAATATATAGATACATGCAATTGTTAAAATTTTCTTATCTTTAAAAACCTCTCTACAGGAGACAAAACTTACCTAGCGATTACGCCAGAATATTCCAATTTGAAAACTTTGACAGGACAAAGAAGAGAATTTTATATGAACAAGGAGATCAAGATGGTGCTCTGGTAAGACTAGAAATATTTTTAAAAGTAATTTTGTGGGTTAACTTCTCAATACTTTCAGACTGGATTTTATATAACGGTACACGTTAAGAATGTATCACAACTCTTATGGTCTACTTTTAAACAGACAGGCTCTCCAGTGGTGTTATTTGGTCTGTTTCCACATGAACACAAAATGTCCGTTTTAAATACAGTTCTGAAAAGGACACAGGACTATGGTGCACCTATTAAATCGAAAGAGAGATTAATATTCCAATGTGGGTACCGAAGATTTGTTGTTAATCCCGTATTTAGCAGCCACACTGATGGTCAGAAACATAAGGTGAGATATATTAATGTAATTTGCCCTACAGTGACTATGTTATTAAACATAAATACATTACACATAGTAGAGAACCCCCAAATCCAAGGCTTAGGCTGTCTTGAAGGGGGTTACACATTTAAAAAACCTCAGACAACATCCATTACCCACTGACATTGCCAGAGTTGGAGCTGGGAATTGAAGCCAGTACACGATAGCCTGATCGCTAAGACGCTTAGCCAACTAAGCTACCGTGCCGTTATTATATTGTATTTTACATTTTCAAAAAATGGGGAAAGAGCTGGTTAATTTTGTAAAAGTAAAATAAGTCTTATAAAATACGTAATGAAGTCGTTGTGATATAATATACATCTTTCTTTTAGACATGACAACCTTGTTATAACCCTTTTATGACCAGATTTGGGTGGTTTGAAAAGGGTTGTCACGACTTTTCATACAACTTTTATATGACTTAATTGGATAAAACCATTATAAGGCTATTAGATCGTGTGAATTCAAAGACTTCTTAATGTCATAAAGAAGTCGTTACAAGGTCATGACGACCTTTATTAGAACCTCCATACAACCAAATAGTCCTAAAGAAAAGAAAAGAACGTAACGAATTAGTATATGCTGTACATATTTTATACGTAGGTATATCTTATTCATTCATTAACAAGGCGGAAAATAAAAGATCAACAATCAAACTGCTAAGTATGAACCAAGTCGTGTTATTTAAGACAATATTAAATGTTTAAATCGATTTCTAGCAATGTTATGATGCCTAAACTGCTGGAGATTAATTTTTACTGTAAGAGTGTCAAAGATACACCGAAAAATACAAGATTGACTGTTGCATAGTACAGTGATTATTGTTCCCGTATAAATAATAAAGTGCGAAAAAAATTGCAGTATAATATGGCGACTTTACAAATAGTAGTAATATTCCTTGCGGATTTAGTAATAATCTTACTTAACGAAAATGCAGAGTGAGAAGAATCCTAAATATAAAGTAAAGTTTATTGGTGTTTTTGACACAATTAAGATCATTACACAAGTCAAAAGTACAATAAAACAGATGAGTGTTCATTTTATGTTGAAAGTTGCAGGAGAAAAAAAATGTTAACTACAAAGAAAGATATAACATTGTGCCAAAATGTGTTTCCTGTAGCAATGAAAATATATCGCTCAGAATGACAAAGCGAGTTTTTTCTGATACAGTAATTTAATCTGCGATGCTAGAGCGACTGAAACATTATCTATAAGTAGATTTTTATATTGGGACTTCAAGATATTGCTCTAAGAATTCATTGGAACTACTTTGTATTTCATAGCTAACATCTGATTCTAATTCTGGGTTTGATTTAACTGTTCTGTAGAAGTACTTCTTAGATTTTGATCGATTTTGCTGAAATCTCCTGAATTTTTTTGCTTATACATTTTTATACGACAGGCACCGCATACCGCACTAGTTGGAAAAATGGTTTCACGTGTCTATAACACGTATTGACACAATGCTATATCTTCCTATATCGTCAATTTCTTTCATCACAAAACGACCACACACCACACATTTAGGATTCTTGTCACTCGATTAAGATTATTACTGAATCAGCAAGGAATATTATTACTAATATCTGTAAAGTCACTATGTTAGACCGATATTTATTTGCACTTTAATATTTACACGAAAACAATAATTACTGAATTTTGCAACAATCAACCTCGTAATAATAACATTATGTAACATGACATTGTACAAGTACACTAAAGAAGAACATGTATGTACCATTTGATCCATTAGATATAACGAGACTAGTTTACATCAAGCTGCACAAAAAAGGAGAACAGACTAATCCTTATTGTTTAAATTGTAACTTAAAAAAATATTTTATTTGTTTTTAATGTCCATCGTTTTTCATTAACCATCATTAACACAAACCTTTATGAAACATTTTTTGTGTGGCTGTTAGTAGCTCTCTGGGAATCCGCGAATCCCACATATATCATTGTTTTGTTGTATGCAATCGTCTGGTTCCTAACGATCAAGGGACGATATTGCAATGCTTTTTTTTTATTTGCTGGAACTAGGCTAGTTTGAATTCAAAATGCTGGACGCTGATTTTACACGCTTTTATTGAACACTTAACAATATTAGGTCTGATGCTTACAACTGTACAAAAATGAATGATAAGATAATACTAAATCTAAGAACATACTATGATAAAATGTCACGCCCACTACGTTGTAGTGGGGGAAGTCACCACCCTCTGGGAGAGGGGTGGAAATTGCTCATACAGCTTGGTTACTGAATACTAAACAATCATAAAACAGTGCTGCTGTGTTGCCTTTTCAACATTGATAGTTATATGCCAATAACTTATGGTACTTGAAACCATTTTACTGTATTATATTATGACAATTGTGGTGATACTTTGTGTTAATACTTCAAGCAGTACCAGTGTAATTGTTTCAACACAAGAAAATTTAGAGTGTTACCCATGACTAGACTAAATGCTGACCGTTATAATTCTGACGGATACACTAGTTGTGGTAAGCAACCTTCATTTCGATGCAATTCAACAAAGCAAATATGTTTCTCAAAACATTTGCTTAAATACAAACTGTGGTAACAACACAAAGATGCCTTTTTTATTTGTTTATCTTTCTTTTTAATTTTGAGGCATTAATAATGATAAAGGAGATGTACAAGATTTGGCAGATTATCATCAATTTTTAATAAAAAAAATTGTTATGTTTTTTCATGTAACACCAGCTTGACAACTACCCTTAATTAATCAGTTCACCATAATTTAACTTAGGATAAAAATTTCTATTTCTTTATATTTTTGATACCTACCTACTAAAATTTAGCTTAATGTAGGAGTTGCCACTAGTTATTAATAGTAATAAACATACATTGGCAACAACAAATCACACAAAATTTCTTGGCATCGTAATATATATTTACTTCTCCATGTCTCTATGTATGAGTGTGTTGCGTAAAAAACAAGCTAACCATTATAGTCTTCGCCGATTTATTGCACTTTTTATGTAATTGTTGCACATTCTATAGGATACTCTTCGCATTTTTTATCTTTGTAAATAATATTAGTAATATTTTTAATTTAATTACAAAACATTAAAAAAATATTTTTTTTTATTTAAATAATCAGTAACTTTTTTATTTAATGATAGATTTTGTTCAAGGTAGGGTTCTTCCTCTAGCTAACAGTAACTTACTGTCCAATACAATCGTACTTTTCGTTCTTAAGTTATCATGCTTACAAGAAACATAATGGACGGATGGACAGACGGGCGGACATTTTGAAAGTTGTTCAGAATTCAATTACCAACACAGTGATATGAAAATTTTTTCTGTACATGCAATATTACCAGTTTTAGAAATGTGCCGATCGAATGCAATATACTCTTCTTTTTGTATTTGCGAAGAGTATAATAACTAAAAAGAATTAATAAGCAGACATAGAGCATACTATTTATATAGTATGTTGACTACGTCGAGACGGTAGATATGCCTAAATTTAATGTTTGGGTATTTTCTTTGCTTTTTAACTTCTGTTCGTAAGATGTCATCTATTGGTATGGCAAAATCAATTATGGTAGCTGTTTGTAACTTCTTATTAAACACTACTAGATCTGGCCAATTAGCTTCGTCTTGTCTATCATAGACAGGTCCCAAATTATTATTAATATTACTTTGTTTCAGTTTGAAAGATTTTTCCAACCAAACTCCACTGCTGTGGCTACATTCTATGCCCCTATACAATTTACCCCAGCACCTGTCTTATGCTATAAGGAAGTTAATAACAGCTTAGTCCTCGTTGCAACTGGAAGTCTTCTATCGTGCAATCCCGACAGACTGATTATCAAGAGATTAGTTCTATCAGGTATAATATTCAATAAACGCCATTCCAACTTATTTTATTGTATCCAATACAATTTTCCAGGTCATCCACTTAAAATTCATAAGAGATCGGCTGTGATTAGATTCATGTTCTTCAACCGCGAGGATATAGTTTATTTCAAACCATGTAAATTGAGGACAGAGATGGGCAGGTCTGGACATATTAAGGAACCTTTAGGTAAGCACTTCTAAAATATATAGATGTTTTTTTTTTCAATCTTGTTATTTCGTTAGGTACACATGGGCATATGAAATGCATATTTGATGGTCAACTGAAATCACACGATACGGTGTATTTGGACTTGTACAAAAGAATATTCCCTAAGTGGACGTATGAAGATCTAGTTGTAAGTTGTGTAAATAATGAAAATATGGAAACATGTTCATACAGTGTGTAAATAGGGTGTTTACATGTAGAATAGAATAGAATAGAGTAGTATTATTATGAGAAGTAGATTAAAACCTCGTCACACTCTAGTGTTTACGATGGAGACATTTTTCACTGAAAATAAGGTTATATCACTTAATTCAATCAGAAACGGCGAACGTTGTGCACAGCCCCAGTGACTGCAGGTTGACGGTACTACTGGATTCAAGGTCAAATATGATGCAAATCGCTCTCATTGGTTTAGATCAATGGACACACACAAACTCGTTTCTGCGCATCATTTTTTGCAAGCATCTCATAATAATAGTACTCTAGTTATTTTTAATAAATGTATGAAAATCACAAATTGTTGATTTAATTAAAAGGTAGTCATAGAGAGATAATGCAGAGTTAAAAATTAGTTTCTCATAGTTTCTGTACAGCACTCACCAAAAATGGTTAAATCACATGAATTAATTATAGTCCAAATCACGAATGTTGTCGTTCATGTCATCATCTATTAATTTCCAAATCAAATTGACTCAAGGTCACACAGAATGGCACACATAGGCGTACCATTGGAAAAGAGTTTGATAAAAATATATTTATAAATTTAAATTGAACTAAATAAAAAATCAATCGGAATCGATGTCTGTGAAATCGTCATCCAAACTGCTGAACACTAATAAAGCGCGTTGTCCATAACTGTAAGCGATGGCTCCTCTAAATTCGGAAACAAATTTCTCCTTGAACCATTTTGAGATTAGTTTCTTTACAAACAGAGAAACTAAAGCACTCACAAACTATTTACATAACAGTTTATATCATTACAGGAAACTTAAGACATCACGGTAGAAAACACTACAAACCTATATAAATGACGAGAGGAAATATAGTTTGTACGATGAATCTTTGCGTGTGCGTCATAAACAAGAACTGTATGAAGTAATCTGTTGAAGGTCATTGCTTCTCTTCAGCAGTGACGTGCATAGAAAAAATGAGAAAATTGTTTTTACTCTCAGTCAGCATCCGACAAATTAGAAGCCATATTTTTTTCGTAAATACTCATGAAATGACAATTAATTTTGTAGAATAATAACAGATATATTATTTACCACTAATTATGGTTATAACAATGAAACATAAAAATGTATTTTCATCAAAAACGCAAGAACGCCACTGATCTAAAATGACAGATATTATAGCCGTTGACAGCACTTCACTACGACAACTGTTCATATCGACGTCTCTTTTTAATTCCACTTGAATTTATCGTTCGGCTGTCTTAGCATGCTCGAGCGGTTAGAAGACATACGTAACTAAATATTTGCTCGTTTCAATGCGTTCAGCAACCGCACATATGTCCTACCTAATTTCATACACGCGCAAACATTCATCGTACAGACTATAGAAAATCATTGCACAGAGAAAAATGTGTGTGATATTTTACTACAATTGTAGAAATTTGTACTCCAAATTGATCTCAAAATGGTGACAGGAACAATTTGTGCAAATAAATAATACATTTTTGGGACAATGATTTTGTACAGTTTATGCATTTACATTGTTTGAAATTTTTGTACAAACTTAAAAATCACATAAATTGAATTCTTTACAAATTTGAATTATGGATGCATAAAAATGCATACTTTTATTCCACTTGTGGAACATCTCTGAACAGATTAAGTTAGTTTCTACAATTTGTGTGAAATATTTAAATATATTCTGAAGGTTTCCTAAACACACATTCACATCTAAACCTCTTCATTTGTAAAACATATTTACAAAAAATTGTGCTCTTAAGTAATACAACGTTTATAGTTTTTTAAGAGAATATGTTTTTAGTTTTCCATAATTTCTAAATGATAAATCCACAAATTGTATGTTTATTTTGTCAACTTTGTAATTCATTTTGCACAATATATACACTTAATTAAAAAAGTTGTTATTCAGTAATGTATGAACTGGGGTTAGTTTTGCACAATTTATTACTCTATAATCTCCAAATTATGTATATATTTTTTGGTTCACCGTGCACTCATTTAACTCACTATATGTATCCATTTCATTTTAATTGTATTATTCTTAACACAGATTGTGAAATATTATTTCCAAAATTGGAGGTATTCCTAAAGGATTCCATTAAAACAAATTAGAGAACAGCAATACATAATAGAGCATGCATTTATATATTATCATATGGTAAATAAAAAAAAAAATCTATTTTTTTAAATACAAATAAATTTTATATGCATAAAGTTTTAGTTGAAAAGACGTAGGTGACTTACATTTATGCTTAAAATAAATCCATTAAATAATTCTAATTTGGAAGGCTTCCAGTGCTTCTTCTTTTTAGCTTCTATTAACGTAGTTTGTGGTAATAAAGCTTATATCATAGTCACGTCATATTCTTAAAAAAAATAACATTCATCAGTTCATCACCAAAATCAAATGTATTGCTTACCATCAGAAATATTATCTTCGTTTTGAATCAGTTCTTTTACGAGTTTACCTTTTGGGTTTAGTAGTTTAGAAACAGCTTTCTGTCGCTTCGCATAAGAAAACGAAATTACTCTAAAGCTGTAAACGAAATCAAGTATTAGAAGATAGGTATCATGCATTCTTCGCATATAAACAAGAAACCATTTTTATATTTATATGTTAACGAAGTTAATTTAAGAGAACATATGCAAATCTGTAACTCTGTGTGAAGTACTTACCTCTGTGAATGCTGGAATTAGATCTAGGAAACCCCACTCGGTTAATAAGTTTTCAACAAATTCCATCACAAATATAAGTACTTGTATAATTCGGAAATGTACGTCTTCACTTAGCGAAATATCACCTGGATCTGACGCGTATATGCGTAGCATGGCCGGCGTGGTCAGTACAATTTTTAACCAATAAACTATACGTGAAATAAATGAAACAATTATACAAAATTTTAAAATATCACCAAACTAATTGTGAATAGTATGTCATTAAATTGTGCGGGCGGCATAGATTACTATTATTGTTCAGCGGAAATAAATATATTGGGACTCCTACTTTCATAAGTTTGTCAACAACCGTTTATAAAATAAAATCACACTTTTATGTTACACAAGTTGTGCAAATCGTTTAAACAATTACTTAAAACTAATTGTAAATAGAATGGCAACAAAATATATAGTTTGAGGATACTATTAACAATTAATTAAGTTAAATTTGCTATGATTTGTTGAGAAAAAATAAATAAATTTAACTCTAAATTTCGCCAATTTGTTGGTCGAAGTTTCCAATAAATTCATCGTAACTAAATCTTTATATTGGATAAATAAAACGCACAAGAATTATGCACAATTAAAATGTATAAAACTATATAACGTTGTGCCTTAAAATTTTACAATTGTTTAAAAAAATGCAACAAGACGTTGTTCCACAACATTGTGCAAAATGTTCCAAAGCGATTTCTCTCTGTGTAAATTTGACAAATGCGCTAACTGACCTGAACGATGACCTAAACGATAAGATTTGTAATGTGGACTGTATACTGATTTGTCAGAGATAGTCACTATGTGGGTTCAAACAGTGACGGTAACAAGAGAAATTCCTATTTCCTATCTAGAACAAAATGACTAAAGCACTTCTTAAATGAGGCACAGGATGCTAAATTATACCGAGAGATATCAATTTCTTGATACCTTTAGAATGATGCGGCACTTATTGGGACATTTTCTACCACTGCTCTTAGATGTAAGTCTATATCAGCACCAGAGACTGCTGGAAGTAGAGGATGTAACTATGTGTGAATGTGGTTCCAGTAGAGTTTACTGCAAGTGTCCAATATGTACAATGTGTCCACGGAAAAGCATTATAGGTGTAAATAACCATTTTTTTCTTACTAAGAACACAATTTTCTGTATTCTCTTGCTTAACCCAAGACCTATTTTCAGAAAGTTAGAATTTCAAAAATGTATAGAAGCTTAAAAATGAAATTCGCTTTTTTTTACTATGAACACAGTTTTATGTATTGTGCTCTTGCTTGACCCAAAACCCATTTTCAGTAAGTTAGAATTTCAAAAATGCATAGAGGGCACTGGTGGCAGTTTAAAAGTAAAATTCGTTTCAGGTAAACTGCCATTTCTGTGCTAGATATTGAAACATTTTATAGTAGAGTGCTAGCTTTAATTTATTTTTACTTCTGTGGGCGTCGCGGGGTTACAAGCTGAATTGTGCATGAAACTGAAGTTTGTACATTAGCGAATCAGAATCCGGAAGTAATAAAAAAATAAAGCGGGCAGAAGGGCAGTAAAATCGAAAAACGAGTTATTACCACTGACGGATAGTGCAGCACATAGGCTACAAGTCCACATAAAAATCAATTGATATTTTGTACAGAATGTATTTTTTATCAATTTTTGAAAGTATGCCACAGCGTTGGGTCTTACGGGAGAATAAATTTTAAAACTCGAATATCTCGGTTCCAACACGTCGAAAATCTGACTGAAATTCTGCAATTTTTATGTTTCCACGCTGTTTACTCGAAAACGAAGACCGTAATGAAAAAAACTTACTCTTACAAACATTTACTATCATCAATTTAGAAGGCAACAGCGTTTAATTGAAAATTTTTACTTGAATTGTAAACAAGATATGAATTAAAATACAAAATAAGTCATTTTTCAAGCGCTGGCTGATTCGCGTCTCCAGTCCGTCACAGTCGCATCTGTCTCATAAATCCCCGTAGCTCCATCTCGTACTGATACGTTGTCTATATTATCTGATATCTGGAATTTTAAGTATGTGTGCATCTTAATTAGTATATTAATTAGTATATCGTAAATATACCCTTGTGGGTGGTGAGTGCATACGAATTCAGTACTACATTCCTAATACTTATTAAACTTAATTTTTCCATTTTTAAAAAAACTTAAATAGTGGACAGTGTACAGTGTTAACAGGGTTAACTAGGTGAGAACTTTTGCTTTAGTTAAATGTAGGGAATTCTACATTCGATGATTTTTTTTCAAAAGTTAGCACTGCACGAAATGGAAAGTTCTACAAGTAATAGTACTAGTTCTGAGAGCGAAATCGACTCACTTGTAAAATTTAAAACGCAAAAATAACAACAATGTATAATATGTAAAAAGACTGAAGGTGTTATAATGCAATCAACTGATGAAACTTTCTTTACTTTTATGAATTCCACTAAGATTAGGGATTACATAAACTAAGAGTCAGATGAGGATATACAAAAAGTGATTGCTGATGGCAAAACTGGAAATCTTGTCAACGTTGTTTGGCATAAAATGTGATATATTGCCTATAGGAGCAAACAAAACATTGAAAGTTTAAGAAAAAGAGTGGAAAGATTGAAAGAGTACAGGGCAGCTGATGATATTGAACCTCCACCACTTCCTGGTAGATCGTTTCGTAAGGGGGGATTTGACATAAACAAATGTGTGTTTTGTCAGAAGCGGTCTGCTGGGAAGAGATTGTCCCAAGTTATGTCTAAAAATATAGAAGATAAAATAAAAAATACTGCGTCGATCTCTTCAGAGGTTTTAGAAAAACTACTAACTAATTGCAAAACTAATTGCAATACTACCCCTGACTGAAGATTCTTTGCAATTTCATAGTTTGAGAGCCTATTATCAGACGAAAGTGTGGCTCAATTCCTTAGAACCCTGTCCAAAATTACTTAGCATTGCCGAATATGGAAGGAAAATTGATGAAACGGGTGATGTAAATCCGATTCTAACTTCCTTGCCGTCTTTCCTCCGAATTTGGACGTTCTAGCTTCATATGGATGCAAAAAAGGTAAGGCGGAGGTGGCAACAATTTTTTTAGTAACAAAATTAAAATTTTGTGGAAGCAAGGTGTGCACTTGCAAGAAAAATAAAATGGGTTGCATTTGGTCCTGTAAATGCATGGCTTAGAAAACCTGCAAAAATAAATTGACCAATACCACGGATTTGCCACCGTTAGATGCGAAAAGTGAATTGGACGAATAATTTTGTTTTTTATGAGATAATCATATTCCTTGTGATTGTTTGTTTGTTTGTTATTTATATTTATATTTGCTTTGACCATACTGATATTATGTCCTAGTGTTTTATAGAGTTATATTTTTGTAGTATTTATATTTATGTTTGCATTTATATCTTTTGTTTTTAAATATCCAATAAATTATTATTATTATAAAATACGTCTTTTAGTATGTAGAAGTAATACATTATTTTGATTTAACTAATATAATTTTGTTTGTGTTCTACATAATGCTACACTTGCATTTAGTAGCGATACCACCACCCATGTACGTATTGAAACAGTACGAGATGGAGCTATGGGGATTTGTGAGACAGATGCGACTGTGCCGGAGTAGAGACGCTAAACAGCCAGAGCTTGAAAAATGGCTTATTTTGTATTTTTATTCATATCATGTTTACGATTCAAGTAAAAATTTTCAATTAAACGCTGTTGTCTTCTAAATTGATAATATTAACTGATTGTAAGAGTAAGTTTTTTTCATTAAGGTCTTCGTTTTCGAGTAAACAGCGTGGAAACATAAAAATTGCAGAATTTCAGTCAGATTTTCGACGTGTTGGAACCGAGATATTCGAGTTTTAAAATTTATTCTCCCGTAAGACCCAACGCTGTGGCCAACTTTCAAAAATTGATAAAAAATACATTCTGTACAAAATATGAATTGATTTTTATGTGGATTTGTAGCCTATATGCTGCGCTATCCGCCCGTGGTAATAACTCGTTTTTCGATTTTACTGCCCTTCTGCCCGCCTTATTTTTTTATTACTTCCGGATTCTGATTCGCGAATGTACAAACTTCAGTTTTATGCACAATTCAGCTTGTAACCCCGCGACGCCCACAGAATTTATTTTTAAGCATATTTAACGCTCCGCGGCACTCTACTATTATGGGAATAACTTGCTCAGAATTAAGAAATATGACTTTGTACCAAATTTGATAACTATATGAGGTGATTCAAGTTTCATTTTAGGATCCATGACACCATGATTAAAAAAATAAATAAATACAAAAATATGCGTATAGGTACAACGCCATATTTTTTAATTCCGAGCAAGTTTTTCTTATATAAAATTTTTCAATATCTAACACAGAAATGGCAGAGTTTACCTGAAGCAAATTTAATATTTAAGCTACCACCGGCGCCCTCTATACATTTTTGAAATTCTAACTTATTAAAAATAGGTTTTGGGTCAAGCAAGAGCAGAATACAGAAAATTGTGTTCATAGTAAGAACAAAATGGTTATTTACACCTATAATAACGCTTTTCTGTGGACACATTGTATATAATGTTACGTGTTTACGCCCTCTAAGGACTGAAGCAGACAGCTCATGAGTAGTAGCTGGAATTAGGTAGCAATGGTGATAGGCAATCTGTAACACTAGTAGCACGACTATTCTAGAAACTGTTACATTGGTCTGATTACCGCACGAGATAGTTCAAGACTTTACTAGAAATGTATGGAAGTTTGCTGGAATGCTTCCAGATGTCTTTTGTAGAGCATATAAGTCAATGTAAATATGCGGGAAGTTTTGGAAATTAATTGAGTTTGGACAAATCGAATGTGATGCAAAGTGAACAGTAGAGTGTAAATATCAAGTAATAAGTGTTGTTAAAGGTTATTTTGGTCAGTAAACCTGTATTTTAGTTAATAAAAGTATTGTGAAGTTATTCAAAAAAATGTTTATCTCTTGTTATGATTTTCGAACCCACGGATTTTAAAGGGTGGTTTCTTAAGGGGTGGAAACATAATAAAACATAACAATAAGAATTTTCTGGCTAGATAGATGGATTGGTAGAAGATCACATAGTGGTTAAACCTCACATTGCTCAATAGTGACACAAAGAGATGATGTTAAAATAATGTTAACAGGCATCCTTTCATATAATTACTTTAAAGTTATTTAATTATCGTTAATAATTTAGTTTATAGTAATTTTCAGTCTGTCTATTTGGTTTTCAATATTATTTATCATCGTTGGTATTACATTATTAGTTATTAGTTGAGCCTCGAGTCTTTTCCGTCAGCCTTCTCTATCGCTTGCCAGCTGTTGCCAATTTGCGGCCAACACAGTGATACAAAATTTTTTTCTCTGCGGGCGATATTACCGGTTTTAGAAATGTGCCGATCAAATGCAATATACTCTTCATTTTGTAATTGAGAAGAGTATAATAAGAAAGTTGTGACAAATAATGATAAAGATTTCCTTGCTGAATGTCTGCCTTCATCTTGGATAAGGCCTTATCTTAATTCGATTTTTCATTTTTATAAGAGGGAATAATTGAAAAAAAAACAACCAAATACTAATAAAAATTTTATACATAAGTGCACAAAAATAACAGAAGAGCAACTATCACAATAAAATTAATAATACTTAAAATTAATTAAAGCTAGGACTAATAATCAATATAAAACATTGATTTATAAAACGATAACAAATAGTTGAGCATTTGTTTGCTTTTCATTGGAGTGCCGATAGCTTTATATCTTCATAAAATCTCATCTCTATTCAATCACTTTTAATAAATATATTTTATGAGGATATACAGATTCGTACCCAATAAAAATTTACGTAAGTATAACAAACCGTTAAAATTTAAACTTTGCCAATGTTGCTCTCTAGTCTCTGCATGAAATCCTTCACGGGGATGAGAGTTATAATGCACAATTTGAAGCTTTCCATGTTTGTCATAGAAACCATAGTGACCTTTGACTAACCCCGTTCTATCCTTTTCTTCAAACCTGAATTGCCTGTTGTATCTGGAATAAAAATAAATAAATTAAATACACAGGTTAGGCTCGTAGCCAAGTTGTCAGGCTGATATTAAACAAGCCATCCATTTTGTCGCCTCGAAATCAATGAGAAAATTTGAAAAAAAAAAAATTTTTCCAAAATGTCTCGACACCGGTGCGCATCTTAGGACAAGAAGAACCTCAAAAATTGAGTGAACTAACCTTGCTACAATTTATATCAGATTCGTGTTTTTTAATTTTAATAGTTAAGGCGTGGCACCAATAAAATCACTAAAACCTAAGACTGCAATAGGTGCAGACAAAGTGCCAACATATTTTTATAAAGCTTATATGGATTTACTGGTGCTCCCACTACAAATTATATTCAACATTTCTTTAACCCTTTAATTCCTGGAACCGGATAAATCCGCAAAAATTTTTCGTGCTCCCAGCGCGGGAACCGGATATTTACGCAAGCCCATATTTACACTGTAGTTCCTATCTATTTTTATTTTTCATTTTCTTTTGTGAAAGTCTATGTTTTCTTATGTTTTTGAAAAAATTTATGTTAATTTGATTGATTATTTGAATTTACATGGCTAAATGAAGCATGTATACGCGCATAAGTTTACCCGAACTGTACGGTTCCGCAAGGGCCCTCCCGCTGCCGTTTTGCGGGCTCGACATGTAAAAACCAGTGCCGGAATGAAAGGGTTAAACGAAAGGAAATTCCCAGATAAATTCAAGGTTGGTCGAGTCACTCCCATACATAAAACAGGAAATACAAGCGTTATAAGAAACTATCGACCTATTACAGTTTTACCTGCCCCATCAAAAATACTTGAACGTGTAATATATAACAGAATGTACTCTCGTGTTTCCTCAGTCCTTATTGAACAACAGCATGGTTTTGTTAGTAAGAGATCTACTGTTAGCAACCTATGTGTATTTTCAGATTATGTCGCTCATAAAATAGAGAAATCCCAGGTAGACACTGTATACAATGACCTATCAAAAGCATTCGATAGAGTTAATCATAACGTATTAATAACGAAACTACAGCATTTCTCTATTGAAGATGACTTACTGCAATATTTACTATCATATCTTACTAATCGACCACAATATGTCAAATTTAATGATTGTTCCTCACATATATTCGTACCAACATCTGGAGTACCACAAGGTTCGATATTAGGGCCCTTGCTCTTTGTAATGTTTGTCAATGATATCTCCGATTATATTGAGCATTCAAATTTTTTAATGTATGCAGATGACCTAAAACTGTTCCTTCAAATCAACACCATAAAAGACACTGATAGGTTACAAAGTGACCTTGAGGCCATCTCTACTTTTTGTAAGGACAATGACCTAGCCTTGAATGTATCAAAATGCAAGATTATAACCTATACGAAAAAGAAAGACCCTATTATAGTCGCATATAATATCAACAAGATTCAGATTGAAAGACTGAACGAAATTAAAGACCTTGGCATTTTATTCACTAATAATTTCTCATTTAACAGTCATATAATAGGTCTTACCTCTGAATGCTATAGGAAATTAGGATTTATTCTTAGGTCAAGTAAAGACTTTACTCATAATACCTGCATTTTGCTGTTTAATTCATATGTACGCTTGAAGCTTGAATATTGTTGCGTTATATGGTCTCCAAGAACATACCTATACACTGACATGCTGGAAAAAGTCCAAAAACTGTTTTTAAGATCTATGTATTTTAAAAAAACATAGAATATGGCCTTTTCTGATATCTTATCAATGTCAACTATCAGAATTTAACATAACTTCTCTCATTAAGCGCCGAAAAGACATACAAATATTGTTTATATTTGACATATTAAATAATCAAATAGATGTTCCTGAACTTTTAGGTGCTTTAAACTTTTATGTACCAGATGCCAGACTAAGACGGAGAAATTGTATGTTCAACGCCTCACATATAAACTCGCCGGTCGAAATATGTTCTTTAAAAGTTAACAGTTTAAGCCATTATGTAGATATGTTCAATATTGATAGAAACAAATTAAAATCAGAACTATCTGTGATAAGAAATACATAAATATTTAGTGTTCTTGTCATATTTCTATACTTATACATTAATATTTGTTTTGTCATTAATGTTCCATCTATTTTTCATTTTTCTTTTTCACTGTATGTATGTAATTAGGGAATACCCTGTTTATATTCAGTATAAATAAATAAATAAATAAATAAATAGTGAATGTATGTACTGTAATATTCCTCGTAAGCGTACCTTAAGTTCAATGATAATCAGAGATATTTGAGAGAATAGGAATGGAGAAGAAGCCGGAGTAGACTTACTAGTTCCAATTATGTATCTTTGAAGGATCTGCCACCCTGGAGAGACTCTCGCAATGCATTTTCTGTATTTGCAAGAAAGGTTGAAAATACATACATACAGTTGCAGAAATGATGGCTGCCAGTTGTGGTTGTGTTAATGGAAACTCCTGTGAAATTGTGCATGAGCCTTATGATGGTACTGAAGAAGATACCCCTTCAATAATGATGGAAGAAATGATTGAATATCAACGTGACGACGATGAGGAAAGTAAAACTTTAAATACCGAAGATTCCATCAAACCTGGTTATCAATATTATGAAGAGAAAAAAGAGGTAAATTTACTTTGCTGGGAAGACCACATAAAAAATGTTATATTTACTGCATAGCAAAGTAGTGGTGAAAGGAGTAATTTGCAGAAGAATTAGACAGAGTAACAGCAATGCATTGTTTGAAAGACTTGTACTAATATTAATAGTTATTTGAACTCTATTAAAAGTGTGAAAAGTGAAGCCAAAAAGTACTTACAATCACCAACTATTGGCATTAAAAAAGTAAATTGTATTTTTGAATAGAGCTAGTATTGTCCGAGGAGCTGATGAGAAGCAGCTTTAGTGAGGCGATGCACCTATCAGGCAACCACGACAGATGGATTGCCATACAACAAAAAGAGGTCAACTTATATAATGTATGAATAACAAAATATATAACAAGTCACCAGAACACACTGTGTTTTGGGAAAACAATTTTTTTGGCCGACATTTTGAAAATTTTGCAAAATCTTGTCAGGGTCGAGATGGGATGGTTGCCTCAAACGCAGGTCCGTCGAGAGGTGAGGAGGGATCGGGGGTGTTTCCCCCCGGGCCCAGAACTTTTGAGGGGCCCCGGATTCTAGGAGAGGGAGATGTATATGCAAATTTCGATTTCAATTGTATCAATCAGCAAGATAAATATTCTATTATGAGGAAATTATATCAAAGAGCTGGTAGTGGGTCACTACCCCTGTGCCCCGATTTTCTCTCGACAGCCCTGCCCAAACGCTACTGGAAGCACCAGGTTTGGTATCTCCTTGATTTACTTCCATTTAAATACTACCTGACAACTGGATTACATTACAATTAGAATTATTCATGCAGAACCTTTTTTAATAAGGTTGAATTATTTTGCCAATATTATAAAACTATAAGAATAAGCAGTGTACTATGTATAGGAGGAAGTGTATTTGGTTACAGAATGATTTTTGGTAAGCTTGCATGACTACATTTTATTTATCGTGTAATGGTGTTCTAGCAAATGGCAATAGCTATTGTAGTTTGGGAAATGGCGTGTAAAATCGACGACGAAAAGTTACCATCTGCCACTCAATAAGCGAAGAAAGCATATAACTACGAAACTTTTTTCTCTTTGAAAATGTTTGACATGATGGGAGAATATGGAGGGGAGAGACTTTTTTTTAAAACGAATGGTTATCGATATCTATCCGCATAGGTAGTTAATATATGTACTTCAGAAATCCCAATTACACTGGCAGACGAAAACTTCGCTCTGTGCATGGTAGAGAGAATTTAAAAAAAAACTTTTTAAAATTCCTCTAATGCGCACCGAACAGAATTTTCCTCTGCCAGCTGGGGTATGTGGAGTGCATATGTTAACTACATATGCAGACAGATATCGATAATAATTCGTTTAAAAAAATGTGTCCCCCCTCCATATTCTCACACCATACCAAAAATTTTCGGAGAGAAAAAATCGGCAGCTACTGGAAGCGGCTGGAACCTCCCTACCCGGTGATGGGCTGCCAAACAGCAGTCTGCTAATTTTTAACTGTAATTTGATTCGTAGCAGTAGCAAATGGTACGAGCTCTGATAGTCAATTCAAATCAGCCGCCATGACATGCCATTAAATCAAATATATTATTGTAATATGACCCACCTTTATTTATTTAATTTACGACGTCGTATGTGTTCACCGCCAAAACAACAATAGAATTATTTATATTTCGTTTAAAACTAGTGACCAATCCTCAAACTCTGAATAATTATAAACACCTAATATATGATGATATTTAATCATGTAACATTTTCCGCAATTATTAATAAGTTTATAATGAAAAAAGAAAGAAAAAAAAAACAGCGCTGTGTTGGGATCGAACCGTCGATCTCTTGATTTGTAAGTCGACGCTTTAGCCCACTGGGCCACCGACAACTTATGACATAGTTTTACATATGTTGGTGTTTCATAGATATTGAATTTTGTTTATTCTCTATACAATAATTTGTATAAAAAACTGTAGGTATATAAAAAAAAGGTGCAAGTGTGATATATCGTTGAAATCGTAATTTTAACTGCTTTCCAATAGTTAGATTACAAATTGTAAGTAGTAATAAAATAACAAGTTGTTGTGCCAAAATGGCACTAAACATAATTCGATCTCAACCAAAACCTTTTCAGATCTTCTAGAGCACTAAAGAAACCCTCATGCAAAGTTTCATCCAAATCCATCCAGTAGTTTCGCCGCTATCGTGCTAACACACACATACACACACACACAGACATTTTTCAAAAACCACTTTTTTGGATTCCTGGGACCTCAAAACGTAAAGATTTGATGTTATCTCAATTTTCGATTTTGGACCAATTTTAGTAACCTCCCACAATTTTATTGTGGGGAGATTAAAAAGTTTCCTAGTTATATGCTCGCTTCGATTACTGAGTGGCAGAGGGTAACTTTTCGTCGTCGATTTTGCACACCATTTCCTAGACTATTGTGCCTTTGCGTTTTTCAAGAATATAAAAGGTGTGCTAATTTATTTAGTGGGTTTCATTTGTTCTTCCATAGGTACCTATATTTTTAGCAAGAAATATTTCAAATATTTTAAGATTTCTAATCTAATTGATTTATTGAATACTTAAGTTAAAATAAAATATATTGTGTAAAAAAAGTTGAGAATGATTTGAACTCCTGATAATCTGTATAGATTACAAAAAGTTTTGTTTTCTGAGCCAGTCAGCAGAAGACCCATACTATGAAATTTGTTGTTTGGTATATGATTTAATTAACTGACCAAAAGTTCTACTTTAATATATATGCCTTTGATATCCACAGATCACAATTACTACCTCTACCAGTGACGTAGCCAGGGGTGGGAGTCTAGGGAGTCCGGAGCCCCCCCTTCCGAAATCGAAATTAATTGACAGGCATGACATTTATTATTATATTAAATTTATTTTCAGTTTCTATACAATATTTTTCTGCCTGACTTGACAGACTGACTTTGAATCTCGATTCCAGCGAGCCCCATATAGCAACTCGTGGTTTCTTCCACTTTGATTGGTGTAGGGCGTAGCAAATAGCGTGCCGATTTGAAGGGGCGCAATTTAGCGCAATTTGAATCTAATATATAGTCTTATGTAGCCTACTGCACGAGTATGCGGAGCATGTGATATGAGATATGATTGTACATACCAGTTCATTTTCATAATGAAGCCTTCCAAGGATTCCTAAATTAGATATTTTTTCAAAAAAATAAATTAAAATATTTTCAAATACTATTCGGAACCCCCTCCCCCCATTTCCCCGAATAAAAATCCTTCTACGTCACTACCTCGACCTACTTATATTTTTCTTAGATGGGCATAATAGTGAAATTTTTGATTGTCAATATTTTTCTTGCACTATTTGTCGTCACTTATACAGTTGTTTTGTACTACTCTCATATTATGTTCGGGTTCTGTCTTCAGATCCTGTTTCTCTCACAACACTTTTCCACATTTCATTTCCAGCGTTTCTACCTTTCTACGTAGTGTGGTTTATCTATGTTTCTACGGCTTGTTACTACATTTTGAAAAAAAATGTAGTATACGTTTAGCATTTTTCCGGTGGACCGTCGAAACCCGAAAAAAACGTCGGATCGATGTGAAAGTCGTATCTATCGATTCGAGAGCGAATTTAGAAAATTTCGTCCGTCGGTCAGTCTGTCTGTCTGTCACGTCCAGCCCCCCTAATTCGTTTTCGGATTGTGATGAAACTTGGGTGGTTAATAGGAGGTCTTTAGAAAACCTTAACGCCGGAAGCTCGGCTCCGTTCGGAAACCGGAAGTACCCGATATAGACGTTTCGAGTATTTCGGGAAAAATTGAATAACTTGGTAACGGGTAGTCGGATCGAGATATTTCTAAAAAGAGATGATGCCGCTGGCAAAGCTCTACAAATAAGTATACCAGAGGCTATGTCGAAAAACAAACGAAAATGATTTTATTTGCAAAAAACTGGCTTTCTCGAAATCGGGCTAGGAAGCACGATAACTGTCCAGAATATTGATCGATTTCGATGAGACTTGGTGGGATCAAAGGTACCCGGCCACAAATCAAGCTGGTGGCCCGAATCCGTTGACCGCAAGTATGTTTTCCAGGGCCGAGTATGATTTTCCAAAGAAATTAATAACTTCCGAACCGAAGGTCCGATTTTGATTTTCAAAAATGGCAACTGTAGGGCTTGATTAGTTCTATTAGTTGACGTTTGTGAGGAATTTGAGAAAACAAAAGGGAATCTACAAATCCTGGAAAACTTGATTTTTTTGATAAATTCTACAAATTCCGAACAGTTTCCTAATAAAAATCGAAAATTAACTATTCCTTCGATTGATCTCTATAACCAGTATAAGGCACGGACCTTTTTGGACAAAAAATCTGAAACAGAATTTTTTTGAAAAACTTAAAATAAACGAGTTATTTACGAAAATGCATTCCATAGAATTATTTAAAAAATATTACAAATTGATAAGTGATAATGTTATATTTAAAATATCATCATTCATTTCCTTATTTTCATTTACTAAATAAAAATAGAACCGATGCCCTTTCTGTGTTTCAAAATGTAGTTAGCTTTTACTTTAGTCAATGCAAAAAAAAGAAAAAAAAAAAGAAAAACAAAACATGTCAAAGCACTGAGTCATCTTGCGACCCTCTGCTGAAAATGTAATGAATCATCCCAACAAATTGGACAAAAAGCAAGCATACGCTAAAGTGCACAAGGTACATGGGATCTGCGCGTGCGTCATGGTGATTTTAGGGAATTTCTTTATTCTGTTTGTCACTAAATCACTAAATGTGTGAGTATTTGTGAATTTATTCCAGTTAATAGCAAAGCTTTCATACGCAATTTATTTAATTCCCATCAGCGATTAGTATTGCTTTCTCTCCACATTTTACTCATTAATTAATACTAACACTTTTATTTTCAGTGTTTACATTTTCATTATTACTGTTTAGATATTTAATTATTTATTGTATACATATTAATAAAAAAAAATGTTATAACTTTTGTAAAATATTTTTAAAGCATATTTACTCTTGTAAGTTTCTTCTTGGTTCTTCTTATACAAGCAGTAATCGAATCCTGTCTTTCTTAATATACCATATACATATCCCAAAAGTGTTTTATTTATAAATCTTTTAGATTGAACAAATTAAAACTGTCGAAACTTTATCTATTTGTAGCGAAACAGTATGTCTCGCTTTTCATGACTCCCATATGGGGACGGTAGCTCAGTGGTTTAGCGCATCTAGCTTGCATACTAGCATACCTAGCGAAGCAGGTTCAATGTTCAATCCCTGCTTACCACGAAATAAGTTTAATTATAAAATTATCCCCATGATGTGGGGCCTAGTTTCTCTTTACCTAACACAAAATCATTCTGAATTTTCAAGGAGTTACCTCGGTGATTTGAGAAGTGGATAAGAAAACATTTATCCCATTTCCTTTATTAACACTGCGTTTAAAAAAAAAATTAAGTAGAAGATACTTACCGATCAGATTGTTTCACGGTAAAATATTTAAAAATCCACCAGTGGATTTCGTCCTTATGAAGAAAAATGAACTTAATTTTCCAAAAAAAGATGTTAGGCAAAGTTTTAACTGTGAAATAATCTCATAATCTTATTTGTTGTTATCAAAAACTCACTAATATCGAATTTGAATAAGACGGTGTACTTGCGGTGTTCATGTAATAAACAAATAAAATGTCCCTTTTAAAGGCATTTATTATTTATTATTATTGTTATGTTAATAACTAAATCACAGTTTGTTCAATAATTGTCATGACCATAATTGACCAACTTATATTTAAAAGGTAGATGTTATAGAAATTTAATCCCACTGAAAAAATGTTCTTTACTATTATTAATGATTTTAGAAAATATAAGAAATTGGATATCGACCAAATCTCGTTAAAGTTGCACTTATGGTAGGTACTTATTTAAAATGTTAAATTCATTTGAAATTGACGAATGCCACTATCGTGACACAATCTCCTGATGGGTAAATATATTCCACACAAGATTTTAAAAAATCGCATTGTTAATAAGGGCGCTGTGATATGGGAGTCATGAAAAGTGACACATACTGTGTAGTAAATTGGAATTTATATTTGCTCTTTAACTTCTGCATTTAATACATAAATAGGTAAGTAAACTTTATATTTTTTATATATGTATATACCATAACGATGAAATAAAAGTAGAAAATTTATTCTTAAGAGTAATTCGAGATTTAAAATAAAGAAATTATTTATGAAATAAAAAATGTATGGACTTGCATTCACAATTTTCTTCATTTATATTTCCTAACACAGATTCTTTATTCTGCAATATTATAAATTCATTAGTAATCCAATCAAGCTCCATTTAAGTTTCCATTCAGGCCAAAACATCAAAATTTAAGAACAACTTTGAAATTACACAGATAAAATTTATTCCGTCAAATGCATATATACTACTAATAAATAAACATAAACAGTAAAACTATATATAATACTTTAATTTTATATTTGATACTACTAGTAACACATAATTAACTAGTGACCCGTCCCTTCGCATGATGTCATTTTAAGCGCAGTTTCTCCGTAACAACTTCATTGTAGATATCACTTGATGTTTGTCTATCTTTAATACACTGCCACATAGAATCAATAGAAATTTTTTTTTGATTTATTGTACCATGACATCACAAACTATTTTGGTCACATATGGTCATGGAATTAAAAACTGCTATGTCCTAGCTTAGACACTCCATTCGCTATAAAAAAAATACTAGTCTGGACGTTTTGCTTGCTCTTTGTCAGTAGGTGCAGGGAAAAGAAGTGAACAAGGCCTACTATGTCCGGGCGGTGGATGCGGTCATGTGATCAGTTCTTGCAAATTAGGTCCAGGAGTTATGAAAATCCTACTTTTCAAATGCCATTCAAGCATCAACTTTTTAAAAATGTAATGAAGATTCAATATCTACATATTTTGAGAATTGACATACCCCGAAAGATGAAACCATGCTTTATCAGAAATAAATGTCTCGTCATTCATTAAATTATTGACAAACTACTGGAGTATGTAGGATGTTTAAAGTAGCCTGTCGGCAAAAGTGATTGATTCTTCCGCATGTTCCATAAGAATGTCCAATTTCCTGGGAGAGAAGTTTCAAAGGTATTACAGGCTCTTGTACCACACGTTGACGAACATATAATTAACAACTTCTTCAGTATGCATAGTTGGCCTACCAACACCTTTTTAATGGGTTACACAGCCAGTTTTGTGAAAAACACTAACACAATAGCGGAATGGCAGAATCTGCATTAATATTGGTTCAGCGGTTCTTGAGTTTACTGCCTTCATATAGAATACACACGGTGACACTTCCTTCCATATTATATAATCATTTGATCTCTTGGCTGTTGATAACAACACTCAGCAAGATACTTCACATACGTTTCAAGAAATAATTTGTCTTTCCACCGGCTGTCAAAACGTAATTTGATATTTTTGTTTTTTGTATCTATAACAAACAGACAAAGTTTTAATATATATTATCGTCGGTGAAATATGTTAACCTGCTAACTCCGTTTAGCCTAACTTTACAGGAGAGCATTAAAACTGCGTAGGAAATTAGGCTAATTATAATTACATATTTTAAATCAAAACTTGGCTTCAAATAATAGATAGGTATTTATTATGCAATTTTATAAACGAGAATACCCAGAGGCTGTCTTCATTTAAGGTTTAATAGCAAAATAAAGAAGTTGGCAGGTTTACATTTCTAAAAAATATAATATAGGTATATATCTAGCGAAATGGTTGCTAAATTTAAATAACTTACCTTCCAGTACATTTTTATTTGAAATCCCAAATTTCATTTAGCTGTTTGATTCGAGGCTTCCAATGCAAATTATCATTTAATTTAATTATGTCTCTGTGTTTACATAACCTCGAAGTTTGCATTCTGTGATTCCGTCAGGGCGGTTTTAAAATCGGCGCATGCGCATATCCCGTGTCCCTTGTGCACTTTAGCGTATGCTTCGTAAAATTACTTTACGAACCTTGATCTTTAGCCGCTTGTTTATACCCAACTTCGTTGATTATGCCAACCTGGGGCTTATGGGTGACTTAGTTGTTCTACAAACTTTACAAGTATAGGTATAAACCATTGCCCCAAAAAAAATAATTAATATACAAATTAAACGTTATAAACAGAAGAAAAATTTGAGAAAACACGTGTAATTGTAAATAAAGCACAACGCTATTCAAAACAAAGATTCAAAATTGACGGTATTTGTGAAATCAAGGCGCGTCGAGTAAGGCTGTGTTGCTTTGCAAAACAGAGTGCAGAGAGAGGGTACGAGGTGTGCGACAAGAACGAAGAGCCTACCGTATCCAAGACAACCAAACCGCAACTCCCGTCAAATCGCCGGCTTGTCTTCTCTATTTATTAAACTCTTTGGTCGCCGCAGTAGAAATCTAGTATTAAAAGTGTGTTGGTGATTGAGTCAGAATGCTTTTTGCGGACGGTATGCGCCGACGCGATTTTTCTTTCATTTGTCTCCCGTAGAGGGAGGTCTTGGATTAGTGCAGAATTTCAGAGCCGGTCTCCAGCGACTCCAGCAATTCTCTCGTTTTTTAGCGGTTGTCTTGTCTAGTACTTTGTAATAACATAACAATTCATAATAAGATAAAGCAATATAGTCCAGTCTTATTGTTCCTGTTTGTTACCTATATTTTGAGTAAGTACCTTGTTCTTGTCTATTCTGTAAAATATACTATAATATAAATATCGCCGACAACTCCGAGTTTTGGGATCTTTTCTCTTACCGTGGGCAATTTTGCCTGAAAAATTTTCGTGAGGCTATACTTTCCGAGATATCTACTGAACTCTATATGATAAATATATAGAATTCATTGGATATTCAAGATACAAAATTGTCTAACCTCACCTTTTTCCGTAATTTTTTAGCGAATTTTAAAGTTTATTACTATTTGTGAATCTACCTAAATAATGTTAAACAATCCAAATTATGTGCGTTACTGATATGGACTTGATCTATTTAAACATATGTTACATTACCGTAAATAAGCACTTTTTATAAATACAACTTTGTCACATAAGTATATAAGCGTGAACTGTAAATTGTGAGACTAGTCAAAATTGAAAATCTTAGCACTATATATGACCATTGAAATGTATTTTACTTAAAATAATAAAACGGGGTAGCAAACAGACTTTTTATGGAATCTAAAACTTGCACTAGCACCAATAATAATGTCTGTAATAACAGTGCAAGATACCTTTATTATTTGCTAATTTCAATCTGCATAAAGAAAATATGTATACTTATGTCAGTTCTGCAAACAGCTATAGTAATCATTTTCCAGACTTAAAACAAGAAAGGGGGACACATCCACTATTGATATGTGAAGTAAAGACCATGCTTGATTTACTGTTCACTTGTACAATGAATATACATATTATACTTTATCTTGCGTACACTGTGTGACACAAGCAATAAACCAATAGAAAGTAATTCGTATTGATATGAGAAAACTGAACAATCGGTTAAAAATCGGTAACTGCAGTAGAAAAATATGCCGGAGTACTTTGTACCCTGCTTATATTAAGAAAAACATAACCAAACGGACATTTTTGTATGCAAAATTGTGATCAGACAGGCAAACTTACCATGTAAATAAGAATAATAATGTACCTATTGCTTAAGAAAACATCTTTCAAATTGTTTTCAGGTTGCGACTTCGAAAAGGTATTTTACCTTGGCTAAAAGCTATTGGCAGAAATCCTCAAATCGAGAAGCTGAGCCATAGCAATGTGATTTGCAGTGAACATTTTGCTGATACAGATTTTATGTATGAGGGGGACATGAAACGTCTGAAACCTGATGTAGTTCCAACCATGAAATTAGGCCCTTTATCTTCTACAGTCCACCCAGTGTCATGGTAGATATAATAATTCCGTATCTTCATGATATCTGGAATAATTCTATAATTTGGTTTTAGTATTGATGTAGATACCTGTACCTGTAGTACTTCATCTGGCATTTCAGCGTATGGTCAAATGGCTTCTCAGGTGTATATATAAAAGCAGACAAAGAAAATATAGATATTTTACAGAAAAGGTATCATTTTAATTTTAATTTTTTCAAATGTTAATGATTAATAAACAGTAGTTCGATGATTCTGGGCAGAGTAATACACTATATATAATATTACTTATTTTGGTTTGTATATTTTTTGTTTTTTGTTACATTTTATTGGGTTACCTAATTTAATAAGTTACTTGTATCAAAGGCAACTATACACAAAAGTGAATCTAAAATACATGATTTTTCAATAAAGTATTTAAATGTAAGTTGTTACTGTATGTTTCTTTATTCCTCCAATAATAAATACCTTCTACTTTGTCACTGATCTTAGTGATCTTGCAATACTAATATTAGTCTACCTATATTAAATTCACATATTTACAACTTGACTAAAAAAGTATTTTTCAGGTTTCACTTTTAGCTTTTATTCATATTCAAATTATATCTCGATCTCTGAAGTAGAAAATATGACTCCCTTTTTTGGTGGACTATGTATTCAATTCTCAATATGATCGTACATTATCAAGAATGTTTACTAGGAAAAAAATTGAAAATTAAATAATTATGTTTTGAGCATGACAACTTTTGAACTTTTATGTTCTTTAATAAAAATTGACGTTTCATATCTGTATAATCTACAGCTATACATGAATAAATAAATATTATTATTATTATTAAGACAAAGGTTAACTGTATAAGAAATGTCAATCTATAAACGCATATTTTTGGGGATTTCTGAAAAAGCCAAATTGAAAATTGCAATAAAAATAGAGCCGGCCCTGGCCTTCTACACAATGCGATTGCGCTCCCTCCCCGGGGTCGCTATACTTGCGCGAGATTCAATTTGAAGTACAAATAGGTATAGACATTGGCATTCTGCTCATTTACATGGTAGATTTCATTGCCGGTGATTTGTTTTGCTCTCTGAATTTGTTAAAAGTAACCGAAATTAAGTTGTTGTTTTCGTTTTCATTTGTAACTGCATTTAATAACAAAGGTAGGTAAGTTATTTCTAAAATTCCTTGTTTACAAACTGTTTTACCAAAAATTAATCATCAGTTGGAAGTTAAATAAAAAGCAGTTCTGCATTTTTGAAACATAAAGTTTAGCTTTTGGAATTTTTAAATTTTATGGATGACAGGGCCTGTTCGTAGTAAATTTATTATGCCAAATAAGAGTCCTGAAATGTGGTATGTATATAGTTCGTGGTAATAAAATATATAAGTGCATTTTTTTTACCAAAAGCAAAAAAGTAAAAAAAACACTTGGATTATCAGTAAGATAAAACTAATTTCAAGGGCTTCTAAAAAGAATTGTAGCATTCCAGTGTAGCTTTTTTCCATACATTTTATATTATTTTATACATTTTAACTCTGAAATTGAAATTAGCAAAGTAGTACCTACCTATATATATATATAACCTATACCTATGCATATCACATTTCATCATATGTTTTACCAGACCTGTAACCAGGGGAACGCTTTGGACACTCTCCTGAAGAAATTCTAATATTGCTTGGGTGAAATTATTTTGCATACATTCGTAAATTATAAAGTTCGAAACTGGTCTTCTCTGAAATCCGAAAACTACCCCTACAATTTATCTGTGGCTACAGGCCTGTATTTTTCTTCTACGAGTCGAAATTTAACAGAAGGTAAAAAGAACATACTGGAAAGTGAATTGCTGATACTCCTTCAGCTCATTCATATACTCCTACCGACCGAAACGTATATTTGCGCATTCATTTGATTTCTGCATAACCGCCCACATTTGCTACAATTAGTGTTCTTATATGTTTAGGAGGGGTACGGCTAGAACTCGTCTTTCTGGCGACTACAGTATACTCATGCTAAGATTGTTCAGAATAGCTGAAAATAGATATAGTTAAAGTATAGTAGTACCCTATTACACCCACAACATTGAAATAACCCTTCATAATGAGGATTAGGGTCGTGGGTGTGTGCAGGGAGGGACACTATCTCCTCTACGGTGGAACTTTAAGGCTGAATCGAATGAAGCGGGTTTCTATGTGCACAGCATATGCAGACGATGTTGCTGTCATGACAGCCGGCCTCTTATCATGATAAGAGGTCAATTTGGAGTGACTATTGCAGGTCTCATACAAAGGGCTCTGAACATGTATGGTATAGCAGATATATGAGCACTCTGTCAACCCATCATAGGGGATGAAGGCAAGCCTATATCGCAAATCGCTCTCCGGAAATTAATTCTGCAGATAATTTTACATATTAAAAAAAAAACTATAAGAGTACCTGAGTAGAATCATAACAAGACTATTACTGTGAATTTTCTCTCAATAATTTCAGTGGTTTGCAAAATAGCTAGATTTAAAATTACGAAATAGGAAGATATAATTTCTGAATTTAAATCTAGCTATTTTGCAAACCACTGAAATTATTGAGTGAAAATTCAAAGTAATAGTCTTGTTATGGTTCTAATTATGTACTATTACAGTTTTTTTTATATATACGTACTAATAAAAAAAAAGTTATGGCCCAAAAATAATAAATATTTCCCTATCGGATGTCTCATTCTAGGTAATGGCCACCTTCAACTCTGGGATAATATAGAGCTTTGTGACTTAGTTTTGTGTCTTAAAAGAAAATGTTGTTACTAGTCAGTTATAGGCCTCCTTCTGGAGACTAATATTTTTTTGGCTAAATTGCAGGAATGTTTAATCCTTATTAGCAAAAAATATGACCACATAATTCTCTGTGGAGATCTTAACATAGATTTTCAGTCAAATTCACATAATAGACAATTACTATCTGACATATTTGAATCATTTAATATCTCCATGTATCTCAATGAACCTACTCATGTAGTAACTAATATATATGGCATGTTGTCAGAATCTGCCATTGACTACATGGTGACGGATCTTCCAAGCAACATGGTGGATGTATACCGGGTGCCACAAGTAAGTGGCTCACCCTTATATTTCCTTTATTTTTTAACTTATTCATTTGAAATTTGGGGTGCATAAACTACCTCTAAAAATGGATATTTGGACACGAAAAATGGTATGAGACCATTTCCGGTTTACCCGGAAATGACCGCAACTTTCGAATTTTAAATGGAACACCCTGTATATTTTTACATATTTGGATTCAAGACAACATTCTGAGTATACCATGAGAATTTCGCGATTTTTTGAGTCGATGTTTAGATTTTTTTAAGCATTTTAAGATATTCGTCTAGAGTGCTTTGGAATACCAAAATTTGTTCTACGGCATGTAAAGTCCCAGGGAAAAATCTAATTTTTCATTCAATTTCAGTAATAACCATTTACGAAGCCTCCAAAGTTGAACATATCACTTTTTTATCGAAAACTTTTTTTTTCAGATGAGAAGGTGGTGGCTCATTGTGTTCAATAAATTATAGATTTTTTCTGAATTCATTGATATCCATTTCAAATCTATGCTATTTGTTTTTCTATTTTATTTAATTTGTTTAAAAATAGAAACTCTACACAAAGTAGTGGCTCACCCCTATAAGTTTTTTATTTTTGAACATATCAAAATGAAACTAGGGGGCCTAGGGTCATACAGAAAACTGCATTTTTTGACATATGAAGTAATTTAATACCATTTCCGGTTTCGCAGGAAATAACCCTAACTTCTGATTTTCAAATGGAACACCCTGTATATTATTACATTTTTGGATTTAGAATGAATTTTTGAACATGTGTGGTGATTTTTATAAATTTATGGCAAGTTGTTATTTTTTTATAGCAATTATAAATTTTAATCTAGACTGCTATGAAATAAAAAAATAAGTACTTTGTCATTTTAGATTATACAGAAAAAAATATGTATACATAGTTACTATTATTAACCATTTTCTAGGTATTTTAATGCAAGTAATTTAGTTTTCTTGAAATAACTCTTTTTTTCAAATGGGACGGTGGTGGCTCCTTATATCCATTAAATTGCCCTTTTCTACGAATCAATTGATATCACTATGGTTGGGTTTTTATTAACATTTATTTAAAAAACTGTAAAAACAGATTGTACTTGTGGTATTTTAAATCTACACTTATTATTATACGGCTATCAAGAAATTTCACATCAAGTTACCCTTGCATTTTAAAGAGAAAAAAAACAAAAAACGTATCTTTATTATTATTTAAAATTCTAAATCAAAATTTTTAAATAACAACATGTTGTACGAAAACTAAATTACTTGTATTAAAATGCCTACAAAATGGTTAATATTAGTAACTATGTATGAATATTTTTTTCTGTACAATCTAAAATGACAAAAGTACGTATTTTTTTATTTCATAGCAGTCTAGATTAGAATTTATAATTGCTATAAAAAATAACAACTTGCCATAAATTTATAAAAATCACCACACATGTTCAAAAGTTCATTCTGAATCCAAAAATGTAATAATATATAGGGCGTTCCATTTAAAAATCAGAAGTTAGGGGTTATTTCCTGCGAAATTGGAAGTGGTATTAAATTACTTCATATGTCAAAAAATGCAGTTTTCTGTATGACCCTAGGCCCCCTAGTTTCATTTTGATATTATGTGCAAAAATAAAAAAGTTATAGGGGTGAGCCACTACTTTGTGTAGATTTTTTATTTTTAAACAAATTAAATAAAATAGAAAAACAAATAGCATAGATTTGAAATGGATATCAATGAATTTAGAAAAAAATCTATAATTTATTGAACACAATCAGCCACCACCTTCCTATTTGAAAAAAAAAGTTTTCGATAAAAAAAGTGATATGTTCAAGTTTCGAGACTTCGTAAATGGTTATTAATGAAATTAAATGAAAAATTATATTTTTCCCTTGGACTTTACATGCCGTAAAACAAATTTTGGTATTCCAAAGCACTCTAGGCGAATATCTTAAAATGCTTAAAAAAACTGAACATCAACTCAAAAATTCGCAACGTTCACATGGTATACTCAGAATGTTGTCATGAATCGAAATATGTAAAAATATACAGGGTGTTCCATTTAAAATTCAAAAGTTGCGGTGATTTCCGGGTAAACCGGAAATGGTTTCATACCATTTTTCATGTCCAAAAATCCATTTTTACAGGTAGTTTATGCACCCCAAATTTCAATTGAATAAATTAAAAAATTAAGGAAATATGAGTGAGCCACTTACTTGTGGCACCCGGTATATGAGCTATCCTTGCATTGCGGACCACGCTGCACAAATTATATGTGTTAAAGATTTTTGCCATATTCCTACCAACCTGTTAAACCAGCTATTGCTACCCTTTACAAGTTTTCTGGAAATTTTAATAAATAAATTTCCTCTTGAAACTACGCAGATTACTAACAATTACAATAATATTACAAATACAGAAAACTGGGTTACGCCCAACATCAAACGTGAAAGTGAATACCTCAAAAATTGGCATTAGCTTATCCAACGCTATAGCTCTCCTGACCTTGTTAACCTCTATAAGTGTATGAAATGTGAATACAACAACCATATAAGAAATGCCAAGCATGAGTATTTCTCCAGTATAATTTTAAATGCACCAAATTCCACAAAGGAAATCTGGAGACTTATCAAATCTGAATTACATACCAACGATTCTTCTCCAGGTGATGTTAATTTCTACATAAATGGTAAAGTCACTTACAATCCTAATGATGTTGCAGAACATTTTGCAAACTATTTCGCTTCAGTCACTGTAGACGAAGTAAAAAATCACTTTGGTGCTAATTTATCACATGCTTGCACTTCCAGTGTAACTCCAGTTACACCTGATGAAATAAGGCTAATTTGCCTTGAATTAAAAAATAAACAAGTTCTTGGTTCCGATGGACTCTCCACTAAGTTTATCAAGTATGCATATGATTTCATCATTGAACCATTGTGCATTTTGATCAACGCATCTTTTCAATTAGGTCTTTTTCCATCAGTCTTAAAAACAGCTACTATTTTTTTTCCTTCTTCAATTCTTTGGGACTTCCTGTCACATGTATGTTTTCTTTTTAAGCGGTGCTAGGGGAATCTACAAAATATATCACAATTAACCAGTACTTTACTGGTAAATAACCTCTACGCCTGTGACGTTTACGTCAAAGGATCAGTTAAAGGTTGGTTTTTTAAAATAAATACAAACAAGTATAAAAACTTGAAATTAAATATTTGATCTTTTGACGTAAACGTCACAGGCGTAGAAGTTAGTTACCAGTAAAATACTGGTTAATTGTGATATATTTTGTAGATTCCCCTAGCATCGCTTAAAAAGAAAACATACATGTGGCAGGAAGTCCCAAAGAATTGAAGAAGGAAAAAAAATTAAGGTAATGCCACAAATAACATTTAGACAATATACAGCTACTATTATCCCAATATTTAAAAAAAATGATTTTTTGAAACCAGAAAATCCAACTCTCAGTTAAATTTGAACAACATGACCCTGCCATTTAGCCCGGATACAAGATTTGTAGGTCTTTCAATAGATACAAAACTAAGCTGGGATATTAAAATCGATGAAGTAGGCAAAAAACTTAACAAAGCATAGTACTGTATACACAAGCTCAAAACTCCCTAGATACTGAGGCTTTATTATTGTATTATTCAATGGCTTATTGCCATATATCCTACAATATTATAATGTGGGGACGTGCAAAAAATTTGCAGCGAGTTTTTGTCTGCCAAAAGCGCATAATTAGATTAATTTTTTTAATCATGATTTCACCACATCATGTAAAAAGTCACAGAATATTAACGGTACCGTCCATATATCTTTTTTACTTCCCTCGCATACCGAAGGAAACTATTGTATTCGAGAAAAAATCACCCTCCGAGATTTTTTCGGATTTTGTCGTTTCAGATCACGTAGATTACGAAAATATAGGTTTTCAATTCCGTCCGTCTGTCTGTTTGTTGGTGCATTAACTAAAAAACTACTTGACGGAGAGCAGTCAAATTTGGTAGGTAGTTGGCCCTACTGTCTGCGAAGAAATGGTGAAACTTTCACTGGAAAATATACAGGGTGGACCGTCTAAAGGGAATAAATAATGAAACAAATTTTTTTTGCTCAAATTTAAAATTTCTACGTTTCGCTAAACCTATTTCAGGGAAAAAAAAATTTGAAAATTTTTTCACATTTTTGAAAAATTTTGTACCACTAAAATAGATGAAATTTTTTTTTCTTTGTTCAAATTTAAAATTTCCACGTTTTATGGCATTCTAAACCTATTTAAAAAAAAAAATAATAATTTTTTTTTACCATTTAAAAAAAAAATTTACCACTAAAATGGATGGAATTTTTTTTTTCTTTCAAATTTAAAATTTCCACGTTTTCATGGCATTCTAAACCTATTCAAACAAATTTAAATTTTTTTTGAAATGTTTAAAAAGTTTTTTCAAAAAATTTTTGATTTATCACTACTTACTATAGAATAGATGAAAAAATGTGTTTTGCTCAATTTTAAAATTTCCACGTTTCATGACTTTCCAAACCTATTTCGGAAAAAAAAATTTGCAACATCTTTTTACCACCTTGGAAAAAAATTTTAAGACGTAAGAGTAGGTACAAAAATTTTTTTTTGCTCAAATTTAAAATTTTCACGCTTCATCGCATTCTAAACCTATTTCAAAGAAAAAATTGTTTTACCACTACTATAGAATAGAAGGAAACTTTCCTTTGTGCTCAAATTTAAAATTTCCACGTTTCATTACATTCTAAACCTATTTTAGAAGAACAAAATTTTGAAATTTTTTTTTACCGACATTTTTAAAAATTTGTGAAATTTTTTAACCACCACTATACTTCCACTCCACTATGTGAATGTGGAATTGAAAATGTAACAGATGGCAATAATATTTGGCATATGCACCTATTATACTTTTATTGAAAAATATCCAGGGTGGGCATCCCAAGAAATAATTCAACCATGGTGGTATTTGGCACCTGTTATTTAGTATTGAATTTTTGCTGTTGGATGAATACTCTGTATATTTTTTTGACTAAAAGTTATCAAGTTTTCTTTGTAATAATAGTGATAACTATATTCCAATTATTATTCTCATTGTCATTTCGTAATTAATAATTTTTTAGAGTGACCGCCATGCACAAATAAAGAGGGAAGTTCTGTGTAAATACCTTTACCGATTTTTCTTTGTTAAAGTACATTAAAAGTAACATTGACCATTCAAAACTGTTGCAAGTTACCATAATTATAATACTCGTCATGATGACTTATTGACTCTGCCTCATCATTTTGAAAAATCGCCTCATTTCTCTGGTATCAGTTTTTATAACAAATTACCTAGTGCGATTAAGGAGGTCAACAATTTTAGCAAATACAAATCTAGTCTCAAACAACTTTTACTTGAGAAATGTTTATGTTCGTACAATGATTTTTAATCTGTACTTATGTCATATTTGTTGTTGAGACTGGGCGATGATTCAGTTCAATAACTATTGGGCTCCGGCCTTCAGTTGACTAAACCATAAACTGGTTGCTTGGGCTAATAGAGAAAGAATTAGATGGATGGTAGCTTGATAACAAGACACTGTTCTCTGAATAAGCATTTTCAAATAATGAGGCTGAGGAATAAGGGTACTGATAACATCCCGAAGATGCATCGATGGGCGTGGTGGCGGTCGCGGTTTACATAGATACGAGGGCGAATATACCAAAGATACTATCCTTTCAGTGATCTTTACTTATCCTCGATGGAATAATGTGCTTTGGGACAATTTACAAATTAATAGTGAATTTTTATATGATGAATCTATTGATTCATAACAAAATAATGAACCATGATTGGAAGCAACGAATGTGACGAAGTAAGTAAGTCTTTAAATGTAAAGTGGTGGATAATTTCTCGTCCAATCATCAGTTTAATGCTCATCCCATAAACCGAAGAAGACAATATTTAGGTGAATATCATCCGATTTTTGTAGCTAATTTCTTCCATTCACTTGCCAAAACATACCATGTTATTTGTGGCGTTTATCCCATATAGCTGAAATACTAAACACTAAATCCATTAGTTCATCCTTATTCATTCTCTGGTATGTACGGTCTCATAAGAAACTATGGATTTGGTTTATATAGAGGTGACATCGATATAGCGATCGCTACCACGTTCATATCGAAACATCTTTAGTAATAATAATTTATTGCACTTAATACAGACATTACAGTTACAGTTGTATAAGCCAGTCAACAGAATGAAGAAAAAATATCATGTACTTGTATTACAAATTACTTATATTGTATACAAGTTAAAATATCGTAAAAAAATATTAAAAAATACTATACCGTTATTACATTAAAATTTACATTTGTAGTTTAAAATACTTGTGACAATAATAATAAAATAAAAAAATAAGGAGACTACCAATATTGCTATCCAATCCTATTATTTAAAAACTCATTAACCGTGTAGGGTTCCGATTCACAAAGTAATGATAAAGGCGGTTTTTTTTTTTTATTAAATGATTCGTTGACTTTTATATCATCTAATGGGCTAGTTTCGCTGAGAGCCTATGATTAGGATAGGTGTACCTCTCACCATGTCTAGTGTTGTGCATCGGGTTCATTAGGTGTATTTGAAAATTGTCTCTATTGTTATATAGAAATTTAATACATTCATGTATGTATAAACCACTAAGGGTTAGAAAGCCAAGGTTCCTAAAATGTCCTCGGCATGACTCTCTAGGTGGCAATTTTCTTAGTATACGAATTGCTCTTTTTTGAATTTTAAATGAGCTATCACTGTTAGTACTATCACCCCATAGAATTATCCCATAACGAATATGTGAATAAAAATTCGAATAATAAAATGTTCTGGCTATAATGTCATTAGCGTACTTGGCAAGAATTCTCAATCTATAGCAGGTTCGACTTAATTTTGAATTTATATATTGGACATGTTCATTATAGCGTAATGTTTCGTCTAAGTATATACCTAGGCACTTTGTATGCTTTAAGAAAACAATTCAGTGAGAATTAAGAATAATATTAGAAGAAGTATCAAGCCTCTGATTATTTTTGAAAAAGACTGCATTAGTCTTATTCTGATTTAATATCTATTCATTTTCATTTCACCAGGTTTCCATATCCTGCATAATGCGTGTACCATCAGTAGCTAAGTCAATAAATAATTAATGATTTTTTATGATTATATTCGTATCATCTGCATAGTTGATTAAGGAGATTTTTTCACTACTAAGTGTGTGAATATCATTAATGAATATCAGGAAGACTAATGGTCCTAATGTGCTCCCTTGTGGGACCCCCTGGGTTACATTCAGTGCTTCTGAACTTACATAATTACCATTATTGATGTCAAGCATTTTTACTGCATGTTTTCTATCTGATAAATAAGATTTAGAGCAGTACCTCTGATACCATAATGGAATAATTTAGTGAGTAATATGGTGTGATCAATGCGAGGTCAAAAGCTCTGGACAAATCCAGGAAAACAACACAAGTAATGCAGTCCTGCTCCTCTAATGCCGAGTATATGTAATATGTAAATTCAAAGAGTGCAGTTTCTTTTGCCTCCCAGAAAGCCGTGCTGGGACTTTCTAATTAATTTATGATAATTAAAAAAAATTGTCTATTATAAATGCATATTTCAAAGAATCTGGAATAAACACTCGGTAAACTCAGGGGGCGATAATTTTCATAAAGACTTGGGTCATCTTTTTTAAACACTGGTTTGATAAATGCAAATTTTAAGTTTGATGGAAAAATGCCAGTATGTCCGTACCCTAATCCTATTTGTCAGATGTGGAGTGGAGGATTAAACCGTCACTACTATTCTATGCAGTTGCACACCACTAGGTGTGTCAAGGTGTAGGTATTTTCAAAAGGCAGCCTGCTAGGCTTGAGTACTGAAAATAAAATTGCTCGTATTCTTGATAATAAAGTATAGTGGAAAATTTTTAGTGTGCCTATCTACTTACAGGAATTAAACTTTTGGTAATTTTCCCAGTAAGTTCTGCACAAGACAGTTTTTATACTACCCTGTTCATGTGCAATTTTGCCGATAGAACGAAATGTGTGTTTCGAGATATTGGCCTATTAAACACATGAAACATGCGTATGATGCATTTCAAAAAAATTGTTACTGGAATAGACGAATACATTTTCCAGAAGCACATCTTATATTTTCTAACCCAAATCAAAATAATGTGATTTTTGCAATGTTACAAATATAAGATGTGATTATTCTTTTCAAGAGTTGAATAGTTGCTAGTTAGCTAATAGTGAAATAAAATCGAAATTTCTAGGAAAATGTCTTACTATAGCAATTTTCTTGCTGGTAGAGTCGTAGACATTAAAATAAATGTAGTAAAAAGTTTTGGATTAAATCCGTATGGTGGATAGCTTTCATTTAAATTGTGATTTTTGCTATTTTTCTTAAATACCTATGGTTATATACCCCATATCGCAATAAAAATAGAGAAACAAATTGTTCACAACAAAACTGCGAAGAAAACTAGATTTGTCCAAACCTTTTTGGTCTATTACTTGTAAAATTGCAAAACATAGAAATATTTAAGAGAAACCATTTTTACACAATTTATAATTTGAACATAATGCACATATTTTAACGAAACTTTAGAAGAATATGCTCCTTGTGGAGCTAAAACCATCAAGGCAAGTTTTAAGTCAAAAAGTTTGTAATCTCTTAAAAATTACTGCAATGTCGAAAACGAGGTCGAAAATTGAATCGTCGATTGGTTTTTTTATGTACTTTTCGGTGATAATAAAAATAAATTTCAAAATTTTTGGTACCAGTATTTTTAAATTAAAAAAATAATAAATATACTTTACTCGTCAATACTTTGCCCAAAAATAAAAAATATCCGTACTTAAATATTAAAAGTAGTAGTGGGATATATTTTCGTTTGGATACACTGTCGAGCAATTTCGAATTGTAATACATTCAATAACAAGTTTAAATGTTAAGAAATGTTAATTTCAAGTCATTACGTCACTTAGTTTTTGTTTATAAATGGCCATAACCTAAAGAATTTAATATCTCGGCTTCCATTTGATGTAGATAAAACTACTTTTTTAAATTGGTCTTTTGTGTAGGTACTTCTAATATATATGTATATATATATATATATATATATATATATATATATCAATAATTTCTCCTTCCGATAATAAATTATCTATGTTATTAGTGTCATAAACGTACCTAGATATGCATAAATGTGTTGTTTCTTGTGATTCTAGCATAATGGAACAGTCAAAAATAAGTCCACCACAAACGGCTAAGCCTCGTCGAAGATCGAAATCGCTAACAGATTTACGTACAGCCGAAACGTTATCGAAACTGGATGGTGAGTAATTTTACGTTTTTAAATATTAATTATTATTATTTAAATATACCTACCTACCACCCTAAATTTTATTTATTTGATAGCACAATTCCCAGAGAATGAGTAGTGGGAAAAGTTGATAAAAAATAATCCTTATGAGAGCTTTTGATTTTTTGGTAGGTTATTAGTATACAATATGTCTCACTTTTTACGACTCCCATATCACTGCTCCCTTATTAACGAGATATTTTTAAAATTTGGGTGGAAGGTACTTACCCATTAGGAGATTGTATCAGGGCAAAATATTTTAAAATCCACTGGTGGCGTCCGTCATTATGAAGAAAATTGTACCTAATTTTCCAAATAAAGATATTAGGCAAAATTTTAACTATAAAACAATCTCATAATCTTATTCGTTGTTATCAAAAACTCACTCAAAACCGAATTTCAATAAGAGAAAATAAAATTTTTCGTTTTAAGGTAGTTATATCGCAATTTACGTTATTTAAAAATGTCACGAAACTTTCAGCAAATTTAATTCACATATCAATAAACATTCTGGTAAAATATGAACTCCATTTACCGTACCGTTTCCGAGATTCATTCGCTCAAAGTCCATAGTTTTTGACATTTAACATTGCGTTTATGAACGCCATGCAAAATAAATTGATGACGTGACACTATTTCCCTCTTATGACTGATGATTATTTAAGAATAATCACAAAAACGAGGCAAACTTAAATTAGTTCCTGATGAAGAACATGTATAAATATCGAGATGATTCACCGTCTAATAACGTAATGGCAGCTACCCGAAAATTATTGAAAATTATATTTCTAATACCTGGCACTTTGCGTTTATTTTAAATGCAGTATCATATAAAAAAGTAGATTTACAAATTTTCATTCCGATTTTATTTTTTGTATGTATAATAATATATTTTTCCATTAATTTATTAAAAGATGTAATAATATATTTTTTAAATTGTCAAAAATAGTATAGATACCTGACTCTTAATATGTAGAATAGAGAATAAATATAGTATAATATATTTTGATGAATGAATAATTTCTTTTATTGAATTGAAAAGTAAGAATACTTTATTATTTAATTATTATATGATGTTGTAATCAGTATTTTTTTTAATTTAAATATCTGCCAGGATCCCAGATAGCAAAAACATAAACTTATGTTATTCCTAAGATATTCCTACAGAATATTTCATTATTCTTAGAATAACACGAAAATAATTATTATCTTTTAAGGATATTCCTAGAAGTAACAAACGGTGCAACTATAGGTCTCTTTAGAATAATTTCGGAATAATTCGCACAGTATTCTCTGGAGAATCTAGAATAGTTTGAGAATATATTTTTATGGTTAATCATAGATTATATTTTCAAGTTATTTTTATACTAACCCCAAACTATATGTGCATAATACTAAATTATTCTTAGGATATTTTTATGTTTAATCTTGGATCATATTTTCAGGTTACCTTTATATTAATTCAGAATAATATGTAATATTTTTGACCATTACTTTTTTCCTTAGCACGTACATTTAAAAAACTATAAGACTACCTAAGTAAAACCATAACAAGACTATTACTAGAGTTTCCACTCAATAATTCCATTCGTTTCCAAAATTGTAGATTAAAAACTACGAAATAGGAAGATTACTTCATACCTAATCTTTAAATTTAAATCTAACTATTTTGCAAACTGAAATTATTGAGTGAAAATTCATAGTAATAGTCTTGTTATGGTTCAATTTGGGTAGTCTAATAGTTTTTAAAATACACGTGCTAAGAAAAAAAGTTTATGGCCAAAAATAATAAAGATTTCCCTATCGCATGATTCTTCCTAGGAAATGACCTACAAGAGTAACTACAAATATTTTCATTTTGAAATAATTTGTTATACAGAATGTTCAAATACGGACATTTTTAACTTATTCTTTAAAAAATACAATAATTACATTTCAGGCAGTTTATAAATATTTTAGATAAGGAATATATAGATTACATAAAAGCAAAATAAGACACTCCTAATAATTGGGTTAAAGATTTATTTGTTAAATATTTACTCTCGCAACATTTTCTAAAATTCCAATAACGGAACAAAACTTAAATAGTAAATTCAGTCGTTGGAAGAAGAATGATATAATAAATATACACTTCAGTCCATATAGGTCTCTGCTAGCTTATTTGAAGAATGCAAAGGCTACTACTTACTAGCGGTTCTGGTTTTTCTTTCTTTTCTCTAGTTAGCCATAAACTTCAATTTGTTTTGAAGTGACCTCAATATTATTTTTTTAAACTGCATCTGAAATTGAACATATACCATATACCCATACATTTTATAGCATTAGACAATTAAGCAGTGTAGTATGGAGAAATTGGATATGTCAACTTTTGTTTCATAATGCCTCACACACATTCACACTAAATAGAACAGAAAAAAATATGTGCATATATAAAACCGTAGCCTTACCAATAATCACATTGCATAAAATAGAATCTCCAAAGGTTTTCTCCAGTCTCTATGCCCATGTAAAGTAAATAATATTAAAACATTCCCTGAGATAAGTTTTGTCAAAAATCTTCTCCACCCTCAATACGTTCCACCACCCAATCTCGCCAGATTGTTCACCTGTTAATAAAAAAACAGAATTGTTTACTACTTTACTATAACTTTCATTTATAGACATGTGCTAATGGTACTTTATAAACCACGAGCAAATTTTTAAAAACAGAACAATATACGCATCTGAATTTAAGATTCCAGCACGGGACAGATAACGTCCAAACTGTAGGTCATTCTTTGTATTTGTTGGTTTTTTTAAATAATAATGCGTAAGCGAAGAATAAATTACGTACCTAAAATATGTAAACATTAAAAGTGACACTGACCTAGTAATAAGTTTAGCCAAAGATCAATCGGAAGCATACTGCTTATTTTCAGTTGCATATAATACTGCCTACCATATAATACTACTTTAACAGACACATATTTAAAAAAAGGATCGTTGTGTAAAGAATAAGTGAAGTTTAATACCTATTTTCTTCCTAATAACGGAAACAAATATTCATTTTAAAACCAGCTAAAATATAGCTTTTATAAAGTTAGGTTAGGTTAATTGATGTTGATGGCGTGACAAAAATGATTTGTCCATATCCAAGATACATATATATTTAAATAGACAAAAAATTTATCGATTCACTTACCTTCTTTAATTGTTTTTTTGATTGCACATAATCGCAAACATAACGAACAATGAAATAAAACAAGCAAACCCCAAATTGTCAAGCACGGAGCACGCCATATAAACCTACGATTTCACGAGTAGTCTAATTAATAGTCAAATTAAATTATTTATAAAATATATTTCAAACATATTCTATACTTCTCTTATTAAAATATATTTATCATATTATTTTATGAAGTATTTTTAAAATAATAATCCAAAGATAAGTTTTGCAATTATTCATAAAATATATTCAAAATATATTCCATACTTATGTATTTCAATTATTCTAATGTTATTTATTAGAAGATATTCTAAAAATAATAATAAATTATTTGGTTATTCAGAGTATAATTTAGAGATATTTTTTATAATTAATCGAATAATATTTTTTGGGAAGATTTTCAGATTATTCTTAGAATATCTTGTGCTATCTGGGATTATTCCCAGTACCCACTTACTATTGAATTTGGAGTTTGCTCGAGTTTGAATCGGGTCAAGAAGGAGCTTCTTAACACATTTTGGCATTATTTTTTTTTTGTGCTAACCCTTTATAACGCATTTGATCATCGCAACTTGACATTTTTAAAATGTTAAATAACTGATCTTCAAATGATTAAAATAATAAAATTTGGCAAAAGTACCATGTTCAAAGACGAACTGATCAGCACTGAGAGTCTAGACCCCAAGCCGCAACAAATAATCCCGCATGAAATTGAAATATTTTGTGGGAAAAAATCTTTCTTTGTCTGCGACGCTAATATTGCCTGCAGTGCTGCTAATTATTAACAATAAGATAGTAAAATAAAAATCAACCTAACTAACCTTACCTAAGGAAAATACATGAAAGAATGAATTCATTATAGGAAAAAGAAGGAAGATGTTAAAAAGAAGTTCGGTGTGTGCAAAAATTGAACCCACCGGGACTTTTCGCATCCTAAGCGAGAACATTACCCATATGCCAACCATGCACCTAACAATTAGCGCTATAGCACGGAATAAATAGGTTGAAAGATGGTACAATAACTAACCAGCACTAATGCGCATGCGGGGCTATTTGTTTCCGATTGGGGCGTATACGCTAGTCCGATCAGCTGGCGTCAGCAACTATATGCGGCCTTGCCAAATCTATCCCTACTGTTTCTCTCGCCAGGTACGACATCTATTAGCGAATCGATAAACTTGAATGTTTTCGATTCACTAACAGATGTCCGATATAACTGCCTTAAAGTACCAATTTATTAGTCACAACTTCATTTTCGGACATAATTAAGAGTTAATTAAGCTGAAGGAAGACCGTCATTCTATTTAGAATTAATCATGTCATATGTGGAGCAAACTGTGATTTAGTTATCTATGTATTAATAATAATAATAATGAATGAATTTATTGAACCAAAATTGATTCAACAGGCTATTGACAGAGGTCCTTCTGCCTATTGATACAATATTTATATAATTTATAATTTTTATACGAATCTAGTGATTACTTATATATATTTGCATATTTATAAAAAATTATATATACTATCTACATAAAAAAGAAAAAAAAATGGTACTAAATAATTTTACAATATTCAAGTAGAGTAGTGCAAATTTTTTTCTTGCTCCTTTTTATCAATTTTCAATTTTTTCTAGAGTGGTTTATTGGGGATGTTTGATAATGATAATGATAACAATCTTTATTTAGCACAAACAGCTATTAAACACAGATGTAGTATATTTACTTAAAAATACATTTACAGTTACTACGTATTACAAAAAAGAAATACATTTCATTATTTAGTTTAGGATATAATATTTGTGGATTAATTATAATTAACTTAATATTTAACAATCACAGCCTAATGCATAAAGTAAACTAGAATTATTTATTCATGAATTTATACAAATATTTTTTAAACAGAAAGACATTCTTCGCTTGTTTTATAAATTAAGGTAATTTATTAAATTCTGCCGCTACGTTGTCGTATATGGAGGATTTTGTTTTTATTAAGTTTGAAAAATTAATGTTTATATGATTTCTTTGCCTTGTGTTATAATTATAAATATCCCCACGATGTTGAATACTTTTTGATGACAAATATGTTGGTAGTAAATTATTGTGCAGTTTATATAAGAATATCAGTGTCTTGTACTTTATATTGTCTTCTACCGAGAACCAGTTTATATTAGTATATATATTACATTTTAAAATAAATCGCATACACCTATTTTGAAGTAGCTGCAGTTTAGATATATGGGTATCATTACATATATACAATATACTGGAACAATACTCAAAATGTGGCTTTATTATTGTTATAAATTGTTTTCTTGGTAGATGAAGTTAAATGATAAACGATAGGCGAATCCAAGTTTTTTTGATATTTTTTTGCTTGTGTAATTCATATGGTCGTTAAATGTTAATTTACAGTCTATGATAATCCCCAGATATTTCATAGTTATTACCTTTTCAAGATGTTCTCCGTTGTATTTAACACAAGTATCATCGACGTTTTGATTTATGTATTTATTAGAACCTAATATCATATATTTTGACTTTTTAGCATTTACCACTAGCCCGTTCGTTGTAAACCATTCGTTAATTATTTCCAATGTCTTGTTAATTTTTTGAATAACTTGCTTTAGATCAGATCCAGATAAATATATGATAGTATCATCAGCAAATAGATGTATTTTGCATTCTTGCGAATCGATTAAAAATATATCGTTAATAAATAGCGTGAAAAGCATAGGCCCTAGTACGCTGCCTTGTGGTACTCCGTTATTATTTAAAAGTTTTTCAGACTTAGTATTATTTATTTTGGTTTGTTGGCTCCGTCCATGCAAATAGGACTTAAACCATCGATGCGCCGTGTCAACAATCCCAAAATACTGGTAAAGTTTATTAAGTAAAAGTTCATTGACAACTTCAAATGCCCGTTTTAAATCGAGAAAGACAGTTACTACAGCTTCACCTTTGTCTATGGAATATTTAAAATCATTAATTATTTTTTGTAAAGCCGTCTCACATGAATGATTTTCTCTAAATCCGGATTGGTTATCGTGCAGCAATTTATTACTGTTTATAAATAAATTCAGTAAGTTGGTCATGAACTACTACTTCTAAAAATTTTTCCAGAGATGGTAATGTGTTTATAGGAATTATTAGTGATCTTTTCAACATTTCTGGGAATTCTCCGCTATTCAACGATGTGTTAATAAAATGTAATAATGGATACCCGATGACTTCAAATGTATTTTTTATTAATTTAAAGTCAATTTCATCCTCAGAATATTTATTTTGTTGTTGAAAAATAATTTTATGCCATTTGGAGAGATTTATGACATTAAATTCTTTAAAAAATGTATTTGGCTGTAAAGCTCTGTTCTCAAACAAAGCATTTCTATTAAGGTAGTGGGCGTTATTTTTTAACCCATCTATAATTATATTAACACTAGAAATAAAATATTTATTAAGTTCTTCTTCCAAGTAGGTACATACTTTTTTCCACTCCTCCTATCTTAGGAGATGATATGTTATGACTGTATTTTGGTTTTATTATATTTTTTAATGTTCGCCACATTAATTTTGGATTATTCTTTAGATTATCTATTTTATTTTCATAGTAATTTTGTTTTTCATTTCTTAAGATTCTTACGGCCTCGTTGCGATTATTAGTATAGGTTCGCCAGTTTTCCCTATTTCTGTTTATTTTATACTGCTTATATGCTAGGTCTCTATTTTTTAATGCTTCTTTAATGATATCATTATATTTCGTTGCTCGTTTTTTTATGGTCGGACACTCGTTATCCAGTGCAGTTTTTATGTTAGTTACGAATGATTGAAATACATTATTAGTAGAAGTACTGTCATACATCCAATCAGCATCGATTAAGTTTAATGAAATTTTATTATAATCTAGTATTCTGTAATTTATTTCCTGGTATGTGGTCGCTTTATGACAGTTTAAATTTATACCTATAATTTCATGGTCAGTAATTTTGGGTGTAATTTGCATATTTACCTGGACCTCATAGCAATTTGAGAACACCAGATCAATTATTGACGAGCTCTTGTCAGTTATTCTTGTAGGCTGAGAAATAAATTGTTTTAAACTAAAAAGTGTTGATACATTATGCAGTCTTTTACTATATGCATCATCAGTAATATCCCATCTAATATTAAAATCTCCTATAAAAATATGTAATTTGCTAAAATCCAGCTTTTCTATTAAATTTTCAAAAAAATTCGGAGAATGGTATATACAGCCAATAATTAATGTTTCCTGATAAAATTTTATTTTTATTTGTATTTGTAAGAACCAATAGTTTGTTTTAAATATTACGTTTTCAGTTGGGATACTGTCTACTGTGTTAACTACATAAATTATTACACCCCCCGTATGCCGATTAATGGAATTGCATCTATATAAATTGTAATTCTCTCTATATCTATTTCACAATCTAGAATGTCTTCTATTATTCTAGTTTCACTTAAACAGGGAACAATGGATTTTAATTTTAAAACTAGTTGTCTAATTTCATCAATATGAGTAGTCAAACTTTCTGCATTTATGTATAGTATATTTTTTACAAATACCTGTTTCACTCCGACACTGGTTATATTTGTTTTATTGTCGATTACTTGGGATGCTCCTGGAGTAAGGGCCTCTGTAGTAAAAAAACGCTTCTGGTATCGGTCAATTCCCACATATTCTGGCCAGATGTTAGGGATTTTGAATACTTCGATATGGTTTGCAGGTACTGAAACTTTAAACGATGTATACAGTTCGGGATTTCTAGATTTCATCGTCTCGCACTTGACATCTGGAATATTTTTGTGACTGGACTAATTCCCGGAGTTCGTCTTATGCAATATCTTCCTATTATTTCTAAGTTCTGGAGGTTCTGGGCAAACCTAGTAGACAATTGGATGAGACTTTCTTCAATAGGTACTATGTTGGTCAGTTGGTAAAGAAGGGGGTTGGTGGGTTGTGGAACGGATTGTTGGGATGTCGGATCTTTGTTATTTTTCTGATTTTTTTAAAGCTTGGGTTTTGCAGTTTAAAAACAAAGTATGACCATATTTGTAACGGGTCACTTTTTGTCCACTCAATAATAAGAGTAATTTATCCAAAATACTGTTTTCATTTAATACTTTGTTCTAAAATTACCTTAGGCCTACCCTGCTAGTTCGCTAGAAATCTATACGAATGACTAAATATATTCATTGCGCGATAGATCTTTTATCACTTTATAAACAACCAATCAAAATTATCCCGCCATTTTTGGCGTGAGTACGGTATCAAGTTTCGCCAGTAATTTCGTTATGACCTCGTGGCAACACTGTACCCGACAGACCCCTGGCCGGGTCGGCTGCGTAGAATTGTACTACATTTTAAAACAGTTTATTATATTGGTCATCCAGTCTACCTGCTTTAGTAAATTGATACCTAGAATTAATGTTATCAATATTTATCAAATTGTAAAGAAAAGTAGTATAGTACCATGTTACAAAAGAATCGAACTGTAAGTACTTTTACCAACTTTCTACCGTCTTCGTTGTCTGCATTGTCACAATGTTGTAAGCTTCGGTAAGAATGTTTGTAAACATTTCAAACTTTTCGTCAATGTCCAAATCGCTACTGTCAACAAACCCCCAAGAAGAATTTTCAATTATACCATAAAATGTTTGAGTTCCTTTTTGAGTTAGAAAAATAAAGCTGACAATTACACATTACACTACGACAGCACCTATTTTTTAATGACTGGTGTAATACTGACACTATATTTATTAATGTAAATAAATAATACTAGGGAATCAAATCCTTATTTTTAAATACATCTAAATCAACAGGTTGAGGATTAACATCTGATTGAATATCGTTGTCATTCCCCCCACTCTTATAATTTATTACATAATTCGTCCTCAGATATGTATTTTGTATTGTTAAAATGATCCATCTTTACCACAATATTCACAGTACCACTAACACTATATGTTAGTCTTGTGCCGTAAACAGATATATTTATCCCTCTAAATAAAATAAAATTTTGAATGACTAAAATCGCATACTACTTTGGGAAAATGTCTACCAAACTTTACACGGCTGAAAATATGCATTCCACCAATTTCAGTAGAATGCTCAACGCGTGGGGTAAATACCACATGATGACATTATAATCTCACATGTGAATTAATACCAGCTGTTTTATACAAATGGCTAATTAATTTGAATGAGACAAATATGCTTGCTACAGTTGAGAATTTAGAATACCAAGAAAATATAGAAAAGTGTGGAAGAAGGTATTACAAAAAATATAATTCGTTTGAACCCAACAATTGGCCGTTTATAAATGTTTATATTCAGTAATAATTTGGTAATAAATCTAATAGATCTATTTAGACAGGTTATACAATGGCAAACGCAAGCTTCTGCGATAAGTGTGGAATATGAGAATGAAAGTAAGGTTATGCTTTGTTAATAATTGTTTCTGCACCAAGGGCGAAAGTGGTCATTTTTGGCCCGAGTGTAAGAGTTGTTTTTATTATATCAAATTGACATAAAATTAATTTTATTTAAATGAAATTACTTTTACTTGAAAATTTACTAGATGAAATATCTGGGTCTTCTTTTACTAACTATACCAATATTAAAACACAGGGTGCTAAATATTAGAATAAATAAACTACAAAGAATGAAGTGACTTCATTTGTGAATATATGAAACAGACTACTAAAAGTAAATCTTGACCTTCAATTGCAAAATTATTTTCTGTTTTTTCTCAACAACAAAGGTGAAGCTGTAGTAACTGTCTTTCTCGATTTAAAACGGGCATTTGAAGTTGTCAATAGAGCACTTTTACTTAATAAATTTTACCAGTATTTTGGGATTGTTAACATGGCGCATCGATGGTTTAGGTCCCATTTGCACGGACGGAGCCAACAAACCAAAATAAATAATACTAAGTCTGGAAAACTTTTAAATAATAACGGAGTACCACAAGGCTGCGTACTAGGGCCTATGCTTTTCACGCTATTTATTAACGATATATTTTTAATCGATTCGCAAGAGTGCAAAATACATCTCTTTGCTGATACTATTATATATTTATCTGGATCTGATCTAAAGCAAGTTATTCAAAAAATTAACAAGACATTGGAAATAATTAACGAATGGTTTACAACGAACGGGCTAGTGGCAAATGCTAAAAAGTCAAAATATATGATATTAGGTTCTAATAAATATCTAAATCAAAACGTCGATGATGCTTGTGTTAAATACAACGGAGAACACCTTGAAAAGATAATAACTATGAAATATCTGGGGATTATCATAGACTATAAATTAACATTTAACGACCATATAAATTACACAAGCAAAAAAATATCAAAAAAACTTGGATTCGCCTATCGTGTAAGTAAACATTTAACTTCATCTACCAAGAAAACAATTCATAACACAATAATAAAGCCACATTTTGAGTATTGTTCCAGTATATTGTATATGTGTAATGATACCCATATATCTAAACTGCAGCTACTTCAAAATAGGTGTATGCAATTTATTTTAAAATGTAATATATATACTAATATAAAAACAATGCAATGTACACTAAACTGGTTCTCGGTAAAAGACAATATAAAGTACAACACTGATATTCTTATATAAACTGCACAATAATTTACTACCAACATATTTGTCATCAAATATTCAACATCGTGGGGATATTCATTATTATAACACAAGGCAAAGGAATCATATAAACATTAATTTTTCAAACTTAATGAAAACAAAATCCTCCATATACGACAACGGAGCGGCAGAATTTAATAAATTACCTGAATTTATAAAACTAGCGAAGAATGTCTTTCTGTTTAAAAAACATTTGTATAAATTCATGAATAAATAATTCTAGTTTACTTTATGCATTAGGCTGATTGTTAAATATTAAGTTAATTATAATTAATCCACAAATATTTTATCCTAAACTAAATAATGAAATGCATTGCTTTTTTGTAATACATAGTAACTGTAAATTTATTTTTAAGTAAGTATACTACATCTGTGTTTAATAGCTGTTTGTGCTAAATAAGGATTGTTATTATTATTATTAACAGTTTTTTCCTGATTACTTCCTTTAAACTGTCTAAATTGTTATTAAAAACTATTATGTACATCTTTTGATACTCCATAAGTAATAATCCACAAAAGTCAGGTCATGGCTACCAGGTGGCTAGGGAATTGGGCCAGGAAATTTTCCTGTGACTTATCTTTTTAAAGAAACGTTTTGTGTTTTTTTTTTGCAAATATCTGTATGTACACTTCGTCGGGTTCAATGCATAGGGAGCGAGATATTCGCAGAGAACAGTTTTTTTTTAAACTTTGACCTTGAATATCTCGAAAAAGGCGAGGTTTTGGGAAAAAATGCAAAAAAATCAATGTTGTAGATAATTGAATTTTCTACAATTTTCATGTTAACTTTATTGCTATCTGATTTTTTTTGGCGGAGATATTCTCGAAAAACCATGTTTTTGAAACTTTGATCTCGAATATCTCTAAAAGGGGGTGGTTGGTAAAAAAATTAAAAAGCCAACTTGTGGATAATTTAATTCTCTATAACTTTCATATTGACCTCATGGGCATCCGATGCAGAGGATGCGAGATATTTGCAAAAAACTTTTGACCTTCGGTATCTTGGGTAGCCATGTTGGGATTTTTGTGAATTTGGATTTGGGACACCTCAAAGGATGTCCGTGCAAACATTCAGATTTTTACTAATTTTGTCCAGGTCAAATGCTAATTTCCATGGATTACACTGGGTGTAACAGGATCATGGTATACCCCCCTTTTCTCCTTTAGTTTTGAAGATAATTGATTGAAATATAGGATATACTACATACATATAAGCGGCACTTTTTGACATACCTACAATTGATTTTTTTTCACGTCCGGTTTCGCCGCAAGTGACACTAACTTTCGACTTTTAAATGGACCACCCTATATGTTATTGCATTTTTGAATTCTGCATAATTTTCTGAATCCAACGATGCCAAATAAGTGATATTTCAAACATCAATTTTTTTTATAATATAATTTTTAGTTTTCCATTTAAGTGTTCCATGACGCTTCCGATTTATTCTAAATGACCCGTGTAATGCTACAAAAATTGAAATCCCGTTAAAAACACTAAATTACGTGATTTATGAGCAAGTAAAATTCACCAAAATTGTCTTTGGGGCAAAACTCTATATTCTCAAATGGAACCATATCGGTACCATGGTACCATTTATTAGTACTGTTAATAAGGAATTCATTCATATGTCGTATTAAAATGTGCGATAAATACAAACAAAATTACAGCTAAAAGAAAAAAAGAAAATACGTTTTTTTTCTAATTAAATTTAAATGACCCCAAACAAAGAAATCAAGGGGCGTTAAGTCAGGTGTCATTGGAGGCCACCTCACAGGACCATTCGTCGAAATTACGTTTTCTCCGAATCTTCGTTGAAGGTAATCAATTACTATCCTTGTGTTATGGGGAGGAACGCCATCTTGTTGGAAGTATTATTCAGATTATTCCAAGCCAAACATTGAAATCTAACCGCACTTGAAAGTTACCCTCGCATAATAAATTTTGATTTTCTTGTGACCAATATTTTGTATTTTGTCGGTTAAATAATCCCAAATTTGTAAACCTTGACTCGTCCGAAAATAAAGTCAGTCCCAAAGAATCATTGTTTGGCTAATGAAGTTTTCTTGGGGATCATTGTTGGGCTCTCTTCGGAATTGGTTTTCAACACGTTTAAAATAATTTTTTGCTGGACATTTTCTATCAGGATATCGTCGGCCATGAAACATCCGTAGCTGCAACTGCATCTTTTTACTTTCCCCATAAATAATTAACATGTCCACTTTTTCATCTCTTGTATAAATTTGTAGCATATTGAACACAATTAACAAGAATTTTAAACAATTTTTAAAGACACAATAAAAACACCATTAAATCAACAAATGCTTAGAGGTGTTTCAGAATCTCATGAGCCGCGACATGCGCAAAAGGCAAAGTTTAATCTGAGTTATAAGTATGTTTTTGAAGACACTGGAGGTTGCCTTGCTGTATACATAAATAAGAGCTCGGAATAAATTGTAAACAATAAATATAATATTTTTAAGAAGTGTAACTGAGTCAACAGGACGGATTATGTCTGCGCATATGAAGGTCATGGCTCATGAGGTTTTAAAACACCTCTAACAAGCTAAATATTTCATTGCTTTCAAAGCCACCTTCTTAACATTTAATTAGAACAAAATTGCATTTTCTTATTTTCTTTTAGCTGTAAGTTTGTTTGTATTTATGTCACATTTTAATACGACATATAAATAAATTCTTTATTAATAGTACTAATAAATGGTACCACGGTATCAATATGGTTCCATTTGAAAAAATTTTGTTTTGCCCCAAAAACAATTTTGGTGAATTTTATTTACTCATAAATCACAATTTAGTGTTTTTAATGGGATTTCGATTTTTGTTGCATTACACGGGTCATTTAGAATAAATCGGAACTGTCATGGCACACTTAAATGGAAAACTAAAAATTATATTATAAAAAAAATTGATGTTTGAAATGTCACTTATTTGACATTGTTGGCTTCAGAAAATTATGCAGAATTCAAAAATGCAATAATATATACGGTGTTCTATTTAAAAATCGAAAGTTAGTGTCACTTCCGGCAAAATCGGAAGTGAAGAAAAAATCAATTGTATGTCAAAAAGTGCCGCTTATTATGTATATAGTATATCCGATATTTCAATCAATTATCTTCAATACTAAAGGAGAAAAGGAGAGTATACCATGATCCTGTTACACTCGGTATGTCGGATACAATTGACTCTCGCAGTAAACCACCAAAGGTTACATTTAGTTATATCTATGGTGATACTAGCATTGTATATCTCTCATCCCAATTATGAAACGAGAAGTTACAGCAGAGTGTAGCTAATATTTTTATTAGGGGTTACAAAAAGCGTATAGTCTTCTGAGAGCAGGACCAACCCTTAATTTTGCAAATAGGTACAAAAATATGGTCCTTGAGGGGATTGGAAACTTTGATGTTGCTGACCCTAAAGTAGTCCTGAACTTTAGTACTTTTTAGATTAGACATACCTTAATGTAGCTTGTATTTTGAAATGATTATGTCTATGAGGGCTATTCGATATTTCTTGATAGCATATTCCGGAACATGCTTATAGATTTTGAAACAAACTCCAGCTAGACATCATTGTTATACAATCTATAAGATCTAAGGTCACTTGTTTATTACTTCTCTTTCATATGAATGGCTCTAATAAACCATCAAATTAGTTTGTGTGTTTAAATTAAAATAAATTATCGAGTTGAAGTACTGGTCACGAATATTTTGCCTAGCGCTTATGATTAACTTTAGCCTTATTAATATGTAATACCCACACATTGCTGATATATTTTATTTCTTTGGTTTTCAGAATTAGAAAATTTGATGCGAAAATACAAACATATTAAAAACATATACGATGAAGTGAAAAGACAAAATGAAATTATAGGGAAATGTGTTGTTAACGGGCCAATCCCTGTAATAGAACAACTAACATTAGCAGCATCAGATCTGGAGGAAAACATCACATCAATAAGACAAAATTATGACGAAAAGTTGAAAAAAAAGGAACAATTGCTGCAGCAAATTAAATATTTAGACCAAAGACAAGAGTTATTAAGCCTCAAAAAACTTCTTCATGATAGACAGGTCTCAAGGCGAGAAGTCCATAACGAACTTCAAGATCTTAAAGGCAACACAAGAGTATTTTGTCGCGTGAGACCTCCCGTTGGTTCAGAGGAAAGTGAACGTCTGCAATGCCTTATTAATTATTTGGATGAGAAAAGCTTTGAAATTAGGAAGAGCCGTGAGGGTGTCAGTACAAGGAGCAGAAAGCCCGAGGACTTTAAGGCAGAATTTTCGTTCGATAGAGTGTTTGAACCTGACAGTTCCCAGGAGGAAATATTCAAAGACTTGGCTCAACTCGTGCAGTCGGCTTTGGATGGCTATGATATTTGCGTATTTGCTTATGGGCAAACAGGTTCGGGGAAGACATACACGATGCAGGGAGGCGAATCTCCAGATAAAGCTGGTAAGGATTTTCCTCTTGTATTCACACCGGAACATTTAAAGGAAGGCAGATTAATTGGAATTTTTTTTACATATTTTTTTCTCACAAAAATTCTGTCTGTTTTTCCTTCATTTGCCTGGCCTATATCGGCAACATCACTGTAAAATCGACCATTTTTTATTATTGCTACAGTCCTAACGAAATCAGTCCTGAGGGTTGGATAGTATGTATTTTGGCTAATAAGATCCAAGCATGCAAAAACATACAGGTTGTTCCAATTTGATTTTCATGTAAATTACATCAAAACCAGAAGGCCATTTTGGATATTTACAAGACATAATTGGAAATTTTGTCTAATATCACTACTCCAAATATAAAAATAATGCATTCAAAAGTTACAAAAGTGACTATAGGCTGGGCCATCTGGTATACTCTCCATTTTCGTATTTGTGAAGAGTATAGTATAGTAAGTTCCATATGAAATCCAGCGATACAAAAAAGCTCGCAAAAAAGCCTAAAGGAGACCGACCGCTTCTGATTAGTATACCGCCTGACAATAAATAGTGTGAAAATTTTAATAAATTTTTACTTCCCTCGCATACCGAAGGGAAGTATTGTATTCGAGAAAAAATCACCCTCCGAGATTTTTTCGGATTCTGACGTTTCAGATCACGGAGATTACGAAAATATAGGTTTTTCAATTCCGTCAGTCTGTCTGTCTGTCCGTCTGTCGGTCGGTCTGTCTGTCTGTCTGTTGGTGCATTAACTAAAAAACTACTTGACGGAGAGCAGTCAAATTTGGTAGGTAGTTGACCCTACTGACAGCGAAGAAATTGTAGAATTTTCACTGGAAAATATACAGGGTGGACCGTCTAAACGGAATAAATAGTGAACAAATTTTTTTTTCGCTCAAATTTAAAATTTCCACGTTTCATGACACGCTAATCCTATTTCGGAAAAAAAAATTTTTCAAAATTTTTTTACTAAAACAGTTAAAAAAAAAAATTGTTTTTTGCTCAAATTTAAAATTTCCACGTTTCATGGCATTCTAAGCCTAATTCAAAAAAAAAATTTTTTTCGAATTTTTTTTACCAACACGAAAAATTTTTTGCTACTAAAATAGACGAAAAAATTTTTTTCTTTCTTCAAATTTAATATTTCCACGTTTCATGGCATCCTAAGCCTGATTCAAAATAACAATTTTTTAAAAAAAATTTTTACCAACATTTTTCAAAATTTTTTTACCACTAAAACAGATGGAATTTTTTTAAATTTTTTCAAATTTAAAATTTCCACGTTTCATAGCGTTCTACATCTATTTAAAAGAAAAATTAGACATTTTTTTTTACTATTTTTAAAAAATTTTACCACCAAGATACAATTTTTTTTTCTATGTTCAGATTTTAACTATCCACGTTTCCATGACATTCTAAAACTATTCAAACAAATTTAAAAATGTTTTTGAAGGTTTTTTTAAAAATTTGAAAACATTTTTAATCCATTTATGTATCACTACAGAACAGACGAAAAAAATTTTTTTGCTCAATTTTAAAATTTCCACGTTTCATGATATTCCAAACCAATTTCGGAAAAAAAATTGCAACATTTTGTTACCAGTTTGGAAAAAAATGTAACACTAGAATGCTCAAATTTAAATGACATTCTAAACCTAGGTATTTCAGAAAAAAATTTTTGAAAATTTTTTTCACCAACATTTTTCAAAAAGTTTTTACCACCAAAATAGATCGAATTTTTTTTTATTTGCTCAAATTTAAAATTTTCACGTTTCATAGCATTCTAAACCTATTTTAAAAAATACATAATTTTTAATTTTTAAACTTTTTTTAGCACTACTATAGAATAGAAGGAAACTTTCCTTTTTGCTCAAATTTAAAATTTCTACGTTTGACATTTTTAACCTATTTCAGAAGAAAAAATTTTGAAAATTATTTTACCAATATCTTTTGAAAAATTAAAAAAAAAATGAAATTTCTTAACCACACAATATACTTCCACTCCATTACGTGAATGTTGGATTGAAAATGTGACAGATGGCAATAATATCTGGCATATGCACCTACTATACTTTTATTGAAAAATGTACAGGGTGGTCATCCCAAGAAATAATTCAGTCATGGTGGACATTTGTAAAGGTATTTGCGCAAGCCTGCCATATGTGGCACCTGCTATTTAGTATTGAACTTTTGCTGCTGGATGAGAACTCTGTATATTTTCTTGACCAAAAGTTATCAGGTTTTCTTTGTAACAATAGCAATAACTATATTCCGATTATTATTCCCAATGTCATTCCGTAATTAAAAAATTTTTAGAGCGACCTCATGCGCAAATAATAAGTTCTGTGTAAATACCTTTACCGATTTTTTCTTAAACTTTTATGACAAAGAAACAGTTACTCCAGCCCTGGAAGTCCACGTTGACTAGATCGCTTATTTCAACGAATCGTCTATTTGGTAGGACAAATTTCAACCAATTATATTCTGTGGGATTGGTCCACGTTCTTAACTCGTTCCGTAATATTTATGACAATTTTTTGTGATGATAATAAAAGAAGCCAAACACCTTCTTTATGACCTTTTTTGTACATAAATTGAAAACTAAATGCGGCCGGTCTACTTTAAACTTTTTTGCAATTTTTTCATGGCTGAATTATATACAGAACCTACTATAATAAATTCATTGCCATCATCGTGCCAATTGAATTTCTTTTAATTTCTGATATAGCTATAGATATTTCTTCTGATTTCACATTTGTATATCTCACCTATTATTAACTTACCATAATGTGTACAATACGGTGGGTCGAAAAACAATTTTTTTTGTTGATTCGCTATACCGCGGAAAACTTGCCCCTCGGCCAGATAAGTAAAATAAAACAAAGAAATGAAAAATCAGTTAAGATCCCCCAGTGTACTATTCTGTATTTTTCAAATGATCAATAAATTATCTATATCTATTATCTATAGCAGCAAATGGCAATAATAGTGCGGTTGCAAGGCACAGGTAGTAGACCACGTCACCCCCAAATGTGACTAGTGAAATTTCAATCGCAAAACCGTGACATGCAGATTTCAATACTCGCAAACTACAGTATTTAAGGGTTCAAATATAATAAAATACTAAATCTTGAACGAACCAAAAGTTCTATTGCCAATTCAAAATTGCCTATTATTGTGCAATACTTTACTAAATGTTAAAAATATAAAGAATTTTCTTAACAAAATTAGTCACTTCCCACACCCCGCATCTTATTTTGTCATATCCATTTTGGGAAAAACTAAATAACAAACACCGGTGAGTGTTACACGAAATTATGTACCAAGTGATAATATATACAATTTTTAAAATGACCTGCCACCATAATAACTCCCAGCACATAAATAATTATCCGGAAGTCAACCGAAATTTACCAAACGTGTATAGTATCGATCGTACCAGCACCATATATTATAGAATAGAATAGAAATTATTAACCTTCAGTATTGTCAAAACTTACAAAAAATGGTTTCGTCAAAATCACGCAAGCCCCAGCATAAGAATCATATGCCAAGTATTCAGAATATAATATACATATAAATATATAATGATAATACATATTTCATACAAATATAAAACATAAAGTAAAAGTATGATATTATAAACATTCATAGAAAAGTAGAAAATAAAATAGCTGTTGTAAAAATAGAAGAAAAAGGTTTTGTCGGTATACATAAAGACATTATAAATAAACTACAAACCAGAAAGTAGTGACTAACAAAAAAAAAGGAAAAGAGAAAAAAATCAATATGTATAAATAACAAATATGCACACATAATAATATAATCTTTATTTAGCACAAGAAAATTGCTATACAAACACACAGATGTTAATAAAAAAAAAATGTAGTAATAATAAAAAAATAATAAAATACTATAAATTCCACTACTATACCTAAACTATACATACTTATCACATTACTATCTTATCAAATTATTTAAATATATCTCTTTTAGTTTTATTTTAAATGTATTTATATTCATTGCCTTTATATTATTTGGTAAGTTATTATAACTAATTAGAGTCCTAAAAAAAACTGAATTTTGGGTAGATTTGTACTTCTTATGATATAGTCTAAAATTATCGCGATTTCTTGTATTATATGGATGGTCAAAAACTTGCAAAATCCCTTGAAAATAATCAGGCACATTTCCCTTTGTAATCTTGTGAATAAAGATTAGGGCATTGATTTCACTTAAGTCCCTAACCCCTATCTACTGCAGCATCTCTCTAACAGGAGTATATTTTGAACATTGTAATATTATTCTCATTGCTCTATTTTGGCATCTTTGTAGCCTTTCCATATCCCCTGTATTTGACAGATACAAAATTGTTCCAGCAAAATAAAAATGTGGCAGTATAATCGTGTTATAAACTGTACATCTGGTCCAATAACACAAATATTTAGCACTTCTGTACAATACCCCCAGCTTTTTTGAAATTTTTTTGCACGTATAGTCTACATGTTCTTTAAAACTTAATTTTCTATCAACTATTATACCCAAGTATTTGATAGAATTTAATATGTCAACTTGCTTGCTTTCAACAAAAAATGTAAAATCATTATCCAGCCATTCCTCTATAACAGTCTGTTTTCCTAAAACCATTGCTTTTGTCTTTTCTGCATTCAATTTTAACTTATTTATTTCTAACCAATTTGCTATATTGCTTATGTCTTCATGTATTTTCATTTCAATGTCAAGTTGATCCTTGCCAGATATATAGATCATAGTATCATCTGCAAACAAGTGAAATTTACAGTATTTTATAATCTGCTCCATATCGTTTATATACAATATAAACAAAAGGGGACCCAATATACTTCCTTGTGGGACACCGTTTTCAACCAACTCTTCATTGGATTCAACGTCTTCACATTTAACTTTCTGTTTTCTATCAGCTAGATACTTACTAAACCATTTTAAAACTACATCACTTAACCCATACTTTGATAATTTTTCTAATAATCTGTTTCTGTCAATGGTCTCAAATGCACGCTTAAAATCCAAAAATATTACTGCTATTACTTGATCTTCATCCAAACTTTGCTTCCACTCATGAAGTATATACTGGAAGGCTGTTTCGCAGTTATAATCTTTTCTGAAGCCCGACTGATACTTTGTTAAGATTTTATTTTCATTTACATAGTCTAATATTTGTATATAAACTGCTTTTTCTAAAATTTTTGACTCCGTAGGTAACATATTGACAGGTCTAAATTCCTCCATCTTTTTTGTTCCTGATATTTTCTGCAAGGGTACAATTGTTGAAATTTTTAATTTATCTGGTACTAAACCTTGTTCCAATGAGCTATTCACTAGATTTAGAATAGGATTACACAGTTCATCAAATGCCAGTTTACACATTTCAATTGTAAAATCGTTTGGACTACTTTTATTTGGCAAAGAAAAAATAATTTCATGCAATTGTTGTACATCTATCAATCTAAAGAAACTAAACTTAGTATTACACGTTGTTATATCTAAAGAATCCTTTCGAGGTGGTATACTCTCTAATATTTCCCTAATGCTATCTATGTAATATTGATTGAACTTGCTTGCAATAATCTCTTTATCTGTATAATCATTCCCTTCATACTGAATAGTCCCAAATGTTTGTCTGCTTCTAGTTGATACAATATCTTTTAAACTTTTCCACATTTCTTTTGGGTCATTTTTATTTTTGTCAATTTCCTGTTCATAATACATACGTTTCTCATCTCGTATCTTTTTAACTACAAAATTTCTAATGTTTTTATACTTTTGCCAGTCTTCTTCCTCTTTAGTTATCACAAATTTTTTATACTTAAGGTCTCTTATATTAATTATATCAGCAATTTCTTTGGTAAACCAGGGTTTCCGTTCACCCTTGAAGCTAACACTAATTTTTGGCATTATTTTATCTATGGCTATTATAATGTTGCTATATAGATTTGCATATTTTTCATTTATATCAGTAAGTCTGTAATTTACATTTAAATTTCTTAGCATACATCTAAAATTATTTACATCTGATCGTTTTTTTCTAACAACAAATTTATTGACCTGATCATTATCTTTTCGGATCATTTTAATAGAAATTTTAATCAATGAATGTCTGTTAAATACTGGTTGCCTAACTACTTCACAGCCAAAATTACCATAATTACTTATGACCAAGTCAATTAACGATTTTTGACCAGTTGTTGAAATATGTGTATATTCCATTACATGTTGCTTAAGACCATAATCACCTAAATATCTCCTTAGCCTACTTGAGTACGTTGACTCTGCATTTAAATTTATATTAAAGTCTCCCACTAATATTAATGTTTTTGTTTGATTTACTAAAAATGTTTCACAAAGTTCTTCAAAAAAGTCTAAAAAAATTGCACTTGAACCACTTGGCGATCGATAGATGCACCCTAACACAACTTCTTCGGTTCCAATCTCCACTTTTACAACCATTAACCAATAATTTTTTTGACAAACAAATTTTTCCTGTATCCAGTATTTTACATCATCCCTTATATATAACTGCACTCCTCCTGTTGATCTAGAGTCTGAGTCTAGACTCACACTAGCATAATTGGCTACTTGAATTTCATTATCGCCTATATCTTCAGTAAGATGAGTCTCAGTAAGGCACATCACGGCTGGTTTTTTTAATTTATAAATGGTTGTAATTCCTCAAAATGGGCTGTAACGCTTTGGGCATTTTGTACATAAATAACTTCTTCATTCACGGTGGTCCGTAATTGCTATTTATCTATTTCATAATCAATTTTGATTTTTTGCTGTTCGATTTTCCTATTAAGAATATGACATTGCCAGTCAAAAGCCGTGTGTCTTACATCTAAATCTAAATTAAATTTGTCATTAGCCATGACACAATTTATACATTTTTGAATGGTACTCTTGCAATCCTTGGAATCGTGATTGTCTTCTCCACACTTACCACATACTCGTTTATTTTGGCAGTTTTCTGCTTTATGATAATATCCGCAACACCTATAACATCTCATTATATTCCAGTATTCATATACATTGCATCTTGTCCATCCCACATTTATTTTTCCTTCCTTAAGTACCTTATCAAAACTTTTAGCATCTAATTCTATAATAGCCGCATACCTTTTTTTCATTTTATAGATATTTTTAATCTCAATATATGCACCATTTTTATTCAAGAACATATTTTGTCTTAACATACACTCTTCTAATTCCTCTATGTCTAGTTTTTCTTCGATACCTGTAATCCTAATGTGAGGGTTTTTCTTTTTAGGTACGATTACCCCTAGTTCATTTCCCAGGTTCTCTTCTACTGCGCTTTTTAACATTTCAACCTCTTTTTCTTCCTCACAGTAAATTGCGACTTCTCCGATATTCATTGGTTTAATATTATTAATTCGAACTTCTAATTCCCTCGGATTTATCGCTTTTTTTATCTCATTTGCCATTTTAGTGGAATCTTCAATTTTACTGTTTTTTTATTCAATTATCAGCAGCCTCTCTGTTTTATTCTTTGACTGTATTTCTTTGCCGCTCTTTACTTTATCTACCCAGCTTTCCTTCATTTGTAAATTTACCCCTGTTATAGCTTGTTTATTATTATTATTAGTGCACTGCTTGTTAATTGTTTGTTCATTCAAAGTTTTTTTGTTCCATTACCCGTACTAAATCTATGTTAGACTCCTTTAAAATGCACATAAAATATAAATAAAAAATTAACCTGACGACAAAATTGTATTTCATATACCAATTATACATGATTTCCTATTAAACAGAATTCTTCACAAGAATAGAAACAATTTTCTAGTAGGTAGTCTTTCAATCCTGTCTTAAGTAATTTGCATGGATGTAATAATTTGATCTTATTTGGAGATATCTTAAATAGCTAGGCACCAGCGCAGTATGAAGATTTTTTTAGTTTACTTAGCCTGTAATTATTGATATGTATATAATTTATATTGCGAGTTACGTGATTATGTACTGCCAGGGCCGTCGAGAGGAAATCGGGGCCCGAGGGGTTGTACATACGGCTTCCACCAATCTTCAATAGAAATTCCGAAGAGCAGAGGAGGTGACATTCATGATAATACACTATTTATCTCTATAAATTTCGAAGAGCGGGGGGGCAGTATCCCGAATGCCGGGCCCCCTCAACACCGCCGCGCCGGTGGAAAGCACCCCCGGCCCCTCTTGTCGGGCCTGTGTGCTGCTCTATTGGGGCTAATTTTGTCGATATTATAAACAACCCAGAGTGTATACAGATTCGGAAATTGAAGTATCTGCACAGGTAAACCACGCCTGGTCCGTAGATCAACGCAGGCATTGGTATTCGTTCATACCAACACCGCTTGGCCGCATCGGCCTCACACATTCTGCTTTCAATAGCCCAATTACATCGAAGTTTATTCCCTATATCAGGAAGTGTATTTTCCGATTCTGTATATACGGTAATGTCAACTTTTTTATTTTTAAATGTTTGTCGACAAGAATGTCTATAAGGTAAATTATACAGTTGAATATACTATGTAAAAGACTAATGAGACTAATTTTCTCTCTGCAGCCACTAGAAACCTGTCGAGAAGTGTTCAGAGAGAAAAAAATACTGACAGTGCCTTCAATATTCATACTGAAGTGCATAATGCACGTACCCAAAAATAAAAATGACTTTGTAGCACTAAAATAATCATTCTCACAATACCCGACATGGTAACACTCTCTGCATCCAGAATCATAAAACCACTTCTTATAAACACTCTCCACTACACAAATGTATCTCTATTTACAATAAGTTACCGAACCACATAAAATATATCCAAAATGAAAATAAATTTAAGAGGGTAACTAAAGATTTCTTAATTGATAATGCTTACTATTCTGTAAACGATTATTTATGTAGTTAGCCGTATGTGTTTAATTATATCATGTGTAGTTTGCATACACTTTCTGTATATATTTGCAAATGGTGAAATTGGATTGTACTGTATTTATTTGTATTTTATGCTTATTTACTCTATTGCATATTGTTGAGTGATGTTGTTTGTTCTTTACACGTTTTCTGGTAGTGATTTATTTAGGTTACACTTCATATATACAAACTATACTTTGACTTGTCACATGTACATATTCATGTATTCATTTAGTGACCAATAAAATCTGTCTATCTATCTATCAAGTTACCTGTTGCTTGAGAAGTTTTTATTTCAATATCCGTTATCGTCTCTGTTTCACTCTACAAGTTCTTAAAATAACTAAATGCATTGAACAATATTTCACATGCTTGACTTCTAAGAACAGGCTTTTTGCTACACACAATTTTCAGTACTGAATTATAGTTCAAATGACAAATGAAGTACACTGCGTAGTCCAACACGCTACGCTACTAAATGGTTGATTATTTCCCTGCCCGGGGGGAGCGAGGCCAAACTGATCTACTGCACAACCTCAACATAATTGACGATCGCTGTACCTATAAAGCCAAAAATCCAATCTCATTTCAGTATATTACACTATCCTTACATCTAAAATTAATATTAGAGGATGGCATTAATTTTTTTTAAACATTTGCTTGTTTCAGGAATGATACCCAGAACAGCAGATTTCATATTCAGCTCCATTACAAACTTAAAGGAAACTGGATGGACTTATGAAGTGAAGGCGAGTTTCCTAGAAATATACAATGAAACTGTTCGCGATTTGTTACGCCCTAACGCCCAGAATCTTGAAATATGTTTTAATGAAGGCAGAGGCACCATGGTTACAAATTTAACTATACAGTCGATAAATACTGCAGATGAGCTGAAGAAATGGATGCAGGAGGCTCAAAGAAATAGATCCGCTGCAGCAACGGATTTTAATGAACATAGTTCGAGATCGCATGCTGTTACCAAAATATATTTACAAGGACTGAATAAACGGTCATTAGTGACTTATACTGGCTCAGTTAATTTTGTGGACTTGGCTGGTTCCGAAAGTACAAAGACTATGGCAAGCGAAAGACTAGTAACTAAGAATATCAATAGAAGCTTGTTCGCTTTGGGAGAAGTAATGCTAGCTTTATATAACAAGGAAAAGCATATACCATATAGAAATTCCAAGCTGACTTACTTCCTCCAATCGTCCTTACGCCGTAATTCTATAACTTTAATGGTGGTACATATTTCACCCTTTGAAGAATGCTATGCAGAAAGTATCAGTTCCTTGCAGTTCGGAACAAAATTAAAAGAAGTGAAAATGACAGAAAAACGAAACTAGTCTAGCAAAGCAATATCAGTAAGTTGAATTGTGATTTAATTATGTTTTTTTTAATTGAATGTTGTAATAAACTATATTAATATATTGTATGTGGTTTTTATAACATTGACATGTATTGAATCCTATACCTAAATCTTTGCTGTTTATGTAATTTAATATTTTGGATATTTTTTTGATAAATTGCTCCCTTCACCTCAAAACTGTTCAAACTAAACCAATTTTCTTTACCTATCGTCACAGTAGAGAAATATACAGTACTCACTCCCTATCTACTCTGTGTAGAAAAAATGAGACCTGGTTTCGTTTTTTATGCTCTAGGCCAGACTGAGTGCGCAAGAGCACAAGCACAGAGGGGAATGGCGCTAGTTTCAAAATCGAGTACTGAGCACCGGCGAGCGGCGTACCGAACTAAATGTCATATTTGCTTGTTAATGTCCTACGTTGTAATATAATCATAGCACAAAATTCACATAATTAGAAAACGGTTTCAAACATTAAAGAATATTGTTGTGGTGCTACACGCATAATAATCATGTAATGAATCAAATAGTTCATTGAGATTTGTACGACTTAAAAAAAAATTGCCCTGGATGCAGCTAGAGGTGTTTTAAATGAATTCCTTAATAATTTGAATAACTTGCAGTACTCATTTTTTCAATCGTTTTGAACTTTTGAATACGAAAACAAATGTCACACAACAGGTAATCTTATTTTGCAACTTTTGAACAATTGACCTTCTATTCGTGCGCTATAATCGAGAACTAACTTGTTTCGTACCAAGTGTAGCTCACGCATCGATGGTAAGAGTGGGGGGTCATGGACAAAAATAAGGGGAAGTGACCCAACTGCAGTGGCGGCTCTTCAGGGGAGGCTAAGCCTCCCCTTGGAACAACCACCATATCTTCAAAAGTAATATCTTAAGAAATTTCTATTAGGTATATCTCAATTTTCAATATTTTTTATTGTTTATAATTGATTAACTAATTTTCAGTGTATATATAAAAGTTTTGAATTTCCTTTCCACAAACATACCTATAACGTTACAGTCCGGATAGTCTTTGTATGCATATTTTCCGGTTGGCCGGTCTTTTACTGAATGAACACTGCGGTTCGCTGAAGGCTAATACGAAATAGCTTCCAACTTTAACGCATTTACTTATAACATGAATGACCTTGAATTTCTTTGCGCTGTGTAAAATAGCAACACCTCGAATAGCCAAAGGAAGCTAGCCTCAGATCTCGGTTCTTTATAGCGCATGTGCACAGGTCGTTCAGGAATTCAGGTGATTCACAAAGAAAACGAACTGTCAGTTGCGTTTAGGCGGGCTAGAAATGAGTGCTCTGGGTGAAAATATCCCCAACAACATGTCTTGTTGTCCAGACGTGGTGGATTATTTGTTATTAAATGGATTTACTATTATTTACGACGAAAAGGTAAGAATTAATAGACGAGTAAAATTGGGAAGCAAAGTCGCTTAGTTTCCGAGAAAAAAAAAACTGGCGTAGAACCAAACCAGACTTGGTGCGATTCTTTAATTAGGTGATCGTGTACATGAAACCACTTTTCACGACATTTTCTGGTGGTCAGGAACTTTTTTATTTTGAAAAAACTGTAAAAAAATGATTTTTCCATGAAACATGTTTTTTAACGTCCCCACCGTTATATCTTTAAAAATAATTGTGCTATGGAACTGATTTTTTTTTAAATTGAAGTAGACACGATAACGCTTCTAACTATGTACAATGTGATTATAAAATATATATTTATTAATTGTTAAAATAATAGCAAACTTAAAGTTGTTATTTTCGTGAATGTATTTTTCAGCAATCGAGAAAATTTTTTATTTATGACAATATGTATATACATGCTGTGAACAAATTGAAGCCAATATATGAAAAAAGTTTTTAGAATCAGAATTTTTGATGTGCAGGTTATAGTATGTAGTCAGCGATTTTTTTAAAACGGGCTAAAACATATTCTTGCGCGCCCGGCTCTCATTGTACTGTTTACCGCCTGCGGACTACGGGTGTTGTGTACTAATCGGGCTTTTATTAACAGCTCCAAAATAGGTACGAACTTAAGGTATAAAACCTACCTTTTGTTGTTTTAAGGTAAAAAATATTTAAAAGCAGGTAAATATAAATCATTGTTATAAAGTAAGTACCTACCTAATAAGTAGATTATTACACATTTTTGATTGAATTAAACCAAGACGCAGGAATAAAACAACTTTATTATTTTGCAACTATTTTTCTATTGACAAATGAGTATTTAGTTACGTAGGCCTTGCGTTAAAAGCATTCTGGTTCGACTGTACATTCATCGAAACCTTTAAATAACAGTATTTCAAGTACGACATTTACACTCGTTACAACATTTTAGGCCTTCTTTAACACAATCATGTTTTCGATTTTCACAATTTTTATCTGAACAATAAATACTTAATGAAAATATTGTTCAAACATCGTCACTTAAATTCCGTCCTGAACCATGTGCATTTATAAGTGTAGTTGGCATATTGCTTCTGTACGATATTCTAAGTGGATACATAAACCTGCAATAGATAACTAAATGTATTAGATAGGAAATCTATTATTTAAATATATATGTTTACCTTAAGAAGGGGTGGTAAAAGGTGCCTTCAGTTGAAGGAAGCTCCGTTTGTTGTTGTTGCTAATTTGATCCTTAGGTCGTTTAATATCTGAATTTGTTAATTTTTGTTTTTGTACAGTACTAGAATCAATTTTGTAAAGATTTTTAAAGCTTCGTCTTTAGACAGCAATGGCAGTTCCGATAATTTTTGAAAAACAACAATATTCTTCAAGAACATCAAACGCAGATTTTTTAAGTTAGTTCCGTACATTGCATGCAAAACCGGCCTGGTATCTTCCTGTTCGCTAAATAGATTTTTGGTCATTTCTGAATAACGTTTATGTAGTGAAACTACTTTTTCTGTTAATTTAAATCCTCCATCTTTTATTAATATTTCGTATTCGATTAAGTACTCTGCAGCATTTGTTGCAAATCGGCGCGGCGCGAGGGCACTGTATGATTGCAAAAAACGTTCATGATTTCAAAACTTGTCTACCTATACGACAGTCTATATGATATTTTAATTAAATTTCGTCATTTAAAATATTATCTTTTCGGACACAATATTTCCGCGATGTCGTCTTTTTGCAGCACTAGATATTAGTAACCTTGTATCTTAGGTCTTGGTACCACAGATTTGTCATCAACCCACGCAATTTTCTTACAAATAATGCACTCCATTATTTTAGAAAACTAAATTGCGAATATTCTACAGCATCGCATTTATTTAAAAGTATTTATACGTATACTCTAAATCCTGCAAACTACTAATATACGATTCAAATGTATTGACCCCTCATTTTAACCGCGAATATCTCAAAAATGCCGGACCAGAGAAAATTTGAAAAAATATGTGTTCATTATGTGTCTATTGTAAATTATTCACTGAAGTTTGAATAATGTACATTGGACGGTTTTGAGGTTCTGCTAAGTTATATTGAATAATGCCCTACTTTTTAAGGAAATTTTGACCATACCAGTTTTAAATTCATTATATCTTGAAAATATGCCTACTATATGAATAATATTTTAGATACCAATAAAGCACGACATTTTTTGTACGAAGAAATTCTTTCATAATTTTTTATTCTAAAATTTGGCAGTTATTGTCAAAAACGTGACCTCATGTTTATTCGGCTATTTATCAAGGTATTTAAAAGATTTTTAATAAAATAGTTAATTATATAAAATGTAAGCATTTTCAGAACAAAGAATTGGTATATATTAAATATTAATTTAGTTAGCAAGTGCAATAGATAATATTGCAGAACGCGGGCAATAATATTATCTATTGCACTTGATAACTAAATTGATATTTGATATATACCAATTCTTTTTCATGAAAATACTTATATTTCATATAATTAACTATTTTATAAAAAATTTTGTAAATACCTTGATAAATAACCGAATAAACATGATGTCACGTTTTTTAGAATTACTGCAAAATCTTAGAATACAAAATTATGAAAAAATTTCCTCGTACAAAAAATACCATGCCTTATCGGCATCTAAAATATTATATATATAGTAGGCATATTTTCAAATATATAATGGATTTAAAACTGGTATTGTCAAAATTTCCTTAAAAAGTAGGACATTTTTCAATATAACTTAGCAGCACTTCAAAACTGTCCAATGTACATTATTCAAATTTCAGTGAATGATTTACAATATTCATAATTTTTTCAATTTTTCCTGTTCCTCCGTTTTTGAGATATTTGCGGTTAAGGTGAGGGATCAATACATGTTAATAGTATATTAGTTAGACGCATCTTAATCCTACCTTCCATACGCGATGTACGTACCTAGATTGTGAGCCGCAATAATAGGTACATATGACTAATTTAGCGCGCTTTAAAAAAAATCGCTGTTGCCAAACGATACACATTGGGAAAAAATAATTATATCAAAAAATTTTCTAATATTTTAGCTACATTTGCTTCACTGTATGTGTATAAAAATTTTCAAAAATAAAAAAGTTTATCGATTGGTGAAAATTGTAATACATAAAATTCCAATATCTAGTTTTCCTAATTTTTAAGGAAATGAAAATGCGAAGTGTGTAAAAACCATTAGTACAGTTAAAAGCGCTATTGTGTGTACTTTAATTGAAAAAAAAAACGTCGATAGCAACATTAGTTTTGAAGATATGATGGTGGAAACAAAAAAAAAACACATTTTATTTAAAATACAATATTTTCCCTTTTTTTTCTTTAAAAAGGTCCAGACCACGAAAAAATGTCGTGAAATACGATTTCATATGCCCAGTGACATGCTTAACAAAACCTACCATGTTTGAGCTGGTTCTACGCCAGAAAAATAAAACGACACGATAGAGTCTCGAATTCGCTCCTCTATAAAAGAAATGCCATGCCTTCGTTAGTTTTTAAAAGTGGTAAACAAAACAGAGGGTTTTGTGATAACAATTATAAAAAAGTTGAGTGGTTAACGGCATCAACAGTTAGAAACAAATTATATTGTTGGAGATGTTTATTATTTACTAATGATCAATCCTCAATTTGGGGCAGGGCCGGGTTTAATAATTTGCAAAATTTGTCGGGAGGTTTAGAAAGGCACGAAAAATCCCAGGAGCACATTTCATCTTGCATTAAATTCGAAATGTTTGGTAAACAAAATATTGTAAATTTCTTCGATTCTGCACATAAGAGAGAAACAGAAAATTTTAACGAAAAGGACCGTGAAAATAGGGAAATATTAAAGAGGTTAATAGATGCCGTTATATATTTATCTTCACAAGAAAATTATTTCCGAGGACATGACGAAAAATGAGAATCGTGCAATAGGAAATTTCAAAGAGCTGATAGATTTTTTAAAAACGTATGACCCAAAATTAGAGAACTTTTTGAATAACGCCACTATTTTTTCCGGAACGTCTAAATCAATTTAAAATGATCTAATTGAGAGTATTAGTTCGATTATTAAAGGCAAAATTTATGAAGAACTATATAACTGCGAATTTTTCTCGTGGCAAATTGACGAAACGACGGACGTTACTTGTAAATCTCAACTTTCCATAATTTTTAGATATGTAATGCAGGGAGAAGTTATTGAAAGGTTTGTTGGTTTTCTTGATGTGAGTAGTGGAAGAAGCGCGGAGAGTTTATTTAAATTATTAATCGAAGAATTTGGTAAATTTGATTTGAAAAATAAATTAATAGCACAAACTTATGACGGCGCTGCAGTTATGTCAGGGCATCTTAATGGACTCCAAACAAAAATAAAAGATATTGCTCCTCAAGCTTACTTCTTTCACCGTTACGCACACCAATTAAATTTAGTTCTGAGTAAAGCATGTAACGGAATTAAAGAAGTTAGAAATTTTTTTTCAAATATTACTGGTTTTTCGTCATTTTTTTCAAAATATACCAAAAGAACTGATGTTTTAAATAGAATTAATATGAAACATAGAATTCCGACAAACGGTCCCACTCGTTGGAATTTTTCATCTAGAGTTGTTTTAACTGTTGACAAATACAGGAAAGAACTTATTGACGTTTTTAATTTTATTTCGGAAAGTGAAGATTTTTTAAATGACGATCAGACTTGACGAGCAGCTTACGGATTAAAATCGTTATTGTTGGATAACAATTTCATATTTTTTCTAAAGGCTTTTAAAATGATTTTCGAACAAACTGATGTTGTTTTCCAAATTTTACATAATAAACTAACTGATAAAACATATTTTAAAAATAGACTTAATTCACTTATATCTAAATTAAAAGAATTTCGCAATACCGAAATACATTTCAGTACTTTATACAATATTTTTTTAGAAAATGTTGAAAAAGAAGACGATGAGCCAGAGCCACAATGTAAAAAGAGAAAGACAACATATAACTTTGACAGAGCAGATATACATTACAAACAAATTTTTATAGAAATTTTGGACACCATTATAGTCCAAATTGAAATGAGATTTTCTGATTTAAATTCTTTGCAATGTTTCGATTTAGTGTCAACAATTCCGGTAACCTCAGCTTCTGTAGAACGATCATTTTCAGCACTTAAACGCATAAAAATATTTACTAGAAACAAAATGAGTCAAGACCGCCTCTCAAATGTATCGCTTATTTCAATAGAAAAACGTTTTTTGTCAGAATTGAAGAAACACGATTCATTTTATGATGAAGTAATCAACCAAATCAACCATTTTGCTAGTTCCGAAAATCGCAGGTTACCACTCATTTTAAAAAATATTTAGGCTTTAAAGCAGAGATTAATATAGGTAGTTGCTATTTTAGAAAAAATATTTATTTGTGTTATTTATTTTTTAGGAAATATTTTTTAATTCTCCATAATATAGAGTTCCGTGGTTATATTTTTTTTATATAACTTCTTTCTCAAAACTATTATAATTTTTATTAAAAGTTATAATTTTACACTCCTGGCAGTGATAATGAATACAATTTTTTGTTTGTAGAAAAACACTTTAATTTTTTTACCAAAACTATTTTTATTTTTATTAAAAGTTGTATAATTTAATTACAAGTGGGATAGTAGGGCTCCTTTGGATACCAATACTCGAGTCGTAGGAACGAGAATTTCATGAGATTGATTTTTTCATCCGATCATATTTTCTATTTCATTTTCTTTCTATTCTTTTATTAGTTCTATTCTCTCAAGTCGTGAATCGGTATCCTGGCGAAAAACCCACGGCAAAAAAATTGAACGCGCCGTTGTACTACCTCAGGGGTGGTGGGGAAATGTACAAATTGTAGTCATATTGCTCATCAGTTGTCTTTCAGAATATCAAGCCTCCTCTGCAGACAATATCACGAGCCGCCACTGCCCAACTGTATATTATTAAACTGTGCTATTGTGACTACAAGAATATCAATAAAATTTACTTCGGCAAATTTTGCAAAATACGCCATTTGGAGATATCTTTTTGATAGATAACATAGGTATTAAAATTGATGCTTACAATAATTTTTTAATTCATTTAATGCTCGTGTAGTGCAGGCGAGCTAGGATTTACCCTCAGACTAACTGCAACCTCAACAAGAAAATATTCACATGTAGTTTGCGATGTCTGGAAGATATTATTTTGGAAAAAAATCTTTGGTGGAATTTCCAAAAAAAAATTTGCGAAAGGTGGCTGGAAACGGTTTTTCGTGTTTTAAAGGAAAAGTTGAATTTATACAAAAAAAGTGTTTAGGTAAAAAATGTGCGCGATAAAATAACGAACAAAATGAATTCAAGTGGAACTTAATTGGCCCAGTGGTTCCCTCGCAAAATGCAAAAAACCACTAAATTTGCATGTTTTTTTTTTAAACTTCATTTATAAAATGTCTCTCTATTGTTGCAATTGGACACATTTTTATCAAACTGATGATGTAAATAAAATGGCTGGTATACTATTAGACAATATTATCAAATGTCATGATTCATCTTTTCCTATCAAAAGGGTAAAAAAGAAAAAAAAATGACACTATAAAATACACTGGAAAAGTTAAAGATATGAAAAATACACTAGTAATGTTACACGGTTTCAGTAAGTACAACAAAAATTTTAAAGAAAATTACAATAAATTCAAAGAACATTATAGAGCCATGCTGAGGCGCAAGACTATAGATCATAATACAAATCTTATTATTAATGCAAAGAATAAAGAGAAAATGGCATGGTCCCTAATAAATCATAAAAGCTCACCTAAAACACAGTAATATGGAATATACAAAATCGTTGCAGAAAAATCGAGTTCTGTTTTCCTTCTATCTAAAACCATTTTCTGAAACTGAAGTTAGTGACATAATAGATAAATTAAACAACTCAAGATTTAGGGACTATTACGGATTAAACAGTGAAGCAATCAAACTGGCTAAAGAACTACTATTAAGTCAAGTAACATATCTGATTAATATCTGCCTAGAGCAAGGTATATTTCCAGAAAGTATTAAACTTGTCAAAGAAATTCCGGTGTTTAAAAAAGGTAACAAAGACCTAGTCAATAATTATAGGCCTATATCTTTAATTCCTATATTGTCTAAGCTATTAGAATTAGCTTATAAAATCAGATTAATCGATTGTTTAGAAAATAAAAAATTACCGAACCCAAGTCAGCATGGGTACAGTAAAGGTAAGTCAACTATCACTGCACTAACAGACATGGTTAATTTCATAATGGACGAATTCGAAAAAAGAAATATGACTGCTGCATCCCTAATGGATCTGTCAAAGGCATTTGACTGTGTTTCTCATGATCTATTATTAATCAAACTAGAAATGTATGGGATCACTAAACTATGGAGTCCCACAGAGATCAATACTAGGCCCAGTCCTGTTCTTAATTTATATAAATGATATAGCAAATTCTATCACATCAAAATTTATAGGATATGCAGATGATATTACCTTATTAACAGCAGATAGTATAGTGAATTAGACACCTCGATAGATAAGGATCTGGAAGCAGTACAGTCGAATGCCCAAGACTACTACAGTAATATTGAGTTAAGTTTAAATAAGGACAAAACAAAAACCATTATCTTCAGTCTCAACCCACGCATGTTGACGATGAATGATACAGTTAAATGCTTGGGTTTGGGTGTTACATTAGACAGCAAGTTGTCGTGGGAACCACACATAATTTCCCTCTTTTTCAGTGTTATGTGTTATGGTATCTTGCTCTGGGGTGGCTCGGCGCATGCAATAAGGACACTACGTCTACAAAAGCGGGCAATCAGACTGATTACTAATTCAAATAGCAGAGACTCGTGCAGACCTTTATTTAAAAACTTAGGAGTTTTGACATGTACAAATCAGTATATTTACGAATGTGTGTGTTATGCTAAAAAAATATTACTCACTACCAAATTGTAAACAAATATGACACAAGACACAAACCTCTAATTGCTCCATATTTTAGAGTATCAAAGAACATTTCCTCCTTTAGATATCTCTGTGTAAAATTTTACAACTTACTACCCCATAAATGGAAGGATCTAGGTGAATATTAATTTAAAAAACAAGCCAAATGTTTTCTGAGGGTACATGTGTTCTACGAAATTCATGAATTTTATAATTATTTTAAATAAAAAAAGTTTTTAACTTAGGATGTAATAAGTGTGTATTGTAATGTTTAAGTGTTTTTTTTGTTTTTTAATGTTTTAAATTTTAGCGTAAATTTTATTAATGAAATAACTTTGCCATTTGTTTTATCGTAGTTCTTTCTTAGTTATTTTATATAAATCAGAGTAAATCTATGTATACTGTGTCCTATGGGACAAAATATTGACGCGTGTACACAATTCTTTGTCTCACATGAATATCTCTCTCTCCCATAACACTGATTCAAATGCATAAACCATAAAGAACTGAAATTTGCACATGATGGCGTTTTAGTAGTCCTCTCAAAATTTCAATCGAAAACAGAGTGTACTTTTTGCAAACTGTTGCTTTTTGCAGGAAAGGGCACTTTTTTGCACAGTGCCGCGATGTAGTATTTTCGATTGAAACTTTGAGGGTAGGTTAAGGACTACTAAAACTACAACGCGTGCAAATTTCAGCCTTTAATATGTATTTGAACCGGCGTTATGAATTTTTGAAAAAACCATACAATTTTAGTGGCTTTTTGCAATTTGCAAGGGAACCACTACTGTGGCTCATTTTGTTCGTTATTTTATTGCGCATATTTTTTTACCTGAATACATATAGAGAGAGAGATTTATGTTGGACAATATTACATTGTATACAGATACGTCAACAGACAAATTTTACTTATGTTTAGCAGAATAAAATAATATTAAAATAATGAAATTACATCATAAAATACACATTAAAAATATAAACAAAACATATTAAAATGAGAATCTAAAGTAGTGGTCAATAAACTCTTGGATTTCGTAAAATACATTATCTTTTAGAAATGTTTTAAGAGTTTTTTCGAATTTATATGTTAAATTTTTCCACTCGATGGGTAATAAATTATATAATTTTACAGAAATATATCTAAATGAGTTTAGATTTTTGGAGAGGCGGAAATATGGAGTAATTATGAGATTAAGTCTGGTTCTGCTTCTGTTTGAATTTTGGTTAACTGAATATTTTTTAGCATAATTTAGGCATGCATATACGTAATGATTGGTTAAGGTAAGTATTCCTAGCTTTTTAAATAACGACCGACAACTTTCATTGTATTTAGAACAGGCCTGTAGCTAGGGGTCTGCCAGGGCGGACTATACCCGTCCTGGAATCATTTTTGCCCGTCCTGCGGCGACTGCAGCAAATAATTAGATAAAAATCATGATTTTACTTTTTAAAACACCTGCTTGAAATTTACACAATTTGTGGTCAATAATGAACCATTTTTGAAAAAATTTGTCTGATTGATAATTTGTTAATATGATCTTTGATTTTATACCACTTAGATTCTCCACGTAATAGGCGAGCCCATGGCAATAAATTTTACTTTTGGATGCCACTCATAGAGAGCGCAACAGTCAACTAAACAAATTTTTACAGTCGACCAGATTAATTTTATGGGCAGTGTCGGTGTGAAACTTTATATGAACGACCGCTCCCCACTCCAGTGCAGTGTTGATAGAATAAATACTACTAGAACCTAAACATGCCGTTGCTAAGTAGATATAACTCATTGTGATATCGCCAAACCAATTTTATTAGCGATGAAGATATTCGGATGATTTCGATACTTGGTTTGTCCGGAATCGGATGACAAGAATATCCGGATTAATCATTCGATGTCGAACTAATTTTCAATAATGTGCTAAAATAGGTATAAACAAGCTAACCATTACACTCTTCGCCGATTCACATTTTAGACATTTTTCTTATTTACTTATACATCAGTCGTTATACAGCTTTTTATGCGCCCCACGTTTTTATTTTAGTTGATTTATTACCAGACGTCAGAAGCTCAAGTAGGTCCAGGTTTGTGTCCTAATTATTTTGTAGTTTTTAGTACAGCTGATGATTTAAAATAAAACCATTTAACTTAAAAGTTTTTTTACCTATTTTTGTTTTTAACTTTTTCGTCTTATTTTTAGAAAAAACATTTTGATATAATATACGATTCAAATGTATTGACCCCTCACTTTAACCGCGAATATCTCAGAAACGGAGGAGCAGAAAAAATTGAAAAAAATTATATGTTCATTATGAGTCTATTCTAACTCAGCCGCTGAAATTTGAATAATGTACATTGAACACTTTTGAAGTTCTGTTAAGTTATATTGAAAAATGTCCTACTTTTTAAGGAAATTTTAACCATACCAATTTTAAATCCATTATATCTTAAAAAATATGTCTACTATCTAAGTAATATTTTAGACACCGATAAAGCAGGGCATTTTTTGTATGAAAAAATTTTTTCATAATTTTTTATTCTAAAATTTTGCGGTTATTCTCAAAAACGTGACGTCATGTTTATTGGGCTATTTATCAATGTATTTAAAAGATGTTTGTTAAAATAGTTAATTATGTAAAATGTAAGCATTTTCAGAAAAAATGATTGGTATTTATCGAACATTAATTTAATTATCAAACGTAATAGATAATATTAGTGCAAAACTTGGAATGATATTATCCTTTACGCTTGATAACTAAATTAATATTTGATACATACTAATTCTTTTTTCTGAAAATGCTTACATTTTATATAATTAGCTATCTTAACAAAATTTTTTAAATGCATTGATAAATAACCAAATAAACATGACCTCACGTTTTTGAGAATATCTGCAAAATTTTAGAATAAACGAATTCTGGAAAAATTTCCCCCTACAAAAAATGCCGTACTTTATCGACGCCTAAAATATTATTTGCAAAGTATGCATATTTTAAAGGATTAAAAACTGGTATAGTCAAAATTTCTTTAAGAAGTAGGACATTTTTCAATATAACTTAACAGAACTTCAAAAGTGTCCAATGTACATTATTTAAATTTCAGTTGTTGATTTAGAATAGACTCATAATAAATACATAATTTTTTCAATTTTTTCTGCTCCTTCGTTTCTGAGATATTCGCGGTTAAAACAGACGCGGATCCAGCATTTTCTTGAGGGGGGGGGGGGGGGGCGTCAATTATTTAATAGGTAAAAATAAAATAAATGCATTAAAATAAATTTATTTTTATATCAGGTTTTCTTATCTAAACTTTGCTCCAGAGGGGCGACACTCCCTTCGCCCCCCTCTAATCCGCGCCTGGGTAAAGTGAGGGGTCAATACATTTGAATCATATATTAGTTACATAGTTACACACAGGTCTACTTAAAACGTGTTAATTAATAAAATTTGTCCGCCGCCATTTCGATTTCTGAATTTTGACTAAAAATTTGTACATCGAGATCCCGAAAACCCCCATATATCGAATTTGAGTCGAATCGGATTGTAAATGATAAAATTTATCCGTCGTCTTGGCGCCGCCATTTTGATTTCTGAATTTGTATAATTCGCGACCCCGAAAACCCCCAAATATAGACATTGAGTCGAATCGGACTAAAAATGATAAAATTTGTGTGCCATTTTCGCGCCGCCATTTTGAATTTTGAATTTTGGCAAAAGATTTGTAATTCGCGACCCTGAAAACCCCCAAATATAGACATTGAGTCGAATCTAGCTAAAAATGATAACATTTGTATGCCATCTTGACACCGCCATTTTGATTTCTGAATTTTTACCAAAAATTTGAAATTAACGACTCCGAAAACCCTGAGATGTCGACTCTGAGTCAAATTGGATTATAAATGACAAAGTTGGTCCACCATTTTGAAACAGCCATCTTGAATTTTTGTTACATGAAAGTGTTCAAAATCAATTGTCACCGGAACTATACGTATGTGTGCAAAGTTTCATAAGAATCGGTTTAGTAGAAGTAAAAAAAATTAAAAATGTTAATTTATTATATACTTATTCAGAACAAAAATAAATATAAAATTTCGCAAAAGTGTATATAATAGGTAATAAGATATAATTAAAAAATATATATTTCCCAAACGTCGGGCGCCTTATACACATTTATTTAGAAATTTATTTCATTTTAAACGTCATGTTTTTCTATTTTGGAAACTAAAATAAATGATAAATAAGAAATATTTACAATTTAAAAGTAATTGCCGAGTAAAAATTGTTTTTTAATCCTCGAAATATTGTCCAAAGAAAGTTGAATCGATTTATTTCCGCGCTTCACCTTTGATTTTCAATCAAAGCCTTCACTAACGGTTCCGCCTTTTAGCAAAGACTGAAGTAAGTGATGACATGCCTTCAGTTGGCTGCAGAATTGCAACGTATGTCGAAGATAATTCATACCGAGGTTACAAGCGCTCCCTCTGTTATTCACCTCCAAAAGTTGTCGAAAAACTGTTTACATTGGTGGCCAATCTAAGTAGTATAAAATCAAAGATATGATCATGAAAGTGCACTTCATAACATCTCCTTGATATTTGTTTTAAAATAAAGTTTAAGATCTCTTCTATCTATCGCAACTTGTCTGCCTCACAATTTTTGTTAATTAATTTCTATAGTAAGTATATTGTTACTTCCCTCGCATACCGAAGGGAAGTATTGTATTCGAGGAAAAATCACCCTCCATGATTTCTTCGGATTTTGACGTTTCAGATCACGTAGATTACAAAAATATAGGTTTTTCAATTCCGTCAGTCTGCCTGTCTGTCTGTTGGTGCATTAACTAAAAAACTACTTGACGGAGAGCAGTCAAATTTGGTAGGTAGTTGACCCTACTGTCAGCGAAGAAATGGTTAAACTTTCACTGGAAAAAATACATCAAATTTAAAATTTCCACGTTTCATGACATGCTAAACCTACCTAGAAAAAAAAAATCGGTAAAGGTATTTACACAGAACTTCCCTCGTTATTTGTGCATGGCGGTCACTCTAAAAAAATTAATAATTACGAAATGACATTGAGAATAATAATCGGAATATAGTTATTGCTATTATTACAAAGAAAACTTGATAAATTTTGGTCAAAAGTATACAGATTGCTTATCCATCAGCAAAAGTTCAACACTAAATAGCAGGTGCCACATATGGCAGGCTTGCGCAAATACCTTTACAAATGTCCACCATGACTGAATTATTTCTTGGGATGACCACCCTGTACATTTTTCAATAAAAGTATAATAGGTGCATGTGCCAGATATTATTGCCATCTGTCACATTTTCAATCCAACATTCACGTAATGGGGTGGAAGTATAGTGGTGGTTAAAAAATTTCATTTTTTTTTAAATTTTTCAAAAATGTTGGTAAAAAAATTTTCAAAATTTGTTCTTCTGAAATAGGTTTTAAATGTGAAACGTAGAAATTTTAAATTTGAGCAAATAAAAAAATTTCGATCTATTTTAGTGGTAAAAACTTTTTGAAAAATGTTGACAAAAATTTTCAATTTTTTTTTTCTGAAATAGGTTTAGAATGTCATGAAACGTGAAACTTTTAAATTTGAGTAAAAAAAAAGTTTCCATCTATTCTAGTGTTAAATTTTTTTCCAAACGTAACAAAATGTTGAAAAATTATTTTTTTCCAAAATTGGTTTGGAATGTCATGAAACGTGGAAATTTTAAATTTGAGCAAAAAAAATTTTTCGTCTGTTCTATAGTAGTGATAAATAGATTAAAAATGTTTTCAATTTTTTTTTTAATTTTTCAAAAACATTTAAATTTGTTTGAATAGTTTTAGAATGCCATGGAAACGTGGATAGTTTAAATCTGAACAAAGAAAAAAAATTCTATCTTAGTGGTAAACATTTTTAAAAATAGTAAAAAAATTTCTTATTTTTCTTTTAAATAGATTGAACGCTATGAAACATGGAAATTTTAAATTTGAAGAAATAAAAAAAAAATTCCATCTATTTTAGTGGTAAAAAAATTTTCAAAAATGTTGGTAAAAAAATTTTTCAAAAAATTTTGTTTTTGAATCAGGCTTAGAATGCGATGAAACGTGGAAATTTTAAATTTGAAGAAGGAAAAAATGTTTTTCATCTATTTTAATAGTAAAAAATTTTTCAAAAATGTTGGTAAAAAAAATTTCAATTTTTTTTTTCTGAAATAGGATTAGCGTGCCATGAAACGTGGAAATTTTAAATTTGAGCGAAAAAAAATTGTTTTCACTATTTATTCCATTTAGACGGTCCACCCTGTATATTTTCCAGTGAAAATTTTACCACATCTTCGCTGTCAGTAGGGTCAACTACCTACCTGCTTGACTGCTCTCCGTCAAGTAGTTTTTTAGTTAATGCACCAACAGACAGACTGACGGAATTGAAAAACCTATATTTTCGTAATCTACGTGTTCTGAAACGTCAGAATCCGAAAAAAATCTCGGAGGGTGATTTTTTCTCGAATACTATACTTCTCGGTATGCGTCATTTTTGAAAAATTTTTTACCATTAAAATTGATGAAAATTTTTTATCTTTGTTCAAATTTAAAATTTCTACGTTTCATGGCATTCTAAACCTATTTAAACCTATCTGACGAAGCTAATGTTAGCAAATTGATCGTCATGTTGACGTAATATATGTGAAAATGTTTAAAATTTCTTAGTTTCAGAGTTAACAACGCTTTCCCCAGATGACGACAACCCTAATGAAATTGATAGAAATACACTACATTTTGCATTGGAAGTAAGAGTTTTTCCCAATAGGTGGATCGGTAGACGCAATGAAATTGAGTGCCCTACCCGTTCTCCTGATTCGACCTCGCTTGACTTTTATAGGGTTACTTAAAATCGCTTGTCTACTTCAACAGACCAAATAACATCGATGATTTAAAAGACAGAATAAGACATGGAATTTATTAAATTACCCCGGAAACGATACAAAATGTTTTGAAGAATTTCAGCAACGCTTCCATTATTGTCAAGAAGCAACGAGCGCCCAGTTTGAACATTTGATTTAAACTGTTTCATGTTCTCTTGTTTATTTAGTAACGTTAAAAATGTAATATTTAAAAAAAAAATGGAGAAATTCAAAAAATCTTATATTGCTGGATAAAGAATTAAAACCCTTTTAAATGAGGGGGAGGTATAAAATTATGCTAAAAAAATGTCATCTTAGAATTAAAAATTGACGTGTTTTAGGATTTTGTGTTTCGAATTAATATACTTAGTTTAAGATTTTAGCACCTACCAAAAAGGCCCATTGTGTTTTATACTATTACTCAACAAAAACAAAGATATGGAATAATTGGTAGGTTTTATTAAGTGATTATATAAAAATAATACAATTACCATCTCTATAAATTCATGATATAAGAAATTAGAATAAATAAAACAAGTGTGTAGAAGAGCAAAACTTTCAACTTGTTCAGTACTTACAATTTGATAATGATAAAGAACACTGCTTCACATGAATAATTGTAAATCCGGTCCAAATAATAATAATACTAGCCTAAATTTAAACCATTCACCACACCCAGGTTGTCTTAGTTTTCTTGATGGCTCATGGCACGAGCCTGGGCTCTGACTCTTTTCTCATATTCTAAACGATTCTGACAGTAGATGGTGTATGCTTCTGCTTGAGCTGGATCCTTAACATTGGGCTCGTTCAGCAAATCCTGGATTCCCAAAAGGATCTGTTTTATGGTGATGGCTGGTCTCCAGTCCTTTTCTTCGTCTAATAATGACAGGCATACAGTTCCTACAAAAATCACTAATGTTATTTATTTATATTCAATTTTTTAGAAGGTGCATGTCATATTTGCAGTGCTATATAAAAGACTATGCACTAATCATATGGAAAAGTGACAAATTTGATATGCTAATTAAATGTGTTGATGGGCATAAACCTCAGCTAGGGCTAGTTTCGTCACTATAGCCATCAGAAAAACAAATTATATTGTACTATACAAGATTTCAACAAAAATACTTCCAGTGTGTGAGTTTTACTTTAACGTTCTTTAAAAATGCAATATTAAAGTAAACAAAAGCATATACGAAACAATGAAAAGAAATTATAATAACTGGGTAATAATTACATATAGTTGAAATCACGTTTTAAGTTTCCTGTAATTATGTAAATTGTTGTGTAAATAGTATGTGAGTACTTTAGTTTTACTATTTGTAAGGAAATTAATGTCAAAATGTCCGGAAAAAGACTTAGACAGAAACATGGTGATGAAATTAATTGAGTACTTTAATCAGGAAAAATGCAACAGAGGTCCCGTTTCATCTCTGCAAGCAGTCCATGAGGCGAATCGCAAAATTAAATGTGGCAGACAGACCAAGATCCCAGAGCCCCCAGACCTACCTCATTTTAACAAAGCTAATCCTTTGACAATAATAGTGCAATATGTAGTTAAGAATGTATGCTTATTTGCTAGCTTGAAAGCGGGGTCCTTGTACAGATAAGAGGTACAAAAGGTACACAAAAACTTTACCACCTACGTTAAAGAATGATAGCTTGTTTTTTTTTTTTAATTTATTTATTATTTATTAAACGGGATTTATCCCCAATTGTACAAATAAACTGAAATAAACATACAAAAATGTGTAAAACAATTAAATATAACAGCAATATTACAAATATAATATTACATTACATTAACTATTAGACAAATATTTTTAAGAACATTAGGACTGATATGAAAAAATCGGTAAAGGTATATACACAGAACTTCCCTCTTTATTTGTGCATGGTGGTCACTCTAAAAAAATTATAATTACGAAATGACATTAAAAATAATAATAGAAATATAGTTATCACTATTATTACAAAGAAAACCAGATAAGGTTTGGTCAAAAAAATATACAGAGTGCTCATCCAACAGCAAAAGTTCAATACTAAATAACAGTTGGCAAATATGGAAAGCTTGCGCAAATACCTTTATAAATGTCCACCATGACTGAATTATTTCTTGGGGTGACCACCCTGTACATTTTTCAATAAAAGTATAATACGTGCATATGCCAAATATTATTACCATCTGTCACATTTTCAATTCCACATTCACGTAGCGGAGTGGTGGTTAAAAAATTTCATTTTTTTAAAATTTTTCAAAAATGTTGGTAAAAAAAAATTCAAAACTTTTTTCTTCTGAAATAGGTTTAGAATTTTAAATTTGAGCAAAAAGGAAAGTTTCCTTCTATTCTATTAGTGGTAATTTTTTTTTTTGAATTAGGTTTAGGAATGCCATGAAATGTGAAAATTTTAAATTTGAGCATAGAAAAAAAAAATTTCCATCTACTTCAGTGGTAATTTTTTTTTTTAAATGGTGAAAATTTTAAATTTAAGCAAAAAAAAATTTTTTCCATCTATTCTAGTGGTAATTTTTTTTTCCAAAATGGTAAAGAAATGCTGAATTTTTTTTTCCGAAATAGGCTTGGAATGTCATGAAACGTGAAAATGTTAAATTTGAGCTAAAAAAAATTTCAAATTTTTAAAAAAATTGTTTGAATAGGTTTAGAATGCCATGGGAACGTGGAAATTTTAAATCTGAACAAAGAAAAAAAATTTCCATCTATTTTAGTGGTAAATTTTTTTAAAAAATGGTAAAAAATTTCTAAATTTTTTTTTTTAATAGATTTAGAACGCTATGAAATGTGGACATTTTAAATTTGAACGAAGGGAAAAAATTTTTCCATCTATTTTAGTGGTAAAAAATTTTTCAAAAATGTTGGTGAAAAAAAATTTCATAATTTTTTTTTTTCTGAAATAGGTTTAGCGTATCATGAAACGTGGAAATTTTAAATTTGAGCAAAAAAAAATTTTTTTTCATTATTTATTCCTTTTAGACGGTCCACCCAGTACATTTTCCAGTGAAAGTTTAACCATTTCTTCGCTGATAGTGTAGCGTCAACTACCTACCAAATTTGACTGCTCTCCGTCAAGTAGTTTTTTAGTTAATGCACCAACATACAGACAGACTGACGGAATTGAAATCTAAATGATCTGAAACGTCAAAATCCGAAAAAATCTCGGAGGGTGATTTTTTTCTCGAATACAATACTTCCCTTCGGTATGCGAGGGAAGTAAAAAATCCAAATTCCATTTCAGTTAGACATCATTCTATTAATAGGATTATTCATCCCATATAGAGTTCCAGAGCAAAGCTGTAGACAATGCGAAGCTGTCTTTGTGGAGTATGAAAGGTTATTAATGCTAACAAATCAGGACAGTCGATGTAATTATTACACAATTTATGGAATAGAATGACATCGGTATTGCATTTGTGTTTCTCAAGACTCTGGATGTTTAACCTTAACAATATAGTTATATGCCATCAATTCACTTGGTATACTCATTTTGAAAGCGTAAAAATCGTTTTAGGGCCTTGTTGCATATGTAATCTATTGGTATTGGAAATTTAGTTTAGAATCGAAATATATTCCTAAGTCTCTTATTAAGTTAACGTTTTCAATTAATGCATTTCTAATAAAGTATAAATTGGGTGAGTTACAGATACCTTTACCAAATTGTATATATTTACATTTTTCAGTATTCGGCACCATGTTTTTCTGAGAACACCAGACGTCAAACCGATCAAGGTCTTCCTGTAGTTCTAGGGATGATAAACTATCCTTTATTTCATATACTATCTTTAAGTCATCGGCATATAGAATTACCACACTATGCACAAAACAGTTCTCAGCATCATTGATGAGAAGGTTAAACAACAATGGAGCTAAGTGTGCCCTTTGTGGCACTCCAGAGGGGACTTTTGTTACAGTGGAGTAAAAACTTTTTATTTTTACTGTTTGTGTCCGATTATTAAGATATGATTGAAGCCATGATAATAACTTACCACTGACATAATGAGAGCGAATGATCTACTTTGTCCAATGTCTTGGAGAAATCTGTATAGATTGCATCTACACAGTTTCCTCTCTCCAGGGCACTGACAATATAGTTTTCATATAGTAATAAATTAGTACTGATCGAACGTCCTTGAGAAAAACCATGTTGGTTAGTGCTCATGATGTTTTTCAATTAGATTTTTAAGTAGTCATTAACTAAGGACTCTAAGATTTTTTGAGATTTTCATTATTGGTCTATAATTCAGAACTGAGTCTTTATCGCCTGCTTTTTTATATATGGGAACCACATAGGATTTTTTCCAAACTTCCGCAAATATTCCAGAGGACAATCATTTATTAAACAGAATCCAAAATGGCCTAGACAAAGCAAATGCACAATGTTGGTTTTTAACAGAATTCTGTCATACATATATGAAAACAAGCTATCATTCATTAACGCAGGTTAGTAAGGTTTTTTTGTACCTTTTGTACCTGATGTTATCTGTAAAAGGGCCCCGCTTTCAAGCTAGCAAATATGCCTACATTCTTAACTGACGTGCGTCCGGGGGCTCTGGGATCTTACCCTAAGATGTTTATAACGTAAATTTCCTTCTATCGTACTTCTAACACGTTGGGTATTTGTAGTGTGATAAAAAAAATTACAATTCTGAAAAATCATAAAAAAACATCGATGTCGAGGCAGGAAGAAAAGCTTACGACATTACAAATGGAATACTAACCTGATGGGTAAACATTTGGGTGGAATAATGGTGGCTCAAACTTGCACTTTGGAGGACTTGTTGGATAATCTTCCTTGAAAAGCATTCTAAGCTTATAGTGACCCTCTTCCCAGGGGGTTCCCTTCTTACCAGGAATGGAGCATTCCCAGTTCATTAAGTTAAGAGTACCATCGGGATTTTTGGATGGACGTGCTACAAAGCCAAACGGATGGTCTTTCCTCCATGCCTTACGTTCTTCTGATAAACGAGCCGGCGCTATACCAGACATTCTGGAAAAACCAATAAAAACAAGACATTAAAATCATTGTTAGTGTGTTCATACCTTGATAAGTGATAGGTTTGTGTGCTTTGTCCCTTATACAGATTTAAATTATAATGAATCTGATTTTATTTCTTGTAGTTGTCGCGAAAATATTTATAATTGAAAATTATTTAATTTATCATAAATGGCAAAATGATATATTATTATATGAGCAATAAATGTAATAATCGCGAATGTAATACTATGCTTTTTCTACACGTATTAAACATATAAATTAGACTGAAATTTGATGACAGTAATCAGTACATACTCGTAAGAAATGCATATGTTGGAAAACGTAACAAAACAATATGGCGATATTCTAGGTTGTCAGTGTCACGTGAGTTGATTGTCAGCCATAGCAAGAGTTGATCGCGGTCGATTTAAAATATCATTGCACAGGGTTCAAAAAAATCATGATTTAAAAAAAAATCGGTAAAGGTATTTACACAGAACTTCCCTCTTTATTTGTGTATGGCAGTCACTCTAAAGAATTAATAATTAAGAAATGACATTGAAAATAATAATCGGAATATAGTTATCACTATTATTACAAAGAAAACCTGATAAGTTTTGGTCAAAAAAATATACAGAGTGCTCATCCAACAACATAAGTTCAATACTAAATAACAGGTGCCAAATATGGAAGGCTTGCGCAAATGCCTTTGTAAATGTCCACCATGACTGAATTATTTCTTGGGATGACCACCGTGTACATTTTTCAATAAAAGTATTGTTATGAATTGCACCCCCTTGGAATTGGAGATGATACGCCTATGCCTACTGATAGTGACTGGAAAGGCTCTAGAAAGAGCCAAGGACTTTTCTAGATTATGGTTGGAGAAGATTCTGGATTAATCTAGAGCTAATTTCGGAGTATATAAGGCGCGATTACAAGCGCGGAGGGGAAAAGTTTATTTTAGAAGTGACACGTTCGGTGAAAAGTGAGGTTATATAAGAGTGTAAAGGTTATTTTGAATATTTGAAGTATTGTATAGTCAGTAAATTGTTAAATAAAGTGTTAGTAGTGGTTTATCTCTTGTTGAAATTATTTAGAACCCACGGATTCATACAGGGTGTTTCCCAAAAAGGTGGAAATCTGTAACATTTTGGTGTCGGAAGCGGAATTTTGACAAGAGGATTTTTCGGAAGTGTTCGAGAAGGTTTGGCAGTGTATTCTCGAAGTTGGTGCTAACACGGAGGACTAATTTACTGGACGTTGTTCGATGGTTATTTTCGAACAGGAAAATAGTGTCAAGTGCATTTTTTGAGACATTTTTGGAACATTTTATTTGGACATTAGAGGTTAAGTGACGAAGACTCTAGATAAGACTTTTTCGTGTCGTTTTGAGGGTTTTCTGGACAGTCCCATTACCGATAGTGACGTAATTATTAAACTTATTTGATTTCAACGTAATTGTATGCCGGTAACGACCAGAAGCATGGCATCCGAACAACAAATGCAGGACTTTATGGCCCAAATGCAAAAGATGATGATGGATCAGGAAAAAAAGCGCCAGGAAGAGAAAGAAACAGAACAAAAACGCCTACAGGAAAAAGAAGAACAAGAACAAAAACGTCAAGAAGAATTAAGAAAAATGTTTGAGGATCAAGAGAGAAGACGTCAAGAGGAAAGACAAGAAGAGGAGAAACGCCGTCAAAAGGAAAATGACGACTTAAGAAAAGCTATAGAGACACAACAGAATGCCTTGTTTACAATCGCTGAAGAACTCAAAAATAAGATCGAAGTAAAAATGGACAAAGTCGAGGAGGAATTAAGTGGAGTTAAAGAAGAAGTGAGCGAAGTGAAAGAAAAAGTAGACAAGGTTGAAGACAAAATGCACCAGGTAGAAGGAGAAATAGACCAACTTAAACAACAGTTGAGGGATAGAGGAAACCAGCAAGTGGTGTCATCAGGCCAACGATTAAAAATTCCCTCTTTTGATGGTCAAAGTTCGTGGATGACTTACAAGACACAGTTTGAGGCAGCAGCGAGTGCAAACAACTGGAATGACGAAGAGAAGGCTAAGGCATTAATCGTAGCTTTAAGAGGCCAAGCATTGGAGTTGCTCCAGACAATTCCGGCGGACCAACAACGTAATTTTAGAGTTTTAGAAGCTGCCTTAGATCTACGATATGGAGATCAACACCTTGCTCAAGTATACCAGACCCAGCTGAAAGTGCGCGTTCAGAAAGCTGGAGAGAGTCTGCAAGAATTTGAAGCTGCGGTGGAAAGACTGGCACACTTAGCATACCCTAATGCGCCAAAAGAATTTAAAGAGCAATTGGCAGTGGGGGCATTCCTAGATGGGATAAGGGACAAGGAGATCAGGCGAGTCCTCAGGCTATCCCGACATAAAAGTAGTAGTGAAGCCTTGGTGCATGCACTAGAGGTAGAAGCCGTCTATAGGAATACTCCAAAGTCAAGAGTGCGGGCTATGACGCTTGAAGAATCGCAGCCAGAAGAGAGAGACCAAAACCCTATCTTGAACGCGATTCTCAAAACGAATAAAATGATCGGTCAATTACTGGCTCAATCGAATCCTCCAAGAAGACAGGAAAACCAACAAAATAAAGGAAGGCTAAGTGGAGGTATTAAATGCTACAACTGCGGCAAGATAGGACATATCAAACGAGACTGTCAATATCGGATCTCGAGGAATGTGAATGCTGGAAACATGGAAGAGACACAGAATAAACAAAGTAGTGGAAGGCCAAGTGGACAGCGTATGAAATGTTACAGGTGCGGAGAACCAGGACATATCCAGCTTGAATGTCCACGGAGAAGATTGGAGAAAGTAAAGGCCGGAGAAGCTGTGAAGCTGAGGGGAAAATCAGAGGAAGCTGGTACCAGAGAGACTGTGACAGATAGGGAACATGGTACCCCGAGAGAAGTAAAGATTTCCCAGCTTCGAAGCATTCCGAGAAGTCCACTACTACCAGGACGTGGAAGTAAAGTGAAACCCCAGAAAATTTCAGATATTTCATCCGGAAGAAGGTACAAGGAAGATTGCAGGTACTACCACCAGGAGAAACTGCAGGTCACGAGAGCAGTTAACACTGTCAAGGTGGAGGTGCCGGATGACAGGACAGATGAGGCGCTCAGACAAGAGCAATTGAATGATGTGGAAATTGGGCCTATATTGAGAGCCAAAGAAAGGGAAACTCGTCCAAAATGGCAGGATGTTTCGGACAAAAGAGTGGGACTGAAGGCACTATGGGCGCAGTGGGACTCACTGAAAGTCAGGAACGGGCTGTTGCGGAGAGCATGGGAAAGCCCGGATGGAAAAAAGGTGGTTATGCGTCTAGTGATTCCCAGGTGTCGAGTAGCGAAGGTGCTTCAGGAAGTGCACAATGGGACATCCGATGGACACTTCGGTGTGAACAAGACCCTGAAGAAAATACGAGAACGATTTTATTGGATAAGAAGTCGTCAGGATGTGGAGGCTTGGTGTCGCAAATGCGAGATTTGTGCAGCCAGCAAGAGACCACAGACTGGAAGCAAGGGTGAAAAGAAGCAGTTCAACGCCGGAGCTCCTTTTAAGAGGTTGGCTAACGATATAGCGGAACCATCACCAGCCAGTGACAGAATGAAGGCTCGATATGATCGTAAGGGTAGTTCAGAAGGGTTCAAGGCAGGAGACCTGGTTTGGCTGTACAACCCACAGTGGAAGAAAGGAAGGTCACCGAAACTTCAACCACCTTGGGATGGACCGTATACTGTTATTACCCGAATTAATGACGTCGTCTATCGGATTCAGCAAAGCAAAAAGTCCAAGATGAAGATCGTGCATTTGGACAGACTGGCGAAGTACATCAATGATTCTGAGTTGCCTGATCGGGACGATCAGGCTTAAGGAGGGGGCAGTGTTATGAATTACACCCCCTTGGAATTGGAGATGATACGCCTATGCCTACTGATAGTGACTGGAAAGGCTCTAGAAAGAGCCAAGGACTTTTCTAGATTATGGTTGGAGAAGATTCTGGATTAATCTAGAGCTAATTTCGGAGTATATAAGGCGCGATTACAAGCGCGGAGGGGAAAAGTTTATTTTAGAAGTGACACGTTCGGTGAAAAGTGAGGTTATATAAGAGTGTAAAGGTTATTTTGAATATTTGAAGTATTGTATAGTCAGTAAATTGTTAAATAAAGTGTTAGTAGTGGTTTATCTCTTGTTGAAATTATTTAGAACCCACGGATTCATACAGGGTGTTTCCCAAAAAGGTGGAAATCCGTAACAGTATAATAGGTGGATATGCCAAATATTATTGCCATCTGTCACATTTTTAATTCCACATTCACGTAGTGGAGTGGAAATATAGTGGTGGTTAAAATATTTCATTTTTTTGAAATTTTTCAAAAATGTAGGTAAAAATATTTTCAATTCTTTTTTCTTCTGAAATATGTTTAGAATGTCATGAAACGTGAAAATTTGAAATTTGAGCAACAACAAATTTTTTTACATCTATTCAGGTGGTAAAATTTTTTCCAAAATGGTAAAAAAATGTTGCAATTTTTTTTTTCCGAAATAGGTTTGAAATGTCATGAAACGTGGAAATTTTAAATTTGAGGAAAAATTTTTTTTCATCTATTCTATAGTAGTGAAATAGATTTCAAAAAATTTTTAAAACTTTTCAAAAACATTTTTAAATTTGTTTGAATAGGTTTAGAATGCCATGGAGAAGTGGACATTTTAGTGGAAATTTATTTTCAAAAATGGTAGAAAAATTCTCTAAATTTTTATTAATAGGTTTAGAACGCTATGAAACATGGAAATTTTAAATTTGAACAAAGAAAAAAATTTTTCCATCTATTTTAATGGTAACATTTTTTCAAAAAAAATTATTTTATTTTTTTTAAATAGGTTTAAAATTCCATTTTTTTTTTCTGAAATAGGTTTAGAGTGCCATGAAAAGTGAAAATTTGAAATTTGAGCAAAAAAATGTTGCATTTTTTTCCGTCATGAAACGTGGAAATTTTAAATTTTAGGAAAAAATTTTTTTCATCTATTCTATAGTAGTGATAAATAGATTTCAAAATTTTTTAAAAACTTTTCAAAAACATTTTTTAAATTTGTTTGAATAGGTTTAGAATGCCATGGAGAAGTGGACATTTTAAATCTGAACAAAGAAAAAAAAATCTATTTTAGTGGTAATTTTTTTTCAAAAATGGTAGAAAAATTCTCTAATTTTTTTTTAATAGGTTTATAATAACAAAGAAAAAAAAATTCCATCTATTTTAATGGTAAAATTTTTTCAAAAATGTTGGTAAAAAAATTAATTTTTTTTTCTTGAAATAGGTTTAAAATGAGATGAATCGTGGAAATTTTAAATTTGAACAAAGAAAAAAAATGTTTCATTTATTTTAGTAGTAAAAATTTTTTCAAAAATGGTGAAAATTTTTTTCAAAATTTTAATTTTTTTTTCTGAAATAGGTTTAGAATGCCATGAAAAGTGAAAATTTGAAATTTGAGAAAAAAAATGTTTTTTTCCGCAATAGGTTTGGAATGTCATGAAACGTGGAAATTTTTAATTTGAGAAAAAAATGTTTCATCTATTCTATAGTAGTGATAAACAGATATTTTAAAACTTTTAAAAAACATTTTTAAATTTGTTTGAATAGGTTTAGAATGCCATGGAAACTTGGAAATTTTAAATCTGAACCAAGAAAAAAAAATTTCTATCTATTTTAGTGGTAAAATTTTTTCAAAAATGGTACAAAAATTCTCAAAATTTTTTTTTAATAGGTTTGGAACGTTATGAAACGTGGAAATTTTAAATTTGAACAAAGAAAAAATTTTTTTAATCTATTTTAGTAGTAAAATTTTTTTCAAAAATGTGAAAGTTTAACCATTTCTTCGCTGACAGTAGCGTCAACTACCTACCAAATTTGACTGCTCTCCGTCAAGTAGTTTTTTAATTAATGCACCAACAGACAGACAGACAGACTGACTGACGGAATTGAAAAACCTATATTTTCGTAATCTACGTGTCCTGATACGTCAAAATCCGAAAAAACCTCGGAGGGTGATTTTTTCTCGAATACAATACTTCCCTTCGGTATGCGAGGGAAGTGAATAAAAAATCAACAATATTTATTAAAATTTTTTTTAAAAATCGGGATTTTTTTTAAATTTCTTTAATTGTGAATATTGTGGTATGTACTATTTTTACGTGCAAACAATACAAAAATAGTATTTTCTTGTGTTGAGTTTTGACAGTGTCTCGTATTGATTTATTTAATCAGACCTGTCTGAGAATTTCAGTTCCCCATAACCAGTATCAATATTATTTACATGTTAGGACTAAATTTATTTTCAACTTGTTATAATTCAAACCTGAAATTTTAAATAACAGAAACTTAATACCATTTAATGTTAATGTCATCAAAATTATTTTATATCATATAATACACTTATTCAACTTAAAATATGAAATATATCAGTCATGAGTCATAACATAACATGTATGTTATATTTAACAACATAAACAATTCATCAAATCATAGGGCTAAATGCTAAATGTCTGTATTTGGCTACTTTATAAAATACCAAAATTTCATTTCAATATGTTCAACCGTATCTTTCTGGTTCTTAGTTTCTTATTCTTAATATACTCGTTCATGTTATTGCGCAAATTTTCCTGTTAAATCCTGTAGAAAATTGTCTGCACAATATAATATAAAAGAGTATGTACACACTACACACAATAAGAATACCTTAGTTTCGTTTCGAGACACCTATTTAACTTTAATGTTATTAATAAATATAATGGCGCCAATAGAGGATGAAAATATGCATTATTTCGGAATAATTTTGGGAAGCGTAACTTTTCGAATACATCTCTGAGCATGTCAGGAACAACTAAAAGTTACCATTACCAACAATAGTCCTTGAGCGTCATTTGTTATTCAACAAATTAGTTGCAAAACTAATTATGTCTGGAGTTTTTTAGAAGTGAGAATTTCTATTGACTTCTGTAATATTTTATCTTATCGGTTATGAACTTAAATATTTTCTCCTTTTCTTTTACAGAAAATAAAGAATGAGATAATGCAACCATTGCAAGCAGGATTTCAACGTTTTCGACCTCAACCATCAGTTTTCAAGGAAGACTGGCAAGCTCAGCTTCATCAACGTCAGGTTTATCTGGTTTTGATTTGTCAATGCCATCAACATCATCATTACCATTTACGACTACTACTGATTCAGTCTCTAAAAAAAGAAAAACAGACGCTCCTGCTAATTTGATGATCTTTGTCGTTCGAACATCTGCAGATAAAAACAAGAAATAGATAAACAAATCCCAAAAGCTGTATTTGCAACTAATACTAGCTTCAGGTGTTTAGACAATCCGCAGGTGATAAAAGCTATAGATAGATATGTTAAGACCTGGTTATAAGGCCCCTTCAGGAAAAACCATTTCCACGACCTTTTTATAAAAATATATAAGCAGGAAAAATCTAAATATTTTGGAAGTCTTTCTGGACAGAGTGTAAACATGTCTATTGATGGTTGGTCTAGTGTTAACAACGAGCCTGTTGTATGTGCCACTATAACCACTAAAAATGGACAATCTTTTTTATTTGAAACAATAGATACGTCTGGAAATCCCCACACAGGCGATTATTTAACTGAAGTTGCTTGCAATTTAATTATATCTTGTAAATCTAAATACAACTTTGAAGTGAAATCTTTTGTAACGGATAATGCCACGAACGTGGCACTTATGAGAAAAACTATAATAGAAAAACTAGACTATAATCATAACTTATAGATGCTCAGCTCATCTTTAAAACTTACTCTGCAAAGATTTAGAAACAAAAGATATCAAACAGCCTGTTTTGCAAATTGTTAAATACTTCAGAAATAATCATCTGGCTAGGGAAAAATACGTGCAGGCTGGTGGAAAACCATTAGTGTTTCCGAGTGACGTAAGATGGAATAGAATGTCAGATTGTTTAGAGGTATATGTAAGCCAATGGGAGAATCTATTAAAAGTATGTGAGGAGAATAAAAAAAGAAGTTGATTCAACAATATCAAAAAGTTTCAAACATTGGTCTTAAACGATCAGTTGAAGAATGCCTAAAAATCTTAAAGCCTATAGTTGTGGGACTTGATAAATTACAGAAAAAAATGCTTTTCTAACTTATGCAGTAGAAGTATGGAAGGAATTAGAAAGAATATTCCAGGAAGAATTAGACTTATCGTTGTCTCAAATTTTTGAAAAACGATATAAACAAGCACTTAAGCCCTTTCATTTTGTGGCTTATATTTTGGATACAATCAAAACCAAATTTAAATTGACTAGTGCAGAAAAAGATCAAGCATTAAATACTGTACAAGTAATGTATGGAAATATTGGAGGAAATAGTGAATTAGGATTACTACCATTCATTATAAAACTTGAAGCCACAATGGAACCATTTTCAGAAGTTATGTTTTCAGGAGAGGTAATAAGCAATGTTAGTGCCTTACAGTGGTGGGTTTCACAAAAGAACATACCCGATATTGCTAGACTTCTTCCTTTCTTGAAGCAATTTTTATGTGCTGTTTCTTCGTCAGCTTCAGTAGAGAGATTATTTTCTACATTTCTACTTGTTGACTCCAATTTAAGAAATAGATTAGGAGTGGAAAAGGCAGGAAAATTAATATTCCTGTATAAATACTATAACGAGAACATTGAAAATCAGTAATATCAATGGTAATACTGGTAGCGAAAGTGTAGTTAGGTAGTTATGTATTGTTAGTGTTACATAATTTAAATTTTTAACAACTTTTCTGTTTCTCTGTTAAGTGTTTATTATCTGTCATTAGTTATTAAGAATATAATTTTATTTGCATTTGTATTTTGACTATTATACAATTTTGGCATTTTTACAATACAATAAATGGCATTTTTTAAAAATTTTAATCATTGATTAATTTAAAAAAATCACTAGATGTGATTTAAATCAGGCGAACCATGCAGGGAACACTATAATTTTCAACAGAGTGTCTCAATACCTTTCTGAATCGCCCTATAAGAATGACTATTCAGTTTACACGCAACAAACTTTTGGGTGTTATTGGCTCTTGGAATATCTAGTTTTGTCAAGCTGTATCTGAAAAACTTTCAATTTTTTTATGTATTGCCCATTACAACATATCAAAATTTCAGAATGTTTCACTGAAACCCTAATTTCATTTAAATTCAGTATGGTCTTTTGTGGGAACCTAAACCAAGCGGGTTGGTTGTAGCTACATAAACAAACGAATCATGTGAGTAAAATTAAACTAAACATTTCTGATTGGTATTATAGGATGTTGCTCTTCGATAAACAATAATATACATACCCAACAGTTTGATTACAATATTGACCACTAGGGCCATTAACGTTGCCACATCAAACAAACCTACTTTTAATCTAAATCTAGCTATCATTAAATCTCTCAATGTCATTCTTCTTTCAAAATAATCAAAATTATGAGTAAAAAAAATATTAGTAAGCAGTTCTTAGCACAGAAATTAAAAAAAGAAAAGAAGGAGTCCGAACCCAAAAAGAATGAACCAAAAAGAAAACCCACTAGTAAATTTTTAACAAAAGAACTGACTGTAGAAGAGAATAAAGACGAAGATATTCAAGGCGAGATGGCTCACCCAAGTGACGATGATTTTTTTTCAGTTATAAGTGGCTCATTCACAGACACCACAAACGAACATACCATTAATATTAGTAACGGTAGTTTTACTAGTGCTGCATTATGTACTGCTGAAGAGGTTGAGGCACCCAAAAAAAACCAAGAGAAAAAAATAAAAGCTTCAGCCTGTCAAGAAAAAAACATAACATGAGCACCGAATTAACAATTATAGAAAAAATATAAAGATGATGAATATGAATTTCGCACTACCTAATAATAGATGGATGTATTTTTTTAAATACACAAAATACATCTAAAGTAGCACAGAATGCCCTTATCTTGATACTACGAACATGAGATGAGTTTGCTGTAATATGAAATAACACTATCTTTTATCAATTTTCTACATGCATAATAAAAATAGTAACAACGTACTTGTAAAGTATTATTCAGTAGTTTTAGTGGAAACAAAAAAAAAATGGAATAATATATTCTACAATAAGTTCTGGAATAGCCCATATTCCACACGAGCGAACAGTTTGTAGTCCGAGCCGAAGGCGAGTACTACGGTTCGCGAGTGTGGGATATGCCATTCCAAATGTGTTGTAGATTATACTTTCTCTAACAAGATTTTAGAAATTATGCAATAAAACTTAGAAACCGAGCCAGTAAGTGTGGCCAACGGCTTCTGATTTGTCGAAAGCCGTGCGGTATTATACCATAACAGTGTGTTGGAATGATACTTGTTCCGACACAAATTTTATTTGTCGAATTTGTACTTTCCGATATGGAAAATATATCATAGGAAAAGAACGTTTAGTTTCGCTAAACCTAAGACAAGGGTTGAAGGAATGTTTGATTAAATTTTAAGTTCGATATCTCCAATAGTAAGCGCGATATGGATTGAGATATAATAAAATACATATTTTCATGTTCTTTGTAGTAGTTTTTGCAAATAAATACCTTTTTCTACAATTTTGCAATTCTAAATGAGTTGGCGAACTCGAAATTCGAATCCTGCAGGAAATTTTACACACAGTTTTCGTTTTTGTAAACCCTATAGTCGACCCCCCTTGTTGATTTCGAGACCGTAGATTCCCTACTAGTAGGATTTCCATAGTCTCCTAACAAAGGCTGAAAAGTAAAGTCGGACCTTGGCATCTCGAGTTCTACGATAGCTAGAAATGTAAAAAAAAATGCAAGTAAACTAGATAAAAAAGTCTATAAACTGGAAATTATTTTCGAACATACAGGTCGAGCCACGACAAAATTACAGGATCAAGTTTTTAATGGAATGCTATGTATATCAGTACATTTTTTGAAGCCTCTTTCTAAGCTCTATTCATTCCTATATTAGCATTGAATATCTCCCAACCACTTGGATGTAATTAATTTTTTTATTGCAATAATGAAATCTGCAGATGGATATTAAAAAAATCACCCCAGTCGACTACTTTTCTATAGTTCTAGTTATAATATTTGTTTAATCGCTCACTGTTCACATGTTTTTTTTTCTTTCTTTTGTGTGTATATGTTTTTACAATGTTATTTGTGATATTTTCTTTGTATTTCTACCGACAATGTTTCTTAACTGTATTGTCTGTAATTGTTTATTTGTGGCATATTCAGATTTTCTTACTTTTTATTGGGTATTTTGCCACTGAAAAATATTTAAAAATTTTAATGAAAAAACCTCTGTACATTTTCTGAAATTAATAAATATTATTATTATTATTGGTTGAGTTGTGGTTTACGTAAGTAGGAGAAAGTAAAAACAAAAAAGGTACCAATCATTTTTAATTTCACAGTAATTAAAGTCAACTTTCAACTTTCTAATTGAAATAAGAGCAAGAAATTTAAGCAAAAGTGATACAGTTAGATCCATTTTTGTACAATTATAGTTATTTTCGGAGTACTGTTTGTGTTACTTCTTGTTTGATACAATATGAGTACAAAGGAAAATAATGTTAAGTATTGTATAATTCAGAATGTACAAATACAAGTAGAAATGTTCAAGAAAATTATTTATTTGTTTATCATCCAACCAAAAGCTAAGAAGAGCAGGTTTGGTTTTTCCGAACGGAACCGATGCCGTTCGGTTTGGGAGTTAATTGCGATTGTGTTAGAATGAACTCAGAGGAGGTATTTCCAATGGGTTTTCCGCAATTAACGCGCAAAAATCGGATATTTTCTCGCCTCTCATGTTCTTCGACCTTTCTGGTTAAATTTGAAAGGTCCCAGAAACCCACTTTTCTCTCGCTAGTGTCGAGCCGAATTATCGATTTGAATTAGTTATGAATTTTTAAAGCACGGACGGTTTTCCATTTTTACATTTCGTACAGGCCAAGCTGAAATTTCGATTTCCATTGTGAAATTTACGATGTCGATAAAACGCCAATCATTCTCTTTTTATAGACACATAAAACAACCTTCAACTCCACACATTTACTTACTACTGAACGGATGTTGGTGATCGTGGTGTCTCAGTAGATCTCCGAATTCAAAGATGCGATAGTGATGTCACAAAGGGGTGCACTGTTTTTGCAACTATAACTAATTTCAACCACTTATATCTCGAGAACGGAAAAAGTTAATTTAAGTGCATAATAAGAATATCTTATAATAATAATAATTTATTGGTGTTATTGCTGTCGCTTACACAAGTCAAGGTACAAAACAAATGAAAAAAGAATAATAACATGTATATAAATATGTATATAAGTCTAGGAGTCTAGGTGTATATGTGTATGTATATATATATATATATATATATATATATATATATTTACATCCTGCAGTGGATAAGTCCTCCTCATGGGAAGCAGCAATAGGTCATCCCCCAGAAATAGTGAATATATATATAATTTAATTCATGTATATAGTATATTAAGTCACCTTCATAACAATTCCACCAAAAAAATCGAATTTATTATTTTAAATTTGCATATAAATTGCGATCTTTACGTCCTCCGACTAAATCACAGTCTTTGCGTCATCCGGATGTATATTTTGTTAACCATTTCTCAGCTTTCAGTCTCCCATTATATACATAATTTACAAACCGCGGTGGATCGGTGGCCCGGCAACGTTGCCAGCGTTTCTTGATCAAACAATGTAACAAAAATAATTTCTCTACCAGCTCTCCGCTTTCGCATATTTCGCAGGTCAAACTAAAAGAATTTTTACTAAATAAATGTTTTTATTCTATATCGGATTTCTTGTGTACGCGTTAGTTTGTAAGTTTTATATCTTTTTGTGAATTTTCTTATTTTTTCTAGAAAGAGAAAATGTAATAGTTCACTATGTTGTTACTTGCACTTTTGGTACATTTTTATAAAAAAATTGACATGCCTAGTAAGTGAGAAGCGCTAACTATTCCTATACAATGTATTGTCTTAAGGAAAATAAATGATATTATTATTATTTAATATATTTAAGTATATTTGATATAAACAAGAGCAGTACCAGTAGGAAATTATCTTTGGTGAAAGTGTCTTGCGTCAAATTTCAATTATTTAATCTGGTAAGAAAAGATATGAAAAAGGCTGGTGCTGCTCAAGAATCCATCGAATAGCTTATAGATTTGTTGACGATGTTTACCAGACGGTCAGAATATCCAAATTTCTTATACATATGGAATAGGGCGAGGTTTGTCAGAGTTTAGATGAAATTAATTTGAATTTAGAGATAGATATGATAAAACAAATGCTGGGATAAAGCAAAGACAAGTTTTGATATAATCAAATGAGACAGAAAAAATTACTGATTTTATAGACAGAACACCAAAAGAACACTTCAAAATTCATATAAAAGAAAAAGAATCTCTATAAAAAGCTAAATGTAATTGTTTCATTTTAAAGGACCCTGATTTATTCAAAAACAAAGATTGGCGAGAGTCAAAATCATTGTCCAGAACAAATATAAAAATAATGGAAAATAATGACTAATAGCTGCATTATTGATACGTTTTATTATGTTTTCTGTTTATATCGTTTTTGTAATCCTCAAGGCCAAAAATGGTACTTTTATAACAGGAGCTCATGGGTAATGCTATTTTAGGCGCAAATTTAAAGTCAAAATTGACAAAGAATTAATACTATACATATATTGTACTACAATAAAGAGAATATTATGATACTCAGAAGTACATACAATAAAATAATATTTCGTAAAACAGCAAATATTTGTACATTTAGTTGATAATAATAATGTTACGTATTTCCACCTCTTAGGAAACACCCTTATGAATCTGTGGGTTCTAAAATAATTTCAACAAGAGACAAACACCACTAACACTTTATTTAATAATTTACTGATTATGCAATACTTCAAAATAAACTTTACACTTTGTTTACTTGATATTTAACCTCACTATTCCGCTACCTTTCACTTTTCTAAACTTCTTCTTCTGCGCCGGTAATCGCACTTTATATACTCTGAAATTACCTTCAGATTGATCCAGAATCTTCTCCCATCACACTCTAGAAAAGTCCATGGCACTTTCTACAAGTTTCCAGCCACTCATTATTAGGCATAGGCGTATCAATCTCCAGTTCCAAGGGGGTGTAATTCATAACACTGCCCCCTCCTTAAGCCTGATCGTCCCGATCAGGCAACTCAGAATCATCGATGTATTTCGCCAGTCTGTCCAAATGCACAATCTTCATCTTGGACATTTTGCTTCGTTGAATCCGATTGATGACATCATTAATTCGGGTAATAACAGTGTACGGTCCATCCAAAGGTGATTTCGGTGACTTTCCTTTCCTCCGCTGTGGGTTGTACAGCCAAACCAGCTCTCCCACCTTGATGAACCCTTTTGGATTACCCTTCCGGTCGTATCGAGCCTTCATTCGGTCACTGGCTGGTGATGGCTCCGTTATATCGTTAGCCAACCTCTTGAAAGGAGCTCCGGCACTGAACTGCTTCTTTTCACCCTTACTTCCAGTCTTGCATTTGCGACACCAAGCCTCCACATCCTGACGACTTCTTATCCAATAAAATCGTTCACGTATTTTCTTCAGGGTCTTGTTAACACCGAACTGTCCAGCGGATGTTCCATTGTGCACTTCCTGAAGCACCTTTGCTACTCGACACCTGGGAATCACTAGACGCATAACCACCTGCTTTCCATCCGGGCTTTCCCATGCTCTTGCCTGAAACATCCTTCCATTTTGGACGGGTTCCCCTTTCTTTGGCTCTCAATATAGGCCCAATTTCCTCATCGTTCAATTGTTCTTATCTGAGCGCTTCATCTGCCCTATCATCCGGCACTTCCACCTTGACAGTGGTGACTGCTCCCGTGACCTGCAGTTTCTCCTGGTGGCAGTACTTGCAATATTCCTTGTACCTTCTTCCGGATGAAATATCTGCAATTTTCTGGGGTTTCATTTTATTTTCACGTTCTGGTAGTAGTGGACTTCTTGGAATGCTTCAAAGCTGAGAAATCTTTACTTCTCTCGGAGTACCATGTTCCCTATCTGTCACAGTCTCTCTGGTACCAGCTTCCTCTGATTTTCCCCTCAGCTTCACAGCTTCTCCGTCCATCACTCTCTCCAATCTCCTCCGTAGACATTCAAGCTGGATATGCCCTAGTTCTCCGCACCTGTAACAGTTCATACGCCGTCCACTTGGCCTTCCATTACTTTGTTTATTTTGTGTCTCTTCCATGTTTCCAGCATTCGCTTGCCTCGAGTTTAGATGTCGACAGTCTCGTTTGATATGCCCTGCTCTGCCGCAGTTGTAACATTTAATGCTTGGCTTTCCTTGCCTACCTAGAGTATCCAATTTAGCCAGTAGTTGAGTAATCATTTTCTCCATCTTGGTCAACGTAGGACTTTGGTTCTCTTTTTCTGGCTCAGATTCTTCAAGTGTCGTATCGAGATGACCTAAGGACTCGCCTGATATCCTCGTCCCTTATCCCATCTAGGAATGCCCCCACTGCCAATTGCTCTTTAAATTCGCTTGGTGCGTTAGGATATGCTAAATGTGCCAGTCTTTCCACCGCAGCTTCAAATTCTTGCAGACTCTCTCCAGCTTTCTGAACGCGCAATTTCAGCTGGGTCTGGTATACTTGAGCAAGATGTTGATCGCCATATCGTAGATCTAAGGCAGCTTCTTAAACTCTAAAGTTCCATTGTTGGTCTACCGGAATTGTCTGGAGCAATTCCAATGCTTGGCCCCTTAAAGCTACGATTAATGCCTTAGCCCTCTCTTCGTCATTCCAGTTGTTTGCACTCGCTGCTACCTCAAACTGTGTCTTGTAAGTCATCCAGGAACTTTGACCATCAAAGGAGGGAATTTTTAATTGCTGGCCTGATGATACCTCTTGCTGGTTTCCTCTATCCCTCAACTGTTGTTTAAGTTGGTCTATTTCTCCTTCTACCTGGTGCATTTTCTCTTCAACCTTGTCTACTTTTTCTTTCACTTTGCTTACTTCCTCTTCAACCTTGTCCATTTTTACTTCGATCTTATTTTTGAGCTCTTCAGTGGCTGAAATAAAGGCATTCTGTTGCATCTCTATTGCTTTCCTTAATTCATCATTGTCCTTTTGACGTCTTCGTTCGTGATCCTCAAAAATTTTCATGGGTTCTAAAATAATTTCATCAAGAGATAAACACCACTAACACTTTATTTAATAATTTACTGATTATACAATACTTCAAAATAACCTTTACACTTTGTTTACTTGATATTTAACCTCAATTTTCCGCTACCTTTCACTTTTATAAACTTCTTCTTCTGCGCCGGTAATTGCGCCTTATATACTCTGAAATTACCTCTAAATTGATCCAGAATCTTCCCCCACCACACTCTAGAAAAGTCCTTGGCTCTTTCTACAAGTCCTTGAGATATGAACTGGGAAGTTGATAACTTTTGTTCTTATTGAGCTTCGAACTTAAGAAAAATTACTTATGTATAAAATTGAACAGAAAATTGATAAGCGTGTTCATAAGTTCGTATCTTCTCGGATTTTGGAGTTATATATTGCGAAACTTCGAATTTTATACTCTCAGCCACTCTCGCGTCAATATCTCGAAGACTATTCGAGATACCCAACTCTGACTCAAGCAGTTAGATTCTTCTCCTTATCCCACGTATTCGTGAAATTTTTCAAATGTTTAGATAACCGGATGTAGATAACATGTTTCGTGTTTTTGAAATGCGATATTAGAAAATATATTATTTTTCCGGAAACATTTTATTGATTAACAAAATAATCAAATAGTCATTGGTATATAAAGTAGTGAAGCAAATTGAATGGTATAGACTGTAAGTCGATATCTGGATCCGTTTTCTACATATCGACGAATTAAAGTTGGGACTTGATTCGATTTTGACAACTATACTTTTATCGTGCTATAACTTAATAAAAGAATAACTCTACTTTCTTCATATTCAGTAAATTCTAAATAGGATGCTCATTCCATGCATATATTGGGTCGGTTTTCTATCTGCATTATTTCTCAAGATTTATCCAGTTGAAGTTTTCAAAGACAAATCAAATGGCGTAAAGAACAAGTTGGTAGCTTCAACGGTTCTTGATGTGAGCTCGCGAATCTGAAGTATGGCCGAAATCTTATTCTGCTGGTGACACCGTTGAGTTTTATGTTACGTAATTTCTCCTCGAATGGAGGCTTGACTTTAAGAGAAATATATTTCATAAAAAATTGAACGAAAACTGGCGTAAACCTGAAGTTTATATTTCCATTCTTTTCTGAAATATCGATGGTGAAACATCGACTTCGATATACTCATCGCATCCTCCTCCAATTTTTCACGTCAGTATCCCGAGAACTATTTGAAATATCGGACTGTGGTCTATGCAGTTCCGTTCTTCTCCTTATCTTACGTGTCCAAGAATTTCTTCAGATTTTTAGATAATGAAATGGAAATTTACATTCTGCGTCTTTTACAAATATTTACATATTAGAAAATATATTATTTTTCTGAAAATGAAAATTTGTATTCGATTATCAAAAGAATTTAAAAAAAAATCTGTACATGTAAAATGATAAGGCAGATTGAATGGGATAGGTCACAGGTCGATACCTGGATCCTTTTTACTTCCCTCGCATACCGAAGGGAAGTATTGTATTCGAGAAAAAATCACCCTCCGAGATTTTTTCGGATTCTGACGTTTCAGAACACGTAGATTCCGAAAATATAGGTTTTTCAATTCCGTCAGTCTGTCTGTCTGTCTGTCTGTTGGTGTATTTACTAAAAAACTACTTGACGGAGAGCAGTCAAATTTGGTAGGTAGTTAACCCTACTGTCAGCGAAGAACTGGTAGAATTTTCACTGAAAAATATACAGGGTGGACCGTCTAAACGGAATAAATAGTGAAAAAAATTTTTTTTTGCTCAAATTTAAAATTTCCACGTTTCATGACGCGCTAAACCTGTTTCAGGAAAAAAAATTTTTTGAAAATTTTTTTCAAACATTTTTGAAAAAATTTTTACCAAGATGAAAAATTTTTTTTTTTGCTCAAATTTAAAATTTCCACGTTTCATGACGCGCTAAACCTATTTCAGGAAAAAAAAATTTTTGAAAATTTTTTTCAAACATTTTTGAAAAAATGTTTACCAATTTGAAAAAAATTTTTTTTTGCCCAAATTTAAAATTTCCACGTTTCATGACGCGCTAAACCTATTTCAGAAAAAAAAAATTTTTGAAAATTTTTTTCACATTTTTGAAAAAATTTTTACCAAGATGAAAAAAATTTGTTTTTGCTCAAATTTAAAATTTCTACGTTTCATGACACGCTTAACCTATTTCAGGAAAAAAAAATTTTGAAAATTTTTTTCACCAATATTTTTGAAAAAATTTTTACTACTAAAATGAATTTTTTTTTTCTTTCTTCAAATTTAAAATTTTCACGTTTCATGGCATTCTAAGCCTAATTAAAAAAAAAAGTTTTTTGAAATTTTATCACTAAGATAGAATTTTTCTTTCTTTGTTCAGATTTTAACTATCCACGTTTCCATGGCATTCTAAAACTATTCAAACAAATTTAAAAATGTTTTTGAAGAATTTTTTAAAAAATTTTAAAACATTTTTAATCCATTTATGTATCACTACTATAGAACAGACGAAAACATTTTTTTTGCTCAAATTTAAAATTTCCACGTTTCATGATATTCCAAACCAATTTCGGAAAAAAAAATTTGCAACATTTTGTTACCAGTTTGGAAAAAAATTTAACACCAGAATGCTCAAATTTAAATGACATTCTAAACCTAGAAAAGAAAAGAAAAAAAAATTTTTTTCACCAACATTTTTCAAAAAGTTTTTACCACTAAAATAGATCGAATTTTTTTTTATTTGCTCAAATTTAAAATTTTCACGTTTCATAGCATTCTAAAAACCTATTTTAAAAATACATCATTTTTAATTTTTAAACTTTTTTTAGCACTAGTATAGAACAGAAGGAAACTTTCCTTTTTGCTCTAATTTAAAATTTCTACCTTTGACATTTTAAACCTATTTCAGAAGCAAAAAATTTGAAAATTATTTTACCATCTTTTGAAAAATTTTTAAAAAATGAAATTTTTTAACCACCACTATACTTCCACTCCATTACGTGAATGTTGGATTGAAAATGTGACAGATGGCAGTAACATCTTGCATATGCACCTATTATACTTTTATTGAAAAATGTACAGGGTGGTCATCCCAAGAAATAATTCAGTCATGGTGGACATTTGTAAAGGTATTTGCGCAAGCCTGCCATATGTGGCACCTGCTATTTAGTATTGAACTTTTGCTGTTGGATGAGCAATCTGTATATTTTTTTGACCAAAACTTATCAAGTTTTCTTTGTAATAATAGCAATAACTCTACTCCGATTATTATTCTCAATGTCATTTCGTAATTATTATTTTTTTAGAGAGACTGCCATGAACGAGGGAAGTTCTGTGTAAATACCTTTACCGATTTTTTTAGATATCGACAGTAGAAAGTTTGGTTTTGACATCTCTTTCTTTATCTTGTTGCAACTTTAAAAGAAAAGGCTTAAGTACCTTCCAATTCATTCTAAAAAGAATAGTCTTTCCAACGATGCATTGAACGGTTTTATATCTGCTTTATATATTAATTATGATTAATTATATTAATACCAGCATTTGCTGACACCCCGCCAGGTTAAATAAAGTTTATTTATTATTATTATATCTTGAGATATATGAAGTTGAAATTGGCTTACCCTTCATTTCCATATTTCCGTGAGACGATCCCGTTTTGTTTGCGATAATTTTTGAAACACGATTAAGAAAAAAATATTTATTACAAAATTGATTGATAAATCGAATGGCACAAAGAACAAGTTGATACCTGCAACTGACTTAGTGGCAATTTACAAACGTACTGCCATCATTGATATCGCATGCTCATTGACGAGTAACGTGCAGAAGATCGAGGCCAATAAAACTTCAAAGTATCAGAATGTGGAGATTACATTAAGATAATCTCTAGAGTAGAAAATGTCATATATTGACCTGGTAGTCTGGTTCACAGGAATAATCTCCAACAACTTGTTCAAATATCTCGAAGCGCCGGCTACCCCAGTGAACTATCATCTATTTTTGAGAATGAAAAAGATTTAGTTTGTCACACTATGTACTTCTGTGGGTCATGATCTTCTTTTGCTATTTTTATTAATTTAAAATTTATGTATAGGTACCTTTAAAAAATATATACTTTAATTTCATAAACTTTAGTGCACTTTTAATTTATTATTCGGCTTTTTATACAAAAAAGATACCATTTTAGAGTTCTAAAGTGACAAAATAAAATGGTCGAATCCATAGCTGTTAAGAATTAATTTTCGTTTCTTTGAAATAAATAGAAAAATCACGCCTCGGATTATTTTCACTAACTCGCCATATTATATCTTTTCTTTCTTCAGATTTCAGAAATGTCCATTTAACTTACGTATGCTTATTTGTGTTGGCTGTTCTGTATTGTAATAAGTACTCATTGTTGTTGAAATATTTTAAAAATCATCTTTAATAAAAATAAATTTCAGTATATTTATTCTGTTTAAAAAGATAAAACAGGAAATGGAATTCGTTTTTCTCTACCTGAAGTTACTCACAATAGTTGTGCAGTGGAACCTTAAACAATGAACTGAAGACAGTGTTGTCGATATTATGGAGGACTTATTCACCGCAAATCTGATATTAAATATACGGGGGATGACTAATCCACTGCAAAGTAGGTGCAGAATATACGCTCGGCTATATACGCGCTATAGTGGCACCACCCGTTCATACGGTAAAGCCCGCAACTAAAGTATTCAAAATATCAAAAATAACGCTATAACTCACCCAGCTGAAAATTTACCAGCCAATGTAGGATGATGAACTGAGTCTGTTTACACAGGAAGCGATAGGTCCTCCGTATACGGGCGACCTATCGCACCCGGATGACCTATTAAATGCAAATTGTCTATTAGCGGAGGACCTATCCACCGCAGTATGTATATATATATATATATATATATATATATATATATATATATATATATATATAAACAAACATTACAAATCACAAATATAGTGTAAAGTTAAAATAGGAACAAAATGAAGTTAGGTTTAGGCATAGTGTGTGAAAATCTATTTTCATCGGTTAGATTCATGATCTATTGTCATGTCCCCGAAATTGTTATTAAAGTACTCTTCAATGGTATACAAGCATTTTTTGACTAGATAGTTTTTCAGTAATGTTTTAAATTTAGGTCTATTAAGGGACTTCACAGTGGGTGGCAATCTATTGTAAAGTTTTGGAGCTAGAAATCTAGTTCCTGTTTGGGTTTTCTTGAGTCTGTTAAAAGTGACGTAAATATTATCCCTGTTTCTTGTCTGGTACTCATGCACATTTTTGTGAGTGATGTATGAGGTCGTGTTATCTCTAGCATGCAGCAAACAGTGAAATATGTATAGAGAGGGGAAGGTTAAGATTTTAAGTTTTATAAATGCTGCTCTACAATCCTCTCTATATGATAGACCTTCGATTATTCTGATAGCTTTTCTCTGTAAAGAGAATACTCTATAAGTTGATGTTGCATGACCCCATACTACAATGGCGTATGATATATGTGATTGTATTAGTGCAAAATATGCTGTGAGTAATGTTGTTTTGGGGGCCGCCCTAGCGAGGTTCCGCAACAGGTATACAGATGAAACCATTCTCTTGCATACAGCTTCTGTGTGATATTGCCAGTTTAGTTTTGAGTCCAAATGAACGCCCAGGAATTTCACAGGCCCATCATTATTTAGAAACGCATCTTTATCGGGTAAGTTTTTTGACAAAGTAAAATACATAGAGGTAGTTTTTCCATCGTTGAGAGACAGTTGGTTATTTGAAAACCAATCAGTTAACTTTGAATGGGCCTCCTTCAATTTTTCATCTATGGAGTAAATTTGGTGGTGTTTGTAGATAATGTTAGTGTCGTCTGCGTAAAGTATGAATTCCGTGCTGGGACTGCAGCCAGTGATGTCATTGATATAAATCAAAAACAACACTGGCCCCAGCACGGAACCCTGTGGCAACCCATGGGTGGTGTGTAGAAGGGATGAACTTTCTCCGTTCAGTTCCACAAATTGTTTACGACCCACTAAATATGAACGTATTAAGTCGAGACACTTGGGGGAAAATTTGTAAAGAGCCATTTTGTTGATTAAAATATCAAAGGAGACACAGTCAAATGCTTTTGACAAGTCGCACATTAGACTTCCTGTACATTCCTTATTGTGGTAGCCGTCATCAACAGTGGAGATTAACTTATTTATTGCGTCAGTTGTCGAAAATGATTTTCTAAACCCAAATTGTGATTTGTTGAATAAATTGTGTGTCTCAAAGTGTGTTACGATTCTTTCTTTTAATGCTTTTTCGAGAACTTTGCCCAGGATAGGTATAATTGTAATAGGTCTGAAATTATTACAATCATTTAAGGAACCTTTTTTGTGTAGTGGTGTTACTTTGGATTGCTTAAAAGCATCTGGAAATATATCATTTTTTATACATAGGTTAAGAAGTTTAGTGAGCGGTATAGCTATGTCATTTCCGATACATTTTAAAATTTGTGTGTTTAAACCGTATATATCTCTTGAGTGTGTGTTTTTATAAAAACCATATAAAAAGAATATCATGGAACAAACCTATTCCATGACCATATTTGACTATGATAATTCTTGATACCACAAAGGATTAAAATTAAAGGTATGTATTTATCCTTGCAAACCTAGTAAAAAATGTACACTTAAATCTATTTGAAAATTACACTTTTGCATATTTTGGTGATGTTATTAGTTCAAATGAACGCAATAACAGGTGTAGAAATTTTCCTGGTCTGAAAGTCCATCCCTTAACCAAGCCATCATGTAAATGTCGGTTGTGTTTTGACAAGCACAACAAAGCACAGTTATGACAAAATAAAAATAATATTGTTACACCATGAACTATTCAAGAAACACAGGAAGTTCCTCGACAAGAAATCCTGAGGGATTAGAACTAAATTCCAAGACTTTGGACCAAAGTAAATATGATGTACCTACTACCTCAACTGGGATCAAGACACATTTTACTCCAAACATCATTGTTAACCCTGAAGATCCTAAGACACTGCTTACAGAGAATGAATCTTTAATATCTTTGGACCAATTGGCGTTGCAGTTATTAAGAAATAAAGACAATATAGAAGACGCCAGTTTTATTACTGTGGATGCGTGCAGGGAAGAAAGCGCCACAACTAGAGAACCCATAATTATTTTTGGCGAGAACGAGCAAACACAAAATATGATCACTGCAACAAACGTATCATTGTCGCTGCCTCAGTCCCCGCCTCCTTATGATCCTCAGGATGACGTATCACTTTACCACAGCGTAATGGAACTACCACCAAGTTATCATGTGGTAAAAAATTTAAATTCACATCATGTAATGTGAGCATCGGTGTTATCCCACGTGCTCCTCGATGAAACAAGTCTGGGATACTTTTCTATAGGTATATAACAATATAAAAACGACCATTGGATATTCAGGAATGTTAACAAAAAAAATTGGTGAAGTTGGCGCTCTCAAAAATGCTCAACTTGGCCAGTCCAAAGGTCGCTTCATCGGCTGAAGCTCTGTCGACATACGTGAATAATGTTTTTAAACCACAACTTTAACTTTGTGTGCAAGAGAAAATGAAACTGTATGCGCACTTATTAACTCAAATCAAATATACTTTATTGTCCAGAAGAACACTTCTTGTTGACAAAGTGATGTATATACAGATAGATAAAAAAGAAAAATATAATTAAACATGCAAGTAAAAATAGATAAAAGTACAACAGTAAAACATTTACAAACACTATACAATAACTAGTCAAAAGGTAACAATTCACGGACAAATTAATTTGTACGTTTGAACACATTACAATGTGTCCTCAAAAAATTCTTTTAAATTATAATAAGGTTCTACCACGAGTAGACATTTTACTGCCTTCCTGAAATGAGTATTAGAATTAATATTTTTAACACCATTGTGTAGGTGATTATACATCTTATAACCATGTAAATGGTGGTCTTTGACCAGGGAGGAACTCGGAATTGGCACAGTAAGGTTATTGTTTTGACGAGTAATATAACGGGCAGAATTAACATTTATATTATTTTTATGTTTATGAATTAAACATACCATTTCCAGAATGAAAATGGAAATAACTGTAAGAATTCCATGTGCCAAAAAAAGTGGTTTGCATGAACCACGAATTCTTGCTTTACACAGACAACGAACAGCACGCTTTTGAATTACAAGAATCTTATTTATCAAATAATTATTGCTTACACCCCAGAACGAAATACCGTGATTCGATTAGTGCAAAGTATGCACTTTACGCAGTCATACAGCCCAAACCATTTGAGATGACTCTGATTGCGTAGCAACCAGATGATAGTTTATTACTGAGGTTGATAACAAGAAATTTTGAGCACGATTTATTTTCAAGGATATGGATATCTATTAAATTACAACGGAAGGTCACTATGTTTGTTTTGTTGACATTAAGAGAAAGCAAATGAGAGTCAAACCAATCTTTGATCCTATTTACATCGGAACACATTTGCTCCCAGAGGGTATTCTCATCTTTACTATGCCACAATATTGTGGTATCATCAGCGAATAAGGTAAACTTTCCATTAATATCAATTTCAGTGAGGTCGTTAGCGTATAACAAAAATAAAATTGGGTAAAGAACAGAACTTTGAGGTATGACATGACATATTTAATTTGTTGGATTATGATGAATTTTTAACTACTTGGCTGCGGTTTGACAAATAAGACCGAAACCAGTTTAAGGTAGTGCCTCTGAAACCATAGCGTTCAAGCTTCCACAATAATATTTCATGCTGAACGCAATCAAAAGATTTTGACAAGTCATAGAATACTTCTGCAGCAGACTCTCCACCATTGATTTCAGTGTAGACTATCTTTAGAAAGGCAAACATATCATCGTTGGTACTTTTATTTTTTTTGAAAACCGAACTGCTAATTACTTAATATGGACAGAAATTTAACCACTCTCTTTTTACTAGTTTTTCAATAATTTTTGCTAATATGGGTATTAATGATATGAGACACAAATTAGATGGATGTCCTAAATCCCCACCCTTGTAAAGGGGAATCACAATAGCTGTTTTTAAGAGAGATGGAAATATTCCAAATTCAAATGATTCATTATAGTACAGGCAAATTAACGATTTAGGGCAACAAAAATTAATAAAATGATCATCTCTGGGATTAAAGTAGGTATAATAACCTGGAGTATGAGATGATACATTCTTTGCACTTCCAAGTTCCGGGAAAATTCAAAAAAATTTGGAAAAACTTTTTGATTTTCGGTTTTTTTGCTCTAGCGGCCAAAATAATGAAAATAGAGAAAGAAGTTCCCAAAAAAAGTCTTTTTCTCTACAAAAAAGGTCTTTACATATTTTTGTCTTACTTAAGCCGCTTAGAAGATAAATCGAATTTTCCACTTATAGTTTTAAGCCGCTTCGAAATGCGCGAAAAATGAGAATTCTCCAGGAGTTTCGTACGACCGGGCTCATCGATCGATAATTCTTACTTTCTGATCACAATTTAGTATATGCTCTCCTTCAACTAGAAATAAATGAAAATAATGTGCCGAAATACTGTAGGAATTTTAAAAACATAGACATGAGTAAATTCTGTGAAGACGCGAGAAAAATGAATTGGACTCAAGTGTACCTTATTGAGGATATCGATGAAAAACTAAAATATTTCAACTCTTGTCTTTTATCTCTTATTGACTTCTATGCACCTAAAACTCCTATTAATAGTAGAAAACATAAAGCACCTTGGATGACCTTTAACTTAAAGGCTATGCTGAAAACTAAAAACAAAGCACATAAAAAGTATGAAAAAACAAGATCTGAAAATGATAGACAATATTACTGCCAACTTAGAAATTATGTAAATAGAGCGGTTAAAATGGAGAAGATAAAGTACTATGAATATAACCTAAAAGCCAACATGTCTAATTCCAAGAAGTTCTGGAATAATATGAGAAAATGGGGTTTTATGAATAATACACAAAATAATGTAGCTACGGCAGAAGACTATGATCCAAATCAAGTGAATAATTATTTCTTAACCTGTGCCAATGATATAAGTAGTGATGATCAGTTACCATTAACGTTCTATAATAACTTTATTGCTCAAAGAGAAAATATAAATCTAATGCCAGTAGATCCTAATGATATGGAAAAAATAATATTATCTATCAAATCAAATGCCCCTGGATTAGACGGCATCACAATTCACATGATTCAACTATGCCTACCTTACTGTAGGGATGTACTATGTCATATCATAAATAGTTCACTTTTTACTGGAAAAGTACCAAGTACATGGAAGGAAGCAAAAATAATTCCACTATGTAAAAAGGATGACTCGCTAGAAGTAAAAGATTTACGACCAATCAGTATTCTACCACCTGGGTCAAAAATATTGGAAAAGGCAGTACATTCACAAGTCACTCAATACTTAGAAAAGCATCACATACTCCTTAATATCCAGTCAGGTTTTCGAAGGAGCTATAGCACAACAACTGCTTTATTAAAAATAAATGATGATATAATTAGAGCAATGGATAATCATTTAATAACGATAGTTGTGCTATTGGCCATGTCAAAAGCTTTCGACAGTATCAATCATGATCTGCTATTATCTAAACTTTATTATTATGGCTTACAGGAGAACATGTGGATCTGGTTTAAGAACTATTTACTTGAACGGAAACAGTGTGTTGAATTAAGAGGACAAAACAATATGGTTCTCTCAGAAAGCTCTTACATAACCTCCGGGGTTCCACAGGGGTCCATTCTAGGGCCTCTGCTGTTTAATATCTTCATGGTTGACTTAATTAAAGTTGTTATGCACTGCACCATTCATTATTACGCCGATGATGTACAAGTCATGTTTAGTTTTCCACAAAATGAAAAAGATACAGCTCTGCAGAAAATAAATGAAGACTTAAATAATATCTATAACTGGACTAATAATAATGGACTAAAAATAAATGTTAATAAGACAGATGCTATAATTTTCGCTAGAGATAAATATAAAAATGTGTTGAGTGATAGTGAATTTTCATTAAAAATGAATGGCAAGGATATAACTTTCAGTGACAACGTCAGGAACTTGGGTTTAACTATGGACAACAGACTAAATTATACCAAACATGTATCTAATCTGTGCCGTACAGCATATTCTAAGTTAAAAAGTATCTATCAATTAAGAGACTACTTATCTAAAGACGCCAGAGTAAAACTTTGTGATTCACTTGTCCTATCTAAATTAAACTATTGTGATGCAGTATACGGTCCCTGTTTAACGGTTGAAAACTCTAAAAGACTACAAAAAGTACAAAATTCGTGTGTGAGATATGCTTTACGTGTACCCTACAGAGAACACATAAGTCCCCATATTAAAGAATTGAACTGGCTTAACATGAAAGAAAGACGATGGGTTCATCTATGTTGCTTGGTACACAATGTAATTCTATCAAAACAACCCGATTATCTAAACGAAAAAATAGAAAGAAGATCAGATGCACACTCAATACCAATTAGGAATTGTGAAATATCCCTTAGTGTGCCCATTCATAATTCAGAACACTTTAAGAAAAGTTTTACCTATCAAGCTGCAAAAATGTATAACCGGCTACCTGATAACCTCAAGGAACTTACCCCAAATAGCTTTAAAATAAATTTAGTTAAACTTATTAAGACTGAAACTTTTATAATTTAGATATTAATTGTTACTGTTTTTGTTTCTTGTCATGTATTCATTAGTTATTTTATTTTATTGATTTTATCTATACTTCTATTTATATATTGTATAAATGTACACTAAGATCAGGTTTTAAACCAACTTTAGTTGTCACCTGATCTAATTTGTGAATATTTTATTTGCAAATAAATGGATTTATTATTATTATTATTATTACTATTCAGAGCCCCTAAAAAAAATAACATAAAATATGGAGAAACGTCTCAGCTTTAATGTGGAACTAATCACAAAATTCATAGAAAAATCGATCAAAGAAAGAAAGTGTCAGTTAGTAAACTTTGTACAGTTGATCCACAGATTTATTCATATATTTGCCGGGAGTCTTTAGAATGATAATTCATTTTGCTTATATATTCTTATATAATGATTTATTAATCCAATTAACATTTTATTGCAATTACTTTTGTTGGAAAAATATGCCTTGCGATCAAAGTAGAGGGTATATTTCCTATCGATCAATCACCTCCAAATTTTGGAGTTCAATTCGCTATATCTTAAGTAATAATAATAGCACAATCTTAATTTTTGGATTATAAGTACAACAAAACATATTCTTTCGAATGACTTTGGAGTTTTTTAAATGCGTGCAGTACTTTTTGAATTTGTCTTCATTATTCATACACGTTCAGAAAATGCACAATTACACAGTAAAACATATACAACTTATTTGTTTTTTAACATTCTTCAATGAAATTTTCACAAAATATAGATTAAAGTGCGTGGAATAGAATCCATGCAGTGAAAAAACACCCATTGTTACGGGAGAAATAGGCAGGATGCATAAAACTCAAAAATGTGAATAAATCAACTGTATAAAGTTTACTAAACCATCTTCTAACACTTTTTTCTCTATGATAAAAATTTGTATGAATTTTTTGATTAGTTCCACATTAAAGCTGAGACTTTTCTCTACATTATTTTCATTTTTTTTAGCGGTTCTGAATAGTAGTAATTATTGATCGATATGTCCGGTAGTACGAAACTCCCAGAGTCACCAGAGAATTCTCATTTTCCGCGCATTTCGGAGCGGCTCAAAACTATAAGTGGAAAACTGGATTTATCTCCTAAACGGCTTAAGTAAGACAAAAATTTGTAAAGATCTATTTTGTAGAGAAAGATACGAGCTACAAATTTTGTTGAAAAGTATTTTCTGTATTTTCATTATTTTAGTCGTTACAGAAAAAAAAAACCGAAAATCAAAAAGTTTTTCAAAATTTTTTTGAATTTTCCCGGAACTTGGAAGTGCAAAGAATGCATCATTCCATTCTACAGGTTATTAACTACTTAAATCCCAGAGATGATTCTTTTATTAATTTTTGCGAGGTTTTTAGAACATTTTTGCCTTCTTTGCCTGTACTATTAATAATTAACGGAACTAATACATGAAGGACTCATACACGAGACAAGTTAAAGTTTACTCGACTCTAGTCGAGTTGTGACGTTACATGCCCAAAGGCTAGTGACAATGTCTACCTACAGTGTGTTCTGTCTCAAGTGGACACACCTTGATATTTCGGTAATTATTCGACACATTGGTTTCAAATATTTCTCAGCTATGAAACTCTTCAGGGTGCATCATTTCATGATTTTCAACACACCAACACTCTGTGTTCACTCAAAAATTAAATTTTTCTATATTTTACTTAGCGTTTGAGATACAGCAAAAATGTATTAAGAAAATTTGTTCAAAATCAAATATATACCTAGTTACCGAATTTCATCAAAATATAAGAATTTTGATTATTTTCAAAACGTTTGCAATAGTCCAGAAATTTATTAATTACCGAAGATTGCCATGGAAACAAGAAAATATGAGAATCGTCATTAAAAACGTTATTTATTGTAAGCATCAGTACTGGTGCGGAATTTTAAGTGAAAGGAATAGACCCTTCTTTTTGTTCCACATACAATACCTACATTAATGGAAGCAGTTAATGACTTTCCGCTGGCATTGTTAAGAGATATGTGTTTTCAACTGGATGGATTATCGATTCACAGCGCGATAATTGTTTGATGGTGGTTGAATACACATTTTCCTCAAAAATGGATAGGGTGAAACAACAGTCCTACAATCGAGTGGCCTCCCAGATCTCCAGATGTTACCCCTCTTGATTTTTATTTTTGAGGCACCATTAAAAACAAAGTCGAGGCCCCGAAGTAGACAAGAGCTTTGTGATACAATTGGTCAAGTCTGCCAAGAAATTACCATTCAAGAATGATGAATAGCGAGAAATAATGAAAAACACATTGAGAAATGTATTGCTATTGATGGTGGTTTAGTTGAAGAAGGCTACATTTAATTACTTAAGTACTGTATTAAAATTCATAATAAACTGATTTTGAGTACTTGTTTGTTTTCATGGCAATCTCTGTTGCAAAAGTTTTGAAAATAATAAAAATTCTCATATTTTGATGAAATTCGGTATATAGGTATTATATTTGATTCTGAATAAGCTTTCTTATACTATTCGCAAATACAATAAGAGTATATTGCATTCGATCGACACAACTCTAAAATCAGTAATATCGTCCGTAGAGAAAAAAATATTCATATCCCCGTGTTGGTGATCGAATTCTGAACAACTTTCAAAATGTCTGTCTGTCTGTCTATCTATCCTATAGAATGTGCAACAATTATATAAAAAGTGCAGTAAATCGGCGAACAGTATATAATGGTTATTAATCTTTATATCTAGTTTCTTCTTGGGATCTATTTCGACAGATAAAAAAGCCTCAGAAAAAAAATCATATTTTCTACACTTATTAAAATTTTACTTTCAAATTCACACTTTGTTTTTAACAAATACATAGTGATAACAGTAAAAATTTGACACAGATTCATTATTCCGTTTTTGAATTAGTGTGAGTTAGAGGAAAAAAATAATTGGTTTCTTATTTTATTTTTATTATTTATCCAAAAGATGCCGCGAAAATGGTGTTAAATAATTATTTATAACAATCAAACTACTCAACCGATTATTATAAAATTCAACAGTGTAGACGAAGCGGTAAAAACATCTCACTGTTTCTGAAATGTCCAAAAGTTGTTTTCATATACAGTATCATTATATAATAGAATTACATGGTTCATCAACGTGTTTCATTCAGGAGCATACAGGATCCTATTTTATACCTTTGACGCTCACACCAAAAGTTCAGATAATCTTCTACATAACCTATATTTATGGTACGTACAATTGCTTATTGACTGCATTTAATAGTCTCCGACATTTATATGTCGATCGATGCTTTCGACGTAGCAAGAATTATCCGCGGAACTATAAAGCTAGGCAATATGTATACATCTGGGTAACTTTCATATTTGCGGTTGTTAACCAAAATATTACCTAGTTAGTTCCTTCAAATTAGGAAATATTAAAGAATTTTCCCACAGCTATGAGATCTGTAAAAAGTGAAGCATGTGGGTAGTCTAAACATGATTTTCAGCCCCCGCAGTTCTAAAAAAGGGTGGTTTTTGAGAAATATATATTGTACAACATAAAATTTCCTACAAAGGGCATAGCCGGGTTTCCATGTTGAAACTGCCCCCAAAGGAAATGAAATTTCTTATCAACTATTCTAAAGCATTCGACCTTTTTACCAAATTTTCAACCTGATAGCCACCATATTGGATGAGTAATGGCGGATTATGTAATTTTAGTTTTTCGTTAATTTCAACTAAACTAACGATGCAAAAATTCCGAAAAAATCATGAAAGTGCTATACCGGGTGAGTCACGAATTGCGCTCGCCCCGATATTTCCCCCGATATTTCCTAAAATATATAATAATTTGGAGGCCTTATTACACGACTAAAATGCCATCTTTTCAATAAAAAATCAAGTTTGGTGCACATCCGGTTTGACCGAAAATGCCCACAACTTTCGATTTTTAAATGGAACACCCTATATATATTTTTACATTTTTGGAATCTAGAGGAAATTTTGAATACAATACATCCATTTTGGTCACTTTTTGATAAACATTAAAAGTTTTATTAAAAAATCCATTTCTGAATCCAGAGTGATGTGGTGCCCAAAATATATTTTAGTTTGTGTGTTACGTTACTATAAAAATAAAAAGAGCAATATGATTGCATTACATAATTCTCTAGACGCGTTTAAAATTTTTAAATGTGATTTTTACCCACTAACTCGGTTTTTTTAAATGGTAATTTAATCGTTCCCCAACATTTTTAAATACCTCATTTTCATACGAATCTAATGATACCAAAATTTTGAAAATCCGCTCAGAAATATTTGAGATTTCAGCCAAAATACAATGCAACCAAGCTTTTAGAAACATGCGGCTAATAAATAATAGATTAGTGGGCTTTGGATTTAGTTTCCAAAGCCCACTTGGCACATTTCTGTGTAAATCTGGTAACCTAATAACATTGGAAAAATCATAGTAGCCATTGAATGTAATAAAACAATATCAGCTGTCAGACAGACTCGTGTAGTTATAGGCAATCTTGAGCTATCAAACATTTAATAATTGTGAGCGCAAAGAATGTTACAATTAAGTTTAGCATAGGTATGTGGAGGTAAACACAATTACATCCACAAGGACATTTGCAATAGAATGCGACATCAGTTCGGTTTTCAGAGTTTTATTTAAATGAACATAAATATCGGGCCTATAAATAAATAAAAATCAATTCCGTTTGAACAATTAAACTTAAACTAGGTAACAGTAGGTATCTTTAAAATAATTAATATAATTAAACCATAAATTGACATTGATAGATATTGTTCAAAATGTCCACCATTTTTTTCTATACACAATTCGGCTCTGCGTACAGTTGCTTCAATGGCTCTACGCAATTCAGCCGGCGTTATTTCATTAAGAGCCCGTACAACTTTATTTTGCAGCTCTTCACGGGTATTTGAAGAAGTTTTATAAACTTTATTTTTGAGAGTGCCCCATACATAATAGTCGAGGGGTATTAAGTCAGGTGACCTAGGAGGCCACCTGATATGACCTTGATTTGCGATAAGGCGTTCACCATGCAAGTTGTTTAAATATTCCATCACTCTTCTGTAATTATGTGGGGGAGCACCATCTTGTTGGAAAAACAGATTTTGTAAATAGGCAAGAGGAAGTAAGTCAAGAAATTCTGCTGTCTGGTTTTGTAAAAAGATTAAATATCGTTCGCCAGTAAGTGTTCCATCAAAAAATATGGGTCCAATTATTCGATCTCCAAGTACTCCAAGCCAACAGTTAAACCCAAATCTTTCCTGAATGTTCCCCGCCCTACCAACCTCGGATTTTCTTGAGCCCAGTACCTAGTATTATTTCTGTTAAACATACCTTGGTTCGTAAATCTGCTTTCATCTGAATATAAAATATGAAAAGGAAAACCTGGGTTTTGTTGCACTGCATTTAAGAACCAGTTGCAATATACTAGCCTCCTGTCGTTATCTCCATAAAGATGTTGGTGTATTTGGTATTTATAAGACCGAAACTTATGTTTCTTTAAAATTCTGCAAACCGAAGACTGACTAATGTCGCATTCCATTGACAATTCCCTTGTTGATGTTGTTGGGTGTACCATCACAAATCCTAATACATCAATTTCTTTGTCCTCACTTACAATAAATGTTTGATGGTCATCTTGTTGATTGGGTTCGTTTCTTAATTCTTGTTCCACTCTGGCAAACAAGTGTCTGCTTGGATGACGCCTGTTGGGATATCGTTGCTGATACAGTTCTGCAGCTGCAGTTGAATTTTTGAGACCTCTCCATATATCAGTAACATATCGACCTTTTCATTTCTACTAAAATTATCCATTTTCTTTAATTTTTACTCAAAGAGATTTCCGCAACGCTTTATTTTGTATCTGTCTGACAGCTGATATTGTTTTATTACATTCAATGGCTACTATGATTTTTCCAATGTTATTAGGTTACCAGATTTACACAGAAATGTGCCATTTTAGTTTCCAAAGCCCACTAATCTATTATCTATTAGCCGCATGTTTCTAAAAGCTTGGTGCATTGTATTTTGGCTGAAATCTCAAATATTTCTGAGCGGATTTTCAAAATTTTGGTATCATTAGATTCGTATGAAAATGAGGTATTTAAAAATGTTGGTGAACGATTAAATTCCCATTTAAAAAAACCGAGTTAGTGGGTAAAATTCATATTTAAAAATTTTAAATGCCTCTAGAGAATTAAGTAATGCAATCATATTGCTCTTTTTATTTTTATAGTAACGTAGCACACAACCTAAAATATATTTTGGGCACCACAGCACTCTGGATTCAGAAATAGATTTTTTAATAAAATTTTTAATGTTTATCAAAAAGTGACCAAAATGGATGTAATGTATTCAAAATTTCCTCTAGATTCCAAAAATGTAAAAAGATATAGGGTGTTCCATTTAAAAATCGAAAGTTGTGGGCATTTCCGGTCAAACCGGATGTGCACCAAACTTGATTTTTTATTGAAAAGATGGCATTTTAGTCGTGTAATAAGGCCTCCAAATTTCAATTTTCTATTCCAAATATTTTAGGAAATATCGGGGCGAGCGCAATTCGTGACTCACCCGGTATATGATAATACACTTGTGTGTATTTTTTGCAGTTTTCATCACAAAGTTCATGAAAAAAAATATTGCAATTTTTTGCAATCAATTTTACCATTGTTAACAACCTCGTTCAACTTCAAATTTTTTACTACCGATGCGTCTTTTAAAGATACGTATGCTATAATTTTTTCAGATTTTTCAAAAATTCCACGATACTTAAATAAATTAATAACTTCAAAGATCGGCATTTCTCATGGTATCGATCAATCAGAGCAGGTCGCAAATATTTTTCATCGCTTAATAGTTGACTTAAAATTGTTCAAAATCAATTATAATTCACTAAACAACGAAAGGTTTGAAGAATTCTGATCTACTGTACATGCTATCGCTATTGATTATAACATTAATATTATAATTTTAAATATAAATCTCCACAGGTCCCAGTTCGAGAGATAGAACCACAACATGCAAATCGTCAACCACAACCCCCTCGAAGATTTTACGCGCCTGTAGACAATGATGAAATTCTGGATGCTTTCGACAGCACACAAGTCAAAAATCGATTTGTTCAGAAAGTGTATTTGATCATTTCTTGTCAACAACTGTTAGTATGTGGAATTACTTCTTTCTGCATATACGAGTAAAGATATTTTATTCCTTATTATGATCTCTAAGCTTTGAGCTCTATTCCAACCTCTCCATTTTCAGGAAAAATACAAGAAATTTTATTCGACAAGACAGGATATGTTATGTAGTAGCGCTGTAAGTGTAACATCTTTCCCCTGAATTCATTCTATGAAAATTATTTGTAGGGCCGTTCTCATCGTTTCATATTTGGTGATGTTTCGCTTCAAACGAAAAAGACGATTATACCCGTTAAATATTGCAATGCTACTTTTGTTGGTGAGTAAAAACATTGTTAAAACATTTTGTATCTATAGGCTGTTTCTTTTTAAGACATTGTCAACGGCATATCTGGCAGCAGCAATTTCATGTGTTTATAAGACTTATTTCATGATGGTTACGTTTGGCGTTAATGCTGGAGTATTTCTTATACTTTCAGTTCTAGGTTTCCAAGAAATGGTAAGCTTTTTACACAGTTGAATTTAAACATACATTTAAGTTGAGGCAATACATATAGTGGCGTTAATAGAGGCTGAAAATATGCATTATTTCGGAAACATTACGAAAAGCTTCGATTTTCCTAAAACCTTTTGACAGCACTTTTACATAGCTTAAGATAAAAAGGTATGGAAAGAGAAATAGAGAAAAATGGGAAGAGGTATATAGGGGAGATATTGTTGACGATGGGACATTTTTTTAAGTTGTTCGGAATTCGATCACCAACACAGGTGATATGAAATTTTTTTCTCTACGAGCAATATTACCGATTTTAGAAATGTGCCGATCGAATGCAACATACTCTTCGTTTTGTATTTGCGAAGAGTATAATAATAATAGGCACCCGAATAGGCCTAACATCACTAAAAGTACCATTTCTAAAATAAACAAAATTTTAATGAGTGTGGCGCTGTGACAAGGCGTATTATAAGAACGGCAATGTACAAAGAAGATCTACGTACGAGCAGACCGTTTTAAATTATTTTAACAACAATCCAAACGTCAGTGTAAGAGTAGCTAGCTTAGATTTGAATTTACCCCTTTGTAATATTGTCATCATTATTAAAACTATCCACTTAATTTATCTTTCTATTGTTTATTTTTCATGGGCTACTTCGATTTTTCGAAAAGATCATGTAAAAGTTATTATAAAACATTACCTATATTAATTTTGTCATAAATCTGTCATTATTTAATATTTTTTCACAAAATTTTGGATTTACCCATTTGAGATGTTTTTGAATTTAGTGGTGTAGTTAGATTTTATTAAAAAAAATCGCTAATCAAATTTCTCCATTTTTGACATTGAAAAAAAAAACATAGGTCTTGAAAATGGAAATTTATCTCTAAATTTTTGTCATAAAGTAGAGTTTTCAATGGCCTATCTTTTAAAAACGCCCCATTAAAATCAGATAATAAACATATTTTTTACAGGGGTGTTTCCATTCAAAATGGGTCACATATGTATACACTTATCCAAATAACTTCTAATATTTACCCAAATGCTTCACTTCTTACGGGTCTCATAGCCGTAGGAAAAATTTAGGGACTATAATTCCTTTACTTTTCAGTGTGAGGTCACAGGGTATGCAATGGTCTTGTTTCTATTATATATGATCATCACAGTCTATTTTTTGGCGGCCTTCTTTGAATACATGATTATTAATTCCAATATTAACTACCTAGCCTATGCGTGCCTTATGACAGTCATATATGTTATGGTAACTATACCAATTATCAATTAAATTTCAAGTTTAATTTTTTTTTTTTTTTTAGTATGTGACGTACGACTTGCAGCAAATTTTGGATGGTCAAAGAATTCAGATATTACCTGAAGACTATGTTCGAGCAGTAATACAAATATATGTTGATATTTTGATAGGCATCGTAGCTGTTATTTACATGTTTCGTAGGTGTTGTCATAATTCATAAGTAAAACTTCATAAACAAATAAGACTATCTCAATTTATAATAAAATCATATTTTACTTCAGTTCAGTGAAAAGCACTGTTTAGCATTTTTGGCTTTTATTTGTAATTTAAAAAATAAGACGTACAGTTTGGCTCACATGATCTCTACCATAAAAGAAATTTTTTTAGCAGCGGAATTATAAAATTAGGCATCATTAACATATCCTATATAACCAAGCGATATAGGTTTCCGTGGACTATATAGATTAGTATATAATCTATAAAGATTTGTCGGTAAAGATTTCAACAATATAGCGTATTTATAGTACAACTAAATATTTCCTCTACAGATATATTCTCTATATAATGTGTACAGCGACTATAAAGCATTATCTGTATATATTTTCCCTGCATTTATAGCAGATATAAAATATCGTTATATTATCGATAACTCAATAATATAGGTCCTGTAAAGTTCTCTGATAAAAACATTACTGTTATGGAAAATGTATTACCACTTTATTAGGTCTAGAGTCGGGTCCAGTTTAAAATGACCGATGTATGAATTAATGTTGGGCATACGTTTTGCACACAAACTTAAAGCAATAGCCTAAAGACATTGTCAATGTATGTCTACCAAGATTCTTTCCCACTTCTTTTGACACGGAAATATGAAATGTACACTGAGGAGTGAGAAACATATGCATCTATAGATATTCTGTATCTAAAACAATAGTGGGTAAAAGATTGGATACTGATGATAAATTTAAAGCAGTTCAACCAAAAGAAATGACGTGGTTCCATGCCACAAATTTTGATCCACTTCTAGCTGCCGAAGAGTTAGAAACACATCTGAAAAACAGCCCTGCAAATGAATCCATTGTTGTTAAAAAACTAACTAGAAATCGGGAACAAGCTTTAGCAATAACTCCAGCTTTAACTAAATCGCTTATACGGGACATATTTGTAATTAATTTTGACAACTAACTGACAATGTCACAAAAATTAAAGTTAGATGTACACAACTAGACTTTAGAAAATATACGTTATAAGACTTGTCCCCTATTTTATTGCTCACGACAACTTTTTTCCGAACCAATTGTTTGAAGACATTTCCGAAAATAAGAATACTTTATTGAGCAAAAACCCAAATGGCCATTGCGAAGTCCTTCAGCCTTTATAACCTCACATTTGTTAATGAATTTTCTGTTTAGAGCACTGAACTATAGATAAAAAATGGATTACCAATACAGATCTATGCAAGTGAACAAAATAAGACTATCATGCGGTCAGGTAGATATGCGTCGCCGCAGTAGAAATCTAGTATTAAAAGTATGTTGGTGCTTGAGTCAGAATGCTTCTTGGGGGCGTTATGTGCCGATGCAATTCTTCTCCCGTAGCGGGAGGTCTTGGATCAGTGCAGAATTTCAGAGCCGGCGTCAAGCAATTGTCTCGTTTTTATCGGTTGTTTTGTGTAGTACTTTGATTATAAACAGTTCGTGATAAGTAATAAAACAATATGGTCCTGTCTTATATGGTACTCTTTTGCAAGAATCGGGGCAAAGTACCCAGTTTGTTATATTTGAAGTAAGTACCTTGTTCTTGTCTATTCTATAAAATATACTACTATCTAAATATCGGCGACAACTCCGAGTTTTGGGATCTTTTCTTGAAAAATTTTCGTTAGGCTATACTTTCCAACATATCTACTGAACTCTACATGATAAATGTATAGAATTCAATGGAGATTCAGGATACAAAATATTCTAACCTCACTTTTCTCCATAATTTTCTTCGCGAATTTTAAAGTTTATTACTATTTGTGAATCTACTTAAATAATTTTAAACAATCCAATATTATTTGCGTTACTGATATTGACTTGATATATTTAAAAGTAGGTATGTTACATTTCCGTACTTTTTATAAATATTATAATTTTGTCAAATAAGTAAGTGTGTACTGTGAAATGTGAAACTAGTCGATAAATTTGAAAATATTCCCTTGTACACTGAATACATATATTATACTGTATCCTGTGTACAGTGTAAAACAAGCCATAAACCTAATAAGTAATTCATATTGATATGAGAAAACTGAAGAATTAGGTAAAAATATGCCGGAGTATTTTGTACCTTTATGTTAAGAAAAACATAACGAAGCGGACATTTTTGTATGGTAAATTGTGATCAGACAGCAAACTTGCTATGTAAATAAAAATAATAATGTACCTATTGCTTACGAAAACATCTTTCAAATTATTTTCAGGTTGACTTCGAAAAGATATTTACATTGGCTAAATCTACTGGTAGAAATCCTCAAATCTAGAAACTAGTGATTTGTAGAGAACACTGGCAATAAAAATAGAGCCAGCCCTGGCGTTTTACACAATGCGATTGCGCCACTCTTCCAGATCGCCATACTTGCGTGAGATTCAATTTTATGTACAAATAGGTATAGACATTGGCATTCCATTTATATGTAGAGTTCAGTGGTTTAGAGGCATTGGGGTAGCATTTCTGGAGAGAAGTATTAAAGTTTAACGAAAATATAAGACATTTGGCAACAAAATAACAACTATGTCCAGATTACCAACATTGTATGACTAACATAACCTCAAATATTACATTTTTGTAAGTTTATACACATTAATGTTTCTATTCTCATTTCTAAATTGGAACCAGAGTAACCTTAAAGAACTTTCTCGAATATTATGCATATAATTTTTTTAAATCATTGAATATTAAAAATAGATGCTAATTATAGGTTGGATTTCTAACCTGTAAATATCAGTATATTTTTAAAAATCAACGATATAAAAATAATTCTGTGTATATTATTCCAGAGACTTTTCTAATATTACACTGGTTCAAATCTAGATATTCGAAAAAAAAAAATTAAAAATGAAAATTAAAAAAAAAGTAAAATTTGAGGTTATGTCAGTTATATAATGCATGCACCCCATTGGATTTTGCCAACCTCAAATAAGTTGGCGACCATGATTGAGAAGCTTGGGAAGCCTACATTATGAAGTGTTGTTTTATTTATGAAATTCATGGTTATCGTCCACATTGACATTATCTGCAATTTTACAATGATGTACATGTGGGTTTTTAATTCTAGAGATAAAATAATATACTGAATAAAGGACCAACATTTTTATTGTCCCTTCGCCTTGTGTAATGCACGAGTTTCCACAGCTCTTCATGTGATGAAAAGCAGTCTGCGGCATTAAAGGAATAATTATGATTCTTCAACATTTATTAATTCCAATTTTTGTAAATTAGGTGGTATGGGAGTTCTGAAAATCCTATTTTTCAAATAAGGTATATAACAAAATAGTACATAAAAGTCAAATAAGGTGATCTTGGAAGAACCTCGACTTGTAAAGTGTATACCTAATTCGACGTCAGTAGATCGACAATAGGAAAAGAAGTGTTTTACTCGAGTTTTAGCCCCACATCGCCTCTGGTAACCACTGTACCCTAATAAATATAATTTTTCGTTTTCATTTTTTATCTTTGCAAGTTGTGCGTTAATTATTATGAAAAAAATTGAGAATATAGATGTGATTTAAGTACATCCTAGGGAAAAAATTGTGCTGATTTTGCTGCCCCTTACGTATAAAAAAAATATTATGCATTACACCCCCTAGAAAGTGGAGACTGATACGCCCATGCCTAGTAGTGACTGGAAACTTGTAGAAAGAGATATAGTTTTCTAGAGTATGGTGGGAGAAGATTCTCGATTGTGTTCTGGATGACTATGGAGGCAATTTCAGAGTACATAAGACGCGATTCCCGGCGGAAGAGGGAAAAGTTTATCAAAGAGAAGTTTTTTATTAAAGTGAAGTTTGGTAGCGAAAAAGTGAGGTTAAATATCAAGTAAACAAAGTGTAAAGGTTATTTTGGTTAATTAAGAAATATTATGTAATCAGTAAATTATTAAATAAAGTGTTAGTGCTTAACTCCTGTTAAAATTATTTAGAACCCACGGATTCATACAGGGTGTTTCCTAAGAGGTACGTAACAATATTGAAAAAATCAAATAATTGTTTATTCAAGAAAATAACGATTCGTGTACACAGAATTTTTACCAAAAATAAACTGCTATGAGTAGTTCATTGTCAATTTATTTCAAATTTTTAGAAGCGGTGCGTCACACTTAAAAAAAAAAAGAACCTGTTACAACACAATGTTTAGTGGTGCTCACCACTGAAACTTTATATATTCACATTTCTTACATTTTATTCTTTCGGATACTGCCACTGAGGAAGAGGATGACAATCTCCAAAAGTTGGTCAAGTAATATAAACATCACCACCACATTCTGGTTAATATATCTTATATTCATTAAGATGTAAATTGTTGACACAAAAAATCGTATAAGAATATTTTTTTTAAATTTCTGCATATATTATTTACGTTGACAGTAAATTTCCTATGGAAATAAAAAAGCAATTTTACTACTACTCATTTCCGGTTACCATAAAAAAAAAATTCACCAATTTATAGTCATGTTGGATACCTGTTAAAAATCCCATCCTTAACTAACTCACTATATATATTTTTGACAATTCCAACAAAAAATATTTATGACATAAAGCTTGAATGACATTACACCATGAGTTTCACAAGAACAGAAGATTCATCAAATCCCGAGGACACCCAACTGAGTCATATGCCTCAGAAATTAAATGAAACTAGAGTTGATGAACCAAGTATATCAGCAATCAGCACACAACATACTGTTATCACAGTTAATCCTGAAAGTTCTTCGACGCAAAATTTATCCAACTCACCAATTTCCAATACAGTAAACGATGCGATGTTTGATGAACCAAGTACTTCAACCGGTATCAGGGCAAAACGTACTGTAAATCTCAGACTTCTTCTTGAAGACTCTAAGTCGATTAGAGAAAGCACGTTTTTAAATAGCTTGGATGACTTAGCATCAATGTTATTAAGAGAAAGAAATATAGAGGACAGTGATAGTTTTATTACTGTGAATACCTGTAGGGAAGAAATAGCCACAAGTGCAGAACCTATATCTCCTATTGGTAGAAATGAACCAATGCAAAGAACGATAGAGGGGAGAAATCCTCCATCATATGGTCGGCTTCCACCTCCCTATGATGATCTTGACAGTAGATCTCACGAGGGTCGGACAGAGCAACAGTTGACTGATCAAGAATTATATATGGTAATAAAATAAGATTTCAAATAATAGTTCAGATAATTTTGAATATACATATTAAGTATATGCCAATTTTTTTTCATCTGTGATAATAGGATAAAATAGTGCTATCTTATCAGGCCATGGACACTTCGTGTTTAAAATGATTTGACTATAAAAAATTATCGTTACGTATCCCAACCAAAGAATAAACTCACCTTGGTCAAAAAACAATGTTTGGTGCCGAGAGTTGCTAGGAACGGCTTTGCAAAGAACACCTCTTTTTTGTGACCACTGTAAAAGGATGTCTAACTGTATGAAAATAATTAATAATCTGTCCGAAATGCAATGTGTCCACGAAAAGCGATATTATAGGTGAAAATAACTATTTCCTTTTTATTATGAACGCAATTTTCTGTATTCTGCTTGCTTGACTCAAAACCCATTTTCAGTGCGATAGAATTTCGAAAATGCATAGTAGCAGCTTAAAAATAAAATTCTCTTCAAGTGTTTAAATCGTTGTGCTTGTGCGCTTGTTACCATATAAATGAAGATTTAAAATTATTTGTTGACTTGGCCAGACAACACAGTTTAATTAATTTAATGTTATGGTTTTTGAACCCAGAAGAATTCGAAGCAATATTAACAACATCGTCAAAATAAACATTGATGGTAATGAACTTGAAATAGTACAAAAAGCTAAAAGTCTAGGAGTTATAATCGACAGTGATCTCAGGTTCGAGGATTACATTAATATACTAACTCGGGGGCGGACTGGCCCACTGGGGCACCGGGACAAATCCTGGTGGCCCGTTCCAATAGTGCGCCGCGCCGGCTGCTTGGCACGATGACCGGCGCCCGCTGGTAATTGCAGAGTTTTAAGATCCAACACCGATAAACTGTTGCCAGTACGCCCCTGTACCAACTTGAATAGCATATGCAAACATTAAATTATTATATGGTACCTAATAAATGCTTTCTACCACAGAAAACAAAAATGCTATTATGCGAAAATTTAGTACTCTTTATATTAAATTATGCCGACTCTTTATATGGACCTAACTTAACATCACTATATAAAACTAAAATTCAAAAAGTCCAAAATTCCTGTTTATGGCTAATCTGTCAATAGTAACTCATATTGACCAAAAATATCAAGAATGTACGTTGTTATACAAACCGGGTTTGAAAAAGTATTTCATTCAATACAATTTAACCCAGCAATTTTTAAAAAAGCCAATTATTTTTACGAGGCCAATCATGTTTGCTATTTAAAACAGTATAAACGAAATGGATTTAGTTATATTTCTAATTCGACATTCGACAAACATCAGACATATCAAGCCCGTATGAAGTAAAATTACACGTAAGTACAGTTGCATTAATAAATCAAATTCTTTTTATGATTGTAAATCTAAGGTTATGTTCTAAAAAAACAATTGCTTGCATAGGTCATGTGATAATATAACAAGCTAACCATTACACTCTTCGCCGATTTACTGCACTTTTTATATAATTGTGGTACATTCTATAGGATACTCTTCGCAGTTTTTTTTTGTAGATAATGTTAGTTTTAAACATTGTTTGTTTAATTACAAAACAAGAATATATGGACTTTTCTTTTTTCTTTTTCTTTTAGTTTTTTTTCTGATTTCAAATATATCAGGGTTTTGATAGATCTAGCTCTAATATTCCTTGGCATATAGGACATTAAAGATGCTTCAAACATGCTTATCGAAGGAAGCGCAGTAACTACTCTTACGCAGTGGGATGTGAGTGACGATACTATGACATCGTTACTGTTTGACATTTCGTATTATTATTTGATTAAATTGGGTTACCCAGAAGCAGAAAAGTTTGATATATTTTGCCTTTATGTTAAAAAAAATAAAAATAGAAAAGCTGCAAGAAGATAATATATAGCATTATACCCGAATCGTTCGGCTCCTAGTAGTCGAGGAAATTTAGCACAAAAATAGGCCAAACTATCGAAAATCGGTTTTTTGCATTCGATTCCTTGATGTATTTATTCAATTTCCACAAAATATATAGGAACACATACCCGTGTATAAATCAACATGCACATATAAATAAAATTCAACTAGAAACAGTAGGCGGCGAGAAGAATTCTTGTAGTGTGTAACAGTTTTTTTGTAGCAGTAATTCTTTCAACCTATTTTTAAAAACATAAACATTGGGGGAATTTTTCATTTCTGCATTCAGTGCATTATAAAGTTTACAGCCTGTATAGTGAAAACTCTTTTGGTAAAAAGTTGTTCGAAAATTATTTGGTGCCAACAACCCTCTTGATAAATAAATAAATAAATAAATAAATAAACATTTATTGCCAGAAAAAAACAAATTTTTACAGACAAAAGGTGGAAGATGCCGCATAGCGTGTTTTCACTTACACCTAATTTACATTTGCTTAATATTAATATATAATAGGACAGTTAAAAGAACAAAAATTAAAAAAATAATATATATTATTATAGCGTCGAATAATAAAACATTACAACATTCACTGGCTGTCACATAAGAAGTATACAGTCTTTGGCCTGCCTTTTGAGAGTGGCAGCGCTGACTGTATCATTCTGTATTCTGATTCTGTATTCTGATCTCGTATTATGATAATGGTTCAGTTGGTTTGCCGAGAACGTGGTGAGGTTTTTGTAAACATATGTACAAACCTCCAGAATGTATATTTCAGCAACAGTTAGTATCCTAAGATTTTGAAATGTATTACGACATGACTGACGATATTCGAGTCCAGCAATAATTCGGAGAGCGTACTTTTGCATTAAAAATACTCTACTTATTTGTATACTCGTTCCCCAGTTAATTATTCCACATCTTAAATGCGAATGAAAGTTGGCGTAGTACAATGTTAATAGTACCGTAGGACTGCAATGTTTAGCCATATAATTTAAAGCATAGCAACTCCTACGTAGTTTAATACATAGTGCATTGATATGTGAGATCCAATTTAGTTTGTAGTCACATACGATACCCCATATTTTTACCGAGTCGGTGGAAGTCACCTGGAAATCAGTGTTTTTAAAAAGGCAAATTTCTTGTAGCTGCCCCCGCCTCCTAAATAGTATCAAATTCGACTTATTATACTCTTTGCAAATACAAAATGAAGAGTATATTGCATTCGATCGGCACATTTCTAAAACCGGTAATGTTGCATGTAGAAAAAATGTTCATATCACTGTGTTGGTGATCGAATTCTGAACAACTTTCAAAATGTCCGTCCGTCACCTTTCTTGTAAGCACGATAACTTAAGAACGAAAAGTCCAATTGTATTGAAATTTGGACAATAAGTTACTGTTAGCTACAGGAAGAACCCTATTTGTGAACAAAACCTACCAATAAATAAAAAAGTTATTCATTTTTTAAATTAAATTTTTTTTTTATGTTTTGTAATTAAACTAAAAATGTCTAAAACTAATATTATTTACAAAAAAAGACGTAGAAAAGAGTAGACCTCCAGGTATATTGGGGAAGATTTTGAACATAGATCATTGACCTCAAAAACTCCCGAGTAAAGATTGTGGTTGGATTTCAGAGCAAATTTAGAGCTAAACTACGGGGATGAGCCCACACCAGGACTTCCTGGTCCCCACGTACATCGAGGAACTTCTTGAACATTATATTCATGATCAGCGCCCCCAAAAGCCCCTGAGTAACCAAATTGGGCTAATTTCCGCCATGGATTACAGAATAATGATTTTTTTTTAATTACCTTAAACACAGCACACGGAAAAATGAATTGAATAAATGCATCAAGGAATCGAATGCAAAAACGGCAGTTTAATCCGAAGTACTTCACATTTTTCAACTGTGGAATGCTATTAGAGGACATTTAATGATTTCCAACGGTCAAGATTTTAAACATGAAGTGTCCATTAACTTTTATTTAACGTTTGTAGAATACGTTTCTCAATTATAATGAAATAATGAATTTATTCAGTTCGATTGATTAGAAAAAGCATAAACTGTATTTATCAAAAACAATTTGTACTCTAGTGTCGAAAAGCATAAGAAATAAATTTCAAATAATTATTTGTAACCAGTGATACAAAATTTCATGAAAAGATTTGTCAAAATTTCAATATTCATCTGAAATTTTTCAATTACAAAATTAAACGTAGTGTCACAAAACATTCCTGAAAATCAACGAATTATTCCATGAAAATATGAAATGTTCATTTCATAAATTTCATTGAAATATCTCTAGAAATGAAACTTTCAATTAAACTTAAGTTCAGTATAACCTTCATAATTTCTGAAACATCTGAGTGTTAAATAATGATTATTAAAACAGATAAAGAGCTTGCGTAAAAATCTCATAACATACCAAAGGTTTGACTACCTGGCAGACGCGCTGGGTGGTACAGATACCTCGAAAATGTAAAAAACCTATCACAACCGCATGATCGCATACCAATGTAAATGTTGGTTCAAAATGTAGGTAAAATCAAGCTTATTCAATATATGTAAAGAAAATGTGAGCAGACAGTCCCAGCTGATGCAGTCAAAGATTATCATTTCATTTCAATGAACCAACATTTCTTATTTTTAATAGGTTTGAATTACCTACTTTTATAATGGTTTTTTCAAAGTTGAGAAATGGACCTTAGAAAATGGAATGGTATATCATTATTCAGCGGTCATGATTATGACATTTTATTTACAAAGCATATAGTTATGCTTGTGACTACAATTTGAAAAATTACTACATTTTGAAAAACAATGTAGTATAGGTTTTACATTTTTCCGGTGGACCATCGAAAGCCGAAAAAAACGTCGGATCGAAATGAAAGTCATATTATAACGGTCTAGAATATTGATCGATTTTGATGAGACTTGGTGGGATCAAAGGTACACGGCCACAAATGAAGCCTATTGCTGGCGGCCCGAATCCGTTGATCGCAAGTATTTTTTCCAGGGCCGAGTATGATTTTTCAAAGAAATTAATAACTCCCGAATCGAAGGTCCGATTTTGATTTTTAAAAATGGCAATTGTAGGGCTCGATTAGGTCTATTTGTTGACGTTTGTGAGAAATTTGATAAACCAAAAGCGAATCTACAAATTCTGGAAAACTTGATTTTTTTGTTAAATTCTACAAATTCCGAACGGTTCCTAATAAAAATCGAAAAATAACTATTCCGTCGATCGATCTCTATAACCAGTATAAGGCACGGACCTTTTTGGACCAAAAATATGAAATAGAGTTTTTTCGAAAAATTTCAAATAGACGGGTTATTTACGAAAATGCATTCCATAGAATTATTTTTAAAAAAATTACAAATTGTTAAATTCTCCGTGCGATATAGGTGCAAAAAAATAATGTAATGTTATATATAAAATATCATTCATTTCCTTATTTTCATTTACTAAATAAAAATAGAACCGATGCCCTTTCTGTGTTTCAAGATGCAGTTAGCCTTTACTTTAGTCACTGTAAAAAGAAAAAAAAAGAAAAATAAAACATGTCAAAATGTACTGAGTCACCTTGCGATCCTCTGCTGAAAATGTACTGAATCATCCCAACAGGGATAAAAAGCATATCAAAATGCAGTTTTTTTAGCTTGTTAATTACTGACAAAAATGCAAAATCTTCATTATGTCATCTCCAATTTCAAACTGTAATTTGGTATATAGACCGATTTTAAATTTAAAAATTGTATTAGAAAGCAAATGTAAAGCTTTACCAAACGCTTATAGAAGATGTACAGACGCCTCTTGAAAAAAAAGACCAACACATTAGTGTAGTATAGGCTGTATCGTTTCAATTTGGAGTTATCTATCCTCAGAAGCATCTAATCCTCCCAAGTTTTAGATTGTTTATTTTTTATAAAATATTTATTTTAAATTGTTCAAAACAGTCATGCCCTTAGAGTGAAAAATGTTCAAATGACTTTCATAATCACCGAATACAATTAAGTACAAATTCCGTTTTTCAAGGTCATATAGGACTCGATTTTAATTTTGAAAAAGTCTTATAAAGATAATAATACAAACCTTTAACAGAGAAGATTGTAAGTAAGTATAAAATAAACAACCTGTTGTGCCAAAGTGATACAAAACGATCTCAACCAAATCTTCTGGAGCACTAAAGAAACCCTCATGCAAAGTGTCATCCAAATCCGTTTAGTAGTTTCGCCGCTATAGTGCTAACACACATACACACACACAGACCATTTTCAAAAACCACTTTTTTGGGTTCTTGGGTCCTCAAAACGTTAAGATTTGATGTTATCTCAATTTTCGATATTGGACCAATTCTAGTAACCCCCCACAATTTTGTGGGGTGATTAATATACCAGGTGTTATTTATAATAAAGTTAGTAGTCAGTGTATATTTGAGTCTGGTTATGTCAAAAATGTATTTTTATGCTAAAATACTCTCACTTCAAATTTTTATTTCGAAAAATAAAGAAAGAGTATCTGTACCTAGTCCTGTGGGCACCCGGTATACCTATATCTTTTTATGCACATAAAGTTGTTCTTAAAAAAAAATTTTTTGGATCTAGGAATCAAAGAAATGAAAAGCAGAAATCTTATACATATATAATTATAATTGCTAGGATTTAGACGGCGTTTTCTGCGTTCCCGATCCTGTGTTTTTAAGCTAACCCCTATAACAAAGGTCAAAACAAAACGTGTATAAGGCGTGAAAATTAAACTGCATTTGACGAGTGAAATTTTCAATAACGTTTTAATTTTCAGACTAAGTTGAGAATGTCATAACATTCAGATATTTCAGAAATTTATATGGTCCGTTGAAATTTTCAAGATGAAATTTGAAACTTTGCAACAGTGTTTGCAACATTTTCAAGCTACTTAAGTCCTTTAATACCGAGTTTCCCAAAGTTTTTGTGCACGTTTAAAAAAGAAAAATTAAATACCACCAGTGGCGGAGCGTTGCTGTTACGGCCCCCAATCAAACTTTTCTTGCGGGCCTTTTGAGGAGACCCTGTAAAACATGGTCCGTTCCGGGCCCCCAAAGCTCCCGGGCCTGGGTTCCGCGGAACCCCCGTAGATCCGCCACTGAATACCACACAAAAATTAAACAATGATCTATATGCTTGAAATTGAAATACTGTTGATTTCTTAAAGTTTTAAATATGATACACCTTCCCAGAGGTCGACTTCTTGACGTAGGCAATGTTTATAATATCGAAAAAACTTCAATGGTAATAAAATCTTAAATAGATATTTTTTTAGGCCAGTTTAGGAGTGCCAGGAAATAGAATTCCACCACCATATCGAAGAGGGAGAGAGTTTCACACTGGTTTCAATACCAAGAAAATTAGAAACAATTTTGTCCAAAAAGTTTATATGATCATTTCTTCTCTATTGTCATTATCGTTTGGGATTATATTTTTCTGCGAACATGAGTAAAGATATTTTATTTCTTAAGTTTCGAAAGGCTTACATATTACATAAAATTATTGATTTTTAGGAAAAATATAAGAGGCTTTGTTCAACATGATAAAATATTGTATGGTGTATCTTGGTAAGCACGGCATATTTTACTAAACTTTTATTCACTGAATCATTTTTAGGTTTGTTTTCGTTGTTTCATATGTAATACTAGTTTGCTATGAATCAACCAGACGGATATTTCCTCTGAATTTTGTACTGGTTATTTTATTGGTAAGTAAGAGCCTGATCAAAAATTTTATATCTAAGCTGTTTGATTGAAGACATTATCAACGGCATATATAGGAGCAGCAATTACTTGTGCTTATAATACTCGCATACTAATGGTTACGTTTGCAGTTACTGCAGGTTTATGTCTTCTGATTTCACTTCTAGCCTGTCAGGACAAGGTAAGCTATTGATAATATACATTTATAAATGATACCAAGACCCAGACGAGCCTGAACATAATATGATATTAAATTAGGTATAACAAAATAGAAATATATGTATCCATTAATTTTATTTGTTTTAAACACTTTTAGTTTGACGTAACGGATTGTAGAGTGGTTCTGATTGTAATGGTTCTCAGTGTTCTGATTTATGGCTTATTAGCTATTATTGTAGTAATAATTACGAATTCCAAAGGTGTATACCTTATCTACTCATGCCTTATAACAGTAGTATTCTGTTTGGTAACTGCATTAAAAATCAACCTGACTAGTTAACAAAGGCTTCCTTTTTAGTATTTAATGTATGACACACAACAAATCTTGGGAGGTCGGAGGATTGAGATGTCGCCTAAAGAGTACATTTTTGGAGTGATACAATTATATGTTGATGTTGTGATCACTTTCGGAGAGCAGTTGGAAATATACGATACATCACCTGGTACGTAATTTATATTAAAATTTCATAAACACGTAAATTTAGCTTAGTTTAAAATAAAAAGATATTTTACTTACTTTGGCCAAAAGCAATAAACAGCAAGTTAAGATTTGAAAGTGTTTAGAGTAAAAAAACTGGATTCCAAAAGAAAGGACAACAACGCCAAGTTTCTAGCCACCACAGAAAAACTTTGTAGCACAATGAGGTTATGATTAGAAAATTCCCCAAATTGTTTTCTATAACTAAATTGTCAAGGTGCATTCTAGTCCACAACAAAAATTATAAAGCGTTTAATATACTGACCAACCAGAACTCAGTGTAGCAACGCGTTAATAAGTATAAGCCAATCCGCGTATCGCTTGGGTGTGTTGTTAGCGCAACGCTAACAATCTTTGGGTGATGCGTACCTTAGACTAGGTATTTTGAGATGTTCCTTGGAAAGTGGGAAGGCGCCACTGGTTTTAAATAAAAATGACCGCTTTTGGTTTGGTTACCTAATTGTTTACGTTTACTTTTACTTCGATGATTAACCTATAAAAAACACGTGTAAAATAGTAAACCGATATAGTATGTAGTACTTAGTATTAACCGTTTAAATTTAATTTACTGTACTTAATTAAATTACAATAAGCTGAGAGTTGTGACTGCATACCACCAATTTTTTAGAGTAGATTGTAAAAAGTAAGTAATATGATGTAATGCTAGACGTAGTTGCATCTAATTCGAATACTTATTTCTTAAAGTATAAGGTGTTAAAATGCCTTCACAAGCCAAAGAAATACAATCACCTGTAGAGAATAAATTACTAAGCCCACCAGAAACTCCGATGGAAGAGATTGATAATGGAAAAGTTAAGATGAAGAAACATATGGGGTTGCTAGAGGGAGTTGCTATTATTTTAGGAATTATATTCGGATCGGGTAATATACGTTGAAACACTTTTATTTTGAGTAGATCTAATACTTTAAAATTTCAGGTATATTTATTTCGCCAAAGGGTATTATTGAACAGGTGGATTCTGTAGGATTTTCCTTAGTGGTGTGGGTACTATGCGGTTTATTGTCGATGATAGGTGCTCTGTGTTATGCTGAGCTTGGGACCTCGATACCAAAGTCTGGAGGCGATTATGCCTATATAAATGAGGCTTTTGGACCTCTACCGTCATTTTTGTATTTGTGGGCAGCCAATGTAATTTTTGTGTGAGTAGATATATATTGTTATTTTAGTTTTTTCAAATATATTTACATTTATTTGTACAATTTTGGCTACACTTAAACTATGAAAAGATCGACAAGTGAATTTGAATCAAATTTCTAAATAAATTAACAATATGTAATTATATAAAGTATGTATAAGAAACTCTATCAATGGTCTCTTATTGTGTCACCGGGGATCACTAAAGATATTCTTACTTCAAAACAAACTAAGAAAATTATTTTGCTTTTTGTATAAGTAATGCATAATAAAGAAATTGAAATTAGACCAACCCAACACATTTTTAATGGTAAGTTCGAGAAAATTATTATTTATAGTTATGGAGCTGGTGGATGAAAAGGTTCATTGCCCACGATAAGTAGGTAATAGGTATGATTTGAATCTATGTGAATTGGAAAATTCATGACAAACGTTTAGGTGGTACTGATTTTTCGTAAAGATAGCATTTCAAAATTGTAGAAAAAAAACAACTATCATAAGTTATGTGTTAATATTTGCCTCTTCATTTATCATGTTAAGAAAATGCTTAAAATACACTAAGCAAAGGTCTAAATATCTGTATTTTTAATTACAGTAATAATAAACATAAAAAGCTATACTTGTACTTTCGTTAATTTTGTTTATTGTGATCCCCGGAATATGAAAATACCAAAGACAGACACATACTCTCTATCTCTAGGAAGTTAGGAATGGTTTGATACATACAAATAACATTATATTATACCATTTTTATTATTTGCAATTGAGTGTCTGGTTAAGTAGGTATAATATTCACTTTTAGCCTTAACCGTACAATTTGTCCTTTAATAAAATCGAGTGAAACAGCAAATTGCCATATAATACTTATGGTACGAAAAGAGAATGTTGTTCAATTAAACAATGAATCGGTACTATACAGGGTGTTTCAAAGTTAAAGGTACATATGTTACTTGTGGTTAGAGGGCACTTTGGCAGTTCCAAATTACCTGGCATTAATGCATCCATCGTCCTTCCTTACTGAGATACAGGATGTTTTATATATTTTGGCCAAATCTTTCTTTGATCATAACTATTAAACCACCCTGTATAATCGGTTCATACTTAGAATATATGTTTCACTTATTTTTCTTGATAGAACTTCATAATAAACCAAAAAGAAATCCAGGTCAGGCTTAATAAAAAATTGACAATATGTTGTTTGTCAAAATCAACCCTGTATGACTAAATTTTGTAGTTCTGTTTCGATATTCGAAAAGAGCGGAAAAAATTGAATAGAGTATCTCACTTAATTTGTTTGCGCATTTCATTCATCAACCTTGATTACTTGCCGTGAATTCAATTTCATTAAAATGGTTGAGAAAGTTGGAACTTGAATATTTATTTCAGGGTTTAATTAACAAAAAAATTTAACTTGCAGCAGTGACAGTTATCAGGGAGGAAATGTGGCCCAATCAAATGATTGTTGAAAAAACCGCACCAAATACATACATATTAACAGCAAATCGATGTTGGGATTTATTCTGTCTTATAGCATGTGGATTCTATTCTGTCCAAACATGTGAATTTCTTAAATTATAAACACCATCTCTTGTAAATTGTGCCTCATCTGTAAACAGACATCTGTTAAGAATGCTTCGATTCCTGATATGTAATCCATTTACTAAAACTTAAGAAATGATTTTATAACATAGCTGCTTTGTTGTCAAATATGCAATGCTGAAAATTTTAGTATTTGACAGTTCATATATACTGGTTCGACATACTTGCGTTTTATTCTAAAATATTTGTTATTTGTATTAATATTATTACCCACATTACAAAGTACATAATATGCCTTATCAATTTTCAAATGGTGAATATGTGGATATAATCTATGTGTATGGATTTTGTGGTGGTAATGGACGGACTGCTGTGAGAGAATATCAAAGAAGATTTTCTGGACGCCGAATTCCTGATCATAAAACTTTTGCTCGAGTTGTCAATTATTCTAAAAATCATGGTCGGTATCCAACAGCCACCTTAAATGAGCATCAAGTAAAGCAACCTTTAGCTGTAGCAGAGAATATACTAAATATTGTTACAAATAATCCAAAAATTAGCACAAGAAGAGTGGGTCATGCTTTAGGTGTTCCACATGTCAGTGTTTGGAGAACACTAAAAAAAAATAATCTATCAATTTCATGTTCAACAAGTTCAGAAGTTAGAGGAAGGGGATGAAGTTCATCAGTTAAATTTTCGAAGAATTCTTAACAATAATTGTTAATAAATTAAACACTGCTTTTAGATGAATCAACCAATATATTATAAATACTCTACATATGTTTCGGCTTATTAGGCCTTTATCAAGAGTATTACATAGTGAATACTGTATTCACTATGTAATACTCTTGATAAAGGCCTAATAAGCCGAAACATATGTAGAGTATTTATAATATATTGGTTGATTCATCTAAAAGCAGTGTTTAATTTATTAACAATTATTTTCAAGATGTTTCACAAGGTACCTACCACAAGTTCAGTTCAGTGTATTAAAAATTCTTAACAAATGTCTGTTTACAGATGAGGCACAATTTACAAGAGATGGTGTTTATAATTTAAGAAATTCACATGTTTGGGCCGAAGAGAGTCCACATGCTGTAAGACAGAATAAATCCCAACATCGATTTGCTGTTAATATTTGGTGCGGTGTTTTCAACAATCATTTGATTGGGCCACATATCCTCCCTGATAGATTATCAGGTGAACTTTACTTAGATTTTTGCTAAATTGTGTTATTGGAAAATGAAAATATTGCGGGAATGTATTACCAGTATGATGGTGCTCTACCCCATTTTAGGAATATTGTGAGAAATTTCCTAAATGACAATTTTCCCAATATGTGAATAGGTCGAAATGGACCTCATCATTGGCCTTCAAGGTCACCGGATTTCAATCCAGTTGATTATTATCTTTGGGGACATTTAAAAGCAAAGGTATATGACATATCCATTAATAGCAGAGAGGAGCTTTTGGAACACGTTAATAATGCTTGCGTAGAAGTTAGAAATAATCCAGATATGATTAGACACGCAATTAGAAATATTACTACTTGAGCAAGGAAATGTATTCAACGAAATGGAGGCCACTTTAAACAGTTATTGTAGTTATGTATTTATTACTTTCACGTATTTATTATTATTGTACATACATGCATTAAAAATATTATTTTTAAATGTAAACTCGCAAAATTAGTATTTTGATTTATGTGCACAAATCTACATTGTTTTGGAAATTATTTTATAGTTCATTTACCTAGTCTAGAAGTGAAAGAATTGTCACTGCTGCAAGTTAAATTTTTTTGTTAATTAACCCTGAAATAAATATTCAAGTTCCAACTGTATGGACCATTTTAATGAAATTGGATTTACGGCAAGTGATCAAAGTTGATGAATGAAATGCGCAAACAAATTAAGTGAGCTGCTCATTTCAGTTTTTTCGGCTCTTTTCGAATATCGAAACAGATCTACAAAATTTTGTCATACAGGGTGTTGATTTTGACATACAACATATTGTTAATTTTTTATTAAGCCGTACCCGGATTTCTTTTTGGTTTATTATGAAGTTCTAAAAGATATTGTAAATGCATGCATAATTTGTGATCTTGGCGCCACTTTCGATAAAAACCTCACTTTTATTGAACATGTTAACAGTGTAACTCTCAAAGCTCTGATACTGTTAGGGTTCATTAAAAGATATACACAACAGATAAGCGACCTACATGCTATTAGTTTGTCCAGTGTTGTTTTCAGGTCTATCAGAATAATTTATAAATTATTCCAGGTTATTCGTTGTTTTCATGCTCAGGTTCCCAATCATAATAATTTTCACCATGATTATAGTCAAAATTCTGTACACTATCACTGTTGGCCAGAATTTCTTCTAATTCCCTGTATATGTAATATTTACGAGACATATTGTAATATTATTATAGAAATAAAACTTTGTGTAACATAAAACAAAGTTGTACTGGTATATTAGTAAATATAATGGGAGATCATTCTTCATAAGACGTTAAGTCACCGCCGCTACCAATAAATCATTATTCATCTTTAGGTCACGCCTACATGAGTTGATTCATCTGAGCAGCTTGTACCAATATTAAAATATGCGAGTTAACTCGCTTTGAGCAGTTAATCGAACGGCGAATATACTCGTGAAAGGGTTAATAATGTCTGCTCAGTGAGCAGATGACTTAGAAATTTCTGCCACCAGGACATTGTTTTTTTTTTATATATATATACAGACTGTCTATTTTACGAGGGCCACACCAAATATCTCGCTTAATATCTATTGTAGAAGAATAAAGTTTGAGAAACAGTTATCCCATTTTTTGTGAGCTATATTTCAGTAAAAAGAAATTTGAAATCCATAGCCTACTTTATGAGATATATTACAAAAACCTGAAAAATAGGAAAACCACAAACGGTTATAGCTTCCTTATTTGAGGAGATACGAAAAAAGTTAAAGGAATGAAAGTTGACGGCAAAGACAATAAGAATAATAACGTGTAACAAAAAAATCGAAAAATGCAGTTCGCTTTGACATACGCTATTGTGCAAAAATTAAAAATACATATCTCAAAGTAGGCCATGACGCCATTAATTCCGTTATTTTTTTCTCATTCCAACGATATAAAACATGTCACAGAAATTTTAACCGATAGTGTCAATATTTAATATTTTACGAATACCACAATTCATATAATTGAATCGTAACAATCAGCTGTGCCATAATAGTAAAAATTCACTTTATAATAATTATAATTCCGTAATTATTTATTACAATTTAATACAAACCAATAAATATCTCATAAATAAAAATACAAGTACAAAACGAACATCCAAAGAAAAAAAACGAAAAACTATGTATAACAGTACTACCTACTACTATATTGAAAAGAAATTGTATTTATTTTACTAACTACAAATGCTCAAATTGTGCACCATGAATTCTGACACATAAACGTGCTCTACGAGACACGTCACGCATTACATTTTGGAGCATTTCAGGAGTAATTGCCTCACATGCGTTTCGAATTCTGGTTTTGATGTCCTCAATATTTTCAGGGGCAGTTTGAAATACCTTGTCTTTAATGTAACCCCAGACGAAAAAATCCAAGGGAGTAATATCTGGTGATCGAGCTGGCCATAGAATGGGTCCATAGGTGCCTATCCAGCTATCTGGCATAACTTGATTTAAATAATTTGTACATATTACAGCAGTGTGAGGTGGAGCCCTATCTTGTTGAAAATATGAATAATTTAATCTTTCTGCCACTGTTAATTCATAAAAATCTTGAAATTCGTTTTGCAGGAAATTAAGGTATCTACGAGCGGTTAATTTGCCATCATAAAAATAAGGTCCAATTACTTTAGTCCCTAAAAGACCCAACCAAACATTCGTAGAAAATCTTTCTTGGAAAGCAGTCTCTCTGCACCAATGTGTATTTTCTCGTGTCCACTTATAATGCATATTTCTATTGAAAAATCCATTATTAGAAAAATTTGATTCGTCCGACCAAAGAATTTTGCTACATATCAGCGCGTCATTCCTTTTCTTATTTAATAACCATCTACAAAATCTTACTCTCCTTGGCTTATCTCCCTCATTTAAATGTTGAACTTTCCTCATTTTGTAGCATCGAAATCCGTTTTTTTTCAATATTTTTCTTGCACTGTCTTTTTTTATGCGACAGTTTCTCTGAATTTGTCTCAAAGAGGTTTCCTCATTTTGGTTAACATAATTCATTACTCTATTCACTTTTCTTACATTATCCGCAACATGCGCTTGCCTTACTACTTTTTTTTAAAATGAACCGTGCGTTTTTAGATTTTGAACTAACTTCCTAAACATAGTTCGATTTGGCTGCGGAGCATCTGGAAATCTATCTCCGTAAACCGTGACTGCCATCTCAGCGTCAAAATTGCACTGACAATAAATGCTAATCATATCGAATTTGTTATTATTGGTGTACACCATAATTACTGATATAAAATTTGTCTTAGAACTCGACAACGCAACATACAACAGTGACAATCTGTCAAATTTATTAATAACTGTATACATTGTTTTTCACTAATTATGGCACAGCTGATTGTTACGATTCAATTATATGAATTGTGGTATTCGTAAAATATTAAATATTGACACTATCGGTTAAAATTTCTGTGACATGTTTTATATCGTTGGAATGAGAAAAAAATAACGGAATTAATGGCGTCATGGCCTACTTTGAGATATGTATTTTTCATTTTTGCACAATAGCGTATGTCAAAGCCAACTGCATTTTTCGATTTTTTTGTTACACGTTATTATTCTTATTGTCTTTGCCGTCAACTTTCATTCCTTTAACTTTTTTCGTATCTCCTCAAATAAGGAAGCTATAACCGTTTGTGGTTTTCCTATTTTTCAGGTTTTTGTAATATATCTCATAAAGTAGGCTATGGATTTCAAATTTCTTTTTACTGAAATATAGCTCACAAAAAATGGGATAACTGTTTCTAAAACTTTATTCTTCTACAATAGATATTAAGCGAGATATTTGGTGTGGCCCTCGTAAAATAGACAGTCTGTATATATACAAGTTACTTTTGGTAGCTTAGATGAAAGTGCCTAGTATGCATACAGGTAAACATAATGAAAACTATCATATTACTGGAAATAGATCCCGCAATATGCAAAACTTTATAAACATCTCCAAATTTTCACTAAGTCTATATCTTACTTCATAGAATAAATTTAAAAGTATTTGAATTTAACTTAACAATTCTAATTTCATTAACTTACTAGCCGGACCTTCATATATTTTTAGTTTAGTTTAGTTTCTCGGTTTGAACTTTTTTTTTTTGTGGGGCATCCTTGATAATGTGACGATGTTAAAAGTAAACAAGTACATGTACTAAAGAAACGGCTGTTATGTATCTAGTGTTAGGTTTCTTGATTGGAGAAGTCGAACAAATGTACAGGAAGTACTGAAAAAACAATTTTTTTTTTCATATACCTACATATAACTAAGAACCACCTTAGTAATTATAGTCAGTAAAAGTTTCCACTGAGGCATCTGGTGTAATCTAATATGTAATTTGTTCTTTACTTTTCCCGTCAAGATGAAGTCATTTTAAAAGTTGTATACAGACTGTAAACAAATAAATTTCTACAAGTCTAACTGAGGTATATTTTGGGTCTAATTTTAAGTTTTGGTTTTGTGTAATAATTTATTGTTTAACGCCCAACTTATTATGTATTAACTTGGTTTAAAGTGAGTCCAGAACTGTTTTAAGTTTTTTTTATTTCTTGTAGACCAACAACAAATGCCATAATGGGTCTGACATTCGCAAAATACGTTATACAACCTTTCTTCCCCCAGTGTGATATGCCTGACTTTGGCGTTAGGTTGGTTGCTGCAAGTGTTATATGTGAGTACTTATTTAGATGAAAACGTGTACGAACTCATGAAACATTTATAGGTTTTTTATCATTTTTAAATGGCTTCAACGTCAAAGTAACCATAAGATTACAAAATGTGTTTATGTTTTGCAAAATAGCAGCACTTGTTGCGATCATTATTATCGGTGTTGTCTGGATGTCTATGGGTAATATGGGTAATTTTACAAATTCATTTGAAGGAACCACACGCAATCCGGGTAAAATTGCCAAGGCTTTCTATTCCGGAATATTTTCATACTCGGGATGGTAAGTCTTAACTGATTTTTGTTTTGCTGTAATATTTGAAAACCAACTGTTTTTAGGAGTTACCTGAATTTCATGACTGAGGAGTTAAAGAATCCATTTGTGTAAGTAAAATGATTTTGTTTAAATACTTAAATGTAAGCTGTATGTTTTTATAGTAATTTGCCAAGAGCAATCTATATATCACTGCCATTAGTTACGGGTATTTACGTTTTGGCAAATATGGCCTATTTGTCAGTATTGACTCCAGATGCAATGATGTCTTCCGATGCTATTGCTGTGGTAAGCATAAAGAAAGTTGAGATGCAATAAAATAATTGTTTGCACTGTTTAATGTTTTCTCCTGGAACTAATCATATGTGTATGTGATTTTAGACATTCGGTAATTCTATTCTGGGAAGATATGCGTGGATACTGCCGATAATGGTCGCCATATCGGCCTTTGGTGGATTGAGCGTGCATATCATGACGGCATCAAGAATGATGTATGCAGGTGCAAGAGATGGTCATTTTCCTGTCATGCTAGCTCATTTAAACATTAATAGAATGACACCAGCTCCTAGTCTTGCTTTTTTGGTAAGAATCTGAGTATAGTTTATGCATGTGGATTTCCTAAACGATTACAAGAACACACAAATACTTCATCAAGTGTTAAATTAATGATTTCTTAAAGTTCCTCGTGGTTTTTACCTGAGAATAATGTTTTTATCGTCTGCAAAAATAGTCAACTGCTCCTTATTTATGTATTGGGGAAGCCATTGATATAAAGTAAAAATGTAAGTGGGCCTAGTAAATATCCTTGAGGAACTCTAAGTGGGGTTGGGCATTGACTAGGAATTTTAACTTATACTTTTACTAACAGATATCAGTTTTGTAAGTAGAATTTTATCGAATTGTCCTCTTATACCTAAGATATGTATTTTTTAAATATATGGCAAACTGATAGTGTCAAATGCTTTACTTAGATCAAACATGAGAGTCGGTACATTACTTTCTTTATCTAGTCCGGAATATACATAGTTCAGAAGATAAGCTTGTCGTCTTTACTGATTTATGAGCTCTGAAGCTATGTTGAAAAACTCTAGGGGTTTTATTTTTACAAACATCTTGTCCAAAAATATAATCAACAAAAATTGAGCTTAAAGAGAAATTACCTGTTTGTATGAGAAAAAGACATGTTTTGACCAAATTTTTATTAATTTTATGGCTGGAATTTAAAATAATCTATTACACATTACGTTTTTATTTAATATAGTAATAAACTAAGTTACGCATTAACGTTGTAAAATGAAATAAAATTAATTTAGTATGTTGCATGATTTTCTGTTTTTATACTTTAGAAATGTTTCGGTACGTGTTTACAATATATAATATCTGTAAAAGCCATCCCTGCAATCCGAGAGGTAAATCCAACCTCTGGTGATGACTACCCTAATTACAGCTTTATGACAGAATTTTTCGATTTTCAGTGTGGTTTATCCCTGATCATGCTGTGTACGAGTGATATCCATTTATTAATTCAGTACTGCACAATTGTGGAATCTTTCTTCGTCACATTGTCTGTATCTGGATTGTTGTACTTAAGGTGGAAGAATCCGGACCTGGTCAGACCAATTAAGGTGCACATAATGGTGCCTGTCGTATTTGTTTTGATATGCCTGTTTCTTTTGGTGCTGCCGCTCGTTGAATCACCTTTAATTGTTCTGGGTGGTTTGCTGATTACTTTGTCGGGTGTACCTGTCTACTACTTCGGTGTCGTCTGGAAGGATAAGCCAAAGAAATTCAAAAGTTTTATGCGTGAGTAACAAGTTCTAGACGTTCATAACGGAAATATGCTTTTATTTTTTTTAATTAATGTATATATATTTTTTTAGATGGAATGACTGTGATTAGTCAAAAGGTATTTATTGCTGCCCATGAAGATGAATAACGATGCCTTGCTCTCAAATATTGTTGGATCTACTTAAATTAAATATGTACTTAATGTTGGACCAGAATCTCATATTTTAATGTATTATTTACGAATATTAATGTAAATTGGAAAGGTAATTTTACTTTTTTGAATCATCGAATCACAGGCATTTACTAGTTATAAAAAAATGTATTGTTTAGATTATGTGGAAATTCGAAAATATGTATCATGAACACCTGCCGCCGATGTTAAAACTGAACACAGTTCTAAATATTTGTACATGTTGTTGTCTTACACCAGATGTTCAATGTGAGGTTGCCAAGGCCTATTTTTCAATTATTACATCACAAATTCAAATGTTATTCAATATAATCGTATTGATGGCAAGAAAGACCAACAGCAACCCTTCTATTAAACGTCTGGTAATGTTTACAATTCCAAAATATTGTACCCTACACTTGATGCACATTTCTTAGGCTAAACTGAATTTACTTATCATATTTTATATACCTATATCCGAAACTATTGCCATACTGGTCATCAATCAATAACTTTTAGGCAAACTATGATTTCATGTATGTATGCTGGACAAATGAAATGTTCAAATATATCTAGAGTTAAGAAACATATAGCTAATCTTAAATGTGGAAAAGCTATGTCTAGTATTGTCACGATATTGCAGAACATCCCTTATGTATTTATCTGCAGTTAAAGTGCCACCATCACTGTGTCTCTAAACATACGCCACCCCACTCCATAATTAAGTCTCCACCGAAAGAGAATAGGAGTAAAATTGGATTGTTCATTTTGATTTCTTTGACGTCGATACAGTGTTTCTGCTGCCAATCAAATTTACGTAGACATGACTCATCTGTGAACGGAATTTGACCCGTGATCATTATTCCAATTTTGGCGTTCTCGTTCAATGGCTAGGCGTGCTACTCGATGACTAACAGATTATTTTTTTTATCTAGACGACTTCAAACCTACCTTTATTTATGTAATCCCAACAATATGTAAGTAAATCATTCATTATATTTCTGTGATAGCCGAATTAATGTTTTCAAAATGTACTTATGTGGAATAAACTCTGCCTTTTGCGCATCTCACGGTTCATAAGGTTCTGAAAGTATTCAATAATTATTCACGCTTTGATTCAACACAATTTCATACGATCTGTTATCGTTTTATCCCACTTTTCGGGATTTTGTAGGAGCTACCAAATACGTGTCTGACACCGAACTTGACCCACTTTCAACTCCCCTACGAAAACACAAAGGTACTTTTTCAACAAATTATACTTTCTATAACATTTAGATGCTGAATGACTAGAGCGGACCAGTGTCTGACAATTTTCCTGCCAGTTTCTCTCTCTCTCTCTCTCTCTCTCTGATTCCTGTAATTAATACACATTAAACTTTCTTGCATTTATTTTTGCATTTACTATTGCCAAATTGAAATTTACATACAATTTGGACATATTGAACATTCAAGTTTGCTTCTATATTAAAGTCGGTTCCGATATTTTTTTATTGAGTTTTTGGTTTTATCCTTAGCAGCGTGTAGAATGTATCGCATTCCAAATATTGCTAACCTACGGTTGGCACTTGAAAATTGCGATTTTTGTTGGCATTGGTTTTACTTACATTAAACATTTTCTAATTCAGCATCCATAATCCCCAAATTAAAATCAAATAGTATATATAGTAAACCACAAATAAATACAGTTCACTTCAACGTGGTGTCACTGAGTTTAAGTACACAGCCAGTATTTTTTTTATTTTTATTGTTCAAATATGTAATCGCCTGACACCTGACAATAAATTGTATCTGTTTTGTAGCAGTCGTATTAAACATATTTTAATAGCATTTTAAAATAAAATTAACATGCTAAATAATTACCTTGAGGTCATTCTAACTTAGGACGAATATTTTCTGGAAGCTCCGGTATACATGGTTGGTTTAAGATTACATTTACAACGTACTGACACATTACAGAAGAATCACAACCAGATTTTTCTTTCCGTATTCGAAAAATATGGATCCTACTTAGTCTTGATTTCCACCTGATTAAAAATAACTCAAACAGCAGCAATGCAAAGCGCCCAAAATGTTTGTAATTTGTTTTACAATGTATAAGGTTCATATGATTAAAAAATTAGCGAGGGTCTAGGCAGGTCTAACTTATTAACTCAACGGGAGTTTTGTTATTTAATAATCTTTATTAGCAAAGCTCACGGAAATAAAGAAATCATCCGTCAATGTTAAGTAGCGTTAAAGAGTACATACCTTGAGAAATTTGATCCATGTTAAAGAAATTTTTTAAAGAACAAAGCGTAAACACCAACTTTCAGTTACAATTCCGAATGATCAGCGCTCTCTCTCAACTGTAATTAAACTGACCTTGTGTACGTGCTGCAAAGGGTGTTTGCAGGTAGTAAGGGTAGTGTATTATTCTTGGTACTATTATCTAACTATGTACGCATTTAGATACAAGTTGTTTTTTGGATATTTTGGCCAGGTTTTAAGGCATTCTGTCCCACTGTGTATTGTGTGCTTAATTAGATACTTACTAATAGTTTGCTCTAAATTTATAATAAAACTGTTTAGATAATACATGCCACTAGTGATCACCCTGTATTATGGATATAGCCCAAGTTCAATATACCGTAAAACTTTGTTGAAAGTAAAAGTTTATGGATTTAAAAAAATATGAAAAGGAAATGCCCACACACATAAACACCTGCATAGAAACATTTTTAAAGTTTGCGTTTTCGGGTCTTTTGAGAGACTACAAAACTGTAAAAGTGGTAATTTTGTGATGAGTCTGTAGGTTTACCGTAAGTCCGGCAATTACAGATGAGTCACAAGTGGCTTTTACTCCGAATAAAACATACTATTTTTTCTGCAAACGTCGATTAGTTATAATAGAAAATTAAGATAAAAAATCTCGAATTTCACCACCAAAAATGCATTATTGTGTAAATGTGCATGGCTGGAGTTTTAAACAAAATATGTGTTGCTATGGACATATCGTACTGTCGTACTTTTTCTGTCGCTCACAGCGTCAGAAAAAGTACTTCTACCTCCGCTGCTAATGTAAATGCACAGCCATATAAAATGTCAAACTTTAATATCATGAAACGAGTTAAGAAATGTGATGTTTTTCTGTTTGAAAAAAAAAAAATTCTGCAGTTTCAACTTCAGTTATTCCACTATACTATATATTTATTGTATTGTGGATAATTTGAATAATTTTCTATTTAAGTTACAACCAGTCTACCTACACACATCTTATTATACCTTTCCAATAATTAAGTAGACACTGAATGGACTTTTCGTTTTCGAGGAATCAACCGTTGAAAAAGAATTGTGTACACCACATTACATGCCGTGTTTTCACGGGTTTCTTTCAATTTTTTTTTTATAAATATTTCACAAAATCGGTACACCATCTTCCACAACAGTTCACTCCTCACTCATTTTAATAGGTTACAAATATTGTTAATTTATTTGTTTTGTAATATTATTTGTCTTATAAGAATCTAGATCAGACTTTTTTTAAATGATTCAGATCAAGTAAATTTGGATTCGCTGTGATTTTTTTTGTGTGGTATTTTTTTTTAGGATCGGATCAGACTTTTGTAATTATTTCTTTACAGAATAAATTATTAATTTTTCTTCATTTTTAATTTGTCCTGAACCCAACAAATTCAGACTATTTGCAGGTGAGGTACGTTACCGGTTTCAGCAGCAAGATATCATTCGGCGAAGTTAAGGCACGCCGGCCGAATCTGTCACTTCGATGGGTAACCGTATCTCATGTCGCTGTCTTCGTTAAGTGGTAGAGTAGCATTAGCTAACCTTTGCCTAGACATTAAAATAAATAAGAGAATTTAAAATATGGCTCTTAAACCCACCATGATTAATCGGTTATAAAATATTTCAAAAGCACTATACATGTTTCAACAACCATTGGTGATTAAAACTATTACATAAACAACTTCAATTTATTGCAAATTTACAATTAAAATATTTTTAATTATTACAATTGCGTTGTTTGATAAATGAGGAATGTACATACATATTCTAACAAAATAAACTAAACCAACAAATAGGCTATAGGTTTAATACTTGAAAATATCTTAAAGCATTTCATCGGGGTTGAACATTCCCTGAAAAAAAAACAAACGTATTAAAGTATAAGTAAGTTCGGGTACAGTCCGTACTAGTCTTAAACTTTACAATGTTTCGAAACAAATGAAATTCTGACACTTGATGATATAGTTGCCAGAAATCTCACCTTTGCACGTCGAAGAATAGAATCCTTGCTAGCATCATACGGATGATCCTTAGAGGGAATTTCAAGAACGGCGGGAATAGGGGAGTTGTGACTGTCGATTACATGTCTGATGATTTCAGCGATGTTCTGATTGATCAAAATAATATCAATATCGTCTCGTTTGATAAAACGTTTAAAACAATCTTCAATTTCACTCACGGCAGTATCTAACAAATTAAAGAACTATAGAAAGATCCCAATAGAATCTTGACGACTTACTTTTGTCCACTACTAGGAAGTTGGGGTGGCGATTTTTGTTGATTTCGCCAACTCCACCCAAAAGAAATCCAACGCAAGTGTCCTAAAATTTAACTTACTCACGCAATTGATAAAAGCATTTATTGAATACATACCTCATCCCCAATCACTGAAATCAACTTTCCTTTAACTGCTGAATGTAAAGCCATTTTAAATTTAATAATATATTTTTAGGAGAAACCCTGAAATATTTGACTTCGGTTGTCACCTGACAGACAGGATCAGCTGACAATTGAACAGTAAAATTATCTACACGAAAACCAAGAGCCCATCTTCTCTTTTATTGTCAAATAGAGACAAAAGCTGATTTATGTTGGTTGCACTGGGAAGTGAAAAGCCAATAGCATTAACGTGGATTAAAAAGAGAAGCAGATAAGCAGAACAGTCTTTCCAAATCGATGAACAGATTGTTACACTTTATTTTTATTTAACAAAATTCAAAATGACATCAGAACTGATGTAGGTTATGTTAACCGAAATATTCTTCAAAATATAGTTTATAAATAGTATTTTTCCTAAGGGCAGAAACAGGAAATTCAAGGTAATTTTTTTTGTATATATTAATACAACGTTAATTATTTACTTTTGAATTTAAGATGGATAACAATAAGTTGGCGCCTATAAAAGAAGCTAAAGATACGTTTCAGTCGCTGATGGAGTTGTCTCGACTGTTATGTACTGGACTGGAACCAGAGACGCTGGCAATTTGCGTAAGACTTTGTGAGGCAGGAGTTAACCCCGAAGTGCTCGCTGCAGTTGTCAGGGAACTACGCAATGAAGTTCAGTCCATGCAAGAGCACGCAAGCGGTAGTGATCCTACAACGTGATTTGTTTCGTATCATTTAATTATTTTACTTGCTCTCAATAATGTTAACTTATCTAACAAAAGAAAAAAGATTTAACAAAAATATGAAAAGATTTATTAAATAAATATTTTTAAACTTGTATGCATTTTTATTATAATTCTTCTTTAGACTTCTTCGAGTATTTACCAGGATAGACTTTTGATTCAATTGTAACGCTTTCACACTTTTCTTGTTCGACTAAATATTCTTTTGCAGTCCATGCTTGAGCTCCATCTTTAAATAAAAATATAGCTCTATTGTCATCTACCAGATACCTAAAAAATGTATATTAAAATGCATAATTGTACCGGAAGGCTTTGCATGCTGACTTCTTAACACTCGATTTGTAAACATTGAAGTCGTTCAAGTTCAACGTTCTCACTCTCATTTGGAGTGAAAGCCCGTTTTGAGCTACTGGGTGATAGTAACATGAACATACGACATAAATAATGGGTGCCTTATAGGCTTCATCTTTGAATTGCACCGTGAAGTTTATAAATCGCGTGTAAAGAGTTTAAAGTTGCCATGTTAGAGTTATTGGAATCAGGAATATGTGAATTTTAAATGTTAATGAAAAGTTTTATTTATTTTACCTCTCTGCTTGTATATGGCTGTTCCACAGACTGGTCTGCCATATTTTAGTTATATCTTCAGTTTCTTCTCTAGATAAACTTTCTGCAACTTGAACAAAAGTCATTAGAGTTCGCCCCTTTTTTGTGGCTTGGAGCAGGCCTTCAGGATCATTTGGGTCTAAGTTATTCAAATTTATTTGTGGCATAGGTCGCAGGTGTTCGGGAAGTTCATCTTCTTCAAGGGGTTCTTCATCTTCCTAAACAGACCTAATACTAAGTTTCGATAGTTTTTTTTAATTTCCAAAATACATTTACGATACAATCACCGATCAGTATAAAATATTTTTCTATACATATACTATATGCTTGTTTTAGCTTAGAATGCACGAATAAAACAATAGTTGTTTTTTTCTGATAAGTAAATGATCATATAGAATTAGTAAATGATCAAAATAGTAGTAATCCTGTATCTACCTACCTCCCATTGGTCTAATAATCTTTCCATATCTGCGTCTGTGAAATCTCTAATATCCTTTTTGGCCCAGTCGGGTTTTTCATCATTTTTATATTTTTTCCCATTTATTATTAAAATTAAAGTGAAGAATAACAAAAACGAAAATATAGTATTTTCCATCACTTCTGGTACTGTTATTGATTCCTAACCTCAAACTAAAAACGACCGAGACGGCGAGACAGAAGATCCGAAGAGCGAAGATAGGGTCATAATCATAGATCAAAGAATTTCGATAGACAGAGCGTGGGATATGGCCACAGTAGAGAAACAGTGATGTAAAATTCCCGGAATTTATTTCTGCGGAAAAATTCCCGCATATTTTCCCAGATTAATAGTAATAATAATGTTAATTGTGTTGGTCCTGTCGTGTCCCTTTAAATTGGAGTTCACAACTGTCTTCCGTCTATTTCGTCTGACTGTCCTATCTTGTTAGCTGTCTTTTATCCTATAGAAAGTGCAACAATTATATAAAAAGTGCAATAAACCGGAGAAGAGTATAATGGTTTATTTATATTATAAACATTTAAAAATAGATGTACAATGCCATATTTCTCTGATTTTGATTGTATATCTAAATCACAGATTAGAGAATTAACCAGAAAGGATAGCCGGCGGAAAACCTTTTATCTTTTAGCAATGGCGCCATTGACCTCGACATTTAAATTAGTGTTCTCGCGCAGTTGCCACAATGTGATAATCAGACGGAGAAGGTAACATAGAAAGAGAGGCCAATAATGAAAAATGGACAACACTGTCCTGTCCTGATAGAATGACCAAACTCAGCTGACTGTCAGTACACATACGCAAGGTCATTAAAAACAGGTTGCTTGTTGCTTCGTAATATATGTCACATAAAGTATTTCTGTTTCTATGTAAGGTATTTATTTGGTTAGGATAGAATTATGCATTGAAAGACTAATTTTGATTTTTTTTTTTATATAATGAGGAAAAAAACAGCCACACGCAGCTGTCACGAGGTCAATACGTGACATAGCACTTGTCAATTCTAATGAGCTAACCTATCTTTTAGTAAGCTTGGTCAAATTCATTTAATGCGTACCCGACAAATCCCGAAACCGTTTCCGCTGGATGTCGTGTCCCTTTAAATTGGAGTTCACAACTGTCTTCGTCTATTTCGTCTTCTCCGTCTAACTGTCCTATGTTGTTAGGTCTCTAACTGTGGTCTCTAATCTTTTATCCAATAGAAAGTGCAACAATTATATAAAAAGTGCAATAAACCGGGGAAGAGTATAACGGTTTATTTATATTATAAACATTCAAACATAGATGTATAACGCCATATTTCTCTGATTTTGATTGTATATTTAAATTTTATAGATATTCGAACAGCAGTGAGAACTAGTTTCAAACTATCACAAATTGTACTATGTTATATCGCTTAAATAAACCCATTAAAGGTACCTACTATGATACCATAGTCCATACAATTTCTGACTGTTGCTCGAATAGACATTTATTCTAGTCAACGGGGGGTGGGGGGGGGGGGGGTCACTTCTAATTTGAGTGCTAATGAATGAATTTTGAAGAAACCTTGTGCAGTGTGTAGAAGGGGTAGAAAACACCCCTTTTATCACGGCTTCCGTAACAGGTCAAAAATGAAAAAAAAAATGTTTACCTTTTTTGGCCCAATATAAGACGTATTTACTCTTGTGATTTTTTTCAAAAAATGCGTATTTTTGGAGGTACGGCCACTCGGAAATTTCTAAAAGTGGGGGAGGGGAAAATGTAAGTTGAAAAAATCGAGGTGAACATATCCATTCATTAGCACTCAAATTAGAGATTTTGGTGATTTTAGCGCTCCGTTGACTGGTAAAACTAGACTATATGTGAATAATTGACTTAAAAATAAATTTAACAATTACAACAACAAACTATTTTATATTTCTTAACAAAAACGCCATTCCATGTATTCTAAAGTGTTTATCTAGGGCGATGGAATCTTCAAACTCCTTACGACAAACCCGGCACTGATTTTCCTTAACCGGTTCTTTCGATTCTCCGGGTGCCAGTTTTATAGCGTCCTCCAACTCTCTAACTGCATCAATATCGTAGCAATCGTTTTCTTCCAAATACGACTCGTGATCCCAAATATTATGGAAGTGCAGTAGGTGTTTGATAAGAGACGGTTTTACCACAAAACACTCTGCACATTCCATACATTGGTATGCAGTAGATATATCCCTGTGTCCCTTGATGTGACGGTGAAAATCAGACCTATCCGTGTTTTTGTACTCGCAGAGTTTACAATGGTAGGTCCCATCAAACTGCATCGGCTCTTCGGCAGTTAAGTCCGATTCCAAGTCTCTATCGTTTCTTTTATATTTACCTGGAAAACCATATCTTTTTCTTCGTTTCTTTGTGCTGTCATCAGTCTTGGATGAATCGCTTGATCTGTGCCTTTTAATCCGTCCCAGTTTCGTAGGGCTAGAGGACGAGTCCACATCACTATTGTTGGAACTAAATGATTTATTTCCTAACTCTTCCATGTCCAGTTTGTGTATAGCAATGAATGGTTTTCCATATTTACATACTTTCATGTGTAAACTCTTTTCATGAAGCATTATTTGCTTGTTGCAAAGAATACAAAAATATCGCTTAGTTAAGACAGGTTTAAATTTCGGAGCTTGCACCACCTTACATCTGTTACAACATCTAACGGGCTTGTCTTCATTAAAAATAATTTTATTACCGCATTTTTCGCAGTCTCCTGTAACATATTTCGGAATATCATACTTTCTCACTTGTGTGGCATTGGACTGCTTCGTAGAACACCTTAGTAAATGTGTTGCATAAGTAGTAGTTGAACGAAAGTAACTACGACAGTATTTACACAAATATACGTACATACATCTCTTGGTGTCTGTCGTGTGTATGTTTATATGCTCCTTGTAATTATCTTCCGTTAATGTTCCCAGCTGAGTGCAGATAGAACAATCGAAAATTTTTCTAAACGTACATGGGTCCTCGTGCAGCAATCTGTGAACTTCTGCATCTTCCATTTTAAACAGCACTGTGCTGCAAATGGAGCAGGTTAGGAAACATTTCAAGTGTACTTGAAAGTGAGCTGCAAATGTGGAACTCACAGCGAAGAGCTTTCCGCACTTCTTCCCTGGACAACGGAATCGTACATGTTTAGCCAGATGAAAACAAACCTCATCCATGTGGTCCCTCAGAAGCATCCAAGATGGAAAATCTTTGCCACAGTCTGGGCATACAAATGGAGGTATGCTTTCATGAATCCGCAAGTGTGCTTTTAAGGAGCATTGTGTAGAAGCGACAAATCTACAAATGGTACACTTTAGTCTGTTATCAACAGGCTTGTCTTTACCTAGGTAGTGTTCAGCCATTGTGCCTTTCTGGAATGAATTGCAGTCTAAGCAACGGGGTAATTTAAACCTTTTCTCTTTCAAAGACTCCACTTTAGATATGACGGGCATAGTAATAGATGCTACAGGTTCTACAAATTCCTCAGGTTCTTGTTTTATCTCCAATGAACCATCCAGTGCAAAATTATTACTATTATTTTCTTCTGCGAATAAATTTTCTCTTCTAAGTAATCGCTGACATTCCACAGTAACAAATTCACATTTAGGAATATTGCTGCATATCTGCTTTAAAACTAACGAATGCAGAGGCTGTTTAAAGATGATATCGTTAGGTTTTAACGATATGATTTGTTTCCCTCTTTCGTTGATATCAGGGCTATAGAATTGTGCGTTGATGTAGGTATTTTCAGGAACAGTGTCCTCTTCAACATCATATAGCAATGGTATATTAGGATGTGGTAGAAAACCTGCCAAGGAGACTGGTAAAGTGAATATATCCAACTCACGAAGATTGATTTGACCATCATTCAAGCTGTAGTGTTTACGGGTGTGCAACAAAAAAGAACAGCGGTTGTAAAAAGTCAGTATTTCATTTGAACAACCAGCACAGTTGTATTTTAAGACTATAACACGGCGATTCACGTGATCTTGGAATGACAATATTGAGGAGAACCTAAAAAAAGTGCATTAGTTTTAATAACCTTTTATTTATGTTGATATCTTACATATGGCGACATGAATAACAGGGATAGACATGTAGTCCCAAAGCTGGCTTAAATCCAATCCACTCTTTTGGATTTTGTTCAAACAATATGTCCCACGTTGATAATAAGGTATTCTTGCGTTGCTACAATAAGATTAAACATTAATATAACTATTTTATAGTATATGAAAAGACGTAAGGTAGGTAAAAAATTGTGCTTAGGTTTAAATTCTTAGCCACAAAATTAATGCAAAACTGTAGAAAAAAATGGTAAGCTAAGAAAAATGGCCTTCAAAGTGCTTTTGTTTAGCGACCATCCTGGCAAGAGTAGAACAAGTAAAAAATTGCTGAACAGCTGCGCTATATATTTGGTTGTTATGAATGTAACACAAAAACATAATTTTTCTTGTAGAAAAGTCCACCTGATTTAGGAAAAAATGTCTGATTTTCAGAACTTTAAGATTACAACACTTTTTCGGTAAGGATTAAAGGGCAATCCTTGAGGTGACTTTTGCCTGTCCAGATAACACGCAAAAGGGACCTCAAGTTATAAATATTTACATATATATATACGAATTTTGACGTTTTTCAACAATAATCCACCATTAACTTTGAAACGGTGCGTCGAAAAGTGGAAAAGCGTTTTACAGTGTTTGGTGACGGTTTCCGTTTTTCTGGATATCGAGTAGCAAATGTGCTGCAAGTTCTTGATATTACCCTATCACATACTCCATAAATAATAAACAAATTTAAAAAGTCTTCGTGAGTGTAATTTAAACCTGCTGGAATTTCTTGACATAAGATAATGACTGATTGTTTCTAATCATGACTATTTTGATGAAATGATTACAACAATTCATGAATTTCTAATAATATCGCAAATATTTCAAAAAGTTGAAAACTTTAATCCCTCAATGCTAATATCAGAAAAAAGGGAATTCAATTTTACACAACTTGACGTAAAAAAGTACAGGGTGTTCCCATTTGACCTAAACAAGTTTTCGCTGTTTGAAGTTGACAAAATGTAACGTGAAAAACGGAACACTTGGTATGATATTATTGAATTTATTTCAGTTGTAGAACGTAGTTCTCCTTGTGTTCTTTCTCCGTGCCACAGAGCAAATGCATGTCCTACATAGAGAAAGTTATAATGGTTCTTGCAAATCGTTGCACCTGTCAAATTTTCTATAAAATGTCAAATATCTTCGGAACTACTGGGTTTAGATATAGGGTGTGCTACATGCCTGAACTCAGAATTTTATTGTCATCTCGAATAGTCGAAAATATATAGGGTGTTCCATTTAAAACAAGCAAGTTGGTATCGACTTCCGGTATAACCGGAAGCACCCCATGCTTCTAATTATTTCCGTTGGATTGGCCACACCGACATTAGTAATTATCTAAATTTTCAAAAATTTCTGATGAGTACTTTTCTCTAGATCGATCGATTCAGTTCCCGGTGAGACACCCTGTATATTATTGCATTTTTTAATTCTGCATAATTTTCTTAATCCAATGATGCCAAATAAGTGACATTTCAAACCAATTTTCTTTATAATATAATTTTTAGTTTTCCATTTAAGTATGCCATGACGGTTCCGATTTATTCTAAATGACCCGTGTAATGCTACAAAAATCGAAATCCCGTTAAAAAACACTAAATTACGTGATTTATGAGCAAATAAAATTCACCAAGATTGTTTTTGGGGCAAAACTCAATTTTTTCAAATGGAACCATATCGCTACCGTGGTACCATTTATTAGTACTATTAATAAGGAATTTACTCATATCGTATTAAAATGTGCGATAAATACAAACAAAATTACAGCTAAAAGAAAATAAGAAAATACAATTCTATTCTAATTACCTTGTTACACATAAGGTGGTTTTGGAATAAAAAAAAATTAACACAAAATATTACAACAATTGTTCAAAATACTGTCCATTAACGTCAATGCACTTTTGAACGCACTTAGCTGTTTCTCGAAGAACGTTCGCCAATTGCTGGTCCGTTATGCTATTAATTGCTTATTGTCTTACTCGTAGCTCCAGGTCTTCACGGGTTGTAACGGCTGTTGCACACACAATATTTTTTAAATGACCCCAAACAAAGAAATCAAGGGGCGTTAAATCAGGCGACCTTGGAGGCCACCTCACAGGACCATTCGTCGAAATTACATTTTCTCCGAATCTCCGTTGAAGGTAATCAATTACTATCCTTATGAATTATAAGGAGGGGCGCCATCTTGTTGGAAATACATTCCCTGTCCTAAATCTAAAGGTAACTCATCTAAAATGTCCTCAATCTTCTTTGCCAGGAATATCAAGTATCTGGCACCAGTCAGAGGTCCTTCAAATATTATTGGACCAATGATTCTACTACCGATTATTGCAAGCCAAACATTGAAACCGACCCACACTTGAAAGTTACCCTCTCGTAATAAATCTTGATTTTCTTGTGACCAATATTTTGTATTTTGTCAGTTAAATAATCCCAAATTTGTAAACCTCGACTCGTCCGAAAATAAAATCAGTCCCAAAAAATCATTGTTTGGCTGCACGTTATTATACAAAATCCAATTGCAATATTCCATCCTACATTCGTAATCACTTTTGTACAAATGCTGGTGCAATTGGTATTTAATAGATTTATAGTGGTATTTGTGCAAAATTCAGCTTACTGTTTGGTGACTGATGTTCAATTCAAACCCAACTTGCCTTAAAGAAACAGTCTTATTAACTTCTGTTCGAGCCAAAACATTAATTTCCGTTCCTTCGTCAATAATAAAGTTTCCTCGAAATCATTGTTGGGCTCTCTTCGGCATTGGTTTTCAACATGTTTAAAATAATTTTTTGCTGCACATTGTCTATCAGGATATCGTCGGCCATAAAGGTCCATAGCTGCAATTGCATTTTTTTTATTTTCCACATAAATAAATAACATGTCCACTTTTTCATCTCTTGTATAAATTTGCGGCATTTTGAACACATTTAACAAGAATTTTAAACAATTTTTAAAGACACAATAAAAACACCGTTAAACCAACAAATGTTTGACAAGTAGTTAAATATTTCATTGTTTTCAAAGCCACCTTAGTTACTTCTTAACATTTAATTAGAACAAAATTTTATTTTCTTTTAGCTGTAATTTTGTTTGTATTTATCGCACATTTTATTACGACATGAATAAATTCCTTATTAATAGTACTAATAAATGGTACCACGGTACCAATATGGTTCCATTTGAAGAAATTTAGTTTTGCCCAAAAAATAGTTGCATGCAATTTTAAGGAGGTTTGAAAAGTCGATTTTTCAAAAAAAAGTATTAGCGATTTTTTTAGAAAGAAACTAGTAATATATTCTTAATCAGCACCTTTAGAAATCTCTTTATACAAGATTGCATTGTAGTGGGTTCAAAGGTGTTTGAGATACTTGCCATCAAAAATACCATTTTTTGAACCAAAACTAATTTTTATGTTAAACGAATTCTCACATCAAAAAAATGTATTCTTCACACGTTTCGTTAGATTAGACGATTAGAGGTTAGAAAATTTGCACAACAATATAGACCACTAATTCAGAAATGGCGTTTATATTTGAATTTTAAAACAATATAAGGTAGAGGTTATACACAGTCGTCAAATATAGAAATATTTGACGACTGTGTATCATTTTATTTACACCGCTAATTTTTACAAGGTTCACGGTAATTTAAAATTAATTTAACCCATATTGAAACTGGCTAGTTTTAGGTGAATAAAGGCTCACTCGTAGGCAAAGCCACAGCTGTTGTGTATTTCTCGACGTTTCCGACACTGCCGGGATCATATTTTGCTTACCAAGTTCTTAACTGTACTTTGACTAAGTCTATTATGGTTAAGTTTAAACAAATTGTTGTTCAAAAGAGATTAATGAAAAACCTGTCTAATAAAGACCTCCAGACATATAAAACGATTCTGTCTAGCCATTACTCTTTCGGTGTTCTGGTTAAGCCCTCAGGTGTTCCTAGCTGAAATGGTTAAACACATACATGTAGAAACATACCACCTGAGTATTTAAATGCACCAACTAAAAAAAAAATATTTTGGCCAATATATACAGCAGAGATATCTACATTCCGGAGGATTCCACACAGGATGCGTTAACCAAGCATTGCATGGCTCAAACCGAACATTTACATACTTATGTCCTACAAATTATAAGTCTTTAATTCCAAATACCTTGTGCAAAGACCTAACCTCTTTTCAATATACTCATTCATTTAAACAACACAAAGAAAAAAAAAACTGGCAGTTTTCACCTACCCCCAAAACAGAACTTGTAATCACTGACATTTTTGGCGTTTGAGTAATTATTACAGCTATGTACTTGGGTGTATATCAATTTGACAGAAATGTGAAGTTTTCTTCCTAGAAAAAACTGAAATTAAGATTTGTTAAAAAACTGAGGAAGTGATACTAACCTATAAAATTTCATGAAATATAATCTTCACACTAACTTCTAAAGACGAAAAGTCGCAAAACGCAAGAATGTCAAAACATTTCTTTTACTATCACTAGAATGTGTATATGCCCACTAGTATCTAGTGTCAAAAGGGTGGAACTCACTAAAATGGCGCTGGAGTAGCATAGATAAAAGTAAGGTATATTTTATTAACAAGTTGAAAATATAACTTTTTTCGCAAGAAATACCTTACTATTAACATTAGTTAAGTGGTAGTTTTAGAAAATTTGGACGTTTTGGTTAATATAAATATTTTAGTGACTAAGATAGGCAACATGTTATGCAGTTCTGTGTGGAAGCATGGAACTATAACTCGAAAAAAACACATTTTACTAATTATAATACTTTATTGTACAAGGTATGTTAATATTAAAAAAATATAATAGAATCAAAATTAGTAAGCAATAAAATATGTATTTGCTAGTTAATTACGTACAATAGGAAAATATAAATTTGTCTATACCTAGGTATATTAAAAGAATTTTTAATATTTACAGATATGTAAATTAAACATAATACTTTAATCGGCTTGCCTGAGTTTAGGAAAATTGTTGATTAATTTAATCAACGGGCGTTGCACTGTCCATATAATGGGAAACGTAACGATAACAAGTGAAAATAAAAATAAGTACACGTTCTGGTCAGTGTTTCGAGCAAACCATTTTGTATACACACTTAAAATAAGAGACATTCCACCAAATGTAATTGATATTGTACCAGCAAGCACATGCACGAACTTCACGAACTTCGGTTTGACATAATCCTTTAACTCCTTATTATAAAGTAGGACAATTCCATTTAAACACGGTGGAATATAGGCAATTAGTCCAATTAGCCCTAGTAATCCATGCCAGCTCGTATAATGGTTTTTATTAAGTCTGTTCTTGCTTATAGTAATTATAATAAAACCTGTAGCGATTACCACAGCTGCAACGGTGAGAGGCACCCAATGAAAGCGAATTTTTGTGGTGTGAGATAACTTGAGTTTCCTCGTTACTACGTTCTCTTTTGAAATCGCTAAAATAGCTTCGATCATCAAGAGCATCCACTGAAACAAAACAAATATTGTCCTAACCTCAAAATAATTTTATAAATAAATTTAGATTGATAAATTAAATTGTTAAACTTTGTTAGTGAAACTTGAATAACTTACCCCTAGTGACAGCAATAACGGGTGCCAAGTAAAAAATTCGAACGGGTGTGTAAAACACAGATACCAGATTAGCAAAAAGAACGTCACAACACAACAATGTGCGACATTTGTCAAAGCGTCTTTTACAGGTGTAGGTTCTCGAGGGTGTTTCTTTGATTTACCGGTAACATCGTCAGAACGTTTTTTTTCTGCCATCTCACTCACCTCTACTGCAACGTCAGGAATGACTCTAATCTGATTACTTTCACAAATTGCAAGTAAGTTATCGCTATCATTCAACGTGTCTTGTGGTAAAAAAGTTGTATTTTCCATTTCGTTAATTTGTGAAACTATTTATTCAAGGTTCAAACATTGTTTAATGTACCATATTATAAAATAAATATTGTATTTCTTGTGATTACACATTTTGTATTTGTAATTTTTCATTTAAACCTCATTTATGTCTTTATTGTGATACGAGGGTGTATCACATATTATAAACGCGTTGTGGGTATAGTTATTGTCTCCATATATTTATTGCACATAAAAAAACCACAAACCTATGGCACTTCTAGATGGGAGAGCGGGGCATGCTATTTATTCGCAGAAAATGGTAAATCATAAATATAATGTGTTACTTAATACACAGAACAACATTATTGTCTCATGTAAAGTATGTTCTGGCATGATTAATAAGAAATTATCGGAAACACACCTGTTTCAATTATAATTTCAAATAATTTTGATATGATTGCCCGACTCACTCCCTTTTCTGCAGGCGCGGATTCAGGGGGGGCGAAGGGAGTGTCACCCTCCTGGAGCAAAGTTTATATATGAAAACCTGATATAAAAATTAATTTATTTTAATGCATTCATTTTATTTTTACCCATTAAATAATTGTCGCCCCCCCCCTCAATATGATGCCTGGATCCGCGCCTGCTTTTCTGTGGGAGTGACTCGCTCCCACCGAAAATATTGTAGGATTGTAACGGTTTACAGCAGATATGTAAACCCTATCCGCGACAGGCTCGGACTTAATATTGTCAGTGTATCATGGAATATCGAATTTGGTAGAGTCCACGCCTTCGAAAGCCGTCAAAATCGCCAAGTAACCCATTTCAGCAAAGTAAATAATTTTTGAGCTCACATACAGATTCAGAAAGTATTCGTTTTGGTATGGCAATAATTGGCAATAAGTGGAAGCGAGAGCGAAGCAACTAGGCTATTCTTTTCTATCGTATGTATAACACATCGTACAAAGCGCCACCTGCTATCTCCACCACATGTGTGTGGACATCCCTAGAGTTTAAATTTGTTTCCGTCTTACACACGTCAGTTCTCGTTTTGCCCTATACGATAGAAAAGAATAACCTAGTTGCTTCGCTCTCGCTTGCTCTTATTGCCAAATATTACCATGCCAAAACGAACACTTTCTGAATCTGTATATCGAAAGAGGGTCCTGGGCATCAGAAATGGCTTGTTGGACATTTGTTACCGGTTGCACAACTTCTCCACAAGAAAAAAGATGGCGGAATGTTATCGTGTTTTTAAACGTATACTTACCTCTCGCTAAAAAATTAACTACGTGCGATATTGATGTGATTTATGTATATACTGCTACTGACATGAGCGCATCTATTTGTAGGTACTGACAGAATTTCAAAGTCACCTATGGTTTTTTTCTAAATAAATTCTAAATTTCGACGTGGGGGCAACTATATTAAATGTTCAATTTTTTATATATTATAGTTATGCGAATGAAATATGGTTTAGAGATCAACCTTTTTACAAAAAAAAATTAGCTTGATAGTCCAATAATTATAAAGATTTCCATAACAAAACAGGTTATCTGAGATTTTCCTTCAGTAACTGTTAGTGGAGGGATTATGCATCACAAAACCACAAAAATCAGTTCTGGGGGTGCCATGCAACCCCCCCAAAAAACTGCCCCTTCGGTGAAAATAGCCTAATTTTACTGATAACTCGTTAACCGTTGAAGATATCAAAAAACTAATCATTGCAAAAAAGAAAGCTGGACTAATTTCCTAAAAAGTCCTCTTGTAATTTTCTTGTATATGCCATGATTTTCGAGAAAATCCGTATTGAAAAAAATTGCAAAATTTGTACTTTTAATGCGTACCTACGAATTTTCGTTTATTTGAAATTTTTTGCGCGCGGCCTATAGAAAAAGTTGAATCGCTCGAAAACCAAACAAGCGAGAAAGAAAAATCAAAGTGGGTTTCAAAGGGGATATAAAATACCCTCTTGTGTTTCCACTTTTGATGGCTATTGATATCTATTAGTATATAAAAATAACAATATAATATAGTTACCTTTTGATTTTTTGCGCTTTTAACTATTCACAGGCCCATAAAAAATAACTGACTTTAATATAAATTATAAATGCATTCTCTTTTAGTTCAAGGTAGTACTTCAATGCAGAAAAAGGTAGGAATAAAAATATTCACATTTACAAATTTACTAGCAAATTTTGGCCAATTTTTTATTGTTTCTTAAAATAAAAAAAAAAGGAAAATTTAGCTCAAAAAAAATTGTTTTCTAAAGTTTATGTATCATATAACTATTGTTTCTAATCATTTTATAGTTAAAATATTGCATAAAAAAATATCAACAAAAAATTGAATACTTATATGCAGCCTTTTTTGGATTTTTTTTAAATTCATCTCCAACATGCTGGTAAATTTGTAAATGTGAATATTTTTATTCATAACTTTTTCAACATTGAAGTACTACCTTGAACTAAAAGAGCATTTATAAATTTTATTAAAATTAGTTATTTTTTATGGGCCTGTGAAAAGTTAGATGCACAAAAAGATAACTATATTATATTTTTATTTTTATATACTAATAAATATCAACAGCCGTCAAAAATGGCTACACAAGCGAGTATTTTATATCCAATTTAAAACCCATTTTGATTTTTCTTCCTAGCTTGTTTGGTTTTCGAGCAATTCAATTTTTTCTATAGATAAATGAAAATTCGCACGCATTAAAATACAAATTTTGTCAATATCGATTTTCTCAAAAACCATGGCATGTACAAGAAAATTACCAGAGAACTTTTTTTTAGGCAATTAGTCAAGCTTTCTTTCTTATGATAAGCAATTTTTTTATATTTTCAACGGTTAACGAGTTATTAGTAAAATAAGGTTTTTTTAACCGAAGGGATGGTTTTTTAGGGGGGTTGCGCGGCACCCCCAGAACTGATTTTTGTGGTTTTGTGATGTTTGATCCTCCCACTAACAGTTACTGGTGGAAAATCTCAAATAACATTTTTGCGAGCTTCTGGTGTATTTTTTTACTTCACCGACTGGACTACGATATCTTATACAGTTTTTGATTTATAGACTTTAAAATAAACCATAATTTAGATTCGTGGTACTTCTATTTAACATGCAGCCAGTGCCGGATTTCCCAATAGGCAATGTAGGCAGCTGCCTAGAGCGTCAAATTCTTTGGGGCGGTATCCGTATGCCGCCAAAAGATTTTTGTCTTTTTATGAATAATAACAAAATAATAATTATTATCCATTTTACGATTTTTAAAGAAAAGTAGTAGATTTATTTAAATACTTACTTGTTTTTTTCTGAAAAAGGGCGTCAGATTCAAATCTGCCTACGGGCAGAAAATTCCAAAATCCGGCCCTGCATTTAAAAGCACGAAATCTTGAAATAACATTCCGCCATATTTTTTTCTTGTGGAGAAGTTGCAACCGCCAACAAAAGTCCAACAAGCCATTTCTGATGTTAGGACTCTCTTTCTGAATTTGTTTCCAAAAATTAGTTACCTTGTTGGAATGGGACATTTCTATTTTTAAAGCTTTTGTACCCCTTACTAATTCGTCAATGGTCTACAAATATATAATATATTATTCCTACCTTGACACAAGCAAAACAGTAGATTTTTTTAATTTATCGCTGTACCAAGTAAGTATTTCTACTGTACTACAACAGTACACACAATTGCACAATAGTGCAAAAAAAATACGGCTCTGTGGGAGCTAATAACAAGGTAGTGATACGGTCGGTTTTTATGGTTTTTTTATTTGCATTAAATATTTGTAGACAACTATATTTACTTGATTATTGATGTACTAGGACCCCATGGAAGTAGATATGTGTTATATATTACTTGAATTGACTATTCTGGGGTTTTGAAAGCGTCGAATTCAATAAGTTTTTTATACATGAAGGAACAGTCAGAAAATGGTAATTTTTGGCATATATAGTTATATACCCGCCAAACTCTTTCAGAATAAATAAAAAAATTGTTCTAGTCCACAAATATGGTCATTAATAAGCTATAATTTGTTCATTATCAACTACTATTTATTTATTTATCCTATCTAAATAAATTACATGAATATATGACATATATTTACTTTATTCCCTCGTACATAGTTAATCTTTTGAACTGCATGGATTTTTATCATTGTTACTGATAAACAGTGACACAGTCTAGATGCTAAATTAATACCATTTCATAATCATAACGTAACAGAACAAAATATGGTAATTTTTTTGAGTCAATGTATTTTAAGCATTATAAGGGAAATCCTCAGGGATTTCACACTTGCACGGGAACTCGGTGATCTCTGACGTCACTACTCAACATAGCTTGTGAAATCTTTTAACAGGAAACCGAGTGGCAAACTAAACGTCACAACCTTTGTTTTTTTTTTAAGTAAGCGTTCTTCCAAGACCTTTCATCACCATTAACTTAAATTCTGTTTGAAAGTTCCAATCAAAAGTTATTGCATATTGTTTATAAGTAAAAAAATCATAGTCTCATTAAAATCCTTATAAACAATGCAAATATCAAGTTCTCGAAATTTTTCAAAATGGAACATGTTCGTAGTCAGTCAAAAACTGTTAGTCAATTTTTTTCCCGAAAATCAAGGTTCCGGCTCGTTTTACGTTTTTCGCGCTGAAGAACAAATTATCAGCAATATCTCGGAAATTATTTATCCGACAGAGCTTTTGTGGTTAAGTTATGTTTGTAGAAAGGAACATTATCCAGAATTTTCAATTCATTTGCGCAATTTTGTTATATACAGGGTGTTCCGTAATAACGTGCAAAAAATGTATCTACCAATTCCTTATCGAAAATGAAGGTGGGTTATTCATATAAAATTTTTCGAAATAAGCCGTTCTTGTTCAACTGTACTTCTTAATGGAATGTGCAAAAAACAGTGTTTTATTTTTATCCGAAAATAGTAATACAGGCAAATTAACAATTTAGGGTAACAAAAATTAATAAAACGATCATCTCCGGGATTTAAGTAGGTAATAACCTGGAAAATGAGATAATGCATTCTTTGCACTTCCAAGTTCCGGGAAAATTTAAAAAAATTTGGAAAAACTTTTTGATTTTCGTTTTTTTTTGGTCTAACGGCCAAAATAATGAAAATAAAGAAAGAAGTTCCCAACAAAAGTTGTAGCTCGTCTTTTTCTCTACAAGAAAGGTCTTTACAGATTTTTGTCTTACTTAAGCGGTTTAGAAGATAAATCGAGTTTTGAGCCGCTTCGAAATGCGCGAGAAATGAGAATTCTCCAGGAGTTTCGTACTACCGGGCTCATCGATCGATAATTCTTACTATTCAGAGCTCCTAAAAAAAATGAAAATAACATGAAATGTAGAGAAAAGTCTCAGCTTTAATGTGGAGCTAATCACAAAATTCATAATAAATTTTATCAAAGAGAGAAAGTGTCAGATGATGACTTAGTGAACTTTGTACAGTTGATCCACAGATTTATTTATATCTTTGCCGGGAGTTGTTAGAATGATAATTCATTTTGCTTATATATTCTTATATAATGATATATTAATCCAATTAACATTTTATTGTAATTACTTTTGTTGGAAAAATATGCCTTGCGATCAAAGTAGAGGGTATATTTCTCATCGATCAATCACCTCCAAATTTTGGAGTTCAATTCGCTATATCTTAAGTAATAATAATAGCACAGTCTTAATTTTTGGATTGTAACTACAATAAAACATATTCTTTCGAATGACTTTAGAGTTTTTTGAATGCGCGAAATACTTTTTGAATTTGTCTACATTATTCATACATGTTAAGAAAATGCACAATTATACAGTAAAACATCTACAACTTATTTGTTTCTTAATATTCTTCAATGAAATTTTCACGAAATATAGATTAAAGTGCGTGGAATCGAATCCATGTAGTGAAAAAGTACTTACTGTTACGGGAGAAATGGGCAGGATGCATAAATCTCAAAGATGTGAATAAATCAACTGTATAAAGTTTACTAAGCCATCTTCTAACACTTTTTTCTCTATGATAAAAATTTGTATGAATTTTGTGAGTAGTTCCACATTAAAGCTGAGACTTTTCTCTATATTTTACGTTGTTTTCATTTTTTTAGTGGCTCTGAACAGTAATAATTATCGATCGATATGTCCGGTCGACAAAATTCCCAGAGAATTCTCATTTTCCGCGCATTTCGGAGCGGCTCAAAACTCTAAGTGGAAAACTAGATTTATCTCCTAAACGGATTAAGTAAGACAAAAATTTGTAAGGGCCTATTTTGTAGAGAAAGAGACGAGCTACAAATTCTGTTGAAAACTGTTTTCTGTATTTTCATTATTTTAGCAGTTAGAGCAAAAAAACCGAAAATCAAAAAGTTTTTCTAAATTTTTTTGAATTCTCCAGGAACTTGGAAGTGCAAAGAATTCATCATTCCATTCTACAGATTATTAACTAGGTACTTAAATCCCAAAGATGATTCTTTTATTAATTTTTGTGAGGTTTTTACAACATTTTGCCTTCATTGCCTGTACTATAGCTTATAACCACCAAAATGATCATATCGGTACATAATACTGCTAAATTTTAGATTTCCCCATTTTCCAGTACCTACGACGAGTGGAAATCTTTCGGGAGAAGTGGAGGGGGAACGCCGTGTCTTCAAAAATTTTCGCAGAGGAAAAAAGTTGTAGATTAGGTGCAGTTATGCCATACAAGAAGTTACAAGGGGATATTAGTTTTTTGTATGCGGGCATCTAGACTATTACTTATTTCTCACCATTCACACCTTTTATTTGTTTTCAAAATTCTGTTTGCAGTGGCGTAGCGGACGGACCCGCAGGGCCCGCGGTGCGGGTCTAGAAATTTATGACGCAAAAATATCATTGAAATTAAAAATTACATTCATCTTAAACATCAATATTCAATAGTCAATATTATGTATAAATATTTTAATATAATAATGGTTGATAAAAAAGTTATTTCGTACATAATTAATTTTAGTAGTGGCTTCGGATTTGTCAAATAAATGGGGTATAGAACAAGAATTTCAAAAAAAGAGAAAAAGGCGTGTTAAAACGTTTTTTGATGATTTAGTAGAAGATGAACGACTTACAGATTCCGACACATCTTTTAAAGTAGAGGTATTTTATGCCAACCTTGATATTGTCATTCAACAGATTGTTGGCCGATTTTCTGGGATGAGCGAAGTGGTAATGAGATTTTCCTGCCCAAAACATTATCAAAGTTGAATAACGATCAGCTGGAAGCTAACAATCTTGCTGAAAATTATTCTGAAGATTTATCGGCAGATTTTCCCCGCGAACTTCTGTTACTAAGAAATGTTTTGAGCACACAAATAATAGAAATTGCGGATTCTTCAGTCTTTTGTTTTGCTATATTCCCCATAAAAAATCATGAAACTTTACTGTTAAGTGTTCCAAATGTTTTCATTGCCATGAAATTATTCTTAACACTGCCAGTTACTGTTGCTACAGCTGAAAGCTGATTTTCAAAATTAAAGCTTATTATAAGACGTTTGTACGAAATTCAATGACACAAGAAAGACTGTCAGCGTTATGTGTATTAAGTATTGAGAAAGAGAGAGCAAGGAAGTTAGATACTGATCACATCATCGAAGACTTTGCTAAAGAGAATGTACGTCGCTGCCGAAAAACTTTATAAATTAAGTGAGTTTTTTTTTTGTGGGGGTCCCGACCATACATTTTGCGGGGGGGCCCCGAGATTTTCAGCTACGCCACTGTCTGTTTGGTCAAAAATATCTCGTCTATCTCACGAAGTGTCGTGTGTCAGTTTTCGTGAGCTGCTTTACGTTTCGGTGGTTTTTAAAATGAATGATAAACAAATAAAACTTACCTTTTAGTTATTTTTTTTTGCTTATGTTGTGAACTGGAATATGTAGTTACCGACATGAGGTCTATATTAAGAGTGCGTATTTCCAAATTTTCAGAAAAAAATTATCAGTTCGTGAGAAATTCATTGAAACTAAATTGAGATACACCAACGTCTACATGTACAAGTTGCCTTCATTCGTTTAGTGCAGGTGAAAAAGGCTGTAAAATACCGACCATAAATTTGGCTCGTTAAGATAATTGATGTCTCACAGAGCCGTACTTAAAATTTTTGTGCACACTGATAGAAATTTAAATCTGTTGAGCAATAATGAATTTTGAGTCTAAATTAGAATTATCAAATATTCTCTTATTGCTCAGTTTCGGCAATAATAATTTAATCTATTGAATTATTATTGTTGCCAAGCAAGGGCCATGAGGAGATACGAGCAATTTCTTGCCAAAAAATGTGGGTTTAAGTTAAGGTTATTGCTATTTATATCAATAATCCTAACTTGATCTAATTGACCCAAATTAACTAAATAAGTTCAATTCTAGAAAACAAATAAATAAGTATCAAATAAATAATTTCGATTCTAGAGAACTTCGAGCAACTTCGAAATTTTTTAATACGTTGCAAATATTCATTCATTACGCCACAGTACAATTCTGCAACTTTCCATAATACTTGCTCTTTTATGAATCACTTTAAAGTTAATTCCTATCTTTAAGCGCTGTCGCCTAAGTGTTTGTTCACTAAATGACACTACACCTGTTGTTTTTAGTTCCAAGTGTACTGATTGTACTGTTGGTATCTCATTTTCCTTATACTTACTGTAAATTAAATCTCTTAACAACTTCACTACAGGCGAATCTAATGCTCGTAATTTTCCTTTGTCCGATTTAGCTTTTCGATTATATGGTCCTCAATTAATTTATAAATAGCTTGTTCTGGAGTTTCTGTTAAGTAGGCGGTTTTTTCCACAGCTCCGGTTTCTCCTTCACTTTCCTTTATAATTTTATAAACATTTAAAACTACTTTTTGGGTATGTTTACATAAATATTGTCTAGAAACTTTCTCTGTAATTTGCGAGCTGTTAATAATCCCCATACTTTCCTGTCATTCTCTGCTAGTGCTAGCTAAAGAACCTTCCCAAGGCCTAAACATTTTCAAGATATTATTTTATCACAGCCAAAACAAGAATAATTCACTACCCGCCAAAATATTTATAAAAACACAATTGCATAAAATAGCTAAAACACAAAGGAATATATCATGTACCTGTTGAAGTATATTACCCTTTTAAGCTCTTACATTCTAAATACAGGGTGATTCACGTAGGTCATTCATTAGAAGTTTTTCAACTTGCAGTTGGATTAGAAACATGAAATTTGGTGTGCAGCCATAATCCATCATGCCCGTTCTATCTAAAATATTTTCAGTCCTCCAACTATACAGGGTGTGCCAAAAATTGGTACCAACTTTCTTATTTTAAATGGAAACCTATATTTTTCTTTACATGGTTCGATTGGTCTTCTAATTCTGAGTTTAGAGAATAAGTTATGTTAACTTATCTATTACAATTTTTGACATATGTCCAATTTTTTTAAAAAATTTGCCGCTGTAGTAGTTTACGAACAAATTTGTATCTCGCAAACCTTTCAAAATTATGAAACCAAATTTGTGAAGCAGTTAGCTGGAAGTCCAGGCTAACTTTTGATGTCCCATCGGTGGTACCATTTTGTACCATATGGGCGCAGTCAATTTTCAAATGTCGCAATCAAAAATTGTCAAAAAGTCAATTTTTTCAAATGGCACCTACTATTTTTTTTCACACCATTCGAAAGAAAATTGAATTTTAGTGTAAGTTACTTAAGCATTCCCTATACCTAACTTCACCCCATATCGAGTTATTCAATAAAAATCAAGAAATACCTTATCTTTCCGAGAGATTCCTTACTTCATCAAGTATGCCATGGAAACAAAAGACAGTTGTAATAATTTTTAAAGAAAAATATGAATTCTTATTTAATTACACACAACACCAACAAATTATTATTAACGAACAAGAACAATGTTGACGAAATTTTGTCAGTGAAAACAGTGCACACATTGAGCATTTGTACTGAAATAATTATTTTGTTAATCTGTTTATTTGTTGTTATTTTGTTGTTATTATTTATTATTGCAATACGATTTTTGAATAAAAATTAAAATGAAATGATTGTTTCCAAAGCCTACTACCCTTGAGAAAAAAAAAACAATATTTTTTTCAAAAAATGCCAATAACTCAAAAACGACTGTAGATAGACATACACAATGTTAATAAGATTGGCCCTAAAATTCAATTTTGCATTGATTTCTGGCGTCAGAAATGGTAGGCGCAAAGATGTGCTACGCAAGTAGAATAATAGAATATTTGAACAAAAATATGGTGGTCACATTGAACATTTACGTCAGAATTTCGTCAAGATTGTTCTTGTTCGTTAATAATAATTTGTTGGTGTTGTGTGTAATTAAATAAGAATCCATATATTTTTTTAAAAATTATTACAACTGTCTTTTGTTTCCATGGCATACTTGATGAAGTAAGAAATCTCTCGGCAAGATAAGGCATTTCTTGATTTTTATTGAATAACTCGATATGGGGTGAAGTTAGGTATAGGGAATGCTTAAGTAACTTACCCTAAAATTCAATTTTCTTTCGAATGGTGTGAAAAAAAATAGTAGGTGCCATTTGAAAAAATTGACTTTTTGACAATTTTTAATTGCGACATTTGAAAATCGACTGCGTCCATATGGTACAAAATGGAACCACCGATGGGACATCAAAAGTTAGCCTGGACTTCCAGCTAACTGCTTCACAAATTTGGTTTCATAATTTTGAAAGGTTTGCGAGATACAAATTTGTTCGTAAACTACTACAGCGGCAATTTTTTTCAAAAAATTGGACATATGTCAAAAATTGTAATGGATAAGTTAACATAACTTAGGTTCTCTAAACTCAGAATTAGAAGACCAATCGAACCATGTAAAGAAAAATTTAGGTTTCCATTTAAAATAAGAAAGTTGGTACCAATTTTTGGCACACCCTGTATAGTTGGAGGACTGAAAATATTTTAGATAGAACGGGCATGATCGATTATGGCTGCATACCAAATTTCAAGTTTCTAATCCAACTGCAAGTTGAAAAACTTCTAATGAATGGCCTACGTGAATCACCCTGTATAATGTAAACACAGATCATCAACTATATTTATTTTATAAAGCACTTACAAATATATTCTTAACTAATGGGGTTAATTTGAAATTCCGTGACACTGACAATATTAAAAGTTCGACTCTGTCGTCTTAAACTATTTTCTGTAGGGGCGAGTTGGTAAATATGAAGAAAATAAATAAATTAAATAATTGGAACAGGTGTGTTTCCGTCAATTTGTTACTTTATTCATTCCAGAACAATTTATATGTGAATAATGATGTTCTATGTATTAAGTAGTGTAAAACATTTAATGTTTAATATGCTATAGAGGAGTTAGCTCGAAAATCGACATGCCCTGATCTCTCCTCAATGCTGTAGTCAAGTATAAGCGGCACAGCTTTGAGGTTTTTTTATGTGCATTAAACGAATTAAGACAACTATAGAACATTAATTTTACCAATAATTGAACTGTACCATAGCGACTTCCACCAAGTGAACTTAAACATTACGTAAATTTGACCTGTTTTGGTCGAATTTCCTTTAGGTTAAGTCGCCGACAATTGTTAGATGGGAAGCTAGGAAGAATCCAGAAACTCCATTTTTGGCGTATATACTAGAAGCTAACGCCTCAATTTTTTTTATGACATCTGCCTGAAATATTATATTAGGGGCCGCGGGAGGGGGGGGGGCAATTGGCTAGCATGATGATATGTGGCGAGGGGAGGGGGGGGTGAGGGTTCGAATAGACGCGACGTAGCGACCAGGGGAAGTTTGCTAACATCGCCTATACCGTCCGTATCTGGAGGGGGGGGGGGCAGGCGAAAATGCAGGCCCACCCCTTACGAGACCGGTCCAGGTCAATAGCGATGATTGGGGCGAGGAGCTGAAGCTCGACCCCTAATCATCCGAGATCGTCATGTTTAGTCAAGCGTATTGGCGCCGAACGCTACGTTTGAAATACCTACATCAATTTTATTCATCTTTTTCTTATAAAATTCTATGAAAACATTTTAAAAATGTGCACGCAACACGAAAAGAAGGAGGTAACGTAGTCCATCGTATACAGATTAACAATAATTTTATACCTATTATTAAAAATGTTATAAGGAAATGAGACTTAATTTGTGTATGTTACCAATAATCATAAAAATGATCATTCACTTGGGTGGGGGCCAGATTTTGTGACGTATTATCATGTGAGTAAAAAATGAGTACATTTTGGGTAACGTGTTATATGGATGACCCCTTATTAATATTCTATGACCAATTAATAATATTTTCATATACTAGGCTGTAAATGTAGTCAAGATGTTTTCCTTTAAAGAGGCTTAGATGGAAAATCTGGATGAGGAAGTAGTGATTCCTCAGGCAGCTGTTTTTTAATATGTAGTGATAGGAAAAGACAATTAAGAGGTTCGGAATTTAATAAAAATAAAAGATTTTGTTTAGTTCTTTATTTGCAAACGTTTGTAATAAATAGATTCTACAGAATTATACAGTAAGGAACATAAGTACAACATAATAAAACCAATTTTAAAAGATTTTTTTCTTACAACTAAAACTGGATCATGCACGTTTAAAATGCGTTTATCTTTTTAAAATTACATATTTACAATTAAATTAACTATATCTATCACGTGATAAAACTCACAGATTTGTAATAATTTGATATAAATAATAGCACTTTTTCAATATACAAAATAAATACGTTATAGTATATAACTATAACTATATATAGTATATAGTTATATAAATACATATATACAGGGTGTAATTAGTTTCATGTCATTAAAAAAAAACTGGTGGTAGGGAACGAAAAGACAAACAAAAAAACCTTATATAACATGGGGTTTAAAGCTCATAGTTTTGGAGAAAAAAAAACAACAAAAATTGACAAAATAATTAATAACAGTTTGAGAACTGCTGGCATACTCCTGCAAATAAGTATGGTGCGTCTAAGAGATCATCAAAAAGCATGCCGACGAAGCAGTTAAAAGCGACTGACAGAGGACACCACCATGTTTTTTGCTTTTTCGCGACCAAATTATCTTATTGGGAGTGCTATACTCTCCCTTGTAATATTCTCAAGTAATAATTTCAGTTTGTGTCCTTACTTGGTAAATAACGCACATACGGCGCGCGACCTAGCCGTTCCTTGGCTTTATGCCAATTATGTCAAGATTTAATTTATTGACTTATCGTTCAAGTCGTTAGTACTTGGTTACATAAGACACTACTTCTCGTTCGTGCTTTTTGTGTTACTTTTTGGATTTTGGAACAAGTTTTTCTTTTTGTTTTCTTTATTGATAACGTTAAATCACAGTTTAGTGTGGTGTTTTAAAACGCAGATTTTGGACATTATTGGAGATTACACTTATCCAGAGCTCGCGGATATACACTTGGTGTATGGAGAAAGTGGTGGAAATGCAGCTGGTGCGGAAGAGCTTTATCGTTTAAGGTGGCCATTCCCTAGAAAGAGACATCCGATAGGGAAATATTTATTATTTTTGCCCATAACTTTTTTTCCTTAGTAGGTATGTTTAAAACAACTATAAGAGTACCTAAGTAGAACTATAACAAGACTATTATTATGAATTTTCACTCTATATTTTCAGTGGTTTGCAAAATAGCTCGATTTAAAACTACGAAATAGGAAGATTAGCATAATTTTTAAATTTAAATCGAGCTATTTTGCAAACCACTAAAATTATTGAGTGAAAATTCATAGTAATACTCTTGTTATGGTTCTACTTAGGTACTCTTATAGTTTTTTTAAATATACGTACTAAGAGAAAAAAGTTATGGGTAAAAATAATAAATATTTCCCTATCGGATGTCTCTTTCTAGGGAATGGCCACCTTAAGGTTCCCCAATTGACGTCATCCTTGTGCTCGTACATTTGTTGGTTTTGACCAGCGTCATCGAGAAACAGGTCGTCTCGACAGACATGGAGGAGAACGAGGTCCACAACGCGAAGAAAGGGTAACTGACGCAGAGGTTCACATTGTGGAACTTGTAGAAGAGGATCCAATTTTGTGGTATGGAAGATATTAAGAGATATGAACTTACATCCCTATCACTATCAACCTGTCCAAGCACTAGAACCTCAAGATTTTGCAGAGCGAATGCAATTTTGTAGGTGGATTTTAAGAAAACACGCGGCAAATGAGGATTTTTTAAACGTTCTGTGTTTCTCCGATGAGTCGTGTTTTACCAGAAATGGAGTGTTTAATTTTAAAAATATGCACTATTGGGCAGACGAAAATCCACGTGTAATAAGACGGGCGCATTTTCAACGACGGTTCAGCGTCAATTTGTGGGCAGGAATTTGCGGTAATGAAATAATTGGACCTATACAATTACCCGCTCGATTAAATGGTGATGTATGCTTACATTTTTTGCAACAAACATTGCCAAATTTGCTGGAAGATGTACCCTTGGCTACGCGCAGACGAATGTGGTATTTGCACGATGGCGCGCCAGTCCATTTTAGTTTGGCTGTTCGAAATTTTTTTGAGCAGAAAGTTTCCTCAACGATGGATTGGACGTGGCGGACCAGTACCATGGCCTGCTAGATCGCCCGACTTAAATCCGATGGACTTTTATTTTTGGGGTCATTTTAAATCTCTGGTTTACCGTGATCCAATTAACACTTTAGAACAATTGCAACAACGTATTTTAATGTGCATAGAAACCATAAAAAATGATCCTAATTTACCAAATGTATTGAACAGAGTGCGTATGTCCCTAGTTCGACGTGCCGAAATGTGTATACGTGGAGATGGAGGTCATTTCGAATAATTTTTGTGAAAAATTCAAAAGAATTGTTCAGTTATTGGGTGTTACCTATTGGGCATTAAAGGTATAATAATAATAATAATAATTATTATTATTCGCTGTCTTATTTTGATCTGTTTATTAATGTTTACATTGATTTTCATAGAGACCAAAGACTTGATTTTTAGTTTTCGATACCTGATTGGGAAAAAGTATGCGCTCAATCCGTTAAAAAAATCAGATTTTTTCCTAACTTAAAATACACAACTATTTTCTGTTATCGTATCTCGGAGGTCTAACTGTTCATTTTCCAATTTCATAAAATAATTACTAATTGTTTAAGCTTTTAACACAATGTTACAAATGTTAATAAACCACTTTTAAATTTTATAAATTCTTATAAACGACAATAAAAGCTACAATAACTTTGTTCCAAATTAAAAAACACATGTAAACAAATCCTATTTAAACCTCTGCGGCCATGCTATGCTTGCGTTGTGCCGAAAGAGAAGGAATTATTTACACTTTCATAATTAGTGGTATAAAAAGTTCGGTACAAATAATCCCATGAAAGTGCCGCACTTCTACCGGCGGGAACACAAGTCGGGTTTTACCGTTTTTTATTATTTCTAATATTCGGAACTATTGATCCACTGACCCTGAAAAACAGTGGTTCCCAAAAACTTTCCTACCTTAACATTAAAAATGTAAACCCAGGTCAGTTTTTTCAAAGTGTCCCTAGAGAAAAAAGTCATACAGGTTTTTTGTTTGTCTAGTCGGTCCCTATTACCAGTTTTTTTTAATGACATGAAACTAATTACACCCTGTATAAATAAATACGTATAAATGCGCTAAGCACCTTTATTGAAAGTGATAATAAATAATCACATTGAGAACAACGCGTTGTTCTGATGATGTCAATAAAATTTTGGAACATTCAATCGTATAATATATTCAGTTTGTCTCATATACACTTTCTTGAAAATATTCAGTAGAATTTTCATTAAAGAAAATGCATACTTTCGAAAACCCTATACCTATATTGTTCTTGCTGTTATATAAATTATAAATACACAAGCAAATGAACTAACTTGGAAATAATGAAACTATAAACGAGACAGATTATTAGCTTTCAATGCCATTCAATGTTTTCTATTCGCTTACAGAATAATTATAGTTTAACCCAAATTATTTTTTCATTCTCTTTTTCGCCTTAAAAATTCAAGACACTAAAATATCCTCAACAAGGTTATTTGCATAAATGTGGCCATGAAAGAACTAAAAGGAATTCTCAAATTCTTTTTAAGTAGAATAAATTTAGTTAATGATTATACAGGGTGAGTTATTAATAAATGGGCGGTCAATATTTCCTAAGAGGCATAATTTAAAATTATTCTTAAATCTACAGCGTGTTTCATATAGTAGTGGTGACAAGCTAACACTTGATTTTTTTAAATGGAACACCCAATATTTTTTTATATATTTATAGTTGACTCTTAGTTCTCTATCCATACATTGCAACACCCCTGTATATCCGTCAACGTCAAATTTTGGTGGTAAGAAAAGATGAAATATATTCCGGTCCGTCGACTTTTTTTTGTCAAAAATTTAAAACAGCAATTTTATTGACTATTCTCATAGGAAAAATTGCGCTGAACACGATGCTGACACTAAAAAAATTATAAAACATAGGCTTCATTGTTAAAAACAATGGATTTTAGAGAATATTTATATTTTTTGATGTCTTGACTTTTTAAAAAGTCACAGTACATTTTATGTCTGGGGATTTGTATGTTTTATAAAGAAGTTATTAAGTCATATGCTGACAAACACGAAGAGCCTCATGGCCTTACATTATTTCGTTCCGTACATTTTTCGTTTCCGATATTGAAAGAGTTAGAGAATGTCCTAAAACGAGTTGTCACGAGTAAGAGAATTTTCTTCGGGCCGATTCCAATACTTCCCTATTTCAAGGCAAGTAGAAAGTAAAGAAAATATCTACTTCCAACCTAGTATTCTATAAATTGTGTCATTAAACAGTCACCCTTACTAAGAATTATCCCATGAAAGAATTCAAGAGACTATGTTTTTAATATGTAGATTATTTTATAATCTAGAAGGATTTTTAAACTGTCATGTATCAACTGTTTTGCAAATTGGTATGAGTTTACTTATAACTTTTTAGTTTATATTATTAAATTTTTGTATGTTGTATTCTCAAGGGATTAAATTATTATCCATCAATGTTTTACCCGCATAATCCCAATTTACATACGAATTTATTATAAACATCGGTCAACGGCGCACGGCGCAGCACGGCTGGCCAAATTATACCTATAGGTAGTTCCCGAAAAAGTTGCAAAAACATCAAAAGTGTTGTGACCAGCACGAGACCTTGGTACCCCCGTTTTGGGGGGCGCTGAACACGATGGTAATATTTTTAGGCCTCTAACCCCTCAGGAACTACCCCTAAATGCGAACAACCACCCCCTTTTCGCATTTTTTCCATCTAGGCATGAGAGGGCTTGTCGGATCGAGTTTTTCAGGTAGGCCGCATGAATTTTGACCATCCAACGTATTACGGGGTTGAAACTACTCCCCTCCCTGATACTAAAATCTCTCAAAAAATTTCAAAATTGATAAAAATTTGTTTCGATTCGTTTTCAAAAGTGCTCAACACGATAGCAACATACATGTCTCCCCTACCCTCCACTAATCACCCCTCTTTTTACACTTCTGGCTACTGGGAATGTTGGAAATCGTTTCGGTATTGTAAAGCAAGTTAAGTACCGAAACGTGCAATCACCAGGGGTTAAAAACTACCCCCTCCCCTAATACTAAAATCTTCCCAAAAATTCAAACTTTGCGAAAACTGTTTAGCCCCGTTTCCAAGGGTGCTCAACACGATAGCAACAATTTCCTCCACCACCCTTCACTGAACCACCCTCAAATCCCCAAAACCACCCCCTCGTAATATTTCTTGCCAGTGGGCATGTGGGAACTCGTTGGAACGGGGTTTTATAAAAAATAAATCCTGCCCAAAACTGCAAAAGCCTGAATTTTTTCCTCGTTTTGAAACTTGAGATTCCTTCGTCGGTGGCGGCGAGGGGTATTTTTAACCCTCCGTAGGAGTGAGTCTCAACCCTTTGAGAGTAATGGCTGCTTGTGGCACCGGTGTCAGATATTTTGCACTAAGTGATACAACAATTTGACCTTTGTACATGTTGTTCACACTCGCCTGCGTCTTTTGAGTTTTAGGAGTAGCTTTCACCCCTCATAAGGGAAGATTTTGATTTAATTTATAGAAATATCTTATTGTCGCTCGAATTTATATTCTCTACGCTAGACTACAAAACATCTATCATTTTTCACACTCCATTAAGAGTTAGTACATCATGTCTATGATTTTACACCATTTTCAGGGATATTTTTGACAAAAAAAAAAAAAAATTGACACGATAGATCCTTCTTGAACTACGGATTCGGATCCAGTGTCGAAAAATGCACCAAATCCGTATAATTTGGTTTGCTGCATAGAACATTTCTTTGTGTGGGGCTGTGAGTATTCAAAGGTAAATAATAATTAGAATAGTGCAATGCAGGTTTTCACGGCCGTTGTCCAATGATGTAGTTTCTTCCGGGTTTTGCCGCGGTCGTCGAACTTGACTTGACGTTTCGCTGATCATGCTGTCAGCTTCTTCAGAAGGATTCCAAAGACTGAAGTTGTTGAGTTCTGCTCCTCGTTATATACCTAGGCGCTGCTACGCTTGGTTGCACATTCGTCATGCTCCGTTGATCGTGACCGATTACATTACTGGTACTTGGCAAAGCTAGTCTCCATGTATTGCTTAGTCGATACCCATCTTCTCTGTTGAAGTTGTTCTTATTTTTCATAATTTCCAGTGATTCCCTAATAATTCTTGGGTAATAACGTGCACTTCTGTCCAATATTCTAACGTTCTCGTATTCGATCTTATGGTTCTCATTATGATGAACATGTTCTGCTACAGCCGACTTATCTGTGTATCCGAGCCTAGTATATCTCTGATGTTCCTTGATTCTGCACTGGATACTGCGCCCTGTTTGTCCGATGTAACTTTTTCCGCATATACAGTCCAACTGGTAAACACCTTTCGTCAACAGTTTAGGGATGGGGTCCTTGTTTGAGGGAAGCAACTGTTGTATTTTCTTCACTGTTCGAAAACGTACACCTATTTTCTTTTTTGATAAAATTCTTCTTAGCCTATCCGTGACTCCGGCGACGAATGGTAAGCACGCATATGTTGTAGGTTGTTCCTTTCCTTCAGTTATTGTTCTTATCTGTCTGTTAATAATTCGTTGCATATCTCTTTGCTTGTAACCATTCTTTTCTAGTGCTTGTTGGACGTTTTTAAGTTCCTCGGGTTTGTTCTTTTCGTCACATATTGTTGCAGCTCTGTGGAACAAAGTTTTTATCAGCGACCTCTTTTGTTGTGGATGGTGGTGTGATGTAGCATGCAGGTAACGATCAGTATGCGTTTTCTTCCTATAAACTCCATGGGCCAGTTTACCATTGTTTGAACGGTTCACCAATACATCTAAGAAAGGCAAACCTCCCTCTTGTTCGGTCTCCATCGTAAACTTGATGTTTGGATGACGATTGTTTAAATGATCGAAGAAGATAGCTAACGAAGATTCTCCATGGGGCCATGTAATGAAAGTGTCGTCTACGTAGCGTAGCCAACATTTCGGTTTCTTCTCGCTGTAGCGTATAGCTTCTTCTTCAAATTCTTCCATGAATATGTTGGCGATGACTGGTGAAAGTGGTGATCCCATAGCTGCTCCATACTTCTGCTCGTAGAAATCGCCATCCCACAGAAAATATGTCGCCGATAGGCACACGCGGACCAGATCCGGGATGTCTTCTCTTAGTCCTTTGGGTATAAGTTTACGCCGTATCAGGTCAACAGTTTCATCAATCGGTACGTTCGTGAACAAAGATTCTACGTCGAAGCTAACCATGATGTCTTCATTCGTTACTTCTAAACCCTCTAGAATTCCCACGAAGTGTCCTGAGTTCTTCACGTAGCTACTTGTCTTGCCTACATAGGGTTGCAGTATATTAGCGACATATCTAGCCAATTCATAGGTTGGTGATCCACATGTGCTGACAATAGGTCTCAAAGGATTTCCAGGTTTGTGAATTTTCGGTAGTCCGTATAATCGTGGTGGAATGGATTCACTCGGAAGTAGGCGACGATGTTCTTCTACTGGGATCAACGATTTCGTAATAGCTGCTCTCGTTTGCCTTTCGATTCTTGGGGTAGGATCCTTCTTAAGCTTTGTATAGTATTCTGGAGCCAATAAAGAGTTCAATTTATCTTGATACTCTTCCTTCCTCATCACAACTGTTGTTGACGTTTCGCTGATCATGCTGTCAGCTTCTTCAGAAGGATTCCAAAGACTGAAGTTGTTGAGTTCTGCTCCTCGTTATATACCTAGGCGCTGCTACGCTTGGTTGCACATTCGTCATGCTCCGTTGATCGTGACCGATTACATTACTGGTACTTGGCAAAGCTAGTCTCCATGTATTGCTTAGTCGATACCCATCTTCTCTGTTGAAGTTGTTCTTATTTTTCATAATTTCCAGTGATTCCCTAATAATTCTTGGGTAATAACGTGCACTTCTGTCCAATATTCTAACGTTCTCGTATTCGATCTTATGGTTCTCATTATGATGAACATGTTCTGCTACAGCCGACTTATCTGTGTATCCGAGCCTAGTATATCTCTGATGTTCCTTGATTCTGCACTGGATACTGCGCCCTGTTTGTCCGATGTAACTTTTTCCGCATATACAGTCCAACTGGTAAACACCTTTCGTCAACAGTTTAGGGATGGGGTCCTTGTTTGAGGGAAGCAACTGTTGTATTTTCTTCACTGTTCGAAAACGTACACCTATTTTCTTTTTTTTCTTTTTTTTTTTTTTTTTTTTTTTTTTTTTTTGGATAAAATTCTTCTTAGCCTATCCGTGACTCCGGCGACGAATGGTAAGCACGCATATGTTGTAGGTTGTTCCTTTTCTTCAGTTATTGTTCTTATCTGTCTGTTAATAATTCGTTGCATATCTCTTTGAGCTGCAACAATATGTGACGAAAAGAACAAACCCGAGGAACTTAAAAACGTCCAACAAGCACTAGAAAAGAATGGTTACAAGCAAAGAGATATGCAACGAATTATTAACAGACAGATAAGAACAATAACTGAAGAAAAGGAACAACCTACAACATATGCGTGCTTACCATTCGTCGCCGGAGTCACGGATAGGCTAAGAAGAATTTTATCAAAAAAGAAAATAGGTGTACGTTTTCGAACAGTGAAGAAAATACAACAGTTGCTTCCCTCAAACAAGGACCCCATCCCTAAACTGTTGACGAAAGGTGTTTACCAGTTGGACTGTATATGCGGAAAAAGTTACATCGGACAAACAGGGCGCAGTATCCAGTGCAGAATCAAGGAACATCAGAGATATACTAGGCTCGGATACACAGATAAGTCGGCTGTAGCAGAACATGTTCATCATAATGAGAACCATAAGATCGAATACGAGAACGTTAGAATATTGGACAGAAGTGCACGTTATTACCCAAGAATTATTAGGGAATCACTGGAAATTATGAAAAATAAGAACAACTTCAACAGAGAAGATGGGTATCGACTAAGCAATACATGGAGACTAGCTTTGCCAAGTACCAGTAATGTAATCGGTCACGATCAACGGAGCATGACGAATGTGCAACCAAGCGTAGCAGCGCCTAGGTATATAACGAGGAGCAGAACTCAACAACTTCAGTCTTTGGAATCCTTCTGAAGAAGCTGACAGCATGATCAGCGAAACGTCAAGTCAAGTTCGACGACCGCGGCAAAACCCGGAAGAAACTACATCAATAATTAGAATAAACTATAAATGTAACTTCAGCGTATCAGCACCACAACCAGTGACGGGTATAATACCTCTTTACAGAAACCGTCCTATTTTACTGACCACACCTTAGAATTATTACATATAAATCTCAGTTCCAACTATAGAAAAAGGTAGATAAGGTAGGTTACCCATTTTTCTAAGTCCTCTAACCAATTGTCGGTTTCAATCAGTTTACCACCTTCGTCATTTGCATCGTCTTCTAAATGATCAACCATATTGACACTTAATCGGAAAAATTGCAATTTCAATTGCATTTTCCGCAAAATTAATTAATAATATTTTAGGGCGTTTTTCATATTCTATTGGGATTCACAGCTTTCCAAAAATATCTCAAAATTTTGCGAATAGGGCCGTTCCTGGGCCTTTAGTGACCCCGTGCAGAAAGAAATTTTGTCGTCCCATAGATTATGGAATATATTTTTTCAAAATATTTTTTTTGGTAAATAGTTGTATGTATATTTTAAATATTGTCTAAATGATATTTGTGGCATTTTCTTAATTCTTCTACTTTTCTCTTTGGAACTTCCTGCCACATCTATTTTTATTTCTAATTGACGTCTGAGAAATCTACAAAATAATACAAATAACCAGTTTATTACTGGGAAAATTATCAAATTGAGTGTAAATACCATAATGGAACTTTTAACTATCTGTATCAAAACAACTTATTTTCGTTGGAAAATAACTTCTTTCGGCAGGATTTCGGTATGGCAATGGGCTCTCCATTGTCACCGATTTTAAGCAGTATGTTTTTGGAGATTTTGAAACTAGACGTTGTACATACAAACCGGTTATCTGGTGGAGATATGTGACAATATTACAATGGACTCATGGTATTGAGTTATTAGATTTTTAGAAAATTTGAATAATAAGGAACCTACTAAATTTACTTTAGAAACGGAAACTAGAAATAAATTATCGTTTCTAGATGTTTTAATTAAAAGAGTAAATGGTACATTGCTACAATAGAAAACCAATACGTACCAACAGATATTTAAACTATTCAAATCAGTCAATCCAGGCATGTTAAGTGGGGTGTTATAAAATGTTTGTATCATTTCTTCTAATTATGAAATATTAAACAATAAGAAACCGTTTATCAAAGGGGTCCTTATAAACAATCAATACCCTGAAGCCTTTGTTGATAAGATCTTAACAAATATTGAAAATAACAATCAGATACAATAGATAAATGAAAGATGTTACACAGCATTAATTTCTTATTGTTACATCACCACTTGGCCCTAGAGAATTAACAATGGCGCCCAACGTGGGGCCCGAACCCACGACCCTGAGATTAAGAGTTTCATGCTCTACCGACTGAGGTAGCCGGGCCGTCACTACTTGTGTGTTGGTTGAATTGCCTTTGGTTATCTCCTTAACCGGTGATACCATTGTTAATTCCTCTAGGGCCAAGTGGTGATGTAACAATTATGTATATATGCGAACTACTCAGGTCTACAAAAAAAAATTTGTTATAGAGACCTGACCCTACTATTCTTTAGTACAATTTTCCGCAGAAGTCAAAAATGAAAAAAAAATATCGTGTGGGTTCCCCCAAACATCCCAATTCCCCCAAAATTAAAAAAATGCAAACCGGGCGAAAAGACCTACCAATCTAGTAAAATTTTCCGCTAACGCGAAAATGAAAAAAAAATTATCGTGTGTAACGAGTTCGTTAATTTTTATCTAAATAATTTTGAGGTGCTGTCTTATTTTTATCCTATCGTAATCACATTTACCAAACAAGCGCCTTCCATTTAAGTTTTGAACTGACCGAACTGAAATCGCTTAAATTGCATATATTTAAGAATTCTCTAAGAATTACTACGTTATTCGGTACGAACTATATTATATTTTTTTATACATAGTTGAAGTAAGTAATATTTACAGGAGCTAGTGTAGATGAATCTGCTTATACTCATATTTCGATACAAAAATCCGCGGTTAGTACTTGCATAGGAGTTTAGAGAAATACAGCGTTCCCGCTCCACTTTCCAACGGATTGTATATCTGCGTATACGTAGAAGGTATGCAACGTTGGGCGGGGGTTGCGTAACGAGGCTAAGACATCTTAGTTCAGACGTTCGTGACGTCACACCGGGACTCTATCAACGGACAGACTTTATAAACACCATGAGTAAGTAATATTTAGGGTCCCAATCATGCCTTATTACAATTTCTGTGGTCCATTTTATGGACACCGACCTGCTGTATCCAACGTAATTATTAATATATTATTAGTAAGGTTGCGACTACGTCAGGAGCGACGCTGGGTTGCCAATAGCAACGTCAGTGGGACGTAGTATTGTTACTTGGGATTATGAAATAAATATTTTGTCTGGGCTAGTATCTAGTCTCTTCAAGTTTTTAGTTCCTATTATGAATCCCTATTTGACGCGTTCTTAATAGGGTACCTGATGTAAATAACATCAAAGTGCAACATCTAAGAATATATTCTTTATCCAATATATAAATCTTAACAGGGATGATATTGAAACGTCTTTGTGACGCCTGTAATAATAGTTATTGCTATTTTTACTTCACTCGCATACCGAAGGGAAGTATTGTATTCGAGAAAAAATCACCCTCCGAGGTTTTTTCGGATTTTGACGTTTCAGAACACGTAAATTACGAAAATATAGGTTTTTCAATTCCGTCAGTCTGTCTGTCTGTCTGTTGGTGCATTTACTAAAAAACTATTTGACGGAGAGCAGTGAAATTTGGTAGGTAATTGACCGTCAGCGAAGAAATGGTAGAAATTTCGCTGGAGAATATACAGGGTGGACCGAATAAAGGGAATAAACGATGAAAAAAAAATTTTTTTCCTCAAATTTAAAATTTCCACGTTTCATGACACGCTTAACCTATTTCAGAAAAAAAAATTTTGAAAATTTTTTTCACCATTTTTCATTTTTTTTTTACTAAGATGAAAAAAATTTGTTTTTGCTCAAATTTAAAATTTCTACGTTTCATGACACGCTTAACCTATTTCAGGAAAAAAAAAATTTTTTTCGCCAATATTTTTTAAAAATTTTTTACCAAGATGAAAAAAATTTTTCTTTCTTCAAATTTGAAATTTCCACGTTTCATGGCATTCTAAGCCTAATTAAAAAAAAAAAATTTTGAAATTTTTTTTGAAAAAATTTTTACTACTAAAATAGATGAAACATTTTTTTTCTTTCCTCAAATTTAAAATTTCCACGTTTCATATCGTTCTAAATCTATTTAGAAGAAAAATCAGAATTTTTTTTTACTATTTTTAAAAAATTTTACCACCAAGATTTTTTTTTCTTTGTTCAGATTTAAACTATCCACGTTTCCATGGCATTCTAAAACTATTCAAACAAATTTAAAAATGTTTTTGAAAAATTAAAAAAAAAAAAATGAAAACATTTTTAATCTATTTATCACTACTATAGAATAGACGAAAATTTTTTTTGCTCAAATTTAAAATTTCCACGTTTCATAACATTCCAAACCAATTGCGGGAAAAAAAATTTTTGCATCATTTTGTTACCAGTTTGGAAAAAAATGTAACACTAGAATAGATGTAAACTTTTTTTTGCTCAAATTTAAAAGTGTCACGTTTCATGACTTTCTAAACCTATTTCAGAAAAAAAAATTTTGTAAATTTTTGTCACCAACATTTTTCAAAAAGTTTTTACCACTAAAATAGATCGATTTTTTTTTATTTGCTCAAATTTAATATGTTCACGTTTCATAGCATTCTAAACCTATTTAAAAAATATATATTATTTGTAAATTTTAAACTTTTTTTATCACTACTGTAGAATAGAAGGAAACTTTCCTTTTTGCTCAAATTTAAAATTTCTACGTTTCATGGCATTCTAAACCTAATTAAAAAAAAAATTGAATTTTTTTTTACCATTTTTGAAAAAATTTTACTACTAAAATAGATGAAAATTTTTTTTTCTTTCTTCAAATTTAAAATTTCCACGTTTCATGGCATTCTAAGCCTGATTTAAAAAAAATTGAAATTTTTTTTCCAACATTTTTGAAAAATTTTTTACCACCAAAATAGATGGAAATTTTTTTATTTCTTCAAATTTAAAATTTCCACGTTTCATATCGTTCTAAATCTATTTAGAAGAAAAATTAGAATTTTTTTTTACTATTTTAAAAAAATTTTACCACCAAGATTTTTTTTTCTTTGTTCAGATTTAAACTATCCACGTTTCCATGGCATTCTAAAACTATTCAAACAAATTTAAAAATGTTTTTGAAAAATTAAAAAAAAATTTGAAAACATTTTTAATCTATTTATCACTACTATAGAATAGATGAAAAATTGTTTTTGCTCAAATTTAAAATTTCCACGTTTCATGACATTCCAAACCAATTGCGGGAAAAAAATTTTTGCAACATTTTGTTACCAGTTTGGAAAAAATGTAACACTAGAATAGATGTAAACCTTTTTTTTGCTCAAATTTAAAAGTGTCACGTTTCATGACTTTCTAAACCTATTTCAGAAAAAAAAATTTTGTAAATTTTTGTCACCAACATTTTTCAAAAAGTTTTTACCACTAAAATAGATCCATTTTTTTTTATTTGCTCGAATTGAATATGTTCACGTTTCATAGCATTCTAAACCTATTTAGAAAATATATACTTATTATTTTTAAATTTTAAACTTTTTTTATCACTACTGTAGAATAGAAGGAAACTTTCCTATTTGCTCTAATTTAAAATTTCTACGTTTGACATTTTAAACCTATTTTAGAAGAAAAAAATTTGAAAATTTTCTTATCACCATTTTTGAAAAATTAAAAAAAAAAATAAATTTTTTAACCACCACTACTATACTTCCACTCCATTACGTGAATGTTGGATTGAAAATGTGACAGATGGCAATAATATCTGGCATATGCACCTATTATACTTTTATTGAAAAATGTACAGGGTGGTCATCCCAAGAAATAATTCAGTCATGGTGGACATTTGTAAAGGTATTTGCGCAAGCCTGCCATATGTAAATACCTTTACCGATTTTTTTGTAGTCAAATACCGTTTGGTCTACACTACACTTTTTACGCCTACTTATGCGTCCGTTTCTCCTTTCTATTTTATCATTTTAGTCATTACCTGATAAAACAGAGAGGAGAGGAATGTGTTGCCCACTGGCATCGTTAGGATGTGCGTCAAATATAGTGTTTAGTATTTGGAAAAACTACTACAGTCTCATATATTCTCTTATACATTCTATTTATTCCTGACACCTTTGATCTGGCATCTCTTTAGAAACTTATTTTTGTGCTGAAAGTTATAAACCTCATCTTTCTTTCGTGATTCGTTCACATTTATCATTATTCGCTTCCACAGCCATACTCCTAGCTAATATTATCCTACACTCCCTCCAAATCAGTCTAAAGTCTGTTGTAAATTACAATACAAAATATAAATAACTTTAAGATTTAAATATGTACAATTAATTAAAACGACTATCTACAAGTAATATACCACAGACAAATTAAAATACCACAAGATTCCTGAGACTCGTTATTCTATGACTTGAGCCCATGGATGTTCGATATGGCCGTACTGGATTGCTGCCAGATGATCTTTTATTTTTTGAAAAATGGGAAATGCGTGTTCAGTTGTTGGAATCTCTATTACTTCTCCTAGGTATTCGATTGAGGAAACGGGACTTATTATTGCGGCGGTCCCAGAGCCGAAAAACTCCAAGAGCTGCAAAAAAAAAAAATCATTACCAACTGAAGTTGGGATGGGACGGGTGCACTTATTTTATAGCCCAGCCGTCAGGGGTTTTAAAGCGTGGCTAAATGTTATATGATTGAATTTTTTTCAGGATAAGCATTTTTTTATGTAGAAAAAAAAAGTTTACAGCTGTAGCGTGCTGGCGATCCCTAAAAAATTGAAAATATTGGCCCAAATTCGGTTTTTGGGCAATAACTCGAAAAATAACAAAAATCAAAATGCTAATAGCACTGGACGATAGAGCGAGAAATTTCACATCAAAAACGGGTATGAAGTTTTTTTGTACGATGAAAAATGTAGGCTCCAGTTATCTTTTGTTTAACGCACGAGACGCGCTTCACTAAATTTGTTGTAACTTTTGAACCAATTAATGAAATTGAGCTCAACAAAGCTTAAATGAAAGAGGAAACATGTAACTACTGGATTATTATATTTTCAAATATAAAAATGAATGTATGTAGAAATAGTATACAGGTTGAAATTTGGTATGCAGCCATAATCGATCATGCCCGTTCCATCTAAAATATTTTCAGTCTTCCAACTATACAGGGTGTGCCAAAAATTGGCACCAACTTTCTTATTTTAAATGGAAACCTATATTTTTCTTTACATGGTTCGATTGGTCTTCTAATTCTGAGTTTAGAGAACCTAAGTTATGTTAACTCCTCTATTACAATTTTTGACATATGTCCAATTTTTTGAGAAAAATTGTCGCTGCAGTAGTTTACGAACAAATTTGTATCTCGCAAACCTTTTAAAATTAAGAAACCAAATTTGTGAAGCAGTTAGCTGAAAGTCCAGGCTAACTTTTGATGTCCCATCGGTGGTCCCATTTTGTACCATATGGGCGCAGTCGATTTTCAAATGTCGCAATCAAAAATTGTCAAAAAGTCAATTTTTTCAAATGGCACCTACTATTTTTTTTCACACCATTCGAAAGAAAATTGAATTTCAGGGTGAGTTACTTAAGCATTCCCTATACCTAACTTCACCTCATATCGAGTTATTCAATGAGAATCAAGAAATACCTTATCTTGCCGAGAGATTCCTTACTTCATCAAGTATGCCTTGGAAACAAAAGACAGTTGTAATAATTTTTAAAGAAAAATATGGATTCTTATTTAATTACACACAACACCAACAAATTATTATTAACGAACAAGAACAATGTTGACGAAATTCTGACGTAAATGTTCAATGTGACCAAGTGACCACCATATTTTTGTTCAAATATTCTATTATTCTACTTTCAACAGGTTGCGTAGCACATCTTTGCGCCTACCATTTCTGACGCCAGAAATCAATGCAAAATTGAATTTTAGGGCCACTTTTATTAACATTGTGTATGTCTATCTACAGTCGTTTTTGAGTTATTGGCATTTTTTGAAAAATATATTGTTTTTTTTTTCTCAAGGGTAGTAGGCTTTGGAAACAATCATTTCATTTTAATTTTTATTCAAAAATCGTATTGCAATAATAAATAATAACAACAAAATAACAACAAATAAACAGATTAACAAAATAATTATTTCAATACAAATGCTCAATGTGTGCACCGTTTTCACTGACAGAATTTCGTCAACATTGTTCTTGTTCGTTAATAATAATTTGTTGGTGTTGTGTGTAATTAAATAAGAATCCAAAATTATTACAACTGTCTTTTGTTTCCATGGCATACTTGATGAAGTAAGGAATCTCTCGGCAAGATAAGGTATTTCTTGATTTTTATTGAATAACTCGATATGAGGTGAAGTTAGGTATAGGGAATGCTTAAGTAACTCACCCTAAAATTCAATTTTCTTTCGAATGGTGTGAAAAAAATAGTAGGTGCCATTTGAAAAAAATGACTTTTTGACAATTTTTGATTGCGACATTTGAAAATCGACTGCGCCCATATGGTACTAAATGGGACCACCGATGGGACATCAAAAGTTAGCCTGGACTTCCAGCTAATTGCTTCACAAATTTGGTTTCATAATTTTGAAAGGTTTGCGAGATACAAATTTGTTCGTAAACTACTACAGCGACAATTTTTTTCAAAAAATTCGACATATGTCAAAAATTGTAATAGAGAAGTTAACATAACTTAGGTTCTCTAAACTCAGAATTAGAAGACCAATCGAACCATGTAAAGAAAAATATAGGTTTCCATTTAAAATAAGAAAGTTGGTACCAATTTTTGGCACACCCTGTATAGTTGGAGGACTGATATTTTAGATAGAACGGGCATGATCGATTATGGCTGCATACCAAATTTCAAGTTCCTAATCCAACTGCAAGTTGAAAAACTTCTAATGAATGGCCTACGTGAATCACCTTGTATACACGAAGACGGAATATAAAGAGATTTTCGATGAAATCGGTGAAAGCTCTACCATTTCTACAATTTTTAAGATAAAAACCTTGAACTTTCATATATTACTTTTGAAGTAATGTATAAAAAGATCCAATGAGTGAAGACTCAAAAATTTATTTCTGGAGATGGACACTTCCAAAATATTTAAATTTTGAGAAAGTGATATTTGATATGTCTAATTAATAATTGGGAAGAAAACTATATTAGTTTTTGATTTTCACTTTATTTCTTGTCAACATGACAATTGTTTCGCCACACAGTGGCTTCTTCAGATATTGAGTACTGGTATACTAATTTTACAATCCACAAACTATATGGTTTTATACAATTTTGATGTAATCCTAATCTTAATTGCTAAGCGGAAAAGTACAATATAATTTTAATTACTAAATGGAAAGGTACATATAGTTCTAGGAAATGTATTGAATCTAATTTTAATAAGTAAATAAATTTAGTAAGGGAGATGAGTTTGTTTCAATTTGGTCATTTAATAAAATATCAGACGACTTTAGTTTATTTATTTCTAGAGATTCTAGTAAATCGAGTTTTAACCCTTTTTTCTCGGTGTGTAAAATTTTAAACTCTTCGTTGAACACGTGACCTACTTCTATTAGGTGGTTAGCATAAGTTGAGTCTGTTTTATTACTGATGTAACTTCTTTTATGTTCTGACAACCGTTTACCAAAATTTCTTCCTGTTTGTCCAATATATACCTTAGGACAAGCACCACAAGTCAACTTATAGACGCCTGATTTATTTTCTGATGAAATTTTGTCTTTTGCATTTTTTAAATGTTTTCCTATTGTGTTATTAGTTTTGAAAGCTACATTAATATTACGTTTTTTTAAAAAAGAGGAAGTTTTTTCTGTTGGGTAGCCAATGTAAGTGAGAACTTTGAAACAACAACACCTCAGCACATCCTCGCCAACACAAAATAGCAGCATACAACAGCATGATACACAGGCTTTTGACTGTCCCCTTATCAGAAGAAAATTATATCAAAGAACTACAAATAATAAAACAAATTGCATTCAACAATGGTTACAACCCAGAAGTAATAGACAATATCATTGTGAAAAAATCTTTCAATAAAGCCATTAAAGAAGTATATCCAACAATAAAAGATCAAAATAATAGTTTCAAAGTTCTCACTTACATTGGCTACCCAACAGAAAAAACTTCCTCTTTTTTAAAAAAACGTAATATTAATGTAGCTTTCAAAACTAATAACACAATAGGAAAATATTTAAAAAATGCAAAAGACAAAATTTCATCAGAAAATAAATCAGGCGTCTATAAGTTGACTTGTGGTGCTTGTCCTAAGGTATATATTGGACAAACAGGAAGAAATTTTGGTAAACGGTTGTCAGAACATAAAAGAAGTTACATCAGTAATAAAACAGACTCAACTTATGCTAACCACCTAATAGAAGTAGGTCACGTGTTCAACGAAGAGTTTAAAATTTTACACACCGAGAAAAAAGGGTTAAAACTCGATTTACTAGAATCTCTAGAAATAAATAAACTAAAGTCGTCTGATATTTTATTAAATGACCAAATTGAAACAAACTCATCTCCCTTACTAAATTTATTTACTTATTAAAATTAGATTCAATAAATTTCCTAGAACTATATGTACCTTTCCATTTAGTAATTAAAATTATATTGTACTTTTCCGCTTAGCAATTAAGATTAGGATTACATCAAAATTGTATAAAACCATATAGTTTGTGCATTGTAAAATTAGTATACCAGTACTCAATATCTGAAGAAGCCACTGTGTGGCGAAACAATTGTCATGTTGACAAGAAATAAAGTGAAAATCAAAAACTAATATAGTTTTCTTCCCAATTATTATCATGGATTTTCATCAAGTAACGGCCCAATCTGTTCAATGTCTAATTAAATTTAACCGCCTATTACTCTGTTTAAATCGCGTTATTCGATTTCTGTAGGTGCGATTTTTATAGCTTGAAATGTGTACTTTACGATGCTTCAAAATGCTTAAAAATTAAATTAACCCTCTTTTTTTACGAAAATAAAAGAAACATTTTCTCTGCTCCAAAATTCGTGAAACTAGAGGTAAAATAAATGTTAATAAGTTTTATTTAAAACATTATTTAGCATATATATCTATCGAATCTTTTTATACATTACTTCAAGAGTAATATGTGAATTTTTCAAGTTTCTATCTTAAAAATTGTAGAAATGGTAGAGCTTTTACCGATTTCATCGGAAATCTCTTTATGTTCCGACTTCATATATATGTACCATTCCTGCATACATTTATTTTTATATTTGAAAATATAATAATCCAATTGTCACATATTTCTTCTTTCATTTAAGCTTTGATGAGCTCAATTTCATTAATTAGTTCAAAAGTTACAACTAATTTAGTGTAGCGCATCCGAGACAAAAGAAATCTATCTACATTTTTGAACTTAATATACGTTTTTATACAGGGTGATTCGTGAGGAGAGGGTCGTACTTTACCAAAAGATAGAAAACATGATCTTAAATCCCCAAACAGTAATGGCTAGAGCGGCCCCGTTTTCGAATTACAGGGTGTTTTATATTTTTTGGAAGAATATTCTTTTCTCCATATATCTGTAATGCGTAAGCGGAATCCAATGAAATTTTGTATTTTGATTACAGTAGTCATTCACCATCCAATGTCTGGGATATTAATAAAATATCAGGACCGGACCCAGAATAAAAATATTTTCTTAGAAAATAACACTCTGTATACTGTTTATAAAATATTTGACATTAAAATATTAATTTACACCTGGAAAGATACAGCATCCCATAAAAAATCTTTTGGCACCATTTCATTGTTTAAATAAAAAAATTAAATTTTTGCGGGTTCAAATTTTTTTTTCTTTAAATGAGAAATTGAGAGAAAAAAGTCACTCTAGGTATTAACTACATATTATTTTTTTTCCCTATTTGCACTAGCAAAAGGTAGTGCAAATAGGGAGAATAAAAATTCATCACATATACTTGGTGAAATAAAAAAAAATATTTTGTAATGAATATGTAATTAATAAACTTAACAAAATAATAAATAATAAAAATTAACAATTTAACTAGAACATAAGAAATCAATCAAACTTACTAAATCCAATTAAATTATTTTGAATCACAGTCTATTTTCAAAGTGACCACCGCCAAATTCAATACATTTTCTTGATCAATTTCTCATTTCATTTACGCTTTTTCTAACAATCTCTAAATTGTTTTTAATTCGATTGCAAAAATGCTCAATTCTTGCAATCAGCTGCTCTCTGGTACTTACTTCTTCTTTATATACTTCAGTTTTTAAATAGCCCCACAAAAAATAGTCAAGGGGTGTGAAATCTGGTCATCTCGGAGGCCATGCAACGGGACCACCCCGACCAATTCACCTATTTGGATATTGTTCATTTAGATAGTTTCTGACTCGCACCGAAAAATGCGGGATAGCCCCATCATGTTGAAACCACATTCCTCTTGTGTTTACATTATTTAATAAATTTGTCAGGGTATGTTGTAAATAATCTAAATAATTGTCACCTTGACCTTCATACGAGGACGTACGAGATTATTATTGAACATCCCACACCACACATTTACAGAAAATCTATGTTGGGAATTCTATTTTCATGATTGAGGGAACGGTTCCAGTTTCAGAAACACTATATAAAATGTTTTATATTCTGGTACACGTTGATTTCCAAACCGGCGTCTGTATTCCCTTTCAGCAGCTTTTGCACTGCCATTGCAATATCCATAGACAAAAACCATATTTGCGTATTCTCTACTTGTGTACGTAAACGGCATGATTTAGAATTATTACAAGACAATATTGTAACCAGTAAAAGCAACAGTGGTGACGTGACACTGCTTAATTACAATATGACTGATTTTTGACAGGTACCTACTTGATTATTAAAAAGTACGTAGCCATAACTTTTAAAACAAATGTAATGGCAAGACTAGATGATTGTAACAATGAATTACTCTTGCAATAAATTGAACCCTCAACAATTTAATTTTTTTATTTAAACAATGAAATGGTGCCAAACGATTTTTTTATGGGAACTTGTATCTTTCTAGGTGTAAATTAATATTTTAATGTCAAACATTTTATAAACACTATACAGAGTGTTATTTTCTAGGAATAAATTAAAAATATTTTTATTCTGGATCCGGCCCTGATATTTTATTAATATCCCATGCATTAGATGGTGAATGACTACTGTAATCAAAATACAAAATTTTATTGGATTCCGCTTACGCATTACAGATATATGGCGAAAAGAATATTCTTCCAAAAAATATAAAACACCCTGTATTTCGAAAACGGAACCGCTTTAGCCATTACTGTTTGGGAATTTAAGATCACCTCAATGTTTTCTATCTTTTGGTAAAGTACGACCCTCTCCTCATGAATCACCCTGTATATAAAATTTCCCCTTCTATCGCCTAGTGCTATTATCTTCTTGATACTTTTTTATTTTTCGAGTTATTGTCCAAAAACCGAATTTCGGCCAATATTTTTTATTTTTTAGGGGTCGCCGACACTTCGCAGCTGTAAACTTTTTTTTATTGTATTCTACACCAACAAAAATACATTTCAGCCATATAGCACTTAGTGACCGGATTTTATCAATTTTTGCCTCTAACAACTGGGCTATTATGTCTAATTCCAAGTATAATACCCTCATAAGACCCCAAATTGACCTTATGGAATCATTATTGGGACCTCATAAGAGGTAACCGATGGAGGATTAATTTAAAAAGAATAATTGGTTCGGATTCTCTGAACAATTCTGAAAAGGCGACTACATTTTCACTATTCTATCTCTTTACGAAAAAAATGTCTTTTTACCACAAGAAATATTATACTGAAAGTTTTATGGTCTTTGAGGCACGTGTTGATAACAACCGATTTTGCTCAAATTTTGGTAGTGAGCAAAAAATCTATTTTTCACAAGTACAAAGGAGTGTGGCTCCTTCTGCACAAGGCACTTCCAGATCCTTCAGAAATAAGGGTGTCTTATTACCTGTGATGTGGTGTGTTACTACTGCTAAAACATTGATCAATAAAAGAAATATTGTGAAGAAATATTTGATCCACGTTGCTCGTAATTTCTCCATTTCTATCTGTTATCAAAATAGCACTGACGTTGCCTTGCCTCATGCTGACTGAATTAAAATGTAACAACGCAGATTTATCTCCTGTTTATTTGTCTATTAACAGTAACTTATCCTAGAATTATGAATTGTTATTAATATCTTTATATAAACATCAATATCAACAATACATTTTTATTTACTTTCTTAGTAGGTGAGTGTAAATATTTGAATCGGCATAATTGTGAAATATGTTATCTTCCAACCCGTGTGGTAATCATTAAAATAGCAATTTTAGTCAATTGAGATAATAATAGAAATCATAATCCATAACAATGATGTTATTTACCCCAAACCAAAAAAATACGCGTTCTTATTCATTGACAAACATGTTTTCTTCATATTAAATGACGTATCTGTTGATAAGGAGATTTAACAATGGCAAAACGCATTCATGTATAAATTGAGGTCGTTTTAGGCAAAATACAAACAATGGGGGTTAACTGACGTCATTAATGTGATATATTTATAAACACACCTACATTTTATTATGTCAACATTTCCCCTTCCTCTTTAGAGCTGGTGCTAATAGCTGTTCACTGGTCCGTATTTGTTGATGATATTTTTTTGCGTCAAGTTTTTAAATTTAAATAATTTGGAAAAATTCAGTATGGGTTAATATTGTTGCGTGTTTTCCACCCTTTAGGAAACACCCTGTATGAATCCATGGGTTCTAAAATAATTTCAATAAGAGATAAACACTACCACTTTATTTAATAATTTACTGACTACACAATACTTGAAAATAACCTTTACACTTTATTTACTTCTTATTTAACTAACTTTTAACCGAACGTGTCACTTCTAAATAAACTTTTTCTTAATAAAACTTTCCCTTCTGCGCCGGTAATCGCGCCTTATATACTATGAAACTAACTCTAGATTGATCCAGACTCTTCTCCACCACACTCTAGAAAAGTCCATGGCTCTTTCTACAAGTTTCGAGTCACTCACTATAGGTACCTATAGGCGTATCAATTTCCAGTTTCAAGGGGGTGCAATACATAACAATATATTCTTTAACATTTTGGTCTCTTGTAATTTTTTTGTAACGTACATATTTTCCGCGTTTTCAACAGTTTTTCACGATCAATAATGTACCTAAATTTTTTTATGACAAAATGTATATAATATTTGAAATTTTAATTAATTTATACATATTTTAATAGAAAAATATCCGGCATAAAAAAATCTTTTAGTTGAAAAATAGAATTTCAGAGATTACATACAGGGTGTTTCATGGGGAATTGTACATACTTCAAGGGGCGGTAGAGGACCACTCGGGTATTCAGGAACGACCATTGGAATTGTCTTGTTGCTCTTAATTTCTGATATACAGGCTGATAAACTAATTTTGGTCTAAAACTATTTCGGCCAGAATGTCCACATTATTGATCCTATTTTGTTTAAATTTTAGACACTTTATACACTTATCACAGTTGATAGATCGCTATTATATATATATTTTTTAAATTCCATTGCTGGACATTTTTAATTTGATTTTTCCGATTCGTGTAAAAATGATCACCATGTAATATTTTTTTTAACATTCAGGTGCCAATTATAAACTTTCATACAACACTAAACATAAACATGTAATTAGATTTTTGTCGCACCTAGCTACACTTTCTTTGGAATTAAAAAAAAATCGGTAAAGGTATTTACACAGAACTTCCCTCGTTATTTGTGCATGGCGGTCACTCTAAAAAATTAATAATTACGAAATGACATTGAGAATAATAATAATCGGAATATAGTTATTGCTATTATTATAAAGAAAAAAAATATACAGATTGCTCATCCAACAGCAAAAGTTTAATACTAAATAGCAGGTTCCACATATGGCAGGCTTGCGCAAATACCTTTACAACTGTCCACCATGACTGAATTATTTCTTGGGATGACCACCCTGTACATTTTTCAATAAAAGTATAATAGGTGCATATGCCTGATATTATTGCCATCTGTCACAGTTTCAATCCAACATTCACGTAATGGAGTTTCTTCAGAAATAGGTTTAAAATGTCAAACGTAGAAATTTTAAATTTGAGCAAAAAGGAAAGTTTCCTTCTATTCTATTCCTTCTATTCTACAGTAGTGATAAAAAAAGTTTAAAATTTAAAAATAGTATATATTTTTTTAAATAGGTTTAGAATGCTATGAAACGTGAACATTTTAAATTTGAGTAAATTAAAAAAAAATCAATCTATTTTAGTATTAAAAACTTTTTGAAAAATTTTTTTTAATTTTTCAAAAGCATTTTTAAATTTGTTTGAATAGTTTGATAATGCCATGGAAACGTGGATAGTTTAAATCTGAACAAAGAAAAAAAATCTTAGTGGTAAAATTTTTAAAAAATAGTAAAAAAAAATTCTAATTTTTCTTCTAAATAGATTTAGAACGCTATGAAACGTGGAAATTTTAAATTTGAAGAAATAAAAAATTTTCCATCTATTTTGGTGGTAAAAATTTTTCAAAAATGTTGGTAAAAAAAAATTCAATTTTTTTTTTAATCAGGCTTAAAAATTTTTTTAATTAGGCTTAGAATGCCATGAAACGTGGAAATTTTAAATTTGAAGAAAACATTTTTTCATCTTGGTAATTTTTTTTTTCTGAAATAGGTTAAGCGTGTCATGAAACGTGGAAAATTTAAATTTGAACAAAAAAAAATTTTTCATTATTTATTCCCTTTATTCGGTCCACCCTGTATATTTTCCAGTGAAATTTCTACCATTTCTTCGCTGACAGTAGCGTTAACTACCTACCAAATTTGACTGCTCTCCGTCAAGTAGTTTTTTAGTAAATGCACCAACAGACAGACAGACTGACGGAATTGAAAAACCTATATTTTCGTAATCTACGTGTTCTGAAACGTCAAAATCCGAAAAAATCTCGGAGGGTGATTTTTTCTCGAATACAATACTTCCCTTAGGTATGCGAGGGAAGTAAAACTTTGGTTTTAAATTTTTTGTCAATATTGAACATTATTTAGGTACTTAGTTTAAATTGACCATTTTTAAACATTTGGACAATTAATGTAAGTAAATAAAGCTGTTTTTCTTCAAATTTTCCTTTTCGTCAAATTCAATCGCTTCTAAAAAAATCAACAAAGGTGCGACAAAATATCTAATTACGCATGCATATGTTTAGTGATATATGGACTTTTATAATTGGCACCTGAATGTTAAAAAAAATATTACAGGGTAATCATTTTTACAGGAATTGAAAAAATCAAATTAAAAAAGTCCGGCACTGGAATTTAAAAAAAATTATAATAGCAATATATCAACTGTGATAAGTGTATAAACTGCCTAAAACTTAAACAGAAGCCGATTAATAGTAAGGACGTTCTGGCCAAAATAAATTCAGATCAAAATTAGTTTCTCTCAGAAATTAAGAGCAACAGAAAAAATTTCAATAGCCGGGCCTGAAAACCCAAGTGTTCCTCTACCGCTAGTGGAATTATGTACAGGTCCTCATGAAACACCCTGTATATGCATTTTGTGTTTAGGTACATTTTTGATCGTGAAAAACTGTTGAAAACTCGGAAAATATGCACGATACAAAAAAATTACAAGAGATCAAAATTTTAAAGAATAAACTTAGTTCTCTATACGTATTTTTCCACATTTTTAAATTTTCCGATAAGGGTCTTTTTTCATGTTTTTCCGAAAGAACTTGGACCGAGTGCACTTTGTGAAAAAATATAGGAGAAGTCTTGTATTTTACTAATACATTCACCAGAATTTTTCTGGATTTTTCTCGTCACATTTTATTCCCCCTCTCCCCTTTTTGGAAAAATCCGAATCGCTATATCTCAGAAAATACGCATTTTTTTCAAAAAGAGGAAACTTTCTTTTGGAGTTTGATCTAGTTATCAAGATGAACAGAATCCATAGAGTTTCCATCAATAGGTAAACTTTTTCAAATAAATAATTTATGTAATAATAACTTTATTATTAGCAAGTTTCGTTATTTTGCGAACTAACTGTGTAATATATAAAATGCTCTTACCCGCTCACTTTTTTGAAGTTTTATCACATCCTTCATAGTAATGTCTCGTTGCTCAACTCTGAATTCCTTCCACTGTTCACATAATTGGATAATAGACTGTCTGGTGACTCCAGGAAGGATGAGTCCATTTAAGGGAGGCGTTGCTAATACTTTTTCTGAAAAGGAAACAAAGATTTAGGTTTATATCGTGATGATTCCAGTATTTTCAATGCGTAATTTTAGCAAATAACCTTGATTTAATTGAAGAATGGACCAGGCCTATTGAAGAATTGAAATCTGCGGGTAATTTTTTTACCATTCATATGTAATTATTTTGTAACTTGCTTCACTTTAAGAACATTTCGGAGTGTAAAATCAATAAACACGGTTTTTTTACATTTTTTCAATTTTAATCGTCATTAATTAAAAAATGTCGAAAAATGGGTACTTATACAAAATTTCTAGTATATCAAGTATTAAGGTCAGTACCTGTACCTGAGATCGAGACAAAGTCGAGATCTCCAAAACATCTGAAACTAGTAAAACACTTAATGATCGCAGTGCTTATGGCGTTTTATGCACGCTCAAATATTGAATAAATTCAATTAAAACTAAAAAAAAATATTTTGATAATATATAAAACAAACAAGTCGTACATGAACAAATTTTCGCTTTGGTTGCTCTGAGACCGAATATTTGTCGTCAAGTGCCATGCTGTCATTATAAATTTCTAAAAGGTAAGATATTTTCCACAAGTTAAGCTTCTTATAAGTAAGTTATGATTCAAGAAAGTGACGATTCAGACTTGGAAAACGCTTGGCAAGTAGGATGCTCAGCCATAATTCTCGAGGAAATCGAAAGAGAGATACGATAAAACCTTCAAGCTATGCTCAACTTGCTATATCAAGAAAAATTTGGAAAATATCATAGAAAAGGCAATGCTAGTCTATTTTGTTTCAAGAAATGAAACCCTAAAGCCTCCAGGAAGCTTATGAGCTGAATACCCTATGCTCAAATCCACAATTTTTTTTTATAAAGCTGTTGATATTGTTATGTATTACACCGCCTTGAAACTGGAGATTGTACGCCTATGCCTAATAGTGAGTGACTGGAAACTTGTAGAAAGAGATAGATTTTTCTAGAGTGTGATGGGAGAAGATTCTTGATTGATCTAGAGGCAACTTCAGAGTATATAAGGTGCGATTACCGGCGCAGAGGGAGAAGTTTATTAAAAAGGAAGTTTACCAAAGTGAAATTAACAGCGAGAAAGTGAGGTTAAATATCAAGTAAACAACGTGTAAAGGTTATTTTGAAGTATTGTATAGTCAGCAAATTATTAAATAAAGTGTTAGTGTTTATCTCTTGTTAAAATTATTTAGAACCTACGGATTCATACAGGATGTTTCCTAAGAGGTGGAAATACGTAACAATATTTCAAAATATGCTACGTTAATTGCTTTTCTTAAGCGGAAAGATATTGGACATAAAGCGAAAAAATCAAGAACCTTTACCAGAGAACACATGTACAAGTTATTAAATATTTTTTCTGATGAGGTCTATTTAAATAAAAAAGTAAGAATGTAGTCCAATAATTATAAAGATTTCCATAACAAAAAATGTTATCTGAGATTTTCCTTGAATAACTGTTAGTGGAGGGACTATACATCACAAAACCACAAAAATCAATTTTGAGGGTACCGCGCAACCCCCCCAAAAAACCACCCCTTCGGTGAAAAGAGCCTTATTTTACTGAGAACTTGTTAACCGTTGAAGATACAAAACAATTGCTTATCATAAAAAAGAAACCTTGACTAATTGCCTAAAAAAAGTCCTCTTGTAATTGTATATGCTATGGTTTTTGAGAAAATCGATATTGACAAAAATTGCAAAATTTGTATTTTTAATGCGCGCGAATTTTCGTATATTTGAAATTTTTAGCGCGCGGCCTATAGAAAAAATTGAATTGCTCGAAAACCAAATATGCTAGGAAGAAAAATCAAAATGGGTTTTAAAGGGGATATAAAATACTCTTTTGTGTTTCCATTTTTGATGCCTATTGATATCTATTAGTATATAAAAATAACAATATAATATAGTTACCTCTTGATTTTTTGTACTTTTAACTATTCACAGGCCCATAAAAATAACTTACTTTAATATAAGTTATAAATGCATTATCTTTTAGTTCAAGGTAGTACTTCAGTGCAGGAAAAGTTAGGAATAAAAATATTCACATTTACAAATTTATCAGTATGTTGAAGTTAGCCAAATTTTGGCCATTTTTTATTGTTTCCTAAAAATAAAAAAAGACTCAAACATCTTGAAAATTTTGACCAAAATGTTTTTTGTTTATATGTCATAACTATTATTTTTGGCTAACTTTAATATGCTGCTAAATTTGTAAATATGAATATTTTTATTCCTAACTTTTTCTGCATTGAAGTACTACCTTGAACTAAAAGTTAATGCACTTATAATTTATAGTCAGTTATTTTTTATGGGCCTGTGAATAGTTAGATGCACAAGAAATCAAGAGATAACTATATTATATTGTTATTTTTATGCACTAATACTTTTTTTTAGGCAATTAGTCAAGCTTTCTTTTTTATAATGAGCTATTTTTTTATTTCTTCAACGGAGTTGTCAATAAAATAAGTCTTTTTTCACCGAAGGAGTGTTTTTTTTGGGGGGTTGCGCGGTACCCCCAAAACTGATTAAAAATTGATCTTCAGGTTTCTATATTTATTAGTTTACTTAATGCCTCCTTAGTGATCGGTAAGTAATTAGTTACGGATCACTAATTTGTAAATGTCACACAAATATTTTAATCAAACCAGTAAAGGTGTCAAATTACCTGAGCGTGCAAAAACAATATAAAGGCTGTATGATTATGACTATTTAAATAAATAAAGAAAAAATGCAACTCCTTCCAAACGATACCATTCTTATCTGTAGGACAGTTTTTGGATGAAAAATTCTCTGGAAGGTAGATTGTAAGGAAAGATTCTACAGAATCGCCAGTAATATCTCCGGGTTGATCCCTTGAATCTTTTCCTGTGGGGTCAGGCAACACTTAAATGACATGCCCTTCCGGAAGAAGAAAATCACGTGTTATTTTTTCATTATTAATTTAAATGGGCACAAACACTGGGTTGGGCTGCTTGCAATGGGTCACTTTGTAGACGAATAACTTACTGAATTGTATAGGTTTCATCGGGGCTATAAATTACGCGGAAATTTTGATTTAATTTGATGCATTAGCTATTTATAGTCCAGTCGTCGTAACTTTTTTTTGGTCAGAAATTTAAAACAGCAATTTTATTCTTATAGGAAAAATTGCGCTGAATGAGATGGTGACGTTAAAAAAATTATGAAGCACAGGCTTCATTGTTAAACAATGGTTTTTAGACAAAATTTTCGTTTTTTGATGTTTTTTGACTTTTTAACGAGACCGGGTGCGTTGGACAAAAAAATTCAAGATAAAAAAATGAAAATTTTATCAATGCGCGTTGTTTGAGACTTGTAGCGACCTTTTATCTATGACCGTTCAATGTTATAAACAAATTGAGGGCTCTAAATTATTTTTTTTTCTGTTCCACAAAAGGTCATACGGATAATTTATTCTGGTCGAAATGTTGCATTTTGTTCATAGAATTTACAGTTTTTTGTTTGTGTCGATATCTCGCGTATTTTGCAATTGTTTAAACAAATAAGCTAATTTGTTTATAAAGGATTTGAAACACGATTTGCTTAGTAAACAAATGAAATATCTCAGCACAGAACCGTCGTATCGAAATGCAATTATCAGCAAATCAAAGATAATAAAAAAAAAGAAAATTGTGAGCCTAGATAGACCTCGGTCCGTTAACTAGAACCAGAGATATAGATGATTTTGCGTTTACCACTGTCAATTGTTTAATAATAATTTTTTTTGAAAAAAATCTATATTTTATTATTAATTTTGAAGACGGAAATTGAAACCGATTGTCTCAAAGAAGCGGCGATTGAAAAGATATTAAACATAAGTGATGAAATAGAAAAACTGCCCAAAATTGAAACCGATTGTTTCAAGGAAACGACATACAGGGTGAGCAAACTCTCCCTTCGGACCTTTTTGCTCATAACGCGCAAAAAAATAATAATAATGGTGATAATAATAATACTGTTACCGCGAGATAGGGCCTTCCCCAGCAACTCCACCGTAGATGGTTATGTACTTGTGGAGCGGTTAATAAATAAAAAAGAAGAAAGGGAAAAAAGGGGAAAAAATACAAAAATAAAATAAAAAATGAAAGCTGCTAGATTCGGAGACACAAGAAGCAGAAAACTTAGAAGAAGAAAAATAAGGAAAGGACGATAGATGGAAACTTAAAAGAAGCATGGAAACTGAAAAGAAGCATCTCGCAAACAACTGCACCACACCCCAGCCGATGATGACAAATGGAAACTTATTAGAAGCATGGAAACTTAAAAGAAGCATCTCTCAAACACATACACTTCCCATCCTATATTCCCACCCCATGCGCCATGCGGCTCTCGCTGCTGACAACAAGCATGTCTAATGTCCAACCCGGCGTATGCAGCTGGTCCGGCGGTATATAAAACATCCGAGATTTGGTTCCGGCACGCGGTTTGGCCGTCCGTTGGGCGTATTCGACGGACGATCAGGCTGCGTGTTGGAACGAACCTCCATGGATGCCCGGAATTGGCAGCAATGCCCACCATACGCTGGCAAATCAATCAATCAATCAATCAAAAAATATTGTAACAACATAAAGTTAATACATCAAACTAACTAGTTTTCAATTGTCACAAAAATCCATTGGTTTTTTCATATTTTTTTTACTTTTATAACAATTAATTTATGAACGCCGTAAACATTCTTTTAGTGTTTACGCTCCGAATGACTTGGACAGTAACGACTTTGTATATATAAAATTCAAAGCCCGCTTTGTTTTAAATGCGCTGTAAGTGGTTTAAAGTGGTTTAAAGAGTCATTTAAATGTATTTTTATTTTATTTCTTAATCTTTTTAAGTTTAATTATTTTTTTTATACAGGGTGTTCCTTAATAAGGTACTAATATTTCAGGGTGTGATTCATTTTATGAAGAAAAGTTCATATGAATATAAGTTCGCAACGGCTTAAATTTTTTGCTAAAGGGTCTTGAATTTTTTTTTAAATAGTCTTAGTCGTACGCCACTGACATTTTTCCGTGTGGATATTTTTCCTGAGTAGCCTGATTAACTCTACTTGAAAAGTGCCTCTTGCATTTTTCTCGTCAGACGCACAGTTCTTGACGGAAACGGTTGAATTCAAACTAATTAATTACGCTAGTTACTCGGAGCTTAAACACTAAAAAATGGTGTACGGCTTTCATAAATTAAGTGTTATAAAAGCAAAAAATGAATGAAAGAATCAATTAAAAACTTGTTAGTTTATTATATTAACTTTATGCTCTCACAAGATTTTTTTTCAAAAAATTAATTAATAAAACAATTGACAGTCGTAAACGTAAAATAGTCTATATCTCCGGTTCTAGTAAACGGATCGAGATCTATCTAGGCTCAAAATGTTCCTTTTTTATTATCTTTCATTTGCCGACAATTGCATTTCAATACGACGCGACGTTTCTGATATATTATTTGTTTGCCAAGCATTTTTTTTAACCTTGGCGGGGAGATAAAAAAAAGAAAAAGGTACAAGACCACACAGAAATGGTAGTTTTTATCAATATTTATCGATTGTCATGGGTGGAGATTGCAAAAAAATGCAATGGAAAGTCGCAACAACGCAAAAACGTAAACAAATTAGCTTATCTGTTTAAATAATTGCAAAATACGCGAGATATCGGCACAAACAAAAAACTGTAAATTCTATGAACAAAATGCGACACTTTGACCATAATAACGTATCCATATGACTTTTTGTTGAACAGAAAAAAAAATGTTAATTTAGATCCCTTAATTTGTTTACAACAGTTAAACGATCGAAGATCGCTACAACAATGCTTTCAAACAACGAGTATTGATAAAGTAAAGAAACCTCAAAAAATGAGAGTTTTCGCTGAAAATCATTGTTTTTAACAATGAAGCCTGTGTTTTATATTTTTTTTAATATCACCGTGTTCTGCACAACATTTTTATATAAGAAAAACAAATTGCTTTTTAAATCTCCGACTAAAATCGATGATTTTGACTTTACGACGACCGGCCTATTAATTTAAGCTGAATCTGTTAACAAAAATTCAATTAATGAACACTGGCACAACTTACCTCCGTCATCATTAATATAAAACATAAATATATTCATAGTTCCCACTTCAGTGACTTGATGGTCCGGCCCGTATAGCCACAAAACTTGCTGCCGACCTTTCGTGGATGCGATGCGCTGGACTCTAAACGTGGGACCATAGTTCGAGCCCATTTTTTGGTCGCCGCACCCACCAGGCCAAGCCCTCGTGTATCTAGGATCAGCTAGAAGCGAAATGGAATCGTTGTTTCCCTGAAAGTAACCACCAACAGGGCATAATATTGTGTAAAGGAGGGCGGAATCTGACTGGCCGACGCCTAATGTTCCCTGAAACAATGTGAATAAGCTACAATTTGCAAATGAAGTTAGATAATTAAATTATTAATCAGGATGGAACGTTCCCGAAAGTAGTGTTGATGGTTTTTAACCACAGAATTCAAATGCGGACGATGCCTTGCACTTTTTTATATTAATGTCCATCATGTTTCACCACAAGACAGAGCAGACTATTGTTTCGTATTACTATGGACGTCCCTTGCTTTAATTAGATTTAGAATTAGAGGATAATGTGCTTGTTAGCTATAGCTAGGAAGATATTCTTGCACATTTCTACATTCTCACTTTTATCTCTTGAGATATTTGCCCTCAAATATTTCAACTTTTTTGTTATCGTCACCTGACGTGATGTTTTGACCCCATCGGTTTGACCTACTTTGATTTAGAATTTTTGTCAATCTGTGTTTACTGATAACCCCACTCCTTCGGATTATCTACCAAGCATATACTTCTTTTGCATCTATTATTGACTATTATATTTCTGTCATTGACTCTGGCATATGTTACGTAGGATATTTGGTCAATTAATAGCCAACTTCTCTTAAACGCCCTTAATAACAAAATTAATCGGTGACCATTCCATCGCCCTGCTTTAAATCGTGTATGTTTAATTTTTCCGTAAGCTCATTTTGAGGTGTATTACTTAATTTAAAAAGTTATGTCAATGATTAATAATAGTTATTAATCAAATGCTCTAAAATTATTCACGTCGGAGATTTGGTTTCAATTTTAATAAAGAAAAAAAAGTTGAGCAGGCTCTTGCACTGTTTCGCGTTCAACTGTTTTTATTTCTTTAGTAGACTACTCATCTAGTTCCACGATTGCAAGAATATGAACCTCTGGTCATTAAATTGGTAATAATATGGCAAGATTTTTCATCCAGAGTCATCTACATTTTTTCGCGTGAATATTGTCCAAATGCTTCACTTAACTGAATTTTACAAGGTCAGAGTCTTACAAACTGTATTAAAAATTTTAGAAACATGATGTGAAGAAATTCATGAGGTTTATTTAAATTATCCTTTTCATTTTTTTTAAGTAATATTTTGAGGATTACATTAAAAACGTAGGAGAACGAAATTAAAAGTCTAAAAAGCGACCTATGGATGATTGATGACATATTGACTGCTCGCTTTCATTTAATTGATCAACTCTGTGTTTTACACGCTTAAGAAATGAAGAGAAGGAAAGAGGCAAGAAGCTCAAATACTGGTATCGATCAATCTAAGAAATCTAAGATATAATATTGAGGTTGCTAAAATAGCAAGAGATACGGTAGTGGAAGAGCGAGTAGCATCAAATAAAACTAATTCAAACTACATGCATCTTTTCGTATGTATCCGCTGGGGTGGGGCGCTACTATTCACGAAATTTCAGTTTTTACTACTAAAAGTTGTAATAGCAAAACGAAGTTGCTATAGTTGACTAAGTCGTTTTCCAAACAAAACATAGTGTTATGAATTACACCCCCTTGGAAAAGGAGATGGTACGCCTATGCCTCTGATGGTGACTGGAAAGGCTCTAGAAAGAGCCAAGGACTTTTCTAGCTTATGGTTGGAGAAGATTCTGGATTGATCTAGAGCTAATTTCGGAGTATATAAGGCGCGATTACCAGCGCGGAGGAGGAAGTTTATTTGAGAAGTGACACGCTCGGTAAAAAGTGAGGTTAACTATTAAGTAAACAAGTATTGTAGTCAGTAAATTGTTAAATAAAGTGTTAGTAGTGTTTAATCTCTTGTTAAAATTATTTAGAACCCACGAATTCATACAGGGTGTTTCCTAAAAGGTGGAAATCCGTAACATTTTGGTGTCGGAAGCGGAATTTTAACAAGAGGATTTTCCGGAAGTGTTGAGAAGACTGGGACAGTATTCTCGGAGTTTGTGCTAACACAGGGAGGACTAATTTACTGGACATTGTTCGAGGATTAATTTCGAACAGGAAAATAGTGTCAAGTGCGTTTTTAGACATTGTAGAACATTTTTGTTGGACATTAGTGGTTAAGTGATAAAGACTCTGAACAAGACTTTCGTGTAGTTATTAAGTGCATTTTCGTGAACTTTCTAGAACTTTTCTATTTGGACAGTAGTTTAAATAAAAGACTTTCTCGTACTGTTTTGCGATTTCTCTGGACAGTTCCATTACCGATAGTGACGTAATTATTAAATTTATTTGATTTCATCATAATTATATGCCGGTAACAACCAGAAGCATGGCATCCGAACAACAAATGCAGGACTTTATGGCCCAAATGCAAAAGATGATGATGGATCAGGAAAGGAAGCGCCAGGAAGAGAAAGAAGAACAGGAAAGAAAAGAACAAAAACGTCAAGAAGAATTAAGAAAAATCTTTGAGGATCAAGAACGAAGACGTCAAGAGGAGAAACAAGAAGAGGAGAAACGACGTCAAGAGGAAAAACAAGAAGAGGAGAAACGACGTCAAGAGGAAAAACAAGAAGAGGAGAAACGACGTCAACAGGAAAAACAAGAGGAGGAGAAACGACATCAAGACGAAGAGAAACAACGTCAGGAAGAATTGAGAAAAATCATGCAAGACTTGGACATTAAACAACAAGAAGAAAGAGACGAACTAAGGAAAATTATAGAGACGCAACAGAGTGCCATATTTTCAGTCGCCGAAGACTTAAAAATAAAGTCGAGCAAGAAGTAAGTGAAGTCAAAGAAAAAGTAGATAGGGTTGAAGGAAAAATGGACAAGGCCGAGGTAAAAGTAAATAAGGTCGAAGAAGAAGTTGGTGAAGTCAAAGTGAAAGTAAACAAGTTCGAAGAAGAAGTCAAAGAGGAAATAGACCAGCTTAAACGACAGTTGAGGGATAGAGGAAACCAGCAAGTGGGGTCATCAGGCCAGCGATTAAAAATTCCCTCCTTTGACGGTCAAGGTTCCTGGATGACTTACAAAACACAGTTTGAGGCAGCAGCGAGTGCAAACAACTGGAATGACGAAGAGAAGGCTAAGGCATTAATCGTAGCTTTAAGAGGCCAAGCATTGGAATTGCTCCAGACAATTCCGGTAGACCAACAACGGAATTTTAGAGTTTTAGAAGCCGCCTTAGATCTACGATATGGCGATCAACACCTTGCTCAAGTATACCAGACCCAGCTGAAAGTGCGCGTTCAGAAAGCTGGAGAGAGTCTGCAAGAATTTGAAGCTGCGGTGGAAAGACTGGCACACTTAGCATACCCTAATGCACCAAAAGAATTTAAAGAGCAATTGGCAGTGGGGGCATTCCTAGACGGGATAAGGGACGAGGAGATCAGACGAGTCCTCAGGCTATCCCGACATAAAAGTAGTAGTGAAGCCTTGGTGCATGCACTAGAGGTAGAAGCCGTCTATAGGGATACTCCAAAGTCAAGAGTACGGGCTATGACGCTGGAAGAATCGCAGTCAGAAAGAGAGAACCAGAACCCTATGTTGGCCGATATACATAAAATGTTCAGTCAATTACTGGCTAAATTCAATCCTCCAAGAAGACAGGAAAACCAACAAAATAGAGAAAAGCCAAGTGGGGGTATTAAATGCTACAACTGCGGCAGGATGGGACATATGAAACGAGACTGTCGACAGCAGAACTCGGACAGACGAGTAAATGCTGTAAATGTAGAAGAGCAGCAGGAAAACTAAAGATAGCCAGCACTAAGGGGGCTGTGCTGGCTAGGGAACACGGTGCCCCCAGAGAAATAAAGATTTCCCAGCTGCGAAGAATTCCAAGTAGTCTGCTGTTGCAAGGATATGTGAATGGAAGAAAGTGTGTGTTTACTGTTGACACAGGCGCTACGTCATCAATAGTGCGGCCAGGGTTTATATCAGGCTTGCAGATTAAGAAGAAGCAAAATGAACTAATTATTCGGACAGCCACGGGAGACAGGGCTGCAGTCCATGGAGAGGTCAATTTGGAACTGCAAGTTGGACGATTGAGATTCAATTACAAGGTCATTGTGGCTGACATTACAGATGATTTCATTTTGGGACTGGACATCATGGAAGAGAAGAGGTTTATTGTTGACGTAGGGGAGCGAGTCTTGAAAATTGGGAATGAGGAATTTATCCTGGCAACCGCAGATGACCAATTCCGTAAAGCAAGGCTAGTGACAACAAAGACGATTACGATTCCTGCTCATTCGGAACAGATCATCGATGCTGCCTTGGAAGGGAATCCTGGAGGCTACCGTGTTGGCCTGGTGGAAGGTGACGAATCGATTAAGTCCCTAACCAATATTGTTGTGGCAAGAACTTTAACCCGGACTAAAGATAAAATCCCAATTAGAGTCGTCAATTTAAATTCCCATGCAGTAACAATTAAAGAAGGCGAACCGATTGGCTCCTATGAACCGGTTATGTGGGTAGCAAGGTGCGAAGAACAAACAGAGGGAAATTCATCTACAAATATAGACCAGGAAGTTTTGACCTTGCTGAGTTCCCAGTTGGAGCATTTATCTAAGGATGAACGAGAGGAGGCGATCAAGTTCCTGGAAAAGGAAAGTTCAGTATTTGCTAAAAGTACGGAGGCCCTTACAAAAACAGATATAGTCCAGCATCGGATAAATACTGGTGACTCACCTGCTATTCGACAACAACCTAGGAGGCTTCCACTAGCAAAACAAGAAGAAGCCTCGGCAATGATAGATAAGATGCTACAAGATGGAGTCATTGAGGAGTCAACGAGTCCCTGGTCATCGCCAGTAGTTTTGGTTGCCAAAAAGGACGGAACGTTAAGATTTTGTGTCGATTATCGGAAATTGAACGATGTGACGAAGAAAGACAGTTACCCATTACCCCGGATTGACGACACGTTAAGTACATTGGCAGGCTCACGATGGTTTTCGACGTTAGACCTTAGGAGCGGTTATTGGCAAGTTGGGCTTCATCCTGATGATAAGGAAAAGACAGCATTTTCAGCAGGCAGTGGTCTTTACCAATTTACGGTGATGCCTTTTGGACTTTGCAATGCTCCAGCCACGTTTGAACGATTGATGGAATTTGTACTACGAGGGCTAACCTGGAAGACGTGCCTGGTTTACCTTGACGACGTGCTGGTTATGGGACGAAACTTTACAGAACATTTGAAAAATCTTCAAGAAGTATTTGGACGAGTAAGGAATGCACACCTGAAGTTGAACCCGAAGAAGTGTTTACTATTTCAGAAAGAAGTTAAATTCCTTGGGCACGTAGTGTCTTCAGAGGGAATACAAACGGATCCCGATAAAATTTCTGCCGTACGAGATTGGCCAAGGCCATCTAACGTTCATGAAGTACGAAGCTTCCTTGGCCTTTGCACTTATTATAGACGCTTTGTGGAAGGGTTTGCAGACATTGCGAAGCCATTACACCGGCTAACAGAGGAGAAAGTTCAGTACCAGTGGACACCGGAGTGTGAAACAGCATGGAGAAAATTGAAGGCAGCTCTATGCACTGGTCCTGTACTGGCATACCCACAACAGAATGGACTTTTTATTTTAGATACAGATGCCAGCAATTCTGCGATTGGTTGTGTGCTGTCTCAAATTCAGAACGGAGAGGAAAGAGTGATCGAGTACTTCAGCAAGGTGCTCTCCAAACCAGAACGAAACTATTGTGTAACCAGGAAAGAGTTATTGGCCATCGTCAAATCAGTGGACCATTTTCATAAGTATCTCTACGGGCGACATTTCAAAATCAGGACCGACCATGCTGCGTTGAAATGGCTGTTGCAGTTGAAAACCCCGGAAGGTCAACTGGCTCGTTGGATAGAACGGCTGCAACAGTACGACTTTAAAATCGAGCATCGACCAGGAAGATCTCATAAGAACGCAGACGCATTATCTAGAAGACCATGCAAGGACGACTGCAAGCACTGCCGCCACGTGGAAAAACAGCAGGGCATGGGAGTAGTCAACACTATTAAAATAGACGTTCCGGATGATTGGACAACTGAAGCCCTGAGACAAGAACAACTGAACGATGCAGAGATTGGGGCTATATTGAGAGCAAAGGAAAAAGGAACTCGACCAGAGTGGAAGGATGTTTCGGACAAAGCAGTTGGATTGAAGGCTTTGTGGGCACAGTGGGACTCACTTAGAGTTATGAATGGGCTGTTAAAAAGAGCATGGGAGAGCCCGGATGGGAAGCAAGTTGTTATGCGTCTAGTGATTCCCAGGTGTCGAGTACCGAAAGTACTTCAAGAAGTGCATAATGGAGCATCCGGTGGACACTTCGGCGTTAACAAGACCCTGAATAAAGTACGTGAACGATTTTACTGGGTAAATAGTCGTCAAGATGTTGAAGCTTGGTGTCGTAATTGTAAAATTTGTGCAGCCAGTAAAGGACCACAGACTAGAAGTAGGGGTGCAATGAAGCAATATAACGTCGGGGCCCCTTTTGAGAGCATTGCGATCGATATAGCCGGACCATTCCCAGTAACCAAGGACGGTAACAAGTACATACTGGTTGCCATGGACTATTTTAGTAAATGGCCTGAAGCCTACGCAATTCCGAACCAGGAAGCGGTTACTGTCGCCAAAGTCTTGGTAGATAACTTGATATGTCGGTTTGGTGTACCCCTGGAGCTGCATTCAGATCAAGGGAGAAATTTTGAGTCAGGGGTATTTCAGCAAATCTGCAAGTTATTGGGAATACACAAAACACGGACGACAGCCCTTCACCCTCAATCAGATGGAATGGTGGAGCGACATAATAAGACTATGAAAGAACATCTCTCTAAAGTCGTTCATAAAAATCAACGTGACTGGGATCTCCACATACCGTTTTTCCTCATGGCATATAGAGCTGCTATCCACGAAACTACAAAACAGACTCCGGCTCGTGTAGTATTTGGACATGAGATCAGACTGCCATGTGATTTGATGTTTGGAATACCAGGTGGAGAACGACTTCCTGTGAACAGCTATGTAGATGAAGTGAGTGAACGGCTAAGGAACGTCCATGAGTTAGTTAGAGACCAAATCACCATAGCCAGTGACAGAATGAAGGCTCGATATGACCGTAAGGGTAGTTCAGAAGGATTCAAGGCAGGAGACCTGGTTTGGCTGTACAACCCACAGCGGAAGAAAGGAAGGTCACCGAAACTTCAACCGCCTTGGGATGGACCGTATACTGTTATTACCCGAATTAATGACGTCGTCTATCGAATTCAACGAAGCAAAAAGTCCAAGATGAAGATCGTGCATTTGGACAGGCTGGCGAAATACATCGATGATTCTGAGTTGCCTGATCGGGACGATCAGGCTTAAGGAGGGGGCAGTGTTATGAATTACACCCCCTTGGAAAAGGAGATGGTACGCCTATGCCTCTGATGGTGACTGGAAAGGCTCTAGAAAGAGCCAAGGACTTTTCTAGCTTATGGTTGGAGAAGATTCTGGATTGATCTAGAGCTAATTTCGGAGTATATAAGGCGCGATTACCAGCGCGGAGGAGGAAGTTTATTTGAGAAGTGACACGCTCGGTAAAAAGTGAGGTTAACTATTAAGTAAACAAGTATTGTAGTCAGTAAATTGTTAAATAAAGTGTTAGTAGTGTTTAATCTCTTGTTAAAATTATTTAGAACCCACGAATTCATACGGGGTGTTTCCTAAAAGGTGGAAATCCGTAACAATATCTTCTGCCCTCTACCGCCACACAAAGGGGAGTGATATTTTTAATTATTATTATTGATACGTAATAACGAAAAACAGTTGTTATTGCATGAAAAAAGTAACACTAAATTATTTTTGAAATATAATAACAACTTTTGAACTCTACCACTCTATTAAAAGGTTCATGTAGGTACTGCATTAAAACAAAGCGTGTGTCGAGTCAACACTGTGGACGTTACCACACTTCGTCACAGAATACAGTAAAATATTGTGGATTAGCACTTGTTCTTGACTGAATAATCTGAATCTAATTATATAGGACACACCATATCTTCTTCGGGATCTGCGAAAAATATTACGGAGTCCATACTAAGAGTTTGTGAATAAAATTATTATAACTTAGACAGTTTTATAGCTGTGGGAACTGATGGGAGAGTAGTAACCCTAGAACAAAAACGGAGCCTTATCTCAAATTAAGGTATAGTTGAAACGTCCTTTGTATTGGTTTATTTGTCAGTCTCATGGGAACGAACTCCCTTTAAGACATTTTTTCCACTTCCTTGATGGTGACACAACTGAACCTCGTGAATTCGAGAGACGTATATGGAAAGCACTGGAAACCTGTCATAATTTATCAATTATAGACTTTGAATCGACCATTTGTTTGTAGTTTGTCTGATATAGTTGTTTCTGAATTAGGCACAGACAAAAAATATCACTACCAAATGTATTCTAAAATCTTTACTGGTGACTGCTCCTTAGATTTATTTAAAATGGACCCTTGGATTTACCACCTTATTCCAGGTGGTTAACTACAGCTAACCGAAGATTGCTTTATATTGGCACAAGAAATCCACTCTCAAAGATTTGACACAGTTTATTGAAATGGTTTACTCATCGATGTGGTTTGCGATAAAGTGGTGTCAAACATGTCTGGAAAATAATTCAGCTAAGTTAATACTGGAAACCATAAAGACATATTGTTGATCCAGTAATACAACACAATGCCTTTTTAATTCACTTCGAAAACCTATTATTAAGTGTGCTTGCAAATGACAGAACACTTGTCCACGAATTAGCATAAAAATATACAGGGTGAGCCACGGTGGGTGGAGTATTAAAAGTATATGGAGAACGGATCAACCGATTGCTTTCAAATTTTGGTTACCAAAATAATTGAGTATGATCTCTCCAACTAAAATATTTTCGAAAGTGTGGTGTTGCCACTTATACGTAAAACAACAACATTTTCGTTATTTTAAATGGAATACCCTGTATATTTTTACATTTTTTGGATCGTCGTCTCTTTCTGAGTAACTTTTGTTAATATTTCCCTATACCTATCTCAAGCCGTTTTCGAGATAATAATTCTTTTCTGAATTTATTTCCAAAAATTTGACTTTCAGTAAATCGTGTTTTCTCCTACCTACGCAGCAATTAAAAGATAATTCTTTACCTGCTGCTAGGCAAGGCCTGGGGGCATCTCCTTCATTAATCAAATGTTTCGAATATCATACAGGGTGAGTTAGAGAACGCTTCCTATAGGTGACTTAGAAAAGTGCACGAAAGTCAATTTTTTTAAATGGAATGCCCTGTATATTATTACTGATTCGGAAAGGTGATACATTTACCTATTTAAAAATGTAATATACTCTATACCTAATGCACACAGTTTTCGATTTATGGACACTTTTCTGTAACCTTACCAAGAATATTAGTCTTTTGGTACCTATATCATAACGGGTGGGCCATGAAATTTTTATGTTGTCATTTTGTAATGACAACTGACATGCTATTTTGCTAAATAAATTTGACGTTAGTGATATTTGCACTTAATTTGAATAGCTATAGCACAAATATGGCAGAAAATAATTATACAAACACAGTTTTAATGGATTTGTTTATTATCCATGGAGAGTGCAATAAGATTATCAGCAGAACTTGTAGAAGATTTAATGAGAAATATCCGGATTTTCCGCAGATGAACAACAGAAAGTTTCTACGAATTCAGAGGAATTTTACTAATTTTGGTTCGTCATTAAGAAAACCAAGATATTTACCTAACCTGTAACATCGGACGAGGTAAATCAAATCAATGTGCTAGCATATTTTCATGCAAATCCCCAGTATTCCATACGTTGTGCTAAACGGGATTTAGGATTGTCATATTCATCCATTCGAAGAATACTAGTAAACCATGAAATGCATAATTATAAATTTACAAGAGTCCAGTTTCTCATGCCTCAGGATTATCTACAGAGAACAGAATTTGGTGAAATGATACTTGTACGTACGCAAGAGGACCCCAGTTTTTTAAAGAAAATTATATGGACTGATGAATACAAATTTTCTAGGGAAGGGATGTATAACGCACGAAATCGTCACCATTGGGCCACAGAAAACCCCCACGTTACTAGATAGGCTGGTTTTCAAGTTAAATTTAGTTTCAATGTGTTTTGCATGTTAATGGATGACAAAATAAAATATTACATATACGACGGAAAATTGAATTCCAGAAAACATTTAGATATAATTAGAACAATTGTGAAAGACTTCCTTGATAATTTGTCAATTGAAAAATATAGAACTTGTTGGTATCAACTCGACGGGGCTCCTCCACATTGTATACACAAAATTAGTATGGAGTTGGACCGCCTTTTCGATGGCCGTTGGATTAGACGTTTAGGACCGTGGAATTGGCCTCCGAGGTCCCCTGACCTTACCCCGTTAGATTTTTATCTTTGGGGTACTCTTAAAGATAAAGTTTATAAAACTTCAGTCCACAATAGGGAAGAATTAGAACGTCGAGTGATTCAAGAGATTGAAAACTTGGACCCCGCTAAAATAAGAGCTGCTACAACAAACGCCGTCCACCGTCGTATACAAAAGTGCCTGGAAGTTAACGGTCTACATTTCGAACAATTATTACAATATTTTAACATTTTTATTATTTATTACTGTTATTAATATTATTTGTTATTGCTACTTAGACTTTGTTACTGTTATTGCTGCTTAGGTATTATTTTTTCCTAATAACACTGTTATTGTTCTGTTAATGACGAACCAAAATTATTAAAATTCCTCTGAATTCGTAGAAACTTTCTGTTGTTCATCTGCGGAAAATCCGGACATTTCTCATTAAATCTTCTACAAGTTCTGTTGATAATCTTATTGCACTCTCCATGGATAATAAACAAATCCATTAAAACTGTGTTTGTATAATTATTTTCTGTCATATTTGTGCTACAGCTATTCAAATTAAGTGCAAATATCACTAACGTCAAATTTATTTAGAAAAATAGCATGTCAGTTGTCATTACAAAATGACAACATAAAAATTTCATGGCCCACCCGTTATGATATACCAAAAGACTAATATTCTTGGTAAGGTTACAGAAAAGTGTCCATAAATCGAAAACTGTGTGCATTAGGTATAGAGTATATTACATTTTTAAATAGGTAAATGTATCACCTTTCCGAATCAGTAATAATATACAGGGCATTCCATTTAAAAAAATTGACTTTCGTGCACTTTTCTAAGTCACCTATAGGAAGCGTTCTGTAACTCACCCTGTACGATATTCGAAACATTTGAGTAATGAAGGAGATGCCCCCAGGCCTTGCCTAGCAGCAGCTAAAAAATTATCTTTTAATTGCTGCGTAGGTAGGAGAAAACACGATTTACTGAAAGTCAAATTTTTGGAAATAAATTCAGAAAAGAATTATTATCTCGAAAACGGCTTTAGATAGGTATAGGGAAATATTAACAAAAGTTACTCAGAAAGAGACGACGATCCAAAAAATGTAAAAATATACAGGGTATTCCATTTAAAATAACGAAGATGTTGCCAGTTTTACGTATAAGTGGCAACACCACACTTTCTAAAATATTTTAGTTGGAGAGATCATACTCAATTATTTTGGTAACCAAAATTTGAAAGCAATTGGTTGATCCGTTCTCCATATACTTTTAATACTCCACCCACCGTGGCTCACCCTGTATACTGAAGGCCAAGATGACCCGTGTTCAAAGAGAACGTTCATCATTACTAGAATAAATTTAGAGGGAAGCGATTATATCGACCTTAACGATTGACAAACTACTAAAACAACAACTTCATCTATTTCTGAATGATTTTATGGATGAAGAAATTAAAAGATTAATAGTGAAAAGTTGATATCATTCCTTTTTTGCCATACCCATCAGGCACTGGAAAGTTGTGTCAAGTTAGTAACTGAAGCCTCACAAACTGGTTCCGAAGTCCGAGATGGTTTTATTAGAGTTATTCTTAAATCCAGAGCAGCAATGCCAGCCTTTAACACGACAAAAATATTACTCAATAGAAACTGAAAGTGGTTAGGGGGTTGGTGGGATCAAAGTCACATAGTAGCCACCTCCTCGTGGTGAGTTCTGAATTTATCATTTTACTTGTTTACAAAGAGCTGCTTTTTAACCTCACTTCATACCGTTCATACCGGTTGGTGCCATTTAATTTTTTTCGGGTTACACATCTATTTTAAAGGTGCATAGACGGCTGAACTTAGTAACAACTTTTTTCCCCATTAGAACCAAAAATAGATTTTTTTCACTCCAACCTAGTAAAGTTGCCTTCATTCGTTTAGTGCAGGTAAAAAAAGCTGTAAAAAACGGACCATAAATTTGGCTCGTTAAGATAATTGATGTCTCACAGAGCCGTACTTAAAATTTTTGTGCACACTGATAGAAATTTAAATCTGTTGAGCAATGATGAATTTTGAATCTAAATTAGAATTATCAAATATTCTCTTATTGCTCAGTTTCGGCAATAATAATTTAATCTATTGAATTATTATTGTTGCCAAGCAACGACCACGAGGAGATACGAGCAATTCCTTGCCAAAAAATGTGGGTTTAGAGTCAAAGTTATTGCTATTTGCATCAATAATCCTAACTTGATCTAATTGACCAAGATTAAATAAATAAATTCAATTCTAGAGAACAAATAAACAATTATTAAATAAATAATTCAATTATAGAAAACAAATAAATAAGGATCAAATAAATAATTTCGATTCTAGAGAACTTAGAGCACCTTCGAAATTTTTTAATACATTGCAAATATTCATTCATTACGCCACAGTACAATTCTGTAGCTTTTCATAATACTTGCTCTTTTATGTATCACTTTAAAGTTAAATCCTATCTTTAAGCGCCATCGCCCAAGTGTTAGTTCACTAAATGACACTACACCTGTTGTTTTCAGTTCCATATGTACTGATTGTACTCTTGGTATCTCATTGTCCTTATACTTAGTGTAAATTAAATCTCTTAACAACTTCATCACGTTGCAAATATTCATCCATTACGCCACAGTACAATTCTGCAGCTTTCCATAATACTTGCTCTTTTATGAATGACTTTAAAGTTAAATCCTATCTTTAAGCGCCATCGCCTAAGTATTTGTTCACTAAATGACATTACACCTGTTGTTTCCAGTTCCATATGTACTGATTGTACTGTTGGTATCTCATTTTCCTTATACTTAGTGTAAATTAAATCTCTTAACAACTTCACCACGTTGCAAATATTCATTCATTACGCCCAGTACAATTTTGCAGCTTTCCATAATACTTGCTCTTTTATGAATGACTTTAAAGTTAAATCCTATCTTTAAGCGCCATCGCCTAAGTGTTTGTTCACTAAATTACATTACACCTGTTGTTTTCAGTTCCATATGTACAGATTGTACTGTTGGTATCTATCTCATTTTCCTTATACTTACTGTAAATTAAATCTCTTAACAACTTTCCGACAAACGAATCTAATGCTCGTGATTTTCCTTTGTCCGATTTAGCTTTTCGATTATATGGCCCTTCCTTAATTAATTTATAAATAGTTTGTTCTGGAATTTCTGTTAAGTAGGCGTTCACCTTCTTTTACATTTTTATAAACATTTAAAACTACTTTTGGGGTATATTCACATAAATTTTGTCTGGAAATTTTCTCTGTAATTTTCGAGCTGTTATTAATCCCCATACGTTCCTGTCATTCTCTGCCAGTGCTAGGTAAAGAACCTTCCCAAGGCCTAAACATTTTCACGATATTATTTTACCACAGCCACTTACAAACACAAAACACCCGAATAATTCACTACCCGCCAAAATATTTATAAAAATACAATTGCATAAAATACGCTAAAACACAAAGGAAAACATCTTGTACCTGTCAAAGTATATTACCCTTTTAAGCTCTTATAATTTAAATATAATGTAAACACAGATCACCAACTATATTTATTTTATAAAGCACATACAAATATATTCTTAACGAATGGGGTTAATTTGAAATTCCGTGACATTGACAATATTAAAAGTTCGACTTTGTCGTCCCCGCTAGGCCGTAAAATATTTTCTGTAGGGGTGAGTTGGTAAATATGGAAAAACAAATAAATTAAATAACTGGAACGGGTGTGTTTTCGTCAATTTGTTACTTAAATCATTCCAGAACATAGTTCATATGTGAATAATGATGTTCTGTGTATTAAGTAGTATATTTAATTTTTAATATGTTATAGAGGAGTAAGCAAGCGGCACATCTTTGAGGTTTTTTTATGTGCATTGAACGAATGAAGACAACTCTATCCGTGTCATCGTTTCATCAAGAAAAGAACTTGATGCTTGCGAGAACAATATAGTCCATGATGAAGTTACTATAGATATAATCAACATGTATAAAGACTGGTGGAAGGCGAAATGGCTTTCAATTTTACTAAACACACAATATTTATAAGATACTAACCTTCAAATCAATCTAGACAATGCAATTTTGCAGTATTTTTTAAAGCAAATTATACAAATTTTGTCCGAAAACTATAATTAAACACACCTATTGAAGAAATTGCTAACACTGAACAGCAACAACCTGAAAATAGGAAGGCCATGCTACACATGGATAACAACAATTCCATACAGAGTGGGAAAGAACGGCAAAGCAAGAGAAGGAATACAACTAAGAGATATCAAGGATATACAGACTGCCAGATTCAGAAACAGAAGACTCAAAAGAAGAACAGGCAGAGATGATCATAAATGGAAAAAGTAGCATCTCATAAACACCTATACTTCCCATCCTATATTCCCGCCCCATGCGTCATATCTTCTAGAATATTGAATAGTTTTAAAAGTGCTGCGCTGGGTACATTTGCAATTTCAGTCTTCTAGAACAATTGATTAGTGCTTACCTCGTCGATGTAAAGACATTAAATGTGTTGTAATAAAGGTAATGCGATAATATGTATTTCTGTTATAAGTTAGAATCGGCTTTTTCCATTTTTCGTGCCATATCACTTGTGACGTTTTAAATTACTTCACTTAACAAGGTTTAATACAACTCTGATTGACAAATTGTGAATTAAACCAGTACGGACTGCTAATTTGGCATGGAAATATTGCGAATATTCACGCATATTTCTGATGGTTCTTAGTTGATAACATTTTTATAAATATACAAATATTATTATTTCACAATACGACCATATCTGAATTGCAAAAATCACAATAAATAGAAGTATGGTAAAAGACAGACAATTCGCGTAGAATATTTGAGCATTCATTTAAAATTTAAATTCTAATTTATATTTGGGGTCACAGAACAAGCCATTTTACTTCCACATACACTTAGTGGAGTGGAAGTATAGTAATCGTAATTTTTTTTTTTTTTGTGTTGAAATAGGCTTAATTTTCTGCCTGTCTGTCGTTCGGCAACTTCTTGTGCGCACGTTTTCTCAAAAACGGTTTAGGATATTGACTTCAAATTCGGTACACATGTGTACCATGACGACATCTGGAACTGGATTATATTTTGCGATAATTCCGGTGAAGGGTTGGGGTTTAAATAGGGGTAAATAAGAAACAACAGTAAAGAAGGCTGGTAAAAGTACAGTAACTTTTAGGGATTTGGTGTATATACTAGAAGCCAAGGCCTCAAATTTTTTTACAATATTTTTCACACCTCGCAACCACCCCCACCCCATTATTAAAGGGGTTGATAAAATTAAATTGGGATAATTACTTGAAATTTGGTACACGTATGATCTATGATGGCATCTGGAGGTATAGTCCAATCGGTAAAGTAAAAAATACACCAGAAGCTCGCAAGAAAATGTTATCTGAGATTGTTCTTCCGTAACTGTTAGTGCGAGGATTAAACATCACAAAACCACAAAAATCAGTTCTGGTGGTGCCGCGCAACCCCCCAAAAAAACCACCCCTTCGATGAAAAAAGCCTTATTTTACTGATGACTCGTTAACCGTTGAAGATATAAAAAAATTGCACGTCATGAAAAAGAGAGCTTGACTAATTGCCTAAAAAAAAGGCCTCTCGTAATTTTCTTGTATATGCCATGGTTTTTGAGAAAATCGATATTGACAAAAATTGCAAAATTTGTATTTTTAATGCGCGCAAATTTTCGTTTATTTGAATTTTTTTGTGCGCGGCTTATAGAAAAAATTGAATTGCTCGAAAACCAAACAAGCTAGGAAGAAAAAATTAAATGGGTTATGGGATATAAAATACTCTCTTGTGTTGCCATCTCTCGATTTTTTGTGCATCTTACTATTCATAGGCCCATAAAAAATAACTGACTATAATATAAGTTATAAATGCATTATATTTAGTTCAAGATAGTACTTCAATTCAGAAAAAGTTAGGAATAAAAATATTCATATTTACAAATTTAGCAGCATGTTAAAGTAAGCCAAAGAAAAAATCCAAAAAATGCTACATATTCAGTTTTTGATGATATTTTTTTAATACAATTACAAACTATTAAACGCTTAGAATGAATAGTTATATGATATATAAAGTCGAAGAAAATTTTTTTGAGCTAAATTTTCAAGATGTTTGGGTCTTTTTTTATTTTTAGGAAACAATAAAAACTTGGCCAAAATTTGGCTAACTTCAACATGCTGGTAAATATGTAAATGTGTATATTTTTATTCCTAACTTTTTCTGCATTGAAGTGCTACCTGAACTAAAAGATAATGCATTTATAACTTATATTAAAGTCAGTTATTTTTTATGGGCCTGTGAATAGTTAAAAGTGCAAAAAATCAAGAGCTAACTATATTATATTGTTATTTTTATATACTAATAGATATCAATAGCCATCAAAGATGGAAACACAAAAGAGTATTTTATATCCTCTTTAAACCCATTTTGATTTTCCTTCCTAGCATGTTTGGTTTTCGAACAATTCAATTTTTTCTATAGACCGCGCGCAAAAAAATTCAAATAAATGAAAATTCGTGCGAATTAAAAATAAAAATTTTGCATTTTTTTAATATCGATTTTCTCGAAAACCATAGCATATACAAGAAAATTACAAGAGGACTTTTTCTTAGGTAATTAGTCAAGTTTTATTTTTTATGTCTTCAGTAAAATAAAGGTTTATTTACCGACGGGGTGGATTTTTTGGGGGTCGCGCGGTACCCCCAGTACTGATTTTTGTGGTTTTGTGATGTTTAATCCCTCCACTAACAGTTACTAAAGGAAAATCTCAGATAATATTTTTTGTTATGGAAATATTTATAATTATTGGACTAGTAGATTATATTTTGTGATGATTCCATTGAATGGTTGGGGGATTAATTAGGGGTAAATAAGGGGAAATAAGTAAAGCAAGCTAGTAAGAATATAGAAACTTGGGATTTGGTGTATATACTAGAAGCCAAGGCCTCAGATTTCTTAATATTATTCAACCACCCACCACCCCCACTCCATTATTAAAAATTAATAAAATAAATTTGAGATATTCACTTGAAAATTGGTACATGTACGTGTTATAAAGACATTTGGAACTAGATTATATTTTGAGATGATTTTGTTGAAGGGGTGGGGGTAAGTAGGGGTAAATAGGAGAAAATAAGTAAAGCAAGCTGGTAAGAGTACAGAAACTTGGGATTTGGTGTATATGCTAGAAGCTAAAGCCTCAGACTTTTTTAGAATATGTTCAACCCTCCAGCACATTCACTTTAAATTTGGTACACTTATGTATTGTAATGGCATCTGATTGAGATGATTCCGTTGTAGGGGGGGATGGGGTAAATAGTGAAAAATAAGTAAAGCAAGCCAATAAGAGTCCAGAGAAATTAGGCAATATCGACATTAAAATGGGTAAAATATACTTTTGCCTTCGTTAGTTGTTCATTTTTATTTCGAATTACTTTACAAAATATCAAAAATAACTTACATCAATTCCTATAAGTGTTGGTCTAATATACAAACTGCTGCCTTCGCCGTGGGGCACCCATTCCTGATCGACTTGAATTAATCTATTTAAACATTTTATTAATTCATATGCATCAAACGTAGGCAGTCCTGAATTAAATGCGGATTTGTTCATACGGAGCATGTTCAAGTCCGGTCTGAATATTCTGATTTTTCCATCTACGCCTCTGTAGGCTTTTAAACCTTCAAAAAGCTAAAATTAATATAAAACATTAGATCGCGTTTGTTGAATATAATAACTGAAGGAACTAAAATAAGAATCCACTGGGTTTAAAATATTTTCATCTCGTCTTCCCTTTTGGTCTTTGTAATGTATTGATGAAGTTTCTGTTAATTTAACTCCAAAAATATATTTTTTTGAATAGGTATATACCGAAAATCGTATAAACATTCAAGTATTCGAGATCTAAAAATCGCGCTGTAAGACCCGCGTGCATATTATATTTTTCGTCAAAACTTGAGAAAAACTAGTGGAAAAGTATAATTGTTTGAGTAAGATTTCATATTTGCTAATAGTTCAGTCAACGGAGCGCTAAAATGACAAAAATTTTGATGAAACCTTATAATGTGTTTGAAATGACGTTAATAAAAAAGTTTTAAAAAATATTAGCTTAGGGAATGATTGGAAGGGATAGAAACACCACTTTTTATCACGGGTTCCATAACTTGTAGAATCAGGTCGAGAATGAAAAAAAACAATATATTTATCTTTTTTGTCCAAAAATAAGATGTGTTTCCTGTCGTGAATTTTTTCGAGAAATGTAAATTTTTCGAGATATGGCCACTCGAATTCCTAAAAGTGGGGGGAAAAATCTAAAAAAATTCAGATGAATGTATCATCCTAATTCAAGACTTTTTTAATTTGCAACTTTTCCGTACAGTGTGTTTTCACCGAGTTCTTCCGTAAAAACTTGAAAAACTACCCCTATCTTTGAAATTGTAGCGCTTTAAAAATATATAATTTAAAAATTTGAAAAAGGCCCTCTAAGCATTTTTTGATTCTTGGAATTTTCTTGTAACTTGCTAATTTTCCGAGTTACAGGCAATTTTTCACGATAAATAATGTACTACATTTTTTGCACATTTTCAATTCAAAAATACATGACAATTGGAAAAATGAGCGTGATTTCTATACACTAATATAAAAAAATATGGAACCTATATAGTTATATCATTTTTAAAGGTTCCATATAATTTTTAAATTGAAAATGTACAAAAAATGCCATCATTTATTGTGAAAAATTGCTTGTAACTCGGAACATTACCAAGTTACAAGAAAATTCCAAGAGGAAAAAAATGTTTAGAAGACCTCAATGCCATACGTCTGAATTTTTTCAAATTTTTAAATTACATAATATATATTTATTTTTATTTTTTAAAACTAATACCTTAATTTTCTGTAATTTGATACCACATACAATTTTTTATGATTAAAAAAATCGGTAAAGGTGTTTACACAGAACTTCTCTCTTTATTTGTGCATGGCGGTCACTCTAAAAAATTAATAATTACGAAATGACACTGAAAATAATAATCGGAATATAGTTATCACTATTATTACAAAGAAAACCTGATAAGTTTTGGTCAAAAAAATATACAGAGTGCTCATCCAACAACAAAAGTTCAATACTAAATGACAGGTGCCAAATATGGGAGGGTTGCGCAAATACCTTTACAAATGTCCACCATGACTGAATTATTTCTTGGGATGATCACCCTGTGCATTTTTCAATAAAAGTATAATAGGCGCATATGGCAAATATTATTGCCATCTGTCACATTTTCAATTCCTCATTCGCGTGGAGTGGAAGTATAGTGGTGGTTAATAAATGTTATTTTTTTTTAATTTTTAAAAATGTTGGTAAAAAAATTTTCATAATTTTTTTCTTATGAAATATGTTCTCATTAAACGTGGAAATTTTAAATTTGTACAAAAAGAAATTTTTTCCATCTATTCTAGTGGTAAAATATTTTTCCAAGATGGTAAAAAAATGTTGCAATTTTTTTTTCCGAGGTAGGTTTGGAATGTCATGAAACATGGAAAATTTAATTTTGAGCAAAAACAAATTTTTCATCTATTCCATAGTAGTGATAAATAGATTAAAACATTTTTGAAAAAAAAATTAAATTCGTTTTTGTTGAAATAGGTTTAGAATGCTATGGAAACGTGGAAATTTAAAATTTGAACAAAGAAAAAAAAATTTCCATCTATTTTAGTGGTAAAATTTTTTCAAAAATTGTAAAAGAATTGTCTTTTTTCTTAAATAGGTTAGAACGCTATGAAACGTGAAAATTTTAAATTTCAAAAATGAAAAAAAAAAATTCCATCTCTTTTAGTGGTAAAAAATGTTTAAAAAATGTTGGTAAAATTTTTTTTTTTTGAAATATGTTTAGAATGCCATGAAAAATTTTTCAAAAATGGTGAAAAATATTTTCATTTTTTTTTGTCTGAAATAGTTTTAGCGTGTTATGAAACGTGGACATTTTAAATTTGAGCAAAAAAAATTTTTGTCATTATTTATTCCCCTTAGACCGTCCACCCTGTATATTTTCCAGTGAAATTTTAACCATTTCTTCTCTGACAGTAGCGTCAACTACCTACCAAATTTGATTGCTCTCCGTCAAGTAGTTTTTTTAGTTGATGCACCAACAGACAGACAGACAGACAGACTGACGGAATTGAAAAACCTATATTTTCGTAATCTACGTGTTCTGAAACGTCAAGATCCGAAAAAATCTCGGAGGGTGATTTTTTCTCGAATACAATACTTCCCTTCGGTATGCGAGGGAAGTAAAAAGGAAGATGGTGGCCAAAAAAACGCATTTTGCGCATTAAAATTTTGCTAGGTTTTTGGTATGTCAAAAAGATAACGACCCAAAAAATTCAAACCCCGCCTTGTAGGAATTAGTTCCAACTATAACCTATTACTGTATTTCCACGTTTCATGACACGCTAAACCTATTTCAGAAAAAAAAATTTTTTTTGAAATTTTTGAAAAATTTTTTACCACTAAAATTGATGAAGAAATTTACTTAAAACAAATTTTTTTTTTGAAAATTTTTTTACCAACATTTTTGAAAAAAAATTTACCACTAAAATAGATGGAATTTTTTTTCTTTGTTCAAATCTAAAATTTCCACGTTTCCATGGCATTCTAAACGTATTAAAACAAATTTAAAAATTTTTCTGAAAAATTTAAAAATTTTTTTTTGAAAAAATGTATCTATCACTACGTACTTACTATGGAATAGATGAAAATATTTTTTTTGCTAAAATTTAAAATTTCCACGCTTCATGACATTCCAAACCTATTTCGGAAGAACAAAATTTGTAACATTTTTTTACCATTTTGGAAAAAAAAAATTACCACTAAAACAGGTGGAAAATTTTTTTTTGCTAAAATTTAAAATTTACACGTTTCATGACATTCTAAACCTATTTCAGAAGAAAAAAAAATTGAAAATTTTTTAACAATTTTTGAAAAATTTAAAAAAAAATGAAATTTTTTTTCTTTCTTCAAATTTAAAATTTCCACGTATCCATGGCATTCTAAACCTATTCAAACAAATTTTTTTAAAAATTTGAAAAAATCTTTAATCTATTTCACTACTTACTATAGAATAGATGAAAAAATTTGTTTGCTCAAATTTAAAATTTCCACGTTTCATGACGTTCCAAACCTATTTCGGAAAAAAAATTGCATTATTTTCTTACCATTTTGAAAAAAAAAATTACCACTAGAATAGATGGAAACTTTTTTTTGCTGAAATTTAAAATTTGAAGGCAAATATATTAATAATTAAAATAATTTGAAACTATAATTGTGTTTGTGTTTTCGTTAGTTTCTTATTTTAATCATTGCAGAACATACTTTATATGAGAATAATGATGTTATATGAATTAAGTAATACACTATATTTATTATTTAATATGTTATATAATATTTGTTATATATATATAAAAGAGAAAATTCTTATTTTACTTTGTTTCCCTAGGTACGTTGTTATGAAGATGCAATGCAATGGCAACAAGTATTTGGTATAAGCGTCACTTACGATCGACGAAATTAGAGTAAACTTATGAGGTAGGTGTGACGAAAACATTGATTAATGTATACCGAAAGTACTACAAAACATTCAACGTTAATACATGTGTCAAAAAAGCAATAATTAACATGAGTAGATCAATATTATTAATTACGCAAGTACATTATTTAAATTCATTATTATTTAAATAATATTTACAATTTAAAAATGGAAATAGATATAGGCTGTTACTATGCAACAAACAAATATTACACTGTGAAAATTGCAAAACAAATAGTTTCGTACAGTCCGAGAAAAAGGGATGATACACTTCACGATGATTAGGGAGGGGGTGGTTGAAAACATTTGATACTATTGCTTCACCGACTTTTTAAGTATAAAAAATATTAGGAAACGAAAAAAAAGGTGCTCCGCTTCATCCACAACGCAGGGCAATCTGGTGATAGATGAGACAAAATTATATACCAAAGTATCACACACTAAAAAAATTGCGACGCCGCACAGTGGTCAATTTTCAAGTTCTAGAGAGATAAAATTTTACAAATTTGCAAATAAATTGAAAGCATTCTTTAGAAAAGCGGAAAAATATTGAAAAAAAAATTGGTATTTACACAGAACTTCCCTCGTTCTTTGTACATGGCGGTCACTCTAAAAAATTATTAATTACGAAATGACATTAAGAATAATAATCGGAATAAAGTTATTGCTATTATTACAAGGAAAACCTGACAACTTTTGGTAAAAAATATACAGAGTTCTCATCCAACAGCAAAAATTCAATACTAAATAACAGGTGCCAAATATGGAAGGCTTGCGCCAATATTTTTACAAATGTCCACCATGACTGAATTATTTCTTGGGATGACCACCCTGTACATTTTTCAATAAAAGTATAATAGATGCATAATATGCTAAATATTATTGCCATCTCTCACATTTTCAATCCCACATTCACGTAATGTAGTGGAAGTATAGTGGTGGTTAAAAAATGTCATTTTGTGAAATTCTTCAAAAATGTTGGTAAAAAAAATAGGTTTAGAATGTCATGAAACGTGGAAATTTTAAATTTGAGCAAAAAGGAACGTTTCCTTCTATTCTATAGTAGCCACATATTTTTTTTAAATAGATTTAGAATGCCATGAAACGTGAACATTTTAAATTTTAGCAAAAAAAAATTCCATCTATTTAAGTGGTAAAATTTTTTTCAAAAATGGTGAAAAAATTTTTCAAAATTTCTTTTTCTGAAATAGGTTTAGAATGTCATGAAACGTGAAAATTTTAAAATTGAGCAATAATTTTTTTTTCCATTTATTCTAGTGGTAAGAACTTAACTTTTTTTTCCAAAATGGTAAAAGCATGTTGCACTTTAATTTTTCCGAAATAGCTTTGGAATGTCATGAAACGTGGAAATTTTAAATTTGAGCAAAAAATGATTTTTTATCTATTCTATAGTAAGTAGTGATAAATAGATTAAAAAAAATTTCAAAGAAATTTTTTAAATTTTCAATTTTTTTTTTAATTTGTTTGAATAGGATGAGAATGCGACGGAAACGTGCAAACTTTAAATTGGAACAAAAAAAAAAAAATCAAATTATTTTTTAAAATAGGTTGAGAATGCTATGAAACGTGGAAATTTTAAGTTTGAACAAAGAAAAAAAAATTCCATCCATTTTAGTGGTAATTCTTTTTTCAAAAATGGTAAAAATATATTATTTTTTTTTAAATAGGTTTAGAATGCCACGAAACGTGGAAATTTTAAATTTGAACAAACAAAAAAACATTTCCGTCTATTTTAGCGGTACAAAATTTTTCAAAAATCTTGGCGAAAAATATTTTCAAATTTTTTTTTTTTACGAAATAGGCTTAACGTGTCATGAAACGTGGAAATTTTAAATTTGAGTAAAAAAAATTGTTTTCATTATTTATTCCCTTTAGATGGTCCTTGTATATTTTTCAGTGAAAGTTTAACCATTTCTTCGCTGACAGTAACGCCAACTACCTACCAAATTTGACTGCTCTCCGTCAAGTAGTTTTTTAGTTAATGCACCAACAGACAGACGGACGGACGGACGGACGGACGGACAGACAGACAGACGGAATTGAAAAACCTATATTTTCGTAATCTACGTGATCTGAAACGTCAAAATCCGAAAAAATCTCGGAGGGCGATTTTTTTCTCGAATACAATACTTCCCTTCGGTATGCGAGGGAAGTAAAAATTTCCATCTATGTTAGTGTTTTTTTTTTAATGTTGGTAAAAGAAATTTTCAAAAACATTTTTTTTAATAGGTGCCATGAAACGTATAAATTTTAAATTTGAACAAAAAAAAATTTTTTTTCATCTATTTTAGTGGTAAAACCAATTTTTTTTATAGGATTAGCGTGTCAGAAAACGTGGAAATTTTAAATTTGAGCAAAAAATTTTTTTTTCGCTATTTATTCCGTTTAGACGGTCCACCCTGTATATTTTCGCAACCATTTATTTATTTATGCCGAAATTATATTCAAATGATAAAACGTTGAAGTAGGAACATGAATACACAATATCGCGTTTGCTGGGCGATATGTGGCCAAAATTGCGGAAGTTACAGCAGTTTTAATTTGATTTTCGTTTTCCTCTCCCCCTACCTCTCTTAATCGACCTAGCGACTTGAAATTTGGACACAGTACTTTGGGCCCACCTATCTACAGGGGGAAAAATAGCAAGTCGCTAAGTCGCTTTCTTCTCCAAAATAACGCTAGAACGACTCTCGTTACGTTCTAGCCGCAGCGAAAAATCCTTATACAAAACCGGAGCTTCAAATCGCAATATCTCGAAAACCGTTGGACCGATTCCGACGAATCAAAATTCAATTTAAACGCATCTGCGAGCTCTTTATTTTTACCCCGCGCAATTTTCCGATCCGACTCAAACTAAGCGAGTTATGTCCAAAAAACTGATTTCCCGTATCATTACATGTAAATTTCCCCCCTCGACCACCCGTGAGTCGCCCACACTAGTCATCACAAGTTTCGGGAGACCCCACTTTATAATATTATAATATCACAAAAAGAAAGTTAAGAAAAACGTTGTCACTTTGAAATCCAGATCGATCCAACTAATTACTCTGAACAAAAAATAAAGAATTTTTTTTTATTTGAGAATTCATTTTAAAGATAACAATTAGTTTTAAGCATTATTATATAATAATGAGAAAGACGATTGTAATGGCAAATAATAAAGATGTTTTTTTTTTTCGTGGAGAAATTGATTATTTTAGTTCCCCCACCATTAAATATATTTACCTCTATGGCGTAGTGGAGTACTTTGGCAGCTGGATGGAGGGATATATTTTCAAAAGGTATTATGATCGGTTTCTGCCACCCTCCTAGTTGTTTGTGATAGAAAATTTTCAGCATGTGGTCGGTGAAGAATTTGCCAAATTTCAGATCCTTGACGTCAGGTTTACTGCGGAGACGACTGGGATCTGCTAATGTGCTCGTTAGATCGCTGTACTGAAAACAAATAATATAGAATAAAATAGAACAGACCTACTTATCATTAAATGAATAATACATATTTGGGAAAATTATAAAATAGGAAAGAAATTTCCAAAACTATCTGCATACAAGTTGTTTGTGCTCAAACAATAAAAATAACATTGACCCCCGGTAACCTATTTGATATATTTGTGATGAATTATGATGCATTAATTAATGCACGTAGAATGTAAATATAAATAAAAACAAATACTACAGTGTGTCACCTAATAACGTGCAAAAAATTTAACTACCAATTCCATATGGAAAATGAAGGTGGGTTCTTTACATCAAATTTTGCAAAATAAGCCTTTCCTGTTCAGTTACGCTCCCTTAAAGGGGTGCTCAAGCCCTTTCTCCGCCGAAAAAACGGAAAAGCAAACATTTTTTGGTTAAAGAGAAGGAAAATATTGTGAATATCTTTAAGGCTCCTGCTGCAGAGAACCCAGACACCCTTAAGACACAAAACGTCGAGTTTACTGCAAAGGCAGCAGGTAATTTTCTTTTTTGTATTATACAGGCATGCTCAAAGTACTTTCTCTCGAGGCATTCTTAGTTTAATAATGTATATTTATTATAGAGTATATTTGAGTTTATTATTATTATCTATATTAATTATACATAATTTAGGTGAGTGCCCGGAGCGTTTTCAAAATTCCTCATGAATATCAGGAAACACATGCACTTCAGGAGCCAAAAGCGTATCACCGACAACGAGCAATTTTGAACAACATCGATGAGAAAACCAAAAGTGATGTTCTATGTTTAATTCATTCTTTTTTTGAAAGAAATGAACCACCGACTCTAGATAAAATGTTAGCAGCGTTGCATGAAAGATCTACCTGCTACTTTGAGAACATTGACCAAAGAAATTAGCTTTCGGTGAGTAATTTTTTTTTAATTCTACATGTTCTACATATTTTGGCATTACAGGTTCTCAAAAAGATCACGCAATAGTGTCCTTAGAAAGAAGAATGAGGTCATCGCCTGGAGAAGGCGTTTTCTGCGAGAGATTCGAAATTACCGCGAAGAAGGTACTTCTTAGATGAGTCTTGGGTAAACGCCGGACTGTAAGTAAAGTATGGAAGGATACAACAATCCTCAATCCGAGACAGGCTTTCATTCAGGGATTAACGACGGGGTTAAAAGATCCATCAGGCAAGGGAGGTCGCCTTATAGTCCTTCGCATAGGTTCCGAGGACGGTTTCGTTGAGGATGGTTTGCTATGCTTCCAATCAGAGAAAACAGGGGACTATCATGAAGAAATGAATGCTGATGTTTTCGAAAACTGGTTTTCACAAATTCTGAGGCACTTGGCCAAAGATTCTGTGATTGTGATGGACAACGCTTCTTATCACAGTAGAAAAACGGAGAAGATTCCGAATTCTGGCACGAAAAAAGCAGACATACAAGGTTGACAAGTAAGTCGATTTGTTACAGCGCAGATATGGTAAAAGCCGAACTCTTACATCTTGTCAAGCAGTCTCTTATTATGCCAAAATATGTGGTTGATGAAATGGCAAAAGAACAAGGTCATACGGTTTTGTGATTGCTTCCATATCATTGTGAATTCAACCCGATTGAATTAATATGGGACCAAATAAAAGGAGAAGTAGCGAGGAACAATACTACGTTTAAAATGAAAGACCTTCACCAATTATTTCAACAAGCTATTGGAAACGATTCTGCCGAAAACTGGAAGAATGCCATTCGTCATGCGCAAAGTGAAGAGAAAAAAATGTGGCAAGTTGACACTGCAATGGATATTGTAGTAGAGTCACTAATAATTCATGTGGGGGTGAGACTTCATCGTCTCAATCGAAAATGTATTAAAAGCAGTATGACACAGAATAAAATTCAGAAGCTGATATATAACCTACGCTGCTCCCTATACTGCGCAAGCGTCTGCACAGTATCCTTTGCTCGTGTACTTCATAGCTACCGGAACCACAAACATCTTCAGCAGCCAACCTGCCATCTCTCCAGGATCTACAAAGTCCCTACGTTCAACGGACCCTCACGGAGGGGCAGCGCGACCCGACGCCGACGCGCGACGGTCCAGGCCGGGAATATCGCTGCTGCCCCCCTCCAGAGCCAATCCAGTCCTGACAAACTAACAAAGTGTCCCGTAAACATCAAAATTAGTAATTTTTTTGTGCGTGATTTTATTTATTACTTAGAATACAATTATTAAATTTTCCATTCCATTAAATAAGTTTCACTTGTAAATACGTAACTTTTAAGTTTATTAATTAATAACGGTGCATGTATAATATGTAATATTTATTTTTATACATTAATGTTATAGTGTTAGCACTTAGTTTTCGTAGATATTTATACAGATAGGTACCTCTCGCAAGTTTCTTCTTGGTTCTTCTCACGAGTAGTAATCGAAACTTGTGATTGTAAAAAGTATATGTAGTAGGTAACATTTTGTTTTATTTATTTACACTAAATTTACACAATCAGTATTGTTAAAAAGTGTATTTGTTGAATAACAACTGCTCCTCGCTGATTCTCACTTGTAATAATATAAAAGAATATATACAATTTATTATACCATTCAAGAATTTTTGAATTTTGCCGCCTTTATAAATTCGTAGCGTGTGAAGCTGGTTATTGCCCTCAATGGTCTAAGCAAAATGGGGAGTGGCCTTACTGCATCTTTTGGGCGAACAAAGTATAATGTTTCCATTTGATCAGTCTACTTAGTGTCTTAACAATTAATGACAGGCGGCGAAAGTTAACTTCAGAACATTTAGAAAAAATATTAATTATATACTTTTATATTCGTTGTAGGTCGTGAAGAATTACATATGTGTGTGTTACTTTAAGGTAGCGAAAAATACATGTGTGTGTTTTAATTCAGTATGACACCCCCCAATGCCTCCTCTTCAAGTGAGTGTTTATAATAAACTGACCATATCAACTTTCGATATTGCGGAACTCTCTAAAAAAGTATAAGGTAAGATAAATTGTATCATACTTGCATAAGAATCTTTCCAGAGCCAACCCTGGCTTTTACGTCACCGAGAAAAAATTCCCGATCTCTGGTTATTAGCAATTCAATAAATTAAATGATTTTTTAAGAAGCGATGTTCTAAATTTCTATGATTTTGGGATGTCAACTTACTCGAAAAGTATATTCAGAGTCCGTTTCAACTTGTTCAAAATGACGGTCATCGATTGCAATGGCCTCTTTTACTTTTAAAGAACATAATCTTGCTGCTTGTTTTAATTTGTGCTGGTGTCTTAAAATCCATTTGCAGGCACACTGGAACAAATTGAAAATATAATTCGTTAGTATAATTGTCTCCATTTGCTTAGTGCAAATAAAAAGGGCCATAAAAATATCAAAGTCGCTGTTGTGTGCTGACAAGAGCACTACAGAGTTGCCCTTCAAATTTATGCGGAAAATTGATCAATAAATGAAAAAATCGGTAAAGGTATTTACACAGAACGTCCCTCGTTATTTATACTGGGCGGTCACTCTAAAAAATTATTAATTACGAAACCACATGAAAAAAATATACAGAGTGATCATCCGATAGCAAAAATTCAATATTAAATAAAAAGTGTCAAATATGGAAGGCTTGCGTAAATACCTTTACAATTTTCCAACACGGTTGAATTATTTTTTAGGATGACCACCCTGTATATTTCTCAATAAAACTATAATAAGTGTTTTCCATAACAAGTGCGTTAACTATATGTCAAATATTATTGCCATCTGTCATATTTTCAGTTCCATATCCACGTAGAGGAGTGGAAGTATAGTAGTAGTTAAAGAAATTTCAATTATTCTTTTTTTTTAATAGGCTTAGAATGTCATGAAACGTGGAAATTTTAAATTTGAGCAAATCTTTTTCTCCACGATTCTAGTGTAGTTGTAAAAAAATTTAGAAATTTTTTTTTCCATAATAGGTTTAGAATGTCGTGAAACGTGGAAATTTTAAATTTGAACAAAACAATTTTTCATTTATTCTGCAGTATGAAAAAATTTTTTTTTACAAAATTTTCATTTTTTCCTTTTTTAATTTTTTTGACAGATTTAGAATGTCATGAAACGTGGAAATTTTAAATTTGAGCAAAAACGAATTTCCCATCTTCTGGTAAAAATAAATTCAAAAAGTTTTGAATTTTTATTTTCTGAAATAGGTTTAGAATTTTTTTCTTTTTCAATTCTTTGAGACTTCCTGCCACATGTACTTTTTTTCTTTTTAAGCGGTGCTCGGTGAATCTAAAAAATATCATAATTAACCAGTATGTTACTGGTAAAGAACCTCTACGCCTATGACTTTTACGTCAAAGGATCAGTTAGAAGTTGCTTTTTTAAAATAAATAACACAAATAAGTATAAAAACTTGAAATTAAATATTTCGCCGACATTTCGGAAATCTAATGTTTCCTTTTTCAAGGCTTTTTTGCTGTGTATGATAAATACACAGCTCTAAGAGGTTATTTACCTGTAACATACTGGTAAATTGTGATATTTTCTAGATTCCTCGAGCACCGCTTAAAAAGAAAAAATAGATTTGGCAGGAAGTCCCAAAGAATCGAAGAAGAAAAAAATTAAGATAATGCCACAAATAACATTTAGACAATATAAGTTTAGAATGTCTTGACAGGTGGAAATTTTAAATTTGAGCAAAAACATTTTTTTTCCACCATTTATTCCAGTAAAAATATTTCGAAAAAATTTTTGCTTTTGAATTTTTTTTCTGAATTAGGTTTAGAATGTCATGAAACGTAGAAATTTTAAATTTGAGCAAAAATATTTTTTCCATGATTTTTATAGTAAAAAAAATATTTAAAAATTTTTCTTTTACTTCCCTCGCATACCGAAGGGAAGTATTGTATTCGAGAAAAAATCACCCTCCGAGATTTTTACGGATTCTGACGTTTCAGATCACGGAGATTACGAAAATATAGGTTTTTCAATTCCGTCAGTGTCTGTCTGTCTGTCTGTCTGTTGGTGCATTTACTAAAAAACTACTTGACGGAGAGCAGTCAAATTTGGTAGGTAGTTGACGCTACTGTCAGCGCAGAAATGGTAGAAATTTCACTGGAAAATATACAGGGTGGACCGTCTAAACGGAATAAATAGTGAAAAAAATTTTTTTTCGCTCAAATTTAAAATTTCCACGTTTCATGATGCGCTAATCCTATTTCGGGAAAAAAAATTTTTGAAAATTTTTTTCACCAACATTTTTGAGAAAATTTTTACCAAGATGAAAAAAATTTTTTTTTGCTCAAATTTACAATTTCCACGTTTCATGACACGCTAAACCTATTTCTGAAAAAAAAAAATTTTGAAAATTTTTTTCACCATTTTTGAAAAAAATTTTACTACTAAAAAAATTTTTTTCTTTGTTCAAATTTAAAATTTCCGTTTCATGGCATTCTAAACCTATTTAAAAGAAAAAAATGTTTGAAATTTTTTTACCATTTTTGAAAAAAATTTTACCAAGAAAAAAATTTTTTTTTTGCTCAAGTTTAAAATTTCTACGTTTCATGACACGCTTAACCTATTTCAGGAAAAAAAAAATTGAAAATTTTTTTCACCAATATTTTTGAAAATTTTTTTACCAAGACGAAAAAAATTTTTCTTTCTTCAAATTTAAAATTTCCACGATTCAAGGCATTCTAAACCTATTTAAAAAAAATGAAAATTTAATTTTTTTACCAACATTTTTGAAAAAATTTTTACCACTAAAATTGATGGAAATTTTTTTTTCTTTGTTCAAATTTAAAATTTCCACGGTTCCATGGCATTCTAAACCTATTTGAACAAAAACAAATTTAAATGTATTTTTGAAAAATTCAAAAAAAAATTTTTGAAAAGTTTTAATCTATTTATCACTATTATAGAATTAATGAAAAATTTGTTTATGCTCAAAATTAAAATTTCCATGTTTCCTGACATTCCAAACCTAGGTATTTCAGAAAAAACATTTTTGAAAATTTTTGTAATTACAGCAATAACTATATTCCGATTATTATTCTCAATGTCATTTCGTAATTATTAATTTTTTAGAGTGACCGCCTTGCACATGTAACGAGGGAAGTTCTGTGTAAATACCTTTACCGATTTTTTTTCTTTTTCAAACATTTCTTTTATGAAATAGATTTAGAATGACAGAAACATGGAAGTTTTAAATCGGAGCAACAAAAATGTCACATTTTTCTAATGGTAAAAAAATTTTCAAAAAGCTTTGATTTTTTTTTCTGAAATAGGTTTATATTAACTATTTTATTTTAAAGGAACCATTTTTTTGTTTTATAATTAAACAAAAAATGTCTAAAACTAATATTATTGATAAGAAAACTGTGAAGAATATTCTATAGAATGTTCAACAATTATTACATTGTTTTTCTGCGACCAATTATTTTCATAGTAGAGTCAAATATGGTGAATATGTGTCCTTTAAAGACACTTGAATGAAAAATCTGAATGTGGAAGTAGTCATTCCTTAGGCAGCGGTTTTACCTATTCAAATGTGTTTATAACCCACAAGACAAGAACAAAACTATTTAAAAAAATGTTACACAAATAATTTCATTCTTGTCTTATGCATTATAAACACATTTGAATAGGTAGCAGAAAGGTACAGGGTGTAATCAATTTCATGTCATTAAAAAAACTGCTAATGGGGACCGACTAGACAAACAAAAAACCTTTATGACTTTTCCCTCTAGGGGCACTTTGAAAAAACTGACCTAGGTAAACCTTTTTAATATTAATGTAGAAAATAATTGAGAACCATTGCTTTTCTTGGTCAATGAACTTTTACTTCCCAATTATACAACTTTTAAATTGTCATAAAAAAGTGCAAAGGCCTTGGATCATATCATCGACCGCCTTTGATGGACCGCCTCAACCGAACCGAGGCAATTATAAAGAGGTAAATAATTCGTTATCTTTTCCTGCACAGCCGTAAGCAAATAATGGCCGTAGAAGTTTAAACAGAGCATTTCTTTACATGTGTCTTTTAATTTGGAACAAAATATTGGATTAATGTTTATAAATTAGAATATTTAAATGGGATTTATTAACGTTTATAACATAAATGAGTGTCCTGGGTTAAAAGCTTACCTTAGTAAATTGTTCGACATCTGTGCATCTGCATCAATACACAGTTCGGTACGTCGAATTAAGGACATACGTACTCCGTTCAACACTAAACAATAAACTATCAACTAACGTTGTCAATAAAGAAAAATAAAAGAAAAACTTGGTCCAAAATCCAAAACGGAATACAAAAAGAACGAACAAGAAAGTTGTGTCTGTACGTAATCAAGAATTTAACGACGAACGGTAAAGTCAATAAAATAAATCTTCACTATAAGTACACAGCGACCCGAAATTAAAAAATAACAAAAACAAGGAACGGCGGGTTGGACGTGTGTACATAACGAAACACCCACAGAAATATTGCACAAGTGAGGGTCAGAGTATAGTTTTCTTCAGATCAGATCTACTAAACACTCAGAAAACGTCGACGTCTTTCATCTTATTTACCGCGCCGCTAAAGACCGCCGACATTTTATAGCTATCTACACAAATATTGAGTATCATAGGCAAAGACACGCGCGACGATCTAAACCTACCTCAATATTCCAGCAGTTCTCAAAAGATGTTAATGAAAATTTGCGAAATTTTGGTTTATTTTTTCTCTCCAAAACTATGAGCTTTAGACCCCATGTTATATAAGGTTTTTTTTTGTTTGTCTTGTCGTTCCCTACCACCAGTTTTTTTAATGACATGAAACTAATTACATCCTGTATAATATCTAGAGTAGGGCAGAGTAGTAACAACAGCATGCTCTAACCTGTGATGTTATCAAATATAGTTATATGTTTTACAATCTTTTCTGAAACTCTGGAATCTTACTATTAGTAATGATTGATAAAATCCTTGTTATTATTATTAGTTAGGTACCATAATCATCTTTTCTGAGATCAATGATGAATCTTTACGTAGATTATGAAATATAAATAGACGCGATATCCGCTATATTTTAATTATAGGCAAGTGTGAATAAGCATAGATAACGTGAAAATATTTTTAACTAGTTTAAAAATAAAACAGATTTGTAGCCTAAATATTTTTATAGTGTTAGTGATAATCACAACCTTCATGTGTAAGATTAATTTTGACTAGGTATTTATCTATGAATTAGTTCCGTATCTTAAAACATGTAAATAGCTAGATTAACATTGCGTATAAAACAAAAAATCAACACAGGGGAAGGTTCTTGATTCGATTTCATGTGATTCTTTAGGTTTGTTCACTTATTTCTCCTCCCGAATATCTAAACCATTTTTGACAACTTGTTCAGTGGTGGTCCGATTGTATTTTCGTTTAACTATAGTGAGTGTAAGGTGGCCACAAATCAAAAATACGTTTTCTTTCACTTCTCAGTACTATTTTTTATTAGTACTAGCGCTGAACAATTATAAAAAATGACTTACGTGCGATTTTTATTTTATTATACAGGATGCCAACGAGATCTCTTTCCGGATCGAGATGAAACTTAACCCCTTCAGCCCCATGTTGCCCCAGATGGCAACAAATTCATATGGCGTTTGTATACCAAGTTGCCATATGTGGCAACAAATATTAAGCTTCTCATATAATACTGGAATAGTTCTGTAGGTGTTGTTTTAAGCATGGGTTGTCAAAAAAAAATAGCGGGAATAAATTTTATTGATTTCTTGAAGGTCAAATTCGCAACAACAACACGTGTGCCGCATGTAGATTCTTGCCAGTAAGTATATTGCTTCAAAGTGGTGTTGTAGTGTTGATCCTTAAAATGAGTGATTTAAGTGATATTGACGAGCCCTTTGAAGACTCTGGCTCAGAATATTTGCCGGAGTATTCCGATGATGAAGACGAGGATGATAGTTTGTCCAGTGGTTCCGAAACTGAAGATGAGGAACCCGTAACTATGGGTGATTTCTCTGTTATAATAGATCCGTTTTCTGTTAGTTTTCTAATCTTTTTATTTTGGTTGTCGTGTGTTAATTTTTAAAATTATTTTAGGATAAGCGAGCCTCCGAGTTGGTGCCTTTTTCTAGTATTTTTGAAGGATTACATCCTGCTATTGGGTTAGAAGGTATAAACCAGCCTCTAAGTTGCTTCTTATCATTTATGTCTGAAAACATTGTACAGTCTCTTTGTAACTGGACAAATGAACGAGCAGGAAGGCACTTAGTCGAAAATGGCACTCTTAAAGTGTACAATTTAGTATGGAAAGACATTACAGTTTCGGAGATGTACACATTTTTATCCTTCTTCAATTCTTTGGGAATTTCACTGCCACATGTATGTTTTCTTTCTAAGCGGTGCTAGGGGAATCTACAAAATATATCACAATTAACCAGTATTACTGGTAAAAAAACCTCTACGCCCGTGACGTTTACGTCAAAGGATCAGTTAAAGGTTGGTTTTGATAACTAAACAACACAAATAAGTATAAAAGCTTGAAATTAAATATTTCGGTTAATTGTGATATATTTTGTAGATTCCCCTAGGACCGCTTAGAAAGAAAACATACATGTGGCAGTGAAATTCCCAAAGAATTGAAGAAGGAAAAAAATTAAGATAATGCCACAAATAACATTTAGACAATATACACATTTTTAGCTTTACAATTATATATGGGTATTGTTCATTACCCTAGAGTACCCGACTGCTGGAGCCGTGACTTCTTGTTCAAAGGGCCAAATATTTTTTGTGGAGAAATAATGAGCAGAAATAGATTTTTCGTCATTTTAAAATTTCTGAGATTTAGTGATCCAGGAGCCTTAATTGTAGGAAGACCTATTACCCGGTTGGCAATGTTTTTTGCATACGTCAAAGAAAACTGTATGAATCTTGTAGATCCTGGAGAAATTGTGGCAGTAGATGAATGTTTGGTTTTATATAAAGGTAGACTGCATTTTAAACAATTTATAAAAACCAAACGTTCACGTTTCGGAATGAAACTATTTTGTGTGTGTCCCAGTCATCCAGATTTACGGGGATACACTTACAATTTTGCCATGTATTTCGGAAAAGACACGTACAATATTGCTCACATTCCCGGGTCACAAGATTTAAGCATGTCTGAAAGAGTTGTGGTGTTCTTGTTTGAACGATTATTGGATGAAGGAAGAGAAATAATAATTGATAATTGGTACATGTCTTTGAGACTAGCACAATTTCTACTCACCAGAAATACTTATGTGACTGGAACCATTCGAGCAAATAGAGGTGTACCTAAAGAGCTAACAGAAATACCTCTAAAAACATTCCAAACATGTTTTGTAAGAAAAGGTGATATTTTAGTTATTAGGTATAAGGATAAAAGAGATGTTTATCTGTTGACTACTAAACTCAAAGCTGAATTCACGCAAAAAACTCGTTACCAAGTATCCAATCAGAGTTGAGGTACTCAGTACAAAAATGTACTCCAAGTAAAGTACTCAGTACATTTTTACTCTAAGTATTTTACTCAAAGTACTTTTAAAATTCATGTACTCCTACTTGTACTCTAAGTACTTTGCTTAAAAAGTACTGGATACTTGTACTTATTTCGAAATAAGTAATACTTGTTACTTAAAAAAGTACTCTAAGTACTTTTTTATATAAAACGTACTCTAAGTACTTTTTTAAGTAAGTACTCTAAGTACTTTTTATACAAAAAGTACTCTAAGGACTTGTAAACCTTCAGTATTTTTCATAAAATATAAAAAATTACCTACTTGTAACTTTGTGGAAAAAGGCTAGACCAAAATCCGCTGAAATAGTCCAACAAGTTTAGGTCATACCCTGAGTTATCCTGGTGTCACCAGATGGAATTCGACGTATGACGCCATAAAAAAAATTGTACCATGCAAGGAAAAACTAAAGGATTTATCATATCCATGTATACGAAACTAGAAAAAATTCTCTCTAGAGAAATACGGCAACTGTCCAAGCCCTTAAAATATATTTAAGATTCTATCCACCAAAAACGTTTCAAAGATTTGTTTACGTTTAAATCAAAAATGGCAGTAATAGCGGCGGTCACGAACCCAAGATTTAAAATGCGCTGGTTCAGCGGGTTGAGAGACGAAAAGATTACAATTACTTGCAAAGATATTCATTCAATCATGGGTATTAGAGACAGCTCTTGAGTTGGATGAGGTGCAACAGTCTGAGGTGGCAGTCGTTGAAAATACTGAAAAGGATCCATTCTTCGATTTCAAAGAGAAAGAGGATTTCAACTCTTCAGTCTCATCGATATTCTCCTCAAACCAAAACCAATATGAATTATTGCGATATTTAAATGACTCAAGATCCAATATTCAAATGTTAACAGACTATCCAATGATGAAGAAATTATTTATTAAATATAATTCAGTTTTGCCCTCGTCGGCCCCTGTTGAACGCTTGTTTTCTTTTGCCCAAATTATAAATGCACCCACACGAAATGCTTTAAGTGACGTTAATTTTGAAAAACTTGTGCGGCTTAAGAGTAACAGCACATTGCATATTTAGTTTGTTTTGTAGTTGTATGTACATTCATTGTTTTATTTACCCATTTATTATATACATTATATTTATTTTTGTTACTGTTTGATTTGAGTGAGTATTTAAATAAAAATATATTTGTAAAAATTAGTTTTCATCACGTTTTTTGTATTGTAGTTTATTAATTCACATATATAACTTTATAACTTTTAGGATTAGGTTTCACGAAGGATTTTACCTCTGTAACGAAGCATTTCTCTGTTAAGAAATGTTTTGAGTGCCCTGTATACAGTTGGTTAAAATCAGATAATTTCTCCTCTATACGCTGCGTCTGTTTGTAGCTAAATGAATAGAAAAAGAAATGTTTTTCTTTAACTGTAGTAGAGCAATATGCAGATTGCACGTTGCAGGTTTCTAAAGCAGCAAATTTTTGAAATTTGCATTGAAGCGAAAAACATGATTATTACTAACGACTAAATATTTTGGGTGTAAAGTGTACGTAATTCAGCGTAGGACACTACTCAATTTAAAAATTAGTGGTAAAAAAGTCTTACAGTGCATTAAAAATACTCCCATTAACAGAAATTACTTTTACTTGTACTTAAAAAAATACTGGGAGTATTTTAAGTACTAGAGTACTTTACAGAGTAATTACTTTGTACCGGTTATTTAAATTTTGAATTTCAAGTAAAGTACTTAAAAAAATACTGGGAGTATTTTGAGTATTTTAAAGTACTCTAAGTATTTTAAGTACTTAGAGTACTTTATGGAGTAATTACTTTGTACTGGTTACTTAAATTTTGAATTTCAAGTAAAGTACTTAAAACTCCAAGTACTTTTTCGAAGTACTTATACTTAGTACTGGGAGTAAAAATAAAAATTTAAACTACTTGTACTTAGTACTGGGAGTACTTTTTAAAAGTACTTGTCACAGCTCTGTATCCAATAACATACAGGTACAAAAGCCAAATGCTATTGAGCATTACAATGTGAATATGGGCGGAGTGGATGCTGTTGACCAAGACATGGAGCCGTATGACTGCACCAGAAAAAGCTACACCTGGTTTAAAAAAATTGATTTGCACGTAGTCCAACGCATGGTACTGAATTCAAAAGTATTGTACACAAATACTGGAGGAAAAGACAAGGGTGTCTTAGAATTTACCAAAATTTTAATTGATGCTTTATTGGAAAAATATGCACCTGGATACAAAAAAATTAAAGAAAATTATACAAAAACTAACAAACTTAAGCCAGAGAACACTAAACATGCTTTTGGGTGCAGTGTCAAAGAAGAAGGCTGTCGTCGAAAAAGAGGGACATGTAGAGTATGTTACCAAAATGAGAAGAAAAGAACATATACAACCAACTTATGTGGTACTTGCCCAAAGGCGCCAGTTTATTTGTGCTCCAAGGCCCACTTCAATGAATATCATGGTTACGTGTAAAATCATATTTATTTGTTTTTTATGAATACTCATTTATTTGCAGATAATGGTTTGTAGAAGTTTTTAGTAAAATTTTGGTATTTCAAATAAAAGTTGACATTTATATGGACTATAAATCTACGCCACTGTCTTTTTTACCCTTACAACTCGCCTACAATATTGTTTTTTAATAGAAGGAAGTCAGCATTGTGGAACAATAAAAGGTACAATACAAACAAAAAAATTTTTTTTCAAAATAAATAAATTAAAAAATACACTTTTTGGGCCCTTGTAGCTACGCCTCTGGATTTATTTTATTTTATTTCTTTACAAAAATGAGTCCCTTATCATAGTGGGGCAATGAAAAGTACAAAAACAAAAAAGAAAACATTTTTTTATTTCACCTAATCTGGTATTATATGGCAGTCTATAAAGAGTGATTTGGAGCTGAAGGGGTTAATATGGGTCAAATACTATAAAAAAAAATTTCTTGATCTACCTGCAAGTTTTGTGACCTCCGACTTCCGTCTTCGTCGGAAGTGATCATACCATTTAATTTTTAAATGGGACACCTCATATTATATCTTTTAATTTCTGGATAATATTGATCATTCTATAGTAGGGCCAATAAGTCTAGTCAGTAGAGCCAGGTGGGTCAAATCTAATAATTGAAATATTTCCTGTTGGCCGATTGATCTGAAATTTGGTACACACCTTTAGTTCTAATGAGAATACAATTATGAATATTCATTATCATTGTAAATCCAAGATGGGGGCCGCCACAAAATGGCGGATTACATTTTTTTCAACCCGCTCAGTATGGTTATCAAATAAAAGGGCTTAACTAGTAGAATACAGTACACCATGAAAAATTCAAAATCCAAGATGGCCACCACCATAAAATGGCGGATTAATTTTTTTTTCAATTCCCTCAATATGAGTATCAAATGAAAGGGCTTGGCACGTAGAACACAGTACACTTTAGAAAAAAATTCCTAATCCAAAATGGCGTCCGAAACAACATGGCGGATCATAGAGTTTAGACAACTGACAGGAAAAGAACCTTGTAGTAATGAGGCACTAAATGAACTAAATAGAATGAGAAATATTAAGTAACTAAATAAAAAACTAAAAACTTGAAAATAAAATAAGTAAAACAAATTTATTTTTTAGCTTTTAGTACATTATCTGCATCCTTATTATGTTTCTTTACAATAAAACCCTTTAACTTAAAACATTTTTTTAAATTTATTTTTCTGCTGTACTGACAACACTTCTTGGCCTTAGTATACGTTCAATTCTATTAATTTCATGACGATTTACGCCGATTTGAAAATCTTATAGCCAATTTTAATTTTCGAAACCACCCTTCATACTTTAAAATCTATCAGATATTGTTAATACATTACGCTAGACACTCATTCACTATTTCATTTGGATGCCCATCATTATTGTCAGGCAACGCCTTCCTCAAATATTTTATGATAAGACCAATTGTTACATTATAACGAATACGTTTGTTATTATGCAAAACGAAAAACAAAAACAATCTCGAGATAGTTTAAATGAAAACATGTTGTAAGTTATTTAATCATCATGGCCATGAAGTAATTCGACATGCAATACTCAATGTTTAAGTGGCAATTTTTATTTATATGTTTACAAATAAATAAACAAAAAGGACGTTGATAAGAACTTAAAAAATCCACTTTTAAGGTTTTTATCTTAAGACAGTTACAACACAATTAATATTCCGCCTAAAAGTTAAAGTTTATCATAGTTTTCTGGTTCTCGTCATAAAATTTGTAGTTAAATCATTTAGTGACATATTTATCAGACTATGATAACCTAATAAAAAAGTTTCTTAAACTGAAAAAACTGTTACATAAATCTGTTTGTCCTCATTTTATCCAAAGATCGATGGAATTAGATATTGTCTGTAATTGTTTATTTGTGGCATATTCAGATTTTCTTACTTTTTATTGGGTATTTTGCCACTGAAAAATATTTAAAAATTTTAATGAAAAAACCTCTGCGCCAAACGGATCAGACAGAGGTGGTTGGTTCTTGAGTACTTGACTGTTTCAAAAAGTCTCACACCTAAAAATATATAAACTAGAACAATGTTATAAACTAAAAACTCAAAATCAAAGCTATGGGTAGTTAACATTTCGGAAGAGAATCTACTTCCGTTCTCAAAACTTTTTTGGCCGTCAACCATGACAGTTCTTTGTTTATGTATTTCCATAGTCACGTGAGACATTAAATTATATTTATCTTATTTTTACTTACCTTGTCTCTAAGGATGGGCAACCAACTAGTACAAAAATCTATTGAATAATTAGAAACGCATCTATCCTCGTTTAATAAAATAATCGCGGATTCTTTAAGTTTTCTTTTATAGTTCCATTGCTCTCTTTTCCAAAATCTTCGCCGAGTCCCATTTAATTCTATGATTATTATCCCACGCGTGTTCACAAATTTTGGATTTTTCAAATTCTCCCCTTCTAGCGTAATTTCTATGTTCACCAAGCCTTACGTTGAAAGGTCTAGATGATTCACCTACGTAATGTTTTCCGCACTCACACGGAACACTATAAATACAGTTCCATAGGCAAAATAAAGCACACATTGTAAGAGACATTGAAATTATCTTAGAAAATTTATGTCACTGCGTCGAAGAGGATGATTACAATCAAATGTTGAATAGTGTCTTACGTACGTACAATATAGTTTTTGATTCACAAAAGAATAGACATTTAAATAAATTTAGAAATTTATATAGTGAAATACAACATATTGAATTACAAAACTTTCAAAATAATCCTTTAATTGACAAAACTGTCATCAACCTGTCAAACCGCGAACTAAATATATCCGAGAAACTAGTATTAACTAAAGGCTTGAATTATGCATTACCTAACACCAAAGGCTATTCCTAAATTTGATATAATAACTGCAATTGAACAGGCTGCACAGAAGCTTCCATTAGATGATGCTAATGAATACCGAATTCGTTCTAAAATTGAATTAGAGAAACAATATAAGATTAAAGATAATTTAATATCCGATGAAAAACTCATCTCTAAAAAATGATCACAGCATTAAAATTTTACCAGCTGATAAAGGCAATGCCACGGTAATCTTAGATACAGCTACATATGATACAAAAATTACGAACTTGATAAATGATGGAAATTATTCCAAATTAAATAAAGATACTACAAATTCTTTAGAAAACAAAATATATAGAGTCTTATTTAAACACAAAAACGAATTTACAGATATTGAACGAAAGATGTTAACTCCACATCACAGCAAGCCTCCTCATTTCTATGGTTTGCCAAAAATTCATAAACCTGACATCCCCTTAAGACCAATTGTGAGTTCAATTAATTCTCCATGTAATAAACTCTCAAAATATTTATTAAAAATCCTAAATCCATTATCAGGTTCCTCCGAGTCTTATATTAAAAATAGCAAAGAACTGTCATGGTTGACGGCCAAAAAAGTTTTGAGAACGGAAGTAGATTCTCTTCCGAAACGTTAACTATAGCTTTGATTTTCAGTTTTTAGTTTATAACATTGTTCTAGTTTATATATTTTTAGGTGTGAGACTTTTTGAAACAGTCAAGTACTCAAGAACCAGAGGTTTTTTCATTAAAATTTTTAAATATTTTTCAGTGGCAAAATACCCAATAAAAAGTAAGAAAATCGATGGAATTACATATTTCAATAGTTATAATTTAGGTCTAAGCCACGATACAAGATATGAATTGAAAAATCTAAGATTCAAAAGCGGTACCTAAGTAATCGCTACTTGTGTATTCAGATTCTCATCCAAGTCGCTCTAAATGAAAACATTTTGATAGTATACTTGCTCTCCAGTATTTGGAAATAAAATTTTAAATCGTCTGTCCCAAGGGGTAATGGGGAAACTAATGCCAAAATAATTTTTGAGAACTATTGTTATCATTTTGGGGCCCTATAAAACGGTTTTATGAGGCTTTAATTAAAAGAGGAATGATTAATTCGTGTTCTCTGGACAATTTTGAGACTTAGATGAGATTTTTTATTACACAATATTTTGACGATTCTATAGCAAATTTACGAAAAAATGGTTTTTACCCATAAGAAATACATAGAAAAATTCACCCCTTTTGAGGCATCGGGAGGGGTTGAGCTAACCATTCAAAATGTGTAATTTTTTTCTGCTTATATTAGAATAGAATGAGTGGGTGAGAAAACCACATTTAAGAAAAAATTCCACGCCTATAGGTAAGGACCATCCTAATATGTATACATCAAATAACAAGTTTCTGGACTCTTGCTTGGTTTACTTGTTTACTCCTGTTTATTCTTGTCTTTGCAAACGGTTCATTTCACGGAAAACTCATACGATCTTCATTTCAGCATTTTACGAAGTTTACATTAAAGAACAAAAACATTAAAATAGTTAAGTGGCCAACAAGATATATATTTTTTTAAATGACGAATTACTCGTACACAGGGTTAAGTGGGAACTTGAAGACATGATAAAGATTGAAAGGTTCTTTCCATTGATGTATGGAAACCTTAGCACAACCTTGAGTATTTCTCCTCATTTTCGAAATTAATCATATTCGGAATTTAAATCATTTTAAAATAGAGCTTAAAATATATATTTAGTATTGTTATGAATTACACCCCCTTGGAACTGGAATTGATACGCATATGCCTCTACTAGTGAGTGAGTGGAATCTAGTAGAAAGAAATGGACTTTTCTGGAGTGTGGTAAGAGAAGATTCTTGATTGTTTCTGGATGGATCTAGAGAGGAAATTTCGGAGTATATAAGGCGCGATTACCAGCGCAGAAGAAGAAAAAGTTTATTAAAGTGAAATAGTAGTGAAAAAGTGAGGTTAAATATAAAAGTAAACAAAGTGTAAATATTATTTTGAAGTATTGTATAGTCAGTAAATTATTAAATAAAGTGTTAGTGGTTTATCTCTTGTTGAAATTATTTTAGAACCCACGGATTCATACAGGGTGTTTCCTAAAGGGTGGAAAACACGCAACATTGGTGTCAGACGCGGAACTTTAACAAGAGGATTTTTCGGAAGTATTGAGAAGACTGGGACAGTATTCTCGGAGTTAGTGCTAACACAGGAAGGACTAATTTACTGGACATTGTTCGAGGATTATTTTCGAACAGGAAAATAGTGTTAAGTGCGTTTTTAGACATTGTAGAACATTTTTGTTAGGACATTAGTGATAGTGATTAAATCCTTTGAACTGAAGAGATAAAGACTCTGAACAAGACTTTTTCGTGTAGTTAATTAAGTGTATTTTCGTGAACTTTCTAGAACTTTTCAATTTGGACAGTAGTTTAAATAAAAGACTTTCTCGTGCTGTTTTGCGATTTCTCTGGACAATTCCATTACCGATATTGACGTGATTAATAAATTTTGTTGATTTTATCATAATTATATGCCGATAACAACCAGAAGCATGGCATCCGAAAAACAAATTCAGGACTTTATGGCACAAATGCAAAAAATGATGATGGACCAAGAAAAGAAACGCCAGGAAGAGAAAGAAGAACAGGAAAGAAAGCGCCAGGAAGAGAAAGAGGAACAGGAAAGAAAAGAACAAAAACATCAAGAAGAATTAAGGAAAATTCTTGAAGATCAAGAGAAACGACATCAAGACGAAGAGAAACGACGTCAGGAAGAATTGAGAAAAATCATGCAAGACTTGGACATTAAACAACAAGAGGAAAGAGACGAACTAAGGAAAATTATAGAAGGCCAACAGAGTGCCATATTTGCCGTCACTGAAGAACTCAAAAATAAGGTAGCGGAAGAAGTCAGTGGAGTCAAACGAGAAGTAAATGAAGTCAAAGAGAAAATGCACCAGGTAGAGGGAGAAATAGACCAACTTAAACAACAGTTGGGGGTAGAGGAAACCAGCAATTGGTATCATCAGGACAGCGATTAAAAATTGCCTCCTTTGATGGTCAAAGTTCCTGGATGACTTACAAGACACAGTTTGAGGCAGCAGCGAGTGCAAACAACTGGAATGACGAAGAGAAGGCTAAGGCATTAATCGTAGCTTTAAGAGGCCAAGCACTGGAGATGCATTCAGATCAAGGGAGAAATTTTGAGTCAGGGGTATTTCAGCAAATCTGCAAGTTATTGGGAATACACAAAACACGGACGCCAGCCCTTCACCCGCAATCAGATGGAATGGTGGAGCGACATAATAAGACTATGAAAGAACATCTCTCTAAAGTCGTTCATAAAAATCAACGTGACTGGGATCTCCACATACCGTTTTTCCTCATGGCATATAGAGCTGCTATCCACGAGACTACAAAACAGACTCCGGCTCGTGTAGTATTTGGACATGAGATCAGACTGCCATGTGATTTGATGTTTGGAACACCAGGTGGAGAACGGTTTCCTGTAGATGAAGTGAATGAACGGCTAAAAAATGTCCAAGAGTTAGTCAGAGACCAAATCACCATAGCCAGTAACAGAATGAAGGCTCGTAAGGGGTAGGGTAGGGTTCAAGGCAGGAGATCTGGTTTGGCTGTACAACTCACAGCGGAAGAAAAGAAGATCACTGAAACTTCAACCGCCTTAGGATGGACCGTATACTGTTATTACCCGAATTAATGACGTCGTCTATCGGATTCAACGAAGCAAAAAGTCCAAGATGAAGATCGTGCATTTGGACAGACTGGCGAAATACATCGATGATTCTGAGTTGCCTGATCGGGACGATCAGGCTTGAGGAGGGGGCAGTGTTATGAATTACACCCCCTTGGAACTGGAATTGATACGCCTATGCCTTTACTAGTGAGTGACTGGAATCTAGTAGAAAGAAATGGACTTTTCTGGAGTGTGGCAAGAGAAGATTCCTGATTGTTTCTGGATGTATCTAGAGAGGAAATTTCGGAGTACATAAGGCGCGATTACCAGCGCAGAAGAAGTTTATTAAAGAGAAGTTTATTAAAGTGAAATAGTATTGAAAAAGTGAGGTTAAATATAAAAGTAAACACAGTGTAAATGTTATTTTGAAGTATTGCATAGTCAGTAAATTATTAAATAAAGTGTTAGTGGTTTATCTCTTGTTGAAATTATTTTAGAACCCACGGATTCATACAGGGTGTTTCCTAAAGGGTGGAAAACACGCAACAGTATAATAGAAATTGAAATAAAAACTCATGTCGTCAGTGAGCTGGCAATACCTCTGAAATTCGATTCAAATGTATGGACCCCTCAATTTAATTGCTAATATCTCAGAAAAGGAGAATCGGAAAAAATTCTCTCTATAAATATTGTGAAAAATATAATATTTTCATTAAATTATGTGTTAGTTATATTAAAAAAGAATTTTGATTATCTATACCAGTTTTAAATCCATATCTTGGAAAATGCACCTACTAGGTAAATAATATTTTAGATACCGATAAAGCATGGCATTTTTTATACGAGAAAATTTTGTCATCATATTTGATTCTAAAATTTTGCAGTTATTCTCAAAACCGTGTCATCATGTTTATTCGGTTATTTATCAATGTATTTAAAAACATTTTGACGAATTAGTTAATTATATAAAATGTAAACATTCTCAGAAAAAGGAATTGGTGTATATCAAATATTAATTTAGTTATCAAGCGCAATAGATAATAATATTGCAAGCTTACTATAATATTAGGTATCTATTGCGCTATGCAGGTACCAATTCTTTTTTCTGACAAAAAGTAGGACATTTAGTCATTAGAGATATTTACCTTTAACCAAATCGGAGTTCTTGGATGGCAAGAATGATATCACGTAAAGTTTACATGATCATTAATAAAAAATCAAAAACTTTTTTTTCTTCGGAATTTTTTCAAAATTTTTAACATGCGTTGACGTATGGAAAAATAAAATATACTTTTAGAAATAGCATATATTTTCACACACAAAATGTATCTACAAAAATTTCGTCGGATTTTCCAACGAATTTCACCGGGGCGAGGACCACTTCCCACAAGAAATGAGCACCCCAGCACCCCCAATATCTGGAAAACTGTCCATCCTCCGACCTTGTACCCACGAGAACTTTTGATCAGGATGCCTAGATCTACAAAATCCTGCAATAGGAGCAAATTTGGCCGAAACTCAATTTTAGTGCAAGGTCCTTTTTTTAAAATGTTTGTTATTTGTTATTTTTATCATGATTCTATGTCATTTTATATTTGTCTATTATCTCTAATTAATCTAGTAATTACAAGCATTTTTCCAAGGTAAATATAAACGTGTGTGTACATATAAATATTGTGCTCATACAAGTCAAGTATTCTCCCCCACGAACAGCGTAGGCTTTGTGGGATTTAGTTTATGTATATTACACGTTGTTTTTAATAGTTGTATAATATGTACCTTTTCAGCTCATGTACGATACTAATAACACACTTGTACCCAATTCCATCTAAATCCGTTCCCTAGTTGTGCTATCGTGTTCGCATACATACACACAGACGTTTTTTAGAAACCAATTTTTTGTGTTCCTGGAGTCTTTTTACCAAATTGCAGTAACATCCCTAATTATTTTTATTACGGGGAGGTTAAAAAAATAATAATTAAAAAATATGAAAATTAAACATTATCCCATATACATTTATGCACATGTTCAACTGAAAATATCTACGCAACAACACGGTTTTATGAAAGGTCGCTCCACCGTAACGAACTTAATCTGCGCTACTCAGTACATTATTGAATCAATTGATTCTCAAATACAGTCTACAGTCTATACTGACTTTTCTAAGGCGTTTGACAGACTGAACTATAGGAAACTTCTCTGTAAACTTGACAAATTCGGATTATCTGACGGTTTACTTCAATTTCTTGAGAGTTACTTGACTGATAGAGTTCAATTCGTATCTTATAATGGATATAAATCTGTTGAATACCGAGCCACGTCAGGAGTACCCCAGGAATCAATACTTGGACCCCTTTTCTTTAATATTTTTATTAACGACATCAGTGATCACTTAGACGTATATTTCTTAATATATGCCGATGACGTCAAGATGTTGCATAGGATTAATGATTTTAATGACTGTAAAAACTTCAAAACAACTTAACTAAGCTATCGGCTTGGTGCGATAAAAATGATCTACACCTAAATGTTGGCAAGTGCAATATTATGAGTTATACAACCAAGGAATCCCCAATTATATATAATTATAATGTTAACGGCGACATGCTGAACCGACCATCTACGTTCAAGGATCTAGGTGTAACTTTTGATAAAAAATTAACCTTCACTAACCATATTGATGCTGTAATTTCGCATGCATACAGAATGTTAGGATTCATTTTGCGTAACAGCCATGATTTTAATGATGCGAAAACCTTAAAGATACTTTATTTTGCTTTCTCTCGGTCTAAACTGGAGTATGCTTCACTTGTCTGGCAATCTGGGTATAATACTCATAATGATAAATTGGAAAACATTCAGCGCCGCTTCCTGAAATTTTTAAACTGGAAAACTGAAGGTACATATCCACCAATTGGAGCTTCTCAAAATCAATTACTTGAAAAATTTGATATTACTAGTCTTTCCGAAAGGCGTGAGTCCTTTGCTTTGCGTTTTCTAGATACAATTATGCATAATAAAATAGACTGTAGTGAAATATTAAGCCAACTGAACTTCTATGTCCCACGGATTAATTCTTGTCATTCTCATGCTTTTTATTTATCCACTCCTAGATCTAACGTATTAAAGTTTTCTCCTATGTATAATATTTGTACTAGTTATGATACTCATTGCAGTGAATTGGACATATTTGCCTAGCAGTCAGAAATTTCATCTACTGTCGTGCAGTCTAATCGCCTTCATAATTTCTATTTGTATTTTTTAGTTAGGTTAGGTTAAGTTAGTTTAGATTTCCATCCTATAAATGGTTTTGTACTGTTGGATGATGTATGATTAAATAAATAAATAAATATACATTATTGACATAAATGTCAATTCTGACTGTTGCCATAATTTGGTCCAACTGTCCCCCACTTAGAGCTAGGATTTAATTAAAATTAACTGAAAATATTTAATCGTTTATTTAACTATGCAATGATTTATAAACAAATGGTTGCAGAATTAGTAATTTTTGTACAAAAAGTGAAATTTTTTTAAAGTAAGTAATTTCTTGATGAAAATAATCACACACACACAATTAAACTCGTTTATTAAATGACCAATCAATTTTTAAGTTTTGGAATTTATAAAATTTCGCCCCTCTTTCTACTATTTCATTTTTCAGTTAGTACGACATAATTTGATGTTTCTTACATAATTATTTTTCCGTAGATATATGTATAATATCTACTAATAATTGCACAATATTATGCAATTACTCAGGACCGTCTTTTCAAAAGTGCGCCAATGAGTTAACGGTTTATGCCTTCTGTCCGATTTACAAAATGTAAATAAATCTATAGAATTTAATATTGTGTATAAACGTTTATTTTTTCATTATTGTTTAAGCCACGGGCCCCTAATATAACAAGCGAATATGGTATTGAATTCATTTTATTATAATTCAATCCATAGGCTTTTGACCTAATAAATGAATATGAATTGGTTTTATTATAATTTAAACCAGGATTCCTTGACCTAACATAACCGAATATGCTGTTGAATTCATTTTATTATAGTTCAAAACCCGGGCCATATCTTTATAGCTTTTCAATTAGATTTTACTATATTTAGTCTAGTGCAATTAGACATAAAAGTAAAAAATTACTGAACCCAGTTGTAATGATGGATTTTCATGATTTTTTTTGCATTAAGTTTCTAGTACTGAGTACAAAAAATTTTACCCTTTAAAAATTGCCCACTCCTCTAGAGGGGTGGGCAAAAATGTAAAATAGTAACTAGCGAATTTGATATAGAATCATATTGTAAGCGAAGAAGGTGGTTTACAATTTTTCATGAAAATTTATATTTCCCAAGTTCAACGATTTGAAGTTTACGATTCTAGCTTTAAAAAGTTGGTACTTTGAGACCGTTTTTCTTAACTCAAAAGTCTTACATTTATGGAAAAAGCGGTATGGTACAGAAAATAAGATTACGAAATTACAAATCTTTAATTTTTCGTTTATTTCTGTATTATGAGTATGATATTAAAAATACATATAATATAATAGAAATTAAAGGGCTTAAAGTACTTGATGTGATTTTTATCTCTCCGTACAGCTTGAAAAATAACGATGTCATGTGCAAAGCAATGAGTGTTTTGTAATTTTTTTAAAATAAAAAACTTAGGATTTTCCTGCTGTCATCGACCATAGAATAGAAATTTCAAAAAGCCGTATCAGTTTTTATTAATATACAGGGTGTCCCAGAATTGAGTTCCCGGACGTCAACCTGGGATTCATGAGTTCATGTTGGGCCCATATAACCCAACTTACCTTAATCTAAAAATGCATTCCAGAGGAAGTACAGTCTCTTAAAGTGAGACAGAAGAAAAAAAAAATCGGTAAAGGTATTTACACAGAACTTCCCTCATTCTTTGTGCATGGCGGTCACTCTAAAAAATTAATAATTACGAAATGACATTGAGAATAATAATCGGAATATAGTTATTGCTATTATTACAAAGAAAACTGGATAAGTTTTGGTCAAAAAAATATACAGATTGCTCATCCAACAGCAAAAGTTGAATACTAAATAGCAGGTGCCACATATGGCAGGCTTGCGCAAATACCTTTACAAATGTCCACCATGACTGAATTATTTTTTGGGATGACCACCCTGTATATTTTTCAATAAAAGTATAATAGGTGCATATGCCAGATATTATTGCCATCTGTCACATTTTCAATCCAACGTAATGGAGTGGAAGTATAGAGTGGTGGTTAAATAATTTTCAAATTTTTTTCTTCTAAAATAGGTTTAAAATGTCAAACGTAAAAATTTTAAATTTGAGCAAAAAGGAAAGGTTCCTTCTATTCTATAGTAGTGCTAAAAAAGTTTAAAAATTAAAAATTATATATTTTTTAAAATAGGTTTAGAATGCTATGAAACGTGAAAATTTTAAATTTGAGCAAATAAAATAAATTCGATCTATTTTAGTGGTAAAAACTTTTTGAAAAATGTTGGTGAAAAAAGTTTTCAAAATTTTTTTTTCTGAAATATCTAGGTTTAGAATGTCATGAAACGTGAAACTTTTAAATTTGAGCATTCTAGTGGTAAATTTTTTTCCAAACTGGTAACAAAATGTTGCAATTTTTTTTCCGAAATTGGTTTGGAATATCATGAAACCTGGAAATATTAAATTTGAAGAAATAAAAAAAATTCCATCTATTTTAGCGGTAAACAAATTTTCAAAAATGGTAAAAAAAATTTCAACATTTTTTTTTTTTAATCAGGCTTAGAATGCCATAAAACGTGGAAATTTTAAATTTGAAGAAAGAAAAAAAAATTATTTCATTTTAGTAGTAAAAAATTTTTCAAAAATATTGGTGAAAAAATTTTCAATTTTTTTTCCCCGAAATGGGTTAAGCGTGTCATGAAACGTAAAAATTTTAAATTTGAGCAAAAAAAATTTGTTTTCATGGTAAAAATTTTCAAAATTTTTTTTTTTCAGAAATAGGTTTAGCGCGTCATGAAACGTGGAAATTTTAAATTTGAGCAAAAAAAAAAATTTTTTCACTATTTATTCCGTTTAGACGGTCCACCCTGTATATTTTCCAGTGAAATTTCTACCATTTCTTCGCTGACAGTAGCGTCAACTACCTACCAAATTTGACTGCTCTCCGTCAAGTAGTTTTTTAGTAAATGCAGACAGACGACAGACAGACGGAATTGAAAAACCTATATTTTCGTAATCTACGTGTTCTGAAACGTCAGAATCCGAAAAAATCTCGGAGGGTGATTTTTTCTCGAATACAATACTTCCCTTCGGTATGCGAGGGAAGTAAAAAATCCAATAATTTCTGTTATATTGAAGACAAAATTTTAAAATGTTTATGGGAACTGTACCTCTATAAGTACTTTATGTAAACTTGGTAACAACCAAATATCTTTTGTCTCAATTCTTTTTCATAATTATTAATATTCGACTGGCTGTAATTTTTTAATCACCATGTAAAATTGCGGAATACTTGAACATTTTATAGAGCATTGAAAAAGCTGCAAAAAAGGTACTTTTGTAATATCAATCAAAACACAAGAAATTATCGTTTTTTCCTCTATTTTTATTGAACATTTATTTACAATTCTAGAACAAAATATTGTAATAACAGAAAACCAGTTTATTTAAAAAAAATACATTAATAACAAATGCTCCACATGATGTCCACCTGTTTACTGAAACAGGTGGACATCATGTGGAGCATTTGTGTACTGACACAAATTAATACTTTTAAAATTTTGTGTAATATCAACCAAAAATAAAGAATTGCCGTTTTTTCTTCGTAGATCATGGGTGCTTGTGAATCAGGAAACCTGTGGCGTTTGGTTGTTATTTAGTTACATAGAGTACTTATAGAGATACAGTTCCCATCAAAATTCGAAAATTTTATCTTCGATATAACTGAAATTATTGTAAAAAACATTTCTGCCTGACTCTAAGAGTACTTCCTAGGGACGACGCATTTTTGGACTAAGGTAAGTTGGGTTATATGGGCCCAATATGAACTCGGGAATCACAGATTCTCGTCCAGGAACTCAATTTTGAGACACCCTGTATAGTTGTATTGAAACATATTCTTTATAGGATTTTGCAAACAGCAGAAAAATAACTATCTATAACTAATATACGATTCAAATGTATTGTATTAATCTCAGAAAAAAATGAAAAAATTACGTGTTTATTATGAGTCTATTCTAAATCAATTACTGAAATTTGAATAATGTACATTGAACACTTTTGAAATTCTGCTAAGTTATATTGAAAAATGTCCTGCTTTTTAAGGAAATTTTGACCATACCAGTTTTAAATCCATTGTATCTTGTAAAATATGCATACTATGTAAATAATATTTTAGACACCGATAAAGTACGGCATTTTTTGTACAACGAAATTTTTTCATAATTTTTTATTTTAAAATTTTGCAGTTATTCTCAAAAACGTGACGTCATGTTTATTCATTTATTTACCAATGCATTTAATTTTTTTTTGTTAAAATGGTTAATTATATAAAATGTAAGCATTTTCAGAAAAACCAATTGGCATATATCAAATATTAATTTAGTTATTAAGCGTAAAAGATAATATCATTGCACGTTTACAAGGATACTATTACGCTTGATAACTAAATTAATATTTATTTTGATATATACCAATTATTTTTTCTGAAAATGCTTGCATTTTATATAATTAACTATTTTAACAAAAAATTTTTAAATACATTGATAAATAAACGAATAAATATGACGTCACGTTTTTGAGAATAACTGCAAAATTTTAAAATAAAAAATTATGAAAATATTTCCTCGTACAAAAAATAACGTGCTTTATCGGTGTCTAAAATATTATTTACATAGTAGGCATATTTTCCAAGATATTGTTATGAATTACACCCCCCTGGAACTGGAGATGATACGCCTATGCCTACTAATTGTGACTGGAAGCTAGCAGAAAGAAATGGACTTTTCTGGAATGTGGTAAGAGGTAAGAGGTAAGATTCCTGATTGCTTCTAGATCTAGAGAGTCAAATTCGGAGTATATAAGGCGCGATAACCAGCGCGGAAGAAGAAGACTATTAAAGAGCAGTTTATAAAAGTGAACAAGTTGGAAAGTGGAGAAAGTGAGGTTAACTATTAAGTAAACAAAGTGTATTTTCAAGTATTGTATAGTCAGTAAATTATCAAATAAAGTGTTAGTGGTGTTTATCTCTTGTTGAAATTATTTAGAACCCACGGATTCATACAGGGTATTTCCTAAAAGGTGGAAAATACGCAACAATATAATGGATTTAAAATTGGTATGGTCAAAATTTCCTTAAAAAGTAGGACATTTTTCAATATAACTTAGCAGAACTTCAAAAGCGTTCAATCTACATATTCAAATTTCAGTATTTGATTTAGAATAAACTCATAATGACCACATAATTTTTTCAATTTTTTCTGCTCCTTCGTTTCAGAGATATTCGCGGTTAAAGTGAGGGGTCAATACATTTGAATCGTAGTATATTAAAAAAAAAAAACTATGTGTAAAAATATTAATGACATCTTTGCATTCTTTCGATAACCTGAATTCTGGTTATGCTAGCAAATTAAAATCCTAAAACGAATTTGTCTAATTTTTCATCTGACAATTCTCATTCTAACACTAGCAGCCACACAGTCCCCTACGGCCATGCAGATTAAACTAGCATCTACATAACCCCCTACGATCATGAAGATTCAGTTAAAAATGAGAACAAAGGCCTAAAATGAATTTATTTATCCACCTTGTCTGAAAAAATTTTCGTTCTACTGGATTACATTTTCATGAAATCTATCATTCTGTTTCTTGGAAATACTTAACCTTTGAAACGTTTTTCGCCCTTATTCTGTAGCTCATCAAAGAGACAAAGCCACTCATAAAGATGTTTCATGCAAAACCAAGACAATTTCAATGAATAGGTGTGAAATAATTATATTTGACATTGACTGATAAAAACAACAGATCTTCACCTATCTATTAGCTAACTAGATGAGCTCCAGAATAAGGGTCTAATTTTGAGAGCCTCAATTTATGAAAAGTTTTGAAGAAAGATGAGATAAATGTATTTCCTTGCCACTAAAAGTTCAAGCCCCACACTTGTACTTGTCATATTTTGAAGCACTTGAAAACTCCACAGTGGTCTTTTCTGCAAGGGGCATTGGATAATTCCGAAAAAATTGAGACTATTCCCGGCATGATTCTAAACTCTTTTTGCCTCTTCCAATTTTTGTCCAAATTTTTTTTTTCTTTCCGAGTAAAAAAATCGCGAATTTCTAAAATTTTGATAATTTCTCTCCCGATAACTAAAAAAAATGGCATTTTCAGAAAAGATGTTTCGATCAATAGTAGTCTATTTTTAGTCAGGCAATTCGAATTTGCAATAAAAAATAGGGGTTCCCATTTAAAAAACCGAGTTTGACCTTGAATGACCTTAACCTTTCCACCAAAAGTCAAAGTGACATATACCGCCAAACTGCCCTTATCCAATTCTACAACTTCTGTTAAAAACATTTTTTCGTAGAGTGCTTATTACTCGAAATATTTGAAAGTTTCAGGTTAAAAAAAATCACTCAGTAGTTCCTATTTGACATTAGATTTAAATTCAGCAACCTCGAAAACATAAAGTTAGGCATTTCAGTAATCAAAATATGCGTTATAAAAATGTTGTAAAACTACTCAAAATAGTAACTTATGACGGAGATTTGGTGCTCCATAGGAGCCAAAATACTGAATATGGAGCATTGTTGCCATGGAGACTTTTGTTCGGGATGACAAAGGCTATAATATACCAAAAATTCAGACGATTCTACCGAAACCCAATGCCCATAAGGTTTGTGCTGGGTCTTTTACGAAAAAATTTCTCTTGTCGATAAGAAATACTTGGGAAATTTCATGAATGCACATGTTCATATCTACCCAATTTGTTCAAGTTTGTAGATTATTGTTTGAGGAAAAATCTGGGGTGTGAGACAGAGAACAAATATCTAGATTAATTTTTCACAGTATTTTGAGCCGCCAAAGTATGCATGCATTATGAATGCATGACTATATTTGCATGTGTGACCAAATGACTTCAATACTAAGTGATATGAATTGAATACGGTTTCCACAGCTGTGACGGGTATAAGTTGAGAAAGATAATCGCTTAGTTAATCATGATCACAAAACAGAGGGGTAGGCAAAAAGTAAAAAGGGGAATAAAAATTTTAGAAGACGTTTTAAGAATCACCGGCTCCTTCGCCATTTTTTAAAACTCAACTCGCAGCGGCTGTACAAATAGTAACGCTCATAAAAACAGCCCCCATCTTGAAGTTTTGTTTAAAGTTAAATGCAGTTTTAAAAATTAATGAGACATGATTTTCCTCGAATACATTATTATGTAATAATTCAGCAGATTATTATGTATATTACACCAAACATATACATACAATAGTGTGGAACAGCCAATGAAATAAATTCAGTATTTCAATTATTGTGCGTATTTATAAAAAAAAACCGAGACACGTCGATTTTCGATTCTGATATGACATCCTGCTTCGCACAAATTTCATCTATAAATTCAACCCCGTAAGAGTGACACTTGTAGCCTCTAAATATTGGGAAATGGGGACTTCTGATATCTCATTTGAAAGGTTTCTTCATTCTCTACTCAAAAATGCTATGGTCTTAATATTTAGTACAAAATTAATGGTAAAACAAAAATCTCTGTGCTTGATGTAATATGCAAACTAAAAAAAAATAAATTCAATGTAAGAAATATTCAAAATGCGTTCCTTGAACGTTTTGGTAGCATTCTAATCGTAAATAAAAATGTCTTCTAACGATTTTGAACATCTGAGGCGTGACCGACCTAACCACATCCGTTATTCTTCTTCTTAAGTCAGCGATATCGCTGAAAGATATCTAGGGGTGTAAGATCAAGAGAACGTGTTGGCCATTCTAGCGATCCTCGCCTCCCTATCGACCAATTTGAAAATGTTAAGTCGAGGTGCAGGACATCGATTCGGAAATGTGGTGGTGCTCCATCCTGCTGGAACCATATTACATCCGCTGGTACTTGTGGGTTTGTTTGAGCAGGATATAAGTTTGCCAAAGTTGGCACGACGTTATTTTGGAGAAGATGTAAATAATTATCTCCATTCAAATTGCCGTCAATGAAAAAGGGACCAATGACATGGTTTCCAATTATCCCCGCCGAAACATGAACTTTTTCAGGATTTTGCGTATCTCATCCAGTGAGAATTTTCATTAGTCAAGTAGCGACACTTTTGGCGAATAACATGGCCATGAAGAGTAAAAGTGGGCTGATCCGAAAACAAAACATTTTCCTTTGCATCATTTGTTCACAAAAATACGTTCTTTTATCAAAATCGTCTTCACTAAGCTGCTGAGTAGGGGTTAGTTTATAGGGATGCATTTTATTTTCTTTTAATACCCGAATAATTTAGGAATGGGAAACATTCAATACACAAGCTACTCGTCGACTTGAACTATGTGAGTTTTCTTCAAACTCAAGCAGTATATCTAATTTGGTATCGTAACTCATTACATTGGAAGCTTTTTTTTTTAACTGCCGTACATGTCCATTTTCGTGAAACTGCTTTTCAATTTTGCTAATTATACCTTGGAATATAGGCTGCAAATGAGGATTTTTTTCTTGAAATAGGCTAGCAACTTCGTCTTGTGATCGCATTCTATTTCTGTTAACCAACCATCTGTAAAATTCTTATTTTATGTATTTCGTTTAAATAAACCATGTTTAGAAATCACAGTTAGCAAAACTCAAACAATACGCAATACACTGACAACTATTTATTGAGAACTATTTATTGCTGTCAATTGCTATTATATGGCGCGGTGTTTTCAATAAAACTGGCAATGCTATGAAGAAATTTAATGTTTAGAACCTTCAAAATAGGAAAAATAAAAGAAATTTTTCCACAGCTATGAGACTTGTAAAAAGTGAAGCACGTGGGTTGCCTAAACATGATTTTCACCCCCCGCAGTTCTAGAAAAGGGTGGTTTTTGAGAAATATATACATATATTTTAGCGCTTCTTCGCCTTTTTCTCTATTTTGAGAAAAAACTATGCATTTTGGCGAAGAATGTGAGGAGAGCAAAGTTATACACCATAAAATTTCCTACAAATTTTGTCTCCATATTTTTCTCCGAATTCGGCATAGTTTCGCCGCTAGAGGGCGCGAAAGATATATAAATATACAGGGTGTCCCGAATTGCATAGGCCAAACTTTATGTATATCTTCGAAACGTCTAAAGATACACAAATGATAAGTTACACAGAAATTTAACTTTTTATGCTTATTAAGAAAAAATGACAACTATGTACGAAAATCATTCAGGAGCGGGTGAAACTGGGGGGCATAGGTATAATTAAGCACCAACTTTATTGTGTGACACTTTTAAAATAATTTATGAGCAGAACTTAAAAATTTGAAGTTTTCTACACAAAAAAACTCTCTCGTGTGTTTTCTCTAAAATTATCAGTTTTTGAGTAAATCTTATCCGAACTTTATTAATTAGTAACCATTATTACCAGCATTCCTGGTATGCAGGAGTGTGCCGTGATTGTAATGTTTCTAACAAATGAAAAATAATCTAGCATGCAATGCCAGAATGACAATATTGACATTGTCGTTTTTTGATTTTCTGTAGTTCATTGTTCTGTAGTTTTATTATTTCCCTTTGGAAAAAGGTTCTATTGAAAATTAAAAAATGGTCATGTTTAGTAATGTGGGGTACAATTATTTTGCCCAAATTTAACAATAATAATAAATTAAGTATCAGAAGAGCGGTCCAACAGCTGCGTGCGCAAGCTGTACATGTTTCCAAAAACAAAGTTCTTCGGATTCTGAAAAAGACCACAGAAAAGCTTTTCGAATGCAGCCAGTCCAAAGCATTCTACCAGGTGATCCCGAAAGGCGTATTTATTTTTGTAATTGGTTTATAAATGCCATGGAACAAAATCCCGATTTCGGAAGTAAAATTATTTGGACTGATGAAGCTACCTTTAACCATAATGGATCGGTTAATTTTAATAATTTAAAAATCTGGGCTCATCGGATCCTCATATAATTCGGCCTAGGACATTTCAACAGGAGTTTAGGGTTAATGTATGTTGTGGTGTTATAAACGGGACTTTTTGTGGGCCCCACATCCTTCCTCCCCGTTTAAATTATTTAATGATTTTTTAAATAACATTTTTTTTCAATGTCTCGAGGATATTCCTCTTAATTTAATAAATGAATGCTGGTTTCAAATGGACGGAGCTCCTGCACATTTTGCTGTTGAGAACCGTTTGTGGGTAAACAATAATTATCCTGAACAGTGGATCGGTCGATTAGGTGCCACCCCGTTCACCAGTTGATTTTTTGTCTGGGGCTATTTAAAGGACAAAGTCTACGCAATCCCTGTAAACACGAGAGTTAATAGAAAGAATTCTCGAAGAATGTGAAAATTTGCGGGCTAATCCTGATTTCATTCGAAAAGCTACATACTCTGTACGGCGCAGATGTCAGAAATGTGTTGAAACTGGCGGAATGCACTTTGAACAACTCTTGTAATTTGTAATTTACCTTATTTTAATCTAATTCATTGTTGTCTAATTAAAAATGATGTAACCAAATTTTGTTTTACTGTCATTGTTTTTTCTGTTCTGCTAAAATTATTCATAAAATAGTGTTCAATATTCAGTGAATTTTCCGTATTACTTTCTAAGTTTTAATTTAGTGTTTAAGTTGATTGTCATAAAATATTATCTATTGCCCTAAAATAAATTCCAAAATTCAATTTTGTACAGTTGCCCGCGAAAAATACTCGGTCGTGCAGAACCCTACTTTTCGGCTACGAGAAGGTGGAGAAGTGGGTCTGTGGGACAGTTTTAAATCTGACCGCTAACGAGCACGTGTACTAACTGTGTCTCGATTCTCTATACATATTTTTTCTTATCGCTCAAACCGCTCATTTTCGCTCGTCTCGCTAATAGTGTGTGAATTACATCACGTTCAGTTGTTCGACTGGGTGATCCAACTACAGTCCGCTGCCCCCCCGCCTATTCAACCTACCAGAGCTCAGAGGGAATATAACCAGGCCCAGAACATCGGCCAATAAAGGTAGGAAGTGCGACCGAGTTCGAACAATTTGTTAATTTTCTCAGTTCATATTTTTATTCAATCCAACACAAATAGTATTCTCAAATAAAGTACAGATAAGATTTACTCAAAAACTGATAATTTTAGAGAAAAAATACAAGAGAATTTTTTTGTGTAGAAAACTTCAAATTTTTAAGTTCTGCTCATAAATTAATTCAAAAGTATCACACAATAAAGTTGGGGCTTAATTATACCTAGGTCCCCCCAGTTTCACCCGCTCTTGAATGATTTTCGTACATAGTTGTAATTTTTTCTTAAAAAGCATAAAAAGTTAAATTCCTGTGTAAATTATCATTTGTTTATCTTTAGATGTTTCGAAAATAAAACTTCCCGACCCATGCTTATAGGAACTTTTTTCTTATTTTGAAAAGTTGTACTGCTTAGTGACGTTTGGCCTATGTAATTCGGAACACCCTGTATGTATATATTTTTCAAAAACCACTATTTTTTAGAACTGCCGGGAGTGAGAATCATGTTTAGACAACCCAAATGCTTCACTTTTTACAGGTCTCATAGCTGTTGGATTTTTTTTTATAAAACAGCAATTTTTTTACTAATTTAAAGGGAATAGTTGTTATGCCTTCTTAGTTGATAATGTTGAAAAAGAACACTAGTTAGCCTTCGAGAACAAAATGTTGTAAGTTTTTATTTTTCGTTTGAAGTAGCGAATTTCGTCGAGAAAACCGTTAATTTTTGCAATAAATATTGAAACCATAGTATTTTCTAATAGAGAATGAAATTATCTTTCAAGTGAGGTATCACAAACCCTACTTCCCCTTTAAAAATTTAGGAGATACAACTGCCACTCGAAAGGGGAATTGTGTACCTACGTTACAGGATGTCACTTCAGAATCCAAAATCGACGTGTCTCTGGATTTTGTATAAATATGCACAATAACTGAGAAACTGAATTTATTCCATTTGGCCGTTTCACACGGTATATTTGAATAGTAACCAAGTAATAAGAAACGCGTTTATAAATAAAAACACTAAAAAAAACCGCTGCCTAAGGAATCACTACTTCCACATCCAGATTATTAGTCCAAGTCACTTTAAAGGAAACATCTTGACTATATTTGCACTCTAGTATGTGGAAATTATTGGTCATAGAATTTTAATAATATTTGGGGTAGATGTCATAGAAAAGTTTGAGGAGTTGGTTTCTACCATATACGTTAAAAATTAAGTTTATAGTTTACCGTACTTATTTTCCACTATTTACAACCTACCACCTCAATGGAGTCATCTCAATCAGATCTCACTACAATACATACGTGTACTAACTTTCAAGTGAATATCTCAATTTGATGTTATCAATCCCATTAATAATGAAGCGGAGGTGGTAGAGTTTGAAAAATATTAGAAAGAAATCTGAGGCCTTGGTTTCTAGTATATACACCGAATCCCAAATTTCTGTAGTCTTACCAGCTTGCTTTACTTATTTTCCCCTATTTGCCCCTATTTAACCCCCAACCCTTCAACGGCATCATCTCAAATTATGATCTAGTTTCAGACGTCGTTATAATACATACGTGTACCAAATTTCAAATGAATATCTCAATTTTATTTTATCAACCCTTTTCATATTGGAGTAGGGGTGGTTGGGTTGAAAAATATTATAAGAAAATCTGACCCTGTGGCTTCTAGTACATACACCGAATTTCAAGTTTCTGTAGTCTTACCAACGTTTTACTTATATTCCTCTATTTACCCCAAATTAACCCCCAACCCTTCAACGGAATCATCTCAAAATATAAACTAATTCCAGACGTCGTTACGTGTACGAAATTTCAAATGAATATCTCAACTTTATTTTGTCAACCCCATTAATGGGGTAGGGGTGGTGGGGGGGTTGAAAAATATTATAAAAAAATCTGAGACCTTAACTTCTTGTACATACACCGAATTTCAAGTTTCTGTACTCATACCAGCTTGCTTTACTTATTTCCCCCTATTGACCCCTAAATAACCCCCAACCCTTCAACGGAATCATCTCAAAGTATAATCTAGTTCCAGATGTCGTTATAATTCATACGTGTACCAAATTTCAAATGAATTCTCGATTTTATTTTATCAACCCTTTTAATAATGAAGTAGGGGTGGTGGGGGTTGAAAAATATTATAAATAATCTGAGACCTTGGCTTCTAGTACATACACCGAATTTCAAGTTTATGTAGTCTTACCAGCTTGCTTTATTTATTTTCCCCTATTTACCCCTATTTAACCCCCAACCCTTCAACGGAATTATCTCAAAATATAATCTAGTTCCAGATGTCGTTATAATACATACGTGTAGAAAATTTCAAATGAATATCTCAATTTTATTTTATCAACCCTTTTCAAATTGGAGTAGGGGTGGTGGGGGTTGAAAAATATTCATAAAAAATCTGACGCTTTGGCTTCTAGTACATACACCGAATTTCAAGTTTCTGTACTCTTACCAACTTGTTTTACTTATATTCCTCTATTTACCCCAAATTAACCCCCAACCCTTCAACGGAATCATCCCAAAATATAATCTAATTCTAGACATCGGTATAATACATACGTGTACGAAATTTCAAATGAATATCTCAACTTTATTTTATCAACCCCTTTAATGGGGTAGGGGTGGTGGGGGGTTGAAAAATATAATAAAAAAATCTGAGGCCTTAACTTCTAGTACATACACCGAATTTCAAGTTTCTGTACTCTTACAAGCTTGCTTTACTTATTTCCCCCTATTTACCCCTATTTAACCCCCAACCCTTCACCGGATTTCCTCAAAAAACAATCCAGTTCCAGATCTCGTTATAATATATACGTGTACAAAATTTCAGGTCAATATCTTAAACCGTTCCGGAGAAAGCGTGCGGACAAAAAAAGTTACAGACAGACCGACAGACAGACCGACAGACAGACAGAAAAATTTTTTTTCGCTCAAATTTAAAATCTCGACGTTTCATGACATTCTAAACCTATTTCACGAATAAAAATTTTTGAAAATTTTTTTGCGATTACTATACTTCCAATCCACTACGTGGATGTGGAAGTAATATGAAAAAACTTCACTGTCCCCAGTAAATTGGATTTCTAGAAATATTAGTCTAAGAAGCCAAACACTGCACAATTACCATCAGTATTGTCATTGTAAAAACGAAATGAAATTTTTTGCACGTGTACTTATATGTTCCACAATCCCCTATAACATTTTAGTAAAATATGCGTTCACAGTCAGCAATAAATATTCGTTTTTCTTGTATAATCGGTGTATGTTGTGTAAGATAAAATATATTTAGAGCACTCAATTAACAATCTGTTTTGTAAACAAAAAACGATATAATTTCTCATTTCATCATTTACAAAATAACATTATCTTCAACGTGTGATAAGCGAATCGTTGAACCCCACCTCAGGGTAACTTGATATTTCTATTTAAAAAACAATTTTTGATTTGAATCTTCCAAATGAAAGTTTAACTCAAAACCCCGCCAAGAAAATAATTCAGTTTAAAATATGTTTTCGTACACAATAGTTATTCTTTGTATATATCTTGAGGATTCTTATATGGCGCAAAGGGCAAAGGTTCAAAAACTGATACTGATATTAAAATTTAATATTTAACGTTTAGGGCTGTGTCTGAGACTAAGGTCAAATACGAGTTTTAAAAACGCCTCGGATTTAAATAAAATGACAGTTCTTTTAAAGCATTCTATGAGGGTGTCGTTTACTAGTGGAGACTTTAGAGCCCTAAATGGTCCAAGTCTGAACAACTTGAAAAAAATGTCAGAATATTTGCTTATTGCTCAAAAATGCTTTAAAAGATTTTGTCTATTGGGCACTGTGCATGAATACAAAATTTGGTTATTTGAAGACAAACAACCGGGAGGAGAGGAGTTCTAGTCATACGTTTCCGGTTGTTATTTACCTGTTTTGACGTAATAACGGACATCTTGTTTAACAATCAGCTTGCACTATTAAACACAAAAACTCAAAATTAACGGAAAACTCGCACCACTGTTGTAATAATACTGTAAATACACAACTCTTGTTATATTTTCTGTGTGGATTGTTCCTAGTACTTGAACTCGCCAGTTATAAATGTAGATGAATATTAATAATAATATGTTTAATGCCACTTAATTTATAATCTTTGTTGATTGTTGAAAATGCTGTTATCTTAATAATAGCCGCGGACGAATGTGACGCAACGTAAGGCGAAACACTAGAACAAATAAGAGACGTACAAGAAAAATAATAATGTCGACCACATCATATGTCAAACTAAACGTATGTGTGTCGAAATATGATAATTCAGGATCATGACCTTAAGAAGGTTGCTATATGTTTCCTTATCGCGAATTTATTAAAAATTTTAATTAACTTTGGGTCGAGTGGCTAATTCAGAAAGCTCCGGTTTTTCGGAAGTAGATGTGTAGCTAAGTGTGAATGGGAAAGTGTTGCATCATCTTGCCGTATCATGAATTAAGTTTTCTCGCATATTCCTTGACTGCCGCTTTTATTAGCTGCATCTAAATATAACCTTAATACGCTAATTACACTCGTCTTTTGGATTCTTTCTTCGGGAAAAATCACTGATAGAAAGGATGTTCTTTAAAGTAAAAGAAATAATTGGTAGAAATGTAGAAAAGTTTTACTTCTTTATCTATTTACCTAATATACGATTCAAATGTATTGACCCCTCACTTTAACCGCGAATATCTCAGAAACGGAGGAGCAGAAAAAATTGAAAAAATTATGTGTTTATTATGACTCTATTCTAAATGAATCACTGGAAGTTGACTAATGTACATTGGACACTTTTGAGGTTCTGCTAAGTTATATTAAAAAGTGTCCTACTTTTTAAGGAAATTTTGACCATACAAGTTTTAAATCCTCACCAACTTACTTTACTTATTTTCCCCTATTTAACCCTCAACCCTTCAACGTTATCATCTCAAAATATAATCTAGTTCAAGATGTCGTTATAATACATATAGTACAGGCACATTAAAAATTTGGAGTAACAAAAATTAATAAAAGGATCGTCTCTGGGATTTAAATAGGTAATGACCTGGAGAATGAGATGATGCATTCTTTGCACTTCCAAGTTCAGGGAAAATTCAAAAAAATTTGGAAAAACTTTTTGATTTTCGGTTTTTTTACTCTAGCGGCCAAAATAATGAAAATAGAGAAAGAAGTACCCAACAAAAGTTGTAGCTCGTTTTTTTCTCTACAAATTTCTTACTTAAGCCCTTTAGAGGATAAATCGAGTTTTCCACTTATGGTTTTAAGCCCCTTCGAAATGCGCGAAAAATGAGAATTCTCCAGGAGTTCGTACGACCGGGCTCATCGATCGATAATTCTTACTATTCAGAGCCCCTAAAAAAATGAAAATAACACAAAATGTAAAGTCTCAGCTTTAATGTGGAACTAATCACAAAATTCATAAAAAAATTTATCAAAGAGAGAAAATGTCAGAAGATGGCTTAGTAAACTTTGGAAAGTTGATCCACAGATATATTCATATCTTTGCCGGGAGTCGTTAGAATGATAATTATTATATATTCTTATATAATGATATATTAATCCAATTAACATTTTATTGCAATTACTTTTGTTGGAAAAATATGCCTTGCGATCAAAGTAGAGGGTATATTTCTCATCGATCAATCACCTCCAAATTTTGGAGTTCAATTCGCTATATCTTAAGTAATAATAATAGCACAGTCTTAATTTTTGGATTATAGGTACAATAAAACATATTCTTTCGAATGACTTTAGAGTTTTTTAAATGCGCGCAGTACTTTTTGAATTTGTCTACATTATTCATACACGTTCAGAGAATGCACAATTATACAGTAAAACATATACAACTTATTTGTTTCTTAACTTTCTCCAATGAAATTTTCACGAAATATAGATTAATGTGCGTGGAATCGAATCCATGCAGTGAAAAAGCACCCATTGTTACGGGAGAAATAGGCAGGATGCATAAACCTCAAAGATGTGAATAAATCAACTGTATAAAGTTTACTAAGCCATCTTCTAACACTTTTTTCTCTATGATAAAAATTTGTATGAATTTTGTGATTAGTTCCACATTAAAGCTGGGACTTTTCTCTACATTTCACGTTGTTTTCATTTTTTTAGCGGCTCTGAATAGTAATCGGTCGATATGTCCGGTCGTACGAAACTCTCAGAGAATTCTCAATTTCCGCGCATTTCGGAGCGGCTTAAAACTATAAGTGGAAAACTGGATTTATCTCCTAAACGGCTTAAGTAAGACAAAAATTTTGTCGATTTTTTTTCTCTCTGTATTTTCATTATTTTAGCCGTTAGAGCAAAAAAAAACGAAAATCAAAAAATGTTTTCAAATTTTTTTGAATTTTCCCAGAACTGGGAAGTGCAAAGAATGCATCATTCCATTCTACATGTTATTAACTACTTAAATCCCAGAGATGATTCTTTTACTAATTTTTGCGAGGTTTTTACAATATTTTGCTTTCATTGCCTGTACTAATACGTCTACCAATATTCAAGTGGATATCTCAATTTTATTTTACCAACCCCTTCAATAGTGGAGTAGGGGTGGTGGGGGGTTAAAAATTATTACAAAAAAATCTGAGGCCTTGGCTTCTAGTACATAGACCGAATTTCAAGTTTCTGTACTGTTACCAGCTTTCTTTACTTATTTTCCCTTATTTACCCCTATTTAACCCCCCACCCTCCATCAGAATAAACCCAAAATATAATCTAATTCCTCATGTCATTATAATACGTACGTGTACCAAATTTCAAGCGAATATCTCAATTTTATTTTATCAACCCCTTTAATAATTGAGTGTGGGTATGGTGGTGGGGGATGAAAAATATTTTAAAACATTTTGTGGCCTTAGCTTGTACACATACATCAAATTTCAAGTTTCCGTACTCTTACCAGCTGGCTCTACATATTTCGCCATATTTACCCCTATTTACCCCTAACCATTCACCGGATATCTTCAAAAAACAATCCAGTTCCAGATCTCGTTATAATATATACGTGTACAAAATATCAAGTCAATATCTTAACCCGTTCCGGAGAAAACGTGCGGACACAAAAAAGTTATAGACAGGCCGACAGACAGATAGACCGACAGCCAGACAGACAGAAAATGTTATTCTCGCTCAAATTTAAAATCTCGGCGTTTCATGATATTCTAAGCCTATTCCGAGAAAAAAAAAATTACTATTACCATACTTTCAATCCACTGTGTGGATGTGGAAGTAATTACGAAACACAAATGATAACGCACACGGTAGTGATTAAGTATTCGCATATTTTTTTTACCTTAATATTTAGTTCATGATATCTAAAATATTTTTTTGATAGGAAACTAAGTTGCATAAAACAAAAGTGTCGTGCCGCATTTTAGACATTTTTCTCGTGTATTTTACATTAAAACTATTTTGTTCATGATATCTAACTCATTACTAAAATATTTTCTCAACTCAATTACCATTTTTAACAAAGTAATAATTTTTCAATAACTCTAATGATTACAACTTAAACTAATAGTAATTTTAGAGTACTACCCTGAATACAAAAAGGCAAACGAAGAAAAGCAAAGATTCGGAAAATGCAGTTTAGGGTATAGGAATAACGATGTAATTGACCACGCCCCGCTAGTTCCATAAATCGTGAAAGCAGAGGCACACAATGAATTGAATTTAGTACGGCATAAACTAAGGATGGGTGCGGACGTGGGTAATAATTTCTAATACGAAACGAGACAATATCTCTTCGTCAAAAGCGAAGAAGTTATTTGTCACATTTTTGACAAATAATTTCTTCTATTGAAAACATTTCTGCAGTTTCTTTTTTAGCCGTAAATGCCATGGGAATAAAATAATAATTCTTATTAAAATCGAAATGAAAATAGAACATTAAAATAAAATTAAATAACTCGGAAACTAAAATCAACTAATAATTATCAAAAAATAAATTATTCTTATTAAATTACAAAAATAGAACATTAAAATAAAACTAAATAACCCTCAGAAACTAAAATCAACTAATAATTATCAAACAATAAATTAATGAAGTAAGGATTCAAACAAATCACCTTCTTGTGCCAAACAATAGCCAAACCGATTATACAATGAACCTCTCATATCATTGAGTTGATTTGGAGTAATGCTTGCACAAAATTGGATCAGTTTTTCCCGTAATTCAACTAAATTATTGGCTCGTTCAAACGCATGTTTGTACGCGGTTTCCTTTAAAAAGCCCTACAGAAATAAATCATGGGGTGCTAGATCAGGTGACCTGGGGGGCCATTTTATCATTCCCCTCGTAGCTATTAAACGATTGGGAAATGTTCTTTCCAGAAAATTAATAACAGTTAACGTATTGTGACTTGGGCAGCCGTCTTGTTGAAACCAAATGTCGTCAAAGTTGACAGGAAGATTTTGAACTGCAGGAATTATTTGGTTTTGTAAAAGCTCTAAATATTTATTGCCATTTAAATTGCCATCGATTAGCAGTGGGCCTATAATATGATTGTCTAAAATTCCCGTCCAAACGTTCAACTTTTGAGGATACCGAGTTCGCACACCAACACTCAAATGTTTATTTTTTCGAGACCAATATCGTACTAGGGATGGATTGTGTTTCCTATGTAATGAAAATAATGATTCATCTGTAAACAATATATTCTTTAAGAAGTTTTCATTATCATTCACTTTATTTATCATGATTTCACAAAATTCCATCCGTTTGAAATTGTCCTCGGGAAATATTTCTCGAGTTGTTTGAATTTTAAAACAACTGTACCCATTTCTTTTCAAAATATTGTTTGCAGTTCTTTCCTTCATGTCAACTTCATCAGCAATTTGTTTGCTAGAACAAGGTTCACTAGTTTCAACAAGTGCACAGACATTAGTTTCGTGAATTTCACGTTCTTCGCTCATTTGTTGATGACTGGATTCAGGTTGACAGCATTTTTTACAATAATTCACGACACACCCGAAATTCCCCAATTTTTTAATAATGTATGACATGGGGATAATTTTACAATTAAAATTATTTCGCGGTGAGCAGGGATTGTGAACCTGCTTCTAGTATTTTAAATCTGAACAAAGAAAAAAAATTCCATCTATTTTAGCGGTAAATTTTTTTAAAAAATCTGTGAAGGTATTTACACAGAACTTTCCTCTTTATTTGTGCATCGCGGTCACTCTAAAAAATTAAAAATTAATAATTACGAAATGACATTGAAAATAATAATCGGAATATAGTTATCACTATTATTACAAGGAAAACCTAATAAGTTTTGGTCAAAAAAATATACAGAGTGCACATCGAACAGCAAAAGTTCAATACTAAATAACAGGTGCCACATTGAAAGGCTTGCGCAAATTCCTTTACAAATGTCCACCAATACTGAATTATTTCTTGGGATGACCACCCAGTATATTTTTCAATAAAAGTATAATAGGTGCATATATGCCAAATGTTATTGCGATCTGTCACATTTTCAATTCCACATTCACGTAGTGGAATGGAAGTATAGTGGTGGTTAAAAAAATATCATTTTTTTTTTGAAATTTTTCAAAAATGTTGGGAATTTTTTTTTTTCTTCTGAAATAGGTTTAGAATGTCATGAAACGTGGAAATTTTAAATTTGAGCAAAAAGGAAAGTTTCCTTCTGTAGTAGTGGTATTTTTTTTAACAGGTTTAGACTGCCATGAAACGTGAATATTTTAAATTTGATTAAAGAAAAAAAAAATGTCCGTCTATTTTAGTGGTAAAAAATTTTTCAATGTTCAAAAAATTTTAAATTTTCTTTTCTGAAATAGATTTAGAATGTCATGAAACGTGAAAATTTTAAATTTGAGCAAAAAAATAATTTTTCCATCTATTCTGGTGGTAAATTTTTTTTTCAAAATGGTAAAAAAAATGTTGCAAATTTTTTTTCCGAAATAGGTTTGGAATGTCATGAAACGTGGAAATTTTAACTTTGGGCAAAAAAAAAATTTTCCATAGTAAGTAGTGATGGATTAAAAAATTTTTCAATGCCAGGAATGCAATCAAGTTTCGTCAGTAATTTCATTTTGACCTCGTGGCAACACTGCTTCTTTCGCGCCCCAAGTCCGCAGGGCGCCAGCGTTGCCAGACGTACGATAATTATCGATTTTGTAAGATAATTTTCCATTGAGTACGATGTACACTTGATTTTAAAAAAACTGGTACAACTCTTGTAATCGAAAATCTTAATAGTTTTAGTTGTGTTCATATGTCTGTAAATAGGGCTGGCCAGGCATGTCGAGAGGGGGGTGGAGAAGAAGTGACTTATCCCGGACCTGGGTTTTTTGGAGGAGACCGCGGTTTTCTTAGTGTTTTTAAACTTATTAGGTAAACCTTTCTTTTTTATTTTATTCAAATGGAATTTTCAGCATTCAGTATTCAGCAGCAAGTCTTCTTATGGACCAATTATTAACCATCTTCAATTTTAGAAACAATTCGAAATTTTTGAATATCTGTTTAGATGTCGAACCATTTTTAATAATGATGCAACTCATTAACGTCAAAGTGACATTTGCAAGATTATTAATATCAATTAAAGAACGCATGATTTACACAGCTAAAAGAAAGTGTACCAGTTTTTTTTTTTTAAATCAAGTGTACGATAATTATTTTATGCCGTGAAGTTTTAAATAAAAACAAAAGAATTTAAAAAATGAAACTCTTCTTTTTTCTTACTTTAGGTTCCTGTAATTCCATGTTTGAATTTCCCACGGAGTTTGGCGATTGATAGATAGGTGGTGCGTAGACTAAAGGTTTGGGAACCCTGGCGCTAGAGGGCTTTAAAATTAGCTCTATATTGTATTTATTATGGTCAACGTCAACGGCTCTTGACCTTGAAATAACACATTGTTGCCCTCAACTAGTTCGAATCGTTTTTTTTTCTTTTTAGAAACCACCCTCTGCAATTTCTTGAAAATCATTATTGTCCTTTCTTTCCCAATGTGTACGATAAAATTTTGGAAAATACGATTGAGGTTTTAAGAATCTGGCAACGCTGCAGGGCGCTGGCGCATTCTCGTTCTGTTAAATTTATAGATTTGACAGATGACAAAAGTCAAAATATAAATAAAATAATATTTTTCTATTTTATTTATACCTGTTAAAACTTCAAACTTCAAGTTAAAATGAACTCAGTACATATTATTGGAAGATGCATTGCAGTAAGCATAAAGGAATTATTTATTTCGTAAATTTATTTAACCTTACTTCTCATCAATTTTAGAGGGCCCATAAACGGAGTTCACTGAAAAGTATTCCGGTTTTAAGTCACACATTTTACAGCTCAGACGTCGTCCTAGATCCACCAGACGACCCAGGAATTACCATCCCTAGACCGAAATCAAGAGAAAACGAACCTCTCGAACAACGAAAAGCAAGGTGTGTACCATACCATTAAAATATGTTATATAATTATTAAACTTTTCCTTTTCAGACTTCTATATCAGTCTAGGAAGCGCGGCATGCTTGAGAACGATTTGCTTTTAAGCACCTTTGTAGCAAAGTATTTGGAACAGTTCAACTCACAGCAAATTGATGACTACGATAAGTACGTTAAACAACAATCAATATTGTGAAATAATTCCTTTATTTTTAGGCTGATCAATGGTCCTTCTAACGATTGGGATATTTATTATTGGGCTACAAATATTAAACCAACACCAGTAGAACACAACCATGAAGTCATGAATTTGTTGAAATTGCATTGCAAGAATATTCACAAAGAGTCGAGACTTAGACAACCAGATTTATATTAAATGATGCAGGATGGAATAGTGCTTAAGAGCTTTAGCCGTGTTGTAACTTGGACATTGTATTTATTGTGTAATAGATAAATTATTTTGTGATTCGAAATTTTCTAGTTATATAAAAATGTATTTATTGAAATAAGCGATCGTTTAATTAGGAAACAGAAAATATGTCTGATACTTTATACACCCGCTGGCAAAAGACCCCGCACTATTCTTATGGAAAGTGGCTTTCAGCCAAATTTTAAAAAATTTTATGTTAGGTATTTGAACCCTTACAAACAAAAGTCTCCATATGGGCACAAAGCTCTAACTGTATTTCCGTGACTTCTACAACCTCTGGAAGTCGCAAAATCTGTGATTTTTTAAATTAACGTATTACACAGTATTTATTTCTATCATACCAATGTTATAGTGTGCAGGATATTATTTCCGAAGGATTGTGTATAGTTAGTTGTATAATTTTTGCACTAGTCGAGCGAATTAAATTCTGTTGAAGACTGCGAGCTGTGCTTAGTTTTCATATTTTAGTTATGCAGCCAACTCTTAAGACAGCCTGTATCAGTGGTTACATAACCGTAGGTACAATGGACTCGATTAATTGTGACGTCACAAGTTAGGCAACCTCTATATACTACTGTCATGACACACGGGTTGCCTGCCAAGCAAACTGGAACTTGAGCCTTAATGCATATGTTTATAAGGCGACATTTTCGAGGATAGAAACATAGCATAGAACTTTATTTTATTTCTCCTGTGGAAGAAACATACAAGGCCTTCGAAATTTCGAATACCTATTTCACATTCAAAAAAATACGTTAAAATGCATATATCCATGTATGAGTTATAAAAACTTTATTTTAGTTTTTGTAATGCTTTATACTTGTGTATATTTACAGATACCTTGTCCATGCGATAAATGATAACTGAAAGCTCTTTAATATTTCTTACACGGGAGAAATAAAATAAAATTCTATGCTATGTTTCTATCCTCGAAAATGTCGCCTTATAAACATGCCTTAAGGGTCAAGTTTCAGTATGCTTGGCAGGCAACCCGTGTGTCATGACAGTAGTATATAGGGGTTGCATAATTATGTGACGTAACACTAATGGAGTCCAATGGACTAAAAGCCGGCAAAAACAGTCGGCAACTCTTTATTATACATGGGCGGAGGTAAATAGAAATGCTTGTCATGAGAAAATGTTATAATTTTTTGAAAATTGTATTAATTTTTATTATCGTTTGTTTATTAGATAGGCTATTTTTGTTCATTTATCCAATAACATACTTTTGAAGCATTATATCAGTTTTAGATATAAAGTCTAAATATTTAAATTTATTGGGTTTAGTTTTAAAGTTATTCCATACTATATTGAAATATGTTATTGCTCAGCAAGGAACAACGAGAAGGTATGAACATATCCTTGCCGGGATGAGGGAATGGGACAGGTTAGATTGGCGAGGGGCAAGGATGTTAAATAGTAAAAATAAAATTTAAGTTTCTTCTAAAATAAAAATAATAATGCAAGTTTCTTAACCAAAGCAAAGAACCAGTACAACAAAAATAAATACTTGTATAGATAAAACATAAATAAAAACAAAATTAAAATATGCCTCTATAATAAAGTAACTTAAATTAAAAATTTTTGTCAATTAAATAAAATATATTCCAAGAAATGTAACAATAAAAAAGTAAACTTCATACCTAATATAACAGCTAAATATTTTGTTCTGAAAATACATATTAAAAAAGTTAAATGCTAAAAGTTGACGCGTCCGAATCTTCACTTTCTGAAGAGGAATCATTATCCGGTTGAATTATAATCGGCGAAATGGGAGGGTAGTGCTGGATATTGATTTTCTTTTTTAATTACATGCCTAACGCAATTTTTCCATAAATCAGTATTGTCGAGGTCATTTGATCCTGTAAAGTTGCTCAAACCATCTCGATAGGATTAAATATGCATAGTACGGAGGTAACCGCAAAATTGTATGACCGTGTATATTGGATAAGTTATCAATAACATATTACCTTTTGAAATTCTGTTCTTTACAGGAATTTCCATATTTTTTCTCTCATGAATTTTAAAATGTCTTCCTTGTACTGGTGTTTGGTATTTTATTTAATATTCGCGAGTGATAAGAAGCATTATCTAATACAATTACCGAATTAGGCGGAATATTTGGTATAAAGCTGTTCTGAAAACCATTTCTCGCACTGCACTGAAGAAATATCGAGTCCACGTTGACTAATGACTGATATAACTCAAACACCGACCGACCAATCGGAGTGAGGAATAACTGGGTGCCAGCCAATCGTCGCCACCCGTCCTCAAACCCAGGCCAATGACAGCACATCTCACAAGTCCACGTTGACTGCTGAGAAACGATTTACAAGTTTTTTTTATGCTAGTGGACCTGTCCGTTTTATTATCTTTAAACCAGTGCAGTCGTGGATGGTTCATTCAGGCTGATTACATTGCCAGTCTCGGACTCGCCTGCACAGTTTCAACTACTGTTCGATTCTCGATACCATTGTTAAATACATAGGACAAAATATCAACTTAAGTGCGCACGGTCCTGTGCTTTAACACTGACCAGTTTCAATTGACTTCGTAAACACTATAGTTTGGAATCGAAAATCGCATTATTTAAAATTTGTTTATAACATTGCAAATGATCGCGGGGTTATCGTAAAAAATTAAATTCGTTTAAGAATTACACGGTTCGCTTTGCTTCCATCTATTGAGTTATCTGTGGAAAATCCCTGCTTACCCAATAAAAATCCTGAAATTACGCCACTGACAGGAATCCCTGTATTTTTCAATTCTTACGTTTATGAATATGTCTGTATATATTTATCCGCCATCTGTCTATCCTTGTCTCAATAAGTGCCACCACAAGTAAGGGGTTTTTGATTTTCTGCAACTATCCAAAAATTGGATCGATTTGAAGGTGAAATTATTCAAAGAATAAATGTGAGTCAAATAAGACCTAATTTATATATATTTGAAAAGATTAAGATTTTTACTGAAACATTTATTTATGAATTTTGATTGACTGATAAATATTTGTGTGACATAAAAAATACAAAATGTGTAATGGCATCACTTTTACTTGTATGTTGGTTGAAATATAGTAGAATAACAATATTAGATCATAAAACCTGCACGCAATAATCTCTTTTTAGTTTGATGGAAGTGGATGAAGTTGTTAACGATGGAGACAGCATTTCTCGATTTTTAAAATAGGCAATAATTTCCCTTTGTACTAGATAAATAATGTCAGAATGTTCAGATGACGAGTTGCCTAGATTTATGAAACAGAAAATTGAAAGAAACCGCCAGAAAGCGATTATAATAAAGCAAAGTAAACTAGTTTCGCATCCATACACAAGAGGGGAAGTGATATCAGAAGACACAGCGACAATAAAAATAGGTTCTGCAAGGTATAAAGATACTGGTGGAGGTTTCTTACTTGAAGAAGAACCTAATGTTCTGGACGTTGTCGCTCCTTCAATTCAAGCTCCAATTTTTGAACCAGACCGACCTATGTGTGAGATATGTAATAAACAATTTGCTACATCCAGGCTATTTGATGATTTTACGTTAAAATGCTGCGACACCTGCAGAAATCCCGAAATTCATAAACTGATTACTAAAACTGAAGCTAAGGATACATACCTTCTAAAGGATTGTGATTTGGATGGGCGAGAGCCACCTTTAAAATTCATTCAACAAAAAAACCCTCACAATGTTCGGTGGGGTGATATGAAGTTGTACTTACAAATTCAAGTTGAAAAAAGAGCATTAGAAATATGGGGTAGTGAGGATAAAATTGATGAAGAAAGAAAACGCAGAGAGGAGAAACGGATGCTAGCAAAATCGAATAAATATCAAAATGAACTGAAGGAACTTAGAAAAAGGATGCGCAGTAGTTTATATGATCGTACAACTGCAGCCTCTCATACTCATGAATTTGGCTCTGAGACGTATAATGAAGAAGAGGATACCTACTATCGCAAGTGTACGATATGCCCGTATGAAGAGACATTTGAAAAAATGTAATAATTTCAGCACCACATATTTATTTTAATAAGTTTTGTAAAATTTTAAGGACCAAGATCATACATATTCAATCTGTTTGTCACATTTATTTTAATTGTCTAGTTCTTCTTATTCAGAATATTTAAAATACTTATTTATAAAAAGAAATATTCAAATCTGGCGAAATCTGTATACAGATTCAGCTAATTTAGTTTAAGGTACATAAACTTGTTTCTGTGCAGATAAACCACGCCTTGTCGTAGAACAATGCAGGACATTGGTATAAAACAATAGCGCCATCGCTTCACCGCGTCGAGTTGAGAACAGCGCGCATCCATTCTGCTTTTAATAGCGTAGATGTTTAGATGTGTGGGATTAAAATAAATTAATCTCAATTTTCGTTATTAAAATGCCGTGTGTGTTTTACAACTGCAGAAAAAGTGCAAATTGTAAAGTGGTACTTCGGGAAATATTTTGAAAAGAAATGGGTACAGTTGTTTTAAAGTTCAAACAACGCAAGAAATATTTCCCGACGACAATTTCAAACGAATGGTATTTTGTGAAATCATGATAAATAAAGTGAATGAAAATGAAAACTTCTTAAAGAATATATTGTTTACATATGAATCGTCCTTTTCATTACATAGGAAACACAATCCATCCGTAGTACGATATTGGTCTCGAAAAAATAAACATTTGAGTGTTGCTGTGCGAACTCAGTATCCTTAAAAGTTGAACGTTTTGACGGGAATTTTAGACAATCCTATTATAGGCCCACAGCTAATCGATGGCAATTTAAATGGCAATACATATTTAGAGCTTTTACAAAACTAAATAATTCTTGCGGTTCAAAATCTTCCTGTCAACTTTGACGACATTTGGTTTCAACAAGACGGCTGCCCAAGTCACAATACCTTAACTGTTATTAATTTTCTGGAAAGAACATTTTCCAATCGTTTACGAGGGGAATGATGAAATGGCCCCCCAGGTCACCTGATCTAGCACCCCATGATTTCTTTCTATGGGGCTTTTTAAAGGAAACCGCGTACAAACATGCGTTTGAACGAGCCAATAATTTATAGTTGAATTACTGGAAAAACTTATCCAACTTTGTGCAAGCATTACTCCAAATCAAGTCAATGGTATGAGAGGTTCATTGTGTAATCGATCTGGCTATTGTTTGGCACTAGAAGGTGGTTTGTTTGAATCCTTACTTCATTAATTTATTGTTTGATAATTATTAGTCGATTTTAGTTTCTGAGGGTTATTTAATTTTATTTTATTCTATTTTTGTAATTTAATAAGAATAATTTATTTTTTGATAATTATTAGTTGATTTTAGTTTCCGAGTTATTTAATTTTATTTTAATGTTCTATTTTTATTTCGGTTTTAATAAGACTTATTATTTTATTCCCATAGCATTTACGGCTAAAAAGGAAACTGCAGAAATGCTTTCAGTAGAAGAAATTATTTGTCAAAAATGTGACAAATAACTTCGTATTAAAAATTATTACCTACGTCCGCACCCATCCTTAGTTCATGCCGTACTAAATTCAATTCATTGTGTGCCTCTGCTTTCACGATTTATGGAACTAGCAGGGCGTGGTCAATTACATCATTATTCCAATACCCTAAATTGCATTTTCCGAATCTGTATAAGGCAAACATCAAAGAGTATCACCACTCGGCAAGCCGTTACCTCTCGTAGGAGTGTAACTCATTCAGCGTCAAGAGAACTATTACAATCGACTGTACAAAAAGATTCAGACTCCCAATTAGTAATGATCGTAAAATGTATGCGGAACTTTTTTAAATGTATTCATTTTTAATTTTGCACTGAAATTATCGAAATGATTGTCAGGATGCTTAAAGAAGCTATCTTTATGAGCTCGATGGTTTTCCTGCTTTTATAAGCGTACTAACGGCGTCGAACCCAAATATACTTTTTCTCCGTCGACTCGCCTTCGAGCGACTACTGTGGCGCTATCCGCCTGAGCCGGGATAAAGAGTATTTTGTGTTCGTCGGAATCGACCCTCCGACTTTGAATTTTTTGACTAATTTGTACGTTCCAGTGGTTTGGATAAGGATTATGCTCTACCACTTTGAGGTTAATAAAATGGAGATTTTGGTTTTTATTGGAAAAACAGTCCCATTGAATTTGTCTTAAATATTGACGTTTAAAATAGCTACTCGCTACATCCTGACTGAGGATTTCGCCCTGTGAACCACTAAATTCGTAGTACTTTCGAAAAACCAAATTCGCTGTACTTTCGAAAAATTAGTTGGACGCCTTGTGCGATTTTATTTGTTGTACTTTTGAAAAACCAAATTCGTGGTACTTTCGAAATGTTCGTTGGGCGCGGTTTTCCACTCCGTGCAACTTAAAATTTTTTGAGTACTTTTGAAAATTCGAACGACGGAGCCCAAAAGCGATTGACCGTCGTCCTCATGATGAAAAAGTCAATATTTTGGTAATTTTTAGTGAAATAATGTTTACGGAGATTTCGATTTAAGATGATGCCAAAGGTGGTTAAAGGTATTTCAGAATCTTATGAACCGCGAAATGCGCAAAAGACAAAGTTTGTTCTGGGATTACAAGTGTATTTTGAAAACACTGACAGCTACCTTGCTGTATACATAAACAAGAGCTCGGGATAAATTGTAAACAATAAATCTAATATTTTTAAGAAGTGTAACTGAGTCCACGAGAGGGATTTTGTCTCTGCGCATATGAAGGTCACAGCTCATGAGATTTTGAAACACCTCTATAAGTCTTTTTAATGGTTCAAGGATGATTTTTTTGTGGGATTTTTGTCTGAATTTACTTTTATAGTAAATTGGATATTTTTTTTTAAACGGATCGTTTTACTGGGTTCAATAACAGGAATACACTACGCGTTCATGAAAAAACGCGACATCCATGAAAAAAAACACAATTTTTGCCAGTTTTTTATATTTTTTTCAGTATTTTCATCACCAACCTTCAAATTTGACACAACACTCGTGATTAGCGGGGAAAAATTACTCAAAAAAGGTGTACGCAGGCCTTCGTAATGCGCTGTGTATTCATGAAAGAAACGTGATATCCATAAAAAGACAGTAGTCGTGAAAAACGCTATTTTTGACGGTTTTTTATTTTCCTCAACATTTTGACAATTAGTCCTGGGTTCTAACAATAGAGTCGAGGTCAGTGGTGTAAAAAAACAAGAAAAATACATGCAGCGTAGCCCAACACGCCACATGCATATTTTACCACACAAATAACCATAAAAAACGCATTTCTTGACAGTTCTTCGGATTTTTCTCTGTAATATGCGCATTAACCCCCCATGGGCTTGTTCCATGATATTCTTTTTATATGGTTTTTATACTTTTTCATATAGTACTCGATATTCTCATTATACACTTAAAATTTCGTATTATTAACTTTTTCCGTTCTCGAGATATAAGGACTTGAAATTAGTAATAGTTGCAAAAACCTAGCGCTCATTTGTGACGTCACTATACGCAAGTGACGCAAGAAAAATGGCTTTCGGGGACCTTTCAAATTTAACCTGAAAAGTCGAAAAACATGGAATTTTTAAACGCTGGTAACTAAATAAATATGTCGAGTGGAAGTTCGTTCTATGTGTCTACGGAAAGGAGAAGGTCGGCGATGAATTATAATCGTCAATTGCAGGGTCGAAATCGAAAATTCGTTCTGGCAGGAGCGAGAGAAAATTGTAATTTTTTGACATTTCACCAAATTGTACTCCCCTACTGTCAAGTAGTAATCAAAACAAACAATACTTCTAAAACACTTATAATTATAACCAATAAGGAGCATCAAGTCTATTGAGATCGCCGAGTCTATGCGTATAGTGACGTAGCGCCTGGCCACGCCCCATTTTCGCGAGATGGAAATTTGCATTAGTTTTTAAGATACTAAACGTGCGAATAAGATTCTGATTTTTTGCAGATCCATTAATTTATACTTGCACTATCGATTTATGAAATAAAAAAAAAATGCCGAACAAGCCCATTCTGACTTCACATTCGTAATCAGCGTAAAGAAAAGTATATTCAGATATTCAAATATTTTTTTTTGGGCCTCTGTTATTGTTATTTTTATAGCTATTGTTGATGTCAGGGTTGGTGTTGCTGTCGCCAAAAGTACAACTCTTGAGGAAAAAAATAAGCCCTACCATGTTACTCTACCACATCCCTAAGCTGTAAAAATTAATTTTGAAAAAAGTGCCTTTTTATTAACCAAAAGCTTTTTTTCAAAAATTACAGAAGTGCACATTTCCAAAAAAAAAAACATTCTACACAGCAAAACCTATCTATAAATCTTCTTTCTTTTTAAACAGGCCTTCTCTGACTCTTGCTTAGGCTACAAGTCCTCATATAACAAATACATTAAAATTCAAGTCACGTGCAAGAAGTCAATTAATCCTATTGACGAATCGATTCGTAAAATTATCCGACAGAATATTGAAATAAACCGGTAGTGGAAAGTGGAAGCATTATAAATAAAATATCTCTATAGCATGTAACCTCATCCGGTGTCGATAGCAGCTGTCTAGCTATTTCAGTCGACTGGGCGACTGTTAAGACAAAAATAGCAAACATCCAGACGCTCGGACATGACTGACGACGCCGTTTACGAAATCAAGATCATGAATGTTTTTCATTACATCGGATCGGTGCCAGGTACGGAATTCTGCCGAATAAAACGGAAATCTATATCAGTTCACTTATATTACTTTTGCTTATTACGTCTGTTGAAAAAAAATTGGAATTTAAAGTTCCAGCACCGACCGAAATGCGATAGGTAGTTATACTCTGTTTAAACTGAAATATTTTGTCTGCAGCAGCACATGCCAGGCGTTTGTGGCTATTAAATTAAGTGAACATGTCTAGAAAAATACATAGCATACAGGGTGATTCAGTTAAAACTTCCTAGGCTCATTATTAGTGGAGTCAGTAAAGCCTTTTACCTCGAAATTTTCGAGCATTAAGTGGATTTTCATGATTACTGTAATGTTAATATAGACTATATTTAGCATATAATTGAATGTTATAAACCTCCCAATGGAATGTTTCATCTATTTTAAAGTCAGCAAGAGTCTTTCCACTGTATAAAAAAGGAGATGATACATTATCTGAAAATTATAGACCAGTTGCTCTTCTGTCAACTATTGCTAAAATATTAGACCAGGTTCAATAGAATTGTTGAATTCGCCACACAATATAATATTATTTCAGATTCGCAGCATGGTTTTCGAAAGAATTGTTCAACAGAGACCGCCGTAATGTCATTTTTAAACAATTTATGAGAAATGAGAACTTGGATCAAAATCAAAAATGTGTAGGACTCTTTATGGATCTAAGCAAAGCCTTTGATCTAGTAAATCATACAATACTTTTGAGAAAATTGAATAATTATGGTTTAAGAGGCAAAGTAAATAACTGGGTGATGTCCTACCTTACAAATAGAACTCAAGTAAGTGGAGTTTAATCAGAAAAATTGAGTATTAAATTTGGAGTTCCGCAAGGTTCTGTTCTTGGGCCTTTACTATTTTTGCTTTATATCAACGATTTGCCTAGCTTCTTTGACAATTTTTTAATTATGTTTGCGGATGATAATTACTACTTGTGCTGTAGAAAATCTTTTGAAACAGCTATTTCTAATGTACATACTTTGCTTACAAAATTTGCTGATCACTTCAAATCGAATAGACTATTCTTAAATATATCTAAAACCGTTTTCATTATATTTTCTCCTAGGCATAGTACATATGATAAAAGTCACTTAATAAAAATAGCTGGCAAATCTATAGAACAAGTGTCTAAATTCTTGGGAGTATTCATTAATAATGCATTAAATTGGCATGAACACATTGACTTTGCAGCAAAAAAACTTTCTTTCGCCTGTTATGGATTGTATAGATTATCCAAAATATCAAATAGGAAAACTGTATTGGCATATTATTATACAAATTTTATTTCAAGGGCAACATATGGAATTCTCTTTTGGGGCTCTTCATGTCATTTTGAAATAATATTTAAACTTCATAAAAAAGCTATACGTCGTATTATGGGAGTACCTAAATATATGTCCTGTAGAAATATGTTTGAAAATCTGAATATTTTGTCATTGCCATGTATTGATATTCTAGAGATTCTAATATATTGTGTTAAAAATAATATAACCAAATTTTTACCAAACAATTATAATCATAATTATGATACCAGGGAAAGTAATAACGTTACATAAATTATCAAAATATGAAGAAGTCCAAAATATATCGGAATAAAATTGTATAATATGATTCCAAATTTCTTAAAAAGTGTCGAAAATACAAAAACATGTAAAAACGAGACAAAAAATACCTAACAGCTAAATGTTTTTATTCAGTTGATGAATATTTGGGAAATTAGTAGGTGGTTTCAATAGTTTAGTTATGCTATATTATGCTATATAACTTTATACATATTTACATTTATGTCTCTTTTCTGTTTTGTACCTAGTTTTAAGCAATAATGAGAGCACTTGATTCACTAGTAAGATGCTCAATTTTCTTTTGTGACTAATCCCATACCAATGTGGTCTTTTGGATAATAAACGATTATTATTATTATTATTATCGTTTTCTTTATTTGGAGGTGATTCCCACGGGGGGGGGGGGAAATAAAAAATATAAAACTTATTAATGAGTCCTATCAGGAAACTGATTGCAAGAAAAAATATAGTATACAATTTTTTATGAAAATGAAAGTTATAGAGGAGATGTTACAAATTTTGTATACTATTTGAGCTAGCAACGGATTCTTATAGGAAAAATTCTGTGGAACAAAATTTTCTTATGAAAAATGTTTCTAAACCGCGAGCTTCATGGTCAAATAATTGTTTAAACAAATTTTTTTTCATCTTTATTTAATAAAATAAAAACGGTTTGACGGATCCGAAAAAATCTCGATTCAATCATTCAATACACGTCGTTTGACGTCAGGCACAGCTCATTTTGTCAACCCGTTCATTTGTTATAGCCAAAATAAATTTCAAAATTAACAAATTGATTACTCAGAAACTAATGAGGTTAGGATATTGTTTATTTTTTAAATACATGCCTTTTATACCAAAGAATATATCATATTTTTTTGGCCCTAGATCTTCAATACTTCTTGATTGTTCAAACAATTGGAATAATTTGTTAATTTGCAAATAACTTTTTTTTCGAAAATTTGATCGACGTCAAACCAATTTTGACATTTTAAATTTTTAGTAAAAAGTCACTAATGTCATTGACTCCTCATTATTCACTGCAATCAGTGAATAATTAAATCATTATTCACTGCAGGGAATAATGGATAGCATTATCCTCGAGGAAACACATACTTACATAATGAGTACATTATTTAATAGTGGTGGACAAATTATTTTATTATAGGAAATATTTTATTGCATGAAAAAAAGTGAATTTGATAACAACAAAAATTTGCCCACACCGAGGATCGAACCCGCCACCCCATTGCGCGTCAAAACTTCAAAAACGCATTTAACTCTTCAGGGATTGAATATTATTTGTAGAACTTTTTGTGTTTGATGTACAAATTTGTTAGCTTTCATTTGCACCGAGCCTCCTGTCCAAAAAGTTGTTAATAAACAAATTAGAGTCTCTCGCGCAATGTCACTTTTATTTCCGGTTCCGGTTATCCGATCAAGGTCTTTCTGGTCTCAAAATGTTCCTTTTTGCAAAGACTTTCATATGCACAAAACCCCATTTCGATACGCTTACCTAGAGCCGAGATATTCCATTTGGTAATTTGCAAAATTAATTTAAACTTTAAGTAAACAAAAGCAAAAAGTTGCGTTCGTGCAGACTTCTAGCCCGACATCAATATTTATCGTTTAAAGTTGGTTTGAAGTCGATCAAACTATCGAAAAAAAAGTTTTTTGCTAATTAACAAATTATTGTTAAATAATTGTTTAAGCAATTAAAAAGTATTGAAGATATCGGGCCAAAAAAAATATGGTATATTCTATGGTATAAAAGGCACATATTTTGAAAAAAAAACAATATCCTGACCTAATTAGTTTCAGAGTATACAATTTGTTAATTATGAAATTTATTTTGGCTATAACAAATGAACGGGTTGACAAAATGAGTTGTGCCTGGCACCAAAAGACGCGTATTGAAAATATCTTTTGATCGAATCAAAATATTTTTTCGGATCCGTTTGTTTAAACAATTATTTGACCATGAAGCTCGCGGTTTACGAAAATTTTTCATAAGAAAATCTTGTTCAGCGGAATTTTTCCTATAAGAATCCGTGGCTAACTCAAATGGTATAGAAAATGTTTGGGAAAAATCCCAGGCAGACTAACAAATAATAATTGAAATAAAAGTTTCCGCATGATTTAGAAAACTCCCTTTTTTTGTACAGAGGAAGGAATCTAAACAGTTGTTTTGTAAGGCCCCCGCGTTGCTTGTTACACCCCTGTTTTAACCATTCATTTTTTTGTTGATCCTGGGTAGATACGAAACTGGATTGAATTACATTATTTTCATTTAAAATTCGAAATGCGGTTACGAAAATAATAAATATTTTAAGACTGGACAATAGCGGTTGCGTCATTAGTTGGCAAGCATTAAACACTTCTGTTTACACTTTTCAGAGATGACTTCTGACTTACTGATCAAAACATTCAGGACGAGGGGCAACTGAATGCACAATTTTATGTAACTAAACTAAAAATATTATAATTTCACACAAAATAAAAATAATTGAAACAAATGGTATTGTTTTATATAACAACAACAACGGTTTTATTCCAAATTTAAATTGAAAAATAATACGACACGACCCTGTGAGTATGCTGTAAAAATAAAGCGATCTTCTGTCTGTTTGTTTGTCTGTTGCTTAAGATTTTCTCAACCGCATAACAGATAGTGAGTTTATATCATTATGGAATATAGACCAGTTTAAACATATTATGTACTCAAGTATCGAATAAAAAAATGTCGGTGTGTCTATATGTCTCAATTCTTGAGGTATCACCTTGAATTTTTTTTTTAATACTGAGGGGTCTGGAATAGTGAGTCACTGCGGTATTTTTTGAAATATTTTTGTTTTTATTTGCATATTCCATCTCATAAGCTTCCAAGTGTTGGCACCATTGAAAAGTGATTTTATGAGCTGATTTTCAGGATCCTGTTTTTTAGTGAAAGGAACCATAGAGACTAAAAATAACGATATTAAAAATATATATACAGGGTGATTCACGTTTACGTAGATTACGTTTAAAGTATTTCAGTTTCATAACTCTATCTATTATTACCATAAGCAAAAACATATCGTCAGTTACAATAGAAATGCCTATTAGAAATGTTCATAAAAGATACTTATTTTCTGTCTACACATTATAAGATCATAGATGCGAGTTTGGTCAGTCTGCTATGAATATTTTTATATTTATTCAATGTGCACTCTACAAAGGGTGCACTTTAAAAAAAAATCTGTCACCTTAAGTCGTTGACAGTTTAAACATACTCTCTTAACATTATATGAGTGTTTTATTTAATCAACTATAATCCAAGCTTTGTTAATATTTATCTTTCTGTCTGTCTGTAGGTGCTGTCTACAAAATTGTGTGATATAGAGAAATAATATTTTGGTAGACATATTTTCAGTGAAAAATTTACAAGATGGATATTCTAAAGAAATGCATCAGTGGCATCACATAACACCTTAAAAAAAAACAACTGAAGTTTAAGATCTCATAAGAATTTGTGTCATTGAAAAAGATTTTCACCATGTCAGACTTAATTTTTAAGCGCCGTGACAATGTTTTTTTTAAATAAGCTTTTACAGCGGCCGCGTCAAAACACCATCTTAATTTTTTTCTGTAATTGAGTTTGAAATCTTTTTTATTCATTCACAAATTTGTATGCATAGAGCCTTCAGTTGTTTTTTTTTTAAGAAGGTGTTTTGAGATGCCAGTGATTGATCTTGATGCATTAATGCTGTGCATTCTAAATTAAGCCTTAAGGGGAAATTTCAATTCTGAGACTCTGCCGCCAAAAGCACATAATTCCAAATATTTTAAAAAGTAATCAACAACAACAATTTAGAAAAGCCACTCTTTAGTGGTCGTTTTAACATGGTTTCTACGCATTGTTATCACAATAATGCAAATTCTTAATATGAAATTTCTTTATACAGGGTGTAATTAGTTTCATGTCATTAAAAAAAACTGGTGTTAGGGAATGACAAGACAAACAAAAAACCTTATATAACATGGGGTCTAACGCTCATAGTTTTGGAGAAAAAAAATAAACAAAAATTTCGCAAATTTTCAATAAAATTTTTTGAGAACTGCTGGAATATTGAGGTAGGTTTAGATCTAGATCTGGTCTGAAGAAAACTATGCTCTAACTCTCCCTTGTGCAATATTTTAGTTACTGTGGGTGTTTCGTTATGTACACACATCCAACCCGCCGTTCGTTGTTTTTGTTATTTTTGAATTTCGCGTCATTGTGTATTTATAGATTTATTTTATTGATTTACCGTTCAAGTTGCCAAATTCTTGATTACGTACAGACACAACTTACTTATTCGTTCTTTTTGTATTCATTTTATGGCTTTTGTACCGAGTTTTTATTTTATTTTTCTTTATTGACAACGTTAGTTGATAGTTTAGTGTTTAGTGTTGAACGAAGTGCGTATGTCCTTAATTCGACGTACCGAACTGTGTATTGATGCAGATGCAGAGATTTTGAATCATTTAGGTAGGTAGTAAGCTTTTAACCCAGGACACCCATTTATGTTACAAATGTTAATAAACCGTTTAAATTTTCTAAATTATAAACAATCCAAAATTTTGTTCCAAATTAAAAAACACACATGTAAAGAAATATTCTCTTCAAACCTCTATGGCCATTATTTGCTTACAATTGTGCACGAAGAGAGAACGAATTATTTACCTCTTTATAATTGCCTCAGTTCAGTTGAGACGGTCCATCAAAGGCGGTCGATGATCCAAGGCCTTTAGTATACGTACTCACAGTAGGCCATGCACAGTAGGCCATGCAACTTCTACCTGTTATTAAATCTAAAAGACTATGATAAACATAATCCGAGAACGATTTCCGTGACAAGTCAATCATTGAGAAAATTGCGTGTCTTAGGCCAATTTTTATATTCTATAAAACTGTTAGCATTTGTGTGAATCTAGACGACTATCTGACATATCTGAGTTCCTGTTAAGATACTACAGGATTGTAGACTTTCGTGTTTATGTAATTTAGGATGCCCACGAAATTCTTTATAAATGTCAATGAACTGAAACTTAAACGAGAAAAATAATCTCTTGTAATGTGAGATATAGCAGAAGTTTTAATTTATGCTTACAGGAACATACCAACCGAAAACACCATGAAATCATGGGTAATAACAAGAAATTCATAGCACTCTTGTCATTGAAAAATGTATTTAATTCAAACTATTGGAACAGTTGAAAATACTAATATAAGTAGTGTTTCGTCCTTTTGTAAACTTGTATACAGGGTTATCACGAAAAAAAGCGGGTGTTAGACGTTTCTTGGGATCTGTTCAGTTTAGAACTTTGAACATTGGTCTAAGGGAGTTTCTGTAAATGGCGATTTTTTCATGTATGCGTTACTTCTGCTTACACCGGATGTAGCACCCAACTTTGTTATTTTAAATTTGACACCCTATATTTTATTTTATATTTGGATTCCCCTTAAAATTTTACCTTGGGTTTATGTACCATAATATGCTCTTAAACCTACCAGTTTTGGAAAGTATTTTTGCAATCGATTGGTCACTCAGTAGCCGCCACTGGTGGATCTTTGGTGGCGATTCGGACAACTTGCAGGCAACCAATTCTCCTCTCTCTTTTACGACTGGTTTCTTAGTCAAAGATAGAAGGAAATGAAGTATTCACTTTTTCGCCAACCAACTTAGAAACTGATTGTTTTTCAGTCATTGTGAAAAATCATAAAACGACGTCTACTCACCATGCCTTGCAAAACAATATTGATAATATTTTGATTTTAATCATATAAAGTTTACTAAATGTGAACAAGTTAAAACGTGTGGACGCTTTCATTTAAAACAATGCCCAAACTACGGTGACTGCAACTGTGATCATCAGCCACCATTTAGTATCAGTGGTAAGTTTTCTACCGTGAACCAAACTAAATACTTTATAGGTTCACAATTTGAACGCGTACCTACGGTATAAACCAAACATTCTCTTGGTTTATAATGTCGTATCGGCGTATATAGTAATTGTTGTGAGTGTTGGATCCATTTAATTTTTGTAATATTTTCTTCCCAATATTGGCAAATTTGACGACCACTGTGGCGGCGACGACGAGCGACGATAATTTGAGGTAAATGGTACTTTAGCTTGTATTCGAGACTTGAAAATTCTTCTTTTTCTATAATAGCAGGCGTGGGTGAACTGTTACTGTAATAAAAATAAAATGATTCATGCCAGAAACAAAATTCTTTTTTACGTAAGTTTGTTTTTAATATAAATCTTTTAATACCTTTTTTATGTTCCCATAAATTACTTTTTTTTTTCAAAAAATATGTGCGTAAAAAATTGGCGTCTTGTTATAAAAGAAACAACAAATAACATGAAACATACTACTTGAGAAATAATAATTATCCAGTGGTCGGTATTTTCAAGGTACAAATAATATAGCATTAATATACATTTTCTTACTATATATATTTAGAATCGAGGGCAATACCTGTGGCATATATTGCTAACTTTACATGTTCTGGAAGCGTAAAAATACATGAGCAGCATATTTCAAATTGTGGATCAAGGTTCAAAGGGAACCACGGGTGGCCCAAAGACGTACAACAGAAGTTAGTAAAGTTCATTTCTCATCAAAGTCAGTTTAATCAGAAAATTTGAAAATTTCAATTGCTTTCGGTTAGTTGATTAATTGATTGATTGATTTGCCAGCGTAAGGTGGGCATTGCTGCCAATTCCGGGCATCCATAGAGGTTCGTTCCAACACGCAGCTTGGTCGTCCGTCGAACATGCCCAACGGACGGCCAAACCGCGCGCCAGAACCAAATCGCGGATGTTTTATATACCCCCAGACCGGTTGCATACGCCGGGTTGGACATTGGACATGCTGTTGTCAGCAGCGATAGTCGCATGACGCGTGGGGTGGGAATATAGGATGGGAAGTGTAGGTGTTTGTGAGATGCTTCTTTTAAGTTTCCATGCTTCTATTAAGTTTCCATCTGTCATCATCGGTTGGGGTGTGCAGGTGTTTGTGAGATGTTTCTTTTCAGTTTCCATGCTTCTTTTAAATTTCCATATATCATCATCTCATTATTTTTCTTCTTCTAAGTTTTCTGTTTCTTCTGTGTCTGAATCTGTCAGTTTTCATTTATTTTGATTTTTTTATCGTTTTGTTTTTATTTATTAACCGTTCCACAGGTAAATATCCATTTACAGTGGAGTTGCTGGGACGAGTCCTATCTCGCGGTAATATTTTTTTTGCGCATTATGAGAAAAAGGAGGTCCGAAGGGATAGTTTGCTCACCCTGTATGTCGTTTCTTAGAGACAATCGGTTTCAATTTCCGCGTTCCAAATTAGTAATATAATATTATGTTTTGAATCAATAAATCGAGCTGATAAAAATTAAGATGGTAAAGAACAAATAGAAATTATTTTATTTTCTTTCCTTTTCTTTCTTGGGTTGAGTTTATTTTGTCCATTTAAAAACTTTCCACTGTATACAATTACTTTAGGTCACAACAGAGTTATATTGCTTTGTAAACATATGTGCCTCATTTTGACACTGACTATGCTATTAGCTATTGCCCATAAACCACTTCAAAAGTATCTTGTTGGGTTATCTAGGGTGTACGTAGGGACACTGCACTTCACTTGAGCTTGTTTGCTTTATTTGATTTAATGTTATTATAAAATCTTGTAATTATTAATTCCATATGAACTCTGTTTTTCTATTGAGGCGCTTCACTTCCCGCAGAATTTCTTAATCTACCGGTGGCTACCGCACGTTTAGTATCTTAAAAAGTATTACAAATTTCCATCTCGCGAAAATGGGGCGTGGCCAGGCGCTACGTCACTATACGCATAGACTCGGCGATCTCAATAGACTTGATGCTCCTTATTGGTTATAATTATAAGTGTTTTCGAAGTATTGTTTGTTTTGCTTACTACTTGACACTAGTTGACAGTAGGGGAGTACAATTTGGTGAAATGTCAAAAAATTACAATTTTCTCTCGCTCCTGCCAGAACGAGTTTTCGACTTCGACCCTGCAATTTACGATTATAATTCATCGCCGACCTTCTCCTTTTCGTAGACCATAGAACGAACTTCCACTCGACGTATTTATTTAGTTACCAGCGTTTAAAAATTCCATGTTTTTCGACTTTTCAGGTTAAATTTGAAAGGTCCCAGAAAGCCATTTTTCTTACGTCACTTGCGTATAGTGACGTCACAAATGAGCGCTCGGTTTTTGCAACTATTACTAATTTCAACTCCTTATATCTTGAGAACGGAAAAAGTTAATAATACGAAATTTTAAGTGTATAATGAGAATATCGAGTACTATATGAAAAAGTATAAAAACCATATAAAAAGAATATCATGGAACAAGCCCATTGCTTTCGGTTAGTAGAGATACATTTTTAAATATTTTTTTCTACGAGAAAATTTGAAACAACAATTAATAGATTACTACGTTCGGAAATCTATAAACGCTTCAGAAAAAGTTCCAGAAAGCTGACATTTTATACACATGCTCCTTTAGTGGTTACAAATGAGATGTAAAAACCGCTGCCTAAGGAATTGCTACATTCAAATTCAGATTTTCCATCCAAGTCTCTTTAAACTTAAGGATCTTGATACTATATTTGCACTCCAGTATGGTGATAGATGTCATAAAAAAAATTGAGGCCCTAGTTATTAATTATAATTAATAAATAGAAGCCACTTTCGCTTTTCACACTTTACCACCTTTAACACATTTAATAAATAAAATATTACAAACTGAAACGTTTCCATAAGCATTTAAAGAGGCTGTTGTAAAACCTTTATTTAAAAAAGGTGATATTCAGGACGTAAGCAATAATGTAGATGTTATTATTTTATGTTCTTTATTTAGAAACTGATATTTTGTAATTTTTATTTTGTTTGAAAAATAAGTTATTCTTATTCTTATATCTTATAATCGGTTGCAAAATAAGAGCTCTAAACAATTTTGAACTAAGAAACTTTTTTCTGGACCACTGTGCGACGATGCCCGGTCGATTTGCACGAATTTTTCTGTCAGATGTATTATTATTTTTATTAATATTATTTGCATAATTAATCACATCAATTGTATTGTTTAAAGAACATCGCCATAGTCAATACATTTTAAACTAGGATTCCGTGAAACCGATTTAATCTCACGATGAATTCTTGACTATTTATAGTGTAGTGTATCTTCCCACTTGTGGTGAATAATTTCATTTGGTCTAGCTATGTAAGGAGTTGATTCCATTTATTTAAATCATGTATTCTTGAACAGCTTACCTATTTTGTTGTGTATAAATAGTACATTATTGCATTGCTTAAGGCTGCGATTGAGTAGGAAGTGACATTTGTATACTCGGTTGTCTTAAAAACTGGAAGAATGGAGATTTTTTAAATATTTTAATAATCTGAAGAATAAAGGTTTTTAAAACATTGAATTTATTCAATATGTTACAATTTATTTACTTTGCATACCGTAAACGTATACGTGTGGAACACCCAAATGGAATCACCTCAATTAATAAATGTGCATATTTATCAAAAATCTCGAGATACGTCGATTTTGGATTCTGAAATGACCATCCTGCAACGTACAAATTTCATCCCTAAATTCAACCGCCTTCGAGTGGCGGTTGCAACCCCTAAATTTTAAAATGGAAAGGGCTTGTGATGCCTCATTTGAAAGGTCTTTCATTCCGTTCAAAAACACTATGGTTTTAATATATATTGTAAAAATTAACGGTTAAAAAATGTATTCATGTGCTTGGCGTAATTCACTACAACAAACGGAAAAAAAAAACTTAATTTAAACGTAGAAAATGTTCAACATGAGTTCCTTGAACGCCTTGGCAGCCCCGTAATCGTAAATTAAAATGTCTTCTAACGTTTTCCAACATCTGACTTAACCACATCCGTTATTCTTCTTCCTAAGTTAGCTATATCGCGTTGCTTAGTTTTGTATACCATACTTTTCACATAACCCCATAAGAAGAAATGTAAGGGTGTAAGATCAGGAGAATGTGCTGGCCATTATAGCGATCCTCGCCTCCCTACCCACCGATTTGGAAATGTTACTGGAGATCGATTCGGTAATGTGATGGTGCTCCATCCCGCTGGAATCATATTGCATCCGCTGGAACTTGTAGGTTTGCTTGAGCAGGATATAAGTTTGCCAATATTATTTTGGAGCAGAGCTAAATAATTATATCCATAATTCAAATTGCCTAAACATTACCCTTTTCAGGATTTTGCGTATGTAATTCTCTTATCCAGTGAGGATGTGGAGTGTGGACTCATCCGAAAACAAAACATTTTCTAGTTGGATAACATTGTTAACTAACCTTTGCATCATTTGTTCACAAAAGTACGTTCTTTTATCAAAATCGTTTTCAAAGTTTAAACATCACAACTCAGTTTAAACCATTAGGTTTCGTATAAAATTGTTGCTTAGGTTTAGAAAAAAATATTTTTTATAGAACGTATTTCAAATTCAAATTCGACAGATGCAATCCCAATGAACAATTTTGCTCACTTAAAGTAACTGTTATTTTTATAAGTGGTTTATTAAGATTGTGAGTTTATAAAAGTGGTTTATAAGATTACTAAAGAGTTGCGAAGTTGCATAGTAGGTATGTAAAATTACTAAAAGTTTTAAAACCTTAGGTTTTATAAAATGGCAACGGAAACATTTCCATCACAGACTTATACAACTTTTAGTAACTGTTACTATAATTTATATAAAGAGTTTTTATAGAAGTTGTAGTCACAAATTTATAAAACTAATAGTTTTCAATTCCTATATAGGGGTTGGCTCTGATGAATATAAAACCACAATAACAACAATAATTGTTAACATAACCGTAAATTCTACGTTTTTGTAAGTTTATTCTCCTTTTTAATGTTTTATTCGGAATTCTAAACTAGAATCAGTGACATTCATAAACTCTCATATAGTACACGCATTTTTTAATATTGTTGATTTTTACAGGTTGGAACTTCTTAGTTCAACTTATAATTAGCATTCAGAGTCTGAATTTTCATGGTCATGGCAGGGCCGGATTTCGTTCTACTGCTATTTAATGATATTTAAGTTACTTTCACCCCAAAGTAATGATCGAGATAGTATAACGATGAAATAATTCACAAAACTTAATAACAATAAATATCTAAAATAACCAGGTACTAACGCAATCTAAAAGCTGCACTTTAATACTACACCTAAACTGTCTTTATACTATACGTAAATACCTATAAGTAGGTAAACCTGGACATCAGTTTATAAATGAATACACACGTTAATAGCATTTGAAATTGCAGCATATCTGCCTTTCTGTTTGTGAGCGTCCAGAAAAAATTCGACGATTTTTCTGCTATTTTAATGAGTATTACCAATATTTCGCCGCGTTGCCATATGATTCGTCAATACATAAAGTTATATTTGTAGCAGAACCACTGACGTTACATATTTTTGTGGAAATGCTTTAATAAATTAATTGAATTTTGATCAATTTTATTAGATATTGATAAATTTATTCAAGTCCACCCCTGAAATATTCAGGGAAAAATCCAGCCACACATTCTTGGTTATATAGAGACACAGAAGTTCTATAAGAATCCCAGAAGTTTCTTTTCAGATTTATAGTGTCCTTTTGGTATTTTCAATATGGATGCCTTATTTTCGATCCTGTCAGTGGACGCCATATTGATACTTTTAAGAAAACTGTTGAAAAACAGGTTGAATATTGAACATACTCAGCTGATACTACATCTTATGTAAATATAAATATGTACCATAAGTTAAAAAGTGCAGTTTTTTATGAAAAATCGAATGTTGTGAGAAATTTAAAAAAAAGTCTTTTACTTAAAATTTTTAAATATGTATAATTTCGGTGGCGCCTTTATTTTTTCGAGGTACAAATGTCAATTTTACAGTAAAGATGCATTTGCATGAAAATTTCAGAGGCATATTTGCCATAAAAGTCAAGTATAATATATTTCTAATTGAAGTACGTATATTTCATATACAGAGTAAAAGTCTCCATATTGTTAGAAAGAAAGATGTAATAATTTCATCATCATCAACTAAAGAAAGAGGTTTGTGGTGAAAGAAAGAGCGAGAAGGAGAGGTTCTGTATTTAAAGTTTATAAGAAAGTTTATAAGAGTAACAGTTACATTTCTATTACTTCTTACTATAAAACTTGGAGATGGTAATGGTGACCCTTATAGATCGCGCCATTTAAGCTCTTTAAGTGGTATAAAGTGGTAATTGAAAAGTTTTCATGGAAAATATTCATTACTAAAGTTTTTATAATTCGGTGATGGTGATATTCAGAGTACCTTTACAAAACAAAAATTGTTCATTGGGATGGTTTGCAAGAACTGTTATAACTTCTTCTGTGTAGGACATCCTCCTTTGCTCTTTGGCACGGAGAAAGAACACAAGAATAACTACGTTCTACAGCTGAAATAAATTCAATAATATCATACCAAGTGTTCCGTATTTCGCGTTACATTTTGTCAACTTCAAACCGCGAAAACTTGTTTAGGTCAAATGGAACACCCTGTATTTTTTTACGTCAAGTTGTGTAAAATTGAATTCCCTTTTTTCTGATATTAGGGGTTAAACTTTTCGACTTTTTGAAATATTTGCGATTTTATTAGAAATTCATGAATTGTTGTAATCATTTCATCAAAATAGCCATGATTAGAAACAATCAGTCATTATCTTATGTCAAAAAATGCCAACACGTTTGAATTACACCCACGAAGACTTTTTAAATTTGTTTATTATTTATGGAGAATATGATAAGGTAATATCAAGAATTTGCAGCACATTTGCTACTCGATATCCAGAAAAACGGAAACCGTCACCAAACATTGTAAAACGCATACTGGAAAATTTTAAAAACTATGGCTCTGTCAAGGCAAAAATGCCAGACACCCTGTATAGTTGCCCGCACGTCGAAATTTCAAACAGACAAATTTCGTTCCTGTGATTTACGATTTATTTAGAAAAAAACCGTAAGTGATTTTGAAATTCTATCAGTACAGATAGATACGCTCATGCCAATAGTACATACATATAAAAAATCGTATCAATATCGCACGTGGTTAATTTTCTAGCGAGAGGTATACGTTTATAGACACGAATTCTTGAAATAACATTCCGCCATCTTTTTTCCTGTTGAAAATTTGTGCAGCCGCGAACAAAACTCCAACAAGCCATTACTGATGCCCCATTAGGATCCTCTTTCGATACGTAAGCTCAAAAATTTATTTACTTTGCTGAAACGGGTTACTTGGCAATTATGACGGCTTTCGAAGGCGTGGACCCTCTACTAAATTCGATATTCCATGATACACGACAATATTAAGTTCGACTCTGTCTCAGGTAGGATTTACATACCTGCTGTAAAGCGTTACATTCTAGAGTATTTCGGTGGGAACGAGTCGGGCAATTATATAAAAATATTTTGAAATTATAATTCTGTGCTTCAGTTAATTTCTTCTTGTTACGAGTTTCCGCCTTTTAGGAAACTCTCTGTATGAATCCGTGGGTTCTAAATAATTTTAACAAGGGGTAAACCACTAACATTTTATTTAATAATTTACTGATTACACAAACTAACTTTTACAATGTTTATATTTACACTTCGAATTTATAACCTCACTTTTTTCGCTATTAACTTCACTTTAAAAAAACTTTTTTTAAATAAACCTCTACTCCTGCGCCAGTAATCGCGTCTTATATACTCTGAAATTACCTCTAGATCCATCCAGAACACAATCAAGAGTGTTCTCTCACCACACTCTAGAAAACTCTATCTCTTTCTATAAGTTTCCAGTCACTCACTATTAGGCATAGGCGTATCAATCTCCAGTTTCAAGAGGGTGTAATACATAACATTATTTTATCATAACAGAACATACTTTACATGAGAACAATGTTGTTCTATGTGTTAAGTAATACATTATATTTATGATTTACCATTTTCTACGAATAAATAGCATGCCCCGCTCTCAATTCTATATGTAAGCGGCCCAGCTATCAGGTTTTTTATGAGCAGTAAATATATGGAGTCAACTTTAATGAGAAATTCCTACTGAAATAGCCTATATGTGTATGTCTAAAAATTACTGATTAGGTATGTCCTTCAACCGAATTTCACAATACATGTGTTTTTCTAAAAATTGTACTTTTTAATATTTTTAATGTTTCAATGTTTGCGATACATTTGACCATAAAATAAGCCGTTTTGATCAAACGAAACAGCAATGTTTAAGTCTCAGAATATGAAAACCAACAAAGAATGAGAAACCATTAATATTAGAGATTATTTCATTTCATAATTCACAGCACTCCAGCTTTCTCCTTGACGTTATAGTTGTTTATCACAAATTAAGTTCTAAACATCTCTGAAATATTCAATGCAGACGCCAATTGAAATATTATAATGTATTCCGGATGCGAAACTCTTTAAAATAAAATACACGGTGATATAAGAATATGTGGCAGTTGAAAATGTGCAGAGCTTCTGGAATTCCTTTTGAATGTTTGGTAAATATTTATTAAAGCATTTATCTTATTGAAAGTGAAGATCATAACTGGCAGAAAAATCGATTGAAATGGGAAACTGCCGAAACTAGGTAACTATTACAGTTAGATACTGACGAAATTTGAAATAACACGGTTAAATGATACATATTGCATAATAAATTTTCAAAACGAAAAAAATATACAGGGCGATTCATCTAGATTCGGCTAAAAATATGCCTCCGCCAAATGTTAATAAAACAGTAGTAAACATAACATTGATATATTCAAAGTAGCAATTTCCCTCGTGGACTGGGATGAATTATTAGACATCAACACGAACCTGAATTCACGATTTTCTATTTTCAACGAAAAATTCCTTAAAATATTTAATAATTGTTTCCCCATAATGATTTTCAAACCTAAGCGACATAAAAATAAAAATAACTGGATGACTCCTGAATTAAGGGAGTTATCCAAATTAGTGAAGGAGATGGCATCACCCCAACATTGCTGTACTATAGGAAAAAAGAATAACATTAACTACACAACACGATACAAGAAACTGAAAAAAATATTACAAAAAAATCGCATACTTACGAAAGAAGATGTTATAACGATAAAAGATTGGAGAACGCAACCAATGTAAATAAATAATGCTGGAATATTATAAATGAAAACACTAACAAAAATAATGAAAATCCGCACCTGTAACATTTCATACGCCGTCCACTGGGCCTTCCACTACTTTGTTTATTTTGTGTCTCTTCCATGTTTCCAGCATTCACTTTCCTCGAGTTTCTATGTCGACAGTCTCCTTTGATATGCTCTGCTCTGCCGCAGTTGTAACATTTAATAATTCCCCCACTTGGCTTTCCTTGTCTTCCTGCAGTATCCAATTTAGCCAGTAGTTGAGTAAACATTTTCTCCATCTTGGTCAACCTAGGGTCCTGATTCTTCTTTTCTGATTGCGATTCTTCGATACTCACAGCTTGTACTCTTGGACTCGGGGTATCCTGAAGGACAGCTTCCACCTCGAGTGCACGCACCAACGCTTCGCTGCTATTTTGGTATCGAGATAACCTGAGGACTCGCCTGATCTCATCATCCTGTATACTATCCAGAAAAGCCTCTACTGCCAGTTAGTCTTGGAATTCCTTCGGTACGTCCGGGTAAGCCAGGTGAGCCAGTCTCCACACGGCAGCTTCGAACTCTTGCAAGCTTTCCCCAGCCCCTTGAACACATAATTTCAGCTGGCTCTGGTACACTCGGGCAAGGTGTTGATCGCCGTATCGTAGATCTAAGGCAGCTTCCAAAACTCTAAGTTCCATTGTTGGTCTACCGGAATTGTCTGCAGCAACTCCAATGCTTGGCCTCTTAAAGCCACAATTAATGCCTTAGCCTTCTATTCGTCATTCCAGTTGTTTGCAATCTCTCCTTTGACTTCTTCTTCGAACTTGTTTACTTTTTTCTCGACCTTATCCGTTTTTCTTTCAACCCTATCTACCTTTTCTTTGACTTCACTTATTTAATTCCTCCTCGACCTTGTCCATTTGTACTTCGATCTTATTTTTGAGTTCTGCAGCGACGGCAAATATGGCACTCTGTTGGCCTTCTATAATTTTCCTTAGTTTGTCTCTTTCTTCTTGTTTTCCTATTGACGTTTTTGTTATTTTTCTTGTCGTTTTCTTTCCCGTTCTTCTTTCTCTTCCTGGCGTTTCTTTTCTTGGTCCATCATCATCTTTTGCATTTGGGCGAATAAGTCCTGTATTTGTTTTTGGGATGCCACGCTTCTGGTCGTTATAGGCATACGACTACGTTGAAATCAAATAAATTTAACAATTACATCACTATCGGTAATGGGACTGTCCAGAAAAACCTCAAAACGGCACGAAAAAGTCTCATCTAGAATCTTTGTCACTTAACCTCTAATGTCCAAATAAAATGTTCCAAAAATGTCGCAAAAAATGCACTTAACACTATTTTCCCGTTCTAAAATAACCCTCAAACAGCGTCCAGTAAATCAATCCACTGTGTTAGCACTACTTCCCGAGAATAGACTGTTCAACGCTTCTCGAACACTTCCGAAAAAATTCTCTTGTTAAAATTCCGCGTCTGACATCAGTTGTTGCGTGTTTTCACCCTTTTAGGAAACACGCTGTATGAATCCGTGGGTTCTAAATAATTTTAACAAGGGGTAAACCACTAACACTTTATTTAATAATTTACTGATTACAAAATACTTCTTAATTAACCAAAATAACCTTTACACTTTGTTTACTTTTTCTTTAACCTTACTTTTCGCTGCCAAATTTCACTTTAATAAAACTTCTCCCTCTGCGCCGGTAATCGCGTCTTATATACTCTGAAATTGCCTCTAGATCCATCCAGAACCAATCAAGAATTTTCTTGTACTACAGTCTAGAAAACTCTTTCTACAAGTTTCCAGTCACTATTAGGCATAGGCGTATCAATCTCCAGTTTCAAGGGGGTGTAATACATAACAGTAGCGTACCTATTCCGAATGAGCATAATTTAAACAATTCGTTACAACTATCATTTTATTTATATCCAACCACACCACAGGAAATATCTGATGTAATCAAAAAAGTGTGTAGAAAAAAATCGTGTGGTGTAAATAATGTTCCTGGAAATATTCTCATAGAAATTTGTGACGTCATAGCATGTAACATGCGGAATGCTCAATAGCATCCTTCGTTACACTGTTAATATTTATTAGAAAAATTATAGTTATCGGAAATATTATTCCCACAAACTTTAGTACTAATAGAGTCCCTTACTGCTTAGACTATGATGAACGTACGTCATCTGTCAGCAGTTAAAGTTCGCAAATACTAGATCGCGCAAGAGCAACGGTATTTCAACTAAATAACGCCGGGTGAAACTCTTTCTCGTTGAACCATTGCACTAATTAGACGTATTTATAATTTTGTTTGACCTGTAATGGGGATGTTAGAATTTGAAAAACCTCGTGATGATCACATGAGGTAAGGTTTTGATAATTATACCGGTAAATGCCATCTAACATTTGAAATATTGTTTTAGGTTTTTCTTATATTCTTATAAATTAAGAATTAATTTCTTATGAAACAAAACTTATTCACGTCTAATGATTTAACGCAGAAGTATTTTGGCGTTATATTATTTGCTTTAAGCAAGATTTGAGATTATGCACACCTTGCTATACTACATTTTGAATCGGAATATATGAAAACATTCTAGGCGAAGAGATTTTCTTCATTTTGTCTTGGCGACAATCTTCTACGATTTCATAACCTCACAATGGGATTAAGGCGGCCACGTGTGAAATTAAACCCATGATCATCGGAGAATAGGACCGTATCTAGGAGTTCTCTCCATCAGGATAACAAAATAAAAGATAAGTACTTTTAATTGTTACCAATAAAAGGGAATATTTTCACATGATTGTTGAGCTATTAGAGCCAAAAATGTCTAAATTTAACATACTATATTCAAGTGAAATCTATTATATTTTGGCTATTTGCATTTTAAATCCATTGTTGTATATTAATTCGTAGTTCCTTATATCTTGAATTCGTTGTCGCAAATAGTTCGCCGTAGTATTGTTTCGTAGTTGCTTTTATCGTGATTCCTTATGATTAATATCTTATTGTAGTACTGTAATGCATTTTTGTTGTTGATATAGTGAGTCGTGGTTCAATTTTTGGTTGTAACGAAAGTGTTTAAGTTTATGAACTTTGAGATAATGTTACGAGACATATTTGTTGTAATATAGTATTTTGTCTCTCGTAAGGGATCTCAAGTTCCTAATTTTGTTGTAATGTATGATTTTTAATATTGAGATAAATTTACGAGACTTATCTTCTGTAATATAGTTATTTGGCCTCTCGTAAAGGATCTCAAGTATATCTACGTTGTGTAATATATGATTTTAGTATTGAGGTGAAAGTTACGAGACGTATCTTTTGTAATATATTTTTGGTTCTCGTACACGCCTCAGATTTGCTTTGCCGTTGGGGCACATTGTAATATAGAGTATCGTGTAATATAGTAAATTTTGTAATATAGTTTCTTTTGTATATATTTCTGTCCAATATTTTGCTATACAGTATCGTTGATGCTGTGATAGTTTATTTGTTGTAATATAATATTTTTGTAATATAGTACTATGTATATATGTAACTTCTGTCTTTTGTTTATCTTTATCTCTGATTTTCTTTGATTACCCTTAGTAATCAATGGCGCCCAAGCCTTGAACTCCACCCCCTTTTGCTCTCCGTATCTTCACTGTACTAGCCAGGTTACACCAGTGACGCTAACCACGTCGCTCGTAGGGTGGCCCACACTTGAACACTTGGGCAATATTTAAACATCGATGAAAACCTTCCAAAACAACGCCACAAGCATTACCTCTATCTACATTAATTATTAATGCAAGCTTTATTGAGGGCATATATCCCGTTAATTTAAAATGTTCAAGGGTGATTCCAATCTACAAAAACAAAGGTGATAAAAAGAACATAAAAAATTATAGACCTGTCTCACTGCAGTGGCACTTTGGCAAGATCTTTGAATATTGCTTCAATGTAAGACTTAAGTCTAATTTAGAAAAATATAGCATACTTTCTGATAGCCAAAATGGTTGTTTGCAAAATCCTAAAAAGAATATGTTTCAATTAACCTAAAAAGTTGAAAAACATAGAATTTTCAAACGTTCGTAACTAAATAAATATTTCGAGTGGAAGTTCGTTCTATATCCCTATAGAAAGAAGAAAATCGGCGATGTATCGACATCGTAAATTGCAGAATCAAAATCGAAAACTCTGCTCGACACGAGCGAAAAAAAATAGCATTTTTTACGTCTAGTGAATTTGGCGCGGAATGAAAGCGACTGAAAATGAATTTTCACCCCTTTCGCGACACTGGGACTTTGCTGCAAGCAAAACGTTGTTTATTTTGATTGGGAACTGAACATTTTTTATGAATTTAGCCATGCTGTGATTACACGTAATTTTGGTCGAGATCTCCCCTACTATTAATTAAAATACTTATTTACAACATTCAAATCATTTACATCGATGAAAATTTCTTTTTACTTCCACATCCACGTAGTGGATTGGAAGTATAGTAATCGCAAAAAAATTTTCAAAAATTTTTATTCGTGAAATAGGTTTAGAATGTCATGAAACGTCGAGATTTTAAATTTGAGCGAAAAAAAATTTTCTGTCTGTCGGTCTGTCTGTCGGTCTGTCTGTAACTTTTTTTTGTCCGCACGCTTTCTCCGGAACGGTTTAAGATATTGACCTGAAATTTTGTACACGTATATATTATAACGAGATCTGGAACTGGATTGTTTTTTGAGGAAATCCGGTGAAGGGTTGGGGGTTAAATAGGGGTAAATAGGGGGAAATAAGTAAAGCAAGCTTGTAAGAGTACAGAAACTTGAAATTCGGTGTATGTACTAGAAGTTAAGGCCTCAGATTTTTTTATAATATTTTTCAACCCCCCACCACCCCTACCCCATTAAAGGGGTTGATAAAATAAAGTTGAGATATTCATTTGAAATTTCGTACACGTATGTATTATAACGATGTCTAGAATTAGATTATATTTTGGGATGATTCCGTTGAAGGGTTGGGGGTTAATTTGGGGTAAATAGAGGAATATAAGTAAAACAAGTTGGTAAGAGTACAGAAACTTGAAATTCGGTGTATGTACTAGAAGCCAAAGCGTCAGATTTTTTAATAATATTTTTCAACCCCCACCACCCCTACTCCAATTTGAAAAGGGTTGATAAAATAAAATTGAGATATTCATTTGAAATTTTCTACACGTATGTATTATAACGACATCTGGAACTAGATTATATTTTGAGATAATTCCGTTGAAGGGTTGGGGGTTAAATAGGGGTAAATAGGGGAAAATAAATAAAGCAAGCTAGTAAGACTACAGAAACTTGAAATTCGGTGTATGTACTAGAAGCCAAGGTCTCAGATTATTTATAATATTTTTCAACCCCCACCACCCCTACTTCATTATTAAAAGGGTTGATAAAATAAAATCGAGATATTCATTTGAAATTTGGTACACGTATGAATTATAACGACATCTAGAACTAGATTATACTTTGAGATGATTCCGTTGAAGGGTTGGGGGTTATTTAGGGGTCAATAGGGGGAAATAAGTAAAGCAAGCTGGTATGAGTACAGAAACTTGAAATTCGGTGTATGTACAAGAAGTCAAGGCCTCAGATTTTTTTATAATATTTTTCAACCCCCCCACCACCCCTACCCCATTAATGGGGTTGACAAAATAAAGTTGAGATATTCATTTGAAATTTCGTACACGTATGTATTATAACGACGTCTGGAATTAGTTTATATTTTGAGATGATTCCGTTGAAAGGTTGGGGGGTTAATTTGGGGTAAATATAGGAATAAAAGTAAAACGTTGGTAAGACTACAGAAACTTGAAATTCGGTGTTTGTTCTAGAAGCCACAGCGTCAGATTTTCTTATAATATTTTTCAACCCAACCACCCCTACTCCAATATGAAAAGGGTTGATAAAATAAAATTGAGATATTCATTTGAAATTTGATACACGTATGTATTATAACGACGTCTGAAACTAGATCATAATTTGAGATGATGCCGTTGAAGGGTTGGGGGTTAAATAGGGGCAAATAGGGGAAAATAAGTAAAGCAAGCTGGTAAGACTACAGAAATTTGGGATTCGGTGCATACACTAGAAACCAAGGCCTCAGATTTCTTTCTAATATTTTTCAAACTCTACCACCTCCGCTTCATTATTAATGGGATTGATAACATCAAATTGAGATATTCACTTGAAAGTTAGTACACGTATGTATTGTAGTGACATCTGATTGAGATGACTCCATTGAGGTGGTAGGTTGTAAATAGTGGAAAATAAGTACGGTAAACTAGAAACTTCATTTTTAACGTATATGGTAGAAACCAACTCCTCAAACTTTTCTATGACATCTACCCCAAATATTATTAAAATTCTATGACCAATAATTTCCACATACTAGAGTGCAAATATAGTCAAGATGTTTCCTTTAAAGTGACTTGGACGAATAATCTGGATGTGGAAGTAGTGATTCCTTAGGCAGCGGTTTTTACACACACATCAATCGTGGACACTTTGTATTGGTTTTATTGTTACTACATGTATACACACGCTAAATGCCTTTAGTTGGTAATTATGCAAATCTAGGTGTGGTTATTAACAATTAGAATAATATGTGTCTCGAATTACTATTGAAATATTTATAAATGTCCATTGATGTTTGCCTCGAAACATTTTTATCGGTTGCTATTCAAAGATTTGATTTAATAAGGCGAAGGCGGAGGTATGCAATAATGAACAATTTATTTTTAGAGAAATCATTGGAAGTGAATTTAGGGATTAAATGATGTTTATTTATTATTTATGTTGCACTTCAATTTCCAGTGAAAACAAATATCATCCAGAATGCGCCATTAAAAGTAATTTTTTTTTAAATCCAGTTTTGATTGAACGAAATAAATACCTATGTGATTTATTGTGTGATTTTCTGGTTCAAAATTGGTATGGATCATTAAAAATACGTTATTAGAATGACCTTAAAATATAGGGTTTACTGGATTTGACATTTCTTATAGTTTTTACAAACTTTTATTCAGTTTTACTTGTTTGTCAGTCAGACAGCCAGTAATTCAGTCAATTTAGTTCAAATCTTGCAAGTTAATTTTGAACCACTTGATTATTGCCTCGAAATTTTTGAAAATTACAAACATGTCCGACGCTTGATGTACTCAGACAACCGACATTTTCATTTTCGATTTTGTTATTGTTTTTGAGGGATATATTATTCTATGGCAAATAAATGTATTTGAATCTGAATATATTATGCCTACTTTTAATTTCTACAACACGATATTGACCAAATAAGCAGCAATTTAAAGGTTTAGTCTTTTCTTGTAATAAGTGGTATAACTTAACTGCAGAATATGAAACACATATTTAACAAGCTTAAAAAACTACATTTTGATATGCTTTTTATCCCTGTTGGGATGATTCAGTACATTTTCAGCAGAGGGTCGCAAGATGACTCGGTACATTTTGACATGTTTTATTTTTCTTTTTGCATTAACTAAAGTAAAGGCTAACTACATTTTGAAACACAGAAAGGGCATCGGTTCTATTTTTATTTAGTAAATGAAAATAAGGAAATGAATGATGATATTTTAAATACAACATTACATTATTTTATTGCACCTATATCGCACGGAGAATTTATCAATTTGTAATATATTTTTAAATAATTCTATGGAACGCATTTTTCGAAAAAACTCTATTTCAGATTTTTTGTCCAAAGAGGTCCGTGTCTTATACTGGTTACAGAAATTGATCGACGGAATAGTTAATTTTCGATTTTTATTAGGAAACTGTTCGGAATTTGTAGAATTTATCAAGAAAATCAGGTTTTCCAGGATTTGTAGATGGGTGATTGCCACAATAGTGAGTAATTTACATACAAATTTTGTCCATTAAAAAAAACTCAAATAAAATATGAGTAATACAATTAAAAGTTGCGTTTAAACCTATTTATGCCTACAATACGAGATAACCAGTTCAATAATGCCAATTTATTGAATTATTTCAGTTTTTTAAAAATATGGAAACACGGGACTGACAACTAAAGCACGGGAATGACAGAAACTGCAAGTAGTATTTAAAAACTATATTTTATTGGAAAACAGAACATCTAACTCTTAATCCATTGAGTTATTTCAAATAAAAACCGTAGTTAGTGAGTATATCACAAAAATTATAGGTATTTTTGTAACATTTATAACTATAAGTAACGTAACAGAAACTTTTATAAGATCAGTCAACATTCATTTAAAACTCTAAAATAGGAACTAAGAGAACAAATAAATCATATCTTAACCTAATACTAGGTACAATAACATACATTAAAAAATAACTAAGGACATCAATAGGTACAAAGCTATCAGTTTGGATTTCTGAGGTATAACCTCAGTCAACAACATTTTTTAAAATAACTTTCTAGGCACGTTCTAATATGTCAATAGTATTTGGAAAACTATAAAATAAGCGATTACCTTTTAATAATAAGTTCGGTTCTGGCAAAATTTGTATTATTTGTTTTTCAGTTATATATAACTAATATCATTTTCATCTACTTTAAAAATTTGAGATTGCTCATTGGCATCGACTATCTTCAAAAAAGTTACTTTTACTTCTCCATTGCTTTCCATATCGCTTTGACAAACCGCGACGTATTTATAATCATTAACATTGGTAGTGGTTTTTTTACTCTTATGCTTGGCGACAGCAATAAGTACGTAAGATCCAGTTTTTATGAGAGGTGGTGGTTTTGAGCAGGATGGTTCATCAACATTCATATCATTGTCACTATATACATCTCTATATTTGATTTTTGAAGAGGTCTGACTGATGAATCTAACCAACGGTAGATCTTCTTCAGAGGTATCATTAGAGGAATCATCAGAGTCGGTGGAGTTACTAGCTTCATAATAACTTAATTCACCTAACTCATAATGAACTTGAAAACATTAGAACATTCTTTTTGGAAATTGTATTTTTTTTGCTACTTTCCCTGTTACAATTTTTTTAAATACTTGTTTTTCGCGAGTAGTGCTAAGAATCTTATAAGTGTCACAAAGCTGATCTTTAATTACCTCACTGAAAAGGAGTTTTTTTTACAGCGTCCACTTTGGTTTCATCAGATCTTGATTCTTCTAATAGGTGGTTTATTCGAGTACCAGGAGCAATGAACTTGGCACATTGTTTGAGGCATTGTGATTATTTTTTTCCATTTCCTGTCTTGCTATGTGATACCGTTTTTATACATGTCTAATTGTCTTTTTAGTGCAGCTATTTTTTGCATAGATATCTTTTTTTCTCTGTGACGTCTTATTTTGTTCCTATTTGCCATTTTTCTTCCTATTTCTCTTCTCGATTGTGGGCAAACAGATCGATTTTCATCAATTTCATTGTCGGAATGGGGTATTCTGTTCTAATCGGTTATTTTCTTCAGCTTCTCGCTTCTTTCTTAATCTATAGGTTTTTGAGTATCTTTTCCATTCTTTACGCTTACTTCTTTGTTCTCTAGCAGTCATATCAATAATGGATTTTCTTATTTTCTTCTCTTTTGCTCTTGTGCTTTAAATATTTCTGTTTCTCTTTTTGTTTTTGTTCTTCTCTCTTTATGGGATCCTCTCTTATTCTTCTACGGCGTTCGCGTTCTCGTTCCCTTTTTTTTGCTTTTGCTCCTCGCTGCTCTCACTTTTTTTTCTGGCCGTTATACCTCCTTAAAATAAAATCAATGCAAGATTAAAACCCTTCTCTCTCTTGTCAAAATGTGCATACTAAAAAATGTATTTCCCGTGCTAAACGAGTCAGTCCCGTGCCAGCAAATTCTCACGGGACTGACGGCACGGAACTGATGTTTTTTACATTAATCAAACGTAATAAAAAAACAAAACAATATTAAGCCATAACACATATTCTGAAATAATAACAACTGCTACTACTTTGTCTTTATGTAAAAAAATGTCAAATATACAAAAAATACAGCTTAATATTACTTACCTCGGAACTGATGCTCCAATAGGTTACAGCTTGTAAAATCTGCGAATGTTGATTAACTTGACACTACAAAAACCAACAACGTAACTTCTTTCGCATCACAGTAAAGACTAAATATACATTTCGTTCACTAGCTCTTGTTTTGGAGCTTTATTTTATTAGTCCCCACTCTTACAAACATTTAAACTTTGCCGCACGGGACTGACGCAGGAAACAAAAGACAAACTTTTGGCAAAGTTTTAGAGAAAACATATTTTTTCTTTTGAATATTATTACCTGTAAATTAATCCCTAGTAAAACTAAAAGTTTCTTATCTATAAAAATATTCAAAAATATCATCTTTAATATGTAATATTTGGTAGTTTACTACTTCAATGGGTAGTTGGGACAGACACGGAACTGATGTTTATGCGGAATTTTGTTTAATAACTCAGTTTAAATTAAAAATTTAGAAAAACTAATTTGTCGGTTTCTTAGGTACTTAAAATGCGAAGACAATGTTCAGTGTTTCATTTTTTAAATTTGATTTTCTTTATTTTTTAATACGTGGGACATTAGATTACTCATTATTGTGGCAATCACCCAGATCCGCTTTTGATTTATCAAATTTCTCACAAACGTCAAATAATAGACCTAATCGAGCCCTACAATTGCAATTTTTGCAAATCAAAATCGGACCTTCGGTTCGGGAGTTATTAATTTCTTTGAAAAATCATACTCGGCCCTGGAAAAATACTTGCTGCCAACGGATTCCGGCCGCCAGCAATAGGCTTCATTTGTAGCCGTGTACCTTTGATCCCACCAAGTCTCATGGAAATCGATCAATATTCTGGACAGTTATCGTGCTTCCTAGCCCGATCTCGAGAAAACTAGTTTTTTTTACAACAAATTCAATTTTCATTTGTTTTTCGACATGGCCCCTGTATATTCAATTTTTCCCGAAACACTCGAAACGTCTATATCGGGTACTTCCGGTTTCCGAACGGAGCCGAGCTTCCGGCGTTAAGGTTTTCTAAAGACCTCCTATTAACCACCCAAGTTTCATCGAAATCCGAAAACGGATTAGGGGGGCTGGGCGTGACAGACAGACCGACGGACGGAATTTTCTAAATTCGCTCTCGAGTCGATAGATATGGCTTTCGTTTTGATCCGACGATTTTTTCGGATTTCGATGGTCCACCGGAAAAATGCAAAACCTATACTACATTTTTTTTCAAAATGTGGTAACAAGTTTGTCGTAGTACCCATGTTTTTATTTAAAATAATTAACCAGAAAGAATGCGTTGCAGCTTTAATTTAAAACGTCTATACTATCTCTAAAATTCATCAAATTAATTGCTATATTTATGTCCTTTGCCATCATCAATTGGCTTAACCTAGTAATAGCAATTTTTACTACCGCTCATCCTACATTTAATCACTTTTAAAGTGGGTGAACTTGACATGACGTAGTTGTCCATTCCCACTCACTTAAGCGTTGTAAGGAACCATTTATGGTAATACTGCATGTAAACTTTTAATAAAAAAAGTCACACCTCAACCTTAATAAAGACGTGTAATGGCTACTTTTGAATGGCAGAGTGTCAATTTTATTAAAATATACGTAATATGTCTTTAAATAATGTGACTATAAAAAGTTCTGCACGATGCAATTAGAAACACATTATTTTATATAATTTTAAGGCCCATTCACCACAACAACGTTGTCGTTGACACTATTCTGAAACGTCGATGACATTTAGTAATACACATCTCCAAAGCAAAGCAATTTTATTGTCATCTGACAAAATGTGCGTGAATAAATAAATAATTTTTTGTAACCGTATATCCCTAAAATGACATTTATTTGACAGTTTCAATGAATCAAACACAATGCTATTATCGACAAGGGAAAAATAAATAAAAAAGTGTGAAATTAAACTTAATAGTCAACAGACAACAAATTAAAGTTCTTACATCAAACATTTATTAATTATTAACAAATTTAGATAAGGTAGATAAGATAAGATAATATTTATTGGTGCTAAAACAAGAAATGTTATACACAAGTCAAATACATTGATAAAACACAGTAAGAAACAAACTGTCAAAATAAAATGCATACATTCATTAAATGACTATGATGATGTTAAAATCTGTGTTGACTTATTTTATAAGAAATTAACTGAAGTTTTTAATGAGAACATACCCAAGTTCAAAACTCCAAAAAATAAAAGACAGTTTCCCCCTTGGTTTAACGGTGAAATTATAAAAAATATAAAGCTAAAGCATAACAAATTGATGTTATTTAAACGTCTGAATCGCTAACTGAATTTCGTAGACTTAGATCACAAATCAAGTCGGATATTAAAATTGCATTTCAAATTTATACAAATCGAATCGAAAATAATATATCACATCTGAACCCAATAAATTCTGGGCTTACGTCAATGGAAAAAAAGGGAAAACTAGCATACCTAAAGACATGACCTTATAATAATGAGCATCTAGAGACCCCTAATGATATCGTTGATGCATTTGCTATCTTTTTCGAGCAATCTTACTTCCTTAACATCTCAGACGCCCCTGTAACCGAGTCTAATAATCTTTCGTTTGACTGTTTGGACATTAAACGTTTTTCTGAGGCTGAAGTTTGAATGGCGTTAAAAAGAATTAAACCTAAACTTACTGCGGGCCCAGGTGGAATTCCAGCATTTCTACTGAAAGGCTGTGCATTTTTGCATATCCTCCCTGCATAATTTTTAATTTATGTCTTAGGAAATGCTATTCCCCCGATATTTGGAAATCCTCCAAAGCGTGCCCTGTGTATAAAAAAGGTGAACGAAATGATAGACCGATTACAATCATATGTAACTTTGGTAAAGCTTTCGAAATCCTACTACATGATAACATTTATGCACATGTTCAACTGAAAATATCTACGCAACAACACGGTTTTATGAAAGGTCGCTCCACCGTAACGAACTTAATCTGCGCTACTCAGTACATTGCTGAATCAATTGATTCTCAAATACAGGTAGACTCAGTCTATACTGACTTTTCTAAGGCGTTTGACAGACTGAACCATAGGAAACTTGACAAACTCGGATTATCTGACGGTTTACTTCAATTTCTTGAGAGTTACTTGACTGATAGAGTTCAATTCGTATCTTATAATGGATATAAATCTGTTGAATACGTCAGGAGTGCCCCAGGGATCAATACTTGGACCCCTTTTCTTTAATATTTTTATTAACTACATCAGTGATCACTTGGACGTATATTTCTTAATATGTGCCGATGACGTCAAGATGTTGCATAGGATTAAAGATTTTAATGACTGCAAAAAACTTCAAAACAACTTAACTAAGTTATCGGCTTGGTGCAATGAAAATGATCTTCACCTAAATGTTGGCAAGTGCAATGTTATGAGTTATACAATCAAGGAATCCCTTATTATATATAATTATAATGTTAATGGCGACATGCTGACCATCTACGTTCAAGGATCTAGGTGTAACTTTTGATAAAAAATTAACCTTCACTAACCATATTGATGCTGTAATTTCGCATGCATACAGAATGTTAGGCTTCATTTTGCGTAACAGCCATGATTTTAATGATGCGAAAACCTTAAAGATGCTTTATTTTGCTTTCTCTCGGTCTAAACTGGAGTATGCTTCACTTGTCTGGCAATCTGGGTATAATACTCATAATGATAAATTGGGAAACATTCAGCGCCGCCTCCTGAAATTTTTAAACTGGAAAACTGAAGGTACATATTCACCAATTGGAGCTTCTCAAAATCAATTACTTGAAAAATTTGATATTACTAGTCTTTCCGAAAGGCGTGAGTCCTTTGCTTTGCGTTTTCTAGATAAAATTATGCATAATAAAATAGATTGTAGTGAAATATTAAGCCAACTGAACTTCTATGTCCCACGGATTAATTAATTCTTGTCATTCTCATACTATTTATTTATCCACTCCTAGATCTAACGTATTCAAGTTTTCTCCTCTGTATAATATTTGTACTAGTTATGATACTCATTGCAGTGAATTGGACATATTTGCCTAGCAGTCAGAAATTTCATCTACTGTCGTGCAGTCTAATCGCCTTCATAATTTCTATTTGTATTTTTTAGTTAGGTTAGGTTAAGTTAGTTTTGATTTCCATCCTATAAATGGTTTTTTACTGTTGGATGATGTATGATTAAATAAATAAATAAATAAAAAATTAATAAATATTGAAATACATTAAGCTCAAGATAAAATTTTAATTTGCAGTAATTACTGACACATCACAGTCTAAAAATGCATTGATGGTGTAAAAAGCTTGGTTTACTAAAAAAAATTTAATAAGTCGTTTAAAATTATTGACCGGTAGTACTCTGATCGAGAGAGGCAATTTATAAAAAATTTAGGTCCATAGTAATTGAGGCCATTCCTGCTAGATCTTAATCTCAAGTAGTTGGGTCTTATGTTATCTCCATTTCGATTGTCGTGATTATGTACAGATTTCTGGAATGTGTACTCTTCCAGATTATTTTTAATATATAACAGACATACATAGACATATAAACTAGGGAAAGTTAGTATTTGCAGATTAATAAATTCTTGTTTAACTTCTGCCGGGTACTCCAGATTCCTTATAAACGGATCACTTTCCGCTGCAGTCCAAAAATTCTACAAGTAGAAGGAGCATGCCCACAGCTTATCACACCATAGAACATCTGGGACACTATAAGACTATAATAAGCAGTATTTAAAACCTGAAGAGGAACCAATTTTTTGATAGATCTAATTAAAAATATGTTTTTTGACAATTTATTTGACAGTTGTTCAATATGTTGACACCAACTGAGCTTTGGGTCTAAGATAAAACATAAAAATTTAACATTACTCGGATTATCATAGTCTTCAATGGCTCTATGAGAGAATAGTACATTAGTAGTCTTATTTTGATTTAGACTTAACTTACTTGCTGTGAACCATTCATTGGCGGCGACCTGTGAGTCGGTCATGTGCTCCCTGCTAGTACTTAGGCACTTGTGAGGGGTTATTAATGTTGTGTCGTCCGAAACATTACAAGCTCAGCGTTTGGAACACCCATTTTGAGCTCGTTTACGTATATCAAGAAGAGAGTAGGACCCAGCACCGACCCTTGAGGGACACCATGTTTGACATATCGTGGTTTAGAACAGTTACTGTTCACAGACGTGTACTGTTTTCTACTGGTAATGTAAGAGGATACTAGATTACAGCTAAGATCGTTAAATTTATAGTACCTAAGTTTGTCAACAAGCACATGGTGAGACACACAGTCAAAGGCTTTCTGTAAGTCACAAAAGGTTACTCCGGCATATTCCCCTTGTTCTTGTATTTCAATTATCTTGTTATTTAAGAGAACTATAGCACCGTTAGTGGATTTGTTAGATCTAAAACCAAATTGATTGGGACAAAAAAGTACATTATTTTCAAAATGTTTAGTAATTTGAATTTTTAGAGTTGTTTCCAATATTTTAGATATGATTGGAGTTAATGAAATAGGTCTAAAATTACTCAAAGTTACTGCACCACCTTTATGTATAGGTATAACTTTGGAGATTTTTAAAACATCTGGGAAAATTCCGTTGGTGATACATCAGTTTAGTTAATGGTATTAGTACAATATGTTTAATGTGTTTTAGTATGTCAACTGACATGCGAAAGTGATCAGTGCTATTTTTAACCTTAATTTTGTCAATTATATCTCTGACTTCATTGAAACTGACATGTACGAATTCGAAGTCAGGGAAACTTGAGTTATTATCAAAATAGTCGTTAAAGGTTGAATTTACCATTGGTAAGGTGTTAATAATATTCTCAGCTGTGTCAGTAAAATTATTATTTAGAGATTCTGGATCAATTCAATTGCCTTTTTACATGTCTATGCCTCTAATATATGAATATGAATTAGTACTCTTACGAACATTATTTATATTTATTCCTGGAATTACAGGTTCAAATGTGCGAAAAATATTTGATTCATTTATATTAATATGGTCGGTGTGATTTTCACCAACGACTACATCGCCAGACAGTCATTTTTGTAGTATTGTTCGAAAATATCTTTTTTGAAATTTCCTTTTTGTTCTGGATGCTATCTTCTATATATCCCTTAGCAACTGTCGAGGATTTCCATCCGCCATGACGTTTTAAGGTAAGAATATCAACTCCAGAACCAGCTACTAGTGATGCCGAAGATCTCCTAAAGCTGTGACCGATACATTGCTCAGGATTAGATAATTTAAGGTATTTAGCTATAACACTTGGTATTTTTTTAAATGTATTAATACCAACTCATTGGACCGTACATCTTTCTCCTAGATATTGAAGAAAAACCCATTTGCGATTCACATGAGTAGGGCGAATAGATGCATATTTATCGTAAATATTTATTTTTTCATTAAATTTATCACCAATTACTATAAAAATCCTTTCAATGCGGGTCCTCGAATCAGGTACTTTAACAACCAGCATGCAATCTTTTCTCACAATGTTATCAATTGTCATATTGTAGGGTTCCTCCGGACGACAAGTGCCCGCCAAGCTCATTATTAATACAACTTTCAACATTAAAAACTTTTCAGCTGGTCCTTCTAGTAAAAAGACTTTCGACATGTGATCTGTCAACAAAAACTGTAGATTTCTTAGTCATGTACCCAGTGGATTGTTTCTTCAAAAAAGCTTTTACTTTTTGATAATTGGATACATCTATACATTATTTGTTACATTCAAAACTGCTTTAAGCATCGAAAACTTGGACCAGACTTGAACATTTGAAGGTTTTTGCCTTTTCAGATAGGCAAGTCAAAAGAACAAACTCAGATGTTACAGTTTTCCGCTCACATCAGTGCATAGATAAATCATATTCTCTTTCGTGCAATTTTCTAGATTTCGCTGGTAATACATCTAAAGTTGCAACACTTGCTTGTTCTCTGATTTCCCGAGGAGTACCAGGAATAAAATCTTCCTCACTATCACTCATTTTGTTCCAAATAATAATTATTATAAAGTAGAATGTGCTAAATTTCGTTCTTTTTTTATTGGTTTTTATGGAAACAGCAATAGAATTTAGTAATTATGACAAGGTAACTTTGTCAATTGGCCGTATTTTTACAAAATTATTTTGTTTTCTAACTTCGAATGGCGATACAAAAAAATTTGTGTATAAATCGAGACTAAAATGTGTTCTCTTTTACAACATTTTAGATACTTTCTCATATAAACCACTTACATTTTTGGGTGTTTACTATTTTGTAACGAAGAATTAAATGGGAGGTGGTGGGTTCCTTACTCCACCAGGCACATATTAGGAAGTATAAATAATATATCTTAACTGCATGCCATTTTAAATCAATAGTTATATATAGAATAGAATGGAAAATTCTGGACTCTTCCGTCCACGCTTGTTAATTTATTGTCCTTTATTCCCTAATATAGCGATGCAGGTATTTCATAAGCAAAATTAATGAGTTTCGCCTACACAAAAAATTATTTAATAAAGAACATTTCCATTTTAAATGTGTGGTTTCGGAAGCTCAGGCACACCTTTGCGATACCTTTTAAGTGATTATAATATCAGTACGTTAATTAAATTTTGTCTACGGAAAAACTCTTGTAATAAATTGGGAGATAAGATACATTTTTTTTCCAAACTATAGGCATATCAAATATAAATTGTTTTTTTTTCTCTCCAGATAATCATTCGTTTAACTGTAATGAGTTTCATCACTCGTCAAAATTCTGTAAAAATAAGTTCTCCTGTCCTCGGTGCGGAGAAAGTCATTCGGTCAAACAGTGTAAATCCTAAGTTTTGAAATGCATAAACTGTGTCTGCCTTAAGGTGGCCATTCCCTAGAAAGAGACATCCGATAGGGAAATATTTATTATTTTTGGCCATAACTTTTTTTTCTTAGTACGTATATTTAAAAAAACTATAAGAGTACCTAAGTAGAACCATAACAAGACTATTATTATGAATTTTCACTCAATAATTTCAGTGGTTTGCAAAATAGCTAGATTTAAATTTAAGAATTATGTTAATCTTCCTATTTCGTTGTTTTAAATCTAGCTATTTTGCAAACCACTGAAATTATTGAGTGAAAATTCATAATAATAGTCTTGTTATGGTTCTACTTAGGTACTTTTATAGTTATTTTAAATATACTTACTAAGAAAAAAAAGTTATGGGCAAATATAACTTTTTTTAATTAACAAATTGATTACTCCGAAACCAATGAGGTCAGGATATTGTTTTTTTCAATACCTGCCTTTTATACCAAAGAATATACCATTTTTTTGGCCCGATATCTTCAATACTTTTTGATTGATTGAATAAACAATTGGCATAATTTGTTAATTAGCAAATAACTTCCTTTTCGAAAGTTTAATCGACTTCAAACCAACTTTAAACGATAAATATTGATGTCGGGCATAACCCCCATAGAAGTCTGCACGAATGCAACTTTTTGCTTTTGTTTATTTAAAGTTTAAATTAATTTTTCAAATTATGGAATATCTCGGCTCTGGGTAAGCGTATCAAATTGGGGTTTTGTGCATATGGAAGTGCTTGGAAAAAGGAAAATTTTGAGACAAGAAAGAACTTGATCGGATAACCAGAACCGGAAATAAAAGTGATATTGCGTAAGGGGCTCTAATTTGTTTATTAACAACTTTTTGAACACGGGGTTTGTTGCAAATGAAAGCTAACAAGTTTTTCCATCAACCCCAAAAAGTTCTACAAAAATTATTCAATCCCTAAAGAGTTATACGCGTTTATCCCTTAAAAACCCTTAAAAAAATCTCTCCCACAACGTGAAAATAGTAAGATTTGACGCGCAATGGGGTGGCGGGTTCGATCCTCGGTGTGGGCAAAAATAACTATCTTAACATATGATTGTTTTTGTCCAACGAGGGTTTGTCGGCAGTTTTTTTTTTTACTACTTTTTGTGAAAGAGAAGGCTCGTTTTACTTTAATTGAGGGGGGTTCCTGTCGAAAGGAGACCAAAAATAAAAAGGAAACAAATTTATTTTTCACTTTTTTCTTATAACGAAAAAAGTTCACGTCTCATGAAAAAAACACACACTTTGTTATTTGTAAATGAGAAATAATCAAAATATTTAACTATTTTAATTTCATTATTATTTTATTTTTGGTCTTTTTTCGACAGGCACCCCCCCTCAAATAAAGCAAAACTAGCCTTCTTTTTCACAAAAAGTAGTAAAAAAAAACAAAAACTACCGACAAACCCTTGTTGGACAAGAACAATAATATGTTTGTTGCATGATAGCCATTTATTTAATGAAAGTTGCAAAAAAAAATATTTACGACGTTTTTAAAAATTTCTCAGAAAGTAAAAACACTTATTATCGTAAAAAATACTTGGTTACATGAAAAAAAAAAGCAAATTTGACGAAAAAAAATTTGCCCACACCGAGGATCGAACCCGCCACCCCATTGCGCGTCCATCTTACTATTTTCACGTTGCGGGAGAGATTTTTTTTAAGGGTCAAAAACGCATATACTCTTCAGGGATTGAATATTTTTTGTAGAACTTTTTGTGGTTGATGGAAAAACTTGTCAGCTTTCATTTGCACCAAACCTCGTGTCCAAAAAGTTGTTAAAAACAAATTAGCGCCCCTCACGCAATATCACTTTTATTTTCGGTTCCGGTTATCCGACCAAGTTCTTTCTTGTCTCAAAATTTTCCTTTTTCCAAGCACTTTCACATGCACAAAACCCTATTTCGATACGCTTACCCAGAGCCGAGATATTCCATTTGTTAATTTGCAAAATAATTTAAACTTTAAATAAACAAGCAAAAAGTTGCATTCGTGCAGACTTCTATAGGGGTCCGACATCAATATTTATCGTTTAAAGATGGTTAGAAGTCGATGAAACTTTCGAAAAAGAAGTTATTTGCTAATTAACAAATTGTTTAATCAATCAAAAAGTAATGAAGATATCGGGCCAAAAGAAATATGGTACATTCTATGTATCCTGACCTTATTAGTTTCGGAGTAATCAATTTGTTAATTAAAAAATGTATTTTGGCTATCACAGTCCTGGACCAAGTCAAAACAGCCTACAGAGTCACAAGAGCTCTACTACCCTTCATTGAGGACAACAAACCAACATGGTGCCTAACCAAAAAGGTATACACGACCATCATAATGCCTACGATGATATATGGAGTCAAAAACGCAGCAACGATAAAGGCCAACCGAAGAAGCCTGAGAAGAGCTGAAAGGGACATTATCCAACTGCTAGCAAAAACAGGAAAACCACAAAAACGACAGAAAACGTCAACATTACTAGAGGGAAGAACAATAATCAAAAAAATAGAATCATACGCAATGAAATACTGGGGACATGTCCAAAGACGGGACACGACACACCTACTGAAGAAAGCGCTGCGAATGAACAGCAACAAACTGAAAATAGGGAGGCCATGCTACACATGGATTATAACAATCGAGAGGATTATGAATAAGCTAGGAAAGGATTATACACACTGGGAAAAGTTGGCACAACAAAAAATGGAATACAATAAAGAAATATCAAGGATATACACACTGCCAGACTCAGAAACAGAAAACTCAGAAGTAGAATAGGAGAGAAGATGATCACAGACAGAAACTAAGAAGAAGCATATCACAAAAACCTGAAAGTAAAAAGAAGCACGAAAACCTAAAAGAAGCATCTCACAAACGCCTACACTTTCCATCCGATGAAGACAGAAGGAAAACAAGAAGAAACATCTCACAAACACCTACACGCTCCATCCTATACTCCTACCCCATGCGTCATGCGGCTCTCGCTGCTGACAACAAGCATGTCCAATGTCCAATCCAGCGTATGCAGCTGGTCCGGCGGTATATAAAAGCACTGGGGGTTTGTTCTGGCACACGGTGGGATGATCGGTGGGCGATCGGGCTGCGTGTTGGAACAAATCTCCCTGCACCGGAATTGGCAGCAATGCCCACCTTACGCTGGCAAATCAATCAATCAATCAATCAACAAATAAGCGGGTTGACAAACCTGGGCCAAACAACGCGTATATTTCGATTGCGTCAAGATTTTTTCGGATCCGTCAAACCGTTTTCATTTTATTAAATAAAAACGAAAAAAAAAATGTTTAAACGAATATTTGACCAAGAAGCTCGCAGTTTAGGAAAATGTTTCATAAGAAAACCTTGTTCAGCGGAATTTTTCCTATAAGAATCCGTGGCTAACTCAAATGGCATAGAAAAGGCAGACTCGCCTAGTAGTAAAATATTCAACTTATGAATCAAACTACTATTTCGTCTCTAAATATGCGTAATAAATTTTTCTCAAAAAGGATGCAATTTCCATATTTTCCTTTTTTCGCCATTGTGCAAATCACTGATTTGACTCACCCCGTTGATATAATCTCATTAACTTTCTTACCAATAATTCTAAATTAATTCTAGTGACAGCAACTAGGCGTCATCAAGGTGACTTGCTGGGTCATTCCTATTGAGGCAGGTCGTCATTTTTATTCCTTAACTATCACACTCAAATTCCTTTCCTTCTTCCTTTATGTATGCTATGCATGAATCACCATGCTATGAAACATTTATATTGATTGACCATTTTCAGATTGCCACGCAGCTATTATAACTCCCAAGCAGCAAGTGGCAGGTGTTGGTTGTTTTGCGTGTGTGGGCTGGCACGTGCAAAGAAGTTAATGAAAATTATATACCGGGGTAGAGTGATATTAAGTGAAATTTACTTCAATTTCCTAAATTAATAATAAGAGGGTACATAATAATACTAATTCACACTATATCGACACAATAAGCAGAAAAATTACACAGATACATAAAAAAAGATCAAGAAATTTTAACGAGACACATGTATTCCTAATTATTCCTTTCATGAAAAGACCATTTTCAGTTGACGTCACGCTGGTAGCGTGAAGGGCATACAACTCATTGTTTTGCTTTTTACAGATGGGTAAAAGCTGTTATTTTTTGAATGACAAGCTTAAACTGCTTCTGTTAGCAACTCATCTCTAATTGTTTACATTAGTATTCCTTTGTGATTGGATGAGGTTTGTGTGCCCTCCAGACTGTGTCAAAATCAGGTGACTGAAAATGGTCAATTAACCATTTTCGGTCACCTGATTTTGACACCGGGCTCACAAATCTCATCCAATCACACAGAGGAATGCAAATGAAAACAATTAGAGATAAAGCAGAAACTGTTTAAACGTGTTATTAAAAAATAACAGCTTTACCCATCTCTAGAAAACAAAACAATGAGTTGTGTGCCCGCCGCGCCGACAGCGTGACGTCAGCCGAAAATTGTCTATAGTTTTCAACATAATCTCAAAAAACCTTATTTTTGAGTACCTATGTGATGGAAAAACTAAGTTTTATTATGGATTTCAAGTCGCTGAATTTTTACTAAGTTGAATCAATTTACTTTCAGGCATTGAATCCGATACCCAAGTCAAATTAGTGTTGGTTTTCCATAACTGTATGAAAGGACAGCTATTTTTACTTCCCTCGCATACCGAAGGGAAGTATTGTATTCGAGAAAAAGTCACCTCCGAGATTTTTTCGGATTTTGACATTTCAGATCACGTAGATTACGAAAATATAGGCTTTCAGTTCCGTCTGTCTGTCTGTTGGTGCATTAACTAAAAAACTACTTGACGGAGGGCAGTCAAATTTGGTAGGTAGTTGACGCTACTGTCAGCGAAGAAATGGTTAAACTTTCACTGAAAATATACAGGGTGGGCCGTCTAAAGGGTAAAATAAATAATGAAGAAAATATGTTTTTGTTTAAATTTAAAATTTCCACGTTTCATTACACGTTAAACCTATTTCAGAAAAAAAAAATCGGTAAAGTTATTTACACAGAACTTCCCTCTTTATTTGTGCATGACGGTCACTCTAAAAAATTATTAATTACGAAATGACATTGGGAATAATAATCGGAATATAATTATTGGTATTATTACAAAGAAAACCTGATAACTTTTGGTCAAAAAAATATACAGAGTGTTCATCCAACAGCAAAAGTTCAATATACTAAATAACAGGTGCCAAATATGGAAGGCTTGCGCAAATACCTTTATAAATGTCCACCATGACTCAATTATTTCTTGGGATGCCATTATTCAATAAAAGTATATAATAGGATATGCCAAATATTATTGCCATCTCTCACATTTTCAATCCCACATTCACGTGATGGAGTGGAAGTATAGTGGTGATTAAAATATAGAGCAAATTTTCAAAAATGTTTTCTGTCTATTCTAGTGTTAAATTTTTTTCCAAATTGGTGGAAATATGTTGCAAATTTTTTTTTCTGAAATAGGTTTAGAATGTTATGAAACGTGGAAATTTTAAATTTGAGCAAAAAAATATTTCGTCTATTCTATAATGGTGATAAATAGATTACTAAAACATGTTTTCATTTTTTTTAATTTTTCTAAAACATTTTTAAATTTGTTTTAATAAATTTGAAATGCCATGGAAACGTGGAAATTTTAAATCGGAAAAAAAATTCCATCTATTTGTGGTAAAATTTTTTCAAAAATTTTTAAACATTTTTTTATTTTTCTTTAAATTTAGAATGCTATGAAACGTGGAAATTTTAAATTTTGAGAAAAAAAAAATCATCTATTTTGGTGGTAAAAATTTTTTCAAAAATGTTGGTAAAAATTTTTTTTTTCTTTTAAATAGGTTTAGAATGCCATGAAACGTGGAAATTTTAAATATGAACAAAGAAAAAATTTTTTTTTAGTGGTAAAAAGTTTTTCAAAAATGATTGAAAAAAATTTTCAAAAAATTTTTTTTTCTGAAATAGGTTTAGCGCGTCATGAAACGTGGAAATTTTAAATTTGAGCAAAAAAAAATTTTTTTCACTATCTATTCCGTTTAGACGGTCCACCCTGTATATTTTTCAGTGAAAATTCTACCAGTTCTTCGCTGACAGTAGGGTTAACTACCTACCAAATTTGACTGCTCTCCGTCAAGTAGTTTTTTAGTTAATGCACCGACAGACAGACAGACAGACAGACAGACAGACTGACGGAATTGAAAAACCTATATTTTCGGAATCTACGTGTTCTGAAACGTCAGAATCCGAAAAAATCTCGGAGGGTGATTTTTTCTCGAATACAATACTTCCCTTCGGTATGCGAGGGAAGTAAAAATTACCAGTAAAATAGATCAATTTTTTTTGTTCAAATTTAAAATCCCCACGTTTCATGGCATTCTAAACTTATTTAAAAAAAAAATGTTTTGAAATTTTTTTTACCCAACATTTTTGAAAAAATTTTTACCACTAGAATAGATGGAAATTTTGTTTCTTTGTTCAAATTTAAAATTTCTACGCTTCATAGCGTTCTAAACCTATTAAAAAAAAAATATTGATTTTTTTTACCATTTTTGAAAAAATTTTACCACTAAAATAGATGGAATTTTTTTTTCTTTGTTCAAATTTAAAATTTTCACGTTTCCATGGCATTATAAACCTATTCAAACAAATTTAAAAATTTTATTGAAATATTTTTAAAAAATTTTGAAAATTTTTTTAATCTATTTATTACTACTTCCTATAGAATAGAACAGAATTTTTTTGCTCAAATTTAAAATTTCCACGTTTCATGACATTCCAAACCTATTTCAAAATAAAAAAATTGAAAATTTTTTTCAACATTTTTGAAAAATTCTTTACCACTAAAATAGATGAAAAATTTTTTCTTTGCTCATATTTAAAATTTTCTCGTTTCATCGCATTCTAAACCTATTTTTAAAAAAATTTAGAAATTACCGACTATAGAACAGAGGGAAACTTTTTTTTTTGCTCAAATTTAAAATTTCCACGTTTCTTGATAAACCTATTTCAGAAGAAAAAAATTGAAATTTTTTTTAACATTTTTTAAAAATTTCAGAAAAAATGAAATTATTTAAGAACCACTATACTTCCACTCCACTATGTAAATGTGGAATTGAAAATGTGACAGATGGCAATAATATATATTTGGCATATGTACCTATTATACTTTTATTGAAAAATGTACAGGGTGGTCATCCCAAGAACTAATTCAGTCATGGTGGACATTTGTAAAGGTATTTGCGCAAGCCTTCCATATTAGCCACCTGTTATTTAGTATTGAATTTTTGCTGTTGGATGAGCACTTTATATTTTTTTGACCAAAAGTTATCAGGTTTTCTTTGTAATAATAGTGATAACTATATTCCGATTATTATTCTCAATGTCATTTCGTAATTAATAATTTTTTAGAGTGACCGCCATGCACAAATAAAGTGGGAAGTTCTGTGTAAATACCTTTACCGATATTTTTATTATAACGCACTCTCTTGCATTCGAAAGACCTTCGTAGTGTCATTTTCCTTTTAGAGTTTTTTTTCTAAAGTAAGTTTCTTTTCAACACCCAACAGTAATCCTCCATCACATTTTCATGCCATCTTCCTTGATATCGTCGTTCCATCATTTTAATATCTTGATCGAACCTTTTACCCTGTTCTTCACTGTAGTCCCCAAGATTTTTAGGGAAGTATTCAAAGAATCCATGAAATGTAGCTTCAGTCTCAAAACACTTCAATTTTTTAACTTTTAACGTTTCCCAGGAATTGTTCAACAATATTTTCGAAATCGAGCTAAATTGTTCAAATTATTAAAATTTGACATTGGTCAAGGTGCAGTTCTGGCGATTTTGTTTTTATATATAAAATCTCCCTATTCTTCCGGGGTTTCCGGTTATTAACGTACAGTGACATTAATGGAACAAATAACAAATATAATTCGCGAAATATCAAAAATTGCTATTTTCGTTCACTTTTGTGGGCTCGAATTTTCGATTTCGCCCATGCAATTAACGATGTCGTGAAAATACCAGTTTCGATCTTTCGATGTCGACATGAGGAAGCCTTCTTGATGATGTATTTATTTAGTTATGAACATTTAAAAATTTTATGTTTTGGTTTTTCCGACGAGACTAATTGATATTTCAAGTCCACCCCGACCGTAGTACATCGCGTTAAGCGACGACATTCACAGCGGATTTCTCGGTTCGAATCCCAAATGGGTGAACTTTTTAATTTGTTTTAAACTTCGTTGCTGATATTTCTTATCCTAAAATTATATGAAATTTATTTATTTCTACAGTTAGAAACTCTGACTATACAAAATTTTAGAGCTACACTCTATCAGTGTCTCAGTGATGGCGTAGACTACAGGCTTTGATGAATCCAGCTGCAGTTGCCTATCATCATTGCTACCTAATTTCGGCTACTATTTATGTGCTATCAGCGCCAGCCCCTAGGGGACGTAAGCCAATAACAATATATTTCGCATAAAAAATCTAATTTAAATGTACTACTAAGAATTAAATATTTCGCAATAAAGTTCCTTGAGCGAAAAGTGGTTTATTTATCCATGAAGACCAGTCAAGATCAATTTCAGTAGCAACTAGACGTGAATTGATATTATAATATTGTTGAATTGTTTTAAATAGCAAAGTTCAGTAGGTTAAGGTGTTCGGCATTTTATTACGACATAGAAAGTAATTACAGTTGATTTATTCTCTATTCTCTAGTGGTCTACTAATGTTTATAATGTATATTATATCTTGTCCAAACATAATGTGATCAGATTCCAGAACTAGAAAAGCAGAATATTACTTCCCTCGCATACCGAAGGGAAGTATTGTATTCGAGAGAAAATCACCCTCCGAGATTTTTACGGATTCTGACGTTTCAGATCACGGAGATTACGAAAATATAAGTTTTTCAATTCCGTCAGTCTGTCTGTCTGTCGGTCTGTCTGTCTGTCTGTTGGTGCATTTACTAAAAAACTACTTGACGGAGAGCAGTCAAATTTGGCAGGTAGTTGGCGCTACTGTCAGCGCAGAAATGGTAGAAATTTCAATGGAAAATATACAGGGTGGACCGTCTAAACGGAATAAATAGTGAAAAAATTTTTTTTTCGCTCAAATTTAAAATTTCCACGTTTCATGACGCGCTAATCCTATTTCGGGAAAAAAAAATTTTGAAAATTTTTTTCACCATTTTTGAAAAAATTTTTACCGAGATAAAAAAATTTTTTTTTTGTTCAAATTTAAAATTTCCACGTTTCATGACACGCTAAAGCTATTTCTGAAAAAAAAAATGTTTGAAAATTTTATTCACCAACATTTTTGAAAAATTTTTTACCAAGATGGAAAAATTTTTTTTGCTCAAATTTAAAATTTCTACGTTTCATGGCATTCTAAAACTATTAAAAAAAAAAAATTAAATTTTTTTACCAACATTTTCGGAAAAATTTTTTCTACTAAAATGATAATTTTTTTTTCTTCAAATTTAAAATTTCCACGTTTCATGGCATTCTAAGCCTGATCCAGAAAAAAAAAATTTGAAAATTTTTTAAATTTTTTCTTTACCAACATTTTTGAAATTTTTTTTACCACTAAAATAGATGGATTTTTTCTTTATTTCTTCAAATTTAAAATTTCCACGTTTCATAGCGTTCTAAATCTATTTAAAAGAAAAATTAGAAATTTTGTTTACTATTTTTAAAAAATTTTACCACTAAGATAGAATTTTTTTCTTTGTTCAGATTTAAACTATCCTATTTCAGAAGAAAAAATTTTAAAATTTTTTTTTTACATTTTTGAAAAATTAAAATAAAAATGAAATTTTTTAACCACCACTATACTTCCACTCCATTACGCGAATGTTGGATTGATGTGACGGATGGCAATAATATCTGACATATACACCTATTATACTTTTATTGAAAAATGTACAGGGTGGTCATCCCAAGAAGTAATTCAGTCATGGTGGACATTTGTAAAGGTATTTGCGCAAGCCTGCCATATGTGGCACCTGTTATTTAGTATTGAGCTTTTGCTGTTGGATAAGCAATCTGTATATTTTTTTGACCAAAACTTATCAAGTTTTCTTTGTAATAATAGCAATAACTATATTCCGATTATTATTCTCAATGTCATTTCGTAATTATTAATATTTTAGAGTGACCGCCATGCACAAATAACGAGGGAAGTTCTGTGTAAAGACCTTTACCGATTTTTGCTTTTACTTCCCTCGCATACCGAAGGGAAGTATTGTTTTCGAGAAAAAATCACCCTCCGAGATTTTTACGGATTCTGACGTTTCAGAATACGGAGATTACGAAAATATAGGTTTTTCAATTCCGTCAGTCAGTCTGTCTGTCGGTCTGTCTGTCTGTCTGTCTGTTGGTGCATTTACTAAAAAACTGCTTGACGGAGAGCAGTCAAATTTGGTAGGTAGTTGACGCTACTGTCAGCGCAGAAATGGTAGAAATTTCACTGGAAAATATACAGGGTGGACCGTCTAAACGGAATAAATAGTGAAAAATTTTTTTTTTCGCTCAAATTTAAAATTTCCACGTTTCATGACGCGCTAATCCTATTTCGGGAAAAAAAATTTGAAAATTTTTTTCACCATTTTTGAAATTTTTTTTACCAAGATGAAAAATTTTTTTTTTTGCTCAAATTTGAAATTTCTACGTTTCATGGCATTCTAAAACTATTAAAAAAAAAATTAATTTTTGAAAAAATGTTTTCTACTAAAATGATATATTTTTTTCTTCAAATTTAAAATTTCCACGTTTCATGGCATTCTAAGCTTGATTCAGAAAAAAAAAATTTGAAAATTATTTTACCATCTTTTGAAAATTAAAAAAAAAAATGAAATTTTTTAACCACCACTATACTTCCACTCCATTACGTGAATGTTGGATTGAAAATGTGACAGATGACAATAATATTTGGCATATGCACCTATTATACTTTTATTGAAAAATGTACAGGGTGGTCATCCCAAGAAATAATTCAGTCATGGTGGACATTTGTAAAGGTATTTGCGCAAGCCTGCCATATGCGGCACCTGCTATTTAGTATTGAACTTTTGCTGTTGGATGAGCAATCTGTATATTTTTTTGACCTAAACTTATCAAGTTTTCTTTGTAACAATAGCAATAACTATATTCCGATTATTATTCTCAATGTCATTTCGTAATTATTAATTTTTTAGAGTGACTGCCATGCACAAATAACGAGGGAAGTTCTGTGTAAATACCTTTACCGATTTTTTTTATTGTGCTGATATTGTATACTTTGCATTGGATACCTATCTGTTAATGTGGAAAATACACTCACAGTCTATTTTCTTAGCGTTTTACCTAAAAACTAATGTACTAAATCAACTTTGTACACACAATTAGTACTTTATATACAGAATGGGATTTCAAAAAGTTTGCAATGCAGTCACCGCTTTGTCAAAAAAAAAATAGGACAAGACTATATTCCGATTATTATTTTCAATGTTATTTCGTAATTAATTTTTTAGAGTGACCGCCATGCCCAAATAAAGAGGGAAGTTCTGTGTAAATACTTTTATAGATATTTTTTTTTTGTTCACGACAGTACAATTTCTTATTAGCTATTTAAATGATGATTACTAAGATCTTTCAAATGACACTTGGTTCGTTTTAGAAGAGCGCTATCCTTTTCAATTTCAAGTAATTGTAAACTAAAAGACGCTGTAAAATTTCAAAAATATCGTTTACCTGCTAAAATTCTTCTCTTTGAGACACTATGTTTAATAGTATTTTATATGACAACTGGCTAAAATGGTGTTTTTTTTACAAGTGGGGCTCTATAAACCACATGAGTAAAAACGCATTTTAGTCGAGTTATATACAAACATTTTTGCATCGCCATTCGAAATTAGAAAACAATATAATTTTGTAATAATACGGAACTTGACAAAGTTACCTTGTCGTAATGACTAAATTCTATTGCAGTTTCCATAGAAACCAATTATAAAACAACGAAATATTTAACGATTTAAAGGTCGCATTTGCCGCATTCTACTTTACAATAATTATTATTTGGAACAAAATGAGTGACAGTGAGGAAGATTGTATTCCTGGTACTCCTCCGGAAATCAGGGGGCAAGCAATTGCTGCAACTTTAGATTTATTACCAGCGAAATCTAGAAAATTCTAAGAAAAAGAATATGATTTATTTATGCACTGGTGTAATCAGAAAATTGTGAGTGAGTAACTGAGTCTGTTCTTTTAACTTACCTATCTGAAAAAGCAAAAACTTTGAAATGTTCAAGTCTTTGGTACAAGTTTTCAATGCTTAAAGCAGTTTTGAATGTACAGAATAATGTAAATGTATCCAATTATCAAAAAATAAAAGCTTTTATGAAAACGTCATGGGGGATGAAAATCCTCAACGGTTGTTGCTGAGGGATATATTGAAGATAGCATCAGGACAAAAAAGGAAATATTGAAAATGGCATTTTCAAACAATACAACAGAAATGACTATTTCTGCCGATGAAGCCGTTTGTGATAATCAGACCAACCAACATATTAATACAAATGAATCAAATATTTTTCGCACATCCGAACCTATAATTCCAGGAATAAATATAAATAATGTTAGTAACAGTAAAGCAAACTTTATATTTCTAAGTCAGATAAAAAATTTCAAAGCTTTGCCGCCTATTACCATTAGGATAGAGCGGGGCATGGAACTAAGAAATTAAGGGAAACTCGCTAGTATCATCAGTTATAATTACAATTTCTAATAATACGCCACTCACTCCTAAAATAACGGTCACTACTGTTTACTTAATTTTTTACACACATACATAATGCTGTAAAAGGGCAAGCAGAACGGCACAGGTATTAAGCAGAGACGGACCACAGTCTTCCGCGATATTTCGAACGACTGTTATATTTAGAATATATAGGTTATGTGCTTCATACAATAATACAGTGTATGGTTCAGTGTTTATATTTTATTTTGATTGTGAGTGCCTAGAATGTATAATACTTTAACAGATAAGTGAAATTGCTCTTTGTTTAAGCGTATTTTATGTAGTTGTGTAAAAATATTCCGGCGGATGGTGAAATATTCGAGTGTTTTCCATTTCTTAGTGGCTGTGGTAAAATAATATTGTGCTAATGTTCAGACCTTGGGAAGATCCTCAATCTAGCACCAGCAGAGAATTTAACGAAGATATGGGAAATGGTAATGGCTCGCAAATTACAGAGAAAAGTTCTAGACAATATTTATGCGAAGATACTAAAAAAGTAGTTTTAAACGTTTATAAAAATATAAAAGAAAGTGAGGGTGAAAAAGGAGCCGTGGAAAAAACGGCCTACATAACAGAAATTTCAGAACGGTATACCTATAGAATAATTAAGGATGTGGTACCTAATCGAAAAGTTATATCGGATAAAGGAGCAGCACGAGCATTAGATTCGTCGATAATTTATAGCAAGTATATGGAAAATGAGGTACCAACGGTGGAATCAATACATATGGAACTGAAAACAAATGGTGCAGTGTCAATTAGTCAAGCAACACTTCGGCGCTGGATAATAAAGATAGGATTTAGGTTCAAGATTATTAATAAATGGGCAGGTAGGACAAAAGAATATTTGGTATAATTTTAATTTAGACTAATAAAATTCATCAATGCTCCACCAATATATAAAATATTATTCCTATCTTAACACAAGCAAAACAGAATAATTTTTTTAAATTTATCATTATCACTGTAACAAATAACTATTTATTTATCAACCATACATTAAATTAATTGGATTGTAACTCACGGCACAATAATTTTAAGTACGGTCCTGAGCCGCAATAAATTACGTCGGCTTTGACGCTTTTTTCTGGGTGTCTCGCCACGTCTCGCGCCGTGTTCACTCCTTCGTCGGGAATTTTTTATTTGACTTAGAAATATGAAGTTCACTTTACCATTCACATACATTTTCGTTTATTTTTCGATTGTTTTAAAATGATTTCTCATTCATTCAAGGTTATGTTTAAAACGTTAATGTGTTGAAATATATTTTATGAAAACGTAGGAAGGTCGCTTTTTTTAGTTTATAATTTACATTTTAAACTAAGGATTATACATAATTCTACAGTTTGAATTATGATCTTTTATATTGTACGTTGTACAGTTTAAATTGTAATTATAAACGGGCAAACGGTAAAATATACATAACTCCCAGTTAAAAGTGTAAATTATACATAATTCCCAGTTGAAAATAAACTATACAGCATCTCCTGTATACTATTTATGCATTTATTAATTTACTAATTCATTAAAGATTTTAAATTTTGACAGTTTGGTCACCAGTAACCATTTCTTTAGTTAATGGTGTCTGGTTTAATTAAGTCACCCCGGTAAACTTAGATCGTTTAACAATATTTTTGTATTACAAAAACATTTTATTGCTTCTATCTCGTTTTAAATTATTATTAAAGGCAGTTATAGTTACTTTCACCCTTATTTACAGGTTTAATACAATTATATAATTCATACATTCATTGAAATCATCAAAAATTGCATTACAATGATTTATATCTAAACATATGTAGGGGCGTATTTGTTCGGATCATTTCTTATTTCATATAATGACTCCCCAACTGTTCGAGGGTTTCTTGTGTTAAAATATCACCCTTCATAAAATATAATAAGCTGAAACCACACCAAGGGCTCAAGTGACGTTGTCGATCTATAAAGCTAGTTAGTGTTCTCTTCAACACGGAGTTACTGAGGCTGACTTCTTTGCTATACCAAATTTTGTGTAAACAAATAAATTCAATAAATATGAATCTTAATAATATGTTTTATCTTGATGCAAAAGAATTTTCTAAATTTTTTAAAACTGTTTAAAACCACGACGTACCAAAAAGAACTCAAACAATTTTATTAAACAATCATTGAATTTTTGATTGATTGATTGATTACTTGATTGATTTTAAAGGAGTAACTGTCATTTTATGGTGAAAGTAAAAGGCGAAATTCAGCCCTCATAGTAGAAATGGTGCTTGTTCTTTCTATGTTAGCATCAGGAATTCTCACTATCACAAATCATTTTTACCTTCAATATGATTAGTCAAATATTCGTGAGTTGAATTGTTCGATCTAACACAAATCAAAACTATTATTTTTCAAAAATATCAATAAATTCACTTTCAATACGCTTTGTAAAATATATCATTTGAAGATATATTTTTATTAGATAACGTAGATATTAAAACTAATTTTCTATTATTTAATGCTCATGCTCCTATAAAAACCATATGAGTAACAAAGAAATAAGATCCCTGGCTAACGGATAACTTAAAATTAATTGTCATTACTAGATAAGGCCTTTTAAAAGCACACAAAAATAACACTAAAGAAAGCTGGGAATATTATAAGGAGCTAAGAAATTTGGCAAATAAATGTATAAAAGAAGAAAAGAAGGCATATTTACAATTGGTTTCTCAAAAAATCTGCTATTATTCTTCAAATCATATCTTGAAAACAGACACCACTACATTGAATACTGTGGTCAGCGGTCTGTAGAATTTGTATCCACTTCAGGTGTACCCCAGGGTTCAGTGTTAGGTCCTTTATTTTTCAATATTTTTATTAATGACATTACAGTAGAACTGGGTGTCAATTGTCTCTTATACGCAGACGATATGAAGTTGTACAATAAAGTAAATGATACTGACTGTGTCGCTCTACAAGCGGCCCTCGATAATGTAAATGAATGGTGTAATTTGAACAAACTACAATTGAATGCAAAGAAGTGCAATGTTCTAACTTTCTCCAATAAACATCAGCTGATCGAACTCAATTATTGCTTGGAAGATTCAGTGCTTACACGTCCATCAACCTTCCGTGTAACATTTGATAGTAAACTAAACTTTAATTGTCACATAAACACCATAACCAATGAAAGTTTTAGAACACTGGGATTTATAACACGATGTTCTCATGATTTTAATGACAGTAACACGCTGAAACTACTATATCAGTCTTTTGTTCGATCAAAATTAGAATACTCGTCAATTATTTGGTCTCCTCATTACAACCTACATATACAAAATATAGAGAGAATTCAGAGACGTTTCTTAAAGACTTTAAGTTACAAGGTGGACGGTGTCCATCCTGCTATTGGTTTTCCCCAGACTGCACTTTTAAACAGATTTTCGCTTTCGAGTTTGGAGACTCGCCGAACTATTTCACAACAAATATTTCTTTTTAAAGTAATACATAATATAACAGATTGTAGTGCTATCTTAAATTTACTAAATTTTCGAACACCTAGACCAGGTTCCAGACAAAACACTTTATTCTATCTGCCGACACCCAGAACTAACGTACAGAAATTTTTCGCCATTATACAAAATGGGTGAGAACCATAATAGTCTTCAAGACCAGTTTGATATATTCCACTGCAATGTAGCTGATATTTATATTTACTTATATTCTTTTAATATTTTTTAATATATTTGTATGTACTTATCATCTCCTGCCCTGTAATTGGAATGCGAATGCTCTGTTGGGCAGTGTATTGTTAAATAAATAAATAAATAAATACATAATATCAAAGAGTGAATCAAAACAAAACTGGAATGTGCTAGACTTTAAGTCAAACGATGCTGTAACAAATGAAATGTGTGATGTTGAGAAAATATTATTTTGTCGACAGCACACAGTCCAATGTAAAACCAGATAAGAACACTTTCGAATATTACTCTAATAATAGAAAAAAATTAGTAGCCGACTTTATTTTGAATTTGAATTTAAAACGATTAACGAAAATGAAATATATGATTCTATTCTCAAGTTGTTCATATTCTTAAAAGAGATTATAGATTAAAAATATTAATTTTACCAGTGAATAATAAATTGAGTTTGGTTTTTAATATCTGATCATTTAAATCGACACTAAGATTACTGGTGCAAAGCATATTACTGCCTTCGTTCACTATTTTATTTTTAGAACATATGAAACCTTAAAATGGAGTATTAGCTACAGACGTCACAAATGATTTTCACATGTAATAACTGACCTAATCGTTTTTTCTATCGATTCCGGCAAAAAGCCAGTAAACATTGGAGCCAATAAATAACGAATAATATATTTTTGGCACCGAATTAGAGGCGAATGCGCGTTTCATTCGTTCCTATTAGAAGTAAATTATAAATTTTGCGGTAATTATATTCGCGACGAATCATTACCAAATGACATTCATTACCACTTATGAATAATTAACGGTATATTTAAATGGAGTTAAAGCCACATTAAGCGTTGAAAATTGATTAATACCGTACGTATGGGCTTTATGAGATTTTTTTTACATGAATGAGGTCAAACAATAATTATAATTATTACTGGGAAATTAAGGACGAGTGCTTTACTATAGAAAATAATGCTGTCTATTTATACGTATACTCTGAGTAATAGTTATTTCTTGCATACGTGTTTTAGATAGCGTTTTACCCATGCAAGAAAGTTTAAACTCGAGAACGAAGTTTGAGAGTTTAATTTTCTTGAGTGGATAAAACGCGACTAAAACATGAACTCTATACAACGTTTTATCCACAATCACGGTCATTTAGAATCAGATTTCATCAAAAAATGGTTTGACATTTCGCTCTGTCAGCGGCTGTAACGTCAAAAATTATTGAAATTAATTTTAAAAAAACTTGGAAGGTGTTGAATGGTTGCTATTTAGTTTTGATTGTTTATCGATTCCATTAGTAAAAATTTGGGAAGTTCGTGAAAAATGTAAGAAAGCGATTTTGTTTCTGAAAGAATCCTTCGGAAAGCTGAAAAAGCAACTCTACAATTAAAAAGTATTTTCCGAATTTAATGAATGGAAAGACAATAAATGAGGAAGTTCTGCTATCGATTTCTTAAATTTGAAGAAGTATGAAATTCCTTCCATGTGGTCGAAGTATTCGATGCTGAAGGCCGCTATAAAGATCCATAAAAACATAGACATTGGAAAATATAGTAAGCTTACTGCCTATCTGAAGAGTGAGTTGAGAGGGTACAAAGCGAAGAAAGCTGCGGTATTGGAAAGAGCACACGCGGATGAATTTTTGACTCTAAACCTTTTAGACATTGTGGATAATAAACTTTGAAATATTTTAGGTTGCACTAATAATGGGAGTGCCTGGTGCCTGTCGTTGCTGTGAATTGACGAATTTGAAAATCAATGATGTAGAACACAGGGGCGCATATCTGCTTGTTTCTATACCAAATACCGAGAATTCACAATTATGGAAAAAAAAATCTCTATCAATACTGTGGAGACGTGTAGAAAATACATCTCCTTGCGTCCGAAGAAGTTATATAATGCCAGATTCTTTTTACGATACACTAATCAAAAATGTACTTCACAACCTGTTGGAATCAACACTTTGTCGAAAGTTCCTTCAAGAGTTAAGTACTTCATTTTTGAATCTGGCAAACGCAGAAGCTTAGAGTTGCCATTGCATGAGGCGCACTTCAACAACTTCCTGATTAATAAAGGTGCTGACCTCACAACAATTAAAAGACATGGTGGATGGAGAAGTTCCGCTATAGCAGAAAGTTATATGGAAGATTCTATATCCAATAAGCTTGATATCGCAAGGAAAATCCAAGGTACTCCTGGTACTAGTCGTTTCTTACAAGAGGAGACATCCATTGTTTCTACAGATTTATCAAAAACTTCGACAAGCACTATGCGTTCTGAAACCGATGACAACTACAAGTTTGTAAATAATGGAAACGAAGTGAAATATGATAAAACAAACAAGGAAATGTCTATTAATATAAATGTTAAATTATAAATGTTAAATAAAATAAAATGTAATTGATTTAAGATTGTATTTTTCAATATTCCACTAGCGGATAAAATGGTACTTTATATGCTTCATAAGTGTGGATAAAACTCCAGTTATAATGTGATTGTGGCTAAATTCATTTTTTAGTGATTTACGGATCTCTGAATTCAGGATTTTCTACTTTCACAGGAGCATTATGATAACTTTCCCTTTCCACTTTTCTTCTATGATAATTGTCTCCTTTTTCTATACCTATAAATTCGTTATCAACGTAATTTACGATTTATGAGTAAAATCCTAAAACACGTTAATTTTTAATTCTAAAATGTCATTTTTTGAGCATAATAATAGCTCATTTGAAAGGGTTTTTAATTCTCTATTCAGCAATTTTTTTGAATTTTATACATTCTTCATCAAAAAAATTAAATTTGAAAATTTAAAATATTAATATTTTAATCCAATAATTATAAACATTTCCATAACAAAAAATGTTATCTGAGATTTTCCTTCAGTGTAACTGTTAGTGGAGGGATTATACATCACAAAACCATAAAAATCAGTTCTGGGGGTACCGCGCAACCCCTCCAAAAAACCACCCATTCGGCGAAGAAAGGTTAATTTCACTGATAACTCGTTAACCGTTGAAGATATAAAAAAATTGTTCATCATAAAAAAGAAAGCTTGACTAATTTTCTTAAAAAAGTCTTCTTATAATTTTCTTATATGTGCCATGGTTTTCGAGAAAATCGACATTGCAAAATTTGTGTTTTTAATGCGCGCGAATTTTTGTTTATTTGAAACTTTTTGCCCGCGGCCTATAGAAAAAATTGAATTGCTCGAAAACCAAACATGCTAAGAAGAAAAATCAAAGTAGGTTTTAAAGGGGATATAAAGTACTCTTTTGTGTTTCCATTTTTGATGGCTATTGATATAAGAGTATATAAAATAGCAATATAATACACCTCTTGAATTTTTGCACTTTTAACTATTCATAGGCCCATAAAAAATAACTGACTTAATATAAGTTATAAATGCATTATCTTTTAGTTCAAGCTAGTACTTCAATGCAGAAAAAGTTAGGAATAAAAATATTCACATTTACAAATTTACCAGCATGTTGAAGTTAGCCAAATTTTGGCCAATTTTTTTATTGTTTTCTAAAAATTAAAAAGCCCCAAACAACTTGAAAATTAAGTTTATTTTTTTTTCTTGAGTTTATATATCATATAACTATTGGTTCCTAACATTTAATAGTTAAAAAAATGTATTAAAAAAATATCATCAAAAAATTGAATATGCAGCCTTTTTTGGATTTTTTTGGCTAACTTTAACATGCTGATAAATTTGTAAATGTGAATATTTTTATTCCTAACTTTTTCTACATTGAAGTACTACCTTGAACTAAAAGATAATGCATTTATAACTTATATTATAGTCAGTTATTTTTTATGTGAATAGTTAGACGCACAAAAAATCAAGAGGTAGATATTATGTTAGATATAGATATTAGATATTATGTTGTTATTTTTATTTACTAATAAATATCAATACCCCTTAAAAATGACAACACAAGAGAGTATTTTATATCCCCATTTTGATTTTTCTTCCTAGCTTGTTTGGTTTTCAAGCAATTCAATTTTTTCTATAAGTCGCGCGAAAAAATTCAAATAAACGAAAATTCGCGCGCACACAAGAAAATTACAAGAGGACTTTTTTGTAGGTGTTTAGTCAGGCTTTCTTTTTTATGATTAGCAATTTGTTTATATCTTCAACGGTTAACGACTTATCAGTAAAATGAAACTTTCTTCACCGAAGGGGTTGGGTTTTCTGGTTATGTTAACCAGAAGTCAGGTTATCGAAAGAATGCAAAGATTTCATTAATATTTTTACATACAGTTTTTCTTTTAGTTCTCATAGATAGTTTTTCTTTCCTATAAAGAATATGTTTCATTACTATAAGCAAACAAGAAACCATGTTCCGTATTATCGAATTTATAAAGACTGGAGGGTTGTTAATTATGAATTTTTGACCTATTTTCAAGCAAAAAATTGTAATGTCTAAAAGGATTTCAGATTCGAGAATTTTTAGGTCTAAATCGCCGTGCCTATTACAGTGCCCCTTAGATCCGCACCTGATAATAATGAAGTAGTAAAACTTTGAAAGCCCATAATATAGTTTTATAGTCTCTTTAACTTTATAGTATTCTAACATAAAAGTTATTTACGATAATGTGACTTTTCTAAAACGATAATAGCGATTGCAACGAAATCAGCCGGTGTTCATGTGGGCTACTGTTGCCAAATAACGTGACTGAGTCATATAATAAACTTGTTAAATCATTTTCTGGAATTTCTTTAATAAATATCGGTCGAGAAGCTTTGGCTATTGTCGAATTTATTTTTGGTGCATTAGAATAATAGCAGATGACTAAGTATTTGATATTTAAATCGAAGATTTAAATCGTAATTTTTGGCAACACAGAAGGAATTTAATTCATCATATCATAATTTAAATGATGGTCACTGAGTTGTGAAAAAACTATTTAAATCTTGATAAGAATGTATGTTTTAACCTCACTGAGTATAAAAAAACAAATTTCATTTTTAAACTGCCACCAGTGCCCTCTGTACATTTTTTAAATTCTAACGTACTGAAAATAGTTTGGGTCAAGCAAGAGCAGAATACAGAAAATTGTGTCATAATAAAAAATAAATGGCTGCTTACACCCATAGTATCGCTTCTCCGTGGACACATTGTACATACATATATTTTCATAAAAAAATCAAGGAACATTATTTTGAGTATTTTTTCAAATGTCAACAATTGACAAAAATAAAATTAATAGAACAATTACATACATAATTTAAGTGCGCTTAATTTAAAAAAGTTATAACCTAGGTAAAAGAGCCAGAAAAGGTTTTTCCCCAAAAATATATACCTATACCTTTGTACGTTATATCACCATTAATGTTGGAATTTAAGCAATGAAGATAAGCGTGAAAATGCACCTAAATCATAACTGGTACCTATATACTCTATATACAGGAACAAAACACAAAAAGAAACAAACGTCGTCCCCTTTATCTACTAGAATTGACGTATTAATGACCTACTAACTACCTATTAACGCCCTATTACGTAGTTGTTGATAGCTATCAACCAATTAACTTTTGTACCTATTAATCCTAGCCTATAACCTTTCTACAAGTAAATCTTTTTCTTTCGAGCCCCACGTTGGGCGCCAAAATGTGACGTTCTCCCCGAGACAATCTTACCCTCAACACTTACCCTGAATTGCTAAAGTAGAGGCAGCGGCCTGCCAGCTGCAATGGAGACGGGCCGGGTCAAAAATAGAAGTAATACTAAAATTTGGGGCGCCACTTGATTTAACTCTACCACTACTCCAATGTCAAATATAACCAAGAAAACCCCAGGTAAGTTTGTTTCCAATGCTATGAGGAAAGTACTTGTATCAATTAAATAAGCCAAAGGCTAAATTTTGCTATACAAATATACAGTAGTTTCAAATTTTACAATAAATTCAGTTCAATAATTCTAAGTAAGTATATTGCAAAGCTGGTGATACATTAAGCTAAAATAAAAATATTCTATACTCAGTATGTATAACTATTGCATAGTAGACGTTAAGAATATAGTGACTCCATCGAAAAGCATGTCGATAAAGCAGTTAAAGCCGACAAAGGACACCGCGGCTCTTTTTGCTTCATGTCACTATATGTATTTCGTTTGCTATACCTTTTAGTTGCCATATTAATCTAAAAATATCTAGTATATCTTAGCTTTCATCTAAATATAATAGTGGAATAAAACTAAGGGTCCAAATTTTTTTGTTTCATTCGTCTAGCTAAAATAGTTTTCGAGAAAAACACGTTTCCAAAATAGTCGTGCAGGCGCATGTTTTGCCAATTATCTCAAAGACCAGTGGAGGCCAGGGGCTGAAAGTTTGCCAATAGTGTTGTTATAAAAGAAAACAAAATAATGTCAAATAGAAATAATTTAGTAGACATAAAACAATGAACACACTAACAAAATTATCCGTAAATCCCGTAAAAATAATGTCCGAAATTATTATCGTATATATCCGAATAAATACAATCCATGTAATCCTGCAAATGTCAAGATTGAAATAACGACAATATCCGAAGTAACCAGCGAACATTTCCGAACTGGTACAATCTATGTTCCCTGATAACAACAAACGTCCCCAGGGCGTACACTTAGGTCCTCGTTAGGTCTGAACGTTCCGGGTTTATATGGTACGTCCCAAAGACGTCCGTTTGCTATCGTCCCTAAAACGTTCTGAATAAACGCTTTAAGGACATCCTGCTAGAGTCTAGTCAAGACAAACCTAAACACATTTGTGAAATAACCTCTAGGAGTGATGTTTTTTTAGCAGATGAGGACATGATTAAAAAAGGAAATTAAAAACTGTAAAAATGAAATTAAAATCCTTAAAAAGTTTTACTAACAATTTTTTTTTGATAACAAAATATTTTCATTTTTCATGGTCCATTTAAATTTTGTCTCTATTTTATTTTTCTGATTTTAGAAATCTTATATTCGCTTAAACTATTTTTTTAATCTTGCGAAATCACATTAATTTGTACTTCTTGACAGTACAGTGTAGTTATTATACTACTATTCTCTTTATTAGTGTGCTACTATAATTTAGTACGAAAATATCGCAATGAGAATAAATGGAAATACTGGAATGAATAACAAAAATATGTTAAGTTCCTATAAAGCTCTTTTATTTTAAAATTCTTGCCAAACGTCGTGTTGTTTGAGATGCAGGAATTTTGGTTAGTTGCTGTCAAACTATGAGGAATTCAATTTGGCATTGTTTATCTCTTATTGAAATTATTTTGAAACCCACGGATTTATACAGGGTGTTTCCTAAGAGGTGGAAATACGTAACAATACGTACAAAAACTTTTATACATCATCAATGTTCAACCTAACAAACCTGCAGCTAACCGTAAATCCTAATAAATCTTAACCCACAGCCATTTTCTTTACTTGAATTCTGTAATAACATTGGCAATATATAACGTTAAACTTATAATAATGTTATTAATCTGGTAGCATTAGTCACAACATATATTTCTGCTTCTCTCGGTCTTTGGTATTATTTGTAGAATCGATCATTCATATAAAGTGGTGTTCTTAAAATTTTTAAATGAACAAGGGAACCTTTCAAATGCAAAAGTCGGTTGAACAAAAAAATGTTCACATTTATACTATGATTTTTTTTAAATAGGACACCAAGAAAATTATAACAATTTATTTTAAATATGAGCTTGCCATCAGGTAGCATATATTAGTCTTAATGTTTTTTGGCAAGATTTCATCTGAAATGTTAATTTTTCTTTTATTTGCACAGGGGCTGCTGAAGTCGCTAACGCTTCAAAGTCTTGGAAGGACACCGAAATGGCTATTGCATCGCGATCGAAGAGGGCAAAAGAAAGAACAGAGAGGGTGTCAAAAAAGAGAATATTAGAGAATAATATAAACTAAGATAATTATAAAAAGACGAAGTGTGCAAAACGTTAAGAGAAGGTGAGACATACATTTTTCTTACGCTTTATTGCACACTTGGCTTATTTCTTATAATATAATATTCAATATGACCTTATGTATATATTATACTGTAATAGGTTATTATAATATATAACTTTTAAATCCCATAAAAATTGTATTTTTGACATTTGACACTTGAATTTGTAGAGTAAGAAGTTAATTTTCTTACTTTTTATTGGGTATTTTGGCACTGAAAAATATTTAAAAATTTTTAATGAAAAAACCTCTGCGCCAAACGGATCAGACAGAGGTTGGTTCTTGAATACTTGACTGTTTCAAAAAAATAAGTTAATTTAAAAAAAATACAAATGCCATAACTTATTTTTTAAGAGCACAATAGAAATAAAATGTTCGCATAAATTTGTCATTTGGTGTTGATAAATAAAAATACCATTAAAATCAGTATAAGTATTTGAATTTTGATTAATTTTTCTAGATGGTAATTACACATTGTCATTTTTTTAATCTTTTTTGACATTTCTAACCAGATTTATTCCCTTCGAAATAGAATCCAATCACTGGATTCTATTTCGAAAGAAATGCATGTGGTTAGAAAACCCAAAAAGAAACATAAATACTCTCTGCTGTGAATACACCTTAAAAGTGGTGGAGGGGGAGGTACCTATATGTTTTCATAGTATGTCCCAACAACATTTTGAGGACGTCCCTCAAACGTCCTCGGTACGCTTTAGGTCGGTAAAGTACGTTCTCGGTACGTTTTCATGTCCTCTGGGTACGTACTTGGGACGTTTTTGGGACGGCCATGTGCTAGGTATTAGGGTTACAATGTCAAATGCCAACATGAAAGTCCTATTCAACAGTAAAAACATTGTGAAAATGCATAAATTTGTATCTTTCAACCATTAATTGTGATCCTCATCCTCACCTAAATCGACTCATAAGTGAACTTGTACTTCATTGTTATCGAGCTCAAGTGAAAAAACAAAATATCTTACAACAAACTAAAGTGCACCTGAGCCCTCATTTGTTGTTAATTAACATTTTGTCTGTGTGCAGAATACGTATATACAGAGATAAATATAATTATAAACATTAGACATCTTACCTTTGAAGTGTCGTGTCAACCCTTTAGTCACAACTATTAAATATGTTGGCACTTCACTTTTGCATTAATATCACTTGTAGTAGTCCACTCATTTTTCACTCATGTCACGGTAAACAATACAAACACACTATCTTTTAAATCCAACATCTAAGTGTTATAATTATAAGCATTCTTGATTTTTAACTGTTGTTAAGTTACATTATTACGGCTATAGACAAAAGCAGTAGGGTTGACAATGACAACGACAACAATCATAATGGTACTGATACAAACGCGCAAGCGTAGGGCGCACGCCTACTTTGTTTTTCTTAGTATTTGTCTTGTTTACTAAAAATGCATAAAGGTCTGATAGCCACAAATAATTTATTACCAACACTTTACTTGACCAGCTTAGTGTTTTACAAGCTTGTTATTGGCGTATATGAATAATGTCTATTCTGTACACATATTATCATGATTTTTGTTTCATTACTTTTTTATAGTATACAAAACTTAAACCAAGAAAAAGCAGGTAAGCGTGCGCTATGCGCCTGCGCGGACCTATTAGTGTTGTGACTGTTGCGAAATTATATATTCTTTTCATAGACGCTACAATTTATTTAACTTATTATGAACCTTAAAAAAATTATAAATTGGGTGATAAAATATAGTGCTTAGAATGCTTCGTTTGCTGTGGCGTGAGTGACATTGTGTTACTGTGAATTAATTAGTATCTAATGGATAATGGTAACATCAAAGTAAAAAACACTTTGTGAATAGTGCCTGATTCTGATTCAGAGATATCTAGACGAAGAAACTACTACAAGTTTGGACCTAGGATGAAAACAGAAAAGTAAGTGTTGTCAATATTTATAACTATATCTCCATATTGGCCAGTAGGCGAGTCTGCCTGGGATTTTTCCCAAAAATTTTCTGTACCATTTGAGTCAGCCACGGATTCTTATAGGAACAATTCCGCTGAACAAGATTTTAGTATGAAAAATTTTCCTAAACCGTGAACTTCATGGTCAAGTAATTGTTTAAACAATTTTTTTTTCGTTTTTATTCAATAAAATGAAAACGGTTTGACGGATCCGAAAAAAATCTTGATTCAATCGAAAGATATTTTCAATACGCGTCATTTGACGCCAGGCAGAACTTATTTTGTCAACCCGTCCATTTGTTATAGCCAAAATAAATTTCATAATTAACAAATTGATTACTCCGAAACTATAATGAGGTCAGGATATGTTTTTTTTCAAAATATGTGCCTTTTATGCCAAAGAGTCAAATATTCTAACATAAGTTATTTCAAAGATTGCTCTCCTCCTTTGGCACATTGAGATTTTTGGCTACCGGAAGGAATATTTCAGATCTGCTGGGACAACTGATTCCAGAGACACGTCTTCAGATTTATGAAGCAATAAAAAACGACTATTTGAAGGTAAGTTAGGTTTTATTACTTTATAGCACAACAAAACTAAAGTAGGTACACTGGAAAAAATATTGCTAGATATATAATAATCACTTCACATCTTCACAATAAGGGACATTCCGTGGTATGTTATGTAATAGGATAGAGTCATCCATATTAAAATGTTGGCTTTACGGGTGTTGGTGGTTGAGATGTAATGGCGTTAACATCCGGATAAGAAGTTTTTTCTGAATTCGGGGTGACGGCGAAAAATTTGGAGGTGAATGTTGATTTGCAAAATAGTCTTGGTGAATATTCCAGCATTGTGGAGGATGCTGGGGGCATAGGAAAAGGTTGGAGGCATATCTTGCGGAGTAATATGTGGCTTTGCTAATACCTACAGTAGACTGTTCCGTAAGATAGTTTTCCACAGAAATCAGAGATCAGTTTTTCAGCTATTATACTTTGCTGTACTTCCATTTCCTTTAGTTAAACTGCAACTCAGCAGCATGGTGACCACCCAAGACACACACCAGCAAACTTGTTGACGACAACTTCGCTGGTCAACATGTTGTCCAACATGGTCCCTAGAGATTGGCCTGTTTAACACGTCAAGTGCCGATGACGTCTTAAGGCGTCATCTCCCGTTGCGCACGACGTCTTTAGACGTCACAACGCCCAAGGACGTCATGAGCAAAAAAGTGTAAATTTCATAACGAGTGCCCATCACGCCTTTGGACGTCATGTTTTTTTGTTTGTTTGCTTCCATTTTTTAAAAAAAATTTTTTTGGCAATATCTGGCCAAAATCAATACACGTGCAGCAGAAAAACAAGCTTGGTTAGGTTAGCCACCAGGTCATACAGGCCATATTACGTCAGCAGTCAAAGTGTTAAGATAAAAAATTATACCCCTAGCGAATCATTCTTTCTTGAATTACTGAACATTATTAATTAATGAGTTTAAAACGTATCCTGAGGCAGCCACGTTTTTTATTTTATGGAATATTATTTAATATAAATGGTTCTTTGATAATTTGTAAATAATCATTAAAAAAAATTCTACAACAAAATCTTACATTTGATTTAAAAATAGTATGAAGACAATACATTTTTTTCAGACATATTGTTCTACGCATATTTTTCCACCCACTGAAAAAATTTTACAGCAATTAGGTTGGATTGACAACGTATTTGCGGCTTTTAAAAATAATAAGGAGAGATTTATATTAAGACAGTGATAAATATATTTAATAACATTGGCATTGATTTTGAGTGCATGAATGAAATATTAAGATAAATGGATAATTTCAAAACATGCCTTTGCTATCACAGCCAATTTTTTCTCCACATAAATAGCTCTGTAAACCTATATGGTTTCAGATATATTTTTATTTAAATTTAAACCTGGATATTAAGATGAGGGGAAAATTACGGGAGAATAATTAATAAACTCAAAATTAAATTCGAACACAACTTTTTTGTTTTGACTGAAGAACTGACCTTAGCTATAGTATAGTTAAGTAGAAACAAAAATAACGAGGTACGCAAATAAATCTTGCAATGACAGTGACATAGATACCAAGCATCGAAAAAAATGACTAAGACGAATGTTTTAAATATTTTTGTACCTTTGCGTACTTTTAAAAAATAAATTGGGATAAACCTCGACCCAGACTAGAGCCTGAAACAGTCAGAAACAAGATAATAATAATAATAATAATAATATTTATTAATTTCAGAAAATGTGCAAGTACAGTTAAGAAACATTGTCGCTAGAAATACAAAGAAAATATCACAAATAGCATTGTAAAAACATATACACACAAAAGAGAAAACATGTGAACAGTGAGCGATTAAACAAACATTATAACTAGAACTATAGAAAAGTAGTCCCACATTTTGTAAAAAATTCGTCAACACTGTAGCTGTTCATGTCCAACAAAAATGATTTTAAAGCCTTTTTAAACTTAAAAAATGTTGTCATAGATTTAACATGCCCCGGCAAACAGTTAAAAAATTTACAGCCCATGAAACAGAGACTTTTTTGGTACAAAGCCGTTCTGTGTTCTTTTGGTAAAAGGAGATGTTTATTCCTAGAGCTATATAGATGATCAGTTCTAATCTCATCAAATTTGCTTCTGTTTTTGTAAACAAAACATGACAGCTCATAAATGTAAATAGAGTTCAAAGTAAGAATGTTTAAGCTTTTAAAGGCTTCCCTGCAGGAAGTATTATATCCAAGATTGGCTATTATACGTATTGCCCTTTTTGTAGTAAAAAAACTCTATTTGCTTCAGATGGGGAACCCCAATGCACTATACCGTACTTTATGCAAGAATGAAAAGAAGCAAAATACAACTGTCTTACTATTGATAGGCTGCATTGTTTGGATGTTATAGCCAAAGCATAACAGGCCTTTGACAGTTTAACACACATGTCATGAATGTGATTAAACCATTTAAGGCTACAGTCGATTTTCTAACCGAGCATTTTTGATTCATTGCCATACTCCACACTTGTAGTAGGAGATAGAAGGATATTAGTGTTGAAGACAATATTAGACTGCAAAGTTTTAAAGAGAATACAGGTTGTTTTACTTTGGTTAATACATAGTTTATTATTTTCAGTCCACAATATTACTTTGGCATATACAGTTTTTGCACAATTTTCAGCATCAGCAAGAGTATTAGATTTTATTAAAATGTTCGTATCCTCGGCATACGAAACTGTCAAACATGATGGATATTGAATATAATTCAGCATATCATTGATGTAAATAATAAAAAGTGTGGGCCCCAATATAGATCCCTGAGGCACTCCAACGCTGACAGTCCGCGAGTCTGATATAACGTCCTCAATACAGACCTGCTGATTTCTATTTGCAAGATATGACGCAAACCAATCGTGAGCAACACCTCTAACTCCATATTTCTCAAGTTTTGTCAATAATAGAGTGATCTACACAGTCAAAAGCCCTTGAGAAATCTATAAAGAGTCCCAGAGTTATTTGTCCTTTGTCGATGGACGTTACAATACCGTCCACAAAGTCGCTTAAAGCAGTGTTTATGCTTCTTTTTTTGTATCATGTTATTTATTCAATTTTCACTCGATTTTGCCCCTAGTGAGTTGTCTTGTTTATAGTCCTTAAAATGGTCATGTGTTCAGGTGCACAAATACGGACTTTTTTTGACCCCGTAACCCTTTGTAACAAATATGAGACTCCCCCTAAACCAAACGTTCGTTTGCAAAGTCCTCCTCCCTCCATATTTTTTAAAGTAACACATTACACTTTCTTAAAAAAACATGTTATGTAATTTTTTTGAGAGCGTCGCTTTTGTTAACCCCGTTCCACCTCACCGATCACTTTGTCACATTTCCGATTAAACGAAAACAGCAGAATACTTCCGTACTTTTAAGACACTCGGTCATTTTCCGATATAATTAAAACCTGCTTCGTCGTACTTCATTTTCATCGTATCACGACGTCCTTTTATTTAAACAATTGTATTTTCTTATAGATATTAGTTTCACTGCCAAAAAGGTGGTTTACACTTTTTCATGAACATTTATACAGGGTGTAATTAGTTTCATGTCATAAACAAAACTGGTGGTAGGGAACGACAAAACAAACAAAAAAACCTTATATAACATGGGGTCTAAAGCTCACAGTTTTGGAGAAAAAAATAAACAAAAATTTCGCAAATTTTCAATAGAAATTTTTGAGAACTGCTGGAATATTGAGGTAGGTTTAGATCTAGATCTGATGTGAAGAAAACTATACTCTAACTCTCCCTTGTGCAATATTTTAGTTACTGTCGGTGTTTCGTTATGTACACACGTCCAACCCGCCGTTCGTTGTTTTTGTTATTTTTGAATTTCGCGTCATTGTGTATTTATAGTTAAGATTTATTTTATTGACTTACCGTTCAAGTTGTCAAATTCTTGATTACGTACAGACACAACTTACTTGTTCGTTCTTTTTGTATTCCTTTTTGGCTTTTGTACCAAGTTTTTATTTTATTTTTCTTTATTGACAACGTTAGTTGATAGTTTAGTGATTAGTGTTGAACGAAGTGCGTATGTACTTAATTCGACGTACCGAACTGTGTATTGATACAGATGCAGAGATTTTGAATCATTTAGGTAGGTAGTAAGCTTTTAACCCAGGACACTCATTTATGTTACAAATGTTAACAAACCACATTTAAATTTTCTAAATTATAAACAATCCAATATTTTGTTCCAAATTAAAAAACACGTAAAGAAATGCTCTGTTTAAACCTCTATGGCCATTATTTGCTTGCAATTGTGCACGAAGAGAGAACGAATTATTTACCTCCTTATACTTGCCTCAGTTCAGTTGAGGCGGTAATTCAAAGGCGCCAAAGGCGGTCGATGCTCCTTTGACACCGCGTGTGCCGGCCAGCACTTTTTTATGACAAGTTAAAAGTTGTATAATTGGGAAGTACAAGTCCATCGACCAAGAAAAGCAGTGGTCCTCAATAGTTGTCCACCATAATATTAAATATGTTAACCTAGATCAGTGTTTTTCAAAGTGCTCCTAGAGGGAAAAGTCATAAAGGTTTTTTGTTTGTCTAGTCGGTCCCCATTACCAGTTTTTTTTAATGACATGAAACTGATTACATCCTGTATTTATTTCGCGCCCCCTTTCGGCGAAACTATGCAGGATAAAAACGTAGAGACAAAATTTGTTGGAAATTTTATGCTCTGCAACTTTACTCTCTAGATATTTTTCATCAAAATGCACAGTTTTTCCTCAATAGGAAAAAAGGCGAAAAGGAGCTAACATTCATATACATACATACATTTTTCAAAAACCACTCTTTCTTAAAACTGCGAGGGGTGAAAATTATGTTTAGACAGCCCAAATGCTTAACTTTCTACAGGACTCATAGCCGTAGGAAGTTTTTCCATAACACAGCGATTTCTTGAGTAATTTGAAGTAACTAATGAGTATTTAATAAAAATGTAGGTAAACTGAATACTTAATTGAAACTTTTCCTGTAGGTAGTTCTTTCTAGAACACTCTGTGAGAAATCTCTGAAAACTAAAACCACGTAAGTACATAAATATGCTGAACTGAATAATAGAAATTAATACCTTGAGAATATGTAAACAAATAACTAAATCAAAAATAGCCCACTATATTTAGTTGGATTTATTCTAGAGCTTGATTCAACTTTTCTCGAAAGAGGTGTCCACACATAAAAGTCATTTCCACTTCCTTTCATTGATCTCTTAAAGGGCCTACGCACTGAATGATAAATCCTACGTCATAAATAAGTCTTTTACTCATGTTTACAATTTTGAAAAAGTCGTAGGTGAGATTTATTTTTTAGAAATCAGTCACGACTTTGCGGTGTTGCCATCATTTCCCGCCAACGTTTGAATCATTTCTTTTCATTGCAACAGATTCATATTAATCTTGGAAATAATTTAGTTTGAGCAGTTTTGATGTATTATTGAATGTGTGGCCACCTGACATTTAATTAATTGCGACGTCTTTATGAATGATTACAAGAAATATATAATATACTACGTGTTGTAAATTATTAATACGACAGAGCTAATTTTAATAATCTTACGGAGCTTACAAATAAGTGTACAGCATATATTGAAAGAATATTAATACCTACCAAACTTTGAATTTCCACTTTCTTATAGTACACAATTAAATAATACATAATTTTCGATCAAATTTTTTTCTTAACTAATATACATATTATAACAATTTAAATTTTTTATACATTTCTACAATATGTGATAAGTTGAAGTTGCTGTGCTGTTGACGTTGAGGATGTGAAAATATGACAAAGTTATCTTTTAAACATCTATATTATTGAATACCTATTTCATAAAGGAGAAGTTCCTACCTACAGCGTTTGATGCTCATCGCTTAAATTCAATCAATAACCTACCTAATATCTTTATTATTACGTAAGATACATATGAATTTTTAAATAATTGATGTAAGAGTTTCCGTTGTTGATTATATTAATTCATCTGCAATGCGATGATTTTCTTGATGTTAGAGACATTTTTGCAGTTTGGCAACTCCGCCTCTGTCAAACCTCGATACCGAAGGTGTATCTTTGTTGCGCAAGCGAGGTTTGTCCCCCACACAAAACATTCTATTTAAAACCATATCCCTTGCTCGGTGCGCTAGTGAATCAGTGATATAGACGACTTGAAAGAGTGTGTATCAGCAGGCAGCTAACTTAACTTCTATTAAAAAGTGTGATTACATTTCGTGTTGTGACAAAAGTGCAGTTAATCTTCGAAAATGTCTGAAGGAATTAAGCGTAACATCCCCATCAAGTTGGGCGACTTCAGTGTTATCGACACAGAATTTAGCAGCATTAGGGAAAGATTCGACGCTGAAATGAGAAAAATGGAAGAAGAAATGAGCAAATTCAGATCTGAACTTATGAACAGAGAATCAAATAATTTCTTCAGGAGTACCACAAGGTAGATATTTAAAGCTAATTTGTCGCAAAGGTTGAGGCGGATATAATAATTACTAAGTTTAAGTAAGGATGTAAGGATGCGATATCCTTGAGATTATTATTGATCTTTTTTATCTCTTCCTTATATACTGCCAATCTTTCAAATGTTTGTATTCACTGCACAACTGAAAAGGGTAAAAGTGGATCGGCATCAAATCAATATCGCTTCAGTTCATAAATAGGAGAAATTTGAATATGTGCTTTGTAAGAAAATGTTTAAACAAAGACGAGCCAAGTTTGACCAATTTTAGAGGTTATATTCAATACCTTCCAAGAGCACTAGATAGCAACAGTAACAGCAAATGTTTGCTTATATTGTTGTTTGAATTGTATGTTTTTGTCTTAAAAAATGAAGAATTGATTGATATATACACACACACACACCCCTCCTCAACCGGTTTTTAGTTTGATGAAAATGCCGACGAAAACGACTTTTGTAAAACTTCTCTAGGAAGTCTGAGGATTCTCAAATTTCTAACGAGAAAATCGGATCTGCTAGGATTCGCCATATAATCGATTTTCAGCTTTTAAACAGTAATCTCATTTGTTCAATTTTTAAAAAGTACAAACGATACCTATTTTTAAGTTTATGAGACGATTCATATAACATATACATAGGCATACAGGGTGGGGAAATAGTGCGCCATATCTCGAGTTCTAGGATAGCTAGAAATTTTTAAAACAATTGCAACTAGATAAAAAAATCTATAACTGAAAATTATTTCCAGAGAATTTAATTGTACACAATTTGATATTCTATTATTTTGCTTTCAACAGATTGCGTAGCACATCTTTGCGCCTACCATTTCTGACGCATTGAGAAAAAAAAAACAATATTTTTTTCAAAAAATGTCAATAAAGTGGCCCTAAAATTCAATTTTGCATTGATTTCTGGCGTCAGAAATGGTAGGCGCAAAGATGTGCTACGCAATCTGTTGAAAGTAGAATAATAGAATATTTGAACAAAAATATGGTGGTCACATTGAACATTTACGTCAGAATTTCGTCAACATTGTTCTTGTTCGTTAATAATAATTTGTTGGTGTTGTGTGTAATTAAATAAGAATCCATATTTTTCTTTACAAATTATTACAACTGTCTTTTGTTTCCATGGCATACTTGATGAAGTAAGGAATCTCTCGGCAAGATAAGGTATTTCTTGATTTTTATTGAATAACTCGATATGGGGTGAAGTTAGGTATAGGGAATGATTAAGTAACTCACCCTAAAATTCAATTTTCTTTCGAATGGTGTGAAAAAAAATAGTAGGTGCCATTTGAAAAAATTGACTTTTTGACAATTTTTGATTGCGATATTTGAAAATCGACTGCGCCCATATGGTACAAAATGGGGCCACCGATGGTACATCAAAAGTTAGCCTGGACTTCCAGCTAACTGCTTCACAAATTTGGTTTCATCATTTTGAAAGGTTTGCGAGATACAAATTTGTTCGTAAACTACTACAGCTGCAATTTTTTTCAAAAAATTGGACATATGTCAAAAATTGTAATAGATAAGTTAACATAACTTAGGTTCTCTAAACTCAGAATTAGAAGACCAATCGAACCATGTAATGAAAAATATAGGTTTTAATTTAAAATAAGAAAGTTGGTACCAATTTTTGGCACACCCTGTATAGTTGGAGGACTGACAATATTTTACATAGAACGGGCATGATCGATTATGGCTGCATACCAAATTCCAAGTTTCTAATCCAACTGCAAGTTGAAAAACTTCTAATGAATGCCCTACGTGAATCACCCTGTATATGGGGTGTTATTTAAAATAAGCAAGTTGGTATGGACTTCCGGTATAACCGGAAGTGCCACGATCTTGAAAATATTTTAGCCGAATTATCCCCATCGACATTAGTTTACTACCAAATTTTCAAAATTTTCCAATGTCTACTTTTCGAGATATCGATCTCCGCAGTTCGTCGTGGAACACCCTATATATATGTTATATGAACCGCCTCATAAACATAAACATACTGTTTGTATTTTTTTAAAAATTGAACGAATGAGATTACTGTTTTAAAAGCTAAAAAATTGATTATATTGTGAATCCTAGCAGTACCGATTTTCCCCTTGGCATTCTTGAAATCTTCAGACATCCTAGAAAAGTTCTACAAAAGCCGTTCTCGCCGGCATTTTCATCAAACTAAAAACTGGTTGAGGAGGGGTGTGTGCGAGTCATCCCCCAAAAAAGATTGGTAAACTTTAATAACTAAATTGTCAATATGTTTACTTAGGTAAATTGTAGATATTTTATACAGTAGTTGGTAGTATTGAGATGCAGACATCTGAAAGACCCTGCAGTGTATATAGTAGTTATGATAATAGTTATGCTTCAGATTAAGTCAATCTAATTTGGACATATGTTCATTAAAATATGATAATATGAGCGTTTGTGGAAAAAAGAGAAGTAAAAATATTTTTTTATCAAGAGACCATGATGATCTGTTATGCATATGCCGTTACTTTGGCCGCGCAGTTTGTAAAGAAAGTTTGAAAAAAAAAATGGGAAATAGTGAATGTTATTGTGAATTTTGTAACCAGGAATGTGGTTAATTTTAATAATTAGGTGTATCACGGTTGAATAAACAAGTTTTGTCATATATGTTCCAAAACTTTACCAGGTTTTTGGATCCCAACTAACATAAATATGATTATAACTCGCTAATATGGCTTTTTTATTAAGCCGTTGAACGTCACAAGTAGTGTCACTATAGTACAGGAGCTAACGTGCCAATACCCGATGTATTTGTGTCAGCTAGAGGTACCAGAGATACATTAGTTATGTTTTTTAAATCGTCAGTTTCACTTTTTGGAAGTTCATATTCAAGGTTTAAAGATATTTAAAAAAATATATAAGTATCGGTGTCTCCATATATTTACTGCACATAAAAAACTTCAAAGCAGTGCCACTTACGTATAGATGGGAGAGTGGGTCATGCTATTTGTTCGCAGAAAATGGTAAATCATAAATATAATGTATTACTTACTACATAGAATAACACGGTTCTCATGTTAGTCTGTTCTGGCATGATTAAAATAAGAAACTAACGGAAACGCACCTGTTTCAATTATAAATGCAAATAATTTTGATATAATTGCCCGACTCGCTCCCACCGAAGATGTTCTAGGATGTAACGGTTTACAGCAGGTATGTAAACCCCATGCGCGACAGGGTCGAACTTAATATTCTCAGTGTATCGTGGAATATCGAATTTGGTAGAGGGTCCACGCCTTTGAAAGCCGTGAAAACCTCCAAGTAACCCATTCCAGCAAGGTTAATAATTTTTTAGCTCGCATATCGAAAGAGGATCCTAATGGGCATCAGAAATGGCTTGTTGGACTTTTGTTGGCGGTTGTACAACTTCTCCACAAGAAAAAATATGGCGAATGTTATTTCAAGAATTCGTGTTTTTAAACGTATACTTCTCGCTAGAAAATTAACTACGTACGATATTGATGTGATTTCTTAAATGTATATACTACTGACGTGAGCGCATCTATCTGTATTGATGGAATTTCAAAATCACTTACCGTTCTGTTCTAAATAAATCCTAAATAACAGTAACAAAATATGTGTGTTTGTATGTACATGTATTAAATGTTCAATTTTTTTATATGTTATATGAGAATGAAATATGCTTTAAAGATCAACAACATTTTTACAAAAAAAAAAAATAGCTCGATATCTTAAGTATTTGAGTAATAGATTTTTTTAAATAAACCATAATTTAGATTCGTGGTACTTCTATTAGCATGCGCGGCTGTTTTCTGGCGTACTGCTAACTGGCTAATTGTAATGCAAGAAGATAGCAAAGATTAGAATTCCCTAATCTTTGAAGATAGTGTGTTAGCTGCGATGTTTTCAATATACAGGGTGGAAAGCTTTGTATATCATCAGTACATTTTTTGAAGCCTCTTTCTAGACTCTATTCGTTCCTATGTAGCATTGAATATCTCACAACCACTTGGATGTAAAAAAAGGCACTTGGTCCTGTAATTTTGTCTTGGCTCGCTTTGTATGTTCGAAAATAATTTCCAGTTATAGTCTTTTTTATCTAGTTTACTTGCAATTTTCTAAAAAAATTTCTAGCTATCGCAGAACTCGAGATATCATATGGGAAAGTACAAATTTCTTAAAGTGGACAAAACCATTTATTTTGATTTTGATTTTCATTCAACCTTGCACATTTCGAACGTCAAGTATTTTAAGCTGTGTTTTAAAACAGTATGTGTTATGATTATAGACAAAACGTTTAAAATATTTAATTCTAATTTTTTTCATTTAATAGTTTATGCTGTGCAAGCCATTATATGAGGGAATGCGAATTAAAAATTGCAAATAAATATTTTTATCTAAACCCATATAGATAAAAATGACTATTATTACAAATAACATTTACTATCTGCCTGAAAATTCAAAGAATTAACAATCGTTAAAAGATTCAGTCCGTCAGACAACAATGATGATTATATGGTTGCTATCATTGATATTGTTGCACACAGTAAACACATTGTTTTTTACTGCAAGTGGAACGCATTTAATGTACGCATTGTAGTGGAAAAATCGATCCAACCGGAGGGTCTTCCTGTGTTATTATTACCCTTTCTGTGTATAGTGAGAGTCTATATTTTGGCATTGTACGCAATTTCGAACCGAAATGTAATTCGTATTTTATTTATGTAGGTATAGTTTTTCTCGTTAAGGATCAAAAACGCGTATAACTCTTTAGGGATTGAATATTTTTTGTAGAACTTTTTGTGGTTAATGGAAAAACTTGTTAGCTTTCATTTGCACCGAACCTCCTGTCCAAAAAGTTGTTAATAAACAAATTAGAGCCTCTCACGCAATATCACTTTTATTTCCGGTTCCGGTTATCCAATCAAGCTCTTTCTGGTCTCGAAATTTTCCTTTTTCCAAGCACTTTCATATGCACAAACCCCCATTTCGATACACTTACTCAGAGTCGAGATATTTCATTTGTTAATTTGCAAAATTAATTTAAACTTTAAATAAACAAAAGCAAAACGTTGCATTCGTGCAGACTTCTATGGGGGTTACGCCCGACATCAATGTTTATCGTTTAAAGTTGGTTTGAAGTCTTTCGAAAAAAAGTTATTTGCTAATTAACAAATTATCCCAATTGTTTAAACAATCAAAAAGTATTGAAGATATCGGACCAATAAAAAATATGATATATTATTTGGTATAAAAGACATTAATTTCGAAATAATGAATTTGTTAATTCAGAAATTTATTTTGGCTATAACAAATTAACGAGTTGACAAAATTAGTTGTTTTTTACTCCAGGCAGACTCGCCTATATGTACATGAAAGGAATTTACTTAGTAAAGTTGTGTAATCAATTGCCACAAGGACACTACAAACAATGTAATTTGAATTAAAAATATATATATTCTACTTGCGGCAAAGCTTAATACAATGTTCTCCAAAGCTTTTGTACTGTATACTGTACATTATTCGTTAATTAATCTATTACCACAAATAAGTATATTCTTTATAGTATAATTTGATTCAGACTTTTAGAAGCGTGGGTTTTTAACAAGACTCTCACAGTACTTGCGTATTTCTCCATTATGAAGCCTTCTAAATGTAAGTCAACTTCTCAACACAATACCAATGCATAGCTGGGAAAGATGAACTAGATAAAATTCTTTATTCATTCATTCTATACCTATACAATTGTACAAAAATAATTGGCTCTACATTTGCGATTAAGTAGATAGGCATATTAATACGTTCCAAATGACTAAAAGCCTAAAAGAAAATATTTAGGCACTACTCTTTCAACCTCGATTAGGAACTTGCACGTTTTTTGTTCAAAATGTGAATTCAGCATTTTTAATTACAAAACATGTTTTAATAGTATATGTAACGAGCGATAATGTAAGTAATAATCAGAGCCCGGCTCAGAGGTAGTTATGACGTAAAAGCCAGAGTCGGCTTTGCGCAATATGAACTATATAAACATTTTCATGCGCAATAATACAATATTTTACCTTATGATTATATCTAGTGAATTCCGTAATATTTGAAGGTAAATGGCCCCGAAACGGTTATAAATCATACCTACTTTGATGCACTCATTGTTGGATGCACAAACACAAACGCCTAGTAACTATACCTTATTAGAATAATAAAAATATATTATTTGCACTTGTTCTAAATCGTCCGAAATAAAACTCCGGTGCATGTCACTGGATATCCCACTTGTGTTGTGAAAAAGGATCGTTCAACCATTCAACGTCTACCGATGTAATAGGCGCATATTTAAAATAAGTATAGTTTCTTATAGATGGCAGATTTATGTCCGGCATTGAACAGTCCACTTCTTTGCCACACACAAAAATGTTGAAAAACCGGGGTTGTTTCTTAACACTGTTATGTATCCAATTTGTATTTCACTCAGCAATATCCCTTGAGACTCTAAAAATATATTGACGTAGTTCAAATACCTGTAATGTTTATTGGATCAATTACTGTATACTGATCTGTTTTCGGCTTACGTTGAACGTTGCGTATAGCTAGAGGGATCCCGTGAGAAATATCCATGTAAATATGTTGAATTTTAGTTTTATGACATTCGGATGAAACTGGTTTTAAAATGTTCGAATTGCATGTCCACGAAAGTGTTTTTTCACAGCTGGCACAGAAAAGTTCTACACCGTTAAACCGCAGTTCCAGAAAATCTTTAATCTACGAAAGTACTATTTCATTTAATGGAAAGCCACTCGACACCATAACAAATCACGACACATTTACTTCTATCAAATGTACTGACAAGTCTTAGTCTGTGGTGTTGATTCCATAAAGCGTATGTGCATATGAAACAATTTCACATGTCATTGGTCATTGTGTAATAAATTAATAATAATTGTTGGACCATTTTTATTTTAAATGCTTTCTGTCTGTTGAAGTCTTCTGCAAAATATAAAACGCAATCTGCTGTTTATTTTACTATTATTATTGTTTACCGTATCCTATTTGCTGTCGTAAAAAAGCAGAAAGAGAGTGACAAGCGTGGCGGTGACTTTGTGGAGAATTTTCGCTCCGTATATCTTTTTAAATTATAGTGCCTTATATTATGTGCACAGATAAAAATTATATTTTAAATTTAAAATTGTTTAATATAGTTGGGGAGAAACATATGGGAGATGTTTACATTTCCTTAACTGATATAAAAAGTTGAAGTGGTGTATGCCGTTTAAAGTGCCGAGTTTTTTGTTTTCGATTAGACAATCAGACCGACGCGCGACGCTGCAGGTATATATAATGTGCGGCCGAATTCGGGTGCTTTTTATCCACCAGTTTCAGTAAACATCTCTTACATCTACTTGCTCAACTATACTAAATAAATAATTTCTCCAAACCAATAATAAATTATTTATTTATTATTTTATGAGTTTTATGAAATACTTTTTATTTCTCACCGCAAAAGTAGGTATTTGTTTCCTATAAATAATGTATTTATTTGGTTATGTGAATCATACAAAACATTATATTTATCTGTGTGTGGAGACCGTCTCTGGCATAACTACTTTTGCGCCGGGCTCTGGTAATAATTCACGTAGATGAAGTTTGCAGAAAAAAACTATCTATGAGAACTAAAGAGAAAAACTATGTGTAAAAATATTAATGAAATCTCTGCATTCTTTCGATAACCTGAATTCTGATTATGCTAGCAATGGGCTTGTTTCATGGTATTCTTTTTATATGGTTTTTATACTTTTTCATATAGTACTCGATATTCTCATCATACACTTAAAATTTCGTATTATTAACTTTTTCCGTTCTCGAGATATAAGGAGTTGAAATTGGTAATAGTTGCAAAAACCGAGCGCTCATTTGCGACGTCACTATACGCAAGTGACGTAAAAAAATGGCTTTCTGGGACCTTTCAAATTTAACCTGAAAGTCGAAAAACATGGAATTTTTAAACGCTGGTAACTAAATAAATACGTCGACTGGAAGTTCGTTCTATGTGTCTACGGAAAGGAGAAGGTCGGCGATGAATTCTAATCGTAAATTGCAGGGTCGAAATCGAAAATTCGTTCCTGCAGGAGCGAGAGAAAATTGTAATTTTTTGACATTTCACCAAATTGTACTCCCCTACTGTCAAGTAGTAAGCAAAACAAACAATACTTCGAAAACACTTATAATTATAACCAATAAGGAGCATCAAGCCTATTGAGATCGCCGAGTCTATGCGTATAGTGACGTAGCGCCTGGCCACGCCCCATTTTCGCGAGATGGAAATTTGCAATAGTTTTTAAGATACTAAACGTGCGAATAAGATTCTGATTTTTTGCAGATCCGTTAATTTATACTTGCACTTTCGATTTATGAAATAAAAAAAAAATGCTGAACAAGCCCATTAAAATAAAAAATACTTATAAAGGTAAAAAAAAAGAATTTGTCTGTTTCTTATTTAACAATTCTCATTGTAATAATACTAGTATCCACATATTCTGTTCCCTTTGAGGTGCTTTATTTGAGTCCCCTCACCTCTCTGGATTCTTAAATGAATTTAAAATTTTTGTAAATAGACATTTTATTGGTCTTCACTCTTAGAGTGATAACGGGTTCGTTTGTTTGTGAATGATCTCCGTAGTGCCTTTCTCTTATGTTGGTTTGACGTGTTTCTCTTCAAAGACCAGCAGTAGTCTGCCAACATGTGGCCATCCCAAACATCCTGATATCTCTTTTCAATATCTTGTAAATCCTGGTGGAACCTGCTCTTCACTAAACTTACCTAAATTTTCAGGAAAGTATTCAATATGCGAATGAAAAAAGTGCAGCTTCAGATTCATTAGGCATCCCACATTTTTGGCAGACTACTGCTGGTCTTTGAAGAGAGACACGTCAAACCAACATAAGGGAAAGGCACTACGGAGATCATTCACAAACAAACAAACCCGTTATCACTCCAAGAGTGAAGACCAATAAAATGTCTATTTACAAAAATTTTAAATTCATTTTAAAAATCGTAAGAGGTGAGGGGACTCACGTAAATCAACCACCGCGAACAGTGAGAGGCAAGGGGACTCACGTTAATAAAGCACCCCAAAGGGAACAGAAAACTGCTACGTCCACCTCGTTGTTCTTGAGTATGTCTGAATGTAGGTAATTGCAATAAAGAACATCTCGATCTTACTGGGTATTGAAATTATAGAGTTTTATGGTTACAAAATTTATGAGTTATAGGGATGGAACAAATATCTGGTTCAACTCTCCAAACATCGGGGATTAAGTCTCAGGGGAAGTCTCTCCGTTTATGGATATTGCAATTATGGGGTTTTGGGTTACGGGTTTTGAGGTTATAGGTTATCGTGTATTTTAATTTTTGGATCATGAGGATATGGAGTTATGAAGTTTGATTAGGTTGCAAGGTTGATGTTGTTGAGTTTTACCATTTTTAGCTATTTTTTGAGGTTGGGAGAAAAACCTGACGTGATGGGGCAAAACGGGTCTCGGATTCAGTTTCAGCGACCCCAAAAACATATGATGCACCTGGTCTGATCAAAGGAACCTTTCATCGATTTTATTTTGTGGACCTGTGTACTTTTACAGATAGTTTTTCTTTTTAGTTCTCATAGGTAGTTTTTTCTGCTGTTTGCAAAATCCTATAAAGAATATGTTTCAATACAATTTATAAGCAAAGAAATAATACTTCACTTTTAAACATACTCGTTTCCTTCGGAGTATTGATTACGTCAAAGACAAATAACACCAACTCAAATGGGTATGAAACTGAAAAAAAAAACGTAGTAGTTCCACTAGTGCAAAAAACTGCTATTGACGTTGGTATATGTTTACCAATAATTATAAAATATGCCATCAGTAGATAATGGGTATCAATAAACACAATATAAATATTTATACAACCTCGCTTGAAAATTTCGTATACAAAATATTAGTCATGTAACCGAAATAAGGAACGTCTAGTATGCTAATGTACACATTTAAATTCGCATACACTCTAGTCATGTATCTTTATAGTCACATCTATTAATCTATTTTTACCCGATTATTCCAGATTTATTTCAAAATCGATTATTAATGTCAATAGCCAGTTTCTAATTTAAAAAAAATATATAAATATGACTTCAATCATAGCTTAAACATGTCGATTATGCCTATGAAACTTCAAACGGTTTTCAAGTTAAATTCTGAGAGGTTGGCATGGATTCCGTGTGCGCTCACCAACTAAAAATACTTTTACGCTAATGGGCTTCAATATTACATCATTAATTAACATAATGACCATAATTAAATGCACAAACAAGAGTCGAGAAGATGTTATGCAAGTGGAATCCGAACATGTGACATCTGACGGTTGTTTACTTTCCATATTTTGTATAGAAAAATTATAAAATCGGTCCGTGTATAATGTACATTAATCTGAATAGCGGTTTCATCATATTTTTATTCTTGGAGCGATTTCTGCGCAATATTCTGCAAACTAGTTACATTATTTTTATATACTAATAGATATCAATAGTCATCAAAAATGGAAACACAAAAGAGTATTTTACATCCCCCTAAAACACATTTTGATTTTTCTTCCTGCAATTCAATTTTTTTTATAGACCTCGCGCAAACAATTTCAAATAAACGAAAATTCGTGCTCATTAAAAATACAAAGGATGCAATTTTTTTCAATATCCATTTTCTCGAAAACAATAGCATATGCAACAAAATTACAAGAGGACTCTTTTAGGCAACTAGTCAAGCTTTCTTTTTTATGATGAGCATTTTTTTTATATCTTCAAAGGTTAACGAGTTATCAGTAAAATGGGTCTTTTTTCACCGAAGGGGCGGTTTTTTGGGGGGGTTGCGCGGTACCCCCAGAACTGATTTTTGTGATTTTGTGATGTATAATTCCTCCACTAACAGTTACTGAAGGAAAATCTCAGATCTTTATAATTATTGGACTATCTGAAAATTTTTGTTCATTAACTTCTGACAGACCTTTTGTTATAAATTATTTTTTATGAACGCCTTGATTTTCGTTTTAAAATGAAGTTGAAGATCTCTCCTATCTATCACAAGTTGTCTGGCTGACAAATTTTGTTAATTAATTTGTGAGACTTAATTTTGAATGCGCAGCATCAATGCATCAGGATCAATCACTGTCATCTCATAACACCTCCTTAAAAAAAAGCAATTGAAGTTTAAGATCTCCTCTACGCATAAAAATGTATCTGTCATTGAAAAAGTGTTTTACATCATGTCAGACATTAAAAAATGTGGTCGCGGCACTTAAAAAATTAAGTCTGTCATAGTGAAAAACATTTTTTCGCTGACAGATCAATTTTTATGCATAAAAGAGATCTCAAACTTATTTACAGAAGAAAATAAAGGTGGTGTTTTATCGCGGCCATTGTAAAAAGTAATTAAAAAAAAATCACAGATCTTGCATCTTTCGCAAGTATCTTAAGCGCATTGAAAATACCAGATGCAACTATACCGCCTAGGTCGAAATCCTATAGATATGCCTGCTAAATTACACTAAATAATTTTCTGTATTTCATTTTTTATACATATTATTTTTATTAATCATACCACGAAAAACTGAATAATTATATATTAAATATATTAAATTATATTAAATAAATGTGGTCGCGGCACTTAAAAAATTAAGTCTGTCATAGTGAAAAACATTTTTTCGCTGACAGATCAATTTTTATGCATAAAAGAGATCTCAAACTTATTTACAGAAGAAAATAAAGGTGGTGTTTTATCGCGGCCATTGTAAAAAGTAATTAAAAAAAAATCACAGATCTTGCATCTTTCGCAAGTATCTTAAGCGCATTGAAAATACCAGATGCAACTATACCGCCTAGGTCGAAATCCTATAGATATGCCTGCTAAATTACACTAAATAATTTTCTGTATTTCATTTTTTATACATATTATTTTTATTAATCATACCACGAAAAACTGAATAATTATATATTAAATACCTTCGATAATATATCTCTATAATAAGTATAGGTACAACCTTTGAGAGAAAGAATTAGAAAGAAAACGGTCTCAGAAGGTAACGATTAAACCTTCCTCGCATGTCCGTGGTCGGGTCGGGGAGATTCGACAACGGTTCACATAAAAAATCCCACAAATCAAACTGTAAATCCTATTATAAATTTGAAAAAACCAACTAATTCCTCGATAACAAGCGTACAACGTTTACTTCAGGGGTATTTTTCGAAAAATGAACACGCTTCGAGTTATGATGAGTTAAAGGATTTGTGAATTTATACGTTTCCGGGCAAGCTCCAATTCATTAAGGCGGTCCATAAGAAAGCATAGCGCAGACAATTGAAGTTGGATAATAAGATAAAATAGTTGGATATTTTCGGTATAGCTGATACTGAATCTGATGCCAAAAGTTCAAAATGGTCAGTCCAATAGAGCTGCCATGATTGCAGATTTACATGAAATTGGGCCACTAGGAACGACGGTGACATTTGAGAAATCTAGGGTTGACAAAAAACATTTGTCTTTGGAAAAGTCTAAGCTAGTGGACAAAACCACAACAACCACAAAAATTAGAAAAACCAGGTCAGATTTAGACACAGTTAAGGGGTCGACAGAAGGTGAAAAATAGAGTGTAGTTTATTTACAGACCATCATTTGATACCGGATAATAAGGGTGATGCAAGCCCCAAAAATTTAGTAGAATTAAGGTGTGCTCCTGCCTTTCCTTTTTTACGAATTTCTTTTTTTTGTGGTAATCTCGCCTTTCTCCCATAACTTTTCTTTTTTCAACTTTTTGATTAAAAATCGTTAATTAAGATATTCCTCGGTTTAATAGGCTCAAGAAAAGTTTTCTTGTTGCAGGATAGAATGAATTGTTCTCAAGTTATCTATTTGATTTTTTTTATTATGTTAGGTTGCATTTGACATATAATGTCAATATAGTTTCAAAAACTTTATACTGCTAGTGACCAAAAAATTTTTATGACCAATAAAATGCAATTTTTGTGGATGAACACTGAAATACTGAATCTAAACAAGAAAGCATTGGAAGCAAAATTATATGGAATACCGTAATATTAGCTAAAACGTGGGTAACCTATAATACACCTAGATTTAATATTAAATTTTGTATTTACTAGTTTTTTATTTATTACTTAACTTTGAAGGACATTTTTATTTATAGTTATATTATTTTGTTCACGTGGAATTTGTTATAGGTGCCATGTTTATTTACGCTAATACGGATAGATCACATAGGTATGTACTATTCGTTTCGCTTGGAAAATCATTAAATCATTTATATTGGTAACCTTGCTAGATTTGTCGCAGTAACAAACTGTTAAAATGGAGTCAATCCAAGGTTTCATGTAAAAAGTGGCAACTACAGTGATATTTATGGACAAGTCAAAAAATTACATTGCCACATGGTGGATGGAATACTCCATGATTAATTAGTTTGTTTACGTCGATCTGTCACTGAAATTTAATAAGAAATATTTTCTGAAGCACCCATAGCAGTACAGTCCCTAATAACTTTAAAAAGAAAGTTAATACACATTTCCATTTCCAATTGCAAAACGGTCTGCAGCGATGAAAACTTTTACTTCCCTCGCATACCGAAGGGAAGTATTGTATTCGAGAAAAAATCACCCTCCGAGATTTTTTCGGATTCTGACGTTTCAGAACACGTAGATTCCGAAAATATAGGTTTTTCAATTCCGTCAGTCTGTCTGTCTGTCTGTCTGAAATTTGAAAATTTTTTACCAACATTTTTGAAAAAAATTTTACCACCAAAATAGATGAATTTTTTTTTTTCTCAAAATTTAAAATTTCCACGTTTCATAGCGTTCTAAATCTATTTAAAGAAAAATTAAAAAAAAATTTAAAAATTTTTGAAAAAATTTTACCACAAATAGATGGAATTTTTTTTCCGATTTAAAATTTCCACGTTTCCATGGCATTCCAAATTTATTAAAACAAATTTAAACATGTTTTAGAAAAATAAAAAAAATATGAGAATTTGTTTTAGCAATCACCATTAGTAGTAGTATCACCATTATAGAATAGACGAAATATTTTTTTGCTCAAATTTAAAATTTCCACGTTTCATAACATTCTAAACCTATTTCGGAAAAAAAAAATTGCAACATATTTTCACCAATTTCGAAAAAGATTTAACACTAGAATAGACAGAAAACATTTTTGAAAATTTGTTCTATATTTTAATCACCACTTCCACTCCATTACGTGAATGTGGGATTGAAAATGTGAGAGATGGCAATAATATTTGGCATATCCTATTATATACTTTTATTGAATAATGGCATCCCAAGAAATAATTGAGTCATGGTGGACATTTATAAAGGTATTTGCGCAAGCCTTCCATATTTGGCACCTGTTAATTAGTATATTGAACTTTTGCTGTTGGATGAACACTCTGTAATTTTTTTGACCAAAAGTTATCAGGTTTTCTTTGTAATAATACCAATAATTATATTCCGATTATTATTCCCAATGTCATTTCGTAATTAATAATTTTTTTGAGTGACTGTCATGCATAAATAACGAGGGAAGTTCTGTGTAAATAACTTTACCGATTTTTTTATATACGTTTTTAAGGTTTTATTTGGAAATATTAAATTTATTATATGAACCCACAAAATGTTTATTTAAAAATACAGGAAAATACATAGAAAAAGTTCTTGTCAAATGATTTTCAATAAATATGGAACATCAAATAAACAGCAAGCAATTACAAACAACTTGAACCCATATGGATTTCTTTAACTGAAGTTGAAGTGTTTTTTTACAGCCAACACATCCTTTCTATTTGATTGCGTTAAAGCGTTTGTAAACAACGAAATAGTGTTTAGTTTCACCACAATTAAATAAACTAGAAACAAATAGAAACAGATGGGTTTTTTTAAACCCCGCCTACTTACAACAAATGAAAACAACAGCGACTTACGCAATATCTGAAGAATTATTTGATTAACATATATATTTTGTATTATGTAAATGAGTGCTATACAATGGGAGCCTAAAGAAACGCACAAAATGCATATCTTTGGTATGTGTCATTTTTATTTTTGTTTGCTGTTTTTGGTGGTATATTCCTTTAGCGTTCTGGTGATATAAAAAAAAATGATACTACCTGAGCCACTCTTTTGGAAAAATGACATTTTATGTAAAAATAGCTTACCTTTCGTAAATTCACGAATAATGTTCCACTTTCCTATGGACTGATAAATATTGTTGCCTACATTTTTGTTGTAACTAGCATGAAAACATTTGACATAAAAACAAAACAAAGAAAATAATAAAAAAACAATCACCTTAACATGCAACAGAGATACAGGCTTCTTGTGTAAAGTATGGATAACTTTTTTATTCCTGGCACGTGTGGAACCTCAGTTTTGTGACACTTCTGAGACAGTGTAAAACTAGTGAATGCAATGCCACGTTTAAGTGAAAGAGAACGCGTAGAACTTTTGATGCTGGTTGGATATGGTCATAGGCTGACAACTCACCAGGAAGCATGTGATGTTTTCAATGCCAAGTATCCCGAAACGCAAATTTCTAGATCCACTGTAAGTAGATTGGTGGCTAGATATGATGAATCTGACAGTGTAGCTGACCTCCCTCGATCTGGTCGCCGTAGCTCAAGCAACGAAACCAAATTAAATATTCTTCTAGAAAGTGAGGAAAACCACTAAGGCACCTGGCTTTAAATCATAACGTGAGTCAAACTTCTGTTGTACGTCTATTGAAAAAAGAAAAATACCATCCATACAAAGTGCAATTAATCCACGAATTGAATCAGGACGATCCAGATCGTCCTTACGGTTTTGTCAACAGTTGATGACCTTGTGCGATGAAAATCTAAATGTTTTAAAGAACATTGTTTTTTCTGATGAAGCTACATTTTCTCTAAAGAGGACTGCACATAGGCATAACTGTAGGTATTGGTCACGCAAAAATCCTCATTGGACTCAAGAAGCCCATACACAGCGACGAGGCAAAGTAAACGTGTGGGCAGGTATGATTGGTGATCATTTATTGGGACCTTTTTTTAGGAAAATCTTACGGCCGCAAGATATTTACAGTTTTTGCGAGTTGAGCTAGTGCCAGCCTTAACAGTTATGTTTCCGAACAATGAAGATGAAGATATAACTGCTGAAAACGTCTGGTTTCAGCAAGACGGGGCCCCACCTCATTTTGGGATAGCAATGCGTCAGTTTTTAGATGACACTTTTACATGAAGGTGGATAGGTCGTCGAGGTCCGATTGAGTGGCCCCCGCGTTCACCCTTAGACTTTTTTCTTTGGGGTTACTTAAAGTCAAGGGTGTATTTTAACAGGCCGGGTACCATAAAAGAACCATCATTGGCTTGGAGATGAGACGAATTGCCCATGAGATGATTCAGAACAGCGTGCAAAGTGTCTACACCCGTTTTGGTAAATGCCAAATGGTTGGAGGGTCGCAATTTGAGCAATGGAGATGATTTTTTTCTCACAATTATTTATGTAAAGTATCATTCAATAAAAATATTTTTTTCCAAAAGAATGGCTTAGGTAATATCATTTTTTTTCATATCACCAGAAAGCTAAAGGAATATACAACCCAAAACAATAAACAAAAATGTCTGTTTCTATTAAAAAAATTATGATGACGTCGAAATTCAAACACCAATGACGTCATAAATGTTGGTATAGTGACAAAATGTAGCATTTACAAAACTAAAATCGACCTACTCGAGGATTTTTTTGACAAATGAACACACCAAATATATGAATTTTGTGCGTTTATTTAGGTTCACACTATACTATACGAACAAAAATTTTCTGGATTCAAACAGTCGTTTTTAGTGGGCATATTTTTTATTTTTGAAGGTATTGAGTATAACTTTCTTCCATCCGGTAGGGATGGAAAGTAATGTCGATTTACAGAACAATAATTTTCATCCATACTTCAATGGTATCCATCATTTCTGATAAAACTTCATTTTTTCCCTAAATGTGCTTTACTACTTCATATCTATGAAATTTATTCGTGGGCGATAATACCCTTCTGATCGATCTATCTGGTTAATGTTTTTGGTCACATTTGACGTTTCTGGTCCATTACTAATAGTTGTAATGAATTCTTGCCTCTGGTATTAAATTAAATTAAAAGATATAACTAAAGAAATGATGTACCAAAAGATTGAATCACATTAAACCATTACTCGAGGAATACTTTTTTATATATATTCCTAAGTTACAACGTACAATTAAAGCAATTATACTTTCGCATGTTTCATCATCATCCTCACCCAACTTGACTAATAACTTAATTTAGTTGTTAACTATAATTTTATTATTCCGTCTATATTGTTCAACAATCCTTAGTTGGTTTTTATTTAAAAAGAGATAAGCACATGGATACAGTAATTCCATGTTGTGACAAATGACTAATTTCATCAGTTTGTAATGTAGCAAAATACGTGCATATTGTGTGGTTTGTTATTATATGAGATTTTTTCAGTTAATAACAATTATATACCTGATGTGCATATAATTTACTATACCGATGAATAAATAAGATAAATTATTACCCGAGATTTTGTGTAGTAAACATCTCGAATAAGAAATATTGTTTCACCAGATTTTTTATATGATATAAATCTGGACATTCCTGCGCTTCACTGCTGTTTTGAACTTTTCCCATCCTTAGTACTCCGAAGTACAAATTGACTGTGCCTATTACTCTGTAGTTTTTGTCTAGAAGGAGCTTCAATTTAACCAGTCAATATAACAAGGTACTTCAATCAAAGGGCCTTTTTAGTATGGACGTATGGAACAAGTACTTATGTACAAAATAACCATTCCCATCCTATTTATAAAGTAAATCCACTTATAACCATTGATGCTACATTTCTAGTTAAATTTCAAATCCTTGCAAAAACTTACTTTTCTTTATTATTTCGAAAGCTGAGGACTACATAATATTGTTATGTATTACACCCCCTTGAAACTGGAGATTGATACGCCTATGCCTAATAGTGACTGGAAACTTGTAGAAAGAGTTTTCTAGAGTGTGGTGGGAGAAGATTCTCGATTGTGTTCTGAATGACTCTGGGGGCAATTTCAGAGTATATAAGGCGCGATTACCGGCGCAAAAGGAGAAGTTTTATTAAAGTTAAGTTTGGTAGCGAGAAAAGTGAGGCTAAATATCAAGTGAACAAAGTGTAAAGGTTGTTTTGGTTAATTACGAAATATTGTGTAATCAGTAAATTATTAAATAAAGTGTTAGTGGTTTACCCCTTGTTAAAATTATTTAGAACCCACGGATTCATACAGGGTGTTTCCTAAAGGGTGAAAACACGTAACAATATTGTCCGAGTGGACAACGATCAGCCTCTCTAGAAACTAAGGGGTATTTCTGTTTGAATGTTCAGTAGGAGATCGCACTGTTCTGAAATCAGCACCGATTTCTAATGGCATGTTGTGTGTTGTAAATGGCAAACAATGGAAAGAGTAATTTTATGCCACATTTCATAAGTGAGAAATTGTTTAAAATCATTAACGATTTTCCACGTTATTTGAAGTTCTCCCACTGCATTTGGTCTATTGTAACTCATTCCTAATTATATTGCCAAGCATGTTCAGGTCTATGACCCCAGACAGCAACACTTGTTCCTTGCCAAATAGCGAAAACCGAATTCTTTCTGCAACGGGACAAGTACATAGAATGTGCTCTGTTGTTTCCTCATTCTCTTAATGCAGGCCCCAATAAACATTTTCCACTAGCCGAATTCTCCATAGGTGATAATGTTAAGATAACCAACTTGTTTTGGCAGTGTTTGAGGATATACCAGGTGCAGGTTTTGATCTTATAAATCTCGTAGCCGCACCTTCTCTATCTGAAGAGTGGTTACTTCCCATGCCAGGATGGCCAGGGTTAATTTCCTATTTCGGCCCAATCACAATGGTAAGATACAAGAGCTGTTTGGCGGCTATCTGGCGGCTAAACCTCGAAAAAAGCCCAACCTAACCTAACAGCATATTTTTTTCTTTTGTTTCGTTTGTTACATAGTTGGTAGTAGATATGATTCCACAGTTATGTTAGGCTAGGATTGGTTTTTTCGAGCTTTAAAGCGCCTGGCAGAAGTTAGGGCCCACGGAAAGTGTCTGGCAATAATGAATGTTGGTTTTTAAGTATTCTGTCAAACATATATGAAAACCAGCTGTCAGTCCTTAACGTAGGTTAGTAAGGGTTTTTTGTACTTTTGGACCTGTTATCTGTAAAAGGGCCTGAAACTTAAAAAGATTTTAAGCCTCTAGTTAATAATATCTTACGAAAAACCAAGTTATTATTCGATAGTTGATTGATTCTAGGTATCAATTTACAAAAGCAGATAGGGGGATGACTAATATTATAAACTTTTTAAAGTGTAGAACAACTCTCTTGGTAATCTTAATGTATCTTGACGCGACGCTACTCTCAATGCTTTATTGGCGGGATCGTTTTTGATTGGTTGTTTATAAAGTGACGATTGATCTACCGTGCAGTGGATCTATTTATTCATCCGTATGGATTTCTAGCGTACTAGCAGGGTAGGCTTAAGGTAATTTTAGCAGTATTTTAATTAAATTACTCTTATTATCGAGTGGATTAGAAATGAACCGTTACAGGCCCCACTTTCAAGCTAGCAAATAAGCATATTTCTTAACTACATATCACACTATTTATTCTCAAAATATTAGCCTTGCTAAAATGATGTATAGTAGGTCTAGCGGCCCAGGGATCTTACACTATGGCGTAAAAAGTCAACTTTTGCAGTAACTTAAAATTATCGATCATCAATGCACCTCACTATTAGTCCGGGAGATACCTACCTATTTTGAAAACATAAATTTTGATAAAATAGACATGTTAACCCATCAGTTTGGCCACAGTTCAAGATTCGCGTAAAACCGTATATTTTTGCGTTTATAAATATCGAAATTATTCTGGCGGGAATTAAGTCTTGAAATGCATGGACTGCAAAATAAAAATATTTTAATAATAACAATAGATTTGAAATGCGGTAGAAACTCAACTTGGCGGAAAATGCTAAATTCCTCTACAGTTAAAGTGGTGTAGTACTTTTGTGTACCACCATAACTTTCTGGGAAAGTTTTTTTGTTGCTAAGGTAGCATATATATATATTTACGTTTTTAAAAAAAAGGAAGAACTTGTGAAGATGAGTTTAGAATTTGTTTCTGGGAATTTAAAATGTCTAAATAAATATTCTCAACCTAAAAAAATTTTTTTTACAAATTTTATTAACTTCACTTTTGCCTTTTGCCACTTATACGGTATCTCTTTGAATAGTGAGCAATTAAATTAATAGGACGAATTAATTTGTTGCAATTATTTTAATATTGCGCTCATTTTTATCTTCCTTTGAGTCATGCTGAGATAATGCATTAAAATATTCTGCTTAGAGAAGCGTTAAAAATATTTTATAAATAATCACGACATGACGTACTTGCCATTATATTTTGATGTACCGCTTAATTTATTTGACTAGCGAAATGGCACAGGTCGGTAATAAAATTAGAATAATACCGTTAGAGGCAGGTACCAGTCTGTAAACGCTTGAATAATTCAGTTTAATAGGTATGCGATTGAATGTACGGTGCTTGTCTTTATATATTTATTACATTAAGTACATTTTGATTTCATCGGAGATATAAGCTTACAAAAAGTTTGAAGAACTTGTATAAGGTTAGGGGTGAAACACCCCCAAACTGATAAACAAAACTAATTATACTGCTTATGAATAAACTATATTGAGAATATCTATAATACTTGTGTGTGTATATGACAGTCTAACCAGCGAATGCCTCGTATCTCCTCTCATGAGTTCCCAACAGTCCATGTTTATATTTCTTAGGTACCTCTCAACCCAAACAAAATATGCGTCCAACGACTATTTATATTTTAAATGTAAACAACCTATAACATTCGGCCATCCTGCTCCAATTGATTGTCCCCAATCAAATTATACTCATCCTAAAAACATCCAGTACGTATAAATAATAAGAACAAAAGTGTTACAGCAAATAATTAGTTATGCGTTACATTAGGTATTTAGCTGTACAAAATATAACAGGCATCTATGTATTCAAAACGTAAAGCAAATCTAAAGAAACAAATTTAATACCAAGCAAATCATTCTCATGCTGTTATTCGGTCATGTGATCAATTGATCATGGAACTTCATTACCAGTTCGATCACTGGGCACACCACGTGATCTCATCCCATCAACCTAGGTCGACAGGGGTTCGAGTACATACACAATTCAGCTATGTATACACATATATACATGTATACAATGTATTCACACATATACACATATATATACAGACACACACAAACATATATTTCCTCATCACATGACCTCTCAATTATATCTACAAGCATTATGCAAATTCTACCATATGGCTTCTTCGAATACATTAGTATTCTCATCGTACCTATTGCACGGACTTTCGAATACATCACAATATTCTCATCGTGCCTATTGCACGGACCTTCGAATACATCAAAATATTCTCATCATGTCTATTACACGGACCTTCGAATACATCGCAATATTCTCATCATGCCTATTGCACGGACCTTCGAATACATTAAAATATTCTCATCATGTCTATTACACGGACCTTCGAATACATCGCAATATTCTCATCATGCCTATTGCACGGACCTTCGAATACATTAAAATATTCTCATCATGTCTATTACACGGACCTTCGAATACATCGCAATATTCTCATCATGCCTATTGCACGGACCTTCGAATACATCAAAGTATTCTCATCATGCGTATTGCACGGACAATGTTTTACCTCTGAATTTAAATTATAAACAACCTCACGTATTTCAGACAAACTACTATGTTACATCTGTTATTGTATCGCTGTGTGGCTTGTATGCAGACAGTAATTCCGTAGGCGTCTAGCCCATGATTTTGTAAATTGTGTCACTGAATTCCCTTTTTTACAGTTTGACTAGTAAATCTCAATCATCATTTTTTATATTGCCAATGCGATTAAAGTGTTCACACTGTTCATTCGTCTCAGAAGTTTCGGATTACATTAAGAACATTTTCTTTTTCGTGTTACATACTTTCATTTTGTGCTTTGTACAGGTTCACCTTCAGAAAATTTTGAACGGCCATGAGCGGTTACTATTACTAGCAACTCAGTATTTTTTTTTCTCGGCTTAACAAATAGGCCTAATCTATATGATTCGTATGTTATGTCACTGACATTTTTCAATGGAATATTACTGACTTACTTCCTGACAGAGTTTTCCAATATAAGCAATTTAGGCAAGCGTTTACACACATTTTAACAATTTTATGCATATCAGAAAATCAGTCATATATATTTAATCTCAGCCAAGGTATTTCAAGTCTAAAATGACAGACATAGTCATTGCATCACTTTACAACTCTACTCTTGATTATCTCTCGGAAGTATCCAGTCAATGGCACCATCAAACTGACAATATGTCTAGTTTTTATCTCTTTACTTTTCTTTTTGCATAACAAAGTCTTTTCCTATTTTTTTTTTAAATGTTATCACCTCCACATTATAGTCTGTTGTAGACAATCTTTGCTTCAGTTATTAATTATACCACAACTATAAATAATCTAGCTAATTGGTGGATCACAGCTTAGTTAATTTAAATAAATTTTTACACTTGCTCTATAATACTCAACACGTAGTAGTCTTATAGTTCCATCCACCATACCTATCCGATAGATTATATCCCTTTTGACAACAGTATTTCAGGTAGTTAACGACTGGTTTAAATTAAATGTTCATTATAATATACAACGAACTGTTTATTATTTTGTCATTAATTATGGTCAATTTTGGAATTGCCTAACTTGTTTAATAACAGGGTCTAGGCATATTCTTTATTGCTCCCTCTCCTTTTTTTTTTTTTTTCGAGCAGGTAACCAGAAATATATATATTTTTTTAATTTTTTTTTTTCATTATTTATTTATTTAATCGTCTCACTTATTTATATTAATGTCCTGGCGGAGTTTAGCTAATGCTGTTTCACCACTTATAACTTAATTATTATTAACGTCAAGTGGTAGAGCACATTTAATTGTGAACTTCGCCTTGTTTCGGCAATTTTATTTTTATTTTTCACTGTTTTGTTAACTACTGTGAACTACTACTGAGAATAAAGACATTGTTATTATTATTTTATCTCTGATTTGAAGCCTGAATGGAATAGAACAATAGTGATTTTTTAATTAAATTTCCTTTTTTTTTACATTGAAATAATATATTATTACATAAATATACATACATACACATGCATATATTCATTTTTTAATTTTCGTTCAAATAATAATAGACTATAAGTTTCCCGCAACACACTGTATATGCACCATCGTATTGTTTGCCTTTTCACTTAAAAAGTCACTTAAATTAAAACTAAATCGATCTTTAAATCCATTCTAAGTTTTCAAAGTTTACACAATTTCGTATGGAAGTGATACCACAATGGAGTTATCTTAGTACTGTTTATAATATAACAATTACCTATTAAGGTCTCATCTGTCGGTATTTTGTGTACATTTGGGTATGTTTTTATAATAATAACTGAAGAGTGTTAGGTAAAAGTATGTCAGACTAATAAAATCCTATGGAGTATTTATAATTATAACATAAACTTGGGTTTGAATTGGGACCCTATTAAGAGATATGTTTACAGTATATAGTCAATTTCAGTAATACAAACCAAAAACTGTTAAACCAATGAAATCTCAACTACCTGAAAGATGCTTGTTTTAATTTTATTTTATCAGCTACGACTTTTCTTACAAAGCCTATCACTGCCTAAATCAACAAAACACAAAAACACGTACTTGTTTATTTTTGCCGATTTATAATTGATTAAAAATACTAAATGGCTTAGTTTATAGTTTCATAATTAATAATACCTAATTGTTAAACTTGAATTTTTTTCTAGAACGTCTTCTATGGTTAAAATTATAGAATTTCTCGGCTACCATAGAAATTTAGTTCTTACGTACACAATTAACTTCTTCACAAGTAACATGTAGAAGTAAGTACGAAATTAAATAAACAAACAGAATCACAATAAAAGGTAATAAATGATTAAATCATTTTTGTATTAGGTATATCTTAATCAAACAGAGGCTAGATATTTCATATATATATTCTATCAGTACCAAAATCATTTATTTGATACATAAATTTGTTTTTGTGTTTCTTTTTTCATCATGACTCATTTGTAAACATTGGCTATATGTATTGGCTACTCTCGTTGAGGCACATCAGTTATGGGGGTACAGAGTAGAGCACTGTGTACGTGCCTTTGGCAGTTTTGCTTCTCATATAACATTTTCTAAGTTACGCAACGCTGATGAGGAGCAATAACCCCGAAACACGTGTCCGTAAATGTACTCTTGTTCCTAATGGGGAGTGTAGCAGTCATTCTTGACTTTAAATTTTTTTTTTCGAACTCCGTCAATTGTTTCACTCTTTTGTAAACATCATCTGAATGAAATCATCAGTCCCAAAATAAATTAAATATGTCATTTTATACAACACCAAATATGTACTATTTGATATTATTTAGTACATATATATATTTACATATATACACTCACATGTGTACATACACATACATACATAACACAATTATATATACAATTATTTTCATATACACAGACATATATGCATATACTGAATATTCCCAAAACGTCATGTTGGAAAGATTTAACGTGCCAAGTTTACCAACTAAAAGAATATACATTCAATAATTTTTCTCTATAAAACTATGTATAACATGTTTGATTGTCCTCATATTTTGGAGTAACTGAATTTACACATACCTCGTATAACAAGACGAAATTGTGAAATATTTCGTCTTTCTACTCCCCAAACTAATTTATTAAATTTTCCCCGTTATATTTTATATATAGGAATTTTAACTAAACCACTTCAAGATAAACTTGATATGTTCAACTATAGTACTCAATCAATTAAAGAGCCTGATTTATAATACAATATAAAATATAACATTTACTTTTTGTGCTGTTCCACTATAGTTCTATTCGATTTTAATATGTCTGTTTTATATAACTTATTCGCTGTAATGTTCCCCACCCTGTAATTGGTTACTTGTTCGGTGGTTGTATCTAAATAATAAATAAATAGACATCTATGCACAATTTAAATGTTGCATTGCACTGTACTGTACAATCTATCCCCTCTAGAAAGTGTTATGTTTGCAGTTTATATGCTCGTTAATTTATGTAGGTAGGTATATTTAAATCATTGTAAAAATTATATTTGTACATTATTTATTCCCTACTGCATAAATAAACCTATTTTATTATTAGGGGAACCTATTGTGAAGTACATCGTTAACAGTTTTTAAAATTTAGCACATTTTTGAGTCAGCTTTTCTATTCGTCCCAAAGATAAAAGCGAGCAAAATAATAATTTTTTTCATAACCAGTCATCTACTGACAGATCATATTCAAATGAGAGTCTATCATCTTAATATAACTTCAGTTATACGTGCTGTTTTCCCAGCCTTCTATATTTGTTTATAATATTTATTGAACCTGTACTTACGGCACTATGTAACACCTGTAATGCTCGAACCAATTATGTTCTCCACAATTTGGGGCGTTGTCAGGGAAATTCATTTTTTTATCTTTTCAAATAATTAACATTGTAATCACTATATTAATCACAAGGTCACATCCCCACTTCTGAAATATAAGGTTAGGGGTGAAACACCCCCAAACTGATAAACAAAACTAATTATACTGCTTATGAATAAACTATATTGAGAATATCTATAATACTTGTGTGTGTATATGACAGTCTAACCAGCGAATGCCTCGTATCTCCTCTCATGAGTTCCCAACAGTCCATGTTTATATTTCTTAGGTACCTCTCAACCCAAACAAAATATGCGTCCAACGACTATTTATATTTTAAATGTAAACAACCTATAACACTTGTTCAACTCAAATCCTATAAATATCTTGTAATGGTCACTTTTAGGTTAGTTGTTATAACTCTTTGATAATGGTCGGAAGGCCGAAATATATATCAGAGAAATCTGAATAATGGGCATTTCTTGCCAGGAAAGGACAGGGTCGTAGTATTAGTAGGGGAAATGATGTCAGTAAAAATAAAATATTTCATATACTTAATACCAAGAAAGCAAAAAAATCTGAAATCTCTATGAGAATGACGAAGATAAATTATTTTTCTTCTAGCGGTAACAAATAAATATTCTGTTTGACAAAATATATATTAAAAAAAAATAACAATAATTTTAAAACAAATTGAAACAATTCTGAAAGAACAACGCATTGGCACGTTTTCATAAACACTAAAACACTTGAACAATTTATCTACTCGATGCACGGGTCACCATTCGTGTGTTAATATATAACGTAAGTCGATTTTATTAGAGATAAACACGCGCTAGTAGTAATAAAAGACACATTTTTGGGTAAAATAAAGTTTTAACAAAACTCGCGGCGCGGTTTAATAAAATAAAAATTTTGGAAATAAAATTATTAACTTTTAATAGAGCTTAATCAACTAAAAAAAAGGTAGGCAGTGAGGACCGAACTCGCAACCACCTCATTTACATTTTTTGCTGCTCGAGTATCTTACCGATTGAGCTAGTCGATCCAATGTTAATTATATTCTAAAACGTGTAATATGTAGATACTAGAAAATTGTAAGACTTAGTGGTTTGACATTGTCCGTTTGACGGATGAATATCCACTTTTACCACTAAAAATAACTTAAATATTGAATATATAATATTCGTCGTCAAATCACACAGTTTGAGAATCGCTGAGCTTATGACGTATGCGCAACATTTATTCATACATCGGTCATTTTAAACTGGACCGGACTCTACTAGTGGAATTAAACTTATTAGAAGAGCGAAAATTATGCTTACGTGCTACGGGAAAGAATGAAACTGATATATCAGGAAATGTTAGGGGCTCGTATGTGAACATCATTTGACTTAATATAAATTAATTAAAGTGATTAAGTAATCACACTAATCACCTTAAGCAGAAAGTAAGTAGGTACTGCTTTGATGCCTCGTATTTCGGCGGCGTTCAAACATTCATTCGTCTTAGGTCTGTCTGATCATTAAATGCCTCAACATTTGGTAGATTCATCGATCTGGGCTTTTACGAAACTTTGTAAAATTTACATAAAATAAGTTTTGACAAAACATCCAAAAGTTAGTTCATTAAGTAAAATAATTAAATCTACTTAAATAATTAATTAATAATAAAAAATGGTTTATTTACCTATGCCTTTATGACAATAATTATTGGTACTATATCGACTTATAACCTTTTGTAATAATTTATTATGGAAAAGTTCCGATTTAGAATTCGACTTTTGGTTGGGACTATAACTCCTCAACCTCCTCAAAAGCAACAACCAAATGATATTGACGATTAAGAATTAGTAGAGGAGTAATGCATTACCGTTAGTATTCCAAAATTCTGGGTAGTAAAAAAGTTGAAGGCATAAAATGTCAACATAGATAACTATTTTAAATCGGGTCTCGCACATTCCAAGGCTACTGCTACTGTTGTAAAAAAACGTGGTGATCTACGAGCTCTGTCTATCACTGAAGGTATTAATATGTCTGTTAACGAGTAACGGAAAATAAATCATGATATAAGCGTCTAAATTTACGACAAACTTCTGGTATCGGCCACCGGCATCACTCCAAACAACGGAGACAAAAGATAATATGCCGTCGAAATCGATAGTTTATAAAATAATAAATCGTTTAATATTACAACAACAATTACGGAACCGACGGTGTCCTTTTAAAGCGCGCGATACGTAACATTATATGATGTCACGAGCCGAAAATAGAAAAGCCTGTATTACAGCGCAAAACAATCGGATACATTCTAGAATGTTTAGAACTAAGCGCTTTGAAATATTTTGCATATGCATATGTGTTAAAAAACAAGCCGCCCACATCCTGTGGAACTTAATGGACCATGGCGGAGGCATAGGCTGAGAAGGAACAGGGGAAAAGGAGATGTCTAGTAGAGGAAAAGGAAATATTGTAGTTCTTATCATTAAAACTTGTAAGGATGGTTTAATTGGGCACTGGCTTAGGAAGTATCTGCACTATTTTTCAAATTTTACAAAATATGCCGTTGAAAATTCAAGCAGTAAAGATAACGAATAATTATTTGTTATAATATTAGGATGCTCTCTCAACAGAATCCTTTAATAGATGTTCGAAAATATAAGTTGGCATTCTCACTTGATACAACAACAATTCTTAATGTTAATAAAAATAATAATACCGACGATGCTTGCTCGATGAAGTGATCATTTAAGAAACCGACAATATAAATCGAAAGGGTATGATACTGTATAGTCTAGGAACTGGCGTACAAAAAAGTTTACCCTTTAAAAATCGCCGCTTTCTACTTGGGGGGTGGTTCCCACCCCTTGTGGAGGGTGGGAAAAAGGTAAAATAGTAACCATCTAATCTGATATAGAATCAAATTGTAAAAGAAAAAGATGGTATACAATTTTTCATTTAATATTATATTTTTCGAGTTACTACGATTTGAAGATTAGGATTTTAGCTTTAAAAAATTGGTACCTTGAGAGTTTGTCGTAAATAACTCAAAAGTCTTACATTTGTGGAAAAAGTGGTATGGTACAAAAAATGAGATCACGAAGTTACAAGTATTTTATTTTTTGTTTATTTCTGTACGATGAATAGTTCTGAAAATATTATAGTAATAATGGCGCTCGAACGTTTATCAGTCGAGATAAAATAATAATAATAATAATATCTTTATTTTTTCTACAAAATAATCTATACACAACAGTTTTACACACATACTTATAATAGAAATTAAAGGGTTTAAAGTACTCTTTCATAGGATTTTTTTCTAACTGTATGGCTTGAAAGATAATATGTGCAAAACAATGAGTGCTTTGTATAGGATTTTTCTGCTGCCGTTGCATTGGCCATATGATGGAAATTCGAGAAAACTGTATTGGTTTATATTAATATATCACATTACTAATATGCTTTAATTTTTCGACAGTCGCACAGCTCCGTAGTGTTGGTGCGGTTGGGCGGATCGCGACCGGTTCGGCTCAATAAAATTAATTAAAATAGACAAGTCCTGTCGCCTGTGGCAGCTTAAAATTGTCATTAAAATTTTATATACAGGGTGTAATCAATTTCATGTCATTAAAAAAAAGTGGTAATGGGGACCGACTAGACAAACAAAAAACCTTTATGACTTTTCCCTCTAGGGACACTGAAAAAAACTGATCTGGGTCAATATTTTTAATATTATGGTAGACAACTATTGAGAACCACTGCTTTTCTTGGTCAATGGACTTGTACTTCCCAATTATACAACTTTTAAATTGTCATAAAAAAAGTGCTCGCCGGCACACGCGGTGTCGAAGGATCGCCTTTGATAGACCGCCTCAACTGAACTGAGGCAAGTATAAAGAGGTAAATAATTCGTTATCTCTTCGTGCACAATTGCAAGCAAATAATGGCCATAGAAGTTTAAACAGAGCATTTCTTTACATGTGTGTTTTTTAATTTGGAAATAAATATTGGATTGTTTATAATTTAGAAAATTTAAATGTGGTTTATTAACATTTGTAACATAAATGAGTGTCCTTGGTTAAAAGCTTACTACCTACCTAAATGATTCAAAATCTCTGCATCTGCATCAATACACAGTTCGGTACGTCGAATTAAGGACATACGCACTTCGTTCAACATTAAACACTAAACTATCAACTAACGTTGTCAATAAAGAAAAATAAAATAAAAACTTAATACAAAAGCCAAAAAGGAATACAAAAAGAACGAACAAGTAAGTTGTGTCTGTACGTAATCAAGAATTTGATAACTTGAACGGTAAGTCAATAAAATACTGTGACGTTTCGTTCACTCGTCGGTTGAGTGAAGGGGCGTCACTTTGGCACTCGAGCTCGGTGCGGTTACGGTAAGCTCGGGCGCCACCTTTACAGTTTTTCTCGTGGTGTAAAGGACCCACACTAGCCTCTTGACACAGCCTGTTACAGTAGGGCTGGGATAGCGTCAGAGGAGATACGGTACGTCCAGGGGTCTAGGGGCAGTAGACTTCACACACACCAAAATAAAAGGCACAGTTTAAATCCTATATAGATATTTATTACTCCTAATATATTATTATACCTAACCTATAACTACTACGGTTAACGGTGACGGTGGCGAAGCAAGAGGGCGGTTATAAGCAGGATACGAGCTTAGAGAAACGGAACGGTAAGTCGGAGTAACTACTATCGGTATAAAAGCGGACAGAGCAGATACCAGGCGGAGGAAAGCAAAAGCACAATAAACAATAATAAACAAATACTCGGGCAACTTGGCTAAGGCGCAGAGCCTAAGGTTAGTACACACTTCCGGTCACGGTTCCTTGTTGGTGTAATCCCCCAAAGGAGAGATTAAACCAACGAGGTTCACGGGCGTTACTTTGCGCTGGTGGATGTCCTTGTAGCTTTCCGAGTGCTCGCTTGTCCTCCAGACGACGCAACTAGGCCAGAGGGCAAACACGAGACCTGTTACCAGCGGAAAGTTTCCCAGCCACACACTCTCCCAACTTGCACACTGGCTCACTCCGGTAGGCGGTATTTGGTCGGGGATGATATCTCGGTGTGCTAGAAGGCTTTGTGACTTTCCAGTCGACGCACCCAGACCAGAAAGCCCCAAGCTTCCCAAGTGCTCGCTTGTCCTCCAGACGACGCAACTAGGCCAGAGGGCAAACACGAGACCTGTTACCAGCGGAAAGTTTCCCAGCCACACACTCTCCCAACTTGCACACTGGCTCACTCCGGTAGGCGGTATTTGGTCGGGGATGATATCTCGGTGTGCTAGAAGGCTTTGTGACTTTCCAGTCGACGCACCCAGACCAGAAAGCCCCAAGCTTCCCAAGTGCTCGCTTGTCCTCCAGACGACGCAACTAGGCCAGAGGGCAAACACGAGACTTGTTGCCAACCAATGTATCTTCCCAGACACATGGCGGAGCAAACCGGGATTAGTACACGGATGGCACTTAGTCCCAGCCAAGCTGCTTATTTACGGTCGGTTTTACTTACTCTCTCTCTCTCCTATGAGACGGCGGTTTCCAGTCAGCCGGTAATGGTCCAAATTAATGGACTCAGGCTAATAGACAATCATTTGGCTGGCTGGGCCAAGCATTCGTTAACGGTGAAGCCAATAGTGTCAGTGATGGAGACAGTGCTCCATCTGGCGGCGTGTATGTCTACTTGATAAATGAAAGTATAGTACTTATTTATGCTCTGTGTGGACAGTATAAAATATTAATATTTAAAATACGAAAATAGACGGTGGTTTTGGGTGTAATTTCCACACCAGAAATTATGCCCAATACCTGTATTAGAAAATACTTATATCCTAAATAGAGAAATAGACGGCGGTGTCGGGTGCAATTTCCACACTATAAAAATGCTTCATTACAATACATCTTAACTATAAATACACAATGACGCGAAATTCAAAAATAACAACGTACAACGTGTGTACATAACGAAATACCCACAGTAACTAAAATATTGCACAAGGGAGAGTCAGAGTGTAAGGCAGACACGCGCGACGATCTAAACCTACCTCAATATTCCAGCAGTTCTCAAAAAATTTTATTGAAAATTTGCGAAATTTTTGTTTATTTTTTTTTTCTCCAAAACTATGAGCTTTAGACCCCATGTTATATAAGGTTTTTTTGTTTCTTTTGTCGTTCCCTACCACCACTTTTTTTTAATGACATGAAACTAATTACACCCTGTATTTAAAATTTAAATTTAAGAACACTGAAACTAAGAAAACACTGAAAAATTTGGATAAAAACACTGATTTAATTTTGGTTGCCGAGACGGGAATAAACTCAATGGAAAAGACCCGTTCTAGGCAATTGTGCCCCAACAGTCTATTCGCCGTTGGGAAGTTGTGATTAGTAGAAAGGAAAATTGAGTTTTAAAAGTAGTTTGAATTTTAATAAAGTTTCTCGGCCAAAAGGGAATTTTACAATAAAAAGGACAAAATAAAAATTTACAAAAATACAAACAGGTGACAAACAATAAGAAAGAGAAAGAGGATAGGTACAGAATAAAAATATGGTGGTGAAAAGTATGTGATAGAAAGAAGTTTTGGTTAGAGTACCGTAAGCGAGAACATTACCTATGCGCCAACCGTACGGCTGATGATGAACACTAAGGCAAGGAATAAATAGTGAGACAAATGATATCACGCTGGTTTGGTATGTGTTATTTATTTTTTAATTAAAATGTCTAAAAAAGGTAATTCATAGTTATTTTCTATTTCTTTTGTAAATTTAAAAAATGTAATCTACATGTCTCCACCATACAATGGGTTCATAAGCTAGATTATTAATATTACTTTCTTTAAAATTTTCCATGAAAAGGTTACTTTTTTTTACAAATTTACAGATATGGAACGAAAGATGTTAAATCCACATCACAGCAAGCCTCCTCATTTCTATGGTTTGCCAAAAATTCATAAACCTGACATTCCCTTAAGACCAATTGTGAGTTCAATTAATTCTCCATGTAGCAAACTCTCAAAATATTTATTAAAAATCTTAAATAACTTATCAGGTTCCTACGAGTCTTATATTAAAAATAGCAAACCTTTTTTTGGAAAAGCTGTCAGAAAACCATTTTAACAATAATCATCTAATGATCAGTTTTGATGTATTAAGCCTATTTACAAATGTTCCTGTAGGTAAAACATTAATAATAATTACAAACAAATTGCAACAAGATGGGAATTTGGCGAATGGAATTATTTTCACATTGCATTAAAACAACATACTTTCAATCAAATAATGACTTCTATCAACAAGACTTTGGGATGGCTATAGGTTCTTCATTATCTCCAATATTAAGTAACATTTTCATGGGGAATTATCATAAGTGTGAATGACAAATTTATAATAAATAAAAAAGTAGCACCTTGAAATAAACTTTCTGCTACGCCCATGTGGGTAAAGGTGCATATGAAATAGAAACAATTTTATTATACCACGCCTTACATACGATCAGATTGGTTTTATATGGTCATCCTCTTGGCCAAAATTGCGGCGACTGGTTATAGCTTTTAGAAAGTATTATTGCAGATGGTCACTTTTTATAAATATTTGCAAGTAATTTGATGAAGCAAGATATTAATTTTTTTATCATCCTGTGCCTCACCTCAAATTTGATTTAGATTGTCGCAAAATAATAGATTATTATTTTATCCTCTAGTTGTTTTTACTTCTCTTTTCGCCATGCTGTGTTTATATAATATAATAAATTATTCGTAACAGACATTAACCAGACATTGATTTAAGTATTACAAAACTTATTAAAAAGGTTACTGGTTTTTTAATCGATTTAGCTTTTGTTAATCATTGTTTTAGACTTTTTTAGTTAAATGCCAATAGCTTTACATAACAATCTAACATTGCTTTTAATCTTTGCATGTCGTACGAATGTGAGACTCTGTCAGGAGGCAATAAGTCGTCTACAACAAGGTTTGTATTTTTCGAAATTAATTTAAATCTGTTTATCGTCCAAAAAAGTGCCCCATTTTGGCTGCGAAAAAATGAAGAACTGTAATTTACTAATTTATCTAATACCCTTTTGAATTTGGTGTTAACCTCCATATATTTTTCACAGTCATATTATCTATAGGACGGCTACTTTAGCTGTTAGGCCTAAAAAAACTGTCCTAATGTTTTATATTTTAAAGACGCCAGGTATGCGGATTTTCTGTAAATAATTTCGGAAAGCTAAGTAATGCTTATATGTACATAAAACTTTTTTGAATCTAGATTTTAGTTGGCGACGTTTGAAACAATATACCTACTTATTGTATTTTAATTTACACAACATAAGTATAGTCTAACTATATATTTATAAGGCACATAAAAAAGACCATAAAAGTCAGCGGTGACAAGGTACTACACTACTACAGAGCCGTACTATAAATTTTTGCATATTAGAATGAACAAAATACTAGGGATTTAAAAATCGTGTTTTCGGCAGAAATTTAATAACGTTTCTGGTATTTTAAAAGATTTTACTCCGTTTTGCGTCAAGATAGGAATATCTTATTCATTAGTGGACGCGTGTCCGCCCTTCGCGTAACTATATCACAAGAGTTAGAAATCTTAATGAAAAGAGGCGTGTTATTTCTTATCTTAATCATACCAGAACATATTTTACATAATGTAATGCTGTTTTATGTGCCTTATAAATATGTGGTCAACTATACACAGGGTGGAGCAATAGCGCATCGGACCTTGATATCTCGAGTTCTACGATAGCTAGAAATTATTTTAAAAATTGTAACTAGATAAAAAAGTCTATGACTGGAAATTATTTTCGAACATACAGGGCGAGTCAGGAAGAAATTACAGGACCAAGTGCCTTTTTTTAAATGGAATGCTATGTATATCAGTAAATTTTTTGAAGCCTCTTTCTAGACTGTTCATTCCTATATTAACATTGAATATCTCCCAACCACTTGGATGTAATGAATTTTTTTGTTGAAATAATGCAATCTGGATATTAAAAAAATCACCACAGTTACAATTATGGGTTTTATGAAAAACTTATGTGAATACCAGTTACGAGACATCTAATTAATGTTTCTGAATCATTTTTATTTCCATGAGCTTATTGGATATGCACACGATAGGGTTCCGTAGCCATACTTACTAATATTCTCTTCAACTTTATGCTATATATGCGTATACACTGTGTCCCACTTTTCATGATTCTATCATGGAAAACGTGGGGGTCGATTTTTGAATAAAAATTATTAGCGATTTTTTTAGAGAAAAACTAGTCAAATATTCCTAATCAGCACCTTTAGAAACCCCGTTGTACAAGCTTATATCGTTGTGTGTTCAAAGGCGTTTGAGATATGGGCCCTTAAAAACCTATTTTTTTCAACCTAAAATGGGTGGCCAAAAATTAATTTTCAGTTAAGAACTTTTTAAATTGAATTTTCTCAATTTTTTCAAATGGAACACCCTGTTTTTCAACGATGTGATGTAGAAATGAAAAACGGAAATTTTTTGGAAGTACTTCCCTATGGCTAATTGCAACCAATTTCGTTTTATTGAGCAATAGTTACAAAATTCAAAAATAAACTTAAAGAAAGAGGTTTTTTCAAATAAATCAGTAGAAAAAATTATATTAAATGTTCCACATGTTGCCTATTTTGATTGACACACATCTCTATGCGCTTTTGAAATGAGGTTCCCACTGTTTCTAAAACTGCCGGTGTGATAGATCTAAAGGCAGTTATTATTCTTTCCTTCATATTTTGTACTGTTGTTGGTGTGTCTCTATAAACAATTTCCTACACGTATCCCCATAAAAATAAATCCATGTTTATAAGATCTGAGAATCTAGCAGGCCATTTAGTAGGTCCATTTCTTCCAATCCATTGATGAGGGTAGGTATTATTTAAGTGGTCTCTAACTGCTTTTAAATAATGTGGTGAAGCACCATCTTGATGAAACCACATCCTATTTCGAATTCTTTCAGGGAGATTTACCCATAATTGTTTTCTAGAAAATGAAGATAAATAGCTCCAGTTAATGTATCATCAAAGAAATTGGGCTATGTTACATGTTCTCCAATAATTCCTCCCCAAACGTTTAACAAGTTAAGTGCCTAATTGATAGGATCAAAACCGTACCCTATGTGGCAAATTTCGTTTTATCGTATTTCGAATTCACTTTACTAGTAAAATGATAAAAATATAATTTACAAAATGTTGCAAAATATTTCTGTACCTTTTTTTGCAAAAATCTTTGTGGCACAACATTTGTGCCTCATAGCACAGATGATGCATTTTCTCTACACTCTCCACATGCAAAAAGGCATTTTGTGTCGATTCCTTCTTCACAGTACATAAAGGTAATTTTGTATAATTTCAAATAAGTATCTATGAATACTAATATGTCTTTATATTTCTTTATAGGTATTAGGTTTTTTTATTTATCTTTTACATAAATTTTACTTCAATTGACTATAAAATCCGAAAGATAATTTTCTGGTGGTTTTTACACTATCTGCATCATCTTGCCGAGCTTATTTCATTCCCATTTAATAATATGGTATCTGTAGCACTGCTGTTATGGCACAGTCCAGAAAAGGATAATAGTATGTGAAGCACTACATTTGTGCCTCGAAGCGGGGTAGGATAATTCTGTGAGGCACATCACGTGTGCCTCATGGCAGTTAACGTGTTAAAGACCATCTGTGTTGGTTATCAACTTGCATAAAAAAGTGAGAATTTTCCGAAATATAATAATGGAAATTGTGCCTATTAACAAATCTATTTTTATGAAAAATTATCTCATCAGTGAATAAAACATTATTGAAGAAGTTGACATCATCTTACATTTTACCCCTGGCCCAATTACAAAATTGTAGGCGGTTTTGAAAATCGTCATCAGATAATTCCTGGTGCATTTGAATATGATATGCATGCAACTTATTTGTTTTTAAGATTCGACCCACAGACCATCTACTTATTCCTACTAATGAGATCACTTTTCTTTGACTAACATGGGGATTCTCAACCGTTGCCAGAACCACAGAAAACTTATTTTCTTCGTTCACAACACGTTTTATTCTTTCACTTTCTTTATATTCGACATTTCCAGTTACCAGGAATTATCGAGAAGGTTTTAAAAGCTGCTAACATCAGGAATCCTTCTTTCTGGATAACGTTGGTGATAAATTCTATTGGCAAGTAAACAATTTCTGTCTAACTCGCCCAAAACAAAAGTCATGTCTACAAGTTCCGCTTTATTAAAATTCATATTGTACAATTCCAAATATTTTAAATTCAATACAAATTGTAAATAACGACCTATAAGTGTGATAAATGCTCCATTGTACACGAGAATTTATACCAAACTGAGGTTTTATTGCTTTATCGAATAACGAAAGCGGCAAAAAAATGTGCAAAAAAACGTTACAGTAAAGGACGTGTTAAATACTATTTTTACTCATTTCAACGGATCGGAAGAAATGGTCCCACTAAATGGCCTCATTTTAAAATTGCATGAAGACGTGTGTCAATCAAAACACGTCGAACACCTGTTATACATTTTTCTAATGAATTATTTGAGGGAACCTCCTTTTTTAAGTTTATTCTTGAATTTGACGTTTATTTATTTATAAAACGAAAATTAGGTGTTTTCACTATGTGCAAATTTGCTTTTTTGATATTATTAAAATGAAGTACTTGTTATACTAAAACACTTATTGATATTTAAACAGTATTCTATTGTCCATCAAATTAAAATTTCAACAAATAAATAACATAAAAGTTTTAGTAATTGAACGAGTACGCAAAACACGCGGTGACGTCATGGGTTATATTAGTTTCTTACATCGCGTTTAAAAATTGTTAAACATAACATTTTATTCACATTATTTACGTTTTGCATGCGATTTAATAAGTAACGCCTACCTAATACGGGACTTGTAAAAGCTACTTTAGGAAATTTATCTACAAAATAACGTGTTTATAACACAAAATGACACTGACAATATAACTGATGGTGTCATGAGTGCGTAGTGAATTGATGTAGTGTTTTAGGCGAATAAATTTCAATACAAAATTAAAATGGCTTATTAGGTATTATTCGACTGTTTCTCAAAATTCAAGTGTTTAACTATAATAAAGCATTGTCTTCACAGTGAAGGTGAATTTAAAATTTGTGAAAATACCTAATTAGCCATAGGGAAGTACTTACAAAAAATGTTCGCTTTCATTTCTACATCACATCGTTGAAAAATATACAGGGTGTTCCATTTGAATATAATTGAGAAAATTCAATTTGAAAAGTTCTTAATTAAAAAAATTATTTCTGGCCACCCTGTTCAGTTTTAGGGAATGAAAATGATTCAAAAACATTAATTAGATGTCTCGTAACTGGTATTTTCATAAGTTTTTCTTAAAACCCATAATTGTGTCTGTGGTGATTTTATCCATCTGTAGATTGCATTATTTCAACAAAAAAAATTCATTACATCCAAGTGGTTGGGAGATATTCAATGCTAATACAGGAATGAATAGAGCTTAGAAAGAGGCTTCAAAAAATTTACTGATATACGTAGCATTCCATTTAAAAAAAAGGCACTTGGTTTTGTAATTTCGTCTTGGCTCGCCCTTTATGTTGGAAAATAATTTCCTTTATAGACTTTTTATCTAGTTTACTTGCAATTTTTAAAAAAAAATTCTATCTATCGTAGAACTCGAGATATCGAGGTCAGACGCACTGTTTCCCCACCCTGTGTAGTTTTTATAAATTCTAACTTGCTTTTAGAAGTACCAGAAATATTTGTGTACTGTTTCCCACGAAGGATATGATTGATGATGTTGATTCATGCTTTTGTAATATTTTACGCTGCTCTCTGTAAATAAGTTTTATGCCAAAATGTGACAGTTTTTTGTCATGTTTGTTTTATTTTGCTTATTTGATTTTTCAATGCATTTTCTCAAAAGTAATGTTAAATTAATTTGTTTTTTAAATAACTTCTAACCTTAATGGTACAGCAAACAAAGCCAATGAATTATCAAATTGTTATTATTTAATACAATAGTAATTTGATAAGGAATACACCTATATTGTTATTACTATTACTTGTGTATATATTGTTTATATCTTCAAAAACTAACGTATGAATGACAACTTGTTATACTTATGAGAGAAAAATCAGCTGATTTATCGGGGTCCTGGCCATGAAAATAAATTGAAATTAAACAACAGCTTTTTAGAGGCCAGCGGGGCTCACTGCTTCTTAGAGCGAGCTCCCATGACAAAAAAGGTACCCCATTGAACACCTCTTAATTTTTCTGCTTTTAATACACCTAAATTTCAACTGTCACGTAATATGTTCCTGTGTAAACCCGGCATATTGTTTAACATTACTTTTGTGAAAATTACAGACTATTAGATGTTGTACTCAAAACCTTGCCCATATCTTTGTTCTCAAAACATAAAAGTGCAATTGTTCTCGATATTAACAGGTTAACATCATTTTTTCAGCACAACTACACAATCTTCCACAGGATCTGACATTGCCCAAAGAGCACCATCAGGAGGTGACCTACGAACCTGGTACGATGACCTAAACTCTCCCCTCATCCAAGAACAAGGGGACAGCAAATGTCTGAAACTGAGATTTGACGTCAGCCAGTACGCCCCAGAAGAAATTGTTGTAAAAACCGTCGATAATAAATTATTGGTAAGTTTTGTGTAGGTATTTAAAAAATGTTGTAAGTTCCCATCAGTAGGTACATACTGAAGTTGTCCAATGCCAAACCGAACTCATTTTTTACATATTTATAAAAAGTGAGTCAGATGTGACATTGGAAAATTATTTATAGATTTATAAATTTTAGGAGATTATAAGGTCATCCTGATTAGTGTAATTAACTTATGAACTGTTTATATTATTTTGGTTAAAATTTAATTTAAACATCGTTTTTATAACTACTATAAACGAGATAAGTAAGCAAGAATATAATAGTATACCTACCTTGTAATAATTATAATGTCACAGAAGAACAAACCTTTCCTTTATTTTATATAGTCTTATATATTGAAAGTCAAATATTTGTTTATTTATTTTGATGCACTAACAACTTATGCATAGTAAATATTAATAATGAAAACAAATAAATACTCTCATTTATAAACATTAGAATAGAGACTATGATTCCCATTTCTTTATAACTTAGGATTTTTATAATTGTCCAAATATTGTACCCTCGGTTTGGGGGTATTTTAAACAACTAGATTTTCTAGTTTGTAGCGTCTAGGGTAGGTACAGGACGATTCATCATAAATGTCCCTCCTGCAACTTGGTTATTTCTGGACGAATTCGATAATTTCAAAAACCAAATTAAATATTTTTTTAACAAGTTTTTATACGTCATATTGGGAAAATAATGACGTCCAATTCTAACCGTATACAGGGTGTTTCTTGGTTTTTCAAATGGAACACCCTTTATCTAACTCGAGAATTACAATCCTCATTTTTCTCCAATTTCAAAAATATAGTATTGAAAACGAAACACCCAAGTGTCAATTTGAACTATGACAGTAATTTTACATTATCGACAGAGAAATTTTATTGTCCTCGATAAACAGTGCCCTATTATTGAGATAATAATAATAATAATAATTCATTTTCCATAAAGACAACATTACAAATGTATAGGAATAGTCAAGTATAACATATACCTTAAAAATTATGTAAAAAATCGCATACAGTGTAAAAACATTTAGACAGCAAAAACAATTTTAACTTTGTTTTAAAATTCAGTAAGTTCCTAGCTACTTTACATTCAAAGGGTAAGCTATTAAACAATTTTGGTGCCATGTAATTTGGAGAATTGCATAAGGTATTCGAAACTCTTCCTTGTTACGCGTATTTGCATTATGAATAGTTTTATTCGCAATAAACATATTGTTTGGATGAGCATAAACACACATTTCAAAAATGTATAAGCATGGTAAAGTTAGTATATTATATTCTCTAAAGATCTGTTTGCAAGAGTGGGTACTAGAAACACGAGCTATACAATGCATTATCCGTTTTTGAGCAATGAAAACATTCTGTGATAGAGTGGAGTGGAGATTATATCCGAATCGTCCTGTTCCAAGTCGGAAAACTTTCCAACGCATGTTGGTCAAGATGAGTGATACAAAGACACTAGAAAACAAGAAAAAAATAGGAATGATGATGATAAACGTGAGTTGAATATTTTCTTATATTTTGATGAAGACCGAAAAAAATCCCTCAGAGATTGTTCAAGAGATTTAGATGTCTCCTATTCAATGACATGAAGAACTCTTGACAAATATAAATATAAAGTTTGAAAAGCATTTGGCCGCCATCGGGAAAAAGGAGGTGTAAACAGTTTTTCAATGATATCTTGAGAAACTGTTGAGTCTCAAAACATTTTTTTACACTTTTTTGTAGAGAACTGAATTTTCTACAATCTTGACCTTCTTACCGTAAAGTTGAAACTGAAAAAGTTAAAAATAGACTAAAATTTTCAAGAAACATCATTTAAGGGTTATAACTTTTTTGTATTGATTTTATTGAAAATGCAAATCAGATGTTTCTTGTACATCATTTTATTGCGAACAGTTTTCTCATTTTTTAAATTTCTTGTTAAGACGCTGCAAATGAATCAAGTGCGTCAAAAAGGGCATTAGACAATTCTGAAAAAATTTGAGAACATTCCTGGGATGATTCCAAACTACTTTTGCCTCTTACAATATTATTTGTCCAAACTTCTTTTTCAAGTAAAAACAATCACAAAGTTCTAAAATTTTGATTTTTCCTCGCCGGATTACTAAAAGAATTACAATTTCAGAAAAAATGTTTCGAACAAAAGTAGTCTATTTTTACTCAGACAATCCGAATTTGCAATAAAAAATAGGGGTTCCTATTTAAAAACTCGGTAAAGGTATTTACACAAAACTTCCCTCTTTATTCATACAAGACGGTCACTCTAGAATATAATGAAACGTGGAAATTTTAAAATTGAAGAAAACAATGTTTTTCCATCATCTATATTCTATTGTGGTAAAAAAAATTAAAAAATTTTCAAAACAAATTTCTCTTTTGAAATATGTTTAAGATTGTCATGAAACGTGGAAATTTTAAATTAGAGCAAGAATTTTTTTCCATCCCCATTTTACGAAAAATGTAAAAAAAAAAAATTATTTTCTAAAAAATTGTTTTTGAAATATATTTAGAATGTAATGAAACGTGGAAATTTTACATTTGAGCAAAACAAATTATTTTTTCATGCATTTGATTGATTGATTTGCCAGCGTATGGTGGGCATTGCTGCCAATTCCGGGCATCCATGGAGGTTCGTTCCAACACGCAGCCCGGTCGTCCGTCGAATACGCCCAACGGACGGCCAAACCGCGTGCCGGAACCAAATCTCGGATGTTTTATATACCGCCGGACCAGCTGCATACGCCGGGTTGGACATTGGACATGCTTGTTGTCAGCAGCGAGAGCCGCATGACGCATGGGGTGGGAATATAGGATGGGAAGTGTAGGTGTTTGAGAGATGCTTCTGTTAAGTTTCCATGCTTCTAATAAGTTTCCATTTGTCATCATCGGCTGGGGTGTGGTGCAGTTGTTTGCGAGATGCTTCTTTTTAGTTTCCATGCTTCTTTTAAGTTTCCATCTGTCGTCATCTCCTTATTTTCCTTCTTCTAAGTTTTCTGCTTCTTGTGTCTCTGAATCTAGCTGCTTTCATTTTTTATTTTATTTTTGTATTTTTTTCCTTTTTTCCCCTTCTTTTTTTTAAATTTATGAACCGCTCCACAAGTAAATAACCATCCTACGGTGGAGTTGCTGGGGAAGGCCTTATCTCGCAGTAACATTATTATTATTATCACCATTATTATTATTTTTTGCGCGTTATTTTTTTTCATCCATTTTATACAAAATTAAAAAAAAAATATTTTTTTAAAATTTTCAAGAAAATTATTTCTTGGAATAGGTTTAGTATGTTACGAAACGTAAAAATTTTAAATTTGAGCAAAAAGAATTTTTTTCATCACCTATTTAAAAAATTTCAAAATTTTGAAAATTTCAAGGGCATTTATGATGAATCATCCTGTACCTAACTTAAAAAAATAATGATAAAAAAGGCAGACTATTATGTGTGTTTAAACAAATGAGACTTGAGAAAAATATTCGTTGGGTGTTTTGCAGACAACCGTGTTGACATACTCTCTAATATTTAATATGATAATAAACAACAAATTACTTATATTCATTATGTATACTGTTGATCTAATTGTGACCATGCTAGAATATTAATGAAGACAATCAGTAACATTCTGAAATTATAAAAATACATTTTTATCTGACAACGGACGTCCATGATAAAAAGTTGTCCGCAAAATACCCAAAATGTTTTTCAAAATGAAATCTGTGCAGAAATTAAAAATATATTAATTAAAGTGAGAGTCTTATTGAATAGACAGAATTAAAATTATATGAGGAAATATTGAACCATAACATGAATTAAATCAGGTCAAAGCAGTTTCCCTCTAATTGCCTCTCGTTCTTGAGTATTAAATTTCGGTCAGGGTATGAAAGGAAAAAAAATTATAAATAAAACATTACTTTTTATAGATTACTATAAGTATATAATTTGTGTTTTCTAGGTACATGCCAAACATGAAGAAAAAACAGAATCTAAATCCGTCTACAGGGAATACAACAGAGAATTCTTGCTTCCAAAGGGCACGAATCCTGAACATATTAAGAGCTCCTTAAGTAAAGATGGAGTCCTTACAGTAGAAGCTCCCCTACCGGCCATCACTTCCGGTGAAAAATTGATTCCAATCCAACATTAAACAAAATAAACTACAAATAACATAATACTTATTTTAAAATTCCCACCAAGCTTCTAGGTCATTAAAATTTGTTATAAAAGTAAAGCAGTTACTTTATTTTGCAATATTGTTGATTAATATGTATTTATGATATGTGCTAATTGATATTATTTTGTCGAATTATTGTGATGGCTTATTCAGTGTATAGCAACGTCACAAGTAGTGTATTTAAATTATACCTTTTTGTAAGTTATTTATAAACAATAAAAGTATTTTTAAACACTTACTTGGTTTTTTTATTTAATAGTGGGGTCATATGAGGAGAATTTTAGAGAACTTATAGTCCAGTGTTTGACGGCTTTTCGCTCAGAATTCTTTAGGATAGAACCGATTGACGTGACACTTGGCCAGTAAGTAGGGAATGGCTGAAGGAGCAAATGTTATATTCTAGGAGCTAGTGTCGAAAAGTGAAAAATTTATCAAACCAGTGACTGAAGTGGTTTGATGATAATATTCATCCAAACAAGTAAACTTGTCTCTTGTGAATATGGGCCTTAGGGGCCGGCAATTTATAGTGCGGGCCTGTGAAAAATTGAACGTATTTCATCTTAATCAAACCACTAGGTTCTTCGGTTTGACTGTAGTTGTAGTTGATACAGTCGGCGAATCACATTGTAATCAAAGCGGCCAAAGTATGTGGCAAATGTTTTCAATAGTCCAAAAAATGGAAGAAATACAATTGGCGGGAACTTTGGAAGAGGGGAGGAAGAGTTATTGGGACAATCATGAGCATAAAATCCAGGTTTACACTGTAAATGTCGTCAAACAAAAAACTCAAGCTAAAAACTATCGCCTAAATTTTTACATACTCCAAACACCCTATAAAACATATCGTCGGCGGGAATTTTTATTAAAATAAGCCCCCCCAAAACTACCTTATTGGGGGTGAATCGTAGTACCGTTAACTATATTGCCGTCTATTGCAATTCCGAGCAGTAAATAGGGAATGGTTCAAGGATTAAAAGTTATATTCTAGGAGCTAGTGTCAAAAAGTGAAAAATTTATCAAACCGCTAACTGAAGTGGTTTGATGATAATATTCGTCCAAACAAGCAAACTTGTCTCTTCTGACTATGGGCGGGCCTGTGAAAAATTGAAAGTATTTCATCTTAATCAAATCACTAGGTTCTTCGGTTTGACTGTAGTTGTAGGTGAAATTATTGCATTGATACAATTGGCGAATCACATTGTAATCAAAGCGGCCAAAGTATGTGGCAAATGTTTTCAATAGTCCAAAAAATGGAAGAAATACAATTGGCGGGAACTTTGGAAGAGGGGAGGAAGAGTTATTGGGGCAATAATGAGCATAAAATCCAGGTTTACACCGTAAATGTCGTCAAACAAAGAAATCAAGCTAAAAACTATCGCCTAAATTTTTACATACTCCAAAAACCCTATAAAACATTATCGTCGGCGGAAATTTTTATTAAAATAAACCCCCCCAAAACTACCGTACTGGGAGTGAATCGTAGTACCGTTAACTATATTGCCGTCTATTGCAATTCCGAGCATTTTTTTTGAGCATATATAAATCTCTAGTGTCATTTTATTCTTGACTATTCAACGTTACTTACCCTCAAAAACGCTGGAACCACCCCTACAAGAGGTGAAAACGAGAATCTTCGCTGCAAACTGATTGATTCTAATCAAAATAACATTCGTCCTGTAGATTAGTTTATGGTTACATGTTTTTGAAGACATGATGATGCAACGGTTATTCATCCCTATCTTCTACACGGGGGATGAGGGGTATCATCCCTTAAATTTTAATAAAAGTAAATTTCGGATAAAGCCAAAAAATGTTTTCTACAGTGATGGGAACGAATATATATAAAGAAGGATTTTGACTCCCTCGAAACTACTCTTCATCATCCCCATTTTATTGGGAGGGGCGGGGGGAGAGGGAGTACTATTAAAAATTTTTTATACAAATCCGATTTTTTTTTCTTAAAATCGCCAATATCTCATAAAATATGTGTTTTGAAGTAGAACATCAAATAGGTAAAAAGAAAAATTGAGAAAGTTCCTATCGAAATTTTCTAGTCCTATACTCATATTCTCCAACGGTACGCTCAGGAAAACATACCAATTTTTCCACATATAAGAATTTATGTTAAAAAATTGTAGCGACACGGTTTGTATCTAAATATTCGAACTATCAGTTTTTTTTTTTATGTACTCAAAGTCGGTTTTCTTATGTATACCAAGTTTGAAAATTACACAGGTTTACGAAAAAAAAGTTGTCTGGATCTGGGGTCAAACCATACGTTTCTTATGTATTTTTCGACGCTGAATTCGAATCTGTTTTTAGTTTTGCTTTATCACGTCAGGATTTTGAGATATTCTAACCGAAAAGTTAGACATATTTGAGGTTATGTAGCTTTGAGATTTTTTTTTTTCTCAAGAAACCATGTATGGGATCTTAAAGTACAAATCTTTCTCTTTAAAATGCCGTAGAGTTTGCTCAAATATCCTTTTTTTTCGCTGAGATATCGAATTTTTAAAATTGTATGTTCTTATATCTTTCCCAATACATTTAATTAGTACGGAAACCTTATGGTCATTATTTAAATTGGAATCTCTCGGCGAAAAAAAAAGATATTTGAGCAAACTCAACGGTATTTTAAAGGTAAAGACTTGTACTTTAAGATCCCACGCGTGGTTTCTTGAGAAAAAAAAATTCTCAAAGCTACATAACCTCAAATATGTCCAACTTTTAGGTTAGAATAACTCAAAATCCTGACGTGATATAGCAAAACTAAAAACAGATTCGAATTCAGCGTCGAAAAATACTTAAGAAACGTATGGTGTGACCCCAGATCCAGAAAACTTTTCTTTCTGTAAACCGTTATTAGTTTCATTTCGTTTTCCTGGAAAATTGGATAAAATTGATAGATATTAAACGTATTAAAATGGAAAAAAAGTTTCTTTTTGTACTGATGAGACTGTCCTGTTGCTCAATCAATCGACTATTTGCTTGATAAAATAACTACCAATTTTAATCATGAAAAACGAGAAACTATTCCAAGGAATCACACCCTGAAATATTAGCAAGCCATTAATGAACACCCTGTTTAAGAGTATACATAACAAATGTGGAGGGCGGCATAAGAATACTTGAATTTCTAAAATTTTCTTTGCGGCTATCGCGTGAATTTGTACTGATTTATGTCTAAACCGCTTCTTTCTGTAATTTAACCCTCAAGCTCTCATTAGAAAAACCCCAAACAGTAATTCCATAGGTAAGAATTGAATGAAAATTCGAGAAATGATAGGTTTTTAGAACATTAAGGTATACAATATCTCTTAGCTGTTTGATGCAATAAGAGGAGCAAATTTCTTACATATCTGGCCAATATGTGTCCCTATGTACAGTCATCAGAAATGTATAGACCAAAAAACTTTGTTGAGTCCGCTTGTGTAAGTGACTTACGTGATATTTTCACATAGAGGCTTCTATCCGATGATGTCAAAGTGCTTACTTTTGAAATTAATGAATACAGATTTGTTAGTATTTAATAAGTCTATTATTGATTAGCCATCTGTATATTATTTGCAATTCTGTATTCAAAATAACAAGAGGCCCAACATAGACCCTTGGGGAACACCAAATGCAGTGTACGGCGTTTCTGATGTTTATCGATGCTTACCAGATGTGGTCGATTTTCCAGGTAGCTACGAAACCAGTTTAATGCTATTCCTCTAACCCCGTACTGTTCCATCTTAGCTGAGACAATTTTATGAGAGCCCAAGTCAAACGCCTTACTAGAATCTAGAAAGATACCAATGGTTTGGTTTTCTCGCTGTTGTCCAATTGAAGTAAATTAAAAAAATTAATACAACTCGATGTTGATTGTCCTTTATAGGAAAACCAAACTGGTTTTTATTAAAAAGCCTGTATTTTTCGAAGAAAACTATGAATTTATTTAGGCATATTTTTCAAAAATTTTTGCTAAATAAGAATTTAAAATTGCTATTGGTCTATATTTATTGATTAAAATCGATGCTTTATGCGTAAGTAATAAAAATGCCTTTTACAAAATTTGAAAATCTTTATTACTACATAACAGTTCATAAGTACAATATAAAAATACCTAAAGATAATATCTTTTATTTATATAGAGGAAATTCTTAGGCTATAGTGGGCTACATGTCTAATTTGAGCAATGCTGAATGCAGCCGCAGCCCCAAAACATTAAAAGCAACTTCGAATATTTTAATAAAAAAATGCATGATTAAGGGCCTCCAATTATTTCCAGATTTTAAACACTAATACCAGAGATACTAGTGAAAATGAAAATATGAGCTTCCTCCATGGCATCAGGTACTTTCGTGAATTTGCTGTAATCAGATCCACAGGTTTGACTTGCGTGTCCAACTGAAAATAGAAACAGATATATGTAAATAAAGATATGTTGTTTCAGTTCAACATAAAAAAAAAATTTCTCAACCGCTTCTCAAGTCCCCAAGGTAACTCCTTGAAAATTTAGGATGATGATGATGGTTTTAGGCAGCAAAGGGAAATGAGGACAGACAATTTATTGTGGAGTCCGAACACACCAATTTTTCCAGCTAACAATAATAATAATATCTTTATTTGACTACATTACAACATAAACACGTTTGTAGCACGTCAATCATAAAAATGTGTAAAGTATATACACCTATATAACATAACAGAAGACAACATATTAAAATATGTAACATTTAGACATGGATATCCCCCCATTGAGTTAGAAAGAAGGGAGAAGCAGTCACGTGATCAAAAACGGCATCAATTCGCCATCTTGTTACTACTTTTCCGTCAAATAGTAGCGATTTATGGTGATTTTTACTGGCAGTTTGTTAAATTTTAGACAAAAAAAAACATTAAAAGGACTATGGTGTCATGTGCTAAAAGAAGTTGCTTTTTAGAGATGGTGTTGACAAGAAGAAATTAACGGGAATAACATTTCATAGGTAGTGTAAACAACAAACAGCCATATTAAGAAAAACAGATAATTAAATATTTTTTAATATACTCAGCAGTGGCGGCCCGTGAAATTTTGGTAAGCTCTAACTTACTAATGGAGCATGGGACCCATGCCAAACTTTAATGGATCACTACTAAGGCATAACGGAGACGTTTTGTGGAAAAAAATATTTGATTGGAATTTACGATTTTTTTTTTCAAAAAGTGCAGTGCCCACCCTGGAATCTGGAAGAGTACGCACCTACAGAAATCTAGTAACGCGATTTAAACCAGAGTAATCGGTGGTTAAAGTTAGTTATACATATCAAGTTTTACTACTTTCTCAAAATTTTGAAATTTTGGATAATACATTTTTGAAATTTTTTTCACTCATCATGTTCTTTTATACATTACTTCAAGAGTAATATGTAAAAGTTCGAGGTTTTTATCTTAAAAATTGTAGAAATGGTACAGCTTTTACCGATTTCATCGGAAATCTCTTTATGTTTCTGACTTCGTATATGTACTATTTCTACAGACGTTCATTTTTATATTTGAAAATATAATAATCCAATAGTCTTCTTTCATTTAAGCTTTGCTGGGCTCAATTTTATTAATTAGTTGGAAAGTTACTTGAGTGTCTCTGTGTTCCATTTTTGTGCGTTAAACAAAAAGATCTGGAAAGTACACTTTTGATCATACAAAAAAATTTCATATACGTTTTTGATGTAAAATTCCCTGTACCTTCGATTGACGTAAGCAGTTTTTTCGAGAAAATTAAATTTTAAATGTCATCTGTGAAAAACCGTAATATTACACCAAAGTATTTTGTTTAATAACTTTTACAGCGTGACTTTTTAGAAAGGAGACTTTTTTATCATATATTATGAATACAATTTAGAAGAGAATGGAAGAAAGTCCGCCCTGTTACAAAGGATTCCTAAACCGATTCCTTATTTTAATGCACTATACAATGAACATAGACAAACAGAAATACTTTCAGATATAGTGTTGGATGTGAGAAATGGTAACGAGAGGATTGACATAATTCACTTTTGATCTGTACTTGGACAAGAGTGGAGTATAGTGGCTATTGGCGAGGAACCACTTAAAAAAAGCTAATGCGACTGGTTTGGGACCTCTTGGGATGTGAGTGTATATATACGTCTAAAACATTTCAATTTAAGGTTTTGGGTCATTTGAGTACGTACATAACGTAAAAAATTGAATAAACTGGCTAAAGAGCGTTTTTTTTTCATTTTAACGCCCAGGGACGTTAATAGTTCTGATCGGCTTTAACTTCAGAAAATATAGCTTTTGTTGAAAACAAAACACCCTGAAATTTTCCTGCTCAAATATTGAAAGCTGTGGACACAAATGAATTTGTTATCTGAAATTTGAATTCCCGCCATTTTATGCCATTAAGTTTAAAATGGATCCATTTCGTCGCCCTTATCACATATGGGCGTATCTGAATTTTGCATATTTTACAGGAGAAAGCAAAAACAGAAATGTGTGACATTGAAATGGCCGTATCATTTCTGTTTCACAGTATTCTAAAATGATATCTTAGAGTTGATACCCAGAGAATATGTATTTTATGCTCATTTAATAATAGTTAATGTACCTATCATACTTTTTTTTTTAGAGGACTAAATTTGCAGATACGCCTTTACGTGAAAGTATATTTATTTCGTTACGTAAGATAGGTCTATAATAGAGACGATAAATAACCATTAGAAAATGGTGAAAGTTAGTGTAATTTTTTTTATTTAATAGCTTTTTACACAACTAGTGTACTTTACTTTTCAATTCCATTACTGTTCTAACAAAAAAGAATACTGCTATAAGTAAAAATGTAACATTCTGTAATGCTGACTGTAATGTTTGCAAAGAAAAGAATAACGATGAATTAATTCACTGTTGGCCATGACGCAAAGATCTAAAAAATTCTTTACACAGAGTGAAAACAAATCTTCATATTTTCATTCAGGTATTTTTGGGGTCATTATTTAAAGCATGAAGTTGCATATTGGATATGCTACTTTCTAAACATTTCAAAGTAATGTAGTCGTATTCTTTATCAAGATGGCTTTTTTAAAAAAAATATTTTATTTGTACTTTTGGTCACCATTACTTCCATCATATCTGGCTACATCACACTGCCTCGATCAGTTTCTCTAATTGTCAAGATACTAAGTTGCTTTGAAAAAGACTTGAAATCTTTAAAGTCATTATACGTTCATTGGTATAACTCTCTCTATAGGGCTGTTTCCGTCACACTAATCAAATACTAGGGTGAAGCTGGGCAGGAATACATATGTCCCCTGCAGAAGAAATTGCACTATGAGCAGAATCACCCTCGTTGTGCCCATGTGAAGTTTCGAAATATCATAAAGATATTTCTTCTAATGAGAAAGAATAGAGCAACTCTCGTTACAGGTTGCGACCTCTGAAGAACCACGCTTACTTATGGCCTTATTCCAGACAAAGTAGAAATCTTCTTTATTAGCAATATCGTAAATTGTCAAGTTTTTAATAACAATCGGCTTTTATAAAAAATTGGGCTTTCCTTTGAAATAGGCAGATAAAACTTGCTGCACATCAACTATTCCATATAACATGCTTTTATCTTTTAGGGCTTCCTCTTTACATTTAGATTTAATTTTCCTGACAGCAGTTTTTTCTGCAATATGAGCATTGTCTTCCAAACTGTTTTTCGTCTCTTGTTCGAAAAGTTACACATAGTGAACATCGATCCCCCTTGGGTGACAGGAAAGATAAGTTTTTGAACAGACTTATCTGTTTTACGCCTTTACGTGAGAAACCATGTAGAGACTTTGGCAGATACGCCCTCAATTATTATATCGTTTGTGACGAAACTATAAGATATAAAGTTGCGCCACTTCGTGAGATGAAAAGTGCACCCATGGAAAGCCTAGAACTGGCGTAACTCAATTTTGCATTTTTTGTTAGTTACGCCCATACGTGATAAGGGCGACGATTTGTTTTCAAAATGTAGATATTGATGCCAGGTTCCCGTTGACATTAAACAAAATTTTGGCCACTTTTTTGGCATTTATTTATAAACCAAATAACAAATGGATTTTTTCGGTCATTTCAGATAGACGAAAATTAACTTTTTTTTTTTTTTAATTAAAATTTGCACAATTCTCTTTCTTTTCTGATAAAATTTTTTCAAAAATTTGTTCAAAATGGCCAAAAAAGTTCATTTCTTGTTATTTGGTTTATAAACAAAATAAATACAAAAAGTGACTTCTAAAAAAAATTTTTTTTAATGTCAATGGAAAGCTGGCATCGAGATTCGACTTCATGGCTGGCAATTTTAGACAACAAATTCATTTGTTTCAACAGGGTTCAATATTTTGGCACCAAAATTTCAGGGTGTTTTGTTTTCAACGAAAGGTATATTTTCTGAAAGTTTGAAGCCGATCAGAACTATTAACGTCCTTGGGTGTTCAAAAAATTTGGGTACCTCTCAACCGAGTTCTATGTTCCTAAGAGTTGTCCATTGCCACGGGCAAAGTACACGTGTACGACATTGTTGTTTAGTTTCCTATTGTTAAGATCCATATTTTAAAAAATAAAATTTTGTTCATACCTTTTTAGTTTTTTCTCTTAATCTAGTAATGATCATCTTACACAACTTTAATTTCTTATGTATGTTCTGAACATTGTTAGCCACGATAGTTAATTCTGACCTCGGGACATCCTTGTCAGTGTAATTTTTTAATATGTACACCAAACTAGCCTCCATAGCGATGATTTGTTTAATATTTGATAATAGCTGAATTCCCATATCATTATTGCTAAAAAAAAACAAAAGATATGCTCACGAATAAATTAAAGTTTTAGCGCATAAACTTGCCTGTATTTTTCATTCAGTGGTACGATATGTAAGGATTTCGGATGGAAAGGATATTTGTGAAATTTGTACAATCCTCCTAAAATTCGGTTCCGCTGGTAAGGCAGTTTCACCCCCAAATCTTTTAATTCTTCATCAGAAATTGAAAGGAACTCATATAAAGTAATATTCTTGTCGGCCATAAGTTTTATCACAGCTTCACTCTTTACGCCACATAGGATATTGCAAATATCCAAGAAAAATTTAGGTCTGCAACGACATGAATGTAAAAAAAGATTAGATATCTTTAATATTACTTATACATACTTCTCCCCACTTTTTAAATTTGAAAAAATCTCCTCGTATGTACAACTATGAGATTCTATGATACTCGATAAAATATCAGCTTCTTCCTTGGGAAATAATTCGACAATACTATCGAAGTCATTATTTTTTGCAATATCAAGAGGCGTATTATTACGCACGTCAACTGAAGAGTACTCAAATCCTTCTTGTAGCAAATATTTAGTGACTTCTACTTCATTATTATTAACTGCCCAAAACAAAGCCTTAAAAAAAGGTCATATAGCGTTCTGTTAACTTTATTAGCAAATCTTACCGTCCATCTTTGATTATCCTCGGCGTTCCTGTTAGACAGAGGTAGTAAATATTTAACGGCCAGTAGATTGCCATTGTTTGCAGCAAACATCAAAGCTGTCATTCGTTTTCTGTTAATTGCCTTTACATTGGCCCCTTTCTCTACCAGCTGTTTTATAACTTCTAAAGACTTTGCAAAAGGCGACGTGTTTTTTGGGCAATTGCAGGCCATCATTAATGCAGTACAGCCATCTAAAAATAATTTAAAACATTATTAATATATGATTCAAATGTATTGACCCCTGATTTTAACCATGAATGTCTCAGAAACGGAGGAGCGAAAAAAACTGAAAAACTGTAGTGTTCATTATGTGTCTATTCTATAACATTCACTGAAATTTGAATAATGTACATTGGACAGTTTTGAAGTCCTGCTGAGTTATATTGAAAAATGTCCTACTTTTTAAGGAAATTTGGACCATACCAGTTTTAAATTCGTTATATCTTGGGAAGTATGACTATGTAAATAATATTTTAGATATCGATAAAGCACGGCATTTCTTGTACGAGAACATTTTTTTCATAATTTTTTATTCTAAAATTTTGCAGTTATAAAAAATGTAACCTCATATTTATTCGGTTATTTATCAATGTACTTAAAAATTTTTGATAAAATAGTTAATTATATAAAATGTAAGCATTTTCAGAAAAAAGAATTAGTATACAGGGTGGAGCAATAGCGCGTTGGACCTCGATATCTCAACTTCTACGATAGCTAGAAATTTTTTTAAAAATTGCAAGTAAACTAGATTAAAAAAGTCTATAACTGGAAATTATTTTCTAACATACAGGGTGAGCCAAGACGAAATTACAGGACCAAGTGCCTATTTTTTTTTAAATGGACTGCTATGTATATCAGTACATTTTCTGAAGCCTGTTTCTAGGCTCTATTCATTCCTATATTAGCATTTAATATCTCCCAACCACTTGGATGTAATGAATTTTTGTGTTGAAATAATGCAATCTGTAGATGGATATTAAAAAAATCACAGTCACAATTATGGGTTTTAAGAAAAACTATGTGAATACCAGTTACGAGACATCTAATTAATGTTCTTGAATTATTTTCTTTTCCTAAAACCCTGTAGGGTGGCCAAAAATTATTTTTCAATTAAGAACTTTTTAAATCGAATTTTCTCAATTTTTTTCAAATGGAACACCACCCTGTATATTTTTCAACGATGTGATGTAGAAATGAAAAACGAAAATTTTTTCTCTATGGCTAATTGCCACCATTTTCGTTTTATAAATAAATAAGTGTCAAATTCAAGAATAAACTTAAGAGAGGTTCCCTCAAATAATTCATTAGAAAAATGTATAATAGGTGTTCGACGTGTTGCCCATTTTGATTAACACGCGTCTTTATGCAATTTTGAAATGAGGCCATTTGTTGAGACCATTTCTTCCAATCCATTGAAATGAGTAAATAATATTTAACAGGTCCTTTACTGTAATGTTTTTTGTACATTTTTTTGCGATATCGTTATTCAACAAGCAATAAAACCTCAGTTTGGTATAAATTGTATATCAAATATTAATTTAATTATCAAGTGCAGTAGATAATACTATTGCAAGCTTGTAATCAATTTATAAAGTGAATATAACTATTGAACCTCTATAGTATTAGAAGTTCGCTGACAAATATTGTCTGGTGGTTATTAAAAACTGACGAATTTTGCAACTTATGTACCTTCTAATCATCTACAGTCAGTGACGGATTAAAGTATTTGCCGCTTTACGCAAACCTAAAATTTCCGCCTCTAATAATAATAAGAAAGTAGCTAATTTCATATTAAATAAAAAAAAGTGTAAGTTGTGTTTTGCTTAATACCTAAGTAATATTTTCTAAACATGATGGCAAAGTAATTAATGGTAGACTCAAAGTTAATATTTGTTGTCAGGTCACTTTCTACTGCCAAAATCGTCAATGAATTTAGCCGATCTTCATCCATAGTAGACCGTAAATATGATTTAATTCGCTTCAACGCTGAAAATGAACGTTCTGCCGAACAAACACTAACTGCCACGGAAACAAATATACGAAGTGTGATGTCAATGTTAGGAAACACTGTTTGTAAATTTTTGGCCCGCATAAATGATAATAAGTCTGTCACCGAATATTTTTCATTTTTTAGGTCACTTCCTTTTAATAAGTTCAGAAAAATGCAAGCATTCTGTTGGGAAAAACATTTCCAAATCATCTTTGTAATATTCTCTTAAACAATTAGCTGTTTGGATTAATGTTTCTTGTGAACATTCTTTCATTGGAAAAAATACACTAAATTTGCTGAAAATATTTTCATAAGCCGTGCTTCTCTTCTTCAGTTCCACTATGATTTTGTCTAGTATAGCATAACACGATTCTACCTTTAGTTTTTCTCGCCCTGTTAATACAATTTCATTTTCTCTGGAATCTCCTGGAAAAAGTTTACGCTTTCGCTGGCGATTGTATTCGTATGATTCTTCTACAAATTCTGTAGATTTGCTGACATAGGTATTAAACATATTTTCATTCCTTAGAGACTGCACAAAGTCGATCAAAGACGAGTATAAAAGTGCCACATCACTTGTATCGATATCGATGCGTTGTAATTTTAAGCTAGTTTTATGAAAACGCTCTAATATTGCCTCCCAGAAAACGCACATAAATGCAGAATGCGCGAACGGCTGCTTTTTGAGATAAATTTTCCTCCATTGCAGCTAAAGTCTCCAAGTACTCATTCCAGCTACCACATAAACTTATCAAAGCATCGTGTCGTGAGCACCATCTTGTTGTATCTTCACGTTTTGGAACTTTAGCATCAGCTTTTACTTTTAGCTTCGACAACAAAAACTGCCAACGATGTGTAGATGCGGAGAAAAATACATATAAATGTTGCAATATTTCAAAAAAGGACGTGGCCTCTTTAACACTTTCCGCCGCACATACGCCAACCAAATGTAGGGAATGAGCAGCACAAGGTACGTATAGGGCAAGTGGATTAAGCTTCATTATCCTAGCTTGCAAGCCCGTGTAAATGCCAGACATGTTGCTGGCATTATCATATGATTGACCGCGACAATGTTTTAATTGTATATTGTGACCATTAAGTTTAAAAATTACAGCATTTTCTAGATCTTCAGATGTATGTCCAACATTGGGTAAAAAACCAATAAATCGCTCTTCTGGTTTTCCATCATCTTTAACATACCTAATAATTATTGATAGCTGATCGGTATGGGAAATATCCGGCGTTGAATCAACTATGATAGAATAATATTTTGATTTTTTCAATATCGCTCAGAATGTTATTTACAACTGTTGTAGCCATTAATTCTATGAATTCTTCACAAATTGTTGACGATAGATATGATGTTTTTCCCCTCCCAGGGTTTCCATACTGTGACATGTTTCGCAAAAAATGGGTCAAAATCTGCTATAAGCACATCATATAATTTCCATTTTTCAAGCTACCAAACTTTTCCTCTCTTCCTCTAAAAGGTAGGCCCCTAGATGCCAACTTTTTGATAACAGCGACTACTCTTTGCAAAACATTTTTTCAATATTCCATTTCATTTTCTATTTGTTGACACAGAGATGAATCTATTCTGTTGGAACTATTTCTACGGTTTAATAGAGCGATTTGACATTTGGCGTGCTCTCGAGAATTTTCATGGCGATTTGCTATCTTATTTATATTACTCTAATCACTGACTCCTTCAGTAGCAATTTTTAAAGTTCCACCGAAAAGTCGACATGGAATGCAAAATAAGCTCTGTTTAGATGGAGAATATATAAGATATTTTCGTGATTGCTCTTCTCCATTTAAAAGTTTTCGCGTAAATACAGATAATCAGACAATACAGACAAATTTCAATTGACAATAAATAATCAATGATTGCATCATTTATTTTCCATTTAGCTGGATCGCCATCCACACCAACTGTTTGTGATTGCTCCGATACAGGTTGCGATTGTGACACCGACATTAGCGCATCCTTTAGAGCCGACGGATAATCTTCATTTTCTTCTTGATGGTCATTTTTCAAGTTTAATTCCGAAATAGTAGCACTGGTTCCCGCAATATTTTCTTTTTGTAATTCTGCAGACTTCGAAGTTTCCTCCTCCACCACCACCGTTGGTTTAGTCAGAAAATAATCAAGTTTAGTAGTTTTGTCTAAAACATTTTGTTGTCTTCTCCGCTTATCTTCCGCAAGCTTCTTGTATTGCGCTCCACTCAACCTTTTGCGACCGTCACTCATAATTAAAAAGTATTGTAAGTTTTAATAACAACAACTCACTGCACTATAATTTATCAGATTTTGTCAATAATTATAATACTCAAATACAAATATGTATGTATATAGTTCTCGATGTTATTATTTTACATAAAAATGTTGGCGTCTTTGAATGGCGGTACGACCGGTGCTCAGTACACGGTACAAATTGTACCGCCACTCAAAGACGCTGACGTTTTTATGTACATAATATCATATCACACAGGACTGAGCAAAACGATACACTTCTTAAAACTTATTATTTATTATTGTCAGATCCTAAAAATAATGTTAGGGAAACCAGAAACAAGCAGGCATCTAACAATTAGGTCAAAATAACTTACCGCGGAACCGCCTTGATAGACGACACCCGACAACCGATAGCGGCAGAATAAATTATGTCCATTCATATGTTATAAGTTTTAAGTTACAAAGTCATAAATATAAGATGTTTAGTCGATCGAATTTTTATTATTCTGATTTTGCCTGCCGCCCCTAAAAATCTGCCGCTATACGCCCGGGCGTACTTGGCGTATAGGGTAATCCAGCACTGTCTACAGTTCTTATGATACATATTATTAAAATATTTTCAAAATCTACTATATAATTACATCATGTTAACTAATACGACATCTGTCAATAAATTTTAGTAGCAGATAAAATAAATGTATTAATTTATAAATTGATGATTTGCTAAATCGCGATTTTTCCACTTCAATAAAAAAATTCAGGTCAATTCAATTGTCCCCATTTTTCATCTTATGTATTTATGTAAATACCACAGAAACATCCCACTGTCGGAGATATATTTTGAAACAAATTTCGCCAGAATTTTACAGAACGATCAACTTTAAAATGATGTTAAATTGTTTCATTTACCTCTGTCCGAATTAACGTTTGCTTTTCGTGCAATTAATTCTCTGGTAAGTTCCGGGTTTCCAAATGATGCAGCTAACAATAGTGGTGTCCAACCATCTTGTACGTTAACATTAACATCTAGACCTGTAAAATAATCTATGTATTTGCGAACTTGTTTTTGAACAACTTCATACCTTTGTCTAGATGTTCGATAACACCTGTAACATTTCCACTTGATAAGACGCTAAAAAGTGATTTCAACTCCTGATTTCTTTTCTCTTCTTCACTTAAAACATGAACTTTTAATCTTTCCGATGTTCTGTTAAGATTCTTAACCCGGTCCTTGAAAATTTGAAAGTAAATAAAACTAAATTATACCTGAACCTGTGTAAACATACTTTGAAATCATAATAGTCGCAATCATCAGAAAAATTGCTGTCGCTATCTGAAAAATCCGGACAAGCAGCCATTATTATGTTTTTTTTATCACACTTTTCAATGGCAATGTGGTTTATACTTTTTTTCACAAAACCTGAGAGTAAATGAAAGTTTTACATTCCAAGTACCTACTAAACAAAATGATAAAAAATAATATAACAAATAGGTTATGTATATGTTATCTATTAAATCTACCATAGTTTTCATTAGCCATAATACGCATTTGACCTACTAGGTTCGTTTCAGTTCTAAATTTTCACGGTTCTAGAATCGTTCATTAGAATCTAGACAAAGGCTACAGAATTAACAGGAGATAGGACAGTCAGACGGGAAAGGCAAAATAGACGAAGACAGTTGTTAACTCCAAATTAAAGGGACACGACGGCCAGCGGAAACGGTTTCGGGATTTGTCGGATACGCATTAAATGATTTGATCAAGCTTATTAAAATACAGGTTGGCTCATTATATTCGGCAAGTGGTACGTCACGCATAAACCTCGATGACAGTCGCGTGTGGCCGTTTTTTCTTCATTTTATAGAAAAAAGTTTCAAAATTATTTTGTCAATGAACAACTCTAGACTAACTAAATAGAAATAGATACCTAACATATGAATATAGAACAGTGGCGGCTCGTGATATTGTCTGCAGAGGAGGCTTGATATTCTGAAAGACAACTGATGTGCAATATGACTACAATTTGTACATTTCCCCACCACCCCTGAGGTATTACAACGGAGCGTTACATTTTTTTGGAGTGGGTTGTTCGCAAGGATACCGATTCACGATTTGAGAGAATAGAACTAATAAAAGAATAGAATGAAAAGGAAATAGAAAATATGATGAGATGAAAAAATCATTCTCATGAAATTCTCGTTCCTACGACTCGAGTATCGGTATCCAAAGGAGTCCTACTATCCCACTTGTAATTAAATTATATAACTTTTAATAAAAATAAAAATAGTTTTGGTAAAAAAATTAAAGTGTTTCTCTACAAACAAAAAATTGTATTCATTATCACTGCCAGGGCGTGTAAAATTATAAGTTTTAATAGAAATTAAAATAGTTTTTAGAAAGAAGTTATATAAAAAAATATATAACCGCGGAACTCTATATTATGGAGAATTATAAAAAATATTTCCTAAAAAATAAATAACACAAATAAATATTTTTTCTAAAATAACAACTACCTATATTAATCTCTGCTTTAAAGCCTGAATATTTTTATAAATGAGTGGTAACCTGCGATTTTTGGAACTAGCAAAATGGTTGATTATTTCATCATAAAATGAATCGTGTTTCCTCAATTCTGACAAAAAACGTTTTTCTATTGAAACCCTGATAACACCAAACGTCCCCAGGACGTTCATTTAGGTCCTCGTTTGGTCTGAACGTCCCGGGTTTACATGGTACGTCCCAAGGACGTCCGTTTGCTATCGTCCCTAAAACGTTCTGAATAAAACGTTTTGAGGACGTCCTGCTAGAGTCTAGTCAAGACAAGCCTAAACACATTTGTGAAATAACCTCTAGGAGTGATGTTTTTTTGAGCTGATGAGGATATGATTAAAAAAGGAAATTAAAAACTGTAAAAATGAAATTACAATCCTTAAAAAGTTTTAGTAACAAAATTTCTTTTGATAACAAAATATTTTCATATTTCATGGTCCATTTAAATTTTGTCAATTTGATTTTTCTGATTTCAGAAATCTTATATTCGTTTCAACTATTTTGTTCATGAGTGTCGGTTATATTACAGCCACAGCCATTTTCACCGCAATATTTAAGCAGAGCTTGTGTGTAATGTTTCTCAGTTGCTGTCAAACTGGGAAATTCAATTTGGCAGGCATTGCATCATTTTTACAAAGCATTTATATAAATTCTTTGCATTTTTATTTCTTCCGCACACTGGCACTAGTAACTTTTAACGGCTACAAAAGAAAGTACCAAAAACAGGTAAGTCTATTTAATTGATTTATTAATATACAAGTATTTAGATCGATATTTTATTCTAGATAAATTTGGTGCGGCTTATTTGTAGGTTATAATAAATATACTACCATGCACCCACCTTATTTGGCTCTGTTAAAATTCTATGGGAGGTCACCTGTGAACCTGACTATGTAGTTTTTAGTTGTTTATCATGGAGCGAACTTATTCACTTAAAAGAAGATTGTTGGTTAAACATTATAAATACAATACTTCCCTTCGGTATGCGAGGGAAGTAAAAATTGAAAAGAAGTATCTACTCATGCAGTGTGTTAAACGAAGTGTTATATATGGTTCGACATCTCTGATGAACAAGTGGAGGTGATGAAACTTTTAATAGATAAGGTTTGATACATCGAGTAATAAAAACATTCGCCAGAAAACATAAATAAACTTGTAAAGTATATTTAGGGATTTCAGTAAATTAATATAAGGAAAAAACTAATAAAGGTACTTTTTGAGGAAAATTTACAAATTTGTAACTTATATGACCTATTTGTTATATATTTCTGAAATTATGCTGTACGTACGTACAAAAACTTTTATACATCATCAATGTTCAACCTAATAAACCTGCTTCTAACCGTAAATCCTAATTAATGCATCTTAACCCATAGCAATTTTCTTTACTTGAATTCTGTAATAATATTGCCAAAAAATATAACGTTAAACTTATAATAATGTTATTAATCTGCGGTAGCATTAGTCAACATATATTTCTGCTTCTCTCGGTCTTTGGTATTATTTGTAGAATCAATCACTCATATAAAGAGGTGTTCTTAAAATTTTTAAATGAACAAGGGAACCTTTCAAATGCAAAAGTCAGTTAAACAAAAAAATGTTCACATTTAAACTGTGATTTTTTTTTAAATAGGACACCAAGAAAATTATAACAATTTATTTTAAATATAAGCTTGCCATCAAGTGGCATATATTAGTCTTAATGTTTTTTGCCAAGATTTCATCTGAAATGTTAATTTTTCTTTTATTTGCACAGGGGCTGCTGCAGTCGCTAACGCTTCAAAGTCTTGGAAGGACACCGAAATGGCTATTACATCATGATTGAAGAGGGCAAAAGAAAGAACAGAGAGGGTGTCAAAAAAGAGAGAATATTAGAAAATAATATAAACTAAGATAATTATATAAAAAGACGAAGTGTGCAAAACGTTAAGAAAAGGTAAGATATACATTTATCTTACGTTTTATTGCATACTTGGCTTATTTCTTATAATATTCAATATGACTTAATGTATATATAACCATATTATACTGTACTAGGTATTATAATATATAACTTTTAAATCCCATAAAAATTGTATTTTTGACACTTGACACTTGAATTTGTAGAGTAAGAAGTTAATTTAAAAAAAATACAAATGCCATATAACTTATTTTTCAATAGCACAATAGAAATAAAATGTTCGCATAAATTTGTCATTTGGTGTTGATAAATAAAAGTACTAAGTTTTAAAATCAATCTAATTGAATAATTTTTCTACATGGTAATTATATATATTGTCATTTTTTTATATTTTTGGCTTTTCTAACCACATTTATTCCCTTCGAAATAGAATCCAATCACTGGATTCTATTTCGAAAGAAATGCATATGTGGTTAGAAAACCCAAAAAGGAATATAAATACCCTCTGCTGTGAATACACCTTAAAAGTGGTGGAGGGGGAGGTACCTATATGTTTTGCATAGTATGTCCCAACAACGTTTTCAGGACGTCCTCTCTAGACCTACATTCGTCCCACATAAGTCCTGGGTGGGACGTCCTCGGGACACCCCGTTTTGCTGACACGGAACGTCCCTCAAACGTCCTCGGTACGTCTTACGTCGGTAGAGTACGTCCTCGGGACGTTTTCATGTCCTGTGAGTACGTTCTTGGGACGTTTTCGGGACGTCCATGTGCTATTAGGGAATAAGCGATACATTTGAAAGGCGGTCTTGACTCATTTTGTTTCTAGTAAAAATGTTTTTATGCGTTTAAGTGCTGAAAATGATCATTCTACAGAAGCTTACCGGAATTGTCTCAAAAAATAGTGGCGTTATTCAAAAAGTTCTCTAATTTTGGGTCATAAGTTTTTAAAAAATCTACCAGCTCTTTGAAATTTCCTTTATTGCACGATTCTCGTATTTCGTCACGTCCTCGGAAAGAATTTTCTTGTGAAGATAACTATATAACGGCATCTATTAACCTCTTTAATATTTCCCTATTCTCACAGACCTTTTCGTTAACATGTTCTATTTCTCTCTTATGTGCAGAATCTAAGAAATTTACAATATTTTGTTTACCAAACATTTCGAATTTAATGCAAGATGAAATGTGCTCCTGGGATTTTTCGTGCCTTTCTAAACCTCGCGACAAATTTTGCAAATTATTAAACCCGGCCCTGCCCCAAATTGAGGATTGATCATTAGTAAATAATAAACATCTCCAACAATAATATTTGTTTCTAACTGTTGATGCCGTTAGCCACTCGACTTTTTTATAATTGTTATCACAAAACCCTCTGTTTTGTTTACCACTTTTAAAAACTAACGAAAGCATTGCTGGCGTAGGCCTGGCATTTCTTTTAATTCTTACCTTTTCGTCATAAATAAGAGTAGTAAATCCATTTAATAACAAATAATCCACCACGTCTGGACAACAAGACATGTTGTTGGGAATATTTTCACCTAGAGCACTTATTTCTAGCCCGCCTATCAAATGTTTTTTGTATTTATACGTCAAGTTGTTCTTATAACCGGCTAAACGCAACTGTCAGTCGTCAGTTCGTTTTCTTTGTGAATCACCTGACTCTTGAATGAGCTGTGCACATGCGCTATAAAGAACTGAGATCTAGAAGCTAGCCTCATACTTGGCTATTCCAAGTGTTGCTATTTTACACAGCTCAAAGAAATTCAAGGTCATTCATGTTAAAGTAAATGCGGTAAAGTTGGAAGCTATTTCGTATTAGCCTCCAGCGAACCGCAGTGTTCATTCAGTAAAAGACCGGCGGACCGGGAAATATGCATACAAAGACTATCCGGACTGTAACGTTATAGGTATGTTTGTGGAAAGGAAATGCAAAAATGTTATATATAAACTGAAAATTAATTAATGAATAATAAACAATAAAAAATATTGAAAATTGAGATATACCTAATAGAAATTTCTTAAGATATTACTTTTGAAGATATGGTGGTTCTTCCAAGGGGAGGCTCAGCCTCCCCTGCCTCCCCTGACGAGCCGCCACTGATATAGAAATACTTCATGTGACATTATGTTACGAAGCAACCTGTTTCTTTAGTGACCTTGGGTTCTGACAGTCAGCTGAGTTCGGTAGTTCAATTAGTACAGTGTTGTCGAATTTTCACTATTGGTTGCTCTCTCTAATGTTACCTTCTCCGTCTGATGGTCACATTGTGGTAATTACGTGACACTGAGGAATAAGCAGTCACGTGATCAAAAACGGCAAGATTTCGCCATCTTGTTACTACTTTTCCGTCAAATAGTGACAGTTTGTTTTCCATGAGGTTTATTGTGATTTTTACTGATAGTTTGTTAAATTTTAGACAAGAAACATTAAAATGACTATGGTGTCGTGTGCTAAAAGTAATTGCTCTTCTCAAGAAATTCTTTTTGCTAAAAATATCAAAATTGATATTAAGTTCATTGTTTTTAATCACATATTTTTTTTTTTTTTTTTGAACACTGATATTTGAAAACCGATACAACTCTAATATGGGAAAAATAAATGTGTTCATTCGAGATTTGAGAAGAGAAGGTTTTTGGGGGAGGACAAGAAATGATTGCAGCAATAGGAAATATGAACAAGAGGACAATGATAATATACCAAGAAGAAGGAGAACATATAATTTCCCATCTTACGAACCAACAGGGAATAAACAAAATGGACGCACTGATGCAGGACGTTGATGCGAAAACACATGTTTCTGGGAAGCATGAAACCAAAGCTGGATGCAAGCTGGCGGGAGGGATTGTATACTGCAAAATGCAGAAACAATTCAGAAGAATAAAAAGAAGCATCTACACTTCCCATCCTATATTCCCACCCCATGCGTCATGTGGCTCTCGCTGCTGGTAACAAGCATGCCCCATATCCAATCTGGCGTATGGTCGGTCCGGAGGGATACAAAAATAGCCCAGATTGGAGTTCCGGAAGTGGCAGCAGTGCCTACCATACCCTGTTTAATCAGCCACGCAAAAAATTTATTTTAAATGTTAGCCCTGGAATTCACAGGGTATTAAAGGCTTTCTCGACATCAAAGAGTACCATGGTGGTATTCTTATCAAAGTTTGCATTGTACCTTTCAGTAGGGGAGCCCGTGACCAGGACTTAGCCTCATCGCGACATGAAGATTTCGATTATTTTTCAATAGTCTGACGCTGCTAAAGGGGTAAATTCGTTTATCGAACGTGTAAAGGTAAATGATCCATTTTTTTCATTTTGGCACGTCAATTTCCTTGTTTTTCTATAAAAGGTAATGTTGGGCAATGTAGATAAATTAATAACTGACATTTCCCGCCCACCTGCGTCTTCAATTTTTCGACACATAGAAAATACGTCGTTCGGACAATAAATGATAAAATATGTCCGGCTAATTGTACTGCCATTTTGAATTTCCCAATTTCGATTTCATATTCATAACCTGCTACTTCAGTAATCCCCAATTTCGATTTTCAGCAGAATCGGACCATAAATGATAAAAATCATGTCATAAAAATTATGCCGCCCTTTTGAATTTCTCAATTCATAATCAGCGATGTTGAAATCGGACGACAAATAAAGAAATAATTTTAATGCAATTTCCGGTAATTTTTTCACATCCTGTATATGGTGTAAACGTGAGGGCTTTTCAGGACCGTGCCTTACCCGGCCGGTAATTTGAAAATAAACACATAGGTTTTTCAAACGTTCATGACTTAGTGAATACGTGTAATGGAAGGTCATTTTAGGTGTCCATGGAAAGAATAAGGTTGGCGTTTTATTCTGATACCAAATCACAATGGTGTAACTGGAAATCCGGCTCGTTACGAACGAAGGAAAAATGGCAATTCTTGTAAAAATGGAAAACATGGATTCTTCGAAAGTTTATAACTAAATAAATATGTCGAGTATGAGGGTATGCTACATCTCTATGGAACGAGATTGGCGCTTTAACCTGATACCAAATTGGACCGGCAAAATCAGAAATTCTGCTCGACAAGAGACAGAAAGAAAAATGTCTCATTTGGACCTCTCAGAAAATTTTGAAATTTAATCTAAAAAGTTGAAAAACATGGAATTTTTAAACGTTCGTAACCAAATAAATATTTCGAATAAAAGCTCGTTCTGTCTCTATCGAAAGAGGAAAATCGGCGACGTATCAACATCGTAAATTGCAGGGTTAAAATCGAAAATTCAGCTCGACACGAACGAAATAAAATGGGTATTTTTTTACATCTAGTGAATATTGCGCGGGATGAAAGCGACTGAAAATTAATTTTCACCCCTTTCATGACACTTAAGGACTTTGCTGCAAGGAAAAAAGTTGTTTATTTTGATTGCAACTAAACACTTCATGAATTTAGCCACGCCACGATTACACGAAATTTTGGTCCAGGGCTAACCTACTATTTACATCATTAACAGCTTTAATAACTGTTGACTCTACGTTTCTTTCCCTTCCTGGACCCAAATTGATGAACATCATCGGTCCACCATCCTGAGCGTATTTATATCGACAATAATTTTATTTAAGGGCTCTCATCGGTGAATTTAAAGAAAAGTCTTGTGTTAATTTTATCGATTTAATTTTATTAAAAAAGTTACATCATCTATCCCTTAATAGTAATAAAAATTAGTTTGTCGGTGGTACAAATTTTAAAAACATCCAACATTTTCAAATAAAAAACATAAACCTAAGCTCCTATAAAATACAAAATAAACATAAATTATTATACAATATCACATGCATAATGAAAATATTCAACTAAAAAGAATTTGAAAACTGTAAAAACATTTATGAACATACAGTAAACGTCGAAAATTATGAGTTCAGACGTACCAAATTTTTTAAATCAATACTCATTGCCATATTGAGAATTGTTTAATAGATATGTATGATGTATAAGTATAATAAGTGAAATTGTTTGATTCGTTTTTGACGATATTGTGTATATCCACAATGTTTTTACAGAGAATGAACTGTTAGGAATAGTTCCTAGTCTTTATAAACTAAATGCTATACGCTAATTAGTGAGTTTTATAAATTGAGCTGCCTTCGTTCAGCTCCTTAATTAGGCACAATTTTATCCTAAAGTTACATTAAAAAATACCAAAAATGGAATAAAACCGTTACAATAAAAATGCTTTATGTAATAGAATCGTACATAAAATAAATAGTTGAAATATACAGTTTCTTTCACATCCTTTTCCATAAACACTCTGTATATTAAAACATCCAAACTAACTTATTCTTAACTAAGATTATAAAAATATTTGATTTATCATTATGTACAAAATTTGTTAAGTAGAAGTATGTTATTAAAGGAGGAGTTTGTAAAAAGCCACAGGGTAAAAACCATTCTATCACAATAATCCTACAGGACACTATCTTGGACTTGTTAAAATTAACCTAAAAGTTGCCGTTGTAAATTAAAAAGTAAAACTCCTCTGTTAACAGCTCATGATATGCAAACGCTATGATAAAATTATTTTAATCGATAACTATTCAATTCCTAACATGGAAATATAAAATCGTAGAAAGGTCATAATAAAAAATTTCATTATAGGATTACATTTTACAATACTGAAGCTATATATGCCAACTTAACCTAGATGGGACTCATAGGTACAACGGTAATATTATGCTATCCAAGGAAACGGGCCTTCTTCAGAACACCCGAGGAGTGTCTGTGTCAGACGGATGTTTGCTGAACCCCGCCGAGGTAGTTCAAGGGTTTGTGTTCAGTCTCACATTCGGAATCCTCAATTTCACATAAGTTGGTCGAGAGATCGCTGTTGCTCGCGTAGCCTCCTAGCAAGGAATGACGCTCTTCTGCGAGAAAAAGGAAAAGTGCAAATATTATGGAAGTTATAAATAATTCATATTCTATATAGGCAAGTTTTATTCTTCAAAGAATTAGGAATTAGTTGCAATCGACAGCATAAAGCAGATTTTTTTTACCACATTGAGAAAATTCAACTTTTGATGTAGCGATTTTAGCTACAGCCTTAGTAGGCCATTGAATATGTCAAAAATTAAGGGGAAGAAAGGAACAGTTGCGTTAAAGGGTTTTCATTGTTTAAGATGTTATTTTGATACCTAAAAACGATAAAATCACAAAGTGCTACTAAATTCTGGGGTGCATTTTTGAGAGCCATTATTTAATTTTTTAAATATAGGTAACTCAAAAACAATTCAAATTTGAAGATTTTTACAAGAATACTTTTTTGTAGAAAATTAAATTTCTCATCTAAGAACATTGTTGAAAATTACCTTTTCCTATTTTTAGTGTTTAAAATAATATAAGTTAAACATTTACGAAAATCCACTTTTATCCATATATACGGGGTGTCCCAATTTGCATAGGCCAAACTTCACTAAGTAATGTAACTTTTCAAAATAAGAAAAATAGTTCCTATAAACATATGGGTCGGGAAGTGATTAGATTCCAAGATACAGGGTGTTCAAATAATTCTCCTGAAAATTATTTTTATCAATATTTTCTAAACGTCTAAAGATAAACATGATAATTTACACAGGAGTTTAACTTTTTATGCTTTTTAAGAAAAAATGACAACTATGTACAAAAATCATTCAGGAGCGGGTGAAACTGGGGGGCCTAGGTATAATTTAGCCCCAACTTTATTGTATGACACTTTTAAATTCATTTTAAAAATTTGAAGTTTTCTACACAAGAAAAGTCTCTTGTGTTTTTTTGTCGAAAATTATCACTTTTTGAGTAAATCTTATCTGAACTTTATTAATTAGTAACCATTATTACCAGCATTCCTGGTATGCAGGAGTGTGCCGTGATTGTAATGTTATATAACAAATGAAAAATAATCCAGCATGCAATGCCAGGATGATAATAATGACATTGTTGTTTTTTGGTTTTCTGTAGTTCATTGTTCTGTAGTTTTATTATTTCCTTTTGGAAAAAGTGTTCTATTGAAAAGTAAAAAATGGTCATGTTTAGTAATGTGGAGTACACAGATATTCATTTTATTTATGAATATTGTACTGGAAACGCGAAATCTGCGGTACGCGAATATCCAGGAAGATTTCCTAATAGAAGAGAACCATCTAAAGATGCTTTTATTCGAACCTACCTAGAATTTAGAAATGTTGGACTTAAAAGAGGTCCAAGAAATGAAGAACAGCGAAATGGGTGATTTAAAAACATAATTTTGACCAAATTTAACAATAATAATAAATTAACAAAACACTTCAAAGCACTCACATATAAAAACGAAGGGATATCAACAAAAACAGCTACAAAAATTTACACATCAATATGCCGACCCATACTTGAATATGGACACAATCTATATATCAATTGCCAAAAACCGGCCCTAAACAACTTAAAAGTTGCTGAAACCCCTTCGCTGCGCATTATAACTAAAATTCGGCACCCAAACAACAACCTCCATAACCCGCCAAATAATCTACTATATGAAAAAACCAGAATAACACCAATCCTGACCAGACTCCAAATGTTAACAGTTAAATTTGCCAATCGACCACACAACATACAATTGATGCGACCTCTCTGCCGGACAAGAAGCCCCAACACATCAAAATTCAAGCACCCTGAGATGACACTAATGGAAAAAATATCTTCGCTAACTCTAAACTAATTTAAACTTGTTTGTTTTTTTTTTTTTGTTTTTTTTTTTACAACAAAATAAATTGTATTCATCTTAAAACAATACAAAGAATATTGTAATATCAATAAAAAAGCAGGAAATACAGGCTGAAGGACCCTGGTCGATAGCCGTTTGAATATGTAATGTAATAAATTAAATATCAGAAAAGCGGTCCAACAGCTGTGTGCGCAAGCTGTGCATGTCTCCAAAAACAAAGTTTTTCAGATTCTGAAAAATGACCACAGAAAAGCTTTTCGAATGCAGTCAGTCCAAAGCCTTCAACCAGGTGATCCCAAAAGGCGTATCGATTTTTATAATTGGTTTATAAATGCCATGGAATAAGATCCCGATTTCGGAAGTAAAATTATTTGGACTGATGAAGCTACCTTTAACCATAACGGATCGGTTAATTTTAATAATTTAAGTAACTGGGCTCATCGGAATCCTCACATAATTCGCCCTAGGGCATTTCAACAGGAGTTTAGCGTTATTGTGTGGTGTCATAAACGGGACTTTTTGTGGGCCCCACATCCTTCCTCCCCGTTTAAATGCACCATTATTTAATGATGTTTTAAATAACCATTTTTTCCAATATCTTGAGGATATTCCTCTTAATTTAACAAATGAAGGCTGGTTTCAAATGGACGGAGCTCCTGCACATTTTCCTGTTAAGAACCGTTTGTGGGTAAACAATAATTATCCTTAACGGTGGATTAGGTGCAAGAGCCTGGCCACCCCGTTCACCGGATTTAACTCCAGTTGATTTTTTTGTCTGGGGCTATTTAAAGGACAAAGTCTACGCAATCCCTGTAAACACGAGAGAAGAGTTAATAGAAAAAATTCTCGAAGAATGTGAAAATTTGCAGGCTAATCCTGATTTCATTCGTAAAGCTACACACTCTGTACGGCGCAGATGTCAGAAATGTGTCGAAGCTGGTGGAATGCACTATGAACAACTCTTGTAATTTGTAATTTATCTTACTTTAATCTAATTCATTGTTGTCTAATAAAAAATAATGTAATCAAATTTTGTTTTACTGTCATTGTTTTTTCTGTTCTGCTAAAATTATTCATAAAAAACTATTCCCGAATAAAGTTCGGATAAGATTTACTCAAAAACTGATAATTTTAGAGAAAAAACACAAGAGACTTTTTTTGTGTAGAAAACTTCAAATTTTTAAGCTTTGCTCATAAATTAATTTAAAAGTGTTACACAATAAAGTTGAGGCTAAATTATACCTAGGCTCCCCCTCAGTTTCACCCGCTCCTGAATGATTTTTGTACATAGTTGTCATTTTTTCTTAAAAAGCATAAAAAGTTAAATTCCTGTGTAAATCATCATTTGTTCATTTTTAGAAAATATTTCGAAAATATTTATAAAAAGACATTTTCAGAAGAATTACTTGAACACTCTGTATCTTGGAAACTAATCACTTCCCGACCCATGTTTATAGGAACTTTTTTTCTTATTTTTAAAAGTTGTATTGCTTACTGAAGTTTGGCCTATGCATTTCGGGACACCCTATATTTTACGTTTCCAACATATTTTATATTATTTATATTATCATAACAAAGATCTATCTCCACGATGAAGGTGTACCGCGCCGACCAAAAAATAAACGGTGAAGTCTAGACCAGAAGCAGTGAGCGGGGTCGATATACAGAAGCCCTCGAGTTGTGCATATTATTTTGTCGAATATTATTATCAAATATTGTGTGTGAATGTTAACGTTGAATGTAAATATCCCAGGAAACCAACAACCGCCTCTTCAGCTCCCCGTGAGACACCAGCAGCCACCATCCAACAAAGTACATGTTCCTAAATTTCTATCTATATTTTCGTTTCTTTACATATCCTCCCACACCCGATTAATAAACAATAAATAAACTAGTTGTGGATGAGAGTGGATTTCTTGTCACCCCGTATAATGGAGCTCGAATGCTACAGCATTATTATTATCTTAAAATCGTTGTTTTACTACACAAAAATAAATTGATTTACTGTAAATTAAATGCGGTAAAATATGGCAAAAAATGGCCAACTTTGAATGGCGATATCTCAGTCTCTATTGGTCGTACTGAGCAGATAAAACAAAGGAATTTCTTTGTGTTTTCAAAAACTGTATTTTCTTTGAATAATTATACAGTGTGTCCCAGGATAGATGTAACAAGAGGTGTTATGGACCAAAAACTTTGGAATTTTAGGATGGTATTTGGGGATTGAGTCCTGCTTGTTGTAAAACTAAAGTACACCAAAAATGGCTTGATTTGGTGTTCTACAGGGTGTTTTATAAGCAAAGTTGTAAAAATCACCACTAATAAAGTACCTTTATTTTTCAAAATACAAAAAAAATTCCACTAAGAAAACTTATTTAGAATGCAATTTTGTACCTTTATACCAAATTTCAGGAATATAAAATTATTTTTTTGAAACTTCCAATTTTTTGCGAATTAAGAGTTGAATTCATATTTAAAGTTGTGTAGGAGCAAATGTTAATCATCTCAAAAAGTAGGCTATTGGTAAAAAAAAAAATTGAATATACGAGATGTAAGAAGGTATAATGTCAATTGAACTAATTGTAAAACAAAAAGCAATTACTAAGAGAAGATTAATGAGGTTTAAAAATTACAACAAGTAATAAATGTCAAAAACATAACAGATTCACAAACAAATTAATTATTGACCAATACAAAACAATGTTTATTCGACGTAGCTACCACCCACATCCACACACATTTCAATCCTTCGCCTGAAGTCCTTAAAACTATTTCAAATATGATCTAACGGTATGGAGTATATGGCATTTGTGATTCTCTTCTTCAATACTGCTATATCATTAAGAAGTTGTTCAACGTAAACCAACTGCTTGAGGTGACCCCATAAAAAGAAATCCAATATTGATAGGTCTGAGGATCTTGTCGGCCACTTGGTCGGTCCATTCCTGGCAATCCAATTTTCTCGGCCGTCATCTCCCTCTTCAAGCGTATGTTTATAATTTGCTTTATATGCCCTAATATTCTTTGCCTTGTAAATTCTTTAGAGTTCAGACTTGCTAATATTAATTAGAGCTGACCTCTCTCTTAGTGGCATCCTAGGATTTTCTATAACAGAGGCATGAGCTATAATAGCCCCAACATTGTCTTCATTATATGCTTTTATTTTTCTTTTCATGTTAAGAACACTACCAGTGGCTAGAAACTTTTTAATTATTCTCATAGCCTGAGTACGTGACAAAGCAGTGTTTGGAAATTTCAAATTAAATTGGCTTACGACTTCTCTTATCGAGCTTTCACCGCTAATTGGGTAGCATTGCCCAATATAAATTTTTTCACGCACTATGAGTACCATTTTCACTTAATTTTTTATGCTTCGTTCATTAATTTGAAACAGAAATTAAGAATAATATTGACTACGTTTGACAGATATGTCAATAATAAATGATAAATGTGTATCCACTGCTTTTCTTATAGTCTACTTTTAGCTTCTACATAATTTTAAATATTAATTCACAAAAATTAATTTCTATGCAGTTTTAATTGAATGGTTCAAAATAAAATACTAACTTATTGAAAAAATGGGAAGTTTCAAAAAATTATTTTATATTCCTGAAACTTGGTATGGAGATATAAAATTGCATTCTAAATAACTTTTCTTAGTGGAATTTTTTCATATTTTGAAAAATAAAGGTACTTTATTAGTGGTGATTTTTACAACTTTGCTTATAAAACATCCCGTAGACCACCAAATCAAGTCATTTTTGGTATACTTTAGTTTTACAACAAGCAGGACTCAATCCCCAAATACCCTTCCAAAATTACAAAACTTTTAGCCCATTACACCACTTCTTACATCTATCCTGGGACACACTGTATATTCCTAAGATACCGTAAAAAAAGATATAAACGAAATACTGGAAAAGAAAAAAAAAGTGAATTTTCGTAAATTTTTAACTTTGCTCCTTAATTATTTTTAATACTAAAAAGGTATTCTTGTAAAAATCTCCAAATTTGCATTGTTTTTAAGTTATTTTGACAAAACTAAAAAATGGGCTTTGTCGGATTCCTCTCAAAAACGTACCCTGGAATTTAGTAGCACTTTGTGATTTTATCGTTTTTAGGTGTTAAATTAATGTATGAAACATTTAAAAACCTTTTAACGCAATTGTTCCTTACTAAAGGACAATATTCTATAGCCTATAGTTGCGTCAAATGTATCGTCTACAAAATATAATCAATTAACCTTGAAACATATATCTAAAAAAAGGTAATAACTTACCTAGTGTAGTAATGACAGATGAAATATCGTCATCGCAATTTTTTCTTCTATTCCTGTTGCTCGGGAATCCATATGGTTCAACGTCATCGGACTCAGCCCCTGGACTTTGCAAGCAATCACCTTCGACTTCACTTGGAATGTTGTACCCATGAGTGGGCAGGTAGGAGTTAGGGTGGCGTATATAGCTATCTGCTAAAAACACAATTTTGTTAACGAAACATTCAAAATATTTTATTTCGAATATTTACTAAGTGCTACAAAAAAATAATTAACATTGAAGCAGAATTTATAGTTTTGCAATGAACGTACATGAGTCTCATTTGGGTTGCTGCATGAGACAACCATAAAAAATAACCTGAAATACTAGTGAACATAAAAAATTTCAGAGCGAAAGAAAATGATGAAATAGTTTTAACAATTAATTTGCAATCGAGTTCAATTTTAAAATTTCGTGTTTAAAATTAATAACTTCAAGAAATCTGTAACTATACTTTATAATTGACGAAAACTATAGATATAGGAATAATCAACATACAACAACAAATATCTGGCTGGTGCGTGTGAAAAGGGGATTAAATCAAAAATAGTGGAAATCGACCTATCTGCACCAATTGCCTTGAAATGTTAATATAATTGTGTGGCAAAAGGGATGTAACTCTAAACACATTCCAAGTATATTCTCTAAACACATTCCAAGTATATTATACTTGGAATGTGTTTAGAGTTACATCTCTTTTCCCACACAATTGTATTCACATTTCAAGGCAATTGGTGCAGATAGGTCCATTTCCACTATTTTCGACTTATACCCCTTTTCACGTGCACCAGCCATCTAATCACTTTCACTATGGATGTTTTGTTATCTTTCACCATATAGTTTAAGGGCTACATCTAACAAACTATTCAAAATAATTCGTTTATGAGAGAAAACCAATGCAACATTAAACAGTAGTGTGCATGCGATATCTTAATATGAGTTACATGCAATTTTTCTCATTTAAACTAATACTCACTTGGTTTAACAATTATTAAAGGCACTGCATTAGGAAAAATAAACAAAAAGAGAGTTAGTACGATCGCTATGGGAAGTTAAACAAAAACAATAAAGTTCACAAAAAAAGGATTACAAAGTACACCTAGTGTTGCAGTTAATAGACAATCGGTAAAACCACATTTGTTATAATCAATAGGGCAATTTGTATACAGGTCCACACTTTTCACTTACTTAAGGTAATGTGTGGGGGTTATAATGAAGTTTCTCTCCATCCTATAAATGTGAAACATATTTTGTAATTTGACTTTTTAAAATTTCCCATAGATATTCACACGCATTACATCATCAATAGTATTTATATGTTAGATTCAACATTTCTAACCTAAATTAATACCACTAATAGATCATTTCTACATGGATAACTGCTCTGGAGACAAATAAGTCCGTGTAGTTTGGTTGTGTTGTGCAGGCAAATATTTAAAATATTTTGAAGTGTATAATTCGAATGCTTTTATAGGCATGTTCTTTTCAATTTCAAGAGCATTTTGTGACCTGCATCTCCCGTTTTATTATTATTACACTATTACGTCTATAGGAAGAAATAAAAAAGATAAAACTCTTTGAAATGCCGCCTCTGTCAGTGTTGGCTGCTCAAAGAGGAATTTCATGTGTTTTTCAGCCTTGCGTTATTTAGTTGTAGGCTATACCACAGCTTATGAGTCATACAGTGTTGTCAGTGTGTTTAGTTTATCTAGTTCTTAGGTACATTTGTAATGAAAATTAATATAATAATGAGTCAGCCCCTATTAATCAATTACTGATGGTGCTTAAACAAATTTGCGCCATAATAAACAAAAAATTAGTTTTATTTTCATCATTAAAATACATTATTTGCAGTTAGACAGAAATTTGTCTACATGGGTGACTCACAGTGGAATTATTTTGGGCTCTACCTAATATATGATCAGTAATATTATTTCATTTCCTTGGTTACACAAGTAATAAAAAATTAAAAATGGCAGAACTCTTTACACTAAATGAATTGTGATGTTTGTGAAAAGTGCTAAAATGACTATATAATAAGAATGAATTAGTAATAAATTACAGTTGGGGTTTTCAGTTTAAAACAAGGTAAACATAAAACCGTTTTATTATTTTTAAATGGCAGATGGCAACACTGTAAAACTTGTATCAATGACATGACAAGTGAACACACAATATCCCTGTTTCTTCAGGCTTCTATTTATAGTCATACTATCTATGCTGAATACATTGTCTATTTCTCATTAATTTTAAATAAAAAAATCGGTAAAGAACTCTATTTATACAGAACGGTCACTCTAAAAATTTATTAATTATGAAACCACACATGAGAATAGTAATCGAATAATATTATTACAAAGAAAACCTGATAACTTTTGGTCAAAAAAATATACAGAGTGGTCATCCGATAGCAAAAATTCAATATTAAATAAAAGGTGCAAAATATGGAAGGCTTGCGTAAACACCTTTACAGAGAATGACCGGAAAAAAGGCCTAAAATTCGCCTGTTTTTGCATAGTAGATAGCGGACCAAGGGAAAGGGCAAAATAAATCCTATAGAGCTCAAATTAAACTTTGAGAAATTTTTAAAATATAAAACAATTCTGTTAATACTAATATTATAATAATATATTGTATGAATTTTTTACAGATCATATATTATTATTCTGTAGCGTATTTGGAGGAATTTAGGAAATTATCCTACAACTTTCCAACACCTTGTAATAATTAAAATACCAACACCAGAAAACGAAAAAATTCAGAGGACCTACCCACATGACACAATCGTCATGGGATTTTCACAAAAAAACAATTTTTTTTATAAAATAGGTTTAAAATGCCATGAAACGTGGAAAATTTAAATTTGAGCAAAAATAAATTTTCATCTTTCTACTGGTAAATTTTTTTTTTTAAAGTTTGGACTTTTTTTTTTTTTGAAATAGGTTTGGAATGTCTTGAAATGTGGAAATTTGAAATTTGAGCAAAACAATTTTTCCATCATATTTTAAAATATTTTTAAAATTTTCAAATTTTTCTTTTTGAAAAATTTTGTTTATGTAATAAATTTATAATGTCATGAAACGTGGAAAATGTAAATTTGAGCAAAAAAAAATCCCATCTTTCTACTAGAAAAAAAAAAATTCCAAAAATTTGGAACATTTTTTTTTTTCTGAAATAGATTTAGAATGTCATGAAACGTGGAAATTTTAAATATCAGCAAAAAAAATGTTTCCCATCATTCATTCTTGGTATACTTAGTAGTAAAAACATTTCAAGAAATTTTTGCTATTGAAATTTTTTTCTTCTGGAATAAGTTGTAGAATGTCATGAAACGTGGAAATTTTAAATTTGAGCAAACATTTTTTCCATCATATTCTATTAGTAAAAATATATTTTGAAAAAAATTTTCTTTGACAAAATTTTTAAATTTTTCTTTTCGAAAAATTTTTTTTATTAAATAAATTTAGAATGTCACGAAACGTGGAAATATTAAATTTAAGCAAAAAAACTCGGTTTTCTATTGGTAAGAAAATTTTCAAAAAGTTTTGAAAATTGTTTTTTTTTTTTCTCTAAAATAGATTTAGAATGTCATGAAACGTGGAAATTTCAAATTTGAGCAAACACTTTTTCCATCATATATTCTATTGGTAAAAACATTTTGAAAAAAATTTTCTTTGACAAAATTTTTAAATTTTTCTTGTCGAAAAATTTTTTTTATTAAATAAATTTAGAATGTCACGAAACGTGGAAATATTAAATTTGAGCAAAAAAAAATCGGTTTTCTATTGGTAAGAAAATTTTCAAAAAGTTTTGAAAATTTTTTTTTTCTGAGATAGATTTAGAATGTCATGAAACGTGGAAATTTAAATTTGAGCAAAAAAAAATTTTTTTATTATTTATCCCCTTTAGACGGTCCACCCTGTATATTTTCCAGGCAAAGTTCAACCATTTCTTCGCTGGTAGTAGTGTCAGCTACTTACCAAATTTGACCATTATCCGCCAAGTAGTTTAGATAATGCACCAACAGACAGGCAGACATACAGACCGACTGACAGAATTGATAAATATATATTTTCATAATCTACGTGATCTGAAAAAGTCTCGGAGGGTGATTTTTCCTCGAATACAATACTTCCCTTTGGTATGCGAGTTAAAAAAAATTATAAGAATTTTCTTCTTCAACATATTGTGCAAAATATTTCTACGGATACACTAACCACCCTGTGTAAAACACATTTCATCTAAAACAGTTTTAAGGCCACATTTAGTTGAAAATGGTTTATATTTTTATGTTGCCACATTAATTAATTATTATTATACAATAAAGCGCAGTAAGAGATAGTACTGTCGTGAGCAAAAAAAAATAGGACAAGTCTTAACGTATTTTGTCTAAAATCTAGTTGTATACCTCTAACTTTAATTTTTGTGACAGTTAGTTATGAAAATTCATTGCAAATGTATCAAAACTGATATAAGCGATTTAGTTAAAGCTGGAGTTATTGCTAAAGCAGAAGATAGATGGTCAATGAGACAAATTGCACTGCGTTATAATATTAACAAAAACGTATAGAAAATACATGGTATAATTAGTAGAAATCCTAGATCAGGGCGACGAAGGATATCAACTCAACAGCAAGATTTGCAATTGGTAAATAAATTAGTAGAAAATCTATTTCACTCAATAATTCAGGCTGCTGAAGAAACGAACTTTCCTAGATCGAGTAATACTGGTTGCTGGCGAGTAAGAGAATCGGAGCTATGCTGTCATCCAGCAGCACAGAAATACTAATTAAAGCTGAACATAAAGAAGCTCGACTGGAATCTGAGCTTGAATTTTTAGTGCATGATGTACATTTTTGGAACAATGTAATCTTTACAGATGAAAAAACTTTCTAGTCCACAGCAGTCGTATTCGTATTTACCGACCTCCGAATACTCGATTCGATGACAAAAGTGGTAGATTTTCCGTTAAGATGTGGGCTTGGATATCGGCACGTGGTCCTGGTATTTTGTGGCAAATATTTGAATGATTTCAAAAACATCATGCAACGTCGTACATCTTATGTGTGAAGTTAGCAATGCTTTGCTGGCAACGCGTTGTTAACGTTACACACATTGATATAGAAGATGACGTCACGTGGCGTCAACGGGAGACAAGGGAAATAAGTTTTGAGCCAATGTTAAAAGTAATATGTCAGATATTATTAATGTCATTAATATGTCAGAAATATGAGTGGAGTAGCAGTGGTGTTTTGTGCCAACATGCAGAAATACTTCTGTAAATTCTCCAAATAATAACTTTATCACGAAGAATGAAATGATTTGAAGCAGAGAATCGCAATGTTCCCAAATCGAAATGGGCATTTTATTTTTGTGAAGATCATTTTAATGTAAGTACAGTTTATTTGTTATTATCATGGTGGAAACTAATCGACAATAGCTAAATGACTCATTACCCTTAATATTGTAAATAGATCATACTAGATATATACTTCCCTTAGAATTATGCTTGTAATGGTATGATATGTATTTTGAATTGAAACTAATAATCTAATTACTTAGTTATGTTTAACCCTACAAACTCCCACCTATGTTATATATTATTACAAGATATAAATATACTTCTTTATTATTTTCAGCTTGGGGAAGACATGAAAAATTACATGCGATACAAACTTATGGGAGGATATATGATTTTGAAGGAGGATGTACTTCCATGCATATTTACCTACCAACCAGAAACAAAAAGATATGCGTCTGCACCAGAACAATCTCTCCCTTTAAAGCGGCAAAGAGAACAGTTAGTTGAGTAGGCTTTAATGCAGGACATGATATTCCATTATATTAGAAGATGTATCAGAGAGATTGTCATCAATCCAAAAGCACTGAGCAGGTCAGATTAAACGAACATGTGATGAAACATTTTTATCGGCAGATGATACTCAAATTGTGCTGGCTAAAAATATGGAAACGATATATAATGAACAGGAATATTTATCACCAGTTGTAAATTTTGATGAACCCAGTACGAGCACTGATCAGGTCAGATTAGATGCAGACAAACATGTGTTGGAACAATTTTATCAACAAGACATAGTAGGGATGCCGATTTTTCATAAAAACATTGATTTCGTGAGTCGATCTGGATCGGCAATTAAAAAATCGATTATGATGAAAATCGTCTCCCAAAAAATCGATTTCTTAAGAATCGATTTTAATATCGGTAGTTCCATTGGTGGTGTCAGTTTCATAATTTTGACATCTATTGGCCAATGGCTGGACGCAAGACCAAACATAACTCCGGTCGAGTTTAGTTTTTGGGCTGGTGTTGGGCCGTTTGATGTCACACAAAGAAAATGGTAGACATTAAATGCCAATCTAGTTAGGGCCTTGGAGGATTTCTATTTTATCTATGTTGAAGGAGGTTGGAAGCAGAAGAAGATTGAACAGGACAGGGTCGCGTTAGATTTTAACGCATGTTCCAGTAGTAGAGTTGTTCAGTGGTTTGACTTGTGCGACTCCTGTTCTTCTTTCGGATCAGATCTAATTTTATTTTTCCTTATCTAACTTTTTTAAATCGATTCTCAGAAATAGTATGCTACAGGATCGATTCGGTAAGAATCGTAACGATCAAGAATCGATTCAAAAAATGATCTTTTTCATGGAAAAGTATCGATCTCCATCAGAATCGATTAAAAATCGGCATCCCTAAGACATAGGTCAAATTATACAGACTAAAAGTGTGGGGGTGCAGGCCAAACCATTCTTTCGTAGTAAATATGTGACATGTAAAATTAAAAGTGATGTGAGACACAGAGCTTCCTCAACAGGAAAATATTTTGTATCCAATGATGTTGTTAACTTCACCAATAAATAATAAATAATATTAGTCCAAATAAAAAGTTTTTATTCAGTCAAGTTCAGTTCAGTTCAGTGACATCATCAAACTCAAAACTTATTTCCATTGCCAAGTTAAACTGAAAGGATGAAGTTGGTAATGCGTTGCTGGCAACACGTTGCTAACTTCACTTAAGTCGTAGAACGTGTTTTTGACAGATTGTAGATTGACATATATGAGTGATGTCACATATGTATAGGATATAGGTTTGCCCTTTTTGGTGGCAAATATTTAATTCAAAACTAAATTTCTTTTAAAATTACTTAAAAACTTTTTTTTGCCGAAAAATTGTTTCAGCTATACTAAATACCATGAGTACTTTATAATTTTCGATTAAAAAAAAATTGTGCACACACCCTATTACCGGAAGTAGTAAATAATGCATGGGAAAATATAATTACTAATGATTATTGTATACGTTTATTTAATTATATGCCAAACAGATTTATAGAAGTTATAAATAGAAATGGTGCAATAACAAAATATTAATAGTTAGTTTCTTGTTAAGTTGGATATCATTTGTTGCCCTGATCCAGGATTTCTACTAATCATATCGTTTATTCTCCACTTTTTTAAAATGTTAAACGCAGAATTTTTGTTAATGTTACAACGCAGTGCAATATGTCTCACTGACCATCCATCTTTTCTGCTTTAGCAACAACGACAGCATTACAATAAAAAATATAATAAAAGTGCTAATTGTTTTATTTCGGCTACTCGTTACATATTCAAATAGAGACAGATTTACATTGGAAAAAAATAGTTGTCGAATTTTTTTTTCCATGGATTGATTTACCTCCAGAGCCAGAACTATATTTAAATGATGTAACATTGTTCACATCACAGTTTGTAATTTTTAAATTTTGCTATTCCTCGTGTGTATAAAACTTAATTTATAGTGCCAATTAGTAAAACAAAAGTTTGTGTATACCTGTGGTAAATCTAAATTCTTCATTTCCACTATCAAGAGCATTGAGACTGGGGCTGATTCGGTTAGTATCACACTCGGTATCAGCCATAAATTCGGATTCAATGTCCTCGTTGAGTGTCTCAATGTCTCGATGTGGGTCGAGGGGGCCCAGCACCGAGGGATGTAGGTGACAGCGAGATTCATTACTTTCGTTACTATGAAAGCTGGAGGAGTCAGGTATTTCACTGCCTGGGACCTCCGTTATGTTAGGCAGTGTCTGGCTATGCCGCGCCCAATCAGAACAATCCCAATGATAACCTAATTTAAAGCACCTTTTTAATACATAACCTCAATTATCTCAACTAACCTCAAATTTAACCTTTCAATATTTTTTTTCTAGGAATCTGATTATGTGGAAACCGTTTCAAAAATATTGCTAGGATTATCAACTTAAAATTTACTATTAGATTTATTAACCATGAGCATTCAATATACTAAAGTATATCCATTTACGAAATGCAGTGAATGTCAACACACATGATTCTTGCCCGTTGTTTAAGTGGAACACAGATATTGGCAATAACATCATGCCCCGATTACTGTTTGCATACATTCACAATTGGAAATGAATATAATTAGGTAATGGAAATAATAGATGCATTTATTATCTAAATTAATATTTAAATAAATAACCATGGCTGCAAAATCTAAATTAGGTATCAAATGCTAATGATTAATAAAAGATACATGTACAGGATGAGTCTTAAGTGCTTAGCTATATTTAAACCACAGATTTTGGACATCTATAGAAAACCATTTAATATTTCTCTTTTAAAATTCTGAGCAGTGGCGGCCCGTCAGGAATGGCAGGGTACTCAGTGCCCACCCAATTATCTAAAAGCACCAAGGCCAAGTGGTAGTTACTCATAAAATTTTCCCACTAATTAATTTTAATACAAAAATTATAAAATTAAAAAGGTATTTTTATTTATATCTTTAATATCTTACTACATATTAACCCGCCTCCGCATGGTCACATATAAATCCGCTTATTCTTAATACCGGGTCGCTTGCCATTTATGTTTTATGCGCATGAGCCTAAACTCTAACCACTAGTAACCAAGGTGGGCAGCGGACATTGAAATTGTGTTATACTTCGTCTAAGCATATGTTGGCCATTCTCTTCGATCTTACACCTGTAATACGTACCAAAACGGGACATATGTCTCTGTCTTGCGTCTTTAGGCGATTTATATCTAGGAAGGGCATGCCACGCCTAAAGAAAACTTAATAAACTTATAAATAAAGAATATTGAATAAAATATGTTTACTCACTTTAAACTATAAGTTGGCCCGGCAAAGTAAGGAAACACCGAGCTATCCCAGTTTAAATGAGTGCTAGCTTAATAAAATTAAACTACTAAAACAAATAATAATATAATAATAATAATAAAAGTTATTTATTGATTGCATTAATATACAATGTAATATAATACAATCAAAAGGCCATCGACCTAAGTCCTTCAGCCAAGGAGATAATAATATTAAATTTAACATTTTGTATAAAAAATATGGTGGGAAACAAAAGGTTGATTACATAGATAAATTGTAAAAAAAAAAAAAAAAAAAATCCAATGTGAGACGTAGTGCTTCAGTACTCCTGCGACATCAACATCATCTGGTCAAAAATTGGTCTTTCCGGATATGCGAATCTGGGTGTATTGTTGTTGCGAGCGATTATTAGAGGTTGCATTACTTCGATATTGTAGTTTCTCTGTGCAAATTTTTCGTTGAGAAGTTGTATTCTCTCCTCGATAGGCAGTATTCAAAACAAATAATTAACCAGTTAAACTAATTTCATAAGTTGACATGGCACTCTAAATTTTAACCCTCAAAAGGTTTCACAACGGAATACCCAAACTGGGAAGACATACAAAAAGCTTTCGGCGCGTACCGGATTTTCTATTGTTTCTGAACAACCTTAAATGTTGCTAGCGAGCACACACTAATTAAGCCACTATGTATGCCTATTGGGGCATCGAAATTGTCAACAAATCTAGTCACTGTGGCCAATGTCTACAACTAACATGAAAGCGGTCAAATTGTTTACCGATCTCACTCAGGAAGGAAAAATCCATCACGAAACTAGTTCTTTAACAACACTAAAATTATTGTTCTCCACGCGCGTAGCCCTTTGAGCTACCACAACTAGTACATAAAATAAAAAACTTACAGTTTCATTGCTGGACACATGAAAGTCAATGAACGTATGGCACTCAACAAAAATGAACGTACAAACCAGATAATTAAAATCACCAACAATCATGGATGGCATCAAAGCAACTAATTCAGATTAATCGTCACCATAAAAAGACTTTAAATATTCTTGCTTAAACAACTTGATTACCACTTAATTATACCGGAGAGGTCAAATTCACTTCTCTCGTGGTATATATTGGCTCTAAGCCGATCCTCGACTGCCTAAAACCAACGAAAATTTACCTGCACGAAGTAAACAACACCCCCTGTCCCCACCTGCAACGAGTGAAATGTCAAACGACCAAACTACCCGCTCGAAGGTAAAATTTTAGGACCATATAAAAACAATTTTGTAAATACACGAATATTAAACAGGCTGTTATTTAATTTAGTACTGAGTGTTCTTTTAAAACGTGACTTACAACACAAATTAATTTATCTGAAATTTGAAATGTCCGCCATTTTGTACCGTTGAGTCCGAAATGGGTCATTTTTTTTTTCAAAATGTTGTTCTGGATGCCAGCTTTCCGATGACATTGAAAAAAAATTCTTTTAAAGTCATTTTGGTCACTTTTTGGCATTTATTTATAAACCATATTACAATAGATTTTCTCGGCCATTTAAATATCATTCATCTGTGATAAATTTTATGAAGAATGATTTGGTAAATAATATCGGCAAATAATATTGTGCCTTTTTATGAAAAATAATTACAACTCCCAATTCACAAAATGTGTATTGTTTTTCAAAGCCCTTGCTCTGAGACCACAATAACGGAAGAAAATGATTTTTAAAGTGTTTATTGTTTATATTGCTGGTGTTTGTTAACAATGCAAAAAAAATTTCAATTTTATTTTGAGAAAACTGTATAGGCAGTGAAGAATTATTTCAGATTCGTGTTCTACCACCCAAAAATTAGCGAAGATATAGGGCTTTTAAAAAATTATCTAAAAACTTAATAGTTCTAAGAACGCTGGCAAGGATGCATTTATTAGCAAGCAGTTTAATGTTTGTTCGTTTGTTAAAAGAAACTAAACAGTGCCAATCAATAACACCCGGCGAAACACATTTAAAATATAACTATGCACTTAAGACTCACCTTGTATCTTTAATACTGAGGAAAAGGGAAAAATTAACCCCAAATAGCTATAGATAGAGAAAGATAAAGGCTTAAGCATGATAATACTACTATAATGCCAAGGATGAATATTTTAAATACATACACTAGATAGTTATATGCTCTTTTTTGAAAGAACATCAAAGATATAAGAAGTTTCACTCTTAAAAAATAATTAAGACAATTGTATGAGTAACATAACCTCAAATATTAAATTTCTGAAAGTTTGTACTTATTTTTAATGTTTTCATTCACATTTCTAGATTGGTACCTGTGAGTTATGAACTCTCTTGGATAGGATGCATATAATGTTTTTATATCATTGATTTTTTTTAATATATTGATATTTACAGGTTGAAAATCCAACTTATAATTAGTGGTCTATTTTTAATATTCAATGATATAAAAAAATGACATGAATCCTATCGGAGAGAGCTCATTAATGTTACACAGGCACCAATCTAGATATGCGAATAAAAAGATGAAAAACGAGTATAAATGTACAAAAATGTAATATTTGAGGTTATGTTAGTCATACAATACACGCGTCCTCTATAATAACAATAAAAGTATTTCATTGAATTGACACCAACAGGCCATTGACAAAGATCTTTCTTAAGATACAATTACTAAACGTCAGATATAAGAACAATTTAGTTTTTGAACATTTATAACCAAAAAAAATGAAAAACGATCCTAATGTCTTTATTTTGGTCTTTCGGTGTGGAAACTTCATCTCTACCATTATTACTGCAAAAAAATAAAACTAATCCCAGTCAGAATCTTAAAGATATAAAATCAATATCCATAAAACTTTTATGGATACTAGTTTTAATACTGCTTAATAAAATTTCTTAGGTATAAAGTTTTGTTCTGTACTTACTTCCCATACTTCGTTGGTCATCATCAGTACAAAGTGATCCGTTTGGTTTCATATTATTAATGGTGTTACTTCTTCCCCCATACAGTCTGTTTGGTACATCGCAGTTGACGGGACTTGTAACTTTATAATCTGGAAAATCGGTCAATTAAACATTCATCATAAACTATAAGAGAGATGCGCCCACCAAATTTTCTACGCAACCGCAACCCAACCAAATACTCGTTCTTCTTTATAGGTATAGTTATAACTATGAGGTTAAGTATATTGTTACGCATTACGACCCTTAGGAGCTATAGCTGATGATAGATATATAAGGAGAAATTCATGATGGGGCAGGAAGTCTTTAATAAAAAGTAAGGTTAGAAAATATGAAGTGATATAAAGTGAACAGACGAGTGTAAATATCAAGTAATAAACATTGTTAAAGGTTATTTTAGTCAGTAAAAGTGTACCTTAGTTAATAAAAGTATTGTGAAGTTTTTAGTAAGTAAGCTACTCAATAGGGCATTAGTGTTCATCTCGTTATAATTTTTGGAACCCACGGATTTAAGGGCGATTTCCTAGGGGTGGAAACAAGTGACAATATACTACATATATGTATATAGTAATAAAATTCTGAATACATATTTAATTTAATTTTACTTTAATATTTTTTATACATATATCAGTCTATAGAGTGTTTTCGAAATACATCCATATATTCAGAGATATGAATACTTACTGATATACCGGGTGGCCACGAGTCAATGTATGCCCCAAATATTTTGGTTTGTTTTTGTATTTAAAAATTTGGTTTTTGGTACACATAAATTAGACAATAATAAGCTACTTTTAGACTAACAGGAATGAAAATATCACTTCCGGTTGAACCTGAAGTGACATCAAACTTTTTTTTCTTAAATGGAATGACTATATTTTTTTTATGGTTTCTCATTAAGCATAAATTTTTAAGTGCAACAGTTTTTTCAGATGTAAAAAATTCCAAAAAATAAGTGAGATACGAACAATTTTTAATGCGATGTAAGAAAATTACTAAGTAGGCTATGGAAATTATTAGTAAGGTTGTAGACTTGTCTGTAAAGAAGAAAATGGTTGTTTGAATTACTGATAGGTACCAGTATATTTAGTTTTTTTTTCAAAATAACGGAATTTCGTTTTCATTTCCGTAGGGGTCCTATTGAATTTTTTTAATGGAACTGTGCTATTTCTTTTATTAATCATCTATAATTTTTTCGCCATTAATAATTTCTTAACGATATCCTTCGTAATAATAGAAGTATATTTAAAAAGTAAGTGCCAACAATCATTTGAATAAAGTACCTATCTACATTTAAATCCGAAATTGCAGATAGCCATGAAAATGACAGACATTCGCAACAATTGAATTAGTCTTTCTTGACTTACTCACTAATTTTCTGAAGCAAGTGTATTAGTTGTTATAAACAAGAAAATTAATATAAAATGGCTGCAAATTATTCAAGAGATGAAAAAGTTGACATGATCATTATTTATGGAGACTCGACGTAATGCAACTAGAGCACAACGTCTGTAAGGACGGAGATATCCAGAAAGAAGACAACCTCCGAGAAACTATTTCGCCCGGTTGGAGAAACAATTTAGAACTGAACCTAATGTAGAAATTGAAGAAAGATTTATTGTGGATGAAGAAACGGAAATTAATGTATTAGCTTTAGCGCATGTTGACCCAACCATTTCGATAAGACAAATTGAACATGAATTACCAGTTTCCAAAGAATCAGCCAGAAAAATTTAAAAAAACACGGCTATCGTTCTTATAAATATCAATTGCATCAATTTTTGTATGAGAATGATTATCAACGAAAAATAACCTTTTGTAATTGGTTACAGTTATGCCAATTAAGAAATGAGAATTTTATCAAAAACATTTTGTTCACTGATGAATCAAGATTTACAAACCTTAGGGTATTTAATCGAAACAACACTCGATATTGGGCAATTGATAATCCTCACATTATGAGACAGGGGCGGTTTCAGGAGCGGTTTGGCTTCAATGTTTGGTTAGGCGTACTGGGCAACCATATCATAGGTCCAATAATTTTTAACGAAACTCTAACTGGACCAAGATATCTAGAATTTCTCCAAAATATAATAGTTCCAAAGATTAATCAAATTCCCAATACCAATATTGACGAGGTTTACTTCCAACAAGACGGAGCTGGACCACACAATGCTATTATCGTTAGGGATTACTTAAATCAATTATTTCCAGATAGTTGAATTGGGATCCATGGTCCAGTCAGATGGCCTCCAAGGCCCGACTTAACCAAACTCGATTTTTTTATTTGGGCGCATTTGAAAAATAGAGTCTACATGACTGCTCCAACCACAAGGCAAGATCTGGAAGAATGAGTTCGACACGAAATTGCACAAATACCACCTCAACAATTACAGAATGTTAGACGTGCAACGATAAGTCGCGCTACTCTGTGTATTAATCATAACGGTGAACAGTTTGAACAAGTTTTATAATGGTTTATTATAATTTAGGTTTTAAATAGTTTTGTTATTCTTGGTAATTTATTCATGGTTGTAACGTTATACCTATTAAAATTATTTCTTGTTTAATTTGTGTTTACTTTCTAAAAATACTTCTATTATTACAAAGGATATCGTTAAGAAATGATTAATGGCGAAAAAATTATAGTTTATGAATCATTATTTCTGGTTAATAAAAAAAATTCCATAGGACCCCTACGGAAATGAAAATGAAATTCCGTTTTTTTGAAAAAAAAAAAAACTAAAAATACTGGTACCTATCAGTAATTCAAACAACTATTTTCTGCTTTATAGACAAGTCTACAACCTTACTAATAATATCCATAGCTTACTTAGTAATTTTTTTACATCGTATTCATCTGACGCGGTCATTTTAAAAAAATTAAAAAATTGTTCGTATCTCACTTATTTTTTGGAAAATTTTACATCTGAAAAAACTGTTGCACTTAAAAATTTATGCTTCATGAGAAACCATAAAAAAATATAGTCATTCCATTTAAGAAAAAAGTTGATGTCACTTCCGGTTCAACCGAAGTGATATTTTCATTCCCGTTAGTCCAAAAGTAGCATATTATTGTTTAATTTATTTGTACCAAAAACCAAATTTTTAAATACAAAAACAACCAAAATATTGGGGGCATACATTGACTCGTGGTATACAAAATACTTATTTATCAAAATGCCCAAAAATAATCAAGAAAATAAGTTTTGAATATTGCAAACAATTATTGACTATGTCCATATACTCTCTTCATCTTGCGGCCTTTTTAGCCACTGATCTTGCTAAGTGCCATCAACAGTGAACAAATATTGTGCTTCGATATGGTGCGGCTAGGGAAAATGCACGTCAGACTCCTATACTTTACCAACAATGGTTGTATAATATTTAAGATACTATGGATATATGCTACCATTTACTATAACGAAATAATATATCAACTTTGGCTGTGTTCATTTTCAGTTTTATATACAATTATATGATTTTATGCAGACTTGGCGATGCAGTAACCAAACTCAATAACTTACATTGTAGGGGACAAAATTGCTGGGATAAAGGCGGGCCAAATTTTTTTCTTTTTCTTGACTTTTTTGATCCGTAAATTTAAGAAATGGCATGGTCTTCATCTTATATATGGACTCAGATTAATATAAATATTGGCATGTTTGAAAAACACCCTGTATATATCGGATTGTACGGCTTTCACAGTTCCAAGGAACCTGTTATTGCAAGTGGTACTGATAGTAAGGCCCTGAGAGCTGGCGTCACAGAAATTTGTATTATTTGTAGATGGACAGATGTGCCTTAATGGGTTGTCGATGATCCATTGAATACCAGCCCATCAGTCAGCCGGGCTAGGAGCGGTGCGTTGAGCAGCGAGCAATAACTTACGTGCAGTACCTGTCACAAATGTCAAAAAAGCCGTTTTTGATTCTCTCGTGCCGCACCGGATTTCTGATTCTGCCGTTGCAATTTTCGACACTGACAAAATACCAATCTTTCTTTTTCCGTAGAGACATCAGACAATCCTTCACTCGATATATTTATTTAGATATTAATGTTTGAAAATTCCAAGTTTTCAGTTCTTTGTCGCTAAAGGACAAACTCCTTATAGCGTTTGAACCAAAGTTTAGACAAGCTCTCAATTGCTGTGGTGGCGAAAGAAATGCTTCGCATGCACAAGATCTGGGCTTCAAATCCTATGGGAATAATTTTTTTAACTTTCCTTTGACATTTTCGACCTTAACCTACTGATCAGATATTACCTATATATCACACCTATAAATAGTTTTCGATTTTGATGCTTCTAAATATTTTTAAATGATATGTTTGCTTAATCAAATAAAAAATTTGTATTTTCAGCTCTTCGTCGCTACAGGAGGAAAAATTGCTTATAGCTTTTCAACCAAAGTTTAGACACGCATTATAGGCGTGATATTTAAGAAATATCTGAGCAACAGATTAAGGCCGAAAATGTAAAAAAAAAGTTAACAAAACGTTTTCCGGTAGGATTCAAACTGCGGACTTTGTGCATGCAAAGTATTCCTTTCCCCACCACACCAACTGAGAGCTTGTTTAAACGACGAAAAGCTGAAAACATGGAATTTTCAAACATCAATATCTAAATAAATATGCAGAGTGAAGTACCGTGTCTCTACGGAAAAAAAATATTGGCATTTTGTCAGTATCGTAAATTGCGACGCAAAATCGGAAATTTGGCTCCACACGAGAGAATCCAAAACGGCTTCTTTGACCTTTGGGGCAGGTAATGCTTTAAAAACATAACATTATTATTCTAAAAACTTTGTTGTAAGTCTAATACGTAAGCCTTGAGCGCCACTGAGCCAGTTGATTTGAATTTATCCTTTTATTACAACAATAAATAGCTACATAACACATATATTAAATATTACTCACCATTTTTAATTTTGGGCTTGTCATTCAATGCAGAAGCCAAGTGCATCTGCTCAGCCCACGTGGACTTCTCCGAATCACAGTGATTACCGATGCAGCCTTGAGGGGTACTTCGATTAAGATTCCTGACATAATCAGGAGGAACATTTTCCAGTTCATCACCTGCCGATCCATAACTTCTAAGAGTGTCCAAGTTATTCAACATCACTGTGGCGTTGCAGTTATATATAGGATCATTCTGGGAACTTGGAGTATATGAAACTGGTCTGGGTGGGCAGATAGGCATATCGCGCTGGTTGACTTCGAGGTTGCTGAGTTTCGAACCTCGTTTGAACTCTGACATTTCATGAGGTCTTGTCGAGTTCAGTACAATGTGGTCCTTCAGGTTCTCGTTATTGATCATATTACGTCTCCTTCTGGCACGTTTGAAGTAACATCTGCACGAGATGCATATAATTATGAATAAAAGCAGGACTGCTGCTCCAATGCCGAAGTATATAAGCTCCTCCCATGTGATATTGTAAAAGGTTGTAGAAATCGGCGTGTTGTATATCAAGTTAGAACAGTAAGTGCCAGTTACGTTTGACGGACAAATGCAGTGGAAGGAACCAATTTCGTTAATACAAGTACCACCATTTTGACATGGAGACGATTCGCATTCATTCAGGTCATATTCGCAGTACTCCCCAGCAAATGATCGACACTTGCATAAAGGACCTTCATCACCTTCCTCGCAAACTCCACCATGCTTACAGGGGTTAGGAGCGCAATATCGACCATATTCGCACCTTTTACCGCTAAGGCGTAAAACACATTCGCAAACAAAGTCACCGGCTATAGTTGGGGTGCATTTTCCTCCATACAGACAAGGGGCAGAGGCACATGGGTCGGTATCTAGCTCACATAGAGTTCCCTTGTATCTAGCGTGGCATTCACAATCGTATCCATTCTTAGTTTCTCGGCAAGTGCCACCGTTCATACAGGGCTGAGAGCCGCAAGGGCCAGGCGGGATTAAAACACTGCTTGTATCACAACTGAACTCTACATTAGCAAATCTCTTCAGAACTACCACCGAGTTCTCACCAGACTTATGCAGAGGAACGGATACACGGGATATTCTTATGTCGTCCATGCAGCCTGAAAAGCCACGCTGAACATCCTCAAAGCCTAGGATAGATGGGTGTTGATGTACCTCGGCACCTAAATACATTTCGTCACTCTGAAGGTTGAGTATGTCGCTGATGCCAGGTGCTGAACCTTGTGCAGTGTAAGTACCATCTATCGTGATTTTTGCGTTGTTACGGTCCCTTTCCAATTTTATTTCATGCCAGCTGCCGTCAGATACGTAGACATCTGATACACGGACTATTCCCTCTCCACTGCCAAGTTCAAAACGGTATTGTACACCACCATTTACAATCTACAAAATAATAATAATTTAATTAATCCAATCATTTTAAAGTCCAGTGAAATTAGCATTTGACCGGGAGAAAATTAGCAAAAATTTGAATTTTTGACATTCTTTGAAGTGTCCCAAACCCAAATCCACAAAAATCCCAACATGGCTACTCAACATATTGAAGGTCAAAGTTTTTTGCAAATATCTTGCGTCCTATGCATCGGATGCCCATGAGATCAATGTGAAAGTTGTAGAGAATTAAATTATCTACAAGTTGTCTTTTTTATTTTTTTGGATTTTTGTGGATTTGGGTTTTAGGCCAGTTGTCAGGGGTTTTAAGGCATCACTAAATGTTATACGGCTGAATTTTTCAGGATAAGTATATTTTCGGTGTATGATACGATAAAAAAAAAGTTTACAGCTGTAAAGTGCTGGCGACCCCTAAAAGGATCGAAAATATTGGCTGAAATTCGGTATTTGGCCACTAACTCGAAAAATAAAAAAATATCAAAAAACTAATACCAGTAGTCGGTAAAGGGGGAAATATCACATCAAAAATGTATATGAAGCCTTTCTATATGATAAAAAATGGCTTCAGATTTGTTTAACGCACGAGAATGGAATGTGCCAACACATAAGTACAGCATGCGAAGTGTGCGCGGTCTCAGACGTGCTACACTAAATTTGTTGTAACTTTTGAACTAATTATGTATTGGTGCAATATCGGTGCTACTAAGGAAGTATCCCTATCTATTACCTAAACATATAAATTTAAATATTGAAATACAAACCTCCAAAATATTATAATCCACCTTTCCAGCGGCGTACATCAAATTTCCAGTGGGTTGCACAGTCCTTATCCTTAAACTCAGACTCAACTGATCCTCAATAGATTTCTTATTAATAATCCTATATTGGGAATAGCTTTTTCCACTGAACGAAATAGGATTTCTAGCAATGTAACAATTCTGATCATGACATTTGGAAATGTCCACGTCACAAGTGGGTCCAGCGTACCCCTCCGGACACTGACATGAATAGCCTACTTGAGATGCATCTGGAATGCATATTTTGTAGGTAGGACACGGTTCTCTGGCACATTCGTTAACAATAGTATCACATCGTTCCCCACCATAGCCTTCCTTACATATGCACTCCAATTTCTGAAGATGCCTCGCCGATACAAAACTAGTAACATCGGTAGAAACCGGTTCGATAATAGACGTATCGAGTACATAGTGGTCTTGGCAAACACCATATAGACAATACTTGTTGTTGCATTTCAACCTTATTATTTCTTCAACAACTAATTTCGTGCTCTCCTCAAGTTCTTCTAGATTATCATTGAGGGCTTTACGAATCGTATCCGAAGAGTAAAAACCCTCATCAGGTTTTCTGACAGTAAAAAGCACATCTAAGTCCTTGTTGATGTAACGTTTAGCTCTTAGCAAATCTTCATCGCTAGAGGGTTGGACGCTGATAATAATAACATCCTTCAGCCTACAGTTCATTGCATTTCGAACAGCTCTTACAAAGCCTTTCCTGTGACTTAAAACGAACGACTCTGGTCTAACATCACGGAATCTTATCCCAACTGAATTTTCAAGCATGTCCTCTGTTAATATCTCGATGTTCACTTTAACGATAGTGTGAGTGTAAAATTTTCCATCTGTTACAGACACGTTTAGGCGATAATCTCCAACATCAAGACGAGGTAGGGCAGTTAATGTACCGTCTGTTCGATTTATTTGAAATAGTTCATGTGTTGGATAAGAAATACCAGTTGTAGGCGATAGAGAGTAAGTCAGCGTATCGTACTGATCCTGATCGTTTGCGTGGACTTTCCCAATAATTCCACCTGGATATTCATCTAAGTACGAATTAATGTTTATTTCGAGTGGTGTTATTATTGGTGGATATTGCGACTCTTCTGTAACTTTAACAACAACCCAAGCATCAGAATATAGAGGGGGACTGCCATTGTCAAAAACTCGAATTTGCAACAAGTACGTGTCCCTGATTTTGTGGTTGAATTTGGATGCAGTCCTCAGTACGCCATCTTGGTCTAGCCTAAAGCTGTTTCCGTCATTTCCAACACGAAAATCGAAGGTATATGGGAGTGTATTTGGGGCAGTATCCGCGTCTGTTATGGCAAATTTGAGTATCGGGTATCCTAGAGGTTTGTCCTCCTAGAAACGAACACATAGTCAGGTGTCGTTGATCACTAGTGGGTTAGGGTCTTACCTGAATGACTGCTGTGTAGTTTGACTGGGAAAACAAGGGTGGATTATCATTAGCATCGGAGATTTCTAGATTCAGCAAAGTTTGACGGGAGAGTACAGGCAAGCCGTTATCCTTCGCAAGGATTTCTAGAACGTAGCTTGATATAGTTTCGCGGTCCAGTTCGCCAGCTACCGATACATAACCTGATTTTTCGTCTATGGCAAATTGATTTAGATTGTCGCCCCTTACAATGGAATATGAAACTTCGCCATTCTTGTCGCTGTCTAAATCAGTTGCAATAATCTAAAAAGAGAGTGATTCAATCAACTTCTTATTTTTTTTCCAATACAACTAATTGTGGTACTTTTTTTTAGGTTGAGGAGCCAAAAACATTTCATTTTGTCATTGCTGTTTTTATGTAAATTAGCTAGGTTGCTAGTTACATTGTTTTTCATTATTTTTTATTTTTACCGAATACCAAAAACAAACTTAATAAAGTAAAATGGATTCCACATTGGTTAGTTCTATTGATACACCCCATGCTGGCCGCCATGTGAGGTCACCAACGCCAAATCCATATCCGTACTTCAGAATTCCTGGCCGGATTGTAAACATTCTCGTTATTGCAATTTACGAAGTGAGTTAAGACCTCACCATATAAATTGGGTGTTGTCAGATTTCATCTAGTATTATCCCAGTGTAATTAAAACTAAAGTATCAATGAGTACTCCTTATGATAAGTTACTACTACAAATGTTTTAATAATCTCACATTATTAATGATTTTTTTGTTTAGAGGCAATTCTGAAGGAAAGTATTAAAGTTTAACGAAAATATAATACATTTGGCAACATCTCGTAAAATAACAACTAACAATGCAGCAGTTGGTATCCCTAGCTTGGATCTAGCCAACCTAAAATAAGTTGACCTGTTGTGGCGACCATGCATGTTGGCATAAAAATGTAGCTTGAAAAATGTGCGTTGTAAAGTACAGTTTACTTTATGGAGTTCGTGATGCCAATTTTAATACAAAAATTTGACTAAAAATACAACTTCACATCTAACCAACTAGATACTTTTCTAAACGTCAATAAAAAGGAAGAATAAAATCACAGAAAGAAAAAAGTCATAACTGTCGTATTGTGGTGCCAAATAGACAATGGCATATGGACAAAATAAATGATGTGTACCAAGTAAGAATGTTTCTATATATATTTATAGGCTATAGGGCGTGTATGTATGACTAACATAACCTCAAATATTACATTTTTGTAAATTTATGCTCATTTTTAATGTTTTTATTCACATTTCTAGATTGGTACCTGTGTAACAATAATGAACTCTCTCGGATAGAATTTATTTAAATTATTGAATATTAAAAATAAGTCACTAATTATAGGTTAGATTTCCAACCTGTAAATATCACTATATTTTTAAAAATCAATAACTTTTAAAAAGTATTTGCATCCTATCCGAGAGAGTTCATTAATGTTGCACAGGTACAAATCTAGAAATACGAATAAAAACATTAAAAATGAGTATAAACTTACAAAAATGTAATATTTGAGGTTATGTTAGTCATACAATGTACGCGCCGTTTAGACCATGTTCGATTGACGTCATGCTGGTGGCATGCAGGACACACAACTCATTGTTTTGTTTTCTAGTGATGGGTAAAAGCTGTTATTTTTATAAACAGGTTTAAATTGCTTCTGCTAGCGACTCATCTCTAATTGTTTTCATATGCTTTCCTCTGTGATCGGATGAGGTAAGTGTGCCCTCTAGACTGTGTCAAATAAGGTGTTAAAATCAGGTGATCGAAAATGGTCAATTAACTATGTACAATGTAATTATTGCTTTAAAGGGTTTTTATTATTTCATCCGTTAGTTGGTCACCTAATAATGATAAAATCATAAAATGCTATTAAAGTTTGGGGTATATTTTTGAGAACGGAGTGAAAGGGATGGTTTTTTGGTTCCTTTAATATAACTCAAATACTAAGTGGAATTCGAAAAAATTACAAGAGTACTTTCTTGTGGAAAATGGAATTTCCCATTGAAGTAGCTATTTGCGACCTTGAAGAACCCATTTTTTATATGTAATATAAGCATAAACAAATCATCTGCAAACATTGCAAAAGATGGTGATTTTTTTACTTCCCTCGCATACCGAAGGGAAGTATTGTATTCGAAAAAAAATCACCCTCCGAGATTTTTTCGGATTCTGACGTTTCAGATCACGGAGATTACGAAAATATAGGTTTTTCAATTCCGTCTGTCTGTGTGTCTGTCTGTCGGTGCATTAACTAAAAAACTACTTGACGGAGAGCAGTCAAATTTGGTAACTAGTTGACCCTACTGTCAGCGAAGAAATCGTTAAACTTTCACTGGAAAATATACAGGGTGGACCGTCTAAACGGAATAAATAGTGAAAAAAATTTTTTTTGCTCAAATTTAAAATTTCCACGTTTCATGACACGCTAACCTATTTCAGAAAAAAAATTTTTTTTAACTTTTTCCCCAACATTTTTACCACTAAAATAGATGAAGAAAATTTTTTCTTTGTTCAAATTTAAAATTTCCACGTTTCATAGCAACCTATTTAAAAAAAAAATTTTGTTTGAAAATATTTTTCAAACATTTTTTACCACTAAAATAGATGAAATTTTTTTTGTTCAAATTTAAAATTTCTACATTTCCATGGCATTCTAAACGTATTAAAACAAATTCAAAAATTTTTCTGAAATTTTTTTAAATTTTTTTACTTACTATAGAATGGATGAAAATATTGGAAATTTTTTTTTTTTGCTCAAAGTTAAAATGTCCACGTTTCATGACATTCTAAACCTAATTCTGAAGAAAAAAGATTTTAAAAATTTTTAACCAACATTTTTGAAAAATAAAAAAAAAATGAAATTTTTCAACCACCACTATACTTCCACTCCACTACGTGAATGTGGAATTGAAAATGTGTCAGATGGCAATAATATTTGACATATGCTATTATACTTTTATTGAAAAATTACAGGGTGGTCATCCCCAAAAATAATTCATGGTGGACATTTGTAAAGATATTTGCGCAAGCCTTCCATATTTGGCACCTGTTATTTAGTATTGAACTTTTGCTGTTGGATGAGTACTCTGTATATTTTTTTGACGAAAACTTACCAGGTCTTCTTTGTACTAATAGCGATAACTATATTCCGATTATTATTTTCAATGTCATTTCGTAATTATTAATTTTTTAGAGTGACAAATAAAGAGGGAAGTTCAGTGTAAATACTTTTACCGATTTCGTTTATATATATTTTTGTTTACAACTTTTTTCTGAGCAGAGTTAGGTATAGGGATTGCTTCAGTAAACATAAAATAGAGATTTCAACCATTACAATAAGCTTTAGAAAAAGGTCTTACGATGAAAATTAACCGAGATATAGCCGTTCATAGTTGGGCATCGGGTGACCATAACTAACGGATGAAAGAATAGAAACCCTTTAACGCAATTGTTTCTTACTAAATCACAGTCAATAACCTATTAAGACACTTAATATTAATGAAATTTTTCAAAATAATTTAGCCACACTTTAATACCTATAAGTAACTGACAAGACGCTTACCTGTAATATTTTATCACCAATTTGAGCATCCTCCCTGATTCTAGCGCTGTAGGACAACTGCGTGAAAATCGGGGCGTTATCATTGCAGTCGGTTACAGTGATGTTGACTGTAGCTACGTTGCTCAATGGAGGTGTTCCTCCATCAATGGCTTGAATTGTGAGGAAATAATCCTTGGCCCGTTCGAAATCCAGCATGTCTGCTATAGTTATAACCCCAGTTTTATTATTAATAGTAAACTTCTTATGTTCGTTGCCTCCTATAATCGAGTAGTAGACTTCGGCATTTGCACCGATATCTTTGGACGTTGCTAAAACTCTGACTACTTCAGTTCCGATGGCGTCAATCTCGGGAACGGTAGCGAAGTAGTATTTTGTTTCAAACTCAGGTGGGTTGTCGTTAATATCTTGAACGTTCACGATTAAATGTGCGGTGCTAGACAACTGAGGAGTACCTTGGTCCACTGCTTGTATAGTTAAATTATACATAGCTCTAAGTTCTCTGTCAAGAGGCTTAGCTAAAGTTATTATACCACTATCCGAAGCCATAACAAAGTGATCGTTGAACGAATCTATAAAAGAGTACTTGATTTTTCTATTTATTCCAATGTCGGCATCTGTAGCATGAATTTTGGTAACTAACGTTCCTATTTCTACGTCTTCCGGCAAAGCAACGGAGTAATAGGGTAATGAAAATAGTGGTGCATTATCATTCAAGTCTGATATAATAAGTTCGATTTGCGATGAACACTCCCAGCTGGTAAACTCCCTATCATGCACATGAGCAGTAAGTATGTATTTCGATTGTTTTTCTCTGTCCAGATGAGTGATTGTCTTTAAGTGACCCGCATCTTTGTCCAGCAAAAAGTTTTCAGAACCTTCGCCTGTGAGAATATACCTCAGCTTAGAATGTTCGGGGCCATCTATATCTGTTGCCAGTACGGAAAGTACAAATGATCCAGGCAGGATACCTTCAGACAAAACTTGTCGGTATCGATATTTGAGGCAATATGGTGGATTATCATTAACATCCAATACTGTGATGGCCACCTTGGTAACATCAGTGAACAGTCCATCACTAACAATAATTTCTAGGTTGTAATTTCCGACCTTTTCCCTGTCTAAAGATTTAGCAACAAACACTTCTCCTGTCGGTCGAATTTGGAACTGCAAACTGGGATCCCCCGACGTTATATAAAAGTTCACGGGCGTGGAAATATCACTATCCGCATCCTTTGTATCCAGCGTTAAAAGCACAGTACCTGGTAAGGCATCTTCCATTACCGAGCTCTCATACAAACTCTTCTTAAAAAGAGTAGGACTGTCGTTATAATCCTTAAGTCTTATTATAACGGTAGTCCGTGCCGAGTGTTTTGGCGCACCGTTATCAGTTGCGGTTACATAAAATTTATATTCAGCTTTCGTTTCTTTATCTAATTTCGCAATAGTGCTTATCCAGCCGCTTTGTGTGTCGATCGCAAAGAAATTTGCTGTATCTCCTATATCGGAACCAAAATTGTATCTAACCTCACCATTGCTGCCTTGATCTTGGTCGTGAGCAATCACTGAGAAGAATTAATTAATATTAGATTCAGGAACAACGCTTTATATGAATTTCATGACAAATCTAACCTCACTTTTCGACATTGTTATTTGACAGACAAGGTTACATGTTGTGGAAGGCCAAACTGACAAAAAGTGAGGTTAAAGTCACCTGAAAAATTTCTCATTGGTTATTTGACTTTTATTATCACAAATTACCTTTCAAAACTGATGTGCCTTCTTCAACATTCTCAGCCAAATTCAAAAGGTAGGTGTTACTTTCAAATGTCGGAGCATGATCATTCTCGTCTTGAACTTGTAATGTAATTTCCGCCAGAGCTGTTAAAGGTGGGCTGGAATCTGTTAAGGCTAGAACTCCTATGAGATGCGACGACTGAGCTTCAAAATTCAAGGGCTTAGCTAATGATATTTGGCCTTGACCGTCTATGTGAAACTGTGGGCTGTCCTCAAAATCGGAAATAATTTCGAAATTTACAGATACGTTTGATACGATTTTCAGACGTGTTATTATCGTGCCTAGAATTTAAAAAGAGTAAGAGCCAGTCATACATAAACTGCAGTAAATAAATACCTGTGGCAGAATTCTCGGATAGGAAGAATTTCCCGTCTTTCCTTTCGAACACTGGTGGAAAGTCGTTTGGTCCCATAATTAAAATATTCACGGGAATATCTGCATGTTTCTCCGGCTTTCCCTTATCAGTAGCTCTCACAAAAAACTGAAAAACCTCACCCACTGAAAGAAAAAAACATTAGATTAAAATGCTTCTTGCATCTATAGAACACATCTTACCCCAAGAATACACATTTTTTAGAAGAAACAAATCTCCAGTGTTTGGGTTTATACCAAAAATACTCGCAACATCTACGGATTTCTTCTCGTATATCGAATATTCTATTTGGGCATTGATTCCTTCATCGGCATCAATAGCCTTCACTCTAGCAAAACTCGTAGCAGTTGTTAGATTGGAGTGAATGCTGACCTTATACTCTTTCAATAAGAATTTTGGGGAATTATCGTTTTCATCTAAAACTCGCACACGTACAGTTAGGAAATCGGACAATCCCCCACCGTCAGTCGCAATTACTGGTATCTCATACATTCGTTTCTTCTCTCTGTCCAGCCTGGTCTTGGTTGTAATCTTTCCAGAGTTTTTATCGATGGCAAATACCTCATTTAACAAGTCAGAGTGAATGCTGTATGTTATAGTTCCAAACTCACCCATGTCTTCATCCGTTGCATTAACTGTAGTAACGGGAAGACCTGGTAAACGGTTCTCGGATATCTGTACATCCCTGATGATATCTTGGAAGTGAGGTGCATGGAGATTGGCTGGCAGTAGCTCTACTTTTAACCTTGCAAAATTTGTGTACACTCCATCAGACACGGAGACATTTAATAGCATGATAAGTTGATTACCGAAGTTTGCCAAATTGGTTAAAGTGATTATACCAGTGTTAGGATCCATTGAAAATGTTTGTTGTTCATTTCCTGCCACGATGGTGTAACGCAAGCTGTGTTGGTCCACCTCGTCAAGGTCGCTTGCCTTGACTATGGTTACAAACTGGTCTCGTTTAGAACTTATAGATAGGCTACAGGAATAAGATGACTGTTCGAATTTCGGAGGGTTGTCATTCATATCCAAAACTAATAAATAAAAAATTATTATTATTATTATTATTACATGCAAGTAAAGAATCGTTATCAAATCATACCATGATGTATATGAAGTTTGGTTCTGGAGATGCTTGTAAGTAATAGTGCACACTTGATTTAAAAAAAAAACTGGTACACTTTCTTTTAGCTATGTAAATCATTCGTTCTTTGATTGATAATAATAATTTTACAAATCCCGCTTTGACGTTAATCAGTGGCGTCATTATTACAAATGGTTCGACATCTAACAGATATTCAAAAATTCTGAATTGTTTCTAAAATTGAAGATGGTTGGTCCATAAGAAGACTTGCTGCTGAATACAATGTGAGTAAAACCACGATAATGAGTCTTAAAAAACAATGGGAAACGAGCTAAACGGTATCCCGTAAAGTTGGTTCCGATAGGTCCAGAAAGAGTAATAATTAAGAAGATGAAAATCTTACAAATTACCTAAGAGAAAACCCTTTTCAAACTGCAGTAAATGCAATTTCAGAGACAAATTTTCCTGCTTTGGTACCTACTGCTTGCAGAAGAATAAAAATACAAAGCGACTTGAAGAGTTGTTCAGCAGCTAAAAAATACAAACTTTCAGAGGAAAAGATGCAGGTTAGAATTATTTTTGCACTCAACTATATAATCAATGATGAAATCTTCTGAGGACAAGTTGTCTTTTCTGACAAAAAGGTTTTTAAATCCTGTAACGATGGACATGTTCGCGTATATAGGCCTCCTTCCACTAGATACGACGAAAAATATACTTTCGATTCACAAATATCAGGAAGGTTTTCAGTCTATGTCTGGGCTTGGATGAGCCTAAATGGGTTAGATGTGTGTTGGAAGAGTGGTGATCATCTCAATTCCATTAAATATATTGAAATATTAGACAATATTATGTTGCCGTCAGTAATAGAGGTGTTTCTGGAAAATAATTTTATTTTCCAGCAAGACAATTCCTCCATACATACGGCCTATCGTGTCAGGCAATGGTTTCTTAATAAGAATAGTTGTTACTTAGTACATCAATTTAAATGCCTAAGCTATGGAATGTGCAAATTGGGAACAATGTAAAAATAATAATCTGGATCCAAAACTAATCTATACCTGTGATAAATGCACAAAAAATCACTGTAAGTCATGCTCCAAACTCTCAACAACTGAAATAAGAGTGTTAGAACTCAGCAACAGAAGACTTCGATACCATTGTCTTGATTGTTGTCAAGTGATCAATCAGACTGATAAAATAACCAAAACCAATTTACTCTTAATAGAGGAAAATAACAAATTAAAAAACAAGGTACAGGAACAAGAAACTTTTATCAAGCAAATCGAAAATGTAAAGATCACCCTATGCAACAAATATGAAAATCTTCATGTTGAAGCACAAAATGAAAGACAAACAATTAATGAAACCATAAAAACACTACGAGATAGTAATGTAGATCTTATTAGACTTCTAACGTCAACAGAAAAACCAACTCAGGGTCCTAAAAGAGCAGCTAATACTACGAGGCCAGAGAACCCAGTGAAAACCAACAAAAGTTATTCTGAAGTTTCAACGATCGACTGCAAATCAAACAAAGCAGCAAACAATACCACATATGTCTCCCCAAACTCCAGACCGCAGTCAGTACCCCTACCAGTGATCACAAAACTGCAGCCAGCAGACACCCAAAGCAGGCAAGTTGAACACGAAGCTAAATCACCATCAAATATCATCAGCCAAAGTACAACAGCTTCAACAACATCCTGGGCCCAAATAGCGGGTGCCCCGCCAATCATACCAAAAATAAATACAAATATTCGTAGACCAAAAAGAAATATTTTCATAGGAACCGGTGAAGTAGCTGAAAATGAACACTTTATAGGCAGAGATGATAATAAGAAGAAAGCATGGCTATTTATTTCTAGAATCCCTGACACAATAGATGAGACTATAGTGAGGAACTATATTAAAAAGAAAGCCAACATCACCAATGAAGATGACCTTATAGTAAAACATATCCAAACTAAAATAGAACAATCAAGACCTAACAGCAAGTGTTTCCAAGTAGGAATAAAATACGACTTATTAGAGACCATATATGCTCAAAATTTCTGGCCACGAAATGTTGCATTCGAGAGATTCAAATTTAGGAGACTCTCTAGACAGGATGTCAAGGGTCCAGTAGAGACAGAAAACGATTTTTTAGGGAAGTAACCTGCAATGGGGAAAATATAATGAGTAAAACAAATGTACTTTTAAACTCAGATATAATTTATCTTAATGCCCAGAGTATTGTAAAAAATCGTGATCAAATCCAAGGAAGTATTACTTGTTATAATCCCAAGGTAATTTTACTTAGTGAAACCAGAACTACAGCTGATATTGAGGATAGTGAAATAAAACTTGAAAATTACAATCATATCCGTTGCGATTCAACAAGTAGACATACAGGTGGTGTCATCTTGTACATTAATAATAATTATAATTTTTCCAATTTTAAAACATTCGAGCTACAAGATAACTATTGGTGTAAACTACTAAAAATCGATCTCACAAGTTCAGTCTATATTGTTGGATGTCTCTACCATTCACCGTCAAGTTCACACTCTAAATTTATAGAAGACTTTGAAGCAGTTTGTGATGTGTTATTCTCTACAAATCGTCATTTTGTGTTGGCTGGCGATTTTAATATAGACTTGATGGGTACTTCATTCTATGGAGAAAAAATTAAAAATCTTTTAACAACATATGGAATCAAACAATGTGTAACAAAACCTACTCGTATTACTGACTATAGTGAGACATTAGTTGATTATGTGTTAACAAATCAAATTGATATAGTGACAGATGTTCATGATTGTCCAAAAATAACCGATCATTCTGTGATATCAGTAAATGTATGCAATAGTGTTAGCTTCAATAATATCAGAAACAAATTTAGGAAATTAAGCACGGAAAATTTAAATAAAATTAAAGCTAGTCTTATAATGATTCATTTTAATTTAAACTCTATTGATGTTAATACGATATATCAAGAAATTTTTGAAAATTGTGAAACTGTAATTAATAGTATTGCGCCTATAAAATCATACCAGTATAAATCTAAATTGCCATGGTTAGATTATGAGGTGCTTGATAAAATTAGAAACCGGGATAGAGCTTACAAGGAGTTCAAAATGTCTATAGACAATGAAAAACAAAACAAATGGCAAGTTTTTAAGGTACATAGAAATGGTGTAGTTAATCTTTTAAAACAAAAAAAGAAACAGTATTATTTTGATAAAATAGACAGATTTAGAAACAATCCAAGACAAATGTGGAAAACCCTTAAAAATCTAGTCAATAATAAGAATCAAGACATGCCAAAATATGTAAATTTTGGAACTGGTAATAATCATAAAGTCGTTTGTGACAGTATACAGATTGCACATAATTTTAATGAATATTTTGTTGAAAGTATTGGTAATATTATTCAAAGTATCGATAGTACTGAAACCTGGTGTAATTTAAACAATAATTTATATTTAAAATTCGACAACTTTGAAATGCTTTCCATGCAAGACTTGCGAAAAATAGTTAACAGTTTAGATAACAAATTGTCTATACATGAAACCTTAAACTGTAGAATAGTTAAAGAAGTTTTTGAATCTATTGGCCATGTTATACTAAACTTAATAAATACTTCTCTTAATACTGGTAAAATTCCAAGTGCATTAAAAATTAGTACAATTATTCCTATCCAGAAAGTAGCTAACACCACGAAGGCTGAAGAATTTCGTCCAATTAATACCTTGCCACCAATAGAAAAGCTTATTGAATTAGCTGTCAACGAACAGTTATTACACCATGTTTCTATAAATTCAATATTAATAAATAATCAATCCGGCTTTCGAAAAAAATATTCATGTGAAACAGCATTACAAATTACACTATGCAACATCAAAACTAGCTTAGATGACAATAAATATGTTATTACTGTATTCCTGGACTTAAGGCGAGCCTTTGAGACAATCGATAGAAAGATATTGTTATGTAAGTTAGAGCAATATGGTATTGGTGGTAAGGTACTTGACTGGATTTGTGACTATTTAAAAAATCGCAAACAACGCGTCCGCTTTAATGATACAGTATCAAGCGAAATGGATAATAATGTTGGAATTCCACAGGGTAGTGTGTTAGGTCCCCTGCTATTTTTATTATACATAAATGATATTGAACTGTTTGTAGAATGTGAATTTATTAACCTCTTTGCTGACGATACCTTAGTAGCTTGTAGTGATGTTAACCTGGAGAGAGCTATCCAAAAAATGAATACTATCTTAGTATCTGTGAATAGATATTTAAATATCAATAAACTAAAATTAAATGTGGAAAAAACAAAGGCGTTGATATTTACTACAAAATATAAGTATAGTTTTCTTGACATTGACAACATAAATTTGAATATTAATGGTGAACAAATACAAATTGTCTTTACAGTAAAATATCTGGGATTTCAACTTGATAACTTTTTGAATTTTGACCATCACTTCGACTATATATATAAGAAAATTTCTAAAAAACTCTATTTCTTTAGTCGAATAGCGCAACATTTATCAACTGAAACTAAAATCACAGTTTATCATACTATTATTCAGCCACATTTTGATTATTGTGCATCAATATTATTCTTATTCAATCTTAATAAATTAAACATGCTGCAAAAACTGCAAAATCGTGGAATGAGAGTCATCTTAAAGGCAAGTCGACTTACTCCAATTTTCTCAATGTTGACATCTCTTAATTGGTTCTCAGTTGAAACTAGACTATACTATTTTACCATGATTTTTGTATTTAAAATAGTAAATCGTATGGCTCCTGAATATTTTCAGCATTTCATTACTTTCAACAAAGATATTCATACATATAATACGAGAGGTACAAACAATATTCATATAGCAAGAACTAATTGTCATAAATCTATGAATTCATTGTATTTTAAAGGTTTTCAAAAATTTAATGAGTTACCCGAATCTGTAAAAGATGCTACAACATTAAACACCTTTAAAACTAAACTAAAAGACTTTATTATGAATAGATTGTGATTAAAGCAAATGGAATATAAATAGAATATAATGTCTTAAGTATTATGTAATTAGTAAAGTACTATTTATTTAGTTCATTCATTCGTATTTATTTTGTTAGATCTTTTAAATATAAGAATTTCATTGTAAATTGTTATATCACATGGAATATGTCAAAAACATGTATTATTAGGTTGTCCTATTTTCAATAAAGATTATTATTATTATTATTATTATTATTACTGTGGCCATCTAAAAGTCCGGATTTAAATCCAATTGAAAATGTTTGGGGACTAATGGTGAAACATATAAGAAAATTAAATAACAATCCAAACAATGCCCAAGAATTGGAAGCGATAATTGAAGACGCTTGGGAGAACTTGTCGCAGAAGTTGACCTTGCAAGAAATCTGATTTTGTCCATGCCTGCAAGACTTCAGGCAGTTTTAGACGCTAATGGAGCAATGACAAAATATTAGTTAATTCTGTATTACGTAGTTGAAGTTCATTTATTTTATTTTTTTATTGTATTTTTATGGTCCGATTGCCTTTACATTTTTTTAAATCTCAAATGGTATTTTTGTGTTTTTATTTCATCAAAAACGTAAAGTCTGATTAAAAAAAAGCTTGGTTGATAAAAAACTCCATTTCAGAATGTCCTTTTAAGGCAAAATAAGCAACACAAGATTTAAAAAAATACATAATGGGGGAAGGTAGTTTACAAACAAATATTCATTTAACGAGGTTTCACATATGCTGTAAACTATTACAAGAAGAGGTGTCTCAAATTGGCTCATTTTTGCGAACTCACTTTCTTAAGGCCTCTAATGTTATTTTTTAATACTCACCACTTAACCAGACATGGGCTGTGCTGGAAATACTGGGAACCCCCTGGTCAGTCGCAACAACAATGAAATGATGCGAACTTGCCTCCTCATGATCTAGAGACTGCTTTAAAGAGATTATACCTTCATTTTCGTCAATATAGAAATATTCAGTAGCATTGTTACTGTCTTGTTGAATAGAATAAATGATTTTTCTGTTGGTACCAGTATCATTATCGTGAGCTGTAACAGTCAATATGGCTGTGCTGAACTGAGTAGCTTCGGATACAGAAACATTGTAACTTTCTTGTGTAAATTCTGGAGGGCAGTCATTGACATCTTGGAGTACTATGGAGACAGGCACTTCGGCGTATACACCAGACACTGAATCCGTTGCTCGGATGAGTAATTCATATTGCGATTGTTGTTCGTAGTCGAGTTCGTCTACTACTGAAATCACACCTAGAGGCAGAAAATAGTTTTCTAGTGGTGCATAGCAAGTTAACAACAAATAAAGTTATTGACCGTGCAAAATCAAAACAATTAATATATGTAGAATGAGGCTGTGTAATGCAAAGTGTTATAATTGTTTCAGCATATCAAGCATAGCACATTGTTTTTATTTACCAATGAAAAAGTTGCGATGGTATGCAATAAATTGGCATGGAGGAAGGCATTCTTTCAAATTGCAATCATCTCAAAAATACTTATAATATACCAAGATGAATCTAAAACCAGGTACTTAGAATTTCCTAATTTATTATAACGTGAGTGAATTAAATCAAGCAAGTGTTTAACAATTGCTACCAAATTTACAAAGAAAACCGATCAACACAAATATTTCTATTTATCATAAGTCAATGTTTCAAAAACATGTTTTTTTGCGAATATCTCGCGCAATAAAGTTAACATGAATGTTGTAGAGAATTCAATTGTCTACAAGATTGGTACTTTGCATTTTTCCCCAAAATTTCACCCTTTTCGAGAGATTCAAGGTCAAAGTTTAAAAAACGGTTTTTGTGAATATCTCGCTTCCTATGCATCAGACTTACATGAAGTCAATGTAAAAGTTGCAGAGAAGTGAATTATCTACAAAATAGATATTTTGCATTTTTTCCGAAAACTTCGCCCCTGGCGAGATATTCAAGGCAAAAAACCAGTTGTCTAAACTTCGACCTTAGGCCAGTCACCACGGACTTCCATAATGCAAAGTTAGACAAAAATTGCGAAAGTTTTTAATCTTTGGGACAATATTAGAGGAAGTGAAAAAATCATGTATCCGGTTTTGCATCCTATTCCGCCCCCCGGAACATTGTTAAATTAACAAAAAACGTAAATTTTCAAATAACTTTTTGAAAAAAAATCCGATATTTATGCAAATTTTAGAGAACATTTTAATAATTATTACACGTATTCTATCAAGTTTGCACCCTGCTACGATGACCAGAACATTGAAAATAGTTGTTTTTTAACTTTATGATGAAAAATTTTGTGGAAAAAAATTGCGAAAGTTATGCAAATGATTGTTTATGCAACAGAGAAGGGTCACAAACACGTTTGTAATTTTGCATAACTTTCTTTACCCCGGAAGATTTTTTTCACAATTTTTTTATCTGTCACGGACACGATTTTGACGTTTTAAACAATAAGTGGGGGTCGAAATAATTGTGAAAGTCTTAAAATCGGATTGCAAATGTTTTTAACACCAATAAATGATACAATCTGAATTTGCAACCTTGTAAGTGTCCCGGAAGTTAATGAAATTACCTATTTTTTAAATAATGAAGCTATTGCTTGTCTCGAAAAAATTGGAAAATAGGTGCAAATTTCATATAGGATTCTAATAATGGATATAAATACTCATGTGAATTCACAACCTCGCAAAATATCCGGAATATAATTTAAATATCTTCGCTTTCCTTCTGAGTTATTTCGCAATTTCATTAAAATGTCATCAGCATAAAAATAATTCCAGAAAAAAAATGCAAATTCATTATTGTTTTAATTATGTGGGTATATAGCTTAAAATCAAATTGCAGTCCATTTATTAATGCGGAACATGATTTAAATAAATAAAATCTCCTTGAAATAGGGTGATAATAACATACACTCGAACATACTCAACACACAAAAATACAAAAAACCCACTATCCTGCCTTTCCTCACTATACCATGCCCCCTAAAACACCCTAAAAAATATTTTTACATACAGAAAAAAAATCTAAAAATTATCCCCCGTCTTTTTAACTAATGACCCATTTGCTTTGAGTAGGTTTTCCTTTTATCTTCTACGTGTTCATAAAGGATTATTTTTGTTCCGCCCAGCCACGCACTAACTAATATGCGTTAAGCGGCCCTCAGTACTTGTTTTTATGTATCAATAAAATAGTCTGTAATCTTGTTATATGTTTTATATGTGCACTTTATATACACCTAGGCAATAAGTTTGAAATGTAGGATAGCTAAAAATACAAAGAAAGCTTGAAATGGTAAAAATCTTTATTTAAAAAACCTCCTCACTAGCTGAAAAGTACATAGCTCTGCAGCCAGAAGTATATCCCGCGTTAATTTTTAATTAAAATAAAATCTTTGAGTGCAGCTCTGAAATTTTGTATAGTTATATATTTTAACTGTAGAAAGAAATAAATAAATGTCATGTAATTTTAGGATAAGAAATATCAGCCGCTGTGAATGTCGTCGCTTAACGCGATAGGCTATGGTTGGGGTGGACTTGCAATTGCAATTAGACTTGTCGGAAAAAGCAAAACTTGAAATTTTTAAATGTTCATAGCTAAATAAATGCATCAGCAGGAAGGCTTCGTAATGTTGATAGTAGAGGACTTAAGCCGGAGCTGGATACACCCCCCACCACTTTTCGTGACGTCATAGGTGGGCGGGGCCTATGAGGTGGGGTGGGGGGTAATTAGAGTGGTGGGGGTAATTAGAGTGGGGGTAATTGGAGTGGTGGGGGGTAATTGGAGTGGTGGGGGGTAATTGGAGTGGTGGGGGGTAATTGGAGTGGTGGGGGGTAATTAGAGTGGTGGGGGTAATTAGAGTGGAGGGGGTAATAAGAGTGGTGGGGGTAATTAGAGTGGTGGGGGTAATAAGAGTGGTGGGGGTAATTAGAGTGGTGGGGGTAATTACAGTGGTAGGGGGCAATTAATGTGGTAATTGCTGTGTTAACTGCAAAGGTAGTGGGGGATAATTAGGACGTTACATACACTGGCGGTGGGGGCATTGCATGGTGGGTGGTAATAAGAGTAATTGCATATGTGTACTTACTGTAATTATTGCAGTGGAGGGGGGTAATAACAGTAATTGCATAACGAGAGCACTTACTCTAATTATTGTGGTGGAGGGGGGTAATAACAGTAATTGCATAACGAGAGTACTTAGTGTAATTGCATAACGAGAGTACTTACTGTAATTATTGTGGTGGAGGGGGTAATACCAGTAATTGCGTAACTAGAGTACTTACTGCAATTATTGCAGTGGAGGGGGTAATAAAAGTAATTGCATAACGAGAGTACTTACTGTAATTATTGTGGTGGAGGGGGGTAATAAGAGCAATTGCATAACGAGAGTACTTACTGTAATTATTGTGGTGGAGGGGGTAATAAGTGTAATTGCATAACGAGAGTACTTACTGTAATTATTGTGGTGGAGGGGGGTAATAACAGTAATTGCATAATGAGAGTACTTAGTGTAATTATTGTGGTGGAGAGGGGTAATAACAGTAATTGCATAACGAGAGTACTTAGCGTAATTATTGTTGTGGAAGGGGGTAATTTGTGTGGTAAGTAGAACATAATGCTGTGACGTTGTAATCTTATTCACGGGAGTGGGGGTAACCCTATCCGTATAAAGGCAAAAGAGGAGTTAACATTTGATCATTAAATAGGCTAGGCTCCTATAGTAAATATTATTATGCATTCGTGTACATCTTGCGGTAAAAGCTTTACTCGTATCGGTAGTTTACGTCGTCATGAAAGAGAGTCGTGTAGGAATGATGGACCTCTCGCAAAGCGGTCCAGGGTTGATTCAGCTCCTTCAACATCTTCTAATATGCAAACATGTGATTGCTGTAATGTGACTCTAACAGCAACTCTGATGAAATCGCATAGAAGAACATTGCAGCATAGGACAAATTCATGTGCCCCTATGGTAGATGGTGTAGCTATTGTTCAATCAGCTTTTAAAAATAGAATTATAACATATCGAGTGCATTGTGAAAATAATTATTTAGATTTTACATTGTTCTTCAACGAAATCAGACCAAAGATTCTAAACCTGCTGGAGGAAGTGTTGAGGATTCACAAAACAGTGAAAGTAAATATGGAAACGTTCGCCAAGTACATTTTACCGACACAAGATCTAATTGAAATGAAATCGTTTAATACTCCCAATAGTATTTTGGATGGATCCATGAATCTGAATGATGTTTTGGATAGTTTTGTGGATTCTATGGTTATGCAAAGTACTGAGTTCCAAGAACGTGATTCAGGTATGTTAATATTTTTTAAATTATAAAAAATAATTACTAATCATTATCTACTTTTTAGGTTGGGCCCTCGAACGAATTACTTTTGTTGAAATTAATGTTAACAAGTACAGTCCTTTGAGTGGCTCATCGTACATAAAATTACCGAAATATATTGAAAATAAGAAGGCGGTAGTGAATGTACAGAATCAAGATCAGTGTTGCTTTGCTTGGGCTGTGACGTCAGCGTTATATCCCGCAAATCACAATGTATCACACACATCATCATATCCACATTATTCGAGAGTATTAAATGTAACAGGTATGAATTTTCCGATAAAATTACGAGATATATCGAAATTTGAGGAAATGAATAATATTTCCGTTAATGTATATGGTTTAGAAGAGATGTTTGAAAATAATAGAATTAAGTATGAAGTTGTTGGACCTTTACGTTACTCGGGTAGAAAATTGTATACTCACGTAAATTTATTGCTAATTTCGAGTGAATGTGTTGGGGATGAGAATCACCGCTGTAACAGCGATTGTGCTAATAGTCACTATTGTTGGATAAAGGATTTATCTAAGTTAGTCTCCACCCAAGTTTCCGGTAACGATCATAAGAAACATTTTTGCGACGGTTGTTTACTGCACTTTAATAATGAACGCCACTTACTTCAACACCAGAGAAATGACTGTAATCATATTTACACAACAACACCCACGACTAAATTTCGGATTAACAAATTTGGTAAAGAAGTTGCTGAGAATATATTAAAATTTGAGAATATCGAGAAACAAATGCGTGTACCATTCGTAGTATATGCTGACTTTGAATCTATTTTGAAACCTATAAATACGTGCGAGCCAAACCCCGAACGTTCCTTTACAAATAAAACATTTAAACATGAGCCTTACTCCTTCGCTTATTACATTAAATGCTCCTTTGACAATTCTCTATCTAAATTTAATTTGTATCGGGGATGTGATGCAGCTCAAGGTTTTGTAACACATGTAGAGGCAGATTTAAGGAATATATATAATAGACATATGAAATATATAGTTCCAATGGCTGAACTCACAGCGCAAGAAAACGAAGACTTTCAAAATGCGACCGTGTGTGGTATATGTGGGGGGCTTTTCGAGGGAGAAGATATTAAAGTTCGAGACCATTGTCACTTAACGGGTAAAGTAAGATTCGGTGCTGCACATTCTGTCTGTAACTTAAATTACAAGTTACCCAACTTTATACCTATTATATTTCACAATATGAGCGGATACGATAGTCACCTGTTCATCAAAGAGTTGTGCAAATATAAGGATAAGGTTGGTGTAATAGCCCAAAATAAAGAAAAATATATATCCTTTACGAAACACATTTATATGCACGATTATGTTGATAAGAAGGGGGTTACAAAGAAGAAATATTTACAGTTACGATTTATCGATAGTTTTAAATTTTTGTCGGCATCATTACAAAATTTAGGCGCGAATTTAGATGACGATCAGTTGAGAACAACACGCAGTTTTTATAGTGATAATGATAAATTTAATTTAGTGAGACAGAAGGGGGTATTTCCATATAGTTTTATGGATAGTTTAGAGAAATTAAATGAAACTGAATTACCGTCTAAAGAGAAATTTTATGATAATTTAAATAAAGAGCACATATCAGATGTAGATTATTTGCGGGCTAAGGATGTTTGGAGATTGTTTGAATGTCGTAGTCTTGGCGATTATTCAGATATTTATTTGAAATCAGACGTGCTTCTTCTCTGCGATGTGTTTGAAAATTTTCGGAGAATTTCTTTAGACAAATATAAACTGGATCCGGCCCAGTATTATACAGCGCCGGGGCTATCATGGGACGCAATGTTAAAATTAACCGGAGTAGAGTTAGAGTTGTTAACGGATATCGACATGATTCATTTCTTTAAAAGGGGCATAAGGGGTGGAGTAAGTCAGTGTTCAGAAAGAAAACATATAGCAAATAACAAGTTTCTGCCTAATTACGATCCCAATGAGCCATCATCATATATCACTTATCTAGACGCCACGAATTTATACGGACATAGTATGTCACAGATGTTGCCAACGGGGGGCTTTACGTGGTTGTCTGAGAGGGAAATCGGTGATTTAGAAATTATGGATATCTCGAGTAACAACCCCCATGGGTACGTCTTTGAGGTGGACATACATTATCCAGAACACTTACATGATTTGCACTCAGACCTTCCCTTTTTAGTTGAAAATATTGTACCCCCCGAATCAAAATCAAAATTAACAAAGTTAATACCAAATTTAAATGATAAAATAAACTATGTGGTGCACTACGTAAATTTAAAGCAGGCTATTAATAACGGGTTGGTGGTTACGAAAATCCACAGAGTTCTTAAATTTAATCAATCTAAGTGGTTAAAGAAATATATCGACTTAAACACCGAGATGAGAAATAAAGCGACAAATAAATTTGAAAAAGATCAATATAAATTAATGAATAACGCGGCGTTTGGTAAGACGATGGAAAATGTGGAAAACAGAACAGATATAAAGTTGGTTACTCATTGGGAGAGTATTAGGCGCAGTATGGGTGCAAATGCATTAATAGCTCGTCCAAATTTTAAAACATGTTCGATATTCACTGAAGATTTTGTAGCGATCCATATGGGTAAGCAAAAGATAGAATACACCAAACCAATTTTTGTTGGTTTTTGCGTCCTGGAATTGTCTAAAACGGTGCTGTACAACTTTTTTTATAATGTAATTAAAAGAGAGTTTGGAGATAAGGCTTCATTATTGTATACTGATACTGATAGTCTGATTATTAAAATTTTAACAAACAATTTTTATGATTTTATGATAGATAACCAAGACAAATTCGATACTTCGAATTATCAGCATGGTAATACATTTAATGTACCTAAAGGTCCGCCGATTTTAGGTAATTTTAAAGATGAGTTCCCTGCGGATCCAATAATTAGTTTTTATGGCACTGGAGCAAAAGCTTATTGTGTAAAATCAGTGGGTAATGAGCTAAAAAAAGCAAAAGGTGTGAAGAGATCCGTTATTCAAAAAGAGTTGTCAATAGATGACTACAGGCAAATCGTTGAACAGGGTGGCTTAATATTCAGAAAAATGAATACATTTAAAAGTCAATTGCATGATATTTTTACCGAAGTAAAGAACAAAGTGGCTTTGTCTCATCGTGATGATAAGCGCTTTGTCATTCCCAACACAGCAAAGACATTACCGTGGGGTCACTCTGACATACAATTTTTTCAAACCGAGCAGGAACAAAATGTTCGGTGGTTAATGGCTGCTATTAATGACGTCCAAAGTAGTTCTGTTGAAATAAACAAGATGGATGAATTACTTGCGGCAATAGCGGAGTTAAGCCAGTAATGTGATTAAAAGACGAACGTTTGTTTAACGTAAAGGTCCAGAATATTTTAAATTAGGTTTGTATATGTATTTTTTCATAGAGATATTGTAAACTAAGTTTTGTTAGGAAAGTAATTTAACATTAAATCATTTATTTAACGTTCAGTTCCAAAATGTTATAAGTTGTTACCTTTATGTATATACCATTCTGTAAAAAAAAACATCATAAGTTAATTTCACATTTAACATGTAATTGAAATTATATAATGTATGTGTACTTATATCTAATTAAAAATAAATGAGAACCCTGTTTTAATTTCTGTAACTATTATTGTAATAAAGTATTCGTAAAAATAATTATGTGTTGTTATTATACTTTACACCGGAATTCCTATTTGAAAGTAAATTATAGCCAGCGTGGTGCTTGACTTACGATGACGCGGCACTTGACTTGGTGGTGCGATACATTTCAACCAATGAGCAGGAACCACAATTTCCCCTACTCTAAGAATGGTGGAAATGGAGGGGCGAGCGTGGTGTATTTATACTTTCTGGACGCTTCCAAAGTTCTCTTTGCCTTCAACTATTGACTGGTTCAATTGTGTGATCTGTGTTGTTGTGTTCTGTGCCAAGTTTCACTTGAAATTTTAAATTGTAAGTACATTTATTTGTTTCAATTCCGATCATTTATCTCATAATGGTGAGAAATACTGTTTCTGGTGGTAGCCGTAAAAAGACCAAAGAGTCCGAGGCTAGTAATGCTCAGAGGATGCTACAAGGTGTGGCATTCTTAACAAACTTCGTATCGGGCCCTGCTACCACAGTAGGTGCTTCAGTTACAACGACAACAAATGCTGTATATGCTGCAGCTCCAGCGGCTGGGTCTTCTAATAATAATGTTACACTGACACCGAGTGGTAGCGCAGCAGGTCTGACACCCCTAGAACCTGGTACTGGAAGTATGGGCCCGACATACAGCATAGCAGGTAGGCCGGGATTGGGGATAAATATAATTTCCGACATTAGAATCCCGGCTCCAAACGCATCATCTTCAAAAGCCACACCTAATGCAACCTCTAGCGCTAGTACTAGCACTGGTATTCATTGGTCAGTTCATGGCAGTCAACAGAGGCACGCTGTAAACCAACCTGACGCGGACATTCATCCTGTAATTCATATCTCCGACGACGAAGCTAGAGGAATTCATTCCGAATTCGCAGATGATTTACAGGATCGTGAAAGCGATTTTCTTGATGCTGAGGAGCTCATTCGTTTAGATGCAAAAGTGAAAGCATCTAAAAGGACAGCTTCTGCATCGAGGAGTCAGGATGGGCGTCGCGTTACCTTCCAACCCTCTTGTGCATCTATATCGTTGGTTACTAGTGATGACTCTGAGGACGACTTTGTGAAACCGTCAGGAATCAAAAAGCCCAAAAGGGGTGCTATTCATACCGATGACTCCGATAGTGACTTTGTTGTTAAGCCTAAAGTTAATGCAAAAAATAGTAAAGTAGAGAAATCTAATAGCCGTAAAACAAAGTCATCATCGACGGCATCTGGGAGTGTTCGGGGCAGGGGTCGACGTGGTGCAAACCCCAACACAAAGTCGTTGTCATCGGCATCAGGCCGTGGTCAAAGAAAGGTGGCTACTCCACTAACACCGGACTTTTCCGACGCTTCACGTAATATTATTCAATACAATATGGTTGCTTTAAATACAAATTTACCCGAACCGTTAATCCCTATCCTCAACGATCCTCCTAGGCCTGTGATAAAAACTGTAGGCAGAGGTGTAGGAGGAAAGGGTAGATTAATGAGCCTTAATGGTGAGGTAAATCGCGACGTGGCCAATAGTCCGGTTTTAGGCGGTAGATTTGACGACGCCGCATTAGAACAACCAAGCTGTTCTAATGCGGTGCCGCCACAACCATCCTCAGGTGGCAACGACGCGTTAGAAGAAGCTGGCACTTCTAACGCATCGGTGCCATCACCACTCCGAGCACCAAGTCAGAATTCTACACATTCTGACATAATGTTCGGGGCGGTACCACAGCTCGAACCTGTGGAGGAAATCGCAGAACTGGATGATATTCAAATTGAAGCATTATTAAATATCCTTTCACCAGTTCCACCTATTCAGAATCCCTTAGATTCTGATTCGGATTGTGATTTTCTTTCACAGGTGGCGGACCGGCATTTGTTTAGAAGTGCCTTTAAAAATCTCAAAGATTTAAGGGCACAAAAAAACAAAAGTACGATGAAGATGTAGCGGCGTGCGCTAATGATGATTTGTTGCAACAGCAGGCTAAGGCACAGGAAGCCAATGTCGAAGAGCGGCTTCAGCAAGCTGAAAATTTAAACTTGGAAATTGAGAGGTTGCAATCTCAAATTACACGATTAAGTTTAGAAAGGGAACAAATTATCATTAACGCAAATGCAGAGAGGATTGACGCCCAACATATAATGGAGGGCGTCAATAATCGCCGCAACGCTGCGGCTAAGTCCCGTCGAGAGCTGGAAGGTCTTGACAATAAATTAAAAGTTCTTGGCCAGAACATATAAATAAAGGCAGAGAGGTTATATTTTATAATTCGATAAAAAAAAAAAATTGTACATGTAGTAATTATTAGGTTTATTTTTTTTTTATTAGATAGTGGTACATCTTTTATAAAAATTATATATAATTTTGTCAAAAGAAATCTGTTTAGTTATAAGTATCATTAGTGTAAGTTCTTATATCTGTTTAATTGTAAGCAATATCAGTGTGTGAAAATGTCTTTTTTTAAATATTAAAAAAATAATAAAAGAGAAAAAAATTAATGACCATAGAAAAATAAAAAACCCAACAAAATCTATTTAGTTGTGAGTATCATTACTTTATCTATTTATTTATTATTGTCAATAAATTAATTTTTAAAATATGTATTTTCTTGTTACTGTAGTCATTCACCCCTCCCTTTACCACCCCTTCCAAAATTTTTCCTTGTTACAGAGTTACATATTAAACGCAGAAACTCAAATGAAGAGAAGTATACTAGTTTCTCGTCCACTTTATTTTACGCTTAAAATAGAAAGTAAAAAAAAAACAAACATTTTCATAAATAGATCTATTTATTTACAAATAATAAAAACATTTATATAAATTATGTACAAGAGAAATAACCTAAGAACTAATCTATATATTTATTTACTTACAACTCTAATATAGTAAATAATTTATAACACAAATTCGCCCAGTTCTTCCTCTTCGGGGGAATCTTCATCAGTCTCGTAATCCGAGTCACTGGCACTCATCGACTCCGTCTCCAGCGACCAAGCTGACGGAGAAGAGGGTCTGCTTGGTGGCTCCACTTCCATGGATGGACTATTCGGCGGCTCTGCATCCATTGGTGGTAATGTCCCCCACCAATCGCTACTATCTGGACCCTCTTCGTGTTCCAGATCTTCTAGATAGTGCATTTGTACCACCCAATTGCTACTATCTGGGCCCTGTCCATTATATGATAGCCCCAACATCACATCGTATTCCCAAAAAGGTGTTGTTGACTCTGTGGAATCGCTGGAACTAACTGCATTGTCTTGGGAAGCCATTTGTTTTCACAAGCTTTGCGGTTTTACTGAGGTTCAAGAGACGAGGAGTTTCTTATATTAACGCACCCCACTCCAACAAACCCTACATTAACAAGAGTAGGTAGTAAGTTTCTTACAGACGATTTTTTAAAGTATCAGTCATCAACAAGATAAACAAGAGTACATGAGGCTGTAAGTGGATTTACCCTCACTTCCCTCAGCGGGTCACAATAGAAAATGCTGGGTGTGTAATCAAGAAATTCAGTTTTTGAGGTAGGGATTTAATTAGGGTGTTTGATCGTTATTGTATTATTGTTGTTCCAAATAAAATATATTTCAATAATGAATATTAAACACTTAAATAAAGCACATTAGTGTAGTATAAATATTTTTATTTCTGTATTACTGATACATAAGTAAATAACATGATTATACATATTTTACATTATTTAAAGTTTAATAAATTATACAACATCCAATTTGTCAATCCAAGAATTGTGTTCTTTGGAAAGTCCAAGCCATTTGACAAATATTTTGTTTTTCTTTTTTTTCAAAACCTTCTCCACTAGATATATATCGGGATATTTAGTTTTTTGTAACTCCATTTCATAAAAACATCCTTTAATTGGTTGTCCATACATATCTTCAAGCTGGTAAGTTGTTGGGTTAGTTATATTGATTTTGACAATTTTGAAAAGTTCGGTTGAATAATTGACTGTAAAACCTTTTTCAAATACACCTTTGTATGCACTTATTCGAACTACATCACCAATATGAAACTTGGGTTTTAAAGCAATCCTAATGTGATTATATGCATCCAAACGTGTGGTTGGCTTAACATCAGCGGGTTTCATACCAATCGTGCGATGTATTTTATTGTTGTACATTTTTGTAATGTTGGATAGAATATCGAGCCATTTGTATTTACCCCTAGCTGAGAATTCTTTATATAACCAATTTTTTAATGTTCGTATCACTCTCTCAACAATTGCAGCCTTTTTCGTACTGTATGTAGAGTAATGATTAATGGCATGCTTTTTCATTAAAGTAGAAAAGTTTTTGTTGTAAAATTCCGTACCCTGGTCGCTTTGAAGATTCTTAGGTGAGTAGTTCGATTTTTGCAAAATGCTCCTCATACCCTTCGTAATTTCTATACCCGTTTTATTTCTTAAGGGTCTTGTCCACACATATTTCGAATAGCAGTCGATCACTACGAGGATATATCGATAACCTTTATTAAGGTTCGCAAATGGCTGCATTTCAGCCAAATCCATTTGCCATAAATCGCCATAGCCCTTGATAATTGTTCTTCTTCTACGAAAATTTTTTCGGGGTAACCTGTGCAGTTCCTGCACAACGGCCTTCTTTGTAGCACTAATTTCCATGTTAACTTATTGGATCCAATGGGTGTGCAGAGAATACACTAAGCTGTTACATGTTTGCCGATAGACTAATTTCTAATAAGTTAATTCTTCTAATTTATTAATTTTGTCAATTATTTTCTGAAGCTCTCTAGCTTGCTGAGAAATTGAATTTTCCACTGTTTTATGTTCCTTATCAATATCCGCTCGTATTTGTTCATTAATATACTTTTTCATCTCTGCAACAACCCGTACATTTCCTTTATCAATTTTTTTCGGAATTTCCTCATTTACATAAGTTTTTGCAGTAGCAACAGCTAACAAAACTTGACCATTAACGTACTTTTCCATTGCCGTAATAATTAAGTTAGTGGCCTCATCCATAGCCTTGCGGATGTCTGCAAAGAAGGTAGTAAGTCGCTCTTCAACATAGTTACGTGTTACACCATCCTGACTATCCACCGGTTCTCCAACGTTCTTTAAACGTTTATTCTGAATATCGAAGTGATTATCTGCAGTGAGCTTAAAGCCAAGACCTGGTGGACCGCGCACGACTAATGATTTATTAGCGCCGCCTCTTCTGCGTCCAAATTTATCAATTGTGTTGTGACCAGGTAGCATTTCTAATTACATCTGATCTGATTTAAGCATTTCACGGTATATTATACTTCCCCATTATAATTTTGTTAATAGATTATTTTTTCTTCTCTCATTTCCTCCAACAAACTAATTATTTCATTATTAACACCACTGTTACCTGCCATTTTTGAGCTATACAGCAGACGTAGACGATCTACCAGCTCTTTTGGCTTATTCCAATAAACATAATCGACACCTCTACTATTGTATATTTTCTGAAGTGGCATTTGTGGAAAACCCAAACCGGTTCTCGATCTCGTCACTATTGTAGAAGATGTTAGTGGTTTTATAATATCACTGAATTTCCTCCATTTAGTTTTATTCAAACCATTTTTTGCATCATAATTCTTATATGCCGCTCTTGTCTTTTTTAATATTTCACCATATATTTGATACTCTTCGTCACCAATAGATACTTCATCACTGCGTAGTATTGACGGATACTTCATAAATATTACATCATACAACTTAGGACTGCCAGGATACGTTCCCAATGCCTTAGTACCATACCACAATGTAATGTCCCCATTAGAAAAGCGCACCTCGGCGTTACCCATTCGTAGTTTGCCTGTATGGGGATCTAGACGTACACCATATACAGTGTCATATTTATAGTGACCGGACTTTAAATTATCTAAATGTTGTTTGATCACGTCACATTTCTTTTCTGCACTACCAACGGATCTTTCTGAACCTGGGGTACTCATTAATGACGATCTTGGTGGTGTTTCCATATAATATGCTTCAGTTGCACTATTCTCCCCATCTTCACTGCTACCTTCAGATGTCGCGTTAAGCGTACTGGTACTAGCTTTTGCACTGCCTTGAGATTGCGTTGATTTTTGTGTCGGTGTTGGCGGCGCCTGGTTATGTGATTTTACCTGTGAGGCAGATATTACTTTTAAAGGTTTTGTTATGGGTTCATAAACCTTTTCAAGTGCTAATTGACTCTCAACATTTCTACGCTTCAGTGAATTAAATTTTTTACGCACAGAATCAGTAGCTTCAACTAGTTGTCGTTTGAGGTTTACTTCCCTTGCCATGTCTCCATCGATATTGCTATTGTGTTTAATCTTCATTTCCAGTGTCTAACCTCATCGATGTAATCTCGATGCTGTCTACAGGCCGATTGAATCTTTAATTCTAATACTTTACGGATATATGAAACTATCAAGTCCTTTCCTGTATCTACCCTCATTCACCTCTCTATCCTTATCAATTACAAGAAACCCATATTTGTCTTTCCAACACTCTGCACACATTTCTTGAAATTGCTTAAAAGATATGTCTGGTGAGACATGGTCGGAGAAAATGTGATGTAAGTTCATATCATCCTGTCTGAACATCGCTATAAAATTAGCGTTGTCCCTAACAAGTTGCTTAGGTATGCGAGAATATGTTTGTGCCAAATAAAAACAGTCTACATTTCTATGGCGACCCATTGAGAAAAAGGTGCGAATTATGTCTTGCTTTTCACATATAACATCATCGAATATAAATATAGAATCAGGCTTGGCTTCAGATGGTTGCACTATTTCCGCATTATTATTAAAGGTGTAAAACCCCAATCCCTTAACTGGTGTTAATATGTTGCGCAAGTACTCATACTTGGGTTGATTTAAAGACTTTGAATATAGGTATATATTTGCGAAACGTAATCCAAGGGGGTGAGTAATTAGAGATATCATTAAGTTCGTCTTGCCACAATTACTTGGACCAATTAGAAGTCCACGAACAGTTGACGGAAGTAGTGACCCATGGCGCGACTCGATTTGTAATCCACATCCTACTTTTTCGTCTAAATTGTCTATAGGAAACTTCTGTCTCTGCTTTACAATACGCATTGTACCACGGTTGAAGACTATATAAATAGATCTATGCATTACAATTGTTATTTAAATGTTGTCAGTCAAGCGGCGCACAAGTAAGAACCGCCGTTTTTTAAAGGTCGGTAAGGGGGTAGTAAATTCCCTAATAAATAAGCTTCCATTTGAACTGCATTTACCCGGTGGTTACCAGTATTGTGGTCCAGGCACCAAATTAAAAAAAAGATTAGCGCGAGGCGATCCAGGTATAAACAAGCTCGACGCTGCATGCAAGCAGCACGATATTGCATACGACCAAAACTCGAGCGATTTATCAGCTCGACATAGAGCAGACTATCAACTTGAACAAGCTGCGTGGAATCGAGTTAAATCCAAAGAAGCAAGTTTAAAAGAAAAGGCTGCCGCGTGGTTGGTTACGACTATAATGAAGGGAAAACAGCGTCTTGGAATGGGATGTAGATCAACAAAATCTCGTAGTACAAAAAGAAAAAATATAATTAAAAAGAAGAATAAAAACAGGAAGAACGTTAGAAAGGTAGCCTTTGGTGCTGGGATAGTACGCAAGGTTCGTGATGATCTGCGTAAAACTGGTGGTAAGCGATCTGCAGCTAAGGATACTAGAAAAGTTATGCAAATAGCGCTTCAAGCTGCACGGCGACACATGAGATCAGTTGGTGGAAAACGAAATATTCGTACGCCTCGCATAATACCGATTCCGAAAGTTGGTGGAATTCTACCTTTAATACCTATTTTTGCGGGTTTATCGGCGTTAGGTAGCTTGGCAGGATCTGCGGCGGGTATAGCTAAAGCTGTAAATGATGTGAAAACTAGCAGAGAAGAATTGGCAGAAAAAAGCCGCCATAATAGACATATGGAGGCAATTGCTATAGGGAAAAGTGGTAAAGGGCTTTATTTGAAACCATATCGTAAAGGACTGGGTCTCTATCTAAAATCACAAAGTTCAAAAAACTACTAGACACCCTACCTCGAAAACCTCTCACCAACATCGATCTCAAATATTATGTTGAGAAGATGAAGGTGCCCCATTTTCGAGGTATATTTATGCGCGACACTTTACCAAATTCCGGACCGCATCGTAATGAATCCTCCATCATAAATTTGGATACTATAGATGGTCCGGGAACGCATTGGGTGGCATATAAAAAACGAGGTAGTTTGGTCACATATTTCGACAGTTTTGGAGATTTGCCCCCACCAAGAGAATTAGTCCTGTACTTGCGCAACGGTTCAAGGTTTACGGATAAAATCTACTATAATTATGAGCGCCAACAAAATTTCAACACAGTGTGGTGTGGCCATTTGTGCTTAAAGTTTATTTCTTCAAAAGTTAAATAAAACTCTTCAAATGGCATGTGTGACCCCATCAATGGATCGAGAAGCAATTAAACGGATGGGCCACTCGTTGATTGCTTTCTCTAGACTACGCAGCTTGCTGAAGATGAGTAAACAGCAACTTTCAGATATGCCTAAAGAAGTAATAATTGCATGTGTCCCTTATGAAATTGCATTAGTGTGGGATAAATTACCCAAACATCTTCAGGATGACATTGATATTTTAAAATATCAGTACTGTCAAGAACACTATTCTAATCAAGACGAAAATAATATTGATGTTAACGATGGTCCATCGCCTCGAAAAATATTTTGCTGCTACTGTAAAGTGGACGAGGTGAACGTGGCGTCAAAAAATGATGTGAGTATATCTCCATCACCGCCCAAAAAAAGAAGATTAATCCACGACTATTGCTGCAAATCGCAATAAAGACATGCAACAATCTCCAAAAAACGTCAGTCATGTCACACACTTTCACTTTATCAAGCCGCTCAAGCGTGCTCAATGCAGAGTTTTATCCACCGATTGAACTAGATATAGGCAGTCGATATGGTCTGGGATTAACCGGATTTTATTCATACAACTCTATATTTAATATAGACGAGACGAACAATGGTTTCTGTTATAGGACTTCACCGAAAGCAGCTCCCACATTTCTCCACATACCGTACGGAGTCTATGAAATTGATGAAATATATAATGCAATACTGAAAGCTATGCCAACTAACAAAAATGAAGAAAAAGAAAAATTATTTCGACTGCGAGCAAACAATAACACAATGAAATGCGAGATAAGATCAAAATACGAAATTGACTTTACACAAGCAAACTCTATTGGTAGTCTGTTGGGATTTCAGCCGACATATTTAGAACCAAACAAGACTCATGAGTCAACACTCCCCATTGATATAATGAAAGTAAGAATGATACGTGTAGATTGCAACATTATTTCCGGAGCGTATCTGAACGCTCTTAAATCCCACACACTCTTTGAGTTTGATATTGATGTTGAACCTGGATACAAACTTACCAGGGAGCCAGCTAACATAATATATTTACCTGTTAGACCTGAAGGACGTCAGTTTATCGACAACATTACTCTACGCATATTGGATGACAACGGAGATTTAATTAATTTTCGAGGTGAAAAGATTATTGTGAAGCTAGAATTGAAACAATTTTAATATTAAGAGCAAAAAAAAAATGGGTTTTCGATATAATCAGGAACGATTAGCACACTGCCGATATAAAGTGTTTAACGATAAAAAGAAGAGTGATTGTAGAAACCCATTCATTCAGCGTATACCTCTTAAACAGTTAAGACATAGATTGTCGGTAAAGGACCGCGCATTTCTTCAATCTATTGGGTTAGAACTGAGAGAAAATTAAATAATAATGACAGCTACTACATCTAGTGAAAAACTTGAAGTGTTCGACGAACCTGTGTTTGATCAGTCACTTATCAGTTTACATGAGCATACGTATAAACCATATGGGTCACCATATTATAGAAATTCTGATGAAATACGAATCCCTATCAATTTTCATGACCTTATACTCGACATTGCAGAAAGCTACATCTATATAGAAGGGAAATTTACACCTAGCGATGTTACCAAGCGGTGTTATTTATCCAATAATGCTCTAGCTTTCCTCTTCGAAGAGATTAGGTATGAAATGGGTGGCGAGCAAGTGGCTGTAGTTAGGAAGCCTGGCATCACTACCACAATGAAGACTATGGTATCATATGGACAGACACATCTGCGATCACTATTAACTACGGGTTGGGGCCTCAACGAACAGAAACAAGATATTTTAGATAGTACTAGTCATGTGTTTAGTGTTAGACTACCCCTTAAATACCTTATGGGTTTTGCAGAAGACTACACCAAAGGTATTTTAAATGTCAAGCAGGAATTAATTTTAATAATAGCTCGCTCATTCAAAGATTCCTACATTGGGGAAGTTGATGCAGATTTAGAAATTAACAAAATTGAATGGAAGATTAGACATATTGTGCCTGAGGATAGACAAAAGCTTAAACTACTAAACAGAATTAATAAAAGTAGTAATAATGCTAAAGTTAAGATGGCTTATCGTATGTGGGATCTCTATGAGCTACCTACTCTGCGCGATACTGCTTCTGATGTTTGGGCCGTTAAAACCACTAACAGTCTTGAGAGACCTAGATACATAATTATTGGATTTCAAAACAATAGTCACTCCAATGATAGAAGCAAAGATGTGACAAATTTTATACATGCAGATATTAATAATATTCGATTATATCTAAATGCCGAAGTATTTCCTTATGAGCGCTGGAACTTAGATTTTGATAAGAAATTGGATTCTGCAGCTTACTATGCCTATGAGAACTTCCAGCGTAGTTATTATGATAAAGATATGAGTGAACCTATGATGGATCTTGCAGAATTCAGAAAATCTCCATTATTTGTCATAGATTGCTCCCACCAACCGGATGCAATGAAATCATCCACCGTCGACATAAAGATAGAATTTGAAACCCGAAAGACGAAGTTCCCCGAACAAACTCGTGTATATGCACTTATACTTCACGATACATATTTAAGCTACAGTGCATTGGATGGTTCAGTTCAAAACGGTTTTCTTGCTGCTAAGTAAAAAAAATATTTATTATGGAGCAAACAAAAAATACAGTTCCTATGCTGATAGTTGACTTACAAGGTTTTCAATGTAAAAACAGTGAGTTCATAGTGAAGGAATTGGCTGCTGTGTGCTGTAATACTGAACAACAAGCACATTACTTTTTCAAACCACCATATCCATTCTCATCACTTGCACGTGACAGGAAGATGCAATACCAATGGTTGGAGAAAAAATACCATGGTTTAAAATGGAGCCACGGATACATTCAACTGACAGAATTACCACTGATCCTTCAGCGACTTTGCCAGAATGTAGTTAATAATTATCAATGTCAATTACAATTAGAGGATGTCGTAATTGTATGCAAAGGCAGAATGAAGAGGAATTTTCTACTGCAACATCTAAGTCGGAATAAGATTATAGACTTAGATGACTATTTGCCCCATGCTCCCAGCCTTAAATCATTGAACATACCAAAATGTCTAGAACATTTTCAGTACAATAATATTACTCATTGTGCTCTTGCAAATGCTCATTTTCTTAATAGAAGTATTATAGATTTAAATATAAAATTACAGTGAGACTGTTTAAGTGTAAGGTATATTTTTCTAGATATGTAATAAAAATAGGCAATAAAATAAATATAATCTTTTAATGTGGTTTTTATTTATTTAACTTCATGATATAATTGTAAAAATAATAAATATCAATGAGATATTATACTGTTTATTACACAATTATTTATTTACAATAATATAACTTAAAATAAATATTATTTGTCTTCATCATCAAGTTGATGTTTTTCAATAACTCCAACTGGTAGGTACTTCACTAGGTCATACAGGAAGCGTTTTAATTTCATTCTAATCATAGACTCACAAAATTCATCTAAACTTAAAATGCCTCGAGAGTATTTGTCACATAAATTTGCTCCAGATTCATATGTATTACAAGCTTCTTCAACACGTCGAACTTCTTCAACATCCCAGCAGATATTTATATCGTAGACTAACGAATGCTGTGCATCCCTCCTTAAGTCCCATAGTTCACAAGACAAGCTTTCGATGGCTGATTTAATGTCTTCTGCCCTCACCCATCGTTGAGCTGAATATTGCATCCACATATTTTGTTGGTATCGGTTAAACTAAAAGCAAACAAATGTATTAGAAATGCATATAAAAACTCTAAATTATTCACTTACTTAGGTAGGGTGTGAGCGCTATTTAAAACTGATGGAGTTATATTGTACAAATCAAGTTATTACCATTAACCAAAATAATAACGTTCCCATATTTTCAAATGAGATAGCAATATTACGTTTTATAGTACTCCTACCATTCTTTCTAACTGTATTTTATTATCTAGTAGAAAATTAAAACTAAGAACTAAAAAGTAACTAGTACAATTATTGTTTTTAAATTAATAACCTAAACGTATCATTGCACTGGATTTCGCTCCCACATATACTGGAGGACTCTGACCTAAATATGTCAACGTGTATTTACCACCCGATGAATTAATCTTATTGATTACATCTTCACTTATATTTTCTACAACTCGTTTGGGTAAAAATGATTTGAAAGTTGTTATTGTACTTTCCTCAAACAAATTTACGATGATTGATTTTCCAAACCGCGTATTGACAACTGACATTTTCTTTATGACATAGGCTTTGTCCTTAATTAATGATGTAATAGGCTTTTGCTCCAAAACCTCAGTACTCTCACTAATTATTGCATTAAGTGCTAATAAATCTTGTTCCGAAATTTCCATGGTTAAAATGGATGTGTACAGTGAAAGAACCGCAAAAAGTAATATAAAACTATTGCTCACTTGAAATAATTGAGGTGGTTGCACTACACTCACTTGTTAACTATTGAGTAATCAGAGATAGATTTGACTTTTGTCATACTATCACAGGCCATTTATAGTAATAGATCTGCCCCACTACAATAATTTTCCTTTCCCCCACCACATTAATTGCCTCCCACCACTGTAATTACACTTATACAATTACTCTTATTACCACCACCCACTATGCGATGCCCCCACCACCAGTGTATGTAACGCTCTAATTACCCCCACTACCATGCCAATTATCCATCCCCACCACAATAATTACACTAAGTACTCTCGTTATGCAATTACACTTATTACCCCCTCCACCACAATAATTACAGTAAGTACTCTCGTTATGCAATTGCTCTTATTACCCCTCACCACCACAATAATTACAGTAAGTACTGTCGTTATGCAATTGCTCTTATTACCCCTCACCACCACAATAATTACAGTAAGTGCTCTCGTTATGCAATTACTGTTATTACCCCCCTCCACTGCAATAATTGCAGTAAGTACTCTCTTTTCGCAATTACTGTCATTACCCCCCTCCACCACAATAATTACAGTAAGTACTCTCGTTATGCAATTACTTTTATTACCCCCCTCCACTGCAATAATTGCAGTAAGTACTCTAGTTACGCAATTACTGGTATTACCCCCTCCACTGCAATAATTACAGTAAGTACTCTCGTTATGCAATTACTTTTATTACCCCCCTCCACTGCAATAATTGCAGTAAGTACTCTAGTTACGCAATTACTGGTATTACCCCCTCCACTGCAATAATTGCAGTAAGTACTCTCTTTTCGCAATTACAGTAAGTACTCTCGTTATGCAATTACTTTTATTAACCCCCTCCACTGCAATAATTGCAGTAAGTACTCTAGTTACGCAATTACTGGTATTATCCCCTCCACCACAATAATTGCAGTAAGTACTCTAGTTACGTAATTATTCTCATTACCCCCCTCCATCACAATAATTACAGTAAGTACTCTAGTTACGCCATTACTCTCATTACCCCCCCTCCACTACAATAATTGCAGTAAGTACTCTCGTTATGCAATTACACTAAGTACTCTCGTTATGCAATTACTGTTATTACCCCCCTCCACCACAATAATTAGAGTAAGTGCTCTCGTTATGCAATTACTGTTATTACCCCCCTCCACTGCAATAATTACAGTAAGTACACATATGCAATTACTCTTATTACCACCCACCATGCAATGCCCCCACCGCCAGTGTATGTAACGTCCTAATTATCCCCCACTACCTTTGCAGTTAACACAGCAATTACCACATTAATTGCCCCCTACCACTGTAATTACCCCCACCACTCTAATTACCCCCCACCACTCTTATTACCCCCACCACTCTAATTAACCCCCACCACTCTTATTACCCCCTCCACTCTAATTACCCCCCACCACTCTAATTACCCCCACCACTCCAATTACCCCCCACCACTCCAATTACCCCCCACCACTCCAATTGCCCCCCACTCTAATTACCTCCACCACTCTAATTACCCCCCACCCCACCTCATAGGCCCCGCCCACCTATGACGTCACGAAAAGTGGTGGGGGGTGTATCCAGCTCCGGCTTAAGTCCTCTACTGTTGATATCGAAAGATCGAAATTGGCATTTCCACGGCATCGCTAATTGCATGGGCGATATCGAAAATTCGAGACGACAGAAGTGAGCGAAAAATAGCATTTTTTGACATTTCGCGAATAGAATTTTTTTTTGGTTCCATTAATTTCACTGGTACGTTAATAACCGGAAAACCCGGAAGAATAGGGAGATTTTAAATATAAAAACAAAATCGCCAGAACCGCACCTTGACCAATGTCAAATTTTAATAATTTGAACCATTTTCTTACCACTTTACCGACTTCTGGCAACGTTTAGTCTCCGACCTAGACTTCTGGCAATAATGTTACGCAATTTCTACAATTAAAAACTATAACTACACAAGATTTCATCATTTGCATCTATTTTCCAATTTTCTTGAGTCAAGCATAGCTTCATTATTTAAATAATAGGTAATTTCATTAACTTCCGGGACATTCACGAGGTTGCAAATTTAGATTATATCATTTATTGGTGTTACAAACATTTGCGACCCGGAAAAGGGTGCAAAACCGGATTCATTATTTTTTTCACCTCCTACAATATTGTCTAAAAGATTAAAGACTTTGGCCTATCTTGAATATCTCGAAAAGGGCGAGGTTTTGGAAAAAAATGCAAAATTCCATCTTGTAGATAATTGAATTTTCTACAACTTTTATGTTAACTTTATAGCTGCCTGATTTATTTGACGCGAGATATCCACGAACAACCATGTCTTTGAAACTTTGAATATTTCGAGAGGGGGGGGGGGGGGGAGGGTTCGGTAAAAATTTAAAAAAAAGACCCTCACATTGATCTCACGGGTGGGCCTCTGATGTATAGGACGCGAGATATTTACAAAAAACTTTGACGTCAATTTCTTGGGTAGCCATGTTGGGATTTTTGTGGATTTGGGTTTGGGACACCTATATCTAAATGTATAAAATAGGTTCTAATTGAAGCTGATGTGTGATGATGATATATATACACTGGTCCTATATTGTTATTAAGCATGTAAAGCTAGCAGCAAAACTAACAGTTCTCTTACAACCTTCGCTAAGAATAACTAAATGTAGACTACTGATGATATTACAACTATACTATGATATCTACGTCATACTCTAGCATTGGGATAGTTAAAGGCATGGAATACCAAGCAAATGAATTTAATCACAACATTAATATATATATGCGAATACTCACAGGGACCATTGTTACTGTCTGGGGCTGTGAAAAGGAAATTAATCAATTAAGTAACCGTATTTTTGTATAGGTTTAATTGTGAAAGAGGTTAATGGTTATTGAGAATAGAGAAGTTTTAAACAAACTATGGTGGTTAAGTTATTAGAAGTAAAGACCTACATATGCATTTTGGCTTTCGGATTTTCATTATAATGATCACGCTGGAGAGATGTATCAATGTGTGGGTTTTAATTAAAAAATTATTCTAGAATACCTTTTTATTATTGTGTGTTGTGTGTATCGTTGAGTGTTATTAGAGAGTTAATAGTACAGTAGATATAAGTTTTCGGGTGGAACTAATTCCCGCATTGAATTTCTTAGTTCGTTGTTGTAACTTTTTTGATATACTAAAAGTCTAGAAAAATCTGAGTGTGCAAAATGCGTTGTCTGGACGCCATCTTATAAACAAATCATAAAAAATTGTGTGTGGTATCAAATTATAGAAAATTTCATGCTGAAAAATAAATTATACACTAAAAGTCTATATAAAGCTAAAAAACATGCTCATGACAACTATATAAAAAACTCTTCCAATTCTCAAGCAGCCTTTTGGGACCTCATAAAAAGGAATAAAAAACATCATCATAGTGAGTCTCTGACAGCAAACGAGTTCAACATTTATTTTACTGATATTGCAGATAGCATTATTAGCGAACTCCCAGAAACAAATCAAAATCACCGGAAATATTTTAAAAAGACAAATGATGCTTCAAATTTAGGGAAATTACCTACAACGAAGTTCGTGACATAATCGATAACCTTAAAAACAGCAAAAGTCGGGACGCTTATGACATCAATGTAAAACTTATCAAAAGTATTAAAAACTTAATTATAATCCCCTTGACAAACTTGATAAATATGTGCATCAAAGATAAAGTATTTCCCAACATTTTAAAACTTGCAAAGGTAATTCCCATTCATAAGATGGGTTCATATGACGATGTTAACAACTATAGGCCAATTTCACTGGTACCAATATTAGCAAAAATTTTTGAAACAGCATTAAAAAATCAAATTAATGAATACTTCGAACATAACAACCTATTTCACTGCTGTCAGTATGGTTTCAGGAATAAGCGATCCACAACTCTCGCAATTAATAATGTTGTTCAAGTTGTCCTTGATACATTTGAAAACAAGAAATATACAACTGCTAGTTTTTTTGACTTATCTAAGGCCTTTGATTGTGTCTCACATGAAATTCTTACAGACAAATTATTAGGTTATAATTTTCATCCTGACCGTGTGGCACTTATTAATTCTTACTTATCCAATAGATTTCAATATGTTAACTATAACCTATGCACTTCTGAAAAACGTAGGGTTACTCATGGTGTTCCTCAAGGTTCTGTGTTGGGTCCCATACTATTTACGATATTCATCAATGACCTTGCCAATTCTGATGATAATACGAACTTTATACTGTTTGCAGATGATACTACTGCACTAAACACTAACCTCACACCTGATGATCTAAAACAGACTGTCACAAACACGGAAGAACATATTTGCGAATGGTTTTTAACCAATAGATTAAAACTAAACGATGACAAGACTCAATCATTAACATTTACATTGCGAAACAGGGATCAAGAAGAACAAACTGATGCACCCGTAAAATTTCTAGGTGTGTACTTAGATTCACTATTAACCTGGGAAGAACATATTACAAAACTGTCTACCAAACTTTCCAAAAATATCTATTTCCTTCGCAACCTTGTCAACACAGTATCCCCGAACTACCTACTGACCGCTTATTATGGTTCTTTTCATGCTAATATGTTGTATGGAATTTTAAACTGGGGACACTCAGCGCATGCTTCCAACATTTTTGGCTTACAACGTAGATGCATTCGCATACTATCTCATCTTAGATACAGAGATGATTGCAAAGGCCAATTCATTAATCTCAAGATATTAACTATGCCTTGTGCTTATATCCTCGAGTGTTTACTTTATCTTAAACAAGATGAACATCAATATGTAACGCACAGCCAAATCCATGAATATACCACAAGGAACAGCGATAAAATTAATGTCAATTTTCTTCGTCTTACGAGATCTAGAAATGGAACAGGTTATTATTCTGCCAAATTTTATAATACTCTTCCTCATTCAGTAAAAAACTTGAACTTCTTGCAATTTAAAAATAAAATGAAAGGTTATCTAAAAACTAAGGCCTTCTATAGGTTTGAAGAATTTATTGAGAATGATTTCTCAGATTTAATTTAACAGGCACTGTATATTCACGACCTCATATTATTATCCTTACTTAATTTGTTAATTGGTTTATATAATTTTATACTACTTTTAATCTTGTGTGTCACTCTTTGTCTTATGTAATTTTGTGACATCCATTTTTAATATGTTTTACATCTACTATATTGTCCAATGTTTTGACGTGTGTAAGCATTGTATTATGTATTTTGACACCAATAAATTATTATTATTATTATTATACCAGGTCGAGCCCTTTTTTGTGTACAAACTGACTGGCGTATAGGTAGACTGTTAGTGTGTTATTTATTTTTATTTTATAAAACCAATATCATAATCTTTTTCAGCATGAAATTTTCTGTAATTTGATACCACAGACGATTTTTTGTATTTTAAAATTTCTTGAAGATGGCGGCCAAAAAACGCATTTTTGCACACTCAGATTATTCTAGACTTTTAATATGTCAAAAAGATAACAACAACGAACTAAAAAATTCAAACCCCGTCTTTGTGGAGGGTATTTCACCTATTTTTTGCATATATCTACTGTACAGTTAAGGAAAGTAAATGTGGGGCAGCTCATAAATCCGATTTTTGTGATATTTTACAGCCATATGCACCGTACATACCTAAACGAGATTAACAGGTTAACTCGGTGTAACTCGAAATTTTCTTATGACATGCTTAATCCAGTGTAAAGTTAACCCTACAATTTTATTATATGAGCAATTTGCATAATTTGCCTTTCAAAGTAGATACATTTTTAATACGATAAAAAATTAATTACACAATATTTTGACACAATGAAACACTGAAATATTAATATATATCGAAGATTGAAAGAGTCATTTAAAACCTGATCAATATATAACTAAAATCCGAAGGTTAAAATGCTATTATATGATTTTTAAGTAAAATTGTTATAAGAATCCAACACCAAACCTCTTGCTATTAGATGATGAAAAAATAACACAAACTGTTGTAAGTGGAGGTGTCTAATAAACACATATTCTAATTAACAAAGGTATTAAGTAATGGGATACAACTGTGAACGTCCTAAGTGGCAAATTTATAACATTTATGACCAACACAAGTCTGTGAGATCATAAATCAATATAAACTACATATTATATCAAAGAATACCTTTTACATAGAAAAATAGCCATCAAAAAAGCATTTAGGACGTCACCAAAAGTTAACAATTGGTATTATAAGATGTAAAAGTTTTACACCTCAATTAAATTTTAGCATAGAGTGCATTTTAATTTTTTTTACACTACAAAAAATTGTTACGTGTTAAGAGGAAATATTTGCTAAAAGTGTCTCGCCAATTATTGTGATATACTTAAGACAGTCAATATTAATAAGAATATCCATTGTGGTGATAATAAATAAAAAATGGCACATAATACAAATTTTACAAATTGCAGTTAATAAATTAGCACGATCAAATTCCACTTTCAAAAATCACACAAAACATCAATAATACCTGGTGTAATGCTTTCGAGAGACATTAAAAATGCAGTCAAGTTTTTGTAAATTTTTGGTTTGCTTGGTGGAAACGCTATTAAAAAACAGTAGTATTTAACTCTCATTTTACAAAAGTCACATGGAAACTTACCTGTATTAAAATCAAGTGCAAATTCCTCAAGTTCGTTTCCTTTAACGATGCTGTAAATAAGTTTGCGGGAGAGCGGAGACTCGGCCTCGATCGAGATGGATAAAGGTGAGTGCAACTCTACATTTTCGGGGATAACTTCAGAGTAAAACTGTTTCTTGAAAACGGGCATGGACCTGTCTATTACTTTTACGTGCACCGTTACATCAGTTCTACAGGGTGTCATACCTAAATAAAAGTGATAAATTTGTCATACGTTAATATCATCTTAAAGGTGTATGAAGCAGGTAACATTTATAAATGAAAAATTTTGTAGTCAACGCAGGATTTGAAAAATAAACAGTTTAACCTATTGCTTGTAAAATTAATAGAGTAGGATTCCAGCGCCCCCAGACCTACGTCATTTTAGCAAACTTAATATTTTGACAATAAGTAGTGTGATATGTAGTTAAGAACGTATGCATATTTGCTGGCTTGAAAGTGGGACCCTTTGACCGACAACAGGTACAAAAAGGTACAAAAAAACTTTACTAACCAATGTTAAGTATGATAGAATACTGGTAAAAACCAACATTGCCAGACACTTTCCGTGGGCCCTAACTTCCGTCAGACGCTTTATAGCTCAGAAAAAAAAACCTAACATAACTAATTTTTTGTTTTGTTCTGTTTAAAAATAACTGTGGAATCATATCTACTACCAACTATGTAAAAAACGAAACTAAACAAAAAATGTATAATGTTAGGTTAGGTTGGGTTTCTTTCGAGCATTAAAGCGTCTGCCGGAAGTTAAAGCCCAAGGAAAGCCCAAGAAAGGTTGTTTGTACCTCTTGTACCTGTTATCTATAAAAGGGCCCAGCTTTCAAGCTAGCAAAAATGCATACGTTCTTAACTACATATTACACTATTTATTGTCAAAATATTAGCTTTGCTAAAATGACATAGGTCTGGGGCTCTGGGATCTTGGTCTATAACTTCTAACATATAATTTTACTTGAATCATTGAATGAGTAATGATGTACTAACCTACGATTGAAATTTGATTGATTTTAGTCCAGCAGGGTAAAACATTGGGGGCCTGATATGCATTTGGGGATAAATTCAGAATTTATTTCTTCACAGCAACAGTGCCAATGAAAATTAGTATTTACAGTATTGTGATCAATATTGTTACATTTTTTTTGGTGAATAACATGGTTTATAATTAATATATTAATAATTAATGAATATAAATAATTTAAAACAGATATTTAAACTTCACCACCAAGAAAATGTAATGATGTCACAACTTATATGTCATATGTCTGTTTTCCGTTTGTAGCTTTAACTCTCTAAAAATATTTTAAAATGTCTGCTAAATTTTACTTTTAGATGTCGTATTATAAATAATTTCAAATGAACGTAATTAAATAATTTTTGTTTAGATTTTAGTAGGAAGAAGCTGACGATTGTCTACTGTGACTTCTATGGGTCTATTGTGGTACTCCTCATACCTTAGGGCTCCTCATCCAGAGATGATCCTTTATACTAGATTTCGAGTCTGTTAATATCAGCTCTCGGTTTCCTTTTCTTGGCAAGTTGCAAAGCGCCATAGAACTCAGTGGCTGCATGAGTACAGTGCCGATAAAAACTTAGTCATTAACAAATAACATATTACTCCTATCCTTTGTATAAAAGACTTAAAAAAGCTCATGGCAAAAAATTAATATAATAAAAAAATATATTTCAAATAATTGGTTGTAACGGTCACTTTTTGTAAGAACACTCAGTACCTTAAATAAGATAAAGCGCACGACTATTCTATTTAGTATTTAAATTTAAATTATACGCGTTTAAATTTTATCAGCTAGTCATGACAAATGCTTGACCAATAGCGTTGTAGCTTATAGACCAAGTTGAGCCAACAGTAAATGGGCATATTCCTACGCCAAAGGACTCTGGCTAGGAGACGCGAGAAAGATGGCATAGAAGCTGGTGGCCGTGTATGGCCGTAAGAATTAAAAACCGCCATTTATTGTAAATAAATGTGTATAGTGATTAATAACTGCGAATAGAATCAGTAAAGTAGTTATTATAGTTTATATGTTCTGTGTTATTGTGCACCATTGCCCATAACTATAGTAAGGCAATGTTTTCGTCGAATTAGCTGTAAGTAACCGATTGCGAAAATGCTTTCAACACCTCATTTCACGTTTGGCAAGTAATATTCTTTGTTGTATCCAGTGTTACCATCCAGTAAAGACTTCTCTTACCCCATGAGAAGACTATAATAGTGCGTGAATAATTTCATGTGAACATTATGTTTGCGTAACTATATAGCCCTGTTTTTAGACATCTCCCATGTGTTTTGGGCATAAAAACCTAATGTACGACTATCGAACCAGTCTATATCGAAAATATTAATTGTCGGTCCATTTTTTTGTTACTAACTTTACATACAGTTAGTAATATTTTCATTTTGTGTGTTTCAATGTTATGTTATTTTTATTTTACCGCTCTGGCCAGATCGTGTTTAGTTTAGTTTAATTATTTACCGTATACGGATTCGTATTGTGTACAGTTTCCTTTGTATTTTGTTCTATGTCAGATGGACTAATGATTCGTTTATATGATTATTCTGACGAAAGTTTTTGTAAAGTTTACTCACAACCCTCTGATGTCAATTGCTCTGCTTTGTTTGGGTATTTTTTTGTAAATCATTAAAGTAAGTTAAATTCAATGATTCGTTTTATTCACCCTCGAGAAACTATCGCGTTTCATGGTATAAGGTACAAAAATTTGGTAAGAAAGACAGTATCGAATGTACCTATTTAGGTTTTAATGTTTATTTCTTATTGTCTAGCATCATTTAAAGTGAATTTTTATATATGCAAAACCTTTCAAAATGTAATCATCAACACTAGTAATGTTTTTAGACCGCTGTAGGGCATTTGATTGTGTATCTGGACCATTTTTGTTACAGAAACTAGGTTTTTATGGCTTTTATGGAGTAGCTCTTCAATTAATATCATTCTCCCTATCTGGAAGGCAACAGTGTGTAACGGGTAAAGGTGGAATAAGTAATTTATTACCTATAAAGTATGGTGTTCCACAGGGCAGTATATTGGGCCCACTATTAGTTTTAATATATATTTTCAATTAACCTGAAGCCTTACTTTTTATGGTGTTATTTGCTGATGACACAACTGTTACCAAACAGATAATGGATAGCAGTGAGGAAACCATTAAGAAAAAATTAGATGTATTTAAACAATCATTTGACTGGTTTAATGCAAATATGCTATGGATAAATCAAAGCAAGACAAATTCAATGGTATTCTCTACTAAACTAGTTGAATCTGAAAGTGTTAAATTTTTCGGCTAAAGGTTCGAGTTTAGATCGATGGACGAAAATTTATTTATTTTTTTAAATTAAAGTTCTCGCAATTCTCTATCTTTTCTGATAAAAATTTTTCAAAATGACCTAAAAATTAATTTGTTGTCATTTGGTTTATAAATAAATGCCGAAAATGTGGCCAAAATGACTTTAAAAGAATTTTTTTAATGTCATCGGACAGCTGGCCAGATCTAAAGAACCATTTTGGACTTAATGGCACAAAATGAAGGGCAATTCAAATTTCAGATAACAAATTCATTTGTGGTCCACAAGGTTCAATATTTGGGCACCAAAATTTCAGGGTGTTCTGTTTTCAACAAAGGTATATTTTCTGAAAGTTTGAAGCCGATCAGAACTATTGACGTCCCTGGATGCTAAAATAAAAAAAAAAACTCTTTTTAGCCGGTTTATTCCATTTTGTACGTATGTATGTACTCAAATGACCCAAAACTAACGTAGATTTGTTGGAATTTTAATTACGAAGGTTTTTGGTTTGTAGTTTGTCCCGATTAGACCTCTAGAACCGGAGATGACATTCACCTTTTACTTCCCTCGCATACCGAAGGGAAGTACTGTATTCCAGAAAAAATCACCCTCCGAGATTTTTTCGGATTTTGATGTTTCAGATCACGTAGATTACGAAAATATAGGATTTTCAATTCCGTCAGTCTGTCTGTCTGTTGGTGCATTAACTAAAAAACTACTTGACGGAGACCAGTCAAATTTGGTAGGTAGTTGACGCTACTGTCAGTGAAGAAATGGTTAAACTTTCACTGGAAAATATACAGGGTGGACCGTCTAAAGAAAATAAATAATGTAAGAATTTTTTTTGCTCAAATTTAAAATTTCCACTTTTCATGACATGCTAAACCTATTTCAGAAAAGAAAAATTTGAAAATTTTTTTCACCATTTTTGAACAAATTTTTACCACTAAAATAGTTGAAAAAATTTTTTTCTTTGTTCAAATTTAAAATTTCCACGTTTTATGGCATTCTAAACCTATTTAAAAATAAAATGTTTTTGAATTTTTTTTTACCAACATTTTTGAAAAATTTTTTACCACTAAAATAGATGGAAATTTTTCTTTCTTTCTTCGAATTTAATATTTCCACATTTCATAGCGTTCTAAACCTATTTAAAAAAAAAATATTGAAACATTTTTAATATATTTATCACTACTTACTATAGAATAGATGAAAATTTATTTTTGCTCAAATTAAAAATTTCCACGTTTCATGACATTTCAAACCTATTTCGAAAAAAAACCGATTTCATTACCATTTTGGAAAAAAAATGTACCACTAAAATAGACGGAAATATTTTTTTTCTTTGCCCAAATTTAAAATTTTCACGTTTTATGGCATTCTAAACCTATTAAAAAAAAAAGTTTACCACTGCTATAAAGTAGCAGGAAACTTTCCTTTTTGCTCAAATTTAAATTTTCTATGTTTCATGGCATTCTAAATCTATTTCAGAAGAACAAAAATTTGAAATTTTTTTTTACCATTTTTGAAAAATTTCAAAAAAAAAGAAATTTTTTAACCACCACTATACTTCCACTCCACTATGTGAATGTGGAATTGAAAATGTGACAGATAGCAATAATATTTGGCATATGCACCTATTATGCTTTTATTGAAAAATGTACAGGGTGGTCATCCTAAGAAATAATTCAGTCATGGTGGAGATTCGTAAAGATATTTGCGCAAGCCTTCCATATTTGGCACCTGTTATTTAGTATTGAACTTTTGCCGTTGGATGAGCACTGAGTATATTTTTTTGACCAAAAGTTATCAGGCTTTCTTTGTAATAATAGTGATAACTATATTCCGATTATTATTTTCAATGTCATTTCGTAATTACTAATTTTTTAGAGTGACTGCCATACACTAATAAGGAGGGAAGTTCTGTGTAAATACCATTACCGATTCTTTACCTAAAAAAACGCTGTTCCAAAAACAAAACAAAAAAACGCAATAGGCTTTGGAAGTTCAAAACTCAGGTATATACTCTTGGTGATACCCCAGAGGGTATGAAATCATAATACTGCTATTACAAAACTGTACACATCAATGTCCTTTTTTTACTCTACTAAAATGGATACATATAAAGAGAACTTGGAAACACATTGTTCAAATTAACCTCAACGACATCACAGGCAGATGAACTTAAAGCTCGTGTTCCTTTGTACATATTTATGTCACTGCATCATTGCATTGCGAAACCGATTTGTACTTTGCTTCACGACTGACACCTTTAAAAGATCAATTAAAACTACCAATCAAATTATTTTAATTGATTAGTACATCACATTAAAAATTTGAATTTAAAACACATTTATTATGGGTTTTTTCTACATGTTTGAAAAACAAAAATATGCATTTTTTCTTTTCTCATTGAGTATCCTAATAAGACATCACCCATATTTGTGGGAATACCCTGTTGATGTATCATATATTTTTTAATATCTTTGTCAATAAAAATCTTATATCACCTACCTTTATCATACGCTGCTATAAGTAATTCATACTCCTTATTATGCCCTTCCAGATTTTGCTTAATTTCAATATCTCCAGATTCCCTTTGTACCTTGAACAATTCTCCATGGCCTCTAATCAGTTCATAGCGCACCTCTCCATTTTCGGCACTGTCCAGATCTATCGCATGTACCTTGGTTATAATGCTTCCCTTCTCATCGTCCACCGACACCACTGCATAGTAAGGCAGATTAACAAACATGGGACAATTATCGTTTATATCTAATACGGTAACATTTACGATAACGTGGGCCACTCGCGGACGATCTCGTGGTGGCATGTTACTTCTTGCTTCGACGATGAGCTCATATTTATCCTGGACTTCTCTGTCGAATTTGATTCCGGTGGTTCGGATCACCCCTGAAGTCGGTCCTATCGTAAACATATCTGTGGGGTTCAAAATTCTAAATTCTAGATGTTCGTTTAAGGCACTTCCCAGTACGTTGACCACACAAACATGAGTGATTTTTGTGGAATTTTCTATTATAGAACCTTCATAGAAGGGCTTTTGGAAAACCAGTCCAGAATTATCGGACTCGTCCACACGGATATAAACTTTAGCAACGCTACCAAATTGACCGTCAGAAACTCTAACTTGGAGTTTGTAGTAAGGTTTTAGGTTTTCAGGTTCTAGCAATGTTATGAGTCCAGTTTTCGAGTTAATATCGAATATCCCAAGCTTGTTTCCTTCTATAATATCGTACCTCAAGGCACCACTCTCTGAACTATCTGGATCTGTTGCGTTGACTTGTATAACTGCAACATTTTTGTAGGAGGGCAAAAGCAAGGTTACGTTATATATAGGACTTGAGAAAACTGGTGAGCAGTCGTTGACATCCGTAACAACGATGTCTACTCTGGCAGTGGTATCGGAGGATAGTCTAGGTTTTCCCAAATCAGAAACTTGCACGTGAAAAGTAAAACTACTGAAGGTTTCGTGATCTAGTAATTTTATCGTCCTAATAGCACCAGTGGTAGAGTCGATTTGGAAGTAACGTCTAGGAAGAATTTCAATTATATCGTAGTGTAATAAGGCATTTCCTTCCGAATCTGCATCGAAGGCCTTTATGACAAGCGGCTCGCTCGTATTCGTTAAAACTAGTGAATTTATTGGGGCAGATTCGCTGATGATACCAGCATAACGTGACTGCAAAAACTCAGGGACATTGTCGTTCTTGTCTAATATATGAATAATCACGTTGCAAGTTGCTGATATCGAGGCCTGCAATTATAATAAAATACATCTTAAATACATGGGTGAAAAAAATAGACTATACAGGGTGATTTTTTTTGGGCGTCTATTAGAAATATATCGAGAAAAAAAAATGATATCGATCTGAAAATTTGGTTATAGGCCTAACGGGGTAGGATCTATTTAACGAAAATATTTTCAAAATTGTGGCATTTCCGGTTATACCGGAAGTTGACCACAACTTTGTTATTTTAAATGGAATGCCCCCATTTTCATTTTTTTTTTTAGATTTTGCAGTTAATTTAAAGAACATTTCGTTAAAGGTTTCCTATAGCTAAAATTAATATTTCCGGAGATATTAATTTTTTTTCCTAAAAAGGCGTTTGGGTCCATGGATTTGGCCTACCAGGTCTCCTGACTTGACCCCAATGAATTTTTACCTGTGGGGTCATATAAAGAGTGAGGTCTATCGAACTCCGGTAATTAACCGAGAGGAACTGTTGGATGGAGTTCAGAGAACATTTGAAGGTTTGGACCCAAATGAAATTCGGAGTGCTACTACCATATACTTATTAACTATATACTGGTAATACTCCATAAGCCACTATGTACGGATTTGAGGCTAGAGAACGAGATAGTTTTCTATCTCTATGGAGGACTCTGACGATACGATCTGATGAAGAAGGAAGCGCGCGCTGTAACAGGTCAGTGGTCCCAAAACAAAGAAATCTACCGGCAACCGTAGAAAACGGAGATTTCGTATACTATGGTAAAATATATACCACCCTTTTGGAATGATTCACATGCTATTAGGAAGCTTTCGTTTCTTGGTATTTAAATTATTTAATCAATAAATGAATACCTAAGCAGTAATTAGAAAAAGTTATAGTCCACTGGAATTAGCAAAAAAGTGGGTCTAACAGCCAGTTTTTCAATGTTGAGTTAAAGTTCGAGTTAGATAACTCTTACTCGCACCTTAACTCGAGGCTAAATTCGAGTTAACGTTACAACTGTTTTTCATTACTATTTCTCATTCGAGTTAGTTAACTCGAGTTGTGTGAAATATTTTGTTATGTTGACATGAGAAGTATGAATTTTATCCATATTTTCGGAATTTTACACAAGTATTCTAATGTCTTCTATAGTTCTGCGCTGTTAAAAATGTTACATTAACCTAACTTTCTGTGATATTATTTGTAAAATGTAACATTTATATTTTTGTTTATACAATTTATTTTAACGAGGTCACTTTAATGATGGTCTGTTGATCGGCAATAGTGGCCATCCTGTGAAACCCTACCTTATGACGCCTCTTGTGTGGATCAGAAATAATACTGAGAATTTATTTAATTAATCCCACATCAGAACGAGAAATACAGTGGAGAGGAGCATTAGCACTAAGGCTGCGTATTAAAATGGATACCATACAGACAGTTGCGGCTACAACAATTCTCCACAACATAGCATAGGATGAGAGAGGGAACCGCAGTTCCCTCATGTAAAATAAACATTGCATGTTAATATTTATACAACACAAGATAACAAATACATATTCGTAGAATACGAAATAATATCTTGCACTTCTTTTAATATATTATCTAAAGTTCTTGGATGCAAATGAAATCGCGCAAAAAAAATTGTGTCGATCCCATTCTTCCATGTCGTTTGGTTTATATCTGATTACCTTGGGTCTTCTAGCTTTCTCATCACTGCTGTAAGCATTTACATTAAAATCATAATCCATGATGTGTTTGAAAAATATCATAATTTATTTACACCATAAAATAATTTTAGGTTAGTTTTAAGCCGAAATTTGTAATTAACTCATACCTCGTCTAGAGTTATCTTAACCTCGATTTAACTCGAGGTTTCAAGTTAACTGGCATTTGAAATACGCAACAGTGCGCTTAATCCAGAGTTAACTCCAGTACAAGAGTTAACTCGACATTGAAAAACTGGCTGTTAGGGTACTAATGGAAGTTTCGATGTTCAGCTAAAAATTCTACATTTTTTTTCTTTAGTTCTTGGGACGGCATCTTATTTTTTGAGTAAAAAAAAATTGTTCTTGATATTTTTTCTAAAAAGTCAACCTTTTTCAGTAAAACTTGGTGAAAAAATCTTCAATGTTAAAATTTTGAGAATTTTTAACCCCAAAACAACGCACTTTATGCAAAGATAAAACAAAAATATTCTTGGGAAAACTAAAAACATTTCACGATTAGCACATGTAATAACTAGATTTTGGATTATTAAATAAAATTTATTACCGATGATATGACAGATTAGGGTCCTGCTTCGGCTGGCTTTTACACAAAAAACACCGTTTCATTTTTGTGGATATAGGTTTACACCATGTAAATACAAATCCCTATTTTGATAAACAATAAAATACATAAAACAACTTCACAATAAGCACATTTTTGCGACATACCGGGTAAGTTGTGGTATGTATTATTAGCTTACCGCTTCATTTTCGCGAGAAGTGGTTTAATAGGGGAGTACGGTTTCACGTGACTCTTGGTATGTGAAAACACTAACCGCAGCTTACCCAGCTCTCGACGTAGGTTAGAAGCGGTATGTATCGCTGTCCTTGTTTACCGTCAAGCTCGTAAACTAACGTCTTTTTGAATTTATAAATAAAAATAATTTAAACTATCATAATAATGGACGAATTGGTCGAAATATCTGTAAACCGTGAAGATTCGGATGTGAGACTAGTTAATTTTGGACATAGAGACAGCAAATATATTATTAAGCGGTAAATACGTATTCCAATTATTTTGCTTAAAAATATTGTAATTGACTAGATATCCCTGTACTGTACATTTTTTCTCTTTCCCTCAAAGGATATTTTGGTATAGGCACCAACCTACCTATTTTATTAATAGTTTGAATACTAAGAAGGTTAGCAACCTCTTACTATTAGCATTTTCGCGACACTGGTTTGCAAATATATAACAATATGGTGGGGTCTAACCACTACATACCTCTCTTATTTAACCCGGTATGTCGCAAAAATGTGCTTATCTTAGAACACACAAGCGCTTATAATATTAATGTCTGGAATTGGAACTTGGAACCACTGATATAATGCCTATAGTGCACAATTTCTCCGATTAGATTGTGACCACTCATATCTTCTATATTTAGTTGAACTGTCACATTCTCGCGTCAATGTTCCGCCCACTAAGACATGCGCACAATACCAAGTCCTCTTAAAGGATAGAGAGACAGGCTTTCCTCGGCGTCAAATTGGGAACGAAACTCATAGTATATAGTTAATAAGTATATGGCTACTACACACTGAGTAAATAATAGGATTCTAAAATGTTTGGAGGTTAATGGAGAACATATTGAACAGTATAATCAATGTTTCGTTATAAAATTTTTATTATTAATAAATTATACAATTTTCATTTTTTCATTTCATTGATAAAATTAGAAAATAGCAAATATCTAAAGAACCATACATTTTGGGTATAGGAACATGATACATGGTTAGATGCGCATTTTTTTCTCTTTATCGAATGGTGCATTTAGTTAGGTATGGTGCCATTTAAAAAAAAAAAGTTTTTGCTGTTTTTGTGTGGTCGACATATCGTGGGCTGAGAACCAGAGGGTTCCAAGCGCCAAATCTAAAATTGTCCAAGAGAGCAATTTTAATGTTTAGCATGTTGCAAATCGATTATGCGAAGTAATTATATTAATTTGAAATATTCAGGTTCTGCCATATTTTGTGACTTGTCAAAGGCCTTTGACTGTGTTCAACATGGAATATTGCTGCAAAAATTGGAACGCTATGGTTTCAGAGGCAGTACCCTTGAATGGTTTAAATCTTATTTGTCAGACCGTAAGCAAATTGTTAAGATTCCAAATAAGTCCGATGAACTTAACATAAACTGTGGGGTACCTCAAGGCTCTGTTCTTGGCCCAATTCTGTTTTTGCTATATATTAATGACCTAACAACAATTAATATTACAGGAAAGTTTACCTTGTTTGCCGACGATACCACAATATTGTGGCATTGCAAAGATAAAAACATTCTGGAAGAAAACATATGCAACGATATTAAGAAAATCAAAGTTTGGTGTGATTCGAACTTACTGTCATTTAATATAGAGAAAACAAACATAATTACTTTCAAATGTAATCTGCCTGATATTCCCTTAGGGAAACATGTTCTTGAAAACAAAACGTGCTTGAAATTTTTAGGATTGAATATCGACTGCAAGTTGAAGTTTAAAGAACATATTACGAGTTTAAGTAGTAAACTAGCTTCTGGATGCTATGCAGTCAGAGTGGTTTCCAATGAATTAGGATATTCAGCTGCCAAAGCCATATATTTCTCATTAATCGAGTCACACCTGAGCTATGGGATTGCCTTTTGGGGTGTATGTAGTAAGCTTCTCATGCAACAGATATTTGTATTACAAAAGCGTGCCATCAGATATTTAAGTAAGGCTAGGGCTCGCGACTCTTGTAGGGAACTATTTGTGGCCAACAGAATTCTGACTGTGATATCCATTTTTATATTAAGCACAGTAGTCTTAGTCCATAAATACAAAAATAATGCTTATGTGACCTCAACGTATAGCACTCGACAAGTTGGTAATGTTATATTACCAACCCCAAGAACTACATTTGTCCGGGATTCTGTTGTTTACAATGATCCAAAAATGTATAATCACTTACCGAGTCATATTAGGAACATAGTCTCCAATCGGGGTTTCAAAGTCGCAGTGAAAAATTTACTTATTGGTAGACCCTATTATGAATTAAAAGAATACTTTGACGATACATTCTGATGTATATATATGTGTATATGTTTGTTTTTAATGTTTGTCTGGAAATCATGACTAGTGGTTTCTATGTTTGTATTTTATTTTATATTTTATATATTATATTGTACTATAGTTGTATATACTTGTAGTTTTATATATTTTTTCAAGCTTTGTCAACAAGATTTTTCTTTACGACAATAAAGTATATTTTGATTGATTGATTGATTAACACATTCATTTGGCAACTAACTCGTGGGTATTTAATTTTATAATATAATAAACTTTTAACTAAGTAAATGAATATGTGTAGATCCTCCTGTACTTAGAACTTTGAGACTACCGATGTTCGCTAAAAACCAGAAGGGTCCAAGCGACAAATTTCTAATTTTAATTTCTCTGAAAGGAAAATTAAGGTTAAATTAATTTACAAAATACTGCAAAAATGGATAAACTGTATTTATTGAGACATAACTATAAAATTTGAAAAGAAAGTATAAGAAAGATAAAAAAACGAAATTTTTTCTTAAATTCTGAAATTAAAACCTTCATGTAAGTTTGATCCTCAAGGGGCATCCATTTATATGCAAATTCTATTTGTCCGATTCTTTACCGTAAAAGTTTCGGTTTTAAAGCTTTTAACTAACTCAATTAAAAAGGGACGACCATCATGACTATTTAATTCTCCAGCAAAGCTTTTCTTCATTTCTTTAGTGTTAGGAGCCATCCATTAATTACATCACACAAATTTCATGGTTTTTCTACCCCTCCGTTCCCCTATGTCACAGGTTGTCACATTGGAGTCAACCCCCCCCCCCCCTTTTGTGACGTCACATATTTTACAGCAATAAATTTTGAGGTAGAATTTTCCGATTTTTCTGTTGTTTTGAATTTCATTCAATTAAAACAACGGCATACGTAGATGTAAATAATGTGAGGTCATAAAAGTTTGACCCCCTCCTCCCCTCTTGTCATACTCTATCACACTATATAAACCCCTCCTCCCTCTTGAAAATGTGACGTAATTAATGAATGGCCCTTTACGGCCTTTTCTGGTGTTTACCTCTTTTTGTATATTTGCTTTTAGAAATTGTGATGCATGATTGCCTATTCTATATTGAACTTCATGGGAGTTATCTCGTAAAAATTTCAATTGGCATACTTTACTGAATGGCACATTACTGTAATTAAACACCTCTGTGCATTTTTTATAATTGTAGAAGTGTTTGGCCTGCATGTTAATTGCACAGAATTGCCTTTTAGGCCACTCACAAGCACGAAATCACTATAACAATCAAATTACTTCACGCGAAAACGGCGCTTGGAACCTTATGGTTCTTAAATTTAATGCTGATTGTCGCTTAAAACTATTTTACACTTTAGTTTGTGGCGTCATCTTTAGGAATAATGTTGTAGTTTTTAGTGCAAATGGTGCAGAAATCTCTCTAGATTTCATTTCTGCAATAAAAGTTGTTTTGAAAATAATGTCGCTTGGAACCTTCTGGTTCTCAGCCCACGATATGTCAATAATTTTAGAAACTTTTTAGTGGATATTTCGATAATTTTCTTACATGATGAGTAACTCCAATACCTTGTCTTACCCTCAGAAAAATCAACATGTTATCAATTATTGTTACTGAGATATTAATTTTTATGTTATACAACTTTTCTGTGAAAATTTTAGGAAAAAAATTAATACCTTCGGAAATATTAATTTTAGCTATAGGAAACGTTCTTTAAATTAACTGCATAATCTAAAAAAAAATGAAAATGGGGGCATTCCATTTAAAATAAACTTCCGGTATAACCGGAAATGCCAATATTTTGAAAATATTTTCGTTAAATAGATCCTACCCCGTTAGGCCTATAGCCAAATTTTCAGATCGATATCATTTTTCTTTCTCGATATACTTCTAATAGATGCCCCAAAAAAAAATCACCCTGTATATGATGTTATACACGATATTCTGGGATGAATCTGTCAAACTTTAGTTCGGAAGATAACCAACATGCAACTAAAATCATAAGGTCTTATTTTGTCCATGAAAAACTATTTATATAAGGATACTTAAATCACCCATCTGTCGAATCTAAGTGGTAGAAAAAAAAACTCTAAATTACATTGTTTTATAAAGGCAGTTTCAAGCAACTTATTGAGGTTAACGCTGCCTGTCTTATTCCCACACTACTTTCCTATTTATTCATCTTACTTTCATGTAATTTAAAATTTTCGGTTCAAAAGATGTAATTGGTTTTCTTGTACCTTATAGTTCAGATTACGATATAGTTATACCACCTTTTTGTGCCACTTAGATTCGGCAGACAGGCGGGTTCAGTATCTTTATAATAATTTTTCATGAACAAAGTCAATATGGTTCTAGTTGTGTGTTTGCTAACTGCTGGTCTACATGTTCCTTGAGTAATTTTCAGCAAAAAAGTCATATCATCATAAACGATAACTGGGTCATGGTTTGTTGCGAAAAATACAAGAAAAACTTTTTATTTCAAAACAATTGAAGAATTGAAAAAAATAAGTAATAATTAGAGATCGGGAATTTTAACTCGGTGACGTAAAAGTCAGGGTTGGCTCTGCCTGCGCGGAAAGATTTTTATGTATGATACAATTATCTTATACTTTTTTTCTGGAATGCCATAATATCTAAGTTTATTATAAACACTCACTCGAAGAGGAGGTATTGGGGGATGTAACATTGAATGTATTGATGTATTTTTTATATTTGTCCTAAATGTTCTGAAGTTAACCTTTGCACTTGTCATTAAAAATCCATTTATAATGAGAAAAAGACCCCTCAACGTCAACAGATGTCATCGGGGCGCACTTAAAATATGTGAAATTTCTTAAATATGCCTAGTGTAGAAAAGTTTACTTCTTTATTGTTTAAAAAATCTATTACAGATGACATCGTTACAAATCAGGAATTGATTTTTAAAATTCTTTGGAATTTTGTTTGAACCTTCTCAGCGATTTCTCTGGGTAACTGAAAAATATATCGATCGGCGATCAAACACGATGTTTATTGCATCAATTGCAGCAAATTTTCCTCCAATGCACCCACTAAAACATTAACTACCTTCTCACCACAAGCATTGGTGGTTTCATCCACACTAACCCAGACGTATTTCTCAGTAAGCTCAGAAGAAATTTTTTGTCTAATATCACAATCCGTTAATAAATCTTTTTGTGTCGTTTCCGATGGAACCTGATACTATTTGGCACCAATACACCAAAAATTGTCTAAAAAGTGGATTATCTAGTTTTGACCATGGTATGTTACATCCCACCATCACTTCCACTAAATCTAAATTAAAATTACGTCGACTGTCACTATCAGTAGAGCTGCTAGCACTAATATGCTTTTGTGAGGAAATATGTCTATTAACATTTGTTTCAGATGTCCAAGAAATTGTTTTGTTGCAACTACTACAATAAAGATCTGTTCCACCAAATTGCAGTTCTGGGAAATTGCGAATCCACAAGCCTATTGCAGCGTGAGAAGCACTAGACATTTTTGTATACTGCCGACTGTATAATTTCACACTAGGTTTATAGATACATACAGATGGCTAGATTTATACTACAGTTTGCAAAACTGCGATCTGGGATGGTCTACCCTTTCTTTTTATTAAATGTTGACGTAAATGCCAATATTTGCCACAGTATAGATAAAAAGCGACTTTGAAATGTTTCACAATTTTGGCGGCGTCGTATAATTAAAGGAGATAAAACCGCATAAGTAAAAAATATTAAAGTACCTCCGTACACTGGATTTTAATGTTGACACTCGGTAGGGGTCGAATACCTTTTTTAAGTTAAAATTACTAAATATACAATGCAGCTAGCAATAATAAATATTTCACCACTTCGTCATTTTTCTGATTCTTTCAGTAAATGTTTGCAACATAATATTACGTCTACACGAGAGCTGTCTCTGGCACCGAGATAATATTCCTGATCTCTGGTTATAAAAACGTTAAAACTACTAAAAGTAGTAACTTATGATACAGCTACGGAGCTTTGGTGCTCCATAGGAGCCAAAATGCTGAATATGGAACATTGCGGTCATGAAGACTTTTGTTCAGGATGACCAAAACTACAATGTACCAAAAATTCAGACGATTTTGTCAAAACCCAATTTCCTTTATGTAGTGTAAAATTTTAAATTCATCAATAGATGGAGTGAATGCATCACATTTCTAAGAAGTGAGAATTAACTAACTTTTAAAGCAATCATTAATCAATTTGTTACAACTACTAAAGACTAGATCCTACTTACCATGTTAGTAGCTATCACAGATAAATTATAGAACTTCGTGGTTTCGTAATCTAAATACTTTTGCGTGGTAATCACACCTGTGCTTGGACTAATGATAAAGGCAGTATCAGTATTGCCAGACAAGATTTCGAACTGCAAAGACGAGGTGCTCCTTACATCGAGATGTGCTACGTAACTACCTAAGGGTTGATCTTCGTAAATCTCCGCAGCTATTTCTTTCGTGATGAACCTAGGTGGAGCGTTGTCAGCCATAGTCAACATAATATGAGCTGGGACTGTGGAAGATAAAGTAGGTTGACCATGGTCTGTAGCTCTTATTTGTAAAGTGTACTCGGTGACTGTCGTCAGGTCTAATTCTCTAGCTATGCTAATTATTCCTAGATCAGGATCGATACTGAAGACGTTTCCTACATTGCCAGATTTTATGGAATATGTTATACGTGCATTTTCGCCTTTGTCGTGGTCCACCGCAAAGGCTCGTAACACGGCGCTGCCTATCGTGGCCGATTCAAACACTTTTCCTACTAGGATCTTATCTGAAAAGTGTGGAGTGTGGTCATTATGATCGTGGACTATTATTTGAACTCTAGCATAGTTCCGTTTGGCTGGAGTACCTCCATCTCTGACCATAACCGTTAGGATATGTTCGCTTAAAGTCTCTCTATCTAAACTAGCAGCTAAAGATATGACGCCAGTTATGGAATCAAGCACGAAAGTCCTCAGAGATAAAATATTTTCGGCTGAGTGGAAGCTGTAGATCAGTTTACCATTGTCGTCTTTGTCTGTTGCTTTCAACTTCAGAACTTCGGTGTACAGGGGTACTGCCTCGGAAATCTCGACTTTGTACAGGCTCTCGGAGAATACTGGACGGTGGTCGTTGATGTCCAGCACGGATATGTTTAGTTGAGTGTACACTGTGTTCACGGTATCTGTGACGCTGATGTTTAGTTGATATTCGCTTTGCTTCTCGTAATTCAGTTTCTGGGCTATAAGAATGTTACCGATGTCTCTTCCAATGTAAAAATCATTGCGTTCATCTCCATCTAAATAAACAAAGAGGTGATTAGCATTAATCAAATAGTGTTGTAGTTCTTAATTACTTTCAAGGCTATATTTTCTTAATAAGTTGAGGTCCTATCCCGAAAAACCATTGATACATACAACTCCTCTTATACAGGGTGTAATCAGTTTCATGTCATTAAAAAAAAACTGGTAATGGGGACGGACTAGACAAACAAAAAACCTTTATGACATTTCCCTCTAGGGGCTCTTTGAAAAAACTGACCTAGGTCAACCTTTTTAATATATTTTTTTTTAATATTAATGTAGAAAATAATTGAGAACCACTGCTTTTCTTGGTCAATGAACTTGAAGTTCCCAATCATACAACTTTTAAATTGCCATAAAAAAGTGCAAAGGCCTTGGATCATCGACCGCCTTTGATGGACCGCCTCAACCGAACTGAGGCAATTATAAAGAGGTAAATAATTCGTTATCTTTTCCTGCACAACTGCAAGCAAATAATGGACGTAGAAGTTTAAACAGAGCATTTCTTTACATGTGTGTCTTTTAATCTGGAACAAAATATTGGATTAATGTTTATAATTTAGAATATTTAAATGTAATTTATTAACGTTTGTAACATAAATGAGTGTCCTGGGTTAAAAGCTTGCCACCTAAGTAAATTATTCGAAATCTGCATCTGCATCAATACACAGTTCGGTACGTCGAATTAAGGACATATGTACTCTGCTCAACACTAAACAATAAACTATCAACTAACGTTGTCAATAAAGAAAAATAAAAGAAAAACTTGGTCCAAAATCCAAAACGGAATACAAAAAGAATGAACAAGTGAGTTGTGTCTGTACGTAATCAAGAATTTAACGACTTGAACGGTAAAGTCAATAAAATAAATCTTAATTTTTTTTTTCCTTCTTCAATTCTTTGGGACTTCCTGCCACATGTATGTTTTCTTTCTAAGCGGTGCTAGGGGAATCTACAAAATATATCACAATTAACCAGTATGTTACTGGTAAAAAACCTCTACGCCTGTGACGTTTACGTCAAAGGATCAGTTAAAGGTTGGTTTTTATAAATAAACAACACAAATAAGTATAAAAACTTGAAATTAAATATTTCGCCGACGTTTCGGAAATCTAATCTGTTTCCTTTTTCAAGGCTTTTTTTGAAAAATCTTTTTTGCTGCGTATGACAAATACACAGCTCTAAGAATGTTTGTTATATTCAATATCCATTCTTAGATTTCCGAAACGTCGGCGAAATATTTAATTTCAAGTTTTTATACTTATTTGTGTTGTTTATTTATAAAAACCAACCTTTAACTGATCCTTTGACGTAAACGTCACAGGCGTAGAGGTTTTTTACCAGTAACATACTGGTTAATTGTGATATATTTTGTAGATTCCCCTAGCACCGCTTAGAAAGAAAACATACATGTGGCAGGAAGTCGACGTCTTACATCTTATTTACCGCACCGCTAAAGACCGCCGACATTTTATAGCTATCTACACAAATATTGAGTATCATAGGCAAAGACACGCACGACGATCTAAACCTACCTCAATATTCCAGCAGTTTTCAAAAGATATTATTGAAAATTTGCGAAATTTTTGTTTATTTTTTTTCTCCAAAACTATGAGCTTTAGACACCGTGTTATATTAGGTTTTTTTGTTTGTCTTGTCGTTCCCTACCACCAGTTTTGTATGACATGAAACTAATTACACCCTGTATATGACATATACATTCAGATTATATTTGTTGTACCTGACAGATCTGATTGTACATGGATCTTTAGAATAAATGTTAACTTTACGTTCATTTGGGACTTACCAACAATGTCGTACCAAAGCGTATCATTATCTAGGTCCTCGGCTGAAATGGAGGCCACTAAAAATCCTATCTCGTCGCTTTCTGTCAATTTGACAGGCTGAGGGGTTTTTACGACTGGCGAGTTCTTCGATGTGGAGGGCACAGCAACGATATGAACAGAAACCTTGCAGATACTGTGTTTCGAGATGTTTCCTCCATCAGTTACTTTAATCTTTAAAATAATAGACAGTACATAACACTTGCGTTTATTTAACACTTAATAGCACATTAATATATGTATAGGGTATACGAAAGTTCCAACCTGCCTGTTTAGGAGCAGAATCTACGTACATAAATTGTAGAAAAAGTAAATATACAGGGTGTCCCAATATTAAATATTCATAGGATTACCATAGGTTCTTGCAGATAAAATAAGGTGATTAAACTAAACTGTTTATTCTAGGTTGCCTTGTTTAAACTCTGAGGGCATCAAAATTGACCAAAAAAATTTGAGATAAGACTGAGGCGTGAAGCGGCAAGGTCAGTTAATTCTCAAGACAGTAATGAAACTTTTAATCCTTTTTAATGAACAAAAAGCCAGTAAACCGTTTACAAAATGTTTAAATAAACAAAAAAATTCCTATGTAAATGGACAAAGAATGTCAAAGTGACTGTCGTTTTTAATATTTATTTATTCAGTTTATTTGTTCAGCTAGTATTTGTAAAATTAATTGCTCTGTTTCTGCCTAGGTTTGTGTTAATAAATAAACATGTTCCATGTCTTATAATTTATATTTCCTACAACTGAAAGAAAACCAATAAAGAACATAAGTTGGCATATGCCCACTTTGCAACCTGAAATATCACTTTACAACCTCATCATATTTTGGGCACAATTCCTCAAAAATAAATCCTTTAAATCTGTAGATTTATTAGTTTTGAGAAGTAATTACTTACGTTTAACTCATATTCTTGGCCTGGTTCGAATCCCTTTTGAGCATATACTATCCCAGTCCTACTGTCAATTTTGAATTTTGATCTTCCCTTTCCTGATTTGATGTGGTAATGTAGTTGAGCATTTGGACCTGTATCTCTATCGAATGCAAGCACCTGCAGAAAGTTTTGTTGAATATATTTTTAAAACGGAAAATGTTTACCATTGCCCTCGCGTTTTAGCAGTAATATCCACCAATTGATTTTCTGACAGAAGGTCGTTACAAAAATTTCACTATTAGTTGTCTATAAAACGTGTATGTAACGTTTTCTTGAGAACAAGGCACACATTTTCTTGCTGTATTCTTGAATAATTTAAATATTTTGACTAGAAATGGTCCTTGTTCAAAAGAGTACCACTATGATTTTTAACATACAGATTGCTTCAAAAGAACATGATTTAATTTGTTTTGTAGATTAGGAAGTGCAAGAGATAAATAATATTTATTTTGTAGACTTTCCTAACAGAGTAAAAAATAACATGTACAATATAATAACTTCTAAGGTATGTGGTCATATATTTCGATTGATTGCATGTTCGTTAGAGAAATTACACATTTTCTTTCGGTAGCGCAAGATGGCTCAAATTCTGGCTTAGATGACACAAACTGACAGGCACCATCTTTGCTTTTTAATAACCCTTTGAATCAGATTTGTTGGGTAAACATTTGGGTTCTATAATTTTTAAATTACTCGAAAACGTTTGATTGCAAGAAAAAGAATTGACCTTGAATGCCTCATCTTTCGAATCATCCTATCTACACTACAATTTGAAGCACCTTACTTTAAAAACTCTGTATGATACTGTGAATATCTTATAAGACTGTAATAATCTTATATATATTGCATTTTTTTACTTCCCTCGCATACCGAAGGGAAGTATTGTATTCGAGAAAAAATCACCCTCCGAGATTTTTTCGGATTCTGACGTTTCAGAACACGTAGATTACGAAAATATAGGTTTTTCAATTCCGTCAGTCTGTCTGTCTGTCTGTCTGTCTGTCTGTTGGTGCATTTACTAAAAAACTACTTGAAGGATAGCAGTCAAATTTGGTAGATAGTTGAAGCTACTGTCAGCGAAGACATGGTAGAAATTTCACTGGAAAATATACAGGGTGGACCGTCTAAACGGAATAAATAGTGAAAAATTTTTTTTTGCTCAGATTTAAAATTTCCACGTTTCATGACGCGCTAAACCTATTTCAGAAAAAAAAAATTTTTGAAAATTTTTTTTGCAACATTTTTGAAAAAATTTTTATCAAGATGAAAAAAATTTTTTTTTGCTCAAATTTAAAATTTCCACGTTTCATGACGCGCTAAACCTATTTCAGAAAAAAAAATTTTTTGAAAATTTTTTTTGCAACATTTTTGAAAAAATTTTTACCAAGATGAAAAAAATTTTTTTTTGCTCAAATTTAAAATTTCCACGTTTCATGACGCGCTAAACCTATTTCAGAAAAAAAAAAATTTTGAAAATTTTTTTCACCAACATTTTTGAAAACATTTTTACCACTAAAATATGAGAATTTTTTTCTTTCTTCAAATTTAAAATTGTCACGTTTCATGGCATTCTAAACGTATTTCAAAAAAAAAAAAAATTTGAAAATTTTTTTACCAACATTTTTGAAAAAATTTTTACCACCAAAATAGGTGGAATTTTTTTTTTGTTCAAATTTAAAATTTCCACATTTCCATGGCATTCTAAACGTATTAAAACAAATTAAAAATTTTTCCGAAAAATTTTCTTGGAAAAATTTATGTATTCATCACTAAGTAGGTACTTGCTATAGAATAGAAGAAAATATTTTGTTTGCTCAAATTTAAAATTTCCACGCTTCATGACATTCCAAACCTATTTCAGAAGAAAAAAAATTGTAACTTTTTTTTTAGCATTTTGGAAAAAAAATTACCACTAGAATAGATGGAATTTTTTTTGCTCAAATTTAAAATATACACGTTTCATGACATTCTAAACCTATTTCAGAAGAAAAATTTCAAAAAAAATTTTTTTTCTATGTTCAAATTTAAAATTTCAACGTTTCCATAGCATTCTAAACCTATTCAAACAAATAAAAAAAAATGATAAAATCTATTTCACTACTTACTATAGAATAGATGAATTTTTTTTTACCACTTTGGAAAAAAAATTACCATTAGAATAGACGGAAAAATTTGTTTTTGCTGAAATTTAAAATTTTCACGTTTCATGACATTCTAAACCTATTTCAGAAAAAAAAAAATTAAAATTTTTTTCACACATTTTTGACAAATTTTGAACCACTAAAACAGATGGAATTTTTTTTTTCTTTGCTCAAATTTAAAATTTCCATGTTTCATGACATTCTGAACCTATTGCAGAAGAAAAAGGAGTGAACATTTTTATCCAACAGTTTTGAAAAATAAAAAAAAAAAATTAAATTTTTAACCACCACTATACTTCCACTTCACTGCGTGAATGTGGAACTATCTAATGGCAATACTATTTGACATATGCTATTATACTTTTATTGGAAAATATACAGGGTGGTCATCCCAAGAAATAATTTATGGGAGACCTGTTATTTAGTATTGAACTTTTGCTGTTGGATGAGCACTATTTTTTTGACCAAAAGTTATCAGGATTTCTTTGTAATAATTACAATAACTATATTTCCATTATTATTCTCAATGTCATTTCGTATTTAATATTTTTTTAGTGATCGCCATGCACAAATAACGAGGGAAGTTCTGTGTAAATACCTTTACCGATTTTTTTAAATTAAACGCTACTATCAAAAAATATTTGTCATTGTTTTATTGGGAGAATCAAATCTGTTGGGTAAATAATTGGGTTTTGTAATTTTTAAATTACTCGAAATTGGTTGATTACAAGAAAAATAATTGACTATAATGCCTCATCTTTCGAATCCTCCCATCTACAGTAGAATTTAAAGCACGTTACTTTAAAAATTCTGTATGCTAGTGTGAATATCTTAGAAAACTGTAATAATCCTAGCGCATTCGCCATTTCATAGACACTAGCTTAGCAAATAAAATTGTTTGTTTTCATAGCAAATACTACAAATAGCGGAGTATATTTGCATTTTTTAAATAAAACATATATATCATTGTTTTCTTGGGAGGGCTTGGGAATGTTTCTGTCTACAAATGACAGCTAATTAGAGGTTTTTGGCTCTGATGATGAGACACATTTTTTTGGCACCGATATGCCGAATGTTGCAGACGTGTTGGAGAACTATGGTCTAAATCTTCTTTTTGTTTCCAGTATGTTTTTCTCAAAGTATGAACAAGTCCCTTATGAACAGGTCAACATGTGTTCCATACTAGGGATAAATAAACATTGACCTTTTCACCTTCTTTCGTTTTCATTAAATGATCATAATTTCCTTTTTTGGGGCAGATTTTAAGCATTTAGATTTTAATAGTAGCATGGTATAAAATATTATAAAAAGTCTGAGGCGTATGCTTCTAGTATATACACCAAATCCCCCATTTCTGTACTCTTGTCAGCTTGCTTTACTTATTTTCCATTATTTACCCCCTAACCCTTCACTGTATAAATTCCAAATACAATCCAGTTCCAGATCTCGTTATAATATACAGTGTGTCCCAGGATAGATGTAACAAGAGGTGTAATGGACCAAGAATTTTGGAATGGTATTTGGGGATTGAGTCCTGCTTGCTGTAAAACTATAGTATACCAAAACTGACTTGATTTGGTGTTTTACAGGGTGTTTTATATGCAAAGTTGTAAAAATCATCACTAATAAAGTACCTTTATTTTTCAAAATATGAAAAAATTCCGCTAAGAAAAGTTATTTAGAATGAAATTTTATATCTCTGTACCAAATTTCAGGAATATAAAATTATTTTTTTGAAACTTCCCATTTGTACAATAAATTAGTATTTTATTTTGAAGCATTCAATTAAAACTGCATAGAAATAATTTTTTGTGAATTAATATTTAAAGTTATGTAGAAGCTAAAAGTAGACTATGAGAAAAGCAGTGGATACACATTTATCATTTATTATTGACATATCTGTCAAACGTAGTCAATATTATCCTTAATTTCTGTTTCAAATTAACGAACCAAGTATAAAAAATTAAGTGAAAATGGTACCCACAGTGCGTGAAAAATTTATATTGTGCAATGCTACGGAATTGGCGGTGAAAACTCGCTAAGAGATGTGGTAAGCCAATTTAATTTGAAATTTCCAAACACTGTTTTGTTCACTCAGGCTATGAGAATAATTAAAACGTTTCTAGCTACTGGTAGTGTTCTTAACATGAAAATAAAAATAAAAGTATATGATGAAGATAATGTTGGGGCTATTATAGCTCATGCCTCTGTCCTAGAAAATCCTAGGATGCCACTAAGACAGAGGTCAGCTCTTATTAATATTAGCAAGTCTGAACTCCAACGAATTTACAAGGCAAAGAAAATTAGGGAATATAAAGCAAATTATAAACATACGCTTGAAGAGGGAGATGACGGCAGTAGGTTGGATTTTTGTTTGACCATTGGAGAAAAAATCATGGAAGAGAGATTTTTTCATCATTTCATAATTTTCTCAGATGAATCCACATTCACAACCAATACATTGTTTCATCTCAGAATTGTCGGTTTTGGGCTTCTGAAAATCCAAATTTTAGAATTCATTGTAGAAGGCAATATTATAAAAAAGTGAATGTGTGGTGTGCCGTTTCTTATCACGTTGGAGTTATTGTACCTTATTTCATTGGAGGAAGGTTGAACCAGTACACTTATTTACAGCTTCTTGAAAGATTTTCTGAAGAACATTTAAATATTTTAAGAGATATGCCTTTAGTTCATTTTCAACATGATGGTTCCACAGAAATGGTTAATCGGTGGTTGAATTTAAATTTTGGAGAAAATTGGATTGCCAGGAATGGACCGATCAAGTGGCCGGCGAGATCCCCAGACCTATCAATATTGGATTTCTTTTTATGGGATCGCCTCAAGCAGTTGGTTTACGCTGAACCACTTCCTAACGATGTAGTAGTATTAAAGCAGAGAATTACAAATGCCGTAAACTCCATATCATTAGATCATATTCGAAACAGTTTTAAGAACTTCAGGCGAAGGATCGAAATGTGTGTGAATGTGGGTGGTAGTAGCTACGTCAAATAATAAAAAAAATGTAAACATTGTTTTGTATTGGTCAATAATTAATTTGTTTGTGAATCTGTTATATTTTTGACATTTATTACTTGTTATAATTTTTAAACCTCATTAATCTTCTGTCAGTAATTGTTTCTTGTTTTACAATTAGTTCGATTAACATTATACCTTCTTACATCTCGTATATTCAATTTTTTATTTGCCAATAACCTACTTTTTGAGGTGATTAACATTTACTCCTACACAACTTGAAATATGAATTCAACTCTTAATTCGCAAAAAATGGGAAGTTTCAAAAAAATAATTTTATATTCCTGAAATTTGGTACAGAGGTATAAAATTGCATTCTAAATAACTTTTCTTAGTGGAATTTTTTCATATTTTGAAAAATAAAGGTACATTATTAGTGGTGATTTTTACAACTTTGCTTATAGAACACCCTGTAGAACACCAAATTAAGTAATTTTTTATATACTTTAGTTTTACAATAAGCCGGACTTAATACCCAAATACCATTCCAAAATTCCAAAATTTTTGATCCATTACACCTCTTGTTACATCTATCCTGGGACACACTGTATATGTATATAAACAAGCCAATATCATAAACCGTTCTAGAGAAAACGTGCGCACAAAAAAATACATACAGACCTACAGACAGAAAAAATTTTTGTTTTGCTCAAATTTAAAATCTCGACGTTTCGTGACATTCTAAATCTATTTCAACAATTTTTTTTTTTTTTTATTTTTTACTTTACGATTTCTATACCCCCACTCTACTATGTGGATGTGGAAGTAAATATATCATAGGGAATGTTAAAAACCACAAAGCAGTGAATTTTAGGGGACATTGACTAAAGTTACTTTAATATACATTTTGTCAGCTCGACCCAAATTATTATAATAATAATTAGTAAATCGGCTGCAGCAAAGTAAAACAAATAACTTTTTTCTGTGATAATTTTAGTTTTCAGTGTATCAACTATTCCAAATCATGAATTACTTTAAAAATACGCCGCGCTGGTCTAGTGTTTTTCTTATTGCTTATTTGGTTAGCGATGTTAAAGCAGTCGCATTATTATTAATTCTGGCATCCACAAACTTGGATTTGCGTTTTCAAGTTTGAGAAAAATATACTGGAATCAAAAAGGACAGCTAAAATCAGCCATATCATCGTCTTAGAGTTACAAAAAAGTATTTTATAACGATCAAAAGTAGACAAAGACAACCTAGTAATAGTGGTTTGTCTATAATTTGGAGCTGAAATAGTTAAAATCATTTAAAAGGTAAGACAGTTATACAAAAGCACTTAAAAAATTAACTTTACAAGTCCTCCTGGAAATTAGTAAATTGAAGAGTTGAGGTGTATATTTTAAACTGAATCATGCAATTTACCTCAACGGAGAGCAATGGTAAACAATACATTTTGAATTACACAAACAAAAGTACACAACATATATTATTTAAGCTAAAATAAATCTTATTAATATTAACAGTGTACCTTCATCCATGGATTATTTTATAGATGATGAACATGAATTGTGGCAAACAATGCCGAGATATTTGTTGTGCATGAGTAAGATGAATAAAGAGAATTATGTAAAGGTACGAGATGTAAAAATAGAACTTACCTTTGCTTGCAAATATTTGAATTCTGTGAGGGATTTTATATTTATAACTTTGACTAGAAAATTAAAAAATATAATAGTTATGTATTTTTACAAGCGAGATGTTTATAAAAACTGCGTTATTTTGAGTATACCGTGTTTTAGTTTTCATGGTGGTACCATCTTGTTTACTTGAAATGGAAAAAAGAAATACCATTAAAGTTAATCAAGATATGAGCAACGAAAATTGCGAAAAGATGTTTTCTGTTAGCTGCTGATTCCTTATTAAGAAAAGTGTTAATCAACCTGCAATAATTTTCCGAGTTACTAGTAATACTAAACTGAAAAATTGATGTTTAAATGTTCAAATCTAAGACATGTTTAAATGTACTTTTAAATTGTACATAAAAAATCCTTTTATAATTGGTAACTATAACATTGCGAATGTCAAAGCATTTAATTATCTAGGCGTTAATATTGCTGACAACAGCAATATACAAGAAGTAAGGGGACGAATCCTGAAAGAGAACAAATACTATACGTTGCTCTGTTAAAAAGGCAGTAAAAGTAAGTACTAGATTTTTTTCTCAATGAAGCCTGCGCAGAAATAAAATGTATTACAGTTACTAGTAGTGAAGTATGGAAGCGAGACTTGGGTATTTACAAGTTCGCATAAACATAAATTAAGAATATTTGAAAGAGCGATACTCCGGGGAATACATGGTCAAGTGAGAGAGGAGGATGGCGTTTGTAAATTTCTAATGAATCACGAGATAAGACAAAAGCAGGAGAAGGAATAATGGTATTTATTAAGAGTTGATTGAGACATACACTGAGCGGAATGAAGAAGAATAAGAACAAGATCACCTGTGACTAAACTAAATTGGGCTTCATCACCACCAGTCACCAGAATTCTTAAAATTTTGGATCTGACATACGCGGGATAAAAGAGTGGATCCATGAAACGTGAAACACATTTTATACAATAACAACAAGGTATACAAATTAATCGAAATTTACACAAATTACTACTCATGGAACACCAGAATATTTATTTATGTACCACGATAAGTTATTTTAAATCCGTCTGCAGAATCAAACATTTATATGCAATAAAGATAAATTCAGTTTTTTACGAAGTATTTGATAAAGGGGTCTTGGTTGTGCCATGTATCTTTGAAATCAATAGTCCTTTTAATATTTTTCGTTATTCTGTTATGAGATGCCACTGATTGATCCTGATGCATTGATGCTGCACATTCAAAATTAAGTCTGATTAATTGACAAAAAATGTCAGTCAGACAAGTTGTAATAGATAGAATAGATTTTAAACTTCATTTAAAAAAAAATCAAGACGTTATGAAATGCACTTTCATGAAAAAAATAATTAAAAAAAAATTAAGTCTGACAATAGTACAGGCAATGAAGGCAAAATGTTGTAAAAACGTCGCAAAAATTAATAAAAGGATCATCTCTGGGATTTAAGTAGTTAATAACCTGTAGAATGAAATGATGCATTCTTTGCACTTCCAAGTTCCGGGAAAATTCAAAAAAATTTGGAAAAACTTTTTGATTTTCGGTTTTTTTGCTCTAACGGCTAAAATAATAAAAATACAGAAAAAAGTTTTCAACAAAATTTGTAGTTCGTCTCTTTCTCTACAAAATAGGTCTTTAACAATTTTTGTCTTACTTAAGCCGTTTAGGAGATAAATCCAGTTTTCCACTTATAGTTTTGAGCCGCTCCGAAATGCGCGGAAAATGAGAATTCTCTGGGAGTTTCGTACGACCGGACATATCGATCGATAATTATTACTATTCAGAGCCGCTAAAAAAATGAGAGCAACGTAAAATGTAGAGAAAAGTCTCAGCTTTAATATGGAACTAATCACAAAATTCATACAAATTTTTATCATAGAGAGAAAAAGGTGTTAGAAGATGGCTTAGTAAACTTTATACAGTTGATTTATTCACATCTTTGGGTTTTATGCATCCTGCCTATTTCTCCCGTAACAATGGGTGCTTTTTCACTGCATGAATTCGATTCCACGCACATTAATCTATATTTCGTGAAAGTTTCATTGAAGAATGTTAAGAAACAAATACGTTGTATGTGTTTTACTGCATAATTGTGCATTTTCTGAACGTGTATGAATAATGTAGACAAATTCAAAAAGTACTGCGCGCATTTAAAAAACTCTAAAGTCATTCGAAAGAATATGTTTTATTGTACTTATAATCCAAAAATTAAGACTATGCTATTTTTATTACTTAAGATATAGCGAATTGAACTCCAAAATTTGGAGGTGATTGATCGATGAGAAATATACCCTCTACTTTGATCGTAAGGCATATTTTTCCAACAAAAGTATTTCCAATAAAATGTTAATGGGATTAATATATCATTATATAAGAATATGTAAGCAAAATGAATTATCATTCTAACGACTCCCGGCAAAGATATGAATAAATTTGTGAATCAACTGTACAAAGTTCACTGAGCCATCTTCTGACACTTTCTCTCCTTGATAATTTTTTTTATGAATTTTGTGATTAGTTCCACATTAAGCTGAGACTTTTCTCTACATTTTGTGTTATTTTCATTTTTTTAGGGGCTCTGAATAGTAAGAATTATCGATCGATGAGCCCGGTCGTACGAAACTCTTGGAGAATTCTCATTTTTCGCGTATTTCAAAGCGGCTTAAAACTATAAGTGGAAAACTCGACTTATCTTCTAAACGGCTGAAGTTACATAAAAATTTGTAAAAACCTTTTTGTAGACAAAAAGACAAGCTACAACTTTTGTTCTGAACTTCTTTCTCTATTTTCATTCTTTTGGCCGCTAGAGCAAAAAAAACGAAAATCCAAATTTTTTTGAATTTTCCCGGAACTTGGAAGTGCAAAGAATGCATCATTTCATTCTCCAGGTTATTACCTACTTAAATCCCAGAGATGATTCTTTTATTAATTTTTGTCACCCTAAATTGTTAATTTGCCTGTACTAAAATTAATTACGTAACAAAAATTGTCATCCAGAAAAATTTTTTCAAAAATGGTTCATTATTTACCATGAATTGGGTAAATTTCAAGTAGATGTTTTGATAAGAAGAATCATTTCTTTCAGCTAAATTCAAAAATTCATAAAAAATAAGAATTAACAAATTTTTACTAGTAACATGATTTTTACATGTTTTGCAACCATTTTCACCTTTTAAATTTGGTCTATGAAGTTTGAAGTTTTTACCTAAGATGTTTCGATATACTTCAATCCTCATCAACTTTATTGCTCTTATGAATGTGATATTTGATATTTACGTATTTTAATGCAACTGGGTTTTGGCAAGCAGCAATATTATACTAAAAGAAAAACTTATAGTAGAATAAAAAAGATTTCTCAAACAATATGCAGCAACATATTATCTTCCAAGACACAAAGATTGTTTGTAAACACATTTTGAACTTTACCGTTTTGTTATATTTTAGCTTGTAACGCATGTTTAATCTGGATTATTACATGGCCGTTTTCAAGCCTTTTTAAATATTGCACCACTAAATACTATGACGTATCGAAGAGGTGCTTCAAAGAGCAACTGACAATATATTACCCAGGTTTATTTAAATGACATTTATTATTTTTTATAGTTCAATAATATATAAATCTACGATTTATCATTTATATTTCTTTTTAAATGTTTTTAATTCCAATGTGTAGGTACGTTTAATTTAACCAATAAATTTTTTATAGTAGCAAAATGAATGGTTACTACGTTCAAAATTGTTTAATCATCCCTTCGTCGTTTGTGAATAAAGCTCTTTCAAAACATAACAGTATTTACTATTTTATATGTAAGGATACATAAATTCATACGAATATTCTGCTTCGGAGCACAATATGAATAAAAGATACATACACAAACAAGTTCCCAAAATGCATGTACCATATAACTGTCCTGATGTAGAAAGACTCATGCACTTAGTAAACCGCATGCAGTTTCTAGAAAAGATGATAACACAGCAAAAAAACATAACTATAAGATGCACGTGCTTTGTCACACACACTTGTGGTTCGCAAGAAAACACAAAGGATTACACACGCCATGCAGAAAATGATAATGACAGGGTGCACCGAGATTTGTAGCACTGAACTGCTATTTGTAATAATTTCATAATTGTTACACAAATAAGTTTACCTTATAGGTGAAAAATAAAACTTCAGGGGACCCAAGAATTATTGAAATCAAAACAAAAGTATGGTTTCCTTTAAATAATAATAACTACTACATTTAATAGAACGAACTAATACTTAATTGCAGGTCACTTTAAAATACTTTTAAATAGTAGCGCTATTAAAGTATTGTTCTTATATAATAATTACGAGATTTTCAAATATTACACCTATATATGTCTTAGAGTACGTCTCAAACAAATGAGTTTAGAGACTTCTATGGTAAAAGTGAGATAAACGAACCAACATGAATTTTTTTGCCATTTTATGGGTTTCTCCGTCTTGCGATATTTAGTTTTAAGCTATTCTGCCGCTTAGCTATCGTGCAGTGTTGTCAATGTGTTTAATTTGTCTAGTTCTTAGGTAAATTTGTAATACGAATTAACATCACTGGGTATGATGAATGAGATGGTGAACTAAGTATTATTGAAATTAACTTAACACCTATTAATTTAAATAGTGACAGTTATTAAACAAATCTGCAATCCGCATTGTAATAAACAAAAAGCTAGTTTTATTGTCATTATTAAAATTTCCGAAAACTATGTTTAAAAAACTCTAAAAGCGTTCATAAGTTTCTATTGATTCTATTTATTTCAAGATCATTATTTGTGACAATTTCGTGGTTTTTATAGTTTTATTGAATTACCATTAGCAAACAACTTTAATAAATAACGCTCTTGTTTATCTTGTGTTTCCTTTGTTTTCTAGTTGATTAATAATTCCGTTTATTTCTTCTCAGCCTTCGCCTTCCTTATTGTGCTAATGAATCTTCTTTATTTATACTATTTATAATTTGTACATATTTTATCATAGGTTAGACTTACGTTTATATTTTCAATATTATATAGTACATCTACTTTTCCAATACAACAACGTTGTGTATAAAACTGCTATATACATTTGGTGAAGATTGGGATCGAGAAGATAGAACTGTGTATTATTATATCGAATTACTTTACTTATACAGGTTGTCCGGAAATTTCTGTAATTAATTTTAGGCAATGATATGAAGAAGTATAAAACAAGTTCCTGTAGACACGTGTCCGGAAATATTTCCTACGGAAGCTAGAGCTCTTTGGGTGGTGCCCTAGAGTAGGTTTTTATTTAATATTTCAGAAATCTTTTGTGCTACAACGACGAGAGTCAGCAAGTTAGTTGGTAATAATAAGGGCCTTTATTTTATGGCATAGGCTAAAATGAAATTCAACCAGGGACGTAAGAGGGAGGCTTCTGATAAAACCTGGTGTAAAATAGTAGGTCATTTTGTGACAAACTGTCATCTTACGGCCACAACAGGAAGTTTTACAAGCTTTCAACTTTTTAAGGCCCGATTTTACGAAGGTGCTTTTGAGCAAAATGCGGAAAACGTGAGAAAAAATATTTCTTCGAAAAAAGTTAAGAAAATTCTCTCTCGGTCCATTTCATCTGACAGCAAAATAAATAAAAATACATTTTGCATATTTGTTTATCGGTTTTAAGAATCTCTGATTTCCAAAACTAATAGGTATTTTTGAAATATTTACAAAAAAAAAACACTTTGGTCCATATAATCCCACTTTTAATATACAAAGCAACACATGATCGCTCGAGACTCATTGATTTCTTAAAAAGTACTGTAAGACATATTAATGGAAAAAAATTGCTTCGAATTTGACAAATTTTTCGCTATTTTTACTATATCATATTAACACTACGAAACCTAGCGATTCTTATTGGTGTTGGTATTTAACACTTATATTACTGACAGCTTCTAATATAAATACAGTATTAAATTGTATGAAAGAGACACTGTCTATTTATTCACTATAGCAGTTAATGGTAGCAACTGCCGCAAGAATGGAGAAACTTAATATTCAATTCTCTATTAAAACAATGAAAGTCCTCTATTGCTATAGAAATCTGATTTACAAATTACGAAAATATTACAAAAGAGCAATGTAATGTTGTAGATTAGAATCAAATAATTATGATATTGAAAATTGGTTTGAACTATACAGGGTGTCTTACCGGGAACTGAATCGATCGATATAGATAAAAGTACGCATCACAAATTTTTGAAAAATTTAGATAATTACTAACGTCGGTGTGGCCAATTCAACTAAAATAATTAGAAGCATGGGGTACTTCCGGTTATACCGGAAGTCGATACCAACTTGCTTATTTTAAATGGAACACCCTATATATTTTCGATTTTTCGAGATGACAATAAAATTCTGAGTTCAGGCATGTAGCACACCCTATATCTAAACCCAGTAGTTTCGAAGATATTTGACATTTTATAAAAAAATTGACAGGTGCAACGGTTTGCAAGAACCGTTATAACTTTTTCTGTGTAGGACATACTCGTTTGCTCTTTGGCACGGAGAAAGAACACAAGGAGAACTACGTTCTACAACTGAAATAAATTCAATAATATCATACCAAGTGTTCCGTTTTCCGCGTTACATTTTGTCAATTTCAAACCGTGAAAACTTGTTTAGGTCAAATGGAACACCCTATTTGTTTCTTACGTCAAGTTGTGTAAAATTGAATTCCCTTTTTTCTGATATTAGCATTGAGGGGTTAAAGTTTTCATCTTTTTGAAATATCTGCGATTTTATTAGAAATTCATGAATTGTTGTAATTGATTAGAAACAATCAGTCATTATCTTATGTCAAAATATGCCAGCACGTTTAAATTACACCCACGAAGACTTTTTAAATTTGTTTATTATTTATGGGGAATGTGATAAGGTAATACCAAGAACTTACAGCACATTTGCTACTCGATATCCACATAAACGGAAAATAACACTAACACTGTAACATGCGTATTAATCGAATTGAAGATATGGCATGAACTAAAATAGCAGAGATAAGATTAATTTAAAACATGATTCCATTTTAATTTAATAATTGCTCAAAATTCCGCCCTCAAACCTCGACACATTTTTCGCACCTTCGGATTAGTTCCTCATGGGTAGCTCTTCTAATTGAATCCTGTGATATGTTTTGAAATGCATTTCTTACTCTCTGCATACAATCTTCAATGGTTGTTAATGGGCTCTCATACACTTTATTTTTAATAGTTCCCCAAATAAGATAATCCAGAACTGATAAGTCGGGCGAGCGAGGAGGCCATAAGAAAGGTCCATTATTGGCAATCCATTGATCATAAAAAGTTTCTTGTAAATAATTATTAATTAAATATGCGTTATGTGGGGGAGCACCGTCGTGCTGATAAAAATGTTTCTATGTACGGCGAGAGGTAAATTTGCTAAATAGTTATTATTCAAATTTTGTAAGATATTCAGATATGTTTCACCTAAAAAAACAAAAATTTATCTAAACATATTAGTAGAAGAGAACATTTCATTTACCGTTTAATTTTTGATAAAATTGTAATGCCACCACTCTATCGTTTCTTATGGCACAGTAAACATTGAACTGCCAACTTTCCTGAAAGTTTCGCTCTCTGAACATATGAGGATTTGAGTCACTACAATAATGTGAATTGTGTCTATTAAAAAGTCCATTTTTAGTAAATTTCGCTTCATCGGTCCATATAATATTTCCCAAATAAAAATCGTCACCTTATTAGAATAAACTCACAAACAAAAATTCTGCCTTCTTAGGGAAATCTGTTTCTTTTAATCCTTGAACCATATGGAATGAGAACGGGTGAAACTTATATTTTAATAAGATTCTGTGAATTGAATCCTTGCATAGTCCCGATTTCAGAGCAGCTCGTCTTAATGACATCCTTGGAAAGGCATGAAAATATCCCAGAATGACTATTTCAATGTTTTCGTCATCAACAATAGGCTTTCTTCTTTGCATTTTTGCCTTGACAGAGCCATAATTTTTAAAATTTTCCAGTATGCGTTTTACAGTGTTTGGAGACGGCTTCCGTTTTTCTGGATATCGAGTAGCAAATGTGCTGCAAGTTTTTGATATTACCTTATCACATTCTCCATAATAAACTAATTTAGAAAGTCTTCGTGGGTGTAATTTAAACGTGCTGGCATTTTTTGACATAAGATAATGACTGATTGTTTCTAATCATGGCTATTTTGATACAATGATTACAACAATTCATGAATTTCTAATAAAATCGCAAATATTTCAAAAAGTTGGAAACTGTAACCTCTCAATGCTAATATCAGAAAAAAGGAATTCAATTTTACACAACTTGACGTAAAAAAACACAGGGTGTTCCATTTGACCTAAACAAGTTTTCGCGGTTTGAAGTTGATAAAATGTAACGCGAAAAACGGAACACTTGGTATGATGTTATTGAATTTATTTCAATTGTAGAACGTAGTTCTCCTTGTGTCCTTTCTTCGTGCCAAAGAGCAAAGGAGGATATCCTACACAGAAAAAATTATAACGGTTCTTACAAACCGTTGCACCTGACAATTTTTTTTATAAAATGTCAAATATCTTCGAAACTACTGGGTTTCGATATAGGGTGTGCTACATGCCTGAACTCAGAATTTTATTGTCATCTCGAAAAGTCGAAAATATATAGGGCGTTCCATTTAAAATAAGCAAGCTGGTATCGATTTCCGGTATAACCGGAAGTACCCCATGCTTCTAATTATTTTAGTTGAATTGGCCACACCGACATTAGTAACTATCTAAATTTCCAAAAATTTCTGATGCGCACTTTTCTCTATATCGATCGATTCAGTTCCCGGTGGGACACCCTGTATAGGCCAATCAAACTAAGTAGAAGGAGATCGTTTTCTAGAATTAATTCCAATTGAAAAAAAAACACTAGGATCATATTTGTACATGTGAAAGATCAATTTTCAAACCAGTGCACCCAAAACAAAGTTGCACAAACAAAATGGCGGACGTTTTACGTACAAAAAAATGTGAAAAAGTCGGTTTTTCTTGTTTATCTGCGACTGTAACATTTTCATCGGTTACTAAAATCACCTTTTTAATAAATACTTAAATTTCTCGGAAACTATTTGTCGGAATTCGGGTTACGGCCACATTTTAAGTACATTATGACACATATTTCCTGAGATTGTTGATACCATAAATTAATTATTGCATAAGTTACTGCAAAATCGAAAAAACTTAATTTTTAGATGTTTTTCTTAATTTCCCAGAAATCTAACAAACGGATTTTGATTTAGCGGGCGCCATTTTGTAGGTTTTTTAAATACCTGCAACTATTGTTTAAAACTTTATTCGATGAAAAAGTTACATTCGCGTCTATTTATCTAAACTTGAAAAATCGACTTTTTCACATTTTTTCGTACGTAAAACGTCCGCCATTTTGTTTCTGCAACTTTGTTTTGGATGCACTGGTTTGAAAATTGACATTTCACATGTACTGAATATAATCCTAGTGGTTTTATTGAATGGGCATTACATTTAAAAATTTCCCTACCTTGATTGGTCTAATAATAGACAGGCGCTATGACGCAAATTAAAAATTTTTAATAATTTGTTCTGCTGTTGGCGTATTAATAAGAGCGAATTCTGATACATGCTTCTTAAAAAATAAACAGTCTCTTTAAAATAAAGATACCTCTTGATTCATAAAATTAGTTAATTTTAAGTAATGTCAAAATATTGATTATTTTCTAAATGAAAAACGAAAAATGGTTTCATGTTTTAATAACAAAACACATATTGACTGTTACAGCAATCCTCACTAAAGCGCTCTTATTAATAACGTAGGCATCATTTTATGTAGGCCTGGCATATAAAACTGACCACTTTACTTAAGAAAATTTCATCCAATCTACACATTTCGATACATCTTACTCGGGCACCCTTTAATAAAAAAAATGTTGATCTAGTTAGTTTTTCGTGTATAATTTCATTCCCGCTTACCCGCAGGACGCGGTCGAGGCCGACCATGTCGGCGGGACCGTGTGTTTCCCACGTATCGTCGTCAGAGGAGGCGTCGGCACCTTCGAAATCGTCGGGAGTGTCTTTCTAAATCGGTAATAGAATTTTTAACATAAACTTCTCAAAAACGAAAGGGAATTTACAAAAATTCTAACCAAACTTGTTATTTATATTATATGCCTTGACGACAGTCTTAAATCTGCCCTATTAGAAATCAAAAGGAACATAAAAAGATTATAGAAATTTTATTTATACAGAGTATAAATAAAAGCATAATATTCTAATTGGGTAAATACTTATTAATCACACAATTTGGTAATCTGGTTGATTTATGTTCACCGTAACGGTTTTAATTATATCATACTTAGTACACTTTAGGCTAGACGGCCGGGAGGAAAAAATGCTAAAAAAAAATTTTGGCCCATACGCCAGATTATTATTGGAATCGCTTCGTTTTAGGGTGTAGTTGAACACCCTAAGTTTATTTACAAATTAGTGAACCGCTTGATTTTATAATTAACAATTATTGAGAATACGCCCTATTCTATATTTCTTTATATATCTCCGTTCCTGCTAACTTTTAGTATAACATATGCATTAGGAACATTGTTCGTTATGAAATTGTCTAAAAAATGAGCATCGATAGAGGTCGCTAGGTGAAATTGTCAACTTGCAAATGACTTCCAAAGCTTTCAAAACACGTTATTTTCAATATTTCTTTACTCGACAACAACTGCACATAGAGGGCTAAAAAGATGGTGTCTACTATGTTGCCCCGATCCTGTACAAAAAATTTCAGCAAGATCGGTTTACTACTTTTTGAGTAATTAACGATCTATTTTTTTTAAATCTTTAATTAACAATTATACCATTTTTTGTAAAATCCATTTATGATTGGGAAACTCATTTAGAAAATTAAAAAAATTATTGAAAAATGATATCCTGTTGGAATTTTTGAAAAATCGCAATTTTGGCCGAAGATAATACTAATAAGTTTCAAATATTACTGATTACAATTTTTAAATTCAAATTGCCTCAGTTTTAAGTTCCAGTAAGAAATTCAAGATGGCGTATTCAAAATGGAAATCAAAAAATTAATTAAATGCATATAAATAGCCTCTTTAGAACAATACATTTAAAACATTTTTAATTTCCATTTTAGATCCACCATCTTGAATTTTTTACTGGAACTTCAAACTGAAACAATTTGAAATTGAAAATAGTAACCAGTAATATTTGAAACTTGTCAGTATCAACTTTAACGAAAATATTTTTTAATCATTTCTTAGCATTTTATAGTCGTCATATTGATTCAGCTGCAAGATGCAGGATGGTTCACGACAATTTGGTTATCAGATTCGTGATCAACGATGTCGAAAAAATCCGAGTAGTAATATTTATGTAAATTGGTTAAACAAAAATACATTAGTAAGATTTTTATAAAAAATGGCCATCTAGACACATTCACCGTCTTCAGTTTTTCATATTCCAAAAATCGGCCATGACAGATTTTTCCATCAATTCACGAATATTTAAAAAAAAATTATATTCCAATCGGTTGCAAAATAAGAGCTCTAGACAATTTTGAGAGAAAAAAACTTCTTTCTGGACCACTGAACGACGTTAAATAAGTGAGAGAAAAAAAACACCATTAGCATTCATCTCTTGATGTCTTGACAATAGCTTAACAAGCAGAAACATATGTAGAATATTCTAAATATATTGTTTTAAAATATCTAAAAGTACAATTTATTTTTTTAAATGACAGCAAACCAAACTTATATAAAATGTGGTGTTTTTGGTTACAACCCTGTTTAACTATATAAGTAATACTGTAAAATTTATGAGTAGTTTCTTATTACTAATAGGTTCGCCTTTTGAACAAACAAAATATTCAAAATGGAAATGTTATAAGAAAATTGTTTGGCTAGAATTTATGTACATTCTTTATCATTTTTGAGTCATTTAACTCAATGGAGAAGCATGCAGGGTGGAAATTGTCTAGCGACAGCACATTATTTTATTCAATATAATTATGTTGGCCTTAGAGAATAAATCATATAAAAATGCTTTTTTTATTCAAATAATTGGACAAATTTAATCGATAATAAGTAAGTGATAGATGAGTAGGTACATTCGTCTCAATTTTGTTTCATACCCAAATATGTTTAACATAAACTCAGGTAAAATTGTTACAGCGACATGTCCCTGTGGACAATTTAGAACGGTTTGACAGATGTAATTAATTAATAATATTGAATTAGCTAATTAGGCCAGGCAAATGAAGAGAAAACTGACAGAATTTTTCGAAAAATAAATAAATATAGTGATCTCATTTTGGCATTTTACTTCTAAAATTGAAAATACAGGTCAATTGACTTCATTTTTGTTGCAAAAAGTTCAGAAAGACATTTAGAAAAAAACAGTACCTTTTATTTTTTGTCCAATAATTCGCCAATTTTAATGGCCAATTTAATTAAATTAATTGAAAACATTGATATCATACACAATATGACATAAAATTAGACGAAAATGGTTACTCGGGGGTTTCTGAGGTCGCTGATCACAAATCAGAGGTCCAATTTTCGAAATTAAAATGCCGAACCGGACAGTCATTCTCTCCGGAAAAACTCGTATTCTCTTCTTCTTTGGGCTGAAAGTGGGCACTCGGGGGTTTTCGTAATCGCTGAAAACGAATCCGATGTCTAATTAGGAAAAATTCAAAGTGGCGGATCGGAAGTAGTATATTTTTCAAAAAAACTCGTATTTTTCATACTTTCAGACAAAAAAAGAAAAAATACGAGGTTTTTCTGAGGATCTGGCTCTACTTCCGGTCGTCATTTTCAATTTTCTCTAATTAGACATCAGATTCCTTATCAGAGGCCACGAAAACCACCGAGTTCCCATTTTTAGACCAAAAATGAAAAACACACGGGTTCTTCCTGAGAAATTGACTCTCTCCCCCATTTTGAATTTACAAAATTAGACCTCGGGTTCGTAATCAGCGACCTCGAAAACCCCCTAATAGAGATTTTTGAGGCCAACATATCCATTCTCATTTTTTCTGGAAAATTACCCGATTTCCGGCCCGCCATTCGAATTTCCCAAATTGGGATACAGATTAGTGATCAGCGACCCCAAAATCCCCCGAGTAACCACATTCGTCTACTTCTATGGCATGTTGTGTATGATAACAAAGGACCCCGCAGTTTTTTATAGTAAACATGGGTTTCAATCGATTTTTCTGAAACTTGGGGAACATGTTCTCCTGGGCCCCCTGATTAAAATTCTCTTTGACCACCAGTCCGACCGAATTCGATGTGAACATGCTTCTTTTAAGTTTCCATCTATCATCACCTCCTTATTTTTCTTCTTCAAAGTTTTCTGTTTCTTTTGTGTTTGATCTGTCGGCTTTCATTTTTTTATTTTTTTTTGTTTTTATTTATTAACCCTTCCACAGGTAAATATCCATTTACAGTGGAGTTGCTGGGAAGGGCCCTATCTCGCGGTAACAATATTTTTTTGCGCGTTATGAGAAAAAGGGGTCCAAAGGGATAGTTTGCTCACCCTGTATGTCGATTCTTTCAGACAATCGGTTTCAATTTCCGCCTTCCAAATTAATAATAAAATAATTTCTTAATCTACTGGTGGCTGAAATTTTTTCGACTTTAACGTGGTTTTTACCGCTTTTTAGAGAGCATCTTAAAAACACGTCTCTTCACGACGACACTTAACACTCGGCTTCTCATTTATCGAAAAATTCTGTCTCTTTTCTCTTCATTTGCCTGTTCAATAACAAATAAAATTTAAAACGACTCAACAAAGCACACAAATAGCTACAGCAACAAAGGGGACTCAATTACAGCTGTTCAACCGTTCTCATTTTTCGACAATATACTGGGATTATACAAAAATCCATTTTACGGCCTTAAAAAATATGTAAAATTTAATATGACAGTATTATATATAATGTTCAGGTTTAGTGTTTCCACCCAGCATACATTTAAATGATTAATTTAAATTTTTGTTTAAATCCCTAACAGAAATATGCAGAAACAAACACAAGGAAAAAACCACCCCTTCTCGGTTACGTATAATATAACAATATAATATTGTGACAGAAATTACAGAACAGTTAAACGATTGTTTCCTGTGACGAATTTTCCAATGTTCGTAAATGTAGTGTGGAGGTTTTTTTCTATTCAAAGTTAAATGCTCGTGATGGAACAAAATATACAACATGAAAGTGGGCGTGGTTACAAAAACATTAACAAATACTTTGGGGTTGCAAATGTCAAGTGCAATGTTCATTCTGCCAGTGGAAAATTTCGTATAAATATACATGTTTTATCTACATAGCGGTGACGTTGAACAACAATATCTGTCATGATATACCATGTTCAGAGTACGTGAGATAACAAAACTTGTTTTTAAAATAAAGCTGAAATTTAAATGAGATTTTTCCACCTACTTTCATGAAACTAAATGGTATCTGGGTCTACGAGGGTTACACGTTCGGTATAAGAATACAATTTTATGAATATATGTTGGTCATTTGTTTTTTCTCACAAAAACCAATTTATCTGCATGTAAGAACTCGAGGGAGAGTGAAATAAATAACCTCGGTAGTAATATTTCCAGTCCTTGTCTAATCTTATTCCTGCTTCATTGTGGTCAATTCATCTAATAGTGCCATGCAAGAAAATTAAAAGAAGAAATTCGTTGAAAATGGATCCGCAGCCAACTGACCTTAGTTGGTAAGTGGATTTCAAAATTCTTAGAATGAGTATTTCCTCTTTTTCTTTAGGTAAGTTCTAAGACGCAGAAAATCAACTTGAAATTCTTCGAGTCAACATTCTTCTTGCATTTTCGGGTATTTGGATATCAAAAAACTACAACGTCTGCAGAAATGAACTCACAAGGTATAGAAGACAAAGTAAAAAAGGTACATTTTTCCACTTTTTGCATTGTACCTCGAAAACCATTAAAAATATTGTGAACATTTAACACACCTTTATTTAGTTACGTAGGGAGTACTCCCTAAAAAGTTGAATAAGTGCTACGAACTGTATTATACAATGCTCAGTTCTTTTTCCGTAATTAATGTTACTTTTTGATGGATTACCGTAAATACATCTTTAGCTCCAATCTTCCCAAAACGAGTGTGATTAACTAGTCTTTATATGCAGCAATAATTTATGCCAACACATGTAATATTGATTTTTGTCTGCTTGGTAGGCATTTCTGTTTAATTTAAATTGCCGCAGTGATAATCATTCTGTAACTACGTTTTTAAATCACTGACTGCTGTGTTTAATATATCCCTGTATGACTGATATGCGCTATATATGCAACCTTTACTAGCCTTTTTGCTTAAAAGATCTTCTGCCTTCGAAATCTAAAAATAAAAGTAGGAAAATTGAAATGACATGTTAATAGCTACAGCGCGTTTCACATAGATAAAACTGTATAGTGTTTAACAGGGATAGAACCGCATGATCGTTTTCTTCCTTATATAATATAGATTAAAGAAAGCTACATCAATGTTTGATATACGATCATGGATAGTTTCACAGGACAAGATGTTAAAATTTGTTTTTTTTGAGCGATTTTTAATCCTAACTTCAAACATTAATATTTTCGATAGTATTTACCATAGGTGGTAGTGCAGACAGCTCATTTTCTTTGTAAAATAGCAAAGAAAAAATATTTGTATTTTTTACGATATTTTCGATAGTTCTTCAGCTACAGAGAGAAAAGTTGAAACATATACATTTCTTACATTTTTCTGTTGCCTACGAGTTCTTTTCTGCAAAGCTAGGTGTACGTTTTTGACGTTCAAAAACAAGCGAAGAGGAGGCAATGAGACCAATTTGAATGCTCATTACAAAAAAATATCCTGCTTTATACATTTCAACACTTCAGTCATTTTGTTCTCCACATTGTTAAATCACATTTTATGCAATACATTAATTATATTAAATTTGGCAGAGAGAAAACGAATTAAAAAGTATATTTTTAATATCAGATTTTTTCATAAAAATTTAGTTCTGCTCCGTCAAAGCTTGCAATAGAATACCAAATTATGAATTAGAACAAACAATACAACACACAATCCAAACTTTAAAAAATGGACATATTCTCTTTAAAATATTACTAAAACCATATAATATTCTATCAGGGCTAGTGAAAAGTCTAGCCTATGACAATATTACATTCTTTTTGTACAATCAGATCTTTTCATGAAAATTTAGTTCTGCTCCGTCAAAGCTTGCAACAGAACACCAAATTTTGAATTTAGAAGAATACAACACACAATCCAAGCTTTCAAAAATGCAGGACATATTTTCTCTTTAAGATACTATTAAAATCATATACTATTATATCAGGGCTAGTGAACAGTTTAGTCTATGAAAATATTAAATTCTTTTTGTACAATCGGATCTTTTCATGAAAATTTAGTTCTGCTTCGTCAAAACTTGCAACAGAACACCAAATTATGAATTTAGAACACAACACGCAATCCAAACTTTCAAAAATGCAGGACATATTTGCTCTTTAAAATACTACTAAAATCAGGGCTAGTGAACAGTCTAGTCTATGATAATATTAAATTCTCTTTGTACAAATGAAAATTCCCAACGATATCAAATGATTAATAAATACAAAAAATATAAAATCTATACCAAACGTGTTGTAACCCTCGTAGGATGGAATATTCTCTACTAATTAACAATTCATTGAAATTCAATTAGTGCCTCGAAATTAATAAACAATATTGAACTAAAATAAAAGCCCATTGGCAATAGGGAAAATGTATAAACATACTAAACAATTCATAACATCTGTCTATATTTAAGGGGTCTGGGTGAGTATTCTACCTAATACAAAAGAATCAGTTTTTATCATTAAGTAAATCATCACAAATTACCTACTATTAACTAAAGTAATCGTTAGAGTCTGTTAGCGAATCGGTTTTTGTTAGAGTATATACAAGGTTGGGTAAATAAATACAGAAACTGTCAAAAAGTGCCTCGTTTGCTTGGTAACTATGTACACAGAACTTAATATGTTACAACTCCTTTGTACAGAGGGAATTTCGGAACATAAATAATATTTTTAAATAATTTCGATACGAAAAGTTGAAACATTAGCAAGTTGTTAAGAAACAGGGTGTTCCTTAACTCCGCCGTTTCAGCCCGAAAATATTCTTTGACTTGATCTCCCTTTTAACAAAAGTTGAATAGAGAGTTGAACTTGAAAATGAGTTTAGTCCGAAGTCGATAACCCTCTGTATTCCCCTACACAGTGGCAAGAGTGTTATCAGGTCTAATTCCCGCCCTGATCATCCTATTGCCACGATTTTTTTCCAAATTAAAGAGAAAAAAGTTCCAGTGTTTCCAAAATATGTCATAATTTCAGGGGGCATATGGACCCCTGAAATTATTACATATTTTGGAAACATCCTGTCGATTGTAGTCCACATGAGTTTCAACATAGAATGAAGCAAAGGAGGCACTTTGAACCGTGTATTTTCCAAAGGATTTAACATACCATACCATTCCGTATAATTAAGAACTCGGTGCAGTTAAGAAATTTATTTAAAAAAAAATCATACCTGAAACATGGGCTGGTCCACCTCTGTCGAAGTGGCAGGGATTTGCACATCATAAGAAATCTGTTCGAATTCGGGGGCGTTATCGTTGATATCTTCCACCTTTACTACCACCCTAGTTATTGACGATAAAGGCGGGATTCCGTTGTCACTGATTAATATCTGAAAAGAAGACAAAATGCGGATTTATTATTTATGAAAAAAGGAGCGAATTTATGGACCTAACATAAATCATTCACTAAAACAGTTCATGTGCAAAATACCAGAAGATCATTTCACCCTCGTTTTTATAAAGGAACATTCAACACGTGTTCGTAGGCGAGAGTTTTTAAAATAGAATTGTGGAATATTGGAAGGTTTTTACTGAATTCTAACACGGTTGAAAAATAAGCTTGCGTTTAATTAGTTGCATAAATAAATAACAATAATTATAAGTTCCAATGTAAAAAAGGGCAAGTATACAGGGCGGGCAATTTAAACCGAGACAATAAAATATGTTGGAAATTCTGCATTTTTGAAAAAAATGTTTTAGGAAAAAGTTATTACCTTTGAGGGGGGACAATTTATTTAATGGAAATCTATATTTTTTATTACAGAATTCTACGATAAAATAGCTTTTGTCTGAAACATTTTTTTCGAAAATTCACAAGTGATGAACGGAATTCTCAAACGTCACATACAGATCCGTCCAGAGTAATGTGCACGCGGTGAACACCTAATATACCAAAATTATGCTAGAGGTGTTTGAAAATCTCATGAGCTGTGACCTCCATATGCGCAGAGACATAATCCTTCCTGTCCACCCAGTTACGCTTCTTAAAAATATTATATTTATTGTTTACAATTCATCCCGAGCTCTTGTTTATGTATACAGCAAGGCAGCCGCCTGTGTCTTATAACGCAGAATAAACTTTGCCTTTTGCGCATTTCGCGGCTCATAAGATTCTGAAACACCTCTAACTGACGCTTGTCCGTTAAAAACATTATTACCATGCGCAAATAATAGTAGGACGAGTGGGAGATATATAAAAACAATGCAAAAGCTTTGAACGGCTGTGCCCGGTAGTAGGTTATTGCTATCCTAAAACTAGCATTAATATGTAAAGTATGTTCGCTGATAGAGTCCCGATGTGACGTCTGAACTAAGATGCCGTAGGCTCGTTGGTGTTTGCTTCGTCACTAAAACCATCTTTCCCGATGTGTTTGTAGTAGTCTACGTTTTTGGTCTTTAACCAGGTTTGTATTTTCTATTTCGTCCAAGATCGGGTTGGTTATTTTTCAACCCGAGAATGGTACTTATTTTAATTTAAAACAATAATGCTTGCATTTTGTAACCCCGGCAAAAGTCAGCAACTTTTCAAAATGTTCAGAGTTCATGTTGTCATGGTAATCTGCTGACTCATTCTTGGTGGAGAAAACTAAACTCATCATCAGCCAAGCCATGAATAGATCCTGCATGTACAACTAAATCTTTTAGTTTTTGAAGCTGTACGATGTCTTTTCGATTTACTGGAATCGTCTTGCTAAGAACGTTTTAATGCTCCTCTGCTAAAGATCCATGTTTCCTCTAAGAACACTACATCTTTGGGGTCAGCACTTTTCAAGTTTTTTACATATTTGCGTATAAAATCTAGCCGTTTTAAATAAAGTTGTGGTCTTTCACACAGTACTTTTCTATTGTCATCTTTTTTAAAGGAAAAGCCAAATTCTTGATCACTTTATACAAACTGGTATAACCAATATCAACTATTGATCTAGATTTTACCTCATCTAAAAGAATAGCCAAGGATTTAAAAATTCACCAAGATGCATGTTTACTATTTTAACAATAGAAGATGACTAAAATTTCCGTCTTAGGTACTAATTGAAATAACTATACCTGCTACATCCGACTTCCAAAAAAACGCCTGTGAAATCGCCAGCCGCATTCGACGACGACACGCGTTACGTAAATTGGTCTCTTGTCGAACAATGCCGCACGTCCATAACTTGACCACAAAGATTGAAACTTACGTCACAGATTAGGTTACAAAAAATATTTCAATAGATACAAGGAAGGATAGAGCTCCGGACGATATTCCTTACACTACTCGACCAGGATTCTATCAGCGAACAGAATTTAAACAAATGAATATACTTAATATAATAATATTCTTTGACACAAATGCCACCTACCATAAAGCGAGTGCTACTAATTATTATAAAATTACCTAGAATCGTTAGGAGGCGACAATGATAGGATAAAGCATCACCAATAGATATCGCAAAATTTCATAACTGTTATGAGATATTCTTAAATGAGTAAATAGTCTAACTGTTTGGCTGCTCTAAAAACCAGAACTACAATGGAGCTTCCTCTGCTCGAGTTAAAATTAATAAAGATAACTTAGAGATAACATTCGAGATGGAGCCAAATCCAAACTTCTACTTTCCTTTCTCCAATGTGTCGACAAGGATAATTAGTCATAAAATCGGAAAACATTAATTAATTCAATGCTTATAATTTTTAATATAATTAATTTAAATATAATATTTTGACTACATAAGTGGCAATTTCCACCGAGTTTAGAGAATTGTCGAAAGATATCGATAGATACTGGAATTCGTCGCGCGTTGGAAATCGCCGTATCTCAAATCGGCTCCTGCGCTAGCACGGACGAAAGTCAATTGGACATATTGAGTCAGTGTTTGTATTTGCTGGTCCGATCTGTATAACAGAGCGACGCTAATTTGGTAAGCCGTTGTGAATATTACCTTTGAATTATGCTCTCTATAAATTCAATGCCAATAATTTTATTTGCACATGAACCTATTATTATTTGTCTAGTTTAAATTTGCCTCTGGTAAAATAACCAATTAAATAATTCGCGATATTTGGAAGCCAAAACATTTTTAACATACAGCGTGTCCGGAATTCCATAGGGCAAACTTCACTAAGTAATACAACTTCTCAAAATAAGAAAAAAAGTTCCTATAAACATGGCTCGGTAAGTGGTTAGTTTCCGAGATACAGGGTGTTCAAGTAATTCTCCTGATAATGTATTTTTATGAATATTTTCGAAACGTCTAAACATAAACACATGATAATTTACACAGGAATTTAACTTTTTATGCTTTTTAACAAAAAAATGACAACTATGTACGAAAATCATTCAGGAGCGGATGAAACTGGGGGGGCCTAGGTATAATTTAGCCCCAATTTTATTATGTGACACTTTTAAATTAATTTATGAGCAGACGTTAAAAATTTTAAGTTTTCTACACAAAAAAAGTCTCTTGTGTTTTTTCTCTAATATTGTCAGTTTTTGAGTAAATCTTATCTGAACTTTATTCGGGAATAGTTTTTTATGAATAATTTTAGCAGAACAGAAAAAACAATGGCAGTAAAACAAAATCTGATTACATTATTTTTTATTGGACAACAACGAATTAGATTAAAGTAAGGTAAATTACAAATTACAAGAGTTGCTCAGAGTGCATTCCGCCAGCTTCAACACATGTCTGACATTTGCGCCGTACAGAGTGTGTAGCTTTACGAATGAAATCGGGATTAGCCCGCAAATATTCACATTCTTCGAGAATTCCTTCTATTAACTCTTCTCTCGTGTTTACAGGGATTGCGTAGACTTTGTCCTTTAAATAGCCCCAGACAAAAAAATCAACTAGAGTGAAATCTGGTGAACGGGGTGGCCAGGCTCTTGCACCTAATCGACCGATTCACCGTTCAGGATAATTATTGTTTACCCACAAACGGTTCTCAACAGCAAAATGTGCAGGAGCTACGTCCAGTTGAAACCAGCATTCATTTCTTAAATTAAGAGGAATATCCCCAAGATATTGAAAAAAATGGTTATTTCAAAAATCATTAAATAATGGATGTGGGGCCCACAAAGAGTCCCGTTTATAATATCACACCACACATTAACGCTAAACTCCTGTTGAAATGCCCTAGGGTGAATTATATGAGGATTCTGATGAGCCCAGATTCTTAAATTATTAAAATTAATCGATCCATCATGCTTAAAGGAAGCTTCATCAGTCCAAATAATTTTTCTTCCGAAATCGGGATGTTATTCCATGGCATTTATTAACCAATTACAAACATTGATACGCATTTCGGGATCACCTGGTTGAAGGCTTTGGACTGGCTACATTCGAAGAAAAGCTTTTCTGTGGTCTTTTTTCAGAATCCGAAAAACTTTGTTTTTGGAAACATGCACAGCTTGCGCACGCAGCTGTTGGACCTCTCTTCTGATACTTAATTTATTAGCATTGTTAAATTTGGCCAAAATTATGTTTTTAAATCGCCCATTTCGCTGTTCTTCATTTCTTGGAGCTTTTTTAAGTCCAACATTTCTAAATTCTAGGTGGGTTCGAATAAAAACAACTTTAGATGGTTTTCTTCTATTAGGAACTCTTCTGCGATATTCGCGTACCGCGGCATTCGCGTTTCCATTACAATATCCATAAATAAAATGAATATCCGTGTACTTCACATTATTAAACATGACCATTTTTTACTTTTCAATAGAACACTTTTTACTAAATGAAATAATAAAACTACAGAACAATGAACTACAGAAAACCAAAAAACAATGTCATTATTGTTATTCTGGCATTGCATGCTAGATTATTTTTCATTTATTACAAACATTACAATCACAGCACACTCCTGCATACCTGGAATGCTGGTAATAGTGGTCACTAATTAATAAAGTTTAGAAAAGATTTACTCAAAAACTGATAATTTTAGAGAAAAAACACAAGATACTTTTTTTGTATAGAAAACTTCAAATTTTTAAGTTCTGCTAATAAATTAATTTAAAAGTGTCACACAATAAAGTTAGTGCTAAATTATACCTAGACCCCTCCAGTTTCACCCGTTCCTGAATGATTTTCGTACATAGTTGTTATTTTTTCTTAAAAAGCATAAAAAGTTAAATTCCTGTGTAAATTATCATTTATTTATCTTTAGAGAAAATATTCATAAAAAACATTTTTAGAAGAATTACTTGAACACCCTGTATCTCGGAAACGAATCACTTCCCGACCCACGTTTATAGGAACTTTTTTCTTATTTTGAAAAGTTGTATTACTTAGTGAAGTTTGGCCTATGCAATTCGAGACACCCTGTATATCCTGAATTTATGATATTGTGTTTTTGTATTTGAAAGTTAATCATTTATTATTAGTGATTTATATTTGAAAATGTATGGTCTAAGTTAGTTAACCAACACAATTCGGTAAAAGTGTACAAATATTGTCCATTAAGCAGTAATCAAATGTAGAATGTGTCCATTGTTATTTTAAAACCTGAAATAAACTTTACAAAAATGAGATAATTAATTCTTAGTTTCAAAAATTTTAATTATTGACTGAATTACCAGACAACATTCTATAAATGGTATACCCGTACCTTCAACAAACAAAATACAATAATTATTTCCACACAGCAGCCTACGTTGAATTTCAACCTTAACTTTGAACTTACATTTTCCAACTAATCACATTACATAGAGTTAACGTAGAAATATAAATTAAATTCAAACTGTACGAATTGTTGCTAGAAACGTAAAACAATGTTATGCAACTTATCAGTATTATTTTAAAACAGATAATATACCGCATGCGTCATATTTTACTCCCCTTTTATAGCTCGATCGTCAAACTACCGTTATATGCCGTTGTATTTTATGACAAACGCTAAAATTTCAATTCATCACAGATTAATAAAAATTTTATGAACTTACATTCACTGCGTAAATTAAAGTTAATGGAGAAACTTAATGTACTCCGTAATAATTAAACCGCTACCATATATCGCCTTGGAATTCTTTGTTGCTATCGAACCAAACTACAATTATTATGTTCATAGTCTTCCGTCATGCACAGCACATGGGCGCGTAATGATAACATTTTTCAAAAGTATGTTTTAAACGACCTTTTTTCAGTTGCTTTTCTTAATCGCCTTCTTTACGGTATCGTTAACACAGCACAGTTTAGTCATAGTTATTCCTCCATTCCTCATGTCTTTGGTATGTGTCATTTGTCAAAAAAATCCTCGAACAGGTCGACTTTAGTTTTGTAAATGCTACATTTTGTCACTATACCAAAATTTATAACGTTTTTGAGTTTGAGTTTTAATGGAAACAGACATTTTTGTTTACTGTTTTTGGTGGTATATTCCTTTAGCTTTCTGGTGATACGAAAAAAATTGATATTACCTAAGCCATTCTTTTGGAAAAATATATTTTTATTGACTGATACCTTACATAAGTAATTGTGAGAAAAAAATCACCTCCATTGCTCAAATTGCGACCCTCCAACCATTTGGCATTGACCATGATGGGTGTAGACACTTTGCACGTTGTTCTGAATCATCTCATGGTCAATTCGTCTCATCTCCAAGCCAATTCTGTCTTTCAATTCTTCTATGATATCCGGTCTGTTAAAATACACCCTTGATTTTAAGTAACCCCAAAGAAGAAAATCTAAGGGGGTTAAATCCAGTGAAAGCGGGGGCCAATCAATCGGACCACGACGACCTATCCACTTTCCAGTAAAAGCGTCATCTAAAAACTGACGCACTGCTATCCCAAAATGAGGTGGGGCCCCGTCGTGCTGAAACCAGACGTTTTCAGCAGGAATATCTTCATCTTCATTGTTCGGAAACATAACTGCTAAGGCTGGTACTAACTCAACTCGCAAAACTGTAAATATCTTGCGGCCGTAAGATTTTCTTAAAAAAAAATGTCCAATGAGGATTTTCGCGTGACCAATAGCTACAGTTATGCCGATGTACAGTCCCCTTTAAAGAAAACGTAGCTTCATCAGAAAAAACAACGTTCTTTAAAAAATTTGGGTTTTCATCGCACAAGGTTATCAACTGTAAGCGCCGATCTGGATCGTCCTCTTTCAATTCGTGGATTAATTGCACTTTGTATGGGTGGTATTTTTCTTTTTTCCAGATCGAGGGAGGTCAGCTACACTGCCAGATTCATCATATCTAGCTACCAATAGGATGAATTTAGGATCTCGTTTATACGGATTAGGCAGAGCAAGATAGAGAAAACAGAATTTTTAATCGACGACATATATTATGTAAATCTTAACATGATCAGGGATATCAAGCAGTTAGTGTCCACGCCTTTTCAACAAAAAGTTTTATATTTTTAAATATTAGGAAAAACTATATGTTTTGTTATTTCACAAAAACTATTAAGATGCGATGCGTCATAGTATTATTTATAGAGTAAAAGTATAAAAAATTATTTATTCCATATATTCGAAGATCAGTATACAGGGTTTCCCAATAAAAACTTCCAGGCCGGATGTATATATTGGAATTATTAGAATCAATTCTAACTAGCTTTAATCACAATGAATATTTGGCAGCAGCATTTTGCGATCTGTCAAAAGCTTTTGACTGTGTAAAACATGACATCTTGTTAGAAAAACTTGAATATTACGGTTTTGATGGCATAAGTGTTCAGCTAATTAAGTCATATTTATCTGACAGGACACAAGTCGTTAGTGGTAGTAATGGTGTCTCAGAAGAATTAGCAATGACTGTAGGCGTACCCCAAGGTTCTATCTTGGGGCCAGTATTGTTCTTAATCTTTATTAATGACTTGCCTTTATGCACTGGCAACACAGGATTTGTTCTATTCGCTGATGACACCACGTTTACTAATTCTGGCGAAAACTTAACTGAAGTACTGGCAAGATGCCATGAATTACAGATGATATCCAAAGATTGGTTTGATGCAAATAAATTGTGCTTAAATTCTGCAAAAACAGAACACATGGTTTTCTCTTTGAAGCACTTGGAAGACTCGTCCTCTACCAAGTCTGTGAAATTTCTAGGGGTACACCTAGACTCCACTCTAAGATGGGAGGTACATATAACCAATTTGGCCTCAAAGCTATGCACTCGCTTATATCTTATGCAGTAGTGGCATGGAGCCATGCAGCATCGAGTGATCGTATTTTTGGTCTCCAGCGTAGATCAATTAGAATTATTTCCCGATTAGGTTTCCGAGATGACTGTAAGAGTGCTTTTGTGCTCCATAGAATCATGACATTTCCGTGTATATATATATTTAACTGTGTAATTTTTGTGAAAACGCACCAGGCTAGTTTTAAGTCTCATCAAGACATTCATAATTATCAGACTAGGAATAATTCCAAACTTTGCCCAGAGTTTCTACGATTGAAAAAATGCCAAAATAGTCCAAATTTTATGGGAATAAATTTTTTTAACGTGCTGCCAGAATCTGTAAGATGTCTCGACTTAAAATTGCTTAAATCTAAGTTAAAGCAATACTTAATATGTAAATGTTTTTATACTTTTGAAGAGTATTTAGAAAATAATTTTTCTGATATGTAATTTGGTTTAATTTTTCTTGTTTTTCTAAAAAGTTTGTCTGACTAACTGTAATGTTCCTTACATGTATATGTTGTAATTTGCTCGTGTATTATATTTTTGTGACCCGTGTAAATACTGTATGTATAGTAACACTGAATAAACAATACAATACAATACAATATTCTAAACGAATAGAGATATTTTAATTCTGTAAAAGCCAATTTGTAGAGCATAAAGAGAGCTTCATTTTTTAATATAATTTTTTTTTTAATATATCAGTATATAGGTGGCGCTGTGCTCTAAAGAAATATTTTGATGGGAGAAACTTTGAAATGCATTTCTAAGCAGATCATGTTGTAAAAAAAAATACCATAAAACTAACCGTTTTCAAGATATTTGAGTCCAAATGTTGACATTTGCCAATATTGAATAATTGTAATCTCTTCAACATTTCAGTCCTTTAAGTGGGACAATCTGTATTTAATTTACAAATTTTAGAAGAAAATGTTTAAAGAATTTTTCATATCTTATGAATTAAATATATTTGAAGTAACCCTTGGAAAAAAAAAACTAAAAATATTATTTTTCATATAATTCAAACATTTAAGCAATACAACAATTACGAACATAAAACAATTTTTATGAACTAATGAAATTAAAATAACTATTTTAATAGGTGTTCAAAATTATTGTCATTTTCATTAACACACATCGTAAACCTATTAATTAGTTCAGATCTACAAACTTTTAATAATGTATGCCGATTAATGGTGGCAACACTAGCATAAATTTTATTATAAAGATCTGCCATGTCTTCTATTGGTTCTTTGTACACTTCACTTTTTAAAAATCCCCATAAATAAAAGTCTAATGGAGTAATGTCTGGAGATCGAGCGGGCCATCTAAGTACTACATTGGTACCAATCCATCTTCTTGGGTATGGGTGATTTAAATAATTAACAACGTTGTGATGATTATGTGGGCCTGCTCCATCCTGATGAAACCACATATTATCAAACTGAGCGGGCAACTTCCTTAATAGTACTTGTAAATCATTTTGCAAAAATTGTAAATATCTTTCACCTGTTAAATTCTCATGGTAGAGGTATGAGCCAACAATGTAACCATTAACGATACCACACCAAACATTTACTCCAAAACGATTCTGGGATCTGTTATGTCTCGTCCACCTAGAATTCTCTTGAGACCAGTAAAGACAATAATGTGTTGTGATTACTCCATTGTTGTCGAATCGGCTTTCATCACTCCACATAATTGTATCTAAAAGATTTGGATTTTGTTCTAAGAGAATTGAAAATTGCGTCAAAAAATCTAATCTCCGCTCATTGTCCCCTGGAAGCAAATGATGAACTAAATGAACTTTATATGGAAAAAATTTGTTTGTTTTAAGAATTCTGTGGCAGGTGGAACGTGCAATATTTGTTTCTTCCGTCAACTTACGTACTGACATGTTTGGGTTATTTTCTACTTGATGTAATACCAATGCAATATTTTCATCAGTTGCAGTTCTTTTTCTTCTTGTTGTTTTTGGTTTTTTAAAACCTCCATAATTTTTCGAATTAGAATAGAAACTTTCCGATCTGGTAAAGGTCTGTCAGGAAAACGTATTTCATATAAACTTACAGCTCTTGAAGCATTTTTACGACATTCCCCATAAATTAAAATTATGTTTAATTTATCTTCACTTGTATGAGAAACCATATTTAATAATAAATATTCACAAAGAAAACAATAATTAGGTACAATAATACAGTTCTATTGACACACCAATAAACAAAATGTGATTGAAATTGAGAAATGTCAAAACTATTATTCCAAAGGTAACTTTGATTGTATTTAATTCATAAGGTATAAATAAGGGTTATTATACTCACTAGATATCAAATATTTTTAATTATAATCTAACCTAATAACAAAGCAATTATATGAAAAATTCTTTAAATATTTTCTTCTAAAATTTGTAAATTAAATACAGATTGTCCCACTTAAAGGACTGAAATGTTGAAGAGATTACAATTATTCAATATTGACAAATGCCAACATTTGGACTCAAATATCTCGAAAACGGTTAGTTTTATGGTATTTTTTTAGAACATAATCTGCTTAGAAATGCATTTTCTTTCACATAAACCCCATTTCAAAGTTTCCTCCATCGAAATATTTCTTTAAAGCACAGCGCCATCTATATACTGATGTACTAAAAAAAACAATTATATTAAAAAATGTCTCTTTATGCTCTACAAATTGGCTTTTACAGAAATGAAATATCACTATTCGTTTAGAATATCCGGCCTGGGAGTTTTTATTGGGACACCCTGTATATGGACATAATTTGTAATACCTACTTCTGTTATAGCACAAAATTTATTGTTAGTATTCCTACTTTGTAATTGGGACATTCGACCTGTTGAATCGTGTAAATAAATAAATAAATACATATTATACTCTTATAACCTATTAATTATATCATTTTCCCATATAATAGGAGTTTTTCTTCAATCGTTATTTTTTTTTCTGATAATTCTTTTTATCTATATTTGAAAGTGCAGAACAATAGTTTCGATGTATTTTATGATAAAATAAATACATAAATATATAAATTTACGTCATTAATTTTGCATAAAATATTTTAGGAACCCCAATTAGGACAAGCAGAAAATCTCTTCACATTTTGGATAGCCAATGTATCTAGCAATTACCATATGTAGTGGAATAAATAGGATGCACCGTACATTCGGAAGGCCGTGGGGAATTAGTGATTTCCATTATGCCTCTGTCATAAACCACAAGACGCCTCCGGGCTTTCCTTCAAATTTAAATCTGACAAGATTAATGTAGTATGTGCACAGATGAATAGGATAGCACGTGATGAACTTAATACTGGCTGAGAGAATCGTTCCGTGATGCTTGAAACTTTGAATGCTGCTCGGCAGATGTGCTAAATGTTACAGAAACTTACGAATCCTGACGATGAATTGTCACAATTAATTTCAATATGAGAATCTTATTATTGCCAACTATTGTCCAAAGTTAATACAATAGGCGCCATCTTGGCGTCACACTGAATTATGGATTATGTACTATAATAAAAATTAACTCAGAACAAGTCTAATTTAGGCAGCCATCTAAATAATCAGCAAAGCAATCTTAAACATTATATCATTAGGTACATAAAATTTGTGTGGATGGCTCGACTTTGCCATCGACGAATGGTGATTTTGAAAACGTAAATGCTGTCTTTTAATGAGGAAAATACACAGAGAGCGTACTTCCAAGTAGTTTTAAAATAATCTATCCTAAAAACTTATTTCCAAGACTACTTTTAAACGTAAATCGTTTGGAAGGCCTCTATGAAGCCGATATAAAACCTTTATAATAGTGCAAGGGCCCATCTAGAGAACGGCCTACATGCCTCTTTTTAGCTACTATTAAAACTCAAGTTTTAATGAATTATCTAAAGTTTTACTCAGAGAATATCTGAAGAGTACTATAAAACCATACTTGATTTAGGATAGGCACTATATCAAAACCTTAAGAGGAATACCCTTAGTAGTTCCCCTGCGAAGTTTCGAGGATTACAGTTTAGTTTACCCCCGGCAACACCAATTGTAGGAGAAATAACTTTACATTTTATTTGCTAGTGAAGAGAGAACGGATACGTCTTCTCTTTCAACCGCAGGCGCAGTGCGAAGTGGGAAGTGTCCAGAGATTTATTTCATAGCATTATTACCTGAGATAACCTATAATTTATATAATACGGATCGCATTTGAAGTGAAAACAGTGTAAACAGATAATTACGGGACACGAACAGGTGGTGGGTCTGATGTAGCATCAGACTTTCAATCGCGGGGTTCTGGGTTCAAAACCTGGTGCCTTCTGCTTTTTTCTTATTTGTTCGTAGGAAAGTTGTAGGCATTTATATATAAAAAAAACATTATGGGTATTTATGTAAGATATAAAATACTATAAAGAATTTTTTTAGGAAATTTGACGAAAGTTTACCGTATTGCCAGACACTATAACTTTTATATTTTATTCAGTATCCTGAAATACATCATTCTATAAATATTTGTTTGTTTTATACCTATTATTGAACAAAAACCAGAATTGAGTGGCATTCCCCCATTTAAATATTTTATTGAATATCAAAATTTTTACAAATTACCCGGAAATTTGCTTTTATAGTTATGAAAAAGAATGTTAACATTTTCCTACCAACATATTATACAGTTATACACCTACCAGGACAGGTGGCAACAAAAACAGGGACGTCCTCACTTATGCATTTATTTTTTAAGAAATTACGTACAGGACGTATTTGATTTAAACATTCATTTTTTCGTAATCTTATTAAAAAAAAGTGTAATATGTACTTAGCAAATGTCCAGTATTTTTATCCCAAATGTATTTTTAAATTCTTTTTACCAAAAACAAATGTCAGTTTTCGCAATTTTATTAATTTATTACCGTTTTCTTACATGTTTTGTAAATTTCAAATAAGCCGCCGGACATTACTTAAATTGCCAAGGCTCACATTTGCATTTAGTGAAAACTATTAAATAATATCTCTCAAAAAAAATACTGCCTTAACATATTTTATTCAATAATTAAAATATACAACATTGCCGGAATCAATCGCACAACCGGTTGACTAATTATATTCCATTGCATTTTTCTAAGGTTGTTTATAGTTTGATTTTCATTAAAATAGAAGTATTGGTAAATCAAACAAGGTAGTCTTGTTGTAGGCGAGCGGTTCACCCCCATAAAAACAACATGGACCGACTAAATTTTTTTAATAAAAGACTTCTACTTGAAACTTTTTCAGTATTGTAGAGCATATTTTTCTGACAATTTACGTATTTTTTGCATAATTTTTTAGGCGGTCCTTCAATAGTTATAAACAAAAATGTTGTAAAAAAAAGAAAACTTAATAAATCGCTCTGAAAATGTTTTCTATAATAAAAACCAACCAAAATAAACACTTTTTGTCTCTTGGCTTTTTCTCGAAAAATGCACGGTTTCCGAGATATGGCCAATTTTTCAACAAAAAAACGCGAAAATAGGCGACTTTTCGGATTTTTTTTCTCAATAATTTCTGAATGCACAGTAAGTCTGCATACGCCAAAATAAACGGCAGTTCATCTACTCCAGGTGTGATTTTTTGCGTGTGGAATTATGCTCATTAAGATTAATTAAAATTAAATTTAGAAAAGTACCATTGAAAATCAAAACAATAACAAAGCAAATAACATGGCGGCCGGGGGTTAGGGAAGCAGAAGCCGCGCGTCTGCGCAGATGATGCGCACGCGACCCACTCAAATCCAAATATTTTATATTTTTGATTTATTTCACATTTTCATTTATAAATATGCACATTGATCATATTCTTAATCTTAATGAGCATAATTCCACACACAAAAAATCACACCTGTAGTAGATGAACTGCCGTTTATTTTGGCGTGTGCAGAATTACTGTGCATTCAGAAATTATTGAGAAAAAAAATCCGAAAAGTCGCCAATTATGGCGTTTTTTTGTAGAAAAATTGGCAATATCTCGGAAACAGTGCATTTTTCGAGAAAAAGCCAAGATACAAAAAGTGTTTACTTTGGTCGGTTTTTATTATAGAAAACGTTTTTAGAGCGATTTATTAAGTTTTCTTTTTTTTACAACATTTTTGTTTATAACTATTGAAGGAGCGCCTAAAAAATTATGTAAAACATACGTAAATTGTCAGAAAAATATGCTCTATAATGCTGAAAAAGTTTCAAGTAGAAGTCTTTTATTAAAAAAATTTAGTCGGTTACTCGCATTTCTAAGCGTCTCTTTAGGGGTGAACCGCTCGCCTATTGTCACATGGTATTTAATATATCCATACCTATTGTTATTAAAATTGGAATATTACAGAAACGACGCTAGACGTCGGTCGTCGTCGAAACGAAAAAATGAAAGAATATGATTCTCGGTATTAAAATTTATCAAATTCAGAAGTTTCACAACAATGATGTTAGGCGTCGGTCGGCGTTGAGACGTAAAAATGCAAGAAAATGAATTTAGGAATCGAAATTTGTCAAATACACGAGTTTTAAAAAAACGACGCTAGGCGTCGGTCGGTGTCGAGACTTAAAAATGCAAGAACATAGATTTAGATACACAAGTTTTACAAAAACGACGTTAGGCATCAGTCAGCGTCGAGACGTAAGAATATGAATCTAGGAATTAAAATTTATCAAATACACGAGTTTTACAAAAATGACGCTAGGCGTCGGTCGGCGTCGAGGCGTAAAAATGCGAAAACAGATTTAGATATCAGATGAAAAATATTATAAAGAAATCTGAGGGCTTGGCTTCCCGTATAGGTGCGCAGCAAACCTCAAGTATTTGTACTCTACACAGCTTGCTTTTACACATTTTCCCCTATTTATATACTTATACTTACATCGCCACCCCTTCAACGGAATCATCTCAAAATATGATTTAGTTCCAATTGTCGTTATAATACAGATGTACCAAATTTCAAGCGAATATCTCAATTTTATTGTATCAACCTCTTTAATAATGGAGTAGGGGCGGTGGGGAGTTAAAAAATATTATAAAAAAATCTCAGGCCTTGGCTCCAAGTACATACACCGTACTTCAAGTTTCTGTACTCTTATCAGCTTGCTTTAATTATTTTCCCCTATTTAACCCCCAACCCTTCAACGGAATAATCTAAAAATATAATTTAGTTCAAGATGTCATTATAATATATACGTGTACCAAATTTCAAGTGAATAAGTCAATTTTATTTTATCAACCCCTTTAATAATGGAATAGGGGTGGTGGGGGGGTAGAAATTTGTTATTAAAAAATCTGAGGCCTCGGCTTCCAAATATAAAAAATTTGAGGCCTTGGCTGCTAGTACATACACCAAATTTCAAGTTTCTGAACTCTTACCAGCTTGCTTTACCTATATCCCCCCATTTATTCCTATTTACCCCCAACCCTTCATCGGATATGTTCAAAAAACAATCCAGTTCAGATCTCGTTATAATATATAGGTGTACAAAATTTCAAGTCAATGCCTTAAACCGTTCCGGAGAAAATGTGCTGGCAAAAAAAATTACAGACAGACAGACCGACAAACAGAAAATTTTTTTTCGGTTAAATTTAAAATCTCGACGTTTCATGAAGTTCTAAACCTATTTCAAGAAATAAAATTCGATTTTTTTTACGATTGCTGTACTTCCAATCCACTACGTGGATGTGGAAGTAATTCCTCTTTTTTTTCTTGTACCATATTGGTACACTTTGCGCCTTTAACTATTGTTTATACCCATTACGCGATTAAATGTGTTCCGGTAAAAATTGAATTAAAATAGGTACGCAACAAGCTCAGTTTATATATTTCTCTACTGTAGCAAGAATCAAAGTCTGGAGAATGAGAAGTCTCAAGTTAGACAAAGAGCCAATGCGTATATGATCCGCCTCTCTGGCTAGGTGGAGATGGAAAACATTCCTAAACATTTTTTAAATTACATGCGTAATTCCCCTGAAGTATAACTCATTAAAAAATTGACATTTTTGAATTATGTTTAAACGAATGTGTAAACAAAAGATGATAGAATTATCTGACCGATGCTTTTTTGAGAATGATATCTAGAAGTATGTGAAAATTAAATAAATATCAGACAATCAAGTTTGTGATTTTTTTTCTTAAGATTGGTTCACCGGATTTGAAAAAGCAATGGTCACATTGTAGAACTAGTAGCTAACTTCTTCTAAAAAAAAAATGAGTGTGATACTTGTAAAAATAAAGCTGCTAGAGCTAAGCGCGTTTGCTATATTTCACGTATATTTCCCGCATGCGAGGATTCCTCTTAAAGACACACACAAATGCTTTGAGCGGACTTTTTGTATTCAATGAGGTAAACGAAAATTGGTGCGCATTAAAAATACAAATTTTGTAATTTTCTTCAATATCGATTTTCTCGAAAACCATGGCATATACAAGGAAATTACAACAGGATTTTTTTTAGGCAATTAGTCAAGCTTTCTTTTTTATGATGAGAAATTTTTTGTATCTTCAACGGTTAAAGAGTTATCAGTAAAATGAGGCTTTTTTCACCAAAGGGGAGGTTTTTTTTGGGGGGGGGGGGGGGTTTCGCGGTATCCCCAGAACTAATTTTCGTGGCGTTGTGATGTATAATCCCTCCACTAACAGTTACTGAAGGAAAATCTCAGATAACATTTTTTGTTGTGGAAATCTTTATAATTATTGGACTATATAAGCTGTGAATAATTCTACTTCAAATATGTTTTGTCTTAAACATTATAGACGGAGAGCCAGCGACGACTTTAGTTAAGGAATTTCAGGCAGGCTAAAAATGTTAATTTTCGTTAAAAGAAAGATTACTAAACGTAGAATGGCCGGCCTGGTAGTCGTGCGTGGCCGGGTTTACCTACCTTGGTTACTTAGGGTATTTCAAGCAGGATCACGTTTTAGTATATTAAAGTGACATTCGCCTAATAGGGCAAAAAATATTGGCATACCAAATGGACGCCGGAAAGGGTAGGCTGACGACCATAAAGTGGTGACAAAATACCTTAGTTCCATGTAAGGTATATTAGGCAAGCTGAAATTTTTAGGTGATACAAAAGGCATAATATAAGAGATTGGACCAATTTTAGTAACCTACCACAATTTTATGACGAGGCTAATATACTTATAGATTAATTTGTTGTTATATCGAGATAAAAACAAATATTTTCTTCAGAAGTACGGCTTTTTTATGACATTAACATTGGAACAAGACACACCTAGATAATTAAAATCATGAGCACATAACTGTTATCTGGCAATATTTATAAATACACGAAAGAGGAAAAACATTTTGAAACAAAATAAGATAAAAGCTCGGGCCTAAAATATTATTTATAAAGAATTTACAGGTTTGAACGGATCTGATATTTTTTTGCTAATTCATTAAAAGTAGAAAGTGGACTCTCCTCCCTCATTTCATTAATCAATTTTTTTTCTACTGGAATGCCTCCGTTATACTTGATTCAATTGCACAAATTAATTCAAGATTCGCTGAACTTGAACGGGGCTGATTTACGTGCCTTCGAAAGGAACAAATACCTGAAATTTTCTTTCATGTTATTGCTTGACCAAAACAATTCCTTAAAGATAAGTGTCTAATTAAAATATGATATGTTGTTTTGGATTATTTGTGCTCGTAGGTTAAAAACTATCTAAGCTGAAAGTTACTGTAAGGCCTACATTAACTATATATAATTATGGTTGCATGTGCATACAATTTAAAATCCACTAGTCCAGTCAACGGGGGGATTTCACCTCTAATTTGAGTGCTAATGAATAGATTTTGATGAAACCTTGTGCAATGTGTTTGTAATGACGTTAATAATAAAGTTTAATTATTTTCTCTTATTTATCCCTACTTACCCTCCAACCCTTCAACGGCATTTGCAAATGTGCAAATAATGTATTACATTTTTTGTATATTTTAAATTAAAAAAAAATATATATATTGAACCTTTTATAATAATACATAAAAATCACCTTCATTTTACTTCCACATCTACGTAGTGGATTTTAGATATTGACTTGAAATTTTGTACACTTATATATTATAACGAGATCTGGAACTGTGGTTGTTTTTTGAACATATACAGTGAATTGTTGGGGGATAAATAGGGGGAAATAAGTAAAGCAAGCTGGTAAGAGTACAGAAACTTGAAATTTGGTGTATGTACTAGAAGCCAAGGCCTCAGTTTTTTTTATAATATTTACGATTCCCCCACCACCCCTCCACTGCATTATTAAAGGTGTTGATAAAAAAATGAGATATTCACTTAAAATTTGGTATACGTATATATTAGGTATATTGACATCAGGAATTAGATTCTAGGCCTCAAGTTCTCTTTATAATATTTTCCATCCCCCCACCACTCCCCACTCCCTTAAAAAGAGTTGATAAAACTAAATTGAGATTTTCACTTGAAGTTTGGTACACATATGTATTATAACGACGTCTGAAACAAGATTATATTTTGACATGATTCCGTTGAAGGATTTTTTTTACTTATTGAATTAAATCAAATAGGTTATTAGAATAAAACAAGAATTTTATCGTAGAAAAAAAAAACAGAAATCCGTTTGAAAGGTCAAGGAATTCCGGAGGGTTTCCCTAAATTTGCGCGTTCTAATTAAGTTGTCATCTAAACATTTGTATCTATAGCTTAATTCCATCATTAATTTAAGCTTTCTCTGTCGCAAATTTATGTTCATTTAGAGAGAAACTTAATAGACGATGAATCCGGATATTGAAACCCGCCTCTTTACGCTGGGGATAATGGTATGAGTCATTAAGGATATACCTTAGAGTGCTGGTGTCTCTTTTATATGGAGCAAGTTCCAATTTATTTTCACACCACCTAATTATCTAAAAATAATAGTTGTCCATTGGTTTCTATTTCATACGTAAATTAAACATGAAGTGAAACACATATCTCAACGATATCCTAAGAAAACCATCGAATTTTGATCTCTGTTCGAATTCGCTCATGAATAAACATGACAACGAATTTTCCACTGTAGTCACCGTAAGTTGGACGAAGAACATATTGAATTGGAAGCAATATGCTCCATTCAATATTTTGTAAGATATTCCTTACCTACTTCTAGTCTAACAGTAAAGGTGTTTCGAGTGAAACCGTAAAACACCCCAAGATTGGTGTTAAATAAGTACATGTTGATAATTACACATTGCCTCCAAAATACACATATGATTTAGAACATTTGCTCATTTTAAATTACCAAAATTAAAAAATAATATAGTTGAATTTTTACTGGACACCGCAAGTTGCTCCTAGTTTATGAGCATACAAAATAAACACCTTGTCGCCATTGTTTTTTTCGTTTTGTTTTTAAGTCTTTGGCCCTTGGATAGTGTATTGAAATGGAGTTAGATTCTCTAAACCTATATCTTGGTTTAATAAATCATCAAACCGAGAGCAATTTATTATTATTGCATCATCTGTTAAATGACGTTACTCCAATAATATGTACGTTATTCAAATATCAGCAAAATTTGAGCAGTCACCGAGTCTACTATGATTAATAAGCCTTTATTATAATATCGACTAGCCTTTGTTCTGTTTTTATTTGCACATTGCCAAAATACACAAGCAAATAACCTCTAATTCAAAAAGAAACAATAACAAATGTGAAGTAGTTTCTTCCGGGTTTTGCCGCGTTCGCAAACTTGATTTGACGTTTCGCTGATCATGCTGTCAGCTTCGTTTCGCTGATCATGCTGTCAGCTTCTTCAGAAGGGTTCCAAAGACTCTTTGGAACCCTTCTGAAGAAGCTGACAGCATGATCAGCGAAACGTCAAGTCAAGTTCGACGACCGCGGCAAAACCCGGAAGAAACTACTTCATTGGACAACGGTCGTGAAAACCTGCATTGCACAATAACAAATCTGACGTAATCCCGAATACTTATTTGAAGCGGTCTCAGAGGACGCTATAAAGCGCATTCATAAATGACGTCACCGCTTAACCAAGAAAAACTGTCCGCTTATAAGCACATCAATACGCCGAATAAAAAAAAACAGCTTTAACCATTCTTTATTTATTTGTCAGTGCGAGTGTCATATTTTCTCAATGCCAAAATTCACTGAACATGTCAAAATTTTAATTCTCTCTAAAATTGAAGAGGCATGGTCTATCAGAGTAGTTGCTAACCATTATCAATTGAATAAAAGTACTGTTATGAGAGTGAAGAAAAGTTGGGAGGAGGAAAGTAGCATCTTTACGCTACCTTCCTTCTCCCAGTTTGAAAAGACGGTTCAGGCCAATCAAATAGTTTAAATCTCGTTCAAGATGAAGCGCTCTTTGGCTGCTTGTGGGAAAATCAGTTTCAAACAGCAGGAGACGCTGTGTTATTGCTAAAGCAGAAGATGGATTGTCAGTGAGACAAAAATTCTACGTTTAACATTTTAAAAAAGTGGTACGATTAGTAGAAATTCTGGACCAGGGCAACAAAGGATATCCAACTGAACAAGAACAAGAAACTAACTATTAATATTGTTATGAATTACACCCCCTTGGAAAAGGAGATGATACGCCTATGCCTACTGATAATGACTGGAAAGGCTCTAGAAAGAACCAAGGACTTTTCTAGATTATGGTTGGAGAAGATTCTGGATTAATCTAGAGCTAATTTCGGAGTATATAAGGCGCGATTACAAGCGCGGAGGAGGAAGTTTTAGGAAGAAAGCAGTTTATAAAAGTGAACAAGTAGAAAAGTGAAAAGTGAGGTTAGATAAATAGTAAATAAAGTGAATTTGAAGTATTGTAGTCAGTAAATAGTTAAATAAAGTGTTAGTGGTGTTTATCTCTTGTTGAAATTATTTAGAACCCACGGATTCATACAGGGTGTTCCCAAAAAGGTGGAAATCCGTAACAATTTGGTGTCAGAAGTGAGATTTTGACAAGAGGATTTTTCGGAAGTGTTGAGAAGACTGGGACAGTATTCTCGGAGTTAGTGCTAACACAGGAAGGATTGATTTACTGGACATTGTTCGAGGATTATTTTCGAACAGGAAAAATAGTGTTAAGTGCATTTTTGAGACATTTTTGGAACATTTTATTAGGACATTAGAGGTTAAGTGACAAAGACTCTAGATAAGACTTTTTCGTGCCGTTTTGAGGTTTTTCTGGACAGTTCCATTACCGATAGTGACGTAATTATTAAATTTTGTCGATAATTATATGCCGATAACAACCAGAAGCATGGCATCCGAAAAACAAATGCAGGACTTTATGGCCCAAATGCAAAAGATGATGATGGATCAGGAAAGGAAGCGCCAGGAAGAGAAAGAAGAACAGGAAAGAAAGCGCCAGGAAGAGAAAGAAGAACGGGAAAGAAAACGACAAGAAAAAGAACAAAAACGTCAAGAAGAATTAAGACAAATTTTTGACGATCAAGAACGAAGACGTCAAGAGGAAAAACAAGAAGAGGAGAAACGACGTCGAGAGGAAAAACAAGAAGAGGAGAAACGCCGTCAAAAGGAAAATGACGACTTAAGAAAAGCTATAGAGACACAACAGAATGCCTTGTTTACAATCGCTGAAGAACTCAAAAATAAGATCGAAGTAAAAATGGACAAAGTCGAGGAGGAATTAAGTGGAGTTAAAGAAGAAGTGAGTGAAGTGAAAGAAAAAGTAGACAAGGTTGAAGACAAAATGCACCAGGTAGAAGGAGAAATAGACCAACTTAAACTACAGTTGAGGGATAGAGGAAACCAGCAAGTGGTGTCATCAGGTCAACGATTAAAAATTCCCTCTTTTGACGGTCAAAGTTCGTGGATGACTTACAAGACACAGTTTGAGGCAGCAGCGAGTGCAAACAACTGGAATGACGAAGAGAAGGCTAAGGCATTAATCGTAGCTTTAAGAGGCCAAGCATTGGAGTTGCTCCAGACAATTCCGGCGGACCAACAACGTAATTTTACAGTTTTAGAAGCTGCCTTAGATCTACGAAATGGAGATCAACACCTTGCTCAAGTATACCAGACCCAGCTGAAAGTGCGCGTTCAGAAAGCTGGAGAGAGTCTGCAAGAATTTGAAGCTGCGGTGGAAAGACTGGCACACTTAGCTTATCCTAATGCGCCAAAAGAATTTAAAGAGCAATTGGCAGTGGGGGCATTCCTAGACGGGATAAGGGACGAGGAGATCAGGCGAGTCCTCAGGCTATCCCGACATAAAAGTAGTAGTGAAGCCTTGGTGCATGCACTAGAGGTAGAAGCCGTCTATAGGGATACTCCAAAGTCAAGAGTGCGGGCTATGACGCTTGAAGAATCGCAGCCAGAAGAGAGAGACCAAAACCCTATCTTGAACGCGATTCTCAAAACGAATAAAATGATCGGTCAATTACTGGCTCAATCGAATCCTCCAAGAAGACAGGAAAACCAACAAAACAGAGAAAGGCCAAGTGGAGGTATTAAATGCTACAACTGCGGCAGGATGGGACATATGAAACGAGACTGTCGACAGCAGAACTCGGACAGACGAGTAAATGCTGTAAATGTAGAAGAGCAGCAGGAAAACTAAAGATAGCCAGCACCAAGGGGGCTGTGCTGGCTAGGGAACACGGTGCCCCCAGAGAAATAAAGATTTCCCAGCTGCGAAGAATTCCAAGTGCTGTTGCAAGGATATGTGAATGGAAGAAAGTGTGTGTTTACTGTTGACACCGGCGCTACGTCATCAATAGTGCGGCCAGGGTTTATATCAGGCTTGCAGATTAAGAAGAAGCAAAATGAAGTAATTATTCGGACAGCCACGGGAGACAGGGCTGCGGTCCATGGAGAGGTCAATTTGGAACTGCAGGTTGGACGATTGAGATTCAATTACAAGGTCATTGTGGCTGACATTACAGATGATTTCATTTTGGGACTGGACATCATGGAAGAGAAGAGGTTTATTGTTGACGTAGGGGAGCGAGTCTTGAAAATTGGGAATGAGGAATTTATCCTGGCAACCGCAGATGACCAATTCCGTAAAGCAAGGCTATTGACAACAAAGACGATTAAGATTCCTGCTCATTCGGAACAGATCATCGATGCTGCCTTGGAAGGAAATGCTGGAGGCTACCGTGTTGGCCTGGTGGAAGGTGACGAATCGATTAAGTCCCTAACCAATATTGTTGTGGCAAGAACTTTAACCCGGACTAAAGATAAAATCCCAATTAGAGTCGTCAATTTAAATTCCCATGCAGTAACAATTAAAGAAGGCAAACCGATTGGCTCCTATGAACCAGGTATGTGGGTAGCAAGGTGCGAAGAACAAACAAAGGGAAATTCATCTACAAATATAGACCAGGAAGTTTTGACCTTGCTGGGTTTCCAGTTGGAGCAGTTATCTAAGGACGAACGAGAGGAGGCGATCAAGTTCCTGGAAAAGGAAAGTTCAGTATTTGCCAAAAGTACGGAGGCCCTTACAAAAACAGATATAGTCCAGCATCGGATAAATACTGGTGACTCACCTGCTATTCGACAACAACCTAGGAGGCTTCCGCTAGCAAAACAAGAAGAAGCCTCGGCAATGATAGATAAGATGCTACAAGATGGAGTCATTGAGGAGTCAACGAGTCCCTGGTCATCGCCAGTAGTTTTGGTTGCCTAAAAGGACGGAACGTTAAGATTTTGTGTCGATTATCGGAAATTGAACGATGTGACGAAGAAAGACAGTTACCCATTACCCCGGATTGACGACACGTTAAGTACATTGGCAGGCTCACGATGGTTTTCGACGTTAGACCTTAGGAGCGGTTATTGGCAAGTTGGGCTTCATCCTGATGATAAGGAAAAGACAGCGTTTTCATCAGGCAGTGGTCTTTACCAATTTACGGTGATGCCTTTTGGACTTTGCAATGCTCCAGCCACGTTTGAACGATTGATGGAATTTGTACTACGAGGGCTAACCTGGAAGACGTGCCTGGTTTACCTTGACGACGTGCTGGTTATGGGACGAGACTTTACAGAACATTTGAAAAATCTTCAAGAAGTATTTGGACGAGTCAGAAATGCACACCTGAAATTGAACCCGAAGAAGTGCCTTTTATTTCAGAAAGAAGTTAAATTCCTTGGTCACGTAGTGTCTTCGGAGGGAATACAAACGGATCCCGACAAAATTTCTGCCGTACGAGATTGGCCAAGGCCATCTAACGTTCATGAAGTACGAAGCTTCCTTGGCCTTTGCACTTATTATAGACGCTTTGTGGAAGGGTTTGCAGACATTGCGAAGCCATTACACCGGCTAACAGAGGAGAAAGTTCAGTACCAGTGGACACCAGAGTGTGAAACGGCATGGAGAAAATTGAAGGCAGCTCTATGCACTGGTCCTGTATTAGCATACCCACAACAGAATGGACTTTTTATTTTAGATACAGATGCCAGTAAGTCTTCGATTGGTTGTGTGCTGTCCCAAATTCAGAACGGAGAGGAAAGAGTGATCGAGTACTTCAGCAAGGTGCTCTCCAAACCAGAACGAAACTATTGTGTAACCAGGAAAGAGTTATTGGCCATCGTCAAATCAGTGGACCATTTTCATAAGTATCTCTACGGGCGACATTACAAAATCAGGACCGATCATGCTGCGTTGAAATGGCTGTTGCAGTTGAAAACCCCGGAAGGTCAACTGGCTCGTTGGATAGAACAGTTGCAACAGTACGACTTTAAAATCGAGCATCGACCAGGAAGATCTCATAAGAACGCAGACGCATTATCTAGAAGACCATGCAAGGACGACTGCAAGCACTGCCGCCACGTGGAAAAACAGCAGGGCGCGGGAGTAGTCAACACTATTAAAATAGACGTTCCGGATGATTGGACAACTGAAGCCCTGAGACAAGAACAACTGAACGATGTAGAGATTGGGGCTATATTGAGAGCAAAGGAAAAAGGAACTCGACCAGAGTTGAAGGATGTTTCGGACAAAGCAGTTGGATTGAAGGCTTTGTGGGCACAGTGGGACTCACTTAGAGTTATGAACGGGCTGTTAAAAAGAGCATGGGAGAGCCCGGATGGGAAGCAAGTTGTTATGCGTCTAGTGATTCCCAGGTGTCGAGTACCGAAAGTACTTCAAGAAGTGCATAATGGAGCATCCGGTGGACACTTCGGCGTTAACAAGACCCTGAATAAAGTACGTGAACGATTTTACTGGGTAAATAGTCATCAAGATGTTGAAGCTTGGTGTCGTAATTGTAAAATTTGTGCAGCCAGTAAAGGACCACAGACTAGAAGTAGGGGTGCAATGAAGCAATATAACGTCGGGGCTCCTTTTGAGAGGATTGCGATCGATATAGCCGGACCATTCCCAGTAACCAAGGACGGTAACAAGTACATACTGGTTGCCATGGACTATTTTAGTAAATGGCCTGAAGCCTACGCAATTCCGAACCAGGAAGCGGTTACTGTCGCCAAAGTCTTGGTAGATAACTTGATATGTCGTTTTGGTGTACCCCTGGAGCTGCATTCAGATCAAGGGAGAAATTTTGAGTCAGGGGTATTTCAGCAGATCTGCAAGTTATTAGGCATACACAAAACACGGACGACAGCCCTTCACCCGCAATCAGATGGAATGGTGGAGCGACATAATAAGACTATGAAAGAACATCTCTCTAAAGTCGTTCATAAAAATCAACGTGACTGGGATCTCCACATACCGTTTTTCCTCATGGCATATAGAGCTGCTATCCACGAGACTACAAAACAAACTCCGGCTCGTGTAGTATTTGGACATGAGATCAGACTGCCGTGTGATTTGATGTTTGGAACACCAGGTGGAGAACGGCTTCCTGTGAACAGCTATGTAGATGAAGTGAGTGAACGGCTAAGGAATGTCCATGAGTTAGTTAGAGACCAAGTCACCATAGCCAGTGACAGAATGAAGGCTCGATATGACCGTAAGGGTAGTTCAGAAGGGTTCAAGGCAGGAGACCTGGTTTGGCTGTACAACCCACAGCGGAAGAAAGGCAGGTCACCGAAACTTCAACCGCCTTGGGACGGACCGTACACTGTTATTACCCGAATTAATGATGTCGTCTATCGGATTCAACGAAGCAAAAAGTCCAAGATGAAGATCGTGCATTTGGACAGACTGGCGAAATACATCGATGATTCTGAGTTGCCTGACCGGGACGATCAGGCTTAAGGAGGGGGCAGTGTTATGAATTACACCCCCTTGGAAAAGGAGATGATACGCCTATGCCTACTGATAATGACTGGAAAGGCTCTAGAAAGAACCAAGGACTTTTCTAGATTATGGTTGGCGAAGATTCTGGATTAATCTAGAGCTAATTTCGGAGTATATAAGGCGCGATTACAAGCGCGGAGGAGGAAGTTTTAGGAAGAAAGCAGTTTATAAAAGTGAACAAGTAGAAAAGTGAAAAGTGAGGTTAGATAAATAGTAAATAAAGTGAATTTGAAGTATTGTAGTCAGTAAATAGTTAAATAAAGTGTTAGTGGTGTTTATCTCTTGTTGAAATTATTTAGAACCCACGGATTCATACAGGGTGTTCCCAAAAAGGTGGAAATCCGTAACAATATTTATTCTCCACTTATTTAAAATGTTAAACACAGAATTTTTGTTAATATTGTAACGTAGTGCAATTTGTCTCATTTACCATCCAGCAACAACTCCAGCTTTAACTAAATTACTTACATGGGGTATATTAGTTTTGGCACACTTGCAGTGAATTTTGACAACTAACTGACAATGTCACAAAAATTAAAATTAGAGCTGGTTTTTTTTTATCGAGCGTATTAATTATACGCTTACAAGAGTCACGAAAATGAATTCCGCAGAACATGCATACGCTTCGATATGACATCTTCGACCTTGTCGCCATTGTTTTTTCGTTTTATTTTTAAGTCTTTGGCCTTTGGATAGTGTATTGAAATGGAGTTAGACTTTTTAAACCTTTATCTTAGTTAAATAAGGGATCAAACCGAGAGCAATTTATTATTATTGAATCATCTGTTAAATGACGTTACTCCAATAATATGTACGTTGTTCGAATAACAGCAAAATTTGAACAGTCTCCGAGTCGACTGTGATTAATAAGCCTTTATTGTAATTTCGGCTAGCCCTTGTTTCGTTTTTATTTATACACTGTCAAAATACACAAGCAAATAACCTTAAATTCAGAAAGAAGCAATAAGAAATGTGAACGTTTATCTTTACTTTAATCCCGAATACGTATTTGAAACGGTCTCAGAGGACGCTATGAAGTGCATTAAAGCGCATTCATAAATGACGTCACCGCTTAACCAAGAAAAACTGTCCGCTTATAAGCACAGCAATACGCTGAATAAAAAAACAGCTTATGTACACAACTAGATTTTAGAAAAAATACGTTATAGTACATGCATATTAACAATTTGGGGTAACTAAAATTAATAAAAGGATCATCTCTGGGATTCAAGTAGGTATAATAACCTGGAGAATGAGATGATGCATTTTTTGCACTTCCAAGTTCCGGGAAAATAAAAAAAATATATGGAAAAACTTTTTGATTTCCGTTTTTTTGCTCTTGCGGCCAAAATAATGAAAATAGAGAAAGAAGTTTCCAACAAAAGTTGTAGCTTGTCCTTCTCTCTACAAAAAATGTTTGTTTCACTTAAGCCGTTTAGAACATAAATCCAGTTTTCCACTTATAGTTTTAAGCTGCTTCGAAATGCGCGAAAAATGAGAATTCTCCAGGACTTTCGTACGACTGGGCTCATCGATCGATAATTCTTACTATTCAGAGCCCCTAAAAAAAATGAAAAGAACATAAAATGTAGAGAAAGGTCTCAGCTTTAATGTGGAACTAATCACAAAATTCATAAAAAATTTTATCAAAGAGAGAAAGTGTCAGAAGATGGCTTAGTGAACTTTGTACAGTTGATCCACAGATTTATTCATATTTTTGCCGGGAGTCGTTAGAAGGATAATTCATTTTGCTTATATATTGCTACATAATGATATATTAATCCAATTAACATTTTAGTGCAATTACTTTTGTTGGAAAAATATACCTTGCGATCAAAGTAGAGGGTATATTTCTCATCGATCAATCACCATCAAATTTTGGAGTTCAATTCGCTATTCTTAAGGAATAATAATAGCAATCTTAATTTTTAGATTATAAGTGCAATAAAACATATTCTTTCGAATGACTTTAGAGTTTTTTAAATGCGCGCAGTACTTTTTGAATTTGTCTAGATTATCCATACCCTTTCAGAAAATGCACAATTATACAGTAAAACATATACAACTTATTTGTTTCTTAACATTCTTCAATGGAATTTTCACGAAGTATAGATTAAAGAGCGTGGAATCGAATCCATGCAGTGAAAAAGCACCCATTGTTACGGGAGAAATAGGCAGGATGCATAAAACTCAAAGATGTGAATAAATCAACTGTATAAAGTATACTAAGCCCCATCTTCTAACACCTTTGTCTATATGATAAAAATTTGTATGAATTTTGTGATTAGTTCCACATTAAAGCTGAGACTTTTTTCTACATTTTACGTTATTTTCATTTTTTTAGCGGCTCTGAATGGTAATAATTATCGATCGATATGTTCAGTCGTGCGAAACTCCCAGAGAATTCTCATTTTCCCCGCATTTCGAAGCAGATTAAAACCATAAGTGGGAAACTGGATTTATCTCCTAAACAGCTTAAGTAAGACAAAAATTTGTAAAGACCTATTTTGTAGAGAAAGAGACGTGGTACAGAATTTTGTTGATAACTTTTTTCTGTATTTTCATTATTTTAGCCGTTAGAGCAAAAAAAAACGAAAATCAAAAAGTTCTTAAAACTAAGCTGTTCATTGACATTCAGAGAGACCAAGAATGTAAAAAAATATATACAGCTTCAGAGGAATGTAAAAACCGGGTGAAATATTAACTTCTTGCTATTTAGGAGGAACAAAAAGAGTTGCTCAGTGTTCGCAGTTATAAATTAGTACGTTTTAAGTTCCAACAACCGCAGCCACCATAAATAATAATCTGAAGTTCTAAAAAATTAATGCTACGCGGAGATTTAAAATTATGATAAATTAAGGAGTCTCGCCAGGAAATAGGATTAGCTTTATTACTATTATCCGTAAAGTCAATTTAAAGTACTGTTGTCGCTCTGATGCGGTATCACAGACGTGCAAGGAATTATGTATTTTAAAGTAATACAAATCTCAACTAATTAGAGTAAAGTATATAATTGTTTTGAAGCAAATAGATAAATGGATGTTTATTTAACCACATTACATACTGTAAAGTACATCTGTAGCAAGGCAGCAGATACAGATTTATTTGTCTATACAGGGTGTAATTAGTTTCATGTCATTAAAAAAAACTGGTGGTAGGAAACGACAAGACAAACAAAAAAACCTTATATAACATGGGGTCTAAAGCTCATAGTTTTGGAGAAAAAAAAAAAACTAAAATTTCGCAAATTTTCAATCAAATCTTTTGAGAACTGCTGGAATATTGAGGTAGGTTAGATCGTCGCGCGTGTCTTTACCTATGATACTCAATATTTGTGTAGATAGCTATAAAATGTCGGCGGTCTTTAGCGGTGCAGTAAATAAGATGAAAGACGTCGACGTTTTCTGAGTGTTTAGTAGATCTGATCTGAAGAAAACTATACTCTGACTCTCCCTTGTGCAATATTTTAGTTTCTGTGGGTGTTTCGTTATGTACACACGTCCAACCCGCGGTTCGTTGTTTTTGTTATTTTTGAATTTCGTGTATTTATAGTGAAGATTTATTTTATTGACTTTACCGTTCAAGTCGTTAAATTCTTGATTACGTACAGACACAACTTACTTGTTCATTCTTTTTATATTCCGCTTTGGATTTTGGACCAAGTTTTTCTTTTATTTTTCTTTATTGACAACGTTAGTTGATACTTTATTGTTTAGTGTTGAACGGAGTACGTATGTTCTTAATTCGACGTAGAGAACTGTGTATTGATGCAGATGCAGAATTCGAATAATTTACTTAGGTGGTAAGCTTTTAACCCAGGACACTCATTTATGTTACAAACGTTGATAAATCACATTTAAATATTCTAAATTATAAACATTATTCCAATATTTTGTTCCAAATTAAAAAACACACATGTAAAGAAATGCTCTGTTTAAACTTCTACGGCCATTATTTGCTTGCAGTTGTGCAGGAAAAGATAACGAATTATTTACCTCAGTTCGGTTGAGGCGGTCCATCAAAGGCGGGCGATGATCCAAGGCCTTTGCACATTTTTATGACAATTTAAAAGTTGTATAATTGGGAACTACAAGTTCATTGACTTCAATTATTTTCTACATTAATATTAAAAAAATATATTAAAAAAGTTGACCTAGGTCAGTTTTTTTCAAGGTGCCCCTAGAGGGAAAAGTCGTAAAGGTTTTTTGTTTGTCTAGTCGGTCCCCATTATCAGTTTTTTTTAATGACATGAAACTGATTACACCCTGTATAAAAAAGAATTAATAATGGTGTAAAATAAAGTATAAATGTAAATACAAAACAACCTAACCCTCATACCCTCCGCCGATTTACTGCACTTTTTATATAACTGTTGCACTCTACTATACTACTACTACTATACTCTTAGCAGTTTTTTTGCAAATAACATTAGTTTTAGACATTTTTGTTTAATTACAAAACATACGAAAATACAATTTTTTTAAAATTAAATAATTAACAACTTTTCTATTTATTGATCGATTTTATTAAAAAACAATACAGTTCTTTCTCTAGTTAACACTAATTTACTGTCCAATCGGACTTTTTGTTCTTAACCTATTGTGCTTACAAGAAACGTGACAGACGGACGGACGGATGGACGGACGAACGGACATTCTGAATGTTATTCAGAATGCGACCACCAACACAATAACATGAATTTTTTTCCTCTACGAGCGATACTACTGGTTTTAGAAATGTTCAGATCAAATGCAATATACTCTTCGTTCTGTGTTTGAGAAGAGGATAATAACAATAAGAATCAGGGTGCTTGGTGACCTTCCGAACAGGAACATAGAGGAGACCATTTGGCATGTATGTGACCAAATATATCTATATGAAAAATTGTACCGTCCTAAAGTTCCAGGACGCTACAGAATATATATAATTTAATTATGGGGTTCTTAAAACCACTATAATAGCAGATACTTTAAATTTATTAACTTTTTGTTCACAGAAACCTAGAGCTGCCGAAGTCCTCATCCCCACTCGAAAATCTATCTTTAAAATATACACCGAGCGCCATCTGTACTTTACAAGCAAACTCAACCGATTCTTAACGAGTAGACTTGAATTAACTTTAAAATATACACCGAGCGCCATCTGTTATTCTACCAGCAAACCACCGGCTCTTACTAGTTAGAAACCTAGAAAGTATTGGTAAAAATTAAACAATAAACTTTAATTAATGATTTGAAGCAATAGAAATTTAGTAACAAATAAGAATTACTAATGGGAAGTAAAATAGTGCAATAATTAAGTAGATTTGATAATAAAAACAGAATTTTAAGTAAACACTTTTTATCATTTTGCGGTTGGCAACGATTGATAGCTATTTTAAGGAGACAATAAATTAGGCATTTCCGATTCTTGAAGCCAAGAACAAGACGTGTCTGTGCTGACTTGCCGCAGATTTAAAGCCTCAAATTCCTGGAGATAGGTAATTAAATAAACCAATATCTACTAAATTATAATCATTGACATTTATTGATTAATGTATATGTATTTAATTTGTAAAATTGCCAGCATTCAACCCGATGTTAAGGGGTATTTAATAGGTTAATTTTTGAAGTGCTTGGATAGAGATGCACGCGTGCCATAAAAAACAGCGTCAGTAGCTAAAATCTATGTTGGATAAGGAATTACATTTAATTCTGTTGCTTATTGTTAAGGGGAATTAATTGTGAATTTAAAGTTTTAAACGCGATTTAAATATAGGTTTGGGCAATAGTAGAACGCGGTTTTTTAAATTTTGTAAGGTTATAAAAATATCTTGGAATTTGGTAGGGGATATTTGGGCATTTTTAGAAGAAACGATAAGGTATTAAAGCATTACGTGGGGTATTAACGCACCCAGAGTGCCTTTTCAAACAAGTAAATGCAAGGTAGAGTAACACGATGGACTCTTTTAGGTGTGAGGTAGTAAGTACCAGCCTGCGAGGTATTAAGTACCAGCCTGATGAGCTATTAAGTGCCAGCTTGAAGAGGTGGTAATGACCAGCCAATAATAAGCTTTGGGTGTCAATTTAAGTGACTAGCTTGATGGTGATGGTCCTGTGAGGATAACCTAGTTAGCCCAGGAGGAAATTTGTTTGTCCATATCCACACATGTCACTGAATATGGAGCTTGAATAGCGACTATATGGTAATCAATCTAAGTTTCAATTTTTATCAGTATACGAAGCAAACAGAGGAAGGGGAAGAAGAGATTTGAGTGGGACGAGGCGCTCCGGCAGCTCGTGAGCAGGATCTGTGGTGAGAGTGTCATTCTCATTTGAACATCAACACGCTCAACTTCTTGTGGAATTTTCAATTAACATATAATTTTTAGCCTTCAGCAAATGTAAATTTTTATCTATAACTTTTCATCGGCCGTCAGCCTTATAACATTCTTACTCCTACATATAATTTATGTAAGGAAGGTAGCTACCCTCTAAATTCAATTTTTTGTTAATAAAATATCTAAATTTATATCAAATATTTACCATTTCCAGTTTTGTCTTTAAAATTTTAATATACAACTTATTTTTCTTACTTTGTGTTTTTCATAATAAACATTTTAAAAACTCATGATACCTGTGTAAACATTAAGGCCACTGAATAGCCACAGTATTACATTTTTGAAAACCAGTAAGGCATAGGTATCGAGCAATTGGCTATTGGCGCCTAACAATCCTAAATTTTTATTAATTTTCGAACCACGACCCAGCCTCCACAAAATAAATGAGAACCGGGTAGTTTCATCGTTCCTATTCCACTCAGGGGCAGGAATTGATGTTACAAAGTGGCGCCCAACGTGGGGCCTTTGTAACATCAATTCCTGCCCCTGAGTGGAATAGGAATTGATGTTACAAAGTGACGCATTCACAACGTGGGGCTTGCGAGTATAGAAGTTGAGTGTTATCAAAAAAAAAAAAAAATAAACTTTGAGCTGTTGAGACAAATTGTCACATTTTTAATTTTGTCCTATTTTTTGAATTTTCTTACTGTTTATATATTTGTGTGTATTACTGATATTATGTGTATTGTTTATGGTTGAGACCTCAAGATTTGATTAGATTAGTTTTGCAAAGTCGTGAATACTTTTGGGTTAAATTAAAGAAGGTTAAACATTGCGGTAAGACAGTTACAGGAAAATTTTTGAGTCCTTATTGTAGGAATAAGATAATCGTAGGGTGAAATACGAGTTATCGTAGTAATTTTGAGAAAGTCTAGAAAAATAATACAGGGGCACAGGGGTTATAAATACTTAGTAAGCCAGTGAATTGAATTTTGATATACCTTGCAGTTTGTTAAATTTGAATAGTCGAGTTAATCAAAAGTAAACAAAATGTCTGAAATTTTCATACCTACGTTATTACAAGCTGATCAGGTTGATTATGAGTTACGCGTAAGAGGTTGTACTACAGTTAGGGACACAGAAACATGCTGTAGACTTTTAACACGAGCTCTAATAGCCAAACCATGTAATGATTTATCTCTGAGAGATCCATTATTTAATTTTAATACAGAGAAAGTACAAGTAAACAATACTTTAGATTCCATCAAAAATATAATTAACAATTTAGATAATCCTACGGAGGATGATTTGCCAGTAAAACAGGTTAAGTCACAGTTAGTACATATTATGGTACGTATAAATAGAATGCCTATCCCAGAACAGAATTCTGAGGAGACGGTAACATTTCAAAACGAGTCGAGGGCTACGATTTACTTACTAGAAGCAGATCTTTATGATAAACTGAATTTAGAAGTAGTAGATGATTTAGCATTACAAGTAGGCACTGGTGTAAATATAGCAACTAGTCCTAGTACTAAGTTTGTACCTATCTATAAGTGGGGTGTCACGTTTGATGGCCAGCCTAATAATGTAATTTCATTTATTGAACGAGTTGAAGAGTTAGCAATAGCTCGAAACGTCACTAAAAGAGAATTATTCCAGTCAGGGTTAGATCTTTTTTCGGGACCAGCTCTACAGTGGTATCGATCTGTTAGAGGTAGTAATGAGGTTAGGACTTGGGAAGATTTGGTAGATCAGTTGAAAAATGATTTTTTACATGAGGATTTTGATAAGAGTATGAGTGATTACATTGAAAAGAGAACACAACATGTGGATGAGCCAGTACATATTTATATTAGAATCATGGAAGCTTTATATAATAGACTAAAAACAAAACCAAGTTTAGAAGAACGCATTAAACAAATTAGAAAGAATTTATTGCCATATTTTGCTACTCCTTTAGCATTATTGACTATAGATACAATTTCAGAATTAATTTCAAAGTGCAAAAAAGTAGAATACGCTGAAGAAAGTACAAAAAAATATATACCGCCTCCTATGAGAAGTAATTTAGTGGAAAAGGATCTTTTGTATGTTGGGTTGCCTTCTTTAGATAAGAATAATGTTAGGGAATCTCATGAAAAGTCTGTTAAGTCTGTATCACCACCAAAATCAAATTTTAAACCTAATCGTAGAAGTCAACCTGGGCAAACAAATGTTAATGAAATCAAAACTACCAAGACACCAGTAATCTGTTTTAATTGTAAAGGTGAAAATCATGTCTTTAAACAATGTAGGGCTAAAAGAAATAAATTTTGCTTTAAATGTGGTGAGTCAAATGTCACATTTAAAGAGTGTAAAAAATGTTCAAAAAACTAACAAGGGGGCCACGTAAAGTTAGTCAACGTCCAAATCCCCGTAGTTATAGTAAGTTTAAAAATGTTGTGACTAACAAATCAGATTGGAATTTTTGGTTAAGTAAAGTAAGAAATTTTTACAAAACTTACCGTATAGTTAGTGATGAAGTACGAGTAACACCTCTATTGTTGTCTAAAAATGGTGACGATAGACCTTACATTTCAGTTTTTTTATACGATAAGAAATTTTTAGCTTTAGTGGATACTGGTTGTAATCGTTCTGTAGTTGGAAGCAATGGTGTGAAAATTTTAGAACAATTTAAATGTAAATTTGTAACGTCAGATCTAAGATATGTAACGACAGCAGACGGTACTCCTCAAACTGTCACAGGTATAGCTCACTTACCGCTCAAGATTAACAACATAGTTCGAATACTTAAGGTTTATATAGTTCCATCTTTGCCTAGTTCTTTTATTTTTGGTATAGATTTTTGTAGGTTATTTGGCATTCATTTAGATTTTGAATCAAATACTTGGGTAAATAAAGTTGGTAGCATAAGAGTTTCAGCTCTGTGTCGTGTGAACACAGTTGAGACCAATGATGGCGGTTTGGCTGACTTAACTGGAGTTCAGCTCCGGCAAGTTGAAAAGGTCAAGCAGTTATTCAAGGGACTTAGTTGTGGGAAGTTAGGCCTTACCGATAGGATGGTATATCATATAGACACTGGAAATGCTGAACCTATCAGGCAGCGCCAATATCTTTTATCACCACATATGATGAATATTTTAAATGAAGAACTTGACAAAATGTTAGAACAAGATGTAGTTGAACCTACTTTTAGTGAATGGAGGTCGCCAGTTTTATTAGTTAAAAAGGATAATGGAAATTATCGATTTTGTTTTGATGGTAGATCTTTAAATTCAGTAACTGTTAAGGATTCATATCCTTTACCTTTTGTAGACGGTATATTGAGTATGTTACGGGACGCTAAATATATCAGTAGCATAGATTTGAAAAGCGCTTTTTGGCAAATTCCACTTTCTGAAACTTCCAAACCCAAAACCGCATTTGCTGTTCCGGGAAGGGGCTTATTTTGTTTTAAAGTACTACCATTTGGTCTTGCAAACGCTGCACAGGCTATGCAACGGCTAATGGACATTGTTATAACACCAAAATTAGAAAATAAGGTTTTTGTTTATCTAGACGATATAATTGTCACCGCTTCTAGTTTTGAGGAACACGTATCAATTTTAAAAGAAGTGTTTGATAGGTTGAAGGATGCTCGCCTAACAGTAAATTATGAAAAATGTCAGTTTTTTAGAAAATCTCTAAAATATTTAGGTTATGTAATTGATACTGAAGGTGGATTACGTACAAACCCTGAGAAGGTAGAAGCGATGATCAGTTATCCTCGTCCTACAAATACAACTCAGATAAAACGATTTATAGGCATGTGTTCGTGGTACCGGAGATTTTTACCTCATTTTTCGACTTTAGTTGCTCCGTTAAATGATTTGCTAAAGGGGAAACGTGGTAAAAGACAACCAATTAAGTGGAATGAAAATGCAGAACAAGCATTCTTGGCACTTAAGCAAGCGCTTATCTCTACTCCAATCCTAACTAGTCCTGATTTTAAGTCAAATAATTTTGTTATACAGTGCGACGCGTCTAGTACAGGATTAGGTTGTTGTTTGACACAAGTACAGGGAGGAGAAGAAAAGGTGATTGCTTTTGCCAGTCGCTCACTAAATAAGGCAGAAAGAAACTACAGTATTTACGAGTTAGAAGTATTAGCCTTATTATTTAGTTTAGAGAGATTTCGGCCCTTCGTGGAAGGTCAGAAGTTTACAGTCATAACTGATAATTTAGCGGTTAGCTGGTTGCATAAGTTGAAGTCACCTACCGGCAGATTAGCTCGCTGGATGGTTAAGTTGCAACAATATGACTTTAATTTAGTGCACCGTAAAGGTAATTTAAATGTAGTTCCTGACGCTTTATCTAGAGTGCAGCGGGACGAACCGTCAGATAATGAAGAACAAAATTTCACAGTAGGTTCATTATCACTTAATCAGGAGAATCTAGATGATTGGTATATTAAATTACGTACAAAAATTTTGGCAAATCCAAACTTGTATCCATTTTTTAAGGTAGAGAATAATTTAATTTTTAAACATGTTGCTAATAAATTACCGGTGAAAACTAATTTAACAGAATGGAAACTTTTGGTACCACTTTCACAACGGAATAATGTTCTAAAACAATGTCACAATGAAAGTACAGCAGCACATTTGGGGTATTTTAAAACACTTAAGAGAATTTGTGAAGACTACTATTGGCCTAAAATGCGTAAGGATATACTGAGATATGTCAAGTCATGCAAGACTTGCGGTTCGCAAAAAGTGTCATTTTCACGTTACGGTTTAATGGGGAAAGAAAAGAAAGTAGAATTTCCATGGCAAGTCATAAGCGTAGATATTTTTGGTCCGGTAACAAGAAGTAAAAGGGGTTTTTCATATCTTTTAGTAGTTTTAGATTGGTTTACTAAATATGTTCTCGTACATCCCATGCGTAATGCCACAGCTCAGACTATATCTAAATTTATGGAGAATGACGTATTTTTGATTTACGGTGTTCCACAGTTCATAATGGTAGACAACGGGAAGCAGTTTGCTTCATCAGTTTTTAAGAAACTGGCCGATCGGTACAAAGTACAAAAAATTTGGTTTAATGCATTGTATCACCCACAAGTAAATCCAGTCGAGCGATCGAACGCTACGATAGGTACAGCTATACGCAGTTATATCCAAGATAATCATCAGGATTGGGATGTAGAAATTTTCAGAGTTGCTCACGCAATCAGAACGGCTACTCACGAAGTAACTGGTTTCCCTCCTGCTTTCTTGAATTTCGGCCGTAAAGTTCCCATTTCAGGAGACTTTTACGGGCAAGTAGAGTCAACATCAGGCATTCAACTAGCCCCGGGAGATAGGAATAGGTATTGTGATGACATATCGAATCTTTCGGATACATATAAAGATGTAGTAAAGCGGTTAAATAATGCTTACCAGAGAAATCAGAAAACATATAACTTGCGTAGGCGGGAAGTTAAATATGAAGTAGGTGATAAGGTATGGAAGAAAAATAAGGTTTTGTCAGATGCTTCCAAACATTTTTCAGCTAAGTTAGCACCCAAATTTGTACTTTGCACAGTTCGCCAGAAAATTTCTAAATTAGTATATGCACTAGACCATGCAGACGGATCTGATGCAGGTCACTGGCATGTTTCTGATTTAAAAACGTACTATGGATCAAACTCTGACGTTTCAGTCGGGTAAACATTTTTATGATGCATTTTCTATTAAGTTAATTACCCATAAATTTAGATTAGGCGCACTAATTTTAATTAAGATACCAGGAAGGTTTTGTCGTGCGTTGATAGTAGTTTTCTAGTAATGTAGTTGTTGTCAGTAAACTTCGGAAATATTTTTCCGGCTGGATATCTTTTATCCAAGGGTTGAAGGGTGGGCCACGTTTAGTGGGTGTAGCGTCTTCAACGTCTGCACGCCACGCAGTTGATGTGAACCAAGCAAGTGAAACTCAGCAAGATTTGTCTCGAGGATTTGGAATCCGATGTAGTAACGGTTAAGCCTTTTGTGATTATACGACATTTTGGTGAATTTCATGCGCTTGGAAAATATCAATAAATGACAGAACATCGTCATTCTTCTTTGTGTTGTCCTTATTTTCATCTATAATTTCTATTTTTCCACTTCTATAATTCTTTTGTGTTACTCTACTTAAGTTTATGTTTGAGGAAGGGTTAGGGCAGACTGAATTTCGTTAGGGAAACCTTCCACCTGTTAGTTTTTATTATATTTATTGTATTCTATTTGCCAGTCTTGCTAAGGCATTCTCGTGGTCTGGTAAATAAATATAATTGTTCAGTTGTGGTTTGAAAGTCAAGGGAAATTTGTTTGGAGGGAATATTTTTCCTGGATGGTCAATTTGCCCCTTGATAAACAGTGAGTTAGTTTTCCTTTCGTTAGTTCAGAGTAATGTCTTTACCAAACCTGACTCAAAAAGATTATGCTTTGCTTGTATATTTCTTTTGTATTTCTGACGTTTCTGGAGAACATCCTACTTGAAATCCTCTAGTATCTTAATTTTGGTTAAGTGTTCTGACTAACTTCGTTCTAGTTTTGTTTGTTTAAACTTTAGTTACTTTTCGTATTATATTTTCTAGATGTTTACAAGTAAGAAGTAATCATTATCCTAGTTCGTAGGATATTTAACGGCCATTAAAGGAACTTGTTCCGGGATGGGGATGGACTAGTTTCGGCCGGGCTGTCTTGGATGACAGGTGGTTAAGGAGGGTCGAGCGTAAACATGGGTAAGGGAGCTTGTCAGTCAGGAGTGACCTAGGTCGTCTGACGGTCTTCGAGAGACATATCTCAGCCTCCCCGCTTCACCTCAGCCCTTGGCCAATCGCTCGATCGAAACACTGTTCATCGCGCCTGAAGCAAGAGCTTTCCAGAACAATGGTCCTTTTTGTTGTTTAGTCGTCACGTATTTCTAGTTCAGCCCCTTGGAGCTATATCCAAAGTATTTTAGTTGATACGTACGTCTAATTTCAGCCCTTTGGAGCTACATCCAAAATAAATTTGTTTGATTTATTAACAGTCTGGATATTTTATCCCACTGTTAAGGATAGGCAGAGAACTTGGTTCCTGTATCGTGGTTTAGATGTGCTTATGTCTACTCCAATTTCAGCACTGGCAGCCGCTACAACGCTGCTCAGGCACTACACCACAGTGTCTGTGGAGACTGATGTTTGGGTCCTCTCCTAAAACATTTTATGTTTCCTTTACGAACTCTCTTCAAAGGGTTTCTTGTATGTGAAATGCTATACAAGCTTTATATCGATTTAATTCTACTTCCAATTTTGTGTCTGAATAATTAGTATTCAGGGGATATTTTATATCTGGTGGAATGTGGTATTGAATAGATTATGTTTTTGGAGCCTCTCGGTCTCTGAAGTAAGTGAAATATGTATAGTGTATATGCTAATATGGCTTGGATTAGTACTACATTGACTTTACCGATTGTGTCTTTCCCAATTTTGTCCTTATTGAATTTGTCGTTACTGATTTTGTCCCTGAAATATTAGGCGTGTAGTACGCGAAGCTACTGTTGAGTACTAAATCCTCTCTTATAGCAGCATTCACTAGTATGTAAGATATTTACTTTTGGTTATTTAGTAAGAAGTTAAGGTCTAGGAACCGTACCTGTCTTATAGCTTAGCTTAGTCACAATTCGGTTTATAATCATTTATGGTTAAGTAACCATATCTCAATTATTTTAAGTTAGCTTTAGTTATATCCATCAGCGGATAAGTTGAAATTGAAGTCTCAATTTATAGGAAAAAATACATGTATGGTGGTACACATATTTTTTGTAGAGGGAGAGAGAAAGTGTACCGTCCTAAAGTTCCAGGACGCTACAGAATATATATAATTTAATTATGGGGTTCTTAAAACCACTATAATAGCAGATACTTTAAATTTATTAACTTTTTGTTCACAGAAACCTAGAGCTGCCGAAGTCCTCATCCCCACTCGAAAATCTATCTTTAAAATATACACCGAGCGCCATCTGTACTTTACAAGCAAACTCAACCGATTCTTAACGAGTAGACTTGAATTAACTTTAAAATATACACCGAGCGCCATCTGTTATTCTACCAGCAAACCACCGGCTCTTACTAGTTAGAAACCTAGAAAGTATTGGTAAAAATTAAACAATAAACTTTAATTAATGATTTGAAGCAATAGAAATTTAGTAACAAATAAGAATTACTAATGGGAAGTAAAATAGTGCAATAATTAAGTAGATTTGATAATAAAAACAGAATTTTAAGTAAACACTTTTTATCATTTTGCGGTTGGCAACGATTGATAGCTATTTTAAGGAGACAATAAATTAGGCATTTCCGATTCTTGAAGCCAAGAACAAGACGTGTCTGTGCTGACTTGCCGCAGATTTAAAGCCTCAAATTCCTGGAGATAGGTAATTAAATAAACCAATATCTACTAAATTATAATCATTGACATTTATTGATTAATGTATATGTATTTAATTTGTAAAATTGCCAGCATTCAACCCGATGTTAAGGGGTATTTAATAGGTTAATTTTTGAAGTGCTTGGATAGAGATGCACGCGTGCCATAAAAAACAGCGTCAGTAGCTAAAATCTATGTTGGATAAGGAATTACATTTAATTCTGTTGCTTATTGTTAAGGGGAATTAATTGTGAATTTAAAGTTTTAAACGCGATTTAAATATAGGTTTGGGCAATAGTAGAACGCGGTTTTTTAAATTTTGTAAGGTTATAAAAATATCTTGGAATTTGGTAGGGGATATTTGGGCATTTTTAGAAGAAACGATAAGGTATTAAAGCATTACGTGGGGTATTAACGCACCCAGAGTGCCTTTTCAAACAAGTAAATGCAAGGTAGAGTAACACGATGGACTCTTTTAGGTGTGAGGTAGTAAGTACCAGCCTGCGAGGTATTAAGTACCAGCCTGATGAGCTATTAAGTGCCAGCTTGAAGAGGTGGTAATGACCAGCCAATAATAAGCTTTGGGTGTCAATTTAAGTGACTAGCTTGATGGTGATGGTCCTGTGAGGATAACCTAGTTAGCCCAGGAGGAAATTTGTTTGTCCATATCCACACATGTCACTGAATATGGAGCTTGAATAGCGACTATATGGTAATCAATCTAAGTTTCAATTTTTATCAGTATACGAAGCAAACAGAGGAAGGGGAAGAAGAGATTTGAGTGGGACGAGGCGCTCCGGCAGCTCGTGAGCAGGATCTGTGGTGAGAGTGTCATTCTCATTTGAACATCAACACGCTCAACTTCTTGTGGAATTTTCAATTAACATATAATTTTTAGCCTTCAGCAAATGTAAATTTTTATCTATAACTTTTCATCGGCCGTCAGCCTTATAACATTCTTACTCCTACATATAATTTATGTAAGGAAGGTAGCTACCCTCTAAATTCAATTTTTTGTTAATAAAATATCTAAATTTATATCAAATATTTACCATTTCCAGTTTTGTCTTTAAAATTTTAATATACAACTTATTTTTCTTACTTTGTGTTTTTCATAATAAACATTTTAAAAACTCATGATACCTGTGTAAACATTAAGGCCACTGAATAGCCACAGTATTACATTTTTGAAAACCAGTAAGGCATAGGTATCGAGCAATTGGCTATTGGCGCCTAACAATCCTAAATTTTTATTAATTTTCGAACCACGACCCAGCCTCCACAAAATAAATGAGAACCGGGTAGTTTCATCGTTCCTATTCCACTCAGGGGCAGGAATTGATGTTACAAAATGCTACGGGTTTTTTTATAATGTCGATTTTCCTTTGGTTGAAATAAACTTTCAACCAATGAAAAAGTGTTTATTGGGCGAGAAAAAAACATTTATAGGGAAAAATTGTAATAGTAACTTAAGGCGCCAAACAAAGTTTCACAAAACATTTAAAAAAAGTCGTCTAGTACAATTATTTTTGATACTTCTCTATTTTATCTTCTTTATGTGATATTATCATCTATACCATCAAGATTTAGCAGTGACTAAAGAGGCAATAATTTTTCTGTTCATCGAAACTTAAATATGTCGGGTTTTTCAAAAAGAATAGGGCTATCATTTCAAAAACCCCGTGGTAACCCTGAGACCATGTTCACTGTTCCTCAGATACAGAAAAAGTCAGACGAGACAATTGTTTGTAATTACTCCTTTTTCCTGATATTAACGATCGCAATTTCTGTGGGCGGATGAATTAAAGTTCTTCTATGAATCTTTAACCATTTTGATTAAAGACCTTGGTCTACACTAAGGAAATTCATAGCTGTGTTCAACCGACAGCATGGAAATGCTGTAGAAGTAATGAATCGCATTTCGAACATAAAGTATAATAATTTTGAGCCTCTTTAACGTTAGCCTTGTTTGTGTTGAAAAACATCATTTTTAGATTTCAATAAAATGAAAAATTATTGCCGATTATTATCATCTTTATTTTATTTAATATATGAACATTATCACGATTCTTTAGGGAGAACGTTCTATAAAATAATATAATTATATTTCGGAACCACATCCTTCTAGACCAACCGTAGTAACGCCTCTGGCGTCGAACAATTCACTACTTTAAAGCCCAAAAACTTATCTACCAATCCCCTACTCCCACGCCGACCTATATCCGGCATTGCGTTTCTTCAGTGCGAAACAGTGAATACGTGTGTAGATATTAATATTTATTTACGCAAATACAATTACAATATCAACATAATATTTAGGCTATACAGCCCATAAATATAGATAATCAGCAAAGTCAAGACAGGTGTAGATGAGTATGACAATTTCAAAATTGTTGTGTCAAATATTCTATATAAAATGAAATAACAATATATTACATATTACGTACAAAGTAGTGTCTTTTTTCATATCGTAAAAATTAAACCTTTTTTTAAAAAAGATTATTTTTCGTGAATGTTAAGCATTCCTGTAAACTTACTTATGATACACTCTATATGCATAAATAATTACAACAAAAATGGATCACTATTCTCTAATCCACAAAATTCCTTGTACTACGCTCATGTAAGTAATGGCTAGTTAAATATCTATTAGAGCCACCTGCGGACTAGAATGTCTTTTTTAGTGAAAACTACAGGCAGCTACTGTAATTAAACAATAAAATATGCACCAGTTTAGTGCTTTACGTGATGCTACTAATGAAGCACTTACAATAAAATAGTGTGGCACCGGCGGCGACCAGGATAGCGTCGAGAATTAAACCCCAGTTTTAATTCACTTAAGATGACTGAATTGCTCAAGTCGGAGTTGGCCCAAATAGAACATTAATTAAATTGTTTTTACGATGAAAATAATTAGAAATGGTTTAAAAAATATTAGTCCTTGCTAGTAGCTAGAGAGATGGTGGCAATACAGGTATATGATTTCATTGTTGTTAACAATAATATGGAATGAAGGTATTGATATAACTGACCGATTAGAGCAGTTACCGAATTTGGTTGCTGCTGATTCTTTAAATAAATGTCAAATTTGCAAAAAATGCACCTTTATTGTTTCAGCCATTGCTATAAAACTGTTCATTGTTATGTGGCTGACATAATAAAATAATTTAGAAACCCCTTTTACCCCATTTTTGAAAATTTACCCCCTTTAAACTCAGCAGTACACAAGTGATTGAAGGTTGTTTTATTGTTTCTTATCACTTTGCATAACATTTGATATTAAGGTACACCGACAATAAAATCACTTAATTTTTAGTAAATCATAAATTAATAAAAAAATTAAATAGCAAAATAACGCAGACACATACATTTCAGCCGACTGCATTTATATTAATGTCATATTGACAAGCAACGTTTAAAACAAGTGGCTGACAATAAAATCATATAGGAGCGCTTTTTTTTATTGCACGTTTAATTTACTATTAATTAAAAAATCAACAACAGCAATGACTGAAATGGATTTTCCGGCTTTTTATTATTACATCTTTACACTTTTCAACTTCAGTTACACAATAAAATCATATAAAAATTTCTGCCACCAGTTCCCTAGCTATAGGGTTTGATATAAAAATGGCGATTTGAAATAATATATGTATAAACTTTAAGGTGAAATTATTCCTCAGAATTATATATCGACATTTCTTTAATAACTATCGCTTTCAGTGAAAAACCAATGGGAAAGAAAAATTGAAAAGTCTTCACCAGGAATTATCTTCAATAAGTCTTGTCTAGGAGATAGCTACATATATGGGGCCTGGGATATAGTATGTTGCCATTGTTCTTATATTATGTTTGGTATACTCTTGTCTTGTCTTGAAAACTATAATATTCATAATTCACAAAAAGTGCATTTTTCGTAATTTTTGAACTTTTTCCGTTATGTCTTACGGAGTTTAGATATGTCGAAAGTGTATTGTTTTATTATTATTTAAACTTCTCTTATCATATAGTCTCATTTAGAGGCCATTATATAGATGCATAATAAATTAACCCTGTGCACTGGAGAAAGGTTTAATGTTTAACAAAATTTGTTGGAAAAAAATTATAGTCGCGAGATTTCAAGGTCGCTGATTACAAATCGGTTTATCTTAGCCAATTTTTATCATATGGCAACCAAAAAAGATAATATTAAGGTGGCTATTCTCTAGAAAGACATCCGATAGGGAAATAATTATTATTTTTGGCCATAACTTTTTTTTCTTAGTACGTATATTTTAAAAACTATAAGACTACCTAAGTAGCCACGCGACTATTACTATGAATTTTCACCTAATAATTTCTGTGGTTTGCAAAATAGTTAGATTTAAAAGTACGAAATAGGAAGATTAACATAATTTTTAAATTTAAATCTAACTATTTTGCAAATCATTGAAATTAGTGGGTGAAAATTCATAGTAATGATCTTCTCATAGTTCTACTTAGGTAGTCTTATAGTTATTTTTATTATACGTGCTAAGGAAAAAAAGTTATGGCCAAAACTAATAAATATTTCCCTATCGGATGTCTGTAGGGAATGGCCACCTTAAAGTAAATATTATCTACTTTAAAAAAGGATTGTTGATTGTTTTTTATTTAGTGCATAATTTTAAGTTAAAAGCGATTGAGCTACGGGATCAACTATGGGTGGAACATAACAAGAGTCACTTTGATGACTCATTTTTTATGTTTCGCCCAACGTGCAACTAGACACTCATCGATTTCTTGAAAGGTAAGTACTTTTATAGACATTTCGAAAAAAGGACTATCCTTGCTATTCTACTGAAATTCAATTTAACTATACTGTTAACCCAATGATTAAAATTGCCACTCACCTCTAAGATGTGCTCGTCCTGATTTTCCCTGTCCAATTTCCTTGAAGTAGTTGTAATAACACCTGAAACAATATAAAACTTGTTTAAAACCCAGTTATTAGACAGGACAGAATGATGTCTTAATGAATTTATTTTCTTGAAAGTTGTACAATGAATGTTAATTAAGTCTAAGAAGTGTTTGTTTCAATTAGTTAGACTTGTAGATGCAAAGAGCCAATCTACATATTTTTGTTGACTGAACTTTGTTATTTCAAGTGGTGAATTATGGATACGCGGTTTAAAAAAACAGATTTCATTATACTACCAGCTACAGTTTCTAAAGAAGGTAATTGTATATGTTATGATCAATGTTGGTTCATTAAGTATAATCGAGGCTGTGGTAAACACCTAGAGGTCAAGGAAATTTGACCTAACGTACTTTGTACTTTTTGGATAACTAATTACTGACTAAAATTGTGTAATTTTTCCTTTTTCATAAAATTTTTTAACACTTTTTAAAAAAAGGTTAGTAAAAATCCCCAAAATGGAATACTATAGCTATCTGTGTTAAAGAATGGCAGACTGTTTTTACAGTGTAGAATGTATGTGAATAACATAACATCCTGAGGCTATTTTATTATTTAGATTTCTTATATATTCCTGATTATTTTGTGGTCAATACACAATTCAAGAAATTTTACAATTTTACTTCCCAGAGTGTGACATTCAAGGGAAAGTTTCACTAAGTTACAACCGAAGGTTATTATGTTACTTTTAGTGACATATTAAATGTAAGAATATTTGATTCAACCCATTCTTTACTAATAAAATTTCGCAACAAATTTACTCTAATACCACCAAATTTCTATTACAGGGTTCAGACTTTGGAAAGCTGAAAAAATTCCCTGAATTTTCCAGGTTTTCCATAACCAAAAATATTAATTTTCATATACTTTTTAATCGAGTAATTTTTTATATGACATAAAATAATTTCTTGCATTGAACTGAAGCAGTGAAGAACTCTATGATTTTCCATATCGTGACGCAGAATTCCCTGATTTTTTATACAATTCATAAAATTCCTGATATTTCCAAGTTTTATTTAAAAGATTTTTAAATTCCCTTAGTTTTCCAGGTTCTCCAGGTTTTCCATATGAGTCCGAACCCTGTATTATGCCACAAAATAGTACTGTCATCGGCAAAAAGTGTAAATCTCGATATATCAATAGTTGTCAAGTTATTAATATACAGTAAAACAGACCAGGGCCAAGAACAGACCCTTGCGGAACTCCGCAACATAGTTTTATTACCTATATTATTTTCCGGAAGACTTTATTTATCACTTGATTGAAGTCGTTAAGGCATGACTGAATTCAGACACATGAGACACCTTTGAACTCCTAACAACGAAGCTCTTGCAGTAATATGTCACGATTTACAGTGTCGAATATTTTGGATAAATCACAAAATGCAACCTGCAGCAGCCACAGCTCCATTTCTTTGGTACCTTTATAAGTTTGAAAGCCAAACCGATGACTGTTTAACAGTTTGGGTAAAGAGGAGGTTCTTTACTTTTAAATAATTTTTCGATTATTTTAAAGAATTAGACGAAAATTTGAAGATTTATCAGCGAAGTGGAAAAGCAACAGAAGTGTTTATACCACCTTCAAAGCTCTGATTTGTGAAATGTACCAAAATATTAAATGCGCTACCTGGTATGATTTCCATTTATAATGTATAATAATTACTCAATTATTATTATTATTTCTTTTCACTGTTTCGGGTATGCTCTTGTTACACCTTAATATTAAATTTCTAAGGAACTTTTATGTAAAACTCAAACACCGGAACCATTTTTATTAAAATCTCATATAGTACAATAATTTAAATCTTCGGGTGACTGTAGGGACGAAACTAGCCATAGCAGAGGTTTATGCCCATTGAGGCATTTAAACAGCATCACGTGAACTACTTTCATCCAATTCGAAAGGGCCACTTTTCCATAAGATTACTGCATGAGCCTTTGTCCACTGCACACAAAAAGATTATTTTTTATTTACACTTTCCAATAAACACTTGAAGGAATCTTGGGTATAGGTCGGTCAGTTTCCGCCGACGACACACTGCACTTGTTTACTTGATATTTGGTACTATTAAAAAGCACTTTACCAGCAATTTTCAATTATTAATTCGGTATGCACTTGTTCTTTTATTATGACACTTCACTTTAACCGATTCTTTTTGCGTTTTCTTCGGGAGCGTCCTACGGCATGTATACTCTCGGCCTCAGTCAACTCGGTTCTCACAGATCTATTTTGGACTCTTGTTAGTTTATTTATATCAACAAATTTTACTGTTTTATTTCAGTGGCACCGTATTTATAATTACAATTCAATTATTTGCGGAAACAGTTCTAGTACCTACCAATTTGTTGCGAATTAGGCACAATAATTGTAACACCGTGTTGTTGAATGCTTATTGAAAATCTATAAACGTGTACATTAATTTATTCAAAAATTGTTATTTCGTATCCGGCTACATACATGTTTTAGAATACAGTTGAAATGAACTAAATGATAATTTTATTTGTCCGGAATTTAATTAAAACGTTTGTTTGAAACAAAAGTAAATAAAGTATTTATGCATACAGAATTATATAGTGGAAGTATCCTGTATTAATTAATATTAATATATTATATGGAAATTTTAAGCCCTTGTTATTCATAATAAATACTTAAGTAGTAAATAAAAGTAGCACACAAATATTTGTAATGTTGTAACGCTGGCGCTGTTACAACGGCAACAAAACTAACTTCTTCCTCTACTTTGTAATATACAGGGTGTAATTAGTTGCATGCCATTAAAAAAATTGGCAACAGGGACTGACTAGACAAACTAAAAACCTATGACTTTTTTCTCTAGGGGCACTTTGAAAAAACTGACCTAGGTTTAACATTTTAATGTTAAGGTAGGAAACATTTGAGAACTACTGGTTTTCAGGGCCAATGGATGTTATAGTTCCGAATATTAGAAATAATAAAAAACTGTAATACCCGACTTGTGTTCCCGCCGGAAGAAGTGCGGCACTTTGATGGGTGTTTTTTAATTTAGAACAAAGTTATTGTAGCTTTTATTGTCGTTTATAAGAATTTATAAAATTTAAAAGTGGTTTACTAACATTTGTAACATTGTGTTAAAGGCTTCAAAAATTAGTATTATTTTATGAAATTGGAAAACGAACAGTTAGCCGTCCGGGATACGATAACAAAAAATAGTTATGTATTTTAAGTTAGGAAAAAAATCTGATTTTTTAACGAAACGAGCGCATAGTTTTTCCCAATCAGGTATCGAAAACTAAGACTCGGGTCTCTATGAACATCGATGTAAACAATAATAAACAACTCAAACCAAGACAGCGAATACTAATAATAATAATAATAATCATACCTTTAATACCCAATAGGTAGCACCCAATAACTGAACAATTCTTTTGAATTTTTCACAAAAATTGCTCGAAATGACCTCCATCTCCACGTATACACATTTCGGTACGTCGAACTAAGGACATACGCACTCCGTTCAACACATTTGGTAAATTAGCATAATTTTGTATGGTTTCTATGCACATTAAAATGCGTTATCAATAAAAAAAACAAAAAGAAAAACTTGATCCAAACTCCAAAAAGAAACACAAAAGGCACGAACGACAAGTAGTGTCTTACGTAACCAAGTACTCACGACTTGAACGATAAGTCAATAAAATAAATCTTAACATAAGTGGCACAAAATTCAAAAAGAACAAAAGCAACAGACAAAACCAAGGAACGGGTATGCCCCGTCATGTGTACGTTGTTTACCAAGTAAGGACACAAACTGAAATTATTACTTGAGAATATTACAAGGGAGAGTATAGCACGCGTAAGAAGATAATTTGGCCGCGAAGAAGCAAAAAACATGGCGGTGTCTGTCGGTTGCTTTTAACTGCTTTGTCACTATGCTTTTCGATGATGTCAGAGTATCATGTGCGACAAGACGCGAGGCAATAAATCCTACCACAATATGCCAGCAGTTCTCAAACTATGTTATTAAGTATTTTAGAAATTTTTGTTCATTCTTTTTCTCCAAAAGTATGAGCTTTAGATCTCATGTTATATAAGGTTTTTTTGTTTGTCTTGTCGTTCCCTACCACCAGTTTTTTTTAATGGCAAGAAACTAATTACACCCTGTATAGTTCATTTTCACTGAGATTCTAATATGGTAGGGTAAGTATTTACTGGTTTATTTATTCATACACCATCGAACAGTATATGACCATTTACAAGATGAGAATAACATGCATAATACGAAAATGAGTCAAACCAAATAAGATAAAAACAATATTAAACATTAGAAAGAACAGGGAATTTGATTTTCTCACAGTAGGGGAAAGTTTACACCCCGTAAGCTATTTTACGCAATAAGCGCTATGAGAAAAACATTATTAGTTCATTGGTCAAATTTTGTCACATGCAATTTCAAATAAAAAATTTTGCCTACATACTTTATTTTAAATTTTTTTCTTGGTATTTATTGAGAAAGATGAACAATTTTCCCATCCCATATTTACCCCAGTAAATGATCACATTTTATCCACATTCCCTTAGAAAAAATTTAATATTTTTCACCCTCATTAAAATTGGATCCTCATTAACATAAGTTATGTAATGACAACCATGGTAAAATTTAAGACAAATTTGGTATTCCGTTTTTGGGTTAGTGCGAATTAAGCGAAAATATAATTACATTCTTATTTTAATTATAATTAGTATTATTTACCCAACAATTTCAAAAAAAATGTTTAGGGTTTATGAGAATTTGCCCTTATTTTCTGCATATTTGTCACCCCAAAAGTCTTCTAAACTTCAATTTACTGCATCCACTATAGTGCGAGAATTTGTATCTTCTAGAACTTTAGAGGCGATCAAGTGTCCGTTCATTGAGCAATTTTCCTCCAAGGCATCCACTAAACCATTCGCTACCTTAAACCCGCAAGCATTGCTTGTTTCGTCCACGCTAAGCCAGATGTACTTCCCATTAACCTCAGAAGACATTTTCTGTTTAATATTTTCACACTCCGTAAATACATATTTTTTTCTTAGTGTAGGCTCCGAATATTGCTATATTTGCCGCTAATACATTTTTTCAAAAATTGTCTAGTTTTGACTACGGTATGTTACATCCTATCATAAATTCCACTAACTCGAAATTAAAATTACGTTGTGTAACTGTAAGTAAAGCCATATATGTCTCGTTTATGGTTTTCTGAAGAAATATATGCATTGAAATTTGTTTTGCATGACCATGAAATTGCTCACATCTAGTGCAATACAGTTGTCTACTGTCAAAATGTAAATCGGCAGGTCGGTTCAGTACGATGCATTTTAACTCCACATATTTAGTACTAACGTCCGGATGAATCTACAGTAAAGGAGACACTGGGTAATTCTACTAAATTACTCCCTTCCACGCGTGGGATTGAGCTTCAGTTAATTGCCAGTAGGTATACCTGCTGCAACTTAAAATAATCTCTTGCGTATTACGTTTTTATTTAATATAGTGTATTTCTCGATAAAACTAAGTTAGTATTAACAGTAGATATGCTATGGGCGTTCTGGGACAAAATCCCATGTTATTTCTTATGGAGGTTCATTCTGGTTTTCAAGGTCACTTCTTCGCTGGCTCCGCCTACCTGCAGCTAACTTCATGAGGTCGATGGAGAGCGTGGCTAACTTCACGGCTTGCGCCAACAGAGGGCGTCACAGTGGCGGGAAATTCAAATGGCGGCGACCGGAAATTCTGAACAGCTTTTAAACAGTGACTGTTTACAGATCCTGTTTAAAAGCAGTACAAACCTGTTTAAAAGTTGTTGAAACCTGTTTGAAAATCGTACAGATCTGTATACAGACACTGTTTAAAAGCTGTTCAGATCGTGTTTGAAAATGGTGTCTAATAAAATAAGCTGTGCTTACAAACCGCCGATAGACAGGTTTGAATTTCCCGCCATCTTGAATTTCCGGTCGCCGCCATTTGAATTTCCCGCCACTGTGACGCCCTCTGTTGGAGCAAGTCGTGAAGTTAGCCACGCTCTCCATCGACCTCGTGAAGTTAGCTACGTTCGCCCGTTGACCTCGTGAAGTTAGCTGCAGGTAGGCGGAGCCAGCGAAGAAGTGACCTTGAAAACCAGAATGAACCTCCATAAGAAATAACATGGAATTTTGTCCCAGAACGCCCATAGCATATCTACTTACATCTTCGATTTTATTTCTCATGCAATAAATTACAAATGTTTATTCTATAAATCTGATGACTCAGCTGCTTTCCAAGAAATATTAGACGCAGCTGTGTGTATGAGTCATATATTTAACTTTTAAAATGACACGTTTATTTCTTAGTAAAAGATAACATCACCTCATGACGTCACTCTTTTTGTTTTTCCATCTAATGATGTTGAAACTTTATTATCAAATAGTAGGCTACCAGGGACGGCAAGGTGCTCTGCGGGGTAGATTTTTCGCTTTATTTTTTCGATATCCCCACTCTTTCATGAAATATAAGAACTTTTTAGTTTGTGATGCAATTTTCTCACCACTGCGCATGCTTTTCTCTCAGATCTCATTCCCACATCCCCTCCACCACCATCCAGCAGCCTCTGGTCATTGTCGACGACGAACACCAGCAGCAGCATCTTCGCACACCTCTCTGGACACTTCTTCGCCCCCCACCTCTCGGTTACTTCTTCAGCAGCATCTGGTCACTTATGCACCCACCCCCCTCAGCCAGCCACCCCTTCTTCAGCAGTCTCTGGTCACTTCTTCAGCAACCCCACACCATCTTCAGCAGCCTCTTGGTCTCTCCGGATGGACACATGCCATCGAGGTCTCAATCCCATAAGAAAAGTGAGCCAGAACTCTCTTTGCTATACTACTATTAACATTGTAAAATGAAATAAAATTAATTTAGTTTGTTGCATGACTTTCTGTTTTATACTTTGGGAATGCTTCAGTACGTGTTTACGATATCTGTAAAAGCCATCTCTGGAACCCGATAGGTAAATCCGACCTCTGGTCAATCCCCCCCCTCCTCGGAAACACAGTAAGGTTTAGGACCTATGTTGCATTAGTCTATTTTGTTCATTTTATTTTAATTATGACATTTTTACTACTAGGCCTACCTATTCAATATAAATTCAGCCGCGTTTGTGTTTATTCGTACGAAAATATAAAATTACGAATTTTATCAAAGACGTTTGAATATTTAGAATCATAAAGCAGAACTAAATGAACATTTACGAGATAAATTTAATTTTAAATTTTAATTAAATTGCAAAGTAAAACAGACAATTTTGAATCTTTAGTGGATTAAGATTAAGGGTAAATGATTTCATTAAACTTAACAAAAGTGCTCTCGACTAGCAAAAATAGCCATTTTTTCTCAATAAAACTTGGGAAGTTATCGTATTAAATTAGAACTCGAACTTTTACAAAACTAGATTAAAATTGAAGCGAGAATAAAATGTCGTTTAATTATACATTTAAGAAACGATTTAATACAAGAAACTTGATTTGAATTGATCTAGTAGTTTTCAAAAGACACAGTTAAGAGTCTTCTTTTAAATTATTAAAAGTTACTTGTGGATGGTGTGACTTAAACATTACACAAGCACAAACTTGACTACTAGTTTACATATTCGAGAAACACGGGCATAGTAAGAGTAATTTGTGTAATCTATTTATTAATCCTGTACTGATGGCCCAAGCATTACGAATTATTCTAAACTGTAACAAATATACAAATATCAAATTTATGCTTGATGCTACTGAGTTACTGAGAGTGAAGCAAATTATAACTTGAACTGACAGTTCAGTTCGTGCGAGCTGCGTGTCTTCAGGAAAGTCCCCGCATCATCCTCTCTTGAGATGGACGACCGCGCCCTTATCCAACCCGAACTCCATGCCAATGGCCCGCGTATACTCCTCGAGCACCCTTAGAGCATTCTGAAGTTCACGCTCTCTGGAGGCATACAGTTTGAGGTCATCCACACAAAAACGATGGGTGACCTTATGCCTCCGGTTGCTGGGTGGTCCACAATAGTACCCGCAAGTTTGGTGGAGTTCAACAGATAACGGCAGTAGTGAGATGCAAAAGAGGAGGGGACTCAAAGAATCTCCTTGGAAAACTCCTCTTCAGAATGCCACCTGCTCTGTCGTAACTCACTGTGCACCGGATGTTATGGTGAAGCGAGTCCTCCAGAGTGGCAACAGTTGTTGTATGCATCTCACTAGTGCTTCTGATACCGCAAGAGATTTGAGCAGATGCAACAATAGTTGATGCGACGTTGTGTCAAATGTTTTACGATAGTCAATCCAGGCCATCGATAGATTCCGCTTATTATTATTATTATTATTTCTACCACAATTTACATTGGTAGCATGACTTATGTCAGACACGGAGCCGCTAGAGGCCAGCGTGTCCGTCAGTGGCTAACACACGGCGGATAGTGCGGCATGTCGATAGTACTATTATTATTATTATTATTAAAGAAGGAAGTAAATAACTTTATCGATTTTTTTTACTGTCGTTATACTGAATATTGACAAATTAATTAACCTATGACGAAACAAAAATACAATACTGACATGTATTTCAGATCTATCTTATATACTTCTCATTTTACCATTTTTCAAAATAAGGTTTGTATACTTAAATACTTGTTATTTAGTATAGTACAATACTTCATATTTTGTTAAGTTCGGTCTTTTACTTAGGATACTTATAAATTTAATTTAAATAATACATTATTCAATATTTACTTTATAAAAGATAATCATTAATCATAAATGTAAGTGATATACCTATTCGATTAAAATTACTGACAATAAATCTTCATATTATTAACATTGTTAGACTGAATTATGTGACTAATTGTTAGGAATACATACGTAATTAGAACATCAACATGATTGACGGCTCGTTATAAAGTAGTCCTTGCCTTCCGCGGCCATTTTGCATTTTGATGTTAATATTCACAATTACTATGAAAATTATTATGTAACTTTAGGATTATTGAGTGACACAACAAACTTCATACCGGAAATTACGTTAAAATGCGATTAGGGCGGATACCCGTTTCCAGAATGATTAAATACTGGATTTTAGCTAAACTATGCCATATACAGTAATATCTAAAAATAGCTTAATATTTAATACGCAATGGCGTATTAAATAAGAAAATACATCATCATAATAATTAGCTCGATCAGTAATTTTAGATGTAAAAAAATCTTTAACTCATTTCCCCCCACTTGCATTGACTTGAAATATTGCTTGTGTATATGACACATGACAACATAATTTTTTTATATTCATTTATAGAAAAATTCAAGATGGCGTTTCCAATATGGCGATCATTGTCATTTATAATCCGATTTTATTAAAAATTGGTGTCTGGGGATTTTAGATGTAGCAGATTATAAATATGCGATTTAAATTAAAAAATTCAATATGGCGGCGTCAATATGGCGGATAAGTTTTATCATTTATTGTCTGATTCGACTCAAAATCGTTAACTGTGGGTTATCGAAGTAGCAGATTAGAAATACTCAAAATTTACCAATTCAAAATGGTGGAATTAATAAGGCGAATAAGTTTTGTAATGTATAGCATTTTACAAATATTTATTCCCCATATAGGTATCTACTACGAAATATTGTAACTTCTCAGCCTTATCTGGCCTTGCCTCATTTAGTCCTTGAACTGCCACGACAACCAGAGCCACAGATGCCTGACTAACTTCGGTATGAGTGATTGGGGAAGGCAAAATTTTGTACGTTTAAAATGTTAAATAAACTAGAGTTGATTTAATTGGTAACATATATTTGATAATGGTACTTTTTTTTTGACCTGATTAGACTTTGCAAACTCGGAGTCTCTTTTAAATGCCTAAAGCAAGATGCAGGCCTAATTTCATTTCCATGTTATATCTCTATACTTTTGGCGACAGACATAATGCCCGGACTATTTACTATGAAGCCTTACTTTGCATACTTCTTTAATTGGATTATAGTAGTAGATCCCAAGACATCGATTATACTGGGTCCTAGAATTTTTTAATCCCACAAAACCCACTGCTTTTATTAGGGACAGCGAACGAGTTAACATTACCCCAGATTAGGAGCATGTACGTTGAACAAGCTTGACACCCCGCTCCACGGTGCGATAGACTCAGGATAGATCCTTTTAATTAATGTTTCTGCTACGCAATCTGATAACAAATTACACATCAGATCGTATAACAACACGCCATGGCAAAACAAACATCGGATTTGGTTGGTATCGCAATTTCCATCTGCGTGGATTTAGTGAAGTGTGAAATGGGATACAATGGGAAACGGGGGAGACACCTCAAACCGAAATAGTTACATTTAATTCCAGTGAACTACTTATTAACACACTTTATAAGTATGCCGTGGCAACGTCTGCGTCTATGTACCTGGCAAGTTGCCTTCCTAGTTTTGTAATTTGCTTTAAATCTGCACGGAAAAAATGTTTTGAAGGATCTTTTGTTTCATATATACGCAAATAAATAAATTCTTATTGTCTGTAAAGAATAATACAATATATGACAAGAATTTTATTTCTTGTTACAAAAGTTGATTGGTTGCAGCAAGTGAAAATGAGCTCATAAATCTGTTTGGTAATCTAATCTAAACAATAAGCTCTGAGTAAGGTTCGAGTGTAAATAACAATAAGATGAAAATTATGAATGTAAACCGAGCTCCTGAAAAAATTCAAAGAAGTTAAGGATAGGTGGGTGTGAAGTAGTAAACTGAAGCTCTTGCTTCCAATATCGGTAACGTGAGATTCAGCTGAGAATACAGACAGCATGATCGGTAATTTGCAGAAGAATTTGGAGTGACAAAAATATCAAAGTTCAATTTTGCTACCAATCTAGTTTTCTGCATTTTTCTTTATGCCTCTTGTACAGGCAAATTAGCCATTTAGGGTAACAAAAATTAATAAATTTAAGTAGGTAATAACCTGGAGAATGAAAAGATCCGTTCTTTGCACTTCCAAGTTTCGGGAAAATTCAAAAAAATTTGGAAAAACTTTTTGATTTTCGGTTTTTTTTGCTCTAGCGGCCAAAATAATGAAAATAGTGAAACAAGTTTGCTATAGAAGTTATAGCTCTTCTCTTTGTCTAGAAAAAGTCTTTACATTTTTTGTCTTACTTAAGCCTTTTAGAAGATAAACCGAGTTTTCCATTTATAGTTTTGAGCCGCTTCGAAATGCGCGAAAAAATGAGAATTCTCCGGGTGTTTTGTACGACCGGGCTCATCGATCAATTATTCTTACTATTTAAAGCCCCTAAATGAAAATAACACAAAATGTAGAGAAAAGTCTCAGCTTTAATGTGGAACTAAACACAAAATTCATAAAAAAATATCATAGAGAAAAAGTGTTAGAACATGGCTTAGTAAACTTTGTACAGTTGATCCACAGATTTATTCATATTTGCCGGGAGTCGTTAGAATGATAATTTATTTTGCTTATATATTCTTATATAATGATATATTAATCCAATTAACATTTTATTGCAATTACTTTTGTTGGAAAAATATGGCTTGGGATCAAAGTAGGGTATATTTCTCATTGATCATTCACCTCCAAATTTTGGACTTCAATTCACTATATCTTAATTAATAATAATAGCACAGTCTTAATTTTTGGATTATAAGTACAATATATCCTGGCGAACGACTTTAGAGTTTTTTTAAATGCATGCAGTACTTTTTGAATCTGTCTACATTATTCATACACAGAAAATTCACAATTATACAGTAAAACATATACAACTTATTTGTTTCTTAACATTTTTCAATGAGAGTTTCAGGAAATATGGATTAAAGTGCGTGGATTAGAATCCATGCTGTGAAAAAGCACCCATTGTTACGACAGAAATAGGAAGGATGCATAAAACTCAAATATATGAATAAATCAACTGTATAAAGTTTACTAAGATATCTTGTAACACTTTTTTTCTATGATAAAATTTGCATGAATTTTGAGATTAGTTACACATTAAAGCTAAGACTTTTATCTACATTTCAAGCTATTTTGATTTTTTAGCGGCTCTGAATAGGAACACTTATCGATCGATGTGTCCGGTCGTATGAAACTCCCGGAGAATTCTCATTTTCCGCGCATATAGGAGCGGCTCAAAACTATAAGTGGAAAACTGGATTTATCTCCTAAACTGCTTAAGTAAGACACAAATGTAAAGACCTTTTTTGTAGAGAAAGAGTCGAGCTACAACTTTTGTTGAAAACTTTTTTCTCTATTTTCATTATTTTAGATGCTAGAGCAAAAAAAACCAAAAATCAAAAGTTTTTCCAAATTTTTTTGAATTTTCCCGGAATTTGGAAGTGTAAAGAATTCATAATTCCATTCTACAGGTTATTACCTACTTAAATATCGGAGATGATCCTTTTATTAATTTTTGCGAGGTTTTTGCAAAATTTTGCCTTCATTGCCTGTACTACTCGTAGATATCCACCACTAGTGAGGAGGCATATAGGAAGCATTATTGACGTTTTTGGAAATATAGATCTGAAGACATTTGTTATCAACTTTTTGGGCAACCCATCATACAAACATCTCCAAGAAGTAATCGGGAAATCGAAATGACTCACAGTGAAATGAACTCTGTACTGATGGCAGCAAAATGTTTGAGCCTTGGTGATGTCGTACGGGATAAATGGCGTGATACTGCAGATACCAACAAACAATTACAAAATACTAGCAGGTTGAAAGTGACTTAGGATTATCCAACGTTCCCAAAGGAGCACAGAGAATCATATTTCAACACGATGGAGTAAATGAAGGATGCACCGTGGTTGTCTCCGGATACGGGTGTTGAAAATACCACGTAAACTAATTTGTTAATAAAGTTATTTTGATTGACCGACTGGTCCTCGGAAAAAGTTAAAGGGCTGCTCCAAACAGATTCTTTATTGATCTCGTTGTAACTAACTATTGGCAGTTCTGCCAACATCTAAAACGAGGTGAGAAAATATTTCTCACTTCTCTTGGTTTTACATATACGACAGACACCCTGTATGTTTGTGTTATTCAAAAAGTGCAATGAATTGTCAATTTAATTTTGTTGCAACGTTTGCACTGGAAAGATATCACAAAAATAATAATTCCGTTTATGACGTTTTGTAGCACGTTTGGTTCAGTTGTTAATATTATTGATGTCAATAGGTAATATTTGAAAATCGCATTCAATTGGAATATGTAATTAATATTTAGTACATAACGTTATAATATTACACAATAATTTGCACCAATGATTGGTTGTTAATATTTGCATTATGCCAAAAAACGTACTATTATATCATGCAGAATTTATGATGCATTATTCAATGTTTAGTTTATCCTATTTATAACCACTAATTAAGCTATATTAACATTATACACAACGATCGAAGTGTACAGGGTGTGAAATGATAATTATTGCAGAATATTCAAGTTAACATGTCAAATCATTTTAATTTACAACAGTAATAACCTAATAGCCCTTATTTAAATTTAACTGTTTATGTAGTCAAAATTGTTAAAAAATGTTTTAGTGAACTGGCAGATACCAACAACTCATATCATAAATCAATGGTTTTCAGATGGCATTTTTCCAGATTACTTAAAATTATCCAAAGTAATTCCATTGTTTAAAAAAGGTAACTCTACACAGCTCTATAATTACAAACCAATAGCAATTTTATCCCTTTTTTTCAAAAGTGATTGAAAAACTAATCGCAATAAGAATTTATGTATTTTTAAATACTAACTCAATCCTCTCAAGAAATCAGCATGGTTTTAGAGAGAATAGATCAACTAGGGTCATGAAGTTATGGCATTATTTATTGATCTTTCAACGGCATTTGATTGCATTAATCACAACATTCTCTGGGATGGTATTGAAAAATTTGGTATACGAGGGCAATGTAAAATGTTACTAAGAATCTTTTTTAACCAACAGACAACAGTATGTCGATTTCTTAGGTTCGAGGTCAGAAACTAAAACAATATATATTGATGTACCCCAAGGTAGTGGGACCGCTACTCTTTCTCCCTTACATTAATGACTTGGATAATTATGTAAATGAATTTTATTGCTCCTCTGCTGATGATATTACTGTTGTCGTAGATACCAAAAATATACACGAACTGATTGATAAGTTAAATTCTACCCTACTTAACATAAATAGTTATTTCACCATAAACAAATTGGTACTGAACCAAGAAAAAACATGATCGTTACACTTTCATCCTGTTAGAGCTCATTATATACCGAGTTTGCTTTTACAGCTCAATGGTAAACCATTGAATAAGTGTCAACTTTTAAATTATTAGGTCTGTATTTTGTATATTGATCTATCACTAGATTGGAAATCACATATTATATTATATTTGCAAAAAATTGTTTTGCGCTAAAAGGATTATGTCACATAACCAATTTAAAGACCGTGAAGATATTTTATTTTTTTAATTTAGAGTCCACACTGCGTTATGGTATTCTTTTTGGGGGAAATTCACCGTCATCAAACCGTGTGCTCTTACTGCAAAAAGAGCTATTCGTAATATGTTTAATTTAAGCTATAGAGAATCACGCAAGCAGACATTTATCAATTATCGAACATAATATTTTTACATTATCCTGTTTGTACATACTACATATACGAAATTTTAAAATTTGTAAAAAAAACATATCCACCTTCAATTCCTTAAATGCTAATCACAATAGGGATGTTTTCTATTTTTTAATTATATTAAAAAACGATAGTTCTAGGGCTACAGAAACACGTAATAACCATTAAAACGCCTAAAAACGTTTTTTCTTGAAAATAAAATAAAAACTCCGAAATTAACGAGGCTAGTAAACGATCCCTGCAGAGAGAGTAGCGCGCGTGATGTCATAATGCTCATAGCGGAACTCGTATACCAACGTGACATGGATTGTCTGTTTCGGTATTGTTTTAGCCTCTGTTTTTGTAATAATGGGAGACTCAAAAAGTGTGGAAGTTAATAGAAACAAGTGTTGTTTTGTTCCTGAGTGTACAAATACATCAGTAAATAACCCAGAATAGGTTTTTACGTCTGTGCCACAAAACGTAAAAAGAAAGAAGCTTTAGTCCTTTCTTAAACCAATGATATTTTTTTAAACTTTTGTTAGCTTAAACGCATTTATCAAAATCAGTCTCTGATTATTTCGCTTCCCTGTTTCCAACGTAGCAAAGCACATTTAACATGGAACACATTATATAATGTACTACTAAAGTTTTGGTACTATATAGTACTTATGACTTATTTATATAAAACAGTACTTCTGTTTCGCTTTTACACCACAAGATTGAGGCTGATTGAAGTCTATCACCATGACCAAAAATTCTGAAACCATGGTAACGTCCACAGTTAGCAGATTATGCGAGTTCGCCTTTTGAAAACCTTGTATTGATATAAAATAAATATCGATATATTAATCCTAAACCATCAATACATTCATATCGTTATTTTGTTGCAACATGTCGGGTTGAAATATCCATATTTTTCTAAATATATCGAAAAGGGTCAACTTGCATGTTACCTCCTCGTTCTTCGAAATTTCAATCGAGATAAATATTGTACTGTAAGGAATGCCACCTCCCGCTTTCCGAAGTTATACCTTAAGCAATATTCATTAATTTTCGACATTAAATGTTAATCTACAAAATATATCGATACATAGAAATATCGATAATTTTTTGTTAATATATCGAATATATTGATCTGAGTCTTGTGATGTATCAAATGATTCATATATCGATATATTACATTTTTTGCTATCCCTAATTCTCATATGAAACGTGCATGAAAGCCTAGCTACTATATTCGCACGCGTTTAACTATGAGCAACATGACGTCACACCAAGCAAGGAGCGTTTCGCGCATTCAAATGAATATTCGTATTTCTTTAGGGGTTTTCCCATAGAACGAATTTTTTGATTTTTGTAAAACTTCCTGGACGTTATTATAAGACTATTTTTAACCATTTTATGACGTTTAAACAGGATTTTTTTTTGTGAACGTCCCTATTATCCTACAGGGTATGGATCTAATTTGCAGTACGATTTACACTAGACTTGAATTTTATATAAAAAAAAACGTATTACATGGTATGTACACTTTACAATAAGTTAGCCTTTGAAATTAAAAATACGTCTAGTGTAAACAAGCTTTTGTTAGAATTAAAAAAAGTTTCTGTTAAAAAATGCATTCTCCCCGATAGAGGAATTTTTAATGTATAGTATTAATATCTTTATATTATTCTGGAAATGTGTTTTGATGATCTCTTGGATAAATAAAGCAATTATTATTATCAGACCAGGTTACCGTCTGGTAATATATCTTCAACTGAATCAAATAGAAAACTATATTCATTTGGTTTTATTAAAGATATTTTAAGATAAAACATTCATTGTCAACACAAAGCAAAAAAAAGAAAAATGGTGCCTGGTTTTTCACCTCGTTAAGGTGGCCATTCCCTAGAAAGAGACATCCGATAGGGAAATACTTACTATTTTTGGAAATAACTTTTTTTTCTTAGTACGTATATTTAAAAAAACTATAAGACTACCTAAGTAAAACCTTAACAAGACGATTACTAAGAATTTTTACTAAAATAATTTCATAGGTTTACAAAATAGGTAGATTAAATTTAAAAATCATATTAATCTTCCTATTTCCCAGTTTTAAATTAAACTATTTTGCAAACCACTGCAATTATCGGGTGAAAATTCATAGTAATAGTCTTGTTAAGATTCTACTTAGGTATTCTCATAGTTTTATTAAATATACGTATTAAGAAAAAAAAGTTATGGCCAAAAATAGTAAATATTTCCCTATCGGATGTCTCTTTCTAGGGAATGGCCACCTTAAAGGTAGACACTTTTTTAGCCCAACTTAGATTTTTGCTGCCAATCAAACAATTGCGATAAAATTAGTGAACCGAAATTAATGACTATGTAAGAAGCAATAAATCCCTTAGAGATTGCCTATAAGCCATGTGTGTTTTATAGACACGGCGGGCAATTTTATTTTATATGACATAAAAAGTTTAGTAATAAAATAAAACAGGACAAAAGTGTAACTTCGGTTAGTGTTTAGGACTTACGAGATCTATAAAGGACACAAACTTTCGCAGAACTTGTTGTGTAACCTGCCTGACTCTGACACCACGGCAAACAAGTTAGTTTTTCGAGTTTTCTTCTTTTGTTAACTTTTCACCGATACGCGGTTCTCATGGATTCTTTCACAGGGCCGGGTTCGTATCGAATATAGCTAGGAAGGTCCGCAAATCGGATAAACTATTTCACGTAATTCGAGGTATTATCAAGAGAAGATTTGGAAAATATACAAAATTCGATTGTTAATTAAACAATTTTGAATTAGATTTTCGACTTCCGAAACTTCGATGTTCGATTTTCGACTCATGAGGTAATGAAATGTAGAAACAATGAAATAGTTATATTACTAACAAAGATGCTAGTAATTATTTCAAGTCTCATAAATTTACCACCGTTAACTACTGTTCTAATCATGAATGTTGGCGGCAATGTCATCAATTTATATTTTTATCAGTTATGAGATTTTTCTCTCAGCTTAAATACTACCGCATTAAAACGTAAATAACAGAAAGTAACGTTTGATGGGGCTACAACAGATGCTCCAAGCGTAACGAAGCGTTCTAGAGATGAATAACACAGAACTCGGCAATTAAAAGATGATGACGTCACCGCCAACATTCATGATTAGAATTATATAAAAACATATATTTTTCTCAACACCTACTTTGCCGGCTGCATGTCACGATCAATATTGGATTACAAGAATGAACATATGCTCATTAAGTACAGCGCGGATGTCACGATGTTATTTAAATTTAGACAGGATACTCTATAAAATAACTGGTACTGGCTTAAACATCAATTCAAGCGAAAGAGCCATAGTACCATTTACTGAAAGACGGAAGCTCTTATTAATAGCTCTTACTCAAAATGGTAAGAAAATTGATTTGTTCAGTGAAGTAAAATGCCTAGTTATAATTCCAAATCAAAAAGTGCATTTGCAATATATATTTGACAAAATCAGGAGATCTGATTGGATACTTTCCGGTTCTAAATGAGCTTCAGTTATAGTATAGGAGCTAGCGTGCAATTATCTGATATATTTGTATCAGCTAGACAGACATTATTAATTCTGTTCTTTAGAACATGGCAAACAAATTCATAACTAAATAAATACGTCGAGTATGAGGGCGCGCGACGTCCTTATGGAAAGAGGAAGATTGGCGCTTTATCCTGATACCAAATTGTACTAGCAAAATCGGAAATTCGGCTCGGCAAGAGAAAGTTAACCTAAAAAGTTGAAACGAGATTTTCAAACGTTCGTAACTAAATAAATATTTCGAGTGGAAGCTGTTCTATGTCTTTATCGAAAGAGGAAAATCGGCGATGTATCATCATCGTAAATTACAGGGTCAAAACTGAAAATTCAGCTTGACACGAATAAAAAAATGAGTATTTTTGACGTCTAGTGAATTTTGTGCGGAATGAAAGCGACTGAAAATGAATTTTCACCCCTTTGGCCACACTTTGTAACTTTGCTGCAAGGAAAAAAGTACTACAATGTTTCCACGCAGATCACCTGTGTATCAGCAATAACTATTACTTTTATTTTCTCTTCTTCCATTCTCTCACAAGTTGTTGCCCGGGGAACGTGCCCCTCAGTTTACCCCTAGATCCAGACCTGACCATAACACGGATTTATTTTTACGGGTCACCATCACAACTAGAGAGACGCCACATTTTATTTTTATCGCAACTCATTTTACGATATACGTCGATGAAACCACTAGATTTTTCATAGAACATCGAATCCATAAACATCGTTACCTCACACAGGATAATCATATGGATATTTCACTTCTAGTGTATTCAGAAGCGCATTTATTTAAGAAACAAGTCACTCAACAGAACACGATGACTCCAATAACAAATCAGTACAAATTAATATAGTGTACAATTGTGCAATAATTAAAATACAGGGTTGAGCGAAAGTATGGAATAATCGCTATAAATATGACTGTAGAAGTTTTCTGAAAAAATGTTTGAAGGGGTGTAGCGATTTTTATTTTTGCGCATATCTGGATGCTCTCTAATTTATTTTTGCGCTACCGGTTTTCTAAATATGACCTCACCGATTTTTTTTAAGGCGACCTATATTTTTCTTTCCACTTTCTGGTGCAGTTTTTTATTTTTTTCTCAGTCATATAATATTTTGAACAGGTTGTATAAGAAACATTTTGAGAAAAAAAATCATTTTATTTCATTAATGCGACAAAACTTGATAACATTTATAACAAGTAAAAATAAGAGATGAAAAGTAAAGTTATTCAAAAGAGAATGAACAGAAAAGAGAAACGCTTTCCTTATAGCAACTGTTCAAAGTATTCGCCATTCACTAATTGACAATAACCAAGCCTATCCACAAAGCCTCTTGTCGAATTTACCAGGACATGTTGAGATATTTACATTATTTCATCACGAATACTTTGTCTTAAATCTGCCAAATTATTGGGTCCATTTTGATAAACTTCATTACATACCTTCAAAGATAAAAATCTAGACGGGATAGATCCGGGGAACGTGCAGGCCATTCAATAGCACCTCTTCTAATCCAGCGATCAGTAAAGGTAACATTTTACTATTCTCGGACTATTGCATAATGAGGGGGGGGCATCCTGTAGAAACCAAACGTTCTCCGAAATTTCTTCCCCGTTTCTCAAAGCAGGAGTAACATTGTTCCGCAGGAGCACTAAATACTTTAAACCGTTTAATGTCACATCGATGAAAAGAGGGCCAATAATGCTTCCCCTAAAAATTCCTGCCCAGTGAGGATTCTACCTAGACCAACGACAGTTATGCCGATTAACTGTTCCGTTAAGACACAGTGATTTTGCCCAAAATTATCATCACGATTATAAATTTGAACCATTTTTTCGCAAAACTCAAGTCTTTTGCCAAAATCGCCTTCAGAGAGCACCTGCTCCAAATGCACTTTGCAGGGAAACAATTCTTCTTTTTCTAAAATCCTACCTACACCGCGACGACTTAAATTTTCATTTAATGCTAGCTGTGCTGTCGATGTTTGTGGATTTTCTTCGAGCCTTAACAGAATATTCAACGTGCTATCATCATTGGTTGCCGATTTTGGTCGTCCGGTTCTAGGAGCATTTTTGACAGAACCAATTTTATTAATTTTACTTCCACATCCACGTAGTGGATTGGAAGTATAGTAATCGCAAAAAAATTTTCAAAAATTTTTATTCGTGAAATAGGTTTAGAATGTCACGAAACGTCGAGATTTTAAATTTGAGCGAAAAAAAATTTTCTGTCTGTCGGTCTGTCTGTTTGTAACTTGTTTTGTCCGCACGTTTTCTCCGGAACGGTTTAAGATATTGACTTGAAATTTTGTACACGTATATATTATAACGAGATCTGGAACTGGATTGTTTTTTGAGGATATCCGGTGAAGGGTTGGGGGTTAAATAGGGGTAAATATGGGAAAATAAGTAAAGCAAGCTTGTAAGAGTACAGAAACTTGAAATTCGGTGTATGTACTAGAACTAAAGAACTCAGATTTTTTTATAATATTTTTCAACCCCCCACCACCCCTACCCCATTAATGGGGTTGATAAAATAAAGTTGAGATATTCATTTGAAATTTCATACACGTATGTATTATAACGACGTCTGGAATTAGATATTTTGAGATGATTCCGTTGAAGGGTTGGGGGTTAATTTGGGGTAAATAGGGGAATATAAGTAAAACAAGTTGGTAAGCGTACAGAAACATGAAATTCGGTGTATGCACTAGAAGCCAAAGCGTCAGATTTTTTTATAATATTTTTCAACCCCCACCACCCCTACTCCAATATGAAAAGGGTTGATAAATTAAAATTGAGATATTCATTTGAAATTTGGTACACGTATGTATTATAACGACATCTTGAACTAGATTATATTTTGAGATGATTCCGTTGAAAGGTTGGGGTTAAATAGGGGTAAATAGGGGAAAATAAGTAAATCAAGCTGGTAAGACTACAGAAACTTGAAATTCGGTGTATGTACTAGAAGCCAAGGTCTCAGATTATTTATAATATTTTTCAACCCCCACCACCCCTACTTCATTATTAAAAGGGTTGATAAAATAAAATTGAGATATTCATTTAAAATTTGGTACACGTATGAATTAAAACGACATCTGGAGATGATTCCGTTGAAGGGTTGGGGGTTATTTAGGGGTAAATAGGGGGAAATAAGTAAAACAAGCTGGTATGAGTACCGAAACTTGAAATTCGGTGTATGTACTAGAAGCCAAGGCCTCAGATTTTTTAATAATATATTTCAGCCCCCCACAACCCCTACTCCAATATGAAAAGGGTTGATAAATTAAAATTGAGATATTCATTTGAAATTTAATACGCATATATAAGGGTTGGGGGTTAAATAGGGGTATATAGAGGAAAATAAGTAAAGCAAGCTGGTAAAAGTACAGACATTTGGAATTTGGTGTATCTACTAGTAGCGAAGGTCTCAGGTTTTTTTATTAGTATTTTCCATCTCCCCACCACCCCCACTCCCTTATTAAAAGAGTCTATAAAATTAAATTTAAATTTTCACTTGAAATTTGGTACATTGCGTTGAAGGAGTGGGAGTAAGTAGAGGTAAATAGGGAAAAATAAGTAAAGCAAGCTGGTAAGAGTACTGCAACTTGAAATTAGGTGTATGTCCTAGATGCCAAGGCCTCAGATTTTTTCATACTATTTTTCAACACTTCCACCACCCTTACTACATTATTAAAGGGGTTGATAAAATAAAATTGAGATATTCACTTGTAATTTGGTAAACGTATGTATTATAACGACATCTGGAACTAGATTATATTTTGGGATGATTCCGTAGAAGGGGTGGAGTTAATAGGAGTAGGGAAAAATAAGTAAATCAAGCTGGTAAGAGTACAGAAATTTGGGATTCGGTGTATATACTAGAAACCAAGGCCTCAGATTTCTTTCTAATATTTTTCAAACTCCACCACCTCCGCTTCATTATTAATGGGATTGATAACATCAAATCGAGATATTCACTTGAAAGTTAGTACACGTATGTATTGTAGTGACATCCGATTGAGATGACTCCATTGAAGGGGTGGGAGGTGGTAGATTGCGAATAGTGGAAAATAAGTAGGGTAAACTAGAAACTTCATTTTTAACGAATATGGGAGAAACCAACCCCTCAAACTTTTCTATGACATCTGCCCCAAATATTATTAAAATTCTATGACCAATAATTTCCACATACTAGAGTGCAAATATAGTCAAGATATTTCCTTTAAAGTGACTTGGATGAAGAATCTGGATGTGGAAGTAGTGATTCCTTAGGCAGCGGTTTTTTAAAATAACTTTGCTCCTGCAGAATGGGTCAACGGAATTCGATTCGGATGTATCTGGTTAAATAAGTTGCATACCTCTAGTTGTGTTCTTCTACGGTCTCCAAAACCGATCATCATTAATATTTCTGTTCTTTGTCGTTGCGAAAGTTGCACCATTTTGCACTTGACACATGGAAAAAAAACTGAAAGTATAGACATCAATGCATGATATTTGTCGTTGTTTTTATCACAAACATATAAACTGTGAAATATGACAAAAATGACGAACATAAGCATTGATTGATTGACTGATTGATTGATTTGCCAGCGTAAGGTGGGCATTGCTGCCGATTTCGGGCATCTATGGAGGTTAGTTCCAACATGCAGCTTGGTCGTCCGTCGAATACGGCCAACGGATGGCCAAACCGCTGCCGGAACCAAATCTCGGATATTTTATATACCGCCGGACCTGCCTCATACGCCGGGTTGGACATTGGACATGCTTGTTGTCAGCAGCGAGAGCCGCATGACGCATGGGGTGGGAATATAGGATGGGAAGTGTAGGTGTTTATGAGATGCTTCTTTTAAGTTTCCATCTATTGTCATCTCCTTATTCTTCTTCTAAATTTTCTGTTTCTTCTGTTTCTGATTTCGGCAGCTTTCATTTTTTTAATTAACCGTTCTACGGGTAAATATCCATTTACAGTGGAGTTGCTGGGAAGGGTCCTATCTGGCGGTAACAATATTTTTTTGCGCGTTATGAGAAAAAGAGGTCCGAAGGGATAGTTTGCTCACCCTGTATGTCGTCTTTTTGAAACAATCGGTTACAATTTTCACCTTCCAAATTAATATAATGTGTTTTGAATCAATAAATCGAGCTGATAAAAATTAAGATGGTAAAGATCAGATAGAAGGATATAATACAATATCAATTAAATCAGATATAACAAAATAAATAAATGTATAGCTTATCTGTATTTCTGTCTTGTGATTTCTGTTTCATTTTATTCCCTTTCCTTTTCTTTCTTGGGTTGAGTTGATTTTGTCCATTTAAAAACTTTCCACTGTATACAATTACGTTAGGTCACAACACAGCTATATTGCTTTGTAAACATATGTACCTCATTTTGACACTGACTATGCTATTATTTATTGCCCATGAACCACTTAAAAAGTATCTTGTTGGGTCGTCTAGGGAGTCCGTAGGGACACTGCACTTCACTTGAGATTGTTTGCTTTATTTGATTTAATATTATTTGAAAATCTTGTAATTATTAATTCCATATGAACTCTGTTTTTCTATTGAGGCGCTTCATTTCACGCAGAATTTCTTGATCTACCGGTGGCTGAAATTTTTTCGAGTTTAACAGGATTTTTACCGCTTTTTAGAGAGCATCTTAAAAACACGTCCACTCACGACGACACTTAACTAAAATGACGAACATAAGCATTGACAAAAAAAAGATTTTATGCATTATTGGTTGTCCGACCAAACTGGTGATAGGTACGGTACACCTGATTACAGTTTTTTTTCAATTTACTTATTGTGGACTTCATTTCGAACATTAATTTAACTTTATTTATTTCTGGTAAGCATTTTATCGCAAAACTCTAAATTAAATAAATAAAATGATTTATATTTTTTTCCTCAAATGTTTTCTTATGCAACCTATACAAAATTTTATATGGCTGAGAAGAGAATAAAGGACTGCACCAGAAAGTGGCGAGAAAAGCATAGGTTGCCATTAAAAAAAAATCGATGATAAAACCGGAAAAGCACACTACGCAAGTTGTTTTACTCAATAAGTGCTTTGGGTGTAATACAGATTATTATTACATTATTATCAGTTCATTAGTCAAATTATTATGAAGTATTTTTTAACTTTGTAGGAGCCACTGTTGTCTAAACGACGTTTCGGCAGAATCCCATCTGCCATCTTCAGGTTCTCGCTGAAAGCTGCCTACTGCTGCTCCTCGTTCGAACTGAACGTACATATTAGAAAGTTTATACATTTGTTTTCATTTACCTATGTAAGATAAAAGAGAAATAAGCTAATGTGAGAAAATTTACATTATATCTATGTTATCTATGTTATGTATATCATAGGAAAATTCAAATACAAGTTAGTGTTACTATATCTAGAGTAGAATAAAGACTGCCCTCGACTATCGTAAGATCTAATAATAAAAGATAAGGAATCCAGACAGAAAGGGAAGTCTATTTTATTATGAATGATTTTATTGAGCAATATAACGCCGAAAAGCCGAGATAATCAAAATTGTTCCAAATAGACTGAACATCAATAAAATATATGTTGCTTTTTTTATGGCAGTAGGTATAATTTTTATCAATCCGGTACTGTCTACCAGGTTCGCATTAGTGCCTCTACAATTAACACCGACACGAGACCCTTTGTCTTCCTCTATTTACACAGGTAAACTCCCTTGATTATTCGGATCTGGTGTAAATTAAAAGCCAAAAATTCCCTTTTGTTGTAGACACACATAACAGTTCAGAGAGTTCTAATAAAGCTGAAAACGCTGCGAATTTTAAACAAAGGTACGTAATGACGATGATTGCGCATGGAAAGTCATTTGATATAATACATTTTCAGTGTTAGTACATTGGAGTTGTAGAAAGTAAAAAATAAAAAATATATATAATTAAGGAATCTGTTTTTGACGACTTACTATGCCTGCAATAATAATAAATGCATACAAATATTTTCATCTTTAAATTAATCTTCATAAATGTTATTAATTCGTATTTTCTTATGAAATTTGGTACATACCCATTTAGGAAGGTGTTGAGTTCAGGGATCTATTCAGATGTTATATAAGAAAATAGCTAATACGATTTCTTGAATATTAACATCTACAAAAATCACGGTAGGCTATCTTGTCCAAAAGTACAGTTCGAACTGTTGTACCTTTAAAAAAACCTAGTTAAAATCGATTAATGGATGACTTTTATAAGGGGGTTCAGATTTGAAACGGGTCCCACAGTATGTATGGAAAATTTCAAGGCAATACATCAGTTGAAAGTGGTTCAAAATTGACTTGTAAGATTTAAACTAAACTGAATGACAAACATGTAACGTTGAAAAGCTTGTAAAAATATAATTTCAGAAAGTTCTTATACAAAATTTTACGTTTTCTTAGACAATATTAACTTTCAAACATTTTAAAAATTAAACTTATATACGGTACTTCTGAATACATTTAAAACTTCAAACCTAACAGTTCTCAGACTCCAGAGTAGAAGAATTCAATTTCTAGGGTAAACAAAAGCGACAATCGCACGCAATAAAGAGCTTTATTCATAGACAGCAGGGCGGGCACTTAAACCACACACTAACGAGTAATTAAGATAAACGCTGAACTCTTCTCCTACGAAGAAGGCGCATAGTCAGGGAGCATATGAGTCTTACAACTAATCGTGTGTGTTCATACGACAGAAAATATATTTATTAAATTCAAGATAACGTTTTGTCAAAGCTTTATTGTAGATGTTTTGTAAAGACGTTTCTAGTATTGACAACTGACTGTCGTATAATAGTTTGATAGTTAATTAATTCATATATTACCGCATTAATCCACCTCTTCTAACTTTACATCCCCTAAAAATCCTCAATGAAATGTCTACACAGAGAGAAATCGCTTTGGAACATTTTGCACAATGTTGTGGAACAACGTCTTGTTGCATTTTTTTAAACAATTGTAAAATTTTAAGGCACAACGTTATATAGTTTTATACATTTTAATTGTGCATAATTCTTGTGCGTTTTATTTATCCAATATAAAGATTTAGTTACGATGAATTTATTGGAAACTTCGACCAACAAATTGACGAAATTTAGAGTTAAATTTATTTATTTTTTCTCAACAAATCATAGCTAATTCAACTTAATTAATTGTTAATAGTATTGTCAAATTATATATTCTGTTGCCATTCTATTTACAATTAGTTTTAAGTAATTGTTTAAACGATTTGCACAACTTGTGTAACATAAATTTGTGATTTTACTTTATAAACACGGTTGTTGACAAACATGTGAAAGTAGGAGTCCCAATATATTTATTTCCGCTGAACAATAATAGTAATCTATGCCGCCCGCACAAACTACACAATTTAATGACATACTATTCACAATCAGTTTGGTGATATTGTTTTAAAAGTTTGTATAATTGTTTAATTTGTTTCACGTAAAGTTTATTGGTTCAAAATTGTACTGACCGCGCCGGCCACGCTACGCATATACACGCAGGCAATTACGCATCAGATCCAGGTGGTATTTCGTTAAGTGAGGACGTACACTTCCGAATTATACAACTACTTACATTTGTGATGGAATTTGTTGAAAACTTATTAACCGAGTGGGGTTTCCTAGATCTAATTCCAGCATCCACATAGGTAAGTACTTCACACAGAGTTACAGATTTGCATATATGTTCTCTTAAATTAATTTTGTTCATATATAAATATAAAAATGGTTTCTTGTTTATATGCGAAGAATGCATGATACCTATCTTCTAATACTTGATTTCGTTTACAGCTTGAGAATAATTTCGTTTTCTTATGCGAAGCGACAGAAAGCTGTTCCTAAACTACTAAACCCAAAAGGCAAACTTGTAAAAGAACTGCTTCAAAACTAAAATAACACTTCTGATGGTAAGCAAATACATTTGATTTTGGTGATGAACTGATAAATGTTATTTTTTTTTTTAAGAATATGACGTGACTATGACATAAGATTTATTACTACAAACTGCGTTAATAGAAGCTAAAAAGAAGAAGCACTGGAAGCCTTCCAAATTAGAATTATTAAATGGATTTATTTTAAGCATAAATGTAAGTCACCTACTTCTTTCCAACTAATACTTTATGCATTTAAAAAAATAGAAATGTTTTCATTTACCATATGATAATATATAAATGCATGCTCTATTATGTATTGTTGTTCTGTTAAAATAAAATATTTATTCTTTATTTATTTTTTTTTTATTGAAATCCTTTAGGAAATAATATTTCACAATCTGTGTTACAGAGTAATACAATTAAAATGAAGTGGATACATATAGTGTGTGAAACAAACGGTGAACCAAAAAATATATACATAATTTGGAGATTATAGAGTAATAAATTGTGCAAAACTAACCCCAGTTCATACATTACTGAATAACAGCTTCTTTTAATTAAGTGTATATATTGTGCAAAATGAATTATAAAGTTGACAAAATAAACATACAATTTGTAGATTTCTCATTTAGAAATTGTGGAAAACTAAAAACATATTCTCCTAAAAAACTATAAACATTGTGTCACTTAAGAGCACAATTTTTTGTAAATATGTTTTACAAATGAAGGGGTTTAGATGTGAATGTTTGTTTAGGAAACCTTCAGAATATATTTTAAAATTTCACACAAATTGTAGAAACTAACTTAATCTGTTCAGAGATTTGTTCCACAAGTGGAATAAAATTATTATATTTTTATGCAACCATAATTCAAATTTGTTAAGAATTCAATTTATGTGATTTTTAAGTTTGTACAAAAATTTCACACAATGTTAATGCATAAACTGTACAAAATCATTGCCCCAATAATGTATTATTTATTTGCACAAATTGTTCCTGTCACCATTTTAATACCAATTTGGAGTACAATTTTCTACAATTGTGGTAAAATATCACACACATTTTTCTCTGTGTACGATTAGGGGTAGTTTTTGCGCCTTGGGAACACTTTTACTTCCGAAAACTATCTTGCACATATAACTGCTAAACCGTAAACACCCTTTACTTTCTTTTTTATTCTAATAATAATATCATTCATCATATTACTTATTTTAGTTCAGGATTGATCTTCATTTCTTCTCATATTTTATTAATTAAACTATCTCTATCTGCTTTCGTGGTAAGTAAAAAAAAGTATAAATCAAAACGGCTTCGACGTTCAGCTTTAGAAAATATATAACAGAATAATAACTTTCTGTAACCATTATCTCCTTTATTTTGCATAAATAAATCTAAGGCCGTTGCTACTCTTCCAAAAAGGTTACGCCCTCATAATAACAAAGAACCTAATATAGGTTAACATTTGCATACATTTTTTTAATTGAATTTTTGTTCGTGAATCTTTAACGAAGTATCGATCAAAAAATAAATATTTTGTCACGCGATTTAAATTAACCAAATGTTATCAGTGTGCCCAATGTATTAATCCTCTCTCTCTCAGATGAGGAAGTAAATTCCTGCAAGGATATTTTTATAGGTCCTAATAATAATCACCAGATTGCGTGATTGATAACTGTGGCTTTTGCCATAGCAGCATTATAAATATGTATTCTAATTTATTTTCCCCATTTGTGTTGCAAATCAAAACTATTAAAGTAGCTTTACTTGAGAGGTGCAAAGTGCGAATACCGTTTTGATGGAAAACATTCTCAAGTAGGTGCTGGTTATCAAATATTTATACAGGATTATTGCTCTGACTGAAACTTTCGTCCACGTCTGTCTCGTCCACAAATTCAGCTATGTTGTAATTACAGCAAGTTTTTGTTATAGCGCAGTCAATGAAAATGTCAATGAGCGAAATTCTTATGCAGTGAAGGGATTATCGAATCTTCTGTAATAAAAAACAGCTGCATAAGGAATCACTACTTCCACATCCAGATTTTTCATTAAAGTCTCTATTAACATATTGACTATAATTGCACTCTAATATGTGCAAATAATTGATCATAGAATTTTAATAACACTTGAGGTAGATGTCATAAAGATATTTGAGGAGTTGGTTCTTAGCATATACGCCAAAATTGAAGTTTCTGAAATCTCATTAGCTTGCTCTACTCATTTTTCCCAGTTTACCCCCCTTATATAACGGAATTATCTCAATTAGAAGTTATTACTGTCTTGTCGATAAAGTAAAAAATACACCAGAAGCTCTCAAAAAATGTTATCTGAGATTTTCCTTCCGCAACTGTTAGTGCGAGGATTAAACATCACAAAACCATAAAAATCAGTTCTGGGGGTGCCGCATAACCCTCCAAAAAACCACCCCTTTGGTAAAAAAAGCCTTATTTTATTGATAACTCGTTAACCGTTGAAGATATAAAAAAATTGCTTATCATCAAAAAGAAAGCTTGACTAAGTGCCTAAAAAAAGTCCTATTGTAATTTTTTTGTATATGCCATAGTTTTCGATAAAATCGATATTGACAAAATGGCAAAATTTGTATTCTTAATGCGCCCGAATTTTCTTTTAGCTCGGAAACCAAACAAGCTACGAAAAAAAATCAAAATGGGTTATAAAGGGGATATAAAATACTCTCTTGTGTTGCCATTTTTGAGGGCTATTGATATTTATTAGTATATAAAAATTACAATACAAGGTGTAATCAGTTTCATGTCATTAAAAAAAACTGGTAATGGGGACCGACTAGACAAACAAAAAACCTTTATGACTTTTCCCTCTAGGGGCACTTTGAAAAACACTGACCTAGGTTAACATATTTAATATTATGGTAGACAACTATTGAGAACCACTGCTTTTCTTGGTCGATGGACTTGTACTTCCCAATTATACAACTTTTAAATTGTTATAAAAAAGTGCTCGCCGGCACACGCGGTGGTCTACGGTGTCAAAGAAAAGGCCTTGGATCATCGACCGCCTTTGATGGACCGCCTTAACTGAACTGAGGCAATTATAAAGAGGTAAATAATTCGTTCTCTCTTCGTGCACAATTGCAAGTAAATAATGGCCATAGAGGTTTAAACAGTATTTCTTTACATGCGTGTTTTTTAATTTGGAACAAAATATTGGATTGTTTATAAATTAGAAAATTTAAATGTGGTTTATTAACATTTGTAACATAAATTAGTGTCCTGGATTAAAAGCTTACTACCTACCTAAATGATTCAAAATCTCTGCATCTGCATCAATACACAGTTCGGTACGTCGAATCAAGGACATACGCACTTCGTTCAACGCTAAACACTAAACTATCAACTAACGTTGTCAATAAAGAAAAACAAAATAAAAACTTGGTACAAAAGCCAAAAAGGAATACAAAAAGAACGAACAAGTTGTGTCTGTACGTAATCAAGAATTTGACAACTTGAACGGTAAGTCAATAAAATAAATCTTAACTATAAATACACAATGACGCGAAATTCAAAAGTAACAAAAACAACGAACGGCGGGTTGGACGTGTGTACATAACGAAACACCGACAGTAACTAAAATATTGCACAAGGGAGAGTTAGAGTATAGTTTTCTTCAGATCAGATCTAGATCTAAACCTACCTCAATATTCCAGCAGTTCTCAAACAATTTTATTGAAAATTTGCGAAATTTTTGTTTATTTTTTTTTCTCCAAAACTATGAGCTTGCAAACACTTATTACAATTACAATGAACTCATTGAACTCCGGTTTAAACGACACTTAAACGAAGTTTATACATAAGGTACAAACAGCCCGTTGGCCGTTAGTAATTTTAAGGGTGCATATTCAATTTTTTTATGATATTCTTTTAATACAACTTTTTAACTATTAAGTGATTAGAAACAAAAGTTATATGATACATAAACTCAAAAAAAAATATTTGACCTAAATTTTCGAGATGTTTGGGTCTTTTTTTTATTTTTAGGAAACAATAAAATATTGGCCAAAATCTGGCTTACTTCAACATGCTGGTAAATTTGTAAATGTGAATATTTTTATTCCTAATTTTTTCTGCATTGAAGTACTACCTAGATACTAAATAGATACTAAAGATACTAAAAAGATAATGCATTTATAACTTATATTAAAGTCAGTTATTTTTTATGGGCCGGTGAACAGTTAAAAGTGCAAAAAATCAAGAGGTAACTATATTATATTGTTATTTTTATATACTAATAGATGTCAATAGCCATCAAAAATGGAAATACAAAAGAATATTTTATATCCCCTTTAAAACCCATTTTGATCTTTCTTCCTAGCATGTTTGGTTTTTGAGCAATTCAATTTTTTCAAAAGGCCGCGCGCAAAAAATTTCAAATAAACGAAAATTCGTGCGCATTAAAAACACAAATTTTGTAATGTTTTTCAATATCGATTTTCTCGAAAACCATGGCATATACAAGAAAATTAGAAGGGGACTTTGTTTGTGATGTATAATCCCTCCACTAATAGTTACTGAAGGAAAATCTCAGATAACATATTTTGTTGTGGAAATCTTTATAATTATTGGACTATTATAACACACACGGATACCAAATTTCAAGTGAATTTCTCAATGTTATTTTATCAACCCTTTTAATAATAAAGTGGAGGTGGTAGGAGGGTTTGAAAAATATGATAAAGAAACCTGAAACCCTGGTTCATAATATATACAACAAATTTCAAGTTTCTGTACTCTTACCAGCTTGCTATGCTCATTTTTCTCAATTTACCGCCTACTTACCGCCCACCCCCTCAACGAAATCAAATTTCCCGGACCCGGTAAGAAATCTGTTCTAATTTATTAATTTTTCTTGCGTAAACTTGGCTTGCAAATGTACCAATCAGAGACAAGAACACACGTAACCCATCTTTACAAGAACTGCATTTTAAACTGAGATAAAATACAGTTTCTTATAACTCCTTTTCTTTTAATTAATTTGTTTAACATTTTAAAACTTTTCAGCCCTGGTTACTAGAACATATTCTATGACAGTGAACAACCTTGACTAACCAATTATTTACAACTTTTAAATTAGTCTAGAAATCCTATACTGTCCAAGTTCAATACAATCGGACTTTTCGTTCTTAAGTTATTGTGCTTAAACGTGACGGACGGACATTTTGAAAGTTGTTCAGAATTTGATCACCAACACAGAGATATAACAATTTTTTCTCTTACGAACAATATTACCGGTTTTAGAAATGTGCCTATCGAATGCAATATACTCTTCGTTTTGTATTTACGAAAAGTATACATTTCAACTATATGAAACAAGACTATTTTGTCATGATTTATATTCGACAAAATTAATTAACTCGATGAGTTTCCAAAGAAGTCACCTAGCTCCCGGCCTAAAAGTTTTTGCATAAAAATGCTGTAAATAGGCTTCACCCCGTTCCTTCGATTTATTCGCTTTGGGAACTGCATAAAACGGTAATCTAGAAAAATGCATTTTTGAGATTACTGTTTTCCGCTATCCTCCTAAATAACAGCTTGCAGCTTTACAATGCATATATGCGGAGACATGTGGAATATTTATTTGAAATCAATATAGGAAATTTGTACCCATTCAACTAGTCCCATTCCTCTTGATTTACAACACTAAATAAAAGACAGGAATGGAATCCCGCCGCAAAGATAACGTCTTGCCAAGCCAAGTGAAGCTAGTTTTTCGATGACCCTGCACGCTTTTACATAAATCCATGGTGTTGGAAATTGAAACTTTTTCGTCTGAATAGGTAAAATGTTATCTGAATGATAGATCTCGAACAGAAAAGGGGTCTTCTAATGGCCTCCATACTGTCGACCAAGTTTGCATCTTTAATGCTCCGTGGAGACTCACCTTCCTGCTTTCTTGGAGTATTCGTTATTGTTCATTATAATGGCGGCGGGCTCTACCAGGGCGTTACGTTCAGACTCGCTCTTAAAAAATTTGTATATCACGCTTTGAATTTTAAGAAGGTATAGTATATTCTAATTCACACTAATAAGAAGTAGGAAATTAACGATTTCGTCGAAAGTTGAAAGTGGCGTAATTATTGAAGATAGACGATAACAGAACAAATTTTGTTTAGAGCACATTTGGGCAAAAAGACTTGGAACTTAGTTTTTTAATATTTTTAATTTCTCATATACAGGGTGTTTTGAAAATACATCCATATCCTCTAACTTGTGTATCCTCATGTGATGGTGGCATCGGACTGTCACTTTTAAATATTTTAAAATTAAAAACAAACATTTTTGTACTCATTTTTATCCCTCAAATCTCGACGTCCACAACGTAAATTATTGACTTTTATTACAACGTTGTCAAGTCTGCCCAAAATAATTAAAATATAAAAACTACTGGAAACAAACACACAAGCACAAAGTTGACATTTTATTGTGTTAATGTAGGTAACAGCCCTACTAAACCTAGGGCCCAGAAATGTTCAATATTTTAAATATACAACCGACACAAAGGTTCGTTTATTAAGACGTGTTCTCACATTAGGAATTTGTTTATGTTAAAATAACTGAATATTGTCTAAATGTTATTTGTGGCATTATCTTAATTTTCTTTTTCCTTCTTTAATTCTTTGGGACTTCCTGCTACATGTATGTTTTCTTTTTAAGCGGTGCTAGGGGAATCTACAAAATATATCACAATTAACCAGTATGATACTGGTAAATAACCTCTATGCCTGTGACGTTTACGTCAAAGGATCAGTTAGAGGCTGGTTTTTTTAAATAAACAACACAAATAAGTATAAAAACTTGAAATTAAATATTTCGCCGACGTTTCGGAAATCTAATCTGTTTCTTTTTTTTAGAGCTGTGTATTTGTCATACACAGCAAAAAAGATTTTTTAAAAAAGCCTTAACAGATAAATGAAATTGCTCTTTGTTTAAACGTATTTTATGTAGTTGTGTAAAAATATTCCGGCGGGTGGTGAAATATTCGAGTATTTTCCGTTTTTTAGTGGTTGCGGTAAAATAATATTGTTATAACGTTCAGGCCTTGGGAAGATCCTCAACCTAGCACCAGCAGAGAATTTAACGAAGATATGGGAAATGGTAATGGCTCGCAAATTACAGAGAAAAGTTCTAGACAATATTTATGCGAACATACTAAAAAAGTAGTTTTAAACGTTTATAAAAATATAAAAGAAAGTGAAGGTGAAAAAGGAGCCGTGGAAAAAACGGCCTATTTAAGGTGGCCATTCCCTAGAGAGAGACATCCGACAGGGAAATATTTATTATTTTTGCCAATAATTTTTTTTCTTAGTACGTATATTTAAATAAACTATAAGAATACCTAAGTTGAATCATAACAAGAATATTACTATAAATTTTCACTCAATTATTTCAGTGATTTGCAAAATAGCTGGATTTAAAACTACGAAATAGGAAAACTAACACAGTTTTTAAATTTAAATCTAGCTATTTTGCAAACCACTGAAATTATTGAGTGAAAATTCATAGTAATAGTCTTGTTATGGTTCTACTTAGGTACTCTTATAATTTTTAAATATACGTACTAAGGAAAAAAAGTTATAGTCAAAAATAATAAATATTTCCCTATCGGATCTCTCTTTCTAGGGAATGGCCACCTTAACAGAAATTTCAGAACGGTCTATCTATAGAATAATTGAGGATGTGGTACTTAATCGAAAAGTTAGATCGTATAAAGGAGCAGCACGAGCATTAGATTCGTCTATGGTGAAATTGTTAAGAGATTTAATTCATAGCAAGTATATGGAAAATGAGGTACCAACAGTGGAATCAATACATATGGAACTGAAAACAAATGGTGCAGTGTCGGTTAGTCAAGCAACACTTTGGCGCTGGATAAAGATAGGACTTAGGTTCAAGATTATTAATAAAAGGGCAGGTATTATGGAAAGCTTCAGAATTGTGCAGTGGCGTAATGAATATTTGGAAAATATAAAAAAATTTTGAAATGAACAACGACCTATTTATTAATTAGATGAAAGTTGGTATGATACCCATGATACAGTGAAAAAAGGCTGAATAGATGGTTCAAAGAAATGTAAAGTTGATACGCCTGCAAATAAAGGAACCAGATTAGTAATTGTACACTGTGGATCAGAAAATGGATGAGTGCATAATGGTCTCAAATTAAGTGGGAAAAATGGAAGAATTAAACGTTGACTATCACCAAAACATGACTGCGGATTTTTTTGAAGCATGGTTTCAAACTTCATTGCTACAAAATATAGAAGAAAACAGCGTAATTGTTTTAGACAATGCTTCGTATCATTCGCGACAAATTGAGAAAATAGCAAATACGGGAACAAAGAACAAAGATATTCAAGAATTTCTCCGAAAACATAATTTGGAATTTGAAGAAAATTTTAGGAAGAAAGATGTTTTGGAAATTGTTAAGAAGCAAAACTTCCCAAAACAATATATGATTGATAGCATGGCTAAAGCTCAAGGACATACAGTTTTACGGTTACCCCCATATTTTTGCATTTTTAACCCGATGGAACTAATATGGAGTCAGCTGAAAAGAAGTATTCGCAAAAATAACACCTTCCCCAAATTTAATGCCAAAGTAGTCGACCTTATTAAAGCTAAAGTGGGAGAAATAACACCAAGTAATTGGAAAAAGTGTATTCAGCATGTCATTAAAATTGAAGATGAATTTATTAAGTTTGAAAAAAGCATCAGCCCTAATCAAGACCGTTTAATAATATCTGTAGATTTAGATACCGACGATGATACCGATTTAGAAAGTGGTTGTGAAGTGTTGAGTGAGTGTAGTGATTAGAGTTTTAAATAAAATGTTATATGTGATTTGATTTAGTGTACATCGTGAGTTTATCGTTTCATTAGTGTTTTACATACGCGCAAATGCAATATAACGTGATTTTTATTTATTATATTATATGTATACATATTTTATTTGATAATTATTTATTTGTTTCTTTTTCAGAACTGAATTTGTTTATTTTATAGTTATTTATTTACTGTCCAGAATTGAATTTATTTATTCCATTTATTTGTTTGTTTTCTAGAATTTTATTTATTTATTTAATCTGGGTTAATTAGATTACGGGTTATTGACATAAATTCAATATTTTCTTTATTTACTGAATTTAAACAATTATTTCATTTCTTTGACCTATTTTAATAATATCGATAACCTTAACTCCGAACACACATTTTTTGGCAAGGAATTGCTTGTATCTCCTCGTGGTCCTTGCTGGGCAACAATAATAATTCGATAGGTATATTAAATTATTATTGGCGAAACTGAGCAACAAAAGAATATTTGGTATAATTACTTCCACATCCACGTAGTGGATTGGAAGTATAGTAATCGCAAAAAAATTTTCAAAAATTTTTATTCGTGAAATAGGTTTAGAATGTCATGAAACGTCGAGATTTTAAATTTGAGCGAAAAAAAATTTTCTGTCTGTCTGTCTGTCGGTCTGTCTGTAACTTTTTTTTTGTCCGCACGCTTTCTCCGGAACGGTTTAAGATATTGACCTGAAATTTTGTACACGTATATATTATAACGAGATCTGGAACTGGATTGTTTTTTGAGGAAATCCGGTAAAGGGTTGGGGGTTAAATAGGGGTAAATAGGGGGAAATAAGTAAAGCAAGCTTGTAAGAGTACAGAAACTTGAAATTCGATTTATGTACTAGAAGTCAAGGCCTCAGATTTTTTTATAATATTTTTCAACCCCCCACCACCCCTACCCCATTAAAGGGGTTGATAAAATAAAGTTGAGATATTCATTTGAAATTTCGTACACGTATGTATTATAACGATGACTAGAATTAGATTATATTTTGGGATGATTCCGTTGAAGGGTTGGGGGTTAATTTGGGGTAAATAGAGGAATATAAGTAAAACAAGTTGGTAAGAGTACAGAAACTTGAAATTCGGTGTATGTACTAGAAGCCAAAGCGTCAGATTTTTTAATAATATTTTTCAACCCCCACCACCCCTACTTCATTATTAAAAGGGTTGATAAAATAAAATCGAGATATTCATTTGAAATTTGGTACACGTATGAATTATAACGACATCTGGAACTAGATTATACTTTGAGATGATTCCGTTGAAGGGTTGGGGGTTATTTAGGGGTCAATAGGGGGAAATAAGTAAAGCAAGCTGGTATGAGTACAGAAACTTGAAATTCGGTGTATGTACAAGAAGTTAAGGCCTAAGATTTTTTTATAATATTTTTCAACCCCCCCACCACCCCTACCCCATTAATGGGGTTGACAAAATAAAGTTGAGATATTCATTTGAAATTTCGTACACGTATGTATTATAACGACGTCTGGAATTAGTTTATATTTTGAGATGATTCCGTTGAAGGGTTGGGGGTTAATTTGGGGTAAATAGAGGAATATAAGTAAAACGTTGGTAAGACTACAGAAACTTGAAATTCGGTACTAGAAGCCACAGCGTCAGATTTTCTTATAATATTTTCCAACCCAACCACCCCTACTTAGTCGGGGCAAACTAAATTTGAGCACGGAAAAATAGAAACCAGAACTAGCCCAACGGGAAATGGTTGGGGGGGTTACTAACATGAAAAAAAAAATAAATGCAGTTACTGACCTTGGGGACTAACTTAAGAGGGGGGGGTAAAGTGAAAAAAATTCAAAGTCAATAGTTTGGATGCGTATTACGAGAAAATTTGACGTCGGAGATAAAAATGTTCAACAGCAAAGTTGTAGGTAATAAAAAGATCTTTCATTTTTGTTAATGGTACTTTTCATCATAACCTCAAAATTATCGAGAAATTTAAAAATTTTCCAAAAAATAATAAAATGTTCGTTTTTATATTATAACTTTTATAAAAATTAATGAATTGTTATGAAACTTGGTGAAAAGATACCTTTATATATTATAAATAACCAAAAAAATTTTCAAAAGAAAATAATGGAAAATTTTTGATTTTGAATTTAAAAAAAAAAAAAAGTCCTTTTTTCAGACGAAAATTGTATGGTGGAAAATCATCGTAAATAGATTTTTCAAAGCTCATTTTGTTTGTTTTTTCGTCTACTTTTTGATAAATCAGAGACACAATATAGCTTCTATTTAAGAATATGCTAAAAAATGCAAAAAACGAAAAAAGTCAATTTTGAAAAAGAAATTTTCAGTAATTGTTGATAATTTTGTTTAAATTTCAAAAAAATGTTAAAATTAATTTCACCAATCGATTCTACGTGAAAAAATATTTAAGAAACTGTATTTTGTTGTTAAAAATTACTCCAATATTTAGGGGTGGTAAAGGGTTGCTTCTGGAGGGTGAATAAGTTTCGTCCATTCCCAAAGATGTACTTTATGTTATTGACGGTGGATTTCTATTGCCTAGAGTTATTTGGGAAAAAAACGTTTCAATTGAATCGATTATTGCAAAGTTTGTGGCTTACGTACGCAAACATTACTCCAATATTTAGGGGTGGTAAAGGGTTGCTTCTGGAGGGTGAATAAGTTTCGTCCATTCCCAAAGATGTACTTTATGTTATTGACGGTGGATTTCTATTGCCTAGAGTTATTTGGGAAAAAAACGTTTCAATTGAATCGATTATTGCAAAGTTTGTGGCTTACGTACGCAAACATTATCCCGGCGCTACCATAGTTTTTGATGGTTATCCGGTCAACGAAGCTGATAGCGAAAACTCAAGTGCATCTACGAAAGCACTTGAACGTTTGAGGCGCACAGATGCTTCGATTGTCCCTTCTTTTCAAATGGATCTTCACACAAAAGTAACACTTACACCAAAATAATTTTTTAAAAATGAAAAAAACAAAATTGAATTAATGAATCATTTGTCCAAAGCATTTACATTTGAACATTTTTCAATTAAACAAGCAGAAAAAGATGCAGATTCATTAATTATTAATACAGCAATAGAAATCGCAAAAAATAAAAATAAAACAGTCGTTGTTGTTGGAGAGGATATTGATCTTTTAGTTTTACTCCACCAATTGAACTCGACAAATGAAGACATTTATTTTCTGAAACCAGGTTCAGGCAATGTAAGCGATGCAGCATATACTTCAAACAGTTTTAAAGAAGAAAAGTATCGATCTATTATTGCATTTATACACTGCTTCTCTGGATGCGATACAACATCTGGATTTGCAGGCAAAGGAAAAAAAACAATAGTAGACTCAATCATTTCAACGTCAAATTTGTCAGAGCTAGTACAACCTTTTTATGAGCCGAATTCAACCCCGAACGTCATTGCTATTAACGGTCGTGCAATAATTTCATCCATCTACAAATGTAAAAATAGTAATATATCGCTCGATGATTTGAGATTCCAGCGATATAAAATTTTGACTGCAAAAAAACGTTTAAATTAGAAAACTTGCCTCCAACTGTTGGCGGGGGAACGCAGCATTGTTATAGAGTCTATTTTCAAATCCAAACGTGGCTTGGAAATAAACTTGATCCAACCAAGTGGGGTTGGAGAGAAGTTATTCACTCTAATTGTAAATTATTAATGCCTCGCTTTACGGAAATGACAATTATACCAGAAACCTTGTTAAAAACAGTCTCTTGCAGTTGCAAAACGACTTGTTCTACGAACAGATGCGGATGTAGAAAAGTTGGTTTACAATGTACAGATCTCTGCACGAGTTGTCAATATTCTGGTAATTGTTGCAATATACAACAAGTTTCAGAAGATGTAAGCGATGGTGAAGACGAAGAGCCAAGTCCTCAAAATAATATAAACAATGAGGAAGTCGAAGATGATTTTGAAGAAGAGATGGAGTGTGAAGATTCGCAGTTTAGCGAAGAATCGGAGGGTGAAGAAGAACTGATTCATGTAAATAAAAGAAAAAGATTAGTGTAGTTTGCAATGTGTATTTTTAAGATTTAATCATTTTTTTTATAATAAAAAGTTCTTTTTTTTTAAGTTTTGATCATATTTTAACAAAATAAATACATATTTTCCTCATGAACTTCATATGAGTTTCCTCAAAATCTTGAACATTTTTTCCAAATTAAAGTTACAACTATAATACTTTTATTCAACCACACATTTTGTCTACTAAGTACACAAAAATAAGAAGAAAAGAAATAATAAGAAAGTTTAAAAAAGTAAAAAATGTAAAAAAATACATTTGTTGCATTTTTTTTTAATTTTGAGGTTATGGTAAAAATGACCTCTACAAAACTTGAAGAATTTTTCAAAATCTACAACTTTTATTGATTACTAATTTTTTGTTTAACGTCAATTTTAGCCGAAAATTGCATGAGAACGATCATTACTTTATTCACCCTCCAGAAGCAACCCTTTACCACCCCTAAATATTGGAGTAATTTTTAACAACAAAATACAGTTTCTTAAATATTTTTTCACGTAGAATCGATTGGTGAAATTAATGTTAACATTTTGAAATTTAAACAAAATTATCAACAATTACTGAAAATTTTTTTTTTCAAAATTGACTTTTTTCGTTTTTTGCATTTTTTAGCATATTCTTAAATAGAAGCTATATTGTGTCTCTGATTTATCAAAAAGTAGATGAAAAAACAAACAAAATGAGCTTTGAAAAATCTATTTACGATGATTTTCCACCATACAATTTTCGTCTGAAAAAAGGACTTTTTTTTTTTTTTTAAATTCAAAATCAAAAATTTTCCATTATTTTATTTTCAAATTTTTTTTGGTTATTTATAATATATAAAGGTATCTTTTCACCAAGTTTCATAACAATTCATTAATTTTTATAAAAGTTATAATATAAAAACGAAAATTTTATTATTTTTTGGAAAATTTTTAAATTTCTCGATAATTTTGAGGTTATGATGAAAAGTACCCTTAACAAAAATGAAAGATCTTTTTATTACCTACAACTTTGCTGTTGAACATTTTTATCTCCGACGTCAAATTTTCTCGTAATACGCATCCAAACTATTGACTTTGAATTTTTTTCACTTTACCCCCCCCCCTTTAAGTTAGTCCCCAAGGTCAGTAACTGCATTTATTTTTTTTTTCATGTTAGTAACCCCCCCAACCATTTCCCGTTGGGCTAGTTCTGGTTTCTATTTTTCCGTATTCAGATTAAAATTATGTTAGTTTGCCCCGACTAACTCCAATATGAAAAGGGTTGATAAAATAAAATTGAGATATTCATTTGAAATTTGGTTCACGTATGTATTATAACGACGTCTGAAACTAGATCATAATTTGAGATGATGCCGTTGAAGGGTTGGGGGTTAAATAGGGGCAAATAGGGGAAATAAGTAAAGCAAGCTGGTAAGACTACAGAAATTTGGGATTCGGTGTATATACTAGAAACCAAGGCCTCAGATTTCTTTCTAATATTTTTCAAACTCCACCACCTCCGCTTCATTATTAATGGGATTGATAACATCAAATTGAGATATTCACTTGAAAGTTAGTACACGTATGTATTGTAGTGACATCTGATTGAGATGACTCCATTGAGGTGGTAGGTTGTAAATAGTGGAAAATAAGTACGGTAAACTAGAAACTTCATTTTTAACGTATATGGTAGAAACCAACTCCTCAAACTTTTCTATGACATCTACCCCAAATATTATTAAAATTCTATGACCAATAATTTCCACATACTAGAGTGCAAATATAGTCAAGATGTTTCCTTTAAAGTGACTTGGACGAATAATCTGGATGTGGAAGTAGTGATTCCTTAGGCAGCGGTTTTTTAATTTAGACTAATAAAATTCATCAATGCTCCACCAATATATAAAACATTATTCCTATCTTAACACAAGCAAAACAGAATAATTTTTTAAAATTTATCATTATCACTGTAAGAAATAATTATTTATTTATCAACCATCCATTAAATTAATTAGATTGTAACTCACGGCACAATAATTTTAAGTACGGTCCTGAGCCGCAATAAATTACGTCGGCTTTGACACTTTTATGGCCGAGTTTTGTGGCTTTTTTTGGGTGTCTCGCGCCGTGTTCACTCCTTCGTCGGGAATTTTTTATTCGACTTAGAAATATGAAGTTCACTTTACTTTAGTTTTAATCGTCTCCTGATGATACCAACATGGTTGGCGAAACACGCATCGAGTGCCAGTAATCTAGAGTAGTGTTCAAGCATTTTAATATGCGTGAAAACTTCAGAGGCACTCAATGATAGCATTAGAGGTTTCAATCTGCACAATTATTTTTTTTAGCTCGACTGGCCTATTTCTGAGGATCGTGTGTAATAATAAAACTTAACCATAAATTAAACGCGACCCTTGACATTTACATACACTTACCTAATATACATAAATATTGCATATTCGTAATGTGAATATCGAAAAACGTGTGAGACATAAATATTTACGACGATACGAAATGCCTGTAAGGCCCATTTCGGATGTAAAAATGACGTTAGCGTGGCTCCTCAAATATTAAGGTGAGTTATGCAAATTATATGTATATGTCATAATTTTACTCGACGCCATTAAAATGGGGTAGGACGGCATGCTACATAATATATAGTATATACAGTAAAATGTCGAGTTCTCATGACATAAATATAATATGGAACTTTATTCTCGCGCTCACCAAACGTAGGTACACATAACAGTCATGAAACATTTTATACGCACTGTTAGCTAACCATTATACTTATTCGCCGATTTATTGCACTTTTTATATAATTGTTACACACTCTATACAGGGTATCCCGGCACTATGGGGCAATACTTCGGGAACGTATAGTTTCGATCAAAATAACACTAAAAGTACCTACAATATTTTTTCTTAACGCGCGCCCCTACGGAGATATTACCCTTTAAAAGTTACATATTCAAGAAAGTTTTTTGCCTATTACTGCCAAAGTTCTATTGATTTTAATAAAAATTTGGACTGTGTGCGTATTAAATGAGTATCTTTATTCCAGAAATATGGCGCCCTTCGTATCTTGTCTAGGAAACCAGAGGTGGAACACCCCTAATGTTTCTAGCCCTAAATATTGATATCAATTAATTTTTGTAAATTGAGGTCACATTTTTAAATTCCTTAAACAATTGTCTAAAAAATTATATTCTTGTTTGACATCGATAAAGCGATCCGTTTTTTGAGAAAAAATGATTTTACTGATAAGGGACTAAGAAATATTCCATTCGCCCAAGCGATTCAGCTAAGCCACTCCCCACAAATGTGCGCTAAATTTGAATATAATATTTCTATTGGTTGAATTTTTAAAACCCATATTACAACCAACTATGTCGAAAACGCTAATATACCGGGTGAGTCACGAATTGCGCTCGCCCCGATATTTCCTAAAATATTTGGAATAGAAAATTGAACTTTGGAGGCCTTATTACACGACTAAAATGCCATCTTTTCAATACAAAATCAAGTTTGGTGCACATCCGGTTTGACCGGAAATGCCCACAACTTTCGATTTTTAAATGGAACGCCCTATATATTTTTACATTTTTGGAATCTAGAGGAAATTTTGAATACAATACATCCATTTTGGTCACTTTTTGATAAACATTAAAAATTTTATTAAAACATCTATTTCTGAATCCAGAGTGCTGGTGCCCAAAATATATTTTAGTTTGTGTGCTACGTTACTATAAAAATAAAAAGAGCAATATGATTCATTGCTTAATGAGCAAAATGCATAATTTTTTTAAACATCACAGACGAATAGATCACTAAAAAACATTATTTTTCCAGTATTTTGTTGTTATTAAATGCTCTAATTAAAGGTGAAAAAAATTATTTACCGCAGCTGTCAATTTAACTGCGTTCAAATGGAGAAGTTTCCGCGCTACTTGTGTGTGACGTCAGTGGGCACGTCGCACCGACCGAAAACGGCGAAAACGTATTGTTATTGCGAATGTGTACATTATTTATGTTGTATTATGGAAAATACAAAGAAAAGTAGTTATAAATATTGTATTGTGCCTAAGTGTACAAATACTACAATAAAAACTCCAGAAAAGTTATTTTTTAATGTGCCTAGACGCAATAAAGTTAGGAAGAAATGGTGCAGAGCTATGAGACGAGACGACCGAAATGCAGAATTATCGTCATCCTCAAGATTATATTGCTGTGAGGATCATTTTGATGTAAATTTACCCATTAAAACTAATTATTTTATAATAATATTATGAAAATATGTACCTAACCCTAATATTATTCTGATAATTTGTTTACATATCACGGCAAATTTGGTCACTTTCCTATTTATAGGAATACAAAAGTTTACTAACTTCTGTAAATAGGCAACTTGAATTAAAATGAGAACGGTGGGAATAATGTAACTTCTCGACGTTCTACATATTATCCAATTATATATTTATATACCTATATGTAACCTAGCCATTCTGAAAAGTTTTGAAGGGAGCATAGGAACCTTAAGTGTACACCAGGCTGTTTCACATACGAGTGGCATACTGTTTATGATATGAATGTGTTAAATGATAAAAAGTCCTTAGGAGATATGTTAAATTATACAGGGGCGTTTAAAAAATGCAAGATAACATTTTTTTTAATCACTATATCAGTAAATGTCAGTAAGTTAGATATTTATTTTGTTTTAAATAATAAAATTGCGTGGTAATATTAATCTTACGATAAATAAAAAGTGTGGTTTACTCTTCGAAGTGTATATTCGCAGACTGAACCATAGGTAATCCCTTTTTACATAATTCTGCAAGAAATTTAATAAAAACTATAAAAAGAATACAAGGAGAATACAACACTGCATACATTATAATTCTGATAAATATATTTTAATGTAATCTTCTTATACAAAAAGCTCAAATTTTAGATAGAACAAGATATGGAGAACTATTGGCGTTACAGAATAATGGGAAAAGTTAAGAGGGTAAAACTAAAACCAGGAGTTATACCCCATATCTTTAAGTGCCAGAGATCAGTGCTGGGCAGCACATCAGTTAGGAAAGGAGTTCTAAAAAGAGAACGGATACGCTTAATGGGGGAAGTTTTGAAAACAGTTACAACTGTAACGCCTGAGGCTAGTACCTCGGCAGGTACAGTGCAGGAGGAATTTGACAAGCACGTATCATTTGAAGAGTACCTGATTTCAGAAGATATATCTCATGCAGACAAAAGTTTTCAAGTTAATTTAAAGCCATCATTTCGCAGCAAAGCTGTGAATACAAAACCAACAGGGATAGATGCAGCATTGTCCCCAATCTTGCGGCCTTCAACAAATGCTGCCACCTCCCCATTTAAGATAGCAAAAATAGTAACAATAAAAGAATCGCAGTTTGAAGACAGTAATTCTGATGGAAAAAGTAGCATACTTTCAGATTCTAATGACTCTGATGATTACAAATCGGAGCATATTTCTAGTGTGTCTGATGCCACGGAAGATGAGACATTAAATGATGAATTTAAATTAGTAATGCAAAGGAGTACTGTAATGGCTATAGAAAAAAATCCAAAATTATTTTTGGGATTGCCAAAAAAAAGCTACTTTATAATAAAAATGTTGGGAACCAAGGCACCCGCACGCATATTAGACATATTGTTGACATTAAAAAAAATTCGTCTAAACGATCCTTTTGCCATTTTGGGAATTCATTTTGGCATGTCGCCAAGTAATGCTAGCCGCATATTTAGGAAAACTTTGATACTAATTGCCAGTTTGTTGCAAGAGTTAATTGTATGGCCCGATAATAGAAGTGTGAGGTTACGGTTACCTATACCTTTCAGGGCACGGTATGGAAGGGTGGTTTCTATAATAGACTGTCTAGAAATAGAGATAGAGAAGCCAAGCAATCCACTTCACCAGTCCTTAACATGGTCACAATATAAGGGTTGTAATACCTTGAAATATCTAATTTCGTGTACACCAGATGGGCTAGTGAATTTTATTTCAATTGGATACGGAGGGCGCGCCTCAGATGTGGTCATAGTTGAAGATTGTGGATATTTAAATAAATTGACTCCAGGTATTGCAGTAATGGCTGACAGAGGGTTTAAAAACCTTTCACATCTGCTACAACAAAAATCATGTGTTCTTATACGACCACCATCAGTATCAGCTGGAGTTCCCAGTACACCACAAGAAGTAAAAGAGTCAAAAAGAATTGCAGCTTTGCGCATACACGTGGAACGTGTTATAGGTAGACTAAGAGAATTTAATATGTTACTGCCTCATGCATGCATTGATAATCACCACGTTTCGTTACTTGATTATGTAATCATTGTTGCCTGTGGAATTATAAATTTACAGGATGTCTTAATAAAAAGTGGAAATCAAACTTAATTTTGCACTTTATTTCTCTGTATAAATTTTACAAAAATAGAATTTTTTATAAGAAATAACTACAAATAAACATTTAATTAGACTAAGCGATGCGTGTCAAAGTGTATGTCGATGCTTGTCATAGATTTAAATAGACTTTATAGGAGTAAATTGTAGGCAATTATAATTTAAAATGGTGTCTATTATATTACCACGATATAACAAATATATTTATTTTTCAAATATTAGTATATGGTGTGATTGATCATTATTCAGTTGCATGATCATAAATTCCAATATTAACTTGGCTTTAAAAAGGGTACTGCAACAGTTCACACTGTATTATTATGTGACGTTATAACTGTTAGCTGAATTTTTTAGTGAGAAAATATTTATTTTCTTTTTAACATGCATCGTCTAACTTGATTGAATTTTTATTTGTACAAATAATACATCCATCACACTTTGTCATAATGGAATAGCCCTGTTTACCTACGATATCTACAATATAACCTAAAGATAACAAAACTAAGCACTATCTTAATTTATTTTATAATATTTAATAAAGAAATAGAAAATAACCTATTCTTTATGTATACTGGTCATATTGCTAGCACACTAATATTTATTCTAGAAAACTTTGTTTCTAACATAACCAGATGTAGGTTTGTTAGAAGCATGCAAAGAAAAATTTACATTTTTTGTGAAGAAATTCGTTTTAGAGCTCTTTGTTTTTCCTTGTATAACCAGAATGTAGGTTATCAGATAAAATACAAAGTGTAATAGACAGTTTTCATTTTTAATCGTTATTTTTAGTTTTTCTGATGTTTGCAAAATCGTATAAAAAATGTGATTCTATACAAAGTTTAAATAATGCATTTTTTTAAACACAATATCATTGTTTGTAAAGAAAATTAACCAGATCCTTCCAGTGCTACCAAATGGGCAATCACTTATAAAAAAAGGTGGGCAACGTACTACGTACTTCACAAGTATTACATATTACTGCGATAGAACACAGGTATTACAATGTAGTTCATGACATTTCACTTTTCACTTTTTAGGTCAAAAAGTAAAAAAGATGGAGAAAGTTTATAATTTTGCTAAGATAAAAAGAGAAAAGTACGTATACTGCATCAAAGGGTGGTCGATATTACTACACAAGTGAGTGCCCTCAAGCCGTATCACAAAGTTAATGAATTAATAAAACAAAATATCTAGGAAAGACTTCATTGTGTGACAGAAACATATTACAAACATAAAACTAATTACATTTCAAATGCAAAATAAATGTATTACTTACAAATCCGCCTACCGATAGTTAGAAATCTTGTGATATTAGATGAAACATATTTATTAAAAATACAGTAAGCAAATGTTTTTATAAGTGATATTTCTATTTTTGATTTTAAAATAAGGCAAGAGATACTATATATTTTTTGTTTAATTCAGTAACTTTCTAGTAGGGCTGGAGATGTCTGATTAAATTTGTTTACAAACAATGGAACTTGTTTCAAAGAATTGCACTTACTCAACTGACCTTATTAGTATACCAGCGTGATAAAAAGTTAGTAAGATTAACAATATTCATAAAGAATAGGTTATTCTTTGTTATCCCATTAAATATTAAACATATACATAGAAATTATCTAAGAAAAAAGTATTATTCAAAAATTTCTTTTAAAAATGGGAAATATTGCTCGACTCCAAAATGCAGTACATTTTTCCAATAAACTTTTGCAATATTCCATATCATAATCGATCACCAAAATATTTACATTTTTTGATGTTTCAAAGTCAGGGCAAGCAACACAAAATAATGCTTGCTTTTTGTTGCAGAAGTGCATCTGTAGTTGTACTTGTGCCATGTATTTTGAGGTTATTTTATTTTGTTTACTTATGTACCTTCCTACAGCTTTCTCCGAAGTTGGGCACTTTATTTCAATTGTGAATTGAGTTGATTCACCATCTGGGGAAGCTCCTATAATCGGGTAATTGGGATTTAGCATTATTCCACATTTAGATATTTTGATGTTCATTATTTTCTGTACCTCCTTTATTACAGATGCTTCCAACGATCGACCCCTTCTCATTGCAGCGGTGTCTTTTAGTTTCGAAGCACCGAAAATACTTTCAACTAGAGCCCCTTCAATAGTCTTGCAATGTGCTGCATCATATGCTTTAGAGGCTGTAATGCGGGCATATCTAAGTTCAAACCATAATGAGCAAGAAGCTTGGTCAACTGTTGCCTTAAATGCCTCATTACATACCTCGCTTGGCATATTTTGATGCAGATATGATACTAAATTTGCAGCTGACCAATCACTGCATGATGAATAAAACAAATCTACTAAATAATGCAATGATAATTTTTCAACGTTACTTAGTTCTTTATAGTATTTTGTAACCTGGCTGTCAAGTCTACCCACTTCTCTACTGTAATCTATGACAGAAGTTAAAAAACTTCCATCTCCTGGTGATAAGTTGAAATTTTGTGATTTTCCAAGATCTTTACCTTTTATAAATTTTAACGACGTTCCAACTGTTGAAAGTTTGGACTTTTTCCAATAACATTGCACAGATGTTGTAGGTGCATCCTCACTTCGTCTGTGTAACCAAGCGACAAATGCAACTGCATGTTTGCATCCACCTATAAAAAAATAAATTTTTATATAATCATAATAAACAAAACAAAAAAATGTTTTAACATTTGTATCACAATACCTAATTAATAAATTAATTTAAAATTAAAAAAAAAATCATCAATTTTTTAATTTGAACACAGGTTATTTCCCAGTAGTATACACTGATTAATTCTATTATTTTGTAGATTCACCTAACGTTTATTAAAAAAAAAAAAGGATACACGTGGTAGCAGATACCAAAATAAAAAGAAAATTTAAGAGGATGTCACAAATAATTAGAAAATAGTTTAACAGGCTAAATGTAATTAAGGGATAAGATAATATATTACCTAAATGTGCAGCACAGTCTTCACATTGTACAGAAGTTATAGCACCTTCCGCTTCGTTACATATAAAAGTAACTGTATAAGCTTTCTTATGAACACTATGTTCTGGTGTTATTCTTGCCTTTACAATGCATACATCGCCTTCTCTTTTCACCTGTACATATCCAATGGCATTGTCACCATAAGCTTCTCGTCCGGACCTAAAAAACATTTTATAGATAACGTTTTTGGTCATGTCAACAGTTATTTACTATTAATGTACCTACCTACCTATAAGTAGGTATGTACTTAGTAAGTGACGGGAGGTATTGATTATATAAAAAAGTAAAGCATTCTAAGATGAAAAATATTAATTAATATAACATTAAAACATTGCCTTGTTTACCTATTTTGAGGTTATGTACATAAATAATTTGTTATATTTAACTACAGTAAAAGGATAAAAATGGGCACAATTGAATTCCTGTTTAGAATAATGAATGACACATACCTTGTTGCTTTAGTACCTCTAATTTCTGCACTAATAAAATCAGTATTACTAGCAAAAAAGTTTGTCATCATGAACACATCAACAACGGGCAAATTGTCACTCTGGCCTCGTAAAAACCCACTGTCCGTCATTTTTACCACTTAATAATTTAAATAAATAAATAAATGAATGATTTATTTTATGAAAATATCAACAATATACATTTACAAAACACGATTTAACGCTTTGCCGATAGACGACCATTAGACATTAATGACATTATACCGAATGACGTCAGACCAATGGCGTAGTGTTTTCAGTCACGTGGATATGTTCCCATAAAATTTTGAATTTCAAAGTCGTTTATTTAGGCCACACATTTTTTTAAAACCTTTTCTTCATTACTTTCTCAACTTATATAACATATATAACGAAAAAATAATAAATTATTGCATTTCTAAAATTCATGCATGTTGCTCATTCTCTAGAGGCGTTTAAAATTTTTAAATGTGATTTTTACCCACTAACTCGGTTTTTTTAAATGGGAATTTAATCGTTACCAATATTTTTAAATACCTCATTTTCATACGAATCTAATGATACCAAAATTTTGAAAATCCGCTCAGAAATATCTGAGATTTCAGCCAAAATACAATGCAACCAAGCTTTTAGAAACATGCGGCTAATAGATAATAGATTAGTGAGTGGGTTTTGGAAACTAAAATGGCACATTTCTGTGTAAATCTGGTAACCTAATAACATTGGAAAAATCATAGTAGCCATTGAATGTAATAAAACAATATCAGCTGTCAGACAGATACAAAATAAAGCGTTGCGGAAATCTCTTTGAGAAAAAATTAAAGAAAATGAATAAGTTTAGTAGAAATGAAAAGGTCGATATGTTACTGATATATGGAAAGCGTCTCAAAAATTCAACTGCAGCTGCAGAACTGTATCAGCAACGATATCCCAACAGACGTCATCCAAGCAGACACTTGTTTGCCAGAGTGGAACAAGAATTAAGAAACGAACCCAATCAACAAGATGACCATCAAACATTTATTGTAAGTGAGGACAAAGAAATTGATGTATTAGGATTTGTGATGGTACACCCAACAACATCAACAAGGGAATTGTCAATGGAATGCTACATTAGTCAGTCTTCGGTTTGCATAATTTTAAAGAAACATAAGTTTTGGTCTTATAAATACCAAATACACCAACATCTTTATGGAGATGATAACGACAGGAGGCTAGTATATTGCAACTGGTTCTTAAATGCAGTACAACAAAACCCAGGTTTTCCTTTTCATATTTTATATTCAGATGAAAGTAGATTTACGAACCAAGGTATGTTTAACAGAAATAATACTAGGTACTGAGCTCAAGAAAATCCGAGGTTGGTAGGGCGGGGGAATATTCAGGAAAGATTTGGGTTTAACTGTTGGCTTGGAGTACTTGGAGATCGAATAATTGGACCCATATTTTCTTATGGAACACTTACTGGCGAACGATATTTATTCTTTTTAAAAAACCAGACAGCAGACTTACTTCCTCTTGCCTATTTACAAAATCTGTTTTTCCAACAAGATGGTGCTCCCCCACATAATTCCAGAAGAGTGATGGAATATTTAAACAACTTGCATGGTGAATGCTTTATCGCAAATCAAAATCATATCAGGTGGCCTCCTAGGTCACCTGACCTAACACCCCTCGGCTATTATGTATGGGGCACTCTCAAAAATAAAGTTTATAAAACTTCTTCAAATACCCGCGAAGAGCTGCAAAATAAAGTTGTATGAGCTCTTAATGAAATAACGCCGGCTGAATTGCGTAGAGCCATTCAAGCAACTGTACGCAAAGCCGAATTGTGTATAGAAAAAAGTGGTGGACATTTTGAACAATATCTATAAATGTCAATTTATGGTTTAATTATATTAATTATTTTAAAGATACCTACTGTTACCTAGTTTAAGTTTAATTGTTCAAACGGAATTAATTTTTATTTATTTATAGGCCCGATATTTATGTTCATTTAAATAAAACTCTGAAGACCGAACTGATGTCGCATTCTATTGCAAATGTCCTTGTGGATGTAATTGTGTTTACCTCCACATACCTATGCTAAACTTAATTGTAACGTTCTTTGCGCTCACATTATTAAATGTTTGATAGCTCAAGATTGCCTATAACTACACGAGTCTGTCTGACAGCTGATATTGTTTTATTACATTCAATGGCTACTATGATTTTTCCAATGTTATTAGGTTACCAGATTTACACAGAAATGTGCCATTTTAGTTTCCAAAGCCCACTAATCTATTATCTATTAGCCGCATGTTTCTAAAAGCTTGGTTGCATTGTATTTTGGATGAAATCTCAAATATTTCTGAGCGGATTTTCAAAATTTTGGTATCATTAGATTCGTATGAAAATGAGGTATTTAAAAATGTTGGTGCACGATTAAATTCACATTAAAAAAACCGAGTTAGTGGGTAAAAATCACATTTAAAAATTTTAAACGCCTCTAGAATTAAGTAATGCAATCATATTGCTCTTTTTATTTTTATAGTAACGTAGCACACAAACTAAAATATATTTTGGGCACCACAGCACTCTGGATTCAGAAATAGATTTTTTAGTAAAATTTTTAATGTTTATCAAAAAGTGACCAAAATGGATGTATTGTATTCAAAATTTTCTCTAGATTCCAAAAATGTAAAAATATATAGGGTGTTCCATTTAAAAATCGAAAGTTGTGGGCATTTCCGGTCAAACCGGATGTGCACCGAACTTGATTTTTTATTGAAAAGATGGCATTTTAGTCGTGTAATAAGGCGACCAAATTTCAATTTTCTATTCTAAATATTTTAGGAAATATCGGGGCGAGCGCAATTCGTTACTCACCCGGTATAGGTATTTGTTCTCAGAGACAAATCGTTTTCAGCCTTAAATCTGATGTATGGTTTTTAGAAATAACTGTTGTTATTCCTATTCATCTAATAAAATAGTGTTTTCAATACTGTGGTGCATATTTGTGTATATCAAGGTACGCAATAAAAACGATTTATAATATTGATTAAATGTCAGAACCACTTTTTCTTTTTTAGGTTAAAAATTCATTCTTGTCAAATTAATTATGAATCAAGCTCAAGCCCTTTCTCCGCCGAAAAAACGGAAAAGCAAACATTTTTCGGTTAAAGAGAAGGAAAATATTGTGAATATCTTTAAGGCTTCTGCTGCAGAGAACCCAGACCACCTTAAAACAAAAAACGTCGAGTTTACTGCAAAGGCAGTAGGTAATTTTCTTTTTTTGTACTATACAGGCATGCTCAAAGTACTTTCTCTTGAGGCATTCTTAGTTTAACAATGTAGGTATATTTATTATAGTTTATATTTGAGTTTATTATTATATCTATATTAATAATATACAGGAATATATACAATCTATTATACCGAAACATATTGTTTATAGGATTTTGCAAACATGGGAAGTAAAAGAAAAGCTATGTGTAAAAATATTAATGAAATCTTTGCATTCTTTCGATAACCTGACTTCAGGTTATGCTAGCAAATTAATTTGCTTAAGAAAATCGATCCATAAATAAAAAAGTTATTAATTATTTGAATTTATAAAATTTATATATTTATATTATATAATATAATATCCTATCGAATGTGCAACAATTATTTAAATATATAAAAAATGCCGTAAATAGAGGAAGAGTATAACGGTTAGCTTGTTTTCTTAAAAATGCATCGCATTTAGTACTACTTTTTTTTGGATTATCTTTCTATTGCGCCCTTTATATAAAAGAGAAATGCACATCGGCGTACAAAAAATCCCTGTCATTTGTTGAACGACTGATGCATCATTCTTCCTCTTTTATAATGCTTTCAACAAAAATAAATATGTTAATGCTGACATTCCTCGACAATTCAGATGTTTAAAAGCACGAGATTCGCAGCGTTTTTGTGGAGATTTCGGAGCTCCTTCTTCTGTGCGGATCAATTTATCTTAAAACATTTGAATTTTGTGTTTTCCGGGAGAATGATATAAATGGTTCAAGGATTTCAATGTATAAATTAGATAAAATACTCATTAAGGAAGGAACGGATTTTTATATGTCGCATATCAGCATATATTTTTGCTTGAAAATTAGTTTTTATAAGTAAGAATTGTTTTTGGGCACATCATATGAAGTGAATATGTTTCAAAATGACACAATTCAAATATTAGCCAAAAATAGGCATTTGTTAATTAACAATTGGCCAAAATGCTAAACGTTAAATATCTCGAGTTTTTTTTTAAATTAAAGTTCTTGTATTTCTCTTTCTTTTCTTGCAAAAATGTTTCAAACTTGTTTTCAAAACGGCCGAGAAAATCTATTTGTTATCATTTGGTGTATAAATATAAATGCCAAATAAGTGACCGAAATTTTTAATGCCATTGAATAGCGGAGAATTCCCAGAAATGTTAAAAACATCACTAATAATTCCTGTACCGAAAGTTTCAGGAACGAAATTAGCGGAAGAGCATAGACCTATAAACACATTACCGTCTCTGGAAAAAATTTTAGAAGTAGTAGTTCATGACCAACTTACTGAATTTATAAACAGTAATAAATTGTTGCACGATAACCAATCCGGATTTAGAGAAAATCATTCATGTGAGACAGCTTTACAAAAAATAATTAATGATTTTAAATATTCCATAGACAAAGGTGAAGCTGTAGTAACTGTCTTTCTCGATTTAAAACGGGCATTTGAAGTTGTCAATAGAGAACTTTTACTTAATAAACTTTACCAGTATTTTGGGATTGTTGACACGGCGCATCGATGGTTTAGGTCCTATTTGCATGGACGGAGCCAACAAACCAAAATAAATAATACTAAGTCTGAAAAACTTTTAAATAATAACGGAGTACCACAAGGCAGCGTACTAGGGCCTATGCTTTTCACGCTATTTATTAACGATATATTTTTAATCGATTCGCAAGAATGCAAAATACATCTCTTTGCTGATGATACTATCATATATTTATCTGGATCTGATCTAAAGCAAGTTATTCTAAAAATTAACAAGACATTGGAAATAATTAACGAATGGTTTACAACGAACGGGCTAGTGGTAAATGCTAAAAAGTCTAAATATATGATATTAGGATCTAATAAATATTTAAATCAGAACGTCGATGATATTTGTGTTAAATACAACGGAGAACACCTTGAAAAGGTAATAACTATGAAATATCTAGGGATTATCATAGACTGTAAATTAACATTTAACGACCATATAAATTACACAAGCAAAAAAATATCAAAAAAACTTGGATTCGCCTATCGTGTAAGTAAACATTTAACTTCATCTACCAAGAAAACAATTTATAACACAATAATAAAGCCACATTTTGAGTATTGTTCCAGTATATTGTATATGTGTAATGATACCCATATATCTAAACTGCAGCTACTTCAAAATAGGTGTATGCGATTTATTTTAAAATGTAATATATATACTAATATAAAAACAATGCAATGTACACTAAACTGGTTCTCGGTAAAAGATAATATAAAGTACAAGACACTGATATTCTTATATAAACTGCACAATAATTTACTACCAACATATTTGTCATCAAATATTCAACATCGTGGGGATATTCATAATTATAACACAAGGCAAAGAAATCATATAAACATTAGTTTTTCAAACTTAATGAAAACAAAATCCTCCATATACGACAACGGAGCGGCAGAATTTAATAAATTACCTGAATTTATAAAACAAGCGAAGAATGTCTTTCTGTTTAAAAAACATTTGTATAAATTCATGAACAAATAATTCTAGTTTACTTTATGCATTAGGTTGATTGTTAAATATTAAGTTAATTATAATTAATCCACAAATATTATATCCTAAACTAAATAATGAAATGTATTCCTTTTTTGTAATATGTAGTAAATGTAAATGTATTTTTAAGTATACTACATCTGTGTTTAATAGCTGATTGTGCTAAATAAAGATTGTTATTATTATCGAAAAGCTGGCGTCCAGAACATTTTGAAACAAAAAGACCCATTTTAGACTTATATATTTGGGCACCAAAATTTCAAGATGTTCTGTTTTCAACAAAAGGTATATTTTCTGAAAGTGTGAAGCCGATCGGAACCCTTAACGTCCCTGGGCGTTAAAATGATAAAACCCGCTTTTTATCTAGTTTATTCCATTTTGTACGTTATGTACGTACTCAAATGACCCAAAACTTAACGCAGATTTCTTGGAATTTTATTTAAGAAGGTTTTGGTATTTTGTTTGTCCCGATCAGACCTCTAGAACCGGAGATATTAAAATTTACCTACAAAAACGCTGTTCAAAAAACAAAATTGTTCATAAAAAAAAATGTGATAGGCTTTGGAAGATCAAAACATATATTTATTTATTTATTGCATACACTGTTCAACAGGTAAGATACCCAATTACAGAACAGAAATAAAGGCATACAAAGCATTAATTACATAATATACAACAACATAGAAAGAAAGAAAAGTGAAGAAAAAATTTACTTAGATGTACGAACTATGAATACCTAATGATACGAAGAAAGAGAAAAAAATAACATGGGAAATGTTTAAATATAAAAACTATATATACATATATACACATATGTGATTCAAAGTAAATTAAGAAAAACAAAGACACTCACTGGTTATTTAATTTAGAACATTTTGTTTTATGTCACTAAGGCTGCAATTAAAAATATCGAAGTCGCTACATAATTTGTTAAGTACTGCAAATCGTACATAAAGGTGAATTATTTAGTACGTTGGTACGCGGCGTAGGTAAATAGAAAACTTGGTGATTACGAGAGGTTAATCTGGGAACGTGAAACTTAAACTTACTAATTATTTCGGGCGAGTCAAAATCATTGTGTAGTAATTTAAACAAAAATACTTGAGAAAAGTACGTACGCCTATCCTCAAGAATAGTCATAGAATATCTTTCAAGCAAGTTACTTTGCGGAAAACTGGATAGGCACCGTTGGATTTGAACCACAGTAATTTATGAAATTTACGTTGAACTGCCTCTAAGTTATTCTTGTGAACATCATAACTGGAACTCCAAATTAGCGATGCGTACTCAAGTTTCGATCTGACGAAGGATTGATAAAGAATTTTCAGAGTATCAGTATTAGTGAACTCTCGACTAGTACGAACGACGAATCCAAGGGCTTTGGAGGCCTCAGACACAATGGTATCGGTATGATCAGTGAAGGATAATTTACTATCAAAAGTTACGCCGAGGTCGCGAAATGTTATAGGTCTTTGAAGTATGACATTATCTAACCTGTAATCAAAAATAAAAGGTGATGTTTTTAGACAAAAGGACATTACGTTACATTTACTAGGATTCATAAATAATTTATTTATTATACACCAGGTGTTTATTTTGTCAAGGCAAGTCTGAAGTTGAAAACAGTCATCGATTTCATCAATTACTGTGAAAATTTTTAGATCGTCGGCATGTAAAAGGTGAGGCAAATTAATTTCGTTCACTATGTCATTAATAAATATGTTAAAAAACAAGGGCACCAGAATAGATCCCTGGGGAACTCCAGATGTGGCAGCAAATTCGATCGATTTGAACCCATTTAATGCAACGTACTGTCTCCTATTCATTAAATAAGATTTAAACAAAAGGAGTAAAGAATACAAGAAGCCGATTTTTTCTAATTTATTAAGTAACAACTGGTGATCAAGTCTATCAAACGCTTTGGAGAAATCGGTATATATGACATCTACCTGCCCACGTTCATTTAAGGATTCAGAAATATATTGAGTTACACAGAATAAATTTGTTGTTGTTGAACGCCCTTTCATAAATCCATGTTGATTAATAGAGATTTTGGTGTTAATTGAATGATATATTCTATCATGAAGTAATATTTCTAAGACTTTACAGAAGTTACAAATTACAGAGATTGGTCTAAAGTTCTCAATATCTCAATATACTGGTGATACCGCAGAAGGCATGAAATCATAATATTGCTGAATATGCATATCTTATCGTTTATTTGATCTTTCTTTACTTAACTGTAATCTAAGTAATCATATTTTCATACATACATTTTCTGGACTATTGCTATTGTTAACCGCAGTTAATCTTACCACGAATGAGATGTCGATATACTTCTTTTTCTAATTGTTCTATTGTTGGGAACAAAAATGCATCAATGAGAAATTGATCTGTGTACTTTGGCCCTTTGAATTTGACGTTACGTTCGTGTGAAATTCTATCAACACCAGTTGTACTCACCGTGAAGCCTTATCCCATTAGTAACCTATCCCCATATTTTATTTTGCACTATAATGTAATTTTCACAACTGCTAAAGATTCACTCCTTCGTTGTTGTTACTATAGTTTCATGTTGGTTTTATGTGAGTTTAGGAAGAGTAAAAGTGGCTGTGTAACGTTAGACGGTTACAGGCTAAAAGGTTTGCTCCGAGATCGAAATTACCTTATTTGTTAGCCACACACAGTTCGCTTAAATGTTTTAGCCGGATAGAAATACGACCTGTTATTTGTTTTGCCCCGCTGAACTTTGATACAGCCTGGCAGATTTTCATCAGAATGTTTTACATTCTTTCAAGTTATTCGTGTTTCAGAGATGGTGCTTTTTTGTGTTTTGCGGAAGTAACTCTCTCACCGACATTCTTAAACAACTGTACTTTACTCGGAATGATTTGTTGGATATTTAACGCTAAGAAATTCAGCAGTTGCAAATAATTCAACAATGTCGGTTAAAAATACGTTTGGTTCTATTATTTGCCAGATGGGAAAGTTACTCCTTACTGAAGACTCGTTTAGGAAGTGTCAAAGTATTTTAAATCATATAAAAATACAGAAAATTGAATATTACGATTTGAATTTAAATGCTGATGATTTTAGTAAAAATGGTTACCATATTACGTGTTATATATAGGGCACACTACATTAAATTTGTGTTAACATTTGAACTAATTAATGAAATCGAGCTTAACAAAGCCTAAATGGAAGAAGAAACAATGAATGTGTGTACGATTTCGAAGCCAATTCTCTGTGACCTTTAGAGTGGTAGATGCACGTCTCCGTTTTATATCTCTTCATTGTTGCTTTCACAATGTCTGTTAATTAATATTATTATTATTATTTTATAACCACAACTTGCGTTGGTAGCATGATTTCTATCAGACACGGGGCCCCTAGAGGCCAGCGTGTCCGTCAGTGGCTAACACACGGCGGATAGTGCGACATGTCGATAGTATGACAGATTTCTGTGATAGGGTGATTATTTTTTCCAAGTCTGTAAGTCCCATTTTTTCTTTTATTATTATTATTATTATATATTTCTTCATTTGCAGCTTTTAAACCCATTTTAGGAATAAAACGTATGCCGGGTCGGGAGGCAAGTAGTCATATTATTGTGATTCTTGCTCCAGCCGAGACACAATTCTATGCAGAAGAACTTAATTCCATTTCACTCGGCCATTCGGTGTGTTCTTTGTCTGCAAATGTGTAACCAATGTAGGCCCTTCCGGTAACGAGTACCTTAGGCATAGAAGGGTTGTATTATCGGCATTCAATGTTTTAATAAAATTAACGTTCCATGCAAAAGGGTAAAATAATTTTCGCCATCGAAAGCCCTGTATAAATAATAGTTTTCCTGTGCAGTCCTAGCTAGAAATTAGAGCGTAACTGGAATAGTCACGGTTTAATTATCACGACGGATCGCGATTGATCCTTTTTGTACAAAACGTGAAATCATACGATCCCGGATACAGCCTTTTGACTACCGATGAAAATTTTAATTTCGCAAATCGAGGTTATTTACGCTGAATAGAAACGCTATTGAAGAAAATTGCACAATCTATCAAGTGCTCTGTTGTAAAGAATCTTTCGATATTGATTGTGCCGCGCTCAGTCTGGATATATCCCGATTAATTATTTCCGATAGATTCGTGATAGTTCATACGTCATCAAGTCGCCATTATAGCAAAATGTAAGGTTTTATTCACTTCGTACCTGTCTTGGGAGAGCTTAAATAGTAAATTTTATATTCGTTCAGCTAAAACTGAGCCAGGGGCACGCGAGGCGTTATTCAAATTGAATTCCATGACAAGCAGCGTTACAGATCAGAAGTAGATGTTTTATTACATGAGACATAAGATGTAATTTATGTAAGAGATAAGCATTTATGTATTTGCTGACATAACCATTATCATTATTACACCAAATTTCTGTGAACATCCTTGCATAAGCTTTAGCATTTTGCAAAGAGTGTTAAATTAATTAAAGAAGCTAGAAGTTTTCTCGGACGCACGCGATGAACATGCCTCGAAATTTATATGATCGAACAGGTGGAGCTTTTATTTTTCCATTCCAAAAAATCAAATTTAAGTTTCAGCATATCAAGCTTTAAAGTATGTCTAAACGTCCATTTTCAATGTGTAAAAAACTTATTTATTTAATGCTCAGAACTCCAAAACTCCGTTTGTGTAATAGTCATTTACTATCAGTTTCCTGACGCTGGACGGTCTTTCCGTGCTCTCCGACATTACACGGAAAGAGCGCCAGCAAAATATCCACAATCACTCCCCACATCCCACGGGGTTAGTGACTGTAGATTCCAGAATCGTGTGCTCTAAGTAGACGAAGGGACCCCAAGAAGACTGCCTTCTGTATTTGGCCTGCCAACCAAACAGCAGATTTCTGACATGCCGGCACGATCTTCAGTTCTGAGAGCAGCGTAGGCTTCATACCTCCGAGTACACCGATTATTAGGACGACCATCTTGACCGAGTAGCCTGGGTACAGCACTTGGAGCTCGTATCGGAGATGACGGCATTTGCTCCGTTTTTCCTGCTCTTTCAAAGCGATGTTTGGCTCAGCAGGTGCTGAGAACTCCATCACAAACATCACCTTGTTTTGATGGTCGAGGAGGACTATATCAGGCTTGTTGGCTAGGATTAGCCTGACTGTCGGAAACGAGTAGTTCCAATAAATTCGACACCTCTCGTTTTCGACAACGGATTCGATGTCTCCGGGGACGTACGGCAGCACTGGTGTTTGGTCTACTCAGTACGAAAATTTCAAATAAACTAACATTCGTGCGCATTAAAAATACAAATTTTGCAATTTTTGTCAATATCGATTTTCTCGAAAACCATGGCATATAAAAGAAAATTATAAGAGGACTTTTTTAAGCAATTAGTCAAGCTTTCTTTTTTATAATCAGCATTTTTTTTATATCTTCAACGGTTAACGAGTTATCAGTAAAATAAGGCTTCTTTCATCGAAGGGGTAGTTTTTTTGGGGGTTTCGTGGCACCCCCAGAACTGATTTTTGTGGTTTTGTGATGTTTAATCCTCGTTCGCACTAACAGTTACGGAAGGAAAATCTCAGATAACATTTTTTGTGAGCTTCTGGTGTATTTTTTACTTTATCGACTGGAATATTTGTTCTATGCTGTCCTTGTCATCGTCCTGTTGCAAAATTAGTATTAGCTATTAATAATTTACCAGCAAATATTGATGTTTACTTTTGTTCATTTACAAAAATTTTAAATTGTATCTCTGTTAGTAATAATCTAGCTTGGCATGTTTTTACTTTTTTGTTTCTGTCTTCTGTCTTTAATTTATATCTGTATTATTTTATAATATACATTGTCAATCTTCTTCTCTATATACAATATGGCAATAAATTGTTGTAATATCAATTGAGATTCTATCCTGTAGATATTTTGAGTACATACATAAATAAATGTTGTAATCGCCCCCAGGATGAGTGGATTTGTATTAAAAATAGAACATCACTTTTCAGAAATATTTAACATACCTCAAGGCACATTTCAATACACGCAATTCAACATTTAAGCCGCCAAGATTAGCTTACGCCCAAAATACGTATCAATCAGTCACCGGGACTCTGATGTGAAGTAATTGGCCGATATTAATTACAGGAATTATTGCTATTCCAGTCGTATGACAAATTATAATTATTAGCAAAATGTTTGTCGCAAAGGGACTATCCGGAAATAAACCCATTACATCGATAGTTACCATTAATTTAACGTTAATTAATGAGCAATACAATTCGACTATAATCAATTTATGCCGCCCGGAGGTATTTAGTGTTGTGCATGCCAATCTAGAATTTGTTTAAAAAGATCAGATAGAAATTGATAAATCGTGACTGCACGCACGTGATATAGTGGCGTGCGTTCAATGTTTGTTTGCCTTTAGAGAAAAACTAGAGAAGCGCCGTTGCCTGCAACTTTCAACACTTCTTTGTAGGCTATGTTTACCGTATGGTGTTTTTCATTTGGTAAAAATCTTAATTTTTTTCGGATCCGTCAAACCGTTTTCATTTTATTAAATAAAAACGAAAAAAATTTTGTTTAAACAATTATTTGATCATGAAGCTCGCAGTTTAGGAAAATTTTTCATAAGAAAATCTTGTTCAGCGGACTTTTTTCTATAAGACTCTGTGGCTAACTCAACTGGCATAGCAAATTTTTGGGAAAAATCCCAGGCAGACTCGCCTACTATATAAATTTTTTTTTTAAACGAAATATTACACACTGTGTCTAACACATCCCGTATTGTCTATTTTCTAGTCTACCTTTCTTTTAAATTCTGATCACAGCATCGACAAATCCACTCAACGGGACGGTATCAGCTCGAGCGCGCCTAGGTAAATTCCATAAATAATCCCTACCTGTAGTCGAGTTGATAGCAAAGAATCCCTCCGGGTTTCCAGAAGTAATCTTGTATGTTATTTCTTGGTTAGGGTCCTTATCCCTGTCCGTTGCTCTTATTTGAAGGACCGTGCTGCCGGCAGGGCTCTCCTCCATGATGCTTGGATAGTAAACGGCTTCTTCACTTAATGGGACGTTATCGTTTTCATTAAGGACTTCGATGTAGACCTGCAACGAAAAATATGGTTATATACCTTGTTTTATGAGAGTCGTAAAAAATAACAGAGGGGTGAACTCAAGTATAAATAAAAATCAGGAATTTCCTGCATGCAGTCAGGATAAGACGTTTTATTTTATTTGACGAACTCAAATAAGGTGTGAATTATGTTGAAGAGATTTTTTTAGCTTTCATTTTATTTTATTTGCATTAGACTTTCTGCTGAAAAGTTCATCTCCCAAGTAACAATTGTGGTTTTAAAATAATCTATAGGTTATTCTAAAAGCATATATCCAAGACTACTTATAAACGTAAATAGTTTTAGCCCGGGAGGCAGCGGCACTTTTCGTGAATTCATTTCTATAAAGCTAGATTTTTTTCCAAAGAGAGTTTAGATAGTATCTATAATGAAAGTGCAATTCTACCAAACTGTTAGTGGTGCATAAATGAGTAACAAATTAAAGAAAAAAATAGAGATGGACAAAATTCCGTTTTTCGAATTGTCACGAATTGTCAAAAAATACGCTACGTTTGAAAAATTTACTTGCGGTCGTGTTAATCGGCGACTATTTTTAAGCGGTTTCATGAGTTCGAATCCCGCCCGGGTATACTTTTTTTTTCGTTTTCAATTTCTTGGCAGATATTTTTGATTCTATAATTGCTGTTCACTCCGTTCTATTGCATTTCTCGGAGAAGTTTTGCATTTTCCGCCGTGGAATACGTATACCAAACCAATTATAAGTGAAAAAATATATAAGAAAGGAAAATTCTAATATCGAAAACCGCTAAGTATATACAGACTGTCTATTTTACGAGGGCCGCACCAAATATCTCGCTTAATATCTATTGTAGAAGAATAAAGTTTTAGAAACAGTTATCCCATTTTTTGTGAGCTATATTTCAGTAAAAAGAAATTTGAAATCCATAGCCTACTTTATGAGATATATTACAAAAACCTGAAAAATAGGAAAACCACAAACGGTTATAGCTTCCTTATTTGAGGAGATACGAAAAAAGTTAAAGGAATGAAAGTTGACGGCAAAGACAATAAGAATAATAACGTGTAACAAAAAAATCGAAAAATGCAGTTGACTTTGACATATTCTATTGTGCAAAAATGAAAAATACATATCTCAAAGTAGGCCATGACGCCATTAATTCCGTTATTTTTTTCTCATTCCAACGATATAAAACATGTCACAGAAATTTTAACCGATAGTGTCAATATTTAATATTTTACGAATACCACAATTCATATAATTGAATCGTAACAATCAGCTGTGCCATAATAGTAAAAATTCACTTTATAATAATTATAATTCCGTAATTATTTATTACAATTTAATACAAACCAATAAATATCTCATAAATAAAAATACAAGTACAAAACGAACATCCAAAGAAAAAAACGAAAAACTATGTATAACAGTACTACCTACTACTATATTGAAAAGAAATTGTGTGTATTTATTTTTCTAACTACAAATGCTCAAATTGTGCACCATGCATTCTGACACATAAACGTGCTCTACGAGACACGTCACGCATTACATTTTGGAGCATTTCAGGAGTAATTGCCTCACATGCGTTTCGAATTCTGGTTTTGATGTCCTCAATATTTTCAGGGGCAGTTTGAAATACTTTGTCTTTAATGTAACCCCAGACGAAAAAATCCAAGGGAGTAATATCTGGTGATCGAGCTGGCCATAGAATGGGTCCATAGGTGCCTATCCAGCTATCTGGCGTAACTTGATTTAAATAATTTGTACATATTACAGCAGTGTGAGGTGGAGCACCATCTTGTTGAAAATATGAATAATTTAATCTTTCTGCCACTGTTAATTCATAAAGAAAATCTTGAAATTCGTTTTGCAGGAAATTAGGGTATCTACGAGCGGTTAATTTGCCATCATAAAAATAAGGTCCAATTACTTTAGTCCCTAAAAGACCCAACCAAACATTCGTAGAAAATCTTTCTTGAAGAGCAGTCTCTCTGCACCAATGTGTATTTTCTCGTGTCCACTTATAATGCATATTTCTATTGAAAAATCCATTATTAGAAAAATTTGATTCGTCCGACCAAAGAATTTTGCTACATATCAGCGCGTCATTCCTTTTCTTATTTAATAATCATCTACAAAATCTTACTCTCCTTGGCTTATCTCCCTCATTTAAATGTTGAACTTTCCTCATTTTGTAGCATCGAAATCCGTTTTTTTTCAATATTTTTCTTGCACTGTCTTTTTTTATGCGACAGTTTCTCTGAATTTGTCTCAAAGAGGTTTCCTCATTTTGGTTAACATAATTCATTACTCTATTCACTTTTCTTACATTATCCGCAACATGCGCTCGCCTTACTACTTTTTTTGAAAATGAACCGTGCGTTTTTAGATTTTGAACTAACTTCCTAAACATAGTTCGATTTGGCTGCGGAGCATCTGGAAATCTATCTCCGTAAACCGTGACTGCCATCTCAGCGTCAAAATTGCACTGACAATAAATGCTAATCATATCGAATTTGTTATTATTGGTGTACACCATAATTACTGATATAAAATTTGTCTTAGAACTCGACAACGCAACATACAACATACAACAGTGACAATCTGTCAAATTTATTAATAACTGTATACATTGTTTTTCACTAATTATGGCACAGCTGATTGTTTCGATTCAATTATATGAATTGTTGTATTCGTAAAATATTAAATATTGACACTATCGGTTAAAATTTCTGTGACATGTTTTATATCGTTGGAATGAGAAAAAAATAACGGAATTAATGGCGTCATGGCCTACTTTGAGATATGTATTTTTCATTTTTGCACAATAGCGTATGTCAAAGCCAACTGCATTTTTCGATTTTTTTGTTACACGTTATTATTCTTATTGTCTTTGCCGTCAACTTTCATTCCTTTAACTTTTTTCGTATCTCCTCAAATAAGGAAGCTATAACCGTTTGTGGTTTTCCTATTTTTCAGGTTTTTGTAATATATCTCATAAAGTAGGCTATGGATTTCAAATTTCTTTTTACTGAAATATAGCTCACAAAAAATGGGATAACTGTTTCTAAAACTTTATTCTTCTACAATAGATATTAATCGAGATATTTGGTGTGGCCCTCGTAAAATAGACAGTCTGTATACAACTATAAATATTACAAAAACACGTAATGCAGTAAAATTTGTCACACTTAATACATCTGAAGTGATAAAATTGCGTTGTTTTCTGTAAATTTTCGTCCAATTTCGGAGGAAAGTTTTGCTTAACATGTCGCACGTCTTCCTCGGGCAGAAGATGGAACGTTTTCTAAGTGGTAACCTTCGCGAGCACGTGGATTGCACGTTTCAATATTTTCAAGCTTAGAAATATCCAAGAAATGGCTAACCAGCTCCTCTTTGAAAGAAGTGATAGAGAGTTTCTGATTGGTGATTTTCTGGAGCATTATGTAGGCGTTGGCAAGTGCTGACCCAAATAGAAGCTCAATTGCTATTTTACTATACCATTTTATCTAGTTTCTTAATACAGTCGAGTAGTACTTTAATTTGGTCCGAAATGTCTATGAAACCTTTCCACTTATTGTAGTCAGCAATCGCAGATGGCTTTTGTACTACTTCACCTCGTTAACGAACGTAGACCATTCTTCTCCGAGAAATGCAATAGAACGGAGCGAATAGCAATTATAGAATCAAAAATATCTGCCGAAAAATTGAAAACTAAGAAAAAGTATCCCCCGGCGGGATTTGAACTCGGAAAACCACTTAAAAATAGTCGCCGATTAGCACGACAGCAAGTCAATTTTTCAAACGTAAAAACTGAATAAATACGGCGACCGGAGACTCGTTTTATGTCTCGAAGGCGAGGAGAAGGTCGTCAATGACCGTACAACGTGAATCTCGAGGTGAAAATCGAAAATTGGGGCCGGCAGGAGGTAAGGCGAATCGTCATTTTTTGACAATTCGTGACAATTCGAAAAACGAAATTTTCGTCTATTTTTTTGCAACATGTTTAATTTTTTACTCATTTATGCACCACTAAGAGTTTGGTAGAATTGCACCTTCATTATAGACACTATCTAAACTCTCTCTGGCAAAAAATCTAGCTTTACAGATATTAACGCGAAAAATCTGTCGCTGCCTCCTGGGCTATTTGGAAGGACTCTATGAAACTGATTTAAAACCTTTCTAAGGGGCCCAATCTAGAGAAGGGTCTACATGCCTCTCTTTAAAACTGCTATTAAAACTTTCAAGTTTTGATAAATTATCTAAAGCTTTACTCAGAGATTATCTGAAAAGTATTTTATAATACTCCATACTTGGGTTAGGATAATAGTTGAGTCATTTTAGCATGAAAAATCTGAAAATCTCTAAAGAAAAAGGTACAGGGTCAATTGACTTCATTTTTATTGCAGAGTTCAAAAAGACATTTAGAAAAAACAGTACCTTTTACTTTTTGGCGACAATGTTTGGTTTCATTTTTTTCCCCAATAATTGGGCAATTTTAATGGCCAATTTAATTAAATTGATTGAAAAATTTGTTATCATACACAATATGCCATAAAATTGGACTAATTTGATTACTTGGAGGTTTTTGCGCTCGCTAATCACGAACTTGAAGCCTAATTTGGGAAATTTAAAATGGCGGACTGGAAATCGGGCCATTTCCCAGAAAACATTAGAATGGATATCTTGACCTTGAAAATGTGTACTCGGGGGTACGGGTACGGGTAAACCCAAAATGGCGGACAGGAAGTAGAGTCAACTTCTAAGGAAACACTCGTATTTTTTTCGTTCTTAGACTGAAAATGGGAACTCGCTGTTTTCGTGGTCGTTGATAACGAATCCGATGTCCAATGAGAGAACATTCAAAATGTCGGACCGGAAGTAGAGCCAGATCCTCATAAAAACCTCGTATTTTTTTCTTTTCTGGGCTGAAAGTATGAAAAATACGAGCTTTTCCTGAAAAATATGCTACTTCCGGTCTGCCATTTTGAATTTACCAAATTAAGCCTCGAATTCGTAATCGGCTACCTCGAAAACCACCGAGTGCAGATTTACAAGGCCAAGATATCCATTTTCATTTTCGCTGGAAGATGGTCCGATTTCTGGTCCGCCATTTTGAATTTCCCAAATTGGACTTCAGATTCGTGATCCATGACCCCAGAAACCCTCAAGTAACCATTTTCGTCAAATTTTATGGCATATTGTGTATAATAACAAATTTTTCAATTAATTTAATTAAATTGGCCATTAAAATAGGCCAATTATTGGACAAAAATTGGAACCAAACATTTCCGCCAAAAGATAAAATATACTGTTTTTTTCTAAATGTCTCTCTGAACTCCTTGCAACAAAAATGAAGTCAGTTGACCCTGTACCTACCTTAAATTTCAGAAGTAAAATGCTAAATTGAGGAGAGTATAGGCACTATATTAAAACTTAAAGACACAAATGCCTTGAGCGGACTTTTTATATTTAATGAAGTAAAAATAAATGCAAATAATGAATTGGTGGGACTACTTGTAGTGGGCCAAAATTTTCAACGAGGCTCAGTTTACTGTAAAACATGTATTAGATAGTTCTTAAAAATTTGTGCGCTCCCTAAAAACACAATTTAAAAAAATATATAAATTATTATTTTTTTTGTGACTTAAAAAGTAAAGAGAGCTTTAGCATTTGCCCATAATATGGTTTAGTATATGTAAATTGTTTTTATAAAACATTTCTATTAGATATAAATTACATTTTTTTGTTCAATCTGGCACATTCCCAATGTGGCTGACCGTTATATTCCTCGACGGTTGGAAATAAATGGCGGATGTACGTATAACCCTATAAGCTGCGTGAATAATTCTACTTGAAACATGTTTCGTCTTAAAATGCCTGTTACATTACCAATTGCTCTTTAAGTATGTCGATTTATTATTGAAAAAGTATATTGTTACGTGTTTCCGCCCCTAGAAAACACCCTGTATGAATCCATGACTTTCAAATAATTTTAACAAGGGATAACCACTTTATTTAATAATTTACTGATTACAAAATACTTCTAAAATAACCTTTACAATGTTTATTACTTCGGATTTCTAACCTCACTTTTCGCTACCAAACTTCACTTTAATAAAAACTCCTTTCTCCGCCGTCGGTTTCGCCTCACATTGCCTCTAGATCCATCTAGAGATTTGCAATTCCAGAACAATATAACTCTAGAGCCATCTACAGGCTTCCAGAAGAGATGGCGTGTATTACTGGTTGCCTAACCATTGGTACTTAATTTCAGCTTTTAGTATCATGGGCGTATCATAGGGGTGTAATGCATAATACATATACCAAACTAATGACATCAATGAAAAAATTTATATTTTAAACAAAATATTTGTGGATTTGCTAGATGTTCATGCTCCTGTGGTAAAGAGAAAAATTATAGAAAGGCCATTCACTCCTTGGATAACGGATAACATAAGAATACTTATGAAATTAAGAGACAAAGCACGGAAAAAATATGAACAAAATAAGACTGAAGCGAACCATAACTATTATAAAGATTTACGTAATTATACAAAATCTGCCATACGTCGAGAGAAAGTAGCATTCTTTAATTCTATAAAAGATGATTCCCAAAAATTCTGGTCTACAGCAAAAAAATTAAATTTAACTAAATCACCGAATTATGATCTGCCAGCAAATTTACAAAATCCAGACTTATTAAATAATTTTTTCATTTCAATGGCAGATGCGCAATTCACTGTATGTGAAGATACTTTGAACTTTTATAAAAATAACAGGCATTTAAATATTACAGAAACTCTATCATTTAATCAAATACACGAAAATGATGTCCTCAAAATAATCAACTCAATAAAAACACATGCCAAGGGGATGGATGATCTTTCAATAATTGATATAAAATTATTTATTCCATATTGTTTACCTGCTCTTACACATATTATTAATTGCATATTGTCACAAAATAAATTTCCTACGTTGTGGAAACACGCTATAGTAAAACCAATAGCAAAAGTTAATAACCCTGCTGAAGTTACGGACCTAAGGCCAATCAGTCTTCTCTGTGCACTTTCAAAAGTGATAGAGAGGCACCTGCACAACCAAATAAATACATACTTAAATAAAAATAATCTGTTTTCAAAATTTCAATCGGGTTTCAGAAAAAATCATAGCACGTCCACCGCTTTAACATATTTATTAGATAACTTTATTACAGGATTGGATGATGGAAAATGCACATGTCTAATACTGCTAGACTTTTCAAAAGCTTTTGATACCCTAGACCATAATATGTTACTAGCAAAATTGCATTATTTTGGTTTTTCAAGTAATGCAATAGAGCTTATGTCCAGTTACCTCAGCGAAAGGAAACAATGTGTTAATATTAATAAAAATTATTCACAGTCTAAAACCCTAAACAGTGGTGTCCCTCAGGGGTCAATTTTAGGACCATTACTATTTTCTATATATGTCACCGATATGTCCAATAGTTTAAAATATTGCTCTTTACATCAATACGCAGATGATTCACAAATTTATTATTCTTTTAATGTATCAGAATTTCAAACAGCCGAAATCCTAATAAATCTGGATTTAAAGAACATTTATACATATGCATGCAATCATAATCTGAAATTAAATGGCTCAAAATCTCAATCAATTTTAATAGGTACTCCTTCAACGAGAAAATATTTCACTGCAATTGACTTTAATTTTGTGATAAATAATCAAAGCATCCCTATTGTTGATAATGCAAAAAATTTGGGAATATATATAGATTCGGCTTTAAAATTCGAAAAACATGTTGTTAATAAAGTGAAGCTCTCAAATTTTCGACTAAAGAAATTGTATAATTTAAAAAACATTTTAACTTTAGATACTAAACTTAAATTTTGCAATACGTTAATTTTAACTCTATTTGACTACGGCGATGTCGTATATGGAAACACTATGTCTTCTCTAATGAGAAATACTGTTCAAAAAGTACAGAACTCTTGTATGCGCTTTATTTATAGTATTCCATACAGAAACCATATATCACCTTATTTACGTGAATTTAAAATATTAAATATGGAATATCGTAGATTGTTGCATATGTATACTTTCATCTGGAGAATATTAAGTACAGGTGAACCAAACTATTTACGTACAAAATTGGTTACCCAAGTTCATCACCACAATACTAGATATATAGAGAATTTTTTGGTAAAACAACATAAAACCGCAATTTTTCAAAAATCATTTAGTTTTATTGCACCTCATTTATGGAATGCACTTGATAATGACGTCAAACATTTTTCTTATAATAAGTTCACAAATACTATAAAAAATATGCTGTTACTTAAACAAAATGAACAACCTCGCTATTGACTGCCTCACCTGTATGCTTCGATGGGTATATACTGCGGGAGACACCACCAGAACTTCAACAGAGGTACACCTACGTATATATTTTTCTTTATTTTCTTACAAATTTGTATAGGAACTTCAAATACTTTGTAATTTGTTAGGTAATGTAGTATTTATTTTGTATGTGTGTGTGTGGGTGTGTGTGTGTGTGTACGTGTGCAGGGCAAATGGAAGAACGGCTGTATGTGCCGAATTTGTACCTCTTTACTGTGTATTTTGTACTGGTAAATAAATGTATTATTATTATTATTATTATTATTATTATTATTATTATTATACTATCTTAAGCCTGATTGGTCTTAACATATTTTTTAAAACTTGTAGGCTTAACTTAAAACCGATTTTAAGCTATTTGAGCACCTAACACACCCGGTTTAAAACCTATAGGATTTATGGTGCTTGGATAATATAACCTAAAAAGTCAGTTTGCCGATACCCACACACAGGCACGTCATATACAAACAAAATGCCGACGAATATGTATATATCACAGTTTTAAAACTACCTATTTTAAAACATTATAGTCTGGACAAGGATAAACCAAATCCTTTTATGTTTAAGACTAATTTATTACAGATGTTTGTTTGCTTCATTAAAACTCTAGCAAACTTAGCGATTTCAAAGCATATTAGATTTATAGCCCAGCATTAACAACCACCCCAAATTAATTTCATAAAGCAATGATAAAACCACAACATTTGCTTAATTTCTATAAAACTTGATCCTCCTAACTTGAACTTAACAGCTATAAAGTTTTGTTGGAGGCTTGACAAATACCTTGATGAGTAAATCATAAGCCAATAAAGATAATTAAATTTTAATGTAAGTTCTTGAAGGCCTTTTTAAAACTTTTTTTAAGACAAAACTATCTTTAAGTGCATTTGGTATTTAATAAATCTGACATAAATCACTGGTTTATAAGGTAGCCATTATAAAACACTGATAAAACCCAAATAAATCTAGTAAGCATTTAAATTGTTACTTGGGCTGATTTTATTATACCTCGACTGTATAGAGGACGATTTTGTGGCTTAGTTGTAAAGGTAAATTGGAAGGTCAAGAACTAAGTTATAAAACGCTCTTCAGGGAATATTGTTCTTTCATCTAGAAAACAACTGAAAGTACAACGAAAGTTGTGGCAAGGAACGTTTTTTGATCAAAGCATTCAGTAGACAGTAGCATAATAATTGTTCTACTAAAGCTGGTTTAAAGAAACAAGAAATAACTGACCCAATGAGTCATTAACAATTTAACAGAAAGCAATTCTATAAAATAAGGCATCATCAGTATTCTCCTTTACCATTAAACGTTAATCGAAACTACCATTAAACTGTAATTTCGATTCACTTTAGTTTTATATGAAATAAGCTTTCTCCTTACTTTAGTGGTTTTTCTAAGACTTAATTAATTTAGAATTGCAAGTTATACATGTACCACTAAAAGTCAGAAGTCGACTCGAAAGGTCATTACATAACCGCCATTTTGAATTTTCCAATTTTCATAATTCTCTTGAGAATTTGAGGTCAGATCAGAATACTTGCTTTCGACAAGCGAATCAAATGAATAGAGGACACGTGCTTGGGACACTTGCGCCTCACGAAGTATCCCTTGACGCGGGGTGGGTCATTTGCGCCTATCTATTGACAAGAATCTTATCTCCAAAAATTGTTGAAACCTTTGGCATACGTACAAAAATTTGAATAATTTATTTTAATAACATAAGTAATTCTTTTTTTTATTCACTTGGCTCTTAACTTTTACTTTGTACACATGTTCATAAGCATATGTTTATTAAGTGGTCTTGAGGAATAGCTCAAATGTATAGAAATTCAAAAAAAATTGGTATACTTTGGAAATCATTTTGCCAAAAAAAATTGTATTGAGAATGTTAAAGTATGAATTTTATTTTTACGTGGGGGGGGGGGTCAGTTATTTTTTATGGGCATGTAAATAGTTAAAAGTGCAAAAAATCAAAAGGTAACTATATTATATTATTATATACTAATAGATATCAATAGTCATAAACAATGGAAACACAAAAGAGTATTTTATATCCCCTTTAAAACCCATTTTGATTTTTTCTTCCTAGCATGTTTGGTTTTCGAGCAATTCAATTTTTTCTATAGGCCGCCCGCTAAAAATTTGAAATAAATGAAAATTCGTGCGCATTAAAAATACAGATTTTGCAATTTTTTCAATATCGATTTTCTCGAAAACCATGGCATATACAAGAAAATTACAAGACGACTTTATTTTAGGCAATTAGTCAAGCTCTCTTTTTTATGATGAGCGATTTTTTTATATCTTCAACGGTTAACGAGTTATCAGTAAAATACCACCCCGAAGGGGTGGTATTTTGGGAGATTGCGCGGGGATTGCGCGGTACCCCCAGAACTGATTTTTGTGGTTTTGTGATGTATAATCCCTCCATTAATAGTAACTGAAGGAAAATCTCAGATAACATTTTTTGTTATGGAAATCTTTATAATTATTGGACTATTATTCACCATTATAAGTGTAAACATGCACAAACGCCTACGATTTTCCATATTTAATATATGAGAGTGGCTCCATGAAAAGTAAGACACACTGTATATTGAACAAAAACTGTAATTAAAATTCAGACTTTCCCATACAAGTTTGTTTTCTCAGTAGTGCAATAAGAAACTTTCCCTTAATTTTACTGAACCACAAATTGCACACATAGCACTATGCAGTACGGCAGTTTGTTTAGTCTTTCGTTACTTTTCCCAACTTGAATTAGGCGAGGAAATTACATCCTTTGTTGTACCTGAGATGAGGGAGGCCGGCTTTTCAACTTCATTACATCTGTAGTTACATCGAATCTAAGACCTGGAAAGTTTCGTTCTGAATATGATTAAATTTCTTATCAAAGTCTTCAATAAGGTGGACCCCTTCCCGTTTCTCAATTTTTTATTAAAAATCTAGCATTAACTTTTAATAACGTCTCCCGTGTTTTAAACTTTCAATGAACTTAGGTGTAATGAAAATTATATTTAATTCTTCAAGGCAAGATCCAAAGCGTATATATTGGGAACTTATATTGCTTTTTTATGAAAGTCAAGTTTTAATTTGTCGCCTTTATATTCTGAACTTTATTTTTAATATAAGTAATTTTGCTTAAGACAGCTCTCTTAATACGTGGATAATGTAAATGTCATAATTATGATTTTTATTCTAAATACTAAAACATATTAACATATTTTTCATAATTGTCTATAAAGTAAAAAGGACATTGAATTCACGTAGATATAGGCAACGATTTATACCAGTGTTCCTTTATTTATTTGCTTTCTTAAATCCTCTGATACAAGTTTTTTCTACACTTACGACAATTACTAGCATTTTTTAATGAAAAATCGTACCTATACGTGTACAGTGTAATAGTCGAAGAAATAAGGAGGAAGTCAGGGTCATGGGAACTGGTGGTCTTTCTATTTCCGGTCGTAAACTGGAATAGAAGTTCACTATTTCCAGTCATCAACAATATTTTTAAGTTGAAAAAGAACAATTATAAGGATTTTTGATTTTGACATTTTTTTACTTAACCTCACCCTTCTCAAGATATAAGCGTTTAAAAGAAAAAAAGTGCATTTAATTTCTATATTTTCTAAATACTAGTATTCTTGACATTAACATGAATTAAAACATGTGATCTTTAAATTTTGAGCAAGTCTCTAAACAATTTTTGACTCGACATTTTTTACCTAACCTCACCCTCCTCGAGATATAAGCTTTAAAAATTTTATATCTCGCTAAGGGTGGGGTAAGGTAAAGAATGTCAAGAGTAAAAAAATGCTTAAAATTGTCCAAAATATGAAATTCAATGGTTCTTTTTCAACAAAAAAAAATCTGTTGGGTACCGGAAACAGCAAACTTCTGTCTCAGCTTACGACCAGAAATCGAAAAAGCACCAGTTTCCATGACTCTGACTTTGTTCTATATATCTTCAGGAACATTTTGCTCCATTTCACATAAAAATCAGCTGGGGCAGAGTCTCATGTTGGGGTTAAACGCTTCATTTCCTCGACTACAGTGAATTATCAGTTCATAATTCACTGCATCCGGCCCAATCACAGATATAATTCCAAAAATCACTGTTTCACTGACCCAATGATATTTTAAATCGACTAAAGAAATCTGAAACCCTGGCTCCTAGTACATATACCAAGTCTCAATTTTCTGTACTTTTACCAGTTTTCTTTGCTCATTTTCCCTTGTTTACCTCTACTTACCTCTCACCCCTTCAACGGAATCATCTCAAAATATAGTCTAGTTCCAGATGTCATTACAATACATAAGTGTTGAAAAATGCTATAAAAAATATGAGGCTTTGGCTTCTAGTATTTACACCAAATCCAAGTTTCTGTACTCTTCACCGGAATCATCACAAAACAATCTAATTACAGATGTTGTTATAATACATATATGTATCAAATTTCAAGTGAATATTTCAATAATATTTTATCAACCCATAGTGGAGTGGGGGAGTTGAAAAATATTATAAAAAATCTAGAGCCTTAACTTCTAGTACATACACCAAATTTCAAGTTTCTGTACTCTTACCAGCTTGATTTACTTATTTTCTCCTATTTACCGCTATTTAACACCCAACTGTTCAACGGATAATTTCGAAACATAATCTAGTTCCAAATGTTATAATACATACAGGTACCACATTTCAAGTGAATATCTTAATTTCATTTTATCACCCCTTTAATAATGGAGTGGGGGTGGTGGGGTATGTAGAATATTATTTAAAAAATTGAGGCCTTGGCTTCTATCTCAAGTTTCTGTACTCTTACCAGCTTGCTTTACTCATTTTCCTATATTTACCCCTCAACCCTTCACGGGATATGTTCAAAAAACAATACCAGATCTCGTTGAAACACATTCGTGTATAGAATTTCAAGTCAATATCTTAAACCGTTCCAGAGAAAACGAGCGGGCAAAGAGTGACAGACTGACCGACAGACAGAATAATTATATTTAGTCCATGGCTGCGAAATTCCTTTTTGCATACCGAGAGAAAAATTATCGCCGAGGCCGCTAGCGGCCGAGGCAAGATAATCTCGTGGACGCTGAAAAATTTCCCGGCCATGGTATAAACACTATTTTTTGTGCAACCGGCAATTATAGTCAGTTCGATGGTGAAAATGACACCACCGTTTATGCTATATTTAATTTTAGCGGTGGCACGTCACAGCGTTTCTATGGAAATGGTATTATTCTGTCTGACAGCGATAATGATATTTCAATTTCTTGCACTTCTCCAGAGCTAAGAGGCATCGTAAATTCAGCGCTTGCTGCTTTAATGCCTGAAAAATCTAAACGGCAATTCGAAAATTGTTTCAGCGATGTACTAATTACTGATTCTGTTTAATAAAAATATCAATTTTTGGTTGTCATATTTTAGAAATGTCAATTTTGAAGCGACTTAAACGTCAATTATGTGACTTTTAGTTTTACGGCCGTTACTAAGATTTACTAAGAGTAACGGCTGTGAAAGGAAATTTCTCCAACTGTTTTGAAAATGCGAAATCTCATTTTTCGCGAATGGCTGCATAAAAATTTTGTTTGCTCAAATTTAAAATCTTGACGTTTCATAACATTCTACACTCATTTCAACTAGAATTTTTTTTTACGATTACTATACTTCCAATCAGGCGCGGATCCAGCATTTTGTTGAGTGAGGGGCGAAATTATTTAATGGGTAAAAATAAAATAAATACATTAAAATAAATTTGATTTTATATCAGGTTTTCTTATCTAAACTTTGCTTCAGGGGGGGGGGGGCGACAATCCTTCCCCCCCATTAGTCCGCGACTGCTTCCAATCCACTACGTGGATGTGGAAATAATGGGCTTGTTCCATGATATTCTCTTTATATGGCTTTTACACTTTTTCATATAGTACTCGATATTCTCATTATGCACTTAAAATTTCGTATTATTAACTTTTTCCGTTCTAGAGATATAAGAAGTTGAAATTAGCAATAGTTGCAAAAACCCAGCGCTTATTTGTGACGTAAGAAAAGTGGTTTTCTGGGACCTTTCAAATTTAATCTGAAAGGTCGAAAAACATGGAATTTTCAAACGCTGGTAACTGAATAAATACGTTGAGTGGAAGTTCGTTCTATGTCTCTACGGAAAGGAGAAAGTCGGCGATGAATTCTAATCGTAAATTGCAGGGTCAAAATCGAAGATTCGTCCCGACAGGAGCGAGAGAAAATTGCAATTTTTTGACATTTCACCAAATTGTACTCCCCTTCCGTCAAGAAGTAAGCAAAACAAACAGCACTTCGAAAACACTTATAATTATAACAACTAAGGAGCATCAAGTCTATTGAGATCATCGAGTCTATACGGATAGTGACGTAGCGCCTGGCCACGCCCCATTTTCGCGAGGTGGAGATTTGTAATAGTTTTTAAGATACTAAACGTGCGAATAAGATTCTGATTTTTTTGCAGATCCATTATTTTATACTTGCTATTACGTTACGTTATTAACGCAAAAGATTAACGATTTTTACCTAAATGACTAGATCTGCCTAATCACTCTACACTATCCTTAGCATGATACGAAATAAATTGAAAAGCCCGTAAGTTATGCGTTTGTGTATTTCCATATGCACATTTAGAAATATAAAAAGACACCATTTATCGGGCTTCCTAACGCCATTGTACTCGTTATAATGAAAGTTGCTTCGGCTTAGGGATGTGATAAAAGCTTTTCACATCAACTCGTTAGGTAAATTCTTCGGTAAATCTCACAATCACGTTTTTTCCTCGGCAGTATGATTGCCAGGGAATTTCAGTCACACTCACTCGTTTTACGTAGGCAACGCTAGCGGAGAACTAATAACGTACCATAAACAGAATGAGATAATCAAAATTATTTCCTCCACATAATATTTTTATCATTTTATTTTTTAACTGGAATTTGTTGGAAACATTCATGTTTTTACATCTATCTGGTTCACTTGTAATAACTTTCTACATGTCAAATATTAGAATTATTACCAAAGAATAGTTTATTATTATATATTAAATAAGGTGTATTGATTCTAGTTTTCTATCGATTTAACTTATTTTATGCTCTGAAATTCTTTTGCTAAAAGTTCTTTTTGTTTGTCCAATTTGCACTTAAGAAAATGCACTACATGATAGCCAATAGACTGCAGATTGGTATTTTTTCCGTTTTATTTTTTAATATATTATACAGACTATCTATTTTACAAGGGCCACACCAAATATCTCGCTTAATATCTATTGTAGAAGAATAATGTTTTAGAAACAGTTATCCCATTTTCTGTGAGCTATATTTCAGTAAAAAGAAATTTGAAATCCATAGCCTACTTTATGAGATATATTACAAAAACCTGAAAAATAGGAAAACCACAAACGGTTATAGCTTTCTTATTTGAGGAGATACGAAAAAAGTTAAAGGAATGAAAGTTGACAGCAAAGACAATAAGAATAATAACGTGTAACAAAAAAATCGAAAAATGCAGTTGGCTTTGACATACGCTATTGTGCAAAAATGAAAAATACATATCTCAAAGTAGGCCATGACGCCATTAATTCCGTTATTTTTTTCTCATTCCAACGAGATAAAACATGTCACAGAAATTTTAACCGATAGTGTCAATATTTAATATTTTACGAATACCACAATTTTTACCTGGGGGTTTCATCCGCTTCAAGTAGCTGCTTTTCTTTAGAACTGTTTCTCTGCATAAATAAATACTAAATCTTGAGTTGAGTTATTCTATTCTTTTTACGTATACACTTTATGAAGTAAATGCTAAGAAAAAGGGTGACATAATTCCAGATTGCATTATGCTCCTATCTTTTATGGTTTTACTGATGTAACTGATGGGGTTTTTAATGTTTCTTTATGCTCTTTCATTAATATTTCCTAGGTCTATTCACACTAATTATAATATCTGTACTCAACATCATCCTCTTTCTACATCGACAAAAATTTGATTAATATTAACGGGTCAGCTAGAAGCGTAAAAACAGCTTGTTAAACACCGCCCTCATAATTTTTACGTAGAGCTCATACATTTCTAAGGTGAAGGTGGAAGGTTAACAGTAGCTTTGGCCCACATAAATCATTTTGAGTTTTATATTGTTTGCGAGGTGGTTTACACTGTTTGTCGAGGTTTATTATTAGCTCTTGAACCCTTTTACACTTTGGATAGGCTGGAACCCTATTTAATTACCCTTTTGGGATACTAATTTAGGATCTTTATCAGGAATCAATAATTTTATAGTTTAACTGATTTTTTACACACTAGTGTGATTCTGCTAAAACGCTAAATTAAAATTAGTTCTATTTTAAATGTCTGAAGGAGTAACATTTTCTCTTCTCTAGTTAACAGACAATGACAGATGATGATGATAAATTTAAAAATCTGTCAAGATATTTACATAAAACTTTTCTGTTGATTATAAAGATTTCCATAACAAAAAATGTTAGCTGAGACTTTTCATCAGTAACTGTTAGTGAAGGGATTATACATCACAAAATCAGTTCTGGGGGTACCATATCTTAAAACGACGACCTTTTCTGACCTTGGCTGCATTTGAACATTTGTTCAGGAGGTTAAAAAGAACATGTTTGCATGGGTTAGATTAAATTTGAGCTGAGGCAGAACTTTTTTTTGTGTGCACATTTTCTCAGGAACGATTTAAGATGTTCACTTGGTGTACATAATAGAAGCTAAGGCTTCAACTTTTTTAAATATTCCTTACTGTAATGTCAAGAGTAGAGACAGTTTATAAAGAATTTGATCATCCACATTCAATTTGAGGTGTGAATTAATTATAATATATTTTTCATACGTGAACTTATTTGCATACGAAATTACATAAACTTTTACATTTATTTCGAAAATGGCGTAATTATTGACATACACATATGAGCTGTTCCAAAGTAAATCTCACGTGGAAAGCATAAGCCCAAGTTAAGCACACACCAGCATAATTAATTACCGTATATAAATATAAATATTTAATAGCCTTAAGGTACAAATAAGGGCCCTGAATAATTATCTAACATAATTCCAAACCGCTGACTTAATAAATTCAAGCTAAACCCGCAATTTATATCATCACATGTTAATGAAGCATGTGACTTTTGCCTTACACACGGAGATAAGGGTGTAATAAAGAGGGAGCAGGCCGGGCAAGGGGGATCCAGTTTGTGTTACAGGGATCCGGTGGAGACTATCCGGGGATAAAGTCACGAATGGTTGACACGTAAGGTGTGGGCCGATGTGTGTGTTAGTTAAAAGGCATTCCGAGGTGCGCCGCCCTGTCCCCATGGAATTCGTTTAACTATAGAAGGCTTAATAATTATCAAAGTTTGTAGTGCTTTGCATAGTTAAAATTCAGCCGGTGGTAAAATTTTATCACTCGAATGAACAGGCTTTTTATGCTTCCGACGTTGTCGCTCACTCTTAGAACACTTCGTTGCATATTACTAATTCATAGGCTATTCGAAGCTAGATGAATATTTTATTGTCGACAGGTAATATGTTCTAAATTTTTGCTACAAACTATCTCATATTTATTTATTATGCAGCAAAGGGTACGGGTTTGGCCTTGACGACCTATCATGGCGGCCAGCATGGGAGTGTCAATATACCGAACTATGTAATCAAAGGATGTAAAGACATACTAGCCGAACCCTTACAAATAATATTATTATTCTTTATATCAACAGTAAAATTTTAAATAAAACAAATTACCTTTTAGCCGAGCAGATCTGGGTTTTGAAAAGTGACTGCTCCGAATGATTTTTTTTTTGCCAACTTATAAAGTTAGGTCCCCTCCATCATTTCGACAAGTTTTTACAGGGCTGAGTCGTTTTACAGAGCGGGAGAGAGTTAGCGCCCCCTGCGACTCAACTGATGCTCGCCCGTTTTCGTTCTGTTTTTCCTCTTGTAACTCGCGCGGGCGGACAATGTATGAACATCGGGTACTTATAAAATGGAAAAGTCGAAAAAAAGACTTTCCTCAAAATTTTCATCCCGGCCGGAACCCCCCACCCCTCTCCATTCTCCCGCTATAACGCAAAAACTTTGCCGGCCTGTATCTCCCTTTCTAATCATCCGATCACGATCTTGCCGGGCTTAAACTGAAGACAAAAAAATCGGTAAAGGAATTTACACGGAACTTCCCTCTTTATTTGTGCGCGGGTCACTCTAAATAATTAATAATTACGAAATGACATTGAAAATACTAAATAACAGGTGCCAAATATGGAAGGCTTGTGCAAATACCTTAACAAATGTCCACCATGAATTATTTCTTGGGATGACCACCCTGTATATTTTTCAATAAAAGTATAATAGCATATGTCAAATGTTATTGCCATCTGATACATTTTCAATTCCACATTCACGTAGTGGAGTGGAAGTATAATGGTGGTTAAAAAACTTCATTTTTTTTTGAAATTTTTCAAAAATGTTGGTTAAAAATTTTCAAAATCTTTTTTCTTCTGAAACAGGTTTAGAATGTCATGAAACGTAAAAAAATTAAATTTCAGCAAAAAAAAATTTTCCATCTAATTATTCTAGTGGTAAAATTATTTTCCAAAATTGTAAAAAAATGATTCAATTTTTTTTTCCGAAATAAGTTTGGAATGTCATGAAACGTGGGAATTTTAAATTTAAGCAAAAACAAATTTTTCATCTATTCTATAGATAGTGAAATAGATTTAAGATTTTTTCAATTTTTTTAAAATTTGTTTGAATAGGTTTAGAATGCCATGGAAACGTGGAAATTTTAAATTTGAACAAAGGAAGAAAAATTCAGTTTTTTGAAATTTTTCAAAAATGGTTAAAAAAATTTCAAAATTGTTTTCTTCTGAATTAGGTTTAGAATGTCACGAAATGTGTACATTTTAAATTTGAGCAAAAAAAAAAAATTTCCATTTATTCTAGTGGTAATTTTTTTTCCAAAGTGGTAAACAAATGTTACAAATTTTTTTCTTCCTAAATAGGTTTGGAATGTCATGAAGCGTGAAAATTTTAAATTTGAGCAAAAAAGAATAATTTCATCTATTCTATAGTAAGTACTAATTTAAAAAAAAAAATAAATTTTTCAGAAAAATTTTTAACTTTTTTTAATACGATTATAGTACCATGGAAACGTGGCAATTTTAAATTTGAACAAGGAAAAAACTCCATCTATTTTAGTGGTAAAAAATTTTTCAAAAATGTTGGTAAAAAAAATTTTCAAAAAATTTTTTTTTTTAAATAGGTTTAGAATGGCCATGAAACGTGGAAATTTTAAATTTGAAGAAAAAAATTTTTTTTCATCTATTTTAGTGGTAAAAATTTTTTCAAAAATGTTGGTGAAAAAAATTTTCAAATTTTTTTTTCTGAAATAAGTTTAGCGTGTCATGAAACGTGGAAATTTTAAATTTGAGCAAAAAAAAATGTTTTCACTATTTATTCCGTTTAGACGGTCCACCCTGTATATTTTCCAGTGAAAGTTTTACCATTTCTTCGCTGACAGTAGGGTCAACTACCTACCAAATTTGACTGCTCTCCGTGAAGTAGTTTTTTAGTAAATGCACCGACAGACAGACAGACAGACAGACAGACAGACTGACGGAATTGAAAAACCTATATTTTCGTAATCTACGTGTTCTGAAACGTCAGAATCCGAAAAAATCTCGGAGGGTGATTTTTTCTCGAATACAATACTTCCCTTCGGTATGCGGGGGAAGTAAAAATGATACTAATTGGTGGAAAAATTATTTCCCCCACCCCATTCCTTCATGCCAAAAAAGACGTGCAAAAAATCGGCAATTTTTTATTATGCGCGTCAGGCGTTTATTTCAAAAAAAAAATCCATCTTTTAACAAATAAAAAAATACGGAAATTGGTCCCGGCCAGATTGCTGTAGATGTAATAATAAGAAAGTTATCAGCGTCTTGATAATGTTGGTTTTCCCCCCATATCTCCCCTCCTAATTGTCACACCACCCCCATCCCCCGGCCTTATCAACGGTTCATTTCAGAAAAAATTGAGGCCCCAACTCCACTGCCTCTCGAGAAATAATTAATTTAATTTTTCGTTTTTTCGCAACTTCAATCGCGATATCTCGCGAACTAATTATGCGATCGGTTTCGGGTTGGAACGACCTTATGTGTTTTGTCAAGCTCTTCACTTTTGGTAAGTACGATTTTCTTGTGAGACTAACACCTACGGAGATATGTCGGAAAAACTGCTTTCCATGCTTTTAATGGGCCGTTTCCCCAACCCCCCTCCGACTCCGCCCTGTAAAAACTTGTCTGGATGATGGAGAGGACTTAACTTTATAAGTTGGCAAAAACAATTTTTTCATTCGGAGCAGTCACTTTTCAACTCTGTTTTTTCTCCAGATCTGCCTCACTATTTACTAATAAATAAATATTAACATCTGCCTTAGTTAAAAAATGATTAATTTGCTCTCGAGTTAAAACCACAGACTTGTTAGCTTGATGCCTAAGTGAAAGTTTTTTTAAATACGGAACCAATTTTGGAAACGTCCTTATATCAACGTTCTCCTTGACATTAAGAGTTGACTTCAACATCGAATATATTGACCACAATGTGGACGACTTAACTACTTTCGATCTTTCCGCAAGATATGCCAGTAAAACATTTTCCGATGATTTTTCCACGTTTTCTTGCAAACACCATGTTTTAAATTATTTGTACTACCGTCTGGATTCTTCTGGTAGAAGATTCAGTGTAACAACGTTGGCTGCATCTGACATTTCTGGTGGGGTACAAGATGAATCATCACTTTCGAGATTCTCCATTATTACCTTATAAATGTATTATTTTGCTTTAAAAAACTCACAATATTGAATCTCTAGAATTTCATTTTTAATCGGTAACATAGAGACGGTTAGAAATTTCTTGCTAAATACCTGTGTATTTATCATTGTTTAAAATTGGTTATTACCTAAGCAACTTTAAAGCACTAAAGGCCCGATTTTGCATGCTTTTTACTTTCATAAACAGATATTATAGTTCAGGTATGATAAAAAATAACTTTTTTTTTACAACTAGGCAAAATTTTTATATGAAACCTAATGGCTTGAAATGCTTAAACTTTCGAATAAATATACTTTAAGATTTGAGCACATACTGAAAAGGCCCTTTGTACTTTGGCTCCTGTACTAATATAGTCGCATTGACCTCTCATCTTGACACCGACATAACATCAGAGTTGTAATGTCAGTTTAACAGATAGTTTCAATATTTTTTTTAATGGCAAAATGGCATATTTTATTGTACTTACCACAAATGTCTACAAATAAAGAGTGACTACAGAAATTGAACGCAAAAATTTCTACAAAATCGTACTAGTAAAAAAGTGTAAATGTCTGATGCACACTTGTATATCACGTCACTGTCAAAACTATATTAAAAAATGAAAAAAGCATCAAAATTAAATGTGCCCGATAATTAAAAATGAAATGGCCAATCCGTTTTGGGTCAATCCCTGTGATATTCAAGAAGAGGTTGGCGAAAATCGTGAAAAGGTGATTAACCCGGAAGAAGCAAATTTAAATGAACTAGTAACTGCCATTATTAACCAAACTAACATCGCTTTAACTAAAGCTAACGAAATAAAAAGAAAATTCGCAACAACAATATTTCAAATGGATTATGACAAAGTTGATGATCTATTTAAGGACCAAACTCTGGACTGGTTGCCTAAAATAGACGACTTTCCAAAACTGTGTGGTAGGGGGTGCTCACCAAAACTAAAGCAATCATTTTTAACGCTCTTACCACGAATTTACACCAGCTTTCAAAAATTTGCAGCTGGCATGGAGCTAATTTTTGAGAACGAAGATTACAAAGAATTCAAGGACACTAAATACTGCCTCAAACTAGTACTTTGTGAGATTTATACGGCTATACGGGAGATAAATCTAAAATTACCAGTGGATATTTCTAGGGATGTTGTCCCAGTGGAATATCGTAACAGTAATAATCTCACCGAATCGAAGATAAGAGATTGGGTCATTTTTAGAGATTATATCGCTGTCTTAGAATATACCGTAAAAGCATTCGGCAAGATTTTGACAGGATTGCAACGCTAAATTGAACTTTATCATGTATATACAAAGGCATGTTTATAGTAAACCAATATATAGATTCGTTATGCTAAAATATGAGTTTCTTTGAGGTCCAGTTATATATAGTTCACTACATATTTAACGCACATAAAAAACCTCAAAGATTTGCCCCTAGATGGGACAGCGGGGCATGTTCTATTTTTGTAGCAAATGGTAAATCATAAATATAATGTATTACTTAATAGCCTAAGAGCTGGGCAGCCACTTCGACTAACGTGCGAGGTAAAAAGCTACAATTACAATACTTAATTTAATAAGAAAATTAATATCTGGCAGGGTTGGCGCGGTTGCAAAAGTACGCCGTAAAAGTGAATTATTTATTATTTGTTTGGTTATAGTAATGAAAGATATTCTTTATAGGATGTTGCAAACAGCGGGAAAAAACTATCTGATAACTAAAAGAAAAACTATATCTTAAAATTATTCATGAAAATCCTAAAATAATTTTTGACATTTACCATCAAAAGTTACGCCGAGTTCGCGAAATGTTATAAGTCTTTGAAGTATGATATCATCTAACCTGTAAGCAAAAATAATAGGTGATGTTTTTAAAGAAAAGGACTTACGTTACATTTACTAGGATTCATGAATAATTTATTTACTAAGCACCAGGCGTTTATTTTATCAAGGCAAGTTTGAAGTTGAAAGCAATCATCGATTACATCAATTACTGTGAACATTTTTAGGTCGTCAACGTATAAAAGGTGAAGCCACTATGTCGTTAATAAATATGTTAAAAAACAAGGGCCCCAGAATATATCCCTGGGGAACTCCAGATGTGGCAGTAAATTCGATCGATTTGAACCCATTTAGTGCAACGTACTGACTCCTATTCATTAAATAACATTTAAACAAAAGGATCAAAGAATATGAGAAGCCGATTTTTTCTAATTTATTAAGTAACAACGGGTGATCAAGTCTATCAAACGCTTTGGAGAAATCGGTATATACGACATCGGTCTGACCAAGTTCATCGAAGGATTCGGAAATACATTGAGTTACACAGAATAAATTTGTTGTTGTTGAACGCGCTTTAATAAATCCATGTTGGTTAATAGAGATTTAGATTGGCCTAAAGTTTTCAATTTCTAGTTTGTTTCCCTTTTTGAAGATGGAATATTTCCACAGGTCAGGAAATAGGCAGTTTTTTACGATTAAGTTAAAAATTAAAGTTAGAGGATGCGTAAAGATGATAGCGCAATCCTTTAATAAAAAGGCTGGAACGGAATCAGGACCGGTCGTCATTTTGGGCTTAATTCGTTTTAGAGCCCGAATAACCTCATCTTCACTGAAGGAATTTATGCTAACAATAGGGTTATTGTTCGGAAAATCGGCCTCAATATGATGTTCCCCGATATTCAATGAGGGCTCATTATAAGATTGACCGAAATAGTTGGCAAATGCATTTAGTATATCAGAAGGATTAGTTTAGCAAAAATCCCTCAAAGTACATCTCTTCAGATACACTGGCCGACCCTTCTTTACTGTTAATGAAAGCCCAAAATTTATTGGGATCATTTTTTATATTATCTTCTGTTCTATACGAAGTTTCTATAGGCTAAATTGTTATCATATTTTATTTCCCGCCTGATATTTTGGAGGTTATTGTGTGAGTGGATCACCGTTTCTTGCATACTGTCTTCTAAGATGTTTTTTAAGGCTAATTTTTGTATGATACTGCTATTAAATCGGGGAGGAAACCTGCTGCTACGAGAAGTCGATTTCTTTGGTACACAAGATTCAAATACAGAGTCAAGTTTGTTATAACAATGCATGCACCACTGAAGTCGTTAAAAGAAGAGAAGAAGGACCAGTTTATGTTAAGAAGGTTCTCATACAATTTATAATGCATTAATTATTTATTTATAATAAACAATGTTAGTTTAATGAACAACTCCATAAATGATTTAATAAAAGTAAATAAATATCATTTAACCTACGGCTATGCAACCGGTAATATTAAGAATGAACCAAGAGCTTATAAGGGAGCTGTAATGGTGAGCCAGGTAACTAATCGACTACTTTTGTTTGAGGTGAGCGCATAAAAAAAATCTGGTAAACTATATTCGTATATGGACATCGTTTGCAATATTCAAGTACGCGGTTTCGGGTGTTATTCTACCACAAACAGGCTTTGTAATGACTTATTCTGGTAGCAACGCTTTAGAATGAATTTTTAAATTGACAATAGAAATACTACAACTGGACTATTGATGCAAGTATTACTGGCAAAATTTATATTATTTCTATACATATTTTTTATTTATTATATTTCAACGGATATCAGCAGTTTGTTATTCCCTTGGAGTAAACAGAAATGTTTCTTAAATTGGAAATTACCACGTCTCATGAATCAAAAAGTTTCCATTCAACTGTCAGCACAGATTTCGGATCATATATTAAAACGGAATTCCAAGGAAAAGCTGAAAATATTATATAAAACTTTTAATGGGTCGGGTTTAAGTGAGTGGGGGTGTTGTTAAGAGAGTTGTTAAAAAGAGAAATGTTTATTAACTTTTTCTACACCTATTTAAATTATATGATAATTATTAGCATTCTTTGGGTGAAAAATCGTACCTATAAATCACTGTAGTCAATTATCGATTCATAACTCACTGCATTCGGCCAATCACAAATACAAATTCAAAAATCACTGTTTTAACCCAGTTATCAGAGACAAATTGATAAAAACCGGACACTAAATGTTATATGGCTGAAATTTTCAGAATATGTATTTCTGTTGGTGTAAATACGGTAAAAAAAAATTTACAGTTGTAAGGTGCCGGCGACCACTAAAAAAATCGAAAATATTGGCCGAAATTTCGTTTTTGGCCAATAGCTCGAAAAATAAAAAAGTATATAAAAAAACTAATAGTAAGTACTAGGCGGTAGAGGAGGAAATTTCATATAAAAAACGCATAAGATTTTTTTTGTACGATAAAAATGCAGGGCTCTAGATTCAGGCGCGGATCCAGCATTTTGTTGAGGGAGGGGCGACAAATATTTAATGGGTAAAAATAAAATAAATGCATTAAAATAAATTTATTTTTATATCAGGTTTTCTTATCTGAACTTTGCCCCAGGGCGGGGTGTGGGGGGGGGGTCGACACTCCCTTCGTCCCCCCCTTGAATCCGCGCCTGTCTAGATTTTTTTGTATAACGCACGAGAATGGAACGTGACGACACATAAGTACGGCTCGAGAAGCGTGCGCGGTCTCGGACGTGCTACACTAAATTTGTTGTAACTTTTGAACTAATTAATGAAATTGAGCTCAACAAAGCTTAAATGATACGAGAAACATGTGGCTATTAAATTATCATATTTTCGAATATAAAAATGAATGTATGTAGGAATAGTAGGTACATATACAGGGTGATTCGTGAGGAGAGGGTCGTACTTTACCAAAAGATTGAGGTGATCTTAAATCCCCAAACGGTAAAGGCTGAAGCGGCCCCGTTTTCGAAATACAGGGTGTTTTATATTTTTTGGAAGAATATTCTCTTCGCCATATATCTGTAATGCGTAAGCGGAATCCAATGAAATTTTGTATTTTGATTACAGTAGTCATTCACCATCTAATGCCTGGGATATTAATAAAATATCAGGGCCGGACCCAGAATAAAAAATATTTTTAAGTTATTGCTAGAAAATAACACTCTGTATACTGTTTATAAAATATTTGACTTTAAAATATTAATTTACACCTAGAAAGATATAACATCCCATAAAAAAATCTTTTCGCACCATTTCATTGTTTAAATAAAAAAATTAAATTGTTGAGGGTTCAATTTTTTTTTCTTTAAGTGAGAAATTGAGAGAAAAAAGTCACTCTAGGGATTAACTCCATATTATTTTTTTTGTTCCCTATCTGCACTACCAAAAGGTAGTTCTCCAAACTCTGGTTTCAGCAATATTTAATTCATTGCAAGAGTAATTAATTGTTACAATCATCTAGTCTTGCCATTACATTTGTTTTAAAAGTTATGGCTACGTACTTTTTAATAATCAAGTAGGTACCTGTCAAAAATCAGTCATATTGTAATTAAGAAGTGTCACGTCACCACTGTTGCTCTTACTGGTTACAATATTGTCTTGTAATAATTCTAAATCATGCCGTTTACATACACGAGTAGAGAATACGCAAATATGGTTTTTGTCTATGGATATTGCAATGGCAATGCAAAAGCTGCTGAAAGGGAATACAGACGCCGGTTTGAAAATGAACGTGTACCAGATTATAAAACATTTTATAGAGTGTTTAGACATCTTTCTGAAACTGGAACCGTTCCCTCAATCATGAAAATAGAACGTCCTGTTAGGCAGACCCGGCAAGAAAAAGATTTGATTTTAAATATGGTTGACCAGAACCCAAAAATCAGCACAAGAAGAATTGGTCAACAATTAAATATTCCTCAAACCAGAGTTTGGAGAACTATTAAAGGCGAACAAATGCATCCTTATCATATCCAAATTGTCCAACGATTGGTGCCACGTGATGAAGTATTTCAGTTAACTTTTTGCCGCTGGGTTTTATCCCATAGACGAACTATTAAGAGTATTGTTTACCGATGAATCTCAATTTACACGTGATCGTATAAATAATACTCGAAATTTTCATATTTGGAGTCACGAGAATCCCCGTGCAATAATCCAAAAGAATTCCCAACATAGATTTTCTGTAAATGTGTGGTGTGGGATGTTCAATAATAATCTCATAGATCCTCATATTTTTGAAGGTCGCTTAAATGGTGACAATTATTTAGATTTTTTTACAACATACCCTGCCAAATTTATTAAATAATGTAAACACAAGAGGAATGTGGTTTCAATATGATGGGGTTACGTCGCATTTCTCGATACGAGTCAGAAACTATTTGACTGAACAATATCCAAATATTGATTGGTCGGGGTGGTCCCGTTGCATGGCCTCCGAGATCACCAGATCTCACACCCCTTGACTATTTTTTGTGGGGTTATTTAAAAACTGAAGCATATAAAGAAGAAATAAATACCAGAGAGCAGCTGATTGTAAGAATTGAGCATTTTTGCAATGAAATTAAAAACAATTTAGAGATTGTTAGAAAAAGCGTAAATGAAATGACAAATCGATCAAGAAAATGTATTGAATTTGGCGGTGGGCACTTTGAAAATAGACTGTGATTCAAAATAATTTAATTGGATTTAGTAAGTTGGACTGATTTCTTATGTTCTAGTTAAATTGTTAATTTTTATTATTTATTATTTTGTTAAGTTTATTAATTACACATTCATTACAAAATATTTTTTTTATTTCACCAGGTATATGTAATGAATTTTTATTCTACCTATTTGCACTACCTTTTACTGGTGCAGATAGGGAACAAAAAAAATAATATGTAGTTAATCCCTAGAGTGACTTTTTTCTCTCAATTTCTCATTAAAAAAAAAATTTGAACCCTCAACAATTTAATTTTTTTATTTAAACAATGAAATGGTGCCAAAATATTTTTTTATGGGATATATCTTTCTAAGTGTAAATTAATATTTTAATGTCAAATATTTTATAAACAGTATACAGTATAGAGTGTTATATTCTAGGAATAATTTAAAAATATTTTTATTCTGCGTCCGGCCCTGATATTTTATTAATATCCCAGGCATTAGATGGTGAATGACTACTGTAATCAAAATACAAAATTTCATTGGATTCCGCTTACGCATTACAGATATATGGTGAAAAGAATATTCTTCCAAAAAATATAAAACACCCTGTATTTCGAAAACGGGGCCGCTATAGCTATTACTGTTTAGGGATTTAAGATCGCCTCAATGTTTTCTATCTTTTGGTAAAGCACGACCCTCTCCTCACGAATCACCCTGTATGAAGTCGGAACATAAAGAGATTTCCGATGAAAGGTAAAAGCTCTACCATTTCTACAATTTTTAAGATAAAAATTTGAAACTTTCACATATTACTCTTGAAGTAATGTATAAAAGGATCTGATGAGTGAAAAAAATCTCAAACATTTATGTACACTTCCAAAATTTCAAAATCTTGAGAAAATGATAAAATTTGATATGTATCTAACTTTAATCACCTATTACTCTGGTTTAAATCGCGTTATTAGATTTCTGTAGGTGCGATTTTTAAAGCTTGAAATGTGTACTTTAAGATGTTTTAAGGGGATTTACCTTAAAAATTTAATTAACCTTCTTTATTTTACGAAAATAAAAGAAATTTTTTTCTTTGCTCCAAAATTCGTGAAACTAGGGGTAAAATAAATGTTAATAACTTTTATTACAAAACTTATTTGGCGTACCTATCCATCGGATCTTTTTATTCATTACTTCAAGAGTAATATGTGAAAGTTTCAGATTTTTTAATGCCTTAAAACCCCTGACGACTGGGCTATTTCACTAATCCAATGATGTTTTAAACCCACTGCGATCAACCCTTGCTGCAGTGACAACTAAGTGTATCGCCATATTGTTTGTTTACGTTTGCCACTTGCGATTATGGCCATTACCATTATTCACTCAGAACTATATTAGTAATTAAAACTTTTTGAATTAAAAAAATTATAACGTTCTTAAAACTTATGCAAAGACGTTGGAAACTATGATGTTTGTTAAGTTACCTATCTTTTAATCCAGATAGAAGTTATTGAAAAGAAGAACTCTCCTTCCCCATGCGATAAAAAATTACCTTTAATTACAAAAGAAATACCGTTGCGAATTCAATTCTACACGTAATGAAACTCCACTATCGGAACCAATAAGTTTTTAATCAATAGAGGATAAAACATTGCCTTCTACCAAATAATTAATTCTCATGGCTACGTGTAAGAATCGAAAATACTTTTCAGCGCGATAGACATCTGAAGAAAAGAATTTTATAAAAGAATGGGATGGGAGAAGACTCCTTATCAAACGACAATGAATAACCGAGCAAAACGAGGTTTCTGTTGAAACTATAAATTTCGCTCTGTGTAACGACATTGGAATTTGATAAAAGTAAAATAGGGATTTCCAGATAGAGGGCCGATTATTCCGGGAAGTTCGGGTTTAATATAATTATTTCGTCTACGTGATAATTGTGTGACAAGGGTGCAGAAGGTTATTAGTCTTTTAAAATTCTTGGTGTAAAATAGTGAGTCCTTTTTCGACTCTTCCACTTTTAAGCTTCGATATAAATAACGAAATGCTCGGTCTCGGTGCGGATGCGACACGCAGCCAAAAATTTCTGCATTAGAGATTTTGTCAATATGTATAAATATTGTGAATGAGATGGCTAGGTACTAATCAGAGCAGACTGTCGTTTCATCCCATTTTTTGCCATAATATAATACCCCCCCCTGGCATTAACGAGCCGGGGATTAGGTAAAACGATGGGACAAAACGACAGTGACCAGTATGTTTACAGCTTTTTCTGCTCTATCCTCGTCTAGTGTCCTAATACGCTCTGTGTTGTTCTCGCTCAGGGTTGCGACGATTTAAATCAATTTGATTTAAAGAGACTGATTTTTTAAATTTAAATAGTGATTTAAATCAAGTTGTGTAAATCCAATAATCTAAGTATTGTCTAAATGTTCTTTGTGGCATTATCTTAATTTTTTCCTTCTTCAATTCTTCGGAATTTCCTGCCACATGTATGTTTTCTTTTTAAGCGGTGCTAGGGGAGTCTACAAAATATATCACAATTAACCAGTATGTTACTGGTAAAAAACCTCTACGCCTGTGACGTTTACGTCAAAGGATCAGTTAAAGGTTGTTTTTTTAAAAAAATAAACAACACAAATAAGTATAAAAACTTGAAATTAAATATTTCGCCGACGTTTCGGAAATCTAATCTGTTTCCTTTTTCAAGGCTTTTTTGAAAAATCTTTTTTGCTGTGTATCACAAATACACAGCTCTAAGAATGATTGTTATATTCAATATCCATAGATACTTACTATTTACATAGAACTCTTGATATAGTTAACAGTTTTTTAGTTTTTATACAATGTTAAGTTTGTGAAGTTCTTCTTTTAACATTGGCAGCCAAGTTGTACAGACATCTACGGAACAATTCGACACGCAATTATCCTCATTCAATAATATTATCGCGGATTCTTTAATTTTTCTTTTTTGCTATCTGCCTCTTTTGTTAAAATTTTTGCCGAGTCCCAATTTATTCTATGTCCGTTCTCCCACGCGTGTTCGCAGATCTTGGACCTCTGAATTTCATTTTTTCTGATATAATTTTGATGTTCGCCCAATCTTACACTAAAAGGTCTGGATGACTCACCCACGTATTGTTTGTTGCACTCACACGGAATACTATAAATGCTTTTTTGAATTTTGCTCGTGGTTTATCGGTTTCGTCTTTGTCAGAATAGATCTTAAAGTGTTGCTTGTTTGAAATACCGTCCTAATATCAAATCTATCACCGATGCGGTGCAACTTTTCGGATAATCCGCATACATTACGAATTAACGCTGTGTAACGTTTTTCAGGTTTTTGTCGTACCTGATTGTTATTTTCAATATTTATGAAGGTTTTATCGACAAAACCCCCAGGGCATTGGTTATTAATAAGAACTTCCTTTATAAACCGCTTCTCATTGTTTAGTATTTCATCATTAGAAGAAATGATTTTGGCCCTATCATACAAACATTTTACAACACCCCTCTTAACGTGCATCGACTGATTTGAGTTGAAATTTAAATATCTGTTGGTATGTGTTGGTTTTCTATAAACACTTGTTTCAATTGTACCATTTACTCTTTTAATTAAAACATCTAAAAATGGTAATTCATTTCTAGTTTCCTTTTCTAAAGTGAATTTAATAGAAGGTTCTTTATTATTTAAATGATCCAAAACACTATCTAGTAACTCAATACCATGAGGCCAGATTGCAAAGATATCATCTACGTATCTCCACCAGATAACCGGTTTGTATGCACAATTTTGAACATGCCTACTCAAAATCCTCCATAAATATATTGCTTAAAATCGAAGACAATGGAGAACCCATTGCCATACCGAAATCCTGCTGATAGAAATCATTTTCTAATTGAAAATAAGTTGTTTTTATACACATAGTTAAAAATTTCATTATGGTACACTCAATTTAGTTCTCGCTTCCAAATTATTTTCATTTAACAATTTGTCTTTGATTATTTTTAAAGTTTTGTCTACTGGGACGTTAGTGAACAGACTAACTACGTCAAAACAACTAACTATCAGATGTGTATTATGAATATTGTTTTCATAAACTTTTTCGATAAAATATTTACTATTTTTTATATACGAGTCAGTATTTCCAGATAATGGATTAATAATTTTAAGCATGAATTTTGCCAAATTGTGGCATGGCGAATTAATGGAACTAACAATTGGTCTTAATGGGACATTCTGTTTATGTATTTTTGGTAAGCCATAAAAATGAGGAGGCTTGCTATAATGCGGTGTAAGCTTCCGTCGTTCAAAGTCATTAAATTCATTTCTGTATTTAAATAAAGTTCTATAAATTTTGCCCTCAATTGATTTTGAAAAAGGAAACAGATTAGATTTCCGAAACGTCGGCGAAATATTTAATTTCAAGTTTTTATACTTATTTGTGTTGTTTATTAAAAAAAAAAAAAAACCTTTAACTGATCCTTTGACGTAAACATCACAGGCGTAGAGGTTTTTTACCAGTAACATACTGGTTAATTGTGATAAATTTGTAGATTCCCCTAGTACCGCTTAGAAAGAAAACATACATGTGGCAGGAAATCCCAAAGAATTGAAGAAGGAAAAAACAATAATCTAAGTATATCAAAGTTCAGAAAATTCAAATAAAAATACAGTATATTTAAAAGCTAGATACAAATTACAAAAAAATTCAAATAAAAAAAAAGAAAAGAACAGTTAGGTTACACATATAAAACAAAAGTTACCTTCTTAAATGTACATTATAAATTAGGTGCCTACTTAAAAAGCAGAAACATAAAGTAAACAAATTAAACAGAACCAACTCTAAAAGAAAATAAAAACAATAATTTACTCCAAAACAAAAATTTTAAATTAGGTTAATTATTATAAAGTTTGTACAAAAAAACTAATATAGCTGCTTTTTCGGTCCCCAAACGATTTCGAATCTTAGAATGAATCAAACCAAATGTTGAAATGTTGAAAATATTCTCGCAACCGAGGCTGAACTAGCCGCAGCAGAAAATAATTGCTTGATAATCGGGAATAATTTGTCAATAATATCAACATTTCTTTGGGATTTCCACCAGTCCAAGGGTTTTGTGTTTTTAAGAATTTCTTCGTGAAACATAATATCGGTAAAAGGTTCAGATTTTGCCAGAAATTTAATAATCAGTGGTCGTAAACCACTTTCGGGATATAATTCATTAGCGGCTTCTAAAGCACGATTCTTTTCGATTTCTGTTAATTTATGCTTTGCTTTCGTAGAGTCTAGAATGAAGGCTAGCAAATGGTATGCGGTGATACACCGGTCGTATCGGTATCTAAATATTTGCATTTGCATTAAGGTGATTTCAGTTTCGTCAAAATGCGACTCAATTATTTTAAATTGTTCTACGACGTCTGATAAAATTGCACCGTTTCTTTGAAACCCATCAAGTGCAACAAATATAGGTTTTAGTAATGATAAGTAATCTTCAACAGTTTATTTTAAATAAATGTTTGAAATTTTCTGTGTTACTGGTCATTTTTTTTTATATTTCTCGCTAATTTTAAAAAGTGTGGGCCATGATTTAATGAAAGCCTCTAAGCAGTAGGCAAGTGAGTTCCATCTCACGTCAGAAGGTAAAGTTTTTTCCTTCTTCTTTTGCGTATGTCGCAAAGGCAAAATTATTGTTCCGGAAGTATTTCACAACGAACATAACGTGTTCCTTAATTAATAACATTTAGTTCTGTTGACTCTTTAATTTGATTTCTCATAGCATTCATATTGGCAACATTATCCGTCACAAAACTGCTTACTTTACAGGCATAGTCAGTTTTTAGAGTTTTAATTAAGTTTGTTGCAAGTTCTGTTAAATATATGTGGATTTCCGGATGTGTCTATTGTGTCTACTAAACCATCCAACCAATGACAGACAAACTGATCTTCCTGATAAATCTTTAAAAAATTTACTTTCTTCCTCGTTATACACTTCATCGAACAGTCTGTTGATCACATCATGTCGAGATGGTGGTACATATCCAGGTCGTAAAAGAAACTACCTTTGTTAATATAAGTACTAAATACATTGTTAATGTCAATTATTAGGATATTTATTGTGTAAATCGTGATTTTTTTTAATCATGATTTTTATCAACCCTGTTCTCGCTCTCATTGATTTCGGCCAATTCGTTCAATAACAATATTCATACGACGCATTCTTAAAATTTCCCAATAAATTCCCTCATCTCGCTCAGCCTCCACTAGAAGCGCTGCGCTGGCTAATATTTACAGTTGTTGCCTATATATAACTCGCCAACTACTTTAGATGAGAGAATATGAATGACATGGACAATGTGTCAATAAGAATATATTATTTAAATTCTTTGAGGAATTATTTCCACGTACTGGAATGCAAGTACAGCATCAAGATGTTGTTTTCTTAAAAGACTTGAGAAATCTGTATGTGAAGTAGGGATTCCTTAGGCAGTGATTTTTAAGACCACTGTATCTCCTTGTTTCTTCGTTGGAAATGACTCATTCAGTAAGTTTTCATTACAGAATCTTACAAATTACAATAATTTATCACGGTTCCTCTGTACGTGGATTGAAACTTTGCTGGAAAGCTATTGAGAAGAGCGTGACCAGCGCACGTGCCTAAATAGCCCAATTAGACAAATTGGAACAAGTCAGCCGTAAATTTCAATAAGATTAGCATTCCACGAGCAGGCTCGAAAGAGCATATGACCTTACAGTCCAGATAGATTTTGAGATTTATCGTGTTATTATGTAAATATTCGGGATTTACATAAGGGCCGAGAAAAAATTCCAGCTGTAATTATATTCTTATTCCCATTTAATATGTCTAAATTGTACTTGATATTGACCATAACATTTTTAATGATCACGATCGTTTGAGTCATGTGATTACTGAGAAACTGTTAGTACATAAATTATTGCAATTCCAAAAACTCATAGTGAAATAAAAAATTTATCGTTACCATGCTTTCTTTACTTCGTGAAGCAAAAGAAATACGCACACCATAAAAAATGTTATACCTCGGCGAAATCATTTCTAATGATTAACAGTTCAACCTTTTCCATTTAGTATTTCCACCACTTTCGATTTCAAGTACAGTGTGGGCTAAAATGTAAAAAAATATCAATCCGTTTTTTTTGCAAGGAATATAGCTCTCACTATTATTTAACGAGTTCATCGAGAGGTAAGCAAAGCCACTTTGAAATTTTGAGGTTTTGTGCTGGTGAATATCAAACTTGTTAAAAAAATGTCTTAAGTCTATGTTGTATACTTCAAGTCTTGGCCTCGTGTAACGATATATACAGTGAAACAGTTTGAACTTTAATTTGAATTTGACATTTTTTACCATGAAAATAGTATGTAATTAGAAAGGGCGCCGTGCCAAAATTTTTATTACAGCAGACGCTTAAAAATTAGTAAAAAATATTTTTTTAAATAACAACTATTTACGGTGCCTTCAAAAAATACAAGGGGAATATTTTTGTTTCCAATTAGTGTCACTTTGCTCTAAGTTACTCACGCGCATAGGCGTATTTAATTAGATTTATTTATTTCTACAACTTTATTATGGCTCATTTGTCCGAAACTCACAGAATAGATATTCTAATTATATTTCGGAACCACATCATTTTAGACCAACCGTAGTTACCCCCTTGCACAGTGGTTCCAATTCAAATTTTAGCAGGACAAAATTCAAAATATGAAACTTCTCAGAAATCGCCAAATGTCTACCTAGCTCAAGCTGAACAATAGGGGGGTAATAAATCGTAAATGCTACGACCCATGACGAACCCAGTACACAGGTAGCGGGAGCCAAACTCACCCCCCATCTCGTGAGCGCACATTATTCGTCTTGTATACGCTGCGAAATCAACAGTCCTGTTTTGTGTTTAGAAGTGCACCTTTTATTTTATTGTAATATAAACTTCCTCTAAAGGTATGTACTCGCCCGATCCATAGAAAAAAATCAATTTTATTCCATGTAACATTTGTTTTACCTTGTGTGAAATGAACACTGCCGCTTTTAATAATATTGCTGTGTTGGGCTTGCCATACAAAAAAATATCTGCACGTATTCGACGTGATCCTTTATCGGGCCAATTGGGTAGATATCTGGGAATATGTAAACAAAAAATTAGATACTACTTTGCACAACTTTTTTAGTTATACAGTTATTTGTTGTAGCTATGTCAGTACCTCGAATGGTCCTCTTTAATGCATGGAGGAGTGAAGATAAGGACTCGACTAAACCTCTCCGTGTATTAAACCGTGTCTTCGAGTTTCTTGATTTACAAGAGTCTACAGAAAGTGGGCGGTATATAAAAAAAATCAGACAATTTCTGTGCGAAACTGAAAAAAAATGGATCAAAAACAGGCGAATTTTAAATAAATTTTTAATAAAAAATTCAACGTGGCTCAAGGGGGATGTACTATTTCCTAAAATAATAAAAAACGTGACGGCTATTCAAAGTACAAGTGCCAGTGACCACAGCAACATTCCATCAAGTATTGATCCGGGAATTCGTGCTCATCGTGGTCGACCGAAGAAACTTTTTGGAGATAGAAAAAAGCAAGAAGAGAAAAATACAATCTTTAATTAGTGGCACAACGCATGAAGAACTTACATTGGCTTCTCAAATGAGCTTACGGTCTAGAGGAAGAAGAGATGCGGTGCAAAGCAAGTTGCTGAATTTTCTCCAATGAGGGCAACTGTTTTTCCTAGATTGACTGCAATATTTTCAGTTGGAATGCCTAGTTTTAGATTTTTCCTAAGTAAAAATTAATTTTCACCCCTTAGAAACTACCCCTATGCATCAAAGAATTTTTTTACTATTTTTCCCAGATTGACTGCGTTATTTTCAGTTGGAGTGCCTAGTTTTAGATTTTTCCTAAGTAAAAATTTATTTTCATCCCTTGAAAACTACCCCTAGGCATAATATAATTTTTTTACTATTTTTTTCATATAGATTGCAATATTTTTAGATGAGTCAAGAAGTTTCAGATTTTTGTCCAGGTAGAAGTTGAATTGGAACCACTGTGCCTTGGCGCGAAATAATTCACTACTTTAAAGCCCAAAAACCCATCTACCAATCCCTCATTACGTTCTTGAGTACGGAACAGTGAAACTGTGTGTAGATTGTAGATGTAGTGCAAATATCAAGAAAAAGTAAGTAAGGGTTTGAGTGCTCTAAGTATCTACCTTGTCACCAAATAGATGTCTCATTTTTTCTGCTATTTATATTAAGTGTAGCAAATTTTTTCCTACAGCTGAAAGAAAGTTGTTTTTTTCAGAATAACTCAATTTTTACAGATCTTCGGGTCAATTAGATTTAGAGAACTCTGGGCATCTACGGTTGGTTTAAAAGGATGTAGTTCCGAAATATAATTATAGATACAGGACTTACCTGTAGGAAGTTCAATCTTAATTATATGGAGCCACATCCGCATAGACCAATCCAGCCACCTCCAGATTCTTTTACTCCGTATTCTATCTAATTGACAATGCACAGAACGTAATGAGGGATGTGCGTCGGCATGGAAAGTGGGGGATTGGTAGATGGGTTTTTTGGGCATTAAAGTAGTGAATTGTTCCGCGCCAGAGGCGTAACTGAGGTTGGTCCATGAAATGTGGTTCCTCATATGAAATTCCTATAGGTAAGTCCTTTAATCATTAGTTATGATTAGATGAGGTAACAAAACAAGAAAAAGGAGGGTTGCGGGATATTTAATAACAAATACCTTGGTCACCACGTACCACAGTCTACAGTCAGTAAAATAGAGAACAAATTTCGTGAAACTAGACATGTAAAAAATATTCAAAAACCAAGTTCGTGACATATATAACTTTGCAAAATGGATTTTTTAACTTGGCGTTCTGCGAATGGCTTTGCAGCCATAGCCATATATTACGAGTACAGATAGATAGATTTTTTAACTAATTCAATATCATAATTATCTTACGATGTCATATAATAAAAGGATCAAACGAACTTACCTGAGTGAAGTTCGATCCTTATTATATGAGGGCTTCGTCGAGATAAACAATGTGTAGTACCCTTGTTCTGTACCGGCAAGCACGTTCTTTAAAGATTCAAGGTCCAACAAACTCCCCACCTACCTCTTCACCGCTGCCTAGCGCTCCGTCTTACCAGTCTTCTTGAAAGCAGTTTTTGTTGTAATCTATGGGTTTAGACGTTAGGGAAAGGGGGGGACTTGTTTATCTCGACGAAGCCCTCATATAATAAGGATCGAACTTCACTCAGGTAAGTTCGTTTGATCCTTTTATTATATTCCGGCTTCGTCTCAATAAACAATGTGTAGATGTTTAGAGCAATTTTACAACAAAACTAGTTCCTGTCGTTTATAATATTTTAATAGAAAGATAGAACCATGTTTATACATTTATAAATATTAACTATATAATATATATTAACTATATAATATATATATACATACGTATATTCATATACATACACATGTGTATAACCATACACATAAATATATATACCTATTTTTACAAGGTAACGAATATGAAAAATACAAAGGATACTTATACAAAAAACTAATTTTAACCAGAAAATACTGCTTGGGCAAAATTATTATCATTAGAGACCAAGGGTCTATTGTAATATAGAGCAAAAGTTTTAGATCTGTTTGTCCAGCCTGCAGCTCGTCTTATAGTGTCAATATTGACGCCCTTCCTAGCTGCTGCGGACGTTGCAGCGTGTCTCGTACTATGCGCAGTGAATTTACTAGTATCTAACCCAGCTTTATTAAGTATTTGCTTTATCCATCTGCAAATTGTCTGGGTAGATGCTTTCTTATAGGGCTTAGTTATTGTTATAAAAAGTTCATTCAATGAGCCGCGCCTATCTTTGGTTTTTTCTAAATATGCTGCTAAGGCTCGACCCACACATATATCCGGATTTTCGTCGAAAAATGGTAAAAGTAACACAGGTTGTAATTTGTTTCTAGCTGAAGTTTTAAGGCGTCTGGAAATTCTAATTTCAAACCTGTCAGCGGTTTGTATTATATTTGAGCATTCAATGAGTGCCAGTGTTTGAGCCCTCTGACCGGTTGCTAAAATCATCAAAACTGCTAGCTTATAGGTTAATTCTTCTATTGAACATGTATCATTTGATATATTTTTAACAAAGTTTAAAACTATAATTGGATCCCACGTATTGGAATACTTTGGCAAACTGGGGCGTAAACTGTATACCCCTTTAAAAAATCTCTTAAGGCGAAAATCCTGTGATATATCTGGATGGGTTACCTGAGCTATGGCACATTTATATGAATTTAGAGAACTATAGGAAGCTCCCTTATTGAACTGAAGCGCCAAAAACTCTAAAATAAGCTCAACATGAGCTGAGAACATGTCTAAATTATTGTCTATACAATATGTCCACCATAATCTCAAACCTGAACTATACTGTCGAAGAGTATTTTCTGTAATGGAGGCCATGCATATATCTAGACACTGTTGGGGCACTTTTCCACGCTGCAGGGCTTGTACGACAAGATTCCTGCCACCAGGGAAAGTCCTTTCCACAGATGGTGTGGAATTCTGTTAAAACAAAGCAAATTTCTATCAGGTTTAAAAATAATAGGCGGTTTCTCCAGTAATGATGTGAAAACTGGATACCATGGCTGGCACGTCCAGAAAGGCACAACCATTATGCCACGTGCCCTATCTTCAATTATTTTTTGTAGCACCCTCATTATTACAGAGAAGGGTGGAAAGCAATAAAAGAAAAAATTGTTCCAATTCACCGTAAATGCATCAACTGCTGCACTTTCTGGGTCTGGCAGCCATGATATAAATTTTTCACATTTCTTATTTATTCTCGATGCGAAAATATCTATTTCCGGTATACCAAATTGTTGTATTATATTTTGATATACCGCATCCGACAGTTCCCACTCGGTATCAATTTCGAGCTGTCTTGATTCCCTATCTGCTATACTATTATTAGCAGATTTAATATATGAAGCAAATACAAACATATTTCTTTCTTCGCAAAATTTCCAAATTACTCGTGCAAGATTATTCAGAAGTGGGTGTTGGATACTACCCATTCTGTTAACATACGAGATAGCTGTTGTGTTATCAATTCTAAGGAGAACATTGCAATTAACTAGATTACTGGCAAAACACTTAAGTCCAAACAGAGCAGCAAGAAGTTCCAAATAATTTATATGGTAGGTTTTCTCTGTCTTTGACCAAAGCCCATGTGATTTTACCCCATTACAGTAAATACCCCACCCTGTGAGAGAAGAATCGGAATAAATTTCGAGTTTATAACAATCTACCTTTATAAAATTGAGAGCTCTTGGAATATTATTTATCCACCACTGAAACTCATTATTCAGATTACTCGAAATATTCATGTAATTATTATAACATCCCTTTTCTTTCTTAAGTGCAATAAATTTTTCCCGTTCAAACAACTTTGTATACATATATCCATATCTGACACCTGGACAAATGGAAACTAAATTACCAATGAGCCTCGCAAAATCTCTTATTTTACATTTATTCGAAGTTGAAAATTTTTTAACAAGTTTTAAAATTCTTTCCTTTTTCTTATCCGATATGGATACTGTCATGTAATTAGAATTATAAACAAATCCTAAAAATTGCATTTCTTGGGAAGGCATAAGATGACTTTTGGAAAAATTTATGATGAACCCCAGAGACTGGAGAATGTCTATAGTATGTCTAGTATTTTCCAGACATGCTGTATAAGTTTTACCCAGCAACAAGAAATCATCCAAGTATAATACTGAAAAATACCCCTTTTGTCTAAGATAGGAAATGACAGGCTTCATAAGCTTGGTAAATATAAATGGTGCACAATTTAAACCAAATGGCATAGCATTATATTCGTATAATGTATTATTAAATTTAAACCTAAAAAATTTTTTGTGCTGTTTACATATAGGTAAAAGTAGATATGCATCTTTAAGATCCAAATTTGTCATAAACCAATTCTTTCGTATAAGCCTGGCCACAGTTTTGTGATCCTCTAGCTTAAAGTGAGATACCTGAACATATTGATTAAAAGATTTTAAATTTAAAATTAATCGATATGACCCGTCTGGTTTAGAAACCAAGAATACCCTAGATACATATTGCCCTTCACATGGTGCAACTTTAGTAATTGCACCCATATCCTGCAATCTCCTAATACATTTACTAATTTCATTTTTCTCAAATGTCGACCACTTAGATTCATTAAGGGTATTTTTCTGCTTGGGATTACATAAAAGAGGCAATCTTATGCCTTTAATCCACGTTAATATGTGTTTATCTTTTGTGTACCTAAGCCAATTATTATAAAAATATTGTAGGCGCCCTGCCACTTTACTGACCTCATTTTGATCACTAACCATCACTGACGAAAGGTTTTCTCCCTCTTCTGTTTGCCGACATCTGCTCTGGTGTTGCCTGGATTGTAGGGCCTCCGAAATTGATTTTCTCGGTTGTAGTATGGCACTTGTTGTCGGTTGCTCTGACGTCTGCCCTGACGAGTGCCCTGTGATTGTCTGGGCAGACTTTTGAAGTTTAAATTTTTGCCAGCTGTCTGAGCGTGCCTTTTGGTTAGTGTGGACTGTGCAACAGGTTTCTGGGAAGGTTTTAGGGCCTGGCTAAATTTTTTGAGATTCTTTGCTGCATTTACCCTATCATCCAGGTGATCTCCAAACAGCTGATTAGTTACTGGTGCATTAATTAAGGTGTCCTTTAACTGTTGGTCTAAGTTAAGAAGCACTAGCTCACGTCGTGCTTTGGTTTCCATGTAATGCAAATCTGCACTGAGCCGACCTGCGTCACTTAACAGTTGTAAGTAGTGTTTTCTCTCCTCCCCCTCTTCTCCCAAAAGAGAAGTTACAGCCATACCAATTGCTGACAGAATTGCGTCAACTTGCTGTTGAAAAAATGATAATCTTTCATCCCTTCGTTGAACTGAGTTATTTAATGCATTTTTGACTTCCAAATTTAGTGTTGGCGGGGAAAGCGTTTGAAAATTCTCGGGGGGAGGGTATTTTCCAATAAGTTCCTTACGCTTTTCATCTGATAACCCCCTGTTGACAATGATCTCCCAACGTGACTTTAGATCATTATGCATAGGCGGCCCAAATTTTGTGTCGTTACTAATCTCCTCCCCCAACAAGGCAAGGATGTCCTCACCTACTCTGGAAGTTGATGGCATGTTAGGGGGGTTCCCATCGGCCTCTGGCTCATCTATGAGAAAAAAAAATATATAAATAGAACCATTAAAAAGTTCCAGTCCTAATTGCTTAAGTACTAAAAACACATTTTTTAAACAACAATTTTTTCACATAAAAATTGTTTCCAGCTATTTTTCCCAAATGAAAAACAGTATTGGCTTTCAATTTCACCACTTTTAAATTTTTCAATTACCCTCAAACGGGATCATCGAGTATTCACAAAAGAAAAATCCTTCTCAAAAATAGGTATCTAAATATATACACTTAGCAAAATCTTTCTCATACGAAAAAACCAGCATTTTTTCTTTTCAAATTTATTTATGATTTTTCCTCATACGAAAATTTGACAGGGGCCAACATAACATAACAGTCTGTATTTAATATTTCCATCATACAAGAATTATTTACAATTTTTCGATATTTTTTATACAAAAACAACATAATGCATTTGTATTTATTGTTTCTATCATACAGAAACTATTTACTGTCTTGTGATTCTTTCTCATACGAAAGAATGTAGAAAACAGCTGTTTAAATTCAGGTAGTTCGTTTTTATCATACAAAAACAAGCTCCTCAAGGTCAGAGATGTATTCGGTCGCCAGCCGATTATTGCACAATATTCAATCGCTTTTATAAGATAAATAAAATATTTATTTGCTTACCATTAAGGATTTCATTTTGCAGTAAATCCTCCCCGCACTCGGATTCCACGTCCCTGACGGAGGAATGTTCCGAAGGCTCATTTTGTCTCTCCAAAAACTCCAGACGTTCTCTTAATTTAACTATCTGCTCCCTTAGCACATCGTCACTACTATCACTACGGCTACGCTTGTGTCTAGGAGAATCAGACCGGCTACGGTCTCGCCTGTGTCTTTTGGAGCGCTTTGGCATTATAATAATTTAATAACAATCAAACTATATCAAACTAATCGTCAATATGTGCGTACACTGCGGAGCGATGCGTATCTGCCAGCACGAAAACAAAGACTGGTAAGACCAAAGAGTTTAACAAATAGAGGAGACAAGCTCCATAAGCGTAATGTATAAGCAGCCGGTAGACTGTAGTCTTCTCATCTTTCTCACACAGTTCGTTTTCTCTTTGTCGCACAGTACATGAGGGGAGGTAACGATTGCAATGCAATGACAGTATGAGTAGTATGACGTGCGCTGATGTCATAACTTTTCAGACCTGAGGGCACAGTAGAAAGTTCTACTGTGCTGAAGGAAAACAAATGGCTGCCATTGTGTAATTCGCCGATCGAACGTGTTGTTTTAACTGTATATTTTGTGGATTCTGTGATGTTTTAAAACTTAATTTTGGATTATTTAACATCTACAATTATGTTTAATCAATTCATGTGGCGAATTTTGTTTGTTAAGATGGAGATGAGTTTATATTTTACGAAATTACCTTATGATGTACAGGATCAGTGTATGGAAGAAAGTTGGTGCTATCAATTTAAATCGCTAATATTATTTAAATAAAGAAGACCTTAGTACAGATGCCGATGTATTTCCGAATATTAGACATACATATATTGTAATTACATGATTTTTTAAAGGAGTGCATAGTTAAAAGAATGAGTACAAGGCATTGAAAAGACGAAGTTTATAACCAATTTGTTAGTAGTTGGGTGAAAGAAGTTCTCTCCAAGAAATTTACAAGATAACAGCTTATTATCGCAAAGGTAAGGATTAGTTATAAATTATAAATCATTTTCGCCACGTACTTGCATAATTTAAGGTTGTTTTATGAATAATTACTAACACAGATCCATTTTTTAGGTTATGGCCTCACTACATTGTCAACGAAAACATCATTCCTTGGATTATTGCAGATACAGGCAAAACACCTTCGCTAGCCTGATTTGCAATTTATAAGGTACAGAGTGAGGTGATGAGACGTCACTCCTTTTAGTTTTTTAGCAGTAAAAATGGCTATGGCTAAGCAGTTAACCATTGTGCGATACAATCCGTAGATTTTGTAAAATTACTCATGAAAAGAAACAAAGGACTTAGTTATAATAAGGTAGACACAATTTATCTGACGGTTCACTCATCGTCTATGGTATATTTATGAACGGAGCTGTGCAAATCATTGTAATTTCTGTAAGAACTTTTTGTCATGTCATATTAATGTTATTATTGTCTAATTTATGTATTTTATTAAATATTCTCCTTTCCTTTTATTGTTTTATTTATCAGTCATTACTATCGTTAGCAGTAAGTTGAATGCTGACTACTCTGAACTTCTACATTCATGTCTGTAAATGAGAATTAAACAAAAATATATTTACTAAATATATAACTGTTTATTATCAACAAGTTTAACATTTCTAATATAACTTAGATGGCATTTATACTAAATTCATTGAGTGATCTGTATTGTTTTAAAATATATCGTGTGGTGTTTAAAAACTACTCAATTCTGTTGTTTTACATTACAAAACTGTGAAAATGGACTTAAGTCAGTGTTTAGACTCAGGTTTCAAATATTAAAAAATTCAGCACTGAGTAGTTTTTAAATAACCGCAATATATAGTTTAAAACAATAGGTACATTTAGTCCGCAGATCATCGATGAAAACTACTTTCAACTTTCACTCTTAATTTATAAACTTCACCAGATCTTTATATAATATGTAGCTTTTCTTTCAAGTTTTTCTTAAATTGTACCATATTTAAAATTAATGTCTCAGCAACATTTTTCATGATAAACAGATTAAACGTTATAAACAGAAGAAACATTTGAGAAAACACTACTTGTAATTGTAAATAAAGCCGAACGCTATTCAAAACAAAGATTAAAAATTTGTGAAATCAAAGCGCTGTGTTGCTTTGTAAAACAGAGTGGAGAGAGAGGGTACGAGGTCTGCGACAAGGACGAAGAGCCTAACGTTTCCAAGACAACCAAATCACAGCATGCTGTGACCAAATCGCGACTCCCGGCAAATCCACGGCTTGTCTTCTCTAGTTATTAAACTCTTTGGGTAAGACGGAGCGCTAGGCAGCGGTGAAGAGGTAGGTGGGGAGTTTGTTGGACCTTGAATCTTTAAAGAACGTGCTTGCCGGTACAGAACAAGGGTACTACACATTGTTTATTGAGACGAAGCCGGAATATAATAACCATATATAGACTGTCTATTTTACGAGGGCCACATCAAATATCTCGCTTAATATCTATTGTAGAAGAATAAAGTTTTAGAAACAGTTATCCCATTTTTTGTGAGCTATATTTCAGTAAAAAGAAATTTGAAATCCATAGCCTACTTTATGAGATATATTACAAAAACCTGAAAAATAGGAAAACCACAAACGGTTATAGCTTCCTTATTTGAGGAGATACGAAAAAAGTTAAAGGAATGAAAGTTGACGGCAAAGACAATAAGAATAATAACGTGTAACAAAAAAATCGAAAAATGCAGTTGGCTTTGACATACGCTATTGTGCAAAAATGAAAAATACATATCTCAAAGTAGGCCATGACGCCATTAATTCCGTTATTTTTTTCTCATTCCAACGATATAAAACATGTCACAGAAATTTTAACCGATAGTGTCAATATTTAATATTTTACGAATACCACAATTCATATAATTGAATGTAACAATCAGCTGTGCCATAATTAGTGAAAAACAACGTATACAGTTATCAGTGTCGTAGCTACGAACCATGGCGTCCAGGGCAAGCACCCTAATTTTGCGCCCCCACCCTCCCTAATGAAAATTGTTGATATATGTTTGATTTATGATTTTTTTTATTCGTTTTAAGAATCAGTATATAATATCTTTACCTATTTAAAAAAGATTAAAAAAAATACTCCTTTGTTACACATGACGCAACTTTTCTTGATTTTTCACCGGCAAATGTTTCTATAGTGTCATCGTAATTGTTTTTTTCTGCAATTTCATACTCGATCGACATCATGGCTAAAATCGTCAACCGCTCTTGCCCTATTTGCCATCTAAAGTACGTTTTTACAATACAAATTTCAGCTTGCTAAAGGATCTCTCGCAAGACAAAAGAACAAGCTTGGTATTTAAAACTTTAAATCTCCAAACTTAGCTCGTTTGCATCGAGATCTTGTTTATATTTTAGTGCCAAGTCAGCTGCTGCTTTTTTAAGATATTCAGTAGGTTTTTTCCAAAAGACAGGGTCCTGTTAGAAAACAAAAATCCGAAGCTATCTGTGACAGTTTTAAATCTCCAGTCCATCTGAGATATTAACGTATCAAGTATATTATATAGCTGGATTTTAAATTTCTTCAAGTCTGTAAAAGTCAGCTTCATCGTCGGCCTTCTCATCGAACTTTTTTTTTTATTTTCCGTTTTCTTTGTTTTGGAAATTCTGGTGTTATATTAATCCGCTGAAAAAGATCTTTTGCGGCGTCTATAGCTTTGTCAATCTCGTTTTCTCTAAAATTCTTTAAAGACCATCAAAATGTTTAGCTGCTCTTTCAATTGACTGCGTTTTGTATGGTAAAATGCTGTTTACCTTGTCGATATTACTAAGAATTTGATTCCACACAGTTAACAGACAAATAAATTGAAAATCAATAAGTTTTATCAAACTCTGGGCTGATGAAACATAGTCTGTGGAATAGGTTATTTCAACTTATTTCATCATTTTCACCTGTTCCTTCAGAAATCGCATGTAGAACTTTTACTTCGGGTAAATGAGAAAACAAGGAGTGAACTGACTGATACTTTGATGACCATCTAGTATCAGAATCACCTTTTAGAGTCAATTTCAAATTTGACAAAGCTTCCCAACGCTGTGTTGACCCCGAAAAGAAAGTAAATATATGTTGCAAGGTGCCGAAGAATGTTACCATTTCTGATGTTACAAGAGCTTGCTGCATGCACCCCAACTAAATTTAAAGAATGGGCTGAATATAGTAAAAATGTTGCATACAAATTTGAAACTAATAATACGCAATTTCGGTTAAAAACGTTGCTTCTTATCAGGTATGTTCATTTGTGTTGATAGCAACTTTAAACTGCATTATCTCTCTTGCACTCACATTATTTGCGATTGCATTATCTTTCAAAGTAGCTTTAAATCAGCACAAATGAACTAATGAACATACCTATCACTTGCACTTGCTCAAGCGCACTGCGCTCGACGCAGGATCATATCCAGTGTCGTGGCGTGATTTCAAGTAGCGATATTTGTCCGCCTGACATATTGCGCCCCATGAGGCTTGCGCCCCTGGCTTGGGCCCCGGTTGCCCTGCCCTAGTTACAACACTGACAGTTATTAATAAATTTGACAGATTGTCACTGTTGTATGTTGTATGTTGCGTTGTCGAGTTCTAAGACAAATTTTATATCAGTAATTATGGTGTACACCAATAATAACAAATTCGATATGATTAGCATTTATTGTCAGTGCAATTTTGACGCTGAGATGGCAGTCACGGTTTACGGAGATAGATTTCCAGATGCTCCGCAGCCAAATCGAACTATGTTTAGGAAGTTAGTTCAAAATCTAAAAACGCACGGTTCATTTTCAAAAAAAGTAGTAAGGCGAGCGCATGTTGCGGATAATGTAAGAAAAGTGAATAGAGTAATGAATTATGTTAACCAAAATGAGGAAACCTCTTTGAGACAAATTCAGAGAAACTGTCGCATAAAAAAAGACAGTGCAAGAAAAATATTGAAAAAAAACGGATTTCGATGCTACAAAATGAGGAAAGTTCAACATTTAAATGAGGGAGATAAGCCAAGGAGAGTAAGATTTTGTAGATGGTTATTAAATAAGAAAAGGAATGACGCGCTGATATGTAGCAAAATTCTTTGGTCGGACGAATCAAATTTTTCTAATAATGGATTTTTCAATAGAAATATGCATTATAAGTGGACACGAGAAAATACACATTGGTGCAGAGAGACTGCTTTCCAAGAAAGATTTTCTACGAATGTTTGGTTGGGTCTTTTAGGGACTAAAGTAATTGGACCTTATTTTTATGATGGCAAATTAACCGCTCGTAGATACCTTAATTTCCTGCAAAACGAATTTCAAGATTTTCTTTATGAATTAACAGTGGCAGAAAGATTAAATTATTAATATTTTCAACAAGATGGGGCTCCACCTCACACTGCTGTAATATGTACAAATTATTTAAATCAAGTTATGCCAGATAGCTGGATAGGCACCTATGGACCCATTCTATGGCCAGCTCGATCACCAGATATTACTCTCTTGGATTTTTTCGTCTGGGATTACATTAAAGACAAGATATTTCAAACTGCCCCTGAAAATATTGAGGACATCAAAACCAGAATTCGAAACGCATGTGAGGCAATTACTCCTGAAATGCTCCAAAATGTAATGCGTGACGTGTCTCGTAGAGCACGTTTATGTGTCAGAATGCATGGTGCACAATTTGAGCATTTGTAGTTAGAAAAATAAATACACACAATACACTCAATATAGTAGTAGGTAGTACTGTTATACATAGTTTTTCGTTTTTTTCTTTGGATGTTCGTTTTGTACTTGTATTTTTATTTATAAGATATTTATTGGTTTGTATTAAATTGTAATAAATAATTACGGAATTATAATTATTATAAAGTGAATTTTTACTATTATGGCACAGCTGATTGTTACGATTCAATTATATGAATTGTGGTATTCGCAAAATATTAAATATTGACACTATCGGTTAAAATTTCTGTGACATGTTTTATATCGTTGGAATGAGAAAAAAATAACGGAATTAATGGCGTCATGGCCTACTTTGAGATATGTATTTTTCATTTTTGCACAATAGCGTATGTCAAAGCCAACTGCATTTTTCGATTTTTTTGTTACACGTTATTATTCTTATTGTCTTTGCCGTCAACTTTCATTCCTTTAACTTTTTTCGTATCTCCTCAAATAAGGAAGCTATAACCGTTTGTGGTTTTCCTATTTTTCAGGTTTTTGTAATATATCTCATAAAGTAGGCTATGGATTTCAAATTTCTTTTTACTGAAATATAGCTCACAAAAAATGGGATAACTGTTTCTAAAACTTTATTCTTCTACAATAGATATTAAGCGAGATATTTGATGTGGCCCTCGTAAAATAGACAGTTTGTATATCTAGGCGATTCTTTAATATTTATAAATAAGTAGAATTTCATATAACAGAATTAATTTTTGTTTTTGCGTCTGCTCCATAGATAACCAACTAATAGTCTATGTAATGAAGCATTATAAGACGACCTTTTTTGTAAAATTTCGTGCAAGGACGAGATTACCTCTCCCTCCCCCCGTTTCCGAGGGTGCTGAACACGATGCAAGTGGTAAGAAACTGAAACGACCAAAATCCACCCCTTATATGGATCCCTTTATGTTTTCATACATAAACGGGTCTGAGGAAGGATTTATCGACGACTTATACTTGAAATAACATGGAAGGAGGTTATAGAGTAGGTGGAGCAGGTCTAGGGCGTTGATTAAATCCTCCCTTGGGGTGCAAAATAATTTTTCTCAAATGACTCGGTTCAAATGCGTATCTCCCCGTTTTCGGGGTCGCTGATCATGGGCCCTCTTCTCATTCCCCAAACGGCCAGAAACCACCCCTCGCTCACCAGAAAGCATACTATCCAGGATTTACAGGTTTTTCGACACATGATCGTTATTCCTGTGCATATCCCTTCAGTTTTCATGAAAGACAAGGTGGTAGCGACCTCTGGGGTTGTCAACCTTTTCAGGGGGTGTAAAATTCATTAATTACACTTTGGATTGTCAATACGCCCTCCCCTGCCTATGTTACTTCAAGTATAACTCGTCGATAAATCACCTCCCAGATCCGTTTATATATGAAAAGATAAAGGGATCCATGAAAGCGGTGCTTCTGGCCGTTTCAGGGGGTTAAGGCGGTCAAAGACTTCTCCTACCACTTGCATCGTCTTCAGCACCCTCGAACGCGGGGGGAAGGTCATCTCGTCTAGTAAAATCCTGGACCAAGGCAACAAGGGATATCCAACTCATCAAGGAACTAACTACTGATATTTTGTTATTGCACCATTTCTATTTATAACTTCTAAAAATCTGTTTGGCATAGAATTAAATAGACTTACACAATAACCATCAGTAATAATATTTTCCCATGCATTATTTACTACTTTCAGTAATTCTTGGGCATTCTGTGGTCTCATATTTCGTTTTTGGATAATTCTTACGAGTAGTAACCAAACCTCTTCTACAGGGTTAAGATTTGAACTATGACTGGGTCAGCTAAGAACATTAATAGTGTTATCTTGAAACCAGTTAGTCACGCTATGAGCAATACGATCTGAATAATTATCTGTTAAAATATGAATTCATTATTAGAAAATAATTGTGACACAGAAGGGAGCATAATATTGTCTAACATCCTAATATACGTTTCACTATTAAATCGTTCCTCAATATGCCACAGAACACCAGGACCACGTGCCTATATCCAAGCCCACTTGTTAACGGAAAATCTACCCCTTTTGTCATTGTTAAATATATACTTCTCATCGAATCGAGTATTCGGAGGTCGCTGTCGGTAAACACGAATTCGACCGCTGTGTATAGACTGGCGTAGAAGTTTCTTCATCTGTGAAGATTACATTGTTCCAAAAATTTACATCATGCACTAAATATTCAAGCGTAAATCCCAGTCGAGCTTCTTTATGTTCAGCTTTAAGTAGATGATATTTCTGTGCTGCTAGATGACAGCATAGCTCTGATTCTCTTATTTGCCGGCGACCAGTACTACTCGATCCAGGAAAATTCGTTTCTTCAACAGCTTGAATTACTGAGTGGATTTTCTACTAATTTATTTACCAATTGCAAATCTTGCTGTTAAGTTGGTATCCTTCGTCATCCTGATCCAGAATTTCTACTATCGTACCGTTTATTCTCCACTTTTTTAAAATGTTAAACACAGAATATTTGTTAATATTATAACCCAGTGCCATTTTTCTCATTGACCATCCATCTTCTGCTTTAGCAATAACTCCAGCTTTAACTAAATCGCTTATACGGGGCATATTAGTTTTGGCACACTTGCAATGGATTTTGACAACTAACTGACAATGTAACAAAAATTAAAGTTAGATGTACACAACTAGATTTTAGAAAAAATATGTTATAAGACTTGCCCTATTTTTTCTTGCTCACGATAGTACACTTGATTTAAAAAAAAACGGGTACAACTCTTGTAATCGAAAATCTTAATAGTTTAGTTGTGTGCATATGTCTGTAAATAGGGCATGTCGAAAGGGGGGTGGAAAAGAAATAATTTATCACGGACCTGGGTTTTTTTTAGGAGACCGGTTTTCTTAGTGTTTTTAAACTTATTAAACCTTTTTTTATTTTATACAAATGGAATTTTAAAAAATAATTAGAAAATAACTTTTTCAAAACATTTTCAAGTCTGCCATATTATTTAAAAAAAAAAAAAATATTTGTTACGGATAATTCTACTAATGGTTTTAATTAAAATACTGTATAATGATAATTTTATTTTTAAAATAAGAACACAAAAATACCACTTGAGATTTAAAAAAATATAAACAATGCAAACTGACCATAAAAATACTATAAAAAAATAAAATAACTGAACTTCAACTACGTAATACAGAATTAACTAATATTTTGTCATTGCAATTTTCATATATATGTTTCACCATTAGTCCCCAAACATTTTCAATTGGATTTAAATCCGGACTTTTAGATGGCCGCGGTAACAACTCTATGTTTTTATTAAGAAACCATTGCCTGGCACGATGGGCCGTATGTATGGAGCAGTTGTCTTGTTGGAAAATAAAATTATTTTCCAGAAATACCTCTATTACTGACGGCAACATAATGCTGTGTAATATTTCAATATCTTTAATGGAATTGAGATGACCACCACTGTTCCAATACACACCTAACCCATTAAGGCTCATCCAAGCTCAGACACTGACTAAAAACCTTTCTGATATTTATGGATCGAAAGTATATTTTTCGTCGTATCTAGTGGAAGGAGGCCTATATACGCGAACATATCCATCGTTACAGGATTTAAAAACCTTTTAGTCAGAAAAGACAACTTATCATCAGAAGTTTTCATCATTGATTATATTGTTGTCTTCATAGTCGCTTTGTAGTTTTATACTTCTGCACGCAGTAGGTACCGAAGCAGGGAAATTTGTCTCTGAAATTGCATTTACTGCAGTCTGAAACGGGTTTTCTCTTAGGTAATTTATAAGATTTCCATCTTCTTGATTATTGCTCTTTCTGGATCTACCGGAACCAACTTTACGGGATACCATTTGGTTGGTTTCCCATTATTTTATTGTTTTTTAACACTCATTATCGTGGTTTTACTCACATTGTATTCAGCAGCAAGTCCTCTTATGGACCAACCATCTTCAATTTTAGAAACAATTCGCAATTTTTGAATATCTGTTAGATGTCGAACCATTTTTAATAATGAAGCCACTGATTAACGTCAAAGTGACATTTGTAAGATTATTAATATCAATCAAAGAACGAATGATTTACATAGCTAAACGAAAGTGTACTAGTTTTTTTTAAATCAAGTGTACTATGCTTCTAATGTACTATAATTATTGTTTTACAGGATGTAATACACGCCATCTTCAATTTCAGGTATAAGTAAACCATGACCAAAAAAATTTTAAGTTGTTTCTTAACCCTCTAATACTAAAATGTCACATGGAGTAATAATTTTTATTTTAATATGTTTTCTGAGTGAATTGTGCACAGTACTACATAGGTATATCACACTATGTAGTAAATTGTGTATAAATTCACATAAAAATTCAACGTAAAAGTAATATCTTGCAGACGAGACTGATTCTAGCAGCGAAACTAGCAGCGAAAAAATTTTTTTTTTGTTTGCATTTTTGAATACGTATATTGATAGTTAATGATAATATCAACGTTTTTACCTACAAATTATGACCCAAGTGCTAATAAGAAGGCTATTAGCCTCAAGTTTTCAAAATAATTTTGACTGCCATCGCGCATTTTTCAGGTAAAACTCGTATTGCAAGAAAAATACTAACCTGGCCTTCTTCGGACCGATTTTATAAGAAAGATGGACTCTTTACCTTTAATTGAAAAAAAAATTAAATCCGTAGTACATCTAACATAGAAGTTAGGTCAGGAACGAGTGGACAGCGTTTTCGCTGCTAGAGCGTAATTTCTCAAGTAATATGTTAATAAAAAAAATTGAATAGCCTGGCCCATTTCAGACCACTTTTAATCGTAGAATTGGTTCTTTAGCTTTGATTTAAAAAAAAAATTAGGTCCCCTGTGCATCTAACATAGAAGTTAGCAGCGAAACAGAATACAGCGTTTTCGCTGCTAAAGCGGAATTTTCCAAGCAATATTTTAATAAAAAAAAAGTGAATTGCCTGGCCCATTTCAGACCACTTTTAATCGAAGGGTGGGTTCTTTGGCTTTAATTAAAAACAAAAATTAAGTCCCCAGTGCATCTAACATAGAAGTTAATCGCAAAATAGACGTTCACGCCGGTCTCACTGCTAGCGTATTTTTTAAGATATACTAAAATAAAATGAGAACTATTAACCTGGCCCTTTTCGGACTTATTTTTATCGAAACGTGGGCTCTTTACCTTTAATTGAAAAGAAAGATTAAGTCCCTAGTACATCTAACATAGAAGTTAGCTGCGAAACAGAACACAGCGATTCCGCTGCTAAAGCGGAATTTCTCAAGTATTATTTTAATTTAAAAAAAGTGAATAGCCTGGCCCATTTCAGACCACTTTTAATCGAAGGGTGGGTTCTTTAGCTTTAATTTAAAACAAAAATTAAGTCCCGAGTGCATCTAACATAGAAGTTAGCCGCGAAACAGAATACAGCGTTTCCGCTGCTGAAGCAGAATTTCTCAAGTATTATTTTAATTTTAAAAAAGTGAATAGCCTGGCCCATTTCAGACCACTTTTAATCGAAGGGTGGGTTCTTTAGCTTTAATTTAAAAAAAAAATTAAATCCCCAGTGCATCTAACATAGAAGTTAATCGCAAAATAGACGTTCACGCCGGTCTCGCTGCTAGCATATTTTTTAAGACATACTAAAATAAAATGAGAACTATTAACCTGGCCCTTTTCGGACTTATTTTTATCGAAACGTGGGCTCTTTACCTTTAATTAAAAAGAAAGATTAAGTCCCTAGTACATCTAACATAGAAGTTAGCCGCGAAAGAGAATACAGCGTTTTCGCAGCTAAAGCGGAATTTCTCAAGTAATATTTTAATTAAAAAAAAGTGAATAGCTTGGCCCATTTCAGACCACTTTTAATCGAAGGGTAGCTCCTTTAGCTTTAATTTAAAAATAAGTTAAATCCCCAGTGCATCTAACATAGAAGTTAATCGCAAAATAGACGTTCACACCGTTTTCGCTGCTAGCATATTTTTTAAGATACACTTAAAATAATATGAGTACCATTAACCTGGCCCTTTTCGGATTGATTTTAATCGAAACGTGGGTTATTTACCTTGAATAAAAAATAATAATTAGGTTCGTGATACATCTAACATAGAAGTTGATCACGAAATAGTCGTTGACAGCGTTTCCGTTGCTACCGAATTGTGTATGTTAAACTAAAATAAAATAGGATATATTAACCTGGCCCTTTTCGGACCAATTTTAATTGAAAGATGGCTCTCTGCCTTCAACCGCGAAACCGTTGACAGCGATTTCGCTTCTAGAGCGTAACATTTAAACTTAAATGTAAATTTAAAAAAAACTGAATAGCTTCGCTTCTTTTAGACCATCGAAGGATGGGTTGTGTAGCTCTAATTTCAAAAAATTTTAGTCCCTAGTACATGTAGCACTGGAGTTAGTCGCAATTGACCACCCGTGCTACTAGAGCACATCTTTTACATCAGTTTGAATTGCCCTGGTCAATTTCTGACTACGTACAAAAAATATCTTTTGTCGCTTAAAAACTGCTCGCTACATTTTACAACGTTGAGAGTGTCATGCATTAATTTAGAAATGTGTGTGTGTGTTAGCACGATAGTGGCGAAATTACTAAACGGATTGGGATGAAACTGAATATTATTTATTTATAACTGATTTCTAGTTTTGTAATGTGTTTCAGATAATAAAATTGGAATTGATTGAAAAAATTCTGTCGTTTTAGTGAATAGTTCTCATTTTATTTTAGTATATCTTAAAAAATATGCTAGCAGCGAGAACGGCGTGAACGTCTATTTTGCGATTAACTTCTATGTTAGATGCACTGGGGACTTAATTTTTGTTTTAAATTAAAGCTAAAGAACCCACCCTTCGACTAAAAGTGGTCTGAAATGGGCCAGGCTATTCACTTTTTTAAAATTAAAATAATACTTGAGAAATTCTGCTTCAGCAGCGGAAACGCTGTATTCTGTTTCGCGGCTAACTTCTATGTTAGATGCACTGGGGACTTAATTTTCGTTTTAAATTAAAGCTAAAGAACCCACCCTTCGATTAAAAGTGGTCTGAAATGGGCCAGGCTATTCACTTTTTTAAAATTAAAATAATACTTGAGAAATTCTGCTTCAGCAGCGGAAACGCTGTATTCTCTTTCGCGGCTAACTTCTATGTTAGATGTACTGGGGACTTAATTTTTATTTTAAATTAGAGCTAAAGAACCCACCCTTCGATTAAAAGTGGTCTGAAATGGGCCAGGCTATTCACTTTTTTAAAATTAAAATAATACTTGAGAAATTCCGCTTTAGCAGCGGAAACGCTGTATTCTCTTTCGCAGCTAACTTCTATGTTAGATGTACTAGGGACTTAATCTTTCTTTTCAATTAAAGGTAAAGAGCCCACGTTTCGATAAAAATAAGTCCGAAAAGGGCCAGGTTAATAGTTCTCATTTTATTTTAGTATATCTTAAAAAATACGCTAGCAGCGAGACCGGCGTGAACGTCTATTTTGCGATTAACTTCTATGTTAGATGCACTGGGGACTTAATTTTTGTTTTAAATTAAAGTTAAAGAACCCACCCTTCGATTAAAAGTGGTCTGAAATGGGCCAGGCTATTCACTTTTTTAAAATTAAAATAATACTTGAGAAATTCTGCTTTAGCAGCGGAAACGCTGTATTCTCTTTCGCAGCTAACTTCTATGTTAGATGTACTAGGGACTTAATCTTTCTTTTCAATTAAAGGTAAAGAGCCCACGTTTCGATAAAAATAAGTCCGAAAAGTGCCAGGTTAATAGTTCTCATTTTATTTTAGTATATCTTAAAAAATACGCTAGCAGCGAGACCGGCGTGAACGTCTATTTTGCGATTAACTTCTATGTTAGATGCACTGGGGACTTAATTTTTGTTTTAAATTAAAGTTAAAGAACCCACCCTTCGATTAAAAGTGGTCTGAAATGGGCCAGGCTATTCACTTTTTTAAAATTAAAATAATACTTGAGAAATTCTGCTTCAGCAGCGGAAACGCTGTATTCTGTTTCGCGGCTAACTTCTATGTTAGATGCACTGGGGACTTAATTTTCGTTTTAAATTAAAGCTAAAGAACCCACCCTTCGATTAAAAGTGGTCTGAAATGGGCCAGGCTATTCACTTTTTTTAAATTAAAATAATACTTGAGAAATTCCGCTTTAGCAGCGGAATCGCTGCATTCTGTTTCGCGGCTAACTTCTATGTTAGATGTACTAGGGACTTAATCTTTCTTTTCAATTAAAGGTAAAGAGCCCACGTTTCGATAAAAATAAGTCCGAAAAGGGCCAGGTTAATAGTTCTCATTTTATTTTAGTATATCTTAAAAAATACGCTAGCAGCGAGACCGGCGTGAACGTCTATTTTGCGATTAACTTCTATGTTAGATGCACTGGGGATTTAATTTTTTTTTAAATTAAAGCTAAAGAACCCACCCTTCGATTAAAAGTGGTCTGAAATGGGCCAGGCTATTCACCTTTTTAAAATTAAAATAATACTTGAGAAATTCTGCTTCAGCAGCGGAAACGCTGTATTCTGTTTCGCGGCTAACTTCTATGTTAGATGTACTGGGGACTTAATTTTTATTTTAAATTAGAGCTAAAGAACCCACCCTTCGATTAAAAGTGGTCTGAAATGGGCCAGGCTATTCACTTTTTTAAAATTAAAATAATACTTGAGAAATTCCGCTTTAGCAGCGGAAACGCTGTATTCTCTTTCGCAGCTAACTTCTATGTTAGATGTACTAGGGACTTAATCTTTCTTTTCAATTAAAGGTAAAGAGCCCACGTTTCGATAAAAATAAGTCCGAAAAGGGCCAGGTTAATAGTTCTCATTTTATTTTAGTATATCTTAAAAAATACGCTAGCAGCGAGACCGGCGTGAACGTCTATTTTGCGATTAACTTCTATGTTAGATTCACTGGGGACTTAATTTTTGTTTTAAATTAAAGCTAAAGAACCCACCCTTCGATTAAAAGTGGTCTGAAATGGGCCAGGCAATTCACTTTTTTTTAATTAAAATATTGCTTGGAAAATTCCGCTTTAGCAGCGAAAACGCTGTATTCTGTTTCGCTGCTAACTTCTATGTTAGATGCACTGGGGATCTAATTTTTTTTTTTAATCAAAGCTAAGGAACCAATTCTACGATTAAAATTGGTCTGAAATGGGCCAGGCTATTCAATTTTTTTTATTAACATATTACTTGAGAAATTACGCTCTAGCAGCGAAAACGCTGTCCACTCGTTCCTGACCTAACTTCTATGTTAGATGTACTACGGATTTAATTTTTTTTTCAATTACAGATAAAGAGTCCATCTTTCTTATAAAATCGGTCCGAAAAAGGCCAGGTTAGTATTTTTCTTGCAATACGAGTTTTACCTGAAAAATGCGCGATGGCAGTTAAAATTATTTTGAAAACTTGAGGCTAATAGCCTTCTTATTAGCACTTGGGTCATAATTTGTAGGTAAAAACGTTGATATTATCATTACCTATCAATATACGTATTCAAAAATGCAAACAAAAAAATAATTTTTTTCGCTGCTAGTTTCGCTGCTAGAATCAGTCTCGTATCTTGCAGCACCTGTTAGATTATAAATGTGACCCTAAACGCTACAATTCTCCACTTTTATAAACAACTCATGCATTTTTCAAACGAAGAATGAGTTTTTATAGATACGTTCCCATTCTAGGTGTGTTAATGTCAAGAATATTTCATGCTTACAACATATCATTATAATGTGACAAAATGAAAACTTCATACTTTATATGCACGCGCGGCTCGCTCTCTTGGGAAGTTTGGTGTTATACGGTATCTCTACGGAAGTGCAATAAGGACTGAGGAGATGGAAAAGCTAACGAAACAACTGCAGTGTAGAGGCAAGTCACCTGTGAAATGTAAAATACGTTTATCTACTTTGGCATTCTGAACTTTTGCAAATTTACTTTACATGAACGTCAAATACACGTATGGGTTATTGTAATAGCATCCAATATATAAATAAATATAATGTGATATACAAAGCGTTCCAATATTACAATACAATTCCTTAAAGATAATTTCGGAGTGAAATGTGACTGCAAAGAACTTTTTTTCTTTAAGTATACTCTAGAGTGGCAATTCTAATTCTGAATTGGTGATGCGACAGGCTGATATCTCCCGACTCATATACAGGGTGTCTCACCGGGAACTGAATCGATCGATATTTTAAAAAGTATGCAACGAAAAATTTTGAAAATTTAGGGAGTTACTAAAGTAAGTGTGGCCAATCATAGACATAGACATAGACAAAAAAATTTATCAGCACGATGGTGCAACTTTACAAAACTCGTATTTGATCAATAATTTTTTACAATAAATTTTTTATGATCAATGGATCGCCAATAATGGACTTTTCCTATGGCCTCCTTGTTCGTCCCATTTATCAGTTCTGGATTCTTTTATTTGGGCAACTATTAAAAATAAAGTTTATGAAAGTTCATTAACAACCATTGGAGTGAAGCACATTCTTTATAGGATTTTGCAAACAGCGGAAAGAAAACTATATATGAGAACTAAAAGAAAAAATATAGTCAAAAATGAGAACAAAGGCCTGAAAGTAATTTATTTACCTACCTTGTCTTATTTTTTTTTTCTTCATTCTAATGGATTACATTTTCATAAAATCTGAATTTACATACCGTAGGGGACTATGTTGGATGCTAGTGTTATAATAGCGACAGATATCCTCCGTGGTTTAATGGCAGTATCATAAAAAATAGCCTTAAAGAACGTCTTAGGAGACAGTATGCAAGAACCAGTGATCCTCCTATACACAATAACCTCAAAAACATCAGAGGGGATATAAAATATGATACCAATTTAGCCTACAGAAATTTCGTGCAGAACTCGAAGGGTCGGCCAGTGTATCTGACGAGATGTTCTTTGAGGGATCTTCGCTAAACAATCCCTCTGATATACTAAATGCATTTGCCAATTATTTCGGTCAATCTTATAATGAGTCCTCATTAGATATCGAGGAACATCACATTGAGACTGATATACCTAACAATAACCCTATTGTTAGCAAAAACTCTTTCAGTGAAGATGAGGTTATTCGGGCTCTAAAACGAATTAAACCCAAAATGACGACCGGTCCTGATTCCATTCCAGCTTTTTTATTAAAGGATTGCGCTATCAACTTTGCATATCCTCTAACTCTAATTTTTAAATTAATCTTAAAAAACTGCCTAGTTCCTGACCTATGGAAATATTCCAAAGTATGTCCCATCTTCAAAACGGGAAACAAACTAGATATTGAGAACTTTAGACCAATCTCTGTAATTTGTAACTTCTGTAAAGTCTTAGAAATATAACTTCATGATAGAATATATCATTCAATTAACACCAAAATCTCTATTAATCAACATGGATTTATGAAAGGGCGTTTAACAACAACAAATTTATTCTGTGTAAGTCAATATATTTCTGAATCCTTAGATGAACGCTTCTCATATTCTTTGCTCCTTTTGTTTAAATCTTATTTAATGAATAGGAATCAGTGCGTTGCATTAAATGGGTTCAAATCGATCGAATTTGCTGCCACATCTGGAGTTCCCCAGGGATCTATTCTGGGGCCCTTGTTTTTTAACATAATTATTAACGACATAGTGAACGAAATTAATTTGCCTCACCTTTTATATGCAGACGATCTAAAAATTTTCACAGTAATTGATGAAATCGATTACTGTTTTCAACTTCAGACTTGCCTTGACAAAATAAACACCTGGTGTATAGTAAATAAATTATTCATGAATCCTAGTAAATGTAACGTAATGTCCTTTTCTTTAAAAACATCACCTTTTATTTTTGATTGCCGGTTAGATAATGTCATACTTCAAAGACCTATAACATTTCGCGACCTCGGCGTAACTTTTGATAGTAAATTATCCTTCACTGATCATATCGATACCATTGTGTCTGAAGCCTCCACAGCCCTTGGATTCATCGTTCGTACTAGTCGAGAGTTCACTAATACTGATACTCTGAAAATTTTTTATCAATCCTTCGTCACATCGAAACTTGAGTACGCATCGCTAATTTGGAGTTCCAGTTATGATGTTCACAAGAATAACTTGGAGGCAGTTGAACGTAGATATCTTAAATTACTGTGGTTCAAATCCGACGGTACCTATCCAGTGATTGGTTTTCCGCAAAGTAACTTGCTTGAAAGATATTCTATGACTACTCTTGAGGATAGGCGTACGTACTTTTGTCAAGTATTTTTGTTTAAATTACTACACAATGATTTTGACGCAGCCGAAATAATTAGTAAGCTTAATTTTCACGTTCCCATATTAACCTCTCGTAATCACCAAGTTTTCTATTTACCTACGCCGCATACCAACGTACTAAATAATTCACCTTTATATACGATTTGCAGTACTTCTAACAAATTATGTAGCGACTTCGATATTTTTAATTGCAGCCAGAGTGACATAAAACAAAATGTTCTAAATTAAATAACCAGTGATTGACTTTGTTTTTCTTAATTTACTTTGAATCACATATGTGTACATTTGTATATATAGTTTTTATATTTAAACATTTTTCATGTTATTTTTTTCTCTCTCTTCGTATCATTAGTTATTCATAGTTCGTACATTTAAGTAAATTTTTTCTTCATTTTACTTTCTTTCTATGTTGTTGTATATCTCATAATTAATGCTTTGTATGCCTTTATTCCTGTTCTGTAATTGGGTATCTTACCTGTTGAAAAGTGTATGCAATAAATAGATAAATGAGAATATCAAATAAGAAATTGGATAAATTATTTTAGAATGTTAACTTGCTTAGCATAACCAGAAGTCAGGTTATCGAAAGAATGCAAAGATTTCATTAATATTTTTACATACAGTTTTTCCTGTATTTCTCATAGATAGTTTTCCTTTTCGCTGTTTTCAAAATCCTATAAAGAATATGTTTCATTACTATAAGCAAACAAATAATAAATAATTGACATTTAAACCATTGGAGATGATATGCAGAGTGAGAAATGCATTTCAAAACTTATCACCAGATTCAGTTAGAAGAGCTACCCGTGAAGACCTAGTCCGAAGCGAAGGTGCGAAAAATATCTGGAGGTTCGACGGCGAAATTTTGAACATTTATTGATGAAAATGAAAACATATTTTTAATTCATTTTATATTTGCTATTCTAGTTTATACAATTCGGATTTTGGATATTTATTATTTACATTAATAATCTGTTTCTTGACTAGCACAGGGCCGGTCTGATTGCAAGTATTTACTTTCTTTTAGCAGATGTTTTTATCCCATTTTCAAGTTGTTTATATACGCTTTTAACGATGCTGTAATCAAATATCAGCTATATGAAATAACCGGACTTATGCTAATTCATATCAATTAATGTAGAACTGTCCACGCTTTAATTCAACACAATTTTGCACGATATCTTACAGTGTTAACCGATTTTTTTCGACATTTTGCAGGAGGCACTTAAAGACGCCCCTGTCTCCGTCACCGACCCAACTCGAACCCCCATTATTTGTATTTGTGTACTGTTAATAAACTTGTACCTTGTTTTCTGGATTTGTTCATTTACATATACAGGGTGATTCACGTAGGCCATTCATTAGAAGTTTTTCAACTTGCAGTTGGATTAGAAACTTGAAATTTGGTATGCAGCCATAATCGATCATGCCGGTTCTATCTAAAATATTTTCAATCCTCCAACTATACAGGGTGTGCCAAAAATTGGTACCAACTTTCTTATTTTAAATGAAAACCTTTATTTTTCTTTACATGGTTCGATCGGTCTTCTAATTATGAGTTTAGAGAACCTAAGTTATGTTAACTTATCTATTACAATTTTTGACATATGTCCAATTTTTTGAAAAAAATACCGCTGTAGTAGTTTACGAACAAATTTGTATCTCGCAAACCTTTCAAAATTATGAAACCAAATTTGTGAAGCAGTTAGGTGGAAGTCCAGGCTAACTTTTGATGTCCCATCAGTGGTCCCATTTTGTACCATATGGGCGCAGTCGATTTTCAAATGTCGCAATCAAAAATTGTCAAAAAGTCAATTTTTTCAAATGGCACCTACTATTTTTTTTTCACACTATTCGAAAGAAAATTGAATTTTAGGGTGAGTTATTTAAGCATTCCCTATACCTAACTTCACCCCATATCTAGTTATTCAATAAAAATCAAGAAATACCTTATCTTGCCGAGAGATTCCTTACTTCATCAAGTATGCCATGGAAACAAAAGACAGTTGTAATAATGTTTAAAGAAAAATATGGATTTTTATTTAATTACACACAACACCAACAAATTATTATTAACGAACAAGAACAATGTTGCTGTCTTTTGTTTCCATGGCATACTTGATGAAGTAAGGAATCTCTCGGCAAGATAAGGTATTTCTTGATTTTTATTGAATAACTCGATATGGGGTGAAGTTAGGTATAGGGAATGCTTAAGTAACTCACCCTAAAATTCAATTTTCTTTCGAATAGTGTGAAAAAAAATAGTAGGTGCCATTTGAAAAAATTGACTTTTTGACAATTTTTGATTGCGACATTTGAAAATCGACTGCGCCCATATGGTACAAAATGGGACCACTGAAGGGACATCAAAAGTTAGCCTGGACTTCCAGCTAACTGCTTCACAAATTTGGTTTCATAATTTTGAAAGGTTTGCGAGATACAAATTTGTTCGTAAACTACTACAGCGGCAATTTTGTTCAAAAAATTGGACATGTCAAAAATTGTAATAGATAAGTTAACATAACTTTGGTTCTCTAAACTCAGAATTAGAAGACCAATCGAACCATGTAAAGAAAAATATATGTTTCCATTTAAAATAAGAAAGTTGGTACCAATTTTTGGCACACCCTGTATAGTTGGAGGACTGAAAATATTTATAAATTTTAGATAGAACGGGCATGATCGATTATGGCTGCATACCAAATTTCAAGTTTCTAATCCAACTGCAAGTTGAAAAACTTCTAATGAATGGCCTACGTGAATCACCCGGTATAATAGAAACATAAAACACAAAACTAAATCACATCTAAAACATACCAAGAAAAGTTCCCTCAACAAATATTTTAATCTCAGCGTGGATAAGACGTAATCCAATCTGATGCTAGTAATGATCAGAAGTTACGAGGCAACCCAGTTTAAACGCATCCTGGGCAACACAATGGACTTATTGCTAATCTAATAAATAACTCTACTACTGTATTGAATTAATTTCAATAGTGGCTAATTAACTAACGCAATTCAGCAAAATAATAACAATTAATTTGTTGAAATGGCAACAACATACCCATATAAAAGTACAATAATTTACGTCCTCTCCACTTCCAGAAATATTTCAGTAGAAAACTCCAATAAAACAACAAACTTTTGCAGATAAAAAATTAGAGTCAGTCTGATAATGTGTTATGTACTAAACAAGACAGCAGACGAGATTACTTTGAGATAGTTAAAAGCCTTGTATTACAGTTATAATTAAACCTTTATGGAGGTAATTTATGTAATACCACTGGTGTCAAGAATTTTAAATAGCAAGACAAGTTGGATGGCGAAGGCAAAGAAACTTTGTTATGCCTCCGGATAAGCACAAATTGGACTTTGAGTTACATTTAATCATGAGGAGGGTTCAGTAACTAGGGAGCGCATCCACCAATAAATAGATAATTACATACAGGGTGTCCCGAATTGCATAGGGCAAACTTCACTAAGCAATACAACTTTTCAAAATAAGAAAAAAAGTTTCTATAAATATGGGTCGGGAAGTGATTAGTTTCCGAGATACAGGGTGTACAAATAATTCTTCTGAAAATGTTTTATTATGAATATTTTGGAAACGTCTTAAGATAAACAAATGATAATTTACACAGGAATTTAACTTTTTATGCTTTTTAAGAAAAAACAACAACTATGTACGAAAATCATTCAGAAGCGGGTGAAACTGGGGGGGCCTAGGTATAATTTAGCCTCAACTTTATTGTGTGATACTTTTAAATTAATTTATGAGCAGAACTTAAAAATTTAAAGTTTTCTACACAAAAAAAAGTCTCTTGTGTTTTTCCTCTAAAATTATCAGTTTTTGAGTAAATCTTATCTGAAGTTTATTCGGGAATAGTTTAATGAATAATTTTAGCAGAATAGAAAAAACAATGACAGTAAAAAAATTTGATTACTTCATTTTTTATTAGACAACAATGAATTAGATTAAAGTAAGGTAAGTTACAAGAGTTGTTCATAGTGCATTCCGCCATCTTTAACACATTTCTGACATCTGCGCCGTACAGAGTGTGCAGCTTTACGAATGAAATCAGGATTAGCCCGCAAATTTTCACGTTCTTCGAGAATTCTTTCTATTAACTCTTCTCTCGTGCTTACAGGGATTACGTAGACTTTGTCCTTTAAATAGCCCCAGACAAAAAAATCAACTGGAGTTAAACCCGGTGAACGGGGTGGCCAGGCTCTTGCATCTAATCGACCGATCCACCGTTCAGGATAATTATTGTTTACCCACAAACGGTTCTCAACAGCAAAATGTGAAGGAGCTCCGTCCATTTAAAAACAGCATTCATTTCATAAATTAAGAGGAATATCCTGGAGATATTGAAAAAATTGGTTATTTAAAAAATCATTAAATAATGGTCCATTTAAACGGGGTGAAAGGATGTGGGGCCCACAAAAAGTTTATGTTTATAACACCACACCATACATTAACGCTGAACTGTTGAAATGCCCTAGGGCAATCATATGAGGATTCTGATGGTCCCAGATTCTTAAATTATTAAAATTAACCGATCTATTATGGTTAAAGGTAGCTTCATCAGTCCAAATAATTTTACTTCCGAAATCGGGATCTTGTTCCATGGCATTTTTAAACCAATTACAAAAATTGATACGCCTTTCGGGATCACCTGCTTGAAGGCTTTGGACTGGCTGCATTCGAAAAGATTTTCTGTGGTCTTTTTTCAGAATCTGAAAAATTTTGTTTTTGGAAATATGCACAGCTTGCGCACGCAGCTGTTGGACCGCTCTTCTGATACTTAATTTATTATTATTAACATCTTTAGATGGTTTCCTTCTATTAGGAAATCTTCTGCGATATTCGCGTACCGCGACATTCGCGTTTCCATTACAATATCCATAAATAAAATGAATATCCGCGTACTCCATATTACTAAACATGACCATTTTTTACTTTTTCTAAAAGGAAATGATAAAACTACAGAACAATGAACTACAGAAAACAAAAAAATAACAATGTCGTTATTGTCATTCTGGCATTGCATGCTAGATTATTTTCCATTTGTTACAAACATTACAATCACGGCACACTCCTGCATACCAGGAATGCTGGTAATAATGGTTACTAATTAGTAAAGTTCAGATAAGATTTACTCAAAAACTGATAATTTTAGAGAAAAAAACACAAGAGACATTTTTGTGTAGAAAACTTCAAATTTTTAAGTTCTGCTCATAAATTAACTTAAAAATGGTACACAATAAAGTTGGGGCTAAATTATACCCAGGTCCCCCCAGTTTAAGCCGCTCCTGAATGATTTTCATACATAGTTGTCATTTTTTCTTAAAAAGCATAAAAAGTTAAATTCCTGTGTAAATTATCATTTGTTTATATTTAGACGTTCCGAAAATATTCATAAAAAACATTTTCAGGAGAATTACTTGAACACACAGGGTGTGTCGGAAACTAATCACTTCCCTACCTATGTTTATCGAAACTTTTTTCTTATTTTGAAAAGTTGTATTACTTAGTGAAGTTTGGTCCATGCGATTCGGGACATCCTGTATATCTATAAAATATGAATTTTAAAAATGGGCAACTACATCGCCTGTCTTAATTTAGTTAATAACCGGGATGGTTACTACTGAGCTATGCGATGTAGGCCTCCGTTCCGAGAGTCTACCGCTAGAATTGGGTTTTAAAAATAATTTAATTTCATTTAATAGGTAATCTAGTATTTATTGTAGAAGTAGAATGGTATAAAATTTTTTTGGAAATATTGCGTCGTTGTGGGCACTAGAAGTCGGTTTTGGCATGCGATTTTAGTAGCGTGTGTAAAACCAAAAAGTTAACCTTGTAAATCATCACCGTTGGCCGCCATATTGGATAACAGTTTTTCGCTTTATATTATTAAAAAAAAAATTCATCTAAAATAATATGGTTTTACTCTTGTAATTTTTTTTCGAAAAATGTATATTTAAAAAGTGGGGGAGGGGAAATGTAAATAATGTACTACATTTTTTGCACATTTCTAATTTAAAAATTATATTGAACCTTTAAAAATGGTATAACTATATTAGGTTTCATATTTTTTTTATAACAATATATACCGGGTGAGTTACGAATTGCGCTCGCCCTGATATTTCCTAAAATATTTGGAATATAAAATTGAAATTTGGAGGCCTTATTACACGACTAAAATGCCATATTTTCAATAAAAAATCAAGTTTGGTGCATATCTGGTTTGACCGGAAATGCCCACAACTTTCGATTTTTAAATGGAACACCCTATATATTTTTACATTTTTGGAATCTAGAGGAAATTTTGAATACAATACATTCACTTTTTGATAAACATTAAAAATTTTATTAAAAAATCTATTTCTGAATCCAGAGTGCTGTGGTGTCCAAAATATATTTTAGTTTGTGTGCTACGTTACTATAAAAATAAAAAGAGCAATATGATTGCATTACTTAATTCTCTAGAGGCGTTTAAAATTTTTAAATGTGATTTTTACCCACTAACTCGGTTTTTTTAAATGGTAATTTAATCGTTCACCAACATTTTTAAATACCTCATTTTCATACGAATCTAATGATACCAAAATTTTGAAAATCCGCTCAGAAATATTTGAGATTTCAGCCAAAATACAATGCAACCAAGCTTTTAGAAACATGCGGCTAATAGATAATAGATTAGTGGGCTTTGGAAACTAAAATGGCACATTTCTGTGTAAATCTGGTAACCTAATAACATTGGAAAAATCATAGTAGCCATTGAATATAATAAAACAATATCAGCTGTCAGACTCGTGTAGTTATAGGCAATCTTGAGTTATCAAACATTTAATAATTGTGAGCGCAAAGAACGTTACAATTAAGTTTAGCACAGGTATGTAGAGGTAAACACAATTACATCCACAAGGACATTTGCAATAGAATACGACATCAGTTCGGTTTTCAGAGTTTTATTTAAAAGAACATAAATATCGGGCCTATAAATAAATAAAAATCAATTCCGTTTGAACAATTAAACTTAAACTAGGTAACAGTCGGTATCTTTAAAATAATTAATATAATTAAACCATAAATTGACATTTATAGATATTGTTCAAAATGTCCACCATTTTTTTCTATACACAATTCGGCTCTGCGTACAGTTGCTTGAATGGCTCTACGCAATTCAGCCGGCGTTATTTCATTAAGAGCCCGTACAACTTTATTTTGCAGCTCTTCACGGGTATTTGAAGAAGTTTTATAAACTTTATTTTTGAGAGTGCCCCATACATAATAGTCGAGGGGAGTTAAGTCAGGTGACCTAGGAGGCCACCTGATATGACCTTGATTTGCGATAAGGCGTTCACCATGCAAGTTGTTTAAATATTCCATCACTCTTCTGGAATTATGTGGGGGAGCACCATCTTGTTGGAAAAACAGATTTTGTAAATAGGCAAGAGGAAGTAAGTCAAGAAATTCTGCTGTCTGGTTTTGTAAAAAGAATAAATATCGTTCGCCAGTAAGTGTTCCATAAAAAAATATGGGTCCAATTATTCGATCTCCAAGTACTCCAAGCCAACAGTTAAACCCAAATTTTTCCTGAATATTCCCCCGCCCTACCAACCTCGGATTTTCTTGAGCCCAGTACCTAGTATTATTTCTGTTAAACATACCTGGGTTCGTAAATCTACTTTCATCTGAATATAAAATATGGAAAGGAAAACCTGAGTTTTGTTGTACTGCATTTAAGAACCAGTTGCAATATACTAGCCTCCTGTCGTTATCATCTCCATAAAGATGTTGGTGTATTTGGTATTTATAAGACCGAAACTTATGTTTCTTTAAAATTCTGCAAACCGAAGACTGACTAATGTCGCATTCCATTGACAATTCCCTTGTTGATGTTGTTGGGTGTACCATCACAAATCCTAATACATCAATTTCTTTGTCCTCACTTACAATAAATGTTTGATGGTCATCTTGTTGATTGGGTTCGTTTCTTAATTCTTGTTCCACTCTGGCAAACAAGTGTCTGCTTGGATGACGTCTGTTGGGATATCGTTGCTGATAGAGTTCTGCAGCTGCAGTTGAATTTTTGAGACGCTCTCCACATATCAGTAACATATCGACCTTTTCATTTCTACTAAAATTATTCAAGATTTACACAGAAATGTGCCATTTTAGTTTCCAAAGCCCACTAATCTATTATCTATTAGCCGCATGTTTCTAAAAGCTTGGTTGTATTGTATTTTGGCTGAAATTTCAAATATTTCTGAGCGGATTTTCAAAATTTTGGTATCATTAGATTCGTATGAAAATGAGGTATTTAAAAATGTTGGTGAACGATTAAATTCAATAAATTCCCATTTAAAAAAACCGAGTTAGTGGGTAAAAATCACATTTAAAAATTTTAAACGCCTCTAGAGAATTAAGTAATGCAATCATATTGCTCTTTTTATTTTTATAGTAACGTAGCACACAAACTAAAATATATTTTGGGCACCACAGCACTCTGGATTCAGAATTAGATTTTTTAATAAAATTTTTAATGTTTATCAAAAAGTGACCAAAATGGATGTATTGTATTCAGAATTTCCTCTAGATTCCAAAAATGTAAAAATATATAGGGTGTTCTATTTAAAAATCGAAAGTTGTGGGTATTTCCGGTCAAACCGGATGTGCACCAAACTTGATTTTTTTATTGAAAAGATGGCATTTTAGTTGTGTAATAAGGCATCCAAAGTTCAATTTTCTATTCCAAATATTTTAGGAAATATCGGGGCGGGCGCAATTCGTGACTCACCCGGTATATAAATTACGCTAATTTTTTGAATTTTCATGTATTTCTTAACTGAACATTTGCAAAAAATGCAGTACATTATTCATCGTGAAGAACTGCCTGTAACACGGAAAATTAGCATATGTTTAGAAGGCGTCAATGCATAAGTCTGAATATAAAAAAAAAGTTACAGTATATGTTTTTAAAGCTCTACAATTTCAAAGAGAGGGGTAGTTTTTCTTGCTTTTCCGACAGAACTCGGTGAAAACACACTTTACAGCAAAGTTGCAAATAAAAAAGTCTTATACTTTGATGACATTCATTTGAATTTTTTCAGATTTTCTTTTTAACTTTTATATTTCCCTTCACCCACTTTTAGAAATTTTCGAATGGCCATATCTTGAAAAATAAGCATTTCTCGAAAAAATTCACCAGAGTAAAAATACCTTATTTTGGGCCAAAAAAGGAAACCAAATTGTTTTCTTTTATTTTTTACCTAATTCTATAAGTTTAGGAACCCGTGATAAAAGGGGTGTTTCCTACCTCTTCCGATCATTTCCTACTCTAATATATAATTCAACTTTTTTAATAATTTCATTACAAACACACTGTATAAGATTTCATCAAAATCTATTCATTAGCATTGAAGTTACAGGAGAACCCCCGCCCACCCCCCCCCCCCCAGCGATGTTGACTGGATTATAGGAAAAACCATAAAAAATAACATCCAAAGATCTTTGATCGAAAATTTGTAATCCATCTTCGATTGATGCGACATTTCTATTTTACTTGTATACTTAATTAGATGGATTCGCTGGCAGCAAACTGCAACTATCATTATAAGATAAACCGCCTCACAATTGATAATTACACATATTAAGATTTTGAATATCAGATAACAATATCTATCTATTAAACTACAGTTTGTGACCCTATCATATTTAATTAATATGCCATCTAGTATACCCTTCCTAGAACCGATGAAAATGCGCCGAAGGATGTTTACAGTTTAAATTGCAGCATAAAATGTAAATTGGAGACCAAGGACCTGGTTCGCCCACACAGCGTAATTACGATAAGTAATAATTTTGAGATTTTTCTCCTTAGGCGCATGCATAAACTTAACTCCACATTGTTTGTTTATAATTCCATTGTTGATTGCAATTTAAAGTCTTAGCCCTTGGCTTTATTTACGTTTCATTGTCACGGTGCTTAACCCATATCGTCCTACGGATGGCAATAAATCTCAAAAACCAGGAAATTACTGTTATTTTAATAGATTAGTATTTCAGGGTTTTTATTTGTAGTTTAATAATAGTTTATCATAGTTATAGTTTGTGCTTGCACTGACGTTTCCTTATTTGATACACACAGAAAAATGACAGATTTTAAAAGTCTGAGTACTGTGCATTAACTCATGACTTCGTTGAATTAATTTTGAAGTTACAAAAATAATTAGAACGGTAATGAAAATAAAGTTGTGAAAATAAAATTTGTTAAAAGTAAACTTCATATTTCTAAGTCAGATAAAAAATTTCAAAGCTTTGCCGCCTATTACCACTAGGATAGAGCGGGGCATGGATTAAAATAAGAAATTAAGGGAAACTCGCCAGTATCAGTTATAATTTCTAATAATTACGCCACTCACTCCTAAAATATTTTACGATACAATAATACATTGTGTGGTTCAGTGCTTACATTTTATTTTGATTGTGAGTGCCTAGAATGTATAATACTTTAACAGATAAGTGAAATTGCTCTTTGTTTAAGCGTATTTTATGTAGTTGTGTAAAAATATTCCGACGGATGGTGAAATATTCGAGTGTTTTCCGTTTTTTAGTGGCTGTGGTAAAATAATATTGTGATAATGATCAGGCCTTGGGAAGATCCTCAACCTAGCACCAGCAGAGAATTTAACGAAGATATGGGAAATGGTAATGGCTCGCAAATTACAGAGAAAAGTTCTAGACAATATTTATGCGAACATACTAAACAAGTAGTTTTAAACATTTATAAAAATATAAAAGAAAGTGAAGTTGAAAAGGGAGCCGTGGAAAAAACGGTCTACTTAACAGACATGTCAGAACGGTCTATCTATTACCAACGGTGGAATCAATACATATTGAACTGAAAACAAATGGTGCAGTGTCAGTTAGTCAAGGAACACTTCGGCGCTGGATAATAAAGATAGGATTTAGGTTCAAGATTATTAATAAAAGGGAAGGTATTATGGAAAGCTTCAGAATAGTGCAGTGGCGTAATGAATATTTGGAAAATATAAAAAAAATTCGAAATGAACAACGACCTATTTATTATTTAGGTGAATCTTGGTATGGTACCCATGATACAGTGAAAAAAGGCTGGATAGATGGTTTAAAGAAATGTAAAGTTGATATGCATGCAAATAAAGGAACCAGATTAGTAATTGTACATTGTGGATCAGAAAATGGATGGGTGCATAATGGTCTCAAATTAAGTGGAAAAAAATAGAAGAATCAAACGTTAACTATCACCAAAACATGACTGCGGATATTTTTGAAGCATGGTTTCAGACGGGAACAAAGAAAAAAGATAATCAAGAATTTCTCTGAAAACATAATTTGGAATTTGAAGAAAATTTTAGGAAGTAAGATCTTTTGGAAATTGTTAAGAAGCAAAACTTCCCAAAACGATATGTGATTGATAGCATGGCTAAAGCTCAAGGACATACAGTTTTACGGTTACCCCCATATTTTTGCATTTTTAACCCGATAGAACTAATATGGAGTCAGCTGAAAAGAAGTATTCGCAAAAATAACACCTTCCCCAAATTTGATGCCAAAGTAGTCGACCTCATTAAAGCTAAAGTGGGAGAAATAAGACCAAGTAATTGAAAAAAGTGTATTCAGCATGTCATTAAAATTGAAGATGAATTTATTAAGTTAGAAAAAAGCATCAGCCCTAATCAAGACCGTTTAATAATATCTGTAGATTCAGATACTGACGACGATACCGATTTAGATAGTGGTTGTGAAGTGTTGAGTGAGTGTAGTAATTAGAGTTTTAAATAAAATGTTATATGTGAATTGATTTAGTGTACATTGTGAATTTATCGTTTCATTAGTGTTTTTACATACGCGCAAATGCAATATAACGTGATTTTTATTTATTATATCATATGTATACATATTTTATTTGATAATTATTTATTTGTTTCTTTTTCAGAACTGAATTTATTTATTTTATAGTTATTTATTTGCTGTCCAGAATTGAATTTATTTATTTCAATTATTTGTTTGTTTTCTAGAATTTTATTTATTTATTTAATCTGGGTTAATTAGATTACGGGTTATTGACATAAATTCAATATTTTCTTTATTTAATAAATTTAAAAATTTACTTCTTTGACCTATTTTAATAATATCGATAACCTTAACTCCGAACCCACATTTTTTGGCAAGGAATTGCTCGTACCTCCTCGTGGTCCTTGCTGGGCAACAATAATAATTCGATAGGTATATTAAATTATTACTGGCGAAACTGAACAACAAAAGAATATTTGGTATAATTTTAATTTAGACTAATAAAATTCATCAATGCTCCACCAATATATAAAATATTATTCCTATCTTAACACAAGCAAAACAGAATAATTTTTTTAAATTTATCATTATCACTGTAACAAATAACTATTTATTTATCAACCATACATTAAATTAATTAGATTGTAACTCACGGCACAATAATTTTAAGTACGGTCCTGAGCCGCAATAAATTACGTCGGGCTTGACACTTTTATGGCCGAGTTTTATGGCTTTTTTTGGGTGTCTCGCGCCGTGTTCACTCCTTTGTCGGGAATTTTTTATTTGACTTAGAAATATGAAGTTCACTTTAAAATAAGTGCTACATAGAAAGGACATTTAATGATGTTACTGGCAATTTTAGAAATTCTAGTCATTATGAAGATTGGTTTGAAGTTTATCGTATTAATTACACAAAAAATATACAGGGTGGATCATTAATAATAGGCCATAGTGCAGGGGTGGATTCTTTGGGCCAAAATATGACGATATAACCAAATATTCCTTAGTAAAATGTTGCTGTGGAAAAAGATACAACGGGTGTCAAAATTAAAATAAGTTTTTCGTTTTTTTTTTGCAATAACTCAACAGCCTCTTGACTGATTTTCGCCAAATTTCCTTATAGAAGAACTGTTTTATTCTAAGAAATAATAATTTATGTATTATATCACGTTAGATCCGCAAAACCTGCATATGCTAATGAATTTTTTTCATATTGTTTTTGGACGAAACGTTGTAGTACTTCTCACCAGAAAATCTGATGAGGGCGTCATTTCCACGTATAAATAGTACACTTAGTAGAATTTGATATCTCCAACCGTTTTCGAGGTAATTGCTCTTAAACATTTGAATAATTTAATCATTTTATTTTGTTCTTGTGTTCCTCGAGCTAATTTCTTTAACTTCTTTATATATGATTAATGTATGTTTACAATTTGTTGCTCGATTTATTTTATACGAAATCAATAAAGAATTTAAAGTACTTATCTAAATCATAAAAATTCTATAAAAAAAAGTTTAGTGGATACCAATAATTCAAACTGTATAACTAATTCTACCGCATTGAAATTTAAAGAAAATACATAAAAATTCCTATGAAAGTTGAAGAATAAATCATGTTGAAATGTATTCTGCTGAAGTGGCAATAAAAATAATTTATTCCATATTTCATCTTCCTTCTCTATTTCCGCTTAAGAAATCCAATAAATGTGCCATATATTATAACCATTTCTTATTAAAAATAAATATACTTACTTTTGCCGTTATCTCTTTAATTGCATATAATTAGATATGAAACTACAAATTAAGCGAAGAAAAAAAATTAAGAAGAAAAAAAGTACAGATGAAATCCAAAATTCACCCAAAAGTTCAGTGTTCAGGTCTAGGCGTTGTTATACATACATTGGCCTAGTGGTTCAGAGTAAAGCTTTTCCACTAGAAGCATGGTCAGATATTAACATACCTCTGTATTACTTACTGATGTGTTGAAAACTACAGCTGCAATGAAGGTGCAATACAGGGTGTCCCAATAAAAACTCCCAGGCCGTATATATTCTAAACGAATAAAGATATTTTAATTCTGTAAAAGCCAACTTGTAGAGCATAAAGAGAGCTTCATTTTTGAATATAATTGTTTTCTTAATATATCAATATATAGATGGCGCTGTGCTCTAAAGAAATGTTTCCATGGCAGAAACTTTGAAATGGGGTTTATGTGAAAGAAAATGCATTTCTAAGCAGATTACGTTCTAAAAAAAAATGCCATAAAACTAACCGTTTTCGAAACATTTGAGTCCAAATGTTGGTATTTGCCAATATTGAATATTTGTAATCTCTTCAACATTTCAGTCCTTTAAGTGGGACAATCTGTATTTAATTTACAAATTTTAAAAGAAAATATTTAAAGAATTTTTCATATAACTGCTCTGTTATTAGATTAGATTATAATTAAAAATATTTGATATCTAGTGAGTATAATAACCCTTATACCTTATAAATTAAATACAATTAAAGTTACCTTTGGAATTACAGTTTTGATATTTCTCAATTTCAATCACATTTTGCTTATTGGTGTGTCAATAGAACTGTATTATATTTCAGGCCTTGTTCTCCATTATTACAGTTTACATTGTAGTACCACTACTTTCCGCTAGATGTCACCCACATTATTTAAAGCTATCGAAAATATTCCCTAGGTAACTACCGCTTCATATTTTCCCTTCATTACACATCTTTGTGCGCGATGTTCGCGTATGGGGAATGTCGTAAAAATGCTTCAAGACCCGTAAGTGTATATGAAATACGTTTTTCTGACAGACCTTTACCAGATCGGAAAACTTTTGTAAGTTTGTGTTCTAATTTGAAAAATTATGGAGGTTTTAAGAAACCAAAAACAACAAGAAGAAAAAGAACTGCAAAAGATGAAAATATTACATTGGTATTACATCAAGTAGAAAATAACCCAAACATGTCAGTACGCAAGTTGACGGAAGAAACAAATATTGCACGTTCCACCTGCCACAGAATTCTTAAAACAAACAATTTTTTTCCATATAAAGTTCATTTAGTTCATCATTTGATTCCAGGAGACAATGAGCGGAGATTAGATTTTTTGGCGCAATTTTCAATTCTCTTAGAAGGAAATCCAAATCTTTTACATACAATTATGTGAAGTCATGAAAGTCGATTCCACAACAATGGAGTAATCACAACACATAATTGTCGTTACTGGTCTCAGGAGAATCCTAGGTGGATGAGACATACCAGATCCCAGAATCGTTTTGGAGTAAATGTTTGGTGTGGTATCGTTAATGGTTACATTGTTGGACCATACCTCTAACATGAGAATTTAACAGGTGAAAGACATTTACAAGTTTTGCAACATGATTTACAAGTACTATTAAGGAATTTTCCAGCTCATTTGGATAATATGTGGTTTCATCAGGATGGAGCAGGTCCACATAATCATCACAACGTTGTTAATTATTTAAATTAAATATACCCAGGAAGATGGATTGGTACCAATGGAGTATTTAGATGGCCCTCTCGATCTCCTGATATTACTCCATTAGACTTTTATTTATGGGGATTTTTAAAAGTGAAGTATACAAAGAACCAATAGAAGACATGGCAGATCTTTATAATAAAATTTATGCTAGTGTTGCCGCCATTAATTGGCATACATTATTAAAAGTTTGTAGATCTGAACTAATTAATAGGTTTACGATGCGTGTTAATGAAAATGGCAATAATTTTGAACACCTATTAAAATAGTTATTTTAATTTCATTAGTTCGTAAAAATTGTTTTATGATCGTAATTGTTTTTTTATTGCTTAAATGTTTGAATTATATGATAAACAATATTTTTAGTTTTTTTTCCAAGGGTTACTTCAAATATATTTAATTCATAAGATACGAAAAATTCTTTAAATATTTTCTTCCAAAATTTGTAAATTAAATACAGATTGTCCCACTTAAAGGACTGAAATGTTGAAGATATTACAATTATTCAATATTGGCAAATGCCAACATTTGGACTCAAATGTCTCGAAAACGGTTAGTTTCATGGTATTTTTTTTTTAGAACATAATCTGCTTAGAAATGCAATTTCTTTCACATAAACCCCATTTCAAAGTTTCTCCCATCGAAATATTTCTTTAGAGCACAGCGCCACCTATATACTGATATATTAAAAAAACAATCAGATTCAAAAATGAATCTCTCTTTATGCTCTACAAATTGGCTTTTACAGAATTAATATATCTCTATTCGTTTAGAAGATATGCGGGTGAAATTCTCGTTAATACTTTATCGCTCCAGAAGCCACTGACAGAAATGAACTCTAAGGAGGTGGTCATGAAGTTGCAAGGGTTGAGCGCATTGCAGTAGGCATGTTATGGATGTAGTTGTTCTTGAAGGTAACTACACCACACGGTTACTGAGGCTGACACGGCAATTACGCGACACCTTTTGGATAGTTTTCAATTAGCAAAATGTTTTTATCAACATTCAGTAATTTGGGAAAAAGTCGCCGTAAATTCATGCTTATGTCGCGTAAGCAAACGTGTTTCGCCGTATCTAAACAATATGTCCACCAAGTTTACTACTATTGTGGTAAAGATTAGCCACAGTTAGCTATGGTAGCGGAAAATGTATTTAATTTAATCACAGTGAAAGCGACACTATGCTATTAGCCCAGGCATTAAAGATATGTTTACCTATAAACAAATCGGAGGCAAACGATTCTTTTTAATGAGTTCTTTGGATGATAAGCAATAACATCACGTAAAGTTTGCATGAGTTTCATTAAACATTAAAACAATTCTAAAACTTTGTTTTCCGGTATTTTCCCAAAACTTCGAAAACGAGTCATGGTAGGAGAAAATAAAAAATATTTCTAGAAAGAGCATAATATTTTCACATAAAAAATGTCTCTGCAAAAATGTCCATTAATGCCACGGATTTTCCATAAAAAAATAGTTAAGTGGATGGAGATATTCTATAAAGCGCGGTGCAAGGTTGCCCGTCATATGGGGAGAAATTTTAGTGACCTAGAGAAAATTGCTGCAACAGCAATTTTCTTCTTTAATCGTTTTCAAACATTAAGGTTCACTTTTTTCGCTAACTTTCCAACGACACAGCTTGCCAAAAGGCATTCGTATTGGCTCTTTTATGGTTATTTTTGAAATTGTTTGTGTTTTTAATTTTTTTTTTTGAATATATCAGCTTTCTTACATCAGATCGAAATTTCAAAAAACTAATTGTTCACAATTAAATTCTCTACAACCCTGTATGGTCGACTTTTTTCTCTATCCTATAAATAACCTCAAAAAAAAAGTTGGGGACAATTAAAATGTTGGTATTTTCTTAATATATTCTGTACATATTTCTAAATGAAACTGTAGGAAAATAGAGTACTAATAGTGATTAATTAGTGTGTCAAATTTTGTTTGAAAATATTAAGAGGAACGGTCACAGGTGGCGCTAGTGTGAAAATCGTATTATGCTTCCAAGTTTTGAGAAGCAACTTTTCATTAAATTGTAGCTTTTCATTAGTACTTCATAGTATTTAAGAAAAAGTTTCTAATTTGCGCAGGATTGTTTCTAATTTGGTCACTACAGGGGAAATTCGCTGAAGTAACTGATCTGTAGTAGTTATTGGGATATTGTAGACTTCAGTTTTGAGATATCCCCATAGAAAATAGTCGACGGGGTTGAAATCTGGTGATCTAGCCGGCCAAGGATGAGGTTCCCCACATCCAATCCATCTGTTTGGATACTCATTATTCAAATGCCTCCTAACCGATTGTAAATGGGTAATGTTGTACCTAAATACCTCGCAAAAATTAATAAAAGAATCATCTCTGGGATTTCAGTAGTTAATAACCTGTAGCATGGAATGATGCATTCTTTGCACGTCCAAGTTCCGGGAAAATAAAAAAAATTTGGAAAAACTTTTTGATTTTCGGTTTTTTTGCTCTAACGGCTAAAATAATGAAAATACAGAAAAAAGTTTTCAACAAAATTTGTAGCTCGCCTCTTTCTCTACAAAATAAGTATTTACCAATTTTTGTCTAACTTAAGCCGTTTAGGAGATAAATCTAGTTTTCCATTTATAGTTTTGAGCCGTTCCGAAATGCGCGGAAAATGAGAGAAAATGCTCTGGACACATCGATCGATAATTCTTACTATTCAGAGACGCTAAAAAATTAAAACAACATAAAGTGTAGAGAAAAGTCTCAGTTATAATGTGGAACTAATCACAAAATTCATACCAGTTTTTACCATAGAGAAAAAAGTGTTAGAAGATGGCTTAGTAAACTTTATAGAGTTGATTTATTCATATCTTTAGTTTTATGCATTCTGCCTATTTCTTCCGTAACAATGGGTGCTTTTTCACTACATGGATTCGATTTCACTTTTGTCTATATTTCGTGAAAATTTTATTGAAGAATGTTAAGAAACAAATAAGTTGTATATGTTTTACCACATAATTGTGCATTTTCTGGACGTGTATGAATAATGTAGACAAATTCAAAAAGTACTCCACCCATTTAAAAAACTCTAAAGTCGTTCGAAAAAATATGTTTTATTGTACTTATAATCCAAAAATTAAGACTATGCCATTATTATTATTTAAGATATAGCGAATTGAACTTCAACATTTGGAGGTGATTGATCGATGAGAAACATACCCTCTACTTTGATCGCAAGGCATATTTTTCCAACAAAAGTAATTGCAATAAAATGTCAATTGGATTAATGTATCATTATATAGGAATATATCAGCAAAATGAATTATCATTCTAACGACTCCCGGCAAAGATTTCAATAAATCTGTGGACCAACTGTACAAAGTACTAAGCCATCTTCTGACACTTTTTCTCTATGATACATTTTTTTATGAATTTTGTGATTAGTTCCACATTAAAGCTGAGACTTTTCTCTACACTTTATGTTATTTTCATGTTTTTAAGGGCTGTGAATAGTAAGAATTATCGATCGATAAGCCCGGTCGTACGAAACTCCTAGAGAATTCACATTTTTCGCGCATTTCGAAGCGGCTTAAAACTATACGTGGAAAACTAGATTTATCTTCTAAACGGCTTAAGTAAGACAAAAATTTGTAGACCTTTTTTGTAGAGAAAGAGACGAGTTACAAATTTTGTTGGGAACTTTTTTCTCTATTTTCATTTCTTTGGCCGCTAGAGAGAAAAAACAAAAAATCAGAAAGTTTTTCCAAATTTTTTTGAATTTTCCCGGAACTTGGAAGTGCAAAGAATGCATCATCTCATTCTCCAGGTTATTACCTACTTAAATCCCAGAGATGATCCTTTTATTAATTTTTGTTACCCTAAATTTCTAATTTACCTGTACTATAACAGTTATCGGAAAGAACGTTCATATGCGTTATTAAATGATCGAAATTGTTCAATAATACATACGTAGTAATAATCCTGCACATTCAAAGGGTTATCTTCCCGCACCAAAGATAAAAGAGCGTGTTCCAATGGCATATATCAGAGTAATGATATCTTCGGTGTAACTGTGAGCAGAGCTAGCTAGCACATAAAACTATCGAGACAACGTCGTTCTAGATCGCTGATTTTATTACTTCGTCTAGATACTTTTGAATTATGTTTGCAAAAAGGTATCAGCCGTTTCTTTAGATCAGAGCTAATATTTCAGGAGTATACAGTACGAGAGATTTAACAATGTAATTCTTGGTTTATCATTGCTAATGTACCGTGGCGAGTGCAGAACACAACATAAATTTTACTTGACAAGAATATTACAAAAACATTCTATACAAAACACGAACATAATGTTGTAAAAAAACTCCATGTACATAAAGTTAGACTAACCAATGATATAATTTATGACATAAATATATAACATAAACATATACCTATTTACAGAGCTGGGGAAATTACTTTGATAAAGTACTTAATTACAAATAACTTATTTAAAAGTGATGTAACATGCGGAATTCTCAAGAGCATCCTTCGTTACAATGTTAATATTTATTAGAAAAATTATAAATTATCGGAAATATTATTACCACAAACTCTAGTGCTAATAGAGTGCACTTATTCCTTAGACTATAATGAATATGCGTCATCGGTCAGCAGTTAACGCCCGCGAATACTAGATAGCGCTCCAGGTATGATAATTCAATTAAAAACGCCGGGTGAAACTCTTGCTCGTTGAACCATTGAACTAATTAGACGTATTTATAATTTTGTTTGACATGTAATGGGGATATTAGAATTTGAAAAACCTCGTGATGATCACATGAGGTAAGGTTTTAATTATTATATCGGTAAATACCATCTAACATTTGAAATATTGTTTTAGGTTTTTATCATCATTATAAGTTTTTCTTATACATTTTTCTGATAAAGAATTAATTTCTTAATAATCAAACTTATTCACGTCTAATGCATTTAACGTAGAAGTCTTTCAACGTTATATTATTTGCTTTGAGCAAGATTTGAGATTATCTACATTCAATTTGCGATACCTACTACGTTTTCCACTAAGCAAGCAATATTCATATGAAGTCAAACTTTTTACACTAAATTTTGAATTGGGATATACGAAAACATTCTGGGCGAAGGGATTTTCTTCATTTTGTCTTGGCGACAAATCTTGTACGAGCGTTTCTACGATTTCATAACCTCAAAATGTGATTAAGGCAGCCACATGTGAAACAGAACTTTTAAATCCGTAATCATCGTATCTAGGAATTTCCTTAATCAGGATAACAAAATAAAAGATAAGTACTTTTGATTGTTACCAGTAAAAAGGATTATTTTCACATGATTGTTAAGCTATAAGAGCCAAAAGTTTCTAAATTTAACATATTAGATTCAAGCGAGATTATATTTTAAATCCGTTGTTGTAATTAAACCCATTGTTGTATATTAATTCGTAGTTGCTCATATCTTGAATTCGTTGTCGCAAATACTTCGCCGTAGTATTGTTTCGTAGTTACTTTTATCGCGATTCCTCATGATCAATTTTTTATTGTGGTATTATAATGCACTTTTGTTGTTGATACAGTAAGTCATGGTTCATTTTTATGGTAACGAGAGTGTCTAAATTTTATGAGTTTTGAGATAAATTTACGAGACTTATCTTTTGTAATATAGTATTTTGTCCCTCGTAAAGAATCTCAAGTTTACCTAATTTTGTTGTAATATATGATTTTTAATATTGAGGTAAATTTACGAGACTTATCTTTTGTAGTATAGTTATTGTGTCTCTCGTAAAGGACCTCAAGTTTATCTAATTTTGTTGTAATATATGATTTTAGTATTGAGGTAAAGTTACGAGACGTATCTTTTGTAATATATTTTTGGTTCTCGTACACGCCTCAAATTTGCCTTGCCGTTGAGCAAATTGTAATATAGTGTATCTTGTAATATAGTATATTTTGTACATATTTCTGTTTGGTATTTAGCTGATGCTGTGATAGTTTCTCTTTTGTAATATAATATTTTTGTAGTATAGTGCTATCGTATATATGTAACATTTGTCTTTTGTTTATCTTTATCTTAAATTTTCCTTGATTATACTAAGTAATCATGGCGCCCAAGACTTGAACTCAATGCCCTTCTGCCCTCCGTATCTTTACTGCGCTAGCCAGGTTAAAACCAGTGACGCTAACCACGTCGCTCGTAGGGTGGTCCACTCTTGAACCACTTGGGCAAATTAAAACCTCATTTTCTGAGCCACAGTAAATTATTTATTATTTGTTTGCTTATAGTAATGAAACATATTCTGTATAGGATTTTGCAAACAGCGGAAAGAAAAACTATCTATGAGAACTAAAAGAAAACCTATATGTAAAAATATTAATGAAATATTTGCATTCTTTCGATAACCTGATTTCTGGTTATGCTAGCAAGTCAAAATTCTAAAATAAATTTGTCCAATTTCTAAGCAGAATAAACTAGTATCTACATGACCCCTTACGGTATGAAGATTCAGTTAAAAATTAGCACAATGAGAGATTTTATTAAAATGTAATCCATTAGAATGAAATTTTTTTAAAAGACAAGGTAGGTAAATAAATTCATTTCATGCCTTTGTTCTCAGTCTGTGTTACTAAGAAAAATTGCAGCTATCCCCACGGCGCGGCGACAGAAATATTCAGGGTAAAAATACAATTTTGCTCCTAATTTTATTCCAATTTAATTTCGTTACTTCAGAGAATTGAGGCTCAAGCGTCGAGTTTAGATCACCCTGTTATGTCATTTGTGTATAGAGAATTAGTTCTGTTATTGTAAAATTATGGAAATTATTTGATTATATTTGCTCAAAATTATAATGAAATCAAGTGTCACAATTCAAATTGCAATTATTAGTAATGAGAATAATAATCTGCACATTATTAACCTTTCTACAATAAAAGTTTAATCAGGACCTGATTAGCTTCCATGAATTTGACTCGAGATACCTAATATCACAAATGAAAGTTAAATTAAACCCAGAATTTATTATGAAATATCGTAGTATAGTTTATCTAATCTATCAATTAAAAATCGTAAAAAAACGATCTTCTTTAATTAAAGAATCCGCAATAATATTCTTGAATGAGGATAGATACGTGTCGAATTGTTTCGTAGACGTCTGTACAACTTGGTTGTCAATGTTACAAGAAGTTCACAAACCTAACATTGTATAAAAACTAAAAAAAACTGTTAACTATATCAACAGTTCTATGTAAATAGTAAGTATCTATAGTGGGGTTGGATAGCTGAAAAAAACTTCACATCTGGCAACCAATGAGCCCTTTTGGATTCAGATAGTACATGGGTAGACGAGTCTAAAAAGCCCGGGACACAAATTTTCCTGGCCCTCTAGCGGTGTTGATGACGTAATAAATATGGCCGCCAAAGTTTTGTCACACACTTCTACATTTCCTTATAAAACTCGGTTTGTATTTTAATATCAACCTATATTATTAGTGATTATTAATCAGGGGAAAACGCGCTTCCCAACGTTATATTTGACATCATTGTTTAAGTTCGTAATACCAGGAATATTTGTAACTTTGTTAAAATTTTTGTTATTTTGATTTTTTCGAAACATTTTGCTAGGTAACTTGGAATCCATTACATGTAGCTGAAAATGTGTCTCATACTTTCTTGTTCGTCAAAAAATTAGCTTTCGAACGGTATATATGACTTTTATTTTACCACAAACAGTTGCTGAAAATTTGCCATGACAATGTAGCGTTGCACAGCAAATCGTTATGCCAACAATGTAATTTATATGGGTTCCGAAAAGTAATGGAGCTGCTTTATAACTGTTTAAGTAGCAAATGTAATTATTGTAAGTTTTGATGTGTATGTAAATACATTCTAGCTTTTTTAGAGGGTATTTTTTTAAATCGTAGCCCCAATGGAAATTTAAATTTGGGAGGCAACTTCAAAAATGCAATGTGTGTTTCTTTTTCAGGTCGACGTTGTGTGAGGAACTTTACCGTGTAAAGAAGATATTGCTTTCGTCTACCTTATAGAAAGACAGAAATTACCCAATCATGTCAACGAAGAGGAAACACGAATTGGTAGATGCTACGATTGACCCAGTCGTGGCTCCTTTTCTATGGGTTCTGTGTTTGTTATGCCAGAAGCACTCAAATTAGCGCTTAATCATTCCGAAGTATGAAGGTTATTTAACCATGGCGAAGAATCTTGCAATTCTTGCTGAACATAATGAATTTCCAAGTGCCATAAGAAATTTGCACACATTCAAGATATTGATGAACTATAGATTGAATATGGTTGCGGGAAATACAGGAAATTCATTCCAATTCATAAGATTTGTGCCAAACTCTCACCGGAAATTTTCAGAAATTTGTTGGCTTTTCATTGTGTAACTGGTTGCGAGACAGTTTCCACATTTTGTGGCATTGGCAAGAAGACAGCTTGGAAGATCTGGATGTCATTTCGTGAAATTGATTGTGTATGGCAGAATCCTCTGATATTGATGATGAATGTTCAAGATCTGCTGCAGCAATTTGTTATTCTACTTTATGATCAAGCATCAGATCTTCAGAGCCTCAATGACTGCAAACGAGTGTTATTTACAAGAAAGAATCGTGCAATCGGAAACATTGCTCTAACACAACACATCAAACAAGCTACTCTCCAAGCAAGAATTTGGAACAACAGCCTCGTTGCACAATACACAATACCTTCGCCAACTAAATGGGGATGGATAGTAACTTCAGAAGGATCATACCGACCTGTATGGGCAACAATTCCAGAAGTGTCAAAACACTGTGTACAATTTACCCCCTGTACTTGCCGCAAGCGATGAACATCTTGTAAATGTGTTAAAATGGGGGGAATCCGATGTACGAAACTTTGTGTATGTGAAGGACAGTGATCGGTAATCACAAGTAAATTTACACAAATCATTTGAATAATATTGCATATGAGAGCAAGACATTATTTTCCGGTGAGAGTTTGGCACAAATCGCATGAATTGGAATGAATTTCCTGTATTTGCCGCAACCATACTCAATCTACAGTTCATCAATATCTTGAATTGGTCCAAATTTCTTATAGCACTTGGTAACTCATCATGCAAGATTCTTCGCCATGGTTAAATATCCCTCATACTTCGGAATGATTAAGCGCTCTTTGAGTGCTTCTGGCATAACAAACACAGATCCCATACAAACGGAGCCACCACTCGGTCAATCCTAGCATCAACCAATTCGTGGTTTCTCTTCGTTGACATGATTGGGTAATTTCTGTCTATCGATAAGGTAGACGAAAGCAATATCTTCTTTACACGGTGAAGTTTCTCACACAACGTCTGCCTGAAAAAGAAATACCCATTGCATTTTTTAAGTTGCCCCCCAAAATTTAAATTTCGAGGGGGCTACGATTTAAAAAAATACCCTCTAAAAAAGCTAGAATGTATTTAGATATACATAAAAAATTACAATAATTACATTTGCTACTTAAACAGTTATACAGCCACTTTATTACTTTTCGGAACCCATATAAATTACATTGTTGGCATAACGACTTGCTGTGCAACGCTACATTGTCTTGGCAAATTTTCAGCAACTGTTTGTGACAACATAAAGGTCATATATACCATTTGAAAGGTAATTTTTTGGCGAACAAAAATGTATGGGGCACGTTTTCAGCTAGATGTAATGGATTACAAATTATCTAGCAAAATGTTTCGAAAAAATGAAAATAAGAACAAAATTTTTAATAAAGTTACAAATATTTCTGGTATTATGAACTTAAACAATGATGTCAAATACAACGTTGGAAAGCGCATTTTCTCCTGATTAATAATCACTAATAATATAGGTTAATATCAAAATACAAACCCGAGTTATGTAGGGAAATTTATAAGCGTGTCACAAAACTTTGGCGGCCATATTGATTACGTTATAAACACCGCTAGAGGGCCAGGAAAATTTGTGTCCCGGTCTTTTTAGACTCGTTTACCCATGTACTATCTGAATCCAAAAGGGCGCATTGGTTGCCAGATGTGAAATATTTTGGTATAATATTCAGCTACCTGACCCCACTACTATGGATATTGAATATAACATTCTTAGAGCTGTGTATTTATCATACACAGCAAAATATTTTTCAAATAAGCCTTGAAAAAGGAAACATTAGCTTCCATAAACGTCGGAGAAATATTTAATTTCAAGTTTTTATACTTATTTGTGTTATGTATTAAAAAAAAGCAACCTCTAACTGATCTATTGACGTAAAAGCCACAGGCGTAGAGGTTATTTACCAGTAACATACTGGTTAATTGTGATATTTTGTAGATTCCCCGAACACCGCTTAAAAAAATATACGTGGCAGGAAGTCTCAAAGAATTGAAGAAAAAAAATGAAGATAATGCCACAAATAACATTTAGACAATATTCCAAGTCTATTAAAAAAAAAATTGAAAATTGTCCACTACGTGGATGTGGAAGTAAAGGGAACTCTCGTGCCAGTCGTCCCGGACTACACTACTTGCACACTGCAGTATCGAGCCGTTGGCTCTCGTCAGTGCCAGGTAGGTATGGGCCGAGGTATGGGCCAAAGAATTCCTTTAATTACGAATAAATCTATCGGCTGGCGTTTGTTGCAATCGAAACCAAGCATTTTGTGATAAAATGTAATTTTTACACTTAACGAGCCAGGCTTGTGTTTCGTAATCCAACGCTTGGCGAGAAACATAGTCCGGAGAATAGCTACGGAGGGAGGAGGAGCAGCAAAATGTAATTTCTATGCTTACGTAATATTTAAATGGCACCTAATATTGATGTGGGGCTAAGTCCCTATTTAAAATAAAAAAGTTGGTACCGACTTTTGCACACACTGTATAGCTGAGGGACTGAATTTTAGGTACTACGGGAATGATCGATTATGACTACGTACCAAATTTCAAGTTTCTAATCTAACTGCAAGTTGAAAAGCTTCTAATGCACGGCCTACGTAAAGCACCCTGTGTGTGTGTGTGTGTGTGTGTGTGTGTGTGTGTATGTATAAATAAGTAGGACTAGCACACACATACTTTGATGTATATGTATATGTTGTATGAACCGTCTCATGATATAAAAATATTGTTTGTATTTTTTTTAAACTAAAAAAATTAGATTATTTTAAATGCTAAAAAATCGATTATATTGCGAATCCTAGCAGATCCGATTTTCCCGTTAGCATTTTCGGAGTTCTCAGGCATCCTAGAAAAGTTCTACAAAACCCGCTCCCGTCGGCATTTTCATCTGGTTGAGGTGGGGTGTGAGTAAAAGCCACTCATTTCAATACGACCTACAGCAATACAAAATATACTTTCAGAGACGCAATTTATCTAAACAATAGGCAGAAGTACAATAAATCTTGATAACATCTGTGGAAGTTAAGAAGGTCGTAAAGTTCAACGAGCGCGTATTACGACAACCCTAAAATTGTAGCTTAAACACAATTCACGTAAAGTTGAAGAAACTCACTTTACTGGTAATATATTACCCAAAATTGATTAAATTTATAAGGACGAGCTTAGTTTAGATAGCTGGTAAATACAGAGTACTAAATTCTCGCCTTATCCCAGAACAATATATTGCTAAGAAAAAAATTGAAACGATTTCATCTTGTAGTGTCTCGAGTCCATTTGGGTTTTTGCAGTTAATGGGTCAGACCGCAGACGGAAAAAAAATGACTCTAACACGAAACTTTTTTGCATCTTTGGATCTATTTCGACGTCGAAAAAGTGCGCAGACTTTTGCAGAAGCGAACTCATAGTGTAACAGACTTTTCGAAATGTATCTCGAAAATTGTCCAAAATATTATACATTTTTCTCCTTACTATTTTATGAAGAAAGTCAACCCTGACCCTGCTCGTCCCAGCTAGTTTGTCTGGAACCTAGATATACGCAAAAAATAGGTGATATGTGGAGCTAATTCCCACAAAGACGGGGTAGGCCGATGGAATTAATAAAAAAAAAATCGGTAAAGTTATTTACACAGAACTTCCCTCGTTATTTGTGCATGGCGGTCACTCTAAAAAATTATTAATTACAAAATGACATTGAGAATACAGATCGGAATATAGTTATTGCTATTATTACAAAAAAACCTGATAACTTTTGGTCAAAAAAATATACAGAGTGCTCATCCAACAGCAAAAGTTCAATACTAAATAACAGGTGCCAAATATGGAAGGCTTGCGCAAATACCTTTACAAATGTCCACCATGACAGAATAATTTCTTGGGATGCCATTATTCAATAAAAGTATATAATAGGTGCATATGCCAAATATTATTGCCATCTGTCACATTTTCAATTCCACATTCGCGTAATGGAGTGGAAGTATAGTGGTGGTTAAAAAATATAAAAAATGTTCAAAACTTTTTTTTAAAATAGGTTAGAATGTCACGAAACGCCAAAATTTTAAATTTGAGCAAAAAAAAATTTTTCCCTCTATTCTAGTGTTAAATTTTTTTCCAAAATGGTGAAAGGATGTGGCAATTTTTTTTTCCGAAATAGGTTTTAAATGTCATGAAACGTGGAAATTTTAAATTTGAGCAAAAAAAATATTTCGTCTATTCTATAATAGTGATAAATAGATTACCTAAACATGATCTCAAATTTTGTTTTAAATTTTTCAAAAACATTTTAAAATTTGTTTGAATAATTTTAGAATGCCATGGAAACGTGGAAATTTTAAATCTGAACAAAGAAAAAAAATTCCATCTATTTTAGTGGTAAAATTTTTTTCAAAATTTTTAAAAAATTTTCAATTTTTTTTTTAATAGATTTAGAGCGCTATGAAACGTGGAAATTTAAAATTTAAAAAAAATCCATTTATTTTAGTGGTAAATTTTTTTTCAAAAATGTTGGAAAAAAATTTTCAAACATTTTTTTCTTTTAAATAGGTTTAGAATGTCATGAAACGTGGAAATTTGAAATTTGAACAAAGAAAAAATTTTTTTTTAGTGGTAAAATTTTTTTCAAAAATGGTGAAAAAAATTTTCAAATTTTTCAGAAATAGGTTTAGCGTGTCATGAAACGTGGAAATGTTAAATTTGAGCGAAAAAAATTTTTTTTCACTATTTATACCGTTTAGACGGTCCACCCTGTATATTTTCCATTTCTGCGCTGACAGTAGCGTCAACTACCTACCAAATTTGACTGCTCTCCGTGAAGTAGTTTTTTAGTAAATGCACCAACAGACAGACAGACAGACAGACAGACAGACAGGCGGAATTGAAAAACCTATATTTTCGTAATCTCCGTGATCTGAAACGTCAGAATCCGAAAAAATCTCGGAGGGTGATTTTTTCTCGAATACAATACTTCGGTATGCGAGGGAAGTAAAAGGTGATTTTCAAGAAGTTTCAATTCCAAAAGATTTTATGGCATAGAATGCATCTTTTGTATGTATACAAAGCAAATAAAAAAATGAATTTACGTCTTTACTTAACAAAATTTTCAATTTTCATTGTAAAAAAAATTTTAAAACGTGTTCTGCAAATAATAATATTATCTTCAAATTCGTAATTAGTGATCTCGAAGACCCCCGAGTATAAAATATGGACGATATTTTATTAATTTTAGAGCAGTTATTAAATTTTTTTTAAACGGATGCAAATTATGCACTTTTGGAGGTGTATGATGGCTACAATCGGCCCATAAAGGGTCTTAAATGACCCAATATGTTATAAGGCTTGTATAATCTCAAATAAATATCTTTGAAAAACCCTTGAAAAATGCACAAAAACAGCAAAAAATGCACTTTTTTTGCATAATTATGCATTTTTAGGTACTTTCCCCGTCATTCTATTAGTACGGACTATGATTTTTCAAGTTTTTATACCTAAAAGATGCATCCTATGCAATAAAATCTTTTGGAGATGAAACTTCTTGAAAATCACCTTTTTTTTATTAATTCCAACGGCCTAGGGTTTGCGTTTTACTTCCCTCGCATACCGAAGGGAAGTATTGCATTCGAGAAAAAATCACCCACCGAGATTTTTTCGGATTTTGACGTTACAGAACACGTAGAGTAGATAAGCTATGGGCATTCTGGGACAAAATCCCATGTTATTTCTTATGGAGGTTCATTCTGCACATTTTTGACCAATTTTCTCCCCGCCACTTTTTAAGCTCCGCCTTCGGGGAAGGTCCTACCGGTCGGGTTAAACGGGTTTTTACAGCTTTTAAACAGGTTTGTAGACAGGTCTGTATACAGGTCTGTTTAAAACCTGTACAAAACTGTTTAAAAGCTGTAAAAACCCGTTTAACCCGACCGGTAGGACCTTCCCCGAAGGCGGAGCTTAAAAAGTGGCGGGGAGAAAATTGGTCAAAAATGTGCAGAATGAACCTCCATAAGAAATAACATGGGATTTTGTCCCAGAATGCCCATAGCTTATCTACTGATGTAATATACTCAACATTACTCGACAGATACAAGAAAATAGTGTTTGGTTCGACCGTCAAGACTTAAAAAACTGTGAAAATGGAATTAAATACTGCTGCCTTTATCTCAGTAATTGCATCTCCATGAAGGAATTTTGTGCTTTGTTAGAAGACTGTGATCTCCACGAACAATTATATGAACATGTTGCATTGTTTTCCTGTGAAGATGTTATCGATCAGAACTCGGAGCTGGTGAAGTAAATTAATATCCGCTGTATATTGCAATTATGTCATACCTTATTTTTGTATTATGAAAAATAAAAAAATATATGTTCCAACTCCTTGTTTTATTCACCTAAAATATTCTCAAATGCTTTCTGCTAAAGAGTGTTATTGTATTATTTAAAAAATTACACAATAAAATGATAATTTGATTCAACCTTTTTAATCATTCAATATCAGCACAGCTGCATATGAATCATCTTATTTTTTAGAATCTATTTATTTTAAAAATATGAATCATCAAAGACATGCCGCCTCTATCCATGACATTTTGTTTACATTTCTATCACGTTCTTGCGATTATCATCCATAAATCAGATAGTCACTGACGTTTATTAGACTAGTCCTAACAGGTCTACGTACATGCTCTTTACTATAACAAAGTACTCTCATCACACCCATCTTTTTTCCGTCGCAGCCATTTTGCTCTTGTTTCAGACTATATCTCCGCCCACCATCAATCCTCTCTGTGGTACGTCATCGATCATTATACACACAGGTGTACCAACCTCCAGATCTAGTAACTTTTTCCCTAGTAACTTTTAGTACCAACCCTATCATCTTCTGGTCATTGCCGACGGTCACTTCTTCAGCAGCCTCTGGGTACTTCTTCGTCTACCTCTTCAGACCCCACCCCCGCTCTTGGCCTCTCCTGATGAACACCCGCCATCTTTAAGTTCGCACAGCTATTCTACTGACGGAAGTGAGCCCGTACCGACTTTGTATACCTACTACGTAGATTACGAAAATATAGGTTTTTCAATTCCGTCAGTCTGTCTGTCTGTCTGTTGGTGTATTTACTAAAAAAAACTACTTGACGGAGAGCAGTCAATTTTGGCAGGTAGTTGACCCTACTGTCAGCGAAGAAATGGTAAAACTTTCACTCGAAAATATACAGGGTGGACAGTCTAAACGGAATAAATAGTGAAAAAAATTTTTTTTTGCTCAAATTTAAAATTTCCACGTTTCATGACACGCTAAACCTATTTCAGAAAAAAATAATAATTTTTTACCAACATTTTTGAAAAATTTTGCTGTTGGATGAGTACTCTGTATATTTTTTTTGACGAAAACTTACCAGGTCTTCTTTGTAATAATAGCGATAACTATATTCCAATTATTATTTTCAATGTCATTTCGTAATTATTAATTATTTAGAGTGACCCGCGCACAAATAGAGAGGGAAGTTCTGTGTAAATTCCTTTACCGATTTTTTTAGTTCGTTGTTGGTATCTTTTAGGCACACTAAAAGTTTAAAAAAATCTGAGTGTGCAAAATGCGTTTTGATGTCCGCCATCTATTCGTTAACATTTTATGACACGCATGTGACCAAACACTGTCAAACTATTATACTGTGTTCAACTCCAGATTGGAATTCACAGGACACATTAACTCAGTTACTAAATCTTGCGTTAAAAACACAATGTTACTAATACAGAGGCATTAAATATATTATATTTGTGTTTTGTGACCACATAGCAGAAAACAGTGATGAGATCTCTTGATCAACTCAATTTATTAATAAGAAAACGTTGAGGGCATTATAATTTTGTGACATTCAAAATTACCTGAATGCCACTTGTTAATTTTTATTCTAATAGCAATGAATTTTTGTAGTCTTAAACCACAATTCAGTAAACTTATTAATTAATTTTTCAGTTCAATCCTGAAGCCGTCCTTGTCTTACTGAATCCGGAAGAATTTGTGTTTTTCATTCCAACTTTAAATTAGAAATTAGCATACAAGCGCCATCCGTTACTTCTCTTGATATACACCTACAAATATTTAAAAGAAGAAATCTGTATTAAGTGAATAAATCCCAAATCAATAAACAAAATTATAAATCGATAATTCTGATTAAATTAGAACTCATGAATTCATATAAATGATACAGTAGAGTAATTGTGTAGATTTGTATTGTATTTAAAGAATGATTTATGTGACCAGTACCAGCGACACCTCGCGTAACTATGAGTAACTAAATTTTTATATTATTGTACACGGGAACAGGTCAGGTCGATTTTCCTGGCTATTTCGTAGCGATACAGGCGTGTTTCTGACCGTGTAACACCTCATCTGGATGGTACGTTAATAGATACTTTATAATATGTATATAATTGCCTTCTGTAGTATTTGTATATGTATTTGTAATTTAATTGTTGAATTTATCATAATAAAACGCGATGTTTGTTGATCACAAATTTCATTCGCGGCGCGTGGCTTGAAAGATGGAGACGCGGTCATGTTAGGCTAGGCGCGCACGGGTGACTTTTGTCACGCAACTGTTTTGTCACCTACCTCGGAGTCCATTGAGTCTTATGGAGATGCGCTCACGAGCGACGTGACTGTTACGTCGCTTCGTGAGCGCATCTCCATAAGACTCGATGGACTCCGAGGTAGGTGACAAAACAGTTGCGTGACAAAAAGTCACCCGTGCGCGCCTGGCCTTAATGTATGAACGGGGTATTTCGAGACATGTGTTTAACTCGGTATTAAGATATATTTAGAAGTAAATGTTAATAATGAATAATTGAGGTTTAATAAGGGTTTAAAGACAGTTCGAATTTAGTAAATTACGTTTTCGTAACCTTATCGAATAATTAAAACTCAAAGGAATTTAACTCGATATTAGTAGGGGCGAGAAGGGCATGTTAATGTAATTTATTTAGAGAGACACCAGTAATGCATTAACGTGGGGATTTTATCAAACGCACTAAGAGTGCCCACTAGTAAGCAAGTAATTTCAAGTGTAGTAACAGATGATAACTCTTGTAGCAATGAGGTGTTAAGTTGACCCTTAAGAATTGATGTTAAGTTAACCCTTAAATTTGGAGTTTTACCAAAAAATTGGCTTAACCTTGTGCCAAAGAACTGGGCTGCTGCTACTAATCCATGGGTTATTTGCCAAGAAGGAGTCTTTGAATCCAAATTGTTGGAGCGTCTTGGTAGAGTCCCCGCTGGATGAGAGCACCAAGTTAGAGTTTTGGTAACCGTCCACAGAATATTAAGTTCTGAGGGTCGAGGGATCTCTGCTGATGTCAGTAATCGAGTGATGGTAATACACAGCGAAGATTCGGTGAGACGAGGACCAGGGTTGGTTTCTGCAGAACGCAACCGGTGGTAACAGTATCACTTGAATTTCTCTTCATTGTTCAACATTCAACATTCAGCTTTCGATACATTTTTAAACATTTCTAAATTTTTACTATTGTTGTATGTTATATATTGCCTTCAGCTATTTATTAATGTTTTACATTTAATTATTTAATCACAGCTTAACGATAAATTGTCATATTCTGTATTTTTTTTGTCTTCAACCTAACCATAATTATTTAAAATATGTAATTAAACTTTCTGTAAGGAAGTAGCTACATCCAACCATAAGGTGTAACATTTAAATTAATTAAAATCAAATCACTTCAATATAATAGAGTCAATAAACCAGATATATTCAACAGAGTAGTGTGTTTATCTGTGGGAATTGTATAAGTATCTATGACATTTTAATTATCTCTGAGTAGTCACAGTCGTACAGTTAGACAAGTACGTTGTAGATGTTTTTTTAATATGACTACTGGCGCCTAACCTAAAATTAAAAATTTTTCTTAATAATTTCCGAACCACGACCCAGTCTCCACAAACTAAACGAGAACCGGGCAACCTCAACTTCCTAACCTGCTGGGGGCAGAAGTTGGTGGTACAATTTCTCTAAAATACAGTATAAAGAAAGAGGCACTCAAGCAAGCGTTAAAGTACTTTGTCGCTCGTTGTCATGGGGGACGAGTGGTAAAGTGGCATTATCTCTAGGTCCTCAATAAACGTCAATTTTGCGCTGCCAGATGTGGACAAAAAAGTCTACTTTATCTATCGATCATAGAGAAACATATTTGTAGATTAGTTAAAACTGGATTATGTAATAGGAATCTGTGGTTGTAAATGGGCGAACTGAAGAAAATCACATTACCAGACTTCTTAATAACTCTTGTATACTTTTCTCAATTACATCACGAATTTACTGCAGAATGTATCGAAAACTTAGTTCACAGAATCAGAATATGTCATTGCCGACCTTAATGTTTTCTTATGGATAGAAACTGAACTGCCCCTTGAAACTTTATTCCCACTTTGGAGTGCTCGCCGACTTCAACTTTAGTTGTGACTTCATGAAAGAGATATTTATACATTTCATCCTCATCGCAGGAGGTCCTGAATAAGATTCATGAACATTCGATTGACTTTATTTTTCTGGAAAGTACAGATACGTAAAGTAAAACTGCGCATATCACTGTAATTTATCAAATTGGATTAACAAAATCTTGCATTGTCGATAGCAAATATAAAGGACAGCTTCAGTTCTATTAGGGCGATAAAGTTGGCGGCGAAATTTCGAACGTAAAATGACCAAAACTTAATAAACTTGGATTTAAACTTGATACGTGGATTTATGATATCTGTTTTCGGGATTTTCAGTACCGAACTGAGGCTAAACTAAATCTATAAGTAGTTATAACATTAACAATTTGCTAAAAATTCACACTAGACAGCTGAAAACCAAAGCAAAATATTTTAATAAAAGTTAACAAATATGATATAGAAAAAAATGTGGAATGCTGAATATGTAACGCACATAATTATCGATTGATGTAGTAGATCCAATATTTTGTTGATTATGCAATAAACAATAAATACTTTAAAAAACGCGTTTTTAAGAACAGGCTGAAACTATTAAAAAATGCTCTAAAAAGAGGAAAATAACGTTAGTAATAATAATAATTACGTTAATAAACGTAAATGCGTGTGGCGCATTATTAACATAAAATTACTATTGTTATTAACATTATTTCCTTCTCTTGTAACATATTTTAATACCTAAATATTAAAACATGTTATTCCGATGCGAACGGCAGTCGATTTTTGTTGGAGAGGATAGGGCCATGGGTTAGGATTGTGTGTGGACACTCAAAAGGGCGCCACCGGCTGTATGTTACGTAATATGATTTAAATAATTTTGCCAGCACGAAACAAAATTAAGTTGCTAGCAACCATGCGATGGAATTCTCAAAATATTTCTGTGATATCAAAACTTACTTTACTCTCTCAAATCTCAAAATGTAAGCAAATATCAGGAGTACCAATACAAATAATAAGAACATGTAGACATTAGACATTTATTACAACACACGTGAGATATACAACAATAAAAAGAATAAATAAAAAAACTTTACCTAATTGTGCTTTATGCGTATTAAAGAAATTCTATATGGTTGATCAAAAAACTTGATTTGAATTCAAACTTAGATCTCTGACTGAGATTTTCTTGCAACTACGAGTTTGCCAATATGCAACTATGAGGTATAACTTACAACCAGGAATTAAAGATTTACCATGAATTGAATATTATATGTGTGACATAATAGTAGGTGAAGTAACATCTCACGGTACCATGGGTGTTTTACAGTCAAACTCTTAAATGTATCATCATTCTACACATATACTTAGTGCTTAATTTATAGTTGCAAGATTCTAGTATAATTTACTTCAATATACGAACAAAAATCACTGAATAAAACTATAATATTTTCTTTAAAATATTTAACTAAAATGAACAAAAAAAACCTGGTCAAGGCCTTGGCATTTTCTGTGACGACTGCAGTGTGACTTGTCACCATTTCATAGACGTTCTCGACGTTGGCTGCATCAAATTTCTACCTGAATCTCCGGGAGACTGCTGCGAACGACTCTGCAAGTCCTAAACTTCTCAAAGTGTCAGCGGAACCCACATAAAACCAAACATCTGAGTGACAGACTTCCTCCTATCACTCCTCTAAATACTGGGCCCCTTTACATAACCATAAATGGCAGCACCATTCATTCAGAACTTAAACCTCTCCAAAGTATATATGCCCCTCCAAAACATGTGCTCATACCAAACACTCTGTAATAATTACAATAAATAAGAACTAAATAAGACACCAAACTAAGTAAAATGAAAGCTCACCTCATATAGAGAGTATTGCATAACCTCACGAGACACGTGGCGATCAGATTACGACAAGCAACAGAATTCCTTCCTGGAATTTACAAAATGCTTCTGGCAGGATGGTAAAGAAACACTGGGTACATCAAATCAAATCCCTTTTCAGTGTCAGCGATGTAAAACCAAAATTCTTCACTACAAAACCGGGACCGCCGCCATTCCGCTAATCTCGTCGCTGTCGAAGAACGAACCCCGAGCTGGAAATGTACTCTACAGTTCTCCTGTTCCCAGTGTTGCCAACTTGAGCATCCAGAGAACTCTTTCTCTAGCCAATAAAAATGCGCCAACAAAGGACTTTGCAATTTAAAGACTGAATTACACGATTATGTAATATTTCCACTACAAGAATATGTGAGTAACACCTCAATCTCGAAATTATGCTTAAAGAAAACATGTTTACTACCCACAATTTCTCATCAAGATAGGCAACCATCTACTATCGGATTCTAGATCGTGGGTTGCATACTCAAAAAAATGAATTAATCAAGGTTAATTTACAGTATTCAAACTGAAATTATTAATGTAGCTTTTTCAAATGCTACACTCTTTAGTGCATTTTTTAATAGTTTGAGTTGGTTTCTAAAGGAGTGTTTTTAATTTCCTGATTATATTACAAATAATATGTGATTACAACTTGATGGTGCACCACCACATTTTAATAGAAATTTTCGTCAGACCATTAGTAACCACTTTCCAGAAATGTGGATACGAAGAGGAGACTGATATTTTAATAAACTGTTAAATTATATCCAAATTATTATTTTGTTAAATTATGTTAGGTCCCATTGCATGGCCGCCTAGGTCACCCGATCTGACCTCAACGGATTTTTTTCTCTGGAGATTTGTGAAGTCAGACGTTTATAAAGTAGAACCAACGATTCGAGAAGATATGATGGATAGGAGTAGATAGTGTTTCAATCGTATAAATGTTGATATGGTACACAATGTAAAGCGTTCATTTATAAAGAGACTTTAGTGTTACGTGGATCAAAATGGTGGACATTTTGAGCAATTGTTAGGCTAGTTTCAATACCGCGAAAAAAAATATTAGTACTTGAGATCCGTCCGTCTGTGTGGGTAGTTTTATACAAAAATTTGGCCTTTGTACATGTTATTCGCACTCACCTGCGTCTTTTGAGTTTCAGGAGAAGTTTTCACCCCCAATATGGCGGATTTTGGATTAATTTATAGAAATAGCTTATTGTGGTTCGAAATCATATTCTCTATTCTAGACACAAAACATCTACCTTTTTTCACACTTCATTAAGCATTATTCCATTATTTCTATTATTTTACATCATTTAAGGGATATATTTGTCTAAAAAAAATTGACACGATAGATCCTTTTTACTTCCCTCGCATACCGAAGGGAAGTATTGTATTCGAGAAAAAATCACCCTCCGAGATTTTTTCGGATTTTGACGTTTCGGAACACGTAGATTACGAAAATATAGGTTTTTCAATTCCGTCAGTCAGTCTGTCTGTCTGTTGGTGCATTTACTAAAAAAATACTTGACGGAGAGCAGTCAAATTTGGTAGGTAGTTGACGCTACTGTCAGCGAAGAAATGGTAGAAATTTCACTGGAAAATATACAGGGTGGACCGTCTAACGGGAATAAATAATGAAAAAAAATTTTTTTTGCTCAAATTTAAAATTTCCATGTTTCATGACACGCATAACCTATTTCAGAAAAAAAAAATTGAACATTTTTCTCACCATTTTTGAAAATTTTTTTACCAAGATGAAACAAATTGTTTTTTGCTCAAATTTAAAATTTCTACGTTTCATGGCATTCTAAGCCTAATTCAAAATATTTTTTTTTACCATTTTTGAAAAAAATTTTTCTACTAAAATAAATTTTTTTTTTTTTTTCAAATTTAAAATTTCCACGTTTCATGGCATTCTAAGCCTGATTAAAAAAAAAAGATTGAAAATTTTTTGAAATTTTTTTTTACCAACATTTTTGAATTTTTTTTTACCACTAAAATAGATGGAATTGTTTTTATTTCTTCAAATTTAAAATTTCCACGTTTCATAGCGTTCTAAATCTATTTAAAAGAAAAATTAGAAATTTTGTTTACTATTTTTTTAAAATTTTGCCACTAAGATAGAATTTTTTTTCTTTGTTCAAACTTAAACTATCCACGTTTCCATGGCATTCTAAAACTATTCAAACAAATTTAAAAATGTTTTTGAAAAATAAAAAAAAAAATTTAAAACATATTTAATCTATTTATCACTACTATAGAATAGACGAAAAATTTGGTTTGCTCAAATTTAAAATTTCCACGTTTCCTGACATTCCAAACCAATTTCGGAAAAAAAAAAATGCAACATTTTGTTAAGGTCACTTGGGGTATTTGGGCCATGATTTTACAACCTGAGCGAGAGATTATACTTTGAACTTGCCTGAGAACCACTAATAAGTTATATTAATATCTAAAATATTTTTTTATATATTGTACAATATACAGTCTTTAAATATATAATATTCAAATCCCGAGTCAAATTTAATTTTCTTTATAATTATAATTAAATAATATAAAGTCTGATGGGCCCAGTTACCCCTAGAAATTGGGGCAACTGGACCATACGGGACTAGGTTTCATACAAACGATTGTTATTTGAACTGGGGTAAGTGGGCGTGTTGGTAAACATGTAAACTTGGTACAAAAATTACCACAAATCATTTAAACCACACCATAGTCGAGTTGTCGACGATGTAAGAGAACTACTACATAACAATTAGGTCGAAATTTATTCAAATTTGGGAATAACACAACTTCTGTTAAAGTAAAAAGGGCAAAATTAAATGTAAAAAACATCCAATTTCAAGTAAGCATAAATAACACAGGCCCACAAAAAAAAGTGATCTATACCAGGGACCTGACATAGTAATCCTATGTATTTCGACGTGCTGAACACGAATCCAATGTCCGCTTAGCTCCGTTACACAAAATAAAAATAAAATAAAAACAAAAACAACATACTTAATGTGCTTGGGGTAACTTGGTCCCGGCCGTGCCCAGATGCCCCAATTAACTGGCCCACTTACCCCATTTTTGAAAAATTGTGGGGGTAACTGGGCCACCCACTCAAGCTTATGACCTAACGCAGAATACATGCTTGCAATAACATTTTAGGGATATATCATGCTTCTAATTTATGCTAAATTAACTGTGACGTTGATAATATATACAGTAAACCTGTAGAATTTCATAAAAATCAAGATTACATCACGTTGCTATGAAAATTTTGCACTACAAAATTTAAAAAATTGCTACATGAAAGCAACAACACTCAGAAACATGAGACTAATTGTTGTAGTGAGATGACATTGTCCTTCAGTGCTGCCACCTGCTTGAAGTGAAATTACCCCCACAAATTCTACGAAAAAAAAAACATGGCCCAGTTACCCCCTGGGCCCAGATACCCCAACTGACCTTACCAGTTTGGAAAAAAAATTAGCACTAGAATAGATAGAAACTTTTTTTGCTCAAATTTAAAAGTTTCACGTTTCATGACATTCTAAACCTATTTAAAAAAAATACATAATTTTTAAATCTTAAACTTTTTTTACCACTAGTATAGAATAGACGGAAACTTTCCTTTTTGCTCAAATTTAAAATTTCTACGTTTGACATTTTAAACCTATTTCAGAAGAAAAAATTTTGAAAATTGTTTTAACATTTTTGAAAAATTAAAATAAAAATGAAATTTTTTAACCACCACTATACTTCCACTCCATTACGCGAATGTTGGATTGATGTGACGGATGGCAATAATATCTGGCATATGCACCTATTATACTTTTATTGAAAAATGTACAGGGTGGTCATCCCAAGAAATAATTCAGTCCTGGTGGACATTTGTAAAGGTATTTGCGCAAGCCTGTCATATGTGGCACCTGCTATTTAGTATTGAACTTTTGCTGTTGGATGAGCAATCTGTACATTTTTTTGACCAAAACTTATCAAGTTTTCTTTGTAATAATAGCAATAACTATATTCCGATTATTATTCTCAATGTCATTTCGTAATTATTAATTTTTTAGAGTGACCGCCATGCACAAATAACGAGGGAAGTTCTGTGTAAAGACCTTTACCGATTTTTTATACATATCAGTTCAATGATCGTGGTCAAATTGTCGCACTCTAATTTTATCATTAATAACTGAGAAATTGGTATAAAATTGTTGTTAAACATATCAAGCCTGAAATCGCTGTATGTCATATTGCGTTTAATCTATTTTTACTATACATAATTTTTTAAATAAGTTATGAAAATGATCCTTCGAACAAAGAGTTTTCCATTCCATTGTTTGTTATATTCCATTGTAATGTTAAATGAATAGTAGAGCATAAACTCAATAGAAAATATAAAAAGATGAACAACCGGGAGGTAAAATGGAGACGCTTTCACAATTGTCCGCTCTTTTGAAATGAGTTTATGTGTGTAATAAAATTAAACTTACCTCGACACTTGAAAACAACGGAACGACGCCATGATCTTGAGCAAAAACGGTAATCCAATAATGACTTTTAGTTTCAATGTCCAGGACAGCCAGAGTCTTAATATTTCCTGTAACAAAGAGAGAAGTTTTAAAGTGGGGAATCGGGAAAACTCATCTCGCACAATTTAATACCTACATATGTTTCAGACTTAAAGCTTTGAACTATAAAACGTAACAGACGAATATCGTAAAAAATAAAACAAAGTGGAACATGACAGGGACCTTTTATATATTCTTTCGTTCTCGTTTTAAATGGGATCTAAAAAGAAGTCGCCGATCAGAGTTCCATAGCAAAATACATTGTCAAAAATAATATTTTAAAATTCTTATACAGTTTTGGATGTGGTGTTATGCAATAGTGAGTCAATACACAAACGTATTGCTTTTAGATAATTAGCAATTAAGTTTAAACAACTCTGATAATTTATTGATTCCAATTTGCTTTTCAACAATTAGAAATATGGAAACTGACCTTTCAATCTTTGGCCTTGCATATTTTTTTAATTCACTGCTGTGTCTAAACGTTGAAAATAGGGAAAAAACTAGGTTTTTAGTATTGAATATAACAAGTGACTGAAATGACGTTCTTTTTTACAAGTGGGGAGTTATAGTACGAGCCGAAGGCTATTGTTGAGGAACAGCTGCTGAGGGATATATAGAAGATAGCACCCAGAACCAAAAGGAAATTTCAAAAAAGGTGTTTTCAAACAATACTACAGAAATATCTGCCGATGTAGTCGTTAGTGAAAATCAGACCAACCACCATATTAATAATAATGAATCAAATATTTCTCACATATCTGAACCTATAATTTCAGGAATAAATATAAATAATGTTAGTAACAGTACTATTCATATAAATTTTCGTTAAATTATGAATAAATTGTTCATGAAATTTGTTAATAGCTAATAAATGTTTGATGTAAGAACTTTAATTTGTTGTCTGTTGATTAGTAAGTTTTATTTCACACTGTGAAATAATAGTTATTTATTGTATAAGTGTTTTAGATAGCGTTATATCCACGCAAGAAAGTTTAAGCTCGAGAACGAACTTCGAGAGTTTAATTTTCTTGAGAGGATAAAACGCGACTAAAATACGAATGCTATACGTTTTATCCACAATCAAGGTCATTTATAATCAGATGTCATCAAAAAATGATTTGGCATTTCGCTCTGTAACGTCAAAAAATATTGAAATTAATTTTAAAGAACTTGGGAAGTGTTGAATGGTTGCTATTTAGGTTTGATTGTTTATCGATTCCATCGATTGTAAAAATTTGTGAAGTTGGTGAAAAATGCAAGAAAGCGATTTTGTTCCTGAGAGAATCCTTCGGGAAGCTGAACAAGCAACTTTCCAATTATTGCCTGCGAAGTCCAGGGAACATTATGAAAAAGCATTGGAAAATATAGTAAGCTCACTGTCTATCTGAAGAGTGAGTCGAGAGGGTACAAAGCGAGAAAAGCTGCGGTATTGGAAAGAGCACACGTGGAGCAATTTTTGACAAGGGCTTGCGATAAAGAATATTTGATGATTAAGGTAATATCAAGACCTTTTAGACATTGTAGATAATAAACTTTGAAATATTTTAGGTTGCACTAATAATGGGAGTGTCTAGTGCCTGTCGTTGATGTGAATTTAAGTCGGGCGATCTAGCAGGCCATGGTACTGGTACGTCCAATCCATCGTCGAGGAAACTTTCTGTTCAAAAAATTTCGAACAGCCAGACTAAAATTGATTGGCGTGCCATCGTGCAAATACCACATTCTTCTGCGCGTAGCCAAGAGTGCATCTTCCAGCAAATTTGGCAATGTGGGTGCTCTTGGATCCGTTGGATCCTCTTCTACAAGTTCCAAAATTTGAACCTCTGCGTCAATTGTCCTTTCTTCGCATTGTGGACCTCGTTCTCCTCAATGTGCATCGAGACGACCTGTTTCTCGAAGACGCTGGTCAATACTAACAAATGTACGAGCACAAGGATGACGTCGATTAGGGAACCTTAAACAATAAAGCTCTTCCGCATCAGCTGCATGTAACAGTGTATTTCCCTCGTTACGCAAATAGTATTTTTGGAATCATATGTATTACTCTATTTCCATAGATATACCAAGTGATACGTTGGTACATAAATAAATACCGAGTATAATTCTTTGATGCCCCCGTGGTTTTTCTTCCTAGTATATGATGACCCTAAAATAATCCTTAGTTTATTGTTTAGGTATAGTAAGTAGCATAAGGTTACCTATATGTCAGTGTGTTTTGGAAAACGTAGTTACGCATGGAAGCCCTACAACCAGATCTGGTGTACGATTCCAGTTCACCGTTGTTTTATTTTCATTGAGATAAAAGTCCGAATAATAAGTTGCATACAAGGGTTCTAAATTGAGTGTAACCTTGTAATGGTCACGGGCCGCATTATTCTGTATAAGTGCTGCAAGAAGAGCTAATAAGATTCATAAGGGAAGTCTAGAAAAATAAATAAGGGATGAGATCATTAATAATTATTAATAGAACGGTTTAGGAAGCAAAGGATTAGCAGTAAAAGCAAAGAGACTCCACCTACCATTTTGCATTAGCCTAGTGTTAAGTTTTACATACTATTTTCATTTTCAACTTATTTAAATTATTTCCTTAACTGTTTACTGTTTTGAATTTCTAGCTTTGACTTTTGACGGACTGACGTCAGAATCTTAATATTCTGACAGTGCTACCAACCAGTTACTAGTTATATCGCGATTTTCCCTATTGATTGTTAAAGATCATAAGAGGATTAACTTAATAAATCAATTTTATTATGCAAATGGCTTTTCTTTGATTAACTTGTATGAATGGGTCTAGTGATTGATTGTTGTGTTATTTCTAAAGCACTCATTGGAATTTAATATTGAGTAGAGACATCTCTGGGCATTAAGTGACACTTATCACTTCAGTCATGTATTTCTGGTTGCATAACTACGGGGATAGTTTTTAGAAGATTTAATTCTCCTTTTTTGTTTCGAATTTTTTTTTAAATTTCCGCTGATAACTGCTACCATCGTGCTCATTTTTGCTTCAGCTATTGATACGAAAGCATTCTGACCTAGAGTCATCCTTTTTAAGGGATTATTTTTCGTGTTATAATTAATTGTGATTTCAAGTTGTTGCTTCGTAGTTTTCGATTTTGGAGGCATTTTTGCAAATCACACCTTTCAGAGGGATCATTTTGGCAATTTTGTAAGTACACCTGGTAGCACATGGTTTGGTAGATTTTAATTGTACATTTTCTATTTATTTTAGTAGTGTAACCATTGAATACAGTATTTTTCCTACCCATTGTTACTGATTACGGTGGATATTTATTTTCTTTCTTGGGAAAACAGGAATACCAGACCCTTCGTTGAAGGTATGTAACAGGATAATTTTGTAGACGTTTCTTAACTTGAAATTTTCTCAATTATTAAGGGTCTTTGTATGGGGAGACTACTTCATCAACCCGCTTCCATTTTCTTTGGCTCGGCAGCTCCTGCGTTGACACATTTTGAGGTGTCATCTCCCATTCACTCTCTGGGGAAGACAATCCAGTAAAGCAGGACTGTTTCTATTCCCACATCAACCACCTGGACTGGGGCATACCGACAGCTAAGTCATATATCATACGTTTTTTTGTCAATATATTTGGGGGGAAATTGTATACTGTACTTAATTTAAGTTTATAGTTATTAGGTAAATTTTACTTTGCATTGATAGATATAATTATTATATGTACAGCGGAAGTTAGTTTTCGTAACTAACAGCATTTCTTATATCGGTGCGTTTTAAGTGGTTGCGCTTAAGCTTGAGCTAAACACTGAAACCATTAAATTTCTGGTTTAATAATTTATATAGGTAGCTAATTTCTGCTCATTTACGAAACATAATAGTTTGGGTATATATATATAATATTCTTTTGACATTTTTTTTTACCTTTTGTATATAGGTAAATATATAATTTTTTTAATCACACATTGGCTGAAGACGTAACTTTTACTATTGTCTAAAATACATAATTTGTTTTATATATCAGTTTAACGTTTCATAGTAATAAACACCTTTAGTGATTTTAACAGATTTGTCATTTTTTTGTACGTGTGTGTGTCCCTGTTTAGTAGATTTAAGGGGGGCAAAATTCTGAATTGTTGAGGCATTTGACAAAAGATTAAAATCTACTTGGCGCTCAACCCAACATCTTTTTTTTCTTACCCAGCCCGTCTCCACTGTAGTGTGGCCGGCGAATGCCCAACTGTCAACAACTGACAGCTGTCTATTGCTACCGATTGGTAGGTAACATGCACTTCCACCACTTTCTCCATACACCAAGTGCATATCCGCGAGCTCTGGATAAGTGCAATCTCCCTTAATGTCCAAAATCTGCGTTTTAAAACACCACACCTAAATTGTGAATTAACGTTATCAATAAAGAAAACAAAAAGAAAAACTTAGAAAGTAACACAAAAATCATGAACGAGAAGTAGTGTCTTACGTAACCAAATACTAACGACTTGAACGATAAGTCAATAAAATAAATCTTAACATAAGTGGCACAAAAGTCAAAAAGAACAAAAGCAACAGACAAAACCAAGGAACGGGTAGGTCGCGTCGTGTGTACGTTGTTTACAAAGTAAGGACACAAACTGAAATTATTACTTGAGAATATTACAAGGGAGAGTATAGCGCATGCGTAATAAGATAATTGAGCCGCGAAGCAAAAAAACATGGCGGTGTCCTCTGTCGGTCGCTTTTAACTGCTTTGTCGGCATGCTTTTCAATGACCCCGTCGCGGCCTATTTATCTCTTACGCTCACCATACTTATTTGCACGAATGTCAGAGTATCATGTGCGACAAGACGCGAGGTAATAAAGCCTACCCCAATATGCCAGCAGCTGAAAATTTTTGGTTATTTTTTTTTCTCCAAAACTATGAGCTTTAGACCCCATGTTATATAAGGTTTTTTTGTTTGTCTTGTCGTTCCCTACCACCAGTTTTTTTTAATAACATGAAACTAATTATACCTTGTATCTTAGTGTCTTCTTTTTTGTTTCCCTCCACGTTTTTGGATTGCACACGCCCCCCCAAAAAAAGTATACCCGGAACCCGACATAGTCATCTCTATGTATTTCGACGTGCTTAACACGAATCCGATGCCCGTTTAGCTTCATTGCCCACCAATTTTTTGTAAATCGCGAAAATAGTCTAAGAAATCTGATTTCTTAAGGTTATTTTCGCGATTTACGAAAAATTGGTGAGTGATGGAGCTAAAACGGTCATCGGATTCGTGCTCAGCAGTCGAAGTAAGTACACAGGGATTACTATCTCGGGTCCTCCGGGTACAGATCACTTTTTTGTGGGGCTGTGTTACCAATTCGATTAATTTGAAACATTTCATCCCCATCAATCTAAATCATGGCTGATGTTAACTGTAGTTTATCGTAATGGGTTCGGGCTCTTTATTTATCTGTTTTGTAAACTAAGCTCGTATACCAATATCGATATAACTATTTAACCATGTCCCAATTTTAACCTTCCGTCGGGCGCGGCAGATCTGATTGATACATCTTAAATATTTTGTGCTGGTACTTTCGACTCGTAAATAGTCGGGAAAATTCGTCACCAGTATTTTCCTAACTCTCATCCATCTACCTAACGAGACCGGTTAGTGCACAATAACGTTTACTACGAGAAAGATATTTGAATATTGTTCATATTGATACACCGCGCCCATACCTGACAAAATAAATTTTGGAATTTGTTATCTATTAATTACTTTGGTGAGTACTACATTCATTTGTATTTATACTATTAGCATTTTTTATTTACATATGTATTTTTAATTCGTGTATATCGATAAATATCAAATTGATACACTGCGCCCGATTGTTTTATGTAAACATAATTATGTATGTTTTAGGTAAAAAATACGCTGATCATGGCGGGATGTAGTAAAAAACATTATAATCTAACAGATCCTAAAGATATTGAAGAGCTACAAAGGGTGATGTTTGAAGATGAACCTGATTTGCAGGATGATTTTGATGATGAAGAGGATACCGATGGTGAATATGATTTCGAAACTCGTGAAGATGATTCAGATACGGAGCAGGAGGCTAGTGACGACGATGAAAATGGATCTGACATAGGTGAAACAGCTGAAAATTTTTATTTTGGAAGAGAAAAAGCTAAAGGAAAAAAGATTGTAGAGAAAACTAAATGGAATAAAAATCCTCCTTCACAAAGAGGTCGTTCAAAACAACATAATCTCATTCGAAAGATACCCGGTGTGATAGGTGCTGCAAGAACGGCAAAAACTCCTTTGGAATGTTGGAGTTGCATCATGTATGATAAAATATTGAATATCATTGTACAACACACTAACCAATATATTGAAAGTATTAAATTATTATTCAAACGCGAAAGAGATGCCAAACCTATAGATATTATTGAGCTGAGGGCCTTTATAGGTCTCTTATATTTAGCCGGTGTTCACAGAAGTAACAGACAGAGTTTGGAAGACCTATGGGGATCAGACGGGGACGGCATTGAAAAATTTCGCCTTGTTATGAACATCAAAAGATTTAAATTCATTATGCGTTGTATGCGATTTGACGATCGAACTACTAGGAGTGAAAAAAGAAAAACAGATAAACTTGTAGCAATTCGTGAAGTTTTTACAATGATGGTGCAAAATTCGCAAAAGTCCTATAGTCTAGGACATCATGTAACGATTGATGAGAAATTAGAAGGATTCCGAGGAAGATGCGGTTTTGTACAATACATCCCCAGTAAACCCAATAAATATGGGATTAAAATCTATGCACTGGTTGACTCTCAGGTTTACTATCTATATAATTTAGAAATATACGCAGGATTACAACCTGAAGGCCCATATCGAGTGAGCAATTCACCGTCGGATGTCGTTCTGCGTCTTTGCCAACCAATATATCATTCCGGACGAAATGTTACTGCAGATAACTGGTTTACCAGTATTCCATTGATAGATGAGTTACGAAGTAAAAACCTGTCTTATGTTGGTACATTAAGGAAAAATAAAGTAGAAATTCCTCTTGAGTTCCTACCAAATAAAAAGAGAGCTGTTAATAGTAGCTTATTTGGCTTCAAAAAAGGATGCACTTTGTTGTCTTACGTTCCTAGAAAAGGAAAGTGTGTAATCTTGGCTTCAAGCTTACATGAGGATGACTCAATAGATCCTGATACTGGTGATAAAAAGAAGCCATCCACCATTACTTTTTACAATAGTACTAAAGGTGGAGTTGACACCACAGATAAATTGTGTGCATCATTCAATGTGGCTAGAAATGTCCGTCGGTGGCCTATGGTCATATTTTTTGCAATGCTCAATATTAGCGGAATCAATGCTCAAGTATTATATTTTGGCAATGATCAAAATGTTATTCGAAGAAAAGTATTTTTGAAATCATTGTCACACGCATTAGTTGCACCTCATATGGCTCGACGAAGTTCACAGACATCAGGGATTCATACCGCCCTGCAACAAAGTCTGAAAAGAATTGCACCAGCAGACGAAGAACAACATACAGAAGAAAAGGAAAATGCCGGAAAACGCAAAAGATGTAATATTTGCATAGGACAAAGACGTTTAACAAGATATAATTGCAAAAGATGTAAAAAACCCATTTGTCTCATGCACTTAGAAAGCTTTTGCAATGATTGCAGTCATTTATTGACAGAATTGCCACAGCAAGACGATGAGGAGATGGTGTAATAATGTTATTTTTTTGTATTTTTTTTGTATTTCTTTAGTATAATTTAAAATATTGTTCTTTCAATATTATAATTAAAAATATGATGTACTTACTCTTTATTTTATATAAATCGAAAAAAGTTCAGTTATTTTTACTATATTCCAATATTTTATATAAAATGTACTTCCGAAATAATAAATATATGTTAAATTAAAATTTTTTGTAGTTATTTACAAATTACTTTTGAAAACAAGCTGACTTGATCATTTTGATACACCGCGCCTGATTTTGTTGATTTTAGGGCCGCGCCTGACGGAAGGTTAAACAGAATTTGTCGTAAAATGAATTTCCCCAGAACGTAAAACGGGATCAACTCATAACCGAGCATACGGTAGACATATTGAACGTGATTTTATGCCATATTTTTATATTGCGCTGCATACGAACGAAGTGCATTTGTTTTATCGAGGCAAAAGAATGAAACAATTCAGCGGTCTTTCAAGTGCACTAGAGACGAACCACAAGATTTCAAAGGCAAATAATATTGTGCATTCAGCTACAATTCGCCCAGGGCAATGTAATAGCATTCTTAGAATTTTCGTGTGTAAGTACTTTTCAAGAGAAATATGAATCGCTTCCATATTATATTATGCTATATTATTTTTGAAAGTGTAGTTTAAGCTTAGTATAAGAGTTTGAAAGTTATTAAGTATCACAATAGTGTATTGTAATGCTGGTGGGGAAAAGCTTAATTATAATAAGAGTGTGAGATTCACACGAGCTTGCTCTGCATCAAATCAATAGCGACCTTGCGTCAATTTTGACGTACAAAACTAACTAACTAACTACCTTACTTTAAATGCTTTCAAATACCCAGTAATATTATTTTCGGCAAAAAAATCCATATTCACATCTAGCAAATCTAATGTCAAAAAAATTAACAGGCAGAAGTTGCAGCACCATTTAAAAGTAAAACTGCTATATGACCTTATCTACGTAAAGTTCGTTCGAATTAGAGAAATACAGTGTATAATATTTAGTATACAGTGTGTCCCAGGATAGATGTAACAAGGGGTGTAATGGACCAAAAATTTTGAAATTTTGGAATGGTATTTGGGGATTGAGTCCTGCTTGTTGTAAAACTAAAGTATACCAAAAATGACTTGATTTGGTGTTCTACAGGGTGTTTTATAAACAAAGTTATAAAAATCACCACTAATAAAGTACCTTTATTTTTCAAAATATGAAAGAATTCCACTAAGAAAAGCTATTTAGAATGCAATTTTATACCTCTATGCCAAATTTCAGGAATATAAAATTATTTTTTTGAAATTTCCCATTTTTTGCTAATTAAGAGTTGATTTCATATTTAAAGTTGTGTAGGAGCAAATCTTAATCATCTCAAAAAATAGGCTATTGATAAATACAAAAATTTAATATACGAGATGTAAGAAGGTATAATGTTAATCGAACTAATTGTAAAACAAGAAACAATTACTAACAGAAGATTAATGAGGTTTTAAAATTATAACAAGTAATAAATGTCAAAAACATAACAGATTCACAAACAAATTAATTATTGACCAATACAAAACAATGTTTAAATTTTGTTTATTATTCGACGTAGTTACCACCCACATCCACACACATTTCGATCCTTCGCCTGAAGTCTGTTTCGAATATGATCTAACGGTATGGAGTTTACGGCATTTGTAATTCTCTGCTTCAATACTGCTACATCGTTAGGAAGTGGTTCAGCGTAAACCAACTGCTTGAGGCGACCCCATAAAAAGAAATCCAATATTGATAGGTCTGGGGATCTCGCCGGCCACTTGATCGGTCCATTCCTGGTAATCCGATTTTGTCAAAAATTTAAATTCAATCACTGATTAACCATTTCTGTGGAGTGGCCAGGGCAACCAACCATCATGTTGAAAATGAACTAAAGGCATATCTCTTAAAATATTGAAATGTTCTTCAGAAAATCTTACAAGAAGCTGTAAATAAGTGTGCTGGTTGAACCTTCCCTCAATGAAGGTCCAATAACTCCAACGTGATAAGAAACGGCACACCACACATTCACTATTTTATAATATTGTCTTCTACAATCGAGTCTACAATGAATTCTAAAATTTGTATTTTCAGAAGCCCAAAAGCGACAATTCTGAAATGAAATACCATTGGTTGTGAATGTGGATTCATCTGATAAAATTATAAAATGATGAAAAAATCTCTCTTCCATGATTTTTTCTCCAATGGTCAAACAAAAATCCAACCTACGGCCGTCATCTCCCTCTTCAAGCGTATGTTTATAATTTGCTCTATATGCCCTAATTTTCTTTGCCTTGTAAATTCTTTGGAGTTCAGACTTGCTAATATTAATAAGAGCTGACCTCTCTCTTAGTGGCATCCTAGGATTTTCTATAATAGAGGCATGAGCTATAATAGCCCCAACATTGTCTTCATCATATGCTTTTATTTTTCTTTTCATGTTAAGAACACTACCAGTAGCCAGAAACTTTTTAATTATTCTCATAGCCTGAGTGAACAAAACAGTGTTTGGAAATTTCAAATTAAATTGGCTTACCACTTCTCTTAGCGAGTTTTCACCGCCAATTCCGTAGCATTGCACAATATAAATTTTTTCACGCACTGTGAGTACCATTTTTCACTTAATTTTTTATGCTTGGTTCGTTAATTTGAAACAGAAATTAAGGATAATATTGACTACGTTTGGCAGACATGTCAATAATAAATGATAAATGGGTGGATACCCAAGCAGTGGATACTGCTTTTCTCATAGCCTACTTTTAGCTTCTACATAACTTTAAATATTAATTCACAAAAATTAATTTCTATGTGGTTTTAATTGAATGGTTCAAAATAAAATACTAATTTATTGGAAATATGGGAAGTTACAAAAAAAAAAATATATTCCTGAAATTTGGTATAGAGGTATAAAATTGCATTCTAAATAACTTTTCTTATTGGAATTTTTTCATATTTTGAAAAATAAAGGTACGTTATTAGTAGTGATTTTTACAACTTTGCTTATAAAACACCATGTAGAACATCAAATCAAGTCATTTTTGGTATACTTTAGTTTTACACCAAGCAGGACTCAATCCGCAAATACAATTCCAAAATTCCAAAATCTTTGATCCATTACACCTCTTGTTACATCTATCCTGGGACACGCTGTATATAAAACATGACTATGTACACGGTTCTAGCGATCATTTTGTACAACGGAGATGATCCGATTTCAATAGAGAATATTCTTCCATGATTACTTGGGAATGTCGAATTGATTAATTGGCCAACGTATGATAGGCATTGCTGTCGCTTTCGGGATATCCAATCTGGATATTTTTATATCCCGCCGAATTGGATATGGGGCATGTTTGTTGCCAGCGGCGAGAGCCACGTGAAGCATGGGGTAGGAACATAGGATGGGAAGTGTAGGTGTCTGTGAGATGCTTCTTTTAAGTTTCCATGCTTCTTTTAATTCTTGTTCTGAGTCTTCTGTTTCTGCACACAACTGTCAGGAAGACGAGAAAAGTTTCGGTATGATAACGACGGAAACGGAGCGTGCAGAGAGATAGATTAGATGACCAGAAAACACAAAATTTTAGTCTCCAAATCAAAGTGGTTCATCTGTATGAAGAATTCGTGAATTTGGATTTTTTTTGAGTAAATTTCCTATGTAGCATTGTACACGTTAAGGAGGGCCATGGTAGTAATGAGTGTGAAATTATCCACATCCACATTTTAAGATAGGACTATAATCGATAAAGTCGTGGACTTAGATATTATTTTTTAAATTCGAAAACAGGTTTTTAAAATGCCATCATTTTAAATGTAGACAGTTTCGAAATAGAAATATATACATAGGAAAACATATCAATACATTGTCAGCCCGCCTGGACGGGTGAAATGGGGGTTGAAACACTTTAAAAATCAACAATTTTTTTAGCCACGGTAGAATTCTAATTCCAACGTAAATTAATTAGGAACAAAAAAATGCATCAGAAAAATGCATCGAAATTTTTTGTCAGCCCGTCTAGCAGGGGTAAAATGGGGGTTGAAATACATTAAAAAATCAACTATTTTCTTAGCCAAGGTAGAATTGTAATTCTAACGTAGATTAATTAAGAACAAAGAAATGCATCAGAAAAATGCATTGAAATCATTTGTCAGCCCGTCTAGCAGGGTGAAATGGGGGTTGAAAGGTATTAAAAAATTAGCTATTTTTTTAATTTTAACGTAGATTAATTAAGAACAAAGAAACGCATCCGAAAAATGCATTGAAATCATTTGTCAGCCCGTCTAGCAGGGTGAAATGGGGGTTGAAAGGTATTAAAAAATCAGGAATTATTTAGGAAACGGTAGAATTTTAATTTTAATATAGATTAATTACGAACAAAGAAATGCATCAGAAAAATGCATTGAAATCATTTGTCAGCCCGTCTAGCAGGGTGAAATGGGGGTTGAAAGCTATTAAAAAATCAGCTATTTTTTAACCACGGTAGAATTTTAATTTTAACGTAGATTAATTAAGAACAAAGAAACGTATCAGAAAAATGTATTGAAATCATTTGTCATCCCGTCCAGCGGGGTAAAATGGGGGTTGAAATACATTAAAATATCAACCATTTTTGTGGCCACGGTAGAATTTTATTTTTACCGTGGTTTCATTGAGAACAAAGAAACTCATCAGAAAAATGCATTGAAATCATTTGTCAGCACGTCTAGCAGGATAGAGTGGGGGTTGAAATACATAAAAAAATCAACTATTTTTTTAACCGCGGTAGAATTTTACTTCTTAATGTATCTACATTAAAACTGAACCCCCATTTCACCCTGCCAGACGGGCTAACAAATGATTTCATTGCATATTTCTGATGCATTTCTTTGTTTTTAATGAAACCTCGTTAAAAACAAAATTCTACCGTGGCTACAAAAATAGTTGATATTTTAATGTATTTCAACCCCCATTTTATCCCGCTGGACGGGCTGACAAATGATTTCAATGCATTTTTCTGATGCATTTCTTTGTTCGTAATTAATCTACGTTAAAATTAAAATTCTACAGTGGCAAAAAAATAGCTAATACTCTAATACCTTTCAACCCCCATTTCACCCTGCCAGACGGGCTGACAAATGATTCCAATGCATTTTTCTGATGGGTTTCTTCGTTCTCAATGAAACCACGTTAAAAATAAAATTCTACCGTGGCCACAAAAATAGTTGATATTTTAATGCCTTTCAACCCCCATTTTACCCCGCTGGACGGGCTGACAAATGATTTCAATGCATTTTTCTGATGCATTGTTGATTTTTATAGTGTTTCAATCGCCATTTCACCCTTCCAGGCGGGCTGACAATGTATTGATATGTTTTCCTATGTATATATTTCTATTTCGAAACTGTCTAATATTTAAAATGATGGCATTTTGAAGACCTGTTTTCGAATTTAAAAAATAATCTCTAAGCCCACGACTTTATCGATTATAGTCTTACTTTAAAATGTGGATGTGGATAATTTCACACCCATATGGTAGTATACAGTGCGAACCTAAAGAAACGCACAAAATTCATATCTTTGGTATGTCATTTTTCAAAAAAATTCTCGAACAGGTCGATTTAAAAAAATTTTGTCACTATACCAAAATTTATGACGTCATTGGTTTTTGAGTTATGACGCCATCATACATTTTTTTAAATGGAAACAGACATTTTTGTTTACTGCTTTTGGTGGTATATTCCTTTAGCTTTCTGGTGATATAAAAAAAATGATATTACCTGAGCCATTCTTTTGGAAAAATGACATTTTATGTAAAAATAGCTTACCTTTCGCAAATTCACGAGTAATGTTCCACCTTCTTATGGACTGATAAATCTGGTTGTCTACATTTTTGTTTTAATTAGCATGAAAACATTTGACATAAAAACAAAACAAAGAAAATAATAAAAAAAACAATCACCTTAACAACAGAGAGATACAGGCCTTTATGTGTAAAGTATCGATAACTTTTTTATTCCTGGCACGTGTGGAACCTCAGTTTTGTGACACTTCTGAGACAGTGTAAAACTAGTGAATGCAATGCCACGTTTAAGTGTAAGAGAACGCGTAGAACTTTTGATGATGGTTGGATATGGTGATAGGCTGAGAACTCATCAGGAAGCATGTGACGTTTTCAATGCCAAGTATCCCGAAAAGCAAATTTCTACATCCACTGTGGTGGCTAGATATGATGAATCTGGCAGTGTGGCTGATTTCCCTTGATCTGGTCGCCATAGCACAAGCAACGAAACCAAATTAAATATTCTTCTAGAAAGTGAGGAAAACCAACATCTTTCGATAAGGCAGTTGGCTTTAAATCATAACGTGAGTCAAACTTCTGTTGTACGTCTATTGAAAAAAGAAAAATACCATCCATACAAAGTGCAATTAATCCACGAATTGAATGAGGACGATCTAGATCGGCGCTTACAGTTTTGTGAACAGTTGATTACCTTGTGCGATGAAAACCCAATTTTTTTAAAGAACATTGTTCATAAATTCTAATAAACATTTGATATTTTAAATTTTCATATAATGTCATATTTACCATCACGAACGCTAGCCTTTGAAGATGATTTCCCTCTATAATATACTTTAGTGTTAGTAGCAAGCATTTCAAGATATTTAAAATATTGGACGATTCTTATAAAACATCTGTAAAATAACCCACCTTATTATAACTTTTACCTGAATCTTATAATAAAACAGATCAATCACTTTCGCGATACTTTTGCAGCTCTTACGATAAATCTGTTACGGCCGAGTTGCAAATGCAACTATAGAAACAGAACTGGTTCAATTTGCATAAATATAACCTAGAAATTAGTGGCAGGGCATCACTTTATTTACATAGCTGTTTATTTATGGTTTATGTATTTCCAAAAACACGTAGTTACTTTTACTAGTGGAAGCATTAGTACTTTAGTATATGACCTGATACGTTAATAGTGCAGTAAATCGAATGCATCATGTTTTATTATACTGCAGTATAAACTGTGTTATATTGCTAAAACCACTACGCTATTAATACATGTAACTAATAATTTCATAACCACTTTTTAAGTTTCTCCATTGTCCTAAATCTGATGTTTTTAGTTTCGCCGTTATATGATCTGGCAAGATCTGCACCACTCTGTCAATGTTGGTAATCAAAAATTTGGGATAATAATTTCTTTATAAACTTGTATACCATAAATATGACAAATTTCCATGAAGAGGCAGACTCTCCAGCTAACGCAGGACATCAATTTTCTCAAACATATTTTATTGTATTGTTAGCCAGTAGGTAATCCGGCGGTTGAGCCAGACAGTACGTCACGCGTGACGTCATTATCGTTAAGTAGGGAATCTGCATTATCGGCAGGAATTTAAACACAACAAATAGATGTGATTATTAATTAGCGGTGAGTTATGTTAATTAGGTAAGAACACAAAATTACATTAAATTTACGCTACTGACACCCCAATGCATCGCTGTAGGCCCGGGCCGGTGCAAGAATGTATACGTGTACTCTCAAATCCAAAATATAAGCAGCATTTGCGGCTTCCTTTATTCTTATTTTTAAATAGGTGTTCGAGGCGGCTCTCTTTGTGATGTAATTCTTAAGGGATGCCGCTTTGAATGTTATATTTTGCGCACAACTTTACTTTAATTGAGACGACAATATGCAGCGTTATTCAACGGAGACGTTTGCCAGGTACCCACACCCAGGTATTGCAAACTAAAGAAATTTAGCGCCTCTGCCTCGGTTGCGTTCGGGATATGAACGAGTGCTCAACAGTTACGTGATGTTATTATAAAAAAGAGTGCTCTCGAAGGATGGAGGCCAGTGGAGGGATGAATTGCTAACGCGGCCGTCCTGTGGCTGTGATCTGAGCGTCCTATTGTTATCTAGGTATCTGAAATGGTAAGAAATAAGGAAGCAAAATTTCAAATAAATTATGGCTAATTGTTTGTCCTTATGCATTGCCTACATATATTTAGTCAGTTATAAGAGACTGAGATCTGAGTGGAAATAAAAACACTAATGTCCTGAAAATGTAATTGCATAGGTACCTACGTAAACAAAGTAACAATAGAGAGAAAATAATATGCAAAATTAGACTTTATAACAATGTTACCTATAATTCTAATAATTATTTTGATCTACTTACACACTTCGCAATTAATTGCAAGTGACACTGAATAATTTACTCATTCATCTTGTATACGCCAAGAAGCCCTTTACAGACAAGAAATATGTGAAAACACAATAAAAACTATTACTTGTAAAATACCTTTTACCACTTCAAGATAAAATAAAAGATATGAGGACGGTAGGTAAGTATTTAGAAAATATAAAAGGTGATTGCCGCAAAAGCGACGTACTAGGTGGATATATGTATTGACAATGGAAAAATTTCCTTGTTTTTATCAAATAATTGAATGTGCTTGTTCTAAATGAAGAACACTACTTATATAAATAGACACAATTTATATTTTATGTGTTATGTGATATTTTTAGGGATTTCCACTGACTAGGTACGTTTGTAAATGTCTACTTATTCTCACCCTGTTTTAATAATTTATAACTTTCAGATAGTTAATTTCTAATTTCTTCAGCAAAAAGTAATTTTTTAACAATCTTATCTCATATTGAGAAGTTCTATCATTTTTTTGTATACTTTACTCGGGGATCTCGGGGAAATATATTGTGTAGTTGAGTTCTTTTTCTACATCACCTTTCTCTTATATTTTTCTCTTCTGATTTCTTTTATATATGACCATTTTGTCTATAGAAGAAGTAAAGTATTTTCTGATTCAGATAATGACACCAGGGGAATGGAAATATTTGATATTTTGTTTTAAAACAAGTGGTGGAATAGCTTCGGCTATGCTCGGCCAGGACGTTAATTTATATAAGGCGATTTAAAGAAAAGCATACTAAATACGAAACTTTAAACTTAAGCTCATATGGATATTCTTAAAATATTTAATTAGATGTAAAAATATTTAACCCAATTCTTGGTTAATCTCGGGACCCAGAATGCATCGAATGTAGTACTTTATTTTAAGAATTTGCAAAAAATCAATTCTCTCTCTTAATATATCCTTTTATTTTTTATAAATGTATAGGACACTGGGACCCCGAATAAATTTCTACATCTTATTTATATTAAATTTCGTCAAGTGTATTGATTCTGGATGATACAAAATGGATTTTTAAGAAATTACGATATTCCTGCATTATTCTCATGAAACTATTTAACAGAATGCTATTTCAATAAGAAGCTAACTATTAAGTAAAAGGCTTTTATTTTCAGTTTTTGTATATTTTCTACTTGAAACCTGTAAAAATAACTCCATAAAACTCCAATGGGGGAAATGTTTCTATTGATAAGTCGCCACAAAATAATCAATACTTCTGCTGGAAGACAAACATTTTTGCAATTGAAACCGCAAGTAATTATATTTTGGCTAAAATACTGAGACCGGAATTTTTTAAATTAATCTGTATTTTTGAACATTTACTGGTAAAAAAAAATAGACTAGTATACAGTTACAATATAGAAATATTGTACGTTAATGAAGTAAATTAAATCACAATCAGGGTGTGTCAGAACTCTAACTAAGTGACAAATACTGAAGATTTTGAATCAATTCGTTTAGATATATCCCAATTTATTCACCATTTAGTGGAGGAGCGGACAGTGTCACGCTCATTGTACTTCTTCCTACAGACATATAACAATAATAATAGTAATTATTATTATATAACCTAGAACTCTATAATATATGGAAAATAAGTCACTCCAGGTTATATAAGGCGCTTGGTTTAGTGTCCCCAAAGACAATAATTCTAAAGTGTACGAAAAGTGTGCACAAAATACAATTACCTTAGTTTTTACAACCTTTTATGATTTTCTTATAAATATATCTAACTTTATGTCTATGAGGTACAGGAAAACATTTTAAAAGGAAGAGAGTTCTCATATTTAAAATACACGAGTATATGGATGAGTACAACATATACAGATACTCTTGGGGATGCTAATGATTTAATGAATGCGTCTGCCAGTTGTTCGCCTGTGGGTTAGTGTTATAATTTAAGAGTTAGGAAATTTATATTGGAATATTTAAATCCGGAAAGAAGGTTGGATATGTTTGCCGTGTATAGTAAATAATAATAATAAAAAAAACATATTATGAACAGTGGTCACTATTTTAGAAATAACCGCCATCTTGAACAATGTCTGAATTAAAACAAATATTTGATGCACAGGATATATAGTAATCGGACTATTGTACATCAATTCATTTGATATTAGGTAGGTAAGTCTAAAAATACAAATAAATGTGCAAATACCACATCATGTTTGGAATCTTTTTTCTATACAAAATTCTCAAATAAACCAGTTACAACGAAGAAAGAAAGCAATATGATATAAATAATTCTTTTAGTTTCACTTTTGTATAAACATTTAAATATAGATTCGCCTCTTTAAATCTACAAAATAGACAGTAGGGTACGTTTTCAACTGTACAATTAGCTCTTCTACATACATTTCTGTTAGGTGCAAGAACAAAGGCCACAGATCTTAAATGTTCCATCCAAGGCAAAAGTTTCGTCTTCTTCTGTCTAACCATGTTGTAGTGGATTCACATATTTGTTTACATTCAGCATATTTAATCATATGCAGGTATATACGCTTTATGTGAAACAGCATTGCAATGTATAGTCCTGGTTTAGTGTACCGCTGAAATCGTACCCCATCACAGTTTGTTTTTCATGAATCAATAGGACGTAGTAATAAACAGTTCAGCATTTGGCAACATTTCTCATTACGAGGGGCAATATCTCAAAATTTATTGAAATGAACGTCGTGTATATTTTCCACCGTTTCGCATGAATTGGACAGATGCTCATTATATTTTTTATCATCCACAGTTCTTTATGGCCATCTGTTTAAAAGCTTTCCTTAAAATGGCATAGTACATAAACCATAACATTTATTTCAGCTGACTATTTCAACAGTCGATTTCAGAATATATCGTCACATTCACAATAAAGCTACTTACAGAGCTTTTTCACTCATCTCATGCATAATTTTAGGTTATGTTTGTGACCTCCTACCAAGTTCAAAGGTTTTTTTGTTGTTTCTCCGATTTATAACCCAGTTAATGAATGATTCTTGATAATAAATTTTAATCTGACTTGAACTCTATAGAAGGTCCTCGTTGACAGGAAACGGTGGTGTACTTGGATTGTTGGGAGTTACATTACCTTGTGTCCTCTCGAATTGTTCTCAATTTATAACACTATTTACTATACTATTTTTCCTCCTCATACAAGACAATATCAACGCGCAAATAGCATTCTAAAACTCTTAAGAATTCCTTTCTTCTAAATGGTCAAAGCTGTCTCCAAATATTTTTTTTACAGAAGAGGCGTTTGATGTACACTTTTCGCGCATATAAAGTCAAACTCAACTTCTTCGGGATAATCTAGCTGAATTATATTTGATTTCTTAAGAAAAACATAATAGTAACTAGTTTCTCAAGAGCTCTTATGAACTTTACACTTTCACCGCTTTTGGTAAATTTTTAATGAATTTGAACTTACCTCAAAACATGCCAAATAATGTACGACAGTCTATTATATGTTAAAATTTTTCAAGAAACAGTCGGAGATATATCAAAATAACGGCAATTTCTCAAAAATGACTGCTATACTCTAAATATGTGATCATCTTTTTTCCAAACTTTGCGCGTAGTAAGCGATGTCAAAATAAACACATCGTTCTGGCTCTCAAACTTTCAATAGGATACCATGATATATATAATAAAGTTAAGTAAGGCACGTGGGCGGTTCTAGCATATTTATGCACAAGAAGTAAGAAAAATAAAAATGGTAATTTGATTTGCGTCAAAATATGTTGATTTGTTTAAAGATTTATCGATACATGTAATGCAAGGATCGGATTAAGTATGGTGCCGAATGCAAAACCCTTGAAATATAATCGTTTCATCCTCATTTCTCACAAGTTTGGCATATATACCGTACTGCTGAATTCAACCCCTGATCGATACTTATAGAAGTAATAGGTGTCAGTACTTTACGGAAAACAGATTATGCCTCTTTAAAGATAATCTATACAACAAAGAATGTACGACATACAGGGTCTAGGGATTTGTTCCATTAAAAACTAATAAATTGTGTGGATATATAATTCGATATACTATATCAGATTACGTACCTATACTATATAAGTATAGCTTATAACGCTACCAGTTGAACCCTCGTAGAGGTTCACATGCGTATTGAATCCTCGAAAAAGGGGTAACATTCATGTATAAAATAACCTTACATTTATAGTTACAGGTTACCGCGTCCAAAGCGGAGACTAGAAATTTAGATATGTACCTAACTGTTTACAGAACGTACTAGTCTTTGGTCTGGTAAGTAGGTATGTATATAAGATAATCAAGTGTTACATGTGCACCCAAACAGGTTCATATATAACAAGAGGGTAATAGATTAGTAATGAAAAGGTTCTATTATAGATATCATTGTATTGTAAGCCCGTGAGAGAGATATAGTGGAAACTGAGAAACATCAGCAGTATTATTGTGGCCTCTAAAATAGCATGCAGGTACCTAAATAGAAAAAAAAAAATTGACCACAAAAGAAACATATATTACTATTATTATTAAGTTTAAGCAGGATTATAAATAAGTACACAAGAAGTCATAAGACACTGCACAATACTTATGGTAATTTTACTTCCACACCACGTAATGCAGTGGAAGTAAGTATAATAATCGTCAAACAAATTTCAAACATTTTTCTTGTTGAATAGGTCTAAAATGTCATGAGACCTCAAGATTTTAAATTTTCGAACGGTTTAAGATATTGAGTTGAAATTTTGTACACGTGCAGCGTTTTTTATTTTTAATTAAAACTAAATAAACACCTAGGTACATAAAAATTATGTAATTTACTTGTGTTCTGTTGGAAATCTCAAATGGAGCATTCGTAATGTTTTACATATATGTTGTACATAACCTCTACTACTTCTTCAGTCCTCATTTTTTTTTTTATTTGTTAATAACGCCGAGCTAAGCCTGATTAGATTGGTTAAATAATAATTCTATCACAATATTCTTCACATGCCACCACTAAATCTAAAATTACATTGTCTCTAATGAAAAATGCACACAACTTATGAAGCATTTCTCAATAAGTCTTAGCTTGTGGTTGACCCCGATAGTGCGTTCGTAAAATCAGTAAGCTTTGCGAGTGATTTCTATTATAAAAAGTTTATATAACATTTTAAAATTATAAACCAGAATAGATATGGATAGAATAGGCGTACAGTAAGAATAGGAGTACAGTATGTGTATAATAAAGGAAACAGATGAGTACAGTGAGGATAAATATTGTTTTATAAACCATTTTTCTGTAATTTGGCAGACTGCGGTGTTCAATACATACATCGTCACTTTTGCCGTTAAGTATTTAGAAAAGCTAGTTTTCACTTATCTATAGTGCGTTTTCAATACTTATAAGCCTGTATTTTTTTCTGGAATCCCATTGGTAAAGGTGAAAAGTAATGTTCAAATTATCCATAATTTATATTATTTAATTTTTAGGGAATAACTTCTATAATATGTAATGGGGTTAAATAATAATAATAAAACAATATTTCTTAATAGTTTATTTGAACGTTACATCTTAACACTTATATTTTAACGCATGAGATGCAGAGAAGGTTGGGTGAGGGATAATTGGTACCAAATTCCTATGTCGCATATATTCAATATTCCAACGATGGGTACTCAAAGTTTGCAGGTTAACGGTAGTGTTTATACAATAACCCCCATGTCTCGCAATTTATTTACGCATGCATCGTATTCTAGACCCAGACGAATATTCATTTTCATTAGCTCGATAATTTCACGTGGATGAATATCAGATTCCCACTCTAACACTTCTTTCTTCGGAATTTGGCAAATACGACGCGTAGAACAGCCTGCATCCAAATTTTTCAATTTTTCATTTCTTCGAGTTTTATATTCATCGGTAAGTAACGCTAGATCAGACTTTCGTCCCTCATGATTTTCTTCAATCATTTCAGATGGCTGACAAATGTTTTTCGAGGCTATCTGGGAGGTATCGGACAACTCATCAGTATGCATTCTCTGCATGTGACATCTTAAATTATCTTTTCTTTTAAATGTTCTATTGCAAGAATCACATTGGAAAGAGAATATTTTATGAATATTATTGTGTCGTCTTAGACCGCTAGGCCAAGAGAACGTTGCACCACAAATATTACATGCATACATGGTTATTTCTTTACTGTATGACATCAAATGACTAACAATCAGTAGGGTACCCTTATTTATCCTTACTGTACCCCTACTTTACCCTTACTGTACCCCTACTTTACCCTTATTGTACCCCTACTTTACCCTTATTGTACTCCTACTTTACCCTTACTCATTCTTGTTCCTCTGTTTTGTTCCTATTCCTATCCTTGTTTATCCCTTTAAAATACAGACCTGTTAAAAAGTTGTAATCAAATCTGTAAAAGTAATATTCAGAGGTATTCAGAAATTATCTGGTAGATTTCCGTGTAAGTCATATAAACAGTGATCTTTACGCCGATTAGTAGTAAAGGATGCAAGAACAACCAGCAGGGTAACCTTATTTATCCTTACTGTACCCCTACGTTACACTTGCTCATTCTTGTTCCTCTGTTTTGTACCTATTCCTATGCTTGTTTATCCCTTTAAAGTACATACCTGTTAAAAATTGTAGAAGTCGTGTAACTGTCTCGTCAATACCATACCTTATTTTAAAGTACGCATGTAGGTGCCGCTGAAAGAAAAAAAGGAACACTCTGGATTTTGTCAATTAAATCATGCCTTGAGTCACTTTCATTTCCATCAGCACCACCGGAATATCCTTCTCTTGCCGCTGCTAAAGGTGGTCCTCGGAAGGGTCGTATACTTTGCTGTTAATTTTATTCCAAAAATAAAGCTCCACTGTCTAATTGTTCATTGTTTACATCGTAAAATCTTTTAGTTCTCTAATGAAGCAACACTGCAGTATCTTTCTATATAATTTAGAGTATTTAATTTTGAGGAATCATTTCTATGTGTAATGGGGTGGGAGTGAGGAGGAACATATCTGTTCGTGTTTTACAATTACAGCAAGCAATTATTATTGAGGATAAATGCTTCAAATTACTTTCACTTCTATAAAGAGATCTCCCTCTACAACAACCCATTCAGCATATTCCCATTTCATTCCTACTGAGGTAGTTTAGCTATAGTTATTCCACGACTCGACCAGAACACATACACATATACATAGGTACACATGAACTCAAGAAATGTTCCCTTCGACATTGCCATCTGATTCACTTGTGACACAACCTCACTGTAGATAACAGCTACTAGGCATGTGCCACTCACCAGCAGTCTAGTCCATAACTACCGAGATGGTAGTTATGGACTAGTCCATAACGACTAGACTCAGTCTAGTCGTTTTGGACTAGACTCAGTCTAGTCGTTTTGGACTAGTCCATAACTACCATCTCGGTAGTTATGGACTAGACTGCTGGTGAGTGGCACATGCCTAGTAGCTGTTATCTACAGTGAGGTTGTGTCACAAGTGAATCAGATGGCAATGTCGAAGGGAACATTTCTTGAGTTCATGTGTACCTATGTATATGTGTATGTGTTCTGGTCGAGTCGTGGAATAACTATAGCTAAACTACCTCAGTAGGAATGAAATGGGAATATGCTGAATGGGTTGTTGTAGAGGGAGATCTCTTTATAGAAGTGAAAGTAATTTGAAGCATTTATCCTCAATAATAATTGCTTGCTGTAATTGTAAAACACGAACAGATATGTTCCTCCTCACTCCCACCCCATTACACATAGAAATGATTCCTCAAAATTAAATACTCTAAATTATATAGAAAGATACTGCAGTGTTGCTTCATTAGAGAACTAAAAGATTTTACGATGTAAACAATGAACAATTAGACAGTGGAGCTTTATTTTTGGAATAAAATTAACAGCAAAGTATACGACCCTTCCGAGGACCACCTTTAGCAGCGGCAAGAGAAGGATATTCCGGTGGTGCTGATGGAAATGAAAGTGACTCAAGGCATGATTTAATTGACAAAATCCAGAGTGTTCCTTTTTTTCTTTCAGCGGCACCTACATGCGTACTTTAAAATAAGGTATGGTATTGACGAGACAGTTACACGACTTCTACAATTTTTAACAGGTATGTACTTTAAAGGGATAAACAAGCATAGGAATAGGTACAAAACAGAGGAACAAGAATGAGCAAGTGTAACGTAGGGGTACAGTAAGGATAAATAAGGTTACCCTGCTGGTTGTTCTTGCATCCTTTACTACTAATCGGCGTAAAGATCACTGTTTATATGACTTACACGGAAATCTACCAGATAATTTCTGAATACCTCTGAATATTACTTTTACAGATTTGATTACAACTTTTTAACAGGTCTGTATTTTAAAGGGATAAACAAGGATAGGAATAGGAACAAAACAGAGGAACAAGAATGAGTAAGGGTAAAGTAGGAGTACAATAAGGGTAAAGTAGGGGTACAATAAGGGTAAAGTAGGGGTACAGTAAGGGTAAAGTAGGGGTACAGTAAGGATAAATAAGGGTACCCTACTGATTGTTAGTCATTTGATGTCATACAGTAAAGAAATAACCATGTATGCATGTAATATTTGTGGTGCAACGTTCTCTTGGCCTAGCGGTCTAAGACGACACAATAATATTCATAAAATATTCTCTTTCCAATGTGATTCTTGCAATAGAACATTTAAAAGAAAAGATAATTTAAGATGTCACATGCAGAGAATGCATACTGATGAGTTGTCCGATACCTCCCAGATAGCCTCGAAAAACATTTGTCAGCCATCTGAAATGATTGAAGAAAATCATGAGGGACGAAAGTCTGATCTAGCGTTACTTACCGATGAATATAAAACTCGAAGAAATGAAAAATTGAAAAATTTGGATGCAGGCTGTTCTACGCGTCGTATTTGCCAAATTCCGAAGAAAGAAGTGTTAGAGTGGGAATCTGATATTCATCCACGTGAAATTATCGAGCTAATGAAAATGAATATTCGTCTGGGTCTAGAATACGATGCATGCGTAAATAAATTGCGAGACATGGGGGTTATTGTATAAACACTACCGTTAACCTGCAAACTTTGAGTACCCATCGTTGGAATATTGAATATATGCGACATAGGAATTTGGTACCAATTATCCCTCACCCAACCTTCTCTGCATCTCATGCGTTAAAATATAAGTGTTAAGATGTAACGTTCAAATAAACTATTAAGAAATATTGTTTTATTATTATTATTTAACCCCATTACATATTATAGAAGTTATTCCCTAAAAATTAAATAATATAAATTATGGATAATTTGAACATTACTTTTCACCTTTACCAATGGGATTCCAGAAAAAAATACAGGCTTATAAGTATTGAAAACGCACTATAGATAAGTGAAAACTAGCTTTTCTAAATACTTAACGGCAAAAGTGACGATGTATGTATTGAACACCGCAGTCTGCCAAATTACAGAAAAATGGTTTATAAAACAATATTTATCCTCACTGTACTCATCTGTTTCCTTTATTATACACATACTGTACTCCTATTCTTACTGTACGCCTATTCTATCCATATCTATTCTGGTTTATAATTTTAAAATGTTATATAAACTTTTTATAATAGAAATCACTCGCAAAGCTTACTGATTTTACGAACGCACTATCGGGGTCAACCACAAGCTAAGACTTATTGAGAAATGCTTCATAAGTTGTGTGCATTTTTCATTAGAGACAATGTAATTTTAGATTTAGTGGTGGCATGTGAAGAATATTGTGATAGAATTATTATTTAACCAATCTAATCAGGCTTAGCTCGGCGTTATTAACAAATAAAAAAAAAAAATGAGGACTGAAGAAGTAGTAGAGGTTATGTACAACATATATGTAAAACATTACGAATGCTCCATTTGAGATTTCCAACAGAACACAAGTAAATTACATAATTTTTATGTACCTAGGTGTTTATTTAGTTTTAATTAAAAATAAAAAACGCTGCACGTGTACAAAATTTCAACTCAATATCTTAAACCGTTCGAAAATTTAAAATCTTGAGGTCTCATGACATTTTAGACCTATTCAACAAGAAAAATGTTTGAAATTTGTTTGACGATTATTATACTTACTTCCACTGCATTACGTGGTGTGGAAGTAAAATTACCATAAGTATTGTGCAGTGTCTTATGACTTCTTGTGTACTTATTTATAATCCTGCTTAAACTTAATAATAATAGTAATATATGTTTCTTTTGTGGTCAATTTTTTTTTTTTCTATTTAGGTACCTGCATGCTATTTTAGAGGCCACAATAATACTGCTGATGTTTCTCAGTTTCCACTATATCTCTCTCACGGGCTTACAATACAATGATATCTATAATAGAACCTTTTCATTACTAATCTATTACCCTCTTGTTATATATGAACCTGTTTGGGTGCACATGTAACACTTGATTATCTTATATACATACCTACTTACCAGACCAAAGACTAGTACGTTCTGTAAACAGTTAGGTACATATCTAAATTTCTAGTCTCCGCTTTGGACGCGGTAACCTGTAACTATAAATGTAAGGTTATTTTATACATGAATGTTACCCCTTTTTCGAGGATTCAATACGCATGTGAACCTCTACGAGGGTTCAACTGGTAGCGTTATAAGCTATACTTATATAGTATAGGTACGTAATCTGATATAGTATATCGAATTATATATCCACACAATTTATTAGTTTTTAATGGAACAAATCCCTAGACCCTGTATGTCGTACATTCTTTGTTGTATAGATTATCTTTAAAGAGGCATAATCTGTTTTCCGTAAAGTACTGACACCTATTACTTCTATAAGTATCGATCAGGGGTTGAATTCAGCAGTACGGTATATATGCCAAACTTGTGAGAAATGAGGATGAAACGATTATATTTCAAGGGTTTTGCATTCGGCACCATACTTAATCCGATCCTTGCATTACATGTATCGATAAATCTTTAAACAAATCAACATATTTTGACGCAAATCAAATTACCATTTTTATTTTTCTTACTTCTTGTGCATAAATATGCTAGAACCGCCCACGTGCCTTACTTAACTTTATTATATATATCATGGTATCCTATTGAAAGTTTGAGAGCCAGAACGATGTGTTTATTTTGACATCGCTTACTACGCGCAAAGTTTGGAAAAAAGATGATCACATATTTAGAGTATAGCAGTCATTTTTGAGAAATTGCCGTTATTTTGATATATCTCCGACTGTTTCTTGAAAAATTTTAACATATAATAGACTGTCGTACATTATTTGGCATGTTTTGAGGTAAGTTCAAATTCATTAAAAATTTACCAAAAGCGGTGAAAGTGTAAAGTTCATAAGAGCTCTTGAGAAACTAGTTACTATTATGTTTTTCTTAAGAAATCAAATATAATTCAGCTAGATTATCCCGAAGAAGTTGAGTTTGACTTTATATGCGCGAAAAGTGTACATCAAACGCCTCTTCTGTAAAAAAAATATTTGGAGACAGCTTTGACCATTTAGAAGAAAGGAATTCTTAAGAGTTTTAGAATGCTATTTGCGCGTTGATATTGTCTTGTATGAGGAGGAAAAATAGTATAGTAAATAGTGTTATAAATTGAGAACAATTCGAGAGGACACAAGGTAATGTAACTCCCAACAATCCAAGTACACCACCGTTTCCTGTCAACGAGGACCTTCTATAGAGTTCAAGTCAGATTAAAATTTATTATCAAGAATCATTCATTAACTGGGTTATAAATCGGAGAAACAACAAAAAAACCTTTGAACTTGGTAGGAGGTCACAAACATAACCTAAAATTATGCATGAGATGAGTGAAAAAGCTCTGTAAGTAGCTTTATTGTGAATGTGACGATATATTCTGAAATCGACTGTTGAAATAGTCAGCTGAAATAAATGTTATGGTTTATGTACTATGCCATTTTAAGGAAAGCTTTTAAACAGATGGCCATAAAGAACTGTGGATGATAAAAAATATAATGAGCATCTGTCCAATTCATGCGAAACGGTGGAAAATATACACGACGTTCATTTCAATAAATTTTGAGATATTGCCCCTCGTAATGAGAAATGTTGCCAAATGCTGAACTGTTTATTACTACGTCCTATTGATTCATGAAAAACAAACTGTGATGGGGTACGATTTCAGCGGTACACTAAACCAGGACTATACATTGCAATGCTGTTTCACATAAAGCGTATATACCTGCATATGATTAAATATGCTGAATGTAAACAAATATGTGAATCCACTACAACATGGTTAGACAGAAGAAGACGAAACTTTTGCCTTGGATGGAACATTTAAGATCTGTGGCCTTTGTTCTTGCACCTAACAGAAATGTATGTAGAAGAGCTAATTGTACAGTTGAAAACGTACCCTACTGTCTATTTTGTAGATTTAAAGAGGCGAATCTATATTTAAATGTTTATACAAAAGTGAAACTAAAAGAATTATTTATATCATATTGCTTTCTTTCTTCGTTGTAACTGGTTTATTTGAGAATTTTGTATAGAAAAAAGATTCCAAACATGATGTGGTATTTGCACATTTATTTGTATTTTTAGACTTACCTACCTAATATCAAATGAATTGATGTACAATAGTCCGATTACTATATATCCTGTGCATCAAATATTTGTTTTAATTCAGACATTGTTCAAGATGGCGGTTATTTCTAAAATAGTGACCACTGTTCATAATATGTTTTTTTTATTATTATTATTTACTATACACGGCAAACATATCCAACCTTCTTTCCGGATTTAAATATTCCAATATAAATTTCCTAACTCTTAAATTATAACACTAACCCACAGGCGAACAACTGGCAGACGCATTCATTAAATCATTAGCATCCCCAAGAGTATCTGTATATGTTGTACTCATCCATATACTCGTGTATTTTAAATATGAGAACTCTCTTCCTTTTAAAATGTTTTCCTGTACCTCATAGACATAAAGTTAGATATATTTATAAGAAAATCATAAAAGGTTGTAAAAACTAAGGTAATTGTATTTTGTGCACACTTTTCGTACACTTTAGAATTATTGTCTTTGGGGACACTAAACCAAGCGCCTTATATAACCTGGAGTGACTTATTTTCCATATATTATAGAGTTCTAGGTTATATAATAATAATTACTATTATTATTGTTATATGTCTGTAGGAAGAAGTACAATGAGCGTGACACTGTCCGCTCCTCCACTAAATGGTGAATAAATTGGGATATATCTAAACGAATTGATTCAAAATCTTCAGTATTTGTCACTTAGTTAGAGTTCTGACACACCCTGATTGTGATTTAATTTACTTCATTAACGTACAATATTTCTATATTGTAACTGTATACTAGTCTATTTTTTTTTACCAGTAAATGTTCAAAAATACAGATTAATTTAAAAAATTCCGGTCTCAGTATTTTAGCCAAAATATAATTACTTGCGGTTTCAATTGCAAAAATGTTTGTCTTCCAGCAGAAGTATTGATTATTTTGTGGCGACTTATCAATAGAAACATTTCCCCCATTGGAGTTTTATGGAGTTATTTTTACAGGTTTCAAGTAGAAAATATACAAAAACTGAAAATAAAAGCCTTTTACTTAATAGTTAGCTTCTTATTGAAATAGCATTCTGTTAAATAGTTTCATGAGAATAATGCAGGAATATCGTAATTTCTTAAAAATCCATTTTGTATCATCCAGAATCAATACACTTGACGAAATTTAATATAAATAAGATGTAGAAATTTATTCGGGGTCCCAGTGTCCTATACATTTATAAAAAATAAAAGGATATATTAAGAGAGAGAATTGATTTTTTGCAAATTCTTAAAATAAAGTACTACATTCGATGCATTCTGGGTCCCGAGATTAACCAAGAATTGGGTTAAATATTTTTACATCTAATTAAATATTTTAAGAATATCCATATGAGCTTAAGTTTAAAGTTTCGTATTTAGTATGCTTTTCTTTAAATCGCCTTATATAAATTAACGTCCTGGCCGAGCATAGCCGAAGCTATTCCACCACTTGTTTTAAAACAAAATATCAAATATTTCCATTCCCCTGGTGTCATTATCTGAATCAGAAAATACTTTACTTCTTCTATAGACAAAATGGTCATATATAAAAGAAATCAGAAGAGAAAAATATAAGAGAAAGGTGATGTAGAAAAAGAACTCAACTACACAATATATTTCCCCGAGATCCCCGAGTAAAGTATACAAAAAAATGATAGAACTTCTCAATATGAGATAAGATTGTTAAAAAATTACTTTTTGCTGAAGAAATTAGAAATTAACTATCTGAAAGTTATAAATTATTAAAACAGGGTGAGAATAAGTAGACATTTACAAACGTACCTAGTCAGTGGAAATCCCTAAAAATATCACATAACACATAAAATATAAATTGTGTCTATTTATATAAGTAGTGTTCTTCATTTAGAACAAGCACATTCAATTATTTGATAAAAACAAGGAAATTTTTCCATTGTCAATACATATATCCACCTAGTACGTCGCTTTTGCGGCAATCACCTTTTATATTTTCTAAATACTTACCTACCGTCCTCATATCTTTTATTTTATCTTGAAGTGGTAAAAGGTATTTTACAAGTAATAGTTTTTATTGTGTTTTCACATATTTCTTGTCTGTAAAGGGCTTCTTGGCGTATACAAGATGAATGAGTAAATTATTCAGTGTCACTTGCAATTAATTGCGAAGTGTGTAAGTAGATCAAAATAATTATTAGAATTATAGGTAACATTGTTATAAAGTCTAATTTTGCATATTATTTTCTCTCTATTGTTACTTTGTTTACGTAGGTACCTATGCAATTACATTTTCAGGACATTAGTGTTTTTATTTCCACTCAGATCTCAGTCTCTTATAACTGACTAAATATATGTAGGCAATGCATAAGGACAAACAATTAGCCATAATTTATTTGAAATTTTGCTTCCTTATTTCTTACCATTTCAGATACCTAGATAACAATAGGACGCTCAGATCACAGCCACAGGACGGCCGCGTTAGCAATTCATCCCTCCACTGGCCTCCATCCTTCGAGAGCACTCTTTTTTATAATAACATCACGTAACTGTTGAGCACTCGTTCATATCCCGAACGCAACCGAGGCAGAGGCGCTAAATTTCTTTAGTTTGCAATACCTGGGTGTGGGTACCTGGCAAACGTCTCCGTTGAATAACGCTGCATATTGTCGTCTCAATTAAAGTAAAGTTGTGCGCAAAATATAACATTCAAAGCGGCATCCCTTAAGAATTACATCACAAAGAGAGCCGCCTCGAACACCTATTTAAAAATAAGAATAAAGGAAGCCGCAAATGCTGCTTATATTTTGGATTTGAGAGTACACGTATACATTCTTGCACCGGCCCGGGCCTACAGCGATGCATTGGGGTGTCAGTAGCGTAAATTTAATGTAATTTTGTGTTCTTACCTAATTAACATAACTCACCGCTAATTAATAATCACATCTATTTGTTGTGTTTAAATTCCTGCCGATAATGCAGATTCCCTACTTAACGATAATGACGTCACGCGTGACGTACTGTCTGGCTCAACCGCCGGATTACCTACTTTAGCCACCACATTCTTATGCTCAGGTAAACAATTTTGTTTTATAATAAGTTTGTTGCTGTTTTCATATTACAGAAAATACCATGCTATATAAATAATTATACAACACACTCTGGAACACCAATTTATTCTTAAAAGCAAAATTCTTACAAATAGACCTTTAGTATAACTGTTTTGCAAGACGATAAGAAATAACTATAAAATAATTCCAATGCATATTTATAACGGCGCAAAAATGTTGCTGAACGTTACCAAAAATCGTTATAGAACAATTTAGTTTTATAAGCTGCACTATTCTATAACTTAATCACGGATATATTTATAATATAATTTCTTAACTGCGTTATAAGATATCTTATAATTTTGCTGCAGAAACGTTTTAATGATAAATTTATAAAATAGTTCAGTTGCACACGACAAAACAGCATTTTCTGAAATTCTAATAAAATCATTTAGCAGTTAGAAGCATTAATAAAACAACAATAAAATAAAATAATCATAGAACATTTTAATTATAAAGCAAATTTGCTGGTTGGGTAGTCCCTATTCATATATCATATATCAACTTAAGGTGGCCATTCCCTAGAAAGAGACTTCCGATAGGGAAATATTTATTATTTTTGCCCATAACTTTTTTTCTTAGTACGTATATTTAAAAAAATATATAAGAGTACCTAAGTAGAACTATAGCAAGACTATTACTATAGATTTTCACTCAATAATTTCAGTGGTTTGCAAAATAGCTCGATTTAAAACAACGAAATAGGAAGATTAACACAATTTTTAAATTTAAATCGAGCTATTTTGTAAACCACTAAAATTATTGAGTGAAAATTTATAGTAATAGTCTTGTTATGGTTCTACTTAGGTACTCTTATAGTTTTTTTAAATACACGTACTAAGAAAAAAAAGTTATAGCTAAAAATAGTAAATATTTCCCTATCGGATGTCTCTTTCTAGGGAATGGCCACCTTAACAGCAATAACTTTTTCATAAATGCGATAAGATTATGGGCCAAGCTTTGGCGGCTTTCATTCATCTCTCAGTTAGACAAGGCCGTCACTTGCTAATACAAACTAACATTATTATATTATTCGTAAATACGTTTTACTAACAAAAAAACTTCGAAGAGTATTCTACAGAATGTGCAACAATTATATAAAAAGCGCAGTAAATTGGCGAAGAGTATAATGGTCAGCTTGTTCTTTAACATAAATATTCTTGTTATAAAGAGTACAGACAAAGAAATATTTTAAATTCCGACGTCTGTGAAAGTTCTTGCAATAATAAAATACATTTATCATAAAGAGTCAAGTGATACCTAGGAACATTCCTTTTCTTTTGTATATCTTTATTATTCTTTCTTAAAAATAAACTGGTAACCGTAGTTAGACTTATTTAAAGTACAACAGACATCAAAAGAATCAAGAATTTAATTAACATAGTTGCCCATCTAGCTAAAACTCCGATATACAGTTTTAATTTCCCTGCATTAATCATTTCATCTAGAAGTGAGGAACGTTAAAATACTTTGTAACCTCGAAAAAGTTGATATTTTATTCCCTTTACTGAAAACTTCCAACAAATTAATTTGCAAATATTAGGAATTTTTAATATGCTCAAAAAAAGTAATTTATTATAAACTCAACTTTTCCACGGCTTTAAAACGAAGTTAATAATTCTATAAATAATGTATGCCCGCATGCCTCGTGGGGTTGTTTTAAATTGCCTAAATATTTGCTGTTAACAATATTCCGATATTTTTTACGCAGTGGAAATTCGAGAGTAAATAAAAGTTATACGTAATAAAAGAAATTAGGATCCAATAATTTAACTTTTTATATAGATTCAGTTTTATAGGAAAATGTTATTAAATATTTGCAAATATCTGTATATAGTGATTAATAACTGCTAATAGAATCAGTAAAGTAGTTATGTATGTATATGTTGTGTTGATTATGTATCATTGCTCATAATTACACCAAGGCAATGTTCTCGTCGAAACAACTGTAAGTACAGACTTTTCTATATGTACGCCTCTCGTGATGCAAATGATGCTGTTTGAAGCCGCTTGCAACTATGCAGAATTATTGATGGTTTCATTACTGCATTCCCCGTTTGGCCAGTAATATTTCCTATTGTGTCCAGTATTACCGAGATTAAGACTTCTCGTATCCCAAGAGAAGATTATAGTGCGCGAGTAATTTAGTTTGAACGTTGGTTGCGTAGCTATACCGTCCCGTCTTTTTGACATCTCCCGTGTGTTTTGGGCATAAAAACGCAGTGTTCAACTAACGAACAAGTTTATGTCGAAATTACTAACTGTCAGGCCATTTTTGTCATCAATTTTACGTACAGTTTGTATTATCTTCATTTTGTATGTCTCCATGTAATTTAGTTGAGCTTATTTATGTCAACGTAAAAATTATTTGTTTATAACGCTCTGGCCAGACCGCGTTTAGTTTAGTTTATTTTTTTACGGTATACGGATTCCTATTATGTACGATTTTGCATTACATTTTACTATCTGTCGTATGGACTTTCAGTTAAGTACTTTACATTATTATTCTGACGAAAGTTTTTTGTAGTTTACCTGCACCTTGAGAGGTCTCATGCTCTCCCATTGTATGTTTTTCTGTAAACTATTATGTTAAAGTCGAATTGATTATTTTTATTTCTAAAAAGTAAAGAAAGAAAATATAACGTTTCAATTTTAAAGTGAAGTTTTTATGTGTCAAAAATAAAGCATCAACTAAGAGCAGCAATTTTTGATATACCTAAAGTTAAAAGAAAAATGAACCTATATTTTGCGCTATATGACAGAAACGCAGACAGTGAAATAAAAACATATATACCTCAAAATACGGAGTAAATGGGATATGAATTAAAATTATCCAGTCTGTGGCAGAAGTATAAGGTCTTTAGATAGCATTATTTAGAATTAAATTAAAACACGTGTTTTAGTTATAGGTGGAGAGCCGGCCGTACAGATTGTATATTTACGATAACTCCTATGCATCCGTGATTGCTCGCTTCTACCAGTTAGTAATTGCTGTACGACAAAATACACTCCAATCCCTCACAGGGCACAGCGGGTTCAGAATCCGAACTTTTAGCCACTACGCCACCATGGTTACTGACTACATTACATTTAATAATAATTTTGAGTAGTGGAACGTTATGTTTACAAAATTTTGAGGAAGGTCAAAGTCTTCCGGTTAAAGTCAGTAGATGGTATGCGAGAAGGGCCAGGAAAATTTTTGCACCACTTTTGCAATTGATAATAAATTGCAAAAACGGTGCATGCTCTTGCCCTTCTCGGATACCAACTAGGTACATGAGTGTTGATAACGCGCGCACGCATAAAGCAAATACATTTCGCTGTGTCCTGTGAGGGATTAGAGTGTATTTTGTCGTACAGCAATTACTAACTGGTAGCAGCGAGCAATCGCGAACGAATAGGAGTAATCGTAAATATGCGTACAGATTTCCTATGAATAAGATACATGAAATACTGTGAGAGTGAGTAAATACTGTAGTAAGCAAAAAAAAAATAGGACAACTATTTTACTTCCACATCCACGTAGTGGATTGGAAGTATAGTAATCGCAAAAAAATTTTCAAAAATTTTTATTCGTGAAATAGGTTTAGAATGTCATGAAACGTCGAGATTTTAAATTTGAGCGAAAAAAAAATTTTCTGTCTGTCTGTAACTTTTTTTTTGTCCGCACGCTTTCTCCGGAACGGTTTAAGATATTGACCTGAAATTTTGTACACGTATATATTATAACGAGATCTGGAACTGGATTGTTTTTTGAGGAAATCCGGTGAAGGGTTGGGGGTTAAATAGGGATAAATAGGGGGAAATAAGTAAAGCAAGCTTGTAAGAGTACAGAAACTTGAAATTCGGTGTATGTACTAGAAATTAAGGCCTCATATTTTTTTATAATATTTTTCAACTCCCTACCACCCCTACCCCATTAAAGGGGTTGATAAAATAAAGTTGAGATATTCATTTGAAATTTCGTACGCGTATGTATTATAACGATGTCTAGAATTAGATTATATTTTGGGATGATTCCGTAGAAGGGTTGGGGGTTAATTTGGGGTAAATAGAGGAATATAAGTAAAACAAGTTGGTAAGAGTACAGAAACTTGAAATTCGGTGTATGTACTAGAAGCCAAAGCGTCAGATTTTTTAATAATATTTTTCAACCCCCACCACCCCTACTCCAATTTGAAAAAGGTTGATAAAATAAAATTGAGATATTCATTTGAAATTTTCTACACGTATGTGTTATAACGACATCTGGAACTAGATTATATTTTGAGATAATTCCGTTGAAGGGTTGGGGGTTAAATAGGGGTAAATAGGGGAAAATAAATAAAGCAAGCTGGTAAGACTACAGAAACTTGAAATTCGGTGTATGTACTAGAAGCCAAGGTCTCAGATTATTTATAATATTTTTCAACCCCCACAACCCCTACTTCATTATTAACAGGGTTGATAAAATAAAATCGAGATATTCATTTGAAATTTGGTACACGTATGAATTATAACGACATCTGGAACTAGATTATACTTTGAGATGATTCCGTTGAAGGGTTGGGGGTTATTTAGGGGTCAATAGGGGGAAATAAGTAAAGCAAGCTGGTATGAGTACAGAAACTTGAAATTCGGTGTATGTACAAGAAGTTAAGGCCTCAGATTTTTTTATAATATTTTTCAACCCCCCCCCCCCCACCACCCCTACCCCATTAATGGGGTTGACAAAATAAAGTTGAGTTATTCATTTGAAATTTCGTACACGTATGTATTATAACGACGTCTGGAATTAGTTTATATTTTGAGATGATTCCGTTGAAGGGTTGGGGGTTAATTTGGGGTAAATAGAGGAATATAAGTAAAACGTTGGTAAGACTACAGAAACTTGAAATTCGGTGTATGTACTAGAAGCCACAGCGTCAGATTTTCTTATAATATTTTTCAACCCAACCACCCCTACTCCAATATGAAAAGGGTTGATAAAATAAAATTGAGATATTCATTTGAAATTTGGTACACGTGTGTATTATAACGACGTCTGAAACTAGATCATAATTTGAGATGATGCCGTTGAAGGGTTGGGGGTTAAATAGGGGCAAATAGGGGAAAATAAGTAAAGCAAGCTGGCAAGACTACAGAAATTTGGGATTCGGTGTATATACTAGAAACCAAGGCATCAGATTTCTTTCTAATATTTTTCAAACTCTACCACCTCCGCTTCATTATTGATGGGATTGATAACATCAAATTGAGATATTCACTTGAAAGTTAGTACACCTATGTATTGTAGTGACATCTGATTGAGATGACTCCATTGAGATGGTAGGTAGAAAATAAGTACGGTAAACTAGAAACTTCATTTTTAACGTATATGGTAGAAACCAACTCCTCAAACTTTTCTATGATATCTACCCCAAATATTATTAAAATTCTATGACCAATAATTTCCACATACTAGAGTGCAAATATAGTCAAGATGTTTCCTTTAAAGTGACTTGGACGAATAATCTGGATGTGGAAGTAGTGATTCCTTAGGCAGCGGTTTTTTCTAATGTAAATCTGTCTATATTTGAATACGTAAAGAGTAGCCGAAATAAAACAGTTGGCACTTTTATTATATTTTTTTATTGTAATGCTGTAGCTATTGCTAAAGCAGTAAATGGATTGTCAATGAGACATATTGCACTGCGTTATAACATTACCAAAAATTCTGTGTTTAACATTTAAAAAAAGTGGAGAATAAACGGTTCGAATAATAGAAATCCTGGATCAGTGCAACAAGATATCCAACTTAACAAGAAACTAACTATTAATATTTTGTTTTTGTACCAGTTCTATTTATAACTTCTATAAGTCTGTTTGGCATAGAATTAAATAAAGTTATACATTATACAATAATCATTATATAATGACCAGTACCCCGAAGTTAAGCGAAAGCAGTTCCAGGGTACAAAGAAAAACTGTGTAAAAATATTAATGAAATCTGGTTATGCTAGCAAATTAAAATCCTAAAATGAATGTCTTATTTCTTATTTGACAATTCTCATTCTAACACTAGCATCCACACAATCCCCTACGGCCATGCAGATTAAACTAGTATCTACATAACCCCCTACGATCATGGAGATTTTTTTTAGTTATAGATAGTTATTTTTTTCTGCTGTTTGCAAAATCCTATAAAGAATATGTTTCAATAAAAACTCTTAACATTTTCTGGCGGAGGATGATTTTGAATAGCCATGATTTGCTGCCGATTAATATAATTCAAAAATAGTGACTACATAAAATAATATAATCACATTGAATAATAATTAAATCCTAAGTTTAACTACTTTCTTCTTTGAGACAGCATACTTTTCTCTATTAAATAATAAGTAATGAGGATTCGTTTGTTCAAATTGTGTTGTAATTTTTACTATACAACAGAACATTGATTTTAAAAATGAAAAAAAAAATATATATATGGTATTAGAGTTGTAAATTATGTGACATATTATTGCAATTTTTTCACTTATGGGTAATATTACCACGTACATATAAATACCATTAATTAACAATATTACGCCATTAAAAATATGAAACATTGTACATTACCCATTTAGCCACAATACTGAATTTATCTCGACTCAAACTGAAGGTGTCTGAAAAAATAAATATTCTTCAGCCATGCTCATCCCAATTTCCCATTTTACTATACAGTTGTGAACACAAAGTGTGTAAATGTTTTCCCTATGGGGATATAATCAACTCGAAACTACTTTTACCGCAATGTTTTAAAGAAATACTGCACTACGTGAAACGCAAACTTCAGCTGTCTTTCATGTTATTCGTAGCGGTGTACGTGTTGTGGCTTTAGTTTCTTCGATTCTGTACACGAATGACTTTTTTAATTACTCGATTTTTAAATGCATTACTTTTTAAGGATATAATAGACTGCATTTTAATACATTGAAAACAATTAAAATGAATTTAGTTAAGATTATCTCCAATTTTTTTTGTCGAAATAGGTTTAGATTGTTATGAAACGTCGAGATTTTAAATTTGAGCGAAAAGAAATTTCTGTCTGTCGGTCGGTCTGTTTGTATCTTCTTTTTGTCTGCACGTTGTCTCTGAAACGGTTTAAGATATTGATTTGAAATTTTACACACGTAGTATTATACTAAGATTCGAAACTGGATTGCTTTTTGGACATATCCGGTGAAGGGTTGGAGGGTAAATAGGGGGAAATAAGGAAAAATGAGTAAAGCAAGCTGGAAAGAGTACAGAAACCTGATATTCGGTGTATACCGGGTGAGTCACGAATTGCGCTCGCCCCGATATTTCCTAAAATATCTGGAATAGAAAATTGAAATTTGGAGGCCATATTACACGACTAAAATGCCATCTTTTCAATAAAAACTCAAGTTTGGTGCACATCCGGTTTGACCAGAAATGCCCACAACTTTCGATTTTTAAATGGAACACCCTATATATTTTTACATTTTTGGAATCTAGAGGAAATTTTGAATACAATACATCCATTTTGGTCACTTTTTGCTAAAGATTAAAAATTTTATTAAAAAATCTATTTCTGAATCCAGAGTGCTGTGGTGCCCAAAATATATTTTAGTTTGTGTGCTACGTTACTATAAAAATAAAAAGAGCAATATGATTGCATTACTTAATTCTCTAGAGGCGTTTAAAATTTTTTAATGTGATTTTTACCCACTAACTCGGTTTTTTTAAATGGGAATTTAATCGTTCACCAAGATTTTTAAATACCTCATTTTCATACGAATCTAATGATACCAAAATTTTGAAAATCCGCTCAGAAATATTTGAAATTTCAGCCAAAATACAATGCAACCAAGCTTTTATGCGGCTAATAGATAATAGATTAGTGGGCTTTGGAAACTAAAATGGCACATTTCTGTGTAAATCTGGTAACCTAATAACATTGGAAAAATCATAGTAGCCAGTAAATGTAATAAAACAATATCAGCTGTCAGACAGATACAAAATAAAGCGTTGCGGAAATCTCTTTGAGTAAAAATTAAAGAAAATGAATAATTTTAGTAGAAATGAAAAAGTCGATATGTTACTGATATATGGAGAGCGTCTCAAAAATTCAACTGCAGCTGCAGAACTGTATCAGCAACGATATCCCAACAGACGTCATCCAAGCAGACACTTGTTTGCCAGAGTGGAACAAGAATTAAGAAACGAACCCAATCAACAAGATGACCATCAAACATTTATTGTAAGTGAGGACAAAGAAATTGATGTATTAGGATTTGTGATGGTACACCCAACAACATCAACAAGGGAATTGTCAATGGAATGCGACATTAGTCAGTCTTCGGTTTGCAGAATTTTAAAGAAACATAAGTTTCGGTCTTATAAATACCAAATACACCAACATCTTTATGGAGATGATAACGACAGGAGGCTAGTATATTGCAACTGGTTCTTAAATGCAGTACAACAAAACCCAGGTTTTCCTTTTCATATTTTATATTCAGATGAAAGTAGATTTACGAACCAAGGTATGTTTAACAGAAATAATACTAGGTACTGGGCTCAAGAAAATCTGAGGTTGGTAGGGCGGGGGAATATTCAGGAAAGATTTGGGTTTAACTGTTGGCTTGGAGTACTTGGAGATCGAATAATTGGACCCATATTTTTTTATGGAACACTTACTGGCGAACGATATTTATTCTTTTTACAAAACCAGACAGCAAAATTTCTCGACTTACTTCCTCTTGCCTATTTACAAAATCTGTTTTTTCAACAAGATGGTGCTCCCCCACAATTCAAGAAGAGTGATGGAATATTTAAACAACTTGCATGGTGAACGCCTTATCGCAAATCAAGGTCATATCAGGTGGCCTCCTAGGTCACCTGACTTAACACCCCTCGACTATTATGTATGGGGCACTCTTAAAGTTTATAAAACTTCTTCAAATACCCGTGAAGAGCTGCAAAATAAAGTTGTACGGGCTCTTAATGAAATAACGCCGGCTGAATTACGTAGAGCCATTCAAGCAACTGTACGCAGAGCCGAATTGTATATAGAAAAAAATGGTGGACATTTTGAACAATATCTATAAATGTCAATTTATGGTTTAATTATATTCATTATTTTAAAGATACCTACTGTTACCTAGTTTAAGTTTAATTGTTCAAACGGAATTGATTTTTATTTATTTATAGGCCCGATATTTATGTTCATTTAAATAAAACTCTGAAAACCGAACTGATGTCGCATTCTATTGCAAATGTCCTTGTGGATGTAATTGTGTTTACCTCCACATACCTATGCTAAACTTAATTGTAAGGTTCTTTGCGCTCACAATTATTAAATGTTTGATAGCTCAAGATTGCCTATAACTACACGAGTCTGTCTGACAGCTGATATTGTTTTATTACATTCAATGGCTACTATGATTTTTCCAATGTTATTAGGTTACCAGATTTACACAGAAATGTGCCATTTTAGTTTTCAAAGCCCACTAATCTATTATCTATTAGCCGCATGTTTCTAAAAGCTTGGTTGCTTTGTATTTTGACTGAAATCTCAAATATTTCTGAGCGGATTTTCAAAATTTTGGTATCATTAGATTCGTATGAAAATGAGGTATTTAAAAATGTTGGTGAACGATTAAATTCCCATTTAAAAAACCGAGTTAGTGGGTAAAAATCACATTTAAAAATTTTAAACGCCTCTAGAGAATTAAGTAATGCAATCATATTGCTCTTTTTATTTTTATAGTAACGTAGCACACAAACTAAAATATATTTTGGACACCACAGCACTCTGGATTCAGAAATAGATTTTTTAATAAATTTTTTTATGTTTATCAAAAAGTGACCAAAATGGATGTATTGTATTCAAAATTTCCTCTAGATTCCAAAAATGTAAAATATATAGGGTGTTATATCATTTAAAAATCGAAAGTTGTGGGCATTTCCGGTCAAACCGGATGTGCACCAAACTTGATTTTTTATTGAAAAGATGGCATTTTAGTCGTGTAATATGGCCTCCTAATTTCAATTTTCTATTCCAAATATTTTAGGAAATATCGGGGCGAGCGCAATTCGTGACTCACCCGGTATACTAGGAGCCAGGGTATCAGATTTCTTTATCATCGTTTTGAACCCCCTCCCAAACCACTGCATTATTAAAGGGGTTGATAAAATAAAATTGAGATATTCACTTGAAAGGTATACATATGTATTATAATGACATCTGATTGAGATGATTACGTAAAGGGGTGGATGTGGTGGAGTGTAAACTGGGGAATATAAGTGAGCAAGCCAATAAGATTCCAGAAACTTCATTTTTGGCGTATATGATAAGAACCAATGGCTCAAATTTTTTTATGACATACGCATCAAGAATTATTAAAATTGTATGACCAATTATATCCGCATACTAGAGTGTAATTATAGTCAAGATGTTTTCCTTTAAAGAGACTTGGATGGAAAATCTGGATGTGGAAGTAGTGATTCCTTAGGCAGCAATTTTTTAATATTTTGTCGAAACGCGTCTTCTGCAAATAATAGTCAAACATATGAATAAATTTGCATTTAATATTTATTTATTTTAAACATAACGTGAATTTATTCTTCGTTTGATATAAAAACTACCATACTTTAACTCCAGTGTAGTATACCCAGAGAATAGTTCTAAATACCCGGCCTATTACCATTTCAGAACCCCAAAAGTTTTCGGAAGGGCCATGGACTCTTTAATTAAAAGAAGCTTCATGTATATTCCAAACAACCTTCGCGCATAAAATCGGTAAATCTTCCCGAACATCCTGTCTGCACCGCAGATAGCATAAATCACAATCTTTAGGAAACTTTAAAATTTACGATTCTAAATTGTCGGTACAAGGCACCTGTAGATGTTTATTACTAATACAGATGTTCTTTTCATCTCGAAACACGTCTTCATGTAATCGCAAAGTATATAAGTATGCGGGGCTGAGGATTCAACTACGTTGTACTACAGTAGCAGTTGCAGGGTACTTCTAGTGGAAGTTTAGATGTCTTAATAAGTTTATCACAATTTAACGATATTATCAAAGTTAGTTAAACTTTTTTCATAAACTGATGTTAGTGTCGAGTTTATGTGCTTGAGTTAAAAAGTTTTAATTAGTAAACTGGCTACTTCAAGAAGTTATTGAATTAATTTTTGTCGATATTATTTGTTTTATCGTATTTGCGGCTCTAAATAATTAACTTTTCACACGAATGAACAGTAGGTATACTTACTATATTTTCCATGTTTTTTAAAATCGAAAATATCACTCGATTATTATCCTAGTCATTGAATTCTTTCAAAATATCGTCCAACTGTTTGTTTACGTGTCTGCTCTTATGCCATTGTTTTTATTAGTACACACATATTACATACTGGAGAGGTGAAGTATTTTTCATAGAGACCAGACAGACGTGTGCTGAGTCGCTCCACTTTAAATCACAAAGACCGGTCAAACTTTGAGCGAATAAAATAAAATTTATACGGTATTGTGGCTAAAAATATTCTTCACGCAATATAAGTTTGAACTTATGCAAAATTAATAATTGATAATAAAGTGTGGTGAATAGTATTTGTGTTCTAGTTGGGGTATGTTCGAGAGCGCACGTGTCTGTTATTGGTCCCGGGAAAACACGAAAAGAACCGGTTAAAACTCCAATTAACTCGGTAAATTCAAGTCAGCGGTAGATTTAGAAAAATCTACGTAAAATGAGGTGTAGTGGTGGAGGAGCAAGGCACGCATCGAATTAATAATTATAATTGAAAATTAATGAAACGTGTTAGCTAATGCTCCTTAAAAATAAAAGTAAACAGAGACAGTGTCTGTATTGGTGCCCTATAGCTTGAAGATCGTAGAATTTATACTACCTGCGACCCGTCCCTTCTTCAAGTGTATGCTGTATGGAGAGCAACATGGGTAATATAAACAGCCAGTCAGCCAGATGTGAATGAAGAGAGATAAGTTTTTTTGTTTGTTTATTGTAGCATTAGCATTGAAATTGAAAAGGTATTAAACATAATATATAGGTGATGATATAGAAAAACTGCCCGGAATTGGAGAGCGGAAATTGAAACCGATTGTCTCAAAGAGACGATATACCTACAGAGTGAGCAAACTACCATCTCGGACCTTTTTTCTCACAACGTGCAAAGAATATTGTTACTGCGAGATAGGGTTCTTCCCAGCTACTCCACCGTAAATGGATATTTACTTGTGGAACGGTTAATAAATGAAAACAAAAAAAAATAAAATCTGCCAGATTCAGAAACAGAAGAAACAGAAAACTTAGAAGAAGAAAAATAAGGAGATGACGATAGACGGAAACTTAAAAGAAGCATGGAAAGTGAAAAGGAACATCTCGCAAACACCTGTACACTCCAGTCGATGATGACAGATGGAAACTTAATAGAAGCACGGAAACTTAAAAGAAGCATCTCACAAACACCTAGACTTCCCATCCTGTATTCCCACCCCATGCGTCATGCGGCACTCGCTGCTGACAACAAGCATGTCCAATGTCCAACCCGGTGTATGCAGGCGATCCGGCAGTATATCAAACATTTTTCTCTTCAATTCTTTGGGACTTCCTGCCACTGTATGTTTTCTTTTTAAGCGGTGCTCGGGGAATCTACAAAATATCACAATTAACTAATATGTTACTGGTAAATAACCTCTACGCTTGTAACCTTTACGTCAAAGGATCAGTTGGAGGTTTGTTTTTTTTAGATAAACAAAACAAATAAGTATAAAAACTTGAAATTAAATATTTCGCCGACGTTTCGGAAATCTAATCTGTTTCCGAAACGTCGGCGAAATATTTAATTTCAAGTTTTTATACTTATTTGTGTCCGATCCAGTGTCCAACCAGTCCGCTGCCTTTCACTGATGGTGTATTATGTTGCCCAGATGTTTACGTTATCGTCCTACTATTTAAAAACTGTACGCCTAATTATTAATTCCGTATCAACTTTGTTCTTCCATTATGGCGTTTCACTTCTCGTAGAATTTCTTTATGCATCGGTGGCTTAAATTTTATCGAGTTTAACGTGGTTTTTACCGTTCTTCGGCGCTTTCTTTTGGGAGCGCCTTACAGCACTTTTATACACGAGGCTACTCCAAACCATTCTCCTATTATCAGACTAACGGAAGTTACCCTACTAACAGTTTTCTTGAATTAAATCTACGTATTTTGGCGCGTGTTCTGGGAAAAAAAATTACAAATACTTTACTGTTTTTTTAATTGAAATTATACGTTCCCGAAGTATGGCCCCATACTAGGACAACCTGTATACTATATTCGTGAGTTTCAGGATTACGCCCACATGCAACAATTTTCTAACGCCAACTCTGGAAATAAATCCATTTTTGCCTGAAAAATAACATATAACAACTACAGCATTAATTCACCAGCCGTATAAGTTCCGGGTTAATCAACTCGTTTTTGTTCATATCCTGATAGTGCACCTCTAATGGATAATAATTGACTTAAGGCCAAAGCCATAAATCATTGCAATACTCCGTTGCTATCAGAAAGACTCGCAGCAGCATCGTTGGCATTTTTTGTCGGTGATTTTTTACGCTAGTCGGCTGGGGTTTTCTTGCTTTGTGCTATGCGCCTTTGTTTGTGGGAAGCTTCGGAAAATTTGATTGATGAAAGACATACGGGGTGATCATTAAACGCATCGCTGCCCGTACTGAACTCTGTCTTTAAGAGCCCACGTTCGTGATTCGGAATTGTTTTGTGAAATGTATAATGGCAAAATAATAATAAAAATAACCTTTTATGTGCAAGGAGACTGGGAAGTAGCCTGCAGCGGGCGGTTTCGGGTTAATGGAAAATTAATACGAAAATCGATGTCCCGCTAAAAAAGCGGCCGAGATTTTATAATCCGTTTGATGTTGTTGTGACTTTCTAAAGGGGATATAAGTAGGCTTTGTTAGCATTGTGACGCTGTCTTGACTTGAAAAATTAGGATACGTACAGGGTTTATTTTGCAATGGAATTGCACGTACAGGGTGGGCAACTAAGAATGGAGGCTGGCCATATCTCAGAAACCAATCATCGCAAAAGTTTAAGGAAAAATTCTCCCTAAGGAAAATGGCCCTGAAGAATCGTTGGAAAATATTTTCGAGTTTCTAAATTGGAAGCTACGGGGTGTAACAGCCATGATCGAACAGAAAATTAGGCTTTTCTCATTATTTTGCTCAATTAAGTGGCATTGAAAATATATGCATCGTTATCCAGAGACAATTTCGAATCTTTTTAATTTTGCATTTTTTCTGTAACTTCAAGAATAAAGTGGTGGGGAGATGCGAAAAACACATTTTTTTAAATGTCGATTACTCCGATTAGCCTTAACGGAATTTAACAAACTTGGTCTCATTACAAAGTGCTTTTCTTAGTATATCGAGGGCGCTTTACGCTGTTTTCATTTGTTTATTTCCGTCGCCGCTAGAGGGCGTTATTTGACATGTTAACAAATATCTGACTTTTTCTAAAAAAATTTAAAAGTAATGGTATGTTTATTTTTTCACGGTAAAATACATAATTAAAAGTTTCAGATGTCAGTGAAAACCACAACTCGATAACTTTTTTGTAATGTATTTTTGTGTTTATTTTTTTGGACATTTGATTTGTTACAATGTTTATTGTATTGAAACATATTCTTTATAGAATTTTGCAAACAGCAGAGAAAATAACTATCTATAACTCAAAGAAAAACTTTGTGTAAAAATATTAACGAAATCTTTGCATTCTTTCGATAACCTGAATTCTGGTTATGCTAGCAAATTAAAATCCTAAAATGAATTTGTCTAATTTCTTATTTGACAATTCTCATTCTAACACTAGCATCCACACAGTCCCCTAGATTTCATGAAAATGTAATCCATTAGAATGAAATATTTTTATGACAAGGTAGATAAATAAATTCATTTTAGGATTTTGTTCTCATTTTTAACTGAATCTTCATAATCATAGGGGGTTATGTAGATACCAGTTTAATCTGCATGGCCGTAGAGGGACTGTGTGGATGCTAGTGTTAGGATACGAATTGTCAAATAAGAAATTAGACAAATTCATTTTGGGATTTTAATTTGCTACCATAACCAGAATTCAGGTTATCGAAAGAATTCGAAGATTTCATTAATATTTTTACACAAAGTTTTTCTTTTAGTTATAGATAGTTATTTTCTCTGCTGTTTGCAAATTCCTATAAAGAATATGTTTCAATACAATTATAAGCAAACAAATAATAATTCATTTTTAAACATTGTTTATTGTTACTACTATTACATTTGTTGTAATTGTTATTAATTACTAATTTTTGTATTATGTAATATACATTCCACTGAATATGTTTGATATATGTTGTTTCTTCATTGTATCATTTTCACAGCTTACTTGCTTTCAACAGCTGATTTTGCAAATTCCGTCAGCAAGATCGGACAATAATTCATAATTTCAATTTTATTTACTAAGACCTACTTTCAGAAAAAAAGTTATCAAGTTGCGGTTTTCACTGACATCTGTAGCTTCTAATTCTCTATTTTACCGTGTAATAATAAACACATTCCATTTAAAAATTGTAGAAAAAGTGCGCTATTTGTTGGCATGTCAAATAACGCCCTCTAGCGGCGACGGTAATAATCAGATTAAAAAAGCGTAACGCGCCCTCGATGGACTAAAAAAGCACTTTGTAATGAGACCAAGTTTGTTAAATTCCGTTAAGACTAATCGGAGTAATCAGTAATCGACATTTAAACAAATGTTGTTTGGCATTTCCCCACCACTTTATTCCTGAAGTTACATAAATAATGGAAAACTAAAAAGAATCTAAATTGTCTTTGATTACGATGCATATATTTCCAATGTCACTTAATTGCGCGAAACAGAGAGAAAAACTAATTTTATATTCGGTCTTGGCTGTTACGCCCCCTAGCGGCCATTTCAGACACTTGAAAATATTTTCCAGCGATTTTTCAGGGACACTTTACTTAAGGTAATTCTTTTCCTAAACTTGTACGATGATTGGTTTCTGAGATATGGCCAGCCTCCATTCTTAGTTGCCCACCCCGTACAGAGTGTAAAAATAACTATACGCATTAATACATTATTACTAAGTAAATTAATCGTTATATCAGAAGTGGGATTGGAAACGAGCACAAAAAATAGAACTACTTCGTTTTTTTGTAACAAGTGCCAAAAGTATACACGCAGTGTTCATGAAGTACAATATTCTGCACTGTATGTCGTTTTGGAGCTATTAAAGTTGATGGAATATTCTTCAGTGTAGATTTAAATAATATCATTAAAGCATTTAAAAACGGTAAAAATTTATTTGATATCAAAACGTGAAGTTTATGTTTAAAAGTGAATTATTTATTATTTGTTTGCTTATAGTAATGAAACATATTCTTTATAGGATTTTGCAAACATCGGTAACAAGTATCTATGAGAACTAAAAGAAAAACTATATGTAAAAATATTAATGAAATCTTTGCATTCTTTCGATAACCTGACTTCTGGTTATGCTAGCAAGTTAAAATCCTAATCTCATTTTTAACTGAATCTTCATACCCTAAGGGATCATGTAGATACTAGTTTGGTCTGCATGGCCGTAGGGGACTATGTTATTCTTTGACCTCTTACAAACAATTTTTTTTTGGAGTTAAAAATTCTCAAAGTTTTAATATTGAAGTTTTTTGTGACCCAGTTTTACTTGAAAGGTTAACTTTTTCGAAAAAATATCAAGACATTTTTTGTTTGTTTTTACTCAAAAAATAAGATGCTGTCCCAAAAATAAAAAAAATATATATTTTTTTCAACGTCAAACATTTTTTGAAAAATCTCTGCTATTTTAGGGTTGCATCACAGATGAAACATAAAAATTATAAAGTAGACATTTTTTTCGACCTTTTCATGTCCTGCAACAATATTTTTGCAGCTCCGAATTTTGGCGAAAGTGGGGTGGCATTTTCCCAGAGAATGCCCCATATATTTTTGCCCAAATAAGCGAATTAAAACCTGTAAATTCCCCGTAGTGTAACGTTTTCATTCACAATTAAATTTTATCGATTTAAATGTAAATATGAATGAAAGTATTAGCAAAAAAATGATTCAAATAAAAAGCAATATTTGTATCATGTTCTTTAATAAAAAAACTTGTAACGGTAAAATTGAAACGACCTCTGAACAAGTCTCCAGCAATACACGAGGTTTAATTGATCGCGAGTTATTCTAATCCGTGGTTTAATCACTACAGGGCCTGAGTTTGTTTGTTACGTCCCGATAAAAAGCACCTTTGAGTGCGCTTGAAACATTAAAAAGGCAATTGAAATCCATTAGTAACATGCCTTGGATGGCGGAGCAATTTTGGGCCGTACAAACATGTTAGTTACGCATATATAAGCGAGTTCAAAGGGCCGCCAGGAAATCGAATTAACCCTGAATATGGAATATACAGCAAATGTCTATAATCCGATCCCCCTCGCAGCCAACTTCGGGGATTGGGATTGTATTTACATAAATTACAATTTGCGACTATTCATTCTGTTGAATTTATATTGTCAAATATGTTATAGGATCTTAATTGGGAACGACTTCGAGATGGATTGTGGCTGGTTTTATTTAATGTAAAATCGATAAGGTCGTTGTGGAATTTGTCTTTGCAGCTACCTGATGTGTAGAGTGAAGTAAAATTTACACGCAACAAATGGATCAGAACAGAGATGATACGAAAAAATGCATGAAGCCTGAATCACATGAAATAACTATTTTTTTCTTTTCTTAACCCCTTATTATACAACGCGATCGAGAAAGAATGAACGTCACGTGACACAGAAAAGTGACTAAAATTATTAAAATTGATTTCTATTCTACGTATAAGTTGAGGTCCACTTATATCAGCATGTCGTATACCTAACGCATGTACTTTCTGAATTATTCACAGTTTTTTGTTGAAATTATAATTTGTCCAAAAAAACATAAAAGCCTATGAAACAATTGAGACAATAAAAACAAAAGGACAAAAAATAACAAGTAAACTTAGATAAGTGTTTAATACAACATACTATGTAGATATCTAACTGCACGGTGATTCTGTTCAAGGGTTGGGGATTAAATAGGGGTAAATAGGGGAAAATAAGTAAAGCAAGCTGGTAAAAGTACAAACAGTTGCGATTTAATGTACATACTAGAAAAACACGAAATCCAGTATAATTAAAAAAATTTATTCGCGCCTACTTTTTGACTTCTGGAATAATTGAAAAAATAGAATTATAGAAAAATGCCTTGTATAACGCAATATTTTTAAATAAATTATTTCACAAATTATAACATAAAAACTGTTGTTTAAATAATGTATTCTTTTAACGTAAAAAGAACTACATACGGGAGCGCGCGTAACTGATCGAGCGGTACAATATACAGTCCAGCGAGATTTTGTTTTTATTTATATTTTTGTAATCTGTTTCTTGTTAGTTTTCGTAGCTTTACCCCTGACAATTTTTTTATTGCTTCATTGAAAAAGAGTAATGCCTGTGTATTAATAGTCGGCATTTTATCATCACAAATCAGTTAAGATAAAAAGTCACTCGACCAGTTGCTCGCGAGCGCATGTAAAAACTTCTTTTTACATAAAAAACACCGTTCATCAAATTTTTTAAATTCTTTTAATTGTTAAGTAAACAATTTATTAAAAATATTGCGTTATACTACAGGCATTATTTTACAATTCTGTTTTTTAATTTTTTTCAGATGTCAAAAAATAAGCAGAAAATATTTTTTAATAATGTGTGGCGTGTTTATTTTGTTCAGTTTCATTAATAATTAAATATGAAAACATAATGAACTGCTGGCAACATAAAACATTTTTCTCTATATAATATTAAATCATACATAAAAGTTACGGATTAACGGGAAAAAAACTGACATGTACCGTGTGCATTACAAATGCACACAACGTGATAAAGTGAATTTTATTTCATTTTAAAATGTTAATACGTATAACCTACTTTTATCGGAAATCTACTACATATTTTGTGAAACGTACTGACAATTGCCTAAAAACGTAGTTGATAAGACATTTGCAGTGTGGAAGGCTTTCGAGCATAACCGAGTGTCAACATTAGATTCCAGTGTACGGCGCGGCGGTACTTTTATATATTGTTTACAAATGCGGTTTTATTATCTCCTTTAATTAGACGACGCCGCCGAAATAGTAAAACATTTAATAAAGGGAAAGGGTACAACCAATGTAGAAGAATTCTCTAGTTTATTTACGTTCAGGCCGCTCAGAAACATTATGTATTATAAAAATGTAAATACACTACTAATAGTACGGGAGGCCGTAACCAAGATTTTCGCCTGATCGCCTGATGAATCACGACCATATAGATTGATAGATTGTGACATAGCCAACAAAAAAGTCCCCGGTGACGGAAATTTTTAGTGGGGCGAAAACTATTTAATTATTTATTGAAAATGTAAAAAATACAAGCTCAAAAATGTAATTCCCTAATGTCCGTTTGCGTATTGTGTGTCTTTATTTACATGAAAAATATACACAGAACATGGTAACGGAAATTTGTAGTGAGGCAGAAAAATACTGGAGGTCGGAACAAAAAATTTATAACAATTTTTTTGGGGTCTAATCGCCTAATGTCCGTTAAGAAAATTATTAATTAATTGATAATATTTTAAGTAAATAAAAAATACAAACGGACGTTTGAAGTGGGGCGTTTGTCTGTAATTAAATTTTGAATATGAATAATTTCTCGGTGTAATTTTTTTACCCCCTAATGTCCGTTCTCTATCGGAAACGGTTTTTGTTTGTTTAAAAAAGGACAAAAAATTTACAACGGACATTTTCAACGAGGCTGGGCTAAAAAAAATCGATTTCCGTCGGGCTAGAAAAAAAAATCTCAATTTTCACCCAGTCCCAAATAGGAATCGAAGGGTATTTCTTCTTTGCTCTAGCATTTACTTCCAGCAAGATGGTTAGCGCATAGGTTACGCCTTAGCTTATGAACAAATTTAAGAAATCTAAACATTTAAAAAAATAATAAACTTCTACTTCCATACTCCCAAACGGCGGGCAGACCGTTGGGAAATCAATTGTCTCGAACGGGTTTTTTCGTTGAGTTTTTCCCGTATCAACAGCCAACATCAGCAGTGCGGTAGTGATGGTTTTAAAATTAGTTCTTAATTATCTTAATGTTTAATTAAAAACAATGTTCAATTTTAATGTTAATTTTAAGCCGTCACAGACGGCAGGTGTTTTAGCTTTTGTTTTTTTTTTGTTGTTCCATTTTATTAAACCGAACCGGTCGTGATCCGTCCAACCTAACGTCCGCCACGACGTCACGCGCCGTGGTTGTCTGGTTGGCTCCGGATCGCGGTTCGGGGAGGCAATGTTTGTACCCTTTTTAATATTTAATAAATCTGTTAAAGTAAAGTAAAAAAAGCGCGAAGGGTCCCGGGTTCAAATTCATATGTCCGCACAATTTTTTTTTAAATTCTGTAACGATTAATATATTTTTTTACAAATTCTTTTCTGATTTCTTTAGGTTTTCCTTCTTTTTATATAATAATTTTAATCTTTCGTGTGATTTCTTTAGGTTAGGTTAGTAGGTTTTTATTTTGAAATCTAATTGTTAATAATTATTAGCGCCGCAGGCAGTATCAGCGTCGCAGACAAAAAAATGGGGGGTGCGGGGGTGTCCCCCCGCCTTTTTTTCCACAAAATAACAGGAAATATTTCCATTTCTCCATTTGCAGGAATTTATTACACATTTACAAGGTAATGCGCATGCTCAAAGCTTTCGCATTTCGGTCTCTCTAGACTCTTGTCAAGATATTGGCTGTGTAGCGTCTTTCCAAGCATCAACCGCCGGGTGTGCGAGAGTGGCATGTGCCAGAGCGCGCGCGCAGAGCAGCACTAAATACAGATGCCGTCGCGCTGTATCACAGATCCCTGTGCCTGTACATTTCATTTCATGTGAATACGCCCCATGAGAAATGTCCGTTTAGCATTTTTTTCTCGTGTATCCGGTGTATACTTCAATTTAAAACAAAAATTAGCCATTAGGGAGTAACTTTTTTACACGCATTTTCTTTACACTCTCCTTTCTCACTTTACCGATTTCGCCCCATGCAAAATGTCCGTTCTGTGTGAATTCTTATTATTTTATATATTTTTTACAAGATTCCACTGAAAACGGACATTAGGCGATGAAAAAAAAATGACATGATTTGTTACGGACGGAAAATTGTTTCCCAATTAATCGCCCCTTTTTTGGGCTTTTTGTAAGAGAGATTTTCTGTTTGTTTTGTAAAAAACTACCCATTACACCTCGTCATATCCATTAGGGAATAACAGGCTTTTTTGGTTACGGCCTCCCGTACTATAATGAATCCTGCCATAAACGTTTCGTTAAATATCCTAAAATATTAAAAGGCTCATACCCTGCATGGACCATCACAGTTGTTTGTCAGGTCAATGAAATACATTTTACATCCCCCAGAGTGGTCCATCCATCTTTCAAAGATCACGTCTATATTATAGCTATCCATTCTATTTAAATACTAAATCAATTCGTCTTCTTAGTAACTGTCTGAGCTTGTACGGAGTCAAGAGAGCGTTTCTAATCTACACTATAAAACAAAATAAAACTACAAATATGGATCCAAGCGGGTTTATAGTGACATGTTTAAATCTCCCCGATGTAATCTTATTTAAGTGGTAGTTGTCTAGAGAAATATATCTGAAAAGAAGAGCTTCCTAATAAAAAAGACGACAGATAATTGAGTTTAATCCAAATCGGCGCAGAGGTAAAGTAAAGTACTCGTTTCTTCTCGGTCACTAGACTGACAGGGAACGAAGTATACCTGTATAAACGGAGTAGAAGATATACAATGCTCTAGAGAGCAATAATTCAATGATGCAGCCACCGAAGAACATGTAGTAAAAGACAAAACGGTTTATCGACACAACAGATCGCGATCGGTAGCGTAAGGGTAAACATATGAATAAATCTAACACTTTAAGTTTACTATTATTTGTGAAATAGTAAAGTAATTTAACGACATTTTAAATGTCTGCAAATCGATAAATAGCCCGAGCAATATGTAGGTTTTATCAAGGAAAGTTTACACTTGGTATAAATGTTAAGTCTCACACTCGTTACTGTCGGCCTTGAGGCAGTGTCGCTCGTGCTACCATATTGGAAAAATGGAACAAGAATCACATTATCACGAATATGTCGCTACCGTTGTGAGTTACATGAAAAATAAAACTTTTTTCTCTCGGGTGAGCAGCTTCCGAGATAGAAGGAGATAAAGTGAAATATTGCCATTTTTTGTCAAATAGCTTTTTAGATCTCCTCTCATCTTAATTTTAATAATTTGTATAATCTAAAACGACAATAAAATTTATTCTTTATTCTTAAAATATTGTAAAACAATAATATCTTACCAATATCACCCGACAGTAAAGATACCAGAGACTATCTTCTTACCTAGAACAAAAGAAAAACAGGTTAGTTACTTGCAGATTTGAGTAACGCATGTCTTCTTAGATAAAATACCCCGTGTACTATTGAATAATTTCAAGCCATCTAGAAGTTGTACAAGTTCGTTCGGTCTCATTTGAAATCTTCAAGATAGCACAAAAACTATTCACCGGAAGGTGAAAATCGAATTTTTTTACCGCTTCCCGAGGCTATATCTCGAAAACGAAACGAGATACAGAGTTGCGGTTTACTCTATTCGATTTCTCTCGCCTTCTACATACCTCTGAATTTAGATAACTTAGAAAATTTGCAAAAAAATGAAAGTGCAAGAAAAATCTGAAAAAATTCAGAGGCATATAGGAAGGCGAGAGAAATCGAATGGCGTAAACCGCAGCTCTGTATCTCGTTCCATTTTCGAGATATAGCCTCGGGATGCGGTAAAAAAAAAATTCAATTTCCACCTTCCGGTGAGACTTCGAGCGGTCATATATCGAAAACCAAGGCGCGCACCAACCTCCAATTCGTGTCAAACGATTTCTTACGTCTTTCTACGTACCCCTGAATTTTTGCTAGCTTTCGTTTGGCAGAAATGGCACTCGAAGCTGGACCGTGTCGCTCGAGATTTTCCGATAGAATCATGAATATTCACAGAGAATATTCCAAACAATTAGTGTCACAACCGCCAATTTGATTTTGGACTCTTTGATATCAAATTCATAATCAGCGACCCCCAAAACCCCCCTAGAAAAAAATTCAGCCATTTCGAATAATTATTCAGGAAGTTATTCAATCGTTAACATAATTTGTTTATTTAACAATGTCGGTGGTTCGACCGACAAAAAAAAAAAACTCAACTTTTCAATTTATGGACCCAAGAAAATATTTCCAAAGTTATACAAAAATCGGTAGTGTTAAACATTTTTTGGGCTTTTTAAAAATTTCGATACAGCGACTCGACTAAAAAGTTGCAAATAAAAAAGCCATGTATTTCGATGATACATTAACATCAATTAAAAAAAAAATTATCAATTTTTACATTTCCCTTTCCCCACTTTTAGGACTTTTTGAATCGCCACATTTGGAAAAATAAGCATTTCTCGAAAAAAAATCAGTAAAAAGTAAAAACATCTTATTTTGGGTCAAAAAAAGTAAACATATTGTTTTTTTTTTTCATTTTAGACCTAATTCTACAAGTTACGAAACCCTCGATACCCCTTCCGATCATTTCCAACTCTAATCCTTTTTTCAACTTTGTTATTAACTTCATTACAAACACATTGCACAAGGTTTCATCAAAATCCATACACTAGCACTCAAGTCAGAGATTTTAGTTATTTTAGCGCTTCGTTGACCGGACTAAACTATGCAAATGGAAAATAAGAAAATCCGTGATCGAAAAGTCGGACGATAGTTCCCCAGTTTTATTTCCAAGGCCTGCTCGCCTGCGGCGGCGGCGGTTGTGCCATGAAATGTCAGTCAATACGCTACACTGAAAGATAGCTTTCCGCAAACCGAGAGTATAATTTAGCACGTAATAATGCAAAGGAGTGCTCAAGAACTTTCAAAAGAAACCTATCATTTTACGTCAGAACCACACGCGTCGTTATTTATGTGTCTTTAAAACACTTTTGAATATAGCGAAGTATTGACGTTTAAGCGTTTATAGATCACGGCGATAGTCGACATATAAAAGAAATATTCGTTCTTTGCCATGTAGATTCTCTTCTGCTACACCGCAAGACAATACAGGGAAAAAGTTCATTTTCCCGATGTGGATAAAAAGCCTTCACAGTGACATATTATTCTTAAAGTAATTGTTATAAATTAAATGCTATATCTTAATATGGAAATAAATTATTTTTACTTTAATAATAGTGTAGCGAGGTACAGTGGAGCAGTTGGATGCCATGATATTTTATAATAGTTGTAGGACACAAATTTTATAAAACAACATTATCCTCAGAAACACTTCCATAATGTTTTCACAGCTCAACTATAAATTCGAAATTGGCACCATTCTATAAAATATTTCAGTCGCTGTTGATATTTTGTAACGCCTATTGGAACCATTATAAAATCATTGTATCAACATTTCCAGATGCCTTATGAAAATTTAGTAACATCACTATATAACAGTTTTATTAAAGCTTCATTTAACTGTACTATAAAACACACTTCACTGTTTACTGCCATAAAACAACTAAACAACTGTTTTATAAGAGCTTTTAAATAGTCATTATTTAAAAAAAATGCTGCTTTATACACACTAATAAAATAAAATGATTTCTAAAATGTATTCTAAAAGTTGAAGAAGTATTTTTGACGCTAAAAGCATATGGCATTGTGATTTAGTACTAGGTACCTTATAATCTATAATAATTATTTAAGAGACTTGTTCTGGCTTACAACAACCGCAATTTTTGATGCGGAGAAAATTTTACTGTGAACTATTGCCATATTTTTAATATATTTTTAACGGGCCTCACATTTATTGATGATTTCTAATAATTTTTTAAATTTTATAAACATTGATTTCATGAATTTGAGTTTTTTTACCATGTAACTTACACTAATTTGTTTTAGTAGTCATAATTGTATAGTTAGCACATTTTTGACTCCATAAATTCTAATAAACATTTGAAATTTTAAATTTTCATATGTCACATCACGAACGCTGGCCTTTCAAGATATACTCCCTCTATAAAATACTTTTGTGTTTGTAGCAAGCATTTCACGATATTTAAATTATTAGACGATTCCTATAAAACATTTATAAAATAATGCGCCTTAGTGTAACATTTCGCGATAATTGTATAGCTCTTATGATAAATCTGTTAGGACTGAGTTGTAAATGCAACCATGGAAACAGAATTGGTTTAATATGCATAAATATAACCTAGAAATTAGTAGCAGTAAATCACCTTATTTACAGATCTGTTTATTTATATGGTTTATTTATTGCCAAGAACACATAGTTATTTTACTAGTGGAAACAATAGTACTTTGACATATGACCTGATACGTTAACAGTGCGATGAGTGAAATGCGTCTTTTCATTTTACAGCAGTATAAACTGTGTTTTATTGCTAAAACCACTACGCTGTTAATACATACCTACCTAATACTTTTACAACCACTTTCTAAGTTTCTCCATTGTCCTTAATCTGATGTTTTTAGTTTCGCTGTTATATGATCTGTCAAGATCTGTACCACTCTTGTCAATGTTAACCAAAATTTTGGGAGAATAATGTTTTATAATCTTTTTTGAAATTTTCATTAAAAGACAGACTTTAATTATGACAAAATATAAATACACAGCTGACGCAGGAAATCAATTTTCTCAAATATGTTTTATTGTATTGTCAGCCACCACATTTTTATGCTCAAGTAAATAATTTCGTTTTGTAATGACTTTATTCCTGCTTCCATATTACAGCAAATACAATGCTATATAATAATTATATAACAGGCTCTAGAACAACATTTTTTCTTAAAAGCATAACATTGTCACAAATAAATAAATAAATCTTTAATATAATTGTTGTAAGATGGTAAGAAATAACTATTTTATAACTTGCTGTATAAACGTTTTAATGATACATTTATAAAATAATTCAGTTGCAGACAACAAAATAGTATTTTCTGGAACTCTAATATAATCAATCGGCATTTAGAAGCATTAATAAAATAACAATAAAACAAAATAATCGTAGAACATTTAAATTATAAAACAAATTTGCTGGTTGGGTGGAGCACGCTTGTCTGAAGAATCTTGACTAGTCACTGTCTATCTCTTCTGGGTACAAGTTATTAGCACCAAAAGATAGCAATGTCGAAAGAAATGGTTGTGTCTCCATGTCAATTCAAAAAACATAACCTGCTTCCCACAGTTGTGGCTTTGGTTTTAGAGGTTATCTTATTTAGAAAAATTTGTTAATTTATTGTCTGTCTTAACCTGTTACTCCCTAATTAAGAACCCTGTCACCATCCTTTCTTGGTAAGGGATCTTACGCCACCACGTGGATCCTTGCTGGGCAATAAGAACAACTGGCATGGTTGAAATTTGTGTAAGATTTGTAGGTATTCCACTCTTAAACAAAATTATTCATACCGTTAAAACATGTCTTAAAAGAGCTCCAGTTTCTCTTTTTGGCTGAGTTGAGTGTAAAAACAAATTTAATTATATTAATTTTTTATTTTATGAAAAATGAATACTATTATTATTTTATGTGTACCTAAAAATATATATGTGGCGCCACTGTTTTACGTTTGTTTATCAAAGTTCCGCTAATTTCATACTAGTTGAATAAATTATTAGGTGTAAAGACACCACATTCAAACATCTGTTCTATTTGGTCGGTTGTAGCAATTACACATAATGACCTAGTCATGGTTTGCATCTCTGGTAGGCGGATGAAACTTAATATACAGGGTGTAATTAGTTTCATGTTATTTAAAAAAACTGGTAAGGGGGACCGACTAGACAAACAAAAAACCTTTATGACTTCCCTCTAGGGGCACTTTGAAAAAAACTGATCTAGGTTAACATAATAATATTTAATATTATGGTAGACAACTATTGAGAGCCACTGCTTTTCTTGGTCGATGGACTTGTACTTCCCAATTATACAACTTTTAAATTGTCATAAAAATGTGCTGGCCGGCACACGCGGTGTCAAAGGATCGACCGCCTTTGATGTACCGCCTCAACTGAACTGAGGCAAGTATAAAGAGGTAAATAATTCGTTCTCTCTTCGTGCACAATTGCAAGCAAATAATGGCCATATCGGTTTAAACAGAGCATTTCTTTACATGTGTGTTTTTTAATTTGGAACAAAATATTGGATTGTTTTTAATTTAGAAAATTTAAATGTAGTTTATTAACATTTGTAACATAAATGAGTGTCCTGGGTTAAAAGCTTACTACCTACCTAAATGATTCAAAATCTCTGCATCTGTATCAATACACAGTTCGGTGCGTCGAATTAAGTACGTACGCACTTCGTTCAATACTAAACTATCAACTAACGTTGTCAATAAAGAAAAATAAAATAAAAACTTGGTACAAAAGCCAAAAAGGAATACAAAAAGAACGAACAAGTTGTGTCTGTACGTAATCAAGAATTTGACATCTTGAACGGTAAGTCAATAAAATAAATCTTAACTATAAATACACAATGACGCGAAATTCAAAAATAACAAAAACAACGAACGGCGGGTTGGACGTGTGTACATAACGAAACACCGACATGACAGTAACTAAAATATTGCACAAGGGAGAGTTAGAGTATAGTTTTCTTCAGATCAAATCTAGATCTAAACCTACCTCAATATTCCAGCAGTTCTCAAAAATTTTTATTGAAAATTTGCGAAATTTTCTTTATTTTTTTTCTCCAAAACTATGAGCTTTAGACCCCATGTTACATAAGGTTTTTTTTTGTTTGTCTTGTCATTTCCTACCACCAGTTTTTTTTAATGACATGAAACTAATGACACCCTGTATATCAGATTATGCTTAAGTAGTATTACATAACCATCTTTTGACTACAATGCCGCTGATTTTTTGCTCTACTGCCTACACTTATTGGCTCTACTATAGTGTACTTATTATATTATATTATGACACCTAGTAACCACAAACAAACTTGCTAAATGTAATTAAATAAATAATAAATTTTCATAGCAAAGTAATGTAATGTTTCCTTTATTTATTCAAAAGCCATAAAAGTAACATGTAAGTTCTGGACACGGCACAGGAATCTCCCAGTTTAATAAATAATTGTTCATTATAGGTCGTTCAACGTTCGTTACGTTCACCTTTCGTAGAATTCATCGTTTATTTACTGAATATTTCATGGAATTTTAAATAAAAGCTCCAATCAATATTCTTTGCATATGTAATACAGTTCTCAAACAAGATATTGCTCGATAAAATGGTTTACCAAACGGTGTCTACACTGCGTTTTTAGAAATAGTATTTCATGAAAACGTGATCTAACAGTAAGGTATTCAAATTCAAGATCAGTGTTCTAGAGAGAGGCTAATTTGGAGGACTGGAACGAGACAGTACGAGGGTGCGAGGGCGAGATTTGTATAGGATAGGTTGGGCTGTAATTTTTACCCAAACATTTTTTAATTATTACTATTATCTTTACCGCGGTAAAAAAACTACTCAACGTAAACGTAAGTTGTGTCGTATTGATTCATTGATTTTAGCCAGCGAATGGTAGGCATTACTGCCACATCCGGATATCCATTCTGGATATTTTTATATACCGCCGGACCGGCTACATATGCGGATTAGATATGGGTCATGTTTGTTGCCAGCGCAGCAGCGAGAGAAATATGACGCATGGTATGAGAATATAGGATGGAAAGCGTAGGTGTCTGTGGGATGCTCCTTTTAAGTTTCCATACTCCTTTTAAGCCTCCATCTTGTTTATTCTTCTTCTGAGTCTACTGTTTCTGAATCTAGCAGTGTGCACATCCTCATGTCCGCTTGCGTTCAGATTTGGTTTCATGCTTCCTACAAATCCGGTTCAACATCCTGCATTAGTGTGTCCACTTTGCTTGTTTGCAAAGACATATATAAACTTGCTGTAAGAAGCTTTTATTTATTAACCGCTCCACGGGTAAATAGCTACTTATATTTGAACACTTTGTATAGTGATCTGCTAAGGTAAAGTAAAATAAAAAAAGTAAAATAGAACTTATATTTTTCATCCGTGTGTATATGTTGGCAGCTTCCCCTTCTGATATGTGGGATTCCCACACTATTTTTCATCGTTGCATTCATTGTTTCACCCGTTTTAGAAACCATCTTGTTGTTATTCCCTGAAGATACGCTTATGATGCAAAGTTTATATTATATTGCCAGATGTCTATGTCTCTTTATCAAGTTGATTATATACACTTTTAGGCGATGCCTATATTTAACCAATAGATCTTAAATCAAATATCAACTATAGGAAATAGCCGGACTCATGTTATTTTATATGAATGAATGTAGAATTGTCCACGCTTTAATTCAACGCAATTTCGTACGATTTCTCGCAGTTTTAATCGAGTTTATTCGAAATTTCGTAGGTGCTACAAAAACGCACCTGCCTTCTACACCATCCTAAATCGAACTCCCCCGGAAAAGTAAGTATTCGAACAGAATGTGAATCCAATAGATAATTGCTGTCGGCCAAGACCAAATACCGTTTTTTGATTAGGTTAAAGCTTATACGCATAATTAGTGTGACGTCACATATGTCATTTTTGTTACGGTTAAGTGATTCTGAACCCAAACATTTTCTTAAATCATTTAAGTGAGGTTAAGTGTCTTTTAATAATTTGCATATTTCTTTCATATTACAGCAATAATTTGTGAAATTAGTATGTAAACAACATTTAGAAATCATATTTGTTTAATACTAACCTTAGTTATTTCTTAAAATCACCAAATAATAATAAATATTTGTATAATAATAAATGACATATATGACAAACCACTTCCAAATATTTGTTTGGGTTCAGTCTCTTGACATAATCCGTCAAGTGACGTCATCACTAATTACGCGTATTGTTCTGACAGAAATAAATGAATCAGAGATACTACAAAATCACACAGTATAAATTGTTTATTGACAGAGGAGAAAATCAAACTAACGCAAAAGATTGAGACGTACGCCCTGGATCATTTATCAAATATTTGCCAGATGTGTCTGTTATTATATTTCTTATGAGTTGATATACGCATCCAGTGTATTAGTGCGTCCAACATTGTTCTCGATCTAAAAAATCAAATTTAGAATTCTTTCAGTGTATTTACCAAAGAAATGTAATTTGAGAGAATATTTTCCTTTTTGCGAGCTGATCATTAGAACTTCTACTTTATGATTAATAACTCTCATTGTTGAAGGTCATGAACATGACAACACTACACTAAAAAAATCCACTTACACTCCGCAATCACGAATAAGCAACTAAAGACAACCTACACAGCGCTTAGCTGCATCTCAAATAACACGTGTAAAAAACGACAGTTCGTCTCCTTGTTTAAACGAATATATACAACATATATTATACGTATTAATGCTACATGTTGTTAAATAATGTAGGGTAGAATTTTTGTAGTTATTTTATAACTTGATTGCCATATTTTAATTTACTTACCGCTGCTTATGTTCATTATGTTCCATTATGTATTCGCAAGTCAATGTATTTCTATTGCAATATAGTGTACATAATTTATTTTACATTATACAGTATTACTCCAAAATACTCATTCACTACAAAACGTTTACAACATGTTTTATATGTATTACTTCAACCATAAATGAATTGAATTTCAAACGTAAAACTACTATTAAAACTTTCAAGTTTTAATGAATTATCTAAAGCTTACTCAGGGAGTATCTGAAGAGTATTATAAAACCATGCTTGGTTTAGGATAGGCACTATATCGAGACACATACAAATGCTTTGAGTAGACTTATTATATTTATATTTAATTTTACTTCAAACATGATTTGTCTTAAAATGCCTTACCAATTGTTTTTTAAGTATGTCGATTTATTCTTGTAAAAGTATATTTTAAGCCTCATTGGTCTTCATATATTTTTTAAAACTTGTAGGCTTATCTCAAAACCATTTGACCACATAACACAACCGCTTTAAAACCTATAGAATCTATGGTGCTCATAAAATATAGCCTAAAAAGTCAGTTTGCCGAGACTCTATTTGGTATATGTCCACTAAATGCTCGCCCCTCTCGTTTGTTATCAAGTGTCTTGGTTTTACTAGTCTGGGCAAAGATAAATCAAATCCTTTTATGTTTAAGACTGATTTAGTACAGATGTTTGTTTGCTTCATTAAAATTCTAGTAAGCAGTTGGTTTTATAAAGGTTCGACCTGAGACTTAGTGACTTCAAAGCATATAAGATTTATAGCTAAGCATTAACAACCACCTCAAATTTCCATAAAGCAATGATAAAACCACAACATTTGCTTAATCTCTATAGAACTTGATCCTCCTAACTTGAACTTAACAGCTATAAAGTTTTATTGAAGGGTTGACAAATACCTTAATAAGTCAAAGTTAAACTAATGAAGAGGTAAAATATAATTTAGTTTTGAAGTAAGTCCTTGAAGGCCTTCTTAAAACTTTCTTTAAGACAAAACTATCTTTAACTGCATTTGGCATTTAAAAAATCTAGCAGAAATCATTGGTTTATGAGATGGCAATTATGAAACACTGATAAAACCTAAATAAATCTAAAATTGTTACTTGGGCTGTTTACTGGAATGAGCACTCAAGCATTATATTCTATACGCACGCAAATTTAAATTAGAGAATCGCCTAAAGAAAACAATTTGACTGGAAAGAGAATCCGAAAATAAATTAAGAAGTCAGGAGGATTATCTGTCAAACGCCTGCAACAATAATTTCTATTTTCTTGGCGTTTTAATCAGAGGTAGTGCGGTCTTTTCAGATTTACAAAGCCGCCAACACCACTGTTCCATTACGCAGATAGAACACAGTTGCGAAAAAGTGCCATTCGTAAAGACTTTTTAATCTGCTATTATATTATTGTCACACAGGTCGGGTTTAGCCCCATATTTTTTTGTGCGGCAGTGAAATGAAACGCGAAGAGTGCGTGCTTTCAGCAACCGTTATTACTGTGATATACGTTTTAATATTACGAGCATGTACAACGAAGTATTATTAATAAATACAGATGTCGTTTGGTTCAATGAAGTTAATTTAATTTTTAATTAGTGGGGTTTTAACTACCTGTTCCACGGCATTATGCTTTTATTAATATTAAATTTTGTTTTCATTATTCTGTCGGTGGTATAGATTAACTGTATTAGTGTTAGGGTAAATGCACCAGTGAGTGAACACCCCCCAGTGAATGAATACTTAAACGGTTTTCGCTTTATATTAAGAGTTTAAGCTGCGCGATTTAACATGTCAGTACGTTAATTGCTTCCTGCACTATTTCAAAATTCTTTTCTCCTATTGGTTTAATTTTATCACGTTATCGCTACATTCTGTAATGGCCGAAACTAAGTGTGTGATGTGAGGAGGCTTCGTCAATCATTACTAATAAGGTAAGTGTACCCTACACGTTATACTTTTGCACTGTTTTTTCTTAAACATCTAAAGTTTAGAGACTGTATTATTGTTTCATTTTGAACAATAGGCCTTAACTATTAAATATTCTCTATGTAAAAGAGGTTATAAATAAAAATAATATATATTTTTATAGTGTTCATTCACTGGACCAATATATACAAGTAATTCCAGTGACTGAACAAAATGTTCATTTACTGGTACCTGGCCATAAATTAAGATGTTTAAATGTATTATATATCAAAATATAGAAAAATCGACTCTCTACAAGTTTTTGCACTTATATTACCATTTTTAAATGCCGCTCCAGTAAATGAACGGGGTATATCTGCGTCTAGTTTCAGAGTTCATTTACTGGAATTATGGACTCAGTAAATGAACATTATTACATTTATATTTGCTAGGTACCTAGGTAGTTAGGTAATTATGATTATGTAATTGATATCTTGCGTTATTTTCAGAAATGGCGGGTGAAAAACAATACATTAGATTTAGATATTCTGAGGAACAACTAATAGCAGCTCTAAGCGACGTAAGGGATGGTATACTCAGTCAAAATGCGGCATCTAAAAAGTATGGAATACCTAAGGGGACTTTAAATAATAAACTTAGGAATCTAGTTCCTATAGAACGAAAAATGGGTCCCAGCCCTATATTAACTAAAAAGGAAGAGCAGTTACTAAGTGAATGGATAATTGGAAAAGCTAAAGTTGGATTTCCAATGCATCCAGCAGATGTGCAAGAGGCTGTACAAAAGGTCTTAGTGAGAACCAATAGATCAAATCCATTCAAAGACAATAGACCTGGAAAGAAGTGGCTTGCTCTATTTTTAAAGCGAAGACCCGAAATTTCTAAGCGAAATACAGAAATCATTTCTAAAGCTCGTGCGGCCGTGACTGAGGAAGCCATTATGGAATGGTTTGATGACCTGGATAAGTACCTGAGTGAAGAAGGTTGTAAAGATATTTTTGAAAATCCAAATCGTGTCTTTAACGCTGATGAGTTGGGTATGCAATTTTGCCCAAAGACAGGAAAGCTTCTAGGCCCTAGAAAATATAAGGATTTTTATACTATTTGTAGTGGACCGGAAAAAGAGTCAATGACAGTTTTGTGTAATTTTGCTGCATCTGGCCTAAAAGTGCCGCCCATGTTAGTAGTGCCATATAAAAGAGTTCCAAGAGATGTTGCGGCTTCCATACCTGATATCTATTTTATTGGACGTTCAGATTCTGGATGGATATCAGAGGTATTCTTTGAATACATCGCAAACTGTTTCTATCCATGGCTTGTAGAAAAACAAATAGAATTCCCAATTATTCTCTTCCTAGATGGACATAAGTCCCATATAAATGTTGAATTGTTCAATTTCTGTAAGGAGAGGAAAATTTTAATTTTCTGTTTGTTGCCTAACGCCACCCACATTCTTCAGCCTTGCGATGTTTCAATATTTAAACCGTTGAAAACAGCTTGGAAATCAGTAGTTGCACAACATAAGCAGACTACAAATAAATATGTGACTAAGTCAAATTTTGCGCCCCTTTTCCAACAAGCTTTTGATATATCAATAAATGATAATATGATTAAAAATGGATTTCGCACATGCGGTCTGTATCCTCTCGATAAAACTGCAGTAGATATATCAAAGTGTATATCCTTTAGGCGAAAACAGCTATCTCAAAGCGACAACCACTCAAATGATGTTAACAAACCATGTTTAGAAGAGCTACTGTTAAAGTTCTTAAATATTATTTTGAAGATCAACTTGGAGACAATTTGGAGACTAAGGATCATGAGAATATCACTATGGCAGAACTTTACAAATTCTGTTACAAAAAATTAGACTGCCGTACATCTGCAAATGATATTGTGAGAAATACTCCGTTTTCTGAAAGTGCGATAGAAAGGATGCCTATTGAATTTGATGATTTAGTAACATTCTATCCAGATGACGTGGGCTCCAACTTATTATCAGAAGTCGATATTGATAATGAAAGTATTGAAGTGGACTCCTTCTTAGCAGAGACAAATAATAATAAAGAGACATACGTACAACAAACAAACAAAAGTTTTGATATCGAAAAAGATACAGCTTTCACAGCAGAATCTAATATTGTATCTGAGATTAATATACCGGAAATACATGACACCAAAGAATATCCTGTTCATGGTGATATAGAAGTTAATTGTACTACTAAGACTGAAAACCTTCTGCTGGGGCTGGAAAATCTACCTGTAGCTCAAGTACCTGACATATTTGTTACTGAAACCAAAGAATCTATTCTCAATGAAGAGTATAACTCCAATATAGTAACAGCTCAAGCTACTATAAATGTGGAACACGTGAATACAGAAAGTTCCCTAGAACACAAAACTTGTGAAAATCGCACAGAAAATGATAAAACAGGAAAAATCGAAATATTGTCTGATATTACTATAGTTCCAGAACACAAGCAAGATAATAGTTTAAATATATGGACACAGCATCTTCACTGGCCAAAAATCGAAACAGGTAAGAAAAAACTTAAAGGAAATCCAATGCCATTTGCTGTTGTATCAAAACAATGGAAAGATTATTATGATGAAAAAGAAAATATCAAAAAAGAAAAAGCTGAAGCTATAGCTGAAAGAAAATTGAAGAGAATTAATAAACCTGAAAAGAATAAAGTGAAAGCACCAAGAAAGAGAAAACTTGAAAATTCCGAAGACAGCTACAATCATGACGCAGGCAGGAAGAAAAATAGTTCTATCGATGAAGTAGAAGAATGCATCTTAAACGAGAACATACATGACACAAATCTACCGGATGCAAACAAAGAGAAACCTATTGCTGAGGATCAGTTAAATATAGGAGACTTTGTGATTGTAATGTATGATACTAAGTATTACCCAGGAAAAATTGAACATATATCTGACAAAAACATCGAATTTGAAGTTAGTACTATGGAGGAAACAGCCTCAGGGAAATGGAAATGGCCATTAAAGTTGGATAAGATATGGTATAAGAAAACAGATATTTTACAAAAAATAAAAGAGCCATCAATATTAAACTCTAGAGGATTTTTTGACGTTCCTGAACTTACAAATTATAAAATAGTATAATATTATATATTTACAATATTTGCATTTCAATAAAATTTAATGTTTAAAATATATGTTTATATTGTACTAATAACTAGCAGGTAGAATAAAAAATAAAAACTATACGTATCTTAGTTCATTCACTGGATACATTAAGTTCATTTACCGGCAATAGATGTTCATTTACTGGTATTTCCTAGATTTAATAATCTGATTTTTTTTTTCTATGCACCTTAATTTTGACTAAAATAAACCCACACATAAATAGGTAACTCGATTTTCATAGAACACAATAGAATTTAATATATATGACTACAAAATATTACTTTTTATTTATGGAAATAGTCTCATATGAGAAACGCTAAACGTTCATTCATTGGTGCATTTACCCTATTACACGTTTTAATGTATGAATTTATTATGCTAATAAGACTGAATTAACGTACGTAATTGGGGATCAATCAGTAGAACTCAGATATTCCCATCAAATTGGCAAAAAACTGAGTAATTTAAATTTTTTACTTCCCTCGCATACCGAAGGGAAGTATTGTATTCGAGAAAAAATCACCCTCCGAAATTTTTCGGATTTTGACGTTTCAGATTACGTAGATTCCGAAAATGTAGTTTCTTCAATTCCGCCAGTTTCTCTGTCTGTCTGTTGGTGCATTAACTAAAAAACCACTTGACGAATAGCAGTCAAATTTGGTAGGTAGTTGACACTACTGTCAGCGAAGAAATGGTTAAACTTTCACTGGAAAATATACAGGGTGGACCGTTTAAAGGGAATAAATAATGAAAAAAAAATTTTCTCGCTCAAATTTAAAATTTCCACGTTTCATGACACGCTGAACCTATGTCAAAAAAAAAAAATTTGAAACATTTTTGAAAAATTTTTTACCACTAAAATAGATGAACATTTTTTTTCTTTGTTCAAATTTAAAATTTCCACGTTTCATGGCACTCTAAACCTATTCCAAAAAAAATAAATCAAATTTTTTACCACTAAAATAGATGGAAAAATCGGTAAAGGTATTTACACAGAACTTCCCTCTTTATTTGTGCATGGCGGTCACTCTAAAAAATTAATAATTATGAAATGACATTGAAAATAATAATCGGAATATAGTTATCACTATTATTACAAAGAAAACCTGATAAGTAAGTTTTGGTCAAAAAAATATACAGAGTGCTCATCCAAGAACAAAAGTTCAATACTAAATGACAGGTGCCAAATATGGAAGGCTTGCGTAAATACCTTTACAAATGTTCACCATGACTGAATTATTTATTGGGATGACCACCCTGTACATTTTTCAATAAGAGTATAATAGGTGCATATGCCAAATATTATTGCTATCTGTCACATTTTCAATTCCACATGCACGTAGTGGAGTGGAAGTATAGTGGTGGTTAAAAAATTTCATTTTGATTTGAAATTTTTCAAAAATGTCGGTAAAGAAATTTTCAAAATTTTTTTCTTCTGAAATAGGTTTAGAATGTCATGAAACGTGGAAATTTTAAATTTGAGCAAAATATTTGTTTCCATTTTCAATTTCAATAGTGGTAAAAAAAAATTTGAAAAAAATTTTTTTGATTTTTACTTCCCTCGCATACCGAAGGGAAGTATTGTATTCGAGAAAAAATCACCCTCCGAGATTTTTTCGGATTCTGACGTTTCAGAACACGTAGATTCCGAAAATATAGGTTTTTCAATTCCGTCAGTCTGTCTGTCTGTCTGTCTGTCTGTCTGTCTGTCTGTCTGTCTGTCTGTCTGTCTGTCTGTCTGTCTGTCTGTCTGTCTGTCTGTCTGTCTGTCTGTCTGTCTGTCTGTCTGTCTGTCTGTCTGTCTGTCTGTCTGTCTGTCTGTCTGTCTGTCTGTCTGTCTGTCTGTCTGTCTGTCTGTCTGTCTGTCTGTCTGTCTGTCTGTCTGTCTGTCTGTCTGTCTGTCTGTCTGTCTGTCTGTCTGTCTGTCTGTCTGTCTGTCTGTCTGTCTGTCTGTCTGTCTGTCTGTCTGTCTGTCTGTCTGTCTGTCTGTCTGTCTGTCTGTCTGTCTGTCTGTCTGTCTGTCTGTCTGTCTGTCTGTCTGTCTGTCTGTCTGTCTGTCTGTCTGTCTGTCTGTCTGTCTGTCTGTCTGTCTGTCTGTCTGTCTGTCTGTCTGTCTGTCTGTCTGTCTGTCTGTCTGTCTGTCTGTCTGTCTGTCTGTCTGTCTGTCTGTCTGTCTGTCTGTCTGTCTGTCTGTCTGTCTGTCTGTCTGTCTGTCTGTCTGTCTGTCTGTCTGTCTGTCTGTCTGTCTGTCTGTCTGTCTGTCTGTCTGTCTGTCTGTCTGTCTGTCTGTCTGTCTGTCTGTCTGTCTGTCTGTCTGTCTGTCTGTCTGTCTGTCTGTCTGTCTGTCTGTCTGTCTGTCTGTCTGTCTGTCTGTCTGTCTGTCTGTCTGTCTGTCTGTCTGTCTGTCTGTCTGTCTGTCTGTCTGTCTGTCTGTCTGTCTGTCTGTCTGTCTGTCTGTCTGTCTGTCTGTCTGTCTGTCTGTCTGTCTGTATGTCTGTCTGTCTGTCTGTCTGTCTGTCTGTCTGTCTGTCTGTCTGTCTGTCTGTCTGTCTGTCTGTCTGTCTGTCTGTCTGTCTGTTGGTGTATTTACTAAAAAACTACTTGACGGAGAGCAGTCAAATTTGGTAGGTAGTTAACCCTACTGTCAGCGAAGAACTGGTAGAATTTTCCCTGAAAAATATACAGGGTGGACCGTCTAAACGGAATAAATAGTGAAAAAAATTTTTTTTTCTCAAATTTAAAATTTCCACGTTTCATGACGCGCTAAACCTGTTTCAGGAAAAAAAATTTTTTGAAAATTTTTTTCACATTTTTGAAAAAATTTTTACCAAGATGAAAAAAATTTTTTTGAAAATTTTTTTCAAACATTTTTGAAAAAATTTTTAAGATGAAAAAAATTTGTTTTTGCTCAAATTTAAAATTTCTACGTTTCATGACACGCTTAACCTATTTCAGGAAAAAAAAATTTGAAAATTTTTTTCACCAATATTTTTGAAAAAATTTTTACTACTAAAATGAATTTTTTTTTCTTTCTTCAAATTTAAAATTTTCACGTTTCATGGCATTCTAAGCCTGATTAAAAAAAAAAGTTTTTTGAAATTTTATCACTAAGATAGAATTTTTCTTTCTTTGTTCAGATTTTAACTATCCACGTTTCCATGACATTCTAAAACTATTCAAACAAATTTAAAAATGTTTTTGAAGAATTTTTTAAAAAATTTGAAAACATTTTTAATCCATTTATGTATCACTACTATAAAACAGACGAAAAAATTTTTTTTGCTCAAATTTAAAATTTCCATGTTTCATGATATTCCAAACCAATTTCGGAAAAAAAAAATTTGCAACATTTTGTTACCAGTTTGGAAAAAAATTTAACACCAGAATGCTCAAATTTAAATGACATTCTAAACCTAGGTATTTCAGAAAAAAAAATTTGAAATTTTTTTTCACCAACATTTTTCAAAAAGTTTTTACCACTAAAATAGATCGAATTTTTTTTTATTTGCTCAAATTTAAAATTTTCACGTTTCATAGCATTCTAAACCTATTTTAAAAATACATAATTTTTAATTTTTAAACTTTTTTTAGCACTACTATAGAACAGAAGGAAACTTTCCTTTGTGCTCTAATTTAAAATTTCTACCTTTGACATTTTAAACCTATTTCAGAAGCAAAAAATTTGAAAATTATTTTACCATCTTTTGAAAAATTTTAAAAAAATGAAATTTTTTAACCACCACTATACTTCCACTCCATTACGTGAATGTTGGATTGAAAATGTGACAGATGGCAATAACATCTGGCATATGCACCTATTATACTTTTATTGAAAAATGTACAGGGTGGTCATCCCAAGAAATAATTCAGTCATGGTGGACATTTGTAAAGGTATTTGCGCAAGCCTGCCATATGTGGCACCTGCTATTTAGTATTGAACTTTTGCTGTTGGATGAGCAATCTGTATATTTTTTTGACCAAAACTTATCAAGTTTTCTTTGTAATAATAGCAATAACTCTACTCCGATTATTATTCTCAATGTCATTTCGTGATTATTATTTTTTTAGAGAGACTGCCATGAACGAGGGAAGTTCTGTGTAAATACCTTTACCGATTTTTTTTTTTGAGACAGATTTAGAAAGCCACGAAAAAAATTTTTCCAATAAATAAAATTCCAGTAAATAAAATTTTGATTTTTTTTTTTAAATAGGTTTATAATGCCATGAAACGTGGAGATTTTAAAGAGCAAAAAAATTTTTTCCAATCTATTCTAGTGGTAAAAAATTTTTCAAAAATGTTGGTAAAAAAAAATCAATTTTTTTTTAAGTAGGGATAGAATGCCATGAAACGTGGAAATTTGAGCAAAACAAATTTTTTTCCATCTATTATAGTGGTAAAAAAATTTTCAAAAATGTTGAATTTGTGCAAAAAAAATGTTTCATTATTTATTCTCTTTAGACGGTCCACCCTGTATATTTTCCAGTGAAACGTTAACCATTTCTTCGCTGACAGTAGCGTCAGCTACCTACCAAATTTGACTGTTCTCCGTCAAGTAGTTTTTTTTTAGTTAATGCAAACAGACAGACAGACAGGACTGACGGAATTGAAAAACCTATATTTTCGTAGTCTACGTGGTCTGAAACGTGAGGATCCGAAAAAATCTCGGAGGGTGATTTTTCTCGGACACAATACTTCCTTTCAGTATACGAGGGAAGTAAAAATGTTGAAAATTTTTTTACCAACATTTTTGAAAAATTTAAAAAAAAATGAAATTTTTTAACCACATCAAATTGATTTTTATTGCATGCAACCAGCGTCATATCGTTTGCAAACTCGCAATAAAATATCGAGAGATATTCAATATATCGTTACAATATAATAAAAAACAATAACAATGGGCCCAAAACACTTCCCTGAGGAACCCCAACGTCTATTATATACTCATCCGAATTTTGACCAAGATAGTTAACAAACTGATAAATCTAAAAAAAGAGCCACCACCTTGTTATTTTTGTCCAGTTGTCTATAAATTATATTCAAGACGTAGTAAGACTGACATTGTCGATTTTTTATGCCTAAATCTATGTTGAGTGTTTGCTAAGAAATCATCGGTTTCTAAAAATTCTGTAATTCTTTTAGCTAGAATTTTTTCAATCACTTTAGAAAACACCGACAGGAGCGAAGTTGGACGATAATTGGGGAGTAAATTTTTTATTTCTCTTTAACTCTGTCAATCAAACCTAGAATCATTCACCTAAGTGTAGCAGTTTCCGAGTAATATGTGTTTTTACTTGTAGACGCGCGGTATAGAAAAAAATGTGATCTCTGAAATTAAATGCTCACAAATTTGGTCTTGACCAAAGGAAAAGGTCGTCAACCGGGAATATAATACATGATTTATATCTCTATTAGATGGTCTAGATCTTTCTACTCAGAAAAAACTTTTTGGACGATTTCAACCCCTATCCTGCTCCGCTATATGCGCACATGTATTATATTAATAATAATTTTTCCATTCTATATTGTACCTACTATTTATCTGCATGTTGTACTTATCCTGTCATTGGGTTTACATACCCTTTGGATATTTTATTGAATAAATAAATATCATATTACTGCTCACATGAAAATTACCAATTAGTTATCTTCATCTCGTTTTTACATAATCGAGTTAAATCTCGACGAGCATCATAGAAGAATGGATGGAGCCTAGCTGTATCAATAGCGAGCCAAACTGCACAATGTACATATATATCCAGAACATCAGATTTGAACGTTGAATGTTGGTACATACAATTTCAAATAAATATTCCCAGCACCGAACGTTAATATCCTGAATAATGAAATTACAGATTAAATCCAGTGCTCATGAATTTAGTAATTTAAGTGCAATTTTGAACAGCAGTGAATAATATAGGACAAATAAATCATATTCCATTCTATTCACAACTAACACAACAAATATTATAAGCCAACAGACTAACGAAAATTTAATTTGCAACAGTGGCGTACATCATATTACTATTTACATAAAATAGATAATTCAAAAACTAACATATTTGATTCCGTGGTTGATGTCTACGCACAAACCTTATGGAAAAACGGCTTCCGGTAATTTAGTTAATTTTACAATATGATGTTCTACATATGATTCCGATCAAGTTCCCACAAGAAAAATATGTACATTTTATAGTCGAATATAAATAATGGACACAAATTTATTCGAGATACAGGAGCGTCCAAAGTTGGTATAGTATATATGATCTAAATTGGGACAGCATAAAAACGAAAACTCGGAGTAAAGTCGGCTTCTCCTTTATGGGACCTAGGCAGCGGCAGTAGAAATGTAAAAATGCTTTAAACACTAAATAATTATTTTTTAATTGTTAAAGAAAGGGATTTCTATAATACCCTTATTCAATAGAAGTGGTTAATGAAAAAATACGTTTATCACATTTAATGTCACATAAATGATATATTAAGGCTACGTCTATTGTCTAATGACCTACTTCTCGTTCCACCTTCTAGCGGAAAAGTTATGTAATCTTAGGCGGGAGTTGCATAAATGGTATATAATCCTTCCGAAGGGGCGTAAAGCAGCGACTGTCTTGTTTATTAAATGTTAGGCCATGATACTATGAACTTTGCAGTATCAGGATGTTAGATTCGTAGAAAATATCTACTGTTCTATAAAGGAATGACTCGGCAAAATTTTAAAGGGAGAACTCGTTTCCTGGCATCGGTAATTGGTCTCAGTAGCAGAAATAGGTCGACGTTAAATAAACAAATTTCAAAAAAGCTTTGTCTATGAACTTTAAATAAACAATATTTCATTCGTCATTATCCGAGTTTTCAGAACTTGAATCGGTATTTACATTAATAATAATTGGATCAATAGGTGGTGTAAGAAAGTCTTTTTGTGTTTTTGTCTGGTATTTCCAAGCCTTTTCCTTTCATAAATTCAATGATATCGCCTTTTCTTGTGTGGGTATTCGGAATTTTTGACGCATTGTCCATAACAATTACAGAATTTGGTGGGATATTTGGTAACAGCTGTTCCTTTGCCCACTTCTCAAATAATTCGGCTGCCATATCCTCGTGGTAGTTGGTAGAGGATTGTTTGATATTTTTAGCAGACAACAACAACGCATTTAGAATAAAACCGTTTTTAGTTCCAGCATGTATAATTATAATTCTTTTCCCCCTAGAACATGGACCACTTAAATTACACCTTTTGGTGTTATCTACCCAACCGTATTGACATACATCATGGGTGTCAAACCATGTTTCGTCAAAATAAATTATGTCTCTATTTGCATCTCGGTATTTTTTTATTTTACGCAGGTACTCGTGTCGATGATCAACGATACGTGCTGATTACATAACTACCATTGGTTTGTCCAATTTTTTGTACCTAAAACCGCAATCGAGCAAAACGTTTCGCAAAGTATCTAATGATTTATAGTTATAATCTGGATAGACGCATAACTTATCCCTAATCATTTCTAATGTGGGCACCTTCTGTTCATTCCAAAAGTCATACACAAATAGACGAATGACATCTTTGGATGCGTTATCAAGTTTTTTAAGTTTTTTTCCAACTCGTTTAATAGAATGATCCCCGGCTCTAATAACCCTATAAATTGTAGTACGGCTAAATTTGGTTAATTCACAAATCCTCTTCACAATTTGATTGTATGAAGAATCAATATCTTCGTCTTTTAAACACGAGTAAATATTCAAAATAACCCTTTGAGTATGAACGTGTAAGTCTTTATTTTCAAATTCCGCTTGTATAGGCTCTGTATCAAAATCGTCCGTTTCGTTGTCACTATTATCCAAAGGCCTCCAAAATGCCAATTTAAACAATTAATTGCAAAAAATCACTCAAACACCGTAATAAAACTAATAATTTGTTCAAATATTCACTAGAATTAAGTAATTTATAACGCTGCCTAAGGAATCACTACTTCCACATCCAGATTTTTCATCAACGTCACTTTAAAGGAAACATCTTGACTAGACTTGCACTCTAGTGTGTGAAAATTATTAGTCATAGAATTTTAATAATATTTGGAGCAGATGTCATAGAAAAGTTTGAGTCGTTGGTTTCTACCAAATACGTTAAAAATGAAGTTTTTAGTTTACCCTACTTATTTTCTCTATTCACGACGTACCACGACCCACCTCTTTAATGGAATCATCTCAATCAGATGTCATTAAAATACATCGCTGTACTAACTTTCAAGTAAATATCTCAATTTTATGTTATCAAACCCATTAATAATGGAGCGGAGATGGTGGTGTTTGAAAAATAATAGAAAGAAATCTGGGGGCCTTGGTTTCTAGTATATGTACACCAAATCCCATATTTATGTACTCTTACCAGCATGATTTACTTATTTTCTCCTACTTACTCCTATTCAACCCTCAACCCTTCAACGGAATCATCTTAAAATATAATCTAGTTCCAGATGTCGTTATAATACATACGCGTATCAAATGGGCTTGTTCGGCATTTTTTTTTTAATTTCATAAATCGAAAGTGCAAGTATAAATTAATGGATCTGTAAAAAATCAGAATCTTATTCTCACGTTTAGTATCTTAAAAACTATTACAAATTTCCATCTCGCGAAAATGGGGCGTAGCCAGGTGCTACGTCACTATACGCATAGACTCGGCGATCTTAATGGACTTGATGCTCCTTATTGGTTATAATTATAAGTGTTTTCGAAGTATTGTTTGTTTTGCTTACTACTTGACAGTAGGGGAGTACAATTTGGTGAAATGTCAAAAAATTACAATTTTCTCTCGCTCCTGTCAGAACGAATTTTCGATTTCGACCCTGCAATTTACGATTATAATTCATCGCCGACCTTCCCCTTTCCGTAGACACATAGAACGAACTTCCACTCAACGTATTTATTTAGTTACCAGCGTTTAAAAATTCCATGTTTTTGGACTTTTCAGGTTAAATTTGAAAGGTCCCAGAAAGCCATTTTTCTTACGTCACTTGCGTATAGTGACGTCACAAATGAGCGCTCGGTTTTTGCAACTATTACTAATTTCAACTCCTTATATCTCGAGAACGGAAAAAGTTAATAATACGAAATTTTAAGTGTATAATGAGAATATCGAGTACTATATGAAAAAGTATAAAAACCATATAAAAAGAATATCATGGAACAAGTCCATTTCAAGTGAATATTTCAATTTTATTTTATCAACCTCTTTAATAATGGAGTAGAGGTGGTGGGGGTTAAAAAATAATATAAATAATCCGAGACCTTGACTTCTCGTGCATACACAGAATTTCAAGTTTCTGTACTCATACCAGCTTGCTTTACTTATTTTCCCCTATTTACCCCTATTTCACCCCCAACTCTTCAACGGAATCATTTCAAAATATAATCCAGTTCCAGATGTCGTTATAATACATACGTGTACTAAATTTCAAATGAATATCTCAATTTTATTTTAGCAACCCCTTTAATAATGAAGAAGGGGTGGTGGGGAGGGGGGAACATTATAAAAAAAAACTGAGCTGTAGTACATACATCAAATTTTAAGTTTCTGTACTCTTACCAGCTTGCTTTACATATTTCCCCATATTTACCCCTATTTAGCTCCAACCCTTCACCGAATATCTTCAAAAAACAATCCAGTTCCAGATCTCATTATAATATATACGTGTACAAAATTTCAAGTCAATATCTTAAACCGTTTCGGAGAAAGCGTGCGGACAGAAAAAGTTACAGACAGACAGATCGACAGTCGGACAGAAAATTTTTTTCGCTCAAATTTAAAATCTCGACGTTTCATGACATTCTAAACCGATTTCAAGAAAAAAAAATTTGATTTTTTTTTTACAATTACTGTACCTACTTCCAATCCACTACGTGGATATGGAAGTAATAAGTTACGCGCGCCTTTGGATGGCATACTTTCGAGCTAGATTTACAAAGGATGCCGCGTTCTTGGTTTTTGTATCTTTTCAAACTGAGATTGGATAAGTTAAAGTAAAAGCCTTCTAGTTATTAAAAAAAATTGGCTGTTCAAAATTATGCAGCTGTAAAAAATACAACTTAAGATGCCCAGCATCATAAAAGGATAATCAACTCTTATAGGAAAAAATTACAAAACCCAACTGTTCTTACAGTTTTTAAGCTTTATTTTTTTTTAATTTCTACGCTATCATAAATTTCTAAATGTCATTTTATAGAATTTGAAGATTTCTTGAATTTTTCTATATTCATAATTTTTGATAATGGTTAATATAATACAGTTATTTCACTTTAAATGAATATCTCGAATTTCAAGATGGCGGACGATTCTTTAGTTTGTTCCGATACTCGGATTTTTTGGAATTTTTATTGACATATTTAATACCCTATCCCCGACATTTTAAAGCTTTAACAACTTGCTACAAATTTGTTCCGAATTTACGGTATATTTCACTTAATTTTACTGGCCTATATGGACATATAGTTATAAATATTGACTGCACTTACTTTTCTGTTTCCATCCTAGGTCCAAACTTGTAGTTTCTTCATCTAGATATCTCTGAATCAGAATCAGGCATTATTAACAAAGTGTTTTTCACTTTTATGTTACCATTAAATACTTATTAATTCACAGTAACACAATGTCACTAACGCCACAGCAAACGAAGCATTCTAAGCACTATATTTTATAACCGAATTTATGATTTTTTTAAGGTTTATAATAAGTTAAATAAATTGTAGCGTCTGTGATTAGAACATATAATTTCGCAACAGTCACAACACTAATAAACAAAAATCATAATAAGCCCGTCAAGTAAAGTGTTGGTACTAAACTATTTGTGGCTATTAGACCTTTATGAATTTTTAGTCAACAAGACAAATACTAAGAAAAACAAAGTAGGCGTGCGCCCTACGCTTGCGCGTTCGTATCAGCATCATTATGATTGTTGCCAACCCTACTGCTTTTGTCTACAGCCGTAATAATGTAACTTAACAGTTAAAAATTCAAGAATGTTTATATACCTAGGTATTGGGATTAAAAGATAGTGTGTTCGTATTGTTTACCGTGATGTGATTGAAAATGAGTGATATTAATGCAATAGTGAAGTGCAAACATATTTAATAGTTGTGACTAAAGGATTGACACGACACTGCAAAGGTAAGATGTCTAATGTTTATAATTATGTTTATCTGTGTATATACGTGGTCTGCACACAGACAAAATGTTAATTAACAACGATTTGTGTGAATCAAATGAGTTTGACAAATATGCAGTGTCCCATAAATGAATGATCAAATAAGGTTATCGGAAAAATTACACAGGCTCACAAAAAGAAAAAAGTGATCTGTTACCGGGACCCGACATAGTAATCCCTATGCATTTCGATGTGCTGAACACGAATCCAATGTCCATTTAGCTCCATCACCCACCAATTTTTTGTAAATCGCGAAAATAACTAAATTATCCAAATATTCCAAAATTATAAAATACCTAGATAAAAATACCGTTCTATTTCAACAATATCTGCATTATCTACCTATTTTTTAAACCTTTCTATTCAGATTGGAATAACTACATCGCCGTTGCATATATTAACACAGGAAATAATTAACTATTGATATGAAACGGGCCAGCGCGGCAAGCGTAACAAAGAATTTGATCTACAAGTGTTTTTGCATGCAAGTGCAATTTAAATTTAATCGTACAATTACACCGTGATTAATTACCCTTCGGTTTCAAATCACACATGCAAAGCTAGAAACAACTATAGCTGATACTGTTATGTAAAATTAAACGTTTAACCGCCTGCTAATTTATTCCACATTATTCAAAACGTATTCAAATTTTACAGAGAATTTCTTTTAAAGTTTGATCGTATGATGAAAAATGTGACATACTGTTAATATTACCAAGAAACTGTATACTAACAGTTGTTATGTGATACAATTATTACTTTAAAAAAATATTGTAGTACAGAATTATTGAAAGCAAATAATAAAGCTTTAAAAAAATAAAAAAGTAGTTGAGTGAACATTATAATAATAATAGTCGCTTGTTCTGCACTTTTCTATACATGTTCACAATGATAGGAGATTACAAATAAGATGAATACAATATGTATAACATGTTTAGTATTCATCTAATATTAACAATAAGCGATTCCACTATTAACTAGCTACCTGGACTGGTAAGTGAATAAATAAATATAAATATTAATATATAAAACAAAAAATCTCTTTGTAAATATTCCTAACTATTCCTTTGAAAATGCTATAGGTATAATGAATTTAAATTTATCTTCTATGATGACTCCTAGATATTTAATTTCCCTGATAACTTCAATTACTTCTCCACAAACTCGAAATTCTAGTTTTTGTTGTTCTATTTCATATCTAAATTCTTATAATTTTGCTAGTCATTTTGATTATTTGTTAATTTATATATTTATAGCTTTGATCTCTCTGCTTTATAGCATTAAGGACATTTTCATTAAACCAGGCTTTATCTCCTCCATGTAGATAACTTCTGCATTCTTATACTCTTAGCCGATTTATTGCACTTTTATACCTATGATTGTTTCACAGTCTACAGCATATTCTTCGCAGTTTCTTATGAAGCTGGTCTAAAAATTTTTAATTTTTAATTCCAATGTAATTGGTGAAGCACTCGTTAATATCAAAATTGGTAAAAAACAAATGATAACTGACTCGGACTTGAACCCACGAGACACCTCGACTGTAAGTTGATCCATCAAAACTAATTTATTCAACGTTAAACATACAAACTTTTACCTTCCTCAGACACTCGTCCCGGAGCCAGTCAGATATCCACGGCGTTGGAAATTGAAGCACTGGGCTAACACTAACTGGACTAACAAATAATTAAAAATAGACACAAACATCACAAGAGAAATATGAATATTAATTGTCAATAAATATTACTACGGACTCTTATAATCAATGCAAGTGGAAAAATAAACTCATAGTCTTAGAATTGTAGACACTTCTGTATTCAGGGTAGCTGTAACGTAGGATGCAATGTTCTTCCTGGGCCACTCAGATCCCCAGATTTATCCTCTCTAGAATATGTATAGTATATGAGTCTTTACTGAAGTGAATTTGCTGCAACTGCATTGGACGGATCAAAGAGTTCGGGATGAAATTCAACAATATGAGATTGAGTCGTAGACAATTATTTATCTTATCAGGACTAAAGTTTTCCCTACCTGCAAATTCAAAGATTATTTAATAAAACTCAAGATTCAAAACTGTATTAGTTAAAATCAAATCTAAGACAGCAACACAAGCCTCTCATGTTTGGAGCGGGTATACAACAAATTATTTAAATTTACATCCAAGAAAACTCTTGTTGTATGCCTGCGTTTTTGCTTGGATTTCATAAAACTGCTTTGCAGGAATAAGAGGGAGAAGAAGTATCAAGTGATAACATAATAACGGGAAGGTTGCGCGAAATGTCCGAAGTAAAATAAGCTTAAAATAGAATCAATATTTAATTTCCGTTATACATAGTACTCGGTAAATTTATGGTGATTATTAGTAAATACATTTTTATAATAAAAGGAACGATGGTCTGACATGAATAAGAAAGTTCCAGCATTGGCGGGGCCATAGGGTAAAAGGTATTTCTCTAAATTTACACTGTTTACTAATTTGATTTTCTATCAATGGGAAAAATAATATAACTATACAATTTTATATTGCCGACTTTTTATTTACATATCACACACATTACAGTTCTTGAATCTGAGCTGATAACAATTTCTTTCACAGTTGTTAAAAATGTAAAATATTACTTGTGGAATAACAGGTATATAAAATAAGGATAGTTCATTTTCATTTTATGTGCCAATGAGCTTAAGACGACCCTAGGGACTTGTCTGTGCAAATTGTGCTTCGCTTATAACAAAAACAAACATACTTAACTGAGACAGACTGAGACGACTATAACTTTAGATTGTTGTCTAACTCAGGTTAAAAACACCTACAATTCATTCAAGTTGAGATTAAAATTATCAATACCAAGTCAATTAAAAAAAAATCCATGTACTATATATCGTCCGATTTTTACATATTCCCCGTCTGGGTCTTGAAACTCAATGCCTCTAAATTCGTTTAAATATGTTACTGCACCCTTGGGGACTGGCTAAACCCCATTTCCACCAACACTAGCATTAATTATGCACAACGTAGTTTTGCTAATGACGCTGGCTGCTCCCTTAACAGTCTTTGGGGCACACATTAGATACGTTAGTTGCTACGGATATGCAGAAAAAGTATTTTTTTGCTGCTGTAACTGGGCATGCTTTAATGTTTATCTTTTCATATAAATCTGAGAGTATGAGACGGAAGATTTTCAATTTTAATTCGCTAATTAGCTCTACAGCGTCTGGTTTAATGAGGCATGCATTTAATCAGTACACTGGAATATCTAAGTGATGATCCACTTAAGAGAGCTACTATGAACTCAGTCCACCGGATCTATGTGCCTACAATTTATTTATATACTATCAAATAAATACACCTAAAATATTTTAAGTAAGAAAATATATTAATTTTTTAAACATTCCCATATTTCCCAGTATGATTAAGCATACTTTGTGATTGAGGTTCTCCATAAATGGTAAACTTAGTTTTCGATGTATAATAATGACATTTTTTTACTATAGGGTATTATTGCTTGGCGGAGGTCTTATTGTAGATTTTTCATCTACGTCCAGTGCACAGCGGACCTGACTCTAAAACATTCATAAATCCATAATTCATTTCAAAGGTACGATATACCCTATAGCTTTCTCTCTCTTGGTATAAACATCCACAAATACCTTTATTCATTTCAGAGATACGATATACCTGTTTTCTCTCTCTTGGTATTTCATTGTCCATAGCGGATTTTTACTTCCCTCGCATACCGAAGGGAAGTATTGTATTCGAGAAAAAATCACCCTCCGAGATTTTTTCGGATTCTGACGTTTCAGATCACGTAGATTACGAAAATATAGGATTTTCAATTGCGTCAGTCTGTCTGTCTGTCGGTCTGTCTGTCTGTTGGTGCATTTACTAAAAAAAACTACTTGATAAAGAGCAGTCAAATTTGGTAGGTAGTTGACCCTACTGACAGCGAAGAAATGGTAAAATTTTCACTGGAAAATATACAGGGTGGACCGTTTAAACGGAATAAATAGTGAAAAAAATTTGTTTTAGCTCAAATTTAAAATTTCCACGTTTCATGACACGCTAATTCTATTTCAGAAAAAAATTTTTGAAAATGTTTTTCACCATTTTTGAAAAATTTTTTAGTACTAAAAATAGATGAAAATATTTTTTTTCTTTGTTCAAACTTAAAATTTCCACGTTTCATGGCATTCTAAGCCTAATTAAAAAAAAAAAAAATTTTTTAACCAACATTTTTGAAAAATTTTTTACTACTAAAATAAATGAAAGATTTTTTTTTCTTTCTTCATGTTTAAAATGTCCACGTTTCATGGCATTCTAAGCCTGATTAAAAAAAAAATGTTATGAACATTTTTTACCACTAAAATAGATGAATTTTTTTTATTTCCACGTTTCATAGCGTTCTAAATCTATTTAAAAGAAAAATTAGAAATTTTTTTTACTATTTAAAAAAAATTAGATAGAATTTTTTTTTCTTTGTTCAGATTTAAACTATCCACGTTTCCATGGCATTCTAAAACTATTCAAACAAATTTAAAAATGTTTTTGAAAAATTTTAAAAAACAATTTGAAAACATTTTTACTTAATCTATTTATCACTACTATAGAATAGACGAAAAATTTTTTTTGCTCAAATTTAAAATTTCCACGTTTCATGACATTCCAAACCAATTTCGGAAAAAAATGTTTGCAACATTTTACCAGTTTGGAAAAAAATTTAACACTAGAGTAGATGGAAACTTTTTTTGCTCAAATTTAAAAGTTTCACGTTTCATGACATTCTAAACCTATTTCAGAAAAAAAATTTTGAAAATTTTTTTCACCAACATTTTTCAAAAAGTTTTTACCACTAAAATAGATCGATTTTTTTTATTTGCTCAAATTTAAAATGTTCACGTTTCATAGCATTCTAACCCTATTTAAAAAATATATATAATTTTTAAATTTTAAACTTTTTTTACCACTACTATAAAATAGAAGGAAACTTTCCTTTTTGCTCAAATTTAAAATTTCTACGTTTGACATTTTAAACCCATTTCCGAAGAAAAAAATTTGAAAATTTTTATACCATTTTTGAAAAATTTCAAAAATATGAAATTTTTTAACCTCCACTCCATTACATGAATGTTGGATTGAAAATGTGACAGATGGCAATAATATCTGGTATATGCACCTATTATACTTTTATTGAAAAATGTACAGGGTGGTCATCCCAAGAAATAATTCAGTCATGGTGGACATTTGTAAAGGTATTTACGCAAGCCTGCCATATGTGGCACCTGCTATTTAGTATTGAACTTTTGCTGTTGGATGAGCAATCTGTATATTTTTTTTATCAAAACTTATCAAGTTTTCTTTATAATAATAGCAATAACTATATTCCGATTATTATTCTCAATGTCATTTCGTAATTGCACAAATAACGAGGGAAGTTCTGTGTAAATACCTATATACCGATTTTTTCATTGAGTTTTTCCCATCCCAGCAGTCAACAAACAATACCAATGCCATTTAATTTATTTTCATGTATTTTAGAATAGTAATCAAAAATTTTTCTTGTTCAAATAGGTGTAGAATATCAAGAAACGAGATTTTAAATTTGAGCGAAAAAAATTCCTTCTGTCTCTGTAACTTTTTTTGTTCGCATCTTTTCTCTAAAACGGTTTAAGATACTGACTTGACATTTTTTACTCGTGTGTATTATAACGAAATATAGAACATATTCGGTGAAGGGTTGGGGGGTAAATAGGGAAAATTATGTAAAGCCAGCTGCAAAGACTACAGAAACTTGAGACTTGGTGTATATATTAGAAGCCAAAGCCTTAGATTTCTTTATAATACTTTTCGGCGTTGATAAATTCACTTCAGGTGCACGTGTTTATTATAACAACTTCTTGAACTAGATTATATTTTGAGATGATTCCGCTAAAGAGGTGAGGGGTAAGTAGAGGCAAATATGGGAAAATGAGTAGCAAACTGGTAAAAGTACAAAAACTTGAGATTTGTATATACTAGAGGCCAATGCCTCAGATTGCTTTACAATATTTGTAAAATTGAGATATTCAGTTGAAACTTGGTACACGTATGTATTGTAGTGGCATCTGATTGAGATGATTCCGTTGAAGGGGGGGTGGGGGAGTTGTAATTTGGGGAAAATAAGTAGAGTAAGCTAATAAGAGTCAGAAACTTAATTTTTGGATTTTTGGTGTAGGTATATGCTAGAAACCAACGCTTCAAATTTTTTTACATCTGCCTCTTATTAAAATTCTATGACCAGTTATTTCCACGTTCTAGAATACAAATATAGTCACGATGTTTTCCTGTAAAGAGACTTAGACGGAAAAACTGGATGTGGACGTAGTGATTCCTTTGGCAGCGTTTTTAATATTAAGTATTGTTAAGTCCCCTGGACATTCTTTGTAGGTACATCACGCTCTAACAAATCTAATGCGTACATAGTAATAAGGCCTCAATTTAATTATTCCTAACTCTACTTTGACTTCGCAGCCCTCCAGCCCTTCAATTGTCATGGCGCCCCTGTACCATGGATGTTCGGCAACCAAATGTTCTCTAGGTAAGGCTAGAGATCTTCACACATGTTCGCTCGCAGAGGGGTCATCGTAAGGGGTAGGTCTTTCAGACAAAAATGTATTATAATTTCAGAATTGTCATTATTCGACATTACTGGTGTATTAGCAATTTTGAAATCACTGTTTTTATAGAACGAGCAAAGTCAATGTGAAATGGCTCTTAATACTTAGTTGCATAGAGTTGAGGAGAACGTTAGTGAATATGGCTACGAACGCTAATCATGTCCGTGCCCAACACGCGCTTGACCGTTTTTTTAATGAAAGCTTCCGCACTGTTTCAATCTATTATACCAAAATAAGTAATGCGGTGGTAAGTTCTTACAACGTATAATGAATGAATGAATGGCTTTATTGAATAGGACTAATATTCTAATATACTTACAAAATATATTAAATTAATACATATTACACAACATATGTTACAAGCTTTCAGGATAACACTTTATCATTTATGATTCCTGACATAATAAAAAAGATAAAGAAATCTTATACTGCATTAGGCAAAGCCTGAAATAGTGAAATGTAAGTGTATAGACGACATTTACCACTGAAGTTGTTTCGAAGGAACATGACACGATTCTGTTTGTATTTCATTATATCAAATACGTAATGATCCAAACAATCCATTTACCCGTGGCATACTCACAAATAAAATATATATCACGTCCATGTGAGTACGCACGAGTATCCAGCTGTGCATAAGGCAAACAAAAAATGATTAAAGCAGGACGAGAATATTTATTCGGTGAAAAGAATAAGTTACATAAAAATTGTTTTGATAAAGGTTAAGTCTAAAAAACGTGATAAAAAACACGGGTCCACTTCATTGGATTAGTATAATACGATTATCATGTTTTGACATTTTTTCTACCTTTTCCATTTTCCTTATATAAGGATAATTTAATCAGTGCTTAAATTCCCAAGGAACTATTTACGGTATAGTAAAATGTTCTAGCTCGGAACAGTACTAATGTAAATTATTTTTCCCTAAGTAAGAGGTCCATTAAAAACAATTATTTAGACTAAAATTACATTTCAAAAACCGCTGCCTAAGGAATCACTACTTCCACATCCACATTTTCCATCCAAGTATCTTTAAAGGAAAACATTTTAACTATATTTGCACTCTAGTATGTGAACATAATTGGTCATAGAATTTTAATAATATAATATTTGAGGTAGATCATTGGTTTCCAGCATATACGCCACAAATAAAGTTTCTGGACTCTTATTAGGAATCATTTCAGTCAAATGTCCTTACAATACATACGTGCACCAAGTTTCAAGTGAATACCTCAATTTTATTATATCAACCCTTTTAATAATGGAGTGGGGGGTGGTGAGGCGGTTGAATAATATTATAAAAAATCTGAAGCCTGGGCTTCTTGTATTTACACCAGTCCCCAAGTTTCTGTACTCTCAGCAGCTTGCTTGATTTATTTTCCCCTATGTACCTCTATTTAACCCCCAATCCTTTAACGGAACCATCTCGAAATATAATTTAGTTCCAGATGTCGTTATAATAATACATACGTGTACCAAGTTCCGAGTGAATGTCTGAAATTTATTTTATCAACCCCTTTAATAATGGAGGGGGGGGGGGGGCGAAAAGGGGGAATACTAAACAAATATCTGAGTGCTTGTACTCTAACCAACTTGCTTTACCTACTTTCCCATATTTAACCTTCAACCTTTCACCGCAATTAGCTCAAAAATAATTTAGTTCCAGATCTCGTCATGATACATATTGTTACTTGTACCAAATTTCAAGTCAATATCTTGACCCGTTTCTGCGAAAACGTACGCGCAAGAAGACCACAGCACAGAACAACCAGAAGTGTAACTCTCATAAAATAACATTAAAACGATGTGGCAAAAATAGGTGACCTTCAGCCATTTTATTGGGAGCACTCTAAGGACCGGCTTCGCACAAACGGAGTTAACAGAGTTGGCTTAACACGTACCTCTACCACATTTTGACGTAAGGTTTTCAATTATTAAAATACAAACAATAGAGCAGTAGCAGCTGACGTCAGAACATGACCGTTCCAGATGACTGGGTGTCAATAACCTAGTTTTGCATGTAAAATAATTTGAGTTTTTAAAGAATTTTTAAGGCTTTTTTAAACGCCGCGTTTTTTTTGTGTAAAATTAATTGTAGGTTTTCTTTATCTATAATACATTTCGCGAATTGCTAAACTGACTAATCTAATGCCTTATTTATATATTCGAATAGGCATGTTATCTTGTTCACATGTCAAAAGTTATTGCTTTTCCATATGGTACTGAATTTTAGTGAATTTATTATAATTTTATTTATATTCTACATTTTAGGAGTCCCCTCATTACATTTCTAAGCTGAAATATATTAATGGAGCTAACCTATATGATTTGAAATGGGAGATTGAAACTGTATATCGTTGGATGATTTTTCAAAAATATAACACAGCATTGAATTAATGAACCATTGTGACCCTTCTTGAAAATAAAATTTATATCTAAACTATAAGACTATTATTATTCATACTTACTTTTATAATTATGTATAATGTGTATAACTTAAAACATTCAATTATGGTAGACGATGCTGTTAAAAGTGTGTTATTTTTTAAGTTCTGTTGTTTTAGCTCACTTACCTTCACTGATATTTTATTTGTGTGCATTATCAATATTTTGAACGTCTAATTATAATTGTAAGAATCAAAACAGATACCAAACTAAGTATATATTAGCTATATAAAGTATTCGGAGCATATTACGTTGCATATTTGCTTACAATTAAAATTAAATGGAAACTGAAATGGTCTCACAGTCCTATCTTTACATTAGATTCACTATTACTCCTGCATTTCATAATACAAACCTCTGATTGTTGTTATTAGTGTGGTAAACACTTAAACTCGTTACAAATTTTTGAGCCCAACGAATTTAAAGTAAGATATAAATCAATAAAAAGTTGAAGGGAAATATTTTAAATTGTAAAAAACTTAAATTTTACAATAGGTTTATAAAACCATTAATACATGATTGATATATTGGCATAAATCAATGAGTATTGTGACAACTTTTAACCTAGTGTAATAATACTACCTAACCTATGTCACGGCTTAGCTGTAACTGAGCCTATATTAATTGAAAACATTTACTATAAAATTTGTCTTGATATTACATATGTATAAAAAAAAGTCAAAAACCCAATATAGCCTTTATTTTCACTAATTTATGGGTTCACAAAGATGTCAACGTTCTTGACGCCAAATTTTACACTTGTAAAAACAACACTAACAAAGTATATATAAAATTCTCTCTTACGCTAGATTTAAAAAAATATATTTATAAACATCACTACATATATCTGATATTAAGAAATCCTCCACTTTCATTTATCTTGAACGAAAATTGACACCAATTCAAACGTTAAATTTCTCAATTTTCCACCCAGTCAACTGACAGCTGGCAAAACTGCGACGTCACTGCTAGTGCTCTATTAATTAAGGACAAATCAAAACATCAAAAGTAAGTGACAATTCTAACACCACTTAACTCCAACTGGAAATATATATAAAATACATTATACAGATATTTCACACTCGACTTGGCAACTGTAACTGAAAATAAAACTCGGCAAAGTTACAAACGCTCCCAAAAACATGGCGATTTCACGTGCGCCAACTTGGATGCGCCAACACTTCCCGCCAATGCGAGTTCCACTTCAGGTTGTTCTGTGACCACAGACAGACAGTTTTTTTTTGCTCAAATTTAAAATCTCGCCGTTTTATGACATTCTAAACTGATTAAAAAAAAATAAATTATGAAACTTTTTTACGATTACACCATACTTCCAATCCACTACATGGATGTAACAATGTAAATGGTTTTTAGATTTATTTAGATTTTATCAGTGTTTTAAAACGGCCTCCTCATAAACCAATGATTTATGCTAGATTTATTAAATGCTAAATGCACTTAAAGATAGTATTGTCTTAAAGAAAGTTTTAAAAAGCCTTCAAGAACTTATATTGATTGATTGATTGATTGATTTGCCAGCGTATGGTGGGCATTGCTGCTAATTCCGGGCATCCATAGAGGTTCGTTCCAACACGCAGCCTGCCGGAACCAAATCTCGGATGTTTTATATACCGCCGGACGAGCTGCATACGCCGGGTTGGACATTGGACATGCTTGTTGTCAGCAGCGAGAGCCGCATGACGCATGGGGTGGGAATACAGGATGGGAAGTGTAGGTGTTTGAGAGATGCTTCTTTTCAGTTTCCATGCTTCTTTTAAGTTTCCATCTATCGTCATCTCTTTATTTTTCTTCTTCTAAGTTTTCTGCTTCTTGTGTCTCTGAATCTAGCAGCTTTCATTTTCTATTTTATTTCTGAATTTTTTCCCTTTCTTTTTTTTTTATTTATTAACCGCTCCACAAGTAAATAACCATTTACGGTGGAGTTGCTGGGAAGGCCCTATCTCGCTGTGACATTATCATTATTATTACCATTATTATTTTTTTTTGCGCGTCATGAGCAAAAAGGTCCGAAGGGATAGTTTGCTCACCCTGTATGTCGTTGCCTTGAAACAATCGGTTTCAATTTTGGGCAGTTTTTCCATTTATCACCTATATATTATGTTTATTACCTATATATTATGTTTAATATCTTTTCAATTGCCGCTTCTTTGAGACAATCGGTTTCAATTTCCGTCTTCCAAATTAATAATAAAATATTATGTTTTGAATCAATAAATCGAGCTGATAAAAATTAAGATGGTAAAGATCAGATAGAAAGATGGAATAGAATATCAATTAAAGATAAAAATAAATAAATTTATAGCTTATCTGTCTTTCTGCAGCGTCTTGTGATTGCTGTTTTATTTTATTTCCTTTCCGTTTCTTTCGCGGGTTGAGTTAATATTGTCTCATTTAAAAACTTTCCACTCTATACAATAACTCTAGGTCACAACACAGCTATATTGCTTTGTAAACATATGTGCCTCATCTTGACACTGACTATGCTATTATTTATTGCCCATGAACCACTTGGGTCGTCTAGGGTGTACGTAGGTAGGGACACTGCACCTAACTTGAGCTTGTTTGCTTTATTTGATTTAATATTATTAGAAAATCTTGTAATTATTAATTCCATATGAACTGTTTTTCTATTACGGCGCTTCATTTTAAGCAGAATTTCTTAATCTACTCGTGGCTGATATTTTTTCGAGTTTAACGGGATTTCTACCACTTCTTTACCGCTTTTTAGATATTAAAACTAAATTATCTTTTAGTCTTTGTTAGCTTATTGACTTTTCAAGGTGTTTGTCAAGCCTTCAATGACACTTTATAGCTGTTAAATTCAAGTTAGGAGGATCAAGTTTCATAGAGATTAAGCAAATGTTGTGGTTTTATCATTGCTTTATGAAATTAATTTGAGGTGGTTGTTAACGCTGGGCTATAAATCTAATTTGCTTTGAAATTACTAAGTTTCAGGTCGAACCTTTATAAAACCAACTGCCTGCTAGAGTTTTAATGAAGCAAACAAACATCTGTAATAAATCAGTCCTAAACATAAAAGGATTTGGTTTACCTTTGTCCAGACTATAATGTTTTAAAATAGGTAGATTTAAAACTGTGATAAGATATATACATTTTGTTGGAATTTTCTTTGTGTATGACGTGTCTGTGGGTGGGTCTCGGCAAACTGACTTTTTAGGTTATATATTATCCGAGCACCATAAATTCTATAGGTTTTAAAGAGGCTGTGTTATGTGCTCAAATGGTTTAAAATAGGTTTTAAGATGCCTACAAGTTTTAAAAAATATATGACAAGAATAAATAGACATACTTAAAGAGCAATTGGTAATGTAATAGGCATTTAAAGACAAAACATGTTTGAAGTAGAATTATTGACAGCTCATAGGGTTTATACTAGGGATGGGACGGATGTGCTTTTGGCCGGATAACCGGATACAGTATATCCGGCCAGTGCAAAATCCGGTCCGGCCGGATAATCCGGCCGGATATTTTGCTTTTTCAAGCAGTCGCTTTATCTATGAGCAGACCGCGATATTTACAATTAAATTCAAGTCGCACCCGTATTGTCCTGTCCTGCCACTCATGCACATTGCTGCAAGTAATAAAACGTAATTTTTTCATGATCGTAGGTATAGTAAGGACCACATTTAATCCAGCGATACAAAAAAGCTCGCAAAAAAACCTAAAAGATACGGACCGCTTCTTATTAGTATGCCACCGGACAAAAGTGAATTCGCGAAGAGTTCGGTCTTAGGTCAGTAATATATTTTCTTGCACTCTGAGTGGGCCCCTGTCGAGAGCAAGATCACACTATGCCTACGATTAGTCGGCGATTGACGATTGAGTAATTATTAGTTTACAGGCTGTTGTAGTGTGGTGCAGTTGGACTCAAAAAAATTAAATCAGAAAAGATGCCTCCTTCATTAACATTTAAATCCAAAGTTTGGTTATATTTTACAATTTGTACTAATAATAATAAAGCGGCAAAGTGCAATCTGTGTAATAAAATATTATCGCGAGGTGGAGAAGGTAAGGCAGCTTCAACTTCGCCGCTAAAATTTCACTTAAAAAAAGTGCATCCAATTGAATACACAAAGCATTTTAACGGAGAACGTCAAGACCAAGGCGTAAATGAAAACGAAGAACTTGACGATAATTTGCAAATACAAAACCTTCCACGTCAACAAAGCAGCTTTCCATCACTACAGCAGTCGACAACATGCAAGTGTGGAATATTGAAAATCCTCGAGCTGTCAAATATCATTATTTAATTGGAGAAATGATAGCACTGGACAACAATCCTTATAGTGTGGTTGAAAAAAAAGGCTTTAAAAGATTACTTAACAATATTGCACCTAATTACAAAATACCAACTAGAAATTATTTCAGGGACAAAATCATTCCAAACATTTACAATCAAGTAAAGGTACAAATATTAAATAACTTAAGTCCTGCCCGAATGTAAGTTTAACTACAGATATTTGGACTTGCCAATATACGAATGAGAGTTACATTAATTTGACGGTTAATTTTATTGCCGATGATGAATGCGGTTCTCTAAAATTGCACCATGCTATGCTAAATTGTGAAAATTTTGAAGGCTCCCACACAGGTTTGAATATTTGTGACAAGCTTACCACCTTACTGAACGGATGGAATATTCCAAAGGAAAATGTTCATTTAGTTGTTAGAGACAACGGCACAAATATGGTAAAAGGCTGCGATGACGCAAATTTGCCCCATATTGGGTGCTTTATTCATACATTACAATTAGTAATTGAGGCAGCTTTAAAGTCTCAAAGAGCTGTGATTGACATGGTTGCTGTGAGTCGACGAATTGTTATGCATTTCAATCATTCCTCTTTGGCATGTTATAAGCTGAAATGTATCCAGAAGCAATTAAACGTGCAGGACCAGAAACTGATGCAAGACGTTCCAACTCGTTGGAATTCAACATTTTATATGTTGGAACGCTTACATGCCCAGAAAACAGCGGTTACTCTATATGCAGTTGAAAACAATTTGCAAAATTTGACTACAAATCAATGGAGCTTGTTAGAAAACTGTGTTATCTTGTTACGACCGTTTGAGGAAATCACCAGAGGTTGTAGTGCAAATCATTCTTACATATCTGAAGTTATTCCAGCCATAACAACCTTGAAGCGATATCTCAATGAGCATATATCTAATGGTTTAGGTACAATGAAATCTGAATTAATTGATGAAATTAATATTCGATTTGGCAATATTGAATCTGAAAAATATTATAAAATTTCTACAATTTTGGACCCAAGATACAAGTTAATTTTTTTTAATGATACAAATAAAAAGGTTGTACAAAATGAACTGATTGAATTGATATTATGTCAAAAACAAAATGTTGGGGAAATTAGAACAAATCATGAAAAGGGAGATTCAGGTGGCTTGAAACTATTAAGTGAAAGTGATGACGAAGATGATCAACCACTTGCAAAAGTTGCAAAACTTAACAAAATATCGATTTGGGACTGTTACAATAAAATTATCAAAAAGCCCAAAACAACCAAAACAAATGGAAATGTTTCTCTGTCAACAAATTCACCTTCTAAAGAAGTCGAGTCATATTTGGGTTTACCCGTTATTGATAGAAAGAGTGATCCAGTGCTATGGTGGAGTCAATATGGCGAGCAATTCCCCAGGCTTCAAAAGTTAATGAAAACCTATCTGTGTGCTCCAAGTGCTAGTGTATATAGTGAAAGATTATTTTCTGAAGCAGGTAATATATTTACTAGTGACCGTAATAGGCTGAACGCCGCAAATGGTGAAACTTTAATGTTTGTTCACCATAACTTACCATTAATTAATTATCGTTATTAGTATTAACATTAACCCCTTCTTGCCACTTACAGTTCAAATCGCGAAAATTGTGTTTTAGTTTCCATTATTTTATTACTATTTAGTATTTATACCATACTTACCTACTAGTCTGTTAGGACCAAAGAATTTGATTTTAAATTTTAATATTATTTATATTATTTATTATAAATTAAGAATTTATGTTGTTTTTTGATTTTTTGATCTCTTGTTTTCAGTGTTATTTAATATATTATATATCCATATTATCACATGTAGGCCTATTGAAGAATTTAAGACTTATTTTTTTAATATTTATTTATTTTGTTTGTAGTTTCTAGGTCATTGTTAATTTTATAAATATTTTGATATATAACTGACAATTAATAAATAAATAACAGTTATGTTTCATGCATTTTGGATAGTTTTTATTTGGCCGGATGTTGACCGGATATTTTTTCATATCCGGCCGGAGCCGAATATCCGGTTTGGAAGCCGGATAGGCCGGATGCAGTAGCAGGACCGGATATCCGTCCCATCCCTAGTTTATACATACAGCCGCCATTTTATTTCCAGCCGTCGAGGAATATAACGGTCAACCACATTGGGAACGTCCCAAATTGAACAAAAAAATGCAATTCATACAGGGTGTAACAAGTTTCATGTCATTAAAAAAACTGCTAATAGGGACCGACTAGACAAACAAAAAACCTATATGACTTTTTTCTCTAGGGGCACTTTGAAAAAAACTGACCTAGGTTAAAAATTTGAATGTTAAGGTAGGAAACATTTTAGAACCACGGTTTTTCAGGGTCAATGGATGTTATAGTTTCGAATATTAGAAATAATAAAAAAACTGTAATACCCGACTTGTATTCCCGCCGGAAGAAGTGCAGCACTTTCATGGGATTACTTGTACCGAACTTTTTATACCATTAATTATGAAAATGTAACTAATTCCTTCTCTTTCGGCACAACGCAAGCATAGCATGGCCGCAGGAGTTTTAATAGGATAAAAGTTATTGTAGCTTTTATTGTCGTTTATAAGAATTTATAAAATTTAAAAGTGGTTTATCAACATTTGTAACATTGTGTTAAAAGCTTAAAAAATTGGTAATTATTTTATGAAATTGGAAAACGAACAGTTAGACGTCCGAGATACCATAACAAAAAATAGTTGTGTATTTTAAGTTAGGAAATAAACTGATTTTTTTAACGAATTGAGCGCATAATTTTTCCCAAGCAGGGATCGAAAACTGAAAATCGAGTCTCTGGTCTTTGTGAAAATCAATATAAACAATAATAAACAGATCAAAACAAGACAGCGAATACTATTACTAATAATAATAATAATCATACCTTTAATGCCCAATAGGTAACACTCAATAACTGAACAATTCTTTTGAATTCTTCACAAAAATTGTTCGAAATGACCTCCATCTCCACGTATACACATAACGGCAAGTCGAACTAAGGACATACGCACCCCGTTCAATACATTTGGTAAATTAGGATCATATTTTATGGTTTCTGTGCACAATAAAATACGTTGTTGCAATTGTTCTAAAGTGTCAATTGGATCACGGTAAACCAGAGATTTAAAATGCCCCCAAAAATAAAAGTCCATCGGATTTAAGTCGGGCGATCTAGCAGGCCATCGTACTAGTCCGTCACGTCCAATCCATCGTCGAGGAACTTTCTGTTCAAAAAATTTCGAACAGCCTGAATAAAATGGACTGGCGCGCCATCGTGCAAATACCACATTCTTCTGCCCGTAGCCAAGGGTACATCTTGGCAATGTTTGTTGCAAAAAATTTAAGTATACATCACCATTTAACCTAGCGGGTAATTGTATAGGTCCGATTATTTCATTACCGCAAATTTCTGCCCACGAATTAACGCTGATCCGTCAAGTCAACAAATTGGTTGAGTGGAAGAGCAGAATTCTGTTTTCGAACAGAAATTTTGAACTCTGCCGTGTGATGAATATTCATATTATACCGTTGTTAACTAGCTAGTTGTCACTGTAATCGTTCATCAATAAAAGCATTATTATTATTATTATTATTAAATAAATCTTATCATAAGTGACACAAAATTAAAAAAAACAAAAGCAACAGACAAAACCAAGGAACGGGTAGGTCGCGTCGTGTGTACGTTGTTTACCAAGGAAGGACACAAACTGAAATTATTGCTTGAGAATATTACAAGGGAGAGTATAGCATGCGTAATAACATAATTTGGCCGCGAAGAAGCAAAAAACATGGCGGTGTCCTCTGTCGGTCGCTTTTAACTGCTTTGTCGGCATGCTTTTCGATGACCCCCGTCGCGGCCTAATTATCTCTTAGGCTCACCATACTTATTTGCACGAATGTCAGAGTCATGTGTAACAACAGGCGAGGCAATAAGGCCTACCCCAATATGCCAGCAGTTCTCAAACCATATTATTAAGTATTTTGGAAATTTTTGTTTATTTTTTCTCTTCAAAGCTATGAGCTTTAGACCCCATGTTATATCAGGTTTTCTTGTTTGACTCGTATCTTTTAAGTCACAACAAAAATTAATTATTCGCATTTTTTTAAATTGTGTTTTTAGGGAGCGCATGAATTTTTATGAAGTATCTAATGTATGTTTTACAGTAAACTTTGCTTCGTTGAAAATTTTAGGCCAGTATAAATAATCTCATCAATTCATTATAAGTAGTACATTTTTAACAGTTTTTCTGACCCACAGTGCATGTAGAGTAGATTTATTTGCATTTATTTTTACCTCATTAAATGCAAAAGGTCCGCTCAAAGCATTTGTGTGCGTCTTTTAATTTTTGATATAGTGCCTATCCTAAACCAAGTATGGTTTTATAATACTCGTCAGATGCTCTCTGCGTAAAGCTTTAGATAATTCATTAAAACTAGAAAGTTTTCATAGTGTTTTTAAAAAGAGTCACGTAGGCCCCTCTCTAGATGGGCTCCTGTACTCCCATAAAGGTTTTAAATCGATTTCATAGAGACCTTCCAAACTATTTACGTTTATAAGTAGTCTTGGAAATAAGTTACTAGGATAACTTATAGATTATGTTAAAACTAAAATTGTTACTTGGGTGAGGAACACCCTGTATATTTTATGTATTATTTTTCTATCTGTGTGAAGATAAAATAAGTCCATCCCTGGAATAACACCTCTGATCCAGGTCTATGTTATCCGTTACGTTGCAATGAGAAATACACATTTTCTGTCTTACAAGGCGTACAGGTAATGATTACACTATTTATTATTTACACGACATTAAAAATAGTCTCTGTCATACCGTAACATAAAATATCCAACAATGTAGAACAACAACTGGCTATAGAAATAGGTTTCATATTCTTACTTTAGTTCCATTTTATAAAAATAGTATTCAATTTAGTGTTTATTTTCACGTTCCTCTAATGGAACTTACTACGTATAAGGATAAAGCGAATAACAACCAAATATGAAAGAAATGAATTGAATGGCGTTTCTAAAGCATAGCACAGGTTATATATAAATATTTTATCGCCCTACTTTATATTCTTGAATACTCTCCCGCACAAAAAACTTCCACCAAATCGTGGTAAAATGTAGGAAAGATTGATTGCTGCACGCCGAATTCATACGTGTATTTCGGAAAAATTTGTCTTGTCGCAGATGTAGAGACGTTTATCTCTCACTCGAGTACATGTTTCTCTTCAACAAATCAGATAACAACATTGTTACGTTGTGTTTTGATCTTCACATAGGTGGCGCGTCTATGCAAATACATGCAATTAGTAATTCGGTGCGATGCATAAATCAAATGTGACAAGTGTTGACGAGCAATGGCGATGAATGTCATTAACTCGCAGCTCAGTTACATTATTTATTGTCTCACTAAAATTTATTATCTGACTAGAAAACGCTGCGCGTTTCCTAGGGGTTCGATTGCTTCCGCAGTCAATTTGTAGTTTCCAGTTTTCAGCTTTTCAGTTACCAGTTTTTCGGTCCATAAATGAGAAAATTTGTCCTTCAGCTCATGCCGCCATGTTGAATTTTTTTAAATTTCGATTTCAGATTCGTCATCAGCTACGTCGAAAACTCCACATACCTATTTTTAGCGGGATGAGACCATACATGACAAAATTCGTCCGCCTTTTTCAATTTTGCGATTTTGACGTCATGTTCATTATCAACGTCGTCGATAACCCTCGAGTACCGAATTTTGGCTCAATCGGACGACAAATAAGGAAACTTAATTTAAATCAATTTCCGGTAAAGTGTTCACACACCGTGTATATGATGAAATTATTGATTTTTCTTAAACGCTCCTAATAGAACCTATAAAATTAAGCTGACTGACTTAAAGTGTCAAATATTTAAAAACAAAAAAAAATCGGTAAAGGTATTTACACAAAACTTCCCTCTTTATTTGTGCGCGAATCACTATAAAATACTTCCACATCCAGAATTATTATCCCAGTCACTTTAAAGAACACATTTTGACTATATTTGCACTCTGGTATGTGAAAATTACTGGTTATAGAATTTGGGGGGGTTGAAAAAACCCTTCAACGGAATCATCTCAAAGTATAATCTAGTTCCAGATGTCGTTATAATTCATACGTGTACCAAATTTCAAATGAATATCTCGATTTTATTTTATCAACCCTTTTAATAATGAAGTAGGGGTGGTGGGGGTTGAAAAATATTATAAATAATCTGAGACCTTGGCTTCTAGTACCTACACAGAATTTCAAGTTTCTGTAGTCTTACCAGCTTGCTTTATTTATTTTCCCCTATTTACCCCTATTTAACCCCCAACCCTTCAACGGAAATATCTCAAAATATAATCTAGTTCCAGATGTCGTTATAATACATACGTGTAGAGAATTTCAAATGAATATCTCAATTTTATTTTATCAACCCTTTTCAAATTGGAGTAGGGGTGGTGGGGGTTGAAAAATATTATTAAAAAATCTGATGCTTTGGCTTCTAGTACATACACCGAATTTCAAGTTTCTGTACTCTTACCAACTTGTTTTACTTATATTCCTCTATTTACCCCAAATTAACCCCCAACCCTTCAACGTAATCATCCGAAAATATAATCTAATTCTAGACATCGTTATAATACATACGTGTACCAAATTTCAAATGAATATCTCAACTTTATTTTATCAACCCCTTTAATGGGGTAGGGGTGGTGGGGGGTTGAAAAATATTATAAAAAAATCTGAGGCCTTAACTTCTAGTACATACACCGAATTTCAAGTTTCTGTACTCTTACGAGCTTGCTTTACTTATTTCCCCCTATTTACCCCTATTTAACCCCCAACCCTTCACCGGATTTCCTCAAAAAACAATCCAGTTCCAGATCTCGTTATAATATATACGTGTACAAAATTTCAGGTCAATATCTTAAACCGTTCCGGAGAAAGCGTGCGGACAAAAAAAGTTACAGACAGACCGACAGACAGACCGACAGACAGAAAATTTTTTTTCGCTCAAATTTAAAATCTCGACGTTTCATGACATTCTAAACCTATTTCACGAATAAAAAATTTTGAAAATTTTTTTGCGATTACTATACTTCCAATCCACTACGTGGATGTGGAAGTAAAATTAATAATTACGAAATGACATTGAAAATAATAATCGGAATATAGTTGTCATTATTATTACAAAGAAGGCCTGGTAAGTTTTCGTCAAAAAAATATGCAGAGTACTCATCCAACGGCAAAAGTTCAATACTAAATAACAGGTGCCAAATATGGAAGGCTTGCGGAAATACCTTTACAAATGTTCACCATGAATTATTTCTTGGGATGACCACCCTGTATATTTTTCAATAAAAGTATAATAGCATATGTTAAATATTACTGCCATCTGACATATTTTCAATTCCACATTTACGTAGAGTGGAAGTATAGTGGTGGTTAATAAATTTCATTTTTTTTTTTAATTTTTCAAAAATGATGGTTAAAAATTTTTAAAATCTTTTTTAGAATGTCATGAAATGTGGAAATATTAAATTTGAGCAAAGAAAAAAAAAATTCCATCTGTTTTAGTTTTTAGTGGTAAAAAATTTTTCAAAAATGTGTGGAAAAAATTTTCAAAATTTTTTTCTGAAATAGGTTTAAAATGTCATGAAACGTGAAAATTTTGAATTTGAGCAAAACAAAATTTCCATCTATTCCAGTGGCAAATTTTTTTTGCACATTGGTAAAAAAATGATGCAATTTTTTTCCCGAAATAGGTTTGGAAAAAATGAAACGTGGAAATTTTAAATTTGAGCAAAACATTTTTTTCATCTATTCTGTAGAAAGTATTGAAATAGATTCGATTTTTTCAAAATGTTTTTAAAATTTGTTTGAATAGGTTTAGAATGCCATGGAAACCTGGAAACTTTAAATTTGAAGAAGAAAAAAATCATTTTTTTTTAAATTTTTCAAAAATGGTTAAAAAAATTTCAAAATTTTTTTCTTATGAAATAGGTTTAGAATGTCATGAAACGTGTAAATATTAAATTTGAGCAAAAAAAATTTCCATCTATTTTAGTGGTAAATTTTTTTTTTCCAATATGATAAAAAAATGTTTGGAATGTCATGAAGCGTGGAAATTTAAAATTTGAGAAAAAAAAATATTTTCCATCTAATCTATAGTAAGTACTTAGTGATACATAGATAATTTTTTTAAAAAAATGTTTTAAATTTATCAGAAAATTTTTTAAATTTGTTTTAATACGTTTAGAATGCCATGGATACGTGAATATTTTAAATTTTAATAAAAAAAAAAATGTCATCTATTTTAGTGGTAAAAATTATTTAAAAAATGTCGGTAAAAAAAATTCCAAAATTTTTTTTTTTGAAATACGTTTAGAATGCCATGAAACGTGGAAATTTTAAATTTGAGCAAAGAAAAGAATTTTCATCTATTTTAGTGGTAAAAATTTTTTCAAAAAATTTTTTTTTCTGAAATAGGTTGAGCGTGTCATGAAACGTGGAAATATTAAATTTGAGCAAAAAAAATTTTTTTTCACTATTTGTTCCGTTTAGACGGTCCACCCTGTATATTTTAGAGTGAAAGTTTAACCATTTCTTCGCTGACAGTAGACGTCAACTACCTACCAAATTTGACTGCTCTCCGTCAAGTAGTTTTTTTAGTTAATGCACCAACAGACAGACAGACAGACTGACGGAATTGAAAAACCTATATTTTCGTAATCTACGTGATCTGAAACGTCAGAATCCGAAAATATCTGGGAGGGTGATTTTTTTCTCGAATACAATACTTCCCTTCGGTGTGCGAGGGAAGTAATACACTCCCTATCAGAACTAACAGTGTAAATATCACATTAAAATAAAATGACTTAAACTTTTCAAATATAAAATAAATAATTAAAATTGATGTAAATATGTAAATTCTGGTAAATTTATTTTCAATAATATGCACATGTGTTCATGTGTAATTATTTCATGACACACATATTTACAATAGTGTGGAAAAATAAGGAAGGAGTGATAATGCTGAATCATATATTCAGCGGAAGGAATCGTAAATGTGGAAGAACTGTAAATAGAACCGTGAAGTAAATAGGTGGATCCTTATTCTGTTAATATCATAGTCAACTTGCAGCACACACTGATTTTTCTTCGTATTTCTATAAACGAAGTTCCTTGTCATTATTGCTTTAACATTACTATGGTCACATGTAATTCTATACACACATGGGGAAACCGTTAGAAATATCAAATTAATTTCGTATATAATTTTCTTTTGTTTCGTATTTCATTAAGTATATGTCCTATTTGAAAAAACTTTCCGGGACTTTTTCCTTATTTTAATTATTATGTACTTTCTTTTACCTCTTCTTAAATTTCATGTCTCTCCTGTCCAAAACTAAAAATATTCCATCACCCCGATTCTCTCTTCACTTCCTTCTAAAATTTATATTTAAAATATCTAAACCTGACACCTTTAAATTAATGACAGAATTAAATAATGTCAACACTACATATAACCTATAAGACTAAACTGACTTGTAATGTAAAATATTTAATAACTTATAAAATTAAACTCTGACTTGTCTGTCGCAAAATGTAAATGCCACGTTAAAATAAACTTAGGTAAACTTTTCAAATATAAAATAACTAAAATTTATTATGTAATTTTGGTAAACTGTTCGCACACCGCGTATACCATGAAATTAATGTCTTTACAAATTCAGCTGCGATGTCATCACTGCCGGGATGGGCCTCCACTTTGACCGCTCGCGGCTCGCTCATTTCTGGAGCGGGACGAAAATAAAAAGAACGACTTTTAGATCCTTTAATTGTACACGATTTCGTTGGAGTCGTAATATACCGTTCTAGGAGCCACCGTATAGAAGTTATGAAGGTTTAAAGGGAAATATGTCCAATTTCCTGCATTACACCGCCGCATATTTCGGCCGATATCTCCGAAACGAAGAACCGCTGGAAAATGTCGATGGAACCGGACGATCGCTCACGAAATGAAGTCGTCCTGTGAGATTTTTTATTTTTGAGCTAACTCCAACGGTTTAGGAGATATAGGCGCAAAAATAAAACGGGCTCTTCGAAGGCGAGAAAGTTCGAAAACGTCTGATCTTAAAACGTTCATATTTTTCAAAACACACCTTCGGAGGAACCGTACGGCGTCGCGACGGAAAGAAGGGTTCTAGCTAATCCATATTGTAAATCACGCCGCAAATCGAAAATTCGGTGCCACTTTACTTAGATTATTATTGGCTTTACACAACTTGCTTTAAATCATGATTTAAATTTAAAAAATCAGTTGATTTAAATCACGATTTAAAACAAATTGATTTAAATAGTCGCAACCCTGTTTTTACTTCTCATTTCAAGAATATATTGCAATATGGCAAAATTAGTTTTAAAAAGTTAGATCTAATCTAAAAACCCCATTGAAATTCCCTAAAACATTCTCCTTTTTATAATAATGGAGATAGCAATACATGCATTCTCAGTTTGGAACACTCTGTATATAAAATTATTCTCATTCAAACTAAAATGTAATAAATTAGTTACTGCAAGTAAAGTTACTTCCACTCGTAGGGTCAAGGTTTATCCGGACTAAGCCAAATCGATGAAGAATAGAACACGAGCGGGATTACTGGGCCTAATCGCACTTTGATGGGATGTAGAAATGTCAGTTGTGGCTGTGATTGAGTATGTTAAAGATTCCATGAAAGCGAGGTCACAATATTGGCTAACTTTCTTGAACTTTCGATGATCAACGACAAAGTAATAAAATAATATGTTGGATCTTTGTTTAATTAACCAAAACAAAATCAACTGAGTGCAAAATTTAAAGAACTTTATTTAAACTCTATTAAAATTCAAAAATGAATTCAAAGTGATTAAACTTGGAACGAAGGAAGCTTACACCGGATTATAGCCAGCCTTCTGAATTTAATAGCTTACCAAAAATACATAAATAGAACATTTACTTGGAACTTCATATCGATATCTATCTGGCTGTGTAAAATTTCATATAAAAATAACAGAGAAATACCTACAGCGTGATTTCAAAATCCTTTATTTGATATATATCTGTTTAATAAATCACGTTGAGACGTACATACTTTGCATTTTTTCAACACTAAGATTATGTACTGCATATTTTGGATTCCAGATGTGTTGAATATTAATGTTATGGACAATTATTTTGGTATATCTAATTATAAAACCTATATTTAGGTAAGAACGTTATTTTACTACCAAATATGTTTTCTATCAAGGTTTTAACACATACGTAAATTAAATTTTTTTGTAAAATTCATTTCATTTAAAAATATTAGGGATAATAAAGATTCAAAGAACAGAGCCCAGGGGAACACCAAATTCTAGTTATTTTCGCGGATATCAGATCACGGTGTCAGATAGATAGTCTTTACTTTACCACAGTATGTACATATATGAACATTTGCAGCAAGGGAAGTAACCAGTGAATAACAGATTTTTAATATGCAGTAAATTTGTAAAATACAGACACCTTATGTATACATATGTGTACATAACATTTCGATAAAAAAGAAACAATACATTTTTAAAACACAACATTGACAAATAGAGACCTAAATAAGTATAAATACAAAAGAGATGAAATATCTTTCATAGAGACCAGACGTGAGCCGAGTCTCTCCCCTTTAAATCACATAAAGAACGGTGAGCGAATTATATAAAATTTACACGGTATTGTGACGAAAAAAATTCTGCTTCACACAATATAAGTTTGAACACAAGCAAAATTAATAATTAATAATAAAGTGTGGAGAATAGTGTCTGAATAAGTCACATCTTGAAATGCAATAGTGGCTAAAAGTGCATCGAAAGGCAAGGATCCAGTGAAGTCTTACCTACGGTGAAATGGATGGTACCTACTTAACAACATCTGGAGGGACGAAACCGAGTGTAAGTAGTGTGGGAATACTACAGAAGAAAGAAGGAAGCTACCGATATAAACACAAAGCGACCAAAAGATAAGTCTAGTCTAGTCTATTAATTATATGTGTTTATTAATTTTTACTTTATTACACAACAGAGAAAATTCTAAAAGTCCCATCTGCTGACAACAAACATGTCCAATGTCCAACCCGGCGTAAGCAGCCGGTCCGGCGGTATATAGAACGTCCGAGGTTTGGTTCCGGCACGCGGATTTGCCGTCCGTTGGGCGTCTTCGGCAGACGAGAAAGCTGCGTATTGGAACGAACCTCCAGACTGGATGCCAGGAATAGGCAGCAATGTCCACTTTATGCTGGCAAATCACTCAATCGATCAATACAAAAATATACAAATAGAAAAATATGTGGAGTATCAGAGCAGTCAGTAAATATGAGCATTCAAATATTCAAGTGAATATTGGCAACATAGGGTGTTCTAAGATTGAGGTAAATTAAATAAAAATTTATTTTTAGATAATTTGACGAAAAAATATTTTTTAATCTTGCAAAATTTAGCGATTTGAATTTTTTCAAAAAGGGGGCGGGGGAATAAAAAGTGACGAGAAAAATGCAGAAAGATTCTGGTAGATGTATTATTAAAATACAAGACTTTTTTCCTCTATGACTTTTCCTTAAAGCACATTCTGCCCAAATTTTTCCGGGAAAATAAAAAAAAAATATCCTTATCAGAATATGGAAAATCTCGTAAACCATGAAATTTAAATTTTGGTCTGTTGTAATTCTTTTGTAACGTACCTATTTTCCGAGTTTTCAACAGTTTTTCACGATCAAAAATGTTAATTTGATCGAAAGTTTTTGAAAAATCTGTAAACATGACCTTAACTATCAAGTCTCTCCCAAATGACTCACATAAGCCAAATTCCTAATTGCGCATCTACTTGTAAGAAACTTATGGCGGGTAAATCATATTTTGAATTTTATGCAAAAAAAATAACATAAAAAACAATTTACTGAACTTTTACTACATAAAATGGCATTTTGTTTATTGTTCTAAACATCGGACTTATCACCCTCTGCAATGAACTGTAATCGTTCTTCTATACGCCAGGAAAAGTTCCGGTTTGAAGAGATAAACTGAAATTAACTGATCAAGGAAAAGTGAATAACAGCACAATCTTTCAAAAGAAATGCGGGTATTCCATCAGGACCGGTAGTTAATTTCGGTTTAACCTTTTTAAGTGCTTTTAATACATCTATTTTATAAGTCCCTGGAATATAATAAAGTTGTGGTTTGTGTAAGCATCCTCCATATTAAAATTTGTTAACGTTATAAAAACAGATCGAAAGAATCATGCAAAGCAATTTGAAATTTGTGGAGAATCATTTAGTACTTTTATTTGGGATAATACATTTATAGCTCAGTTGTCAGAAATTGATAAAATCCGGTCACAAAATGTTCTATGGCTTTGTTGGTGTAGAATACGATAAGAAAAGTTTAGAGCTATAAAGTGCCGGCGATCCCTAAAAAAATTAAAAATATTGGTCGAAATTCGGTTTCTGGCCAATAACTCAAAAATAACAAAAAACTAATAACACTAGGCAATAGAGGGAGAAATTTCACATCAAAAACGTACATGAAGTTTTTTGTACGATCAAAAATGTAGGCTCCATATTTTTTTGTCTAACGCACGCAAATGGAACGTGGCGACACATAAGTACGGCGCGCGAAACGTGCGCGGCCCGGACGCGCTGCGCTAAACTTGTATTTTTGAGTTAATTAATGAAATAGAGCTCAACAAAGCTTAAATGAAAGAAGAAACATGTGGCTACTGGATTATCAAATTTTCAAATATAAAATGAATGTATGTAGGAATAGTAGTACGTATAATTAGTCTGAACATAAAGAGATTTCCGATGAAATCGGTAAAAGCTCTACCATTTCTACAATTTTTAAGATAAAACCAGACATTTTCACATAGTACTCTTGAAGTAATGTATAAAAAGATCCGATGGTTAGGAATGCTAAATACATATATTTTTAAAGTTATTAATGTTTAATTTATCACTATTTTCACGAATTTTGGAGCAGAGAAAAATCTTTTATTCTCGTAAAATAAAGAGCGTCAATTGAATTTTTAAGGTAAATCCCTTGAAGCATCTTAAAAAACCGCTGCCTAAGGAATCACTACTTCCACATCCAGATTCTTCATCCAAGTCACTTTAAAGGAAACATCTTGACTATATTTGCACTCTAGCATGTGGAAATGATTGGTCATATAATTTTTAATATTATTTGGGGAAGATGTCATAGAAAAGTTTGAGGAGGAGTTGGTTTCTACCATATACGTTAAAAATTAAATTTCTAGTTCACCCTACTTATTTTCTACTATACACAACTTACCACCTCCCACCCCTTCAATGGAGTCATCTCAATCAGATGTCACTACAATGCATACGTGTACTAATTTTCAAGTGAATATCTCAATTTGATGTTATCAATCCCATTAATAATGAAGCGGAGGTGGTGGAGTTTGAAAAATATTAGAAAGAAATCTGAGGCCTTGGTTTCTAGTATATACACAGAATCCCAAATTTCTGTACTCTTATCAGCTTGATTTACTTATTTTCCCCTAGTCACTCCTATTAACCCCAACCCTTCTACGGAATGATCCCAAAATATAATCTAGTTTCAGATCTCGTTATAATACATACGTCTAGCAAATTACAAGTGAATATCTCAATTTTATTTTATCAACCCCTTTAATAATGTAGTAAGGGTAGTGGAAGGGTTGAAGAATATTATTATAAAATCTGAGACCTTGGCTTTTAGTACATACACCGAATTTCATGTTTCTGTAGTCTTACCAGCTCGCTTTACTTATTTTCCCTATTTACCCCTATTTAACCCCCACTCCTTCAACGCAATCATGTCAAAATATAATCTAGTTTCAGATATAGTTATAATACATAAATGTCCCAAATTTCAAGTGAAAATTTAAATTCAATTTTATCAAATCTTAATAAGGGAGTGGGGGTGGTGGGGAGATGGAAAATACTAATAAAAAAACCTGAGACCTTCGCTTCTAGTATATACACCAAATCCCAAATTTCTGTACTTTTACCAGCTTGCTTTACTTATTTTCCCCTATATGCCCCTATTTAACCCCCAACCCTTCAACGGAATCATCTCAAAATATAATCTAGTTCAAGATGTCGTTATAATACATACGCGTACTAAATTTCATGTGAATATCTCAATCTTATTTGATCAACCCCTTGAATAATGGAGTAAGGGTGTGGGGTGATGAAATATATTATTAAAAAATCTGAGGTCTTGGCTTCTAGCACATACACCAAATTTCAAGTTTCTGTAGTCTAACCAGTTTGCTTTACTTATTTTCCCCTATTTACCCCTATTTAACCCCCAACCCTTCAACGGAATCATCTCAAAATATAATCTAGTTCCAGATGTCGTTATAATACATACGTGTACCAAATTTCATGTGAATATCTCAATTTTATTTTATCAACCCTTTTCATATTGGAGTAGGAGTGGTGGGGTTGAAAAATATTACAAAAAAATCTGGCGCTTTGGCTTCTAGTACATAAACCGAAATTCAAGTTTCTGTAGTCTTACCAGCTTGCTTTACTTATTTTACCCTATTTACCCCTATTTAACCCCCAACCCTTCAACGGAATCATCTCAAATTATAATCTAATTCCAGTTATCGTTATAATACATACGTGTACCAAATTTCAAATGAATATCTCAATTTTATTTTATCAACCCTTTTCATATTGGAGTAGGGGTGGTGGGGGTTGAAAAATATTATAAAAAAATCTGACGTACTGGCTTCTAGTACATACACCGAATTTCAAGTTTCTGTACTCTTACCAACTTGTTTTATTTATATTCCCCTATTTACCCCAAATTAACCCCCAACCCTTCAACGGAATCATCTCGAAATATAATCTAATTTCAGACGTCGTTATAATACATACGTGTACGAAGTTTCAAATGAAAATCTCAACTTTATTTTATCAACCCCATTAATGGGGTAGGGGTGGTGGGGGGTTGAAAAATATTATAAAAAAATCTGAGGCCTTAACTTCTAGTACATACACCGAATTTCAAGTTTCTGTACTCTTACAAGCTTGCTTTACTTATTTTCCCCTATTTACCCCTATTTAACCCCCAACCCTTCACCGGATATCCTCAAAAAACAATCCAGTTCCAGATCTCGTTATAATATATACGTGTACAAAATTTCAAGTCAATATCTTAAACCGTTTCGGAGAAAACGTGCAGACAAAAAAAAGTTACAGACAGACAGACAGACAGACCGACAGACAGAAATTTTTTTTTCGCTCAAATTTAAAATCTCGACGTTTCATGACATTCTAAACCTATTTCACGAATAAAAATTTTTGAAAATTTTTTTGCGATTACTATACTTCCAATCCACTACGTGGATGTGGAAGTAATACACATTTCAAGCTTTAAGAATCGCATCTACAGAAATCTAATAACGCGATTTTTTTTTTGAATCAGGCTTAGAATGCCATGAAACGTGGAAATTTTAAATTCGAAGAAAGAAAAAAATTTTTCATCTATTTTAGTAGGTAAAATTTTTTTTAATAATGTTGGTGAAAAAATTTTCAAATTTTTTTTTCTGAAATACGATTAGCGTGTCATGAAACGTGATAATTTTAAATTTGAGCAAAAAAAAATTTTTTTCAATATTTATTCCGTTTAGACGGTCCACCCTGTATATTTGCCAGTGAAAATTTTACCATTTCTTCGCTGTCAGTAGGGTCAACTGCCTACCAAACTTGACTGCTCTCCGTCAAGTAGTTTTTTAGTTAATGCACCAACAGACAAGACAGACAGACAGACTGACGGAATTGAAAAACCTATATTCTCGTAATCTACGTGATCTGAAACGTCAGAATTCGAAAAGATCTCGGAGGGAGATTTTTGCTCGAATACAATACTTCCCTTCGGTATGCGAGGGAAGTAAAAATCGTTTTCCACGCTAAAAGGCTGATTTGGGGGAAATTTCCTAAAAAAAATTAAATAATAATATCTCAAAAACGGTGATACTTTGAATAGAGGTCATTAGGGATAACTAACTTCTAAATGGCCTCACATATCCACCATTCCCATTTGGCACACCCTCTGCCGAACACCCTGTACATATTTTAACAAAATATCATTTTCTGCATTTAATATATTATGGGGACATGCTATGTAAAGAAAGAATAATGCGCCAATACTACATCCTGTATTGCTGTATCGTATATCAGAAATACTGGTTTTGCCAGATAATCTCCTTATTCCCCGAAGGTGTAATTCTCGTTCATGAAAAAACTTTTATCCGGAAGATATAGTAGGGCGAGTCGAAATCTAGTCAGCTATCAACAGTTTTATGTAGTCGATATCGGGATATAAAATATACGGCTTGAACTTGATGACCGGCCAGTGATTGAAACTGAAATATTTCACTGTTATCACCTTTTTATCATTCGGACGTCGTTTGACCGGCCGTCTTGCTAAATCAGAGAGATGCTACGAGGCGTCTGATTTATACGAAGCTTGCGTTTCAGGCAGGAGAAATCTTGTTCCTACCCTGTTATTCTCTGAATATTTGAATATCCATGTCTAAACTGGACCGGCGACAATAAAAGATTTCTGTAATGACAACTTACGACATTTATAAAAGTTACTTTGTCTTTACAAAATTACACCGCAAGAGTTAAATTCTACTACCTATAAAAGTTAAGTTGAAACTCTAACCGTTACATGACATACGAGTACGAGTTACTACATTTTTAATTGGTCTCTTCTTGAAAACAAATTAATTGCTTTTAGTATCTCTCCAAGACACAGTGACATTCAGGAAGTCAAACTAGATTAATTGCAGGTCTGATCCCCGGGTTTAAATACATTTTAATTCTAAACGCATAAAGGTTTCTGCTTATTCAACTTAAATCTCGCTCATTTCAAGAAAGTCCATACGAATTTCTCTAATTACTTTTCGACTACTTAACCTCAAAATATATTCAACAATGTAACGAATGGTAGAAAATGAAACTAACCAAGAAGCTTTAAATTTGGTGATCTCGCAGACGACGTATTCTATTAAATTAGATTAGATTCTCTATTTATTCCCTATGCGAATTACAAATATTGGATAGAATAGGCAAACAATAAATTACAAACACACAATAGTATTAGTAACACATAACACATCTAGAATAATGAAATAAGATATTTAATGTGAAAGCAACACATGGAACGCTGATAGACCATCTGTTATTTATTTATTTATTTATTTAACAATACACTACCCAACAGAGCATTCCAATTACAGGTAGGAAATAGTAAGTATTAACAAATATATAACGTATAAGAGTAGAGTACAAAGGAGACAAATAAAAACAAAGATAAAACAAAACAAAAAATTTTAAATTATGCAGTTAATCTTTTTATCGCAGCTACATTGCAGTGGAATATATCAAACTGATCTTGTAGATTATTATAATTCTCACACATTTTGTATAGCGGCGAAAATTTCTGGACGTTGGTTCGGGAGTCGACAAATAGAACAATGAGTTATGCCTAGAACCAGGTCTGGGAGTTCGAAAGTTTAAGATAGCGTTGCAATCAGTTATATTATGTATTATTTTAAAAAGAAAAATTTGCTGTGAAATAGTTCTACGAGCCTCCAGACTCGAGAGTGCGAATCTATTTAACAGTTCAGTCTGAGGAAAACCAATAGCAGGAGAGACACCATCTTCCTTATGAATCAAAGTCTTTAAAAAACACCTCTGAATTCTCTCTATGCTCTGTATATGTGTGTTATAATGGGGCGACCAAATAATTGACGAATATTCCAATTTGATTGATATAGTAGTTTCAGTGTGTTAAATCGCGAGAACATCGTATTATGAATCCCAGCGTTCTGAAACTTTCATTAGTGATGGTATTTATATGGCAATTAAATAATAGTTTGGTGTCAAATGTTACACCTAGGTCACGGAATGTTGGTGGACGTGTAAGAACGGAATCTTCTATACGGTAATTAAATTCTACATATTGGTGTTTATTAGTAAAATTAGAACATTACACTTTCTTATACTCAACTGTAATTTGTTTAAATCACACCATTCATTAATTTTATCAAGGGCACTTTGTAACAACACAGTCACTCACGTCATTTACTTTATTGTATAACTTTACTAGCTCCAAACGTTTTCGAGTTATAGGCGAAAAACCGCAAAAATGAGTCTCGCTTCGGAGCCGACACAGTGCAAAAACGTGCAATCTTAAAACGTCCAAATTTTTGGAAATACATATTTTGGAGCGCCGTACGGCGTCGCGGCGGAACGGGGAGAGGTTCTAGTTATCGCTAGCCGCAAACTGCGAGGTCGAAATCGAAAATTAGGCCCGGCAGGAGCTAACGAAAATGGTAAATTTTTGACGTTTATGAAATACCAAAACGCCTTCCCCTATTTTCTCTCGTCACCCTCGACTCCTCATTCCCAAAAATAAGAGGCGAGAGAGATAGGTGTTTCGTCCGTTAATAAAGAAAAAACCCGGAAAAATACCGGAACCGAGTATAGCCTATACACTACAGAATTCCGCCCCGATGCATCAGAGGCGGGAGCGGACCGGCGAAATTAAGCGCGTCTTAACATCTCGAACTTATAAGATCGCAAAGAGGAAGGGGCTCACACCAACTGGATTCTATTACTATATCATCTGCGTATAAAAGACAATTGACACCCAATTCTTCTGCAATGTCATTAATGAAAATGTTGAAGAATAATGGGCCCAAAACAGAGCCTTGAGGTACACCGGAGGTAGATACGAATTCCGCAGATCGTTGTCCACGGTATTCAACATGGTGATGTCTATTTTCAAGATATGATTTGAAAAATAACAACAAATTTCTTGAGAAGCCAAAGTTTTGAAATTTATAACATAAAATACTGTGATCTAGTCTGTCAAATGCTTTAGAAACGTCTGTGTAAATTACGTCAACCTCTGAGTTAGTATCGATAGCATTAGATATATATTGAGTTATACAAAAGAGATTAGTTGATATAGATCGTCCCTTGAAGAAACCGTGCTGGTGTTCGGTAATGCGATTTTTTGCATAAGAAAATGTTGGTTCATGTAACAGAATTTCGAACGCTTTTGAGAAATTGTTGATAATCGTTATAGGTCTGTAATTCTCAATATTATTTTTTTCGCCTTTTTTATATACAGGAATTATTTTAGAACATTTTAGTGCATCAGGAAATATATTAGATTTAATGGCTAAATTAAATCAAAATGTAAGAGGAGTTGTAAGTACTCTAGCACAATCATGTAGTATGAATAGTGCAATGCAGGTTTTCACGGCCGTTGTCCAAAGAAGTAGTTTCTTCCGGGTTTTGCCGCGGTCGTCGAACTTGACTTGACGTTTCGCTGATCATGCTGTCAGCTTCTTCAGAAGGGTTCCAAAGACTGTCTTCCAGTATTCCAACAACTTTAATACACTTGCTTCAGAAAATTAGTGAGTAAGTCAAGACTAATTCCATTGTTGCGAATGTCTGTCATTTTCATGACTATCTGCAATTTTGGATTTAATTGTAGATCGGTACCTTATTAAAATGATTTGTTGGCGCTTACTTTTTAAAAATACTTCTATATTATTACGAAGGATATCGTTAAGAAATGATTAATGGCGAAATAATTATAGTTTATGAATCATTATTTCTGATTTATAAAAGAAATAGCACAGTTCCATTAAAAAAAATTCCCCTACGGAAATGAAAATGAAATTCCGTTTTTTTTTAAACTAAAAATACTGGTACCTATCAGTAATTCAAACAACTATTTTCTGCTTTACAGATAAGTCTACAACCTTACTAATAATTTCCATAGCCTACTTAGTAATTTTCTTACATGGCATTCATCTAACGCGGCCATTTTGAAAAAATTAAAAAATTGTTCGCATCTCACTTATTTTTTGAAATTTTTTACACCTGAAAAAACTGTTGCACTTAGAAAGGTATGCTTAATGAGAAACCATAAAAAAAATATAGTAATTCCATTTAAGAAAAAAAAGTTGATGTCGCTTCCGGTTCAACCGGAAGTGATCTTTTCATTCCTGTTAGTCTAAAAGTAGCCTATTATTGTCTAATTTATTTGTACCAAAAACCAAATTTTTAAATACAAAAACAACCAAAATATTGGGGGCGTACATTGAATCATAAATATTTCTTAGAACTTTTTTCTACTCAACCGTATTTTTTGTTTCCGGGTATGAATTTTGGCTTTAACAATAGGCCGTGACAGGTTGATTGGGCTATATTATGTTGAACTAGGCTGACTCGCGTCTCTATATAATTTTCAGCCACAAACACGCGCACGCACGGTTATTTAAACAAAAACCGCCATGAAGAATGTTCCTTTTATTTTCGTATAAATAAGTAAGATTTATATTTTCTCAAACAAATGAACAAAACAATTTTTTTTTTCAAACAGATACATTTTTATTCAAATATAATATTCGTTCGACATCTTCGCTTAAAAGTCGCGTCCTTCATGTTACACGATCACGTCGTGACACAACACGACTAAAATCCTGTCACGTGCCCAGTGCTCATCTCTAGTATGTACGCTAGGATGCTAATTTAATGCATGGATGAATTAAGAATTGAGGAGTATTGGATGTGAATGTTTCACTTTCTGAAAGTATAATTTTCTATTTCTTGTTAAATTAAGCAAATACTATTCTAAGGAACTTATATTTGAATAGACAAGACGATCTTGCAAGAAAGTTTTATAGCCGTTTCAAAGTACGGGTAAATTAGTTCTAAATTTTATACGAGAACTTCTCTAAGTTATAATTAAAATTCTCCGCAATTTGTCATTAATGAATTTTTATCTATTTGCCGAGAAATTTTTATCTTGTTCTATCTTGATTAATTTCTGGTATTTGCGAAACTTTAATTAACCCCGGCTTTCGTCTACTTCCATCCAAACCATTATATTAGAAAATTGTGACTTGGCCGAAATGACATTTTAAAGTTTCACTGCTCGAGAGTTTACTTATTTACAAAGTACAATAAAACTTTATTTAATATCTGTTTTATTTATATTGTTAGGGATTTGGTGCATGCTTTTATTTTGTTTATGTCTGTTATATGAAAACTTACAGCAAATACATTTTGTTTCGAAACTTTTCCAATAATGAAACTTTAAATATTGCTTTGTTAATGAACAATTTCCATTCCTAGATACTTGTTTCAATTTTTCTGATAAACTAATATTTAATATTTAATGAAAATTGTGATAAACTAAATTAAATGTATTTATTGCCGCGTATGTCCACACAAAGTAAACACCCTGGGTTCCAAATAATTATAACAAGGAATAAACACTAACACTATTTATTCAATCACTTACTGGAACTTAACAATACTTTTATTAAACTAAAATACACTTTTACTGACTAAAATAATCTTTAACAATGTTTATTACTTGATATTTTCACTTTGTATTTACTTCGGATTTCTAACCTCTCACTTGTCATTCAAAAACTCTCCTTCTAGCCGTAAATCTCACCTTATATATTGATTGATTGATTGATTGATTTGCCAGCGTAAGGTGGGCATTGCTGCCAATTCCGGTGCAGGGAGATTTGTTCCACCACGCAGCCCGATCGCCCACCGATCATCCCACCGTGTGCCAGAACAAACCCCCAGTGCTTTTATATACCGCCGGACCAGCTGCATACGCTGGATTGGACATTGGACATGCTTGTTGTCAGCAGCGAGAGCCGCATGACGCATGGGGTAGGAGTATAGGATGGAGCGTGTAGGTGTTTGTGAGATGTTTCTTCTTGTTTTCCTTCTGTCTTCATGGGATGGAAAGTGTAGTCGTTTGTGAGATGCTTCTTCTTAGTTTCTGTCTGTGATCATCTTCTCTCCTATTCTACTTCTGAGTTTTCTGTTTCTTCTGTTTCTGAGTCTGGCCGTGTGTATATCCTTGATATTTCTTTATTGTATTCCATTTTTTGTTGTGCCAGCTTTTCCCAGTGTGTATAATCCTTTCCTAGCTTATTCATAATCCTCTCGATTGTTGTTATCCATGTGTAGCATGGCCTCCCTATTTTCAGTTTGTTGCTGTTCATTCGCAGCGCTTTCTTTAGTAGGTGTGTCGAGTCCCGTCTTTGGACGTGTCCCCAGTATTTCATTGCGTATGATTCTATTCTTTTGATTATTGTTCTTCCCTCTAGTAATGTTGACGTTTATTGTCGTTTTTGTGGTTTTCCTGTTTTTGCTAGCAGTTGGATAATGTCCCTTTCAGCTCTTCTCAGGCTTTTTCTGTTGGCCTTTGTCGTTGCTGCGTTTTTGACTCCATATATCATCGTAAGCATTATGATGGTCGTGTATATCTTTTTGGTTAGGCACCATGGTGGTTTGTTGTCCTCAATGAAGGGTAGTAGAGCTCTTGTGACTCTGTAGGCTGTTTTGATTCTTTCCCTTACTGTTTCCCTCCTTTTTAGTTGATTCGTTAGGTATGTTCCTAGGTATTTCATTCTATTCGTGGTTCTAAGGGTGTAGTCTCCTATTTTGTATTCTTCCCCACTTGTTGGACTTGTTTTTGTCAATGGGTCTCGGACCATTATAAGGCTCTTCTTGAAGTTTATTTTCATTCCAGAGGAATCCAGATGTGGTGTCATGTTTCTTAGAAATTTAACGATGTCTTGTTCTTCCTCGGTGATGATGAGTATATCGTCGGCGTATGCAAGTACGATGGGGGGCTTTATCGTTCCATCGTTTCCATTGAAATTCTGATTCTCCTTTATTGTGCTTTCTATCACTTGGTCCAGGACTGTGGTGAATAGTCGGGGCGATAGGGGACATCCTTGTTTGACTCCTATATTCTTCATTTTTGATTCTGTCGTCTGTCCAAACCATTGTATTGCAGTGTTTTCGTGTAGGCATGCTTTTATTATTCTGTTTATTAAGTAGTGCGGTACTCCCCTGTTGAGCAAAGTGTTGACTATAGCCTCATGCCTGATGGTATCAAATGCCTTTTGGAGGTCAATTGAGACTATATATAGTTTTGTTCCTTCTTTCCACTTTTCTTCCAGGATCCGTCTGGTGGTGTACATATGGTCGTCTGTTGATCTGCCCTTGATAAATGCCGTTTGATAATCTGGTAGTTCGCCGATGTATTTTTCCATTTCTCTGAGGAGGAATTGTGCGTAGTATTTGTACCCTACACTGCAGAGTGTTATTCTTCTGTAATCGTCCACGTTTTGTGGTGATTTGGTTTTAGGGAGCGGTATCTGTATGGTTGTGTTCCACTCCTCAGGCAGGGGTGTGGTTTCCGTCCACGCGTTGGTGATGATTTCTAGGGTTAGCTGTTTTATGTTGTCCGGTCCATAGTATACTAGTTCGTTATTTATTTTATCTATTCCCGGGGCCGTGTTTCTTTTAGCTCTGGCCATTATTTCTAGTAGTTCGTCTTTTGACGGTGGCTTTCCCAGTGGCCAGTGGTCCATTTCTTGTATTGGTTCTATTTGACTTCTCTCCGCGTTTCCTTCTTCAAGTTTCCTGACCCAATGCTGCAGTGGTATGTATTTTCTTGGCTGCGTATTGTTGTTTCTCCTGTATGTTTTAAGGTGTCTAAAAGTTTGGTTTAATCTCTGTCCTGCTGGAGTGGATTCTATGTTTTCGAAGAATTCCCTGCATTTTTTCTGTTCGTGCCTCCTCTCTGCGTCTCTTTTTTCTTTCCCCGCTTCTATTATCTTTTTGTCTATGTTCGGTGTATATTGTTTTCCTGTGGCCTTTATTTTCTTTAGTTTTTCGTAATTTCTTTTCATGTCTTTTCTTGTTGGGCTCATAGGGGATTTGTTCCTTTTCAACGTTTTCCTCGCCGCTATTTTCATTTTTAAACCCATTGTTGACCAATTTAGTTCTTTTCCTGTTAACTGTTTTTCTATCTCCTCCTGGTATTTCTTTTTTATTTCTTCGTTCTGTAGCAGTGAGATGTTCCATGTGTCATTTGATGTTTCGTTGTATCTTTTTTTTGCTTCTTGTTTCTTTATTACTAGTGTTCCATATAATATTTTGTGATCTGTTTTGACGTTTGTTGCTTGTTTTGCCTTAATGTTTTTGACCCTGTCCCTTATTTTTCTATCCACTAGGATATGGTCTATTTGAGAGTTGATGTTTCCTTTACTCCAGGTATTAAGGCAGGTTAGGTTCTTGCTCCATGTGTTTCTAACTGTTAGATCGAACAGATGTGCCAAGTTTTTTAGCGAGCTTCCATTATCGTTTGTCCATGTGTGAAGTAAGGTTTTTCCTATGATATTCTTGTCTTCATGTGTTTGGTCGTCCTTTCCTATATGCGCGTTGAAGTCTCCTAGTATTATTATGTTCATTTTTCTATTCCTATTTCTTCTAGTCTCTTGGGTGATCTGTCTGAATACTCGTCCTGCCCGTTTGTCGGAGGGCACATGTACTCCTAATATGCATATGTTTTCCTTTCCAATTTGTAAGTCTGCCATGGTTATGTTCGTTTACTTTTCTTGTCTTTATCTGGATAGGGGTGTTCCGTCTTATTGCCCATGCGACTCCTCTGCTGGTTTTTTCTTTGTCCCCTCCACTTAGATGCCATTTGTAGTTTTGAGTAACTGCAGTTCCGTCTATCATGTGTGTCTCTTGTATGCATGCAACGTGTATGCGTTCCATCATAAGCGCCTCATCGATTTTTTCTCTTTTCTCTCTCGTTATGCAGCCTCTGACATTCCATGTCGCCAGGATGATGTCATCGTGTTGTAATTCTTGACTGTTGGCTTCCTCTGTTCTTTGTGATATTTGGTACATGTTTATGTGCGTTGCTTCCTCTAATTCTGGGCGGGGTGTTATTGCCCCAGTTCGAGCGTATGTTTCTTCTGGTTGTTCTGCTTCATGTTTTTCTTGTGCAATAATCACGCTATCGTAGTGATTTCTTTCGTTTCCGTGCTTCCTATATACTATCTCTAGTGGTGTGTTCTCTCTTCCCTGTTGGTTAGTAGGATGGAAGATTATATGTTCTCCTTCTTCTTGATGTACTATTATTGTCCTGTTTTTCATATTTGCTGTTGCTGCAATTGTTTCCTGCCCCCCCCAAAAACATTATCTTCTCAGATCTCGAATGAACGCATTTATTTTTCCCGTATTAGAGTTGTATCTATTGTAACGGGGTGCTAGTTCATGGATGGATGCCTGCATGAATGGCATGAAATGGTCTAAGTGATTTTCGATATAATCAGCTACTTGTTTTCGTAGGGTTTTCGTCGCATTGGTATGTGCCTGTGATGTTATATTTTCTCCCTCCAGTTGGTGGCTTAATGCTCCATATAGACAGTTTCCGTCGCCGTCGATTTTTTGTACCAGTAATGGGCTTGTTCCATGATATTCTTTTTATATGGTTTTTATACTTTTTCGTATAGTACTCGATATTCTCATTATACACTTAAAATTTCGTATTATTAACTTTTTCCGTTCTCGAGATATAAGGAGTTGAAATTAGTAATAGTTGCAAAAACCGAGCGCTCATTTGTGACGTCACTATACGCAAGTGACGTAAGAAAAATGGCTTTCTGGGACCTTTCAACTTTCACCTGAAAAGTCGAAAAACATGGAATTTTTAAACGCTTGTAAGTAAATAAATACGTCGAGTGGAAGTTCGTTCTATGTGTCTACGGAAAGGAGAAGGTCGGCGATGAATTATAATCGTAAATTGCGGGGTCGAAATCGAAAATTCGTTCTGGCAGGAGCGAGAGAAAATTGTAATTTTTTGACATTTCACCAAATTGTAATCCCCTACTGTCAAGTAGTAAGCAAAACAAACAATACTTCGAAAACACTTATAATTATAACCAATAAGGAGCATCAAGTCTATTGAGATCGCCGAGTATTTGCGTATAGTGACGTAGCGCCTGGCCACGCCCCATTTTCGCGAGATCGAAATTTGTAATAGTTTTTAAGATACTAAACGTGCAAATAAGATTCTAATTTTTTGCAGATCCATTAATTTATACTTATACTTTCGATTTATGAAATAAAAAAAAAATGAAGAACAAGCCCATTGACGTGTTCTCGTTTCAACGTCCTGTATTAGTGTGTCCATCTTTTGCCCAGTTTTTCAAAACCGATATTAGCTTGCTGTAAGAGAGTGTTTTTATTATGTTATCTGTATCGCGGTAAAATAACTTTTTACAGCGAGTTGAGAATGAGAAAGTGGCCCGAGAGAAACCTCCGCACACCCTGTATATTGTTTTGGTTTTTGTAGTGCCTAATTCCAACTGTCGTTTTCCAATGGGAATAAAATAGGATATTATAAAAGTAAAGTAAAAATAATACTAAAAATACAAACATACAAACAGAAACAATAAATTACAAATTATGGATCAATCATTCAGTCATTCACTTATCTTTTTCTTGTAATTTGCTGGTGATGTCTGTTGGTTTCATTAACCTCCACTTCATGCGAATTGTTTATTTACACTTTCCAAGAAAGCATTGGGTCTCAGCCCCAACGTCCAACGTCTAGGTACAAACATTTATATCACTTGACACTGAATATTTATTACCCTGGTCTTGAGAGCCCTCGCTTCAAGTCTTTCTGGGATATATTTTAACACGCCGCACTTACTTGTTTATTTCTTATATTACAGAAAGGCCTGTACTAGAAATAATCAAATATTTATTTCGTATAAAGTTTGTTTTTTAAATAATTCACTTTACGACGTGCAGAATTTCTTGACCTATCGATGGTCTAAATTTCATATAAATTAGCGGTGTTTTAACCTATATTTATGAGCTATTTTTGAGAGCTTTTATTCGAAGCGTCTGTTCACTTTGAGAAACTCAACCGAACTCCCGTAAATCTCACCTTATATATCCAACAAAATATTTCCAGCAAAATCTAGCATAGACTAATAGCATTTTCGAACGTAATCTAGAATAATTTAAAAAATCTAGAGCCATCTGCCAGCTTCCAGAAAATGTACTGCTACTACTAGTGTCTCAGAGATGGCGTACATTACAAGCTTTGTTCGTTGCCTAACTATTCTTCTTACTTAATTTTGGCTATTTCTCATGAGCTTTTAGCTCCAGTTCCTAGAGGGCGCCAGTGCATAATATTATAATATGTTCAATACGCGAACTGTGAAATTTATTGTTTTCCAGAGACACATCATACGACTTGCCACTTGACTTATTGAGATAATAATCTTTAAAAAATGGAAGTTTCTAACTATATGAAATATGTTAAGCATTTACACAAAGAAGACAGTGAATAGCAGGGGGTCGAGAACAGATCCTTGGGAAACTTTTGAAATTTTAGATGATGTAATCTGTAAACTGAAATCCCTCTATCTATAAATGTCACATTGGAGTGCATATTTTTTGTCAAAAAGATATGGTTCTTTTCTTCGATATCAAACTAATTATTTCTCGTGAATTTCATGGGGTGTCTGTGCTTATTTAAGAACAGGTGTTGGCATTTAATAAACAGTTTCAATAAATCTGTAGATTTCTATTTAGCCATCCTGTATGTAATCGAGAATACACCTCAAATACATTAGCAGATTGTAATCGAAACCTTACAATGCAATAAAATTCCACACATACACTTCTCCCCTATAGGCGATGCTTTGAATACAAAGGATCTTTTTCAAACAAAGAGAGAAATAATAACTGAACTTTTATAATTTTTCAACTTTGATCCTTTTTAGCTTTGTACACAATCGCACACACGCATTGCTGTACTCGGGGATAATTGTTATTTGCATGTCGAACATTTTCAATATCTATTATTGAACATTTTGTCATGTATGTGTGATATTTATAAAGCTACTGAGGGCTAAGTTACGAGTGCGTGCTTTCAGGAGCGTTATTTATACAGTCAGGCCATAACTAACGGATACATTTATTACCTACGTAATTTACAATTTAATAAGTAAAATCCTAAAACGGGTCTATTCTAAAATGCATTTTTTGAGCATAATTTTATATCTTCCCTTCAACCCCCTTGGAGTGACAGCTACTACTTTAAAATTTTTAAATAGAACCAGAATGCGTGTTGTAGCATTTGAAAAAGCTACATGACTAATTTCAATTTATTTGCAGTAAATTGACTCTAATTAATTCAGTTATTGGAGTAGACAGGTATGCAACCACTTGTACTTTGAGATGCATAGCGTGTCGCATATCTGCAAAAATCTTAACATTTCGAAAGTAAACATGTTTTCTTTAAAATAATTTGAGTTAGTGATGTTAATGTATATTCTTGTAGTTGAGGTATTAGATAATTGTGAAATTCAGTCTTTTGATTATTAAGTTCTTTGGTGGTGCACTATGATTGGTTAGGGAAAATGTTCTCAGAGTGCGCAAGTTGGCAACACTGAGGACATTTTGGCAGATTTCCGGTGCTCTGGCTTGACAGAGACACGAGGTTTTGTATATTGTATTATGTAATTCCAGGAAGGAATTCGTTTGATTTTCGAAGTTCTGAGGCTATGTAATATTCTAAATTATGTGAGGTAAGCCTTTTAATTTTAGTTTTGTTTTATAAAAGTTTTTATTTGCTAATTATTACAGAGTGCTTGAATCAGGCTGTTTGGACAGGCTTATGTTTGGACAGGTTTATGCTTGGATAGGCACATATTTGAGTTAGGCCAGAGACAATTTGTGAGGATCAGGCAATTTTGCAGTTTATGTAAAAGCCCAGCTGCTTGGTGCCGTAATTTTGGTTTATATGGGGCCTAGTATTTAGAGTAGTAATAGGAGGAGGTCTATTACTCAGAAGTTTAGTTATTCATGGGTCTTGCTGAGGTTTAGAGAAGTTTTGGCTTGGAGAGTTGTTCGTAGTAGTCTCCAAGAGATTTAATGCAGGCAGTCTGGTGTCCAGCATGCATCTATGGTTGTAGTCAACGTCCGGAATGTGAAAGGTCACGCTGCAGTAGTCAAGGAGAATGCCTAGGCTCTAAACAGGTTTTTTTGTTTCGTTCTCTGTGTCCACACTTCTTACCCACGCCCCTATGCTCTCCTCCAAAAAAATTAGCTGCCGTCCGCACAGGTGAAACACTTTTTAATATTTAGGTATTAAAAATGTTACAGTGTGATAGCTCATTTGAAAGGGTTCTTAATTCTTTATCCAGCAATATAAGATTTTTTGAATTCTCGAATTTTTTTTATTGAAAAATATTACATTTTTAATGTTACTAAATAAACAAAAGAACATGAAACAGTTTAAATCAAATGTTCATACTGGGCGCCAGTTGCATCTTGACAATAATGGCGGCGTTGTTGAAATCATTACGCGTATTTAATAAATAAACCGTTTATAAAGTTTATTTGTTAGATCGCACAATGTTGCTCAAATTCGCATAATTATGGTCGAGGGAGCGCATAATTTTGTTCTTAACCATTGGCAACACTGGGTCTCAGTAGACTCAGCTTTTTAGTTGTATATTTATCTACTTATTTACTAATTGTGTTGATCGGCACCCTTCTAAAATTGTGGAGCGGATGTATCAAAGGCTTTTCGTTGGGGCGGTTTTTCGGGACGCGGTCGGTGTCATTCGATTCGGGAATTAATTCAACATTGTTTAGGATAAATTTGGAGACGTTCTTTTTAATGGCTTTTGAGTAATTAACGCACAAAAGCCGGTTATCTCTCTCGCCTCTAAAATTTAGGAACGGGGAGTCGAGGGATTGTAGATGAATATGAGCTGGCGAAATTTTACCATACGTCAAAAAATCACGATTTGCCTTCGCTCCGTCAGGGCGAATTTTCGATTTTGACCTCCCAATTTACGATGTCAATTCATCGCCGACCTTCTCCTTGTCATAGAGACATAGAGCGAGCTTCCAATCGTCGTATTTATTTAGTTACAAACGTTTGAAGCTTACATATTTTTCAACGTTTTAGGTTAAATTTGTAAGGTCCCAGAAAGCCACTTTTGCCTCGCTCACGACGGGCCGAATTTTCGAATTTTTCGATATAACTGGGTATCTTGAGAAAGCGCCATTCTTCCTTTTTCCATGGAGATATCGAGCGCATTTCCACTCCGAGTATTTATTTAGTTATGAATTTTTGAATTACTTACGGTTTCCAATTTTTACGAAAATACCCATTTTTATTTCGCACAGACCTAGCGGAAAACGATTTCCACTGTGACACTTACAATGTGGATAAATACCAATCTTTCTTTTTAAATAAAAACCAAAATCGATCCTCTACTACAAGAATGAACTTAAATATGAGCGTTTAAAGATTTGGTGTTTTTGAGTTTTTTTCTCACTCTTGCAGAGCCGAATTTCCGAATTTCCCTGTGCAATTTGGTATCAGGAGAAAGGGCCAATCTTATTCTTCCCATAGAGACCTAGAACGGACGTCCATTCCACGTATTTCCTTAGTTATGAATTTTTGAAAATTCGATGTTTTTCAATTTTTAACAAAAAAAGCCATCTTTCGTTCGCCCGAGCCACGCCGGATTTCCGGTTTTGCCCATTCTCGTTGGTATCAGAACAAAACGTCACTCTTCCTCTTTAATTAGACACCTATGGCCCTCGACTTGACATATTTACCTATTACTGAACGGCTGTTATTGGTCGCGGTATCTCGGTAGATCCCAGTTGCGTATAGTGACGTCACAAACGGTCGCGCTGTTTTTGCAACTATTATTAATTTCAACCCATTATATCTCGATAACAGAAAAAGTTAATACGAAATTCTAAGATAAGAATATCGAGTACTATATAAATAATATTGACGGTCCACACACTAGTAACTCACCCTGTATGAGATCCGATTTTAATCCGACTAAATACGATTCTGTTTCAATGGAGCGACCTCACCTTCTCCTTAGGGTCAGCAAGGAATGAAATAAACAATTAAGAATGCCCAAATGTAGCCCTTAAGTCCCGACCTATGACCTAAATCACAGACTCCCCTCAAACCTCCTTGCACGACACCCACCATTAGTTTTAAGCAGTTTAAGTTAACCCCAACTAATCCCTTCTGTAAAGCAAATCCTCCCATCGTGTTGGCAGAGTGTTTGAAACGGTTGGCAAGCAGCTTTACAAATTATAAGGTCTTAGTGTGTCCACTAATTTCACCTTGACTAACAATTAAGGAGACTTGAATTCAATAAACTTCCTAGTTTATCCTAATGAGACCGACGTGTAATAGAACAGAGGAATTCTGCAGAATGGACCTAATGAGATATGCGATTAATACTAGGGGAAAAGTCTGCTTGAGGGAAACGTAAAAATATGTAAGATATTCTGAATGAAGCTCACAGCCCAGATATGTCATATTTTGAGTTTTAGTTGTCTGTACATAAAACAGGTTGATGTCTCGAAATTTGACACTATAAAATATACAGGGTGTTCGGCAGAGGGTGTGCAAAACGGGAATTGTGGATAGGTGGCGCCATTTAGAAGTTAGTTAACCCTAATGATCTTTATCCAAAGTATAACCGTTTTTGGGATATTTTTTTTTTTTTATTTTCCTCAAATCAGCCTTTTAGCATGCATAACAATTTTTTTATGGTTGTAACAGTTCTATATAATTTTAATTATTTTCTGCAATGTATCTGTGTTCTAACAAAATCATATTGGACACTGATAATTAAAGAAATCAATTATTATGAGCTAACAGAGTTCCCAGAATTGGTAGAAAGGAACATATAGTACAACTTTCCCTTGCATTTCCAAAAAAACGAAAAGCTATCAAGATGTTCCAATGCCTTCAACAACTTCTCCCTTTAATGCCATTTTAACCGTATGCCATATGCAATAAAACCTTTTTAAATAACATGAGGAAATTGGTGATATGTTTACAAAGCAATATAGCTGTGTTGTGACCTAAAGCAATTGCATACAGTGGAAAGTTTTTAAATGGACAAAATCAACTCAACAAAAGAAAGAAAATGAAAGGAAATAAAATAAAACAGCAATCACAAGACATTGCAGAAAGACGATAAGCTATAAATTAATTTATTTTATTTTATCTGATTTAATTGATATTATTCTATTCTATCTTCCCATCTCATCTTTACCATCTTAATTTTTATCAGCTGGATTTATTGATTCAAAACATAATATTTTACTATTAATTTGGAAGGTGGAAATTGAAATCGATCGTCTCAAAGAAACGACATACAGGGTGAGCAAACTATCCCTTCGGACCTCTTTTCTCATAACGCGCAAAAAAAATTGTTACCGCGAGATAGTGCCTTTCCCAGCAACTCCATTGTAAATGGATATTTACTTGTGGAACGGTTAATAAATAAAATCAAAATAGAAAAAAAATTAAAAAATGAAAGCTATCAGATTCAATAGAAACAAATGAAAATATATTACCAGAAAATACTAGTAATTATTCAAACTTTTACAAAATACTTATCACAAATAAGTTTAAAACATATATCTTTCTTATATCAATTATAACAAAGAATATGCCCATTATGAACAGTACAACTGTTATCATAATGTTATTTTTAATTTAAATTATCCTGCTCAATGAAACCCAAAGATAATCAAAACAAAAGCACTCACCGATATAGCAGTAACACAAAACTTTAGAACATCCACAGACACGTGTTTCGGCATCTATGCCTCTTCGGTGCGGCTTTTTCTAAAGTTCACAATCAACTGAAATATGTAAGCAAATACTCGTGTTATAACCATCAAAGGATTACCAGAACAGGATATTAAAAATTAAAATAAGATTATAGGAAATTCCCCGTAAAGGGATAATTATCAATATAATTATATGCAAATGCAACTTCCTGGAACTGTAAAAGCTCTATAACAATAGAAACAAATGAAAATATATTACCAGAAAATACTAGTAATTATTCAAACTTTTACAAAATACTTATCACAAATAAGTTTAAAACATATATCTTTCTTATATCAATTATAACAAAGAATATGCCCATTATGAACAGTACAACTGTTATCATAATGTTATTTTTAATTTAAATTATCCTGCTCAATGAAACCCAAAGATAATCAAAACAAAAGCACTCACCGATATAGCAGTAACACAAAACTTTAGAACATCCACAGGTGCGGAATTTCCTATAATCTTATTTTAATTTTTAATATCCTGTTCTGGTAATCCTTTGATGGTTATAACACGAGTATTTGCTTACATATTTCAGTTGATTGTGAACTTTAGAAAAAGCCGCACCGAAGAGGCATAGATGCCGAAACACGTGTCTGTGGATGTTCTAAAGTTTTGTGTTACTGCTATATCGGTGAGTGCTTTTGTTTTGATTATCTTTGGGTTTCATTGAGCAGGATAATTTAAATTAAAAATAACATTATGATAACAGTTGTACTGTTCATAATGGGCATATTCTTTGTTATAATTGATATAAGAAAGATATATGTTTTAAACTTATTTGTGATAAGTATTTTGTAAAAGTTTGAATAATTACTAGTATTTTCTGGTAATATATTTTCATTTGTTTCTATTGTTAGAGCTTTTACAGTTCCAGGAAGTTGCATTTGCATATAACTATCAGATTCAGAAACAGAACAAACAAAAAACTTAGAAGAAGAAAAATAAGGAAATGACGATAGATGGAAACTTAAAAGAAGCATGGAAACTTAAAAGAAGCATCTCACAAACACCTACACTTCCCATCCTATATTCCTACCACATGCGTCATGCGGCTCTCGCTGCTGACAACAAGCATGTCCAATGTCCAACCCGGCGTACGCAGCCGATCCGGCGGTATATAAAACATCAGAGATTTGGTTCCGGCACGCGGTTTGGCCGTCCGTTGTGCGTGTTCGACGGACGACCAAGCTGCGTGTTGGAACGAGCCTCCATGGATGGCAGCAATGCCCACCTTACGCTGGAAAATCAATCAATCAATCAATCAAAAATGTACAAAAAATGTTTTGTTTGTTTTTACTTTATTTTCCCCTAATGCAATTCCTTTTTTTTTTAAATAAGTTTAGAATGTTATGAAACGTGGACATTTTAAATTTGACCAAACATTTTTTTTTCCTTTATTCTAGTGGTAAAAAAATTCTTATTCTATAGTGGTAAAAACATTTTTTTTAAGTAGGTTTAGAATGTCATGAAACGCGAACATTTTAAATTTGAGCAAAAACAAATTTTTTCCGTCATCTATTTTGTATTTTGTATTGGACAAAAAATTTGCAAATCTTTTATTTTCAAAAGTTTTTGGAATGGGCTTAGAATGTCATGAAACGTAGAAATTTTAAATTTCAGTGAAAAAAAAAATCCATCATTTCTATAGTAGCGGTGAAAAAAAGTTCAATTTGAAAAAATATTTCGAATTTTTTAAAAAAATTTCAATTTTTTTAAATAGGTTAGAATGTGGAAGCGTGGAAATTTAAAATTTCAGCAAAAAAATTTTTTTTCATTTAAGTGGTAAAATTTTTTTCAAAAATGTTGGTAAAAGAATTTTAATTTTGATTTTTTTTTCAAATAGACTTAGAATGCCATGAAACGTGGACATTTTAAATTTGAGCAAAAAAAATTTTTTTTCCATCTATTCTAGTGGTAACAAAAAAATTCAAAAATGTTGGTAAAAAAAAATTTTCATTTTTTTTCTGAAATAGGTTTAGAATGTCATTAAACGTAGAAATTTTAAATTTGAGTAAACAATTATTTTCTTCATTATTTATTCCCTTTAGACGGTCCACCCTGTATATTTTCCAGTGAAAGTTTAACCACATCATCGCTGATATTAGCGTCAGCTAACCTACCAAATTTGACTGTTCTCCGTCAAGTAGTTTTTTTAGTTAATGCACCAACAGACAGACAGACTGACTGACGGAATTGAAAAACCTATGTTTTCGTAATTTACATGATCTGAAACTTAAAAATCCGAAAAAATCTCGGAGGATGATTTTTTCTCGAATACAATACTTCCCTTCGGTATGCGAGAGAAGTAAAAATGTTATACATGCTAAAATGTTGATTTGAGGAAAATTTTCAAAAAAAAGTAAAATAAATCTCAAAAACAGTGATATTTTGGATAGACGTCATTAGGGCTAACTAACTTCTAAATGGCTCCACCTATCCACCATTCCCGTTTGGCACACCCTCTGCCGAACACCCTGTATAATTCTATTGTATCCAAATAATTCATTGTAGCAATTGTTATTAATTGTGGCCAATAAACTGTAGTTATACTGTATTAAACTGAACACAATTAATTTTAACTACCTACTCTGAATTTAATAACAAAAATAAGAAACCCAAAAAATAATTCTTTCCTGTTATCATGACCAAATTTTCAACCAATTTTCCACATGAGGAAAAAAAACTGTCATTTAAATATATACGTATACCCTCTACCTATTCCATTTCATTAAAATGTGCATAGACTGACGTTTTTGTCCCTTGCAAATCTAACTAATAGATGGATTATACTTGCCGACTAGGCACGACGAAAAAAGGCCTGGAAAAGGGTCAAGAACGATATGCTACCATACTGAATCCAAATCAATCGCAGCACAAATCCACCAAACGAAGTAAGAACTAGGAGTTGACCTCTTTCTGCTCACTCACCTGAAATGAAACAAAAAAACAGTTAGATTTGCGGAGAATAACGAATAAAAGAAACTAAGAGGAGCCAAGTTTGTTAAAAATTTATATAATAGCTATAACTAAATATAACAATTTAATATTTTTCACGGATAAATAATAACGGGAAATTGACGAATACTAAAAATTATATCCAATAGAGAATTCGGAACATAAAATTGTTTGTATTATACAGTGTCCCGCTTTCCGAGGCCTACAGCTGAAAGAGATATTTGAATTCTGTTGAAGGTATTCACTAGACTATATAAATGACTTTAGTTTTGAGTAAAAATGATCTTTCACCAAATTAAGATATATATAGATGGCGCTGCAACGCAAAGAAATTTTTCGATTGCAGGAACTTTGAAAAGTGAGGCATGTGATGAAACATTGAATTTTAAGCAACTTTTATTATACGAACAATTTTCGAAAAATTACCGATTTTTGAACTTCAGTACAAATTCTTTAAGTAACAAATATGTCATAACCAGCGATCGGGAATTTTATCCCGGTGCCAGAGACGCACATAGATGTAATATTATATTGGTAACGTTTACTGAAACAATCCGAAAAACGACTAAGTGGTGAAATATTTATTAGTGCCAGGTATTTTTGGTAATAAATTTAACTTAAAAACGGCAATAGTTCTTACAGGAACATATAAAACATATCTAAGCAAACAAACAAAAAGACAATTTTGAATTAAACGCACACTTTCCTGTTCCGTTTATGTGTGGCGTGTTTTTTCTTGGGCATCTAAAACAAATGTTAATAGACAAGACATATTTCCTCACAAAAGCATATTCGTGCTAGTGGCTCTACTGATCGTGACAGTCAACGAAGTTTTAATTTAGATTTAATGGAAGATAAGATGTAACATAACTTGGTCAGAACTAGATAATTCTCTTTTTAGACAATTTTTGGAAAAGTGTATTAGTGGAAAATGTAACAATGTTCAGGTGCCGTACACGGAAGTTTCTCGCGAAGTCCTCTAACCATACGGGACCTTCAACATATGCCAACGGCATCAAAATGTACTGCAGTTGATTCAATAAACATCGCGTTCGATCTCCGGCAATATATTTTTCAATTACCTAGAGAAATTGCTTAGAGGGTTCTAACAAAATTCCAAAGAGTTCGAAAAACCAATCCCGGATTTGTAACGATGTCATCTATAATAGACCTTTTAAACGGTAAAGAAGTAGACTTTTCTACACCAGGTGTCAACAGAGCATCTTTAAGAGATTTCACATATTTTAGGTATGCCCCGATGACATTTGTTGGCGTTGAGCGGTTTTTTTCTCATTATAAATGGATTTTTAATGACAGGCGTTAACTTCAGAACATTTAGAACAAATATTAATAATATACTTTCATATTCGTTATGGATCGTGAAGAATTACATGTGTGCATATACTTCAAGGTAGTGAAAAATATATGTGTGTGTTTTAGTTCAATGTTACATCTCCCAATACCTCCTCTTCGAGTGAGTGTTTATAATAAACTGATCATATTAACTTTAGATATTCCCTAAAAAAACTACAAGGTAGAGTCAACCCTGACTTTTACGTCATCGAGATAAAATTTTCGATCTTTGGTGATAACTTTCTAAAAATTAGGCGAACTTAAATTACTTTTTATTAACTTTATTATTTATTATCAATTATTGGCATTTAACAAAATGCTCAAAATTATATTTTCTCAAATTTGTCATGAGAAGTTGAAATTTTAAATTTCTTTTAATTAAATTTGTTACAAAATCAATTCTAACAAATAATAGTCCAGGAAATACATAATTTTAGGTTGCAAAATTCATGGTAGTTCTGGACGTAGGCTTGTTTTATGTTTTTCGGGTCGCTGAATCAGAATTTTCAACTTCCCACCACAAATTCCCCCCAGAACCCCCCCAAATTTTATTAAAAAGAAAAAATATCGTTTTTTTGGGGACAATCGTTATTCTGTGCATATATGAAGGGGGAGGGGGGGGGCTAAAACAAAACATAAAGGGGGTGAAGGGAGAGCGAACGTAAACGACGTGGGTTGTTAAACCAAGTGCGTAACTCAGCGTATGGTACCCTGAGCCGCCAATGAGCATACTTCAAGGCACGCCAGCGCCTCTTACGTTAGTCCTACATCAAAATATTTTAGGATGGTTTTTGTTGCATATTTTGTCGACATTTCAAATTTGTATTTTATTCCTAAAACAAAAAAAAAAAGATTATTTTCCAAAAAATCGATATTTTTTTCTTTCTTCAAAATTTGGGGGGGTTGCGGGGGGAATTTTTGGTGGGAAGTTAAAAATTTGGATTCAGCGATCCAAAAAACATAAAGTAAGCCTATTTCCAGAACTACCATGAATTTTGCAAGCTAAGGTGCTCATATGGTCTCTATTGCCTGGATTATAATGAAGAATACATTTTTTTTCATTTGAGCGTGTTAAATGTTTTTAACAACTCCTATCTCAAACACCTTTGCACCAACTACGAAGTAATATTGTACAAAGGGGTTTCAAAAGATGTTGATTAAGAATATCTTACTTGTTTTTTCTTTAAAAAAATCGCTAAAACCTATTTTTTCAAAATATGTTTGTGAATAGTTTTCGCAGAATTAAAGTTAGCGAGGCAATGACTCGGGGGTTTAAAATGAGACACCCTGTATTTGACGTTTATATACAATAACTTGATGTAGTCATCCATCAATTAATGCCTGACCGTTGGATGATATAAATAAATAAGTAAATAAATAAACTTAAAAAATCAATACGTAAAAACAGAAGATGGATAAAAACTGGTTTCGTCATTGAATGCATATCGAAACAGCAATTGATGTGCCATCAATTTGTTGCAGCATTACTGCTTACATTGGAAACATTCAAGTGACATTCAATTTGGTCCACTCTGTACAAACAATAGCGCAAAATATGAGGTGCTTCCAAGGGCAGAACAAAATTTTAAAATGTAGTAAATTTCGTTACATAGAGGTATTTGTAATCAGAACGTCCGAAATAATTACAATCTAGATTAATTTACCTGTATCACGTGAATAATTAAAACAAACACTAAAGTAGACGAAATAATGCAGCAAGTAAATCATAGATTACAATCTACTACTTCACAATTAGCGCGATATATTACTCGTAATAATGGAAATGTAAAAACATGTAACACCGCCGACGAACTTTTAATGCAAATGATAGGGTTGACAAGAATCTGTGACAGTCATACAATAATTTATTTTCATCAAAAAATACAAAAAGTATAACTATATTAACAGTCCAAGCTCTCATAACACAAAGTACCTCATAACACACCAAAAATTAAACATATGAGAATGATAGGAAAACCTGTTAAAAAAATTTTAAGCTCGTCAGATTACATTTCATTTGTCATTATCTATTTAGAAATCAGCAGTACTAAACTGTTTAAAAGAGTTAGAAACATTTTAGCAGAAGGCGGTTTCTATAGTATTGATGAGTGATGATTGATTGTGATTTTATTACTTTGAATTAATTAATATTTGATTCTTTGTGTAGGTAATGTGTTTTTTTTAAATTGTTTTGTATATTGTTTTATTCTTAGTTGTACACACCATATTTTTATTTGTGAGTATCAGACCTACCTATATTCATTGAAGCTGTGTGGACAAAGGTTAATTATGATTATTTATTCTATTTGTATTCTGCTATTTGTGGGTTTTGACTTATCCTGTGTCATGTAATGTGATCAAATGGATTAATAAATATTATTATTATTATTATATTATGGACCACCCTGTACAGATAGCGCGATTTTTTTTCGTGAAGAGTAATATGTTTTAAAATACACATCTCGCATTGCCAAACACAGATTAGGTAATAACTTGAATATCGAAAACTGCTTTGACTACTAATTTCTTTATAACTATCACGTCTGATGATTTTTTTTTTCAATCTATAGTCCCCAGAGAATGGCTATTGGCTAATGAGAGGATCTAATTGTTTTTATATGAATGTAAATTGAATTCTGTCCACACAGTTTTCGCAAACGATTCACGACGGGCTGCGATGCGCGATAGAGTTTTTTGTTTATTATTCAGGGCCATCAATACTATCGACTCGTGATGATATCCAACTTTAATAAATTATTTCCATTTCATTATCTAATTCGCTTGTCCCGCAACCGTTATTAACAAAAAAGATCGATGAGGGAACTTCCTCAATGAATTTTAGGAATATTAAGAGCAATCTGCCGTTCAAATTTAAATTTATTCAGTGTTAGGGGTTGGTGACTGCTTTCTGCTATGTAATCTCTTTAAAGTTATAAAATTTGAAAACAAACCATTACAGCTTATTACCTCATAAAATATACATATTGGTTCGTATATCAACATTAATAAACTAGTAACCGTAAATTGCACTTCGAGGAAAACAAGTATGTTCGATTTAAACCAAATAAATTCAGTCGCCGAGCTAATTCAGCATATAGTCCTTTGACCCGTTTTCTAGCCTCCCGACTCACGTAATCCTGTTTTTGTGGAAATTATGATTGGCTAGTTTCTCAATTTAGGATTTACGTCCGGCGTTGTACGAACTTGTGCTAAGATCAAAATACTCTTAAATCATTTTCTTATTTTCTTTTAGTTGCAATTTTGATTTGAATAAGGCATATGAATAAATTTCTTATTAATAGTACTAATAAATGGCATCAATACGGTTCCATTTGAAAAAAACGTGTTTTGTTCCAAAAACCATTTTGATGCACTTTATTTGTTAATAAATCACATAATTTAGTATTTTTGACGAGATTTTGATTTTTCTAGCGTTACACGGGTCAATTAGAATAAATCATGGTACACTTAATTTCACTGTGTTTGGCATCATTGAATTCAGAATATTATGCAGAATAAAAAAATGCAATAATATATAGGGCGTTCCATTTGTACATGAGGATAACATCAAGGGAAAAAGGTTTCCCCACATGATCAGTCGAAAATGGAAACTACCTAAAAGACACAACAAAACAGAACAGCAATTAATGACACCTGAAACATCTCCCTACTACGAACGAAGAACTCAAAAGAAGAAATACTATAAAGAAATATTGTCACGTAGTACCTGAAATTTATTTTAAACACCAGGTACATCATTTCTTGTAACAGATTTGATTTATTATATTAGATTGTTTAACTCTGTTGAATGAAGCACGTGTTACATGTAACTAGACCGGAAATGCTGAATCGCGAAAAGAGTAACGATGCCGGTGAAGAGTAAAAAAGTCAGTTGGGTTTTGAGTTTTGGGAAGTAAGTTGTGGTAGGATGCCGCGTGGCCCAACTCCTTCCCTAGAGAGTGGCTCCCCAGGGGTGATTGAAATCGACAAAACTAAACACTCTCGTATGCCAAGTGAGTTAAAGTGGCTTTAGCCATCGGTATCGCCGGTATTTCTCCGGGCAAGGTAAACCAAATTCGTTTATGTTTAAGACTGAGTTACTACGGATGTTTGTTTGCTTCATTGATACTGTAGGAAGCAGTTGGTTTTGTGAAGATTCGACCTGAAACTTATTGATTTCAAAGCATGCTAGATTTATAGCCCAGCATTAACAACCACCTCAAATTAATTTCAAAGCAATGATAAAACCACATTTGCTTAATCTCTATAAAACTTGATGCTCCTAACTTGAACTTAACAGCTATAAAGTTTTATTGAAGGCTCGACAAATACCTTGATAAGTCAATCATTAGCCAATAAAGACTAAAATATAATTTAGTTTTATTAAATTAATCCAAAAAGCATTTAAATTGTAACTTGCGTGGCGATGTCAGTGGGTAATGGATGTTGTCTGCGTTCTCCCCCCCCCCCATCCGAACAGCTTTGGTATTGGATTTTGTAGTTGTATATGTGTGGTGTGTTATGTTATTTCTGCCTGTATGGACTGGCAGAAACAGGACTAAAACTTTGTATTCCCTTTCAACACAAATACATTAAATTATGCATACAAGTAGATGTATATAAGGTAATTAAAAAATGCACAATATAAATTTAAGACCGTATTTTATATTCCATCACCCAGTAACTCGGTACAAAGCCTTACAATAATATATTTCATTGTGGAATAATGAAAGATGAAAAAAAGTTACATGCCTCTTTTGCTAAACACAGAAAGTTGAAAACCATGTTTCGTTCAGATATTTATTTTAGTACAGGCAATGAAGGTAAAATTTTGTAAAAACCTCGCAAAAATAATAAAAGGATCATCTCCGGGATTTAAGTAGGTAATAACCTGTAGAATGGAATGATGCATTCTTTGCACTTCCAAGTTCCGGAAAATTTTTTAAAAACTTGGAAAAACTTTTTGATTTTCGCTTTATTGCTCTAGCGGCCAAAATAATGAAAATACAGAAAAAAGTTTTCAACAAAACTTGTAGCTCGTCTCTTTCTCTACAAAAAAGGTATTTACAAATTTTTGTCTTACTTAAGCCGTTTAGGAGATATATCCAGTCTTCCACTTACAGTTTTGAGTCGCTTCGATATGCGCGGAAAATGAGAATCCTCTGGGAGTTTCGTACGACCGGACACATCGATCGACAATTCTTACTATTCACAGCCGCCAAAAAAATGAAAAAAACATAAAATGTAGAGAAACATCTCAACTTTAATGTGGAACTAATCGCAAAATTTATGCAAATGTTTATCATAGAGAAAAAAGTGTTAGAAGATGGCTTAGTAAACTTCATACATATGATTTATTCATATCTTTAAGGTTTATGCATCCTGCCTATTTCTCCCGTAACAATGAGTGCTGTTTCACAGCATGGATTCGCTTCCACGCATTTTAATCTATAGTTCATGAAAATTGTATTGAAGAATGTTAAGAAACAAATAAGTTGTGTACTATATAATTGTGCATTTTCTGAACGTGTGTGAATAATGTAGACAAATTCAAAAAGTACTGCACGCTTTAAAAAAAACTCTAAATTCATTTGAAAGAATATGTTTTATTGTACTTATAATCCAAAAACCGCTGCCTAAGGAATCACTACTTCCACATCCAGATTATTCGTCCAAGTCACTTTAAAGGAAACATCTTGACTATATTTGCACTCTAGTATGTGGAAATTATTGGAATTTTAATAATATTTGGGGTAGATGTCATAGAAAAGTATGAGGAGTTGGTTTCTACCATATACGTTAAAAATGAAGTTTCTAGTTTACCGTACTTATTTTCCACTATTTACAACCTACCACCTCAATGGAGTCATCTCAATCAGATGTCACTACAATACATACGTGTACTAACTTTCAAGTGAATATCTCAATTTGATGTTATCAATCCCATTAATAATGAAGCGGAGGTGGTAGAGTTTGAAAAATATTAGAAAGAAATCTGAGGCCTTGGTTTCTAGTATATACACCGAATCCCAAATTTCTGTAGTCTTACCAGCTTGCTTTACTTATTTTCCCCTATTTGCCCATATTTAACCCCCAACCCTTCAACGGCATCATCTCAAATTATGATCTAGTTTCAGACGTCGTTATAATACATACGTGTACCAAATTTCAAATGAATATCTCAATTTTATTTTATCAACCCATTTCATATTGGAGTAGGGGTGGTTGGGTTGAAAAATATTATAAGAAAATCTGACGCTGTGGCTTCTAGTACATACACCGAATTTCAAGTTTCTGTAGTCTTACCAACGTTTTACTTATATTCCTCTATTTACCCCAAATTAACCCCCAACCCTTCAACGGAATCATCTCAAAATATAAACTAATTCCAGACGTCGTTATAATACATACGTGTACGAAATTTCAAATGAATATCTCAACTTTATTTTGTCAACCCCATTAATGGGGTAGGGGTGGTGGGGGGGTTGAAAAAGATTATAAAAAAATCTGAGGCCTTAACTTCTTGTACATACACCGAATTTCAAGTTTCTGTACTCATACCAGCTTGCTTTACTTATTTCCCCCTATTGACCCCTAAATAACCCCCAATCCTTCAACGGAATCATCTCAAAGTATAATCTAGTTCCAGATGTCGTTATAATTCATACGTGTACCAAATTTCAAATGAATATCTCGATTTTATTTTATCAACCCTTTTAATAATGAAGTAGGGGTGGTGGGGGTTGAAAAATATTATAAATAATCTGAGACCTTGGCTTCTAGTACATACACCGAATTTCAAGTTTCTGTAGTCTTACCAGCTTGCTTTATTTATTTTCCCCTATTTACCCCTATTTAACCCCCAACCCTTCAACGGAATTATCTCAAAATATAATCTAGTTCCAGATGTCGTTATAATACATACGTGTAGAAAATTTCAAATGAATATCTCAATTTTATTTTATCAACCCTTTTCAAATTGGAGTAGGGGTGGTGGGGGTTGAAAAATATTATTAAAAAAATCTGACGCTTTGGCTTCTAGTACATACATCGAATTTCAAGTTTCTGTACTCTTACCAACTTGTTTTACTTATATTCCTCTATTTACCCCAAATTAACCCTCAACCCTTCAACGGAATCATCCCAAAATATAATCTAATTCTAGACATCGTTATAATACATACGTGTACGAAATTTCAAATGAATATCTCAACTTTATTTTATCAACCCCTTTAATGGGGTAGGGGTTCCTGGGGGGTTGAAAAATATTATAAAAAAATCTGAGGCCTTGACTTCTAGTACATACACCGAATTTCAAGTTTCTGTACTCTTACAAGCTTGCTTTACTTATTTCCCCCTATTTACCCCTATTTAACCCCCAACCCTTCACCGGATTTCCTCAAGAAACAATCCAGTTCCAGATCTCATTATAATATATACGTGTACAAAATTTCAGGTCAATATCTTAAACCGTTCCGGAGAAAGCGTGCGGACAAAAAAAAGTTACAGACAGACAGACAGACAGAAAATTTTTTTTCGCTCAAATTTAAAATCTCGACATTTCATGACATTCTAAACCTATTTCACGAATAAAAATTTTTGAAAATTTTTTTGCGATTACTATACTTCCAATCCACTACGTGGATGTGGAAGTAAAATTAAGACTGTGCTATTATTATTAATTAAGAACTATAAAATTTGGAGGTGATTGATCGATGAGAAATATACCCCCTATTTTGATCGCAAGGCATATTTTTCCAACAAAAGTAATTGCAATAAAATGTTAATTGGAATAATATATCATTAAGGCGCGTCTCCATTATAGTCGGCTTTGAAGATCGGCATGGCCGATCGGCATTTGTTGGCAAGTGGGTACGTACAAGTCGGCATATGCCGGTCGGAAACTTCAAGAGAATCCAAGCCGAATATACCAGTGGGGCAATGCCGATCGGCAAAGCCGATCATAATGGAGACGCGCCTTTATATAAGAATATACAAGCAAAATGAACTATCATTCTCTCCTCCCGGCAAAGATAATAAAACTGTGGATCAACTGTACAAAGTTTACTAAGCCATCTTATAACACTTTTTCTCTATGATAAATTTTTTTATGAATTTTGTGATTAGTTTCACACTAAAGCTGAGACTTTTCTCTACATTTCATGTTATTTTCATTTTTTTAGGGGCTCTGAATAGTAAGAATTATCCTCGGAATTATCGATCGATGAGCCCGGTCGTATGAAACTTCCAGAGAATTCTCATTTTTTGGGCATTTCGAAGCGGCTTAAAACTTATAAGTGGAAAACTCGACTTATCTTTTAAACAGCTTGTTACAGTCTATTTTCGTATCTGCACATTTACAATTTGAATATCGGAATATGTTAATATAGTATAACTGGTTGCCTACCGTTCGTGCTCCATGTGAGCCACGCACAGTGATGTTAGCAGCGAGTTGCTGGCAACGCATTGCTAGCAACGCACTGTAACTGTACCTAATTAGGAAGCGAGTTTCGAACGTCTCGATTATAACCTTTTCAAGACCGTTATTATCAATTAAACCTATTGTTTTGTTAATGGAATTATGAAATACTGTATTATGTGTGGAATATAAACGTCATTAAGGGAGATTTATCAGATTTGTGGGTTATGTTGTATAGTGTTCATTCGGAACGTACCCATGGACAAAGTTTTAGTCATTCTCAGATTTTGACAGAGGTTTCCGTCTGGGCCATTTTTGGGGATTTTTTCCGTTTGCCGGCTCGAAGAGAAGTTGTGTCACTGAGCACGTGGATAGCATTTTGTTAATTTGCTCCTTTAATGGGATTTAGTGCTGTAGTGACAAATTAGCAGTGTTTTATTTTGATATTTGTATTATTTTCTGTTGGGAAATACTGCTACGGAATTTTCCGGATAAATCAACTTGCTGGAAGCACATGGCAAAGGAATTCTGAAAGCCCACTCAACATCTAAGGTATACCTCTGAAATCTCTTTAGAAAATAGATTTGTAATATTCGTTATTTCTTTATTGCAGGGCTTTTTGGGTTTTTTGGTTTTCTTGGTCTTTTGTACCTTTTGTTCTTTTGGCTTCATTTTATCTTGGACTTTTACTGGCATCGCATCATGTATGTTTGACCCCACATCTTACCTGTTGGATTTGTACATCTGTATGTGAATTTGGTTTTACTGAAACTTGGTTGGCAAGATATTTGGTAAATTGTGAATCCTGAGTGTACCGGTGAGACTCTCGTGCCTGGTTCCCTTGGAAGCTACGCTCCCCTGGTAGGCCTAGTGGTTACATTTTGAAACCTGCTGGAGGTAAGCGTCTTTGAATAACCTAACGAGGGACCTTATATCACATTCCACCTTCTACGTGAGGCGTAGAGTGCCCGTCAGCTTTCTTACGGTAGACATTAAATTAAATTATCAGTACATATTTTGCATATGACCAATTAACTTTTGTAGTTTTGAACACCACGCTTGAACCTATCGTCACTTACTCAATTCACATTATTTTGTTCATTTCATGTTATTTTCAGTAAGTATTTTAATGTTATCGTCTAAGCTAATATATTTTGGGGGGTCATATTTTGCCTATTAGTAGTTAAGGTTTTATTAGTTTTAAGTTATCATATGTTTTGTGTTAGGTTAAGTGTGGGCCACACATAAGTATATCGATTGTGTGTAATGTGATTTCTGGAAATTTGGCTGTAATCGTGCCTAAGTATAATTATTAAATCTGTTATAGTAAGAAGCGTATTTGTTTTCACCAGCGTACATTTAAAGCCCCAATTTGTTCGAATTCACTCCCCAGGTACTTGTCTAGTCGGCCGTGTGAGCCTCTTTCGCCACCAATTAAATGCAGAGAGGGGACTGCACGTAAAACATAAAAATTTTGTTCAGGGCACAGGGTGACCACCCTACCCTGCTGTATTGCTGATTTATCAGCCTCTAAAGTTAAATTTTTTTACATATTCCCCTTTTATCGGGGAGCCCTGCAACAAGCTTAAGTATGACAAAAATTTGTAAAGACCTTTTTTGTAGATAAAGTGAGGAGCTACAACTTTTGTTGGGAACTTTTTTCTCTATTTTCATTATTTTCGCCGCTAAAGCAAAAAACCCGAAAATCAAAAAGTTTTTCCAAATTTTTTTTGAATATTCCCGGAACTTGGAAGTGCAAAGAATGCATCATCTCATTCTCCAGTTTATTATCTACTTAAATCCCAGAGATGATCATTTTATTAATTTTTGTTACCCTAAATAGTTAATTTGCCTGTACTATTTCGTTGCTTAGTTTTATAATTATTGAATGAACGAACAAACGACATTTTGGTAGCAGGGTGTGTAATACATTTTTTGCTGAATAATCAGAGTATGTATAAACAATTTGTCCTCAAGCATTCGCTAACGGACATTTTCGAATATATTAGTTTTTCTATAATGCAATACCCTTTCAAGCCAGAGCCTGCTTAAAACCACATGAGCTAATTATCGTATCGATGTAAATTAGGTTTCACTTTTTGGCGAGCCCTGAATAATTAAAACTGCAAATACTTAAAACTTCCATATTTCAGACACTTTTTGTCATTCCACATTCACTTAATTATTATTTCTGATCATAAACCTTCCAGCTGCGCAAAATATGAAAGTTTATAACTTGATTACCCGCCTGGATATGCCTTCCAGTTTAAGTTAACGTATATATTATTATTCCATGTGCGTTCCTGCCCTCTTATCGAAAAGTCGATATACAGATAAAACGAGTCTGGCAAAGAAGTTTCCTAGATATATTCACTGACTAAAGGAACTTTTAATGGTTCTATTCGGATATGTATTAGGAAACTACTTAAACTATTGACCTGTATATGTTCCATCATCATATCCATATATTTTATATAGTTCAATTAATCCAGGGCATTTAGACGAAACAGCGGAAATACGATGAACCTCACTGATTTAAACGAAACCTTTTGCAATGTACGTACTCTAAAAGACAAATAAACAATTTTTCTTTAAACAATGGTTTTCTTTTGAAACTGAATTGCACTAAAAAGTAGAAAATAATTTTTACTCAGTGTTTAAATTACAAAATGATGATGAAAAAGAAAAATATTGGACGCCATAAAATATAATATCAATAAATAATAACTAAATATTTGTATTTTCTTGACCGTTGATATCAAATTAACTTGATGTATCCTGGGATTTTTCGGTCATCTTTAAATGAAAATTCTTATATTTTTTTACGTTTCGGTTTTATTAACCATCGTCAGGGGAAAAAAATTAAGTAATTTTTTGTTTACACTATATTAACATTTTACGTTTATTTCTGTTGAAAGTTTTAATGCAATAATGCAACAGAAATAAACGTAAAATGTTAATATAGTGTAAACAAAAAATTTCTTAATTTTTGTTTTCTCAGATGATGGTTAATAAAACCGAAACGTAAGAAAATATAAGAATTTTCATTTAAAGATGACCGAAAAATCCCAGGATACATCAAGTTAATAAATAACAACAGTATTGTGTGATAAAACGTTATGAACAGTATGTTGTAATATGACAGCAACAGCAATACTTTATGAGCGCCCAATGGTTTCCTTTTTCATCATCATTTTGTAATTTAATCACTGAATAAAAATTATTTTATACTTTTTAGTGCAATTCAGTTTTAAAAGAAAACCATTGTTTAAAATCATTTCGTTTAATGTTGTCAAACTCTTTCAATTGATACCCATATCAAGGGATTTGTAAAGACATAGAAAATCAGACATTTTGTGCCATACTGAATTTAGAATAATATCTCACAGTTTATTGTATTCTACTTGATACCCATGCCGAAGGGGTTGTAAAAAATAGGCGATCCGCCATTTTGTGCCGGCCGCCATATTGGATTTAGAATAATGTCACACAGCTTATTGTATTCTACTTTATATATCCTTTCATTTGATACCCATGTCGAGGGGGTTGTCAAGAAAAAGGTAATCTGCCATTTTGTGGTGGCCGCCATATTGGATCTACCATAATATTGAATATACTATTAGTCCTTTCAAATTAGGAAAAAATAAAGACATTTTTCCATGGCTATGAGACTTGTAAAAAAAAGTGAAGCATATGGATTGTCTAAACATGATTTTCAGTCTCTATATATATCTTTCGCGCCCTCTAGCGGCGAAACTATGCGGAATTCGGGCAAAATTGTATGCTCCACAACTATGCTCTCCTGACATTTTGCACCAAAACGCATAGTTTTTCCTCAAAATAGAGAGAAAGGCGAAAAAGCGCTAAAATTCATATATATGTATATATTTTTCGAAATATCACGTTTAGACAACCCAAATGTTTCACTTTTTACAGGTCTTACAGCTGTGGGAATTTTTTCATTAAACAGATTTTTTTTACTAATTGGAAGAAAGTATATATTGTATTTTCATCTGAACCAAAGTTGTGTGCAAACCATGATTGGATATAGGAAAATTCGATCACCAGATTTGAACATGCATACATACACACAATATTTCGAGCTAAAGAAATCCATTGAATGACCACCTTAAAAGTTTACACAGTAAGAAAATGTGCAATTTTTTTGCAATATGCACATTTTTTGAAACAACAAAAAATCTATATATTAGTTTTTAAAAACGGAACTGAAATAACGTCAACAATTCGAATAATGATAAAATTACGAAAAAATTCAGACGCTAATATTTTGATATAATTTCAAAATTCAAAATGGCTTGAAAATCATGCAATCATGCTCTGCAAGTCGCAACCCTTGATCAATTCACTTGGGTTGTCTTCAATCTCTGCACCTGACATAAGAGAATTATTATATAATTAATTTGGAAATTCACCTAAAGCGCTGCTACCAGGATAAGTCATGAAAACGCCTATTTGTGATAGACTAACAACCGAGACCGCGTACTTGAATATTGCAAACGATATCTGTATACGAATATAATTCACCAGAGATCTTATGCGCTTTCCTCGAACGGAAGTAGTCGATTGTTTACCTGGCTCACCATTACAAGCCCGCCTGATTTGGTTCATTCTTATAATTGCCGGAAGCATAGCCGTAGGTTCTAATTTATTTACTTTTATTGAATTATTTATGGAGTTGTTCATTATACTAATATTATTTATTATAAATAAATAACTTACATCATATCTATCGATGAATAAAAAGTAGCAAAACAATATTTACAAAATTTTTTCCAATTCTTTGGCTTTATTGTGTTATAAATGTTATACTACCATCTACGGCATTCAAATGGGGTATACGAGCTCTTACACTAGCGGAAATATTCGGTCTTATATCGAGAACAGGAAGCGTCAAATTTACGGGAACTTCTCTTTCTCAACCTGTCAAGCTGGACATGTACCTCCTTGCCTACCAAGTTACTGTATTACATTGAGTTCCCAGTGCTTACTGAGGAAACGTCACTTTGAAATGGGAGTAACCAGTTTCAGTTTTTTTACATGAAGCATTTTATAATTTTTTTTTCAAAAAATTTTATTTGCACACTTCTTTAAACTATTAAACTGGTAATTTTTACAGCATACTGCAAAAGATTTTGTTCAAATTCCAGAAGTTCTTTCAGTCCTCTCCTTTTTTATCCAAATGCACTGGACTAATGAGTGTGTTATAATAACTTTTAAAGGAATTGAGGCATATCTTTGTGTATAAAGAAATAGTCGACTATCCTTTTACGTTTAAGCTTCGGCGAGTTGTGCATTTGAAATATGACAGTGCAGAAAACGGAATGGTTTTAATATGATGTCTGGGGAAGGATTGATGTAGTCAGTTCAGATGAAACACAATCTCCGAGGTTAAAGCATAAATTCCAGCTTTAAACAAATATATAAGAAACGTTGCTCAGCGGTGAATTGGAATCCTCTAAACATAGGAAATGCTATTTTGATTTTCTTTGAATGTGAATATCTTTTTTAGATTTGAACTGGGGTGTAGAGACTTTCCAACACGTATGATAACAAGGTCGTTTAATGGAAAACGTTACACTGGTCGACAAAAATACTTAATTTTTTTGACTTTAAGGTGACTATTTCCTAGAAAGAGACACCCGATAGGGAAATATTAATTATTTTTGGCCATAACTTTTTTTTCTTAGTACGGATATTTTAAAAAACTGTAAGACTACCTAAGTAGAACCATGACAAGACTATTACTATGAATTTTCAACTCAATAATTCCAGTCGTTTCCAATAAACACAAAGCAAACTGTCATACGTGTGATTCTTCTTCTACCTCTCTTAATTTGGTGCATTACCCCCTGCTCCTCACTGACTTAAGCCACCTTGCTTGCTCTTAAGAATAGTAAGAAGAGTAACCAGAGTAAATAGCTATAGTAAAAATAACATACAGACAAATAAAGAATCTAATTTGGATAAACCGGGAGAAAACTGTGTTCAAATAATAAAATCTGGTTGAAAATAGCCGGTGCAATTAAAAGTAAATTCACAATTTTACAAGATCACCGTGTTGATATAACAAAGGACTTGGGAAACAGTAATACAAAGTAATCAAGAACAAGTTTACTTATTGCTAATTATTAAGTATCCAGACACAATGAGGGTCTCTCAATCGGCCCCTTCTCCTAAGATGACAATAAGGTTCTTTTTTAATGGAACTAAGTGACGTGGAAGCGGCAAGCTATTTCACACAAATGCCACAAACAGTGGAAGCAATAACAATTCATTTTGAGGAGAATATTGTTAATTATTCAATACAGTCGACGTTATACTCAGTTAAATAAAACAAAGACAAATAAATTCAAATAGAATTCAATGGCCGTAATGAATAATGAACAAAATGGAATAAATGAGAATTGTCAACTTAGTATTCCAACGTATTTCATATTGTCCAAACAGAAGAGATGAAAGAAATATGAGTAAAATATGTTTTATCTGACGGAGAGTGTATAAATGTACATTTTGATGGGAGATAAAAACTGGAGATTCGAATAATGAAAATATTATAAAACTGGAAAGAAGCTTGAATTATTATTTACTAATGACTGAATTGCTAAAAACGTAAGTGCATGACCACGTCGGCACACCGCACAGCGCACATCGTACAGTGAAATTAAATAGAACCATTATTATTATTGAATTACATAAAAAATTATATGGGATGTTACAATAAGTTGGCTTTTGAAATTAAAAAATATATCTAGTGTAAACAAGTTTCTATCAGAACAAAAAAAAATTCTGTTAAAACATGCATTCTATTCAATAGAGGAATATTTAGTGCATTGATATGTTTATCTTATTCTGGAAATGTATTTGACGTATCCTATATTAATGTATGATCTCTTGGATAAATAAGGCATTATTATAATTATTAATATTAATATTTTTTTTTTTATTACAATTTTTTTTTTTTTTTGACAAAAGCCAGTCGCCCTTCTCTCTGTCTCCGATGCCAGTGAGGGTAAGCTGGTAGTACCAGAGACCACTCTCTACGCCGTAGAGTCAGTGATCACTGGGTCCGCGATCCGTGTGCTTTGAGCAGGCGTAACGATCCAAGAATAACGGCCTTCTGCATGATACCGGCTAAAATTTCTGCCGAGTTTTGACACACCGTTATCTACTTCAATTCTGAAAGTAGTGTTTGTTTCACTCCACCGAGGGATCCTATAATAAGCACCACTAATTAACAGTGTCGTCTGGATAGAGTCTGTGGAGCTCGAAGAGAAGGTCCCGATATTTAGTCCGTTTTTCCTCCTCTTTCAAAACAATGTTTGTCTCCGCTGGAGCAGAGAATTCAATGGAAAACATTGTCTTGACTTGGTGGTTGGTCAAGCTTATTTGCCTGTACTTGTCTGACGGTAGAGAAAGAGTAATTCCAATAAATTAGGCACGTCATGTCTATGAATATAGGTCGAGACTGTGTATGCCGTAAGCCATTATGAACCCTTCGGTCTCAGACCTCAGCCCAGCTGACCTTAGGAAAGCCAAGTTCAGCTTTTCCGATAAGCCCCTGTCTTCAACGTTCTTATAGAAGACAGCATGTAAGGACTTATCCTTGTGCGGCTGCGGAAGTTTGTGTCGCTCTGCTGCTTTTATGTGGGCTTTTAACTGGGCGAGTTCCAGCTCGGTAACAGAGCTTGGGCTTACCCGCCCAGTGTCGAAGTCGAGACCAAGCTCATCGACTGCTCTCTGTGCTGCCTTCAATAGAAATGCTCCTACCCCTGCATTTTCATGGTCGCGAACCATGCAGAGAGCATCCGAACCCCTGATAAAGTACGTGTACGACTCTCCGGCATCTACATGGTGCAAGATGATTTCGACTACAAGCTCTGCATCCTCTCCGTAGTTCGCTCTCCTGATTTTTTTCGCCAAAGTGCATAATTTGGCTGAAAATTTAAAAGAGGCCCAAAAGTCTCTTTAGATATATTTTTCGCGCCGTCTAGCGGCGAAACTATGCAGAACTCGGACAAAACGTAGAAAAAAACATTGTTGAAAATTTTATGCTCTACAACTTTGCTCTCCTGACATTTTTCACTAAAATGCATAGTTTTTCCTTAAAATAGAGAAAAGGTGATAAAGCGCTAAAATTCATATGTATGTATGTAAGTAAATGTCTGTCAAAAACCATCCTTTTTTAGAACTGCGGCGGGTGAAAATCATGTTTAGACAACCCAAATGCTTCACTTTTTACAGGTCTCACACCCGTGGGAATTTTTCAATAAAACATCGATTTCTTGACCAATTTGAAACGTCTATAATAACAGTACACACATTTGCACAACAGTGCAAAAATTGTAAGTACGGCTCTGTGGGAACTAACAAGGTAGTGATTTATGGTCGGTTTTTAAGGCTTGCTTTATTTGCATTAAATATTTGTAGACAATTATACAACATATATTTCATTCATCAAACTCAATTCTTTGATTTTTTTAAAATTATGTATAACCTTTGTAAAAATTTCAGTTGTTATTTTGGGGGTGAGATAAATTAGCCTTGGTTAGACACTTACCTTCCAAATATGAGCCAAATCCAGGCAGGGCCAGCAAAACGATGCTTGTCGGGCCACGGCCTTTCGATAAGTATTCGTGAGTAACCTTCTATCACCCCTAAAACTATGTCATGAAATAACCTGTCAACCACACATAATTTTCACAATCAAAACATTCATAATTAAGTTTCTGCAATGCCTCCCGATTTACCAATATTACCGGAAACAACAATTTCATAGCGCGTATAAACTAGAATATCAACCACAGAACCCATTTTCCGGAAAACCGTTGGCTCTTATTTATACACACGAGCAGAGAAAACATGAAGCGTAATAATTCCCTGTAAACAATTTTTGTCAGCTCACTTATTCCTCTGATAGGTGTTATATTTTTATTGCTTTATTGAAAACTGAAACAAGCAAGCCGGCTCGAGTTTTTGTTGATAGAGCTGTCACCTGCAGAATTTCTGAAGGACTAAATAAAGGGTAAAAGAAACTAAGTCTCTTTGGAACTTTTGCAGAGAATAAATTAAACATTTAGAATGTCTGCTACAGAGCACAAAAGTTTTGGAACGTTTATGGGAATTTTCTTATTTCACTGTCAAATTTATTCGAATTTGTATTATTAACTTCTTGATGTTTATCAAGTAGAACGCGTGACTTGAAAGAAAAACAGGGTAGGTCGTAGAGTTAGCAATATTACTACATAAATATTAAATTGGGTTATATAGAAGCAGATATATAAAATTTTATTGACATGGGATATCATGAATTTTAATATTGATTTTTCCCTACAATAAAACAAATTCAAATAATTTTCAAAGTTAGGTTTAATTTCTTTCCCACACAAATCAAAATACTTCAGTGGAATTTGCGCTGAAACCGTTAAAATAGCTATTTATGATACGAGTGTGTAAAATGAATGTTTAAGACACGCGTATGAAAGTTATGTGTACCTCATACAAGAGCTTTAAACGCATTTTCACACGAGTATTATACAAGATTTTTTCCATACGAACGTACAAATATTAAAAAAAAATTATTGAAAAATATTAAATATCTTGACGTTCAAAATGTCAAAATATTTTGAAGTTGCATCTTGACGTTTCTTTGAATAATACAATTCCATCAAATGTCACAGTACGATATTTTGAATTCGTAATCACACCATCTAAAAATATACCGTACTACCGTTTCTAAGGTAATAAAAGTTTGTTTTTATTAATTATTGTTTACAAGCGACTCTCAAACCTCGCAAAGTTTAAACAATATTTATTTATTGTACTTTTAGTATTACTATTAAGCAACTATAAGTGATTTAGATACCGAGAACATAGTGACAATGTTGCGTCCGACGTAGAGGAGTCTGCAAGAGTGGCAATTGATGCACAATTACCTGCTAAGTCCAAATATCAATATGAGACGGCGTATATACGCTTTGAAAAATGAGAAGACAACGAGGCACCCCACGGAAACTCTATTGTTAGCATATTTACAGCAAAAATCAAAAACACAAAAGCCATTGTCGCTTTGGAGCCATTACTCAATGTTGAGGACGATGATATCCAAAAATAAAAATGTTGACATCCGTCACAAACTCCCCATGTTCGATTTTTCATTGGTTACAGAAATGGTATTTACTATTGGGTTGCTTTGTATTTTTGTACAAAGCAACCCATTGGGATTAACACCGTCAACCATCAGCAGCGCTTCCTCAATTTCAAGTGTTCTGACAGTTCGAGGTCTACCTTCCGAAGTACCTTTTTGGAAACTACCAGTTTCATAAAGACGGCGATGGTTAGTCGAAAAAAATCAGCTATCTGGCAAGGCACGATTAGGATATCTTTCCTCAAACATACTTCTGGCTTCTGTTGCATTACCCTCTGCAAGACCATATCGTAATGCATTGTCGCCATTTCCGTATTCGTGTAATTCATCATATTTACTGTGATATTCGGATAATAACAGCGAAAAACAAAATAAATTCAATGAACACTAAAAATCGAAGAAATAATGCCATGGTGATTGTAAAACGTCATTTATTTCAGGAATAACTAGATTTATGTGTTCAAAAATAATTAGTCAATGAATGAATGAAGCAATTTGAATTTAATTGTTAATCAAGAACTGTGCGTTTGACGAGAAAAACGCAAGAGACCGTTTTCATGTAGAAATGACCAGGCTAATCAGAAAAAATATCCACATGGAGAAGTGTCAGTGGCGTACTACTCTTTTGGTAAAGTATATCAGAGGATATGTTTGCAGGGACGCCACTGGTAGAGCGAGAAAATAACTAAAAATATGAGGCTCTATATCCTATTAACACATACCAAAATAATGTCACCCTGTAGCAAAAAATGTAAGCCGTTGCTTATAGACTTTTCTTCATCAAATGACTTAAGGTGGCCTAGAAAGAGACATCCGCTGGGGAAATATTTATTGTTTTTGGCCATAACTTTTTTACTTCCCTCGCATATCGAAGGGAAGTATTGTATTCGAGAAAAAATCACCCTCCGAGATTTTTTCGCATTTTGACGTTTCAGAACACGTAGATTACGAAAATATAGATTTTTCAATTCCATCAGTCTGTCGGTGCATTTACTAAAAAACTACTTGACGGAGAGCAGTCAAATTTGGTAGGTAGTTGACGCTACTGTCAGCGAAGAAATGGAAAATATACAGGGTAGACCGAATAAAGGGAATAAATAATGAAAAACATATTATTTTTGCTCAAATTTAAAATTTCCACGTTTCATGACACGCTTAACCTATTCCAGAAAAAAAAATTTGAAAAGTTTTTTCACCAACATTGAAAAATTTTTTACAAAGATGAATAAAATTTTTTTTGCTCAAATTTAAAATTTCTACGTTTCATGACACGCTTAACCTATTTCAGGAAAAAAAAAAATTGAAAATTTATTTCACCAATATTTTTGAAACATTTTTTACCAAGATGAAAAAAATTTTTCTTTCTTCAAATTTAAAATTTCCACGTTTCATGGCATTCTAAGCCTAATTCAAAAAAAAAAAAAATTGAAATTTTTTTTACCATTTTCGAAACAATTTTTACTACTAAAATAGATTAAAAAAAATTTTGTCTTTCTTCAAATTTAAAATTTCCACGTTTCATGGCATTCTAAGCCTGATTAAAAAAAAAATGATTTTTTTTTAAACATTTTTGAAAATTTTTTTACCACCAAAATAGATGGAAATTTTTTTATTTCTTCTTTAAAATTTCCACGTTTCATAGCGTTCTAAATTTATTTAGAAGAAAAATTAGAATTTTTTTTACTATTTTTAAAAAATTTTACCACTAAGATTTTTTTTTGTTCAGATTTAAACTATCCACGTTTCCATGGCATTCTAAAACTATTCAAACAAATTTAAAAATGTTTTGGAAAAATTAAAAAAAAAAAAATTGAAAACATTTTTAATCTACTTATCACTACTATAGAATTGACGAAAAATTTTTTTGGCTCACATTTAAAATTTCCACGTTTCATGACATTCCAAACCAATTGTGGAAAAAAAAATTTGCAACATTTTGTTACCAGTTTGGAAAAAAATTTAACACTAGAATTGATGGAAACTTTTTTTTCACTCAAATTTAAAAGTTTCACGTTTCATGACTTTCTAAACCTATTTCAAAAAAAAAATTTTTTTTTCACCAACATTTTTCAAAAAGTTTTTACCACTAAAATAGATCGAATTTTTTTTATTTACTCAAATTTAAAATGTTCACGTTTCATAGCATTCTAAACCTATTTAAAAAATATATATTATTTTTAAGTTTTAAACTTTTTTTATCACTACTATAGAATAGAGGGAAACTTTCCTTTTTGCTCAAATTTAAAATTTCTACGTTTGACATTTTAAACCTATTTCAGAAGAAACTCCATTACGTGAATGTTGGATTGAAAATGTGACAGATGGCAATAATATCTGGCATATGCACCTATTATACTTTTATTGAAAAATGTACAGGGTGGTCATCCCAAGAAATAATTCAGTCATGGTGGATAGTTGTAAAGATATTTGCGCAAGCCTGCCATATGTGGCACCTGCTATTTAGTATTAAACTTTTGCTGTTGGATGAGCAATCTGTATATTTTTTTGACCGAAACGTATCAAGCTTTCTTTGTAATAATAGCAATAACTATATTCCGATTATTATTCTCAATGTCATTTCGTAATTATTAATTTTTTAGAGTGACCGCCATGCACAAATAACGAGGGAAGTTCTGTGTAAATACCTTTACCGATTTTTTTCATTAGTAGGTATATCTTAAAAAACTATAAAATTACCTAAGTAGAACCATAACAAGACTATTAATATGAATTTTCACTCAATAATTTTAGTGGTTTGCAAAATAGCTAGATTTAAATTTAAAAATTATGTTAATCTTCCTATTTCGTACTTTTAAATCTAGCTTTGCAAACCACTAAAATTGAGTGAAAATTCATATTAATAGTCTTAAAATGGTTCTACTTAGGTACTCTTATAGTTTTTTTTAATATACGTACTAAGAAAAAAGTTATGGTAAAAAATAATAAATATTTCCCTATCGGATGTCTCTAGAGAACGGCCCTTAAGGAATCACACCCTGAAATATTAGCAGTCATTAATGAACACCCTATATGCGAAATTAAATGTAATTTTTATCTTTCGAACCATTTAAAGTGAAATAATAATCAGAAAATCTAGCAATAATGAAATTGGTCCTATATTGAACCCCAAATTACTTTTACAAACTGCCTCAAATAATAAGAATAACATCTTGGCATAAATTTGGAAGCACAGTAACTATCAATAAGTAAGGGAAAACATTCTTATTAAGTTATTAATAATATATCAATCTCGTTCACAAGTTAAAAATTAATTACTAAAATTTTCTGTCACAGCACAATAAAATAACCAAGAATTTATCACAACTAGGATTTTATATCCTTTCAAGTCTCCATTTTTGAAGATGCATCACCTCAACTCCTTCTTAACTTTGAGCAGTCGCAGTTAGAATATTTAGCGAGTGACAGACTGTTAGACAGCATTGTTCAGATTGTCGGGCAGAACTAGATATATGTACCCATAGAATGCCTTCGGGGTTCTTTTTCTATCCTAAATATGTCCTGTGCATAGTAAATGGCTAGAGCAGCGTTTAGAGCGACAAAGGCACAACGGCTATTTTAAAGTCACGAGAATTCAAACAAATAGAAAGCTTCGTCGGCGTGTGATATTTCTCATGGAATTGTATCCTGAGTGGAATTTGTTTACTTCTTCCAACCAATTTCAGTGAAACAAATCGTGTTAATATTTTAAAAATTAAATTTGTTGTTGGTTGCGCAATCTTATACTAAAATATAAAAAATACATGTATACAAAAAGCTTTACGTACAATTAACATTCTTCTTAAAATATGATATAAATAAATACGTATTTGTAGTATTAATTTATGATATGCTTTTTGTCTTTCCATAAATGCAACAAAAAGATACAAATTAACGAGCATCTTGAGCTCACAAACGTGTCAAAGAATTTAGGATTATATATTGATTCAGGACTAAAATTTATTGAGCATACTAATTATATTATTAAGAAATCTTTTGCTAACTTAAACTTAATTTATTTTGAGTAAAGATATTTTGACAAAAAAAAACTAAAACAAGTTTATGTGAAACTCTGGTCCTCTCTCATATAAACAATGCTTCAGTTGTGTATTCTCTTTTCTAACGCCAAGTTGATGCCCAGCGATTACCACGGTTACAAAATGGTTGTTTAGAGTAATTTGTGGTATAAGAAAGTACGCTCCGGTATCCGTGAGTTTGAAAGAAATTGGCTGGTTAGTAAGCCATATTAATTAACAACAGAAATATTCTCCATAGTTGCTCATTCTTTCACAACATAATATTTACTAAGTCACCTCCTTATTTGTACAATAAAATTCCATATAGAACAGACGTACATAACTTAAATATAAGACACAAATTAACTATCACCATCCCAAGACATAAATAATACTGCCGAATTTCGTTGCGGATTCTCATATCGTATGGCTTCTCTTTATAATGACATTCCTGAAGATCTCAAGGTACTACCATATACAAATTTAAAAGTGAATTATTATTTGTTTGCTTCATTGTACTGAAACATATTCTTTATAGGATTTTGCAAACAGCAGAAAAAAAAACAATAATTATTTTTAGAAAAGGGAAAAACAATGCTTTTTGAAGTTTCAAATAAAAACTGTACTTTTATACACTCTACATATGTTTCGGCCTGTTAGGCCTTTCTCGAGAGCATTACAGATGAATACTAAAGCTATGGGGGCGGTTGTTCTAAAAATAAATGCAATAATACCCAAACATGTGAAATTACGGGGATTTCAAGTAATAAAACTAAGGATCTACCTACTCGGAATATAATTCAATGGGCTATTCTTAAAACCTTGTCTATTATAGGAGTGTTTATGAAATTTAGTTGGTCATTGGTGGTACAAGTGTTGCTTTTAAGGGATATTTTTATTTCTAATTGTTCAAGGAGGTTTAAGCGTTTTCCTTTTCTTTCTGAATGGATTAAATTAATATTCTCTGTGTCGACAAAATGATTATTTTCAATGCAATGTGTTGACATTCCCGTGTTTTTGGTGTTGTTTAAAATAGATTGTTTATGTTCTTTTACCATATTAGCTATACTTCTACCACTCTGGCCAATATATACCGCGTTACAGTCCTTACATTTAATTTCATAATGTTTAATTCTTTATTAAACTCATCTTCGTCTAAGGGGAAATTTGTGAGTCTATGTATTAGGCTATGAAAGGGAGAGAGTTCAATTTGCCAAGATTGGTGTGAATTATAATGTATGACTGTGTCTGATGCAGTGGGTTTTCGATAAATACTAAATTTTAATTGATTACGATTCCACAAGTCCTCACGCCCTGTAGTCTAGATTGAGCGAAGGTCAACGACCGCAAGCGCCGGCGGTAAATCCTTTGATGTAAGGCGACAAAGGACGCCGCCTTTGAGATATGCCGACAAAAGTTCCCACGGTCCTCAAAATTTTCCCAGTCCCAAGTGATTCCCTACCTACCTAGTGTCTATTAGACTTCCCTACAAAAGAAGCTGTCACTACAAAGGGTCAGATATATCAGCATTAGCATCCCAATTGTCGACCATCCGATTAGATAAACAGAATACTATGTTCGCTTTAAAAATAAAATTAAATGATTTTTCTTATTAAGTAAAGTATAGAGGGCTATAATTAATATATAGACACCGCTTCCCACTATCTCGATCCTCATTCGTTAAATTATATATTAGCATACATTAATTCCACAAGTCCTCACGCACTGTTGTTTGGATTGAACGAAGGTCAACGCCCACAAGCACCGGCGGTAAATCCTTTGATGTAAGCCGACAAAGGACGCCGCCTTTGAGATATGCCGACAAAAGTTCCCACGGTCTTCAAAATTTTCCCAATCCCAATCTTGGCAAATTAAACTCTCTCCCATTCATAGCCTAATACATAGACTCACAAATTTCCCCTTAGACGAAGATGAGTTTAATAAAGAATTAAACATAATCAAACAGATTACAATAAATAATGGATATAAGGAGTCACTAATAGAGAACATGGTTAAAAACAAACAGCGAAAATTAAATACTTCAAAAGAAGTTTTTTACTGTAACCAACAAAACAACAAAGTACAATTTTATTAATTATATTCCTAGGTTTAGTGATAAAATAAGTAGAAAATTAAATAAGTTAGGCATCTCCATAATAAGTGTAAACGAAACAATTTTAGTTAACAATAAAGAAAAAATAAGTAGTCAACAAATCGGGGGTTTATAACATTAAATGTAAGGACTGTAACGCGGCATGTATTGGCCAGAGTGGCAGAAGTATAGCTAATAGGATAAAAGAACATAAACAATCTATTTTAAACAACACCAAAAATACAGGAATATCAACACATTGCATTGAAAATAATCATTTTATCGACACAGAGAATATTAATTTAATCCGTTCAGAAAGAAAAGGAAAACGCTTAAACCTTCTTGAACAATTAGAAATAAAAAAATCCCTTAAAAGCAACACTTGTACCACCAATGACCAACTAAATTTCATAAACACTCCTATAATAGACAAGGTTTTAAGAATAGCCCATTGAATTATATTCCGAGTAGGTAGATCCTTAGTTTTATTACTTGAAATCCCCGTAATTTCACATGTTTGGGTATTATTGCATTTATTTTTAGAACAACCGCCCCATAGCTTTAGTATTCATCTGTAAGGCTCTCGAGAAAGGCCTAACAAGCCGAAACATATGTAGAGTTTATAAAAATACAGTTTTTATTTGAAACATCAAAAAGCATTGTTTTTCCCTTTTCTAAAAATAATTATTCTAAAGATGTTTCACAAGGAACTTACCACATACTCAATCCAGTGTACGAAAAAATAACTATCTATGAGAACTAAGAGAAAAGCTATGTGTTTTTCTGCTGTTTGCAAAATCCTATAAAGAATATGTTTCAATACCATATACAAAATTTAAAACACAATAAAAAAAAATCTAAAAAATTCGTAGTAAAACTTCTAACGCTAGACTTGCTGCCTATTTTTAGTTAAAATACAATGTGGTATGTAAAGATTAATAATTTATGTGGCTATTTATTATTTTTTCTCTCCGGTTTGAGTGAAAGAATAGAGAATTTATTTTAAAGTCACAGAACTCTGCCCTTTATAATCAATTTGTTTTATTCTTTAGTATTGTAATACCTTTTTTCTGGATTATAATTAGAACGATTGTTATTATTATCATTATTACACTTTGGAAATAAAAATATCAGAACCTCTAAAGACATAGTAGCTTGCACGTATAGTAAGGCAAAAAGAAAACTAGAACATAGACATATTCACACATGAATATGTATACAAGTAGAAGTCGCACTTGCGTACAGCCCTGCGAAAAATTGTTTGACTCGTTTTAGGGACGTAGTAGAAATTGCCGAAATACGAGTTTATTTTTTAGGACAAATTGTCGAGAAACGGAGTACTATGACAAGTTTTCCTAGATCCCAAAACCGATTCAAACAATTTTCTAAGGGCTTTCAGGAAAACCTCTTTTCTAAAATCGTGAAAAAATTGTTTTAATCGATTAAGGATGTAGAAGAAATCGACGACACGTTTCGAAGTTATCATTTAAAGCAAATCTAATCATGAATTCAAGTCCCCGTAAGCGAATATATTATAAATAACAAAGTAACGTATAAAAAGAAAAGGTATTGCGGTCTGTGCAGTCTAAAAGAGAACAGCTTTGGGTCATTTCAGTCTACAAAGCGTACCGATGTGTATAAGAGCAATGAAGTTTCAAAGGTTCATGGAGAACGTGATTCCCTGACATGGTCATCAAAGTGGAAATGGGGTCAGATTATATTCCAGGGAACAAATGAAAAATAAAGGTTTACAACCAGCCTATATTCAGCGGAAAGGCAGTGGCGTGTGCGGGCGTAGTACGGCATCTTCAGGGATATTTGAGTTTGATTCAAATTCAGCTTGATGTGACAACTCGCTTCAAGTATATATACATTTTATAGTATAGTTTCTGTGCATTAGAAGGAACACATAACAAATAGAACTATTATTAGTAATACTGAATAGCCCTTCAGATTCGGTTAAAAATGAAAACAAAGGCCTAAACTAAATTTATTTACATATTTTTCATTCTAATGGTTTACCTTTTCATGAAATCTACCAGTCTGTTTCTTGGAAATGCTTAGCCTTTGAAACGTTTTTCGCCCTTATTCTAGAGCTCATCAGAAAGACATAAAGCCACTTACAAGAGCTTTCATGCAAAAAACCAAGGCGAAATTGAAAAATTTCGAAAAACAAGTTATGTAAATAAATTCAGTTTAGGTCTTTGTTCTCATTTTTAACTGGACCTTCATGATCATAATTATGTGGATACTAGTGTTACAATTAGAATTGTCAAATAATAAGAACTAGACAAATTCAGTTTAGGATTTTAATTGCCAGCATAACCAGAATTCAGGTCAGTGAAAGAATGCACAGATTGAAAATCAATAATTTTACAGTTTTTCTTTTCAGTTCTCAGAGATAGTTTTTCTTTTTGCAAAATCCTATAAAGAATATGTTTCATTACACTGCTATGGTTCTAAACTGGTATGAAAATGCAAGGAATTCTGAAATGTACTACAAAATAAATAAAGTATATTTCTTCTTGCTAATGTCAATGGGGCGGTTATAGTGATCCAGAACCCGGATTTTAATGGACCAGAACGTGTGCCTCTACTAAAATAGTCAGATTAGTAACTAATAACATGACACCGAAACAAACTAAACTAAGATGAAGGGAAGCATTAAAATCTTCTGATTTAATACCTCTCAAATATATGATATGAAACCTGTTCAAATTGAGAAAAAAGAAATTTAGGCGGGTGTTGGGATCGATTAGAGAATACTGTTATTTGGATTAGATATCTATACAGATGTAGCTATCTGTGGACTATGTGGATTAGATATCTATACAGATGTAGCTATCTGTGGACTATGTGGTCAAAGGATGAAACCGCAGCCCACACCGTCTTCGAATGCAATGCTGTAGCTTAACAAAGATTTACTACTTGGAGCTTATCCTGAAACAAAAAACTTTAGCTTCTAACAAGAGCAAATAGCAGGATGTGTTTCATAATAATATTAGCCATGTACTCTCTTGTACCCACTCACCGACTTGGCCTGGGTACGGGTAGGTTACTAAAAGGATTAATTCTTCTTCAGCTGTTCATAGTCGCTTCCTTGTATTACAACGTGCTTTTATCTACATAACTGATATATTTGTTGAAGTATGATGCTTGTTGATGACTATGTGGATTTCTACAATGAGGTACTGTCGTGAGCAAAAAAAAATAGGAAGACTATTTTTTACTTCCCTCGCATACCGAAGGAAAGTATTATATTCGAGAAAAAATCACCCTCCTAGATTTTTTCGGATTCTGACGCTTCAGATCACGTAGATTACGAAAATATAGGTTTTCAATTCCGTCTGTTGGTGCATTAACTAAAAAACTACTTGACGGAGAGCAGGCAAATTTGGTAGGTAGTTGACTCTACTGCCAGCGAAGAAATGGTTAAACTCTCACTGGAAAATATACAGGGTGGACCGTCTAAACGGAATAAATAGTAAAAAAAATTTTTTTTGCTCAAATTTAAAATTTCCCCGTTTCATGACACGCTAAACTTATTTCAGAAAAAATACATATTTAAATTTTTTTCACCATTTTTGAAAATTTTTTTACCACTAAATAAATGAAAAAATCAAATTTAAAATTTCCACGTTTCATGGCATTCTAAACCTACTTCAAAAAAAATTTGAACATTTTTTTACCAACATTTTTTACCACTAAAATAGTTGGAAATTTTTTTTTCTTTCTTCAAATTTAAAATTTCCACGTTTCATAGGGTTCTAAATTTATTTAAGAAAAAAAATATAAATTTTTTTTTTACTATTTTTGAAAAAATTTTACCACTAAAATAGATGGAATTTTTTTTTCTTTGTTCAAATTTAAAATTTCCACGTTTCATAGCGTTCTAAATTTATTTAAGAAAAAAATATATTAGAATTTTTTTTTACTATTTTTGAATAAATTTTACCACTAAAATAGACGGAATTTTTTTTCTTTGTTCAGATTTAAAATTTCCACGTTTCCATGGCATTCTAAAACTATTCAAACAAATTTAAAAATGTTTTTGAAAAATTTTAAAAAAATTTTGAACATTTTTAATCTATTTATCACTATTGTCTAAAGGTTATTTGTGTCATTATCACTACTATAGAATAGACGAAAAAAAATGTTTTGCTCAATTTAAAATTTCCACATTTCATGACATTCCACGTATTTCGGAAAAAAATATTGCAACATTTTTTTTTACAACTACTATGGAATAGAAGGAAACTCCATTTTGATCAAATTTAAAATTTCTACGTTTCATGACATTCTAAACCTATTTCAGAAGAAAAAAAATTTGAAATATTTTTTACCAACATTTTTGAAAAATTTCAAAAAAAATGATTGTTTCAAAAATTTACATCATGCACCAAAAATTCAAACGCAAATTCCAGTTGAGCTTCTTTATGTTCAGCTTTAAGTAGGTATTTCTGTGCTACTGGATGACAGTGTAGCTCTGATTCTCTTACTCGCTGGCGGCCAGTACTACTCGATCCAGGAAAATTCTTCAGCAGCCTGAATTACTGAGTGAAAAGGATTTTATACTTATTTATTTACCAACTGAAAATCTGGCTGTTGAGTTGATATCCTTCGTCGTCCTGATCTAGGATTTCTACTAATCATACCGCTTATTCTCCACTATTTTAAAATGTTAAACACGGAATTCTTGTTAATATAACGCGGTGCAATTTGTCTCATTGACCATCCATCTTCTGCTTTAGCAATAACTCCAGCTTTAAATAAATCGCATTAGTTTTGGCAACTGAAAATTTGTCACAAAAATTAAAGTTAGATGTACACAATTAGATTTTAGAAAAAATATGTTATAACACTTGTCCTATTTTTTTTGCTCACAACAGTACTCCTCATTATAGTCCCTCATTTCCCACCCGTATGAAAGTTTGAATCACAAGCTTTGGAAATATAGTATGAACGTTCATACTATATACTTATTCTGGATTACAATGTGTTAAGAATATTTTCCATCTCGACCAGTCCTACAATTAATTCATACACCTTTTCCAAAGACCAGCTCATTTTCTCCACGCTACCGCCGCCCCTGGCTTGAGGGAATCTAAAATAATAAAACGCACTTAGGTGCCCTTCGATATTTTTTCGGCTGGTATTAAACGTAACGTCCCTGGTGGCTTTCAGCTTTCGGCACAAATACAAAAATATGCATATGTATATGAAACATAAAACCCTATACCTATAACCTGACCAATAAAAGATTTTTAAGGAGGCTTTAAATGTTGTAAAAGGCCATTAAAAATTTAAAAGGGATGCTAAAGTACTTCAAAAGCTAAAATTCAACTGGATTTATGCTTACACATGAATAAACTGCGAATGCCAGCTTAATGTGTGAGGGATATCAAAAATATACTTTACCCAAATTTGTGCTTGAAAGCCCTCTCCGTTTAAAAGTTGTAACAGGCAAATAAAACAAGATTACGTAAATTTTAAAATGGACGTGATGAAATCCACTGGAAATGGGTACTAGGCGGGTCAACAACGTGTCTTAAAACTACAGAGAATCCTGCCACGATATGAAATGGAGTATGCTTCAAGAATAATCGTAACAATTGCCGCACAAAAATAAATTTATAAAAATAACTACATTCGATGATTAATATATATTTAAATAAACTTTTATAATAAAATTAATTTAAAAGTATTTTTTTAGGTTCTGCACCTTTTAACGTTAATGCAACTTTGGACATTATTATGTATGGGTATATGACTTAACTGCATTAAATAAGAGGTACATGAAACCGATCATACATGAACTTATTTTTTTAAGCGTTACGCACATTTGTTTTTAATAAAACAATAGAAAAAGTAAGTGTAGTTAGACATATTATATATATTTTGGTGATTGTACCTATTTTTCAAATTGCTAAATTTTAAATGTTAAATTACTTAAACAATTTAAAATAAATATATAACATAGACCAACTAATGATCTAACAGAACCTTTCTGTTTCATTCGTCTAACTAAAATAGTCTTCGATAAAAACGAGTTTAAAAAATAGTCGTGCCGGTGCATGTTTTGTCAATTATTTCAAGGACCAATGGAGGTCAGGGGCTGAAAGTTCGCCAAACGTGACCTTATGACCTGCCAATATTAAAACAAGTTATTTCAAATATTATTTTCGGGAGCCGTTTCGCCTAGCCAATCCTGCTAGACCCATACATACATGTTAACTACATATGCCAAAATAAATAAATTTAAGCTATTGTCATTAGTATAGTTCCGAGTTTACGTACAAACCAAAAGATTTTGAAGCAATTGTTGTTCATACTATCGGTGGACATCTTCTCTCGGTAGGTGTTGGGGTTATTTTGATCGGTCAGTGATAATACCTATTAAATGGCATTATATGTAGTAGTTACATTGCACGCGATTAAATGAAAATTAGGAAACCGAGGCCATCAGATCTTACTGAAATTGATAAGTAGAAAATCATAGCAGCGAGATTAATACATAAAACTAATAGGAATTTCTATTCATTTAAAACCTTTCTATGAGTGCCTTCTATTCCAGCGCATTAAAAGGTTGGAAATGGAAAATATGTACATAAAAATGAACGCAATATGAAAAATGGATAAATGATTTTATTCGAGAACTTGACGGAGTCATTGAGAGCTAATCAACAACCATATTTCAGTGAATAGATATTTCAAGTAGAGAATGCTCATCCCTTATAAACGGCAATGGTTTCCTACCCTCGCTTTTCAATTTCCTAAAGCCGGGAATTGTCTATTACGATGGAACTTTCAAAACTTTCCACTTTAAAGAATGTCATTCAAAACAAAAGGCAATAGCGATTATGCAGCCTCGCGTATTGAAATTTATTACAGATTTTTGCAATCGGTTTGTTTTGGCTGCAGTTGACATTTGAATGAACTATGACAGATGCATAAGAAACTGTTCATTCGTCAGTTTCTTATTTAAGAGAGACTGTAGTTCAGATGAAAACCTTGTACAGAAATTTAATTTTAGTAAAGAGTTGTGCAAATTTTTATTTATAATAATTATTCCAATATGCTAACATTTTGTTACTACAAAATAAAATGCACCTAATTCTATTTTTGTAATCACAGAACGGTATTTGATGGCACTGATCACCGTGACTTACTTCTCAAATGGTCGGAATGGTTATATTTATTTAGCGATTCAATTGAATGAGTATGTTCCTTAAAATATGTTGTTAATACGTAAATTGTAAATAACAAAACAACAAAATCTGAATGCATAAAAGTTAATATCGGCATCCAACAGGGTTCAGTATTGGGTCCCATGTTGTTTTTACTCTATATAAATGAATTGAATGTTGTAACATCTGGTACATATGCTGGTGATGCTTCAAAACTTGTTTCGCATAATGACGTATAAAGATATAGAAGAAAACCTGAACGTTTATTTAATGATAATATTTTGGTTCTTAACACAATTAGCAAAGAAAATAACAAGATCTTAGCAGCCAAAAACTTGAAATGTATTCTGAGAGAATTACATATACGTAAACGCCTATCTAAATTAAAAAGTATATTGAGAACATTTGACCTCTAAATTTAACTCAACAGTAAAGTTGAACGTTGGTGGGCATGTAAGAACTGAATCTTCTATAAGTACAATAATTAAATTCAATATACTGATGTTTATTAGCATTAGGTCCAACAGTAATTTGTTTAAACTACACCACTCATTGATTTTACAAAATCAATTGCATTATTTACGTTACGGTATACACATCCTCTGTATTAAAATGACAACTCCACTGTAATGGCATTATAGAAGATATTGAAGAATAATGGGCCTAATACTGAACCTTAGGATACACCCGTGGTGAACACACATTCCGTGGGCCGTTGGCCACAATGTCAATTAAATATGGTAGTGCCTATTTTCATGATATGCCTTAAAAAACAACAAATTTTTGAGTAGCCAAATTCTTTAAATTTTGAACATAAAATACTGTGATCCAGTCGGACAAATACTTTACCAAATTCATTTTAGAAAAAAGATCAGTCGTAGTAGATCTTCCCTTCAAAAAACAGTACAGGTATTCAGGAATGCGATTCATTGCATAAGAAAATGTTATTTTAAACTATCCTAATACATCAAGAAACATTAGTATTAATGGCCAATTTAAATAAAAGTGTGAGGGAAGCTGTGAAAACTCTAGCACAATCAGGTAAAACTAAGACGTGGGTCTACTGAATGCTTAAATGACCTGAAATTGAAATTTCTCTGTTTGATGCTAAATAAGTCATTTGAAAAAAAATCTAATAATCTTTGTCTAATTTTAATAACCATATAAGAATGTCACGAGAATGCCAACTGGTCTCTGGGAAAGCCACCGTCAAAAGACGAACTACTAGAAATAATGGCCAGAGCTAAAAGAAACACGGCCCCGGGAATAGATAAAATAAATAACGAACTAGTATACTATGGACCGGACAACATAAAACAGCTAATCCTAGAAATCATCACCAACGCATGGACGGAAACCACACCCCTGCCTGAGGAGTGGAACACAACCATACAGATACCGCTCCCTAAAACCAAATCACCACAAAACGTGGACGATTACAGAAGAATAACACTCTGCAGTGTAGGGTACTAATACTACGCACATATCCTCCTCAGAGAAATGGAAAAATACATCGGCGAACTACCAGATTATCAAACGGCATTTATCAAGGGTAGATCAACAGACGACCATATGTACACCACCAGACGGATCCTGGAAGAAAAGTGGAAAGAAGGAACAAAACTATATATAGTCTCAATTGACCTCCAAAAGGCATTTGATACCATATGGCATGAGGCTATAGTCAACATTTTGCTCAACAGGGGAGTACCGCACTACTTAATAAACAGAATAATAAAAGCATGCCTACACGAAAACACTGCAATACAATGGTTTGGACAGACGACGGAATCAAAAATGAAGAATATAGGAGTGAAACAAGGATGTCTCCTATCCCCCCGACTATTCACCACAGTCCTGGACCAAGTGATAGAAAGCACAATAAAAGAGAATCAGAATTTCAATGGAAACGATAGAACGATAAAGCCCCCCATCGTACTTGCATACGCCGACGATATACTCATCATCACAGAGGAAGAACAAGACATCGTTAAATTTCTGAGAAACATGACACCACATCTGCACTCCTCTGGAATGAAAATAAACTTCAAGAAGAGCCTAATAATGGTCCGAGACCCATTGACAAAAACAAGTCCACAAGTGGGGAAGAATACAAAATGGGAGACTACACCCTGAGAACCACGAATGGAATGAAATACCTAGGAACATACCTAACGAATCAACTAAAAAGGAGGGAAACAGTAAGGGAAAAAATCAAAACAGCCTACACCACCATGGTGCCTAACCAAAAAGATATACACGACCATCATAATGCCTACGATGATATATGGAGTCAAAAACGCATCAACGACAAAGGCCAACAGAAGAAGCCTGAGAAGAGCTGAAAGGGACATTATCCAACTGCTAGCAAAAACAGGAAAATCTCAAAAACGACAGAAAACGTCAACATTACTAGAGGGAAGAACAATAATCAAAAGAATAGAATCATACGCAATGAAATACTGGGAACACGTCCAAAGACGGGACACGGCACACCTACTAAAGAAAGCGCTGCAAATGAACAGCAACAAACTGAAAATGGGGAGGCTATGCTACACATGGATAACAACAATCGAGAGGATTATGAATAAGCTAGGGAAGGATTATACACACTGGGAAAAGTTGGCACAACAAAAAATGGAATACAATAAAGAAATATCAAGGAATACATATTGCCAGACTCAGAAACAGAAGAAACAGAAAACTCAGAAGTAGAATAAGAGAGAAGATGATCACTGACAGAAACTAAGAAGAAGCATATCACAAAAACCTGAAAGTAAAAAGAAGCACGAAAACCTAAAAACGCCTACCCTCTCCATCCGATGAAGACAGAAGGAAAACAAGAAGAAACATCTCACAAAAACCTACACGCTCCATCCTATACTCCTACCCCATGCGTCATGCGGCTCTCGCTGCTGACAACAAGCATGTCCAATGTCCAATCCAGCGTATGCAGCTGGTCCGGCGGTATATAAAAGCACCGGGGGTTTGTTCCGGCACACGGTGGGATGATCGATGGGCGATCGGGCTGCGTGGTGGAACAAATCTCCATGCACCGGAATTGACAGCAATGCCCACCTTACGCTGGCAAATCAATCAATCAATCAAGAATGTCACGAGAAGGCCAAACAAATAATTTTTCTTAAAATTCATTTTAATATAAATTTTTATATTAATTTTAGCACCTCTTTTAACTCTGGCCGTTAGCCCATTCATCTTGTAACAAGTGCTGATACTGCTAGCAAAGTAAGAAACCCTAATAAATTCTCCGAAGCCATACATTCCATGCATAATTTTTGGTAAAATATCCCTAATTATGTGCAGCCAGCACTTCACCACGTAGCTAATGCATAATACAATTAGGTATGCAAAATAATATATGTTAGCGAATTTATCGCCGTTCGCGGACAGCCGCAAACGTTCTTTTGAGCAATTACCTAGAGGGTCTTATCTGTCGTCGCAGAATTGCTGCAAATTATAACACAAAACCCAGTCTCTTTTTATCTTTCACGAAATTAATCGCAGCAATCACATGCCGCATTTCTATGTTGGCATTAAAATACCAGCATGAAACATACACAAAAAGCTAGCTTTGTCCTGGAACGAATTAAATTGCAAATAAAAAATCTGTGTATCCTCTCGAGCTCTATCTTATCACAACTAGGAGTTCTATTTTATTGAAAATGTAAACTTTTAGTTTGATATGGAGAACAACAATTTTGGTTTGTTTTAATTTATTTCATTACACAGAAAAACTAAAACCCGCATAGTTTCGCGTTTCGTTAAAACCAGATAGTAATCCTTTCTAAATAAATTTGAAAGTTTACGATACGTAAGCCTCATATCATAACATATGTGCTCTGCGAATGTTTTGTTGTTTTAGTGTCATGTTATACATAAGTTGCAAAGACATGACTGATGTTACCCGCACATTGTAAAAAGGGATACACAAGCTTCGTAATTTAACGTTCGTAATTTGTAACCAACTCTTTGCAAAAGATCTTCTAATATCAGTAATAGTAAACGTTTCGGTAGTTACCAGTGTCGAAATAAATATTATACAGGGTGTCTGAAGTATACGTAAAAATAGTACTTCCCTCGCATACCGAAGGGGAGTAACATTTGAGAAAAAATCACTCTCCGAGATTTTTTCCAAAAAAATCACGTTTCAGACCATGTAGATTACGAAAATATAGGTCTCAATTCCGTGTATGTCTGTCTGTCTGTCGTTGTGTTGGTGCATTAACTAAAAAACTATCTTATAACTTATCTATTATGTAACGCATTATATTTATTATTTAATATAGTCTAGAAAATAAAGCACGACTGGGTCTCCCCTTATATTAGCTCCATCGTTAGCTTTGAATTTCTTACGTGCCGTATAAATGTGGAGTGAATTATAATCATTCTGATTCTAAAATCAGGTGTACCCTGCCTTCTGTCATCACGTTCCTGAGGTAGTCGGTTTAAGTAAGCATACTCGTTTCTAGATTCATGGACTTTTGGTTATATAGAAGTAAAAAATGTACAACTTAAATATTAACTTCTGACCTCAAAATTCAATATAATTTTGATTTCATAGCTTCATTTAATTTGATTGATTGATTTGCTGGCGTAAGGTGGGCATTGCTACCGCTTCCGAGCATCCATGGAGGTTCGTTCCAACACGCAGCTTGGTCGTCCGTTGTACATGCCCAACGGACGGTCAAACCGCGTGCTGGGTGTTTTATATACCGCCGGATCGGCTGCATACGCCGGGTTCCGGGTTGGACATTGGACATGCTTGTTGTCAGCAGCGAGAGCCGCATGACGCATGGGGTGGGAATACAGAATGGGTAGTTGTTTGTGAGATGCTTCTTTTAAGTTTCCATCCATCGTCAGCTCCTTATTTTTCTTCTTCTAAGTTTTCTGTTTCTTCTGTTTCTGAATCTGGCAACTTTTATTTAATTTTTGTTTTGTTTGTATTTATTAACCGCTCCACAGGTAAATATCCATTTACAGTGGAGTTGCTGGGAAGGGCCTTATCTCGCGGTAATAATTTTACGCGTTATGAGAAAAAAGGTCCGGAGAGATAGTTTGCTCACCCTGTAGTTATATCGTTTCTTTTAAACAGTCGGTTTCAATTTACAGTAATTATTCTCAGCTGCCGCCCCCCAACCCCGGGCACCCTCCCTTTCTCCACCTATATGTTTTCTCTTATATGTACCAAACTGTCCTGTGCCAAGGATCAACAAACCAATAAACAAATATATCTTCAATTCCAATTTCCGACTTTTCAATTTAAACAAGGAAACAGACTTCATTAATGAGCTAAGCTAATTTAGAATATAGTAAACAAAACCTATCGGTCTCCTTCGCATCTAGCTGGCTGGCTGTTGCGCACCCCACATTACCCACTTGAAGAAGGGATAAAAAACAATATTCTGAATCAAGAATCCGCTGCCCAACCGGTAAGCAAATAAACAAATTCCCCATATAAAACTAATAACTCTGCAGCAAGAAACAAAAAGTTTATAGCAAATAAGTTATTTCTTAAACAAAAGTACCCGTTCCACATGAAGAATTCATTCATTCGCGTATATATAAAACAATGGATTTCCGAATCACAACATTGTTCCTATCTGTGAAGGATTAGTAAACCAATATTTTATAAATAAATAAAATAAAAATAACATTTATCTATCATCCTTTTCTTATGTTACTACTTCCACTCGTTAGCAGCCAGTCCGTTGCCTTAGCCTCGGTCGTCTTAGGTACATGCACTTGTGGATAATTTACGAGTTTATGACATGGTCCCATTGGACGTGTTTATTTTATTTCATCAGAGTTATCTTATGTTGCCAGATATCTGTACCTTTGTTGAGCTGCCATATACGCCTTTAGTGATGCCATAATCAAACATCAAATATCAGCTATATGAAATAGCCAAGTTTATGCTAATTTATATCAATTAATGTAGGATTGTCACTCTTTAATTCAACACATTTTTGCGCGTATTCACACCGTTTTTACTCGAGTTTTTCGAGATTTCATGGGATTCGCTTAAAAAACGCGCCTGCCTTCGTCGACGACCGAACCGAACTCCGATTTCATAACTTCAATAAATTGACACAATATACGGACGTTTGTTGAATTCCTTTAATACATTATTTGTCAGACTTTTTAGCGGTTAATGAATAATTAATTATTTTTCACTCTCATCTTCCATAATAAACAAATTATGATTACTACCGAATGAGAACTGTCGACATAGGTAGTCCCTTTTTAAATCGTCAACATCCACAGGGTCCCCACTATAACGAATAAAAGTATAATTTTATTATTCATAAAAATTAAAAAAAAAAAAAACATTGCATGAATCTATATGTCTCCGGTGGCGGTGCCTTAGAAAACATAGCTTTGTAACATATTTTTCATTTCTGAAAATTGATAAAAATTAGATCATACGAAATTACAGGGAAAGGCCAAAATTGATTTGTTTCGTACTAATATTTGATGCGAAACGGTAGATGTGATTTTTTAATTTGCATGTTATGAATCGAGCGCGCAAAGTGAGTTCGCTGGAGTAATTAATAGAAACGGGGCGGATGCGGAAGCTTGTTGGCGTTGGTTATTTTACTGTATTAATAGAACGTTCCTGGTGTAGGGATTGCCGGCTTTTTAATAAAAAATGTAATATTTTTAACACATATATGGGAAATGTTGGTTGCATTAAAAAAAAATCCATGTTTGATATTACTGCATCATAACTTTGGAAACTCTACAATAAATATACAGGGTGTTTCAGGTATGCGGTCATTCATTTCTAGGGGTGATTATATTTACAGGGTGATTCACGTAGGATGTTCGTTCGAAGTTTTTCAACTTGCAGCTAGATGGCAAACTTGAAACTAGGTATGCAGATATAATCGATCAAGAAAATAAATCCATCAGCACCAGAATAGAGCTACCCAAATTTGGCATGAAAAAGCTGGAAGTGAAAACCAAATTCGTAATCAACACGTGCAAACAGTAGTTTTGACTGTACTGATGCCGATGTCAAGTTAATTAAAAAAGGTTTAAGCCGATTTAGCAGCAAAATTGGTGAACGTTGGAACGAAGGAAGCTAAACGAAATAAAGAATACTTTTTGAAAAAGAACAAGACGTGGTTAGACCAAACAATTAGTTTGAAAGTGTCTGGTTATGACATTGATATTGAAAAGCCCTCAACTTCAAGCGCTAGTCGGCCGGCTGTCTCATTTGAAGATAGTAGCGAGCGTTCAAAAAGAAGAAAAACTGAAGAAATGCCAATTAATATTAAAAAATATTAAAAGAATATAAACAGAAATGTGGTAAGGTAAGGTGGGGCAAGTGCACCCCCAAAATTGATTAGTAACACTTTACAAAGTCACAGCTACTTTGTTTTTCAGCAAAACTGATCAAATAATTTTTTGCATACTTTTTGAAATATTTCCCTTCCATAATACCAATACCAAAATAATAGTTGCAGATTAAAAATTTTTGTGATTTTTTTAATTTTTATAGTCACAAAAACGCACTTGCCCCGTCAATTGGGGCAAGTGCATCTTTGGCTGTGAGAGAAGTATCTAAGTTGATATTAAGAATTTCTGGGGCAAGATCGCTTAACTATTACTTTTATTTTTCTTTTGCTCTTTACAGAATTTAATTGTCTCCTCCCATTTAAGAGTAATGAACTTTTTTGTGAAATCAAATGAAAACGGTGTAATCTTGAAAATATCTTTATTATACAAAACAATATTTAAAATGTTTATAAAAATAAAAAATTTGAAAAATGTGTTAATTTATTGTACATTATACATGTTAAATGTTATTTCAAAATTTATTTCACCTCTACGCCCATACTTTGGATTGGGTAAAAGACAAACAATATCACTATCAGAAACCTCCGAAAAATCTTCAACAGCAGGGAATTTAAATATTGATTTTTTCTCGAGAAAACTACTTTTCCTGGCAAATTTAACAGTAATTTCGGCGTTAGAAACATTTGTGATTTGGCCCACATAATGTTTAATATATCTTTTACCAGGAAATTTAACCAGCACCCAGTCATTAGTAGTCATGCCACTGATATTTCGGCCTACGTTTTGCAAATCTTCCTGTTCGCTTTGAAAGTCCTCAAATGTCTCAATGTCTAGGTCATCTTCGCTTTCTGTCAATAATACTTCATCATTTTCTTCATCAGATGACGATGCTATTTGAACGTCACGCCTTTTCTTCTTATTTTTCTGTTTTTTCAATAATTCATCTTTTTCTTTCAGACGCTGCAACACATCTTTGCTTGTGACCACTTCTGCCCCGTTGCAAACTTTTCGTTTTGGCCTCTTAATTTGCAGATTTGCATTTGTGGCATTTTTTACAGTTGTCAGCAAAAGTGCCTCAAATGAGACTTTATGTGTCTCGCCTGACTTACTACTTGTAGAAGATATTTCAGCAGTAATTACCTTAGAAGTGTCATCATTATTACCTGTGGACGAATGATCAGGAGCAACGTGGTTAGGGGCATCTATTTCGTTGGGATTGAGGCGATCCATTTCGATTTGATTGGGATTATCCATTTCGGCTTGGTTTGGGGGATCTGTTTCGCCTAGATTTGGGGCATTTGGCTCCTCATCAGTACTCTGTGCCTTTTTCCATCTTTTAAGCGCTTCAGCATCATAATGGGTCTCTGATATGACTTTATCATTAAAGGGTGAAATACCCCCTTTTTTAAAACCGTTTTTAATTATGTCCGTACTCGATTCCAGCCAAACTTGACCCATTAACTGAGAAAACTGTTTCTTGGGAATTTTCAACCCAGGATGTTCCCTCTGCCACTTAACTAATTTAGCATCCCAAGAACTCTTTAGTGATCGAAATACTGCTAAATCGAGAGGCTGAAGCAAGTGAGAAGAGTGTGGAGGTAGTTTTAGTATAGTGATTTGCTCTTCTAATGCCATCTCAATTACCTCAATGCTTATATGGGTTGAATGCCCATCATAGATCAAGAGAACTGGTCGTTCCGCACCCAGATTTGGAATTAGAGTCCTTTTAAAATAATTTTCGAATACCTCAGCTTCCATCCAGCCCTTCCTTGTAGCTGCATATGCGGTTCCAGGATATTCAAATCCTTCTGATCCTACCCACTCATTCCAAACGCTTTTCCCTTTAAACACAATTAATGGTGGTATTTTCATTCCAGAAGCACTACATGCCACCAATACAGTAGTGTTTTCACGTCCTGGCCCGCTGGTTGTTCTGGTAGATGGAACACCAATTTTCCCAACTACTTTGGTCTTGGACGGGTCGGAACAAAAACTTGATTCATCTAAGTTCCAGATCTGGCCTGGTTTATCATTCAGACCCAGATCATCCAGTGAAGTCTTCAATAATTTAAAATAACTTTGAATAATGAAAGGGTCTAGAATCTTCTTCCTAGCCACTTCCACACTTTGCGGCTTTTTTATAGAAAGACGGTGTCGGTTCCTAAAATTGATAAACCAGTCTGTACCGGGACGGCCATTTTTAAATTGAGTGTTTATTTTATTCTCCTTGACAAATTTTTCCACAAGGTCCATTACTTCTGTACGAGATAGACCAAATCCCCACTTTTCCATTGTGCAAAGACCTTTTGCTAATTGGTTCTCTAGTTCTATGGGAATATCGGTTCTTCGACCAAAACTTGAACTCTTGTCTCCTCTTCTTCCTTTGACATGGTCTCTTAACGTAGTTAATGGAATATTATAAAGTGCACTGGCTCTCTTGATAGTCACAACTCCAGTTTTAATATCATTAACAGCTTGTTGAAGTGTCTCTTGCCTATAATTTTTGGCACGCTCGCTTTTTCTTTTATAATTTCGCACCATTTTGAGGTCAAGATCTATAAAAAAAAGTTTTATTTCGTTATTCTTTCGTAGTTAGGAGCAAAATATTAATATAAGTAAGAAGGGGCAAGTGCGTCCTGATGACGCACTTGCCCCACTCTGAGAAACCGCACTTGCCCCGGGTAACTGTTTTTGAGGGGCAAGAGCGACCCCCTATTCTAACCTAAAAACTAACATGAAACTGAAAATAGTGATATAACTTAATGATATGTTACATATAATACCAATTTTAAATAGTATCTGAACCAATTCTACACAAAAAATAAAAAAATACAATGTACTTACATACTGGTGATGCCAATAAACACAACTGCGCGTCAGATCTTGATGACCACATGCTACAATATGACTGTAGAAGCGTTTGAACTGTTGCGCGCTGTTGCCAAGAGTTGCGCAAAAGTGATAAATCAGGGAAACTCAGAAAATATTGATATTTGTAATTTCTGGGGGTCGAGGACGCTCTTACCCCAAATTCGCACTTACCCCACCTTACCTTAACATGTTTTAATTTATACAGTTAATCTCTTTATCTCAGCTACATTGCAGTGCAATATATCAAACTGGTCTTGAAGTGTGTGTGTGTGGGAGATATTTGGCTACAGAAAAAAAATTCTCAGCCACAGAAAATTATATTGTTGCTAATATTATATTTTTATGTTATTTGTTCTAATAAAATGTACGATTAGGTCAAAAATTTCCTTTCTATTATAACTAACTGGTCTTGAAGACTATTATAGTTTTCACACATTTTGTACAATGGCAAAAATTTCTGTACGTTAGTTCCGGGGGTCGGCAGATAGAATAAAGAGTTTTGTCTGGAACCTGGTCTAGGTGTTCGAAGATTTAGTAAACTTAAGATAGCACTACAATCTATTAAATTATGTATTACTTTAAAAATAAATATTTGTTGTGAAATAGTTCGGCGAGTCTCCAAACTCGAAAGCGAAAATCTGTTTAAAAGTGCAGTCTGGGGAAAACCAATAGCAGGATAGACACCGTCCTACTTGTAACTTAAAGTCTTCAAGAAACGTCTCTGAATTCTCTCTATATTTTGTACATGTATGCTGTAATGAGGATACCAAATAATTGACGAGTATCCTAATTTTGATCGAACAAAAGACTGATACAGTAGTTTCAGCGTGTTACTGTCGTTAAAATCATGAGAACATCGTGTTATAAATTCCAGTGTTCTAAAACTTTCATTGGTTATGGTGTTTATATGACAATTAAAGTTTAGTTTACTATCAAATGTTACACCGAGATCGCGGAAGGTTGATGGACGTGTAAGCACTGAACTGTAGAGCGACACAATCAGTAACATCATTTACTTTATTGTACAACTTTATAGCGTCTACGTATAAGAGACAATTGACACCCAGTTCGACTGTAATGTCATTAATGAAAATATTGAAAAATAAAGGACCTAACACCGAACCCCGGGGTACGCCTGAAGTAGATACACATTCTAAAGACCGCTGACCACAGTATTCAATGTGGTGGTGTCTGTTTTCAAGATATGATTTGAAAAATGATGGCAGATTTTTGATAAACCAAATTGTTGAAATTTTGAATATAAAACACCGTGGTCAAGTTTGTCAAATGCTTTAGTGAAGTCTGTGTAAATTACGTCAACTTGTGAGTTTGACTCGATAGCATCAGTTATATATTGGGTAAGAGGCAGATCTTCCCTTGAAGAAACCGTGCTGGTATTCAGTAATGCGATTCTTTGCATAAGAAAATGTTGGCTCATACAGCAAAGTTTCGAAAGCTTTGGAGAAATTGTTGATAATTGTTATGGGTCTGTAATTCTCAATATTATTGTTTTCACCTTTTTTATATATATAGGAATTATCTTAGAACATTTGAGTCAATCGGGGAATATGTTGGATTTAATGGCCAAGTTGAATAAGAAAGTGAGAGGAATTGCAAACACGCTAGCACAATCATATAATAGGAAGGCGGGAATTTTGTCAGGGCCCATCGTACATTTAGGCTTAATTTTTTTTAGTGAATTTAAAACTTCTTGCTCTGTAAACTGTTTAATTGATAAATAATCAGTATTTGCATCATGACTGTCCTCAATTGGAACACCTGAAGCCTGAAGTGATATAAGAACTACCAAAGTGTTCAGCAAAACCATCTACAAATTCTTTGTTGCCAACATAATGTCTATCTTTATAGTACATGTCTGCCGGTAAATTATTACTAGTTTTCTTATTGATAAACTGTCAAAACTTGTTGGGATTAGCCTTGATATTTTTTTCAATGTCGCTGTAATATTTTATACATTCAATATCAACCTGATTTTTGACATAAATTGTTAATAATTTAAACTCCTCGAGTGCAAGAGGATCATCAAGGTTTTTGTAATCACTCCTTGCTCTATGCTTCATTTTAATACTTTTAATTATATTAGAATTGTACCAAGGAGGGTAACTCTTGCCTTTGATTACAGTTTTTGGAACAGTTGACTCAAGAGCGGCATATATTTTTTCATAAAATTGTTCAAAGGCATAATTTACATCAGAAATGTTGAATAGAAAATACCAATCAATATCTGCTAAGTTTTAATAGAGGTCAGTCAGATTGGCTTTGCGGTAGTTATAGTAAGTCGGATTAACGGTGTTCATATTATTTTTATGTTTTTCATGTACATTAAATAGTATCAGGAGCGCTGGATGATGAATATCTTCATGAACTAATATGTCGGGAGCTTTGTCTACTATACAGTTCATATTTGATAAAACTAAGTCTAAAATGTTGTCGTTTCTGTTTTTTATATGATTGTATTGTTCTAAATTTAGAAAATTACTAAAGTTTATTAGAGAAGTAAGACGGCTTGTAGGCTTTAACGAGAGTAAGTAGTTGGAATATTCATTAAAATTAAAGTCACCTAGAAATAGAACATTGTTATTATAAATAAATTCCAGTGAAGCAATAATTTCAAATACCGAGTCGTAACATTCAAGGGTTGGATTGGGTGGTATATAAGTTAAAATTATATAATAGCAATAAAAACTTATTTTAATTTGATGTATGTGTGTCTGACAGGTACTTAGATTTCAAAAGTTAAATTTTATTTCCTTATTTTTTGTTGGGTATTTTGCCACTGAAATATTAAAAAACTATAAACCCTACTAAAAATTTATTTCCATCATAAATCTAATTACTGATCATAATATTCCTTCACGTGCTATTAAACCAATCGTGGTTTCACGGTTAATCATGAATTTAAATTGTTATATATGGGTATTACAGTCCAATCGATGGATTATTTATTAGCAGGAAGCTCGCTAAAAATAATAATTATGATAATTACAGTAACAGAAGTAATTACATAATAGAAACGTAAAATGAGAAGCATATCACACAATTATTGCGCTATTGAAAAACAGTTGATGTGAGGACTGAAGAGCAGGATAAAAAGTTATACGTGGCATATTTTTTAATTAGAAAAATTGTTGTTGGCAACATTTTAGTTTTAGTACTAATTAATAACTTCAACAATGGAACTTTATTGCCTGTTCCGTCATATTGCATTTCAATAGATATGAAAGTTCAAATATAGGAACGCTCGGAAATAATACAGGAAATAATTTATATAAGCGCGGTATAGAAAATTGTCCAGATAATAATTAATAGAAACTGTTTCATTCTATAGGAGAAATAATGTATAATAATTAGGCTATATTTCCCAAGTTTCCTCCATTTATAGTTTATACATACAGAGTGTTCCACGGGTATCAAGCAGTGCTTTGGAAATGCATAGTTTGGATCAAAATATCACTAAAAATGCCGGAAAATTGTTTTTCTAAGACGGACAGCGGCGTTTTTTTAGTGGGTTCGATCTTGAAAACGGGACCTGTTTGGAAGAACGTTTATGATTATGTAAAATTAATTAGACCCTGCCATTAGGCATTCATTGGGGACTTTAGACACATGCAAATAATCATATGGCGTGGGTAGTTATAAAAATGCAAGTAGTCAAAGTGGCATTTGATATTTATATAATTGCTATGTCTCTGTTTGGCGGAGTTCGGTTGAGTTTCTCAAAGTGAACAGACGCTTCGAATAAAAGCTCTCAAAAATAGCTCATAAATATAGGTTAAAACACCGCTAATTTATATGAAATTTAGACCATCGATAGGTCAAGAAATTCTGCACGTCGTAAAGTGAATTATTTAAAAAACAAACTTTATACGAAATAAATATTTGATTATTTCTAGTACAGGCCTTTCTGTAATATAAGAAACAAACAAGTAAGTGCGGCGTGTTAAAATATATCCCAGAAAGACTTGAAGCGAGGGCTCTCAAGACCAGGGTAATAAATATTCAGTGTCAAGTGATATAAAAATGTTTGTACCTAGACGTTGGACGTTGGGGCTGAGACCCAATGCTTTCTTGGAAAGTGTAAATAAACAATTCGCATGAAGTGGAGGTTAATGAAACCAACAGACATCACCAGCAAATTACAAGAAAAAGATAAGTGAATGACTGAATGATTGATCCATAATTTGTAATTTATTGTTTCTGTTTGTATGTTTGTATTTTTAGTATTATTTTTACTTTACTTTTATAATATCCTATTTTATTCCCATTGGAAAACGACAGTTGGAATTAGGCACTACAAAAACCAAAACAATATACAGGGTGTGCGGAGGTTTCTCTCGGGCCACTTTCTCATTCTCAACTCGCTGTAAAAAGTTATTTTACCGCGATACAGATAACATAATAAAAACACTCTCTTACAGCAAGCTAATATCGGTTTTGAAAAACTGGGCAAAAGATGGACACACTAATACAGGACGTTGAAACGAGAACACATCAATTACTGGTACAAAAAATCGACGGCGACGGAAACTGTCTATATGGAGCATTAAGCCACCAACTGGAGGGAGAAAATATAACATCACAGGCACATACCAATGCGACGAAAACCCTACGAAAACAAGTAGCTGATTATATCGAAAATCACTTAGACCATTTCATGCCATTCATGCAGGCATCCATCCATGAACTAGCACCCCGTTACAATAGATACAACTCTAATACGGGAAAAATAAATGCGTTCATTCGAGATATGAGAAGAGAAGGTTTTTGGGGGGGGGGGCAGGAAACAATTGCAGCAACAGCAAATATGAAAAACAGGACAATAATAGTACATCAAGAAGAAGGAGAACATATAATCTTCCATCCTACTAACCAACAGGGAAGAGAGAACACGCCACTAGAGATAGTATATAGGAAGCACGGAAACGAAAGAAATCACTACGATAGCGTGATTATTGCACAAGAAAAACATGAAGCAGAACAACCAGAAGAAACATACGCTCGAACTGGGGCAATAACACCCCGCCCAGAATTAGAGGAAGCAACGCACATAAACATGTACCAAATATCACAAAGAACAGAGGAAGCCAACAGTCAAGAATTACAACACGATGACATCATCCTGGCGACATGGAATGTCAGAGGCTGCATAACGAGAGAGAAAAGAGAAAAAATCGATGAGGCGCTTATGATGGAACACATACACGTTGCATGCATACAAGAGACACACATGATAGACGGAACTGCAGTTACTCAAAACTACAAATGGCATCTAAGTGGAGGGGACAAAGAAAAAACCAGCAGAGGAGTCGCATGGGCAATAAGACGGAACACCCCTATCCAGAGATAAAGACAAGAAAAGTAAACGAAAACATAACCATGGCAGACTTACAAATTGGAAAGGAAAACATATGCATATTAGGAGTACATGTGCCCTCCGACAAACGGGCAGGACGAGTATTCAGACAGATCACCCAAGAGACTAGAAGAAATAGGAATAGAAAAATGAACATAATAATACTAGGAGACTTCAACGCGCATATAGGAAAGGACGACCAAACACATGAAGACAAGAATATCATAGGAAAAACCTTACTTCACACATGGACAAACGATAATGGAAGCTCGCTAAAAAACTTGGCACATCTGTTCGATCTAACAGTTAGAAACACATGGAGCAAGAACCTAACCTGCCTTAATACCTGGAGTAAAGGAAACATCAACTCTCAAATAGACCATATCCTAGTGGATAGAAAAATAAGGGACAGGGTCAAAAACATTAAGGCAAAACAAGCAACAAACGTCAAAACAGATCACAAAATATTATATGGAACACTAGTAATAAAGAAACAAGAAGCAAAAAAAAGATACAACGAGACATCAAATGACACATGGAACATCTCACTGCTACAGAACGAAGAAATAAAAAAGAAATACCAGGAGGAGATAGAAAAACAGTTAACAGGAAAAGAACTAAATTGGTCAACAATGGGTTTAAAAATGAAAATAGCGGCGAGGAAAACGTTGAAAAGGAACAAATCCCCTATGAGCCCAACAAGAAAAGACATGAAAAGAAATTACGAAAAACTAAAGAAAATAAAGGCCACAGGAAAACAATATACACCGAACATAGACAAAAAGATAATAGAAGCGGGGAAAGAAAAAAGAGACGCAGAGAGGAGGCACGAACAGAAAAAATGCAGGGAATTCTTCGAAAACATAGAATCCACTCCAGCAGGACAGAGATTAAACCAAACTTTTAGACACCTTAAAACATACAGGAGAAACAACAATACGCAGCTAAGAAAATACATACCACTGCAGCATTGGGTCAGGAAACTAGAAGAAGGAAACGCGGAGAGAAGTCAAATAGAACCAATACAAGAAATGGACCACTGGCCACTGGGCAAGCCACCGTCAAAAGACGAACTACTAGAAATAATGGCCAGAGCTAAAAGAAACACGGCCCCGGGAATAGATAAAATAAATAACGAACTAGTGTACTATGGACCGGACAACAAAAAACAGCTAACCCTAGAAATCATCACCAACGCGTGGACGGAAACCACACCCCTGCCTGAGGAGTGGAACACAACCATACAGATACCGCTCCCTAAAACCAAATCACCACAAAACGTGGACGATTACAGAAGAATAACACTCTGCAGTGTAGGGTACAAATACTACGCACAATTCCTCCTCAGAGAAATGGAAAAATACATCGGCGAACTACCAGATTATCAAACGGCATTTATCAAGGGCAGATCAACAGACGACCATATGTACACCACCAGACGGATCCTGGAAGAAAAGTGGAAAGAAGGAACAAAACTATATATAGTCTCAATTGACCTCCAAAAGGCATTTGATACCATCAGGCATGAGGCTATAGTCAACACTTTGCTCAACAGGGGAGTACCGCACTACTTAATAAAAAGAATAATAAAAGCATGCCTACACGAAAACACTGCAATACAATGGTTTGGACAGACGACGGAATCAAAAATATAGGAGTCAAACAAGGATGTCCCCTATCCCCCCGACTATTCACCACAGTCCTGGACCAAGTGATAGAAAGCACAATAAAGGAGAATCAGAATTTCAATGGAAACGATGGAACGATAAAGCCCCCCATCGTACTTGCATACGCCGACGATATACTCATCATCACCGAGGAAGAACAAGACATCGTTAAATTTCTAAGAAACATGACACCACATCTGGATTCCTCTGGAATGAAAATAAACTTAAAGAAGAGCCTAATAATGGTCCGAGACCCATTGACAAAAACAAGTCCAACAAGTGGGGAAGAATACAAAATAGGAGACTACACCCTGAGAACCACGAATAGAATGAAATACCTAGGAACATACCTGACGAATCAACTAAAAAGGAGGGAAACAGTAAGGGAAAGAATCAAAACAGCCTACAGAGTCACAAGAGCTCTACTACCCTTCATTGAGGACAACAAACCACCATGGTGCCTAACCAAAAAGATATACACGACCATCATAATGCCTACGATGATATATGGAGTCAAAAACGCAGCAACGACAAAGGCCAACAGAAGAAGCCTGAGAAGAGCTGAAAGGGACATTATCCAACTGCTAGCAAAAACAGGAAAACCACAAAAACGACAGAAAACGTCAACATTACTAGAGGGAAGAACAATAATCAAAAGAATAGAATCATACGCAATGAAATACTGGGGACACGTCCAAAGACGGGACTCGACACACCTACTAAAGAAAGCGCTGCGAATGAACAGCAACAAACTGAAAATAGGGAGGCCATGCTACACATGGATAACAACAATCGAGAGGATTATGAATAAGCTAGGAAAGGATTATACACACTGGGAAAAGCTGGCACAACAAAAAATGGAATACAATAAAGAAATATCAAGGATATACACACGGCCAGACTCAGAAACAGAAAACTCAGAAGTAGAATAGGAGAGAAGATGATCACAGACAGAAACTAAGAAGAAGCATATCACAAAAACCTGAAAGTAAAAAGAAGCACGAAAACCTAAAAGAAGCATCTCACAAACGACTACACTTTCCATCCGATGAAGACAGAAGGAAAACAAGAAGAAACATCTCACAAACACCTACACGCTCCATCCTATACTCCTACCCCATGCGTCATGCGGCTCTCGCTGCTGACAACAAGCATGTCCAATGCCAACAAGCTGGTCCGGCGGTATATAAAAGCACTGGGGGTTTGTTCTGGCACACGGTAGGATGATCGGTGGGCGATCGGGCTGCGTGGTGGAACAAATCTCCCTGCACCGGAATTGGCAGCAATGCCCACCTTACGCTGGCAAATCAATCAATCAATCAATCAATCAATTGCTATATCTCTGTTTGGCAGTGCGAGGTGCTGTATGTATATAAGGTGTATTTTTAAACAGATTATTGTAAAGAAAAAAGTTCGATAGGCTTCGTTTACTTTTAATACGCGTTTCGAAATTTGAAATACTACTTACTACTACTTAGTCAATGAAACCTGAATATTATAAAAATTTTATTTTATCCATTATTTAAATTCTATAAGGTTCAAATTAAACTTTGAGAAATATTTAAAATATAAAACAAGTCTGTTGTTACTCAGATTTTAGTGTATGAATTTTTTACGGATTATGTATTATTTTATAGCGTATTTGGAAGAATTTAGGAAATTGTCCTACAACCCTCCCAACCTTGTAATAATTAAAATACCAGAAAACGAAAAAATTCATAGGTCATACCCACATGATACAATCGTCATGGGATTTTCACTAAAAATCATTTTTTTATGAAATAGGTTTAGAATGTCATGAAACGTGGAAAATTTAAATTTGAGCAAAAAATGTTCAAAAAGTTTTGAATTATTTTTTTTCTGAAATAGGTTTGGAATGTCATGAAATGTGGAAATTTTAAATTTGAGCAAAAAAGAACTTTTTTCCACCATTTATTCTTGGCAGTGGTAAAAATTTTTTTAAAAATGTTTGCTTTTGATTTTTTTTTCTGAAATAAGTTTAGAATGTCACGAAACGTAGAAATTTTAAATTTGAGTAAAAACATTTTTCCATCATATATTTTATACCTAAGTAGTGAAAATATATTTTAAAATATTTCAAAAATTTTTTGACAAAATTTTTAATTTTTTTTTAAATCATTTTTTAAGAAATAAATTTAGAATGTCATGAAACGGGGAGATTTTAAATTTGAGCAAAAAAATATTTTTTGCATTATTTATTTCCTTTAGACGGTCCACCCTGTATATTTTCCAGTGAAAGTTCAATCATTTCTTCGCTGGTAGTAGTGTTAGGCTACCTACCAAATTTTACTATTATCCGTCAAGTAATTTTTTAGGTAATGCACCAACAGACAGACAGACAGACTAACGGAATTGAAAAACCTATATTTTCGTAATCTACGTGATCTGAAACGTGTAAATCCGAAAAAATCTCGGAGGGTGATTTTTTCTCGAATATAATACTTTCCTTCGGTATGCGAGGGAAGTAAAAAAGGGCATTACTACATTCATACCCAGATTTCCCACTCAAATCATTTTAAACGAAAACTGTTGATACTGTATTTGCACTCTAGTATAAATAACTGCCAGTTGAAGTTTAATAATATAATATTTAAAATCATCTGCCCTGAGGCGGTAATGGGGGGGGGGTGGCTGATGTCCAAACATTATTTGAGAACATTTATGGATGACAAAATTAATATCTTAAACCATTCCAGAAAAAACGCGCGCACAAAAAGTTAGACCAACAAATGGAAATTTTCAATTAAAAAAAAGTTGAAATATTTTTCACGATTACTATACTTCCACTCCACTGCGTGGATGTAGAAATAATAAAGAAGTATTATATTCCAGTGAACAAAGTTATAAAACCTTATATAACTATGACATTTCTCTTAAACACATCCTAAAAAATCGGTATCTGTGTTTTACACGTTTCTCACTCTAAGGAAACGAAATTCCAGCAAAGGTATAAGCCACGAAATACTAGTGTTATCTGGCCTAAATGTTGAAGTTTACACGGGTATATCAATATCACATAAACAATTCGTCATTTTAATCCTCCACAGCTCAGCGGCTTCCTGACTTCGTCGGTGTGAAAAGGAAATTTCAAAACTCTTTCCGCCTCTGTTTCCGCGATAAAATACTAGTAGGATTACTTTTCCTTACGAGGGCGTACGTGAACTTTAGGAGGGCTGTAAATTATAACACTATAATCGGATCATTTTTAGTGAGAAAGTAACAGGGAGTTGCGTATAATTAGGGGATTTGTGTATAATTGTCCATCGTGCCGTATATATGATTTAATAATTCACATTACGGAATTACTGTGACCGGAGTTGGCAATTTAAATGAGAATGCAATGAGTGTTTTATAGCTGAAAATAACGGCGAATGCTTTTTTCTCATTATTGTTCATAAAATACAAAAATGTACACAACCGATTTAAAACGTCTCTGTAGTGATGAGTATTGTATTTATGTATTATTATAAATAACAAATTCCTTTGTTTAGCTTTATATTAAATCAATTTCTGTACTCCATAATCCCAAATAAATTCCATTTATTTTAATTAAGATATGTAACATGTGGAAGGTTTGAGCTAAATGGATTATTTAGTAGGAGTGTTATTTCGTTCTTGTTCACCCTCACTTTCAGCATCAGCAAATTATGCATGAAATCAAAATATAAATTAAGCTGTATCATAAAGACTAGACGTAAAGTAATTTTCTATTAATACATATTCTGTCATGCACTAATTTTGCAAATGAGAGTATATTAGAAGCTAATTAGCATGATAGAACAATCAACCAGATAGTAAGATGTATAAACACTAAAGTAATATGACTAGGGTTTCCAGTCCCGGCGTCTGATATCGGGGCCATCCCCGGATTTTACTACAAACATCTGGTTCCAGAACCACTGAATATGTCCCGGGACGTTAAAATGTCCCAAAATTGATAGTAACACCGCCTCTATTACTTTCACAGTGGATTGAAAGTATAGTAGTAGTAACAAAATGTTCAACATTTTATTTTCTTGAAATGGGTTTAGAATGTCATGGAACGTCGAGATTTTAAATTTGAGCGAAATAAATTTTCTGTCCATCTGTCGGTCTGTCTGTCGATCTGTCTGCCTGTAACATCTTTTATCCACACGTTTACTCCGGAACGGTTTAAGATATTGACTTGAAATTTAGTACACATATATATTATAACGAGATCTGGAAATGGATTGTTTTTTGAACATATTCGGTGAAGGGTTGTAGGGTAAATAGGGGGAAATAAGTAAAGCAAGCTGGTAGGAGCACAGGAACTTGAAATTTGGTGCATCTACTAGAAGCCAAGGCCTCAAATTATTTTATAATATATTCTAACCCCCCACCACCCTCCCCACTCCATTATTAAAGGGGTAGATTAAAAAAAAAGAGAGATTCAATTGAAATTTAGTATACGTATATATTATATTGACTTCAGAAACTAGATTATATTTTGGGAATATTCCGTTGAAGGATTGGGGGTTAAATTCGGGGTAAATAGGGGAAAATGAATAAAGCAAGCTGGTAAGAGCACAGAAACTTGAAATTCGGTGTATGTACTAGAAACCAAGGCATCAGATTTTTTAACCCCCCACCACCTCTACTACACTATTAAAGGGGTTGATAAAATAAAATTAAGATATTCACTTGAAATTTGGTACACATATGTATTATAACGACATCTGGCACTAGATTATATTTTGAGATGATTCCGTTGAAGGGCTGGGGGTTAAATAGAGGAAAATAAGTAAAGCAAGCTGGTAAGAGTACAGAAATTTGGGATTTGGTGTACATACTAGAAGCGAGGACCTCAGGTTTTTTTAATAATATTTTGGAAATTAAAAGTATCATGTCTAATGCACTATTGATTCAGCTTGAATCACAAAAAAAATCGATTCCTCACTAGTAAAATGGAGGGCAAGATGTAACAAAATGTATTGTTCTAACCATTTTAGTATGAAGCACTTCATAAAATGTGAGATCTGATAAATATTTATTTTATTTCAGAATTGAAACTCAGAAGAACAACGTACACATATTTTGGTCATTTCATCATATCTCCATTTGTATATTTTCACCTCCGATGAAGCAAGTACATGCGTTTGGAAGTAAGTTTGTCTTTCTTTATCGTATCTTCTATCATTCTAACGGATGAATCGATTTATATATGGTTTCCATCATACGATTTGGCAGAAAAGTTGATAGCTATTTAAATCTTTCAATTTCGGCCATCATGTCACCTCGGCTTCGAACTGATGTTTGTCGTCTTCTGACACGTGATATAGAACATGGACAATTTCTGCCCACCATGTGACATTTTAGGATGTACCGAAGAACCCCCTTCCTAGCTTACAAATGTCACACGTTATATTATTCTACAATGCTTGAATTCACTTTTAGCGAGTTGTTTAATACACCTTTCACAAAACCTTCCCCTTATCCACAAAATTAAAAAAAAAAAACACACGGAAGAAGTAGTCAATGCGAACGTTAGTCATTAAAGTCTAGTCGCTCTTGTACGCGCGTTGCAGGGTTTGTAAGAAAAATATTAATATTAATTTTGGATGTAATGGTATTCGTCAGATGTACAAGGTAACAAGCATATTGTTACATATGTATAAACATATTTGAACATTTACGACACATTAGGTAGAGCAAACCCTGATAAACAAACATCGGCCATTAATATCAAGCCAACTCATGCGCGTTCGTCGGTATTGGGAATTCTAAAGTCACCGCGCGGAGATTAAACTTTGAAATAATAAATTAAAACTTGAATTGTCACTATACTTATCAATTACAACCTCTAAGTTGTTTGTTACATGCATCAGAATATCACAATTTTGATGTGTGGGATGGCCCTATTGCGTGAAATACAAATTATATCCTAGATTGCTTTGCTTAAATGTTCTTTCTGACATTCGCGCTGATTAGCTCGTTGGCACATCTCCATAAAAATAGCAATCGGTGACAAAAAAAAAGAAGCTAATGTAAAATTTCATTGTATCCAGCCTGTTCTGGAACAAATGAACCCTCTCATTTATCTAAGTATACTATCCGCGGATTGTTTATTACACCCTCTTTTGTTTTGTAATGAAAACATGGGAGTTGTTTACGGCGCACGAGCCTGGAATATAATGAGTAGTACATACATGAAGTCGATCATAAAATATGGCCCCGGTGATAGGATGGCAGTTTAATATCCCTGTTTCAGCGACCAAAGTTATAGACGTACCCACCCTGCTTGTAAAATTTAGATCCATATTTACGGCATCGGATCTCCTTTTTGTTCTTGAGATTTTCGCTGTAGGGTTGCACACAGGCCTATATTTCTATATGTTCACCGTACCCTTTGAAACTTTTAGGGCAGGGTATCCAAAAAGATTAAAAATAATTATTGCTTTACTTTACGAAACTTTTGCTAATATATGGTGACTCGTAAGCCTAGGCATGTACAATGTACACTGTATAATATTTACGAACTCAATTGAAACAGCACGGAACTAGAGGATTTTACGGGGTATTGTCAATATATCGCTTCGCATTGAACGAGAAAGCACAGAATTTTACAGATTTATATTCACCACTCCTCGTCCACAGTCCATGTGGACTTGATCCGCCTGTCACATAGGTGTATTAGATCCTTAGCGAATCTGATTTGTCAACACCAACCTTGTTCAGAGTTTTTGCATGCCATAATATATAAAACAAAAAATACGTATGAACTATTGGTATCGTATGATCTGTACGAGGCAGTGCAGTACAGCCAGGCAGCGTTATAAATTACTTAATTCTAGTGAATATTTGAACAAATCCATTAGTTTTATTACTGTGTTTGAGTGAATTTTTCCAATTAATTGTTTAAAATGACATTTTGGAGGCCTTTCGCTAGTACTGACAACGAAACGTACGATTTTAATACAGAGCCGATACAAGAGGAATTTGAAAATTAAGACACACGTTTAAACTCAAAGGATTATTTTGAACATTTACTCGTGTTAAAAGCGAAAATATTGATTCTTCATATAATCAAATTGTGAAGAGGATTTGTGAATTAACCACATTTAGCCGTACTACAATTTATAGGGTTATTAGAGCCGGGGATGTAGTTGATCATTCTATTAAACGGAAGAGTTGGTCAAAAACTTAAAAAACTTGATAACGCGTCCAAAGATGTCATTCGTCGATTTGTGTATGACTTTTGCAATGAACAGAAGGTGCCCACATTAGAAATGATTAGGAATAAGTTACACGACTATCCAGATTATAACTATAAATCATTAGATACTCTGCGAAACGTTTTGCTCGATTGTGGTTTTAGGTACAAAAAATTGGACAAACGAATGGTAGTTATGGAATCAGCATATATTTTTGATCATCGACAGGAGTACCTGCGTAAAATAAAAGAATACCGAGATGCAAATAGAGACATAATTTATCTTGACAAAACATGGTTTGACACCCATGTAGTTCAATAAAGTTGGGTAGATAACACCAAAAAGTGTATTTTAAGTACTCCATGTTCTAGGGGAAAAAGAATTATAATTCTACATGCTGAAAGTAAAAACAGTTTTATTCCAAATGCGTTGTTGTTGTCTGCTAAAAATATCAAGCAGTCCTCTGCCGACTACCACGAGGATATGACAGCCGAATTATTTGAGAAGTGGGCAAAGGAACAGCTGTTACCAAATATCCCACCAAATTCTGTAATTGTTATGGACAATGCGTCATATTATTCGCGGCAACACACAAAAATTCCGAACACCAACAGAAGAAAAGGCGATATCATTGAATTTATGAGAGGTAAAGGCTTGGAATTAACAGAAAAAAACACCAAAAAAGACTTTATTAAAACTGATTGGAAAGCAAAATTTTAAAAAGGAATATGCCGTTGAAAGAATGTTTGAAGCACACGATCATACTATTTTACGTCTGTCTCCATATTATTGCGTTTTCAACCCCATTGAAATGGTGTGGGCCGATGAAAAAACAAGACTACGTCAATATAATCAATCCCCACAATTAAGTGAGTCTGTCTGAAAGAATATAAAGATGATAGTAGACGAAATAGGCAAAAGCGATATACAGAATCGGAACTTTTCTGTCTTGGCATAGCAATAATTGGCAATAAGAGCAAACGAGAGCGAAGCAACTAGGCTATTCTTTTCTATCGTATAACACATCATACAAAGTGCCACCTGCTATTCCCACCGCGTGGACTAGTGGGCGGGTCTCTCTGCGGAATTTCAATATGTTTACGTCTTACACCCTTCATTTCTCGTTTAGTGTAACAATACAATACCAAGACCTACACATTCCGAATCTGTATGGTGGAGGTGTGCATCACATGTGATAAAAAAGGAAAATAAATATTCTATATTACCACCTATTCATCCTATTATTATTAATGTAAATATCGATTCAAGTTCTGAAAACTCGGATAGTGACGAATGTAATATTGTTTATTTAATGTTCATAGACAAAGCTTGTTTGAAATTTGTTAATTTAACGTCGATCTATTTCCGCTACTGAGACCAATTAACGCCAGGAAACGAGTTCCCCCTTTAAAATTTTGCCGAGTCTTTCCTTCATAGAAATTTTCTACCTGCCTAACAGAATGATACTGCAAAGTTCATAGTATCATCGCCTAACATTTAATAAACAAGACAGTCGCTGCTTTACACCCCTTTGGAAGTATTATATACCATCTATGCAACTCCCGCCTAAGATTACATAACTTTGCCGCTAGAAGATAGAACGAGAGGTACGTCATTAGACAATAGACGTAGCCTTAATATAACATTTATGTGACTTATCAAATGTGATAAACATATTTTATCATTAACCACTTCTATTGAATAAAGATATTATAGAAATCCCTTTCTTTAACAATTATTTAGTATTTAAAGCATTTTTACATTTCTACCGCCGCCGCCGCCTATGTCCCATAAAGGAGATGCTGACTTTACGCCGAGTTTTCGTTTTTATGCTGTTCCAATTGAGATCCTATGTACTATACACTGTACACTGATACTAAATTGGTTATTATTTGAAATATTTTAAACACTAAAGCGTATGGTTCTGGAAATACATTATATTATACAAAAATGAAAATTTCGAAAAAGATAAGTAACAAACAACGACCACCCATAATAGCCCAATCAATAGGTAGAAGGGTATACCAAAATTCATACCAGGAAACAAAAAATACGGTCGTAAAAAAAAATTCTAAGAAAAATTTGTGATTCGATGGACGCGATCTGAAGTAGCGAACTTGACCTAAAAATTTTGAAAAGTTGAAAAAACAGTTTTTCGTAAATAAAAAAAAACTATGACTCTAATCGAAAAACTTGAATAAGAAAGTTGTAGGTGCTAAAAAGATCTTTCGATCGCTATTTTTTTAAGTGTCAGTTGCGATAAAACTTTATAGATATATCGAAAAAACCATATTGAAAAAAACGTCAAAAATCGGCATTTCTTGTTTTCGCTGTATTTTTTTCAAATTTACATTTAAATACTTACCATCAAGTATAGCTCACGCAAGCCTAAAAAGTACGTTTTTGAAAGATTTAAAAATATCTTTATTTTTCGACATAATATATCTATTTTTCGAAAAAAAAAAAGATTTTTCGAAAATCGGATAGACTTGCTCCACGGAGGGTACTACAGTAACAATCTTGGGCACTGTGCACCCCAAAACGACGCGCTTATAAAACAACGCAAATAAAAAAAATGTTTACCAAACGAGGGGACATTTTTAACTTAATACATTTACCAATCTCGTCTTTGTACATATAAGCATTTTGAAGATGTTTGAAAAAATTGATGTCATCTTTAAAGGGTAGTAGCTTTCTAAATTGACATAACATCTCCAGAATTTGAGGTTTTCGTTAGGAGGGACAGTTTCTAGACGTACTGTATAAAACACTATTCCGTAAAATAAATATTTCACTCATACTCTAGATAGAGGAAATTAGCGAAAATATTTCGTAGTTTGTTAGCAAAATAACAGTTCTTAGAAACAATGTAAAACTCCGTAGTAGTAGGAAATGTAATATCATGTTAAATGTCGAATTTGGAAATTATGTGTCTAAGGCAAGCATATAAATGCAAATTTAACACGCTCAAAATATGTTACCCGAGGTGCTTTTCGACATAACCAATTTCAAATGGTCCAGCTGAAATATTTCATATTCTAGAGCATAATAAAACTTTAACAGGACTAATCTTATGAGAGTTATCTCTATTAAACATGCTTTTTTCTAATTTTTTATTTTTACGACAGATTTACATCTGTAAGAAAAAATAAAAGAGTGATGGAAACGTCAATCGAGGAATGCTAGATACAGGGTGTAATTAGTTTCACGTCATTAAAAAAACTGGTGATAGGGAACGACAGGACAAACACAAAAACCTTATATAAATGGGATCTAAAGCTTATAGTTCTGGAGAAAAAAAATTAACATTTCCAAAATACTTAACAACATAGTTCAAGAACCGCTGGCATATTGGGGTAGGCTTCATTGCCTTGTGTCTTGTCGCACATGATACTCTGACATTCGTGCAGATAAGTATGATGAGCCTAAGAGAATTAGGCCGCGACGGGCGTCATTGAAAAGCTTGCCGACAAAGCAGTTAAAAGCGACCGAAAGAGGACACCGCCATGTTTTTTGCTTCTCTTCGCGGCCAAATTATTACGCGTGCTATACTTTATCTTGTAATATTCTGAAGCAATAATTTTAGTTTGTGTCCTTACTTGGTAAACAACGTACACACGACGCGACCTACCCGTTCCTTGCTTTTGTCTGTTGCTTTCGTTCTTTTTGACTTTTGTGCCACTTATGTCAACATTTATTTTATTAACTATTCGTTCAAGTCGTTAGTACTTGGTTACGTAAGACACTACTTCTCGTACGTGCTTTTTGTGCTACTTTTTGGATTTTGGACCTCAAAATTTTGCAGAGGCAATGCAATTTTGCAGGTGGATTTTAAGAAAACACGCGGCAAATAAAGATTTTTTAAACGTTCTGTGTTTCTCGGATGAGTCATGTTTTACCAGAAATGGAGTGTTTAATTTTAAAAATATGCACTATTGGGCAGACGAAAACCACGAGTAACAAGAAGGGCGCATTTTCAACGACGGTTTAGCGTTAATTTGTAGACAGGAATTTGCGGTAATGAAATAATTGGACCTATACATTTACACGCTAAATTAAATGGTGGCATTTGCACAATGGCGAGCCAGTCCATTTTAGTCTAGCTGTTCGAAATTTTTTGAACAGAAAGTTTCCTCGACGATGGATTGTACGTGGCGGACCAGTTCCATGGCCTGCTAGATTGCCCGACTTAAATCCGATGGACTTTTATTTTTGGGGGCATTTTAAATCTCTGGTTTACCATGATCCAATTGACATTTTAGAACAATTGTAACAACGTATTTGAATATGCACAGAAACCATAAAAAATTATCCTAATATACCAAATGTGTTGAACGGAGTACGTATGTCCTTAGTTCGACGTGCCGAAATGTGTATACGTGGAGATGGAGGTCATTTCGAACAATATTTGTAAAAAATTCAATAGAATTGTTCAGTTATGGGGTGATACCTATTGGGCATTAAAAGTATGATTATTATTATTATTATTAGTATTCGCTGTCTTGCTTTGATCTATTTATTATTGTTTACATTGATTTTCATTGAGATCAAAGACTCGATTTTTAGTATTCGATACTTGATTGGGAAAAATTATGCGCTCAATTCGTTAAAAAAGTCAGATTTTTCCGAACTCAAAATACACAACTATTTTCTGCATTGTCGTATCCCGACATCTAACTGTTCGTTTTCCAATTTCATAAAATAATTACTAATTTAATCTTTTAACACAATGTTACAAATGTTAATAAACCACTTTTAAATTTTATAAATTCTTATAAACGACAATAAAAGCTACAAATACTTTGTTCCAAATTAAAAAACTCATGTAAATAAATCCTATTTAAACCCCTGCGGCCATGCTATGCTTGCGTTGTGCCGAAAGAGAGGGAATTATTTAAATTTTCATAATTAGTGGTATAAAAAGTTCGGTACAAGTAATCCCATCAAAGTGTCGCACTTCTTCCGGCGGGAATACATGTCGGGTATAACAGTTTTTTATTATTTCTAATATTCGGAACTATAACAGCAATTGACCCTGAAAGACAGTGTTTCTCAAATGTTTCCTACCTTAACATTCAAATGTTAAACCTAGGTCAGTTTTTTTCAAAGTTCCCCTAGAGAAAAGTCATATAGGTTTTTTGTTTGTCTAGTCGGTCCCTATCACCAGTTTTTTTTAAATGACATGAAACTAATTGCACCCTGTATATAGACCTGTAATATTGCATTTAAAACTGAAGTGAATTTAACTTATTGAATACAATTAAATATGTGCTTACTCAATCAAGTTGATCTCATCGGGGGATCGTTAAGACTTAAGAGTATGGTCGGATAAACATGGGCAAATTACCCGGATAGATAAGACATGTAGATAAGACTATAAGCGTGATATATATATTCAATTTTGATTGACCATTCTTGAGTTGTCTTGGGGGTATTTCAACCAAACTTCACAAAGAGATATGTTTTCAAAAATTTACTTCTTAACTACTTAATTCAGTGTGATGATGCAAAAACTATATGGGAGTGGATATTTTAGAGAATATACCACTTTTTTATCTACACCTCTAATAAGCTGTAATCTTAATATGCACTAAAAACATTTAAAGCTTATTTCATGCTATAAATAGTTTATTTTATTACTAGCGTCCAGGTATCGCACGCAGCTTCCCTAAAATCGTCACTGTGCTGCTCAGTTTGATCAAAGCTTAATGTTTTATATACCTAAACCTTCCTCGAGAGAGACTCTGCACAATAACGAAAATATCATCAAAATCCGACTGATACTTCTCAATTACATGTAGTACTGAATACTGAACCGTGGCCGAGTTCTAGACAGACATTCGTTGAATTCGTTCCACCATGATACTATTGTAATATGAATAAAGACAACATTTACATTTTTAGAAAAAACTAAATCGCGGAGGTATGGCAGTAAAAAAAAATCGGTAAAGTTATTTACACAGAACTTCCCTCGTTATTTGTGCATAGCGGTCACTCTAAAAAATTATTAAATACGAAATGACATTGGGAATAATAATGGAAATATAGTTATTGTAATTATTACAAAGAAATCCTAATAACTTTTGGTCAAAAAAAATAGTGCTCATCCAACAGCAAAAGTTCAATACTAAATAACAGGTCTACCATGAATTATTTCTTGGGATGACCACCCTGTATATTTTCCAATAACAGTATAATAGCATATGTCAAATATTATTGCCATTAGACACATTTTCAGTTCCACATTCACACAGTGAAGTGGAAGTATATTGGTGGTTAAAAATTTAATTTTTTTTTAAATTGTTCAAAACTGTTGGTTAAAAATGTTCAGTCTTTTTTCTTCTGAATGTCATGAAACATGGAAATTTTAAATTTGAGCAAAGAAAAAATTTTCCATCTGTTTTAGTGGTAAATTTTTTTTCGAAAATGTGTGAAAAAAATTTTCAATTTTGTTTTCTGAAATAGGTTTAGAATGTCATGAAACGTGAAAATTTTAAATTTCAGCAAAAACAAATTTTTCCGTCTATTCTAATGGTATTTTTTTCCAAAATGGTAAAAAAATGATGCAATTTTTTTTCCGAAATAGGTTTGGAATGTCATGAAACGTGGAAAAGCAAAAAAAAATGTTCATCTATTCTATGGTAAGTAGTGAAATAGATTTTATCAATTTTTTTAAATTTGAATAGGTTTAGAATGTTATGGAAACGTTGAAATTTTAAATTTGAACAAAAAAAAAAATAATAATTTTTTTAAAAATTTTTCCAAACTTGGTTAAAAAATCTTCAAAATTTTTTCTTCTGAAACAGGTTTAGAATATCATGAAACGTGTATATTTTAAATTTGAGCAAAAACAAATTTTCCATCTATTCTAGTGGTAATATTTTTTTCCAAAATGGTAAAAAAATGTTACAATTTTTTTTCTTCCGAAATAGGTTTGGAATGTCATGAAGCGTGGAAATTTTAAATTTGAGCAAAAAAAAATCCACCTATTTTAGTGGTAAAATTTTTTTCAAAAATGGTGAAAAAAAATTTTTTTTTTGAAATACGTTTAGAATGCCATGAAACGTGAAAATTTTAAATTTGAAGAAAGAAAAAAAATTTCTTCATATATTTTAGTGGTAAAAATTTTTTCAAAAATGTTGGTGAAAAAAAAATTTCAACATTTTTTTTTTCTGAAATAGGTTTAACGCGTCATGAGACGTGAAAATTTTAAATTTGAACAAAAAAAAAATTTTTTCACTATTTATTCCGTTTAGACAGTCCACCCTGTATATTTTTCAGTGAAAATTCTACCATTTCTTCGCCGACAGTAGGGTTGGGTTAACTACCTAGGAATTTGACTGCTCTCCGTCAAGTAGTTTTTTTAGTTAATGCACCAACAGACAGACAGACTGACGGAATTGAAAAACCTATATTTTCGTAATCTACGTGTTCTGAAACGTCAGAATCCGAAAAAATCTCGGAGGGTGATTTTTTCTCGAATACAATACTTCCCTTCGGTATGCGAGGGAAGTAAAAATGTTTGTAAATTGACAAAAAACAGGAGAAAATCATAACTTGGCAACGCTACATCCGATTGGTAAAATATTTTAGGGTCTAATACAGGATCATCGGCTAAAAAAATACAGGGTGTTCCACTGAAAATAAAATCATACTTTCTTGTGTAACTCTATTTTGTGACCCATTGTATAATCAAAAATAATTTTACGTTGTAGTAGAAATGAAACATTGAAGATTTTGTTAAGAAAGTTCTCTATAAAGTTAGCCATTTTTGCACAATCTTCCAAGGGAACAAACACCCGGTATATTCCAGAATTAATATTTTTAGACAAACAAATCTTAAACGAAAACGGTAATGATCGGTAAAGTTAGCGGAAAGGGAAACAACAACAGCTAACAAATTTAAACTGTCTCTCACTTAAATAAATGTTTTAATTATAGTGAACTATTATGAACTCTTTTATGTATTGAAATGTGTACTTTGTATTTAAATAACCGCAACCCTGCTATCAGCAGCCCAATTTAACCCTTGCTTAATGCTGCCATTGTTCGAATGAGAGCACGAAAGTAAATATAATATAGCAAACAAATAAGAATCCATTAAATATCAGAACAAAAGATGATATATGAACCAGTTAGAGGAAAATTCAGTTTATTTGGTGTATAATACAGTGGTGGCAAGCAATTTTGCAGGGTTGGGCTGGATTCGCTCGGATAGATTTCACTTTACTGCATCTCAATAAGAGGGAAAAAAAGGTCACAAGTAACATTTATCTTCATGTTACACCAGATCTCTTGTAATATTGCAAAGGTGTACAAACATTTTTTAACACCTTAGTATTTGTGATATAGCCATTTCCAAGTAACAATTGTAGTTTTAAAATAATTTATAAGTTATCCTAAAAACTTATTTCCAAGACTACTTATAAACGTAAATTGTTTGGAAGGACTCTATGAAGCCGATTTAAAACCATTATAAGAGTACAGGGGCCATCCAGAGAAGGGCCTACATGCCTTTTTTAAAACTACTATTAAAACTTTCAAGTTTTAATGAATTATCTAAAGCTTTGAGTATCTGAAGAGTATTACAAAACCTTACTTGGTTTAGGATAGGAACTATATCAAAATTAAAGACTCACATAAATGCTTTAAGCGGACTTATTGTATTTAATGAAGTAAAATTAAATGTAAATAAATCAATTCTACATACACAATGAGCCGGTTTAGTTATATATAAGTTATAAAATGGACAATTGGCGACTACTAAGAACAGTTCAGAAAAACAGTTAAAAATGAACTACTTGTAATGAATTGATAGGACTATTATAGCGGGCTAAACTTTTCAACGAGCCTAAGTTCACTGTAAAACATGTATGTGCTCCCTAAACACACAATTTAAAAAATGTATATAAATAATTAATTTCTATTGTGACTTAAAAATATATATAATATGGTTTAGTATATGTACATTGTTTTTATAAAACATTTCTATTAGATACAAATTACCTTTATTGTTCAATCTGGGACATTCCCAATATGGTTGACCGTAATATTCCTCGACGGCTGAAAATAAAATGGCGGCTGTATGTATAAACCCTATATATAAGCTGTGAATAATTCTACTTCAAACATGTTTTGTCTTAAAATGCCTATTACATTACCAATTGTTCTTTAAGCATGTCGATTTATCCTTTTAAAATTATATTTTAAACCTCAATTGTCTTAATATATTTTTTAAAACTAGTAGGCTTATGTTACGTCATACACAAACAAAATACCGACGAATATGTATATATCTTATCACAATATTAAAACTACCTATCTTAAAATATTATAGTCTGGGCAAAAGTAAACCAAATCCTTTTATGTTTGTTTGCTTCATTAAAACTCTAGCAAGCAGTTAGTTCTATGAAAGTTCGGTCTGAAACTTAGTGACTTCAAAGCATATTAGATTTATAACCCAGCATTAACAACCACCTCAAATTTATTTCATAAAGCAATGATAAAACCACAACATTTGCTTAATCTCTATTAAACTTGATCCTCCTAACTTGAACTTAACAGCTATAAAGTCTTATTGACAAATACCTTGATAAGTCAATAATAAGCCAATAAAAAGGAAAAGATAATTTAATTTCAATGTAAGTTCTCGAAGGCTTTTTTAAAACTTTCTTTACGACAAAACTATCTATATGTGCATTTGGCATTTAATAAAGCTGGCATTATGAGGTGGCCATTATAAAACACTGATAAAACCTAAAGAGATCTAAAAAGCATTTAAACTGTGACTTGGGATTATTAATAAAATTTAATTGATATATCATTAATTAGTACAGGCAAATTAACAATTTAGCGTAACAAAAATTAATAAAAGCATCATCTCTTAGATTTAAGTAGGTAATAACCTGGAGAATGAGATGATGCATTTCTTGCACTTCCAAGTTCCGGGAAAATTCAAAAAAATTTGGAAAAACTTTTTGATTTTCGGTTTCTTTGCTCTAGCGGCCAATATAATGAAAATGGAGAAAGAAGTTCCCAGCAGAAGTTGTAGTTCGTCTTTTTTCTACAAAAAAGGCCTTTACAAATTTTTGTCTTACTTAAGCCGTTTAGAAGATAAATCGAGTTTACCACTTATAGTTTTAAGCCGCTTCGAAATGCTCGACAAATGAGAATTCTCCAGGAGTTTCGTACGACCGGGCTCATCGATCGATAATTCTTACTCTTCAGAGCCCCTAAAAAAATGAAAATAGCATAAAATGTAGAGAAAAGTCTCAGCTTTAATGTGGAACTAATCACAAAATTCATAAAAAAAATTATCAATGAGAGAAAGTGTCAGAAGATGGCCTAGTGAACTTTGTACAGTTGATCGATCGATTGATTCATATCTTTGCCGGGAGTCGTTAGAATGATAATTCATTTTGCTTATATATTCTTATATAATTAAGTGATCAATCGACTTACCTGTAAGGAAGGTTGATCATAATTATATGAGCAGTCTCGTCGAAATATTACAAAACACCCTGTAGTAGCAGTTCGCTGCACAATTCGGTACGAAGTTAAAAGAGCTGAAAAGAAATTACTCATCCACACATGCGCTTCGATCTTACATCTCTAGCCTCACTCGTTGAAAGTATGAACTCAGGTTTGATCGCCTATAGGGCGGGATTGTATTGATTGTAGAGAAAAACAATGACAAAAAGGGGGGGATTTTGTAATATTTCGACGAGACTGCTCATATAATTATGATCAACCTTCCTTACAGGTAAGTTGATTGATCACTTAATTATATTTCGCAGTCTCGTCTCATATTACAAAACACCCTGTAGATGTTTAAAGAGTAGGCGACTCAAACCTGGGACTAACGGTACGTTTATAAGAAAAACTAATTTTCCATACATATTACACAGTTTATTAATTTCTCTCCTCTAAACATTTTTTCTCTGTAACATGACACATTTAAGACCAGAAATATTATTTTCTGTAATAAGATAGTAAAATAATAATACTACTAAATTTCCCCGAAATTCCATAATAATAACAGTAATTTAACCTAAACAATATAACTAAGTTGAACATGAATTATAATTAATTTATGCTTACACCGGCTCCTTTAAATACAGCCCTAGCAAAGGTGTCAGGTGCAGGCAAAATGGGTTTTTTATAAAATAAGCAAAAAACGTTAGACTTATCCGACCAACCGGCTGCTCTTCTGATTACCTCAATACTTGCTCCAGCTTTATCTGCTGTAGATACAGCTGCATGTTTTGCGCTATAACCTGAGTATAAGGTCGTGTTAATTCCACTCTTACTTAGTACATTTTTAATCCATCGACTGATGGTCTGAGAAGATGCTGCATGTATAGGTTTCTTAATAGTTAAAATTAATGTACTTAGTTCGATTGGTCGAATACTCTCTGTTTTTTGTATATACATGTCTAAAGTGGACGCTGCACATAACTGTGGTTTATCCCTAAAATAAGGCAAATATAATACAGGCTGTGGTCTATTTTTTCCCGACGTCTTAATTTTTTCATCAATAAAGATTTCAATGTATTCTCCATTTTTTTTAATATTGTTGAGTTTTATTTTACATAATGTTTGCATTCTATGTGCCGATATTAGGGCTAGTAAAGTTACTAATTTTAAAGTTAATTTTTCCAAAGATAAGTCTTCTAATGGATAAAATTTCTCCAGATAAACAAGTACAGGGTGAGGGTCCCATGTATTTGAATATCTCGCTCTCGGCGGCTTTATATTTCGAAGACCTCTTAAAAACCGCTGAATCATACTATCGTCATCCTTATTTATAGGTAAAACTAATGCTAGTGCTGCCTTATATGTATTTATTACCGAAAATGAACAACCTTTTTCAAATTTTTCATTTAAATAACTTATAATATTTGCTAATAAATACTCATACGGACTAATGTACTTATTTGTGCAAAATTGCCACCAGTTTTTATAAACACTATCATACTGTTTAAGAGTTTGTGGGCTTATTGATGCAATTATAGCTGTTAATCCAGCCTCTGGAAATGACCGTCTTGTGAAAGCTTCCCTGATATACGTCCTGCAACCAGGGTAAGCGTTTCCCACATGGGATGTGGTTGCCTGAAAGGAGAAAGAATTAGATTTTTATGAGGGCCCATATAGAGAGGCTCTTCTAGCAACATTTCTCCAAAGATTGGATACCAAGGTTGGCCTGGCCAATTTGGTATAATCACAATTCCTTCGGCCTGATCATTTCTAATTTTTTTTAACACTTTTGCTACCATAGAAAAGGGTGGAAATGCGTAAAAAGAGAGATTTGTCCAAGAAATAGTAAATGCATCTATTAAAACCGAGCCAGGCTCGGGCTTCCAAGATACAAAGTTATGACATTTCGAATTAAGTCTCGTAGCAAAAAGGTCTATGTCAGGCTCATAGAATTTATTACATATTTGAGTAAAATAACCCTGTGACAATGCATATTCTGTGTCAATATACCATAACCTAGATTCTTGATCGGCAATAACATTGTCCTTCGTGTTTATATATGAAGCAAAAATATATAATCGTTTATTTTCACAATAATTCCAGATTTCCCTTGTAATATTATTGAGATTTTTAAATTTTACACCTCCCATACGATTTAAATAGCTTACAGCAGTGGTATTGTCTACGCGTAAAAGAACATTTATTTTCTCTGTTTTTTTTGTGAAATTTTTCAAACAGTTAAAAGCTCCCAATAATTCCAAATAATTTATATGCATTTCCGCTTCTTTTTTATTCCACAATCCATTAGTTCTCTCCCCTTTACACACTCCACCCCATCCTACTTTGGAAGCATCAGAAAAAATTTCCAGATGGTATTCCATATCTTTAATAGAAAAACTACTACCTTCTAGATTCATCAACCACCAATTTATTTCCAAGGCAACATCTTCTGTAATTAACATTCTCTTATTATAATTACCCTTAGAACCTATTAACGCTAAATATTTGGCTCTTTCTAAAGCTTTTGTATGGGCCCAACCATATTGGACAGCCGGGCATGCTGCTACTAGCATGCCTAGATTTTTCGCAAACGTTTTAATTGTACAACAATGTTTTCTAACAATATTTTTACATGAATACATAATCTTTTCAATTCTTTCTTTTGGCAAAGTCATTTCCATAGTCATTGAATTAAATATAAATCCCAAATATTTACATTGACGCGAAGGGTATAATATACTCTTTTTGTAATTTATAATAAAACCTAAAAAGGTAAGTAATTCTACAACTCTGTAAACATGTTGTTGACATTGCTGTTTATCCTTAGCCATGATTAATATATCGTCTAAATAAATAACGGATATTATGCCTTCCCCCCTTAGTTTTGTAATCACTGGTTTCATTAATTTTGTGAAAATAAATGGGGCAGTACACAGTCCCATTGGCATACAATTAAATTCATATAATACATCTTTAAATTGAAAACGTAAATATTTTCTCGAGTTTTTGTCTATTTTAATTAAAAAATAGGCATCTTTTAAATCAATTTTAGCCATATAATATCCCTGACCCAACATATTTTTAACACTTCTATAATCCTCCAACTTAAAGTGTGGAGGACTTATGAATTTATTTAATTTACGCAGATTTAATATAAAACGGCTTGTACCGTTATTTTTGTTTACTAGAAAAAAGTTTGACAAAAATTCATTCTTAGAATGTTTACATGGGGTTATGGCTCCCATATGCCACAGTTCTCTGATTTTTTCATTAAGTTTAGCTCTATCAATTTTACTATCAATATTTTTTGGAAAACAGTACTGTTGGGGGATAGTATTAAACCTAATTTTATAACCACTAATCCAGTCAATAATCATCGGATTATCAGTAATTGTTTTCCAGTTTTCAGTAAATTTTGCTAGCCTAGAGGCATAACCTACCTCTACTTCCTTAGACGGCCCTGGTACTGGTCTCTTGTCCGCTCTTGCCACTTGGTTCTGCCCCCCTCCTCCTTCTTCTTCCGTTTTTTCAGAGCCTGACGCTTCCAGTTTAAAGAACTTGTCGACCATTGATTTTTAAACTTAGTTGGTTGTCGGGTAATCTTTTTTAATCCTAGGCCCACTTTTCGAATTTCCTGGGTATTTTTTACAGATTGGGAAAAATTTTCCCCAAATAACCAGTCATCTACTCGACAATCTTCGCTTACTTTTTTAACGGAGGAATCCATGTGGTTCGACAGTAAAAATCGTCTGTGCACCGACAATGTGTGGTGCACATCTGCTAAAAGTTTGGTGGAATCTATAATATTTTGCAATACTTCTTTATTTGAGTCTTCCTGTTTTAAAAGACTTTCAATTGGCGTCACCATTGCACTCATGCCAGCGCAAATTTGCTGTTGGATGTGTATGAAAAAATTGTCTTGCCGTATTGTCGAGTCCTGTATACAAACAGAAACTTCCTGATTAATTTTTGGAGCACGTAACGTCAAACAATTCTCAGAAACCGGATATTTGTCAATGAGCTCCTTTCTTATACTTTTATTCATTCCATTTTTAAGTATTGTGGACCAATAATTGGCGATTTGTTCATCTATGGCCGGTCCTGTTCTAGGATTGCCTAAAGGATCCTCTCCTAGCACCTCTTTAATTTTTGACGTGCTTGCACCAGACTGATTCTGATCCTTTGGAACAACCCCCTGAACATGCTCACCCTCTGACCCAGAATCCGATTCCCTACTTTCTTCTGAATCTGAGGAACTACTTACAGATGGACCTGTTAATAAAACATTACGTCTCAAAATATGTAGGACTATACCCAAACATACAAAGTATTATTTTCAATATAGAATAATTTTCATACACAATACTTATAAATAATGCAGCTCGATAATAATGTTTCCTGCAATAATAAATTGAGCCAGTAGGAGGGCAGTTATTTGGGCCTCAGAGTATTTTACATATAATGAATAGCAGTATATATGCACACAATGAGTGGCAGTGTATTTGCAAATAATGAGTGTCAATATTTCGCACACAATAAGTGGCAGCTGTATCATTGCACACAATAAGTGGCGAGAACAGCATTTAACGTAAACAAACTGTTGATGTTTATTTTTGCAATATCAGTAAAAAATAAGCACTCGATCGTTTTTGTATCTGGTAACGATCGGTGTTAGGTTTTCATTAGTTCTGCTGTATACAAAGTAATCTAATAAAAAACTCTTTAAAAACTTACTTGAAGTACTGGAATCATCCTGTAACTCCTTACGCAGTTTCTTTAAAATTTTGTTCACTTTCCTCTTATTTCGTCTTTTTCGACCATGTTTCCCCATCTTTTCACAAACAAAAGTACACTTAAACACAACCCGAATTTCACGTCTATACCGTTTCGTACGACAAACTACAGTGAGGCTAGAGATGTAAGATCGAAGCGCATGTGTGGATGAGTAATTTCTTTTCAGCTCTTTTAACTTCGTACCGAATTGTGCAGCGAACTGCTACTACAGGGTGTTTTGTAATATGAGACGAGACTGCGAAATATAATGATATATTAATCCAATTAACATTTTATTGCAATTACTTTTGTTGGAAAAATATGCATTGCGATCAAAGTAGAGGGTATATTTCTCATCGATCAATCACTTCAAAATTTCGGAGTTGAATTCGCTATATCTTAATTAATAATCATAACACAGTCTTAATTTTTGTATTATAGGTACAATAGAACATATTCTTTCGAATGACTTAAGGGTTTTTTTAAATGCATGCAGCACTTTTTGAATTTGTCTCCATTATTCATACACGTTCAGAAAATGCACAATCATACAGTAAAACATTTACAACTTATTTGTTTCGTAACATTCTTCAATCAAATTATCACAAAATATAGGCTAAAGCGCGTGGAATCGAATCCATGCAGTGAAAAAGCACCTATTGTTACGGGAGAAATAGACAGGGTACATAAAACTCAAAGATATGAATAAATCAACTGTATAAAGTTTACTAAGCCATCTTCTAACACTTTTTTCTCTATGATAAAATTTTGTATGAATTTTGTGATTAGTTCCACATTAAAGCTGAGACTTTTCTCTACATTTTTGTTGTTTTCATTTTTTTTAGCAGCTCTGAATAGTAAGAATTATCGATCGATGTGTCCGGTCGTACAAAACTCCTAGAGAATTCTCATTTTCCGCGCATTTCTGAGCGGCTCAAAACTATAAGTGGAAAACTGGATTTATCTCCTAAACGGCTTAAGTAAGACAAAAATCTGTAAAGACCTTTTTTGTAGAGAAAGAGACGAGTTACAAATTCCGTTGAAAACTTTTTCTGTACTTTCATTATTTTAGCCGCTAGAGCAAAAAAACGAGAATCATAAAGTTTTTCCAAATTTGTTTGAATTTTCCTGGAACTTGGAAGTGCAAAGAATGCATAATTCCATTCTACAGGTTATTACCTACTTAAATCCCGGATTCTTTTATTAATTACTTCCACATCCACGTAGTGGATTGGAAGTATAGTAATCGCAAAAAAATTTTCAAAAATTTTTATTCGTGAAATAGGTTTAGAATGTCATGAAACGTCGAGATTTTAAATTTGAACGAAAAAAAATTTTTCTGTCTGTCTGTCCTGTCTGTCTGTAACTTTTTTTGTCCGCACGCTTTCTCCGGAACGGTTTAAGATATTGACCTGAAATTTTGTACACGTATATATTATAACGAGATCTGGAACTGGATTGTTTTTTGAGGAAATCCGGTGAAGGGTTGGGGGTTAAATAGGGGTAAATAGGGGGAAATAAGTAAAGCAAGCTTGTAAAAGTACAGAAACTTGAAATTCGGTGTATGTACTAGAAGTTAAGGCCTCAGATTTTCTTATAATATTTTTCAACCCCCCACCACCCCTACCCCATTAAAGGGGTTGATAAAATAAAGTTGAGATATTCATTTGAAATTTCGTACACGTATGTATTATAACGATGTCTAGAATTAGATTATATTTTGGGATGATTCCGTTGAAGGGTTGGGGGTTAATTTGGGGTAAATAGAGGAATATAAGTAAAACAAGTTGGTAAGAGTACAGAAACTTGAAATTCGGTGTATGTACTAGAAGCCAAAGCGTCAGATTTTTTAATAATATTTTTCAACCCCCACCACCCCTACTCCAATTTGAAAAGGGTTGATAAAATAAAATTGAGATATTCATTTGAAATTTTCTACACGTATGTATTATAACGACATCTGGAAGTAGATTATATTTTAAGATAATTCCGTTGAAGGGTTGGGGGTTAAATAGGGGTAAATAGGGGAAAATAAATAAAGCAAGCTGGTAAGACTACAGAAACTTGAAATTCGGTGTATGTACTAGAAGCCAAGGTCTCAGATTATTTATAATATTTTTCAACCCCCACCACCCCTACTTCATTATTAAAAGGGTTGATAAAATAAAATCGAGATATTCATTTGAAATTTGGTACACGTATGAATTATAACATCTGGAACTAGATTATACTTTGAGATGATTCCGTTGAAGGGTTGGGGGTTATTTAGGGGTCAATAGGGGGAAATAAGTAAAGCAAGCTGGTATGAGTACAGAAACTTGAAATTCGGTGTATGTACAAGAAGTTAAGGCCTCAGATTTTTTTATAATATTTTTCAACCCAACCACCCCTACTCCAATATGAAAAGGGTTGATAAAATAAAATTGAGATATTCATTTGAAATTTGGTACACGTATGTATTATAACGACGTCTGAAACTAGATCATAATTTGAGATGATGCCGTTGAAGGGTTGGGGGTTAAATAGGGGCAAATAGGGGAAAATAAGTAAAGCAAGCTGGTAAGACTACAGAAATTTGGGATTCGGTGTATATACTAGAAACCAAGGCCTCAGATTTCTTTCTAATATTTTTCAAACTCTACCACCTCCGCTTCATTATTAATGGGATTGATAACATCAAATTGAGATATTCACTTGAAAGTTAGTACACGTATGTATTGTAGTGACATCTGATTGAGATGACTCCATTGAGGTGGTAGGTTGTAAATAGTGGAAAATAAGTACGGTAAACTAGAAACTTCATTTTTAACGTATATGGTAGAAACCAACTCCTCAAACTTTTCTATGACATCTACCCCAAATATTATTAAAATTCTATGACCAATAATTTCCACATACTAGAGTGCAAATATAGTCAAGATGTTTCCTTTAAAGTGACTTGGACGAATAATCTGGATGTGGAAGTAGTGATTCCTTAGGCAGCGGTTTTTTTTGTGAGGTTTTTACAAAATGTTGCCTTCATTGCCTGTACTAATACTCTAATAACTAATAATGAATTTCATTAATGCAATGATTATAAAAAATGACGTTTCATTGCAAACATTTGATTGTAGACATATGGAAACAAATATATCCAATTCCTGCATTCTTCGTTAGTTAATTAATTTTCTAAAATTGTAATAAAAATATTATGCTAAAAAATTTTACCTGCAGTGCCAGAATCAATATATTTTTGTATATGTTCGTCTGGAATGACTGCTATACAATTTAGTAGGATAATTGAGACGGGGTGTTGTAATATGTTCCGCATATTCGAGTCAGAATTGATCGTGTGTTTCTCTGTAAAGAACACGGCCACAGGAACAAGAGAAAATAGGAGCCGGAAAACATAAGGAATTCATTAGATCCTGGAAACTGAGCAGCTTCAGTGTTAGAAGTGTGGAAAGCTGGGAATAAACTTGTTATTGTAATTTTGAAACTGGTTAATTTTGAAGTCTGCTCCCATTACCATTAAATTGATACGAATGTTGGGAGAGTTTTGTTTTTCTGTTCTTTACCTCCACAGGGCTTTGTAATTTCAATAAAGAGCATTGTATAAATTATATGGTCGGCTAGTTACTGTAACCTCAAGGGATATTTTCTACGTTCCGGCCCTGCAGATCCGCCGGCGCCAGTTCGTGATGAGATATACTTATAATTAATTTTATCGCAGAATTAATGCAATGTTTCTATGTTAACTAAAGAGTCCTCAAGCAGGCTCATTATGTAGCAATCAAACACTCATGCCATTCAAAGCGTAGTCAAAACGATGGATATTAACTTCCCTGTAACTGTGTACAAGGTAAAACAAACACACTATTATTAAAATGTCGATGTTAAACTCATCTTTATCTTTTTGAAGAAAAATAAGTGTAAGGCTGGCTTTTCCCCTCCGATGTACTAACTAAGATTCATTCTAAAACTATTATTGGTGCGGATATTTGACGTATCTTCACAGCGAAAAATGTAATTTGGCATAAAAGTAAAATATTTGACAACTAACTTTTTAGCGAAGAATGGGCTTGTTCAGCATTTTTTTTTTACTTCACAAATCGAAAGTGCAAGTATAAATTAATGGATCTGCAAAATATCAGAATCTTATTCGCACGTTTAGTATCTTAAAAACTATTACAAATTTCCATCTCGCGAAAATGGGGCGTGGCCAGGCGCTACGTCACTATACGCATAGACTCGGCGATCTCAATAGACTTGATGCTCCTGATTGGTTATAATTATAAGTGTTTTCGAAGTATTGTTTGTTTTGCTTACTACTTGACAGTAGGGGAGTACAATTTGGTGAAATGTCAAAAAATTACAATTTTCTCTCGCTCCTGCCAGAAAGAATTTTCGATTTCGACCCTGCAATTTACGATTATAATTCATCGCCGACCTTCTCCTTTCCGTAGACACATAGAACGAACTTCCACTCGACGTATTTATTTAGTTACCAGCGTTTAAAAATTCCATGTTTTTCGACTTTTCAGGTTAAATTTGAAAGGTCCCAGAAAGCCATTTTTCTTACGTCACTTGCGTATAGTGACGTCACAAATGAGCGCTCGGTTTTTGCAACTATTACTAAATTCAACTCCTTATATCTCGAGAACGGAAAAAGTTAATAATACGAAATTTTAAGTGTATAATGAGAATATCGGGTACTATATGAAAAAGTATAAAAATCATATAAAAAGAATATCATGGAACAAGCCCATTGGCGGTGATTATAACGGAGCAAATAGAAAAGTAAGCACACAATCGCTTTAAACTTACAGCTAGGGTGTATCGTGAGAAAAGTAATTTGATTCTCAGGCGGGAGTTATTAATCTGGTAAAATATCAATTAGGAACAATAATAATAATAATAATAATAATAATAATAATAATAATGTCTTTATTAACCAGAATTATTGTACATACAAAATAAAAATAAAGTGAAATATGTGTATAATTATAGTTAACTGGCGAAGTTCACTTAGAAATAAGGAGAGTGCTCTTCCACTTAACCATACAATGTAATAATAATAATAACCAAGTCGCAAATGTGATCCATGAAGAACTTTTAAAGAAATATGTACCTGGGAGTGATATAACTGAGTATTATCGGCATGTACCTAACCCAGTCGAAGAAAACGACAATTATAAAATATACTGGAACAAGGGTATACTAACAGACAGGACCATCTTGGACAACAGACCCGATATAACACTTATAGACAAAACTAAGAAAAAGGCTTATCTGATTGACATATCTATCCCCAATAACCACAATTTATGTCGAAAATATGATGAAAAGATTGACAAATATGAGGCTTTAGCCCGCGTAATAGAGCCACTGTGGAACCTTGAAGTTGCTATTGTAGTATCTTTATTCATTTCTTCTACTGGACTTGTCCCTAAGACACGCAAACTGCGCACATTGTAAGATCTTTCTTGAAAGGTACATCTGAAGCGAATTGAAGCTTCGCGTCTGGCCCGCTACATTCGTCACATTAGTCCGACATGACTCAATCGGGAAAGTAGTTCACCAGGCACCTGCGAAAAAATATGGATTTATCGAGAAAAAAACTCCTTACTATAAGTACAAACCCGAATTAGTTTTGGAAAATGAAAATGATAAAATCTTATGGGACATGTCTATGATAACTGATAGACAAGTTGAAGCTAACCGCCCAGATTTAGTGGTGTTCAATAAGAGGTTACAAACAGCTACTATAATTGATTTTGCCATACCATCAGATGACAACATCTTACGAACAGAAGTTGATAAGCGAAGAAAATACCAACCACTGGCAACAAAGCTTAAACATATGTATAGCCTCGACGCAGTCAACATATTGCCAGTGATCATCTCAGCAAATTGGCTAGTTAGCAAGAGCTGGAAAGATGTAATGAAAGACCTAGATCTAAACTACTTTCATAAGCGAATTATCCAGAAAGCAGTATTACTCGGAACAGCAAACTTAATAAGAAAAGTTCTAGACCTTTGACCATCTCGTTGGTATATGAATTACAGTGCTTATAGCTCAATGAGCCCAGCACTGTTATTAAGAAGCTAAATTTAAAGAAGCAATAATAATAATAATAATAATAATAATAATAATAATAATAACGACGATCGTTCCTATCGTAATCGGAACTACAGGCGAAATACCTAAAAAATTGAAAAACAGCCTGAATCAGTTAGGTCTGGAGCATGAACTGTACCTACCAATACAGAAGTCCGTTCTACTGGACACATGTAGTATTGTTCGAAGGGTAATTGGCGATAACCATAAATATTTTTAATACATCTACCAAGCAGACCTTGTCCCAGGACCGATGAGTCATAGCTTTTAATAACCACTCCCCGGCGAGGAAGTGTGATACAAGAGGGAATAATAATAATATTAGTCATCTCAGTGGAAGGAGTAGTTTCGACTAGGCTCCCATGTTACTTGGAAAAATTACAGTTACCCCAACACATCAGTAATATTATGCAGAAAGCAACTATATTACAAACCTGCCATCTGGTCCGAAAATTTTTCACCATAGGATAAAGTGAATTCTTTCCCTAGTGTGAATGCAACCAACTGAAAAGAGAGTTGTGACATTTTTGAATAATAATAATAATAATGTACTGTGTGTAAATGTAAATAGTATATTTTTACTGATATTTACATAACCGAAATAAAAGGATCTAAAAAGGTATTTAAATAATTATTGTATAGAAAGTATCCAGGGGTAAAAAAGGCTATATGCGAAACTTAAAACTTAATAAAAATAAAACAATGTGTGGCTTTCTTGTGACTTAATATGTTAATAATGATCTCAATTGTTATCCGTTATGTACTTTTTTATCTCTCTTTTGAAATATATATTATATTTGAGACCCTTTAGTCTCTCCGGGATAGTGTAGATGTAGCGACTGAAAGTTCAAGGAGTTTAACAATAGGTGTTGAGCATAGCCTCTTACAGGGTATACTCCAAAGACTTTACACTGAAATATTTTCAAAATTTTTCTCCGGACATTTTCAACAGCCAGTTCATAAACATTATAAATTGGACACCAAATCAACAAACCGTATCCTAATTCTGATCTTACATATGAAAAATAAAGTACTTTTAATGCAATCAGATTATGAAAATTAGGACAATTCTGAATGATAAAACGTAACATTTTTAATGTTGTGGATTGATTGCTATGTTCATTTAATGACAGTTTAGAATCGAACACTATACCAAGATCGTTTATGGATTCACAGAGACTTAAGTCAGTACTCTGTAATTGATAGGTGAACTCAATACGCTCTATTTTTAATGTAAAAGTGAAGCTTTTACATTTTTGAATGTTTAAATGGAGATTATTCTCGTTACACCAAACTCTTCTTCAGCTGTTCTTAAATAAATGAACAATCTTCAACATTTTCTACAGCACGGTAGATTTTGAGATCATCGGCAAATAATACTTTTTCACAGTCAACAACCTGTACCAAATCATTAATGAAGAGTAAGAATAACAGCGGACCAAGGTTGGATCCCTGGGGTACACCAGATGTGGCAGTGAACTGTTTAGAATCAAAAACATTATAAGATACACACTGAATTATGTCAGGCAAGTAGGACCTAATAAGTGCTATAAGAGATTCTCCAAATAAAAAGTTAATCATCTTAGACAAAATTACTCTGTGATCGACGCGATCAAAAGCTTTGGCAAAGTCGGTATATATAACGTCAACCTGCTAGTACGGTAGCTACATATTGAGAGAATATTGCCAAATTGGTTATGGTGGAGCGGCTCTCCATAAAACCATGTTGGTGTCTTACCGCAGGATAGATATAACTATAGCGATATCTCAAAAAGTTTTGCAAAATTACAGAGAATGGAAATAGGTCTATAATTTGTTATTTGGGATGGATGGATGCATCTTTAATACCGGTGAAGCTTCTGCATATTTTTCAATGCTCTGGATGCTGGCATTGCTTTCCTTTCTTCTGTCATTTTCATTTTCTTGGTTTCCAGGGTATTTTTTCTAAATTCTAAACTCTTCTGATTTCCTTATAACGTCCATGAATTTTTTTTAGTTTATCCCAGAAGTAAAAAACAGTAGGAATTGATGTACTTTGCCAAATCCCTTCAATTTTCGGTACAATATTTTTGAGTACTTCATGAACACTTATACGTCTCCCAGCATATTTATATTTGAGACCATTCCAAACAAATAAATAATGAAAGTCACAAGGTCACTTAATATTTTAGATTGACCAAATATCTTGCAACGAAGTTGACTTATAGTTGCCATATTCTAACACTCAACGAACAATCGGCATACAACCACGAATCACGTAAAAACCCACAGAAAACACTCAACTAAAAACAATACTTAGTAGAAGTATTCAAACAAATGAAAGTAGGCTTGAACTTGTTACCTTCCCACCCCAGTCATGGACGCCTGACGAAAATATTAGAATAAATCAAATTGGAGGGGCTTTTTATCATACTTTAATCATTATTTTAAATACTGTGTTTACCAGGAATATATTTTTTTAAATAAACCAGGGGCGGTAATAAAAACATATAAAATCACCAAAATTTCTATACTATCGGTCCCGTGAGGAATCTGTAGATGCTAAGATAGGTCGATAAGCTTTTAGGAACGATTTTTATTTATCCAAATGCTCATTTTGACACCTATGTCAAAACAATTTAACAAGAAATAATTTTTCATTCCACCCTAATGGACAGTAATGCATCAACATATGTAAATTAATATTATCCGATCCTGTAGCATTAGATTTTATATTAAGTAATATTAACTGTTTCAATATCCACAACATGAAAATAAAATTCTCCTACATTTGGTTTTATATTATTGTGTAATAATTTAGAGCATCCTTATTAGGTTTATTTATGTTGTGGCCAACGTTAACCAGAAACTGATTCAAACCATCCAAATCCCGCAAATGCTTAGGCATATCATAATTATTCTTTCGTCGATGATTTAGTTCATTAAGAGTTTTCCAAATAGTTACTATTAGGTACCAATTTTAGTTCGACCTCCAGTCCTCGATATCAATTATTTATACCACGTAGTAGACCTCTATTACATGTATCATCCACTATTTTTAAAGAAACCGATCCTGTGTTCTTGAACTATCCAGCTACCCGTTTCATGCCAATGCTTTCATTGACGTTTAGTGCAAGTATCGTCCACGTCACATTGCTGTCAATCTGATAGGATTTTGTAAGTAAATTAATTATTTCCTTATTACATAATCTTTTAGTTATGGGTAAACATAAGAAACGAAGCCGATCATCAAGTAGTGATGAGGAAATTTCTAAAAAAGCCTTGTTAAAGAGGTTAGATAAGCTAGAACGCCGTCTGAAATCACGTAGGTCACGTGAGCGATCTGTGTCTAACAGGCCGCGTTCGAGAAGCCGAAGCCGTTACATCAGCAGCGGCAGTGTAAGGTGGCCAAGATCTCGTTCACCAATGCGAGTGAGAAATCTCCCGCAGCATAACAACGAGGTGATGCGGAGAGATATTCCCAATACCCCGCGTGTAGAACGAGTGGAGCAGACAGGGTCGCACTCAAGCCGCCGCCGCGCCGTAGCTTATCTGTGGAGCGACGCTCGCATGTGTCGACAAATGCAGAGTATACTGACGAGGAGTTCAACTTGCATGTTGAAATCCTGAACGGTTACATAGTCCTGTAAGGGAAAAATTGCCGAATGACGGTAATGAAGGTGGTACCCCCCCCATTAATAATTAGTAATGATGTAGAGTTGGGTGAAGATTTGTTATACATATTTGGAGATGATCCAAAGGAGCTCGAAAAATCTGTGTTTCAATTTCATAGCGCGCTATGTTCTCGCTGGGAGCATACATTAACTCACGGCCTACCTGATGGGGACAAGAAGGTACTAACTGAGCATTATTAAATACCTAAAAATTTACCCTCCTTAGTTCCCCCGGAAGTAAACGCAGAGATACTTGCGATCATGTCACCACTGCATAAGAAAAGGGACTCTGGGTATGTAACATTCCTTGAAGACGGTACGAATATATCTAAGAACATAAAAGAAAAATTACTTACACCCCTTTGGGATTCTGGAAAGAATCTGGCAAATTTATTTTTTAATTTATCCCAAACTAGACGCACTTTAATTTCACAAACTTTAAATAGACAAGTGAAGGAAATTATTGATAAGACTAGTCCGGATGTTTTTCTATTCGGATCAGAATTTGGCGAAAAGATTAAATCAGCCAAATTGCTGGAAAAGGCCGGAAAGGATTTGCTCTCAACGCCTGCATTTACCAGGACAGTAAATAACTTACCCAATGTCAATTCCAATAATACCTACTTTGGAGGAGAAAGACGAGGGGGAGGCAATCAAATACGGAAAACCGCCGTCGCCTGGTCAAGGGAGGGTGGCCAGACCGTACAAGGGGCAACAATCCTCGAAATACGAGAGGTTTTACTCAAGGAATAAGAAGTAACACAGGTAAGTGTAAAAATGCAGGCTGGACGATTAGAACATTTTGTTACAGGTTGGCAACAAGTTACTTCTAATTCAATTATTTTATCTTGGGTTAAGGGATATAAAATACCTTTTAAAACTTTGCCTTTGCCTTCCGACGTTTTACCTTCTTCAAAATCACATTCCGAGAAAGAACTGGAAAAAATATCGGAATCTATTAATGAGCTTTTAGAAGAGGGCGCAATTTCTGAATGTAAAGTGGTGGAAGGCCAATTCATTTCCAATATTTTTCTGGTGGATAAACCAAACGGCAAAAAACGATTCATACTTAACCTTAAAAAATTAAATACGTATGTTGAAGCTCCACATTTTAAAATGGAGGACTATCGGACGGTTTCCAGCCTGATTCGAAAGAATACGTATATGTCAACAATTGATTTAAAAGATGCATATTTTTTAATTTCAGTAGCTAAGTCACACAGAAAATACCTAAGGTTTTGTTTTCGAAATGGGTTATATGAATTCACCTGCATGCCGTTTGGTTTATCATGTGCCCCTTATACGTTTACAAAATTGCTAAAACCTGCCATAACTAAACTTAGGAGTCAAGGAATTTTGTGTGTCAATTATTTGGACGATTTTATAATCATGGGCGACTCGGAGCAACAATGTCTAAAAAACACATTGACAACCGTCAATCTGTTATCCTCTCTGGGTTTTATAGTAAATAGGGACAAAAGTTGTTTGAATCCCTCCAGAAAACAAAAATTTTTAGGGTTTGTTTTTAATTCCCAAAATATGACTTTAAATTTGACAATTGAAAAACGCTTAAAGTTAAAAGAGTCCAAAAAGTTTTTCTTAGGCGCTCATACATGTAAAATAAGGCAATGGGCTCAATTCATAGGTTTGCTGATTTCAGCAAAGAGAGAAGATATTCCATCTGCAAGCAAACCATATGAATTATGTCGCCCAGATGACCTTATCTTCCAAAATTAAACCCGATTTGTTATGGTGGTACACTAATATTATTAGCGCATTCAATAACATAAGACAGGACGGACACGTTTAGTTTGGAAATATTCACAGACTCTTCTTTAACTGGTTGGGGTGCCTGCACCAAGGAACTGTTCACACACGGGTGGTGGTCCATGAAAGATAAAGTGCACCACATAAACTATTTAGAATTAAAGGCCATATTTTTCGGGTTAAGGTGTTTCGCTTCAAACCTTATAAGCTGTAATATTTTAATACGAACCGACAACACTACTGCCCTATCATATATAAATAGGATGGGTAGTGTACAGCATAAAAAGCTTAGCGATTTAACTAAGGAAATATGACAATGGTGCGAGACAAGACATTTATTTTTATTCGCGTCCTATGTTACTTCTCAGCAGAACTGGAAGGCTGATCAAGAATCAAGAGCCTTGCCAACAGACACCGAGTGGTCATTGGCTAATTATGCTTTTAATAGAATTATCAGGAAATTTGGTAAACCAGATGTGGATCTTTTTGCATCAAACATAAATAATAAATGTAAAAAATATGTTTCTTATTTACCTGATCCATACTCGATGGCTGTTGATGCATTCACGATCAGCTGGAAAAAATTGTATTTTTACATTTTTCCTTCTTTCAGTGTGATTTTAAAGGTTATTCAAAAGATTATTGAGGACAATGCTGAAGGTGTTGTGGTAGTCCCTTGGTGGCCATCCCAACCATGGTTTCCCCTTCTTATGAAACTTAAGATGGGGGATTATTTGTTTTTCGATACCGATTCTAATTTGCTTACTTCCCCTTTTAGCACAGAGCATCCAATGGCCAGGAGGCTTACCCTGGTTGCCGTCAAATTATCTGGAAGGCATTTGAGTTAAAAAATTATCCAGAATGCACAATTCAGACAACAATACATTCTATATCCACGGGAACTGTAAAGCAATATAATACTACTTACAAGCTTTGGTGGTCGTTCTGTCAAAAACATAAACTTTCAGTTTACAACTCTGAAGTAAATGAAGTTTTACAGTTTCTACAACATATTTTAGATATTAAAGATATCCAATATGGAACACTAAACTCTCATCGATCGGCATTATCCCTAATTTTAACAGAAAAGATAGCTGACGATTTTCGAGTTAAAAGGTTTCTTAAAGGCGTGGCAAATCTGAGACCTACCGCTCCACGATATAATCATGTCTGGGACACTGAACCAGTTGTACAGTATTTGAAATCGATGTTTCCCAATAGTACCTTAACTTTAAAACATTTGTCAATTAAACTCGCTACATTACTGACTCTAATAACAGGACAACGCATACAAACATTGTCTATGATAAAGATTGATAACATATACAGTTCTAGAACTGGCTATCAGATTTTTATACCTGACAGAATAAAATCCTCAGGTCCCGGCAAACACCAGCCCTGATTGCAAGTCCCCTTTTTTGGGGAAGATCCTTCTTTGTGTGTGGGATCTGTTTTAAAATTCTTCTTAGAATCTACTGCGAAATTCAGAACACCCGACCAGCAAAAATGGTTTCTGATAACACGACCACCTTATAGATGTGCGTCAAAACAAACCATTAGCAAGTGGGTTAAAGAATTATTGACATATGCAGGTATCAACACCGAAGAATTTCTTGTCCATTCAACTAGGCATGCCTCTACTTCGGCAGCTTGTAGGAAAGGAGTGTCCTTGGATATCATATGTCAAACTGCAGGATGGTCAACAAACTCTAGTACCTTTGCGAGATACTATAATCGCCCAATGATGGACTCTTATTCATTTGCCAGATCTGTACTAAGATTAGATAAATAATTTAGAGCTAATTCTGTTATCTACCTAGGATTAAGCCATTGTTTTAATTGTTTTTATTATTATAATGTCCATTACGAAAATACATACTTTATTAATCTTTGCAACTTGTCTTTAAACATCTACGTGGTATAAATAATTGATATCGAGGACTGGAGGTCGAACTAAAATTATTAGATCAAACGAACTTACCTGTGAAGTTCGATCATAATTTTAGGAGACCTCCAGTCCGAAGATATCAATTCCCACCCGCTCCCTTGACTTAGTCCCCCAGAGATTGCAAAGATTGGTATTTAAACAAAATGAAAGCATTGGCATGAAACGGGTAGCTGGATAGTTCAAGAACACAGGATCGGTTTCTTTAAAAATAGTGGATGATACATGTAATAGAGGTCTACTACGTGGTATAAATAATTGATATCTTCGGACTGGAGGTCTCCTAAAATTATGATCGAACTTCACAGGTAAGTTCGTTTGATCTAATAATTTTATTTTTAAAATATATTTTCTTATTTCTCTATTGACAACATTTTTTAATTTTTTATAATCGTCCCACTCAATTTTATTTTTGATTTTTTAAATTTCATTGAAGCTTTGTGTTTTAGTTTCAATTTTTTTTTTATTCTCCTCTACCCATGGGCATATTTTTTTACTTTTGAAGTAATAATTGGAACATGTATATCAAATAGAGATATCAATAGCGAACTTGTCCGAATATTTTAAGAGTTATGACCCCATTTTCAACTAATGGAAAAAAACTGTATAAAATTAATTTAGTTTATGCTTCCACTAAAACACTGGATAATAAAGATTATGTTCATTTGAGTAAACGTGATTTGAAATTCAATATATAGATCGTATTAAATAGCTGAACCACCAACTATGGATCTCATGTTTGCGTTGCCGCCAATAAAGGGTGAATTTAGTTTAGCTCTATAGTCAAACTAACTTAAATAATGGGAGTATAATGTAACCCACTACATCAAGTTTGATTATACTATACTATATGGATATTATGTAGTTACCTAGCGCACGTACTTCGGTGTGAATATTGCGAACTGGCTCGGTAGTTTAAATTCTACCGTAAAATATCGTTTTATAGAGTTATTATGTCGCTTCATAAAACCTTACATAAAATATCCGGCTAAGATTTTCGATACTCGTAATAACAAGAAAATATGATGTGGTAATCAATTTTTAACGGTCCATATATAATCATCCATAAAATGATACCGTATTGTGTTTTAGAATATTATGATCAGATTTGTTCTTAACTTTTTTAAATTTTACATATATTCTTCGATTTGCTATTCATAGAAACAATATTTGTGGTAGTAAAAAAATTAAAATCTTTCTTGTAATATTACCAATAGATTGATTTACTGGTCATACAGTGTCACCATTAAAGTCCGCATCATATGGCAGTTTTGGGTGGTAAATATACACTGAAAATATGAATGGTTTGACGTAATCAATTCAGCGTCGAAAAATACATAAGAAACGTGGTCTGACCCCAGATCCAGACAACTTTTTTTTTGCAAACCTGTTTTATCGATAGTATACGGGTATTTTTGATGATGATGAATAAAATATAAAATCAAAAGTTCTATTAATAAATCGCGAATACATTTTTTTGAAAAACCGTCCCCAATTTTTCCCACAAGGGTGGCAGGTCAGTGACCGCCATCAAAGTTCAAGACAAACACATTTTGATTTTATCAAATAGAATTTTAGTTTTTTAATGCCAAAAATAGGGTTATATTTCTCAATATTTCGAAAAATATTACATAGAAAAGTTGTTTATTTTTCATTTTACACCAATTCTCAATCCTCTAGTGAAACTTATATTTTATTGTAATTTTTTTAACCTTTATTAACTTAACCCAACTTAATGAAACCTGCATCAATGTTTATTTTCTGGTATTTGGCATGGCCATTGGCCATACAGCCAATCGCTAACTTAAATGTTATTTACTCCAACTAATCTATGGCGGCACAGAAAAAGCAAATATTAAGCATAAGCAAAGGACACACGCTTCTCGTCCATGAAACTGTTAGGATATTTATTTTTCAATAACAAACAAATTTAGAAGACCATTATAAATTAAAAAACCGCTGCCTAAGGAATCACTACTTCCACATCCATATTTTCCATCCAAGTATTTTTAAATGAAAACATCTTGACTATATTTGAACTCGTAGTATGTGCAAATAATAGGTCATACTTTTAATACCATTTGAAGCAAGTTTAAAAGTAAATTATTTATTATTTGTTTGCTTATAGTAATGAAACATATTCTTTATAGGATTTTGCAAACAGCGGAAAGAAAAACTATCTATAATTTTTCCTTTAGTTCTCATAGATAGTTTTTCTTTCCGCTGTTTGCAAAATCCTCTAAAGAATATCTTTCATTTGAAGCAAATTACCCTTTTCAAGACTTAAAAAAAAATGTTATTTTCAATATTTAAATCGCTCTTGGCCTTATAATTTCACTTGTCGTTGACGCTTATCCAGGCCCTTGCCTGCTATAAAACTGGCTAGCCGTGCCTGATTCTGTCTGGTGGTAGGTTATCACTTTGTTTTATTTGAACCCGTGAAACTGCCAGACAAATCAGTTTTGTTGTGCCATAAGGAAATATCGTTTATCTGTTTAACTGAATACCGTTCCTTAGGCACAGTATCCAAGGGGAAGTCTAATTCTAATACTAAAAATAGGGGAAAAACATTTCAACAACGTACTTGGATGGGAAATTTAATTTTCTACAAAAAATATTATTGTAAAATTCTTCAGATTTGCATTGTTTTTAAGTTATTTTGACAAAATAAAAAAATGGGCTTCTTCGGATGGCACGTTGTGATTTTATCGTTTTTATGTGTTAAATTAACCTATTAAACAATAAATACCCTTTCACGAAATTGTTCCTTACTAAGACATATTCAATTGCCTATAAATCTTGTTTTAAATACATTCTACGAAAAATAAAAATGCACTAATAAAAATTCATTAAACTTGATGTAAAGTTTATCTAGCTTGAACAATTTATTCCAAAACTCACTGTAAATAATTTTTTTATTAAATATTGTGCTAAACTTTATAAAATATTTAAAGTATATTCTTACCAAGGATGTAAGGCCGACCAGAACATACCTGCAATTAGAAAAACAATATTAATGCAACGTTTTTAAAGGAAATAATCAGCAGTAACGTTTTCGTTTATTCTTCTTTGATACGCGATTAAATATTCTTGCTATTTCTACCGTAGATTTTAAAACTTGTAAACAACCTATACAAATGAATTATTTATGGATTACTTAAATACGCCTCAATGCTCTTCTCTAAAAACTTCACCTCTAATGTTGTCACTTGCGCCATGTGCTGCAAATCGTAATTTAACGAGCCATGGATAAAGTGACAAAACGGCAATATTATAGAATGTAAAAAACATAAGTTTACGAAAAATATTGAATACGTTGATTTCTGTTATCAAGGCCACGTTAAATAATTACACCGGGTGGCATAAAAGCATGGCAAAGCAGGATAACTTGAAAAATACGAATCCTAGAAAAAAACTTTAAAGTTTTTAGTATAAGTATAAAAGTTTTAGGAAATTTCCCTGACGGCGACCTTGGATTTGACCTTGACCGTGTTCTTCAAGGTCATTTGAAGGTCATGCCTATTTTTACTTCCCTCGCATACAAAAGTATGTCGTAAGTTTTCAGTGGCCGAGTGGGCTAAAGCGTCGACTTACAAATCAAGAGATTTTTTCTTTCTTTTTTCATTATAAACTTTATTAATTATTGCGGAAAATGTTACATGATTAAATATTATCATATATTAGGTGTTTATAATTAATCAGAGTTTGAGAATTGGTCACTAGTTTTAAATGAAATATAAATAATTCTATTGCTGTTTTGGCGGTGAACACATACGACGTCGTAAATTAGATAAATATAGGTGGGTCATATTACAATAATATATTTGATTTAAAGGCATGTCATGAGGGCTGATTTGAATTGACTATCAGAGCTCGTAGCATTTGCTACTGCTACGAATCAAATACAGTTAAAAAGTAGCAGACTGCTTTTTAGCAGCCCATCACTAATTTCAACCGGGTGGGGAGGTTCCAGCCGCTTCCAGTAGCTGCCGATTTTTTTATATCCATCCAGCTCACTGTCAACCTGTCAATGGCGAACAATTTGAACATCTTCTGTAATAACAAGACAAGTACGGGAACAGCAGGAAAACTTGAAAAATACGAATCCCAGGAAAAAAAAATTAATTACAAAAGTTGTAGGAAATTTCCCTGACTATCTGACAGTGACCTTGGATTTGACCTTCACTGTCACTTTCAAGGTCACTTGAAGGTCGAGTCGATTTTTTCAAATGGGAGCCCCACTTTTAACCCCTGAAATGAAAAGAGCGGAAAATTTTACGTTCGGCAGTTACAACATTATGGTGTAATGATGACCTTTAGAGGTCCGCCCGTCGACTTTTTTGTAAGCACGATAACTTAAGAACGAAAATTCCGATTGCGTTGAAATTTACAGTAAATTAGTGTTAGCTAGAGGAAGAACCCTATTGTTTACAAATTGTATTCTGTTGTTAAAGAGATTTAGAAAAAAAGTATACAAGAATTAATGGAGAAAATTTTAAGTTTGGATTTGAATATTATTGAATATATTGAATATCGGCTACGCATAAATTCTAATGTTTATAAACTTAAAAGTAATAAATTTGTCACAAATGTGATAAGATTATCGACCAGGCTAGGCGGCTTAATTCTAATCGCATCAGACAAGGCCAAGGTCAGCCGGTAACACAAATTAACATTATCTATTAATGCTAAAATTGCTAAGAGTTGGTATGTGTAACAATTATATAAAAAGTACAGTAAATCGGCGAAGAGTATAACAGTCAGCTTGTTTTTGTCTCACTGAGGACAATCTGAACTTATTTTTACCTATTTGAACAATATAAGACGGTATTTACGTAAGTATTCAACAATATTTAATTATTTTCTTCCAAGAATAGCTTCTCCTTAGGGAAACCCTAAAAACACAAAAATTAAGTAAAAGCATGGGATACGACATCTATATATACACATATCTGAAAAATAAATTCCTTTCGTATAACAAATAAATAGAAAACAAAGGAAATGCCTCATAATATTATATTTAAGATGGCTTTTATTCTGATTCAGATTGAAAAACTTCTGTAAAGGAATTGTTTTCTTTGTATTTTTTCCTTTCAGTACTGGCTGGTAATTTCTTACGAGGGCACGGCTTGCTTCAATTTAGAACAACATATATACAGGGTGGAGCAATAGTGAGTTGGACCTCGCTTTCTCGAGTTCTAGAAATGTAAAAATAAATTGCAAGTAAACTAGATAAAAAAGTCTATAACTGGAAATCATTTTCGAACATACAGGACGAGCCAAGACGAAATTACAGGACCAAGTGCTTTTTTACTTCCCTCGCATACCGAAGGGAAGTATTGTATTCGAGAAAAAATCACCCTCCGAGATTTTTACGGATTCTGACGTTTCAGATCACGGAGATTACGAAAATATAGGTTTTTCAATTCCGTCAGTCTGTCTGTTGGTGCATTTACTAAAAAACTACTTGACGGAGAGCAGTCAAATTTGGTAGGTAGTTGACCCTACTGTCAGCGAAGAAATGGTGGAACTTTCACTGGAAAATATACAGGGTGGATCGTCTAAAGGGAATAAATAATGAAAAAAGATTTTTTTTGCTCAAATTTAATTTTTCCACGTTTCATGACACGCTAAACCTATTTCAGAAAAAAAAAATTGAACATTTTTTTCACCATTTTTGAAAAAATTTTTACCACTAAAAAATTTTTTTGGCTGTTCAAATTTAAAATTTCTACGTTTTATTGCATTCCATTTCAAGAAAAATATTTTTTTAAATTTTTTTTTAACAACATTTTTGAAAAACTTTTTACTTACCACTAAAATAGATGGAAAATTTTTTTTCATTGTTCAAATTTAAAATTTCCACGTTTCATAGCGTTCTAAACCTATAAAAAAAAAATATATAATTTTTACTTCCCTCGTATACCGAAGGGAAGTATTTTTTACTGCTTTTGAAAAAATTTTACCACTAATACAGACTGAATTTTTTTTCTTTGTTCAAATTTAAAATTTTCACGTTTTCATGGCATTCTAAACCTATTCAAACAAATTTAAAAATTTTAATCTATTTATCACTGGGTATAGAATAGACGAAAACATTTTTTTTTTGCTCAAATTTAAAATTTCCACGTTTCATGATATTCCAAACCTATTTCGGAAAAGAAAATTTTTTTACCATTTTGGAAAAAAAACCACTAGAATAGATGGAAATTTTTTTTTCCTCAAATTTAAAATTTTCACGTTTTGACATTCTAAACCTATTTGAGAAAAAAAAAATTTGAAAATTTTTTTCACCAACATTTTTGAAAAAAATTTTACCACTAAAATAGATGTAAAATTTTCTTTTCTTTGCACAAATTTTAAATTTTCACGTTTCAAGGCATTCTAAACCAATTTTAAAAAAAATACCACTATAGAATAGAAGGAAACTTTCCTTTTTGCTCAAATTTAAAATTTCCACATGTCATGGCATTCTAAACCTATTTCAGAAGAAAAAAAATTTGAAAATCTTTTGAAAAACATTTTTGAAAAATTGAAAAAAAATGAAATTTTTTAACCACCACTGTACTTCCACTCCACTACGTGTATGTGGAATTGAAAATGTGACAGATGGCAATAATATAAGGCATATGCACCTATTATACTATTATTGAAACATGTACAGGGTGGTCATCCCAAGAAATAATTTAGTCATGGTGGACATTTATAAAGGTATTTGCCCAAGCCTTCCATATTTGGCACCTGTTATTTAGTATTGAACTTTTGCTGTTGGATGAGCACTCTGTATATTTTTTTGACCAAATCTTATCAGATGTTCTTTATAATAATAGCGATAACTATATTCCGATTATTATTTTCAATGTCATTTCGTAATTTTTTAGAGTGACCGCCATGCACAAATAAAGAGGGAAGTTCTGTGTAAATACCTTTAACGATATTTTTTAATGGAATGCTATGTATATCAGTAAATTCTTTGAAGCCTCTTTCTAGGCTCTATTCATTCCTATATTTTAGAATTGAATATCTCCCAGCCACTATTATGTAATGACTTTTTTTATTGAAATAATGTAATCTGCACATGGATATTAAAAACATCATCATAGTCACAATTATGGGTTTTAAGACAAACTTATGTGAATACCAGTTACGAGACATCTAATTATGTTTTTGAATCAATTTGATTTCCTAGAACTGTACAGGGTGGCCAAACATTATTTTTCAATTAAGAACTTTTTAAATTGAATACTCTCAATTTTTTCAAATGGAACACCCTGTATATTTTTCAACGATGTGATGTAGAAATGAAAAACGAACATTTTTTTGTAAGCACAAATAATTTTTGGCCACCCTGTACAGTTTTAGGAAAACAAAATGATTAATTAACTAATATTGATTAGATGTCTCGTAACTGGTATTCACACAAGTTTGTTTTAAAACCCATAATTGTGCCTGTGGTGATTTTTTAATCTACAGATAGCATTATGTCAACAAAAAAATTCATTACATCTAAGTGGTTGGGAGATATTCAATGCTAATAAAGGAATGAATAGAGCCTAGAAAGAGGCTTCAAAAAATGTACTGATATACATAGCATTCCATTAACCCTAGAATACTATCGTGTTTCTAGCCAACGTTATTGCTATCGCTTCGTAAAATTTACGACTTTTGAATTTTTTTCAATAATTGTAAATAAAATGGCGATTTGGAATGATAGTTATTTATTTAATGAAAATAAACATACTTTCCACCTAAGTACAGCAAAAATAACAAAAAAATTAAATTTTTCTTCAACATTCGGAGCACGATCTTGATCTATGTTCTCCACAAATCGCTCTTTTGCACTGACCACAGTACATGGTGGTCATTCGTCTTTTTTTTTATGGACAAATGCTACAGATGGTTCTTGGACCTTTAGGGGGGATCGTTTGATTTACTGCAGCCCCTGGTTATAAAACATCGCTGATGGACTTTTGGAGTGGACGTGATAAGTTTTTTAAAGTTGCTCGATGTTCCATCCATGGTTTCATAAGTTGCAAACTAAGGTTATATAAAAATTGTCGTCTTGATATGGGTTTTTCCTTCTTGCTAACTTTTTTGTGGTTAAATACAATATAACTATTTATTCCAGCTATATTGAGCATGTCATAGAACACGTATAATGGCCATCTTCTTGTTTTTCGGTTGCAACTCATATTGGCACACATCATATCAAAGGTATCCACCCCACCCTTAGTACTATTATAAAACTCAATAATCGCAGGTTTTTTTGACATAGAAGATATGCTGGGTTGGTCATGTGTAGTTGATAATAGAAGTACATTTTTCTTTTTCTTGGGTACATATGAGACAAGCGTCAGATCTTTGTCGAAACAGAACATAGATGTTTTAGGCTTGCGACATTTTACATCTAACAATTCTGGTGGAATTTCTTTCTTGTTTTTGCGTAATGTTCCAACGATTGTTAGTTTGTAAGGATCTCCTAACAATGTTTCCGCTAAATCTATGGATGTAAACCAGTTATCCATAGTCACATTTCTGTTTGAACCATGATCCTCACTCATGACAGATCTATAAATATTTCCGGATATTGTTGGATCGAACATCAAATGTGCATTTAGATGATTATTCTTCATCGATGCAGAGAAGAAGAGTAATCCTATCAGCGCTACTACTCCATTTTTGTTTGTTTTTGTTATTGTTCCCAAATTCCTGTTTTTATATTTTGTTGCCTTGTGTACAATCATTTGGTTCGTATGTTCCACAATCTGGTCTATTATTATATCGTCAAAGAATAATTTAAAAATATCCGCCTCTGTATCTGCATTTTGACAATTATTAGTTGGCCCGGGTCTAATATGTATAATGTTTTTAGACGACTTTCTTCCGACACGACTTCTCGAAAGTGTACTCCATTTATGTTAGTTTTTGCCTCTTAGACGGAGTCGAGGTGGAACAATAATATTTGGATTAGTGTTCAAGAATTTACTAAGAGGTATATTATCCTCATCTTCACATTCATCTTCATTTTCGATTTCATTATCATCTTCTATTTGATTGTCATCTTCGTCTTCATTTTCCAGCAAATTCCTAACGCCTTCCTCCTTTTGAATATCTTTTGCTTCTGCTTCTAGTAATTCTCCTTCGCTTTCACTATCCGTGTCCTCATAACTTTCTTCACGTTCACAGAAATCGTCAGTCTCACTTCCAGACTCTCCATTTTCCAACATATCATCTTCATCATCTTCAAATAAAAAGTTTTCGAGTTCTGCACCAGTCAAGGGTCGTATTTTTTCCCAGTTGGAAGTCATTTTGCTACTACTGTGATCTATAGAAGCAATAAAATCATGTCAGTATATAAAAAAAAATGATTATAAAGGCCGATAAAAAACTTACGTTAACACTATCGCGTCGTAAATTTTACGACGGGAAGCCGATATTATTAAGAAATTCACTGCGCACAAACTTCACCTGCCGCCTACAGCATCTAGGCACTAACTGAGGAAAAGTCATGGGAGGACTAAACCGGCGCGCGAAAAATACCGAAGTTATCCGACTAATAAAATCCGATCGTCGTAATTTTGACGAGCGATAGCATTCCAGGGTTAAAAAAAAGGCACTTGGTCCTGTAATCTGGTCTTGGCTCGCCCTGTATGTTCGAAAATAATTTTCAGTTATAGACTTTTTATCAAGTTTACTTGCAATCTTTTTAAAAATTTCTAGCTATCGTAGAACTCGAGATATCGAGGACCGACGTATTATTACCCCCGTCCTGTATATAGGGATGCATATTGCCTACCTCACTCTATCCATTACTTTTTTGACATCATTAACACAAAAGGACTCTGCATTATAAATGGGACTAAGAAATCAATCAAGCCTAGTCGTTAAAATATACCGAATCTCTTCTAAATGCCAATAACATCCACCTACGGATAGATTATTACTTTGGCAACTGCATGGGATGTGTAATCAAAAATACAAATACCTATCTATGCCGCCTGCATTTAGTGAAAATGGACCAGTAACTGCCTGTAAATGACATACATGTCGATATGTGTGCACTTGTATGAAAATGGATTGCCGCGTATTATGGGACATACATATAGTACAGTTAAAATAGGTCATTATTGGACCTCGAACAAATTATAATTTTACAGGCCCTTAGGAGAGAAAATATCGGTAAAAGTAGTAGAAAATTTGTTTTACAATTATTTCAGTTTAATTCAATGATAGTCCAGTTACCGGGGCGAAAAAAAACCATGTGAGCTTTGCTGTTCTATTAAGGCGCTTCATTTCACGCAGAATTTCTTGATCTACCGGTGGCTTAATTTTTTTCGGGTTTAACAGGGTTTTTACCGCTTCTTTTAGCACTTTTTTGGGGAGCTTCCTACAATACGTCTATACACGACGTTAGTCAACTCTTGAATCCCGAGATTTTTGTTTACTTATGTTATATACGAATTATTGCACAGTTCTTTTAATAAATCCGCAAAATCATATTGTTTTACGTCCCAATGTATATTTCACGTTGAAGTTTCCATAGATCGTAAATAAGTAAATAGAAACAATAGTAAACGAGAGAGACACGTTATGAAACGATCGAGTGTTAGTAAATAAAGCTGGGAAAACTCCGTGCATTATGACATGTTGAAAGCACGCAAGCTGTAAATAACATTAATACAAACAGCTAAGCAAATTTTATGTTGTTTGAAATTCACCTGGTTGGCTAACTTAAGTGCTTTGAAGTTTACGACGTCTGATTCGCTCGACTGAGAGAGAACACATCAACTATAAAATTAATGAGCTAAGGGACAGCAGACACTTGTCCAAAAACTTACAAAGGGCCAACTAATTTACAACACGGCAAACTCCGAAGATAACTAATTGTGGATATCTTCGTACAAAAGGAACAATAAAACTGTTAAAGTAAGTATATTACACTATTCGCAAATACAAAACGAAGATTATCTAAGTATAACTATTCTGTTTTATTTTTTATTGCAAATCGAAATATCTCATCCTATGTTAAATTGCCTTTTTCTATACATCTCTTAATATTACTCTGCTTATATCCTTCCGCATTAAGCCTCTTACATCCTTAATCTCGAGCGTTGAAAAGAAAACATTTTCCTTTAACGTAGAATAATGAGAATAGCCAAAGCTATCTATTGGTTTAATTTCCTGGAATTGGGTTTTAACAGGGTGGGCTGGCTGACTGTCTCGATTTCCTTAGAAGTATCGTATCACAAATGGTTAATACGATTACATCTATTTGGGATTTACGAACAGTTAAATGGTAGTAAAACATATACACAGACTTCAATTACTTTTGATTTAAAACGCACTAAAAAGACATTACTAGGCAAGTTATTGTTATACTCTTAGCAAATAGAAAACGAAGAGTATATTACATTCGATCGGCATATTTCTAAAACCTGTAATATTGCTCGTGGAGGAAAAGTTTTCATATCACTGTCACGTTTCCTGTAAGCAAGATAACTTAAGAACGAATTGTTTTGAAATGTATACAGAAACTTAGTGATAGCTGGAGGAAGAACCCTGTTGTTTTTGAACAAAGTTGATCAATAAATAAAAAAGTAATTAATTTTTTAAATAACCTAAAGAAATCAGGTTTCTTAGGCTATCTTCGCGATTTACAAGAAGCTGGTGGGTGTTGGAGCTAAACGGTCATCGGTTTCGTGTTCAGCACATTGAAATGCATAGGAATTACTATGTCGGGTCCCGGGAACAGATCACTTTTAGTATTAAAAGTATTACTGGACGCATGATATAGGACCCATCTTACGAAAAACGTATCGAGAGCGACAGATTTGTCTAGGCCGCTGCGCCGGCCTTGTAACCGTATTGTTCACTCAACGCCATGCTATTAGGGATATCACGTTTCAATAACAATCCAAGCAGTATCTCGAAACTAAAATATATACATAAACACTCCTAAACTTAATGGTCTCTTGTGATACATGCCGACACTGCCATATCGTATGTCACTTAGTTTGCATAACTGGCGTTATTTCTTACAGAACACTTTCAAATTAACATAAAAAAAGAAAATAACCCAATAAAACATGGACTAGCTTAATTCGATCGTATGGACAAATATATTTAAAATTATGTAAATAAAATTATCAAACACATCTAAGTATGATATAAAAAAGCAGTAGAAAAGCACTATACAGGGTGTTCTACAAGCTTTATGACAAAATTTGACAGATGATATCTGGGTTAATCTAAAAAAAAATTATCAATGAACATGGGTCCATTACCCAAGTGATATTATTAAATTTGATTAGTTTTTATTTTTTTTATTTTATCACTAATCGCTAATCGTACCCTAATGCAAATGCTGAAAATACTTTTCATCCTAGCCATCCATCCTTGGACTCCAAGAGCAGTATAGTTGCATCTGGTATTTTCAATACGCTTAAGATACTTGCGAAAGATGCAAGATCTGTGAATTTTTTTTGTGGCCCTATGTAATTGTTGTTTCATTGTCTTTAAGCCGAATGCAAGAGCTTTAAATAATTACATACGTGATCTACAGGATGAGCCGCAGAATAAAATAGTTATAAAACTAAAGGAACTTATGTTAAGTGACGTTCTATTACAATTATGTCAAACGCTTCATCTGAATAGATCACTTTCATCCTCCCATCTGATAATTTGATTTTGTTTGCATCTTAGTGATCGTCTCAATATTGCACCAATGGGATAAGTTTAAAATGATGAGAATGCTCGCTTCATATAATTATAACAGAACTTCACTTAAGGTAAGTTTGTGTAATAACTTCCACATCCACGTAGTCGATTAGAAGTATAGTAATCGTAAAAAAATTTTTAAACATTTTTTTTCTTGAAATAGGTTTAGAATGTCATGAAACGTCGATATTTTAAATTTGAGAAAAAAAATATTTCTGTCTGTAACTTTTTTTTGTCCGCACGCTTTCTCCGGAACGGTTTAAGATATTGAGTTAAAATTTTGTATACGTATATATTATAACGAGATCTGGAACTGGATTATATTTTGAGATGATTCCGTTGAAGGGTTGGGGTTTAAATAGGGGTAAATAGGGGAAAATAAGTAAAGCAAGCTGGTACGAATACAGAAACTTGAAATTCGGTGTATATACTAGAAGTCAAAGCCTCAGATTTTTCCATAATATTTTTCAACCCCGCCACCAACCCTACTCCATTATTAAATTGGTTGATAAAATAAAATTGAGATATTCATTTGGATTTAGTACACGTATGTATCATAACGACATCTGGAACTAGATTATATTTTGAGATGATTCCGTTGAAGAGTTGGGGGTTAAATAGGGGAAATAAGTAAAGCAAGCTGGTATGAGTACAGAAACTTGAAATTCGGTGCATGTACTAGAAGCCAAGGCCTTAGATTTTTTACAATATTTAAAAAAAAAAAATCTAGTCAAGATGTTTCCTTTAAAGTGACGGAGGAAAAATCTGGATGTGGAAGTAGTGATTCCTTAGGCAGCGGTTTTTTATCATTCTTCTGTTCCAGTTCGTAAGGACGAACCAAGGCGTTAAAAGTAGTTGTAAGACGAAAACTGTGATAATAGTCTACACAAAATAAAACAAATAATACTTTAGTCCTAATAGTTTCTAAAATATGTCTGCTACTTCTGACAAATAAGCGAGGATCTTCTTTTGGACACTAAATTAAGGATCTAAGCAAGAAATCTAATTCAGAGGTATATCCTTACACCCCCTAATGTGGTGGCTGGACTGAACCAAATGAGAGACATGCAATTTTATTTTGAAATTCACATATATTTACATATACAAATATTGACAACTTTTCCAATCACATTTTAATAAATGTATTTAGATGAAATGAGGATATTCCAGATGTTTCTCATTACCAACTATTCATACCGTGAGTGCATGTACATAAATATTTTCCAGTAGAAAATATCTATTGGTGCATTATGCTGCTCGCAAATACGCGTTGCAATTCGAAGGAATGCTTTACTCTAGTTTAGTTGTAAAAAATTTATCGACGGCCCAGAAGAGTTGTAAAGGTGACATGGAATTGTGTTTTCCAGTGATGATGCGAACAATAATAGAACTTATGTAGAACGTGACAAGAGGTAAGTTGATGTCAGTGGCTTGACTAGGATTTTGTAAAAGGGCCAATCGAAAATACAAGAAATATAAGTCCAAGTATGTAGTAATACTTTTGTCTTTTTTTTTCCTTTTCCTATGGTTAAATAACCTGATTAACATACTGATGAGTGAAATAATTACAAACTTGTTATCACCCAATACTTTTTCCTAGGAAATTTAGAAAATATCAAATAATCCTTAATTAATAATCTTTCTTTAAAGATAATAGTGCCTATGATTTGTTCAACGTTCTGGAATATTATTTTAACTTCAACAGGATTTTTTATGTAATTTTTTAATTCCTAGAATTACGAAAATCCAATGAGTGTGAGAGCTGGAGTATAGTATTAGTATATTAAAAAAATAAGTAATAATTTTTACCAGAGTTATCTCGATTAAAAGATTTGTTATCTATGTCTAAGGAGGGTGCAGAAAAATATGTTAATGTATAGTAAAACATTATTACTTTGCTATCGAATTTTATTAAAGAAAGACTGTACTTCTACAAAAGTTGCAAGTGTTTTTGCACAGTTATTTTACTACAACTTGGCTCAAATCGGGATCTCAACATACAAAACCAACAACGAGAAGTTCTACTTTAATACATAAAAAATCGCTGCCTAAGGGATCATTACTTCCACATTCAGATTTTCCATCTAAGCATTTTTTAAAGGAAAACATCTTGACTATATTTGCTCTAGTAGGTGGAAATAATTGGTCATAGAAGAATTTTAATAATATCTGACGCGGATGTCATAAAAAATCGGAGGCCTTGGTCTCTAGTATATACACCAAATCTCAAGTTTCTGTAATCTTTTACCAGTTTTCTTTACTCATTTCCCCCTGTTTGCCTCTACTTAACCCCCACCAATTCAACGGAATCATCTCAAAATATAATCTAGTTCCAGATGTCGTTATAATACATACGTGTACCAAATTTCTAGTAAAAATCCCAATTTTATTTTATCAACCATTTTAATAATGGAGTGGTGGCGATGCCGATGGGGCGATGGGGGGGGGGGGGAATTGAAAAATATTATAAAAAATCTGAGGCCTTGGCTTCTAGTATATACACCAAATCCCAAATGTCTGTACTCCTACCAGCTTACTTTACTTATTTTTCCCTATTTACCCCTATTTAACCCCCAACCATTCAATGAAATCATCTCCAGGATGCATTTATCTGAATGTATAAACATATACTTGTGAGTATTAGGTAAAAACGGGAAACAAAATCTCAGTTTTTACATGAAAGTGGTAAACTAATATCATTTTATTATTTTAAAATCCTTTCCTGCTAATTCTTTTAATTTTTTTAGGACATTGTTTCAAATAAACTAGTCATGTTGTCAGCAGACGATAATGTACCGGACACTAGGGGTCATTATTTCGATGGCTGACAAACGTGTTCTATCGGTTTGTATGTCACTGTATGACCAGAAACTATGCAATTTTAGGTGAGGATTGCGAAGCGGGTACACCATCCTTCCGAGGGTATACAAAGTGGTCAGTCCCTTGTCATTTAGATGTTAGGTAAGTTAAAATATCCCTATTATTCGATATAGAAGAGTTTAACATTTTGAGTCTGGAGGTAGCTTGTCAGTGTTAGACTAGTAGTGGGAATAAATACAAAGAGTAAATACCCAATAATAAATTACTCAATTCTATATTTCGTTCCTTGAGAGTTCTTTATTCGCTTGTACATATTTTTGACAATACAATATATTAAAACAACTAAAACAAATTTTATGCAAAAAATATTTCTAATAAATGGAGTAAATAAACCTCCCTCTTGTTACAACACTGCCTGAAGCTGCGATTTTATAGTCTGCACGGGGATGGGATATCAAAATCAGAATACCTAATGAGGGCCGTGTCACACGCACACGATTATATTAAGGGAGTTGTTATTGTTCAGGGGATATATAGTTCAGGGGATATCAGATATTTATGTGGAGAAGGATCTTATTTTGTAAACTAGGGAACTGAAAATTTAGGTCGGTACATTGAGTTTTGGTGGTGGAGAGCAAAAATATGTGTGCAAATACTTTCCTTTTGAAAAAGAAACCAGAAATAAAATGCTATTAAATGCTTTGGAATTTATGTTATATAATTATAATAATAATAATCTTAATTTGAACACGAATCTCATAAATACATTATGTTAATATATAGATTGTGCAATTTTACAGTTTTAACTGTTCATAAGATTCATAAGATGTACAAATAAAGAAGACCAAAAGCATTTTAGAGGTACTGATCCTAAAATAAAAAAAAAATGCCATGCAATGTAAATAACACGAATAACACAAAGCAAAAAAAAAACCAAACAAAAAAATTAAACAAATGAAAGCAGGACCAGTACAAAATAAACATTACCTACAATTCTTTTTTTAAGAAATATAAAGAAAAAATAAACAAAAACGGGTTATGTCATATTATTAATTTCATGAAGCAATGATAAAACCACAACATTTGTTTAATCTCTATAAAACTTGATCCTCCTAACTTAACAGCTAAGTATAAAGTTTTATTGAAGGCTTGACAAATACCTTTATAAATCAATAATAGGCCAATAAAGACTAAAAGATAATTCAGTTTAAATGTAAGTTCTTGAAGGCCTTTTCAAAATGTTTAAAAATGAATTAATATTTGTTTGCTTATAACTGTATTGAACACATTCTTTATAGGATTTTGCAAACAGCAGAAAAAATAACTATCTATAACTAAAAGAAAAACTTTGTGTAAAAATATTAACGAAATCTTTGCATTCTTTCGATAATCTGAATTCTGGTTAAGCTAGCAAATTAAAATCCTAAAATGAATTTGTCTAATTTCTTATTTGACAATTCTCATTCTAACACTAGCATCCACACAGTCCTCTACGACCATGCAGATTAAACTAAGATTCAGTTAAAAATGAGGCCTAAAATGAATTTTCATTCTAATAGGTTACATTTTCATGAAATCTATCATTCTGTTTCTTGGAAATGCTTAGCCTTTGAAACGTTTTTCGTCCTTATTCTAGAGCACATCAGAAAGACATAAAAATTGATTTTATCAGTCAATGTCAAATATAATTATTTCACACTTATTCATAGAAATTGTCTTGGTTTTGCATGAAACATCGTTATGAGTGGCTTTATGTCTTTCTGATGAGCTCCAGAATAAAGGCGAAACACGTTTCAAAGGCTAAGCATTTCCAAGAAACAGAATGATAGATTTCATGAAAATGTAATCCATTAGAATGAAAAGTTTTTTTAAGACAAGGTAGAAAAATTAATTCATTTTAGGCCTTTGTTCTCATTTTTAACCGAATCTTCATAATCGTAGGGGGTTATGTAGATACTAGTTTAATCTGCATGGCCGTAGGGGACTGTGTGGATGCTAGTGTTAGAATGAGAATTGTCAAATAAGAAATTAGACAAATTCATTTTAGAATTTTAATTTCCTAGCACGACCAGAATTCAGGTTATCGAAAGAATGCAAGGATTTCATTAATACTTTTACACAAAGTTTTTCTTTTAGTTATAGATAGTTATTTTTTCTGCTGTTTGCAAAATCCTATAAAGAATATGTTTCAATGCCTTTCTAAAATGTTCTTTAAGATAAAACTATCTTTAAGTGCATTTGGCATTTAATAAATCTGGCATAAATCAGTGCCTTGTGAGGACGTCATTATAAAAAACACTCATAAAATCTAAATAGCTTTTAAATTGTTACTTGGGCGTCCAGGTCCTGCGGCTCCAGTCGCACTTTGCCAGTAAAAGTCTGGTTCTTTCTACAGCAGGACAGGTACACAAAATGTGCTCTGCCGTTTCATCATCCTCCAGACACAGACGGCATTCGGCGTTTTCCACTAGTCCAATTCTATGTGGGTGAACCTGTTACGCAGAACTCGATTCATTTTTATTTTGTCAAATTTTATAAATTACTGGCTAAAGTAATGCCACGAAACATAATTCTGCATAAAGTAAACAATCGAGATCCTTATCGTAGAAGTTAGATTTTTTTTGCATATGGGTACAATACACCCATGGTAATTAGCCTCTATCCCTATTAGTTGCCACTTCCAAATCATATGATAGTCATTTGATAAGTTCTGCGTAAATGTTTAAAAATAGACATTAAAATAAAAACGCTAATGATTAATAGACGAAATCTAAACCTTGTCCAGAATATATGGAAATTCTCAGAGTAAACGGAAACGGAATCCTTATTTCGTCCTGATTTCATTGATATAGTGTCCAATCTATATAGACCATTAATTTGATATATAGTATATTGGTTTTAAAATGAATAGTGGGTTACTCTATAATTCAGACCCTTTTTTCCGATAGGACAGTATAGCCTTATATTTATTACCAAATATTACTGAGATCCTTATTTATAGTGCGGGAACAGCCTAAATTGACGAAAAAATCGTTATATCCACTTTAAATGATAAAGTTCACGTATAAAGACGTTGGTTGGAATAAGCAATAGTTTTTTCTTTGCATTATAAGAAATTTGTATAAATGATAGAGGCGTTGGCAAAGTAGAAGAGACAAAATAATTGTAATAATTTAATTCGAAAATGTTTACGTGGTGGTGTTAGGTTAGGAATATTAAAATTCAATGAAGCTCGAACGTTGGTTGAAAGATATACTAAAATTAATGAGACGCATGGTGACACAGGCAATAGGCAAATTATTAATTATCAGGAAAATTGAAACCTCATTATTTGCAAAAAAATTAAACACTGAAATTCAACTAAAAATACTTAATTTAAAAACAATTTAGTATATTTCAATCTACATTGAGTTATAGTAAAGCATGGAGAATTTTGGAACTACCAACGATTAGTTTGGGTAAAAATAAAAACTGTTGCCTATCCGGATTTTCCTTTGAAGTCCTCGGAAAACTTCTTGATTATATTTGCAAACGGATCAGACAGAGGTTGGTTCTTGAATACTTGACTGTTTCAAAAAGTCTCACACCTAAAAATATATAAACTAGAACAATGTAATAAACTAAAAACTGAAAATGAAATCTATAGGTAGTTAACGTTTCGGAAGAGAATCTACTCGTTCTCAAAACTTTTTTGGCCGTCAACCATGACAGTTCTTTGTTTATGTATTTCCATAGTCAGGTGAGACATTAAATTATGTTTATCTTATTTTTACTTACTTCGTCTCTAAGGATGGGCAACCATTTAGTACAAAAATCTATTGAATAATTCGAAACGCATCTATCCTCGTTTAATAAAATTATCGCGGATTCTTTAAGTTTTCTTTTAGTTCCATTGCTCTCTTTTTCCAAAATCTTCGCCGAGTCCCATTTAATCCTGTGATTATTATCCCACGCGTGTTCACAAATTTTGGATTTTTCAAATTCTCCCCTTCTAGCGTAATTTCTATGTTCACCAAGCCTTACGTTGAAAGGTCTAGATGATTCACCTACGTAATGTTTTCCGTACTCACACGGAATACTATAAATGCAATTTTTTTTATTTTGAACAATATTTAGAGGTTTGGTTTTTGATAAAACCGATCTTAGCGTGGAGACAGTTTTTATAAATTGCTTTTCGTTCCTTAATATTACATCAATTGAAGAATTAATTTTGGCTCTGTCATACAAACACTTAACAACAACCTGAGGTATTTAGGTCAACGGCAGTAATTCCATATATACATGGTCTATCGGATAAATTATGAAAAATTGGGAATAGGTTTTCCGTAGAAAATATTATAAAAAAAATTTGAGGCCTTGCTTCTAGTACATACACCAATCTTCAATTTTTTGTGCTCTTAGCAGCTTGCTTTACTTATTTTCCCTATTTATCCCCTATTTACCCCCCAACCCTTCATCGAATATGTTAAAAAAAACAGTCCAATTCCAGATCTCGTTATAATATATACGTGTACAAAATCTCAAGTCAATATCTTAAACCGTTCCGGAGAAAATGTGCAGACAAAAAAAATAACAGACAGATAGAAAATTTGTTTTCAGTTAAATTTAAAATCTCAACGTTTCATGACATTCTAAACCTACTTAAAAATTTTTTTTTTAGATATAGAATAGAAAAATAATGTCTTTAAAATAATTTGGCTAAATTTGATAAAGTTACAGTTTATTTATTAGTTCGTTCTGCATGAAACAATTAAGTAATAATGCTATTGCCATCACTCTAGTAAAAAATGGAAGTTGCAATTTCTTTTAATAACTTTATTGGGAAAATCATTTGCCTTGCGCTCGAAGGCATTCTAAAGGAGTGATTTTTCAAACATATTAAACCGATGAAGCCTGAACAATGAATTAGTTACTTTATTGATGTTCTCAAATACTCTAAGGAATTCCGGTCCCCGGTCTTCGAACGCTTAAATCTGTTTTTATTTCTTCAGATATATGTGGAAATCTCTCCGACTCGTGCGACCATGTTTTTCCCATCCGGCATTAAATTCCCTGAAGTATTGGGCGGCTTTATATCTGCAGATGTAATTATATTGTTTGTGGAAACTAATACTTTATTTCGAGAGTATGTTTTCGCCATCATGGTTAAAAGATCCTCACATTTTTTTTTGTCGGAATGACGAGAGTGGCTTGTCTACAATCTCTTAAACGAACGCTATCTCAGAGATGACAACATTAAAAATAGAAAAAGTAAAGCTTTGTTAAACGCTTATATTTGCTGGTGAAGTTAAAATGCTAAAACAGAGAAAAACGAGTTGGACGAGCTGGATGGAATAAATTATTTTCACTGTTGATTTATATAAAGAGCTTGTTAGTGTAAGAAAATAAAATTATAACAATAACTAAGTTTATAGATTTAATGGAACTTTAGACACTAATGTTACTTGTGATCTCCGTATGAAGTAATGGATTTATTAATTAACTTTGAACTTGAAACAGAGAAACAAAAAACATATAGTCCAGGAAATGAAGCAGGAAAAATGCCTAAATCCAATATGAGACTCCGTCCCACCTGATTTTTATGTGAGATGGTGCAAACTGTTCTTAAAGATGTATAGAACAATGTCAGGGTCATGGGGACTGGTGCTTTTTCGATTTGCGGTCGTATCCTGGGACAGAACTGCACTATTTCCGGTCAACAAATTTTTTTTTATAAGTTGAAAAAGTAACATTGAATTTTATATTTTGGACAATTCTAAGCATTCTTTGACTCTTGGTATTTTTTGCCTAACCTCACTCTTCTCGAAATATAAGCGTTTTAAAAAGTAAAAAAAAAGGTGTATTTAGGTTTCCTTCAAAAAACTAGTATTTACGATTATTATTGGGCATTTACTATGGATTAAAACACGTGGAATTTATATATTTTATATAATGAGTGATCAAGAATACTAGTTTATAGAAAATATAGAAATTAAATACACTTTTCTTTTCTTTTAATGCTTATATCTCGAGAAGAGTGAGGTTAGATAAAAAAAATTGGCAAAGGTATTTACACAGAACTTCCCTCTTTATTTGTGCATGGCTCTAAAGAATTAATAATTACGAATGACATTGAAAATAATAATCGGAATATAGCTATCACTATTATTAGAAAGAAAACCTGATAAGTTTTGGTCAAAAAAATATACAGAGTGCTCATCCAACAGCAAAGTTCAATACTAAATATCAGATGCCAAATATGGAAGGCTTGCGCAAATACCTTTATAAATGTCCACCTTGGATGACCACCCTGTACATTTTTTCAATAAAAGTATAATATATGCAAGTATTATTGCCATCTGTCACATTTTCAATTCCACATTCACGTAGTGGAGTGGAAGTATAGTGGTGGATAAAAAATTTCATTTTTTTTAAATTTTTCAAAAATGTAGCTAAAAATATTTTCAATTTTTTTTCTTCTGAAATATGTTTAGAATGTCATGTAACAAGGAAATTTTAATTTGAGCAAAAAGGAAAGTTTCCTGCTATTCTATAGTAGTGGTTAAAAAATATTACAAATGAATTTTTCTTTTAATAGGTTTAGAATGCCATGAAACGTGATAATTTTAAATTTGGGCAAAGAAAAAAAATTCCATCAGTGGTAAGAAATTTTTCAAAAATGTTGGTGAAAAAAATTTTCTAATTTTTTTTCTGAAATAGGTTTAGAATGTCATGAAACGTGAAAATTTGAAATTTGAGCAAAAAAAATTCCATATTCCAGTGGTAAATTTTTTTCAAAATGATAAAAAAATGTTGCAATTTATTTTTCCGAAATAGGTTTGGAGTGTCATGAAATTTTAAATCTGAACAAAGAAAAAAAATTCCATCTATTTTAGTGGTACTTAAAATTTTTTCAAAAATGGTACTAAAATCCTCTAAATTTTTTTTAATATGTTTAGAACCCTATGAAACGTGGAAATTTTAAATTTCAACAAAGAAAAAAATTCCATCTATTCTAATGGTAAAAATGTTTTCAAAAATGTTGGTAAAAAATATATACATATTTTTTGAAATAGGTTTAGAATGCCATCAAACGTGGAAATTTTAAATTTGAACAAAGAAAAAAATTTTTCCATATTCCAGTGGTAAAATTTTTTTCAAAAATGAAAAAAAAATTAATTTCTTTTTCTGAAATAGGTTTAGCGTGTCATGAAACGTGGAGAGCAAAAAAAAATTATTTTTATTATTTATTCCCTTTAGACGGTCCACCCTGTATCTTTTCCAGTGAAAGTTTAACCATTTCTTCGCTGACAGTAGCGTCAACTACCTACCAAATTTGACTGTTCTCCGTCAAGTAGTTTTTTAGTTAATGCACCAACAGACAGACAGACAGATTGACGGAATTGAAAAACTTATATTTTCGTAATCTACGTGTTCTGAAACGTCAAAATCAGAAAAAATCTCGGAGGGTGACTTTTTCTCGAAAACAATACTTCCCTTCGGTATGCGAGGGAAGTAAAAATGCCAAGAGTCAAACATTGCTTAGAACTGTCCAAAGTATAGAGTTCACAAGTTTTAATATACTTATAATAAACGCCCAGAAATAATCGTGAAAGTGATATTCTCATTCCTGTTAGTCTAAAAGTAGCCTGTTATTGTCTAATTTATTTGTACCAAAAACCAAATTTTTAAATACAAAAACAACCAAAATATTGGATAAGGGATTGGCGTACATTGACTCGTGGCCATCCGGTATACCCACATCCCAAGTTTCTGTACTCTTACCAGCTTGCTTACTTGTTTTCCCCTATTTACCTCTACTTATCCCCCAACTCTTCAACGGAATCATCCCAAAATATAATCTAGATTCATATCTCGTTATAATATATGCGTGTACCAAATTTCAAGTGAATAACTCAATTTTATTTTATTAACACCTTTAATAAGGAAGCGGGGGTGGTGGAGGAGCTGAACAATATTATAAAAAAAACTGAGGCCTTGGCTTCTAGTATATGCACCAAATTCCAAATTTCTGTACTCTTACCATCTTGGTTTACTTATTTTTGATTTTGTTTTACGATTACTATACTTCCAATCCATTGTGTGTGTGATAATATTAACATTGGAAATGTTTAAGAAATCGGTATAATCTAATAGAGGAACCGTAGAAGCTATATGCGGTATATGCTCTGTGAGTCCTGTGTATAGGGAGGTAAAAACGTTTAAAATGTAAGAAATGTTCGGTCGCAACCGCTAGCCGCAGGGGTAGTCCGATCAGACTGTTCTTGGTATCATTGTATAGGTAGAACCGGAGATTCCATGATTCCCCCAGATTCCGCTATTGCCACCCCCGGATGGGGGCCATTTTTATAAGATTCTGCTGTTATCTAAGTTTACTATAAGTGAACTTATAAGCGTGAACAATAAGTTTTCCGAAACACTTAAGGCAAGGGGTAAATTCGTGTGCAGGGGTGGATGGTCAATATATGGTTTTCAAAGGCGAGAAAAGGAAAATATGTAAAAATGACTTTGCAATCATAGCGAAAGTTATTAATATGTGGATAAGGGATCTGCAGCTGGGCGGTTCTCAGAGTTGTTTGGTAATTTAGGGGTAAGGGTGGAAATATGTACATGTGAATTTTCTTCTTGATATGTACGTCCATTTTCAATGTGTTAACAGTTTGCTTGGTGTCGAATTCTGTAAATTTGTTTGTTCAATTATGATGATTCCGGATGGGCATGTATGGAAATAGATGATCCGAGTCAAATTATTTGCTTTCTATTGTGTTCTATTGACAATTTTTGTTATTTTTTATAAATAACATTCATTGGCATCAGATCGGGTGAGTGGTAAGGCAGAGGGCTCTATCAATGTATGTTCTAGACGGATAAAATCAGAAGTATTGGATTGGGTTCGACTGGACTGTTTATACGGAAAGCGGATAATGAGCGGATTTGGCGCAGTCGAAACCGAGAATTCAGCATAGCAGAAGAACGCATATATGATCATTTTTTTTATCAGACCTTTAGTTTGTGTTAGGTAGAAAGCGGTGTAAACACGGACAGCAGGACACGATCCTGAAAGGGCCTTTACAGATATTTTCTAATATCATCGTATATGAGGCAGTATTTCAGAACCACACAGTTAATTTACGCCCTCTCCTTTTCATTTCTTACACATATTGGATTACTGGACGTGGATAATGTCAGTCACAGACAGGCTTACACATTTATTTGAACAATATAAGTAAAAGACAAAAAAGGTGTCGGCTTAATCTCAGTGGCACCACTTAAAAGTGAATTGCGCTACAGTAATGTTATACTACTTAGTTAATATCATTTTAACCAACTGACACAAAGTCTATTTATTTCTAGCTAAGTATGGAAACGAGTTTAGGATAGTGGTATTCCCACAATGTCATTAAATATAAAAAACATTTACCAGGCTTGCGTTTACAATCCATGTAGGGATCATATCGGATTATGCTAAATTCCTTCAGTGGCAGTTTAAGTCGGTTTGTCCTGTTTTTAGTTAAAGAGAAAAGTTTTTCGTTCCGAAACTCTTACATCGAGTAGGTATTTTTATCCCAGTTTTCTTTCAGCGAAGCTGTTGGAAACTCTCCTGACTAAGTGTTTTATTAATAGTTAAACTTTCATTTTATAAGCATGTGCTAAAGAAGCCCTGAGACACAACTTAACAACCTGTAGATGCTTACGTAGTAAAGATGTACTTCAGCGAAACTAATTAATAATCGTAATTGATACTTTCAGAGAATATTACACATATATACTGTATTACTTATATTATGACTTCCAATCTCAAGTCTGACAAATTAATAAAAGATCCAAGACAGCAGAAATTTCCCTCATATGGTCTCTTCAATATTATCTGATATTCTGCATTAATTAATAGGTAATGTTATTTTATAATATCTGACTCAAACCTATTTACCTGAAAGACAAATGCGTATAGAAATAACAGATACAGACAATAATTGTAATAAAAAAATTATACTGATTATGCTGCAGCTGATGGAGTTCCACAAGGATCCATTACAGGCCCAACACTTCAATTGATATACATCAATGATGCAGTGCAAATGCAGTAAAACAAATAACATTCCATCTACAGGGTGAAGCAATTTAAAGTGAACGATGAAGAAATTGAACTTACTGGTTCTACCAAATTTTTCGACATCTATATTGACTCACAACTGAATTGGCCAGTACATATTAGCAATTTGACATCAAAATTAAGCAAAGCTATATGTGCCATATTAAATATAAAAAAATGCCGACTTTGCATTAGTTGCTTATTTTGCATACTTTCGAAATTTCTTACAATATGGAATTGAATTCTGAGATGGAGTCAGTAGCAGTTATTTTTGGTACAAAGAAAAAACAATTAAACTATTATGCGCTTATCCTGTTCGAAATTGGAATGAAGCCAAATTGGTTGGTAAAAGCAAAAATTGCAGTATTTTCTAGCATATCTGGAATAGACAATTCATACTTACAAAGTAATCTCTACATAAGTAGACCTTTAGTTTGGATTTACCTGCAAGCAAAGAAAGAAAATCATTAGTATTTGATGTTTCTACTATATGTATATGTAACTATGTTTTAATATTCTTTTTACTTCCCTCGCATACCGAAGGGAAGCATTGTATTCGAGAAAAAATCACCCTGAGATTTTTTCGGATTTTGACGTTTCAGAACACGCAGATTACGAAAATATAGGTTTTTCAATTCCGTCAGTCTGTCTGTCGGTGCATTTACTAAAAAACTACTTGACGGAGAGCAGTCAAATTTGGTAGGTAGTTGACCCTACTGTCAGCGAAGAAATGGTAAAACTTTCACTGGAAAATATACAGGGTGGGCCGTCTAAACGGAATAAATAGTGAAACAAATTTTTTTTTGCTCAAATTTAAAATTTCCACGTTTCATGACACGCTAAACCTATTTTAGAGAAAAAAAATTACCACTAAAATAGATGAAACATTTTTTTTTTGTTCAAATTTAAAATTTCCACGTTTCATGGCATTCTAAATCTATTTAAAAAAAAAAAAATGTTGAAAATTTTTTTTAACATTTTTGAAAAAAATTTTACCAAAATAGATGGATTTTTTTTTCCTTGTTCAAATTTAAAATTTCCACGTTTCCATGGTACTCTAATCGTATTAAAAAAATTTTAAAAATTTTCTGAAAAATTTAAATTTTTTTTTGAAAAAATGACAAGTAGGTACTTACTATAGAATAGACGAAATAATTTTTTTTTGCTCAAATTTAAAATTTCCACGTTTCATGGCATTCTAAACCTAGTAAAATTGTTTTTTTTTAATTTTTATTACCAACATTTTTGAAAATTATTTACCACTAAGATAGATGGACTTTTTTTCCTTGTTCAAATTTAAAATTTTTACGTTTCCATGGTTGTCTAATCGTATTAAAAAAATTTAAAAAAATTTGCGAAAAATTCATTTTTTTTTAAGTACTTACTGTAGAATAGATGAAATTATTTTTTTGCTCAAATTTAAAATTTCCACGCTTCATGATATTCCAAACCTATTTACGACGAAAAAAATTTGTAACATTTTATTACCATTTTGGAAAAAAAATTACCACTGGAACATATGGAATTTTTTTTTGCTCAAATTTAAAATTTACACGTTTCATGACATTCTAAACCTAATTCAGAAGAAAAAAAATTGAAAAATATTTAACCATTTCTGAAAAATTTCAAAAAAATTTTTTTTTCTCTGTTCAAATTTAAAATATCCACGTTTCCATGGCATTCTAAACCTATTCAAACAAATTAAAAAGAAAAATGAAAAAATCTTTAATCTATTTCACTACTTTCTATCGAATAGACGAATTTTTTTTTTTGCTCAAATTTCAAATTTCCACGTTTCATGACATTCCAAACATATTTCGGAAAAAAAAATTGAATCTTTTTTTTACCATTTTGGAATATAATTTTACCACTAGAATAGATGGAAAATGTTTTTTTGCTGAAATTTAAAATTTTCACGTTTCATGACATTCTAAACCTGTTTGAGAAGAAAAAAGATTTTGAAAATTTTTAACCATTTTTGAAAAATTTCAAAAAAAATAAAAAAATTTAAATTTATACTTTCACTCCACTACGTGAATGTGGAATTGAAAATGTGTCAGATGGCAATAACATTAGACATATGCTATTATGCTTTTATTGAAAAATATACAGGGTGGTCATCCCAAGAAATAATTCATGGTGGACATTTGTTAAGGTATTTGCGCAAGCTTTTCATATTTGGCACCTGTTATTTGGTATTGAACTTTTGCTGTTGGATGAGTACTCTGTCTATTTTTTGACGAAAACTTACCAGGTTTTCTTTGTAATAATAGTGATAACTATATTCCGATTATTATTTTCAGTGTCATTTCGTAATTATTCATTATTTACAGTGACCCGCGCACAAATAAAGAGGGAAGTTCTGTGTAAATTCCTTTACCGATTTTTTTAATATATTCAATTTTAATATTTTACATATTTACTAAGTACAAGACCAGTACAATGGAGTGCTATAGTACTGTGTTTAATATAGTGTAAATAACACATTTTTCATAAATATGTAAAATGTGTCCAAGTTTGATGAGCACTAGTATAGGAACGGGTGGTCCAAAAAATATATCTGATCTCACTCAATACAGAATTTAATGGCCTACACCTTCTATTAGGATAATATTTTCGATATTGTGAGTCCTTTACGAGATAAACCGTACATTTTTACCCCCCACCACTTTAGCACAACTCCGCCCGGGGGGGGGGGGGGAGCAGGATAGTCATATTAAGCAACAAATGAAGCCATTAAAACAATAAAACCTTTAGTAGTAATTATTTCCGATTTAGATTAGTTTACTGGCCTAATTGTCACTCGAAGGGGGTTCAAATTTGTACGTTGCAGGATATCATTTCAGAATCCAAAATTGACGTGTCTCGGAATTTTTATAAAAATGCACAATAATTGAGACACTGAATTTATTCCATTTGGCTCCACACTGTATTATTCTACATTCTAACGCTACATTGTATTTTCTGAGGTAGTCGGTTTTTGTCTAGATATCTCTTATGCCTCGGGGAGTTTACACAAACACACTAGAAAATTAGCATAGCAATTCAAGTTAAGTCGCCCGAAATCTTCATATCCTCGAAACATCAACTACCTATTTGCGTAGCGACACCTTTTGTAAACACGGTACACGGGACGCGCGGCTCAGGTAAAAGGGAAACCAGAGATGAAGAATGTCCTGTTCCGTGCAAGACAGGATATCATTACGACACACGAAGAGGCACACAATACCCCCGACAATCCATTATCCAGGATCCACAATAATTCTTGAGGCGGTGACGGCCGTTGATTTATTTTTAATCTTGGTAGACCCCGTAATTTCGGGTTCTGTATAAAGTCAAATGCGAAAATTGTTTTCTAGTACGAAAATTCAATTTATGGAAACGATTATTTTTCAAAAGTTATGATATTCCGGTGTAAAAACTATTTTTTAACGAACATATCTGCATTCTGTAGTCTAGAACAAGTAGACAACTACTGCCATTTTATAAAATTAGTAACCCCTTTTTTTATAATAGGGACTTTTAGAAAGATAATGCGTAATAGTACGGGAGCCCATCGACAAAAATGGCTTCGAGAACCGCAGTTGCCACCGAGGAGATGTTGTAGGCATCTGTAGCTACCATTTCCCCCCAGAGAGAGAGGCAAAACACAAAGTGTCGCTTAAATGTTGCCAAAAAATTTCTGAAAAAAATGCAGGAACATTTTTTGGGTAAAAATAAGCATGTCTCTTGGTGTTTTTTTTTCCAAAATCACGTTTGTTGATGAGCTCCCGCACTATTAAGGAATCGCCAAATCTGAGCAGAAAGGAAAACTAAATCGGCCCAGTCGTTAAATTTTCGGCTTCATTTAATTTAGAGTTACAAAATTATATAGTAGAAATGAAATACTTTCACTGGAGAATCTACTGGATGGATCCCATACAGGAATAAATAATGAAAAACCGCTGCCTAAGCAATCACTACTTCCACATCCAGATTCTTCATACAAGTCACTTTAAAGGAAACATCTTGACTATATTTGCACTCTAGTATGTGGAAATTATTGGCCACGGAATTTTAATAATATTCGGGGAAGGTGTCATAGAAAAATTTGAGGCGTGGTTTCCACCATATACGTTAAAAATGAAGTTTCTAGCTTGCCCTACTCATTTTCCCCCAATCACAACCTACCACCTCGCCGATGGCTCGAGCCGCAAACCTTATCTGCGTGAGTTATCAATTAAATAATTACTTTGCCTATAATCAAAGAGGCTACGATTAGAGGGCACCAGAGAAACACTCTGAAGCCCTGTAAGATTGATAAATAAATCTATTCGTTATAATACCCATCAGATAGTAGCAGCAACGCTTCTCAAGTCAAAACATCAAGTTAATGAAGTCTCATTTTACGACACAATAAACTAAATAGAAAGTTGGATCTAAATTTCTGCTATAATAATTATCTTTATGGATAACCTGAAATGAGCTTCGTGATAAATCTTAATCTCTGCACTAAAATAAATATCAATCAAGCAGAGAACTAAATTTTATTATCATGAATAAGCTGATAAACTCAATTTAACCAAGCGGTAAATTTGCATACTTTTAAATACTTTATTCCCCCACTCGGGAGTAATAATAATGACAATGGCAATGATGACGATTGCAGGAAAAATTGAAAATCGCCATGTCTACAAATATCTGAGGGAAAATCTCACTGGAAGATGGATAGAATCATACAGGGAAGGCATAGCAATTCTGGAGTTAAAAAAAAGTACCACGCAAAACATTCTCAGAAAGGCCGAGTGTATATTGAAAAAATACAAGTTCAATGAAGTGAACTTGGTGGCGCAGAACCTAAAGATGAAATTGCAAGTTAAAGTGCAGATATTGAAAAAATACACCAAAAGAAACAATCACTACCAACACAACAACCTCTTTGAAGAGGACGCCAAGAAACTTTATAGCCAGCAGACCTATATATCGACGCCTCCTTCACGGCAACACGTTGAAGAGTTTTGGCGTGGAATAATAGAGGACGAAGTGGTTCACAGTGAGAATTCTTCGTGGATCGAACGAGAATGTAGCCAGTACCAACGAAGTTTGTTTATGACGTTTATGACGCAAGCGAGTGTTCCCCTTGTTTATTCCTCTTCTAGGTCTTTCTTCTGTTTCAGAACCCAGCAGTGTGCACCTCCTTCCACCCGCTTGCGATCACTTCGTTTGTCTGCCAAGACATACATACATTCGCTCGCCACAGGCAGCTTTTTTTAACCGTTCCACAGGTTAATATCCATTTAGAGTGGAAGTGCAAGGAAGAGTCCTCTCTCATAATAGAAAAAGCTTTTTACAGCGGGTTATGAGAAAGAGGACCGAGAGAATATTTTACACACTCTGTATATTAGTATGTTTTTGTAATAAATATTTTCAATTGTCGCTTTTCAATCTCGGGTATTTATTTATTTCATACATTTAATACCTTTTCAATTTTAATAAATAAATAAATAAACCAATGTTACAAATTAAACAACTGGCTGTCTATATTGCCTTATAAACACATATGTTGCTCTCATCCACTTGAAAAGGGACACTGTACTGCACTGATATAGATACTTGTTTACTTTATTTTTGGTACTATTAACAAACACTTTACTGCAATTTTTCCAATTATTACTAATTTGGTGTATTATTACACTTCATTTTACGCAGAATTATTTAATCCACCAATGACTTAAATTTTGTCTACAAAATGCCCAAATAATATTTTCACTAATTTTGCACGATGGTATAAATTGGGATATGCACGTTTTTGTGGGGCGCGCGTAGATAATCTTGACCATATTCGTATTTTGATGACGAAAATTTAAACAACGCTGATTGCGGTTAATACTTGGATGGGTGAACCTCCAAGGAAATACTACTTTCTCGCTCCACCTTAATGGCAAGCGCAACAGTGTAAACATAGAAACTATAAAGCTTTAGGCGGAGATCGCGAATGTTACTGAAATTGATTTAGTGAATTTTTCAATTTAAGTACGTATTATTAATAATTAAAAATTAGTTACCTTAAATATTAACATACACATTTATTAAAAAGGCAATTACGTTAATTCTGACAAGTGGTGAAACTTTTTACATTCAACTTCATAACACGCGTGAACCACAGGGAATAATTTCTTGATGATTTACACCATACGATCTGTAATAATGTGCTACCATTCTAAATCATCGCTTGTAAGCGTGCATTTATATGCATTGCACTGTTGTAACCTTATTCATTCCCTTATCTCGTTTCCTTCGAGGAGAGTTTCCATCTGTGGTTCACGCAAGTATTCCCAGAATGAAAAAGATATAGAGAGATTATTTACAACTTTAGTGAAATTTGTTGCGGATTTGAATGAGTATTTTTATTTTAATCAATTTGTTGCAAATACTTGCACAATTGCACATGATTTACTCTGTAAATAAAAACAAGAATGTTAGAGAAACATTTGAAAACCACAGCATTGAATTGTCTGCAAAATATGGTCTACAAAGGACTACACTGATTTTATATTAAAGAAACAACTATTATACTTATACAAGGGTATTTTTTTGTCTCAGTACATTTTTTTACATAAGTTAGCCCCCCCCCCTGGATTTGGTTCATATTTGGGAGATAAGTGTCTACCAATATGAGAATAATTTATTCCAAATGCCAGCTTGAAAAAAACATTTTTACATGAGTTATGAAAGATTAAAAAAATTGATTTTCTCAAATATGAATGAGCCGAATCCAGGAGCTAAAATATATATGGTGCAGGACGTTATGTCGATTATAAAAAAAATTAATACTCAAGAAATTAAATGAATAGGGGGTAAAAAAAATATTTTAATTTTGCAACAATTTTCTCTTTATGAACTATTCTAAATAACAACATATATGTTTTGAAATAAGATTGTAGGATTACTTCATAGTGCAAAAAAAAATTTTGAAAAATGAAAACATTTCATTTCTCAAAATGTGAATGAGCCGTATCCGGGAGAGAAAATATCATTGATTCACAAGTTGGAAATTAATGTTGGTTCCTGATTCTCATGGAATTACTTAAATAATATGGGGCCAAAATTTATTTTTTATTTTCTTACACTATGAAGTAATTGTACGGTGTTAGGGGAACATGTAAAAAACTAATTGAGTCTTATCTTACTGATCGATTCCAAGTCACGTCAATTACTGCTTTAAAGGATGGAATACTACAACCCTATTTTTCTAACAAAGTGGCTATACAACAAGGTGTGCCTCAGGGTTCCATACTGGGGCCTCTATTGTTCGTCTTATATACTAACGATTTACAGGGCGTATTAAGAATGAATACTCTATTTCAATACGCAGATGATAATTCATGTGTGGCAATTAGTTCTACTGTAACAGACTGTGTAAGTAAACTTACACACAGCCTTCGATATGACACAGTTCTGTGAAACAAATAGTTTGAATTTAAATGGGAATAAAACTTCCCTTGTCATGTTCGCTCCAACTACAAATTCATTTAAAATCTTATGAAAGGTTTCTGGTCGGATTGGTTCTACTTCGTACCTAATTCTGACTCTTAATTTTTCAATATTATTGGGTCCATAGAGATAAACACTTTGAGGTAACCCCACAAAAAATAATCTAAATGCTAGATCTGGAGATCTAGCTGGCTACTCTACATCAAGTAATCTAAAGACAATAGATCTGGAGATCTAGCTGGCTACTCCATTAGTCTCCATTTACCAATCCATCTGCCAAGGGAAACAGTGTTTATGTCAGCTCGATCATTTCCCTATCTATCCATATCGCATTGCTTGTATCACTGGTACGGATAGACAGACGATAGACAGATACACAACATATTTTTGGATTTAGCGTAATTGAAAATGTGTAAATTCCGCAAAAACTATATTTTTTAGATGTATATTATCCTCAAGAAGCGGTTCGGAATTCACTGTTATCTGTAGGGCCCCGTCTTCTTTACTCAGACAAATCTAGATATCCTAGCCCTAAGGGTTATTAAGGTGGCCTAGAAGTCTGCTAGAAACATTTTCAAACATTTCAAAATAAACTCATACATCAACGAATGTTTACATTTCATTACCTTTAACAAAAAGCAGCGTCATTGAATCCGAGGACCGAGGACGGGACATTCGGTGAAAAGCCGTAGGTGGTAATCGGCGAGCAATTTGCAAGGACATCAATCAGCTAGGATGTCAATGTAAACCAAGAAGTTCGACCCGTTGAACCCGGTACATAACTCATCCCTCTGGTGTGAAGTTCTCTGGGGAGCAAAGCGTATAAGGATCACACGTATTTCAAGTCGTAGTGAGAAACCCTACCTGTAGACGTATCCGCCGCGAAGGACTCGGTGCTTTAATATAATGTCACATGGCTCGTCCTATTATTGTGCGAAAAGTCTTTTGAATATTTCGTAATTTTTAAATTAAACATACCCCTCATCTGAGAGCGCCTCTTTAAGAAACGCAATATTTACTGAAACAAGGGCAACATAGAACTAGAGTAAACATTATACAGGGTGTAATTAGTTTCATGTCATTAAAAAAAAACTGGTGTTAGGGAACGACAAGACAAACAAAAAAACCCTTATATAGCATGGGGTCTAAAGCTCATAGTTTTGGTGGAAAAAAAATAAACAAAAATTTCTCAGCTTTTCAATAAAATTTTTTGAGAACTGCTGGTATATTGAGGTAGGTTAGATCTTGATCTGATCTGAAGAAAATTAACTCTAACTCTCCCTTGTGCAATATTTTAGTTACTGTGGGTGTTTCGTTATGTACACACGTCCAACCCGCCGTTCGTTGTTTTGGTTATTTTTTAATTTCGCGCCATTGTGTATTTATAGTTAAGATTTATTTTATTGGCTTACCGTTGAAGTTGTCAAATTCTTGATTACGTACAGACACAACTTACTTGTTCGTTCTTTTTGTATTCCTCTTTGGCTTTTGTACCAAGTTTTTATTTTATTTTTCTTTATTGACAACGTTAGTTGATAGTTTAGTGTTGAACGAAGTGCGTATGTCCTTAATTCGACGTACCGAACTGTGCATTGATGCAGATGCAGAGATTTTGAATCATTTAGGTAGGTTGTGCACGAAGAGAGAACTAATTATTTACCGCTTTATAATTGCCTCAGTTCAGTTGAGGCGGTCCATCAAAGGCGGTCGATGATCCAAGACCTTTGCTTTGACACCGGAGACCACCGTGTGTGCCGGCGAGCACTTTTTTTAATGAAAATTTAAAAGTTGTATAATTGGGAACTACAAGTCCATTGACCAAGAAAAGCAGTGGTTCTCAATTGTTGTCTACCATAATATTAAAAATGTTGACCTAGATCAGTTATTTTCAAAGTGCCCCTAGAGGGAAAAGTCATAAAGGTTTTTTGTTTGTCTAGTCGGTCTCCATTACCAGTTTTTTTTTAATGACATGAAACTGATTACGCCCTGCATAGTCCAATAATTATAAACCACCCCTTCGGTGAAAAAAGCCTTATTTTACTGATAACTCGTTAACCGTTGAAGATATAAAAAATTGCTCATCATAAAAAAGTAATCTGGACTAATCTCCAAAAAAAAAGTCCTCTTATAATTCTCTTGTATATGCCATAATTTTCGAGAAAATCGATATTGAATAAAATTGCAATATTTGTATTTTTAATGGGTACGAATTTTCGTTTATTTGACATTTTTTGCGCGCGGCGTATAGAAAAAGTTGAATTCCTCAAAAAGCAAGCAAGCTAGGGAAAAAACCAAAATGCGTTTTAAAGCAGATATAAAAACAAAATAATATAGCCACCTCTTGACTTTTTGCGCTTTTAACTATTCACAGACCCATAAAAAATAAGTGACCTTAATATAAGTTATCTTTTAGTTCAAGGTAGTACTTCAATGCAGAAAAAGTTAGGAATTAGAAGATTCATATTTACAAATATACCAACATGCCGAAGTTAGCCAAATTTTGGCAAATTTTTTATTGTTTCCTAAAAATAAAAAAAAGACCCAAACATCTTAAAAATTCAGCTCAAAAAATATTTTGTCAGTTTGTGTATCATATAACTATTGTTTCTAATCATTTAATAGTTAAAATTTTGCATAAAAAAATATCATAAAAAAATTGAATATGTAGCCTTTTTTTGTATTCTTTTTGGCTAACTTCAACGTGCTGATAAATTTGTAAATGTGAATATTTTTATTCCTAACTTTTTCTGCTTTGAAGTACTACCTTGAACTAAAGGATAATGCATTTATAACTTATATTGGAGTCAGTTATTTTTTATGGGCCTGTGAAGAGTTAGATGCACAAAAAAATCAAGAGGTAACTATATTATATTGTTATTTTTGTATACTAATAATTATCTATAGCCATAAAAAAATGGCAACACAAGAAAGTATTTTATATCCCTTTTAAAACCCGTTTTGATTTTTCTTCTTAGTTTATTTAGTTTTCGAGCAATTCAATTTTTTGTACAGATCGTGCGCAAAAAATTTCAAATATACGAAAATTCGCGCATTAAAAATACAAATTTTGCAATTTTCGTCAATATCGATTTTCTCAAAAACCAAGGCATATACAAGAAAATTAGAAAATTACTTTTTTAAGGCAATTAGTCTAGCTCTCTTTTTTATGATTAGCACATTTTTTATAACTTCAACGGTTAACGAGCTATCAATAAAATAAGGCTTTTTTCACCGAAGGGTTGGTTTTTGGAGAGGGTTAACGGCCAAGAGTACCCTATAGAATGTGCAACAATTATATAAAAAGTGCAGTAAATCGGCGAAGAGTATAACAACTGTTAGCTTGTTGAATTTTAGAATCACCTTATAATTATTGAAAATATTGTTTCACCACTTTATATTAATCGATAGACATGATGTAAATGATTTATTTATAATACATCATTTATTTACAGTAAATAATGTTAGTTTAATGAACAACTCCGTAAATGATTCATTAAAAGTAAACATAAATATCATTTAACCTACGGCTATGGAACCGGCATAAATCAAATCAAGCAGAGGGCCTGCAATGGTGAGCCAGGTGAACAATCGACTCCTGTCGTTTGAGATAAGCGCATAACATGAACTATATTTTTATAAGGATATCGTCTGCAATATTTAAGTACGCGCCAGTACGCCGTCTCGCGTGTTATTCTATCACGAATAGGCTTTGTAATGACTTATCCTGGTAACAATGCTTTAGACTGAATTTCCAAATTAATACTAGAAATACTGTAAGTCGACAGCTTTCACCAGCAAACCAATTCTCACTACTACTCTTTTTAGTTTAGTTAGGAGCCTCTGTCGAAATAAATTCACAGATTTCGCAATTCCTGCAACCATCGGGGCAAACTTTTTCCGGACTCGGCTGGTAACTTGACCCCTGTGATATATGCAACCCATATTACATTTGCATATATCAGCCGTTGCATATACGACAGTCTCACTCGACCGCGACACCGGTGTCTTTTGACCTGATAACTCGACCCCCATATACGAACATAAGCATTTCCAAAGTTAAAAGGTAGTGAAATTTATACTGTCAGTTCCTCAAAATTTACAGAAGAATTTAAATCACTCTCTTTTGAAATACCCCGTGTATCCATAAAGGAAATTGAATAAGTTATCCGTTACGCAATCTTTATATATATTTTTTCTACAATGAATCTGCCTCAATAAATATTTTTATCAAAGTGTTTATTGAACCATCCATCATCCGATTGTGATATGCTTACATTATGTCGCTAGTGGAATGACAGTAAGGCTACATTTATCTCCCACAAGACGTTGAGATATGACGGGATTTTCCCATATAAGTACATTATTTACTATTCAAAATAATTGTCAACCATATTATATGTGGAAAAACAATAAAGAACCAAAGATAGGCTTTCCCTGCTAGCACCGTTGTGTGCTTAATTAAATGAGAGTTTTATTATCGCTCTCCTTGGGGATAGGCGTACCTCAAACACAATTTATTCTCGAAACCCTTCAGCTAATATTGCAATTGATTCCGGATGGGCGGTTTTTGAGTTTCACGTTAATATTCTACATGAATTTGCTTAAAATGAGATCTCTTCATTTCTGCATATACTATAAGTAAGAACACAATATTTCTTATTTTACGTCAGCTGTTTTAATTCAAATTTAATTTTTTTCTCACCTACGACTTTAGTGCAGTAAAAACCGCTGCCTAAGGAATCACTACTTCCACATCCAGATTTTTCATCCAAGTCACTTTAAAGGAAACAGCTTGACTATATTTGCACCCTAGAATGTGGAAATTATTGGGCATAAAATTTTAATATTTGGGGCAGATTTCAGAAAAATTTGAGGCATTGGTTTTTACCATATACGTTGAAAATGACGTTCAATCTTACTCTACTTATTTTCCCCTATTTACAACCTACCACCACCCAACTCTTCAACTGAATCATCTTATTCAGATGTCATTACAATACAACCTGGAATTTTTCCTAACATATTTAAAACAGCAAAAGTAATACCACTTAGGAGATAAAATAAATATGGAAAACTATGGTTCAAAAACATTGCTGTATACTATGTCAAAAATATTAGAAAAAATTGCATTTAATTAATTAAAAAACTTTATCTCCATTCTTGACATACTAAGGCCAGCTCAAACGTGGTTTAATAAAATAAAAAAAATACTCAATCTGCCATACTAGACTTTCTCAGCAATCTTTACAAAAATCTTGCTATAGGCCGTGCATCAATGGGCCTTCTCACTAAGCTGAGCAATGCTTTCGACTTAGTCGGCCATGATTGGCTCAGGAAAAAGGTTATGGTGTCCGGTTTTAGGGGTAAGATAAATGAATGGTTATCTTCATATTCATCTGATCGAAATCAAGTAATGGAAATAAATCGGGTCAAATTCGAGAAACTAACTACCTTATTAATAATTTGAGGATGTTTGCGGATGACAATACACAGATCTGTACTAGTTTGACAAAAAAAGATGTCGTACAAGAAAGGTAAAATATGATTAAAATTTTTATGACATAGTCTAAAGGCAAAAAACTGTATTTAAATGTGTCTCAAACTGTGCTTAACAATTTCATACCAAGAAACTGCACAATCAACAAAAGTTATCTATTAGAAATAGAGCATGGATCGATTGGACAAGTAAATATTAACAACATTTTTAGGGGTTTATATTGATAATGGACTAAGTTGGGAAGATCATATTGAAAATTAGTAAATTAATATTACAAACCAAAGGTTATGTTGTTATTGAAACATATTCTTTATAGGATTCTGCAAACAGCAGAAAAATAACTATCTATAACTAAAAGAAAAACTTTGTGTAAAAATATTAATTAAATATTTTTACACAAAGTTTTTCTTTTAGTTATAGATAGTTATTTTTCTGCAAAATCCTATAAAGAATATGTTTCAATACAGTTATAGGTAAACAAATAATAATTCACTTTAAACGTAGATATTCTTGATCAAACGCCTTATTAGCGAAATATTTCACAGTAATGAATTTTCACTTTCTGGGAAGTTTTGATCACATCTTGACTAACGTTTACCATAAAGGTGTTGGAAAAAACAATAAACATTAAACTTTATATCAGACAGTAAGGCCTAAGGGTCGAGAGTGGTTGGCTCACGCTTTATTATTTAATCTTCTATATTTTTTTGAAAAAAGGACGCATGCATTGTAAGACCCCTATTATATTTTTGCGATAAGCAAGCTACGTGCTTTTATATACAAACTTTAACGGAACCGGGGACCCATTTAAAACTTATAGCATAAGAATAACCTACTTCGAAACTACTCCCAGAACTATTTCTTAACGACTATCTCTTTATGCCCAGTACAAACCGTACTCTCGTGGTCATCGAGCAAAACCTTATGATATAGGGCATATTATTTTAGAAAGTTGACATGTTTTAACAGCTTTTTCCGATCGCGGAAATAAATGGCCTGTCAAATGCGGTCGCGTCATATCTTATAGTTTATCTTACAGACCCCCCCAACCACTCACTCTTCCAACTACACGACAAGTGATAGGTGTGTAATAGTTGCACTGTCTAAGAAGGTGGCATGGCGATAAGAAAAGTTATAAATAGGATCTTAAAGAATATCTTCTGGGTTGCATCCTGCTACAAAAGTCGCCGGCAACGTTTCAAAACCGTCCAATTTAGATAATATCTTTTGGTGTCTCATCGCTTAAAAGTTGCCCAAGGATGAACTATTTAATATTTATTGCGGTGGAGGTTTTCTTCAAATTTTCATTCTAGTTTACCTAAAATTGCGCCCAGTGGCGGTCCGTGATTAAAATTGTAACGAGGTTCACGACAAACACACGTCAAATTAAATTTAAAAAAACATTTAGGTACTTTTATAATATAGGTTGGTGCCAATACCTTAAAAAAGAAAATAGCAATAGGCAAGGACCAGTCGGAAAATTTAGGTAAGGTTATAATGAAGAGAAAAAACAAAAATTAAATACGAGATAAAATGAAATTGTGGAATGGGGGTGCTGTTTAGGGGTTGAAAGTGATTTCTTGCGATTTTCGGCGAAACGTTGTAGCTGATAATAAAATACAAAACTTTCATATAAGGCAAATTTTTCAACCTTACCCCAAATTTTTTTGTTTTTATTTTTCCTCTTATAAAAATAATTCAATTTCCATGAAATGTTGTGAAAGTATAATACTTTCTTTTGCATTGAATGAGCATGATTTTTTTGGAATCTGGAAACAAGTAATTTCCGAGATATTTACATTTTTCGAAAAAAAAAAAAAAAAATTCACATAAAACTTTATTGGTGTTTTTGGTTTCGATTTAAATATTCTATCGGGGCTCATTCTAACCGCTGAAATGTCTTTAAAATGGTCTATATAATATGTTGATGGTTTATTTTTCATGAAACCGCTTAAAATTGAGAAAAAGCAAAAGACTTTTCGGATCGCGAATTTTTCAATGGAGCGAGTTCATATTCCAAAAACTCTTTCATATCATCTTTGTTGTTAATACTAGATCACTACTTTTTCACTGTTAACTTTTACTGATGATTAAAGTGCTTCGAGAGATAATACTTTGTTTTTCCTTTGAAATTTAACGCTACCAAAATTATTTCATCGCCAATAATTCCAGAATAAATAGACATTAGGTTTTCAGTAGCTGGAAAAGGGTTATAATGATCGAAATAATTAGATAATTTTTCAAAGTCTGCCACATCTCTTGCAAGTCGATATTCTTTGGAATCTATGTTTTTCCGTCGTTGCAAAAGAAACATTGCAAACATCTTTCATTTCGTTGCATACCTCAACTAAAATATAGCTGATGTTATCGACGCAAACTCACAAGTTGACGTAATTTATACAGACTTCACTAAAGCATTTGACAGAATTGACCACAGTATTTTATATTCAAAATTTCAACAATTTGGTTTCTCAAAAAATCTGCTATCATTCTTCAAATCATATCTTGAAAACAGACACCACCACATTGAATACTGTGGTCAGCGGTCTCTAGAATTTGTATCCTCTTCAAGCGTACCCCAGGGTTCAGTGTTAGGTCCTTCATTTTTCAATATTTTCATTAATGACATCACAGCAGAACTGGGTGTCAATTGTCTCTTATACGCAAACGATATGAAGTTGTACAATAAAGTAAATGATGCTACTGATTGTGTCGCTCTACAAACGGCCCTTGATAAAATAAATGAATGGTGTAATTTGAACAAACTACAGTTGAACGCAAGGGAGTGCAATGTTCTAACTTTTACCAATAAACATCAGCTGGTCGAATTTAATTATTGTTTAGAAGATTCAGTGCTTACGCGTCCATCAACCTTCCGCGATCTCGGTGTAACATTTGATAGTAAACTAAACTTTAATTGTCATATAAACATCATAACCAATGAAAGTTTCAGAACACTGGAATTTATAACACGATGTTCTCATGATTTTAACGACAGTAACACGCTGAAACTACTAGTCTTTTGTTCGATCAAAATTAGAATACTCGTCAATTATTTGGTCTAGTCATTACACATATACAAAATATTGAGAGAATTCAGAGGCGTTTCTTGAAGACTTTAAGTTACAAGGAGGACGGTGTCTATCCTGCTATTGGTTTTCCCCAGACTGCACTTTTAAACAGATTTTCGCTTTCGAGTTTGGAGACTCGCCGAACTATTTCATAACAAATGTTTCTTTTTGAAGTAATACATAATATAACAGATTGTAGTGCTATCTTAAGTTTACTAAATTTTCGAACACCTAGACCAGGTTCCATACAAAACTTTTTATTCTATCTGATAATAGTCAAAACAAATTTAGCTAGAACACTTTCAGACCATCCACGACTGTGCTGCACTCTGAGTTTTCATGGATCTCATTAAGACTTGTTCAATGGTCATATCAGACCAATTTTTTTTTTAATTTTTTACCACTACAATAGAATAATAGATGATGGAGAAATAAACGTTTTTCTTCAAATTTGAAATTTCCACATTTCATTACATTTTAAACCTATTTCAACAACAAAAATTTTTGTAAATAAAAAAAAAATTGAAAGTTTTTCCCCCACCACTATAGAGTAATGGTGGAAAAAACTTATCAGGTTTTCTCTGTAATATTAAAGCTAACTCCAGTTGCGATTACTATTTTTATGTTATTTGACATGACCGTCCTGTATGAACAAAGAGGGAAGTTCTGTGTAAATACCTTTACCGATTTTTTTATAACATTTTCAACGTTGGTGACCGTTCAAGTTTTTTTCTTAATAGAACTCATTTTTTTAAATTAAATCACTTCACTACTCCGAGTAGAAAATTTGTGGAATATATTACCATTTACAAGTATTTACGCATCTTTGGAATTATAGTAACTGTGTAGTATGTATCTCGCCTTTATGACATTTCCATAAACTTTTCTAAAATGTATGTAATTTTGTTTCAGTTTTAAGACTGGCATCTTGGAATCCTGCATCGAGCATACTGTACATAACGGATTAAAATGAGATTACTTAATATGCTAAACTTGATATAGGAAGCAGTTAAAAGTTCTTCGCAGTGATAATGATGATGATGATGAGCATCCTATTAAAATTTACAACAGGAGAGAGAGTACATCAACAGTACGTCGGCGTCTAAATTAGCCACATCCTCTAAAAACGCGTTCCTGATTGTGGCAAGCGTAAGCAATGCCAGGGGCGCGTGCTGAGGAAGACACCAAACTAAATCTCACAACACAATTTTAAAGAATTAAGACAGATAAGTACCAAAATTAGAGAATAATAAATAATAAATGAAAAACTCACTTTATTTTGCAATTGTTTTCAAGCGAATTGTAAGACACAGACTAACAAATATTTAGCTACTAAACAGACATTAATTTGACAATCAGCTTAGTGGTAAGACAGCGGGAAAGCCGTATTATGCTATTAAATTTTGTAATTTCCAAACTATGACAAGTATTCAGCTGCCTAAGAAGTATTTGATTGATTGATAGCCCCATATGCTTCGAATGTAATTCATGTAGCTAATTTCGTAAATCTGTAACTTTTCATGTACTTGCATTGTGAAAGAAATGAACATATCCTTGATCTATATTCCAAAATTATGGTCTCTTCACTTGTGATTCGTGATTAGAAAATATTAATAATCTATCAAGCAAATTAAACCCTTGACAATTCTCATATTTAATATGAAATTTCTTAGATTTTATATTGCCTGAGTCTATGGCTCGACATTACAGATAAATACATGTCTGACTTTTCTCTTCTCTTATTAATATTTTCTCAATCTAATTTAAATTTAAAATTGCCAAGAGAAAATAGTTCCGATAAGAACAAACGTTATACATGTACAATTGCTGGAGGTTTTACATTATTCCACAATAATGTTTATTTGCTGGGATTGATCAATTATTTAATTATTTCATTATTTTAAGACTCTTTTATATCATCATTATTCTGCATAAATATTTTTTGCACTATTAGCAGATTCGTCTATGCTTATATTTTATATGAAAAATGATTTCTTCAAAGTCACAAGAAGCTACTTCGATGGGAAATTCAATTTTCTACAAAAAGGGGCTCTTGTAATTTTTTCGAATTTCGTTTAGTTAAATTAAAAAAATCACTCTTTTCACCCCGTTCTCAAAAATGAACTCCTAAATTGAATAGAATCTTGTGATTTCAACATTTCTAGGTGACCTGAAATAATGGATTAACCCAGATGTCATGGCCCAAATGGCTCGAATCCAGCAGGCAAAGGAAATAAAGATTTAAAAAAATATATATACGCGCGCCACTGTTTTGGAGGCATTAATATACATGTTATGGCGTACTAAGATATGTTAGAATATGGCCCGGGCTCATTATTGCTTCCATTCTCTTACATTCTCCAATTCGCATTAAATTTATAGTTCGGTGTGTATATTCAAATGGGGGAAATTTAAACGCTAAAGACATAACAGCGTCTTGTTTTGTTTCTTTTACTTGATGTACGATGCCATGAAGACCTAGTTTTTGAAAATATTCGCCTCCTTTCTTTCCCCTTCATATTCGGCAAGTTTCCGTTTTATACCGGAAATGGCAGGACAGTTCCTTGTAGTCGTATACTGACTTTTTAATAAAGTTTGGAATATAATACAGTGATTATTCTCGACTAGTCTATAAACTTCGGGGTTTATACTTACGTATTGTTTCGTATAAAAGAAAATAAAGATAACTAGCCATGTTTTATAATATGAAAAATTGTTCTGGCTACGACATCGTTCGATAAAATAACGGGGTGTCCCCCAATAAATTTCCACGACTATTACTGATTTTATTTGTTGGTGCCCGATTAGACAGACTTAAAATTGTGCGTTTTTATGAACTTTTTCGATTTGCAAGTAAGACGGGAAATATAAAAGGCGAATACAGGGTGTTCCAATTAAAACTTTAGAAGGGGATTACACATTTCAAAAAGCGCAGACAACACCCATTACCCGTTGACATTGTAAATGTGGGAGTAGTGGATCGAACCCAGAATACGATAGACAGCAACTCAGAATGTCACCATACAGGATGATGATTAATTTAGGTTTCGGTTGTAATTTAATAAAAATACCAATTTACGATTGTTTAAAGCACGCAAGTGCAGTTAGAACTAACTTTAAGATATTCTATTTTAATAAAATGCCCTTTTAACGTACTTAAGACTCAGTGTGTTATTCTTAACTAAGGTATGTTATCAAAACCATAAATTTGAACTAATAGTGTAAACTTTCACGCTTAGTCATTCATCAACCTCGATTACTTGCCGTAAATCCAATTTTAATAAAATGGTCGAGACAGTTGGAACTTGAATATTTATTTCAGAGTTTAATTAAAAAAAAAATAGTGTAGCAGTGACAATTCTTACACTTTTAGACTAGGTAAGTGAACTATTGTAAAATAATGTTAAAAACAATGTAATTCACCTGATAATCTATCAGAGAGGATATGTGGCCCAATCAAATGATTGTTGAAACCACCGCACCAAATACATACATATTGACAGCAAATCGATGTTGAGATTTATTCTGTCTTACAGCATGTGGATCATCGGCTGTCCAAACATGTAAATTTCTTCAATTATAAACACCATATCTTGTAAATTGTGCTTCATCTGTAACCACACATCTGTTAAGAATTCTTCGATTCCGAATAATCCATTTACTAAAACTTAACAGATGATTTTATAACATAGCTGCTTTGTCGTCAAGTAGGCAATGCTGAAAATTTTAATATTTCACAGTTCATATTTACTGGTTCGACATATTTGCATTTTATTATTCTAAAATATTTGTTATTTGTATTAATATTATTATCCACATTACAAAGTACATAATATGCCTTATCAATTTTCAAATGGTGAATATGCGGGTATAATCTATTTGTATGGATTTTTTTACGGCAATTGACGGGCTGCTGTGACAGAATATCAAAGAAGATTTCTTGGATGCCGAATTTCTGATCATAAAACTTTTGCTAAAGTTGTCAACTATTCTACAAATCATGGTCGGTATCCAACGGCCATCTTAAATGACCATCAAGTAAGGCAATCTTTAACTGTAGAATATACTAAATATTGTTGCAAATAATCCAAAAATTAGCACAAGAAGATGATGCTTTAGGTGTTCCACATGTCAGTGTTTGGAGAACACTAAAAAAAAAAGACTCTATTCATTCCATGTTCAACAGATTCAGAGGTTAGAGGAAGGGGATGAAGTTCACTGGGTTAAATGTTAGAAACTGGATTATTTGGAATTCTTAACAGATGTCTTACAGATAAGGCACAATTTACAAGAGATTGTTTATAATTTAAGAAATTCACATGTCTGGGCAGAAGAGAATCCACATGCTGTAAGACAGAATAAATCTCAACATGGATTTGCTGTTAATATTTGGTGCGGTGTTTTCAACAATCATTTGATTGGGTCACATATCCTCCCTGATAGATTATCAGGTAAACTTTATTTAGACTTTGTGCAAAAATTTTTACCCGCGTTATTGGAAAATGAAAATATTGTGGGAATGTATTACCAGCATGATGGCACCCCACACCATTTTAAGAATATTGTGAGAAATTTCCTAAATGACAATTTTCCAAATATGTGGATAGGTCGAAATGGACCTCATCATTGGCCTTCAAGGTCACCGGATCTCAATCCTCTTGATCTTTGGAGACATTTAAAAGCAATGGTATATGACGTAGTCATTAATAGTAGAGAGGAACTTTTGGAACGCGTTAGAAACACTTGCGTAGAAGTTAGGAACAGTCCAGATATGATTAGATGTGCAATTAGAAATATTACTACTAAAGCAAGGAAATGTATCCAACGAAATGGAGGCCACTTTGAACAGTTATTGTAGTTATGTATTTATTACTTTCACTTATTTATTATTATTGTATATACACATATATTAAGTATAATATTATTTTTAAATGTAGACTAACAAAATTAAGTAGTATTTCAAATCTACATTGTTTTTAAAATAATTTTACAATAGTTCACTTAGCTAGTCTAGAAGTGAAAGAATTGTCACTGTTGCAAGTTAAATTTTTCTGTTAATTAACCCTGAAATAAATATTCAAGTTTCAACTATCTGGACCATTTTAATGAAATTGGATTTACGACATGTAATCAAGGTTGATGAATGAAAAGCGCAAACAAATTAAGTAAGCTACCCTATTTAATTTTTCCCGCTCTTTTCGAATATCGAAACAGATCTACAAATTTTTGTCATACAGGGTGTTGATTTTGACATAAATACAACATATTGTCAGTTTTTTATAAAGTTGGACCTAGATAAATTTCTATATTGGCTTATTATGAAATAATAGGTAAAATAAGAAAAACATATTCTAAATATGAACCGACTATACAGGGTGGTTCAATAATTATGATCAAAGAAAAAATTTGTATTGTAAATCAGTAATGCCAGGTAATTTGAAACCGCCAAAGTGCCCTCTATCCACAAGTAACGTATGTACCCTTAATTTCGAAACACCCTATATACTAAATAAATAATATTTGATACCATTCGTATTCGTACTGAAAACTTTCCAAAAATCACTGTTTTGGTATGCGATGATACATCTCCAATCTTCGCTATTCTTGTACATAATTCCTTGCCACATAAAGCGCTCCAAATCCATATACGATTAGCAGTAAATCCTTTTATTCTATCCAACAGCAAAGTTCAACAGACCGAACTTTGAATAGTTGATATATAATTAACAATGTGTAGAACTTATCTTCGATGTTGACAACAAAACCTAAAAATACAGCAGGGAAATAAGGGGTATGCCTATTTATCAAATGCGTTCATGTTCACGACTGACAGATTCGATGCCAAGTTGGCACACTGCATTAATGTTTCTGGAGGGTCTAGCGCCCTATAGTAATGCCGTTTGCACAATGTACGGTGTTGACAAACAAAGCGAATCAATGCATTGGCGAAGAAACACTAATGTTGATATTTGTTTATCGTTAACGACATCAGAATCTGTTAACAGGTGTACCATATTTATGCTACTTGTCGACCAAAGCTTACTTGATACCTCCAGCTCAATTGCACGTACAACCTGTTTATTGTAAATGAGTTAATTTGAAATAACTATCTTTTTTAGTGTAGGCGAGCTCATCAAAGACCCAGATTTCAGAAAAACTGTAACCTTAGCAAAAATATTCAACATTTACACCTAGGTCAATTTTTTCAAAGTGCCCCTAGAGAAAAAGTCATATAGGTTTTTTGTTTCTCTAGTCGGTCCCTATTACCACTTTTTTTAATGACATGAAGCTAATTACACCCTGTATATAATAAAGTATTCAAGGTCTGTACCAATTTTCAGCTTTGTGCGAATTATTACGAAGTTCAATGTCTATTTTGACTGCGGAGTGTTTAATTACCACGACTAAATAGCGGCAAAAAAAGCGGGAAATTCGTCACATATTCGGCATTTGATCCATTGAAGGTGTTTCGCTAACTTCATATACATGAATATATAATGATTACAAAAATTACTCGAACATACACTATTTATCATAGTAGAAACCTCTTGCTTTTTTAATCAAACACTTTTGAAAATATGATTACTAAACTTTATAATTTTGCGGCTCATTTCCCTTATTCTCAGTTAATGACCCAATCTTTGAAAATCCTATTTCAAAAATCCAACTAATAAGCTACTGGAGGCGGTTCCTGTTAATCCAACTCCAATTATTTTGAAATGAGATTTTAATGGATATTTAATAGCTCATTGACATTTCTATCTATCGGCCTCCCTTCTTCCTGTAGTTATTTAATAAAAGTTTGATAACAATCGAGCGTAAAATGTTTTAAGGGAAACATAATCGAAGCATGGTTAAACGTATTTAATAATAGTCTAAGAGCTGTTGATTTCGACTACATACCCCCATACTTACACGGCTGGAAATACGCAGTGTTAGTTAAGGTGGCCATTCCCTAGAAAGAGACATCCGATACGGAAATATTTATGATTTTTTTACTTTTTTTTCCTAGTATGTATAATGAAAAAAACTATAAGACTACCTAAGTAGAACCATAACTAGACTATTACTATGAATTTTCACTCAATAATTTCAGTGGTTTGCAAAATAGTTATATTTAAAATTACGAAATAGGAAGATTAGCGTCATTTTTAAATTTAAATCTAACTATTTCGCAAACAACTGAAGTCATTGATTGATTGATTGATTTGCCAGCGTAAGGTGGGCGTTGCTGCCGATTCCGGTGCAGGGAGATTTGTTCCACCACGCAGCCTGATCGCCCACCGATCATCCCACCGTGTGCCGGAACAAACTCCCGGTGCTTTTATATACCGCCCGACCAGCTGCATACGCTGGATTGGACATTGGACATGCTTGTTGTGAGCAGCGAGAGCCGCATGACGCATGGGGTAGGAGTATAGGATGGAGCGTGTAGGTGTTTGTGAGATGTTTCTTCTTGTTTTCCTTCTGTCTTCATCGGGTGGAAAGTGTAGGTGTTTGTGAGATGCTTCTTTTAGATTTTCGTGCTTCTTTTTACTTTCAGGTTTTTGTGATATGTTTCTTCTTAGTTTCTGTCTGTGATCATCTTCTCTCCTATTCTACTTCTGAGTTTTCTGTTTCTTCTGTTTCTGAGTCTGGCAGTGTGTATATCCTTGATATTTCTTTATTGTATTGCATTTTTTGTTGTGCCAACTTTTCCCAGTGTGTATAATCCTTTCCTAGCTTATTCATAATCCTCTCGATTAGTGTAATCCATGTGTAGCATGGCCTACCTATTTTCAGTTTGTTGCTGTTCATTCGCAGCGCTTTCTTCAGTAGGTGTGTCGTGTCCCGTCTTTGGGCGTGTCCCCAGTATTTCATTGCATATGATTCTATTCTTTTGATTATTGTTCTTCCCTCTAGTAATGTTGACGTTTTCCTGTTTTTGCTAGCAGTTGGATTAATGTCTCTTTCAGCTCTCCTCAGGCTTCTTCTGTTGGCCTTTGTCGTTGCTGCGTTTATGACTCCATATATTATCGTAGGCATTATGATGGTCGTGTTTACCTTTTTGGTTAGGCACCATGGTGGTTTGTTGTCCTCAATGAAGGGTAGTAGAGCTCTTGTGACTCTGTAGGCTGTTTTGATTCTTTCCCTTACTGTCTCCCTCCGTTTTAGTTGATTCGTTAGGTATGTTTCTAGATATTTAATTCTATTCGTGGTTCTCAAGGTGTAGTCTCCTATTTTGTATCCTTCCCCACTTGTTGGACTTGTTTTTGTCAATGGGTCTCGGACCATTATTAAGCTCTTCTTGAAGTTTATTTTCGTTCAAGAGGAATCCAGATGTGGTGTCATGTTTCTTAGAAATTTAACGATGTCTTGTTCTTCCTCGGTGATGATGAGTATATCGTCGGCGTATGCAAGTACGATGGGGGGCTTTTCGCAAACAACTGAAGTCATTGAGTAAAAATTCGTAGTAATAGACTTGTCATGGTTCTACTTAGGTAGTCCTATAGTTTTTTTTAAATATACGTACTAAGAAAATAAAGTTATGGCCAAAAATAATAAATATTTCCCTGTCGGATGTCTCTTTCTAGGGAATGGCCACCTTAAGATCTTCCCAATGAAGGAATGGCCGGTATGGCTAATGGCTTGAATTTATTGAAAATGGTTGCCGTTTAAGTTGAAACCTATTTATTTATTTCTACAAAGCTGGAATTTTCAAACCTCGAGTAAAATAGCGGCGAAAGAAATATTTGACATGCATGAGGTCCCGTTCCGTTCGACCTCTCAATTGCCAAGGCCCTGCGCACCGTGCTTGGCTGACTCCGGACTGGGATCCGAGAAAGCATTCCTTGTATGTTAACTCAATAAACCTGTTTTAACTTTGCATGAGGTTGATAGTTCAAATCAAATAGATAAAAAAAATCATTTAATCAAAGTTTTTATATAATAGAAAATATATATTTATATAATTGTACAAAGTGGACATAAACCAGATGCATCTACCTTGAATTTGTATATTTTGTTTCTCAGTGTGTAAAAGCATTTTGAAACTATTATTATTATGTTTCTACACTAAACATTACAGAAGAATGATATAAAAGGGACATAAGACGACAACAATAAATTATATTAATTATTTATTACAATAAATTTTGCATCTCGGAAAAGTAACAACCAGTATAATAAAAGATTAAGTTGGCCGTTTTCTATTAGTCCAAATTTATATCGTCAATTCATAAAAACCGGGTATTTAATATAATTACTTCCACACCCACGTAGTGGAGTGAAAGTATAATCGAAAAAAAAAATATGTTACATTTTTCAGATTCTTTTATACCTAGCATTCTACAGATTCATTTATAGCATTCTACAACAGTTCCACCACCCCCACTCCCACCATTAGGGACTGATAAAATAAAATTGAGATATTCACTTGAAATTTGGTACTCATATATGTTATAACAATATTTGGAACTAGATTATATTTTAAGATGATGTGAAGGGTTGGGGAGTAAGTAGAGGTAAATAGGAGAAAATAAGTAAAGCAAGCTGGTAACAGTACAGAAACAGATTTGGTGTACATACTAGAAGCCAAGGCCTCAGATTTGCTTATAATATTGGCTAAGTATAAAGTTTTCGAAATTTCGTAGAATCCAAAAATGTAAAAATATATTGGTTGTCCCATTTAAAAATTAACTTGGGGTCACTCTAGGCGAAATGAGAAGTCACAGATCAAAACGTGTTGTTTTAGTAGTATGTGATACGTACTGAGTTTCATCGCCATCCTTTAAAAAATACATAAATGACGGCCGGAAAGTGATTTCGTTGATACCAAGTATTTGAAAAAATTGAGTTAGGACAGTTTAAAATTGTAAAAAGTTGATCATCGTGGAGAACATGTAGAATAAATTTCGACTGTGAGGGGCCTGGAAATTAGTACACTTTCACTGACAATTGAACAACCGTTGAATTTATGAAAAATACATTTTTAACATATTTTACTTTTGACAAATGCATTTTTTACTGAAAAGATGGGACAACGTGGCAACGCCGCAGTGTAAGTTCAAAAGTTATATATTCCTGGATAGAGAATTAGGGGTCAAATACAAATACAAAAAAATGTTATGTTATATGTAAAATGTTCAAGCATTAGCTTGTCACCGCTATGTGAACACCTTGTAGATTAAGGAATAATTTTAAAATATTGTTACGTATTTCCACCTATTAGGAAACACCCTGTATGAATCCGTGGGTTCTAAAATAATTTCAACAAGAGATAAACACTAACACTTTATTTAATAATTTACTGACGATACAATACTTTAAAATAACCTTTACACTTTGTTTACTTGATATTTAACCTCACTTTTCCGCTACCTTTCACTTTTACCGAACGTCACTTTTATAGAACTTCCCCTTCTGCGCCGGTAATCGTGCCTTATATACTTTGAAATTGCATCTAGATTCATCCAGAAAAAATCAAGAATCTTCTCTCACCACACTCTAGAAAAATCCATTCTCTTTCTACAAGTTTCCAGTCACTCACTATTAGGCATAGGCGTATCAACCTCCAGTTTCAAGGGGGTGTAATTCATAACAATATGCTGCTCTTAATCTCCTACAATTTTTATCTGAGCATTTTGCAAATTTCAAATGATTGAGAAGATATTGACTGTCAACGCACAAGTGACTCACTCTGTATTGATGATTATTAATATGGTAGTTGCTGTATTTTAATCCGCATAGGGCTAAAAAATTACCTAGTTCACGATATAATTATTTTAATTTATATGGCGTGTATTTAATTCTTGTCACTTGCAATATTGTATTTATATCTTTTTTGATGCAGTGTTTCTCTTCACTGAATTATAGTCAAAACCTTATCGGCACCCTGCAATGAAGTCATCACAGAATATCCCAAATTTATGAGTTCTTATAACCCGGACTGATTGCCCAATAAAACTGGCCATTACATAATATCGCTTAATGGCGTTAAAAAAATTAAACCTTCGAGAGAAAAACTAGGGCCTAACGTCATAAAGATGCTATCTATTGTTTATCGAAGGGTAGCTAAAATTGCGAATATAGCTAAGAGAAAAGGGTAATAACCTACAGAGACGGTAGAATCGAGTACGTACAATGGAATCAATGATGACTTCTGCGGATAATTGCCTACGTAGTAATTAAGGGTATTGTGATAATAGCAATGCTGAGCTCCGCTGCAATGAATACTATGAACAGTCTTGAACAGAACCAGCACAATGCAATTATGTTGTATATACGATAAGGAAAAGTCGTTGAAAAGTTTATACCTATATTCAAGGTAACTACAACGTGAGTGGAATAATTTACATGAACAAGTGGAAGACAACTGGACTTTTGAAAATACATATATTGATTTTCATCGTTTTAGGTATATAAAAAAAATCATGTAGCTGAAGGAATTTTTAGACATTCTTTCCAGTCATCGGATCGAAATTCAATAAATTAAAAAAAAAAGTTTTCGAAAACAGAGGTTAATATTCAGTTTCCGGAATTGTTGGAAAACTATCTACTGTACAAAAAAACCCATTATAGGCTAAATAACGAGGTTTAAAAAAGTATACACAGGCGAATTTATAGGAAAAGCAGTCCAATATTCAGATTAAAATTTGATAAATTCTTCAAAAAAAAAAAAATTATGGCCAAAACTTCATCGTAGAAAAATACTCAATTGAAACATCAGAAAAAATAACAGAAAAATAACTATCTATAACTAAAAGAAAAATTTTGTGTAAAAATATTAATGAAATTTTTGCATTCTTTCGATAACCTGAATTCTGGTTATGCTAGCAAATGAAAATCCTAAAATGAATTTGTCTAATTTCTTATTTAACAATTCTCATTCTAACACTAGCATCCACACAGTCCCCTACGGCCATGCAGATTAAACTAGTATCTACATAACCCCCTACGACCATGAAGATTCAGTTAAAAATGAGAACAAAGGCCTAAAATGAATTTAATTATCTACCTTGTCTTAAAAAATGTTTCATTCTAATGGTACATTTTCATGAAATCTATCATTCTGTTGCTTGGAAATGCTTAGCCTTTGAAACGTTTTTCGCCCTTATTCTGGAGCTCATCAGAAAGACATAAAGCCACTCATAAAGATGTACATGCAAAACCAAGACAATTTCTATGAATAAGTGTGAAATAATTATATTTGACATTGACTGATAAAAACAACCTCACCTATCTATTATCTAACTAGTATTGTATATACTCTATGCTGTCTATGCTATGTTTATGGCCGTAGGGGACTGTGTGGATGCTAGTGTTAGACTGAGAATTGTCTAATAAGAAATTAGACAAATTCATTTTAGGATTTTAATTTGCTGGCCTAACCAAAATTCAGGTTATCGAAAGAATGCAAAGATTTCATTAATATTTGTACACAAAGTTTTTCTTTTAGTTATACATAGTTATTTTTTCTGCTGTTTGCAAAATCCTATAAAGAATATGTTTCAATACAATTATAAACAAACAAATAATAATTCATTTTTAAACAAACATAGTCAACATTCGATATTCAGCAACTTTTTTAAAAACTAACCAATTTGCAGAAAGGAGCTTCTAATAGAAACTGTTAAACATCATTTACAATAAAGTCGATTTATTATTATTATTGTTATATCTAATTAAAAGTTTTTAAGTATTTAACTTGCAATGTTAGAGGTGTTTCAAAATCTCATGAGCTGTGACCTTCATATGCGCAGAGACAAAATCCCTCTCGTGGACTCAGTTACACTTCTTAAAAATATTAGATTTATTGTTTACAATTTATCCCGAGCTCTTGTTTATGTATACAGCAAGGTAGCTGTCAGTGTTTTCAAAATACACTTGTAAACCCAGAACAAACTTTGTCTTTTGCGCATTTCGCGGTTCATAAGATTCTGAAATACCTCTAGTGTGTTAGTTTGTTTAGGTCTAATCTTGCAAGCTAAATTAGAACCACTTCCTCTTATCCTACGGAGTTGAAATTGTACACGTTGATTCAATTTCGATGATAATGCATTTTTATGATAGGCATGACCGGATTCTAGACCTAGGATATACAGTGCGGTCGATTAAGTGTGCAACAAATGGTTTTTTTTGTTCCACAACCAAAGTTTAAATACCGCCAAAAGTTATTGCATGTCGATAACCATTTCAGGTGCACTTAGAATGGCTTCAAATTAATTAGTATTCAGGGTAGAACAAAAATATGAATATGGTTTATGAATAAAGTGCGCTTATGGGCTTATGTCGAAAAAAAGTTACACGCAATTCAACTAGCTAGTGTAACACGGTTCGATGCCTGTAAACAGGATAGTTTACCTTGGGACCCTTATCAACAATACCAATAACTTGACTGTCGAATCTATTATTTATTTTCTCAGGAATAAGAAATTATTGGTTAAAATAATCACTTGCATTTTCAGTTCACACTGTATACTATCTCAAGTCACTTTCTCTGAAGATTAGAAATAAATTATTGATTTATAATTTAGTACTCCAAGAGCAGGAATTAATATATTTACTTATATCATAAAAATCATTATTACGTAATAAAAATTCCACTCTCCCTTTTAATGGTTCTGCCTCTTAAATTTTTTATCGATGTGAATTTTCCACGAAATAAAAAGCAACATTATATTGGCGATCAAAACGCCTAGTATAACATTGAAATAAAATAGAGAACTCAGATTTATTAGTTCGCCCAGTATTTTAAATCTGTAATAGCAAGAGTCGACTCTCGAATAATAAGCAATTATCATTTTATACTGGGACTAGAGCCTTTTCCAGGAGTTATTCCACCTGCCACAGGGGACGAATTTACATCTAACTTTACGTTATTTAATTAAATATAGGGATAACTGTAACATTATTTTAGCAAAATTTAACATCTGTTACAGAAGACAATTATCTCAGTAGTTTCAATTTAGACTGTCTTTCAAACATGATAATTAGTAATGAGCGTAAAACCCAACGGTTAGTCGAAAAAAAATTACATTAAATTTTTTTTAAAGAAAAAGCTTTTATTAAAAAAAGCTATACTAAAAAGTAAAAAATAATTTTTTAAAATTCATACACCTGGAAATCAAAAGCTTCAATGGATCTGCGACTATGTATTCATTTATTAACTCATTTATAACGTCCACAAGATAAATGTATAGTAATTGTAAAAAAATAAAGGTTTTCTTGTTGAATAGATTTAGAATGTCTGTCGGTCGGTCAGTCTGTAACTTCTTTTCTTAGGAAGCGGTTTTTCTCATTCTATACGTTCTCTTTACACCTTTGACGATTTTTATTATATGAGGATTAAATCAAGATCAGTGTCTAGGATTTACTATTAAGAGATCGGTCTTTGTATTCGAACATGTATAAACTGAACAGTTATGTTGTACAAATAACATGCAACCGTTATATTTCTTTGAACAGGTCTGGAAAAATATATTAATCTTGCTTACGAAATTTTATTTGAGTAATATAAGTATCACTCAAACAAAATCGCACCTGTGGTCTGACAAATGAGCCCCTGATTTTAAGTAATGAAACTCCAAAGCGACAAGCTGCGAATACCGACAATTTTGGCTGTAGTCTGATGTGATTTATGAATTATGAATTATATCAAACAAAGGCCAACTTCTCTTTCATCAGGATTCTTTGCCGTTGGACGTGTAATATTTAATATTAAATAAAAATGCGTCTTCTATATTATGTATTTAAAATACAATTAGTTTTCTTTGTTGAGTTTATAAGCGACTTCCCCCACAATTTTCTATTTTTCTCTTTGCAATTATATATTAGTAAGAATAGACCAGGATGATAATTTTTTTGCAAAAATGATTTTCAAGAAAAGGCATCTCTTTACATTATTGAACAATCTCGCATTATTGGTCTTCTGAAAATCGCCATCAAGTAAAGATAGAATTGCCAATCTACAGGGGTTTGATGTGGTAGACAAAATAAACAACATAATTTTTGGGTCGATTTTCTAAGTGGTAATTTAAACGGAATAAAGTACAAAATATTTTTTTGAGAATAAAATTAAGCTTTCACCGACAATTTTTTCTTAAGTACTGTTCATTAAATCATCTATCCGTACGATGATATATGGTGCATTGCAATTATGAATGTCATTGATACTTTGCGCCACAAATATAGAGTGCATAGATCTAAATGACACAGAACTTCCCTCGTTATTTGCGCATGGCGGTCACTCTAAAAAATTAATAATTACGAAACAACATTGAGAATAATAATCGGAAAATAGTTATTGCTATTATTACAAGGAAAACTTGATAAGTTTTGGTCAAAAAAATATACAGATTGCTCATCCAACAGCAAAAGTTCAATACTAAATAGCAGGTGCCACATATAGCAGGCTTGCGCAAATACCTTTACAAATGTCCACCATGACTGAATTATTTCTTGGGATGACCACTCTGTACATTTTTCAATAAAAGTATAATAGGTGCATATGCCAGATGTTATTGCCATCTGTCACATTTTCAATCCAACATTCACGTAATAGAGTGGAAGTATAGCGGTGGTTAAAAAATTTCATTTTTTTTGAAATTTTTCAAAAATGTTGGTAAAAAAATTTTCAAAATTTTAAATTTGAGAAAAAGGAAAGTTTCCTTCTATTCTATAGTAAGTAGTGGTAAAGAAAGTTTAAAATTTAAAAATTACATATTTTTTTTTAAATAGGTTTAGAATGCTATGAAACGTGAAAATTTTAAATTTGAGCAAATAAAAATAAAATCGATCTATTTTAGTGGTAAAAACTTTTTGAAAAATGTTGGTGGAAAAAATTTCAATTTTTTTTTTCTGAAATAGGTTTAGAATGTCATGAAACGTGAAACTTTTAAATTTGAGCGAAAAAAAAGTCTCCATCTATTCTAGTGTTAAATTTTTTTCCAAACTGGTAACAAAATGTTGAAAAACTTTTTTTTCCGAAATTGGTTTGGAATGTCATAAAACGTCGAAATTTTAAATTGGAGCAAAAAAAAATTTTTCGTCTATTCTATAGTAGTGATAAATAGATTAAAAATGTTTTCAAATGTTTTTTAAATTTTTCAAAAACATTTTTAAATTCGCTTGAATAGTTTTAGAATGCCATGGAAACGTGGATAGTTTAAATCTGAATAAAGAAAAAAAATTCTATCTTAGTGGTAAAATTTTTTAAAAATAGTAAAAAAAAATGTCTAATTTTTCTTTTAAATAGATTTAGAACACTATGAAACCTGGAAATTTTAAATTTGAAGAAATAAAAAAAATTCCATCTATTTTAGTGGTAAAAAAAATTTTCAGAAATGTTGATAAAAAAAAATTTCAAAAAAAATATTTTTTGAATCAGGCTTACAATGCTATGAAACGTGGAAATTTTAAATTTGAAGAAAGAAAAAAAATTTTTTCATCTATTTTAGTAGTAAAAAAATTTTCAAGTGTTGGTAAAAAAAACTTCAAAAAAATTTTTTTTGAATTAGGCTTAGAATGCCATGAAACGTGGAAATTTTAAATTTGAAGAAAGAAACCCCAGCAGAACAAAATATTGCACCAATATATAGCTCATATGGGTCCAACATATACCTAAATAATGGTCCTATATTGACTAAACGTTGGCCCAATATGTTGTTCTGCTGGGGAAAAAAAATTTCAATTATTTTAGTAGTAAAAAATTTTTCAAAAATGTTGGTGAAAAAAATTTTCAAAATTTTTTTTCCTGAAATAGGATTAGCGTGTCATGAAACGTGGAAATTTCAAATTTGAGCGAAAAAACTTTTTTTTCACTATTTATTCCATTTAGACGGTCCACCCTCTATATTTTCCAGTGAAAATTTTACCGTTTCTTCGCTGTCAGTAGGGTTAACTACCTACCAAATTTGACTGCTCTCCGTCAAGTAGTTTTTTAGTTAATGCACCAACAGACAGACAGACCGACAGACAGACTGACGTCAGAATCTGAAAAAATCTCGGAGGGTGATTTTTTCTCGAATACAATACTTCCCTTCGGTATGCGAGGGAAGTAAAAACGAACAACAACGCAATAATCAAGGGGAGAATATGATATAATATAATTATCATTTGTTTTAAGTGGGCATCTCTCATATTAATACACTGTTACTTAACAAAAGTAATTTTTGTTATAACATATTTTTAGTTACATATATTTATTTAAATCAGTACCACAGTTACTTGAGGGTATAACCATTAGTTAATTACTTGCAAAGAAATTGATAAAGAGCTCTTCAAATATACAGGGTGTTTCACGAGGAAACGGACATGCTTTAATGGCACATAGAGGACAGCGAGGGTAATTATAATCACCCACTGAAAAGTTAGTTGGGCCCTCGTTGCCGAAATACAGGGTGTTTTGTGTTTTTTTGCCAAAATGTCTTTTGGTTGTTACCTTTTAAAGCAATGGAATGAAGTTCATATTTGGCACGTATATTACATTAGTGATCTTAAATATACACACAAAGAAATCCAGGTCAGGACTCGAAAAAAAAAAATGATTTTGTTGTTCTTCAAGAAAACAATACCCTGTATATGTTACGATTAATAACAATATCTGAATATCTGCATTTTTTTGTTTCTCCTATAATAATAATTCTGCTGGTATTTTGTTGGTATTTTGCCATTATTTTTATGCAATTTGCTAGTTACCATGACTGTTGTTAATAAGTAGATTATGTTGTTGTTTTACTAGTTTTTAATAAGTGAAAAGAATGAAATAGCAAAATAAACAACATAATTTTTGGGCCGATTTTCTAAGTGGTAAGTAGAAAGTACAAAACATTGTTTGAAAATAAAATGAAGCTTTCACCGACAATTTTTTCTTAAGTACTGTTCATTAAATCATCTATTAGTACGATGAGATACGGGTGCCTTGCCATTATGAATGTCACTGATACTTTGTATCACAAATATAGAGTGCATAGGTCGAAATGACTTAACACCATGGATGGCCTGTAACATAATTTTTTTGTTTATTTTACCCCATTCATAAAAATTGGTAATTAAAACATAAGCATTAGTGAAAAAAAGTAAATGTCTAATTTTGTAGTAGAAACATTTTTTGTGAGTATCATTCAATATGTTCTAAAGTCTCATATTGCATTATTTATTGAAATTTATACTGAATGCGGTAAAAGTGCAACATAAAAATTAATGAAGCCATTTTGTTCCGTTTTTTATATAATTTTTGAATCTAATATTGAAATTAAAAAAAATAACATATACAGGGTACTGTTTTTTTTAAGAACAAAAACATTTCTTTTACGAGTCGGGACCTGTGTGTGTGATACAAGTATTTATTCAACATCACTAGTGTATTACATGTGCCAAATATGAACTTATTATTCCAATCCTTTACAAAATAAGGACCAAAAGAAATTTTGGCAAAAATACATAAAATACCCTTGTATTTCAGCAACGATGGCCCAACTAGCTTTTTCTGTAGGTGATTATGATGATTACTTTTGTTGTTCTCTATCTGCCATTAAAGCATGTCCGTTTCCCCGTGAAACACCCTTAATAAAAAGATTTAGGTTGTTCCATAAAAAAAAAAAACACCAAGAACCAGGACAAAATTTTGGTGAAAACAGTATCGTTTAATTTTTAAAATATTTAAGACATCTTTCAAGTCATTCAAAATGGGTTTAAAAAAGGAGATTTCTTAATTAGCTGAAAATAAGTAAAATGCGCTTAAAATATATATTAAAAAATCATTTTCTTTAAAACGCAATACGGGAAACGTAATAAATACACCAAGTTTATCGGATAATCTTCGACTAAGATAATCAGTCTACTTCTTAATCATTTTTAAATACATCATAAAACTTTCCTTGCGCAACTATTACAGGAAATAATATTCTAATGGGTCGAATTTACGCCTTCTTCTATTATAATTTTCCTACTGTATAAACATCTACTTTATAATAAGTGAAAAGCAACGAGTAATGGGAAGTTAAAAGTAAGAGAAGAAATTTAAATTTAATATAAAATGTTATACAAGAAACCGCCGGTTCTTGAATTTTATGAGTGCTTTTAAATTTAACAAGATAAACTTAGTCAGGAAACTAGAAGCTTGGTAATTAATTCGATTGGCTTTTATCGATCTTGTTATTTTATACTAGAATGATCAGCCTGAAACTGGCAACAAATGAACAAATTTAGCATCAGTTTTATAATTATAACTATATCACACATTTCAGTTACTTTTTCACAATTTGAAAAATATTTAATATATTTATTAATAGTATACTTTATCGACAACTATTAAATATTTAATATCTATTTAATTCATTTTCATTTCTTCAATTTAAGAAAGATTCATACGCATATCATATATAATGTTTTCGATTTTTCAACAAGTTTAATGAGGCGATTTTTGCAGGTTCCCTTATCTCTGGTGGTGTAAAAAATCTCGTTTTCACTGTAACTATCTATTTATTTAATTTTATTACTCTTTTTGACTAATATGTAAAATTATTGTAAATAACGTTGACGTTTATAAACCGCACAAATTTTGAGGTTTCAAATCAAAAACAAAATTACGCTTTGACACATTGTCATGGCTTACTAATAAAATAATAGTTTGTAAGCACGAAATTGCTCATAGATAATTGTATGCCCTGCAAAAGAAACGTAAAGTGTATACGAGCATAATTGAAATCGTATAAAAACTAAAAGCCGGCAAAAACAGTCGGCAACTCTTTATTGTACATAGGCGGAAGTAAATAGAAATGCTTGTCATAAGAAAATGTTATAATTTTTTGAAAATTGTATTAATTTTTATTATCTTTTGTTTATTAGATAGGCTATTTTTGTTCATTTATCCAATAACATATTTTTGAAGTATTATATCAGTTTTAGATATAAAGTCTAAATATTTAAATTTATTGGGTTTAGTTTTAAAGCTATCCCATTCTATATTGAAACATGTTATTGGTCAGCAAGGAACAACGAGAAGGTATGAACATATCCTTGCCGGGATGAGGGAATGGGACAGGTTAGATTGGCGAGGGGTAAGGATGTTAAATAGTAAAAATAAAATTTAAGTTTCTTCTAAAATAAAAATAAAAATGCAAGTTTTTTAACCAAAGCAAAGAATTAGTACAACAAAAATAAATACTTGTATAGATAAAACATAAATAAAAACAAAATTAAAATATGTCTCTAGAATAAAATAACTTAAATTAAAATTTCTTGTCAACTAAATAAAATATATTGCAAGAAATGTAACAATAAAAAAGTAAACTTCATACCTAATATAATAGTTAAATATTTTGTTCTGAAAATATATTAAAAAAGATAAATGCTAAAAGTTGACGCGTCCGAATCTTCACTTTCTGAAGAGGAATCATTATCCGGTTGAATTTTAATTGGCGCAATGGGGGGTAGTATTGGATATTGATTTTCTTTTTTAAATACATGCTTAACGCAATTTTTACATAAATCAGTATTGTCGGGGTCATTTATTACTTCTCTTATATGATCAACTACTACCGCGCTTAACGTTGGTCAATCATTACATTTTTGCAAACGATCTTTTAAAGTTGCTCAAACCATCTCGATAGGATTAAATATGCATAGTAGGGAGGTAATCGCAAAAGTGTATGACCGTGTATATTGGATAAGTCATCAATAACATATTCCCTTTCGAAATTCTGTTCTTTTATTCATTTCAGTAATTCGCGCTTTATTGGAACTTTTACAGGAATTTCCATATTTTCTTCTCTCATGAATTTTAAAATGTCTTCCTTATACTGGTGTTTGGTATTTTATTTAATATTTGCGAGTGATAAGAAGCATTATCTAATACAATTACCGAATTAGGTGGAATATTTGGTATAAAGCTGTTCTGAAAACCATTTTTCACACTGCACTGGAGAAATATCGAGTCCACGTTGACTAATGACTGATATAACTCAAACACCGACCGACCAATCGGACTGAGGAATACCCGGGTGCCAGCCAATCGTCGCCACCCGTCCTCAAATCCAGGTCAATGACAGCACATCTCACAAGTCCACGTTGACTGCAGAGAAACGATTTATAAGTTTTTTTTTGCTAGTGGACCTGTCCGTTTAATTATCTTTAAACCAGTGCTGTCGTAGATGATTCATTCAGTCTGATTACATTGCCAGTCTCGGACTCGCATGTACAGTTTCAACTACTATTCGATTCTCCATACCATTGTTAAATACATAGGACAAAATATCAAGTTAAGTTCGCACGGTCCTGTGCTTTAACACCGACCAGTTTCAATTGACTTCGTAAACACTATATAACTTTTTACCTTATAGCGCTTGCTTCTCTAAATATATTTAAAAAAGACAGTAGAAATCGCCTTTTGTTCACAAAATTGTCACCTAACATCTTGCCTAAAAATCCTAATGGTCTACCAGATCTCACTTATTCACAGCGGTTGCAGCATATTAGGATTATAGACGGAACGAATGCCTAATACAATCGGACTAATAGATATCCCTAACATCAATAGGCCATTTTTGTGCTGGTAACCCCCCAAATCCGAACGTATTTTCATTAAAACCTCACAAATTAATCAATCCGGGGAAAACAGATGTTTGCAGTAGTAATACCCTAAAAACAGCGTGGAGTTTTTTCAATGTTGTTATGTATAGGTAATTCATTTTAATTACTTCATATTGAGGATTATTTATGGAACCCCCTGGAAGCGTATTGCAATGACGAAAACAAGCATTCAATTAAAAGTGGGTAACCAAATCGCATCGAGCGAATACACACATTACACACATCTGAGTTTCAGCAAATGTTGAAATCACCGTTCAAATATTTACCGAAAGGCTGATCGACAAGTAGCATTTGCAAGACGATTAACTTCGACAGGGAAGGATGTGGCCTTACGCTCTTATATTTGTTGCTTGATAATTAGAACAATTTCTACAAAATAAAAAACACTTATTACATGTTTTCGCAAAGAGCAACAAAATAAGCAATCAAAAATTTAAATCTGTTAATATATCAATTTCCTGTCTTTATATTTTTCAGATAACCTATATTCTGGTTATACTAAAAAATTGAAAGCCTTAAAATGAATTTATTTACAAAGCCTATTGTAGTTCTCGCAAATTATAAAAACTGGAAGAACAAAATTGTACATAATGAAACACATTCTTTATAGAATTTTGCAAACAGCGGGAAAACCTATCTATGAGAAGTAAAAAGAAAAACTATCTGTAAAGTTATTGATTTTCAATCTTTGCATTCTTTCGATAACCTTAATTTTGGTTATGCTAGCAATTAAAACCCTAAACTGAATTTGTGTATTTTTATTTGACATTCTCATTGTAACACTAGCTTCCACATAGTCTCCTACAGCTATGCAGAGTAAACGAGTAAACGAGTATCACATGACCCCTTACGATCATGAAGATTCAGTTGAAAATGAGAACAAAGGCCTAAAATGAATTTATCTACATACCTACCTGGTATTTGGAAAATTTTCATTCTAATGAATTACATTTTCATTCTGTTTCTTTCAGATCTCTTTCTAATATTTTTTAACCCCCCTCTCCCACCACCACCAATCCATTATTAAAGGGGTTGATAAAATAAAATTGAGATATTCACTTGAAAGTTAGTACACGTATGTATTGTAATGGCATCTGATTGAGATGATTCCGAAGAAGGGGTGGGAGGGTGGTAAGTTGAGAATAGGGGAAATTAAGTAAGCAAGCTAATAAGAGCCCAGAGACTTCATTTTTGACGTATTTGCTAGAAATCAACACCTCAAGTTTTTCTGACGTCTGCCCCAAATATTATTCAAATTCGATGACCAATGATTTCCATATACTAAAGTGCAAATATGGTCAAGATGTTTCCTTTAAAGCGACTTGAATGGAAAATCTGGATGTGGAAGTAGATTCCTTAGGCAGCGGTTGTTTCCTTTATTTTTCGGGGAAATTTTTTATGTTATAGACACCCGTTTTTTGCTCGTTGTGAATACCTATAACCACAGCGGTTTTTCCTGGATTCGCGGGTAGATCTTCCTATGTACACTATTTATCTACAATGTGAAGGAATCCTTGCATCATTTTCGATGAGGCGTTCTCAAATGTTCGCTTTACTAGGATAGTCATCATATATCCGTATATCCTTGCACGTATATTTTTTGCTGTTTCAACTGAGCTAGGAGTTCATCCAAGATTAAAGACTAGCGGGGTGAAAGGGTACCCCTGTGGGCAATCCTTGGCCATGGAGATCTCATCTAATGTTAATCTCAGTGTGGATGAATTTCCCTGGTTCTAAATACCGACTAATAGTTTATAGCAATCTCTCGCAAATAGTTATAATGCAACAATCACAATAAAGCATCATAACGTGAGACAAAAGGTATATAACAATCACAAAATTCGTAATTAATGATTTAATCTACTGATTACATTTTAATTAAAATGTTGGGATGAAATATTTATTGAAAATCTTTCTAAATTTATATCAATATCAATAATATTATACGTATGAATGTTATCGTCGTAACAAGAACGGTTGGTTTTTAAAAAAAGATTTTTTATTTTTCGAAGATTTTTACAACACTTGGGTTACACTTTCTTAATGTTACTTTTATAATTATGAATGTAGTTTAACGTAGCTTGAAATGTTTCTTATTGAATTATAATATAATGGAATGGAATTGATTCTTATGTCTAGCTTATGATATCTGTCTATTCTAATAATCAATCTGATGGCTCTATACAAATCTAGTCTTACTTATAACTTCCTTAATGCTAGGGTTGCATAAATTGAAGGTTAGCAATTGTTAAGCTCTTTGTTGAATTTTATGCTGATATGGCTTTGTCAGCGTTCTAGTTTGAATGAATGGAAAAGTATTTACTGCATAATGAAATTCTTATCTCAATTGATGCAACGCAATTAAGTCAAGGTTAATAGGTATCAATATTTATAAAAATGAGATATAACAATTCCTCCCTACGAAGATTAAAAATTAGGGGTCAAGTTTATCTTGAAACTAATTTTTGTGAATTAGGATTTAATTCAATTTCTTCTTCGATAGTTGGGTCGCTGAAATTTCTTCGGATTGGTTGTCTTCTTAAAGGGGTTATTTGTCTTCTGAACCTCGTTAATAAATTTCTCGAGCTATCGTCAGGGTGATCTGGACTTGGGCTGTTTCCTAAGGCTATTCCTATTTTTGGATACCTTCTTTTACATTTACACAATATAATTAAAATAATAAGTAATATTACCAATACTATTATAAAGTACGTAAACCATGAAATATGTTTCTGAACGAATGGTTCATTTATTAATTTGTCAAGATCTTTGCTATATTGATTTAATTTATGTTCGGCAGTATTTAATTCATCAAGATTTAGTTTTGAAATTTTTAATGGTTTTAAGTTTGGTATTTCTCTAGGTAAATGAGAACAACAGTTAAATTTAATTTCAGGAATTTGAATTGTTTCTTGAATTGACGTCTTTTTTTCGTAAATTGCATATACTCTGGTTGATCCTATATATGCTGTACAATGTGGGTATAAATTTAAAATTGCATTTTGTTCAACTATTTTTGTTTCAGATTGTCCTAGACAATTTATTACAAAAGGTACTGAATTTGTGATTGCTACAAGCCAAGTATTTTGTGAAATTAATTGTACTTTGTAGTCTTCTGAATAAAGTAATGTTGTTACACAATTTTCTGGTAGTTTCAATGGATGTAATAGAAGTTGTGCTTCGCAATTTGCATTTAAATCTACAGGGTTTGGTAATAAATATTTACATAATTTGAATTCAATTTGTTTACAATTTTCAAAATTATCCAGATGTATGTACAATGTCTTATCATCTGAAAGTGCTATGTATTTTGAAGTTGGTAAAATTAAATGAAACATTTGCGTACGATTATCTTTAATCGGAATAGAGTATAAATGAAATAGTTTAAAATTGTACGGTTCGACAATTGGGATGTCTAATACAAATACGAGTTCTCTTTGTGTTTGAAATGCTTTAAGACTTATAATGTCAAAATAAGATGCTACATTTGATAAATCTGGTAAAAGGGGTAAATGACTTCTTTGTAATTTTTGTGAAATTTTTCGTAATTCATTTACTAATTCACTTGGTTGAATGATTGAGGGGTGTAAAGTATTTAATCTTGCAAAAGTTATGCTTTCAATTATGTCATCTAATTCATTTTCAATAATTATGTTCGATTCGGTGATTTGTTCGCAAATTTCAATAAATTTAAATCTCGCTTCATAATAATTTTCGTTGTCTGAGATATCTAACAAAGTATTTTGAATTTTTATAATATCTTCGTTAAACGTTTGTTCGTCTATTTGTAGTTTTCGTATTGTGTAATTGAAATTTTTGATTGTTGATGTGGTTACTGAGATTTGATTTTTTAAAAGATTCTCAATTTGATGTTCATCGTCTTTTAATTTGTTAATACAATCAGCGTAATATTCACCGTCTGATGCGTCTAAGTTTCCTGTTATTGCTTTCCAAATCGATCCTATACCGTTTAATAATCCTCTTTTATAACGATAATTTGGGGTATCATATTTAATTTCCGTTAACTTAGTTTCAATGGATTTTAATTGTTTGTTAATTAAACTTATGTGTGGTTGTACTTCTGTGTAAAAGAATTTTAATCTCGGAGAGTTTTCATAAAATAATCTCGAGTTTATGTTATTTATTAAATCAACGTTTTGATTGTAAACTTGTTTTAATAAAGATATGTTTTTGTATGTCATTATTGTCCATTTGTCATTTGCAATTTTCATTTCAGTTTCAGGATGATAATAAATTCCAATGGTATTGTTTAATAATTTTAAGTCATAGTCCATTGTGTGTGTACTTACTCTTATTATCGCGAATGATAACCTGAAAATAAAGAAAGTATTTTATTCTAGTTTCGAACTTATCATGTCTGAGTTTATAGTAAATTCTCTGTCTGTTACAGGGTCTTTTACAATTAATGCGTTCTTTTCTAAAACTTTAATTATTTCAAAAGGTCCGTTTGATTTATTTGCTAATTTTGATTTTCTTTGTGATTCTTTGATAAAAACTTGGTCTTTAATGTTAAATTGTTTTTCTTTTGGTTGAAAATTCCAGTCATATCTTGCTTTTGCTTTTGCTTTTTTCTCGAATGTTCTTTCTCGTGCTAATTGATAAAAATAAGAAATTTTGTTATTTAAATCGCGTACGTATTTTGAAATTAGTTCTTCTTGATTGTACGTTTTTTCAGGGGGTCTCGAGTTTGTATGCCCGAATATTAGCTCATACGGGGTGAATCCATGTGTTTGATTTTTTGAATTGTTGTAACATATTATCGCGTACGGTAAACATGTTAGTGGGTGATCTCTGGGATTGTCTGTTACTGTCGCTCGTATCATTTCTAAAAGGGTTGCGTGGAATCTTTCGAGTGATCCGTTTGATTGGGGGTGATTTACTGAAGAATAGGTTAATTTTATGTCATACAATGTGCAAAGGTCTTTTAAAAGGTGATTATCAAATTCGCCTCCTCTGTCGCAATGTATACGTAATGGGGTTCCGTAATGTTGAAAATATAAAAGTAAAGTGTTTACTACATTTTTCGCTGATTTGTCTTGTAGAGGGTAAGCTTGAGTGAATTTTGTTAATTCGTCTCGTATTGTTAAAATGAGATTGTTTTCTGGGATTTTTAAAATGTCTAAATTTATTCTTTCAAATGGGGTATTCGGTGTTTCAGTTATTACGAGGGGATTGCTTAAATTTTTCCGACATATTTTTGCTTTATTGCAAGTTTCGCAATTTTTGATGAAATGTTCGACTTGTTTGTTGAGATTTGGCCAGTTGTATTTTTGTTTTATACGATTGATTGTTTCGTTTATGCCTCTGTGTAGATTTGCTTTGCCTGAGTGATATTGATCAATTATAACTGGTCTTTGATCTTCTGTTGGGGTTGTTATTTCTTTGTTGCATGTGATGAATTCAATTTCATCGTCTGAAAATATGTATGATAAGATTTCAAGTAAAGGTATTTCTTTCATCTCTTCTAAATAGTAAGTTGAATTTTCTAATAGATCATTTTTGTTTTCGTAAATTACGTGAAATAAAAGTTGTTCTGTGTTTTCGTAAGATGTTGGTATTATGTAATACTTCCTGTTCTTTATTGTTTTGCTGTTTTGGACGTTTATTTTGTCATCTCGATATTGGCGATTCTCTTCGAAAAAGTCTTCAATTATTTTGAATTGGTTTTCAGTTATTTTTCCTTGCATGATTGGTGTTAATATGTTTTTGTGAGATTTGTCAAGAAAATTTTCGTTTGAATTTTTGCATTTTGAAAAGTCGATTAACGATTTTTGTTCTTTTAGTTTCTTGTATCTTGAATATTCTTCGATTATTGTTTCGGGGGCTATTTCTGTGGTTTCGCTTCCATCGTTACTATCTTCTTGTAATGTATCTTCTTGTAATCCGTTGTGAAGTATTCTGAGTGCTTGTAATTTTATTCGGGATAGTGCGTCTGCGTTGGTGTTTTGTTTTCCAGGTTTGTATGTTATCTCATAATCATACTCTTCTAGTTTTAATCTCCATCTCGCAAGTTTTGATCCTGGGTCTTTTATTGAAAATAACCATGTCAAAGGTCGATGGTCTGTTACAAGTTTGAATTTTCTTCCATAAAGGTATGGTCTGAAGGTCTTGGTGGCTACGATGATGCTGAGGCATTCTTTCTGTATCGTGCTGTATTTTGACTCTGTTTGGCTGAGTGTTCTGCTGGTGTATGCAATTGGTAGATCTTTGTTGTCTATTTTCTGTGATAGGACTGCGCCAATAGCAAAATTTGATGCGTCTGTGGTTAAAATGAATTCCTTGTCAAAATCTGGGTTGTTCCAGTTGCTGATGATGAAGCTGATGTTGTTTGATGACAACAGGAATCCAGGAGCACTTTGCCAGGGGTGTGATCAGATCTTCCTTCCACAAAGTTCTTCAAGAATGTGCGAGCCAGGGGTGTGATTAGATCTTCCTTCCACTCGTACCGTTTCTTGCCTTGGAGTTGCCTAGTTGTTTGTTTTGTTTGATTTTCGTCTTTGAATTTGATTTGTGATTGATTTTCTTCTTTGAATTTGATTTGGTTGATTTTCTTCGGGATTTTGGTTCTTTTTCTCAAAGGATTGGAATCCACCAAAGAAGGGTCGCTTGTTCTCGCCTGCTTCGTAGAAAAAATCCGGACGACTGCGCCACTTGTTATCGTCGTAACAAGAACGGTTGGTTTTTAAAAAAAGATTTTTTATTTTTCGAAGATTTTTACAACACTTGGGTTACACTTTCTTAATGTTACTTTTATAATTATGAATGTAGTTTAACGTAGCTTGAAATGTTTCTTATTGAATTATAATATAATGGAATGGAATTGATTCTTATGTCTAGCTTATGATATCTGTCTATTCTAATAATCAATCTGATGGCTCTATACAAATCTAGTCTTACTTATAACTTCCTTAATGCTAGGGTTGCATAAATTGAAGGTTAGCAATTGTTAAGCTCTTTGTTGAATTTTATGCTGATATGGCTTTGTCAGCGTTCTAGTTTGAATGAATGGAAAAGTATTTACTGCATAATGAAATTCTTATCTCAATTGATGCAACGCAATTAAGTCAAGGTTAATAGGTATCAATATTTATAAAAATGAGATATAACATGAATGCACCACGAGCAATTTAATTACATTTGCAAACACATGAATAACGTAACAAACATTTCAATAATAAAAGGAAATGTTTATACAAATGTTCTACAAATATTTTTTAAATTCAGACTTGATGATTCAAACTATTCAGATATTTCACACAGGTTAAAAATTGCTAAAAATGCCAAAATATGAAAACTTTGCAAAATTTGGAATAGCTGTATCTCGGAAATTATTTGGTCTACAGACTTCGTTCTGGTACCAGATTGTTGCAAATTTAATGTACTTTCAATAAGTATTAAATTATTTTCACCAAAACAGTAGGTCTTAGGAGTTAAAACTGACAAAAACTGTAAGTAAGAGTCTTTGTTTTTTGGATTTTCGACCAAGATCTGGAGGTCTGCTGAGGTCGCAAGATTCAACATTAATCAATCATATACAGCATATTATAAAACCATAGATATCCAATTTGATGTCAAGTAGAATGTATAAAGTTACTGGATTAATAGAACTACTTATTTTGGAACTTAGCCCCCAATCTTTCCACATATTATATGCCGACAATATTTAGAGCTCTTTGTGAACTATCTAGGTCGTGTTAGCAAATCGCATCCTGTAACGGTCGTTTTGAAAGAGCACTCAGTACATTAAAAAATTGTTTAAAATCTGTGTATTGGTAAAATTGTTTTGTACGATTGTAAAACGTTAAATTGTACTCAGGTATAAACACGGTCGCCGGACAACCTTTTTTTGCGCGTGCAAGGGTTTGTGTGCAACAAGCGGTGCGGTGCCTGGCACCAAGCGAGAGGCTTTCTTCGGCCCGATCTACGTGTACAAAGTGAGAATAATTTCAAGTTGATCTGTTATTTGTGCCATAAAGTGCCTGTTTCATGATAGTGATTATTGTAATGAATTTGTACCTTATTTTAAAAATGCAGTGAGGTTACCTAAAGGTATCAAAAATTTGGTGCATTGCTCTAGAGAAAGCTTTGCGTATGCTGATAAATCCTTTGTTCCGAAAACATCGAGATCTTACAGCATCTTTAAGGCAGCATCAACCAGTTTAAGATAATTCTGGAAATCTTTAGGCTTGTTTGATTCAATTCGCGTAATAAGTTCACATGGCTGAATATCTTACGATTTAAGAGCCACCCCTTTGTCCATACTCTTTTTTATTATTACGCTTTCTCTTTTTCACCATCGCTAAACCCATTGCCAGCGCAAGGATTTTTTAAAAACTCGCTAATTGTAGCATTCACCTCCAATTTGAGGCTAGTGTGTGGCAAACAGTAAATTTGTTGGTCTGCATGCTCATGAGCAAGTTGACGAACATGTTCACCTGTGAATGGGTTGCTTTAGGCAGTGAACTCCTTTTGCAGAAAATTTCCGTAGAAATTCATCAATAAGAGTTGCCCACAGCAATGAAGACAATACTCTTCTTTTAAAGAATGCGTTGGCACATCAATAAATGCACCTTCTAGATCTACTGTAGGTGGCTTATTCAAATGACCCAGTCTAGTTACTAAGTAATGAACACGAATGTACAACGAAACTGAGACCGAAACAATGCATTTGCTTAGACTAACGGTAAATTGACTATTACATGAAGTATTGAACATTTATGTATGAAAATGTGAACGATATTTCAAACATTATTAACCAGCATTTCCTCTCTTATTCCGTGTGTCGCGAAATGTCGCATGAATTCCTTATCATATTAAAAAACAAAAGAACATGTTGGTTCCGAGACGGCATCTATAGTTCCTATTTATTCATAACTTTCGTATTATTAGAACATTTTCAATCTTAACAGAATATTAAGGAAAGAAAGTGTCACGCAAACAGAATATTAATGGCCACGATTTACAAGTCGCGTGACACTTTGACTTTGTATTTTAATTATAATGTTTATATGTGCACAAGTGAACCATTGTAGTAAATGTTTAAAATTTTTCCTTTTATTTGAATTCTTACTTAGGTATTCGTAGATAACAAAAGAATGAGGCAATATAATTCTATTTGTGCTGCATTTTATATGTTGAGCTTTAAACGCTCTCCATATAACCACAATATGGGCCACTAGACTGTGTGCTGCAAGTGGCGAGGTTACTACACATATTTAATATTTAAGGCATTGTAGACAAACTATAACAATTTAATATTTGTAGAGAGTTTAAAGTTTCATTTCTCTTTACTGGCGAATTTTATAACTTGTACATAAATATTGTATTGTTAGACTCGTCTCATTAATATACACAAGATGGTGTATTTAAATGTGGACATATTTTGTGGAATTATTGAAACTTACTTGTATTCTCTAACTGACATAGGTAGCATTCTACTATAAGAGATAGTGTCCCTTGCCTTCTTCTCGCACAAAATCATTTCAGATCTTCAAGGAAACGAGATTGTACTATCTGTGATCTGTAATTATATCGAAAATGAAGGCTATTATTTAAAAGTGAATTATTTATTATTTGTTTGGTTATAGTAATGAAACATATTCGATGTTTCATGCAAAACTTTTAAACATGCATAGAGTATATAGGCTCCAATATTAATTAGCTAATAGATAGGTGAAGATCTGTTGTTTTTTATCGGTCAATGTCAAATATAAATATTTCACACTTATTCATGGATATAGCCTTGATTTTGCATAAAACATCGTTATGAGTGGCTTTGTGCCTTTCTGATGAGCTCAGAATAAGAGCGAAAAACATTTCAAAGACCAAGCATTTCCCAGAAACTGAGCGATTTTATGAAAATGTACTGCATTGGAATGAAATTTTTTTTAAGACAAGTTAGGTAAATAAATTCATTTTAGGCCTTTGTTCTCATTTTTAACTGAATCTTCATACCGTAGGGGGTCAAAATCCTATAAAGAATATGTTTCGATGGCTATTATTCATGTTGCATTAGTAACGATTTATTTACTTACCAAATAACGTGGCTGATGGATTACTACGATTTCATACCATTTTATTGTTATTCTTCAATTTTGTAATATTCATCACCTCCCTCACTTATTGAAGGGAAATATTGTATTCGAGAAAAATCACCTCCGATATTTCTTCGGATTTCTATGTTTGAGACCATGTAGATTACGAAAATAAATTGATTGAAGGAGCCGTTACTCTGTGGTAGTTAATCATTTTGCACAAATAACTAAATAAAACACACTACTATGTTTTCTACCACTACGTATTTACAAAAATTGCGACTGCAGTTTCGACTTACAAAGCCATTGTCAAGCAGTGAATAAAAAATGACTGATTTACAATCATACAGAAATGTTATAGATATAGACAATTTTGGTTGGATAGATAGGTACAATAAGGGCTTAGGCAGGTAGATGACAATAATAAACTTAATTATGAATATTCAATTATGGGTCTGCCGGATGTAAATAAAGGTGAATATATCAGGTCTAATTGATCATTTAACAAATTATAATCCTTGATATTATTGTGTTTATGAATTTCCAGAGATTCTAAAATGTTTAATTTAAAGTCTTTTGTTGAGAAATGTAAAATTTCAATGTCGTCTAATTCTGGAAAACTATGGTTGTTTTCGAGGTAGTGGTTCGCGAAAGATGAATCAGTTTTCTGTAACCTATGTGATCTAAGACGTTCTTGAAACCGTATTTTGAAATTTCTACCGTTTCTATATAGATACTATTACACTCTGTACATTTTAACTTACAAACTCCAGATTTGTTAAATTTACGTGTTGGGTCTTTTGTATTGTATAATATGTTTGATAATTTATTCTGTGATTTAAAAGCTATTTTTAGATTGTGTTTAGAGAGAACATTATCTATTTTTTCGGATAAATGGCTACAGTAGGTATTTGTTGTGTAAGTAAATTTTGTGGTTTCTTTTATTTTTGGATATATTAATTGAAAAGTGATTTTTTTCCGAATTTTGTTAATTTCTAATGACATCTTTACCAAAAGGAGTTAAAAATAATTTTTAATTAATAACTAGGAATACAAAAAAATTTGAGGCGTTGGTTCTTAGCACAAGGGCCAAAAATGAAGTTTCTGGAATCTTATTAGCTTGCTTTACTCATCATACGTATGTATTATAATGATATCTGATTGAGACGATTTCATTAAAGTGGTGGGTAAGGTGGTCTTTAAACTCTTAAAAATTAGTAGATGAATCTTATTAGATTTTTGGCGTATATTCAAAGAAAAATGCCTCAAATTTTTTTATGACATCTGCCTCAAGTATTATTAAAATTCTACGATCAATTATTTCCACATACTAGATTGCAAATATAGTCAAAATGTTTTCCTTTAAAGAGACTTGGATGGAAAATCTGGATGTGGAAGTAGTGACTCCTTAGCCAGATGTTCTATTCCACTATATTTATTTCACTTGAATCTTAGATATCTTTTTAAAATGAAATTATCTTTTTCATGAATACCAACAAGGTGCATTTGACAAGATCTATTTTAGTAAATATTTTAGTATGTAATATTAATATATAGAAAAATTTTAAGCTATAGGTAGGGCTGCATATACCCCTTTCAAATTGTTAAAACGCACATAAGCATTTTTATAAAGTAACCGGACCGTACATGAATAAAAACTAAACTCATCAAATTAATTTTGCTTCCACACAGGCAATCGATATCTGCCAAAAATGTAATTATATCAGTTTGGGGCATTGCCAGTGCAGATATTAACACATGATCAGGCTTCAATCTATCAGATTAGCAGAAATAATGGAAAATCGCAGAGTTTTTTCATTCTGTACCAAGAAGCGGGCCACATTAATCTCAATTATATTTAAGCACAACAAATAAACAAAATTTCCATTCACATGCAATTCTATATAAATTTATATTCCAAATGGATATTAAATTATATAATGGATATTTACTGTTGTGTGAATAATGGAGCAGCGGTGTATATTGTACCATATAAAAACCAATAAAATTTCATTAGCTTCAGGCTGAGCTTGCAGACAATGCAGATGTCAATTTGGTTTAATAATGAAGAAAATAGAGAGGAGAATTGTTAATTAAAACACAATAGGGAATCCCTGACAATGGTGTATATAACATAATAAGGTAAAAATATCATTGGGACTGCTTCTTACCTATGTCAAATACAGTTGAAAACTAGGAGTGAATCAGTTCATACATAAATATTAAAGTTTGTAACAATAAATTTCACCGCAAAATTAACTAAATGTAGTGATTTATTTAACAACACCAATATTTGTCTATAAAATAGTAAAACTTAATGAAAAATATTCTTTACAGTATTTTGCAAACAGCAGAAAAAAATAAGTATCTATGAGACCTAAAAGAAAAACTATGTGTAAAAATATTAATGAAATCTTTGCATTCTTTCGATAAACCTCGCGATATGCTAGCAAATTAAAATCCTAAAATGAATTTGCCTAATTTCTTATTTGGAAATTCTCATTCTAACACTAGCATTCACACAGTCCCCTACGACCATGCAGATTAAACTAGTATATACATAACCCCCTACGATCATGAAGATTCAATTAAAAATGAGATTAAAGCAGATTAAAACTAGTATCTACATGACCCCCTACGGTATGAAGATTCAGTGAAAAATGAAAATAAAGTCCTAAAACGAATTTATTTATCTACCTTGTCTTAAAAAAATATTTTCATTCTAATGGATTACATTTTCATGAAATCTATTATTCTGTTTCTTGGAACTGTTTAGCCTTTGAAACGTTTTTCGCCCTTATTCTGAAGCTCATCATAAAGACATGAGTACATGAGTACTCGTAGATTCACAAATTTTATGCAGAAAGCTACGTAATTTTAAAATAATATTTAATTAAAAACCTTCCCCTTGGCCCTTATATTTTTTTACAATTTTTGCGGTATTCGCGGGTACTAACTATATTATCGCACCTACAAAGTTTCAGAATTTTAAAACTCAATAAATTATTCAAACCTCCCCAAACCACCCTTTTAGTGTCTAACACTTTTTCAATAATTTTTCGTTTTTTTATCGAATATTTTCTGTTCATCTGCAAATTTGTCGACCTAAAACTTGAAAATTGACCACTGTGTGGCGACCTGATAGTTAACCACCTTTAAGCGTTACTTATACCTTTGCCACCAAACTGAAAGCAGCCACAGCAGTGCGACCATGTCCTCAAACATTTCAAAATGTAATTTTTATTTAAAGTAAATTCAAATAAAAAAGAACGAGGAAAAGGCGATAGGCTGGAATAATGTCAAGGTTTAAGTTACCCCTATTTAACAAAAAGATGCTTGTTACCACCTGACATGGTAAATGGAAATATAAATGATATTAATAAATAATCGCCACATCTACGATTAATTCAGATGTGGAAATTTTCAGAGAATTTTGTTTCATTATAGTTAAAAAGCTATTGTGCGAACAAACGATTACGAAGGCCTTTGTAGTCCTTTGTATTTGTTCATTTTAAAGTAGTAACTATTTCCGTGCCGCATTATTGAACATGGACGAATTTAGATCAGTTTAATATCATTAGCGTTTTAACACCTTTATAAACGCCTAGATTTCGAAGAAGGGCCAATTTTCATCAGACTTTGAGTAAGGCGGAATAATCGGTACGAGGGAAGCCACGCTTCAAGGGATATTGGCAATACCAATATCAAGGTCGACACGAATTTGGACATCACAAAATAACCACGAATTAGGACGAACGCTTCCTATGGATTTTGGTCTTATAACAGGAGCGAAATTTGGGATCAAATCGTTGATATTATATTTAAGAGTTGGGGAGGAGTTGACTAACGTCGTGTTTAGGACGTATTGTAGGACGCTCCCGAAAAAAGCGCTAAAGAAGCAGTAAAAATTCCGTTAAACTCGATAAAAAGTAAGCCACCGGTAGATCAAGAAATACTATGCTATAATGGAAAAATAAAGTTCATATGGAATTAATTACTGGTACAGTATTTTTTAATTGTACCAAATAAAGCAAAGAAGTGCCAATGCAGTGCTTCTACATATACTCAAGACGAACCAAGACCATTTCATCTGACAATATAATACAAGCTGTGCACCATAAAGTTATCGTCTTAGTGAAGGGCAACGGACTGGTTTCTAACGAGTGGAAGTAGTGTAGGAATCCTACAGAAGAGAGGGAAGCTGCCAACATAGGCAACGGATGAAAAGATAAATTCTATTTAAATTCTAATTATTGGTTTATCAATCCTTGTCACATGGTCCATATATTGGGCCTATTTGCGAGTACAAAAATGTCTCTCAGGTAAAGGAGTTAGTATCTGCTTGATATACAGGACGTCCCTAGATCTCTTTTATTTGTTGCAGATTTTACCTTTTATCTTGCTTTACCTTGGCGGATCAGTATACAGGGTGCATCAAATGTTTTTTCGGGGCTCCTCCTTGCACTTCCACTATAAATAGCTATTTCTATTCTGAGGCAGAAGATCACTGGCAGCAGGACTATGAAGGCGATCCCTCAATTCTGATACTAGAAGTGTAGACAGCCATACAAAAACTAAAAACTTGCAAAGCAGCTGGAGCCCACAATATTAAGGCTGAAGCCATTAAGTTAGTTGGCGAAGATGGAGCGGGAATCCTTGACACATGTCAAAAATATGAAAAACGTCGATATTCTTACCACTACATAAGGAGGGATCAACAGATGTTTGTGACAACTATTGATTACTGGCATTAATATCACTGGCTAGTAAAGTAATGCTGTGTAAAGTATTGCTTTACTACTTTGTTAGATGTGAACAGGAAGCACACTGGTACAAAGTTACTTCTGAAGAGTCCTTATGGGTCAACACATGCAACTTAAGAATACTATTATAATTCGTTCGATATGAACAGGAAGTACACTGGTACTTAGATACTTCTCTATGGATCGACATATGCTTCCTAAGATCATCATTATGTCAAGTTTGATATGAACAGAAAATCACATCATTGCTTCTGAAGAGTCTGTAAGGACCAGGGAATGCCTCTTAAAACCCCCTTTATACTTTGTTTGATATGAACAAGAACCACACCGGTACATAGTTACTACTGAAGATTCTTTATGAATCAACATATTATTATGCGTCTTAAGATAATGTTTGAACCTCGTTTGATATGAACAGGAAGCACACCTGTACATCGTTACTTCTGAAGAGTCTCTATGGATCAAGAAATGGATCTTAAGGTTCCCTTAGTCAATCCAGACTACAAAATTATCTTATTGGCAAATATCCCTGAGCAAGTAGTACTATAACAAATATTGAATTTAATTAAACTTGTCGAAAAGGCACGAGAATATTATATGCCTTTGAGGAACTAAGGTTTCTAATTTAAGGTTTGCGGATGATACCACTTTGGTTGCAGCGAGCGAGGATGAGCTCATGCACCTGCTGGACAACCTCCAAACAATAAACTGAGTACGATTTAAGCGTACATTTTTTCTCGTATGCCTATTGAAGAGGCACACATGCTGTGTACTTTTGATCAGACCCTGGTATTCTTATGTTTTCAGACCTGCTGAATCCAATGCTGTCGTCAGAATTGCTCCATCACGTTATGATTTTCCCCTAACCTCAAAAAATAACTAAAAATCAATGAAAATCTTAATCAGGGATGAACAAATTCTGACGACAGCATCGGATTCAGCAGGTGCAAAAACGTATCAAATGTACAGAGCACTTTTGTTATTTTGTGAGCCTGTGTAATGTATGTCTTTATTCACTTATATCATAAATATTCATAATGGAATTTCTATGAAAATTGAACAATTTTTGTTCAATTTTCATACAATGAAGATGATACTTTATGCTTAAAATGCAAGAACTTCGGATAAAAATGTTTAGTCAAAGAGAAAACGGTGGAAGAATATAAATAACTCCACAGCGTTCTTGATGGCATTCAAGTGGCTTAAATCTTATTTTTAAAGGGGCGCTCACCCTTGATTATTAAATTATTATTTAAAATCAACACGTCAAAATTGTGGGGTGGAAAAATATATTTACCAATGTATTTATGTAAACAAAAAACTAGAGATATAATGCAAATATTATTGTTTACCTTTGATTCACGTTCAGTCCCTCGTATTGCCAATTCATTTTAAAACATCAATATTTGTTCCTTGACGTATAAAATATCATAAGCGTACACATTCATTGGAAGCCGCTTAGTTTTTATGTGTCTAATAGTCTAGGAGATAGCTACATATATGGGGCCTTGGATATACCGTATTGGCATTGCTGTTATGTTTTAGCAAATGAATTAAAACTTAAAACTCCACATTTTTGAAAGAATATATATTAGATAGGCGTATGGAATGAAATTGAAAAGCGGTTTTGCACGTTTAGACCGGGGAAAAGGATATAGGTCCAAACAGTAATGTCATGAAAGCTTTTGTGAAATTAGCAAGCTGCAGCTTGCTTGTTACCTAGGGCTCTAAATATACTGTCGAGCACAGATACTAAGGCAGATGTTACACTATGACCCTTTCGGAATCCTGACTAAAATACTTAAAAATTATAACCTAGTATTATTGTTATACTCCGTTAACAGTCATATATATAATTCACTATAGCGCATAAGACATAAGGGTGCAGGTTATCCTTGACAGCTTGGCTTAATAATTGCGATCACTTACCTTAATAAATACACACTAAAAGAATATTACTGAAAAGATAAATGTAAGGCTTTAAAAAGCTCAACAAAAGAAGATAGTTTGACGCCACCTCATTTTGCGTTACGGGAAATCAACTAATACAGAAATTACTTGTCACTTTAAACTATAAATGGTCCCGGCAAAATAAGGAAACACCGAGTTATCTATCATAGTTTGAATGAGCGCGAAATTATCGAAATCAAACAAAGACTAAAACGAAATAATCTATTAAACATTCTGGGTTACAAGTACAATTGAAATTCACCATTCGTAAATAGTTCAACAAAGATATATACAATATTATGTATCACACGGCCTGAGCTCAATGACCTTTAATACGAAAACTTATAACTATCTAGCTTAAATTACTAAGAATTGTACAAAAAATGGTATGTTAACAAGGATTAAACCATTGAAACAAACAGCATGAATCAATATTTCATTACAGAAGTTAACCATCAATAGGTTTCAAAACTGAATTCAAGAATTGGAGAGAAATGCAAACGGTTTTTCCATTGTTCTATGCAGATTTAAATGTAACTTGCGATTACACACTATTTATGCCTATTGGGTCATCTAAATTGTCAACAAATCAAGTCAACGCGGAAAGTGTCCGCGACTAACATGAAAGCGGTCAAATTGTCTACTAATCTCACTCGGGGGATAAAAACCAATCACGAGATATGTTCATTAACGGCACTATAGCACATTGTCTCTCTAAACGCGTAGCCTTAGCCACTACAAAATAGTACATAAAATAAATTCCTGGGAACATGAAGGTTAATTGACGGATAGCACTCCGAAAACTGAACGTACAAACAGCCAAACAAGGCAAAGGTACTGGAAACTGCAAACAATCATTGATCGCATCAAAGGAAATCCAGATTAACCAAGCAATTTGCTGCTATTCAATCTAGATTCACTTTGTCCTTTAATTTACTTGTGAATATTTTCCCATTAGTGATTTACACATTATTGCGATGCACAGATTAACATAAAACGCAGTTACTTCACTATAATACGCCATACACCACAAAAGAATAGCTTCGAGTTGCTTAACTTTACTTTTAAACTCAGACAACCAAAACTCTGGCGTTGGGCTACAAGGCCACAGCTCGAATCCATTACCACGCTTGATTAATGGGGGAGGTTAAATTCACCTGTTCCCTCTACGTGGTGTCTCGGCTAGAGGCCAAAACTCAACTCCCCGCGCGAAGCCGGCCACACTCGCTCTTTTTCCAGCTCTTCTCGTCTCGGTACAATCCTGTAGCTGCTTCGCGAACGACGTCAACAGTTTTTTATACTTGTTTGTGAACCAACGTATTTCGATTTTAAAAGTCAATTCTACAAACACCTATAATTTTAAATATTTTTTTTTTTTTACTGTATATGGCGTTCTTTAAGAACTAGCCTGTTACAAAACGATTTTTATCATTTATTATCAAGGGCAGAGAACAATAATTATAATTTTAAAAATGCTGAGTACTCACGTATTCTGCGTATACAAATAAAGCAAACACAGCCGTACTAAATTCACATAAAACAAACTTTTATTTCGCTAGATGCGAACCCTAAATTACTCTATCTAATCTCTGCATGTCAAAAACTTTTGATTCATACGCGTACACACACGTTGCCGTTTGTCATGCAAATCGCGCGGCTATCCATAAGCAATTTACGTACCAAACGGCGTAAAGTGATGTTTCGGGTTTACTGGAAAAAATTTAATTAGCTTACATCACACACGTCAATACTGTGTTTCGGTTCTGGGACAAATTTTGATTGATTATGTTCTTTCGGATGGATGGGGTGGCGTGATGTACCTGTTTAAGGGTGAGCTGGATTGTTGATGAAAGTTTTGATTGATGCTGATGTCGGGCGTTACATTAACTGCCAGCCAGATACAAAATTAGGTTTGTTTGACCTCTCTCCCAGAGTTTATTGAAATATTTTAGTGACCCAACATGTTTCTACAGGTGCTATAAAATAAATGAGGCGGAGTAGGGCATTCTATGTGAAATTTTCAGTTTGTTGCTAGGCCAAAATATATACATTTCTGTGTGATGTTGAGAAAGTAAATAAATATTTTGTCGACAACACCCAGTCCTATGTAAACACTTTCGAATATTACACTAATAATTGAAAAAAATATTAGCCGATTTTGAATTCAAAATATTAACGAAAATGAAATATATAGAATTCTATCTCAATTAAATCTAAAGCTATCGGTGATGACCTTGGAATCGTAATGCTCCTTCCTTCCTTCCTTGGTGCCCTTTTACCAGTTTTAACTCATCTTGTAAATTACTCTATTGAAAAAAGTAGTTTTCCTTATATGCGGAAAGTATCGCATGTACTACCAAAAATCAAAATACCAGGTGACTAAAGATCCAAGACCTATTAGCATACTTCCAACTCTTTCAAAACTTATCGACAAAATTTTGGAACAACGGATTAGAGAACATATAAAAAAAATCGGTAAAGGTATTTACACAGAACTTCCCTCTTTATTCATACAAGACGGTCACTCTAATAAATTATTAATTAAGAGATGACACGAAAATAATTATAATCGCCATGTAGTTAGCCCTATTAATACAGAGAAAAGCCGATAACTTTTTTCCATCATCTACTGTATAGAGGTAGGGTAAAATTTAATTTTTTTATTTTCATAAAATTTTTTTGTTGAAATGGGTTTAGAATAAGTATAATGAAACGTGGAAATTTTAAAATTGTAGAAAAACATTTTTTTTTTCATTTATTCTATTGTAGTGGTAAAGAAATTATTTTTTATTTTTTATTTTCAAAACAAACTTCTTTTTTGAAATATGTTTAGAATGTCATGAAACGTGGAAATTTCAAATTGAGCAAAAAGAATTTTTTCCATCACCCAATTTATAATTTTTCTTTAAATTTTCTAAAAAACTTTTTTTAAATATGTTTAGAATGTCATGAAACGTGGAAATTTTAAATTTGAGTTAAAAATTTGTTTTTCCATCATCGATTTTATACAAAACTTTCGAAATTTAAAATTTTTTCTATTTTAAATTTTCAATTTTTTTTTTAAATAGGTTAGAATGTCACGAAACGCGGAAATTTTAAATTTGAGCAAAAACATTTTTTTTCCATAACCCATTTTATACAAAATTTTCAAAATGTTCAAAATTTCTTTCTATTTAAAATTTATTATTTTTTTTTTGAAATAGGTTTAGAATGTCACGAAACATGGAAATTTTAAATTTGAGCAAGAATAATTTTTTCCCGTCACCCATTTTATAAAAAAATTTCAAAATTTTTTTCTATTTAAAATTTTCGAAAATTCTTTTTTTGAAATAGGTTCAGAATGTCACGAAACGTGGAAAATTTTTTTCCATTCCCTTCAGACGGTCCACCCTGTATATTTTCCAGCGAGTTTTCCAGTGAAAGTCTAACCATTTCTTTGACATCTGACTGTTCTCCGTCGAGTAGTTTTTTAGTTAATGCACCAACAGGCAGACAAACAGACAGACGAAATTGAAAAACCTATATTTTCGTAATCTACATGATCTGAAACGTGAAAATCTGAAAAAAACTCGGAGGGTGATTTTTTCTCGAATACAGTAACTTCTCTTCGGTATGCGAGGGAAGTAAAAATAATATTCTACTTCAAACGGGGTTTAGACAAAATTATAGTTGTGCTTCTGTATTACTGAAAATAACGGATGACATATTGACAGCAGCGGATAGCAATAAAGTCACAGCACTAATTCTTTCAGACTATACCGAAGCTTTTGACAGATTAAATCATAAACTATTTCTAGAAGTCCTGCGTTATTTCGGATTTAATAGTTCTACTGTAGATCTAATTAGTAGATATTTAACTGGAAGGCAGCCAAAAGTAATACTTAATGGTAAAATGTCATCTGCTAGAGACATAGAGTGTGGTGTGCCGCAGGGTTCCATTCTAGGGCCCCTGTTTTTCACAAAGTACACTTCTCATTTGATGAGCTGTAGATTATGCTATTTGGCAGAAAGACACGTGAAAAAAATAAAAATAATTTGAACATTAAATGGCATCAAAATGGAGTGTGTTAATTCAACAAAACGTTTAGGACTTGAAATAGATGCTGATCTAAGATTTTCTAAGCACGTATCAAATAAAACAAAAGTAGCATCTGCAAAGTTAAAACTTATTCATGCACAAAGGCAGATACAGATTCCTTCAGGCAGAAAAATGCAATGTGATGCACTGGTGTTGTCGCAATTTCGTTGATGTAGTGCATGGTCCATGTCTTACTAATTCTGACAGTCAATGTACACAACGAATTCAGAATTCTTGTGTTCGCCTTGTATGTGGTGTACGTGGACGACGGGGAGTTTCTGCCCAATAAAGACAATAAAGGGGCTAACAAAAAAAACATCATTCTTAACAGTCCACCGCATCTGTAAAAGTTCGCATAGATATTCATCATGTGAATATTAGATTTAAACACTTAATTTCTTTGCCACATTCCACTACTATGTATGAACGAAGCTTTTCTAATAATATTTATAAACTATATAATATAATAAGTCACAACTTTCACATAAGAATAGTACTGGATATAAAAAGAATGGTGTTAAAAAGACTACCCCTACAGATGGACAGATCTCATTAGTTCTAATATCCCGGAACAATCCAGGCATTTGTAGTTTTGGACAATGTAGACCATACCTTCTTATCCAACTGATTATCTTAACTTAACATTTAACAACTTATCTATCTTTTAGTCTGTATAAGGCTGTTCCTTTTCTATTTATATCATATTTTCTACTATCAATGCAAATACCTCATTTTCTTATATCTTTCTCTCTTGTCTTCAAGAGATCTTCGCTGTGGATTTATTTTCCTTTTCTTTTATTCGCGGATATAGGGATAGTTCTCTTAAGTAACCAGCTAGTCTGCCTAAAACTACAAATGCCTGAATTCTTGTTCAGGGATATTACAACTAATGAGATCTGTCCGTCTTTAGGGGTAGTTTGACCTTAACACAGTAAAAAAATCTATTTATGATGTTTTCAAAAAACTTTTAGTTGTAATTAGCAATCGTTATTATTTATTAGACTAATATCATATCAAGTTTAACAATAAAGCTCCTCTAATGTAGAGCAAGGCGATTCGTTTAAACCCGACTGTACAACTATCTCGCTTACCGCTGTATATTCCTATCATTTACTACATTTTGAAGCGCAACCTTACGCTCTCAAAGATATATATAAACCAGTTCTTGTTGTTGCACGTATTTCGGTCTCTTGTCATGACCTTCCGTTCCGAGGAAACATTAAGAAGATGAAATAGTATGACTTTGCAGTGAGTACTCAAGCCACGAAAGATTTAATACATTGCATATAAAAGTCAACTCATGACAAGTGATATAATTTATCATTCGCTATCTTTTTACCGAGCGACTAAAACACATTACGGTGAAATTGTTAATTTTCTTTGTTTCGTGGAGATGCCGGACTTTCAGTGGCGTCCTGTTTTTTAAGTTTAAAATATACGCTCAAAATTATTCTCTAGATACAGGGTGTAACTAGTTTCATGTCATTAAAAAACTGGCGGTAGGGAACGACAAGACAAACAAAAAAACCTTATATAACATGGGGTCTAAGCTCATAGTTTTGGAGAAAAAAAATTAAGAAAAATTTCCAAAATACTTAACACAGTTTGAGAACTGCTGGCATATTGGGGTAGGCTTTATTGCCTCTCGTCTTGTCGCACATGATACTTTGACATTCGTGCAAATAAGTATGGTGAGCCTAAGAGATGATTAGGCCGCGACGGGGGTCATCGAAAAGCATGCCGACAAAGCAGTTAAAAGCGACCGATAGAGGACACCGCCATGTTTTTTGCTTCTTCGCGGTCAAACTATCTTATTACGCGTGCTATACTCTCGCTTGTAATATTCTCAAGTAATAATTTCAGTTTGTGTCCTTACTTGGCAAACAACGTACACACGACGCGACCTACCCGTTCCTTGATTTTGTCTGTCGTTTTTGTTCTTTTTGAATTTTGTGCCACTTATGTTAAGATTTGTTTTATTGACTTATCGTTAGTATTTGGTTACGTAAGACACTACTTCTTGTTCGTGCTTTTTGTGTTACTTTCTGGATTTTGGACCAAGTTTTTATTTTTGTTTTCTTTATTGATAACGTTAGTTCACAGTTTAGTGTGGTGTTTTAAAACGCAGATTTGGGACATACACATACATAAGATTACACTTATCCAGAGCTCGCAGATATGCACTTGGTGTATGGAGAAAGTGGTGGAAAAGCAGCTGGTGCGGAAGAGCTTTATCGTTTAAGGTTCCCTAATCGACGTCATCCTTGTGCTCATACATTTGTTAGTACTGACCAGCGTCTTCGAGAAACAGGTCGTCTCGATGGACATGGAGCAGAACGAGGTCCACAACGCGAAGAATGGGTAATTGACGCAGAGGTTCAAATTTTGGAACTTGTAGAAGAGGATCCAATTCTAAGCATCCCCGATATCGCGAACCGTGTGGTGGTATCTCATTTTGTGGTATGGAGGACATTGAGAGATATGAACTTACATCCCTATCACTATCAACGTGTTCAAGCATTAGATTTTGCGGAGCGAATGCAATTTTGTAAGTGGATTTTAAATATGCGGCAAATGAGGATTTTTTAAACGTTCTGTGTTTCTCCAATGAGTCGTGTGTTACCAGAAATGGAGTGTTTAATTTTAAAAATATGCACTATTAGCAGACGAAAATCCACGTGTAATAAGAATGGCGCATTTTCAACGACGGTTCAGCGTTAATTTGTGGGCAGGAATTTGCGGTAATGAAATAATTGGACCTATAGATTAAATGGTGATGTATACTTAAATTTTTTGCAACAAACACTGCCAAATTTGCTGGAAGATGTACCCTTGGCTACGCGCAGAAGAATGTGGTATTTGCACGATGGCGCGCCAGTCCATTTTAGTCTGACTGTTTGAAATTTTTTGAACAGAAAGTTTCCTCGACAATGGATTGGACGTGGCGGACCAGTACCATGGCCTGCTAGATCGCCCGACTTAAATCCGATGGACTTTTATTTTTGGAGGCAATAACTTTGTTCCAAATTAAAAAGCACATGTAAACAAATCTTATTTAAACCCATGCGGCCATGCTATGCTTGCGTTGTGCCGAAAGAGAAGGAATTATTTACATTTTCATAATTAGTGGTATAAAAAGTTCGGTGCAAGTAATCCCATCAAAGTGCCGCACTTCTTCCGGCGGGAACACAAGTCGGGTATTACAGTTTTTTATTATTTCTAATATTCGAAACTATAACATCCATTGACCCTGAGAAACAGTGGTTATCAAATATGTCCTACCTTAACATTAAAATGCTAAACCTAGGTCAGTTTTTTTCAAAGTGCCCATAGAGAAAAAGGTCATATAGATTTTTTGTTTGTCTAGTCGGTCCCTATTACCAGTTTTTTCATGACATGAATCTAATTACACCCTGTATATATTATTCGGCATTTCCTTTTCATATTCAAGAAATACATCTAGCACTATTGTATTGGCAGACGAATTAACGTCATAAATAAAATTGTGGTTTTGTCAGGAATAGTAAAATAGCGCTTCGGTCATTTAGGAGCAAAAAAAAAATTTCGATACTCTTTGTGAAATGCGATAAAATTCAAATTCAGACCACTGCTCTCGGCGCCGTCATCTTAGTAAAATGGCGTCCAAAGATGTCGTTTCGAAATATCTCTCCTCGGGTGCGTACTGTGGCACAAAGGTTATCAGGAGAATTAAAAATTATCTGAACAAAATTGAATCACCTTTACAAAACGATATAAAAAATTATGAAAAAAGAAGATCATTGGAAACTTAATTGTGAACATAAATAAAAGATTCCAGCCTAAACGGAGACATGCCACCCTCTTCAAGTAACTTTCACCCTTCCCAACAATTTTCATGTGTCTACGCTTCCACGTTGGACTGTACCTTATCTATCTATAAGTACACTCCCGAGTAATTCTTATGGCTCGAATACATCTGCTGCTTGTTACTGGCCATTTAATTCTACTAGATCTCTATATAGATTTGCTGAGTAAAAGAGACAGTACCTTACAGGTTATTGTGGAATCCGAACCATTTTTTGTGCATAATGTATATACTTTTTTTCTTTATTACTATGAATTGAAATTTTAGTGGGTGTTGGTGTAAATGTGTGGGTCTTGATTACACACTTAATTTTAGACTAAAATATGGTCCTTGGTTTATTTATATGTTTTAGAGTTTTTGAAAGAAATAATAATACCGTATGGAATCCCTGTATAATATAAAACAGTAATATATGTGCTGCGTCTTACATTGATAAATTAACTTTAAACATAAAATACAGCTAAATGTTTGCTACACGTTGTTAGAATTCGGCCATAAATTTAAAGTTTTTCGCTAAGCTAAAAATTATACAAACAGCGTGATTTCAACTCATAAATAAGGCATTAAAAGTAAGCAACTGAAATAAAAGAAGTAATTTCTGTTAAGTCGGCAACTACAAAACTCGTTTCCGAAGCAATAAAAAAATTGTTCAAAACTCTTAGCCCAGTCAAGAACACAACGGAAAAGGATATAATAACATTTTTGTCTTACTCACGATGTACGGCTCCTTTGTGTGCTATATAAACCCACCTAGAACAAATAAAAGAAAATTAGACACAAATCTTTGCAGTTTCAGCATATAAAAAATGACAAATATTTACGAGGACCCAGTCTTTTGTTATCCGGCATCTAGCGATAACTCACACACGGAAAAATTTCACATTTAGCTTGAAACAAAAATAAAATTTCGAACTGTTACCAATTGATGGAAAATGCATTTATAAACGTTCATAGATAGACAAGCATTATTTGCGTATAAATAAAATGAACCCGAGCCCTGCCGAAGTTAACCTATTACTCGTCACAAAACGCGTGCAGTCAGTGTATTAAATAAAAATGTGTTTTTTCGCTTCTACTTATTCAGAAATCCAATATTTCTGACTATTATATACAGAAATGATGTATAAGATCAAACAACATGCAATGTAATGGTTATTTTGAAACTTGACTATTTTTGTCCAACTAAATGGGAGATTTTTCCGTGTGTACGGCGTCGTGAACCATCGCCATCCACCGGAACACTTCATTGTATTTAACGATGAGATAATAGAAACGTAATGAAAGAACAATATTGGAAGATTAAGGAGATTTAATGGCTGTAACGGCGGAGCAGGCCTACCTCAAACTATGCTGATCATATTCTGCTTTGTCCAATTTCAACGAGACAATAAGAAACTATACTATGTTGCTTTATTATATGCAGCAAATTACTATATTTAAGCACTTAATATTATTTCCAATGGTCCATAAATTTATTTCAATTGAAAATGACAGATTTAAAAAAGATAACTTTATCTCGGATATTTCTTCGGATTTTCACGTTTTAGATTACAGATTTCGAAAATCAAGGTATATCAATTTCGTTTTTCAGTCTGTCTGTCTGTCGGTATGTTGTCTGTCTATTGGCGTTACATCTACAACATATTTGACGGAGAAGAATAACATTTGGTAGGTAGTTGATGCTACTGCCTACGAAGAAATGGGACATATATACGGTGAAAACAGATTTGTCAGTTTAAGTAAAATTATTTTGGTTAACTAAAAAAAAAATTGTCATTCGTTGGAAATACATTCCCTGTCCTAAATCTAAAGGTAACTCATCTAATATGTCCCTAATCTCATTTTCCAGGAATCTCAAGTGTCTGGCACCAGTCAGAGGTCCTTCAAATATAAAATAAAATCAGTCCCAAAAAATCATTGTTTGGCTGCACGTTATTATACAAAATCCAATTGTAATATTCCATCCTACGTTCGTAATCATTTTCGTACAAATACTGGTTCAATTGGTATTTAAAAGATTTATAGTGGTATTTATGCAAAATTCGGCTCACTGTTTGGTGACATGTTCAATTCAAACCCAACTTGCTTTAAAGAAACAGTCTTATCAACTTATATTCGAGCCAAAATATTAATTTCCAGTCCTTCGTCAATAATGAAGTTTCCTTCGGGATTATTGTTGGGCTCTCTTCGGAATTAGTTTTCAACAGGTTTGAAATAATTTTTCGCTGGACATTGTCTATCAGGATATCGTCGGCCATACAGGTCCATAGCTGCAATTGCATTTTTTTTTACTTTTCCCATAAATAATTAACATGTCCACTTTTTCATGATTTGTATAAATTTGCGGCATTTTGAACACAATTAACCAGAATTTTAAACAATTTTAAAGACACAATAAAAACACCGTTAAACGAACAAATGTTTGACAAACTATATATTTCATTATTTTCAAAGCTACCTTAGTTACTTCTTAATATTTAATTAGAACAATGAATAGTACTAACAAATGGTACCACGGTACCGATATGGTTCCATTTGAAAACATTAAGTTTTGCCTCAAAAACAATTTTGGTGAATTTTATTTGCTCATAAGGATTTGAGGTATACAATGAGATTGCCGCAACCCTGAGACACCCTCGATTAAAGTGTTTTTTTTTTTGTTTTCTTAAGCCATCGAATACGTGATTTTTTTTAATTTAAAGTCACAAGCCTTCTAGTTATTGAAAAAATAGGGTGCCCCTTCTTATTTGCCCGCATCCTCCCATTTTGACGATAAAATTCCATGACGCTTGCAAAACTTGTGTATATAAAAAGTGGTTCCCTGTAGGTCTGTGGTAGTACTACTTACTCACTCATACAAAGTGTCTCATGTATCTTATTCATAGGAAATCTTTACAGCCAGCTTTCTACTTATATTTTGTTGTGGATGTATGATACTTTCATTTATTCCAATTAAACATAATTTGTTTAAATTAAATAATACTTTGTCTCCGTGTACCTTTCGTGAAAAACTTACAAGGTAGGCGTGCGCGTGTGGTGCATGAGGAAGTTTGACATCTCGCTTTTTCATCAGAAAGAGGTTCATTTGTAATACGAAAACAATAAATTACCTAAGTTTTAAAAAAAGTGTTTTTTGTTTACTTACTTATCTGCCTATATTCATTCCTATACGTATGTAAAAAAATAAATCTAAATATTTCAAAATTCTCAGAATAGTGGCAAGTAACTAACTTATTCATTTTGAACTAATACTGACTAAAAATAAAAAAGCACTAAATAACGAGACATCGTGTTTTCATCCACTAATGTAATTGTTAAAACAATATTAAAGTTAGGAATATTCTAGACAACAGATTGCTTTTAGTTCAAAGAATACAAATTTAATTTTGTTTGAAGCAGAGTTAAATGTAAATGCACAATGGTTCCATGCTTTATTCTATTTTATGCAATGAGATAAAAGCTGGGAGACTGCATTAATAAATATTGTGAAGAAAGGAAAAGAATTATAAATCTAGTTTCGCATGAATATATTTATGCTCATCCGACTGTATAGTTAGTTCATTTTGGGTTTCCTGCTAATTTCATTTATTTGTTGCCGAAGAGCATAGTCGTGGCGCGGCTAATTAATATCTTACATGAAAAGATTTAGATGAGGCATTTTTTATTCAGTTGATAGACTCATCCTCTACTTAGTGAAAATCCATAGTTACTATTGAATAGACAAACAAAGCACTAAATTGGTTTTTGTAACGCCGTGTCCTAATAGTTATTTATTGCGTAAGTGTTTTAGATAGCATTTTATCCACGCAAGAAAGTTTAAACTCGAGAATGAAGTTCGAGAGTTTAATTTTCTTGAGTGGATAAAGCGCGACTAAAACACGAATGCTATACAACGTTTTATCCACAATCACGATCATTTAGAATCAGATTTCATCAAAAAATGATTTGACAGTTCGCTCTGTCAGCGGCTGTAACGTCAAAAATTATAGAAATTAATTTAAAAAACTTGGAAGGTGTTGAATAGTTGCTATTTAGTTTTGATTGTTTATCGACTCCACTTGTAAAAATTTGTGAAGTTGGTGAAAAATGCAAGAAAGCGATTTTGTTCCTTCGGGAAGCTGAAGAAGCAACTCTCCAATTATTGCCTGCGAAGTCCAGGGAACATTATGAAAAAGTATTTTTCAAATTTAATGAATGGAAAGAAAAACGGAGGGTAATAATAAATGAGGAAGTTCTGCTATAGTATTTCTTAAATTTGAAGAAGTATGCAATATCATCCATGTGGTCGAAGTATTCGATGCTGAAGGCCGCTATAAAGGTCCATAAAAACATAGACATTGGAAAATATAGTAAGCTCACTGCCTAGATGAAGAGTGAGTCGAGAGGGTACAAAGCGCAGAAAGCTGCGGTATTGGAAAGAGCACACGTGGAAGAAATTTTGACAAGGGCTTGTGACAAAGAATATTTGATTAATGTAATATCTCACAACCTTTTAAACGTTGTAGATAATAAACTTTGAAATATTTTAGGTTGCAATAATAATGGGAGTGTCTGGTGCATATCGTTGCTGGGAATTGACTAATTTGAAAATCAATGATGTAGAAGACAGGGGCGCATATCTGCTTGTTTCTATACCAGATACCAAGACCGGCGTCTCTCGAAAATTCACAATTATGGAAGAAGGATTCTCTGCCAATACTGTGGAGACGTGTAGAAAATACATGTCCTTACGTCCGAAGAAGTTATCCAACGACAGATTCTTTTTACGATACACTAACCAAAAATGTACTTCACAACCTGTTGGATCAACACTTTGTCGAAAGTTCCTTCAAGAGTTGCTTCATTTTTGAATCTGGCAAATGCAGAAGCTTACAGCGGCCATTGCATGAGGCGCACTTCCACAACTTTACTGGCCAATAAAGGTGCTGACCTCACAACAATTAAACGACATGGTGGGTGGAGAAGTTCCGCTATAGCAGAAAGTTATATCGAGGATTCTATATCCAATAAGCTTGATATCGCAAGGAAAATCCAAGATACTCTCCTGGTACTAGTCGTTCCTTACAAGAGAAGATTGTTTCTTCAGATTTATCAAAAACTTCGACAAGCACTATGCGTTCTAAAACCGATGACAACGACGAGTTTGTTATTAATGGAAACGAAGTGAAATATTATTTAAGATATATTAAGATATATTTTTCACTATTCCACTAGTGGAACAAAGTAGTTTCATTATTCCACTAGTAGATAAAGTGGTACTTTATATGCTTCATAAGTGTGGATAAAACTCCAATTATAATGTGATTGTGAATAAAAAGACATTTATTTGACAGTTTCAATGAATCAAAACAATGTCGATATTGACAAGTGAAAAATAAAGAAAAAAGTGAGAAATAAAACTTAATAGTTATCGATAATAAATTAAAGTTCTTACATCAAACATTAATTAATTATTAACTAATTTCATGAACAATTTTATTCATTATTTAACGAACATTTATATGAATAGTACTGTTACTAACATTATCTATATTTATACCTGGAATATAGGTTCAGATGTGCGAAAAATATTTGATTCATTTATATAAAGAAGGTGGATGGTCTGATTTTCACCAACGACTACATCGGCAGTCATAGTCATTTCTGTAGTATTGTTTGAAAATATCTCTTGAAATTTCCTTTTTGTTCTGGATGCTACCTTCTATATATCCCTCAGCAACTGTTGAGTATTTCCATCCCCATGACGTTTTAAGGTACCAATATCAGCTCCAGAACCAGCTAACAGTGATGTCGAAGATCTCCTAAAGCTGTGACCCGTATATCGCTCAGGATTAGATAACTTAAGGTATTTAGCTATAATACCAGTGCATGAATCAATCAGATTCTTTTTCGAACAATTTTTTAGATTTCGCCGGTAATAAATCTAAAGTTGCAGCAGTTGCTTGCTACCTGATTTCCGGAGGAGTACCAGAAAGAAAATCTTCCTCACTATCACTCACTTGGCCCAAATAATAATTATTGTAACGTAGAATGTGCCAGATGTGCAATATTTCGTTGTTTTAGTCTCGGTTTTAGTATTAGTTTCTATGGCAACGGTATTAGAATTTAATCATTACAAGGTAACTGTCAATTTGCCGTATTTTTACAAAATTATATGGTTTTCTAATTTTGAATGCAATACAAAAAAATTGTATAAAACTCGAGACTATAATGTGTTTTATTTACTCGTGTGGTTTATAGCACTCGTCTTCGGCTTGTACTATGAACGCCCCACTAAAAGTATTTTATATTCTGTAAACAAAAAACTGTCGTTATGACATTTAATAAATATCATGTAAAAGTCATCGTTTAATGACAGTTTTCGAAAACAATAGTTTCCCCATTCCTATCCAGTAGTCGTAAAGCGCAAATTAAGTTTCCACCTATCGTCATCTTTTAAATTTCCAGAGTTTTCGATGCATTGTTATGTGCGTGGTATGTTATATTTTCTCCCTCCAGTAGGTGTCTTAATGCTCCGTATAGGCAGTTCCCGTCGCCGTCGATTTTTGCCACCATTAATTGGTGTGTTCTCGTTTCAACGTCCTGTATTAGTGTCTATTTTATTTGTTTTTTAAGATCTATGTTAACTTACTGTAACAGATTTGTTTAAATTATTATTATCTGTATCGCGGCAAAAGAGCTTCTTGCAGCGACTTGCAATTGAGGAGATATGCCAGGATGTTCTTTATACCCTGTATATTGATTTGTTGATGTTTTTGTAGTAATTAGTTTCGCTTGCTGTTTTCCAATTTCAGGTATTTTTCTATTTTATTGCATGCCTTCTGTTTAACACAGAATTATTTTTAAGATTATTAAGAATTTTTTTTATTAATAAATTAGGTTAATAGAAAATTTAAAAAATTAAGAAAATTAAGAAGGTTAATTAACTTAATAAGTATAGCTTAGCTTTCTGTAGTGTCCGGTCTTGTGATTGCTGAATTACTTTCTTTTCTTGGGCTGGTTTCTTACGCTTAAATTTGTCAGTAGTAGTAGTTCAATAAACACTTGAAAGGGTCTTGGGTATAGGTCGGTTTCCGTCGACGGCCAAACTAAGGCACACTGCACTTGTTTACTTTATTTTTGATACTATTAAAAAGCACTTTACCAGCAATTTTCAATTATGTATAAAATTTACATATTTATATATTCGCACTGAAAGAACCAATTTCTTCATTGTAAGGAAAATTTTCTGAATCAAAGAAAACAAAAGAATAATGCAATATTTTAAAATCAATATATCCGTATCACATTTACCTACGCTTTTAAACTTCTTTGTTCATGCAAGGGAAAGATGACTCAATATTAAGAGACGGTGGCTTGATGAACAAGATTATATTTAAGATCAGCCGCATCTAAAATTCGGAATTTAAAAGCTTTATTTACATATCATTAAGTATAAAGTATTAGGTTTATGATTACTCTCGCGGTGATATGGAAATTTAAAAGAAGTGTTTATAGTGTGGTATAATCCCCTGAAATGAAATATAAAACGTTAATCGGCCGCAAATGCACATTACATTTTTAAATTACAGCCCTTTGTGTATGATATAGCAGCAACTTTGAAGCGAATCCGACAATAACTTTGTTTTTACCAACAGAATATATTTAATAATAACTGTCGTTTTACAGTCAGATATTGCTCATAATAAAGGACTTTATTCTGTAGATCCATATTAAATAAATAAACAAGCTAACCATTATATACTCTTCGCCGATTTACTAAACTTTTTATATAATTGTTGCACATTCTATAGGATGATACTCTTCGCAATTTTTTTGTAAATAATAATAGTTTTAGACAATTTTTATCTAATTGCAAAACATTAAAAAACAATTTTTCTTATTTAAAAAATTAATAACTTTTTCATTTATTGATCAATTTTGTTCAAAAATAACAGGGTTGTTCTTCCTCTACCTAATACTAACTTATCCAAATTTCAATATATTCGGACTTTTCGTTCTTAAGTTACGGACATTTTGAAAGTTGTTTAGAATTCGATCACCAACACAGTGATGATTATTTTTTCCCTACGAGCAATATTACCGGTTTTAGAAATGTGCCGATATTGTCAACGATAATATTAAAAAATCGGTAAAGGTATTTACACAGAACTTCCCTCCCCCTTTATTTGAGCATGGCGGTCACTTTAAAAAATTATTAATTACGAAATGACATTAAGTATAACAATCGAAATATAGTTATCACTATTATTACAAACAAAACCTGATAACTTTTGGTCAAAGAAATATACAGAGTGCTCATCCAACAGCAAAAATTCAATACTAAATAACAGGTGCCAAATATGGAAGGCTTGCGCAAATACCTTTACAAATGTCCACCATGGTTGAATTATTTCTTGGGATGACCACCCTGTACATTTTTCAATAAAAGTATAATAGGTGCATATGCCAAATATTATTGCCATCTGTCACATTTTCAATTCCACATTCTTGTAGTGGAGTGGAAGTATGGCAGTGGTTAAAAAATTTCTTTTTTTTTTTGAAATTTTTCAAAAATGTTGGTAAAAAAATTTTCAATTTTTTTTTCTTATGAAATAGGCTTAGAATGTCATGAAACGTGGAAATTTTAAATTTGAGCAAAAAGGAATGTTTCCTTCTATTCTATAGTACTGGTAAAAGAACATTACAAATGTTTTAAAAAAATATATATTATTTTTTTTAATAGGTTTAGAATGCCATGAAACGTGGAAACTTTAAATTTTAGCAAAAACAATTTTTTCATCTATTCTATCGCAGTGATAAAAAAAGATTATGATTTTTTTTTAATAGGTTTAGAATGTCATGAAAGGCGGAAATTTAAAATTTGAACAAATTGTTTCCATCTATTTTAGTGGTAAAATTTTTTTCAAAAATGTTGGTAAAAAAAATTTCTAAATTTTTTTTCTGAAATAGGTTTAGAATGTCATGAAACTGGAAATTTGAAATTTGAGCAAACAATTTTTTTTTATCTATTCTATAGTAGTGGTAAAAAAGTTTTTGGAAAAACAAAATTCAATTTTTTTAAAATAGGTTTAGAATGTCATGAAATGTGAAAATTTTAAATTTGAGCAAAAAAAATTTTTTTCCATCTATTAAGTGGTACATTTTTTTCCAAAATGGTAAAAAAAAATCGGTAAAGTTCTTTACACAGAACTTCCCTCGTTATTTGTGCATGGCGGTCACTCTAAAAAATTAATAATTACGAAATGACATTGAGAATAATAATCGGAATATAGTTATTGCTATTATTACAAAGAAAACTTGATAAGTTTTGGTCAAAAATATATACAGATTGCTCATCCAACAGCAAAAGCTCAATACTAAATAACAGGTGCCACATATGGCAGGCTTGCGCAAATATCTTTACAAATGTCCACCATGACTGAATTATTTCTTGGGATGACCACCCTGTACATTTTTCAATAAAAGTATAATAGGTGTATATGTCAGATATTATTGCCATCCGTCACATCAATCCAACATTCTCGTAATGGAGTGGAAGTATAGTGGTGGTTAAAAAATTTCATTTTTATTTTAATTTTTCAAAAATGTTTAAAAAAAAATTTAAATTTTTTCTTCTGCAACAGGTTTAAAATGTCAAACGTAGAAATTTTAAATTTGAGCAAAAAGGAAAGTTTCCGTCTATTCTATAATAGTGGTAAAAGAAGTTTAAGATTTAAAAATTACATATTTTTTTTAAATAGGTTTAGAATGTCATGAAACGTGAAACTTTTAAATTTGAGTAAAAAAAGTTTCCATCTATACTAGTGTTAATTTTTTTTCCAAACTGGTAACAAAATGTTGCAAATTTTTTTTTTCTGAAATTGGTTTGGAATGTCATGAAACGTGGAAATTTTAAATTTGAGCAAACCAAATTTTTCGTCTATTCTATAGTAGTGATAAATAGATTAAAAATGTTTTCAAATTTTTTTTAAAATTTTTCAAAAACATTTTAAAATTTGTTTGATAGTTTTAGAATGCCATGGAAACGTGGATAGTTTAAATCTGAACAAAGAAAAAAAATTCTATCTTAGTGGTAAATTTTTTTAAAAATAGTAAACAAAATTTCTAATTTTTCTTTTAAATAGATTTAGAACGCTATGAAACGTGGAAATTTTAAATTTGAAGAACTAAAAAAAATCCATCTATTTTAGTGGTTAAAAAAAAATTAAAAAATTTTCTTTTTTTTTCTGAATCAGGCTTAGAATGCCATGAAACGTGGAAATTTTAAATTTGAAGAAAAAAAAATTATCATTTTAGTAGAAAAAATTTTTTCAAAAATGTTGGTAAAAAAATTTTTTTTTTTTTTCAGAAATAGGTTTAGCGTGTCATGAAACGTGGAAATTTTAAATTTGAACAAAAAAAAAATTTTTTTATCTTGGTAAAAATTTTTTCAAAAATGTTGGTGAAAAAAATTTTCAAAAATTTTTTTTCCAGAAATAGGATTAGCGCGTCATGAAACGTGGAAATTTTAAATTTGAGCGAAAAAAAATTTTTTTCACTATTTATTCCGTTTAGACGGTCCACCCTGTATGTTTTCCAGTGAAATTTCTACCATTTCTGCGCTGACAGTAGCGTCAACTACCTGCCAAATTTGACTGCTCTCCGTCAAGTAGTTTTTTTAGTAAATGCACCAACAGACAGACAGACAGATAGACAGACAGACAGACAGACCGACAGACAGACCGACAGACAGACAGACAGACAGACAGACTGACGGAATTGAAAAACCTATATTTCCGTAATCTCCGTGATCTGAAACGTCAGAATCCGTAAAAATCTCGGAGGGTGATTTTTTCTCGAATACAATACTTCCCTTCGGTATGCGAGGGAAGTAAAAATTTCATAACTTTTTTCTAAAATAGGTTTAAAATGTCATGAAACGTGGAAATTTTAAATTTAAGCAACACAATTTTTTTCATTTTATAGTATCTAGTGGTAAAAAAAGATTACAAATTTTTTCAATTTTTTTTTTTAAATAGATTCAGAAAGCCACGAAACGTGAAAACTTTAAATTTGAGCAAAACAATTTTTCTCCATTTATTCTAGCGGTAAGAAATTTTTCCAAAATGGTAAAAAAATGTTCCAAAATTTTTTCCGAAATAGGTTTAGAATGATATGTGAAAATTTTAAATTTGAACAGAGAATTTTTTTTTCCATCTATTTTAGTAGTAAAAAAAATTTTTGTATGGTAAAAAAAAATTCAAAATAATTTTTTTGAAATAGGTATTTTAGTGTTAAAAAAAATTCAATATTTTTTTTTTTTTGTAATAGGTTTAGAATGCCATGAAACATGGAAATTTGAGAATTATTTATTCCCTTTAGACGGTCCACCCTGTATATTTTCCAGTGAAAGTTTAACAATTTCTTTGGTGGCATTGGCGTAAGCTACCTATCAAATTTGACTGTTCTCCGTCAAGTAGTTTTTCAGTTAATGCACCAACAGACAGACAGACAAACTGACGGAATTGAAAAACCTATATTTTCGTAATCTACATGATCTGAAACGTGAAAATCCGGAAAAATCTCGGAGGGTGAATTTTTTTCGAATACAGTACTTATACTCTACTTAGAATAAGTAAAAAGATTGTGGAAAATGGATGTTTATCTAATTTGAATATTTTCGCAGATATGATGACAGGAAGAACCATGACTGATTTTGTGAAAGAGTTGACTTTAAGTAAATAATTACAATCTACATAAGCTGTATCTAAATCAAATATTCCGTAACAGATTCTCTCGTCAACTGCTATATATAGGATGTCACGGTGCTAAGCGTCAACAAAAAAACATTATTCTGAAAACGCTAGCAACAAGGTTAATCATTGTCTCTATTAGGATTGTCGGCTATTACCAACATTACAAATGAAGTAATTAACGATACCAACAAGGAATAAATGGTTTTTTCCAGTTCCTAAAAGTAGAGTTAAACCAACTAAACAAGATTACACTTTATTTAACTTTGTAGAAGGATCTAAGAAAAAATCAAATAGCACACACACTGCAGTTACTAAAGTCCTCGCAAGGCAACCTAAAGGATGTCGCTTTAATTAATGCACTAATCGTGATTGTATCAACTCTGTTAAATACGTGTCCCCGCTCATTTCTGGTAGTTCCAAGGTGTGTTTAACAATATGGATTAAACACTGTTCCAAGTTGTGTCAGATTATAAGAGACGATTCTCCTATGGAGATAGTGAAAATAAATCTGTCTTTAAATAATGTGAATAGAAATACATTAATTTGATTTTAAACGTTAGCATAATAGTTTACATACTGCATCTCATATAAAACTTAATTCGCGTTTTCAGGATATAATATATCCTAATTAATTAAATTCTCTTCAGCTAAAACAACAATAGGAAAACCCTACTATAAATTTCAAAATTGCACCTACCTCAAAACTTAATTAACTTGCTATTTTTAATAGAGAAGCGCTTGTGCTGTCTAATATGAAGCGGCATGGGGCAACTGCACAATACTATGACTAAGTCATCGTTTCGATTTATGTTTAAGTTCTCCAAGGGACTGAAAAGATAGCTATTAACGAAAAGATATTTAAATTGTAATTGCTTAACATTTCACACTATAAGTTTCTCCCTAAAATTAATTTCTTTATCTGAAATAAATACTAGATTAAAGTTAAAATTATGATTTTCCGTGAAGTGATGTGCACTAGGGCAGGTTTCCTTTTGTATTCTTGTTTTGATTTGTATGAAATTAAGAGTTCATATAAGAGGATACTTATATGTATTTTATACCTATGATGAATTTTCAACGACAGTCATAGTAAGAAGAATAAATTATTTAATAAGCAAGGCTCGGGAATTTTATCTAGGGGATTCGGTTGAGTTTCTCAGAGTGAATAGACGCTTCACAGAACGCTCTCGAAAAAAGCTCAAAAACATAGGTTAAAATACCGCTAAATTATATAAAATTTAAGTCATCGATAGGTCAAGAAATTTTGCGTGTTGAGGTGTAATAGTCTAAAAACAAAGTTCATATGGAATTAATATTTGATAATTTTTAGTACAGGGCTTTGTAGTAATATAAGAAATAAAGTAAACAAGTAATATATAAGTGCAGTGCTTTAAAATTGGGCCTATCTGCACCCAAAAGGCCTCTGAAACTGCTCTCTTGGAAAGTGTAAATAAATAAATAATAAACTTTGTGTGTAGTGGAGTTCTTTACATGCACGAGCTGGAAAATAGAAGAAAGAAACAAGCCAGCAATCCAGAGGCGCCGCAGAAAGATATAGTATAGGCAAATTAACAATTTAGGGTAACAAAAATTAATAAAAGGATCATCTCTGGGATTTAAGTAGGTAATAACCTGGAGAATGAGATGATGCATTTTTTGCACTTCCAAGTTCCGGGCAAATGCAAAAAAATTTGGAAAAACTTTTTGATTTTTGTGTTTTTCTTGCTGTAGCGGCCAAAATAATGAAAATAGAGAAAGAAGTTCCCAACAAAAGTTGTAGCTCGTCTTTTTCTCTACAAAAAAGGTCTTTACAAATTTTTCTCTTGCTTAAGCCGTTTAGAAGATAAATCGAGTTTTCCACTTACAGTTTTAAGCCCCTTCGAAATGCGCGAAAAATGAGAATTCACCAGGAGTTTCGTACGATCGAGCTTATCGATTCTTACTATTCAGAGCCCCTAAAAAAATGAAAATAACAAAATGTAGAGAAAAGTCTCAGCTTTAATGTGGAACTAATCACAAAATTCATAAAAAAATTTATCAAAGAGAGAAAATGACAGAAGGCGGCTTAGTGAACTTTGTACAGTTGATCCACAGATTTATTCATATCTTTGCCGAGAGTTTGCTTATAAATTCTTATATAATGATATATTAATCCAATTACTTTTGTTGCAAAAATATGCCTTGCGATCAAAGTAGAGGGTATATTTCTCATCCACCAATCACCTCCAAATTTTGGAGTTCAATTCGCTATATCTTAAGTAATAATAATAGCACAATCTTAATTTTTGGATTATAAGTACAATAAAATATATTCTTTCGAATGACTTTCGAGTTTTTTAAATACGTGCAGTACTTTTTGAATTTGTCTACATTATTCATACACGTTCAGAAAATGCACAATTATACAGTAAAACATATACAACTTATTTGTTTCTTAACATTCTTTAATGAAATGTTCACGAAACATAGATTAAAGTGCGTGGAATCGAATCCATGCAGTGAAAAAGCACCCACTGTTACGGGAGAAATAGGCAGGATGCATAAAACTCAAAGACGCGAATAAATCAACTGTATAAAGTTTACTAAGCCATCTTCTAACACTTTTTTCTCTATGATAAAAAATTGTATGAATTTTGTAATTAGTTCCACATTAAAGCTGAGACTTTTCTCTACATTTTACGTTCTTTTAATTTTTTTAGCAGCTCTGAACAGTAATAATTATCGATCGATATGTCCGGTCGTACGAAACTCCCAGAGAATTCTCAATTTCCGCGCATTTCGGAGTGGCTCAAAACTATAAGTGGAAAACTGGATTTATCTCCTAAACGGCTTAAGTAAGACAAAAATTTGTAAAGACCTATTTTGTAGAGAAAGAGACGAGCTACAAATTTTGTTGAAAACCGTTAGAGCAAAAAGACCGAAAATCAAGAAGTATTTCCAAATTTTTTTGAATTTTTCCGAAACTTGGAAGTGCAAAGAATGCATCATTCCATTCTACAGGTTATTAACTACTTAAATCCAGAGATGATTCTTTTATTAATTTTTGCGATGTTTTTATAACATTTTACCTTCATTGGCTGTACTCTCGGCTGTACTAATAAGCTATAGGTATATTGAATTAATTGATTTACTTTATTTTATAATATCTTATTTTATTCCGATTGATTGCTCTACTAATAAATTTATGAACTTGATTCCTATTGGCTTAACTATTGACTCAAAATCTAATACTCGCCTTAATAATTAATAAACATGTGTTAAAAAGAAGGCAGGTAATAAAATAGGAAAATACTCGAGATTTGGGAAACGGCACCTTAAATCAAGCACTAAAAAAAGCAAACCAATATACACGGTGTGCGGGGATTTCTCTCGGGCCTCTTCCTTCTTTGCAACTCGCTGTAAAAATCTATTTCACCGCGATACAGATAACATAATATAAAAATTCTCTTACAGCAAGCTAATATAGGTCTTGAAAAACAAAGCAAATACAATGGACACACTAATACAGGACGTTGAGAAAACGTGCGGACAAAAAAAGGTTACAGACCGACAGACAAACAGAAATTGTTTTCGCTCAAATTTAAAATCTCGACGTTTCATGACATTCTAAACCTATTTAAAGAAAAAAAAATTTTGATTTTTTTTTTAAGATTACTTACTATACTTCCAATCCACTACGTGGATGTGGAATTAATTATTGGTCACATTTTCACAAGACCCTAAATATAAAAGTTACTTAATCTGCGTTTCCTAATTAATATAAATGAATCGCAATTTCTTTCAAGTCACTTTCCCTTGAAAGGCGTACATCGAATCAATAAATTACCGAACACCCACTGCCAAGAGTTTCTCTATCAGCTTTACTCAACACTCGACCTGGTGTAGATTGTCTGGTGGTTTTCATTACAGACAGCGTTCACCATCATAAGTTGTCAATAACTGCAGTTAAATACTTATCCAAATACGTGCACCGGAACTAGGGGGTGCCTCGGGCAGAGCTATTTAAAGCGCGGTTAGGTGTTTTAGTTCTAGCTGGTGGCTGAAACTGATTAGCAACTAATACCTGCTCTTGTTATTATTTTCGGATTTGCTGATACGATTTACGTCGGTCGGAATAGCTGCGATTGAAAGTTTTAGATTGTTTCCATACTCCGCGTAGGGGTAACGCTCGATGCTCGGTAGAAATGTTATGCGGTAAATTTCACAAAGATAATTGCATCCAGAATTCTACTCGTATTGTAACTAAAAGCAAGAAACTGCCGCAAGTCGAAAGCATTTTTTTATTTACACTGCGAGCTCAAATCCTCAGATTAGACATAAATTACACTCACTTTCCAAAGTACCTGTGTCTCATTATGATCGAGAACATGAAGGAAGTTTTTAAACTCTTGAAAGCTAAGGCCTAATCTAAAGGTCGACTAATAATTTTCATCCGTACATATTTATGTATTCCTATAAAAGATATAAACTATTATTGATGTGTTGTCCTTTTATTCTACCATTTGTTACACACCAACGCTTGCGTAAAGAATGGCCACTTCAGCAAGTCTGGAGGCAAGTTCTGGTACAGCCGATTTCTAATATATCAAATCGTGAAGCATTTTAATATTTGCGCCCTATCATGGTACTGGATAGAGAGGTAGACTCGTAACTTTGTTACTCTACTAGCTATTAATTATAGGCTTTATATTTTATTATGTTACAAACCACATAGATATTAGGTTAGATACTTAGTATAATAAAATAAGATACTTACTACAGCAATTCCTTTTGTTACTATTGTTATATTAATGAAACATACTCTTACGAGAATGTAAATACTGCTTGACACAATACGAGGTCTCCTCAGGTGTCGTTTATTTTTTCATTGTAAACTAGATTAAGACTCTTTGTTTTGTTAATCTTGTTGCAGTAATAAATAAATTTAAAAAAATGTTTCAAAATTACATATACTTTCTGAGATTCAATCAAGTTCCCGTCTGTCTCAGCTGTGAAACGGTACTGCTAAACACCACACTGCAATTACGCTGTGTGATCTCAGCAAGGCTTTCGACTGTGTCTCTCATACCCTCATTATCGAAAAACTTAGTTTTTATGGAGTCAGGGGAATACCGTTGTCACTGTTAAAGTCGTATCTGGAGAATAGGCAACAATGCCTCTCACAAAACAATATGACATCTCATTTTAAATCAGTAAAACACGGGAGTGCCTCAGGGATCTGTGCTGGGACCTCTATTGTTTATAATTTATGTAAATGATTTATTTGATTACTTATTCCCTAGCAGTATAGTTATGTTTGCTGATACGCAACTCTTACAGATAGTGCCAAAAATATTAACAGCCTACAAAATAGCACTGATGAAACTGAAAATCAAGCGGAACTTTGGTATGATGCTAATGCACTCAAACTAAATCGTGACAAAACACAAAGACTAACTTTTTCTATTAGATATGACGTAACGAAGGGAGACAGTGTCAGTTTACTCGGTATTTTTCTCTTAATTACCTGGGGGTAAATAGGGGGAAATAAGTAAAGCAAGGTGGTAAGAGTACATAAACTTGAAATTTTGTGTATATACTAGAAGCCGAGGCTTTAAATTTTTTTATAATATTTTCCATCCCCCCCCCACTCTATTATTAAGTGGTTGATAAAATAAAATTGAGACATTCACTTGAAATTTGATATACGTATATATTAGAATGACACCTGGAACCAGATTGTGTTTTGGGATTATTCCATTGAAACGTTGAGGGTTAAATAGGGGTAAATAGGGGGAAAATAAGTAAAGCAAGCTGGTGAGAGTACGGAAACTTCAAATTTTGTGTATGTACTAGAAGCCAAGACCTCAGATTTTTTTATAATATTTTTCAACTTCCCCTACTCCATTATTAAAGGGGTTGATAAAATAAAATTGCGATATTGACTTGAAATTTGGTACACGTATATATAATAACGACATGTGGAACTAGATTATATTTTGAAATGGTTGCGTTGAAGGGTTGGGGGTTAAATAGGGGTAAATATGGGAAAATAAGTACAGCAAGCTGGTAAGAGTACAGAAATTTGGGATTTGGTGTATATACTAGAAGCGAAGGCCTCAGGTTCTTTTATAATATATTCCATCCCCCCACCACCCCCACTCCCTTATTAAGAGAGTTGATAAAATTAAATTGAGAGATTTTCACTTGAAATTTGGTACACATATGTATTATAACGACATCTGACACATAGATTATATTTTGACATGATTCCGTTGAAGAAGGGGGAGGAAAGTAGAGGTAAATAGGGAAAAATAAGTTAAGCAAGCTGGTAAGAGTATAAATACTTGGGATTTGGTGTATATACTAGAAACCAAGTCCTCAAATTTCTTTCTAATATTTTTCAACCTCAACACCCCCACCACCACCAACTCCATTATTAAAGGGATTGATAACATAAAATTGAGATATTCACTTGAAAGTTAGTACACGTATGTATAGTAATGACATCTGATTGAGATGATTTCGTTGAAAAGGTGGGAGGTGGTAGGTTGTGGATATCGCAAAATAAGTAGACCAAACTAGGAACCAATACCTCAAATTTTTCTATGATATCTGCTCCAAATATTATTAAAAATTAAAACAGACATTTCTCAAATATGTTTGAGAAATTATTAATAAGGGAAATTGGCCCAAAATAACATTTTATTGCCTGTTTTGTACTCAGGCGTAATTATCGACTCTTTCCAAGCTAAAGAGAGATGTGAACTGATAAAAGACAACATTAATTACGATATATTGGACTAGCGAAATAGTGGTGATCATCCATTTGGGCTCAGTGCAGAATTGTTTGCAAAGATGCCATATGAATAAGGATTTAATTTTCAGTTACAAATCTCAAATACAGTGAACTTTTTATGTCTGTTCTCGTGTTCCAGTGATTGGAGAGGAGAATACAATTTAAATAATGTTGATTAAAGCACGCCAGATGGAGAAGTAGTTAATATCTCAACAGCCAACATGCACAGTAAATTCTAATATAATAAAACAAATCATTGCATATGAGGAAGCAGAACATTAATAAGTGCAGTTCCAATTATACACCATAAAGTTAATTATCCAAATCGTTGACCGAATACAGTAAACAAACAAAATAAAAGAAATGAATATGTCAGGATTACATAAGCAGCCTGCGTAATTAATTGATTTATATTGTTTAAAAGGCCACAGATATAACATGAAATAAATAGAGGTGGATTTATTTCCTTTAGAGCTACATATATAACAGCGTGAAACATTTTACTTCTCTATTCGCTCTATACAAAATATCTGTACAAAGAGAAATAAATCCAGGCTGCATCCGCTATTAAATTTGTGCAAATGAGTTTTAGAATGATGATAGCTTCATATTAATTAGAACAAAAATTTTACATAAAAATATTTGCATACATACAAGCAATTTTGTCAAATATTATAGAGATAACTAACTCATTTTAAAACCAATTTATACAAAAGATATTGTTACAGTTTTAAGTTTGATTTGATAATAATAATAATAAAATTTATTTACCAAATGATACATATTAATACGATAGACAATACAGTTAATATTTAAATGACGGGTGAAACAAAAATATGTTTTAATTATAATTTTAGGGGTAAATAAACGAGGCATGGCCATATATGCATAGGACTGCTACCACGGTGTACCGGATTCGAATACTGACCAGGGTATGGATGTTTACTGTGTGTTACCAAGACAGGGTCAGTGAAATAGACCGCTGCTGATCAGTGGTACAACATGTCTAGTCCTGAGTTCGAGTCTAAGCTGCGGCAGATGGCAGGGTCGCAGGGAATGGTCATTATCTTGATGTCTATGTGTATGTGTCCCTATTGAGTGGTGAAATAGCTGAGGCTAAACTCCGCCGGGACATTTATATAGACAAGACTTTAAAAAAATTGCTGTAATAGCTTTCTTTAATATCCATATCTCAATTTTGTTCACATTATACCGATGTGTCTCTCCCAAAAAATATGACTAAGCCATTCCTTCTGGTCTTAGGTTTTTGTTACCAGTGATAATACCGCAAAATAAGTAGTTCATACAACTTGTTTGAAATGCCCCCCATATAGTACCTTAAGGACTAAATAAAAAAGTGCAGTGAGTCAAATCGTTTTAATTTGTGTTTTTGAAGCTTGCTTCTATCATCAAGAGTAGTTTTCTTTCAAAATATCTGGAAAATCACTTTCACTAAAGCAGTTTTTAGATTAAACGACTTTTTAAAAAAACATGTATTACTTATTTTTCCTGATACAAATTAGAATAAAACTAAGCTGGACACACTAGAACACTTTCTGGGCCTATTCGCTTTTATTAAATTCATCCTAAAACAGACTGTGTCCATATGAAGGCAAACATTTAATTGACCTAGACTTAGAACTAGAAATAATTTGAATTAAATCTTGAATCTCCAGTGGATTCCAAACTAACAAATCAACTGTTGAATAGTAAAAGGATCCTCAGAATGTAAACACAAACTGGAAATGAATGTTTACACCTAGCTGAATATCTAATTAAATTTAAATCTTAGTTCTATATTCTGGCTGAACATTCATTAAAACCGTGACAGGTAGAAGTAAATAAAGATTCATAATGAACTTTATAGATTTACACAAATAAACTGAAAGCACTTAGTTCTAGAGAATTTCTGTAGGGACACGTACTTAGTCGGGAAAGTTTAGAAATTTAGATAATAAATTTTAATTAACATTTTCAAATGTACGCCCCGGCTCTCAGAAAAGTCAAAGTATACGACGATATGTTTATTGGAGTCAGAATATGTGCCCTTAAAATATCGCTTCTATATTGCAAAAGCCTGCTAAAGTAAAACTTGCTATGAAAACTACAGAAAGACTGTTGAAAAATCGTGGGAACTAAAACCATAGAGTTTTGGTCCCTGATTACATAGGTAATCAGAGAGGTCTGTCTATACGATAACATTGGCCTAGACACATTTTAGTGCCTGCGATTTGTTAAGTATTCCTAAGTATTCCTAAGTATTTCTGGAATGCAGAATCCAAAAATGCCGTCAGATTTGGTTTATCATATTTAATTTTCGAAATGCGGGTTATCTGACCTATTATATGAATCGATAAATAGATACTAGAATCGTCTCATTTTTTAACCTATGTACACTTCAGGTTACTACTGTTTAGTATAACTTTTTACTTAAAAAAGAAAATACAAGGTAAGTTATTTATTTCACAAAATAAATGTATACATTGATCAATCATCACTTAAGAACTTTCTTTTATAAGACTTCCTTGCATGGAGTTTACCAGGACAATCTTGCTGGAGACTCCATCAGTAATCAGCCATCATGTGGGTATTCCATCTCCCTTGGTATATTTGTTCCATAGTTTTTATATCCTAGTAAAGTATTTCCCCCCTGTTTTTCATTAAAATCACTTACAACCTAGCTTATTCAAGTTGGAAATCATTTCTTCCACTAATTATGTGCATTATGCTTATTTTGAACCACTTGAACAAACAGACACCATTCATTAGACTCTACATCGTCCATTAATTCTGGTAAATGTGGATCTCTTATATCCTATCTGAGGACCATACAAAATTGCAGCCTTCAGTTTTTCTATACTAATCCCAGGAAAACGTTACAAGTAGCCCAAACAAGTTTCATCTCGATTCAAGCCTTTTACTATTTGCTTTATAAGCCCCAGCTTGATATGCAAGGGTGGAAGGATGATTTTGTCTCTCTCAACCAACGGTTTGTTGACTGCGTTGGGTGTTCCTTGAAACATAACTTTTCTTGAAGGTTAATTTCTCTTAATCCGCGGACGTAGGCACAGGGGACTATCGGCGAGCAATGAATTACTAGTGGGGGGCTTCACGTGGTGGCGGGATTATATAGGTAGGAAAGTTGGGTCGTGGGGAATACCCACTACCTCAAATCGGCTGTATAAGAAAATACTATTTTGATCTCTGAATTATCAATATTTGTCACGTGGTATTTCAAAAACTAGAGCTGCTACGAAAAAACCGTGGTACACTTTTGGAATCGGCGAATTAAAAATATTCAAAATCAGTGCTTACTTTCCCGGCACCAAGACAAATTTTGTTTATTTGTAGGGCTGTGTAATCATTGGACACATGATAACATGCGGAAATAATTTGGTGGCCCAAAAACGAACAAATCACTACTTAGAAGACACTAAAGTTCTATAAAGGATTGTAGGTGTATATTGTGGATTGTTCAAGGCGTTGTAAAAGATCTTTTGTGAATTATTCTACAATTAGTTGGTACCAAGAGTACCAAGTTCTTCCAAAGTTTGTGATATTCCTGGAAGCTAATTTCCTTATGTCTTTAGGCATTTATTCCGCCTTCTCTAAGTACATTAGCCTAACGTGGATAAACATTATTCTGTTGCAGTTTACTGTATTTGTATTTACCATTTTTTTGCTTGCCCATATTCTTAAGATGATATCTCAAGTGGCAATTTTTAGAAGGCCCTTTATCGGCCTTAAGTCAAACTTTTCGAGCTAGAAGCCTTGTGACGGTTCTTGTCGAATAAGTTACGATTGCTTTCGCTTGTCTGGCCTGGAGTATTCCTCCAGTAAGATTTATTCTATGCGTCCCTTAGATAAACCATAAAATGTATTCCGAACCAAAAATGAGTCTTTTTGAAAGGGTAGCTAACTCGTTACTTTCCATACCCTAGTGTTCTACCATACACATCAAAGTAATCTTCTAATGCCTTTTTTTCCTGAACACATATCGGGTGTAACAGGATCATGGTATACCTCCGTTTTCTCCTTTAGTTTTGAGGATAATTGATTGAAATTTAGGACATACTACATAATAAGCGGCACTTTTTGGCATACAATTGATTTTTTTTCCACTCCCTGTTTCGCCGGAAGTGACACTAACTTTTGATTCTTACATGGAACACCCTATAAATTATTGCATTTTTGAATTCTGTATAATTTTCTGAATCCAACGATGTCAAATAAGTGACATTTCATTCTTTATATAATATTGTTACGGATTTCCACCTTTTTGGAAACACCCTGTATGAATCCGTGGGTTCTAAATAATTTTAACAAGAGATTAAACACTACTAACACTTTATTTAACTATTTACTGACTACAATACTTCAAATTCACTTTATTTACTATTTATCTAACCTCACTTTTCACTTTTCTACTTGTTCACTTTTATAAACTGCTTTCTTCATAAAACTTCTCCTTCCGCGCTCGTAATCGCGCCTTATATACTCCGAATTTGACTCTCTAGATCCATCTAGAAACATTCAAGAATCTTCTCCAACAATATTCCAGAAAAGTCCATTTTATTGTGACAGCTCCCAGTCACAATTAGTAGGCATAGGCGTATCATCTCCAATTCCAAGGGGGTGTAATTCATAACAATATTTAGTTCTCCATTTAAGTGTGCCATGACGGTTCCGATTTATTCTAAATGACCCGTGTAATGCTACAAAAATCGAAATCACGTTAAAAATACTAAATTACGTGATTTATGAGCAAATAAAATTTACCAAAATTGTTTTTGGGGCAAAACTCATTTTTTTTCAAATGAAACCATATCGGTACTGTGGTACCATTACTATTAATAAGAAATTTATTCATATGTCGTATTAAAATGTGCCATAAATACAAACAAAATTACATCTAAAAGAAAACAAGAAAATACAATTTAGTTCTATTAAATGTTAAGAAGTAACTAAGGTGGATTTGAAAACAGTGAAATGCTTAGCTTGTCAAACATTTGTTGGTTTAACGGTGTTTTTCTTGTGTCTTTAAAAATTGTTTAAAATTCTTGTTAATTTTGTTCAAAATGCCAAATTTATACAAGAGATGAAAAAGTGGACATGTTCATTATTTTTGGGGAAAGCAAAGAAAAATGCAATTGCAGCTATGGACCTTTATGGCCGACGATATCCTGATAGACAATGTACAGCGAAAAATTATTTTAACGTGTTCAAAACCAATTCCGAAGAGAGCCCAACAATGATCCCGAAGAAAACTTCATTATTGACGAAGGAACGGAAATTAATGTTTTGGCTCGAATAGAAGTTGATAAGGCTGTTTCTTTAGGCCAGTTGGGTTTGAATTGAACATCAGTCGCCAAACAGTAAGCCGAATTTTGCACAAACACCACTATAAATCTTTTAAATACCAATTGCACCAGCATTTGTACGAAAGTAATTACGAACGTAAGCTGGAATATTGTAATTGGATTTTGTATAATAACGTGCAGCCAAACAATGATTTTTGGGACTGATTTTATTTAACCGACAAAATACAAAATATTAGTCACAAGAAAATGATAATTTATAACGGGAGGGTAACTTTCAAATGCGGTTTGATTTCAATGTTGGCTTGGAATAATCGGTAGTAGAATCATTGGTCCAATAATATTTGAAGGACCTCTGACTGGCGCCAGGTAGTTGAGATTACTGGAAAATGAGATGGAGGACATTTTAGATGAGTTACCTTTAGATTTAGGACGAGGAATGTATTTCCAACAACATGGCGCTCCTCCCCATAATTAAAGGATAGTAATGGATTACCTTCAACGGAGATTCAGAGAAAACGTAATTTCGACGAATGGTCCTATGAAGTGGCCTCCAAGGTCACCTGATTTAACGTCCCTCTATTTCTTCGTTTGGGGTCATTTAAAAAATATTGTCTGTGAAACCGCCGTTACAACCCGTGAAGTCCGGAGTTACGAGTAAGACGAGCAATCAATAGCATAAGGGACCAGCAATTGGCGAACGTTCTTCGAGAAACAGCTTATGCGAGTTCAGAAGTGCATTGACGTTAATGGACAGCATTTTGAACAACTGTTGTAATGTTTTGTGCTAATTTTTTGTATTCCCAAACCACCTTATGTGTAACAAGGTAATTCATAAATGCAATAATATATAGGGAGTTCCATTTAACAATCGAAAGTTGTGTCATTTCTGGCGAAACCAGAAGTAAAAAAAAAATCAATTGTATGTCTAAAAGTGCCGACGATTATGCATGTAGCATATGCTAAATTTCAATCAATTATGTTCAAAACTAAAGGAGCATGATACTGTTACAACCGGTATATACCTAGTATGCCGTAAACAAAATTATGGAGGAAAGTTATAGACGAAAAAGAAAAGTGAATTTTCGTAAATTTTGTTCTTCAATTATTCTCAGTACTAAAAATATGGAAAAAAATTTCAACAATGTACTTGGATAGAAAGTTTATTTTCAACACAAAAGTATTCTTGTAAAAATCTGCAAATTTGCATTGTTTTTGAGTTATTTTGACAAAACTAAATAATGGGCTTCTACGCATGGCTCTGAAAAACGCACCTTAGAGATTAGTTGTGATTTTATAGTTTTTTGGTATTAAACTAACATATCAAACAATAAAAAACCCTTTAACGCAATTGTTCCTTACTAAAAGACATATTCAATAGCCTATTACTTTTCCGAAGTAAATAAGAGTACTTAAGTAACTACAATTTTTTTGAATAAAAATACTGATGTCACTCAAGATCTTTTACTAAACAAATTATTATTTATATTCTTAAACAAACATGGAAGTTCAAACTCAGAACCCTATTCTGTTGGGTTTACATAAAAGATGTTAATAAACCACATTTCAAAGCCCCTCTCTCATTTTTTCAATGAGACGGCTATCATTCCAGCTAATTAACTTAAAAACAATTCAAATTGTGCGCCTATATATCAAGACCAGTCAAACAAATTAGCTCCGTTTTGGGGAAACAAAGTTAACTTTTAGACGTTGTAAACCCGCTTTTCAAACTGGATTTAATTGATATAATTAAGCCTGATATATTTAAAACTTAAAGCCTGTAAAGCCTGTTTTGATGAATGATTAAATTGGCAATTTTGTTCACTAGGGTGCGAATCATTGCGAACTAATTCAAGATGGGAACGAATGAATAAATAAAGACCGTCTCAGTTGAAAATGCATAGGGTTAGTTGGTCCCCAGGCTATCCAGACATTAAGCAGGATGTAGACCTATATTTCACGACGACACAGACAGTTTCGGATCGATGCAGGTTGCTCTAAACTCAGGAAGACCAGTGTCAACATCGACTGTTTACTTTAAATATCTCGCCTGGAAACTAAATTAAGGATTTAACAGAGACATGTTTAGAGTTCTTTTTTTAAAGGAGTTTTTTGGGTAACTCACTTATTTATTTAGGGAGGTCAGCTGTAGTGAAGAAAATTTTATCACGAGGAGACAATTATTCTTATTCCAGATAAACTAAAAGCTTCAACATTCGCATATGCCACGATATATTATATAGCTAACATGCATACAGGGTATTATGAAATGTGACAACCTCTTGAAGGTAGATTTCTCAGCAAAAACTATAGTTCAGTGTTTGACGATTTTCACTTAGAATTCTATCGGGTAAATCTGATTGACGTGAAATCTGGACAGCAAGTAGGGAATGGCTCAAGGAACAAAACTCATATAGTACCGACGTGCGCTTTTACCCTGGGGGTGGGCGCCACCCCCTTCGAAAGAATTCTGAGGTAATAACCTACTGGATATACCAAGGGTATCTTTTTATGCATATCTGAGAATGGCTTCCCCAGACCGTGAGCGGTTTTTATCCGAAGACGAAATTTTTTGGGGAAAGTCGTAATAAAAGTTGGAATCTTTTATCATGCAGAATGGCAATATTTTAATATTAAAAATAATTTTTGTGAAATGCAAAAATGTCTCATAGAATGATGAGCAACTCGAGAGTGGGGTGAAGTCCCGTTTTCGTTATCAGATTATATATCGTTCGTACATTTGAAAAAGATAAAAAGCTTGACTTAATGTTTTAAAAGCTTCCATCCTGATGAATGATATAATCGCCTATTAGGACATGTAAAGCTAGGACAAGTGATTCAAAATTCCAATTGCATTTATTACCGCCACTCCCGGTCCTTTCAGCCCCAAAGAAAAATTTACCAATATATTGATTGAAGGAGCCGTTACTCTGTGGTAGTTAATCATTTTGCACAAATAACTAAATAAAACACACTACTATGTTTTCTACCACTATGTATTTATAAAAATTGCGACTGCAGTTTCGACTTGCAAAGCCATTGTCAAGCAGTGAATCAAAAATGAATCATTTTTGATTCACTGCTTGACAATGGCTTTGTAAGTCGAAACTGCAGTCGCAATTTTTATAAATACATAGTGGTAGAAAACATAGTAGTGTGTTTTATTTTGTTACCAATATATCCTTAAGAAAATTTGAATCTATGTACTAGTCGATTGTTCCAATCACTTTGAGATTAAACATCCTCGGTATGTGTCCCATTTACCATGGGTGACAACCCATGTGACACAGTCCACTGTGAAATACTAGTTGCGATTCCTGTATCCAGACAAAAATGCTGGGTCCGACTTTCTTTGTTATTTTACATCAATCTTAACGCATTGTGCGTTGATTTATCAAAATGTTTTGTTAAGTAAGTAAAATGCTTCAATCATTGGGTTGCTTATTCGGTGGTTTATTTGTTGTTACGGACTAGCATTTGTCGATGGTCGTTAAACACAATATGGGATTTAAGAAACAGCATTCGGGCAAGTATATTGATTAGATTCTAAGACAAGTTTGAAATCGATGTTTCTCGCAAACCAGATCATGCGAGTGCAACTCGTACTTGATAGGTACAGCACGATCGAGAAAGAATGAAGGTCACATGACACAGAAAAGTCTAAACTTTGACAAATGCCTAAATTTTGACGTCGCACACACACGATCTGTATAAATCACTGCCGCGAACGTGCAAATATTGAAAGTATCAAAAAATAGTGTGAATGTCTTTAGGGAGCGGCACATTCAGTCTTTCTCGATCTCTCTGTAGGTATGTACATTGGATTCAATTAGGGAGGAGGAGCTGGCCGGTTGAGCCTTGACCACCGCGATCTTTAGATTTATTGTGGTGCTCCTGTTCTCTTAGAGCTCCTTATCCAGCTTTGGCCTGTGCACCAGACTGCATAGCCTTGGTATGTAACTATCACGAATTCGACTTTTCCTCGTCAAGTATTGGAATCTCAGTCTAGCCAGGCCTTTACAATGGCTCAGTGTGTGGACTGTGATTCCGACGAGATACTTGGTCACCCATCTAACCGCCGGACCCCACCAGTTCAACTTCGCTGATCGAGATCAAACCGGTGGCCGTACCTCGCCCCTTAGATACCAACATATATTACAGAGCTCTTAATAAATATGGTGACAGCGCACAAATTGATGTATGAACTTGAGTGAAATAGTTAAAGTTGTGTCCAAAATATAACATTCAAAGCGGCATCCCTTAAGAATTACATCGCAGAGAGCCGCACGCTTGCAAACGAACACCTGCTTAATGCGTTCAGGACCGGATTCAAGATTTTTATGACTACACTCGTATTTTACTTGTCGTATGACAACTCTCCATTTAAATATTTATTATCACAAAAAACGCTACTGGCAAATTTTCCAACTTAATCTCATTAAAATACTAGCACTACACTACAGTTTTTTTTTCTTATTATCTGCAGTTTCAACAGAAAGAGCACGCACCACAAAAATAACAGAACATTAGGTTCATATTTATTCAGCGAATAAAAAATTGCCGTCAAAGGAGTCATCGTATGTGCTTTATAAATATGAACTCAGCTTTTTAGCATTTCTTTTATTACTGTCAAATATGTTTGTTTTTAAATGTTTTACTTCCCTCGCATACCAAAGGGAAGTATTGTATTCGAGAAAAAATCACCCTCCGAGGTTTTTTCGGATTTTCACGTTTCAGATCACGTAGATTACGAAAACAGGTTTTTCAATTCCGTCAGTCTGTCTGCCTGTCTGTTGGTGTATTATCTAAAAAAACTACTTGACATAGAGCAGCCAAATTTGGTAGGTAGCTGACGCTGCTGTCAGCGATGAAATGGTTACACTTTCACTTGAAAATATACAGGGTGGACCGTCTAAATGGAGTAAATAATGGGAAATTTTTTTCTTACTCAAATTTAAAATTTCCACGTTTCATGGCATTTTAAACCTATTTCAGAAAAAAAAAATTCAAAACTTTTTTTGGTCGGATGACACTTTAAAATGTTCTCCAAATGTACCTTCCTCGAGAGGTAAACGTATAATAATAGTACACACGGGTAATGAAGATGGATTTGTAAAAGGGTGTTTAATGCTTTCCGCAAAAAACATAGCAAAGTCATCGGCCGATTACCACCAAGATATGAACGCCACTTTGAAAAACGGTTTGCAGAAAAACTGTTGCGTAACATAAAGCCAAATTCGGTCATAGTGTTCGATAATGCCTCTTACCATTCGCGACAAGCTGAGAAAATACCAACTACTTCGACGCGAAAGTTTGAATTAATTGAATTTAAAAAAAAAAGCGAAAAATGCAAACATTAAAAAAACATTTGTAATAGACGAATTTGCAGAACAATATGGTCATACAGTTTTAAGACTGCGAGTTAAATCCTATTGAAAAAATTTGGAGTGCATTAAAAAATTACGTTAGAAACACAAGCCCCCGACTTAGTCATAATGTGATACAACTTATTAGACAGTGGGAAGCTCATAGAAAAGCATTGGACGGGATGCGTGAACCATATTAAACAAAATTGAAAATCAATATTTTGCCACAGTTCCTCAACAACAACCAATTATAATAAATCCCAATGATTCCTCATCATCGTCATCTTCCGGGGAAGAAGAATAATTTAATTATTGGCGCATGCATTGCAGTAAGTAGGTTTAATGTAGATACCAATAATAATGTTGTCTTATACAATATACAAAGAGAAAGATTTTTTTGTCACATATACCAAAAAAAGAAACAACAATGTATTTTAGCTACACGTGCTTTGACAATACACATGTATATATTAGAATTATACAACCATTGTTAGGTAGGTTCAATATAATGCTAGAATTAAATCCTAAATAAAACGAATGTAGGGTTGTTGTATTTTTATTTAATAATAGGTAGAACTGTGAAATCCAACATTTATGAAAGCAGGGAATATTTTACTTTCATTGTTTCATTACTTGCCAAACTCTGAAATTCTAACTCCGGCTCTGCAAGTCAACGTGGACTCTACATACTAGACTAATACGCATAATAAAATTCGACCAATCAGTAGATCTGTAGCAGAATTTGCCATCAATCAGATTTAGTGGGCGTAACTTATTTACTTCCCTCAGCGGCAGTTTATACAAAAAACTACTTAATTTAATTTGTGGTCATTTTTTGTCACACCTCCAGACAATAGTAAAAAAAGAATAAAGGAAGCCGCAAATGCTGCTTATATTTTGGATTTGAGTTTACACTAAATCTAAAAGAGCCTGATTGATTGATTGATTTGCCAGCGTAAGGTGGGTGTTGCTGCCAATTTCGGGCATTCATGGAGGTTCGTTCCAACACGCAGCTTGGTCGTCCGTCGAACATGCCCAAAGGACGGCCAAACCGCGTGCCGGAACCAAATCTCGGATGTTTTATATACCGCCGGACCAGCTACATACGCCGGGTTGGACATTGGACATGCTTGTTGTCAGCAGCGAGAGCCGCATGACCCATGAGGTGGGAATACAGGATGGATCCTATTTTGTGGTAACAATATTTTTTTCGTGTTATGAGAAAAAAGGTCAAAAGGGACAGTTTGCCTACCCTGTAGGTATGCCGTTTAGGTATGCCGTTTCTTTGAAACAATCGGTTTCAATTTACAGTGATTATTTTCAACTGCCGGCTTTCAATTCCGAGTATTTTCTATTTCATTACCTACATTTTTTTTCTGTTGTAATAAACTGTCCTGTGACAAGGATTAATAAACCAATAAATAAATATCTTTTCAATTTTAATTTCTAATTTTTAAATTTAAATAACGAAATAGACTTCATTAATGAGATAAACTAAATTAAAATAAACCAAACAAAAACGTATCTGTTTCATTCCCATATGGCTGGTTGTTGTTTATTTTATATCACCCACTTGAAGGAGGGACCGGGATCCAGGTACAGATTTTACGGCAGTGCACTTTCTCGGGTTGTTTATATACACTCTTTTGTGTTGCTTTATTCAACCAACATAATTTAATCAAATATCAACTATATGAAATAGCCAGACTCGTGCTAATTTACATCAATTAATGCAGAATTGTTTACGCTTTAATTCAATACAATTTCGACGTTTTGTTACCGCTTTATCCGGATTTATCTCGATATCTTGTAGGAGCCACGAAACATGCGTCTGTCACCGAATCCGACACACTTTGAACCTCTACACTAAAAATCTAAAAGGCCTTGCTAAAAAATTACGGAAGAAAATGAAATAGAAAAAGAAAGGGGAAAAAAGAAGTATCCTTCTTTTATTTTATTTACTACTTGCATTTGTCAATTACTTATGGTCTAGTGACATCTGACGAGTAAATTCTGCAAATTGGCCATACTGGATTTAAATAAACTAATTCAAATAACGCCTCAGTTATGAGTTAAAAATTTAATTTGTGCCCATTTAATGCGAACTAAACAAATCCATAGACCATCATCCTTTATTTCAATGCAATTTAATTAATACCACATTTAATTCAATAAATTTCCTCGTACCCTTAACCCAATTAAATTTATTGTTATATAAAGTGTATACTCCCTTAGTCCGTAGCACGTAGTGGAAAATCTAATTTTCACTTTCCGAACGGTGCTAACGAAGTGGCCGCTAATGTTTAATGTTTGATCAGCGCCCTAAGTCATCATGCCCCAAGACTGCTTACATCAACATTAAGATGGAGGCTGGGTGGGCAACAAAAAAAAAGGTTCAACTGCAATTCGTCCAAGGGTGTTTACACTGGCAGACCTCTTTCCTATCTCCTTACAACTCAATCTTTTCTGCGGTGACAAAAGGAGCGTAGAGAACGGTGCTTGTTAACAGTTTCTATTGAATCGCAGTTTCAGGGGATAGTCGTATCGGAGGCTTTGTTATTATAATATCAGAAAACGTTTTAGTTTGTAAAGAAAATTGGCGGGTCTACACAACGTTGTATTTAATTATTTCCACATCCACAAAGCGAAGTGAAAGCATAGTAATGGTAAAAAAACTTTTTTAAATAGGCATGGAATGTCATGAAACGTGAGAGTGTGTCTATCGGTCTATCTGTAACTATTTCTGTGCGCACATTTCCTCCGGAACGGTTTAAGATATTGACTTGAAACTTGGTAGTCCAGGTGCTTCAGAGTATTTTCAATTGCAAAATATGAGTGATGCATTCTGTCTCCTCTTCTTTGTCTACCTAAGGGTTTAACCTTCATAAAAAACCATGTTGCCATTGACCGTCGTGGTCCAATTACTCTGTACAACACAAGCCGATGCTGGTATGTTAGACAAGGTGAAAATCGCTTTTTTTGACCCGATTTTTTTCGTCATTCTAAACAAAAAAGGACTCTTGTCATTTTTTCGTAAAGTTGACCGTTTCCGACTTATAAACAATTTAATGTTTGCAAAAACGTAAAAAGGGTCATTTTCAAGGTTGAAATACAGTATTTAAAAAAACGGTTAAGGTATTTACACAGAATTTCCCGATTTATTTACACCTGGTCAAAATTTTTTTGAAAAATTCTCAAAATTTTCAAATGCATTTTTTTTTAAATAGGTTTAGTGTCATGAAATTTGGGCCAAAATATTTTTTTTTCACTATCTATTCTAGGTATAGTAGTGACAAAAAAAATTCAAAACATTTTTCCTTTTGATTTTTCTTCTGAAATAGGTTTAGAATTACGAAAAGTGGAAATTTGAAATTTGAGCAAAAACATTTTTTTAATTATATATTCTACCGGGTGAGTCACGAATTGCGCTCGCCCCGATATTTCCTAAAATATTTGGAATAGAAAATTGAAATTTGGGGGCCTTATTACACGACTAAAATGCCATCTTTTCAATAAATAATCAAGTTTGGTGCACATCCGGTTTGACCGGAAATTCCCACAACTTTCGATTTTTAAATGGAACACCCTATATATTTTTACATTTTTGGAATTTAGAGGAAATTTTGAATACAATACATCCATTTTGGTCACTTTTTGATAAACATTAAAAATTTTATTAAAAAATCTATTTCTGAATCCAGAGTGCTGTGGTGCCCAAAATATATTTTAGTTTGTGTGCTACGTTACTATAAAAATAAAAAGAGCAATATGATTTAATTACTTAATTCTCTAGAGGCGTTTAAAATTTTTAAATGTGATTTATACCCACTAACTCAGTTTTTTTAAATGGGAATTTAATCGTTCACCAACATTTTTAAATACCTCATTTTCATACGAATCTAATGATACCAAAATTTTGAAAATCCGCTCAGAAATATTTGAGATTTCAGCCAAAATACAATGCAACCAAGCTTTTAGAAACATGCGGCTAATAGATAATAGATTAGTGGGCTTTGGAAACTAAAATGGCACATTTCTGTGTAAATCTGGTAACCTAATAACATTGGAAAAATCATAGTAGCCATTGAATGTAATAAAACAATATCAGCTGTCAGACAGATACAAAATAAAGCGTTGCGGAAATCTCTTTGAGTAAAAATTAAAGAAAATGAATAATTTTAGAAGAAATGAAAAGGTCGATATGTTACTGATATATGGAGAGCGTCTCAAAAATTCAACTGCAGCTGCAGAACTGTATCAGCAACGATATCCCAACAGACGTCATCCAAGCAGACACTTGTTTGCCAGAGTGGAACAAGAATTAAGAAACGAACCCAATCAACAAGATGACCATCAAACATTTATTGTAAGTGAGGACAAAGAAATTGATGTATTAGGATTTGTGATGGTACACCCAACAACATCAACAAGGGAATTGTCAATGGAATGCGACATTAGTCAGTCTTCGGTTTGCAGAATTTTAAAGAAACATAAGTTTCGGTCTTATAAATACCAAATACACCAACATCTTTATGGAGATGATAACGATAGGAGGCTAGTATATTGCAACTGGTTCTTAAATGCAGTACAACAAAAGTCAGGTTTTCCTTTTCATATTTTATATTTAGATGAAGGTAGATTTACGAACCAAGGTATGTTTAACAGAAATAATACTAGGTACTGGGCTCAAGAAAATCCGAGCTTGGTAGGGCGGGGGAATATTCAGGAAAGATTTGGGTTTAACTGTTGGCTTGGAGTACTTGGAGATCGAATAATTGGACCCATATTTTTTGATGGAACACTTACTGGCGAACAATATTTATTCTTTTTACAAAACCAGACAGCAGAATTTCTTGACTTACTTTCTCTTGCCTATTTACAAAATCTGTTTTTTTGGCATTTTAGTCGTGTAATAAGGCCTCCAAATTTCAATTTTCTATTCCAAATATTTTAGGAAATATCGGGGCGAGCGCAATTCGTGACTCACCCGGTATAGTAAAAAAAATAAGAAATTTCTTTGGCCAAATTTTAAAATTCTTCTTTTTGAATTTTTTTTTTTATGAAATTAGAATGTCATGGAACGTGGAAATTTTAAATATCAGCAAAAAAATTCCCATCTTTTCACTGGCAATTTTTTTTTCAAAAGGTTTCGATTTTTTTTTCTGAAATAGGTCTCTAGAATGTCACGAAACAAGGAAATTTTTAAAAGCAAAAAAAAATGTCTGAAAATTTAAATAAAAAAACACTACAGTTTAACAAATAAAACACTGAAATGTTTTTTTAAATTTTCATTGCTGTATTATGTTAGTCTTGTGCTCACATCTGAATAAGCTGATATAAGCTGAATTGTCATGTTGATATAATACATCAGTGAAAATTTCAAAAATATTTCAGTGTTCTATTCGGTAAACTATAGTGTTGACATGAATTTTCACCAAGGAAAGGTCGAATGTTTCAACTACTTAATAAGTCTTTTGACAAAATCCCAACTCACTCTAAAACTTTTTTCCGCAAATTTCGATGGATGTTTTTCTCACAAAACTGCTTTATTTTATCTTGATAGTTATGTCATAAATATGGTTTGGCTCCCATGACTCAATACTAAAATATGACCAATCTAAATTTCACAAGCCGCCGCTGACAAATACCTAACATTGAAACGAGCGAACAATACAGTTAAATCCGACTCTGCCTCTTCCTGCGTCTCGATACAATAAACGTTGTGTTCGATCTTCGTCAATATATTTTTCAGTTACAGGGAGTTATCACTGCGAGAGTACAAAGACAATTCCAGACTGCTTTTAAAAAATCCCGGATTTGTTACGATGATACTAGACCTTTTAAACGGCAAATACGTAGAGTTTGCATGAATGTGGTGACTGTGAGAAAATTTAGATATTTTAAGTATGCCCCAGTTACATCCGTCGACGTCGAGCGGTCCTTCTCGCAATATGAATAGATTTTAAATGAAAGACGCCGAAGTTTAACTCCAAAACGTTTAGAACAGATATTAGTAATACACTTTTATTCTTGTAATCGGCTTTGAAAAATACTTGTGTATGTTAATTCAGTGTTAAGTACGTCCCATTATACGTCCAGTTCTCTACGAGCGAGTGCTTATAATAAATTGAGTTTATCAGCTTTGGATAATATGGAATTCCCTTAAAAAAAAAATCAAGGTAATAATATTGTTTCACACATGCATGAAAATCTTTATGCACTGACACACAACCACCTAAAGCCGACCCTGGTTTTACCACTTTTCCGATAGGTAATTCCGACTTATGATAATTATAGACAATATCCATATTCATGATTTTTTTGATACCCCTTGTAGCATGATTAGCGTAAAATTACGTCAGAGCCAGAAGATAAATCACAAAATAAATATAGAAACCGTAATTTATTCATCACTAACGATAGAGACAAGACACCTTGATGCAGTAGTACGGTTGTATAGATTTGCATGAAATTACCTCGGACGTTACATAATAAATCATATAAAATTGCATGGTTGCCTAAAATAAATTGCAGCAGAGGAATAATTAGTGCTGCACTAACCAGTCATCATCCTTTGCACTACTAACCGTATAATGCAGCTTGATGTTGAACATTTATAACCTAGTAATAGACTATAGACGACCACGGGTTATCTGCATAAGTCTATGCTGGGAGGTCCGCAAGTGGTGGCTGCACTGCAACGGAATTTAGGACTTTATCCAGCTTTATCTTGTTTCCAAACAGATTTTAGATAGCTTTACTCGGATGCGCCACCTGTGCTGCTTCTTTACGACACTATTCCAGTTTGAACTTTGAGAATAAAATCGAGCGAAATGCTAAAAGCTATTGTGTTTGACAAAGTGATAAAAACAAATTCATTTTCGAGCTAAACGGTACTTTAATATAAAATTATCCAGTACAAAAGAATAGCAAGTAAGTAAATAGCTGCTTTGAAGAGTTTATTATTATTTGCATAATATTTTTATCGTTTTTCTACTTTTTTAGCTAATAATACGATTCACATAAGATGATAGGCAATAGCATACCGGGTTGGTTATTCACGGAAAGCGAGTAGTTGATGTTCCTTGGGATCTGTTCAGTTTAGAAACTTCATAATTAGTTTAAGGTTTTTGATATGGCGGATCTATACATGGTGTAATTAGTTTCATGTCATTAAAAGAAACTGGTGGTAGGGAACGACAAAACGAACAAAAATACCTTATATAACATGGGGTCTAAATCTCATAGTTTTGGATAAAAAAAATAAACAGAAATTTCCAAAATACTTAATAACACAGTTTGAGAACTGCTTGCATATTGGGGTAGGCTTTATTGCCTCGCGTCGTGTCGCACAGGATGCTCTGACATTCGTGCCGACAAAGCAGTTAAAAGCGACCGACAGTGGACACCGCCATGTTTATGCTTCTTCGCGGCCAAATTATCTTATTACGCGTGCTATACTCTCCCTTGTAATATTCTCAAGTAATAATTTCAGTTTGTGTCCTTACTTGGTAAACAACGTACACACGACGCGACCTACCCGTTCCTTGGTTTTGTCTGTTGCTTTTGTCCTGTTTTGAATTTTGTGCCACTTATGTTAAGATTTATTTTACTGACTTTTTGTTCAAGTCGTTAGTACTTGGTTACGTAAGACACTACTTCTCGTTCGTGCTTTTTGTGTTACTTTGCGGATTTTGGACCAAGTTTTTCTTTTTGTTTTCTTTATTGATAACGTTAATTCGCAGTTTAGTGTGGTGTTTTAAAACGCAGATTTTTGACATTATGGGAGATTATGTAATTTAGTGTGCATAGAAATCATAGAACCATGTGCATAGAAACCATAAAAAATGATCCTCATTTACAAAATGTGTTGAACTGAGTGCGTATGTCCTTAGTTCGACGTGCCGAAATATGTATACGTGGAGATGGAGGTCATTTCGAACAATTTTTGTGAAACATTCAAAAGAATTGTTCAGTTATTGGGTGTTACCTATTGGGCATTACAGGTATGATTATTATTATTATTACTATTATTACTCGCTGTCTTGTTTTGATCTGTTTATTATTGTTTACATTGATTTTCATAGGGACCAGACTCGCTTTTCAGTTTTCGATAGGTACCTGATTGGAAAAAACTATGCGCACAATTCGTTAAAAAAATCAGGTTTTTTCCCTAACTTAAAATACACTACTATTTCCGGTTACCGTATCTCGGACATCCAACTGTTCGTTTTCCAATTTCATAAAATAATAATTAATTTTTTAAGCTTTTAACACAATGTTACAAATGTTAATAAACCACTTTTAAATTTTATAAATTCTTATAAACGACAATAACAGCTACAATAACTTTGTTCCAAATTAAAAAACGCATGTAAACAAATCATATTTAAACCCCTGCGGCCATGCTATGCTTGCGTTGTGCCGAAAGAGAAGGAATTATTTACATCATAATTAGTGGTATAAAAAGTTCGGTACAAGTAATCTCATCAAAGTGCCGCACTTCTTCCGGAGAGAACACAAGTCGGGTATTATAGTTTTTTATTATTTCTAATATTCGGAACTATAACATCCATTAATCCTGAAAAACAGTGATTCTCAAATGTTTCCTACCTTAACATTCAAATGTTCTACCTAGGTCAGTTTTTTTTTTCAAAGTGCCCCCTAGAGAAAAAAGTCATACAGGTTTTTTGTTTGTCTAGTCGGTCCCTGTTACCCTGAATTTTATATCATATTTGGATTCCTCATAAAATTTTAGGTTGGGTTTATGTATCATAATGTTATACTCTTAAGTCCATAGTTAATACTTTTGGAGATTTTTTACGGTTCCTACCCTTCCGAGAAGAAAAAAATCGATATCTTCTCTCATGTAGTCGATTTAAAGACTTCTTCGACACCTATTTAATTATATGACAATTATTAGCATTTTTTGGTGAATAATCGTCCTTATAATTATTCACTGTAGTGAATTATCGATTCATAATTCACTGCAGATACTATTCTTATATATTATTCTTTCTTACTATTCTTTTCAAACCCATACAAGTACCCTATAATCTAACTAAAAGTTGTCTAATATTTTCGCAATATTATACACATTTTCACAGTCGAACATTGTTATAGTTCAACAGTCCAAAAGTAAATTTTTTCAAATGGAACCCCCTGTATATTACCACAGAATTTAATAGAGTATTGAACTCTGCATCGATTGATACTAGGCACTCCCTATACCTATCTCTCTCGGTTTATTATGGACGAATTTTTGTAAAATATAGATTACAATCAGCACTGTATATACAATGTATAGAAGCTTCTGTAGATAATTCAACCATATGAAAAACTTGCAAAAAAGTTTAAAGGAGACCGGCTGTAATTAGTTTTCAATTTATGTACAAAGAAAGGTCATAAAAAAGGTATTCGGAGTTCACTTCCGTCGTCGACGGAGGCAGACGCGTTTTTAAGTGGATCTCATGAAATCCCGAAAAACTAGAGTAAATACGGTGTGAAAACGCGAAAAAATGTGTTGAATTAAAGAGTGGAAAATCCTACATTAGTTAATATATATTAACATAAATTTGGCTAATTCATATAGCTGATATTTGATATTTAACTATGACATTACTAAAGGCATATATGGGCCGCTCGACAAAGGGTACAGAATCTGGCAACATAACTCGGATAAAAAGACACGTTGAATGGGACCAGGTCATAAACTAGTAAATTATCCACAAGTGCAGGTATCTAAGACGACCGAGCACCCTCCCCAAAGTAGCTAGTACGAAGTGAAATGCAATGGACTGGCTTCTAACGAGTTGAAGTAGTAACATAAGCAAAGGATGAAAGATAAGTGTTATTTCTATTTATTTCTAAGATATATTTATTGATCCTTCACAGATGGGAAGAATGTTGTGATTCGGAAATCCATTGTTTCACATATACGCGAATGAATGAATTCCTCATATGGAACGGGTACTTTTGTTTAAGAAATAATTTATTTACTATAAACTTTTTGTTTCTCGCTGCAGTTATTGGTTTTATATGGCGAATTTGTTTATTTGATTACCGGTTAAGGCAGGAGATTTTTGATTCGTAAAATACATATCTGGATTCGTCCCTTCTTGAAGTGGGTGATATAAAATAAACAACGCCAGGTGTGTGAATGAAACAGATAAGTTTTTGTTTATATAGCATTAGCATTGGCTTATTTATGTCTTCATTAAATTTTGAACAAGAATTGGAGATTAAGATATTAAACATAATATATAGGTAATAAACATAATACGCAGGTGATGAAATGGAAAAACTGCCCAAAATTGAAACCGATTGTTTCAAGGAAACGACATACTATTACCGTAGATGGATATTTACTTGTGGAGCGGTTAATAAATAAAAAAAGGAAGGGAAAAAAAGGGGGGGAAATCCAAAAATAAAAGCTGCTAGATTCAGAGACACAAGAAGCAGAAAACTTAGAAGAAAAATAAGGAGATGACGATAGATGGAAACTTAAAAGAAGCACAGAAACTGAAAAGAAGCATGTCGCAAACAACTGCACCACACCCTAGCCGATGATGACAAATGGAAACTTAATAGAAGCATGGACATTTAAAAGAAGCATCTCTCAAACACCTACACTTCCCATCCTATATTCCCACCCCATGCGTCATGCGGCTCTCGCTGCTGACAACAAGCATGTCCAATGTCCAACCCGGCGTATGCAGCTGGTCCGGCGGTATATAAAACATCCGAGATTTGGTTCCGGCACGCGGTTTGGCCATCCGTTGGGCGTGTTTGACGGAGGACCAAGCTGCGTGTTGGAACGAACCTCCATAGATGCCCAGAATTGGCAGCAATGCCCACCATACGCTGGCAAATCAGTCAATCAATCAATCAAAAAAAGGCCATAAAAAACGTATTCGGGTTCTTTTATTATCATCACAAGAAATTTTCATAATTATTTCCTAACGAATTAAGAACGTGGACCAATCCCACTGAATACAATTAGTTGAAATTTGTCCCACCAAATAGATGATTCGTTGAAATAAGCGAGTATAAGTATCATATCTACGAGGAGAATTTAAATAGCAATAAATACGTGAAAATTCTGCGAATAGTAGTTGTTACTTTTATTGATAATTTGCCCCTAAATATTTATAATCCTATGTATTATCAAATGGATGGTTGCGGCCCACATAATACATGGAAAGTGTATGACGAATTAGTAGCATTGTTCGAAGATGGGTGGTTTGGCTACCGAGGATCTTAGAGATGACGAGCAAGGTCCCCTGATTTGACCCCCTTAGACTTTTACCTTTGGGGAAATATAAAAAATATCGTTTACGCCACCCCGGCTACTACCAAAGAAGTTCTGAAGAACAGAGTACGAACTGCACTGTAAGTGCCGCAAATTCCAGGATAATGGCTTGCCTGGAGCATAGTGGAGCGCATTTTGAACAGTTGCTACATTAAATATTTATTCAACGTGTTCATTAATTTTGTAAATTTTGTTCCAAAGTATTTGCTATAAATTTAATATAAAATAATCTCTCAATTATTTTCCATATTCTCCTAGCATTTCTTTTTATATTCTTCTTTCAATAGTAGGAAAATGTTCCAAGTATTATTTGGTGTTTTTTTTTGTATTCTTTACGTCCTTCCAGTGTCTTTGTCTCTAGTTTTCCATACAGTATTTTATGGGCCGTGTTGGTTTTTGTTGTTCTTTTTGTCATAATATTTTAACCTTCTCTATTATTTTTCTATCCACCAGGATAAGGTCTATTTAGGAGGTGGTGTTGCTTCTTATATTCAGACAGGATTGGCTCTTGTTCCATGTGTTTCTTATTATCCATCGAAGGGCTTTGTGCCAAGTTTGTACAGGGCTTCCATTTTCATTTGACTATGTGAGGTAGGGTTTTCCAATGATGGTCCTCTCTGTATGCGTTGGAGGCTTTTGTGGGATGTTTCCTTTGAGCCTCCATCTATCATTATCTCGTTTCCATGTTCTTGCTCCGAGTTCCCTCTTCTTTTATTTCCGCATTTTGCAGCGTCCATATCCATGATACTTCTTTATTGCATTCCTTCTCTTGGGTTCTTCGCTCTGTGGTTGGGAGATGTTTCAGGTGTCATTATTTGCTGTTACGTACTTCCTGTTTCTCTATCTCTAGTCCTCCATACGGTATTTTATGGACTGTGTTAATCCTTGTTGCTTAGTCTTTTTAACCATGTCCCTTGTTTTTCCACCTGTCAGGTTATTTTTCATTTCAGAGTTGCGATTTCCGTTGCTCCACATATCAAGGCAGGTTTGGCTCTTACTCTATGGGCCAGATGGTCAGATCCAAATAGATGTGCTAAGTTCTTAGTGAGCTTCCATTTTCGTTTGAATACGAAAGAATTATTTTCTGCGCCATTTTTTTAAAATGGCGGCGCAAGAGGCAACGCCTCATATGTGCCAAATATACTCTTTTCTTGACTTTTTCTTTGGACTATATTACAAGTACCTTAATTTATCAAACATAAAGATGTACGAAGTTAAAAATGCTTTTCACTCTTGATAAGTTAAAAGTTAGTAAAATCCACTACAGGTTTATTATAAATTCATTAAATAGACATCGTGTACATTACGACCGTTTACATTGCGGAGGACTCACTCTTATCTTATTTTTCAGAACAAAACACAACATTATGAAATGAATAAACCAGACATTCAGCCACGTAAGTTAATTGAAATCCTCCATAAAAATATACCCAGAAGGTATTTAATTTAAGGAGAATGAAGAAGGCGCCTGTTAAAATTTTTAATTCTGTTTTAACCTCTTTGGCATTCAGTACATTCTCGACACATAAACTCTTTCATAATGCCAAGGAACAGCAGCTTATTCAGTAAAATGGTTGTCGATTTTATTATTTGAATAGAATTTATCCATCTCCATATCCAGGTTGAAATTATAATTAAAAACTGGAGTGCACTTTAAAACGAACTGTTTAGTTCTCAACCAAACTCATCATTTGGCAGACTATTAATTATATGAAGTGTGGTACTATTGTTCTCTCACACACACACTGGCTTAAAATAATATAAAGATATTACACAATATTATTTTTTACAATAACCTGCTGTCCTTTGGGTAATAAAAGTGTTGGCGCATAAAGGATTAATCAATATCAAAATATTTAGTTACTGTGCAAATCAAGCATTGACTTTTACCTTACTGTACATACGTAGAATATTAAAACAAAGTCATATCAAATCAACCTAGTCTGTCACATAAAAAATGAAACTAAGCATTTTGAGTATATTAAAAAAAATTAGTCTAATAGAGACAACTAAAAATGATTTGTTTATTTAACAATACACCACCCAACAGTGCATTCCAATAAGTGGGAAAGAAATAAGTATTTACAAATAGTTGCTAAAACTAAAAGGGAACATTCTGTAACCTGTAAGTTAATTCACCTAATAAGTGCAATGTGTATAACATGGGTTCACTAATCAAATGACTATAAGGGGGATTTCATTAAACTATTAGACAAATAATTTTCAAACTGTTGACATATATTTATTATACATTAAAGCAACTACATTCAAATTCTTCTGCAGTTGTAATGAGAATTGTGGCTTTGGTGCAACTTGAAGTGAGACGCCTCCTAAAATTTCTCGTATGCATTATAACGACATCTGGCACTAGATTATATTTTGAGATGATTCCGTTAAAGGGGGTTAAATAGGGGTAAATAGGGGAAAATAAGTAAAGCAAGCTGGTAAGAGTACAGAAATATGGGATTTGGTGTATTTACTAGAAGCGAAGGCCGCAGATTTTTTTAAATAATATTTTCCATCCCCTCCTCCACCACCACCACCCTTATTAAAAGATATGATAAAATTAAATTGAGATTTTCACTTGAAATTTTGTACACGTTTGTATTATAACGACATCTGAAACTAGATTATATTTTGACATGATTCCCTTGAAGGAGTGGGGGTAAGTAGAAGTAAATAGGGAAAAATAAGTAGAGCAAGGTAAAAACTTAATTTCTTTACTTCCATATCCACGTAGTGGATTTGATAGTAATCGTGAAAAAAAAATTAAATTTTTTATTTTTTTTTAAATTGGCTTAAAATGCCATGAAACGTCGAGATTTTAAAATTGAGAGAAAATTAATTTTCTGTCTGTCTGTTGGTGTGTAACTTTTTTTGTCCGTACGTTTTTTCCCGAACGATTTAAGGTTGACTTGAAATATTGTACACGTATATATTATATCGAGATCTGGCACTGGATTGTCTTTCGAACATATCCAGTGAAGGGTTGGGGGGTAAATAGGGGGAAATAAATAAAGCAAGCTGGTAAGAGTACTGAAATTTGGGACTTGTATATAGGGTACTAGAAGCGAAGGCCTCAGAATTTTTTATAATATTTTCCATCCATCAATATTTTTAACGTATATGGTAGAAACCAACGCCTCAAATTTTTCTATGATATCTGCTCAAATATTCTTAAAATTCTACGACCAATAATTTCCACATACTAGAGTGCAAATATAGTCAAGATGTTTCCTTTAAAGTGACTTGGACGAGAAACCTGGATGTGGAAGTAGTGATTCCTTAGACAGCGATTTTTCTTTTATTTGTCCGTAGTGCTTTTTCTTTCGTTATTTCTATCAACAGGCAGGCTTCATTTGCTAATTTGTCAGCTCTTCTGTTTCCTTCCGTTATCTCTCTCTCTTTCCATATTTGAATACTCATACAGTCTTAACAACATCCCTTTAAAATATTGTGACAGTAGGATTTACTGTTCGACTCCAGATTCGATTTCGCAGGAAACATTAATTCAATTTTATTAGGCGATATCAATATAAACATGTTAGGTAACTCTAAAGAAAAAAATGAATTTAACTATTTACTCGAAGCATATGACTGTAAACAAGTAATAAAAGTACCAACTAGGGAAAATCAATACACAAACTCAAATAGCCTAATAGATATAATTGCTATAAACAACTCATTAAATATGATCGAGACAGGTGTTTTATCTCTCGCAGAGGATATTACTGATCACAAACTGGTTTTTGCCAAAATAAATGTGCCCAAGTTTGTAAAGCAGGAAAAGTATGTAGAGCATAGAAATTATAAAAATATAGACTTTGAGCAGTTTAATTTTGATTGCAATAATATTAACTGGCTTGGTATATACCAAACTAATGACATCAATGAAAAAATTTATATTTTAAACAAAATATTTGTGGATTTGCTAGATGTTCATGCTCCTGTGGTAAAGAGAAAAATTATAGAAAGGCCATTCACTCCTTGGATAACGGATAACATAAGAATACTTATGAAATTAAGAGACAAAGCACGGAAAAAATATGAACAAAATAAGACTGAGGCAAACCATAATTATTATAAAGATTTACGTAATTATACAAAATCTGCCATACGTCGAGAGAAAGTAGCATTCTTTAATTCTATAAAAGATGATTCCCAAAAATTTTGGTCTACAGCAAAAAAATTAAATTTAACTAAATCACCGAATTATGATCTGCCAGCAAATTTACAAAATCCAGACTTATTAAATAATTTTTTCATTTCAATGGCAGATGCACAATCCACTGTATGTGAAGATACTTTGAACTTTTATAAAAATAACAGGCATTTAAATATTATAGAAACTCTATCGTTTAATCAAATACACGAAAATGATGTCCTCAAAATAATCAACTCAATAAAAACACATGCCAAGGGGATGGATGATCTTTCAATAATTGATATAAAATTATTTATTCCATATTGTTTACCTGCTCTAACACATATTATTAATTGTATATTGTCACAAAATAAATTTCCTACGTTGTGGAAACACGCTATAGTAAAACCAATAGCAAAAGTTAATAACCCTGCTGAAGTTACGGACCTAAGACCAATCAGTCTTCTCTGTGCACTTTCAAAAGTGATAGAGAGGCACCTGCACAACCAAATAAATACATACTTAAATAAAAATAATCTGTTTTCAAAATTTCAATCGGGTTTCAGAAAAAATCATAGCACGTCCACCGCTTTAACATTTTTATTAGATAACTTTATTACAGGATTGGATGATGGAAAATGCACATGTCTAATACTGCTAGACTTTTCAAAAGCTTTTGATACGCTAGACCATAAAATGTTACTAGCAAAATTGCATTATTTTGGCTTTTCAAGTAATGCAATAGAGCTTATGTCCAGTTACCTCAGCGAAAGGAAACAATGTGTTAATATTAATAAAAATTATTCACAGTCTAAAACCCTAAACAGTGGTGTCCCTCAGGGGTCAATTTTAGGACCATTACTATTTTCTATATATGTCACCGATATGTCCAATAGTTTAAAATATTGCTCGTTACATCAATACGCAGATGATTCACAAATTTATTATTCTTTTAATGTAGCAGAATTTCAAACAGCCGAAATCCTAATAAATCTGGATTTAAAGAACATTTATACATATGCATGCAATCATAATCTTAAATTAAATGGCGCAAAATCTCAATCAATTTTAATAGGTACTCCTTCAACGAGAAAATATTTCACTGCAATTGACTTTAATTTTGTGATAAATAATCAAAGCATTCCTATTGTTGATAATGCAAAAAATTTGGGAATATATATAGATTCGGCTTTAAAATTCGAAAAACATATTGTTAATAAAGTGAAGCTCTCAAATTTTCGACTAAAGAAATTGTATAATTTAAAAAACATTTTAACTTTAGATACTAAACTTAAATTTTGCAATACGTTAATTTTAACTCTATTTGACTATGGCGATGTCGTATATGGAAACACTATGTCTTCTCTAATGAGAAATACTGTTCAAAAAGTACAGAACTCTTGTATGCGCTTTATTTATAGTATTCCATACAGAAACCATATATCACCTTATTTACGTGAATTTAAAATATTAAATATGGAATATCGTAGATTGTTACATATGTATACTTTCATCTGGAGAATATTAAGTACAGGTGAACCAAACTATTTACGTACAAAATTGGTTACCCAAGTTCATCACCACAATACTAGATATATAGAGAATTTTTTGGTAAAACAACATAAAACCGCAATTTTTCAAAAATCATTTAGTTTTATTGCACCTCATTTATGGAATGCACTTGATAATGACGTCAAACATTTTTCTTATAATAAGTTCACAAATGCTATAAAAAATATGCTGTTACTTAAACAAAATGAACAACCTCGCTATTGACTGCCTCACCTGTATGCTTCGATGGGTATATACTGCGGGAGACACCACAAGAACTTCAACAGAGGTACACTTACGTATATATTTTTCTTTATTTTCTTACAAATTTGTATAGGAACTTCAAATATTTTGTAATTTTTTAGGTAATATAGTATTTATTTTGTGTGTGGGCGTGGGTGTGGGTGTGTGTGTATACGTGTGCAGGGCAAATGGAAGAACGGCTGTATGTGCCGAATTTGTACCTTTTTACTATGTATTTTGTGCTGGTAAATAAATGTATTATTATTATTATTATTATTATTATTATTAATTACTAAATCTGCATTAAAAACATTCGGTACCTATTCTTATAAAAAATTCGATACCTATTCTTATAAAAAATTCAAATAATTTTATTAATGCAGCCTGAGCATTGAAAACGTTACATGTTTATTTTGTGCTTTTTAAAGTATGGTTCAGCAATATGGAATTCTATTTATGAGGAACATTCAAAACTATTAAAATCAGTTCAACGGAGATTTATCAAATATTTATCTTTGAAATAGACCAGTATCCCGAACTAAATCTAAAGTATTTAATGTTAACAAAGTTTAACTTGGATTCGTTAGAAAGCAGAATAATAACCTCAAATTTAATGTACAAAAACCGTTTTCTGTTGAAATTTGACCAAAGAATATAAAATACTATTGTACGCAGTAAATTAATATTTTCTAATTTCTTAAACGATTCTGATGTAGGTATAAACAATACATCATACTATTAGTATTATTTTGCAAGTATGATAATTATTCAAAAATATCCGGTTTGCACGTGATTTTCATGGAAAGCAGGAATTCGCCCCTTTTGTGTAACAGGTAAAGTAAATGAAAATACTATGCAAAATATGATAATTTTTAAGCTTTTCATGACTAAAACACTGAGAGGTCATCGCGTCTCGTGACAATGTAATTCCTTTCGTGAGGCGAGAAATCATATACAAAGAGACTTCATTTGTACGAAGTGGCAAACTAAACTGGGCTTTATTCCAGTTACCATATTTATTTAACCGCTTAAAAAGGGAAATCTGAGGATTTTCATGTTTTCCATAAAGACCACGGTGGACTTATCATTTACTTTTAAATCGTAACACATCAGAAAATTACATTATCTGTCTCTATTTTATCTCTTTTGATCTTTTGTGTAATAGTTTCGCAGTTAATCTTAAACAAATTTTAAATTTTCTGCTTTTTTTAAAATCAAATGTTTACCGATATCTGTTCGCACAGGTAGTTAGTATAATATGTACTCCACATACCCCAATTACGCTGGCAGACGAAACATGCGGTCGGTGTTCGCTAACCGGAAATTGCAAAAAAAAATTATTTATCAGACCAAATTTAGCGCGAAATGTTTGTATTGGTGTGTACAGTATTGTACTGTAATGGCAGACGTTTCTGTCGGTCGGTTTTTGAGTCATTTTGCCATCAAAGTGGCGAAAAATTGACTAAAACTTGAAATTTTGACATACAATAGTTAAAATTGAAGAAATTTACCACCCCACCACTTTAAAAGGTTACAAATTTTTGACACAGTTTTTCGTGTTTCTATATTTTTCTTACAAATGCTAAGGAACGTCCTTTGGATATGGTAGTACAGTAGGAAATACACAAAATTTGAGCTTTGGTTCATCTTGACCCGTTCATGATTAGCAACGTTATTAACAAAAATCGGATCTTTTTCAACAGTGCTTTGCTTCAAATATCATTTGGATGGAACAATGATGCAAATTTATCAAAATGTTTGATTCTTCAAATCTGCCTCAAGAGGACACTCACTGCACGGCCAGTCCAACACTACTAACATTCACTTAAACATCGCGCATGTTTTCAATAATAATAATGATAAGATCAACAATTATTATTTTTGCTATTACGATAAAAACAACAATGGTTAGGGTAAGAAAAGTGATAATGATTTCTTGTGAATTTGTGACCGCCTAACTTCGCCATCTATATTTCGTGGTTTGTATTATAAAATCAATAACTAATTGTACCTTTAGATGGAAAATAATATAGACGTATTATTATTATTACTACTATTATTTTTAATTCTAATAGGAGACTACTTAGATGTGAAAATGCCAAGGATATTTTGTTTTTTCTTGTAACTAAATAAGAAAATACAGTTTTGGTTTCATTTCCATCTTGTAACCTGCCTAAAGCTGTTAATACCATAATTATGAACACGATGATAAGGCACCTTAAAATAGGTTCGCCCTATTTAAATTTCTGTAATAAAGTTATTTATATTCTGGCATTAGAGCAGACAGTTTTCATCAGCTTCATTAAAAGTAAATAATTTGTCATCAAGAAAAGTTTTCAGATAAACTTCGTTCTTGGAATAATAATAAATTTTATATAAAAATAGGCCGATGGTTGTTATTTACGCCATGTTCCCGATGGAAATGCTTAATTTCACGCTAAATTGCGATGAAAGACGTACTCGTGCGATACATTGCCTAATCAATAATCCACGTGGGTGTAGGTAAACGTTTATCTAATCATTTCTTTTTATAAATTAATCCAGATATATAAAAATAATCTTATAAAAAGAGAATATGCTGGTAAAGTAAACTTCATATTTCTAAGTCAGATCAAAAATTTCAAAGCTTTGCTGCCTATTACCACTAGGATAGAGCGGGGCATGGATTAAAATAAGGAATTAAGGGAAACTGGCCAGTATCAGTAATAATTTCTAATAATTACGCCACTCACTCCTAAAATATTTTACGATCTAACGGTCACTACTGTTTACTTAATTTTTTACATACATACGTAATGCTGTAAATGGGCAAACAGAACGGCACAAGTATTAAGCAGAGACGGACCACAGTCCTCCGCGATATTTTGAACGAGTTGTGTTATTTTTAGAATATATATATAATATATAATAGGTTATGTGTTTCATACAATAATACAGTGTGTTGTTCAGTGTTTACATTTTAGTTTGATTGTGACTGCTTAGAATGTATAATACTTTAATAGATAAGTGAAATTGTTCTTTGTTTAAGCGTATTTTATGTAGTTGTGTAAAAATATTCCGGCGGATGGTGAAATATTCGAGTGTTTTCCGTTTTTTAGTGGCTGTGGTAAAATAATATTGTGATAATGTTCAGGCCTTGGGAAGATCCTCAACCTAGCACCAGCAGAGAATTTAACGAAGATATGGGAAATGGTAATGGCTCGCAAATTACAGAGAAAAGTTCTAGACAATATTTATGCGAACATACTAAAAAAGTAGTTTTAAACGTTTATAAAAACATAAAAGAAAGTGAAGGTGAAAAAGGAGCCGTGGAAAAAACGGCCTACTTAACAGAAATTTCAGAACGGTCTATCTATAGAATAATTAAGGATGCGGTACCTAATCGAAAAGTTAGATCGGATAAAGGAGCAGCACGAGAATTAGATTCGTCTATGGTGAAATTGTTAAGAGATTTAATTTATAGCAAGTATATGGAAAATGAGTTACCAATGGAATCAATACATATGGAACTGAAAACAAATGGTGCAGTGTCAGTTAGTCAAGCAACACTTCGGCGCTGGATAATAAAGATAGGATCTAGGTTCAAGATTATTAATAAAAGGGCAGATATTATGGAAAGCTTCAGAATTGTGCAGTGGCGTAATGAATATTTGGAAAATATTTAAAAAAATCGAAAAAAGCATCGGCCCTAATCAAGACCGTTTAATAATATCTGTAGATTCAGATACCGACGATGATACCGATTTAGAAAGTGGTTGTGAAGTGTTGAGTGAGTGTAGTGATTAGAGTTTTAAATAAAATGTTATATGTGATTTGATTTAGTGTACATTGTGAATTTATCGTTTCATTAGTGTTTTACATACGCGCAAATGCAATATAACGTGATTTTTATTTATTATATTATATGTATACATATTTTATTTGATAATTATTTATTTGTTTCTTTTTCAGAACTGAATTTATTTATTTTATAGTTATTTATTTGCTGTCCAGAATTGAATTTATTTATTTCAATTATTTGTTTGTTTTCTAGAATTATATTTATTTATTTATTTAATCTGGGTTAATTAGATTACGGGTTATTGACATAAATTTAATATTTTCTTTATTTAATGAATTTAAAAATTTACTTTATTTCTTTGACCTATTTTAATAATATCGATAACACTCTGAACCCACATTTTTTGGCAAGGAATTGCTCGTACCTCCTCGTAGTCCTTGCTGGGCAACAATAATAATTCGATAGGTACATTAAATTATTATTGGTGAAACTGAGCAACAAAAGAATATTTGGTATAATTTTAATATAGACTAATAAAATTCATCAATGCTCCACCAATACATAAAATATTATTCCTATCTTAACAAAAGCAAAACAGAATAATTTTTTTAATTTATAATTATCACTGTAACAAATAACAATTTGTTTATCAACCATACATTTAATTAATTAGATTGTAATACACGGCACAATAATTTTAAGTACGGTCCTGAGCCGCAAAAAATTACGTCGGCTTTGACACTTTTATGGCCGGGTTTTATGGCTTTTTTTGGGTGTCTCGCGCCGTGTTCACTAATTTGTCGGGAATTTTTTATTTGAATTAAAAATATGAAGTTCACTTTATAGTATAATAATATATGATCTGAATTGGGACAGATCAAAAACGAAAACTCGGAGTAAAGCCGGCATCTCCTTGATTGGACATAGGCGGCGCCTGTAGAAGTGTAAAAATGCTTTAAATACTAAATAATTATTTTTTAATTGTTAAAGAAAGGGATTTCTATAATACCTTTATTCAATAGAAGTGGTTAATGAAAAAATATGTTTATCACATTTGATAAGTCACATAAATGAAACTCTAAATAAACAAAATTTCATTCGTCTCTATCCGAGTTTTCAGTCCATGAATCGGTATTTACATTAATAATAATTGAATTAATAAGTGGTAATATATAATATTTATTTTCCTTTTTTATCACGAGATACAGACTTAGTCCATGTATCGCTTTTGCCTATTTCGTCTACTATTATCTTTATATTCTTTAAGACAGACTCACTTTATTGTGGGGATTGATTATATTGACATTGTTTTTACATCAGCCTACACCATTTCAATGGGGTTGAAAACGCAATGGAGGCAGACGTGAAATAGTATGATCGTGTGCTTCAAAAATGTTTTCAACGGCATATTCCTTTTCAAAATGTTGCTTTCCAATCAGTTCTAATAAAGTCTTTTTTGTGTTCTTTTCTGGTATTTCCAAGCCTTTACCTTTCATAAATTCAATGACAACGCCTTTTCTTGTTCGGAATTTTTGTGTGTTGCCGCGAATATATAAAATATTGAGGAGTATCTTTTTTTTACAATTTACATACATACATAAGATAATTCTTTATGTTACGTTGTATATTCAGTAAATAATTCTCATATGCTTAGTTCACATCCTGTTTAATTTTCTCTCTTATATTGCTAAACATATCAAATATAATACCTTAATAAGCCATAGTTGCTTTAATAACAGATTCTAAATCTCTAAAGTGTGATTACGGCACTATATAACACACAGTTTAACGGTTATGTCTCCCTGAATTCAAATACATTATTGGCTGTGTAATATTTCAATACATATTAAATCGATACGAAATAGAATGCTTGTTTGTATTTCCTTCTATATACCATCACCGATATAACCCACATTAAAATTTCAACAAAACCATCTTGTATTCAAAACTTCGAGGGTTGAAGTTATCGAATAGATTGCCATAACACAACCGCTCTAGCATAACGTAACTTCAGAGTTAAGATAACATTGATATTCGCCATAGATCCGAAACAACGGTAGTGTGGCATGTAAACAGGCCGATACGTCTGTTTCGTTAATTTATTCTAGTTGTTTTGTCAACAGGGTCTCCCTTTTAATGCAAATTTTGTATGAATTTTAAGATGGCTCTGTGCGGTGGAGCCGGGGATATATCGACAAACTTTCCTTATCTTAATTAGACTTATAGCTGAAATTCTCGTTAGAAAAGTTGGCGAAACTTAACCCTTAGTCATTAAGTTATTCAGACTGTGCGTGCCAAAAAACTTGCGAATAAAGAAATTAGGATTCTTATCAAACATTGTTGAAGCCAATCGGCTAATGCCACAAGTAATAAAATAGTCAAGCAGGCTAACCATTATAGTCTTCGCCGATTTACTGCACTTTTATACCGGGTGATTTACCACAACATGCGGAAAATTTATAAGTTGTTCCGAACGAACGGAGATAAAAGAAATCGGTAAAGGTATTTACACAGAACTTCCCTCGTTATTTGTGCATGGCGGTCACTCTAAAAAATTATTAAATACGAAATGACATTGAGAATAATAATCGAAATATAGTTATTGTAATTATTACAAAGAAATCCTGATAACTTTTGGTCAAAAAAATAGTGCTCATCCAACAGCAAAAGTTCAATACTAAATAACAAGTCTACCATGAATTATTTCTTGGGATGACCACCCTGTATATTTTCCAATAAAAGTATAATAGCATATGTCAAATATTATTGCCATTATACACATTTTCAGTTCCACATTCACGCAGTGAAGTGGAAGTATAGTTGTGGTTAAAAATTTCATTTTTTTCTTTTTTCTTCTGCAATAGGTTCAGAATGTCATGAAACATGGAAATTTTTAATTTGAGCAACGGAAAAAAAATTCCATCTGTTTTAGTGGTAAAAAATTTTTCAAAAATGTGTGAAAGAAATTTTCAATTTTTTTTCTGAAATAGGTTTAGAATGTCATGAAACGTAAAAATTTTAAATTTCAGCAAAAACAGATTTTTCCCTCTATTTTAATGGTAATTTTTTTTTCCAAAATGGTAAAAAAATGATGCAAATTTTTTTTCCGAAATAGGTTTGGAATGTCATGAAACGTGGAAATTTTAAATTTAAGCGAAAAAAAATTTTTCATCTATTCTATAGCAAGTAGTGAAATAGGTTTTATCAATGTTTAAAAAAAATAGTTTGAATAGGTTTAGAATGCTATGGAAACGTTGAAATTTCAAATTTGAACAAAGAAAAAAAAAATTTTTTTTCGAAATTTTTCCAAAATGTTGGTTAAAAAAATTTTTAAAATTTTTTCATCTAAAATAGGTTTATAATGTCATGAAACGTGTATATTTTAAATTTGAGCAAAAAAAAATTGCATCTATTCTAGTGGTAATTTTTTTTCCAAAATGATAAAAAAATGTTACAATTTTTTTCTTCTGAAATAGGTTTGGAATGTCATGAAGCGTGAAAATTTTAAATTTGAGCAAAAAAAATTTTTTCTTCTATTCTATAGTAAGTACTTAGTGATTAAAAGTGAATTATTTATTATTTGTTTGCTTATAGTAATGAAACATATTCTTTATAGGATTTTGCAAACAGTGGAAAGAAAAGCTATCTATGAGAACTAAAGGAAAAAACTATATATAAAAATATTAATGAAATCTTTGCATTCTTTCGATAACCTGACTTCTGGTTATGCTAACAAGTAAAAATTTTTTAATTTGCCATTCTCATTTTAACACTAGCATCCAGCCTAGTCCCCTACGGCTAAGCAGGTTAAACTAGTATCTACATGATCCCCTACGATATGTAAATTCAGTTAAAAATGAGAGCAAAGGCCTGAAATTAATTTATTTACGTACCTTGTCTTTAAAAATTTTTTCATTCTAATGAATTACATTTTCATAAAATCTCATTCACTTTTATTCATGGATATTGTCTTAGTTTTGCATGGAACATCGTTATGAGTGGCTTTAGGCTTTTTTGATGAGTCCCCAATAAGGACGAAAAACGTTTCAAAAGCTAAGCATTTCCAAGAAAGTGAATGAGATTTTATGAAAATGTAATTCATTAGAATGAAAAAATTTTTAAAGACAAGGTACGTAAATAAATTAATTTCAGGCCTTTGCTCTCATTTTTAACTGAATTTACATATCGTAGGGGATCATGTAGATACTAGTTTAACCTGCTTAGCCGTAGGGGACTAGGTTGGATGCTAGTGTTAAAATGAGAATGGCAAATTAAAATTTTTTTACTTGTTAGCATAACCAGAAGTCAGGTTATCGAAAGAATGCAAAGATTTCATTAATATTTTTATATATAGTTTTTTCCTTTAGTTCTCATAGATAGCTTTTCTTTCCACTGTTTGCAAAATCCTATAAAGAATATGTTTCATTACTTAGTGATGAATACATAAATTTTTTCAAGAAAATTTTTTAAATTTGTTTTAATACGTTTAGAATGGAAACGTGGAAATTCAAAATTTGAACAAAAAAAAGTCCACCTATTTTAGTGGTAAAAAAATTTTCAAAAATGTTGGTAAAAGAAATTTTCAAAAAATTTTTCTTTTGAAATACGTTTAGAATGCCATGAAAATTTTAAATTTGAAGAAAGAAAAAAAAATTCTTCATATATTTTAGTGGTAAAAATTAAAAAAAAAAATGTTCATGTAGGTAGTAAAAAACTTTAAAAAATGGTGAAAAAAAATTTTCATTTCCTTTTTCTGAAATCGGTTTAGCATGTCATGAAACGTGGAAATTTTAAATTTGAGCAAAAAAAATTTTTCATCTGGGTAAAAAGAAATTCAAAAATTATTTTTTTTTTCTGAAATAGGTTTAGTGTGTCATGAATGGAAATTTAAAATTTGAGCAAAAACATTTTTTTTTTCATTATTTATTCCCTTTAGATGGTCCACCCTGTATATTTTCCAGTGAAATTTTTACCATTTCTTCGCTGACAGTAGCGTCAACTACCTACCAAATTTGACTGCTCTCCGTCAAGTAGTTTTTTAGTTAATGCACCAACAGACAGACAGACAGACTGACGGAATTGAAAAACCTATATTTTCGTAATCTACGTGTTCTGAAACGTCAAAATCCGAAAAAATCTCGGAGGGTGATTTTTTCTCGAATACAATACTTCCCTTCGGTATGCGAGGGAAGTAAAAATTATTCTACTTTTCAGAACACCTTCCTGACAATTTTCGGTTGTTATTTTGTCAGACTTAATTTTTTACATATAATTTTTTTATGAAAGTGCACTTCATTACACCTCCAATTTTCCCTTTTTTGCATTTCTCTAACTGTTTCTTGAGTATAGAAAAAAATTGTGATGTGGTGGGACAAAAATGACACCGGATTGATCAGGTTAATCAGGAAAAAGATCGACATGGAAAAATGTCAGTGGCGTACCACTTTTTTTAGTAAAAAATATCAGAGGACATGCTCGCAGAGACGCCACTGGTGGAGCGATAAAATAATTTTTCTAATTAAAATATGTGGTTCTATATCCTATTAACACATAAAAATTAAAAATAATATCTAAAATACTTTCTCGAGATAGGTATTAAAAAATAACGATTAGAAAAGAAAAATTTCAACACCCTGTAGCAAAAAATTGAAGCAGTTGTGGACATTTGTTCATATGAATTTTTCTTCATAAAATGACCTAAGGAATCGCACCCTGAAATATTAGCACGTCATTAAGGAACACCCTGTATAGGTTATCAAACATAACATAGCTTTCCACTCGATTTTTTATATTAAATAAATTTGTATTGTATAATTTGGCAAAACCGTTTATAACAGCAGTAGTTTCTAACGAATTAAAAAAATTGCTTTCGAAAATATATACTTGAGAATGTCGTAAAATTCTACGTGTCTAACCATGTCTGTATCTTCGATAAAAATTAGGAACCTGAAGGTGACTGATTCTGAGACACCCTCTACAAGCTAGTGAACTGAGGAAACATACTGGAGATTATTGTCGTTATTGCCAACAGGATTAATTTTTAATTTAGCTATTGACCTTTATCGTAACAAACATTTTTCAAATTTATTCGAGTAAGCTTTCCTTATAGGAATAGGTATAATTGGGGAAAATGACTTGAGAATGAAACCGGGTATACTATTTTCATCATAGTTTTTGCTTTACGTATTTTTGTCTACATTTTCCCTAATTTATATCAAATTATTTGTATTTTTATCCCCCTGACCCTGAACATTACCCCTTAACAAATGAATACAATTTGAAGTTTTACTCGGCAGTCAACAAGTCTCATTAAATTTAGTCCCTCAGGTGTAGCTTGATTAATTAAGTTCGTAAATATACAATTCTGTTTGAAGTCTGATGCTGAAAGGGGTTGCAGTGTGTATAAGAAATTAAATACAGCCGCAAACTGAGTGGTATGTCTATATTAATTAATACACACGAAGATTGGGAGATAACAACTCGAGATTCAAGTCTTACGTCTGATATCTGCCTAAATTATTGGATTTTACGAATAATAATATAGTTGTTCTCGCGAGTAATTAGAAATTTGATTCCGACAAAGGCAGTGTGACTTAAATCGGTTTTAAGGTTTAAATATAAATATCACTTCTATGGTAAAATGTAAACCAGCACTTGTAAAATAAAATACAGTAATGGATAGTTTAGAGTGAGAAGTCCTTCTTGTTGCCTTCGCCGAGGTTAAAAACCAACGCTGCGATACCATATTGGGTTTAGTGAAAATGAACAATAATAATAATGTTTCTTCAGTAACTAAAAAGCTACAATTAAATTATAGAAATATATAGAAACGTCCATTATCTATTTACTATCTTATTTTAAGTATGTAGGGGAAAGGGTAGATCAGGTGGGATACTTCATCATATCAACATTGTTTAGTTAAAACGACAAATGTTTCAGAATCGATAATATTAAGGTAAAATTTACACAATCTAGCAATATATACAGGGTGGGGCAATACTGCGTCGGACCTCGATATCTCAAGTTCTACGATAGCTAAAATTTAAAAAAAAATTGCAAGTAAACTAGATAAAAGAGTCTATAACTGGGTGAGCAAAGACGAAGTTACAGGAACAAGTGCCTCTTTCTTAAATGGAACGCTATGGCTATTTTTTGAAGCCTCTTTCTAGGCTCTATTCATTCCTATATTAGCATTGAATATCTCCCAACCACTTGGATGTAGTGAATTTTTTTGTTGAAATAATGCAATCTGCAGATGCATATTAAAAAAATCACCACAGTCACAATTATGAGTTTTAAGAAAAACTTATGTGAATACCAGTTATGAGACATCTAATTAATGTTTTTGAATCATTTTCATTTCTTAAAACTGTACAGGGTGGCCAAAAATTATTTATTATTTTTAAGAACTTTTTAAATTGAATTTTCTTAATTTTTTCAAATGGAACACCCTGTATATTTTTCAAAGATGTGATGTAGAAATGAAAAAAGAACATTTTTTGTAAGTACTTCCCTATGGCCAATTGCAACCATTAAACCGTTTTATAAATAAGTCTCAATTTCAAGAATAAAATTAAAAACGAGGTTCCCTCAAATAATTCATTAGACAAATTTATAATAGGTGTTCGACGTGTTGCCCACTTTGAATTGACACGCGCAATTTTGAAATGAGGCCATTTAGTGGGACCATTTCTTCCAATGTATTGAAATGAGTAAAAATAGTATTTAACAGATCCATTACTGTAATGTTTTTTTGTAAGTTTTTTTGCCGTTTTCGTTATCCCACAGGCAATAAAACCTCAGTTCAGTATAAATTGTCGTGTACAAAGGAGCATTTATCACACTTATCGGTCGTTAGTTACAATTTGTATTGAATTTAACATATTTGGAATTTTACAACATGAATTTTAATAAAGCGAAACTTGTAGACATGACTTTTGTTTTGGGCGAGTCAGACAGAAATTGTTTACTTGCCAATAGAATTTATCACCAACGTTATCCTGAAAGAAGGATTCCTGATGTCAGCAGCTTCCAAAACTTTCTCGATAGATTCCTGGAAACTGGAAATGTCGAATATAAAAAAGTGAAAGAATAAAACGTGTTGTAAACGAAGAAAATTAGCTATCTGTGGTGCAACTGTTGAGAATCCCCATGTTAGTCAAAGAGAAGTGAGTTTATTAGTAGAAATAAGGTTCAAATCTTAAAAACAAATAAGTTGCATGCATATCATATTCAAATGCACCAGGAATTATCTGATACGATTTTCAAAAGCGCCTACAATTTTGTAATTGGACCAGAGGTAAAATGCAAGATGATGTCAACTTCTTTAATAATGCTTTATTCACTGGTGAGGCAAAATGGATTTGCTATAATAGGCATAATTTCCTTTATTATGCTTAGGAAAGTTTTCACTTTGTTATGCAAGTTGATACCCAACACACATGATCTATAAACGTTTGGGGAGAAATTATACGTGCGTCATCTCCTGAAACTGAAGAAGAGTGTGTATTTGATGAAACAGACGATTCATTGGAAGATGAAGAAGAGTTTCAAGACTTGTTACCCCTAAATACAATCACCTCAAAAAAAGGAAAATTTGCCACTGGAACTTATGAAGTCAGAAAACGAAACACTGGCATTTAGATATGTACCTGTGTGTTATAAATCATACAAATCAAAACTTTCTAAATATTTGTTAAATGGCCTATATTTTAACTTGTTACCATTGGGGTAGTGTATTATTTCTAGGCATCAAAATAATTCTTCAGGGTGTCCACGATAGTGAAAAGCGGTATAATATAATATATCAAAATCAACAATTATCCTCATAGTTAATGGATTGTAAAAAAGTTAACGCATGTGCCAAACAATAGAATAAATTGTTTGAAACTATTGAGACGCGTTGGACTAGTCTCGGGTATAGACGTGCTGTAAAAATCTCCCGAAAAAAAAAAGCGCTAAAAAACCACGTTAAACTCGATGAAATTTAAGCCATCGGTACATCAAGAAATTCTTTGCGAAGTGAAAAAGTGCAAGTGCCTATACCTACGCCAATTCGATCGAGCACCCTTTCTCAAGTGGTTTAGTGCGATAGCGTAAACATCTGGCAATTTAATACACCATTAGTGAGGGGAACGATTTCTAACGAGTGGAATTAGTAACATAAGCAAAGGATGAAAAGAAAAGTTTTTATATTTACTTGTTTTTAAGTTCTATTTATTGGTTTATTAATCTTTGTCACATGGTCCATATACTGCGTATTTACGAATACAGGGATGCCTCTCACATCAGAGGAGTCGGCGCCTGCTTGATATACAGAACGACCCGAATAAAATAGAAAAGAATACCCGGAATAGGAAAACGGAAATTACTGAATATTAGTACCCAATTACAAAAAAAAACTGATAATCTCAAAAACAAACCAATATACAGGATGTACAAAATATTCTCGCGGGCCTCCTTCTCATAACCCGCTGAAAAAGCTCTTTTAACCGCGGTACATGCCCCCCTGCACTTTCACCGTAAATGGATATTTACCTGTGGAACGGTTAATATAAATAAAAGCTCATTGCGACGAGCTAAAACGCAGATTTCTGGGAAACGTGAAACCGTATACCTATGGTCGCAAGCGGACAGAAGCCGGTGCACCTAGATTCAGAAACAGAAAATTTAGAAGAAGAATAAATAAGATGATGATAGATGGGAACCGAAAAGAAGCATGGAAACTTAAAAGAAGCATCTCATAAATACCTACTCTTCCCATCAATTATTAAATTTATCAATTACGTATTTAGAACGTACTATTGAGACATTGGTTCATCATATTGCAACACCTTGTATATTAAATATGTTTATAATTTTACACTCACTTATTTTTTTAAGCATGTCTACATTGTTGCATTGTTTCACGTATAACATTTAAAAATTGAATTAAGAACTCGTCTCTCTCATTGTTTATTGACCCAATTCCAACTTCCAAAACACTCTTTCAGGGTTTCGCATTAATTTACGGCGTTAGACGCTGACTTAAAAAAGTCAATAACTTAGTAATCTAGGTCCCATTTAGGCTATTATATTAGTCATTTTTGTTCTACAGCAAAACACCCCCTCATTAATTATTTACTTAAGCGTGAAAATGGGACTCTCATTTTATCCGCGCTGCTGTTGTGTTATTAATTCCGTATCCTCTTTTGCAAACAAGGGTGCCATTTAATAAATATATTTTGTGTTCCATTACGCACAGCATTAATATTTCTCTTCATATTCGCCCCATTAAAGTAGACAAGTAGACAGATATGACTATCGTTTCAAAGAAAGCATCAACATGTCGGCAATAAGTTAGCAATTACAGGGATGGTAACGATTAATTCTAATATGTGCATGTTGATCTCTGAGATATAATTTTTTAACTTAATTCCTTGTATGAATATTTAAAGGACTATCAAAACTGCAATGAAAATTGAATAAAAAAAAAACCTAAACAAAAATTTATTTAAATAAAGTTTTTGAATGACAATATAATTCGACTAGCATGGTTAATTCAAAACCTGTAATATATCTAAATAGGTACCTACGCACAGGGTGTTTCAGTTAATACTTACATACATACTTTCTTGTTCTGTTTGTTCTATGTGTGGCGTGTTTATTTTGTTTATTTTCGCAATAATTAAATATAAGAACGCAATTAACAGCTGGAAACATAAAACAAAACTACCTTGTACTGTGATAAACTGAATTTTATTTCATTTTAAAGTGTTATTGCATTCGAAAAAGCGCTAAAACTCATATATGTATATTATACTGTTTTATTCTTTTATAATATTATTTATTTATTTTTTTTTTATATAAAATTTGAATTTAGTTGAGCGCCAGGTTTGTTGCCAAACCGATTTTATTTCTTTTTATAAACAGTATAATTTATAGCATGAGATTATTAACTCTTTCAGGGCCAAGAGTGGTTTCAATTGCTCAAAATTTGCACGTTTCTTTCTCCTCAGCAAACTGTAGGTTCCAATGAAAAACACAACCACTGGTTTTATACAAAATTTTAATAAGCTAATCAATTTAAAGATAAAAAAGAAATGTGACAAAAGAGTATAAAATTTGGATAATGTTTAAACTTAAAACTAAAATAAAATTACAAATTGGCCTTTATTTAGGTGAAGAATAATCATATGTTTGATTTCAATTACCTAGGGTTTTATTTGTTTGGTTATTTAGATGTTACCTTGAGTCTATCGATCGGTGCTCCTTATTCTTCTGCGTGCGCACGTTCAGCTTTCAAACTATCGCTTCCTTTATGCCGCTGGCAAGTGGCAGCACTGTTTTGACGGAGCTCTTGGCGTTTCGATGAAATTCACTTTGTTTAAAATATCACTGGATTTATTATTAAATCTAGGTAAGTATTTACCTGATTTCTTGCACTTCAAAATATGCGTTGCACAAATCATTACCTTTAAATTAACTTCTTCTCATTCATAAACAAAACTTGTTGATTTATTTGGTTATAGAAAATTTTATTTTAAATTATGATTTCTTTCAGGAACGGAACTTTTGCTTGTTCAGCATGTATTTATTGTCATCGGCGTCGGCGTCGCGAACAAGTTATGACTTGTCTAGCGCGCTGTGCTCATGTTTTAGTCTTCTGCCGAAACAGAAGTCATTTGAGCACAAAAAAAGTCTATATAAGAAAACACTTTTTCTCAGCGAGCAAGTAGTGATCGATCCTTCAAGTAGTAATGTTCCAGCCTTCAGCAACTAATAGTCTTCTGCCGAAACAGAAGTCATTTAAGCACAGACGCCAACGCCAATGCTGATGAGGTTATCCCTTCCTCTTGTGTTGTAACCAGACAGTGTGTTTTAATTGAGTTTTATTGTGTTGAGTGTCAAGTGGCAATGCATACCCGGAGTGGCAAGGCAGTAGGCACTGGGGTCGAGAGCGACGTCTCCACGTCGGCCCCCCCTCACTGCACGACGCCCCTCACAGCATCTGACCACGAAGTGCTCCGCCAACACGACGCCCTGACAAGGGGTACGGGGGTCACGCCCGACGTCTCCACGACGGTGGCCCCACACTGCACAGCAAGCAACACAGCAACCCGGCTCGGCGAGGTAAGCATGTCCTCTGATTTCTCCACAGGCACAAGTGCTACGCATGGCGTCGCGACGACGGCGCCCCACTACTGTGCGTCGCCGGGCTCCGCGCCTAGGCATAGCGAGGCAGGACTCGCCACCAACATAGGACACGACACTGGGGTCACGCATGACGTCATCACGACGGTGCCCCCTCGCTGCATGGCACGCAGCGCAGCCACCTGGCACGAAGTCCAGGCAACAAATATGGAATGGAGTAGCAACGATTCTCAGGCGATGCCCCCCTACTGTATGGAGCGCAACGCAGCATCGTGGCATGGAAACTCGGCGATGGAACAGAGATTGGGCGGTGATGATGATATGGTGATGCCCCCTCGCTGTATGGTGGACCCAACAGCATCCCGGGCCAACGACGATTCCTCGACGCTGGGAGATCGCCGCTTCGCTGGATTCGCTTCCACACATGGGGAAGCCTCCCACTCTGGCTCAGGGCTGCCCAGCGGTCAGTACACCATTGCTGCCACACCCGACTGGCCCCAACTTTTCAGCGACGCCTCGCTGACACCGCGCCGCCAGCTGGCCACCCCTCACTGCATGGTACCACCAACAGCAACCAGCCCAAGTCCAAGCACGCCGCCCAACGCACAGTACTTCGTCACGCCTACCTCGTCGGCCGGCGCCTACCACGTCACCCCGCCGTGCCAGACGGCAAGACCTAGTGCTACGCCCCAAAGACAAATAGTGCTCCAAAACCAAACGACTGGAACGATCCCAGTCCCCTCTGCCGCCATAACGGACCAACCCCAACCGAGCTTGGGACTACCCACTTATGAACAATTAGCGCAACTCCTGGCTCTGACCACTTCAAACCTAGCCTCCATTACCCGGCAGCAAGAAAATTGCCGGCCACCCATTACTGCACGTAACGAATCACAGCCGTACGCCACGGAAAAGGCTAACTTACGTGGACATTATCCACTTGGATATCAATATTTTAAATTTTATCTTCAGCCTGGTTTACTTATTACTGTGAGTATGCTGGTTTCATTATTTAGATTTTTATAAAAGTGAGGTTATTTTTTTCTCTTAAATTTAGCGTGCTTACGCCTTCGATACTTTCAACATACTAAATTTGAATTTGTGGAATTCTATTGGCCCACACAAGCCTAGTTTGACATTTATGTTACAAAACAGACTACTTGACTTCTGTCATTTTATTATGAAAAAGTTTATTTTAATATAATTCTTTTTGTGGATTGAGAATGATAAAACTAATTTCATATTCATTTACTAGAGCTTATTCTGCGTTTTCTGATATGCCATACTATATGTTTTTGTCAATATTTAAAATTTTTCTATTACCAACTATTTTTACAAATATTCAATTAAAAACTATCTTATACTAATATAACTATTATGTAAATTGATTAGCAATCCTCTCTGAACAATTCTATACTAATAACACTTATCCTACTATATTTTACATCAAAATAATGACCAAAGCATTTTTTGCCTTTTTAGGGTACCGCAAACTGTCATTGGTTTTCTTGACTGGCTTACAACTTATCTACCTTGGTGAAATTTTAACATACAACTTATGAAAACTACTGGGAAAAGTTCCCTTCAACACCATGTCTGTGTTTTATCAACATAAAGTTTCTCTTTTGTGAGATACAGTCTGAAATATGTAAGGTTATGCACCCTTATTTTAATTTATGGATCTTGAGACCTCTAATAGTCCAAGTATTCTAGAACTTTCACGTTCTTTAGTGAAATATAGTAAGTATCTACCATATTCATTACTTTAAAGTCAATACGATGTGAAATTCTACAGTTTTTATCACTTTTCACTTCTGCGGTGGAGTCTACCGTTCTTACTAATAATGTTTTTAGTATCCATGATTTTGGATATGCGTTTATCAAGTCTTTTAGTGTTTATAGCTCACTCATGAGTACTTATTGAAAATTTCACTACAAATAATGTTTTTATTTCACATTTATATAGATTTTTGTTAATTTCCATCTATATTTCCCACTACTATGCTGCTTATGTTGACCATGGGTCAAGTCCTTACTTATATCTACATGTTATAGTACATGGTGACGTAACTTAATAGATATTAAACCATTTTTAAAGTCCTGTACATATTATGTTATACAAAATATTCGGGTATGATACATTTAAATATTATTTTTGGTCATTTGACCTTTCACGTTTCGTTTACAATAATTTAATACTTTTGGTTGTGTTTCATTAGAACTTAGGTTTGTTATCCAGTTTAAAATATCATGCTGTTATTGCTCAAAGATTTCAGTAATGTTTTACATCTAACGCATAGGTTTTTATAATTTAATTTGGCCATTTTGTAGTGGATTTTTCAGTTTTCTCTGTGAAATCAAATTTTTAACAATCTGTACAATTCCCTGGGATGTGACTACCTTGTTGTCACAACAATATATTTCTCAAAAACCATCATTTTTTAGAACTGCGAGTGAAAATCATGTTTAGACAACACAAAACTTTTTACAGGTCTCATAGCCGTAGGAAAAACTTCTTTAACTTTTCCTAATTTGAAGGGACTAATAGGAGGAAATACCATATACCAACACCACATTTTGCATATTCACGATGTGAGTAGATGTGTGGTATAGTTTATCACTTTTATCAAGTCGTAAACTATCAATCATTAAAAAAATATATTGTTAAATTATTTTTTGCGAACTACCTACACAATAAATATTAAATTAAAAAATAACAATTACAAAACTGACAATATATGCCTAACCTAAATGATAAGGTTTTTGATGCAGTTGCTCCCACAAAAAAAACGATTGGCATTAAATCGGGACTCCGGATTGGCCATGTAATTGTTCCATTTCTCCTCTATATAAAAAATCGTTAGACAGATATTATACAGGGTGTAATTAGTTTCACGACATTAAAAAAAACTGGTAATAGGGACCCACTAGACAACAAAAAACCTATATGACCTTTTTCTCTAGGGGCACTTTGAAAAAACTGACCTGGGTTTACATTTTTAATGTTAAGGTAGGAAAGATTTGAGAACCACTGTTTTTCAGGGTCAATGGATGTTATAGTTCCGAATATTAGAAATAATAAAAAACTGTAATACCCGACTTGTGTTCCCGTAGGTAGAAGTGCGGCACTTTGATGGGATTATTTGTATCGAACTTTTTATACCACTAATTATGAAAATGTAAATAATTCCTTCTCTTTCGGCACAACGCAAGCATAGCATGGCCGCAGGGGTTTAAATAGGATTTGTTTACGTGTGTTTTTTAATTTGGAACAAAGCTATTGTAGATTTTATTGTCGTTTATAAGAATTAATAAAATTTAAAAGTGGTTTATTAACATTTGTAACATTGTGTTAAAAGCTTAAAAAATTAGTAGTTGTTTTATGGAATTGGGAAACGAACAGTTAGACGTCCGAGATACGATAACAGAAAATAGTTGTGTATTTTAAGTTAGGAAAAAAATCTGATTTTTTTAACGAATTGAGCGCATAATTTTTCCCAATCAGGTATCGAAAACTAAAAATCAAGTCTTTGGTCTCTATGAAAATCAATGTAAATAATAATAAACAGATAAAAACAAGACAACGAATACTAATAATAATAATCAGACCTTTAATGATCAATAGGTAACACCCAATAACTGAACAATTCTTTTGCATTTTTTACAAAAATTGTTCGAAATTACCTCCATCTCCACGTATACACATTTCGGTACGTCGAACTAATAACATACTTACACATTTGGTAAATTAGGATCATTTTTTATGGTTTCTATGCATATTAAAATACGTCGTTGCAATTGTTCTAAAGCTCTTCCGCACCAGCTGCATTTCCACCACTTTCTCCATGTACCAAGTCCATATCCGCGAGCTCTGGATAAGTGTAATCCCCCATAATGTCCAAAATCTGCGTTTTAAAACACCACACTAAACTGTGAATTAACGTTATCAATAAAGAAAACAAAAAGAAAAACTTGGTCCAAAACCCAAAAAGTAACACAAAAAACACGAACGAGAAGTAGTGTCTTACGTAACCAAGTACTAACGACTTGAACGATAAGTCAATAAAATAAATCTTAACATAAGTGGCACAAAATTCAAAAAGAAAAGCAACAGACAAAACCAAGGAACGGGTACGTCGCGTTACGCGTACGTTCTTTACCAAGTAAGGACAAAACTGAAATTATTACTTGAGAATATTCCAAGGGAGATAATTGGCCGCGAGAAGAAAAAAACATGACGATGTCCTCTGTCGGTCGCCTTTAACTGCTTTATCGGCATACTTATTTGCAGGAATGTCAGAGTATCTCATGCGACAAGACGCGAGGCAATAAAACCTACCCCAATATGCCAGCAGTTCTCAAACTAGGTTATTAAGTATTTTGGAAATTTTTGTTAATTTTTTTCTCCAAAACTATGAGCTTTAGACCCCATGTTATATATGGTTTTTTTTGTTTGTCTTGTCGTTCTCTACCACCAGTTTTTTTAATGACATGAAACTAATTACACCCTGTACATACGGAAAGTAAATTTCAGGTGCTGTTAACTACTATATTTTCAATATTATGATTTTATTGAACGTCCAGTTGAACCAGAAAAGATATTTAAAATTTGCTTCAGTTTAATACTCAATTAAGAAAATACACAAATCCTTCATTTGGAATATTAAAAAAAACCTGTTTTGACCCTAACTTCTTTTATGATGCTCAATTGCTTGTTCCTTAGCGGCACTGGATTCCAATGTCAGAATGGCATATGAATTATGACTGTATCTCAAAAACTACTATTCTCTCACCGAATACTATACTCACGTAGATGAAGTTACATCGATTGGACAAGCTAGGCATAAAGTTAAAGATGACTGGTCTAAAAATAAATCGCTAGTTAGTTATAGTAAATCACGTGGGGTGCGCTAAAAATGCATTAAAAACATGGTCATAGTTCACAGTAATCCTCACCAAAAATTGCAGTCGTTGTAAGCCAAAACAAGTCTTTTAAATAATTATTATAGGTTATTAGGCACCTAGTACTAAATCACAATGCCATGTGATTTTGGTATCAAAAATATTTCTTGCAACTGTTAGCATTCATTTAATAAATCATTTTATTTGGTCAGTGTGTATAAATCAACATTTGTTTTAATAATGCCTATTTAAAAGCTCATAAAACAGCTGTTTAGTTGTTCTATAGTATAATTAAATGAAGCTTTAATAAAACTGCTATATAGTGATGGTACTAAATTTTCATAAGGCCTGCGGAAATATTCATATAATCATTTTGTAATGGTTCCTAATGGGTGTTACAAAATATCGACAGCGACTGAAATATTTTATAAGATGGTGGCCAATTTTGCATTTATAGCTACTGTGAAAACGTTTCTCAGAGCAATGTTGTTGTATAAAATTTGTGTCAGAAACATTTCTACAACTTTTTTTTTTTTTTTTATTCACTTATTTAACGTCGACCTATTTCCGCTACCAAGGCCAATCACCGACGCCAGGAGACGAGCTACCCCCAACCTGGAAATTTTGCCGAACCTCTTCTCTATCGAAGAGTAGGGATCTTTTACTTGCCTAACATTTAATAGACAAGGGACCGACTGCTTTACATCCCTTCCGAAGGATGGTATATCCGCTATGTAACCCCGCCTAAAGTTACATACCTTCTACGCATGCGCTGATATACAAGCCGTTAGAAGACGAAACGAGAACGCTGTTTCCCTGGAGAGGCTTACCCATCCAAGTACTAACCGCGCCCGACGTTGCTGCATTTGCGTATCAAAATACGAGTATATGCGCGGATACATGCAGACGTCTCTACGCTCGCTCCTTCTACAACTTTTATAAACTATCAAATTGCTAGTTGAGTATTACATGTTCAAAAGCAGTTGATTAATTAATATATAATCTAATAAGAGTAGATAAATATATTTTATTTACTTTCAACGCACGATCTATTTCGAATTTACACAACTAATGTTCTGAAAGTGGAAAGACACCCGGAAACACAGAACTAATTAAATCCTGATCACACAGGCCTCGCAGGTGGAACGCTATAAATGAACACGAAGTTATAGTGACGAATGAGAACAAATCTTCAGGATACTGTTTCCAACACGTATTCATGGCTTGCTAGAATGCGAATGTGAGAGGAGTTATCTTTCGCTATTAGACAGTATTTTCAGGTGGTTTTCCCAACTTAACTAGGACAATTAATTATGCAGAAGTAAAATCCTCCAGAGGAGTGTGACGGATTGGTGTGCTTGTAACCCGGTTCGCCGCACGATTTCCAGCAACCTGTAATTCAACCGTTAACTTGGGGCTTGGCAAACTCCATCAATGTAGAATTAGTGTTTCTCTATTGGCTTAAAAAATATATGGAGCAAACCCTTTTCTAGAAAAAAACAGCTCTGGGAGTACGTGAAGAATGATAATTTATGTACGTACTTTTATCGATAAATCTAGTAGTTTGTAAATAATTAATTATTCTTTGAGGAAATAAGTATACTGATTGTTCCAGACTCTCTTAAGTATTCATTTTTTGGAATTTGGATGTAAAATGTAACGAAATTATTTTAAAAGCTGCAAGTCAACTTAATTTTCCCGCCTACTACATCCCTATAAATTCTCACATTTTATCCACATACTGAAACAAATAATAATAATAATAATAATTCACTTTTAAACATTATGCACATACCCTTAGAAAAAATATTGATGGCAATTTATTTGCATTGTGGAGTAGCATAGCCTTTAGACTAAGTTTCGAGGCGTCAATAAAAAGTCTCCAGTCACTAGGATCGTGGGAAATTTGTAAAACACTCATAAAAATGTCTTTGCGGGCAACCAAGTCATTTTTCATTTTGAAAAAAGGTATAAAATCTTTTTGACGACTTCGATACATGGAAACTTTAACATCTTCTTGTAGTAAATTCCATTGCTGTGATGGAGATGCCAAAAGCTCCGCTTTCATCTTGGACAGATCAAGGTCTCTTATAATTTTGTGTAGTTCATCACCGGACACTTCGGCAGAGAAATCGGGATCTTGTGATGTTGATGGCTGGACTAAGTCGTCATCTACATATCATCCAATTGTTCGACAGAGGTGGAATAAGAATAGGTAGTTCATCACTATGGGGAATCGGGCGAATGGCAGATGGTAAATTGGTGTATTGTATTACCATCCTTTTTCTCTTGTTAATACCATGTCTAATAAGAGGTATCACGCAAAAATAATAATCATGATCTTTAGGTTCTCGCCGGATCATGGGCACAGCAAAAGCCATTGAACGTCCTCTTCCACTTAGCCAACTGCAAAGATTGTTCGCACAATTGTTGCAACATATATGAGGTGCCCATTTTTTTGTCTTCATCTCCAATTGTACAACCAAAATACAACTGGTACGCCTTCTTAATTTTGGGAGTAAAATTATGTTTTGATGCGCAAAAGTCACTTCACCACAAATATAACAAAAGTTGCTAGGCGCATTTACACAATCTCGTGGTATATTTTCAAAAAGCACTATTTACTTTCGAAAATGAATGCTTCAAAATTCTAATTCTGCCTGCTATTTGTGATAGGACATGCCCATAAACTAGGGTTTATACCTGCGTTACATTTTATTATCTGCATTGGGAAAACCAGAGCCAACTTAAACTTTTGCTTTTTATATTGTAACATCAATTCCTGCCCCTGAATGGAATAGGAACGATGAAACTACCCGGTTCTCATTTATTTTGTGGAGGCTGGGTCGTGGTTCGAAAATTAATAAAAATTTAGTATTGTTAGGCGCCAATAGCCAATTGCTCGATACCTATGCCTTACTGGTTTTCAAAATGTAATACTGTGGCTATTCAGTGGCCTTATTGTTTACATAGGTATCATGAGTTTTTAGAAAATTTAATATGAAAAACACAATGTAAGAAAAATGAGTTGTATATTAATATTTAAAGACAAAAACTTGAAATGGTAAATATTTGTATATAAATTTTGATATTTGATTAACAAAAATTGAATTTAGAGGGTAGCTACCTTCCTTACATAAATTATATGTAGGAGTAAGAATGTTATAAGGCTGACGGCCGATGAAAAGTTAAAGATAAAAATTTACATTTGCTGAAGGCTAAAAATTATATGTTCAATAAAAATTTCACAAGAAGTTGAGCGTGTTGATGTTGAAATGAGAATGACACTCTCACCACAAATCCTGTTCACGAGCTGCCAGAGCGCCTCGTCCCACTCAAATCTCCTCTTCCCCTTCCTCTGTTTGTTTCGTTTACTGATAAAAGTTGAAACTTAGACTGATTACCATATAGTCGCTATTCAAGCTCCATATTCAGTGACATGTGTGGATATGGACAAACAAATTTCCTCCTGGGCTAAACAAGGTTATCCTCACAGGACCATCACCATCAAGCTGGTCACTTAAATTGACACCCAAGGCTTATTATTGGCTGGTCATTACCACCTCTTCAAGCTGGCACTTAATACCTCACAGGCTGGTACTTAATACCTCAGGCTGGTACTTAATACCTCACAGGCTGGTACTTAATACCTCACAGGCTGGTACTTAATACCTCACACCTATCTCCAGGAATTTGAGGCTTTAAATCTGCGGTAAGTCAGCACAAACACGTCTTGTTCTTGGCTTCAAGAATCGGAAATCCTAATTTATTGTCTCCTTTAAAATAGCTATCAATTGTTGCCAACCGCAAAATGATAAAAAGTGTTTACTTAAAATTCTGTTTTTATTATCAAATCTACTTAATTATTGCACTATTTTACTTCCCATTAATAATTCTTATTTGTTACTAAATTTCTATTGATTCAAATTATTAATTAAAGTTATTGTTTAATTTTTACCAATACTATCTAGATTTCTAACTAGTAAGAGCCGGTGGTTTGCTGGTAGAATAACAGATGGCGCTCGGTGTATATTTTAAAGTTAATTCAAGTCTACTCGTTAAGAATCGGTTGGGTTTGCTTGTAAAGTACAGATGGCGCTCGGTGTATATTTTAAAGTTTGTTCATATTTATTCTGTAGCGATAGGGTAGGTTGATAAATCTTCGAGTGGGAATGAGGACTTCGGCAGCTCTAGGATTCTGTGAACAAAAAGTAAATAAATTTAAAGTATCTGCTATTATAGTGGTTTTAAGAACCCCATAATTAAATTATATATATTCTGTAGCGTCCTGGAACTTTAGGACGGTACACTTTCTCTCTCCCTCTACAAAAACATATGTGTACTTTCATACATGTATTTTTTCCTATAAATTGAGACTTCAATTTCTACTTATCCGCTGATGGATATAACTAAAGCTAACTTAAAAGAATTGAGATATGGTTACTTAACCATAAATGATTATAAACCGAATTGTAACTAAACTAAGCTATAAGACAGCTACGGTTCCTAGACCTTAACTTCTTACTAAATAACTAAAAGTAAATATCTTACATACTAGTGAATGCTGCTATAAGAGAGGATTTAGTACTCAATAGTAGCTTCGCGTACTACACGCCTAATATTTCAGGGACAAAATCAGTAACGACAAATTCAATAATGACAAAATTGGGAAAGACACAATCGGTAAAGTCAATGTAGTACTAATCCAAGCCATATTAGCATATACACTATACATATTTCACTTACTACAGAGACCGAGAGGCTCCAAAACATAATCTATTCAATACTACATTCCACCAGATATAAAATATCCCCTGAATACTAATTATTCAGACACAAAATTGGAAGTAGAATTAAATCGATATAAAGCTTGTATAGCATTTCACATACAAGAAACCCTTTGAAGAGAGTTCGGAAAGGAAACATAAAATGTTTTAGGAGAGGACCCAAACATCAGTCTCCACAGACACTGTGGTGTAGTGCCTGAGCAGCGTTGTAGCGGCTGCCAGTCCTGAAATTGGAGTAGACATAAGCACATCTAAACCACGATACAGGAACCAAGTTCTCTGCCTATCCTTAACAGTGGGATAAAATATCCAGACTGTTAATAAATCAAACAAATTTATTTTGGATGTAGCTCCAAAGGGCTGAAATTAGACGTACGTATCAACTAAAATACTTTGGATATAGCTCCAAGAGGCTGAACTAGAAATACGTGACGACTAAACAACAAAAAGGACCATTGTTCTGGAAAGCTCGTGCTTCAGGTGCGATGAACAGTGTTTCGATCGAGCGATTGGCCAAGGGCTGAGGTGAAGCGGGGAGGAAGATATGTCTCTCGAAGACCGTCAGACGACCTAGGTCACTCCTGACTGACAAGCTCCCTTACCTATGTCTACGCTCGACCCTCCTTAACCACCTGTCATTCAAGACAGCCCGGCCGAAACTAGTCCATCCCCATCCCGGAACAAGTTCCTTTAATGGCCGTTAAATATCCTACGAACTAGGATAATGATTACTTCTTACCTGTAAACATCTAGAAAATATAATACGAAAAGTAACTAAAGTTTAAACAAACAAAACTAGATCGAAGTTAGTCAGAACACTTAACCAAAAGTAAGATACTAGAAGATTTCAAGTAGGATGTTCTCCAGAAACGTCAGAAATACTAAAGGAATATACAAGCAAAGCATAATCTTTTTGAGTCAGGTTTGGTAAAGACATCACCCCTGATCTAACGAAAGGAAAACTAACTCACTGTTTATCAAGGGGCAATTTGGCCATCCAGGAAAAATATTCCCTCCAAACAAATTTCCCTTGACTTTCAAACCACAACTGAACAATTATATTTATTTACCAGACCACGAGAATGCTTTAGCAAGACTGGCAAATGGAATACAATAAATATAATAAAAACTAACAGGTGGAAGGTTTCCCTAACGAAATTCAGTCTGCCCTAACCCTTCCTCAAACATAAACTTAAGTAGAGTAACACAAAAGAATTATAGAAGTGGAAAAATAGAAAGGATAGATGAAAATAAGAACAACACAAAGAAGAATGACGATGTTATGTCATTTATTGATATTTTCCAAGCGCATGAAAATCACCAAAATGTCGTATAATCACAAAAGGCTTAACCGTTACTACATCGGATTGCATATCCCCGAGACAAATCTTGCTGAGTTTCACTTGCTTGGTTCACATCAACTGCGTGGCGTGCAGACGTTGAAGACGCTACACCCACTAAACGTGGCCCACCCTTCAACCCTTGGATAAAAGATATCCAGCCGGAAAAATATTTCCGAAGTTTACTGACAACAAACTACACTACTAGAAAACTACTATCAACGCAAGACAAAACCTTCCAGGTATCTTAATTAAAATTAGTGCGCCTAATCTAAATTTATGGGTAATTAACTTAATAGAAAATTCATTATAAAAATGTTTACCCGACTGAAACGTCAGAGTTTGATCCATAGTACGTTTTTAAATCAGAAACATGCCAATGACCTGCATCAGATCCGTCTGCATGGTCTAATGCATATACTAATTTAGAAATTTTCTGGCGAACTGTGCAAAGTACAAATTTGGGTGCTAATTTAGCTGAAAAATGTTTGGAAGCATCTGACAAAACCTTATTTTTCTTCCATACCTTATCACCTACTTCATATTTAACTTCCCGCCTACGCAAGTTATATGTTTTCTGATTTCTCTGGTAAGCATTATTTAACCGCTTTACTACATCTTTATATGTATCCGAAAGGTTCGATATGTCATCGCAATACCTATTCCTATCACCCGGAGCTAGTTGAATGCCTGTTGTTGACTCTACTTGCCCGTAAAAGTCTTCTGAAATGGGAACTTTACGGCCGAAATTCAAGAAAGCAGGAGGGAAACCAGTTACTTCGTGAGTAGCCGTTCTGATTGCGTGAGCAACTCTGAAAATTTCTACATCCCAATCCTGATGATTATCTTGGATATAACTGCGTATAGCTGTACCTATCGTAGCGTTCGATCGCTCGACTGGATTTACTTGTGGGTGATACAATGCATTAAACCAAATTTTTTGTACTTTGTACCGATCGGCCAGTTTCTTAAAAACTGATGAAGCAAACTGCTTCCCGTTGTCTACCATAATGAACTGTGGAACACCGTAAATCAAAAATACGTCATTCTCCATAAATTTAGATATAGTCTGAGCTGTGGCATTACGCATGGGATGTACGAGAACATATTTAGTAAACCAATCTAAAACTACTAAAAGATATGAAAAACCCCTTTTACTTCTTGTTACCGGACCAAAAATATCTACGCTTATGACCTGCCATGGAAATTCTACTTTCTTTTCTTTCCCCATTAAACCGTAACGTGAAAATGACACTTTTTGCGAACCGCAAGTCTTGCATGACTTGACATATCTCAGTATATCCTTACGCATTTTAGGCCAATAGTAGTCTTCACAAATTCTCTTAAGTGTTTTAAAATACCCCAAATGTGCTGCTGTACTTTCATTGTGACATTGTTTTAGAACATTATTTCGTTGTGAAAGTGGTACCAAAAGTTTCCATTCTGTTAAATTAGTTTTCACCGGTAATTTATTAGCAACATGTTTAAAGATTAAATTATTCTCTACCTTAAAAAATGGATACAAATTTGGATTTGCCAAAATTTTTGTACGTAATTTAATATACCAATCATCTAGACTCTCCTGATTAAGTGATAATGAACCTACTGTGAAATTTTGTTCTTCATTATCTGACGGTTCGTCCCGCGGCACTCTAGATAAAGCGTCAGGAACTACATTTAAATTACCTTTACGGTGCACTAAATTAAAGTCATATTGTTGCAACTTAACCATCCAGCGAGCTAATCTGCCGGTAGGTGACTTTAACTTATGCAACCAGCTAACCGCTAAATTATCAGTTATGACTGTAAACTTCTGACCTTCCACGAAGGGCCGAAATCTCTCTAAACTAAATAATAAGGCTAATACTTCTAACTCGTAAATACTGTAGTTTCTTTCTGCCTTATTTAGTGAGCGACTGGCAAAAGCAATTACCTTTTCTTCTCCTCCCTGTACTTGTGTCAAACAACTACCTAATCCTGTACTAGACGCGTCGCACTGTATAACAAAATTATTTGACTTAAAATCAGGACTAGTTAGGATTGGAGTAGAGATAAGCGCTTGCTTAAGTGCCAAGAATGCTTGTTCTGCATTTTCATTCCACTTAATTGGTTGTCTTTTACCACGTTTCCCTTTTAGCAAATCATTTAACGGAGCAACTAAAGTCGAAAAATGAGGTAAAAATCTCCGGTACCACGAACACATGCCTATAAATCGTTTAATCTGAGTTGTATTTGTAGGACGAGGATAACTGATCATCGCTTCTACCTTCTCAGGGTTTGTACGTAATCCACCTTCAGTATCAATTACATAACCTAAATATTTTAGAGATTTTCTAAAAAACTGACATTTTTCATAATTTACTGTTAGGCGAGCATCCTTCAACCTATCAAACACTTCTTTTAAAATTGATACGTGTTCCTCAAAACTAGAAGCGGTGACAATTATATCGTCTAGATAAACAAAAACTTTATTTTCTAATTTTGGTGTTATAACAATGTCCATTAGCCGTTGCATAGCCTGTGCAGCATTTGCAAGACCAAATGGTAGTACTTTAAAACAAAATAAGCCCCTTCCCGGAACAGCAAATGCGGTTTTGGGTTTGGAAGTTTCAGAAAGTGGAATTTGCCAAAAAGCGCTTTTCAAATCTATGCTACTGATATATTTAGCGTCCCGTAACATACTCAATATACCGTCTACAAAAGGTAAAGGATATGAATCCTTAACAGTTACTGAATTTAAAGATCTACCATCAAAACAAAATCGATAATTTCCATTATCCTTTTTAACTAATAAAACTGGCGACCTCCATTCACTAAAAGTAGGTTCAACTACATCTTGTTCTAACATTTTGTCAAGTTCTTCATTTAAAATATTCATTATATGTGGTGATAAAAGATATTGGCGCTGCCTGATAGGTTCAGCATTTCCAGTGTCTATATGATATACCATCCTATCGGTAAGGCCTAACTTCCCACAACTAAGTCCCTTGAATAACTGCTTGACCTTTTCAACTTGCCGGAGCTGAACTCCAGTTAAGTCAGCCAAACCGCCATCATTGGTCTCAACTGTGTTCACACGACACAGAGCTGAAACTCTTATGCTACCAACTTTATTTACCCAAGTATTTGATTCAAAATCTAAATGAATGCCAAATAATCTACAAAAATCTATACCAAAAATAAAAGAACTAGGCAAAGATGGAACTATATAAACCTTAAGTATTCGAACTATGTTGTTAATCTTGAGCGGTAAGTGAGCTATACCTGTGACAGATTGAGGAGTACCGTCTGCTGTCGTTACATATCTTAGATCTGACGTTACAAATTTACATTTAAATTGTTCTAAAATTTTCACACCATTGCTTCCAACTACAGAACGATTACAACCAGTATCCACTAAAGCTAAAAATTTCTTATCGTATAAAAAAACTGAAATGTAAGGTCTATCGTCACCATTTTTAGACAACAATAGAGGTGTTACTTGTACTTCATCACTAACTCTACGGTAAGTTTTGTAAAAATTCCTTACTTTACTTAACCAAAAATTCCAATCTGATTTGTTAGTCACAACTTTTTTAAACTACTATAACTACGGGGGTTTGGACGTTGACTAACTTTACGTGGCCCCTTGGTTAGTTTTTTGAACATTTTTTACACTCTTTAAATGTGACATTTGATTCACCACATTTAAAGCAAAATTTATTTCTTTTAGCCCTACATTGTTTAAAAACATGATTTTCACCTTTACAGTTAAAACAGATTACTGGTGTCTTGGTAGTTTTGATTTCATTAACATTTGATTGCCCAGGTTGACTTCTACGATTAGGTTTAAAATTTGATTTTGGTGGTGATACAGACTTAACAGGCTTTTCATGAGATTCCCTAACATTATTCTTATCTAAAGAAGGCAACCCTGTGGCTATTTAAGGAAGGTTTTAGTCGTTGTTTAAATATTGCCCAAGTGTTCAAGTGTGGGCCACCCTACGAGCGACGTGGTTAGCGTCACTGGTGTAACCTGGCTAGCACAGTAAAGATACGGAGAGCTAAAGGGGGTGGAGTTCAAAGCTTGGGCGCCATTGATTACTAAGGGTAATCAAAGAAAATCAAAGATAAAGATAAACAAAAGACAAAAGTTACATATATACATAGTACTATATTACAAAAATATTATATTACAACAAATAAACTATCACAGCATCAACGATACTGTATAGCAAAATATTGGACAGAAATATATACAAAAGAAACTATATTGCAAAATTTACTATATTACACGATACTCTATATTACAATGTGCCCCAACGGCAAAGCAAATCTGAGGCGTGTACGAGAACCAAAAATATATTACAAAAGATACGTCTCGTAACTTTCACCTCAATACTAAAATCATATATTACACAACATAGATATACTTGAGATCCTTTACGAGAGGCCAAATAACTATATTACAGAAGATAAGTCTCGTAAATTTATCTCAATATTAAAAATCATACGTTACAACAAAATTAGGAACTTGAGATCCTTTACGAGAGACAAAATACTATGTTACAACAAATATGTCTCGTAACATTATCTCAAAGTTCATAAACTTAAACACTTTCGTTACAACCAAAAATTGAACCACGACTCGCTATATCATTAACAAAAATGCATTACAGTACTACAATAAGATATTAATCATAAGGAATCACGATAAAAGCAACTACGAAACAATACTACGGCGAAATATTTGCGACAACGAATTCAAGATATAAGGAACTACGAATTAAGATACAACAATGGATTTAAAATGCAAATAGCCAAAATATAATAGATTTCACTTGAATATAGTATGTTAAATTTAGACATTTTTGGCTCTAATAGCTCAACAATCTTGTGAAAATAATCCCTTTTATCGGTAACAATTAAAAGTACTTATCTTTTATTTTGTTATCCTGATGGAGAGAACTCCTAGATACGGTCCTATTCTCCGATGATCATGGGTTTAATTTCACACGTGGCCGCCTTAATCCCATTGTGAGGTTATGAAATCGTAGAAGATTGTCGCCAAGACAAAATGAAGAAAATCTCTTCGCCTAGAATGTTTTCATATATTCCGATTCAAAATGTAGTATAGCAAGGTGTGCATAATCTCAAATCTTGCTTAAAGCAAATAATATAACGCCAAAGGCCAAAGTACTTCTACGTTAAATCATTAGACGTGAATAAGTTTTGTTTCATAAGAAATTAATTCTTAATTTATAAGAATATAAGAAAAACCTAAAACAATATTTCAAATGTTAGATGGCATTTACCGGTATAATTATCAAAACCTTACCCCATGTGATCATCACGAGGTTTTTCAAATTCTAACATCCCCATTACAGGTCAAACAAAATTTATAAATACGTCTAATTAGTGCAATGGTTCAACGCGAAAGAGTTTCACCCGGCGTTATTTAGTTGAAATACCATTGCTCTTGCGCGATCTAGTATTTGCGAACTTTAACTGCTGACAGATGACGTACGTTCATCATAGTCTAAGCAGTAAGGGACTCTATTAGTACTAAAGTTTGTGGGAATAATATTTCCGATAACTATAATTTTTCTAATAAATATTAACAGTGTAACGAAGGATGCTATTGAGCATTCCGCATGTTACAGTATCCCGCAGCCCACATAAAAATATATATCAAATGTATATATTTTTTAAGAGAAACGTTTTTTTTTCTAAGAGATTATTTTTCGAAGAGATTATTTTCACGTTAGATACATCATATTTCTATCAGATATAACAAAATACAATATACACTTATAGAGGTAACTTACATAAATAGTAAATACAGAATATACAACATGTATAACATAAAGCAGACAAGTTGGGCTATTTACTTAAATTCTTATTTTTTTCTAAAATTATTTATCAAATTTAAAGAAGGGTTATCAATGGAGATATCGTTATACATGGCCTTGATATCTATTATATAATAATGACCAATGGTCTTCCCTTTTACTTCATATATTAGAGGAGAGATTTCACTAGTTATAATGCATTTTAAGAACTTAGGAGCCAATTTTAGCTGAAAATTATTTATAATATCACTTAATACATATTTCCCTTTTTAAACCATATCTCAGATTTCGAATTCAAGTCTCGTTTCCATAAGTTATAATATTTTTATTTCGTTCATAAACTTACTTTGTTTTTTTTTTTTTTTTTTGTTACGTAATGCCTAAAAGGTTGATTTTCGGTTCAACTTATTTTATCTTCGACTAAGCTAGTCAATGCTAAATTTTGAGATACTAATTTTTGAAACTTTTCTGTAACTTCTCTTAATTGTTGTTTTTGATTAATGGTTAAATTATACTAGGTAAGTACAGAACAAGTGTGCAACATAATATCACTAAGATTTATGAAAATTACTCATCTTAATATTCTTAGCATTATGGCCTGGACTATTAGTTTTATGTCATAGGTGACATTTTATTTTCATTTAATTACCAAACTTATTTTTGATCAGCTAAATTCAATTTGAGTGATTTACAAAAGCCTATATGTAATTTCTAAAATGGCGAATATTTGGTAATATAGCTTTAAAAGAAATGTATCCTATAACACATTGATTAGTCGTGTATTAGGTAGATTTTAATTATTTTATGTTCCTATGTTATAAATATAAAGATTATATTTGTTTTGCACCGCTACCACCTAACTATAAGCATTAAATTTAATCCTTGCAAAAAATATAAAGATAACAAACATCAATTAAAAGAAGGTGTTTGATATCTTTTATCAGCCGTAATAAGATTGTCACGGTCCCTGATTTCACCATTGACTATCAAAGTTTTTATGTATTTATATCTTTATAAATCATAAATGATGTTTTATAGAGATTTTTATACATACATTGAAATTTCTAGCAGTAAGCTTGACATTTATACTTTATAAATAGGTAATAAAATAATTTAAATGATAAATTAAATGGTTAACTGTATGTACGTGATAAATATTAACTATATTTAGTTCTAATGAATTTTCTTTCTATAGATACTCTATTATTTAAATGACTAAGAGAACTTTGTGCCTGAAAATTTTTTAGCACTTAAAATTTGAAATGATACAGCAAAAATGTATTACATTTTCATGGGTACCTATGTTTTGAGATATTTCTTGCTTTACTTGATCAAATTATAACATAACTTGAGTCATAAGTTCAAAAATATACTTGCAAATTAGCTAACTGTTAATTTAACATTGAAAATTTATTTAAACAATTATGTACATGTAACAATTTAGTTTTAATCCTTTTGTAATCAGGAAATCGAAGATCAGAATAAAATTTAGATATCATACCCTCTAATATACTCATTTTTCTACAAAATGAAGTTTCCTCGTCCTCTAAGAATTTATATTTTTACAGTTATTCTCCCATAAACGATAGCTCCTCTGATCCTTAGTTCATAGTTCAATTCATCTGAATGTGAGTAATTTACCTCCATATTGTATAACAATAAAATTCTCACTGAAACACAATTTCAAAGTATCGATTAGAATATATCAAACGATTAACTAAATCGTTAGTAAATAAAAGGAATTTTAAAAGCATATCATTAATAAACTAATATTAAATGTTAAAAACAATATTTACAACATACTAAAGCTAAGAAAAATAATTACAAAAAATAGCAAAACATAAAAGACAATAGATAAACAGCAAAAGATAAAGATAGCAGACAAATAGTGAAAGATAGATAAAGAGAATTTTCCTTGAACTCTACTCCTTTAAAGTAATCAAGCCCCACGTTGGGCGCCACTTTGTGTGGCTATTTAAGGAAGGTTTTAGTCGTTGTTTAAATATTGCCCAAGTGTTCAAGTGTGGGCCACCCTACGAGCGACGTGGTTAGCGTCACTGGTGTAACCTGGCTAGCACAGTAAAGATACGGAGAGCTAAAGGGGGTGGAGTTCAAAGCTTGGGCGCCATTGATTACTAAGGGTAATCAAAGAAAATCAAAGATAAAGATAAACAAAAGACAAAAGTTACATATATACATAGTACTATATTACAAAAATATTATATTACAACAAATAAACTATCACAGCATCAACGATACTGTATAGCAAAATATTGGACAGAAATATATACAAAAGAAACTATATTGCAAAATTTACTATATTACACGATACTCTATATTACAATGTGCCCCAACGGCAAAGCAAATCTGAGGCGTGTACGAGAACCAAAAATATATTACAAAAGATACGTCTCGTAACTTTCACCTCAATACTAAAATCATATATTACACAACATAGATATACTTGAGATCCTTTACGAGAGGCCAAATAACTATATTACAGAAGATAAGTCTCGTAAATTTATCTCAATATTAAAAATCATACGTTACAACAAAATTAGGAACTTGAGATCCTTTACGAGAGACAAAATACTATGTTACAACAAATATGTCTCGTAACATTATCTCAAAGTTCATAAACTTAAACACTTTCGTTACAACCAAAAATTGAACCACGACTCGCTATATCATTAACAAAAATGCATTACAGTACTACAATAAGATATTAATCATAAGGAATCACGATAAAAGCAACTACGAAACAATACTACGGCGAAATATTTGCGACAACGAATTCAAGATATAAGGAACTACGAATTAAGATACAACAATGGATTTAAAATGCAAATAGCCAAAATATAATAGATTTCACTTGAATATAGTATGTTAAATTTAGACATTTTTGGCTCTAATAGCTCAACAATCTTGTGAAAATAATCCCTTTTATCGGTAACAATTAAAAGTACTTATCTTTTATTTTGTTATCCTGATGGAGAGAACTCCTAGATACGGTCCTATTCTCCGATGATCATGGGTTTAATTTCACACGTGGCCGCCTTAATCCCATTGTGAGGTTATGAAATCGTAGAAGATTGTCGCCAAGACAAAATGAAGAAAATCTCTTCGCCTAGAATGTTTTCATATATTCCGATTCAAAATGTAGTATAGCAAGGTGTGCATAATCTCAAATCTTGCTTAAAGCAAATAATATAACGCCAAAGGCCAAAGTACTTCTACGTTAAATCATTAGACGTGAATAAGTTTTGTTTCATAAGAAATTAATTCTTAATTTATAAGAATATAAGAAAAACCTAAAACAATATTTCAAATGTTAGATGGCATTTACCGGTATAATTATCAAAACCTTACCCCATGTGATCATCACGAGGTTTTTCAAATTCTAACATCCCCATTACAGGTCAAACAAAATTTATAAATACGTCTAATTAGTGCAATGGTTCAACGCGAAAGAGTTTCACCCGGCGTTATTTAGTTGAAATACCATTGCTCTTGCGCGATCTAGTATTTGCGAACTTTAACTGCTGACAGATGACGTACGTTCATCATAGTCTAAGCAGTAAGGGACTCTATTAGTACTAAAGTTTGTGGGAATAATATTTCCGATAACTATAATTTTTCTAATAAATATTAACAGTGTAACGAAGGATGCTATTGAGCATTCCGCATGTTACAACCCAACATACAAAAGATCCTTTTCCACTAAATTACTTCTCATAGGAGGCGGTATATATTTTTTTGTACTTTCCTCAGCGTATTCTACTTTTTTGCACTTTGAAATTAATTCTAAAATTGTATCTATAGTCAATAATGCTAAAGGCGTAGCAAAATATGGCAATAAATTCTTTCTAATTTGTTTAATGCGTTCTTCTAAACTTGGTTTTGTTTTTAGTCTATTATATAAAGCTTCCATGATTCTAATATAAATATGTACTGGCTCATCCACATGTTGTGTTCTCTTTTCAATGTAATCACTCATACTCTTATCAAAATCCTCATGTAAAAAATCATTTTTCAACTGATCTACCAAATCTTCCCAAGTTCTAACCTCATTACTACCTCTAACAGATCGATACCACTGTAGAGCTGGTCCCGAAAAAAGATCTAACCCTGACTGGAATAATTCTCTTTTAGTGACGTTTCGAGCTATTGCTAACTCTTCAACTCGTTCAATAAATGAAATTACATTATTAGGCTGACCATCAAACGTGACACCCCACTTATAGATAGGTACAAACTTAGTACTAGGACTAGTTGCTATATTTACACCAGTGCCTACTTGTAATGCTAAATCATCTACTACTTCTAAATTCAGTTTATCATAAAGATCTGCTTCTAGTAAGTAAATCGTAGCCCTCGACTCATTTTGAAATGTTACCGTCTCCTCAGAATTCTGTTCTGGGATAGGCATTCTATTTATTCGTACCATAATATGTACCAACTGTGACTTAACCTGTTTTACTGGCAAATCATCCTCCGTAGGATTATCTAAATTGTTAATTATATTTCTGATGGAATCTAAAGTATTGTTTACTTGTACTTTCTCTGTATTAAAATTAAATAATGGATCTCTCAGAGATAAATCATTACATGGTTTGGCTATTAGAGCTCGTGTTAAAAGTCTACAGCATGTTTCTGTGTCCCTAACTGTAGTACAACCTCTTACGCGTAACTCATAATCAACCTGATCAGCTTGTAATAACGTAGGTATGAAAATTTCAGACATTTTGTTTACTTTTGATTAACTCGACTATTCAAATTTAACAAACTGCAAGGTATATCAAAATTCAATTCACTGGCTTACTAAGTATTTATAACCCCTGTGCCCCTGTATTATTTTTCTAGACTTTCTCAAAAATACTACGATAACTCGTATTTCACCCTACGATTATCTTATTCCTACAATAAGGACTCAAAAATTTTCCTGTAACTGTCTTACCGCAATGTTTAACCTTCTTTAATTTAACCCAAAAGTATTCACGACTTTGCAAAACTAATCTAATCAAATCTTGAGGTCTCAACCATAAACAATACACATAATATCAGTAATACACACAAATATATAAACAGTAAGAAAATTCAAAAAAAATAGGACTAAATTAAAAATGTGACAATTTGTCTCAACAGCTCAAAGTTTATTTTATTTTTTTTTTTTTGATAACACTCAACTTCTATACTCGCAAGCCCCACGTTGTGAATGCGTCACTTTGTAACATCAATTCCTGCCCCTGAATGGAATAGGAACGATGAAACTACCCGGTTCTCATTTATTTTGTGGAGGCTGGGTCGTGGTTCGAAAATTAATAAAAATTTAGTATTGTTAGGCGCCAATAGCCAATTGCTCGATACCTATGCCTTACTGGTTTTCAAAATGTAATACTGTGGCTATTCAGTGGCCTTATTGTTTACATAGGTATCATGAGTTTTTAGAAAATTTAATATGAAAAACACAATGTAAGAAAAATGAGTTGTATATTAATATTTAAAGACAAAAACTTGAAATGGTAAATATTTGTATATAAATTTTGATATTTGATTAACAAAAATTGAATTTAGAGGGTAGCTACCTTCCTTACATAAATTATATGTAGGAGTAAGAATGTTATAAGGCTGACGGCCGATGAAAAGTTAAAGATAAAAATTTACATTTGCTGAAGGCTAAAAATTATATGTTCAATAAAAATTTCACAAGAAGTTGAGCGTGTTGATGTTGAAATGAGAATGACACTCTCACCACAAATCCTGTTCACGAGCTGCCAGAGCGCCTCGTCCCACTCAAATCTCCTCTTCCCCTTCCTCTGTTTGTTTCGTTTACTGATAAAAGTTGAAACTTAGACTGATTACCATATAGTCGCTATTCAAGCTCCATATTCAGTGACATGTGTGGATATGGACAAACAAATTTCCTCCTGGGCTAAACAAGGTTATCCTCACAGGACCATCACCATCAAGCTGGTCACTTAAATTGACACCCAAGGCTTATTATTGGCTGGTCATTACCACCTCTTCAAGCTGGCACTTAATACCTCACAGGCTGGTACTTAATACCTCAGGCTGGTACTTAATACCTCACAGGCTGGTACTTAATACCTCACAGGCTGGTACTTAATACCTCACACCTATCTCCAGGAATTTGAGGCTTTAAATCTGCGGTAAGTCAGCACAAACACGTCTTGTTCTTGGCTTCAAGAATCGGAAATCCTAATTTATTGTCTCCTTTAAAATAGCTATCAATTGTTGCCAACCGCAAAATGATAAAAAGTGTTTACTTAAAATTCTGTTTTTATTATCAAATCTACTTAATTATTGCACTATTTTACTTCCCATTAATAATTCTTATTTGTTACTAAATTTCTATTGATTCAAATTATTAATTAAAGTTATTGTTTAATTTTTACCAATACTATCTAGATTTCTAACTAGTAAGAGCCGGTGGTTTGCTGGTAGAATAACAGATGGCGCTCGGTGTATATTTTAAAGTTAATTCAAGTCTACTCGTTAAGAATCGGTTGGGTTTGCTTGTAAAGTACAGATGGCGCTCGGTGTATATTTTAAAGTTTGTTCATATTTATTCTGTAGCGATAGGGTAGGTTGATAAATCTTCGAGTGGGAATGAGGACTTCGGCAGCTCTAGGATTCTGTGAACAAAAAGTAAATAAATTTAAAGTATCTGCTATTATAGTGGTTTTAAGAACCCCATAATTAAATTATATATATTCTGTAGCGTCCTGGAACTTACGGTACAATATTGTTATTTAGCATGGCGAAATTAATAAGAATATGCTATTTTTACTCCCGATACATATAGGCTGTCGGCTAGTGATATTATTTGTACCTATACAACGAATAATATTTTATTTTTTTAATTTGTCGGTACATAAATGAGCGTACACGAGCAGCCTGAAAATCAACTGATACAAAACTGTCTCCACATATAATAATTATTCGCAAACAACAGAAAAAAAACGCGCTCTATCTAAATTAGCTTAATTCTGTGTCTATAAAATATTTACGACATTTTTCATAAAATACTAATGTGTCAAACATTTCCTGCATGAGCAGACATCACAACACAATCTTAAATAAAGTTTTCTTATAAATTTCAGAATTTCATAAATAAATTATGAGAAAATCTCGATGATAGATTGCTCCGAAAAGTTTGCTGGAAGTTTAAATACAATTCTAAACGTTGCGTTACGCCGATTTGTCGGATGACTTCCCCACAACAGCAATCACATATTATATGAGATGTGTAAAGCACAAAAAATTGTAAAAAAATATAGCTATACGAAAAGTCTCTTTGCGAGATTAAAAAATGATACGATGCCGAAAGCTGAGCAGGATTTAAAACTTTTCCGTAACTTTATTTCAAAACTACTTAGTTGAAGTAAATAATTTAAGAAGCCGAAGAAATATCGCTGTCGGGTATTTGTGGCATAAGACACACATAAAATATTCATTTAACATATCAAAACATTAAAGGCAAGCCTAGAAGAGATTTACATTTCGTTAGAAGTTTTATACAAATATACTTTCTTTAGTTTTAACTTCATAATGAAGTCTCTTTCACGTCAAGGTACAACAAAGTTTATACATATCATTTCCGTAATATTCTAATTGAAAGCAATAGATTAAATTTACTTAAATGTACGTAGTGGAAATGTAAACATTTCCTTCATTTCATACTTCAATGCCCTGTTCATTTGCTTATAGCCAGAGACGTAGACGTAGAGATTACATTAATTTATGCATCATAATAATATTCAAAGTGCTTACTTATATATGTCACTGCAATTTCACATGGCCTCAAGTATAGGAGGTAGGTAAACACCAGCCTATTTTCGCCTATTATGACCATGAACATAAAATTATTATTTGAGCCATTTTTTAATATTTATTTTTAGTTCAACATTAATTACGTTTAGAAAAAATTTATATAATGGTTATTTATGATGTGTTAAAAGTGATATTTTATTTTGTGAGTTTAACACTTATATTCATTAAACTGCCCACAAAATAGAAAAATCGGTAAAGGTATTTACCCAGAACTGCCCTCTTTATTTTTGCATAGCGGCCCTTGTAAAAAATTATTAATTACGATATGACATTGAGAATAATAATTGGAATATAGTTATCACTATTATTACAAAGAAAACCTGATAAATTTTGGTGAAAAAAATAGACAAGAGTGGTCATCCGACAGAAAAAATCTAATACTAAATAACAGGTGCCAAATATGGAAGGTTTGCGTACATATTTTTACAAATTTCCAACATGGTTGAATTATTTTTTAGGATGACCATCCTGTATATTTTTCAATAAAACGATAACAGGTGTCTTCCTTGCCAAGTGCGTTAACTATATGTCAAATATTTTGGAAGTATAGTAGTGGTCAAAGCAATTTCAATTTTTCTTTTTTTGAACTAGGTTTAGAATGTCGTGAAACGTGGAAATTTGAGCAAAAAAATATTTTTCCACCATCTCTCCTAGGTATAGTAATAAAGAAATTTTCAAAAAATGTTTCCTTTTGATTTTTTTTTCTGAAATAGGTTTAGAATGTCATGGAAAGTGGAAATTTTAAATTTGAGCAAAAAAATTTTTCCATCTTCTATAATAGCAGTAAAAAAAATTTAAAAAAATTTTCCAGTTTATTCTTGAAAATTTTTTTTTATCATATAGATTTAGAATATCATGAAACGTGGAAATTTTAAATGTGAGCAAAAAAATTTCCCATCAACCCTATTTCAGAAAAAAATAATTATTTCAAAACTTTTTGAAAATTGTACCAGTAAAGTACAATTTTCAAGAAGTTTTGAAAAAATTCTTTTTTTCTGAAATAGGGTTAGAATGTCATGAAACGTGGAAACTTTAAATTTGAGAAAAAAAAAATTTGTTTCCATCTTTCTACTGGTAAAAACTTTTCAGTTTTGAAAAAAATTTTGTTTCTGAAATAGTGTTAGAATGTCATGAAACATGGAAATTTTAAATTTGAGGAAAAACATTTCTCCATCATATATTCTATAGTAGAAAAGAAATTTCTGACAAAATTTTCAAATTTTTCTTTTTGAAATTTTTTTTTATGAAATAGATTTAGAATGTCATGAAACGTGGACATTTTAAATTTGAGCAAAAACAATTTCCCATCTTTCTACTGGTACAATAATTTTCAAAAAGTTTTGAAAAAATTCTTTTTTTCTAAAATAGGGTTAGAATGTCATAAAACGTGGAAATTTTAAATTTGAGGAAAAACATTTTTTCCATCATATATTCTATAGTAGAAAAGAAATTTCTGACAAAATTGTCAAATTATTCTTTTTGAAAAATCTTTTTTATGAAACAGATTTAGAATGTCACGAAACGCGGAAATTTTAAATTTGAGCAAAAACAATTTTTCCATCTTCTATGGCAGTAAAAAAATTTAAAAAATTTTTCCGGTTTATTTTTGAAATTTTTTTTATGATATAGATTTAGAATTTCATAAAACGCGGAAATTTTTAATTTGAGCAAAAACAATTTCCCATCTTTCTACTGGTACAATAATTTTCAAAAAGTTTTGAAAAATTCTTTTTTTCTGAAATAGGGTTAGAATGTCATGAAACGTAGAAATTTTAAATTTGAGCAAAACATTTTTTTTCCATCTTTCTACTGGTAAATAATTTTGTTTTGAAAAAAAAATGTTTCTGAAATAGTGTTAGAATGTCATGAAATGTGGAAATTTTAAATTTGAGGAAAAACATTTTTTTCCATCATATATTCTATTGTAGAAAAGAAATTTCTGACAAAATTTTCAAATTTTTCTTTTTGAATTTTTTTTTTTATGAAATAGATTTAGAATGTCATGAAACGTGGAAATTTTAAATTTGAACAGAGAAATTCACATCCCTCTACTGGTAAAAAAATGTTCAAAAAGTTTTGAAATTTTTTTTTCTGAAATAGGGTTAGAATGTCATATAACGTGGAAATTTTAAATTTGAGCAAAACATTTTTTTTTCATTATCTACTCCCTTTAGACGGTCCACCCTGTATATTTTCCAGTGAAATTCTAACCATGTTTTCGCTGGCAGTGGCGTCAGCTACCTACCAAATTTGACGGTTCTCCGTCAAGTAGTTTTTTAGATAATGCACCAACAGACAGACAGACAGACTGACGGAATTGAAAAATCTATTTTCGTAATCTACATGATCTGAAACGTGATTTTATTCCTGAAAAACGGATTTTTTAAAGCTGGCCGTGTCGAATCGCAAACAACCTTGGGTAGCTTCCTTCACTATTAGATTCTATGTATGTTATGATGAGGAATACGTTGACACTGGTTAAAAAAACCCAATATTACACTATCACATGTTCTTCGGTCAAGAAAATTAAAAAAGCGACGAAAAAAGCACAATGTTGCTGTTTCTACGGGGATATTGTGAAAAGAAACTTGCTTCTTCAAGTTTGAAACTATACAAAATCGTTGTCTATCATATACAAAGGCTCCTGCCAAGCGATAAACCCATCCGCATTGTCGCAGAAGACTTACAACCCATTGAGTAAACGCGAAAAGGAGAAAACTTACTGAATTTTCTGCACTGATCCTATTTAGAATCTTCACATAGATGCAAAAATAGCCTGCTTTGTACATTTAGAGATAACTGATACATTATGCTTAACTCCTTGCAGTAAGTTTTGAAATTGATCCTCCTCCTTACTTATTTTGCCATTACATAACCCTTTAGCTTTTTTAATCCCTCCTCGAATTTAGCATCTTCATCCCACAAGGATGGATCTTTATCAACAAAACACATCGGGATATTATTCATTACAAAAAAAAACATGTTTTGGACGTTACGAGATCTTGAATTTTGAGCCTTGCAATAGTTGCTGATTTCAGACTTGGTAGACATCTCTCGCGATAATAACCAGAGGTGGGTGGTACGTTTGAAATCAACTACAGCTGACTGCGAAGGACCATAATAAGTTAATGCACAAAACTGAAGAAACTTCTTGTTTTTGTCGGGTCCCGTTTTCCATCAAATAATCATAGTTCGTTGCGGTAGAAGGTAATCAAATTCATGAATCATCATCTTTGCCAGGATGCCAGCCATGTTTAGAACCACTCGGATCAGACCGCAGGAAGTTATAATAGATCTCACTGATCTGTTTCTATATTTCTGCACTGGAAAATACAGTAATTTTGCTCTTTTTGCGTTTGCTCAATGGGTTGTAAGTGTTCTGCGACGATGCGGATGGGTTTATCGCTTGGCAGGAGCCTTTGCATAGCTCCAATCTCTTTTCATAATATCCCCGTAAAAATGGCAAAATTGTGCTTTTTTCATCGTCTCTTTCATTTTCTTGCCCAAAAAACATGTGGTGGTGTAACCTTGGGGGTTTTTAACCACTGTCAACGTATTCCTCATTATAAAATACATAAAATCTAATGATGGATGAAGCTACTAGGGGTTGGTTTGCGATTCCACACGTTCTTTCACCTACCAAATATAGAAAATCAATTTTTTAGGTGAAAAATTGGATCTAGCGACCTCTTACACTAAAAATGTTTGCACCAAAATTTGGGGATCTGCTAATTACACCAAATAGAAACTTTTCCCCAATTGGCCTCCAAAATGTATGACCTTTTTTTATTTTGTGGACAGTCTAATATTCATACACTATTCTTTGTATGAACACTACTATAAGCGTCATTGAAAATCTGATTTTAAAGACATATTATCTGCGTATTATTTATTACTCCAAAATTTTAAAATTGTGTTACTTGTATTTGTCTGTTAAAAATGACATTGTGTCATGAAGTTAGACAATCAAGGTATTCAGAGAATTTCACTGTTACTAAGGTAATGAAAATGTGTTTGTCTTTATAGCTTTGTTTATAAATAACGTTTAAATAGAATCATTTCTGTTCACCTCTGTAACGGTCACGTTTTGTAAGAACACTCGGTACCTTAAATTAGGTAAAGCGCGCGACTATTCTATCCATTATTTTAAATTTAAACTATACGCGTTTAAATTTTATCGGCTAGTCATGGCAAATGCTTGACCAATAGCGAGTAGCTTGTAGTACGCAGGCATATTCCTACGCCAAGTCGGCAAGAGAAACGCGAGAAAGATGGCGTAGAGGCGGTTGTCCGTGTAGGGCCGTAAGAATTAAAAAGCCGCCATTTATTGTAAATAGCTGTATATAGTGATTAATAACTGCGAATAGAATCAGTAAAGTAGTTATTACAGTTAACATGTTATGTGTTATTGTGCCCCATTGCCCATAACTATAGTAATGCAATGTTTTTGTCGAATTAGCTGTAAGAACAGACTTTTATATTATGTATGCCTTTCGTGATGCTAATTTTCCTGTTTGAAGCCGATTGCGAAAACGCAGAATTATTGACGGCTTTCAACACCTCATTTCACGTTTGGCAAGTAATATTCTTTGTTGTATCCAGTGTTACCGTCCGGTAAAACTTCTGTTACCACATGAGAAGACTATAATAGTGCGGGAATAATTTCATGTGAACGTTATGTTTACGTAACCACATCGCCCCCGTATTTTGACACATCCCGTGTGTTTTGGGCATACAAACATAGTGATCAACGGCCGAACCAGTTTATGTCGAAAATATTAATTGTCGGGCCTTTTTTGAATAATTTTATTTACAGTCTAAAGTATTTCCTTTTGTGTGTTTTCCGAGCTTGTTTATGTTAAAGTAAGAATTCTTTGTTTTCCCCCTCTGGCCAGATCGTGTTTAGTGTAGTTTAATTATTTATCTATACGGACTTTTATTGTGTACAGTTTTGGTTTGTATTTTGCTATATGTCAGCTGAATTTTTAATGATTTGTTTATATAACTATTCTGACGAATGTTTTTGTAAAGTTTACTCACAAACCATGATGTAAAGTGCTCTGCTTTGTTTGTGCATTTTTTGTATATCATTAAAGTAAGTTAAATTTAATGATTCGTTTTATTTTCCCTAAAGAAATGATTACGTTTCACCTCGTTCAAGTGTGGTTTATCTCAAGCAGTTTAAAATGGTTAAAATTTGTTAAAAAATGTGTGACAATCAGGAAATTTCATTAGAAATTGAGGAAGCAGCTAATAGGGTTACTTTCAGTTTGTTGCCAGCAAGACCTAACAGTACGAGATATCCTATAATCGTTTTATGGAATGGCGTTTAAGTAATAGTGTATCAGGCCAAAATGAAAATGTATTCTTGGCGTACCTACTTTGAAAACAAATCTAAAACATAGTAGTCTTCAACACTTTGGTCGAACTACTCTATGATAAAGGCGATGCTGAGTATAAGGAGCAATCACGATATAAACAAGTATAAGCTTATTGAGTTTTTGAAAAGGAAGGATGAAGAACCGTATATTTATTGAGCAATTTCAATAAAACATTTAGGCGGTGGTGGGGATAGATATTATACTTGTAAATATGCACAGGTGCTTGTTTATTATTTCTGTGAGCGTGTAGGCTGTTAGAATGAACTTGACGCGAGGCACTACCGATACGATAAAAAATACGAGTGTTGAGACGTATTACTTTCGTTAGGTTTTATTTTTCACTAAAGGCATAACAGATTCGTTCCTTGGCAAAATGAGAATAGTCACATTTATTTTTATTAATTACTTTTTAGGCTCTTCATCCCATATTATCTTTCAGGAAAATTATATCAAGTTTCTCCCTTCTCAGTGGCGTCAGCTATGTGTGTGCCAAGTATTGTTTTTCTCTGTCAAATAATTTTTAGGTATAGCACCAACAGACGACTAACTGAATAAGAGAACAAGAAAACTTACCTCTAAAAGAATATCCAAAGTTAAAACTCTTACCTGCAAAAAAGAACAAAAATTAATGTTTTATTTTATTCCAAGAAGTGTATTTTAAATGTTAAGCCTAGCGATTTTCCCGATTTCGTTGAATGAAATCTTTGCGTTTTTAATTGATTTGGCATCTTAGTTTGACGCCACTTAAAAATTAATTAAAACTAATTATCTGGACATCTAAAGGCTAAAAGCTGGCGGCTGAAATGTACGTTTATGTCCTAAAAATCTTAAAGTCCGGAAATCATCTTGTGTAAAAGGGCACTGTTCAAACATTTTCTAGTCATCCATATAAGGTTATACCTTGTGACTCAAAAAGGATATAATTATATGCAGAATATCCATCTTATTTTTGAAATAAATTTGGAAGCCTGAGTGTGTCGTGCATATAGTCAGAGAGTTTTAAAATAATGGCGTATACATCGCGAACTTTAGTTGTTTTAATATAGACCCTTGAGGTACTCCACTGATTGTATATAGCATATATAGATTAAGATGATACACCTATATATTTAACTATTTGATTTTTACCTGTAATGTATCTAAATCAATTCCATTGCATTATAACTAAAATCTATGTTGTGAAAAGTCGTCTGTCTGTCTGTCGGTCTGTCTGTATTGACTTGAAATTTTGTACACGTATATATTATAACGAGATCTGGAACTGGATTGTTTTTTGACAAAATCCGGTGAAGGGTTGGGGGGTAAAAATAGGTGTAAATAGGGGGAAATATATAAAACAAGCCGGCAAGAGTACAGAAATTTGAAATGTGATGCATGTACTACAAGAAAAGGCCTCAAATTTTTTAAAATAATATTTACAGTACAGAAACTTGAAATTCGGTGTACTCCTAGAAGCCAAGGCATTAGATTTTTTAATTATATTTTTGAACCCCCCCCCCCCCCCCCCCACCACTCTTACTCCATTATTAAAGGGGTTGATAAAATAAAATTGAGATATTTTCTTGAAATTTGGAACATCTGGAACTAGATTATATTTTATGGTAATTCCGTTGAAGGGTTGGGGGTTAAATAGGGGAAAACAGAGGAAAATAAGTAAATCAAGCTGGTAAGAGTACAGAAATTTGGGATTTGGTGTATATACTAGAAACCAAGGCCTCATATTTCTTTCTAATATTTTTCAAACCCCCATCACCACCGCTTCATTATTAATGGGATTGATAACATAAAATTGAGATATTCACTTGAAAGTTAGTACACTTATGTATTGTAATAACATCTGATTGAGATGATTCCATTGCAGTTGTAGGTTGTGAATAGGGGAAAATAAGTAGGGTAAACTAGAAACTTCTGCCCCAAATATTATTAAAAATCTATTCACATACTAGAGTGCAAATCTAGTCAAGATGTTTCCTTGAAACTGAGTTGGATGAAAAATCTGGATGTGGAAGTAGTGATTCCTTACACAGCGATTTTTTTAAGTTTCTCTTAGTGGGTTGTTGTTTAATATTTCAAAGCACTGGCTATTGTGACTGTCGTCTGTATCAAGTATTTGCGTTTATTTGGTCTTCAAATATGAAGTATTTTCCGAGACATGGTCAATGGGGCTCCCAATAACACTTAAACTGTGTATTTATGCACCACAAATAGCCGCGTTTGATATTGTCTGTGTTCGTTGCATTACAATTGATCAAAATGGGACGTCTACCCTAGAGAAACATTGACCAACTTCAATCAAAAGCAAATTATTTATTTAAAGACTGTATAAACATATCGAACAGCTTCGGAAATAGGGCAATTGTGAATGCATAGTGCGCACCTATGCTCATTTACATTTATCTTCTCACACAAGCGACTGCATTCACTGCAACTAAATAAACTTAAATGAGGCTTTAAAGGTCCCAAAATTACGTTAGTTTAGACGTTAATAGGTTGGTATTTATTATGTTCACGTTCGTGAGAAAAATGGAATGGAAATAGAATATCAAACGCATACATTTTAATTTTATAGTATTTACAGTACGAGGCTACAAATGCATACTTAATGGTTTATTATTTATGGTACTACTTTCAATTTGTTTCCTAGAATATTCATTGTTGGAATATAATTTTTATGGTACTTGTGATATGAATTCGGCTATCTCAGATAACCGATTTCTAATACAAAAAATATCTATACCGGGTAATTCAGTTTGGTATTTGCCCCCTTATATCTCTTCTATTTAAAAAAAAAGTACATCAACCTTATAATTTGTAAATCGCTTGTCAAGCTGTTAAATAACGACCTTAAACCGTCTCTGTGATCATATATGTCAAAATAACGCTAGTCAACTCTTTCTTTTTTTTTTCAAATGGTATCTTTTGCCAATTGTTGTAGAGATTCTTTTTCTGCATTCACCTGTGTAAAAAAGTATACACTTCCATAAGAGAAATTTTGAGAAAATTAATAAAATATGATAAAACTTCATTTAAAGGTATTGTTTCGAAATCAACATAGTTAGCCATGGAAACAATTGAATTATGACATTAATAGTAATGTCAAATTGAAAATAATATTATTTGTGATAGTGTTATTAGTTTTTATTTAACAATCGGAGAAAAAGTATAGTACCTATACCATTTGAAAAAAAAGTCACTTTGACATGTATGATCTCAGAGATGATTTAAGGTCGTCATTTGATAACAGCTTGACAAGCAATTTACAAATACATATGGTTTGTTACACTTTTTTCTAAAATAAAAAATATACAGGGGGGCGAATACCAAACTGAATCAACCGGTATTGCTACGATACCCAACCCAGCAAACATTTTTGTCAAAAGTAGCTCCAATTCGACTTGGGACAAGACAAATTTACTTACCAAAGTAATTATAACGTAAAATTGACTGGAAAAATACACTTCCGATAAAAATTTACCAATTAGTCTTAATTTAGATTTAAGTTTACGTAAATAATACCAATTAATCTACCTCATACACAATTTTCTTTGAAAGTAAATTTAACGAAAACAGCAAGTGGAAAACTACTTAAAAAAATCTACCAAAATTGACCTCAAGGGTAAATTTCCAATAAGGTCGAAATAGGTAATATAATTAGGTAGTATTTACCTTTTTAGCGACTAAAAATATTTCTAATAGTCGAATATCTTTCTAGGTAGATTTTGTTGGAAATCCTACGTAATATATACCAAAATAGCAACTTATTTGGTCACTTTTATTATTCTTCTTTGAAGTAATATTAGGTAGACAACATCGATAAATTCTACCTAGATTATCTACCTAAATTCACCAATTAAGTCAATTACCCTTAAACTGACCTTAAAGTTACTCTAAAAAAATACATTTTAAACCTCTTTGTCGCAGTAACCTGGCAAATCGACCTTAAAGTAAACTTCACTATAAAATAGTAATTCAGAAGCTAACCCCGTCTAACCTATTTGTAGAATTCATATTATTTAGGTTATTTCAACAATTAGGTACTTAGGTGGTATAGTTATTATCTAAAAAATATTTCAGTCATTAAAAGAGGCCATTAACGTAGCATAGTTGGATAATTTGTGGTGCCAATATACAAATGAAGTATGCCAAAAGTAAAAAACCACCGCTTAAGGAATCACTACTTCCGCATCCAGATTTCCCATCCCACTCTAATATGTGGAAATAATTACCTATAGAATTTCAACAAAAGGGCATTGCCGAATGCCAGCCGAGCTTCCAGAACTTTCGGGCGCTGTCGAATACCAAGGCAATATCATATGGCTCCATTATGACAAGTCACTCGTCAACACAGTACACCAGTCGAGTTAAAATTTACACATAATAAGTAGAATTTACCAATAGGTATTATATTCAGAATAAGGTAACATAAATAGGTTATATTTACCTACAAGTAATTATTTGATATAACAACAGAGTTAATAATACTTTCAATAGGTAAAGTTAACCAAAATGTCGTAAATTTTAGTGTAACTTGACCTGTGATAATTTCCACCTATAAAATACGTAGATTGTTATGGTAATTTTTACTTAGAGGTCTAATTAGCACAAGACGCCATGTTTTCTCAGCGCAGTTGAAGTATGATTCCAAATTGTAGTTTGTAAAATGAGTGAATATGGAAACGAACTGACGAAAAGTTTAAGAAAATGCATAATTATACCTGTAAACTCATATTTAACAAGTATAGTATACTTCCGGCTTAAAATATTACAATAATTTTTTTATTTGGTAACAGAAATTTTCTTATAGATGAATATTTTTGAGGCGCATTAGTATTTTATGGAGTACAGCTGCTATTATTCACAGAAAAATTTTCGGCACATTGATTTCAATAAGCGAGAACTGCAAATACTTTCCTCATAAATTGTATTTATTTTAGTAACCGGCATTCATCTTGTATTGTTATTGTGAGTTAGGTATCTCTTCAGTTTCGTAAGTGACTGACAACCATACGTCGACTACTTATAGAGAAAGATACCAAGTAAGTGTAAAAATCTTACTTTTTTTCACTTGGTGTCATTTTTCAATTTCACATATGTCCGTAAATTCTACCTAAAACTAGTCAACTTGATGTCAAATTTACGTTGAATTCAAGTAAAATTTACCTAAACAGGTATTAGTAACCAAATGTACTGTGCGACTACAAGGAAGATTTATATGTAATTTTACCTGTTTTAGTTGATATAACTTAATTTCGACGTCGTCTTATTCTCCACTTATGTCGATTCCACGTAGCATCAACGAAAATTTTACCAAAATATGGTTAATTCTAATTTTGCGACTAAATTTATTATACATAATTTAGGTAGTCTTGACGTCAAATAATACTTAAATGTTTGCTGGGAAGTAGTTCAGATTCCGTAAAAACCTAAAATCCAAACTATAAAAGTTTAAAAAAATCGCTATTTACACAGAACTTCCCTCGTTATTGTGCATGGCGGTCACTCTAAAAAATTAATAATTACGAAATGACATTGAGAATAATAATCGGAATATAGTTATTGCTATTATTACAAAGAAAACTTGATAAGTTTTGGTCAAAAAAAATATACAGATTGCTCATCCAACAGCAAAAAATCAATAATAATAGCAGGTGCCACATATGGCAGGCTTGCGCAAATACCTTTACAAATGTCCACCATGACTGAATTATTTCTTGGGATGACCACCCTGTAGATTTTTCAACAAAAGTATAAGTGCATATGCCAGATATTATTGCCATCCGTCACATCAATCCAACATTCGCGTAATGGAGTGGAAGTATAGTGGTGGTTAAAAAATTTCATTTTTTTTTATTGTTCAAAAATGTTGTTAAAAAAATTTTCAAAATTTATTCTTCTGAAATAGGTTTAAAATGTCAAACGTAGAAATTTTAAATTTGAGCAAAAAGGAAAGTTTCCGTCTATTCTATACTAGTGGTAAAAAAAGTTTAAAATTTAAAAATTATATATTTTTTTAAATAGGTTTAGAATGTCATGAAACGTGAAACTTTTAAATTTGAGCAAAAAAAAGTTTCCATCTTAGTGTTAAATTTTTTTCCAAACTGGTAACAAAATGTTGCAAACATTTTTTTTTCGAAATTGAATTGGAATGTCATTAAACGTGGAAATTTTAAATTTGAGCAAAAAAAAAATGTTTCGTCTATTCTATAGTAAGTAGTGATAAATAGATTGAAAATGTTTCCAAATTTTTTTAAAAATTTTTCAAAAACATTTTAAAATTTGTTTGAATAGTTTTAGAATGCCATGGAAACGTGGATAGTTTAAATCTGAACAAAGAAAAAAAAATTCTATCTTAGTGGTAAAATTTTAAAATAGTAAAAAAAATTTCGAATGTTTCTTTTAAATAGATTTAGAACGCTATGAAACGTGGAAATTTTAAATTTGAAGAAATAAAAAAAAATTTCCTTCTATTTTAGTGGTAAAATAAATTTAAAAAATGTTGGTAATAAAAAATTTCAAATTTTTTTTTTTTGAATCAGGCTTAGAATGCCATGAAACGTGGAAATTTAAAATTTGAAAAAAGAAAAAAAATGTTTTCTTCTATTTTAGTAGAAACATTTTTTTCAAAAAAATTTAAATTTTTTTTTTAATTAGGCTTAGAATGCCACGAAATTTTAAATTTGAGCAAAAACAAAAAAATTTTTTTTCATCTTGGTAAAAAAATTTTCAAAAATGTTTTCTGAACTAGGTTAAGCGTGTCATAAAACGTGGAAATTTTAAGTTTGAGCAAAAAAAAATTTTTTTCATTATTTTTCCCCTTAGACGGTCCACCCTGTATATTTTCCAGTAAAATTTCTACCATTTCTTTGCTGACAGTAGCGTCTTACCAAATTTGACTGCTCTCCGTCAAGTATTTTTTTAGTAAATGCACCAACAGACAGACAGACAGAGACTGACGGAATTGAAAAACCTATATTTTCGTAATCTACGTGTTCTGAAACGTCAAAATCCGAAAAAATTTCGGAGGGTGATTTTTTCTCGAATACAATACTTCCCTTCGGTATGCGAGGGAAGTAATATGCAATAAGCAAGCGTTTACAAAATACAATTTTAGGCATTAACCAAATGAAAAGCTTTTTTTATTATTCTAGCTGCCTCTCTTGGCTGTCTGACACCTCAAACAGCATTAAGCCATTTATAGCGTACAACCTCAATAAAGTTTTTCCCATCAGTTCGTTGCTAACATCATCTGCCAAACGTTTTCAGATGGCAACCGATTCGATTCCTCCAATCTATCAATTTAAGTTTTTCTGTTGCCAATTTTGGACCTTCTCTCCCCCACAAATGTTTGTGACACCAATAAATGACATTATCTGAATTTGCAACTTCGTAGGTACACATCCCTGAGCTTAATTAAATCACCTATTATTTAAATAATGAAGTTATACAAATATTGTAATATTTGTAGTTCTCTGAGGATGGTTAATAACTCGAAACGTAAGAAAATATAATTTTATTTAAACTGGCCGAAAAGTACCCAAAAACACATTAAGTTAATACTATTAATTAGTTATAAATATATGTAGTGTGAGATATTCTCAAGAACATATTAAATTGTCTACTCCTATGGAAAACCCTTTTTGTCATATTTTTATAGTAAGCCTTTTGAAACTATATATAAAATCGCACTAAGCCTCACCTGACAAAATGTAACGGTAGATAAATTATTACTTTCGCACGTTTCAATTCATATATTTTATTATGAACTTTTTCTTTTCCAAAGATAAATTATAGCCGAGGACACTTTTTCTTTGAATGGTATATAATACATTTTATCTTTTAAATTTTCATCCTTGGGGTTGAGATTGTTATTAGAGAAAAAACAAATTCATATTTGCTTGCAAACTTGAAGGTTATAAATAAATAAAGTAAACTGATATTTAAAATTCATATTTTTCGAGTGATATATTTTAAAACTAGAAATGCGTATTTTTCCGTCTTGCTTCAGGCAACTTAATGGTACTTCCTTTTAAATAAATAATATAATGTTGCAGTATTTTTAATATTCTGAATTCAAGACAGTAGTCGCTGTTATCTCCCCTCCCAGCTAATAATTTAACTGTCGTCGATTTCAGCTAAAGGAAATTCGACCAAAACAGGTCAAAATTACGTAATGTTTAAATTCACTTGGTGAAAGTCGCAATGGTGCCTATCAGGTACAGATCAATTATTGGTAATATTAATGCTCTAATAGGTTATGAAAAATATTTTTGTTACTATTTTTACCTAATTGGTAGTGTACATTAAAACACACTAATTAAGTGGTAGAGAATACACGGCCTTAATAATCTAATAGGGGAAGTAGGTAGAAAGTAACCCATTCGGAAAAATTTGGTAAACTTAATAAGGGGACATTTGTCACCTAATCAGTAATAAATTGTTAAATAATTTATTGTAATTTTGGCGAAGTTATCATTAGACCCTAATAGAAGATCTAGATGAAATGTATTGAAATGATTAAATAGGTAATCGTATTTCTTGAACTAGACTTCTTAGGTAGCTAATAAGGATCCTAGAAGTCCTTAAATTTCCACCAAAAAGTCGAAATGACTTCATTATTCAACCAATAAGTTATTAGAACCTATTGGTCGAAATTATTAATTACTTGGTGGAAAACATTGGTGGTAACTAAGTAATGTCACGTATTAACTAATACAGGCAGAGGAGCAACCATATTCATTTAAAAATGGAACGGCGAAAACTCGCCATGAAAATGTAAACTTTGTAAAAAAATCGGTAAAGCTATCTACACTGAACTTCCCTCTTTATTTGTGCATGGCGGTCACTCTAAAAAATTAATAATTACGAAATGACATTGAAAATAATAATCAGAATATAGTTATCACTATTATTACAAAGAAAACCTGATAAGTTTTGGTCAAGAAAATATACAGAGTGCTCATCCAACAGCAAAAGTTCAATACTAAATAACAGGTGCCAAATATGGAAGACTTGCGCAAATACCTTTACAAATGTCCACCATGACTGAATTATTTCTTGGGATGACCACCCTGTACATTTTTCAACAAAAGTATAATAGGTGCATATGCCACATAATATTGCCATCTGTCACATTTTCAATTCCACATTCACGTAGTGGAGTGGAAGTATTAGTGGTGGTTAAAAATTTTTTTTTTTTTAATTTTTCAAAAATGTTGATAAAAAACATTTTTAAATTTTTTTTTCTTCTGAAATAGGTTTAGACAGAATGTCATGAAACGTTGAAATTTTAAATTTGAGCAAAGAAAAAAAAGTTTCCATCTATTTGTGGTAAAAAATGTTGGTGATAAAAATTTTCATTTTTACTTCCCTCGCATACCGAAGGGAAGTATTGTATTCGAGAAAAAATCACCCTCCGAGATTTTTTCGGATTCTGACGTTTCAGAACACGTAGATTCCGAAAATATAGGTTTTTCAATTCCGTCAGTCTGTCTGTCTGTCTGTCTGTCGGTCTGTCTGTCTGTCTGTCTGTCTGTTGGTGTATTTACTAAAAAACTACTTGACGGAGAGCAGTCAAATTTGGTAGGTAGTTAACCCTACTGTCAGCGAAGAACTGGTAGAATTTTCACTGAAAAATATACAGGGTGGACCGTCTAAACGGAATAAATAGTGAAAAAAAATTTTTTTTGCTCAAATTTAAAATTTCCACGTTTCATGACGTGCTAAACCTGTTTCAGGAAAAAAAAAAATTTAAAATTTTTTTCAAACATTTTTGAAAAAATTTTTACCAAGTTGAAAAAAATTTTTTTTTGCTCAAATTTAAAATTTTCACGTTTCATGACGCGCTAAACCTATTTCAGAAAAAAAAAATTTTGAAAATTTTTTTCAAACATTTTTGAAAAATTTTTTACCAAGATGAAAAAAATTTGTTTTTGCTCAAATTTAAAATTTCTACGTTTCATGACACGCTTAACCTAGTTCAGGAAAAAAAATTTTGAAAATTTTTTTCACCAATATTTTTGAAAAAAATTTTACTACTAAAATGATTTTTTTTTTCTTTCTTCAAATTTAAAATTTTCACGTTTCATGGCATTCTAAGCCTGATTAAAAAAAAAAGTTTTTTGAAATTTTATCACTAAGATAGAATTTTTCTTTCTTTGTTCAGATTTTAACTATCCACGTTTCCATGGCATTCTAAAACTATTCAAACAAATTTAAAAATGTTTTTGAAGAATTTTTTTAAAAATTTGAAAACATTTTTAATCCATTTATGTATCACTACTATAGAACAGACGAAAAAATTTTTTTTGCTCAAATTTAAAATTTCCACGTTTCATGATATTCCAAACCAATTTCGGAAAAAAAAATTTGCAACATTTTGTTACCAGTTTGGAAAAAAATTTAACACCAGAATGCTCAAATTTAAATGACATTCTAAACCTAGGTATTTCAGAAAAAAAAATTTGAAAATTTTTTTCACCAACATTTTTCAAAAAGTTTTTACCACTAAAATAGATCGAATTTTTTTTTATTTGCTCAAATTTAAAATTTTCACGTTTCATAGCATTCTAAACCTATTTTAAAAATACAACTTTTTTTAGCACTACTATAGAACAGAAGAAACTTTCCTTTTTGCTCTAATTTAAAATTTCTACCTTTGACATTTTAAAACTATTTCAGAAGAAAAAAATTTGAAAATTATTTTACCATCTTTTGAAAAATTTTAAAAAAATGAAATTTTTTAACCACGACTATACTTCCACTCCATTACGTGAATGTTGGAGTGAAAATGTGACAGATGGCAATAACATCTGGCATATGCACCTATTATACTTTTATTGAAAAATGTACAGGGTGGTCATCCCAAGAAATAATTCAGTCATGGTGGACATTTGTAAAGGTATTTGCGCAAGCCTGCCATATGTGGCACCTGCTATTTAGTATTGAACTTTTGCTGTTGGATGAGCAATCTGTATATTTTTTTGACCAAAACTTATCAAGTTTTCTTTGTAATAATAGCAATAACTCTACTCCGATTATTATTCTCAATGTCATTTCGTAATTATTATTTTTTTAGAGAGACTGCCATGAACGAGGGAAGTTCTGTGTAAATACCTTTACCGATTTTTTTTCTGAGGTTTAGAATGTCATGAAATGGGAAAATTTTAAATTTGAGCAAAAAAAAATTTTTTTTCAGCTATTCAAGTGTTAATTTTTTTTCCGAAATGGGTTTGGAATATCATGAAACGTGGCAATCTTAAATTTGAGCAAAAAAATTTGTTCATCTATTCTAAAGTAGTGATAAATTGATTAATTAAAATTTTTTAAATTTTTCAAAAAATTTTTAAATTTGTTTGAACAAGGGAAAAAAATTCGATCTATTTTAGTGGTAAAATTTGTTGAAAAATGGTAAAAAAAATGTATATATTTTTTTTAAATAAGTTTAGAACGCTATGAAACGTGGAAATTTTAAAATTGAAGAAAGAAAAACATTTTTACTTCCCTCGCATACCGAAGGGAAGTATTGTATTCGAGAAAAAATCACCGTCCGAGATTTTTTCGGATTCTGACGTTTCAGATCACGGAGATTACGAAAATATAGGTTTTTCAATTCCGTCAGTCTGTCTGCCTGTCGGTCTGTCTGTCTGTTGGTGCATTAACTAAAAACTACTTGACGGAGAGGAGTCAAATTTGGCAGGTAGTTGACCCTACTGCCAGCGAAGAAATGGTAAAATTTTCACTGGAAAATATACAGGGTGGACCGTCTAAACGGAATAAATGGTGAAAAACATTTTTTTTCGCTCAAATTTCCACGTTTCATGACACGCTACCTATTTCGGGAAAAAAAATTTTTCACCAACATTTTTGAAAATTTTTTTTTGAAAATTTTTTTAAAAACATTTTTGAAAATTATTTTACCACTAAAATAGATGGATTTTTTTTTTATTTCTTCAAATTTAAAATTTCCACGTTTCATAGCGTTCTAAATCTATTTAAAAGAAAAATTAGAATTTTTTTTTACTATTTTTAAAAAAATTTACCACTAAGATAGAATTTTTTTTCTTTATTCAGATTTAAACTATCCACGTTTCCATGGCATTCTAAAGCTATTCAAACAAATTTAAAAATGTTTTTGAAAAATTTAAAAAAAAATTGAAAACAATTTTAATCTATTTATCACTACTATAGAATAGACAAAAACATTTTTTTTCTCTCAAATATAAAATTTCCACGTTTCATGACATTCCAAACCAATTTCGGAAAAAAAAAATTGCAGCATTTTGTTACCAGTTTGGAAAAAAATTTAACACTAGAATAGATGGAAACTTTTTTTTTGCTCAAATTTAAAAGTTTCACGTTTCATGACATTCTAAGCCTATTTCAGAAAAAAAAAAATCAAAAAGTTTTTACCACTAAAATAGATCGAATTTTTTTTTATTTGCTCAAATTTAAAATTTTCACGTTTCATAGCATTCTAAACCTATTTTAATAATGGGAGTTGCTACACGGACGCCGCGGCGGACATATATCATTTCTTAGCTGTCCGCCGCGCATGCGCATTCGCTTTTGCACGACTTATTGAACCGCCGCACAGAGAAATTGGAATGTTTTTATGCAATTTTCTGAAAAAGAAGGCGGGGGGACACCCCCCGCACCCCCCGTTTTTGTCTGCGACGCTAATGCTGCCTGCGGCGCTGATAATTTATTAACAATTATTTAGCAAAATAAAAATCAACCTAACTAACCCAACTACCATCACATGAAAGAGATAAATTATTATATGAAAAAAAAGAACATTTCTGTCGTCAAATCCAACCAGAATTTGTGAAAAAGGATATTAATCGTTACAAAATATTTAAAAAAAAAAGTCCAGTGGGCAGTATTTGAACCCGGGACCTGTCGCTCCACAACGCGACAACGTTTCGCATAGGCCAGCGATCCACGTGTAAAACACCGCTATAGCACGGAATAAATAGTATCTAACCAAACCAATTGCCGCGGCGGACAGCTAAGAAATGATAGATGTCCGCCGCGGCGTCCTTGTAGACAGTCCCTTTAATAATACTTATATAATTTTTAAATTTTAAACTTTTTTTACCACTACTATAGAATAGAAGGAAACTTTCCTTTTTGCTCAAATTTAAAATTTCTACGTTTGACATTTCAGAAAAAAAAAATTTGAAAATTTTTTCACCAACATTTTTGAAAAATTTCAAAAGAAATGAAATTTTTTAACCACCACAACTTCCACTCCATTACGTGAATGTTGGATTGAAAATGTGACAGACGGCAATAATATCTGGCATATGCACCTATTATACTTTTATTGAAAAATGTACAGGGTGGTCATCCCAAGAAATAATTCAGTCATGGTGGACATTTGAAAAGGAATTTGCGCAAGCCTTCCATATTGTCACCTGCTATTTAGTATTGAACTTTTGCTGTTGGATGAGCAATATGTATATTTTTTGGCCAAAACTTATCAAGTTTTCTTTGTAATAATAGCAATAACTATATTCCGATTATTATTTTCAATGTCATTTCGTAATTATTAATTTTTTAGAGTGACCGCCATACACAAATAACGAGGGAAGTTCTGTGTAAATACCTTTACCGACTTTTTTTTCACCTATTTTAGTGGTAAAAATTTTGTCAAAAATGTTGGTAAAAAAAATTTCAAAAAATATTTTTTTTTCAAATAGGTTTAGAATCCCAAGAAACGTAGAAATTATAAATTTGAACAAAGAAATAAAATTTCATCTATTTTAGTGGTAAAAATTTTTTTCAAAAATGGTGGTGAAAAAAATTTTTAATTTTTTTTCTGAAATAGGTTTAGCGTGTCATGAAACGTGGAAATTTTAAATTTGACCAAAAACATGTTTTTTCATTATTTATTCCCTTTAGACGGTCCACCCTGTATATTTTCCAGTGAAAGTTTAACCATTTCTTCGCTGACAGTAGCGTCGAACTACCTAACAAATTTGACTGCTCTCCGTCAAGTAGTTTTTTAGTTAATGCACCAAGAGACAGACAGACAGGCGGGCAGGCAGACAGACTGACGGAATTGAAAAACCTATATTTTCGTAATCTACGTGACCTGAAACGTCAAAATCCGAAAAAATCTCGGAGGGTGATTTTTTCTCGAATACAATAGTTCCCTTCGGTATGCGAGGGAAGTAATATTTTAATTCATAAATAATCGTTAAACATATATATTTTTGACCAAACAGAATTATGAAGGCAAATAAAAGGTGTGAATGGAATGGAAATAAGTTATCGACGACGTTGATTCCATATTCTCGACATTAAATAGGTGTCTGGTGACCTAATAGGTCAAATAAACCTGTTTAACTTATTTTGTAGGTCAATACGTGGCAAAAAACATCATTTAGGTTGTATCGACATCGAATTTATGTCCTATATCATCTATTGAAATTGGTGGCGTCATCTGTTCGACGTGCAGTCGACGTCGAATGATACCTAAATTGTTAGCTTGGCTGAGTTCGAGCCTTTGTTGCGGCAGATGGCAATGTCACAGGTAATGGTTGTTTCGTAATTGTCTAATGTGTATGTATAAGTTGAATTAGAAACGCATCTTTATTAAGTGCGACGAATCCGGTAGATATAAAAAGTACACACCTTCAGGTAAGTACAGAGACCGAAAACAAGAGTAACATTAATTAACGTAGATACATTAACAACATTAATAATAAATTGAGTCATTGTTTAAGGCTACAACCTTACAAATTTTATACATAATCTTCAAAATATGCAAAAATATGTATAGGATGCTATTTAAAAATAAAAATTCCAATCAATTCAGAGGTGAACTTTTGATCCAAGACAAGCAAAATGCGGTATTATGTATCACAGATCATATTATGAAGTTTCAAAGTTTTCTTCCTAAAAGCAATAGAGGAAATGGAACGAGACCAATCTCGTTCTCATCCGGTAGTCAAAAAATATATTTAGGATCTAGGACTGTGATCCGCTTTCCATTTTAGCAAGACCGGGAGGATTAACTATCCTTTGTGGCATTCCTTGACGGCATGTCGAAGTTCCTGTTTTCTTTGGCGGATTATCAAAGGGTTAGTTAAGCTTATCAAACAGATGTGCGTAACCAGATCGATTTGTTTATTCATCAGCTACGTGGGAAATTCCAATTCTCTACTCGGTTTTCAATAAAAAGAAATCGTTTTCATTAATGTGTTATAAAGGTAGGAATTACCAGCGAAAGCTTATAATTGAAGTTATTTTCAGAGCCACTATATTTTCCCTTATTTCTCAGTTATTAATGTTATTATATGCCCGCTACAGGGAAAACTGTTTTTCTGGCAATTATGGGGAATTTATTTGCTTAATACCTTAAATATTTGCCTTAAGGACTGGAATTTTGCTGTCTGAGTGTTCGCAGCTGCTGGCGCTTTAAGTTAATTTTATTTCTCGTTTTATAACACAGAATTTAATTTTAATATTCGCTTGATTTTGTGCTCAGGTCTAAAATATTAAGGTATAGTTAAAGCCTAGACAAAAGAGTCAGAAAGGGTCTGTTTCAAAACAAAAATGCCAACCGGGGGTTTTCAACGGAAATGTGTATAACTATTGTACCTAAACTTCAACAGCTGAAAATTAATGCGTCTATGATTAATTAACAGGTAATGTTACGGAGAATGAGTTTTTGGCTTGTATAAATTTATCTTTAGGTTTTACAAAAATACGTCCGGTGAAGAAGTTGTAGGTTTAAAAATATCTACAAAATGAGCCTATCGGCATAAAAGTCGGTTAATTCGTTCTTTAACAAAATGCAAAATACTGCTAAACGCTGTTTCTTAATTAATTTTTAACTTCAAAAGTAACGAACACCGAGGTAACAAACTTTGATAGATTATAGGTTTTGTTGTGTAGAATGATTTTTTTTTTAAATACTTGTATAATTTTTGACAAAAAGCATTTGTTTATTAAAAAGGCACACATACAAATAATAAAATGACAAATAACAAAGAAGAAATGGCACATGTTCTTAACGATATTTTTACAAACATTTCAAAGATAATGATAAATTAGTTAACAGAAATTTAGATCCTATTCATTTTAATGCAAACAAGGAGTACCCTAAAATGGTTCTTGATTATGTCAGCGAGCAAACAGTACTTAGTGTATTAAAGGAATTTAAAAAAAATTAAACTCTTCTGGTATAGATGGAATTAGTGCAAATATTTTATAGATGTGTATTGATTATATCTTGTCCCCTTTAATATATTTAGTAAACCTATCCTTCATATATGGAATATTTCCTGACATTTTAAAAATTGCTAAAGTTGTTCCATTACATAAAAAAGGCGAGACCGTACATGTGGAAAATTATAGGCCTGTGTCGTTGTTATCCACTATTTCTAAAATATTAGAAAAAAATATTTTTGAGAATATTACTACCTTCATACCAGAAAATAATGTTTTAAACGACGTTCATGGATTTAGAAAAGGTCAACAAGTTTGGCAATTTATAACTTCCTAAATTTAGTATATGAAAATATGGTTAGTAATAAGAAATGTGTCGGCTTATTCTTGGATTCAAGTAAAGCGTTTGATCTGGTGGATCATGCTTTACTTCTGACAAAGTTGGAAGCTTATGGTTTAAGGGGATTAGTTAACAATCTAATAGGGACATATATTTCAAACAGGACACAGTTAGTAGATATTGATGGAGTAAGATCGGGGGAAATAGGAATTGATTGCGGTGTACCACAGGGGTCGGTCGTGGGCCCACTGCTTTTTCTTCTATTTGTTAATGATCTTCCAAGTATTGACAGTAGCAAGCAATCAGTTATTTTTGCAGACGATGACAGTTATATTTCTGCTAAGAATGCAACTTTGGACTCTATATCGGATTCGCAAATCATGTTGGATACATTTATTATGTTGTTTAACAAAAACAAGTTATTTCTACATGCAAGTAAAACGGTATTTATAAATTTTACACCGAGATTTAAAACAGTATTTGAAAGTCACCTTATAAAAAACAACGGCAAAACAATAGAACAAGTTAACAATACAAAATTTGTAGGTATAAATACAGACAACAGCTTAAGCTGGAAAACATACAATGAAACGATTTGCAAAAAAATGTCGTCTACGTTAAATTACTTCAGAAAAGTTTGTTATCTTTTTATTATGCATTCATTTATTCCAGAATAAGGTATGGCATGATGTTTTGAAGATGCTCTCATTACGCAATAAGAGCTTTTTGTTTGCAAAAAAAATCGGTTAGAACTTGTAGGAGTTTCCAGAACAACATAATGTAAAGAATTTTTCAAAAAATTACGACTGTTAAGTTTGCCGTCAATTCATATCTTCGAAACGTTGCTATTTATTAAGGGAAGATAAGTTTACTAAAAATAATTATTATAATACACGGAAGGGTAACGATTTGTGCTTACCAATACATGCATTATCTATTTATGAAAAAAATCCTGCTTATATATTTATTTATTCATTTTATTATCAGTTGCGTTTTGTTGGCTTGTCCTATACCATGTGTATGTATGGTCGTTTGGATGAATAAATTATTATTATTATTATTACTTTTTTGAAAAATAAGTAAAGCAAGCTGGTAAAAGTACAAACATTTGGAACTTGGCCACATATTTTTTTATAATATTTTTCATCCTCCCCCACCACAGTATTAAAGGGGTTGATAACATGGAATTGAGATTGTTAAGATATTCATTTGAGGTGTAAATTGGGGAAAATAAGTAGCAAGATAATAAGAGTCCCGAAACTTCATTTTTGACGCATATGCTAGATACCAACGCCTCAAATTTTTCTATGACATCTGTCTCAAATATTAAAATTCTTTGATCAATTAACTCCACACTCTAGAGTGTAAATATAGTCAAGATGTCTTCCTTTAAAGAGACTTGGACGGAAAATCTGGATGTGAAAGTAGTGATTCCTTAGGCAGCGATTTTTCTAAAAGTTACAATCTCTAACTGCAACTCTATCATATTATAATGTTTTTTAATAGGTATTGTAATATTTCCTACCCTGTAATTGGTTACCTCTTGTATCTAAATAAATAAATAACTAATATACTGAACTATTCATTTATCTATTTTTTAGTTTTATATTAAAGAATATATTTATACGTTCTCTCTAAGAAAAAAAACACCGTGGAAATCTTTAAATCACATTCAAGAGCCATTCTTATGATGGCAAACATATTCCGCTGTTTGAATAAATATATTTTAAACCAATATTTTCCCGAAGGATATTCCTCGTACACATATATTTTCAGCAACGTAAGTGATTTTTCCGACCTACGTCGTGCAAAAATTTTATTCAAAGCACATTAACATAAGAATAAAGCTGATCTGATTTATCCGAAGGTAGCTATTGATAATAAAAAAGTTATCCTTCCTCCATTCCATTTTATATAAGCAAAATTAAATTTAAAATCCTCCATCTACACCGGAGAACTTTCAGTAAAATCCCATTTAATAAAAATTCAATAACTCCTTTCGATTCTATAACACAATTTTGGTGTAAAAAGCGTTTTATGGGGGACATTACCATTCCCCATTACATAGTATGTCGTTAAAGAGACAATGGAGGGCGATCTGGGACCGAATCTGTATCATTGAGGGGTCTCTGGAGAATTTGTTGAAAATGATATGCATCGAACATTCGCTGTTGTTTAACAGTCAAGACTTAAAAATGGAAATATTAAGATGGAAATTTCCCCGGAGGGAAAATTACTTTAAATAAGTGCATTCGGTTTTTTGCAGTATTTTATCATTACACATCAAAAAATATAAGGTTTTAGTTTTCATAATCAAGTATCCGTTTAAGCATCTGACTTGGTTGTTGAGTAGGTTGCACTGACAATCTAAATTTCTCTGGATTATCGTTAAGATATCAATGGTATGGAAGCTTTTTGCAGTATTACTTAATTGTCTGATTATCTCATAGAACATAAAAAAATGTAAGGTTTAAATTGTGGCAAGAAGTATATATGACTTAGTTGCAAAGTAGGTTGTATCGACGTGGAGTTTAATAGAGAAGGTGTATTGCTGTCATTTAAGTTTGTTGTAATAATTATCGATATAAACTTAAAACAAAAATAAAAACGAATTAAAATCAGAAAATGAAAACAATTATTATTCGGAAGTAGAAGTAGCAGAAAGCGAGGATCAGCTCATAGAGTTGCTGGCCAGACTTTGAACAATATGCTCTGTTTACGGTTTAAGTGTAAATTACAAATTATGATTGTACACCGAGAAAATGTTAGCTTGCACACGTTAAGGATAGGCCTTGACCGCCACGACTTCTGCGGATCTACTGTGGCCCATCTGTTCTAGTTTTCTTTTGTATCAGACAGTCTTGATAATGGTGCCTTAGTGTCGCTATCAAACCTCGAGTATCTGTCTCAATCTCAGTGTAATTAGGCCTTCACAATGGCACAGCACTGAGGTTTCCTCTTCCTCTTGGCAAAATCTACATGTTGCATCATCTGCTAGACCCATCAGAGTCATATGTCTGTTAAGCCGACAATGTTCCATTACCCACCAATTATCCACCCATTATTCCAAGGGCTTTTCTATTTTGGCATAGAGAGTCTTCCGTAAACTTCGCCGATTGTTCTGTAATCAACTCTTTGGCTCGCTCTGTCGCTGGAAACCTTTCCATCATTCCAGAGATTTGATATGCACTAATTTTTCAATGTATTGGCCACACCGCAAAAGGATTCGGATTCTACTAGGGCCTTAGACGCGCGCCTTCTTTGGCCAGCACATCAGCCTTTTCATGTCCATTATGTCCCTTGTGGTGTCCTAGTACCAATGCCACAAACGGTATTCTGACTTCCTAAGTCAATAAGTCTCATACTATCTTTGATACGACCTGTATGGAACCGATTAAGTTACAACATTAAAAACCGCTGCCTAAGGAATCACTACTTCCACATCCAGATTCATCATCCAAGTCACTTTAAAGGAAACATCTTGACTATATTTGCACTCTAGTATGTGGAACTTACTGATCATAGAATTTTAATAATATTTGGAGCAGATGTCACAGAAAAGTTTGAGGCGTTGGTTTCTACCATATACGTTAAAAATTAATTTTTACACCGGGCCGAATATTGAGCCCTGTGGAACTTCCATACTTAAAAACAAACGTTCAGAATTAGCTCTGTATACCATAGTTGCACATGTTGTATACTCACTTACTGTTGACGACAACAGAGCATTCCCCTGCCTCAATATATAGAATTATTTGGTAATAAAATGTTGTTACAGCTGCTATAGTGGATTTTCTACAACGAAAACCATGTTGTTTCTCAGACAAAATTTTAAGTTCAGTTAAAAAATGTACCAAGCGGTCAAGATAACAATACTCAAGTAATTTTGAGGAACTAAATGGGATTTTAAAAAAATAGTTGTATGGAAACATATTCTTTATAGGATTTTGCAAACAGCAGAAAAAATAACTATCTATAACTAAAAGAAAAACTTTGTGTAAAAATATGAATGAAATCTTTGCATTCTTTCGATAACCTGTATTCTGGTTATGCTAGCAAATTAAAATCCTAAAATAGGATTGTTACTGGCCCATAATTATCTAAAGAATGATATATTCATAATATTTTACATGTTTTTTAAATATGTTAAGATCAGTGTTAACTATACTATAATTATTGTTTATTATTTAAGCTTCAACCTGGATAACATGCCATAAATATTAATAGAATTGCAATACACGCTGCGACTATAAAAAATGGCGCCAGGAAATAAACAATATGTTGTAAACAATATGTTGTAAACATTAGTACCTAATCACACTTAATGAATAGACGGAGCCATGTACATTTTCATCATATATTATTCTACTGACGTGATTGGACTAGAAAAAACATAATTTTTTACGGTTAGGAATGATTTCTTGAAAACATATCGATCGTTTAAAATTCATAGGTGAAGATGGATGACTCAAAATGCGTTTTAATGTTTATACTTTCGAATAAATATACTCAGCTTAAGATTTGAGCACTTACTGCATTGCATAAAACGTGTAAGAAAGCAACTGAATAAATGTAAATGTAAAATGTGACAAATGATAAGTAATTAAATGAACAATGAACATTATTTCTATAGAAAACATTGGAACTTATTCATTTACGAGGAAACTCTGCAGAATTGAGTTCAGTATTGACATGTCAAACTTTTCATCTAGTGATATGTCTACATACAGGGTGTAATTAGTTTCATGTCATTAAAAAAAAACTGGTGGTAGGGAACGACAAGACAAACAAAAAAACCTTATATAACATGGGGTCTAAAGCTCATAGTTTTGGGAGAAAAAAAAATAAACAAAAAGTTCGCAAATTTTCAATAAAATCTTTTGAGAACTGCTGGAATATTGAGGTAGGTTTAGATCGTCGCGCGTGTCTTTGCCTATATTACTCAATATTTGTGTAGATAGCTATAAAATGTGGACAGCCTTTAGCGGTGCGGTAAATAAGATGAAAGACGTCGATGTTTTCTGAGTGTTTAGTAGATCTGATCTGAAGAAAACTATACTCTGACTCTCCCTTGTGCAATATTTTAGTTTCTGTGGGTGTTTCGTTATGTACACACGTCCGTTGTTTTTGTTATTTTTGAATTTCGGGTCGCTGTGTATTTATAGTGAAGATTTATTTTATTGACTTTACGTCGTTAAATTCTTGATTACGTACGGACACAATTTACTTGTTCGTTCTTTTTGTATTCCGTTTTGGATTTTGGATGAAGTTTTTCTTTTATTTTTCTTTATTGACAACGTTAGTTGATAGTTTATTGTTTAGTGTTGAACGAAGTACGTATGTCCTTAATTCGACGTGCCGAACTGTGTATTGATGCAGATGCAGATTTCGAATAATTTACATAGGTGGCAAGCTTTAAACCCAGGACACTCATTTATGTTACAAACGTTAATAAATCACATTTAAATATTCTATATTATAAACATTAATCCAATATTTTGTTCCAAATTAAAAGACACACATGTAAAGAAATGCTCTGTTTAAACTTCTACGGCCATTATTTTCTTGCAGTTATGCAGGAAAAGATAACGAATTATTTACCTGCTTATAATTGTCTCAGTTCGGTTGAGGCGGTCCATCAAAGGCGGTCGATGCACTTTTTTATGACAATTTAAAAGTTGTATAATTGGGAACTACAAGTTCATTGACCAAGAAAAGCAATGGTTCTCAATTATTTTCTACATTAATGTTAAAAAAAAAAAATATATTAAAAAGGTTGACCTAGGTCAGTTTTTTCAAATTGCCCCTAGAGAGAAAAGTCATAAAGGGTTTTTGTTTGTCTAGTAGATCCCCTTACCAGTTTTTTTTAATGACATGAAACTGATTACATCCTGTATATTTTATGTACGGTCTTTTGCAGGTAATTATTTGGAAGCCAAATGATTTTAACGCTTTCCTAACAGAGTTCCTCCAAATAGGGAGATACTCGGGGAGATATAAGTTTATACCATTTCATTGAAAAAAAAGAGAAGAGAGAATAGTGGTTTTATTCATACGGAAACAAGAGCACTTACTGACATACTGTTTATCTATTTTATTTCAATTGTTTATACAATCTAATATTCATATTCTAGTGTCGATGCTCGATTTCCTTACGGACAAAATAAAGAATAAAAAACAAAAGAATTTTCTAGTAAATTGTTAGGTAGAGAAAAATTCCTTTAGCCTGAATTAAAGAAAATAACATAGTAAAAGTAAACGAAGGGTACATCTTTTGAGCCGTTATACTCTGCTACAAATGCTGGATATTTAAATCCAGCGAGACTCCTTTTAATCAAAATACCGTCTTTGTACTTAAACGTTCTCTCTTCTGGTGTTCCATAGTTAAATGTATTCATTCCCCAACAATTACTTTCCAACTTATCTCATATTGCGATTGTGTTTTATGATATTTGAGGAATTGGTACTTTAGGAAAAAGGACGTTAATTTTTATAAAAGCTTTGTGCTGCAAATTTCATTACTTATTACTGCAAGGCGGAGAATTTAATACGCCCCTTTACGTCTTCAATCAACAACAGCCGTTTTACGGTTATTTTTCGCTTTACATCAGAATTTTCGTACAATGCAAAAATCTGAAATTAAGAACTGTATACATTAACATGCTGCACAAAGTATTCATGTTTCGGAGTGAATTATGAATGATTACGGGGTGTAAAAGCACGAAGTTTATCTTTAACATAGTTTGTACACAAAGTGCTAACTTAATACCTATTTATTAGGTTAATCTGTAAATTTTTTTTTGAGAGACATTTACAAAATCATTCATTGAATAAAAAAAAAATGTTTACAATTATCTTATTTTATACAAACTAGAAGTGTTAAGGAAAGCATTTGAGGACACAAATATAGGAAAGAAGATTTAACTTAGGCTAAAACATTGTAAAAGAAAAAGCAATACTTTAATATGATAAAAATATATCATTAAAACACAGAATGCTGGAATTTTCAAAAATTAATAGATTCTAAAAATTAATAGTCTTAAACATTCTGATTTGAACAAAACTGTTGTAATCTCATATTTCACTTTTTTTGCAATGTTGCAATTTCTTTTTCAGTCCATTTGTTAATCAGCTATATACAAAATAACAATATAAGTTGTTACTATTATACAGGGTGTAATTAGTTTCATGCCACTAAAAAAAACTGGAGGTAGGGAACGACAAGACAAACAAAAAAACCTTATATAACATGGGGTCTAAGCTCATAATTTTGAGGAAAAAAAATAAACAAAAATTTCGCAAATTTTCAATAAAATCTTTTGAAAACTGTTGGAATATTGAGGTAGGTTTAGATCGTCGCGCGTGTCTTTGCCTGTATTACTCAATAAAGAAAAATAAAATAAAAACTTGGTACAAAAGCCAAAAAAGAATACAAAAAGAACGAACAAGTAAGTTGTGTCTGTACGTAATCAAGAATTTGACAACTTGAACGGTAAGTCAATAAAATAAATCTCAACAATAAATACACAATGACGCGAAATTCAAAAATAACAAAAACAACGAACGTGTGTACATAACGAAACACCGACAGTAACTAAAATATTGCACAAGGGAGAGTTAGAGTACAGTTTTCTTCAGATCAGATATAGATCCAAACCTACCTCAATATTCCAGCAGTTCTCAAAAATTTTTATTGAAAATTTGCGAAATTTTTCTTTATTTCTTTTCTCCAAAACTATGAGCTTTAGACCTCATGTTATATAAGTTTTTTTTTGCTTGTCTTGTCGTTCCCTACCACCAGTTTTTTTGTGACATGAAACTAATTACACCCTGTATATAATTATAATATTTCTCAATAAATAGTAAAAATTTCAATTTGGTGTTTTCACTTGTAAAGGTATCTTATTTTCGTCGATTTCAATACTTAAAAAAATATAAAATAACAAATGAAAGGTAGTTTGATGGACTTGAATTTTTTTTTTCAGGTTTCCATATCATTCTCGCAAGTTCTTTTGTGTTTTATGAGGTACAAATTTGTGGTAAGGGAGCTCGGACGAGAATAACAACAAATATTTCAAGAATTTAACCAAAGAAACAATAAGCATGCCATGCCACTTTCATTAATCATCGTGACGTTGGAGTTAATAAGACCCAAACTAAATTATCAAATATAAAAGGAAAATATAATGGAGCTGATTTATTACAGCATGGAGAACTAAATGGCGCAGTGTATCTACAAATGAATGTACACTAAATATTAACAGTCGTAGGATTTCTAGATACTAAAGCTACAAAATGAACTTTATGATTTGATGTCCTATTCAAACATTTTTAATGAAGCTTTTCAAACACGGTTTCATCGCACACACGTTGCTATTCATTAATTTACAGATACGTCCTAATCAATATGTATGTAGATGTAAAGACATTATTGTGATTGCTCTTTCGTAATTGGTTTCGTGAAAGTTGTTTTAATTTGATACAAACTTGAAAAATTTTAAGTTGCTTCATGAAACCAAATGTTAAAATACAAATTATATCTAAACTATATACAGGGTGTAATTAATTTCATGTCATTAAAAAACTGGTGGTAGGGAACGACAAGACAAACAAAAAATCCTTATATAACATGGGGTCTAAAGCTCATATTTTAGGAGAAAAAAAAATTAACAAAAATTAATAACATAGTTTGAGAACTGCTGGCGTATTGGGGTAGGCTTTATTGCCTCGCGTCTTGTCACACATGATAATCTGGTGGCATTCGTGCATATAAGTATGGGGAGCCTAAGAGATAATTAACCCGCGACGGGGGTCATCGAAAAGTATGCCGACAAAGCAATTAAAAGCGACCGACAGAGGACACCGCCATGTTTCATTGATAACGATAATTCACAGTTTAGTGTGGTGTTTTAAAACGCAGATTTTGGACATTATGGGAGATTACACTTATCCAGAGCTCGCAGATATGCATTTGGTGCATGGAGAAAGTGGTGGAAATGCAGCTGGTGCGGAAGAGCTTTATCGTTTAAGGTTCCCTAATCGACGTCATCCTTGTGCTCGTACATTTGTTAGTATTGACCAGCGTCTTCGAGAAACAGGTCGTCTCGATGGACATGGAGGAGAACGAGGTCCACAACGCGAAGAAAGGGTAATTGACGCAGAGGTTCACATTGTGGAACTTGTAGAAGAGGATCCAACTTTAAGCACCCGCGATATCGCGAACCGTGTGGGAGTATCCCATTTTTTGATATGGAGGACATTGAGAGATATGAACTTACATCCCTATCACTATCAACGTGTCCAAGCACTAGAACCTCAAGATTTTGTAGAGCGAATGCAATTTTGTAGGTGGATTTAAGAAAATGCGCGGCAAATGAGGATTTTTTAAACGTTCTGTGTTTCTCCGATGAGTCGTGTTTTACCAGAAATGGAGTGTTTAATTTTAAAAATATGCACTATTGGGCAGACGAACATCCACGTGTAATAAGAATGGCGCATTTTCAACGACGGTTCAGCGTTAATTTGTGGGCAGGAATTTGCGGTACTGAAATAATTGGACCTATACAATTACCTGCTAGATTAAATGATGTATACTTAAATTTTTGCAGCAAACATTGCCAAATTAGCTGGAAGAAGTACCCTTGGCTACCCGCAGAAAAATGTGGTCTTTGCACGATGGCGCGCCAGTCCATTTTAGTCTCGCTGTTCGAAATTTTTTGAACAGAAAGTTTCCTAGACGATGGATTGGACGTGGCGGACCAATACCTTGGCCCGCTAGATCGCCCGACTTAAATCCGATGGACTTTTATTTTTGGGGGCATTTTAAATCTCTGGTTCACCGTGATCCAATTGACACTTTAGAACAATTGCAACAACGTATTTGAATGTGCATAGAAACAATAGAAGATGATCCTAATTTACCAAATGTGTTGAACGGAGTGCGTATGTCCTTAGTTCGACGTGCCGAAATGTGTATACGTGGAGATGAGGTCATTTCGAACAATTTTTGTGAAAATATCAACAGAATTGTTCAGTTATTGGGTGTTACCTATTGGGTATTAAATATATGACTATTATTATTATTATTACTATTCGTTGTCTTGTTTTGATCTGTTTATTATTGTTTACATTGATTTTCATAGAGACCAAAGACTCGATTTTTAGTTTTCGATACATGATTGAGAAAAATTATGCGCTCAATTCGTTAAAAAAAATCAGATTTTTTCCTAACTTAAAATACACAACTCTTTTCTGTTATCGTATCTTGGACGTCTAACATTCGTTTTCCAATTTCATAAAATAATTACAAATTTTTTAAGCTTTTAACACAATGTTACAAATGTTAATAAACCACTTTTAAATTTCATAAATTCTTATAAACGGCAATAAAAGCTACAATAACTTTGTACCCAATTAAAGAACGCATGTATGCAAATCCTATTTAAACCCCTGCGGTCATGCTTTGCTTGGGTTGTGCCGAAAGAGAAGGAATTATTTACATTTTCATAACTAGCGGTATAAAAAGTTCGGTACAAGTAATCCCATCAAAGTGCCGCACTTCTTCCAGCGGTTCTGTAATTGGGTACCTTATCTGTAGAACAGTAATTTAAATAAATAAAATAAATAAATAAATAAATAAAAAGTACTACAATCTAGTTACATCAGCATTATCAATTGAATATACATACTGAAGAGAAAGTCTGTTTTTAGTAAAACTTATGCAGTAACATGTGCCGAAATTAAGTGGTAATAATTTTTTTTGCACCATGAATTTAGTTCATTAACATCTTCTGGTAGTTTAAAACAATAATTTACATTAGAAAATGAGGTGAAATGTTAAAGATCATCTGCATATTATAATAGTGACAGAACTGAGTCCACTGATGATGTCATTGATGAACATAACAAAAAAAAGAGGGCCAAGAACAGATCTTTGAGGGACATCTGAGCTTGCTGTAAACCCAACATACTTGAAACCCTGATACTGCACCCTCCTGGAAGTTAGTACCTAACAAAAAGCTATCAGAATTCACGAATGAATTACTCGGTGCATTGTGCATAAATGCAATTAAATAAGTGAGTAATGGTAACTATGGCGATTTTACTAATATAAATCAGAGGAAATTATATCCGCACTGATGGGTACAGGTAAAATCGATTGCAAATGTCCGCTTTATATGATTTAGCCTCGATATTTTAAAGAATGCTGTGTGATTCCTGTGCCTGAATAGCCAACGTAATATTTTCTACACAATTTATAAAAATTCCTATTATAAATTCTTACCAGATCTGTAGAGGGAATAAGACAGCTTACCTGTAAACAAAGAAAATTGTTGGTACATAGTTTTTCAGTGAAAAATACAATAAACGATGATTTTCCGGGTAATTTTCCAAATAAAAACGCATTAATATTACGTATTTGAGAAGGAGAAGAGGAAAAATGAATTAATGCCGGAGGTGTTACAAATTTTTTCTAATTTTTTCCCCAATTGCTTATTTACAGTTGCGGACGAATTATATTTTGCAGATATTTGCAGCAAGTGCAACGATATTCTAAAATATCATTAATTATAATCATAAATCACACTTCAACTTTACAGGGATTGTAGCCCTTCAAGTTCCCTGCAAAATGGTTTTTGGAGAGATTAGATATCTTAAAAATTAAGGAAGTTAAGCCATTGATTTCATTGCTGATTTCTTCTCCGAGAAAACGAGACAACCATTTTATTTTCATCATAATTCCGTAAGCTTTGACGCTAACGACTTTTACTAAAGCTCATTCTAAATGTCTATTCAAGTACTTTAAAAAAGGTCTAACAAACTTTCCTCTAAATATTCGTCATTTTTCCGTTATTTATCTTTGAAAGATTCGAATTTAGTTTTCGGCGAACAAACAGTCAACGAGCCATATCTCGGTTCATATTTCAAAAACCAATAGATTTGTTATTTTATAAGCTTCATTTTTGGTCTTGATGATTTTTTAGACGTAGGGTTTTCAAGTTATTCATAAAAAATCGCTCTAAAGCATTTTTAGATGAAAAATCAACATATTAAATCGCGAATAACTCGAGAAATATCGATTTATTGAAAAAACTTCACAGAACATTTTTTGCTTAGGATTCATCCCTCTATCGATTTCTGTGGTTATTTTGAGTTTACTAATTTCCACCCCCGAGAAGGGGTGACATTCACCCCCAGGATAGCACACATCGGCACTATCTAGATTTTGTTCCTTGAGCCATTCCTTACTTACGGTCCAAATTTCATGACAACTGGTTTTTCCCGAAAGAATTCTGAGCGAAAAACCGTCAAATACTGGAATATTATTATCAAATTCGAGTCCACATTTGAGGGCTTCGAAACAGGTTATTTTTTTTTGGGGGGGCACCCTTTGCTTTGCGAAAATGGTAGCTACTATTTTAGGAAAAATGCGTTTCACTAGCATTCACTTTTATAATTATTTAGATCCATGATTAGGGGAGGATGAAGTCGTATATAGGGATTATGCCCAACCTAGATAGGATCACGGAAGTTAAGCTAACAGGGGAAATGCAAAAGTTGAAAAAAAACATTGAAAAAATTCAGGTGAATGTATCATCGAAATACAAAACGTCTGTTTATTTGCAACTTCTCCATAAAGTGCGTTTTCACCGAGTTATTCCAGAAAAACATGAAACACTGCCGCTTTGAAATTGTAGCGCTTTAAACATATGTAATTTAAAAATTTGAAAAAATTCAGACGAATACATTTTGGCTTCTAAACATTTTTTGTTTTGTAGAATTGTTTCGTAACTTGCTAATTTTCCCAGTACAGGCAGCTTTTCACGATAAATAATGTACTACATTTTTTGCACATTTTTAATTTAAAAATCATATTGAACCTTTAAAAATGGAATAACTATATTAGGCTTCATATTTTTTTATAATATATACAAATGACGCTCATTTTTTGAATTTTCATGTATTTCTTAAATGAAAATTTGCAAAAAATGTAGTACATTATTTATCGTGAAAAACTGCTCGTAACTCGGAAAATTAGCAAGTCACAAAAAAAATTTCATGAGACAAAAAATGTTTAGAAGGCCTCAAAGCATACGTCTGATTTTTTTCAAATTTTAAATTACGTATTTTTAAAGCGCTACAATTTTAGAGAAAGGGGTAGTTTTTTGTGTATTTCCGAAAAAACTCTGTGAATACGCACTATACAGAAGAGCGCAAATAAAACAAGTCTTGTACGTCGATCATACATTCACCTGAATTTTTTAGATGTTTTTCAACTTTTACATTTCCCTTCCCCCACTTTTAGGAATTTTCGAATGGCCATATCTGGAAAAATAAGCATTTCTCGAAAAAATTCACCAGAGAAAATTTTTCTTATTTTGAGCTAAAGAATGTAAACATATTGTTTTTTTTTTTCATTTTTGACCTAATTCCACAAGTTACGGAACCCTTGATAAAAGGGGTGTTTTCTACCCCTTTCGATCACTTCCTACTCTAATCTTTTTTAAAACTTTTTTATTAACGTCATTACAAACACACTGCAGAAGGTTTCATCAAAATCAATTCACTAGCACTCCAGTTAGAGGTGAAACCCCTGGACTAATAATAATCTAAGTAGACAGACAATAAATTAGGTAAGGAGCCAAAAAAATCAAAATATTCATCATATGAATAAAATGCATTCTGTAAAAGAATATTTTTTATTTTTTGCTCAAACGTGTTTACACTCATTTCAAGATTTTGGAAATCTCTAGGGAACACATTAGTGTCATGCTTATGTATGTCTTCTTGCTTGGTAGCTTTGTTACCACTTTTTAATTTCTTTATATAACACAAGCATTCATATACGTAACACGATGGTAGTGTTAAAAATATATGAAGACTTTTGTAAATGGGTTTGCAGTGGTCATCGTATGTAGCTTGAGTCATTATTAGTATAATTTTTTTTGCAACTTAAAAATTTTGTTCAAATGACATGTTGACCTCCATACTAATCACTCCATATGTCATTATGCTGTGAAAAATTGAAAAATAGGCAATTCTTCAGCAGTCTGCTGTAATTTTGTTGCTGTGTTGTATTAGTATTTAAATATAGGTCGATAACCGTTTTGATAAATTTTAAAAATAGATACTTTATACTTTATTGCCCAACAGAATACAAAGTAATTACAGAACAAAATTTAAGTTGTATAAACTAAGTTTGTGTAAACTAAATTAAACTAAGCTAGAGTTTTTTAAATTAAGTTAATATATTAAGATCAATTTTGAATTTGGAACTGGAAATTATCTAAAACGCACACCGAGGAGTTTAATAGCTTCATTATTTATTTCTCTATTTTTCGTTTCAAAATTTATGGTTTTTGCTTTATCGTTATTTATGGTAAGATAGTTACGTCTTGACTAGTTATTTGTTTCTATTAGTGCACAAATTGTAAAATAGTTTGTCGCTGAGTAAAAATGTCATGTCATCAGCATACATTGCTGGCAGTACTTCAGCAGCACAATTGAAAGATATATCATTAATGTAAATTATGAACAGCACAGGACCCAGAACAGACCCCCGTGGCACTCTATAATCAATACTAGAGCGTTTTGATATTCTACCATTAAACCTAACACATTGTTGACGGGCCGCAAGATAAGAGATACATAAATTTAGGACTTTTCCTCTGATCCCATAGTATTCCAATTTGTGTATTAGAGCAGCATGGTTAACGGTATCAAATGCCTTGGACATGTCGTAAAATTTTGCAGTGCATAGTTTACACTCCTCAAAAGGTTCAATAATGTTTCCACACATTTTACAGGTTGCTATTTTAGATACCATGCAATTTTATCTAAAGCGGCCCAATTGCCCATACTCAAAAGTCGCCGTGGTGTAACTATCTGTTCTACAAACTATTATACTAACTGATTATCGTTGAGATTCAAATTATTTCAAAGCAATCTCTATGGTGGGCTACAGTCAACCACTCAGCTATCACCAGAATCATTTACGTAATTTCACGCGTAATTACGTTGATACGGTTAATGCCAAATCACTGTAGCAAATTTTCATGTATTAGCGGGATCCGCTAGGTGGACCGTGAAGGAGTCAGCACGCTATTGTCTAAATATCAAAGCTGGAAAACAAAAGAGGGCTCGGGATGGCAGCGTGGGCGCGATGTACACGCAGGTATCGGTCATTAAGTGTGGCCCAATTATCCCGGCCAGCTTTGCATATAGGGATGAAAGGCTACGAGAGTAATTGCAGACGATATTACTACGTGCATTTAGGCCGTACCCCCGAGGAATACACGATCATTGTACGCCTCGTTGGTTCTTTCGTCGATAAAACGGCGATGGTTGCCCCAGCGAGATTGTTGTGAAGTGTATGTTAAGTAATAATTATTTGATTAATTCAATTAAATGTTGAACAATTTGTTGGTATTTAAAAGTGAACTATTTATTGTTTGCTTAAAATTGTAATGAAACATATTCTTTCTAGGATTTCGCGTATGAGAACAAAAAGAAAAACTATTTGTAAAATTATTCATTTACAATCTTTGCATTCCTTCGGTAACCTGAATTCTGGTTATGCTAGCTATTAAAATCCTAAAATAAATTTGTCTTTCTTATTGGACAATTCTCATTCTAACATTAGTTTCCACACACTCCCCTACGGCTATTTATTTATTTATTGCATACACTGTTCAACAGGTAAGATACCCAATTACAGAACAGGAATAAAGGCATACAAAGCATTAATTACATAATATACAACAACATAGAAAGAAAGTAAAATGAAGAAAAAATTTACTTAAATGTACGAACTATGAATAAGTAATGATACGAAGAGAGAAAAAAATAACATGGGAAATGTTTAAATATAAAAACTATATATACATATAGACACATATGTGATTCAAAGTAAATTAAGAAAAACAAAGACACTCACTGGTTATTTAATTTAGAACATTTTGTTTTATGTCACTGAGGCTGCAATTAAAAATATCGAAGTCGCTACATAATTTATTATAAGTACTGCAAATCGTATATAAAGGTGAATTATTTAGTACGTTGGTACGCGGCGTAGGTAAATAGAGAACTTGGTGATTACGAGAGGTTAATCTGGGAACGTGAAAATTAAGCTTACTAATTATTTCGGGTGCGTCAAAATCATTGTGTAGTAATTTAAACAAAAATATTTGAGAAAAGTACGTACGCCTATCCTCAAAAGTAGTCATAGAATATCTTTCAAGCAAGTTACTTTGCGGAAAACCAATCACTGGATAGGTACCGTCGGATTTGAACCACAGTAATTTAAGAAATCTACGTTGAACTGCCTCCAAGTTATTCTTGTGAACATCATAACTGGAACTGCAAATTAGCGATGCGTATTCAAGTTTCGATCTGACGAAGGATTGATAGAGAATTTTCAGAGTATTAGTATTAGTGAACTCTCGACTAGTACGAACGATGAATCCAAGGGCTTTGGAGGCTTCAGACACAATGGTATCGATACGATCAGTGAAGGATAATTTACTATCAAAAATTACGCCGAGGTCGCGAAATGTTATAGGTCTTTGAAGTATGATATTATCTAACCTGTAATCAAAAATAATAGGTGATGTTTTTAAAGAAAAGGACATTACGTTACATTTACTAGGATTCATGAATAATTTATTTACTATACACCAGGTGTTTATTTTGTCAAGAGAAGTCTGAAGTTGAAAACAGTCATCGATTTCATCAATTACTGTGAAAATGTTTAGATCGTCTGCACATAAAAGGCGAGGCAAATTATTTTCGTTCACTATGTCGTTAATAAATATGTTAAAAAACAAGGGCCCCAGAATAGATCCCTGGGGTACTCCAGATGTGGCAGCAAATTCGATCGATTTGAACCCATTTAATGCAACGTACTGACTCCTATTCATTAAATAAGATTTAAACAAAAGGAGCAAAGAATATGAGAAGCCGATTTTTTCTAATTTATTAAGTAACAACTGGTGATCAAGTCTATCAAACGCTTTGGAGAATGCAGAGTAACCCAGTCCACATAATCCCCTACGGCCATGAATTTTCGGTTAAAATAAACAAAGGCCTAAAATGAATTTATTTACATACCTCGTCTTGGAAAATTTTTCATTCAAATAGATTACATTTTCATTAAATCTATCATTTTTCAAAGGCTAAGCATTTCCAAGAAACAGAAAATTAATACTTGCATATAATCGACACAATTTTCAAGGTGAAAACCTGAACTAAGAGTATTTCAATCATTTATGAAAGGTATGAGTTAAAAGGAATCTGCTAAGAGTGTACCTATTCCTGCATGGGGGTTGGTAACCGACTAATACGAGAGAACAATTTCAACCCTTCCAAACATAACAGTAAATTTAGACGTGCACGTAAATACAATTTACGTCAGTGTAAAAATGTATATTCAGAACCGAATAACTTTAAGAACTTTACCTCCATATCCTCCAATCGAATAATACGTGTTTCCCTTGCAAAATACTGACTATATTGCCTACAACTGTACGCTTAGTGGAATGCCGGTGGAGTTCGTTCTCGTTCACCAACATGCTGCTCACAAATAACTCTATAAGACCCAAACTAGCTTATTTTCACACATAATGTAGGAAACGAAAGTCGATACTCTGCGTTGCTGGTAAATGATAATAAGAAAACAGATGAAGGAGCCGGACTTTCTACTTTTATAAAATACAGAGTGGTCTGACTTTTTCCAAGACACCGATATTTGATTTTATTCATGTTGCCGACTTTCAGTTCAACTTTGCAGTATTTGGAAAGAACAAGAATTTTTATCAATCAACCACAGGAAATGATTTATTTAATTACATTAAAGGAACATTTTCCTGGACAAATGTACCAACAAAAATAACTTTAAAAAATATACAGTACCATAGAACGAGGAAATGAAAAAAAAATCGGTAAAGGTATTTACACAGAACTTCCCCCGTTATTTCTGCATAGCGGTCACTCTAAAAAATTATTAATTACGAAATGACATTCAAAATAATAATCAGAATACAGTTATTGCTATTATTACAAAGAAAACCTGATAACTTTTGGTCAAAAAAATAGTGCTCATCCAACAGCAAAACTTCAATACTAAATAACAGGTGCCAAATTTGGAAGACTTGCGCAAATACCTTTACAAATGTCCACCATGACTGAATTATTTCTTGGGATGACCACCCTGTACATTCTTCAATAAAAGTATAATAGGTGCATATATGCCAAATATTATTGCCATCTGTCACATTTTCAATTCCACATTCATGTAGTGGAGTGAAAGTACAATGGTGTTTAAAGAATTTCATTTTTTTTAAACGTGGAAACTTTAAATTTGAACAAAGAAAAAATAATTTTCCATCTATTTGTGGTAAAATTTTTTTCAAAAATTATGGCAAAAAAAATTTCAATATTTTTTTTTTAAATAGGTTTAGAGTGCCATGAAACGTGGAAATTTTAAATTTGAGCAAAAAACAAATTTCCATCCAAGTATTCTAGTGTTAAATTTTTTTCCAAAATGATGAAAAAATGTTGCAAATTTTTTTTTCCGAAATAGGTTTGGAATGTCATGAAACGTGGGAATTTTAAATTTGAGCAAAAAAAATGTTTTCGTCTATTCTGTAGTAGTGATAGATTAAAAATGTTTTCAAACATTTTTTTAAATTTTTCAAAAATGTTTTTAAATTTGTTTGAATAGTGTTAGAATGCCATGGAAACGTGAACATTTTAAATCTGAACAAAGAAAAAGAAATTCCATCTATTTTAGTGGTAAAATTTTTTCAAAAATGTAATAAATTTTCCATTTTTTTTAAATAGATTTGGAACGCTATGAAACGTGGAAATTTTAAATTTGAAGAAAGAAAAAAATGTTTTCCATATATTTGTTAAAATTAAAAAAAAAATGTTGCTAAAAAAATTTTGAAAAATTGGATTTAGAATGTCATGAAACGTGAAAATTTAAAATTTGAACAAAATTTTTTTTTTATCAATTTTAGTGGTAAAAATTTTTCAAAAATGGTAAAAAAAATTTCAAATTATTATTATTTTTTAAATAGGTTTAGAATGCCATGAAACGTGGAAATTTTAAATTTGAACAAAGACAAAAAAAATTTTTTAGTGGTAAAAATCTTTTCAAAAATGTTGGTGAAAAAAATTTTTTTTTTCTGAAATAGGTTTAGCTCTTTATGAAACGTGGAAATTTTAAATTTGAGCGAAAAAATTTTTTTTCATTATTTATTTCCTTTAGACGATTCACCCTCCATATTTTCCAGTGAAAGTTCTACCATTTCTTCGCGGACAGTAGGGTCAACTACCTACCAAATTTGACTGCTCTCCGTCAAGTAGTTTTTTTAGTAAATGCACCGACAGACAGACAGACAGACAGACAGACAGACAGACAGACAGACTGACGGAATTGGAAAAACCTATATTTTCGTAATCTCCGTGATCTGAAACGTCAGAATCCGAAAGTGCTTTTTTCTCGAATACAATACTTCCCTTCGATATGCGAGGGAAGTAAAAATTAACCTGGTTTTTAGACAACCTTAAAATTAGATTCGCAATGAACGTTATAAAACACCTTCACTGTGAACTCTAGGCTCACGCTGCTACTTTGAAAAAATGGCGCAGCGATTCATTTTTGTAACTATTATGGAATTGGGTAAACACAAGTGAAAAAAACTACATTTTGATATGCTTTTAATCCAATTTGTTGGGATGATTCATAACATTTTCAGCAGAGGGTCGCAAGATGACTCAGTGCTTTGACATGTTTTATTTTTATTTTTATTTTTTTCTTTTTGCATTGACTAAAGTAAAAGCTAACTACATTTTGAAACACGGAAAGGGCAACGGTTCTATTTTTATTTAGTAAATGAATATAAGGAAATGAATGATGATATTTTAAATATGACATTACATAATTTTTTTGCACCTCTATCGCACGGAGAATTTATCAATTTGTAATATTTTTTTAAATAATTCCATGGAATGCATATTCGTAAATAACTTGTTTATTTTAAGTTTTTCGAAAAAACTCTATTTCAGATTTTTTGTCCAAAAAGGTCCATGCCTTATACTGGTTATAGAGATCGATCGACGGAATAGTCAATTTTCGATTTTTATTAGGAAACTGTTCGGAATTTGTAGAATTTATCAAAAAAATCAAGTTTTTCAGGATTTGTAGATTCGTTTTTGTTTTCTCAAATTTCTCACAAACGTCAACTAATAGACCTAATCGAGCCCTACAATTACCATTTTTGAAATTCAAAAATCATACGCGGCCCTGGAAAACATACTTGCGGTCAACGGATTCGGGCCGCCAGCAATAGGCTTGATTTGTGGCCGGGTACCTTTGATCCCACCAAGTCTCATCGAAATCGATCAATATTCTGGACAGTTATCGTGCTTCCTAGCCCGATTTCGAGAAAACCAGTTTTTTGCAAAAAAAATCAATTTTCATTTGCTTTTCGACATAGCCTTTGGTATACTTATTTATAGAGCTTTGCCAGCGGCACCATTTCTTTTTTGAAACGTCTCGATCCGACTACCCGTTATCGAGTTATTCAATTTCTCCCGAAAAACTCGAAACGTCTATATCGGGTACTTCCGGTTTCCGAACGGAGCCGAGCTTCCGGTGTTAAGGTTTTTTAAAGACCTCCTATTAACCACCCAAGTTTCATCGCAATCCGAAAACGGATTAAGGGGGCTGGGCGTGACAGACAGACCGACAGACAGACAGACAGACAGACCGACAGACAGACCGACTGACCGACGGACGGAATTTTCTAAATTCGCCCTCGAATCGATAGATATGACTTTCACATCGATCCGACGGTTTTTTCGGGTTTCGATGGTCCACCGGAAAAATGCTAAACGTATACTACATTTTTTTTCAAAATGTAGTAACAAGACGACACAATAGGAGAATTAATGTGGGCCATATCTTGACCGTAATAGAATAGTAGTTATAACTGACAATTTTTATACTAGTTGTCCAAATTATATACGGCATCAAGAGAATATATTATCAATTAAATTTTTTCACCCATTAGGAAGTACCCGTTGTTACGGTTTGATTTTACAAAATATTTTTCCCATTAGTGTCAGCCCAGTTACGGGACACATTAAAATATTTTTAGGTAGGCTTATTATGAAAATTCAAATATAACCGGTTCACAAAACATTATTATTTTGTCCCAAACAAGAATCGACGCGACGTCTGTAATTATGTCTGTTGATATTCCACATTTTACTCTCTTTGAAACAGGAAGTCCAAAAATACTTTCCGATAACCAGGAGGATTATTATGAATTTGGCAATCGCGTGTCCTCTTCTTGCCAATCCAATACGATGATTTATTCCGGCACACGTCGAACTTAAACCTTTATTACCATCATTTTATATGGGCGTTGTCTATGGAGCGGGATTTAATTTGGGGAAAAAATAGATGCTATCACAAAGCCTTAAGGGTTTAAGTAAATTATTATTAATGAGCAATTCGAACTGAGGGCGTACTTAATTAAAATGTCAACCGGGCAGAAGGATGCTGTGTATGTAAATCCACCGTTAGGTGTAAACAAATTTAAATGTGCTTCAGACCCTTATATGGTAATTTGAGGTGCAATTTTCTGAAAAACATTTATTATTTGTAAATCCTCGTCTGAGACTCTACAAAGTTACATTATTAACGCGTGAAATTCACCTTTCGTTTTTGATGACTAAAAAAGGTTAAAGACAATTAGAAAACTTAAAAATATATAAGAACTGCTTCTGGTATAAACTATGTGTCATTATTATTGGTAAGAATACGTCCTAAAGAATGTGTTCCTCATCAGACTTTGGTGACTGCCTGGATTATTTAGATGAAACATTGCCTCAACACTGGGTAGGTGGTAATGGATTTATTCGATGGCCTCCTCATTCTCCAGATATGACCCCAATAGATTTTTGTATGGGGGCATATTAAAGATAAAGTGTTTTCAACGACACGGGGTAATGCATGCAATTTTGAATACAGCACTTTACTATGCTCGATTGTGCATAAGAAATCGCTGCGGACATTTTGAACACAAATTTGACGTTTCAAAAATTAGTTGGGGATTGGATACTCATTAACATTATGTGAGTTTTATTAATTTTTGATTATTTTGGGTTTGTTAAGTACTCAAATGTTTTTATTGATTCTGTTTATTACTTAAATTTAGGCAACCTGTGTTACATCAATAAATAAATAGATACAAAAATATATACGTCAAAAGTATGCTTCTAGAGGGCAGAATATTTAATAAACGAAATATTTCTGTCAAGATTACTCTATGAAACCTTATTCTCATAAGGAGTAACCGGATTGCAAATCCAAGACATGCAAGTCCGAACGATAACTGTAAAAATCACAGTTTACCACAAAGCACAATAGTTTCGATTGCAACAAACACCAGCCGAAAGATTTATACCTAACTAAACGACACGGCGAATACTGACCGCCAGATGGGGCCTCCCTCCATTCTTTCATTTCGTTGTCTTATGACTTCGAAATGTTGATAGGGATGGTGCTCTCAGGCCAGTCGTTGTGGACCCACATTGCACTGATGAGAGACAGCAGCTCGAAACTGCAGTCCATCACGCTTTGTGGTAAAATGTGATTCTTACACTTAGCGCCCGGACATGCATTTCTTTGATTTACAAGCGGTTACTATCCTTATGGGCATAAGGTTTCATAGAGGTAGCTTGACAGAAATATTTCGTTTAGTAAATAGATATATAAGTATATAGATACATAGATAAACAGACAGATAGAAAGATAGACAAAAACTAAATATTTTACTGCAGGAATTATTGAATTGGATGTTAGATAAAAGTTATTTCTTCTGATTATAGAAAAACCTTATTTAAATTATTTGCTTAGCTTTAATGAATAAATGTGACGTGTGATATATCGTTGAAAAAAGGAAAAGATAATCTATTTAATGTCACCATTTTCCGTATGTTTACTATATATGTTTAAAAATGAATTATTATTTGTTTGCTTATAATTGTACTGAAACATATCCTTTTGGATTTTGCAAACAGCAGAAAAAATAACTATCTATAACTAAAAGAAAAACTTTGTGTAAAAATATTAATAAAATTTTTCGATAACCTGAATTCTGGTTATGCCAGCAAATTAAAATCCTAAAATGAATTTGTCTAATTTCTTATTTGACAATTCTCATTCTAATACTAGCATCCACACAGTCCCCTACGGCCATGCATGGTAGGAAAGAGAACAAAGGCCTAAAATGAATTTATTTATCTACTTTGTCTCAAAAAATTTTTCATTCTAATGGATTACATTTTCATGAAATCTATCATTCTGTTTCTTGGAAATGCTTCGCCTTTGAAACGGTTTTTGCCCTTATTCTGGAGCTCATCAGAAAGACATAAAGCCACCCATAAAGGCTCCAATACTAGCTAGCTAATAGATATGTGAGGTTGTTATCAGTCAATGTCAAATATAATTATTTCACACTTATTCATAAAAATTGTTTTGGTTTTGCATGAAACATCTTTATGGGTGGCTTTATGCCTTTCTGATGAGCTCTAGAATAAGGGCGAAAAACGTTTCAAAGGCTAAGCATTTCCAAGAAACAGAATGATAGATTTCATGAAAATGTAATCCAATAGAATGAAAATTTGTTTAAGACAAGGTAGATACATAAATTCATTTTAGGCCTTTGTTCTCATTTTGAACTGAATCTTCATGATCGTAGGGGGTTATGTAGATACTAGTTTAATCTGCACGTGTATTGTTTGTAATATTCAAGCACGGTCTGGATGTTATTCTATCACAAACAGGCTTTGTAGGGATTTATCCTGGTAGCAACTGCATTCCTAAACTGAGAATATAAATAGTATACATAATTGGATTTTCAACGAAATTCTCGTTAAAGCGAAGCAAATCGGACCAACCATCATCCGCTTATTTCCAAACTAGGCAAATCCGTATCTGATTGGTGCCCCTGTAAGGGCTTCAATACTACAATGTTGACTTAATATTTTCTACATCTCTCTTTGGCAAACTTTAAGTTCTAAGAATAAGCTTGAATTTTAACACGTACATTAAAATTTAAAAAATTGGCAACCCCGTGAACGTTACCTTTTAGAATAGTGTATTTAGCCATCTGAGGCACGGCAAGGAATTTGTTTTATAAAGTTTACTTTCAGGAAATCGACCCGGCAGTACAACTAAAGAAAACCTTTTTATCGGGCATTTGTGCTCAATCAGTCGCGAAATACGAAGTGTCCGAAGTTTAGGAATGTCGAAATTAGATCAGTCTTTGCGTTGAAATGCTCTCGTTCGGCACATAGTGTCAATCCAATCAGATACTATATACCAATAAAACCAAATTTCAATTTATTTCAATTCAGCTCGCCTGGGAAAGCCCTTTCGAAAGCGCTATGCATATTGAAATAACAATAAAATTTAATATTAGACCTGCCCCTTCATCGCACGCAATTTTCTCCTTACTAAGTGATATTTACGCGTATAAAGTAAACATATTAAAACGTAATATTTACAGAAATGGCTTTTTCACGGCCCGAAATGGGCTGCGTATAAAATTAATAAGGTATACATACAAAAATTTGAAGCTATAACCATATTTATTACAGTATTTACAAGTATTGCTGGTACTATACACACTGAAAAGTAAAACTGTTCTTTCTGTATTGTACAGCCTTGAACATTTATCTATTTATTTGTGTCTACTTACAGAGATAGGCATCAAATACTGGCCTGCTATTTTCTAACAGGTACGAGCAGCTGATTGTGCGTTGAAACAGTTATTTACCAGAATACATAACGAGTCGATGGGGCCATTATAAACTAGTTTTAGTGATTTCTCTTTATTTAAATCACAACACCATAGGAATATCAATGTACTAAAACAACTGGTTTAAAAGAAAACTGTACCACAGAATAAAAGAAACTGTATTTTTTCATAAAAATTGACAAGGTGTAAGGAAATGATTATTTTCAAACAAACTTACTGTGGAAATATGATCATTTGCTAATAGAATCCCCATCACATAAATAAGGCAGAAACCTTGTCAAACTAATCTTCCTCTAGTTATTTAAGATACAAGTGTAAAAAGCCATTCTTTATTGCGCGAATGGCTAGATTGTTTTTAAAAGCCATGAATGAGTGCAATAAAGAGGCTTTTTACAAGTGTGCCTTACAACGCTTTATCTTCAATCGTGCCAATTATTGTAAGAAATTGGCAATTTTTTATGAATATTTGTAAAACTGTATCAACCTTTTGTGAATGTCACTTTGACGGTTAGTATTATTAATCGTATTATTCGAGTTGTAGTGGACGTCGCCAATCTAATTATGTTGCTTCATGGTCGTGACTGAAAATTTGTGATGATAGTAACTAAGGAAACGATATTATAAATAAACTGGCGTAGTTAAAATCGCCATTGTTGTTCTTGAATGTTTGAATTAAAATATCAAATTAATAATGTTTAATGGTGATTATAGATGAACATAAAGTTGGCACCCAGAGTTAGCACCCCAGATTCACACTAGGTCTGAAACGGCAACGAAACGAGGGGTCGCGCCACCGCTTGCGGGGATTATCTTGTTTCAAGGAGTGGAAAAGGCCTGTCGGGGGTGGAAAGCGGCAGCTCGTTGCCGAATCGAATTTTCCGATGTAAAAAAATTTTCCCGCTCTGAAATGCACATGCAAAGAGCTGCCGCGATTCGGGTTGTGACAATCATCATGATTCAGTGTAAACTAACCGCCCTCCAATTTTCAGCGCGGCAGCTCAATGCCAAGTCGAGCTTTCCGGAGGGAAAAAGAGTTTTCCGATCGTGGAAGGGAAGGGCCACGAGCTGCCGCGATGTTCTCTATGTGGATGTTTTTCTTTTAACAATAAGTATCCCTTGACCCATTTTCAGCGCGGCAGCTCAACGCCAAGTCGAGTTTTCCGGGGGAAAAAAGTTTTCAGGCCGTGGAAGGAAAGGGCCACGAGCTGCCGAGGTTTTCGCTCTGTGGATGCTTTTCTTTCCACGGTCGGAACACTCTTTACCCCGGAAAACTCGACTTGGCATTGAGCTGCCGCGCTGAAAATTGGAGGGCGGTAAGTTTCCAATGAATCATGATGATTGCCACAACCCGAATCGCGGCAGCTCTTTGCATATGCATTTCAGAGCCGGAAAATTCTTTTACCTCGGAAAATTCGATCCGGCAACGAGCTGCCGCTTTCCACCCCCGACAGGCCTCTGCTACTCCTTGAAACAAGATAATCCCCGCCAGATGTGGCGCGGCCGCTCTTTACGTTGTCGTTTCACACCTAGTGTGAATCTGGGGTGCTAACTCTGGGTACCACCTTTATGTTCATTGATTATAGTAATGTAGAAGAGTTTCAAAATACTCCCCCAGAAGTTATAAGGATTGCACAAGCGGCAACGTCAACTTTAGTAAAATACTGTTGTCCTTACTGATACATTTTTTAGAAATCGTGCAATAAAAGCGTATCATAAAAATTGTTATTGCACAGTTTCTTATAAAAGGCTACTTTCTACACTAGAAATGATGTAACAAACTGTTACTTTTTACACGATCGTAGATAAAAACTATTATCGCTTATAGTATATATGATCTCAGTTGGGACAGCATAAAAACGAAATCTCGGAATAAAGTCGTCATCTCCTTTATGGGACATAGGCGGCGGCGGTAGGTATGTAAACATGCTTTAAATACTAAATAATAATTTTTTAATTGTTAAAGAAAAGGATTTCTATAAGACCTTTATTCAATAGAAGTGGTTAATGAAAAACCATGTTTATCGCATTTGATAAGTCACATAAATGATATATTAAGGCTACGTCTATCGTCTAGTGACCTACCTCTCGTTCTATATTCTAGTAGCAAAGTTATGTAATCCTTAGGCAGGAGTTGCACAGATGGTATATAATCCTAATATATCCCTATATAATCCTAATAAGGGGCGTAAAGCAGCGACTGTTTTGTTTATTAAATGTTCGGCTATGATACAGGGTGGCCACTTAAAATTGCTCCTCAAATTCCCTGACTTTTCCCTGATTTCCCTAACTAATACACTTCAGTTTCCCTGACTAATTTTTATAACCAGGCCAGTGGAACATTTTTTGATGAGCGAGGGGGAGAAAGAGCCTGAGGAGCAGAGGGTGCGAAACAGGTTAGAAAAAAATTTCTACACCGGACGATTCCGGGACTCCTCAAACCAGCGCGGGGGATCACCCTCTTATCTCCCCCCTCTCGTCGGGCCTACCTTTTTATAACCCAAAAGTCAGTTTCCTGCTTTTTACATTTTATAAATAAAGATCGTGACTGAACATAAACATGAACAAAGTAAATTGGATAACAATAACATATTTAAAAAACATAACACAATACATATAAATGATCCTCTAAACGTGAAGTGAAAATAGATGTATAAGTTTTAAAAAGATTTATAAATAAATGAAGTAAAAATGTAAATTTTGTAAATAAATATCACTCGATAAATAACCTTGAAAAAATTCGGCTCTCCCCACCCGCACATTATATTATAATAAAGAAAATAAAATCACTAAAATTTTAAGTGGTTAGCTCAACTCCTCCCAGTGCCTCTAAAGGGGTAAATTTTGACGAAATTCGGAATTCTAAAAAAGTAAAAAATGTGTAGAATAATATATACTCATATTTAAAATTATTTATTATTTGTCTGCTTATAGTAATGAAACATTTACTTTATAGGATTTTGCAAACAGTGGAAAGAAAAGCTATCTATGAGAACTAAAGGAAAAACTATATATATATAAAAATATTAATGAAATCTTTGCATTCTTTCGATAACCTGACTTCTGGTTATGCTAACAAGTAAAATTCTGATTTGCCATTCTCATTTTAACACTAGCATCCAACCTAGTCCCCTACGGCTAAGCAGGCTAAACTAGTATCTACATGATCCCCTACGATATGTAAATTCAGTTAAAAATGAGAACAAAGGCCTGAAATTAATTTATTTACGTACCTTGTCTTTCAAAATTTTTTCATTCAAATGAATTACATTTTCATAAAAACTCATTCAGTTTCTTGGAAATGCTTAGCCTTTGAAACGTTTTTCGTCCTTATTGGGGACTCATCAGAAAAGCCTAAAGCCACTCATAACGATGTTCCATGCAAAACTAAGACATTCATGGAAAATGTCTTAGTTTTGCATGGAACATCGTTATGAGTGGCTTTAGGCTTTTCTGATGAGTCCCCAATAAGGACGAAAAACGTTTCAAAGGCTAAGCATTTCCAAGAAACTGAATGAGTTTTTATGAAAATGTAATTCATTTGAATGAAAACATTTTTAAAGACAAGGTACGTAAATAAATTAATTTCAGGCCTTTGTTCTCATTTTTAACTGAATTTACATATCGTCGGGGATCATGTAGATACTAGTTTAGCCTGCTTAGCCGTAGGGGACTAGGTTGGATGCTAGTGTTAAAATGAGAATGGCAAATCCTATAAAGAAAATGTTTCAATATATACTCATGTTTAAAAGTAAATTATTTATTATTTGTTTGCTTATAGTAATGAAAAATAAATGTTTCAATATATACTCCCCAATTAATGATCTATAAAAAACGGTTTAATGCATTTTTATTATAAAATTTGACGATTCGTAAAAAAAATGCATAAAGGTATACTTTAGCTAATTTATTCAATCAAGGTATATTCACTTCGTTTATAAAAATACCTTTAAAAATACATCTTCGATACATTTCAGGGATAAAAATAAATAAGAAAACTGAATATTAGGGATTTTATGAAAACTTACCAAGGGGTTTACCTAGTCACCCCAAACTTGGTGTACATCTCGGTGTACATATTTTATTTTAAAATAAATTCAGCAGATGGGATAATCAGATTTTAAGTTAAAATAATAAAAACCACCCTAATAAACATCTATGTTGTCTAGTCGTGTAATTTTTCAGAGACAATACTTCTATTGACTTGCATAAAATTCTCAATGAATAGAAAATGTTTAGCTGCAAGCAATAATAAAAATATATTAAAATAAATGAGTTTTCCCTGACTATTTCTTAAAATTCTTAAAATTCCATAACTTTTCCCGATTTCCCTGACCAACATGAAATTCCCTGACTTTTCCCGGTTTTCCCTGTTTTCCAGAAAAGTGGCCACCCTGAGATACTATAAACTTTGCGGTATCATGATGTTAAGCAGGTAGAAAATTTCTACTATTCTATCAAGGAAAGACTCGGCAAAATAATAAAGGGGGAACTTGTTTCCTGGCATGCATCGGTAATTGGTCTCAGTAGCGGAATTAGGTTGACGTTAAATGAACAAATTTCAAAAAAGCTTTGTCTATGAACTTTAAATAAACAATATTTCATTCGTCACTATCGGAGATTTCAGAACTTGAATCGGTATTTACATTAATAATAATTGGATTCATAGGTGGTAATATATTCATTTATCTTTTTTATCACATGAGATACACACTTCCTCCATATATCGCATTTGCATATTTCGTCTACTATTATCTTCATATTCTTTAAGACAGACTCACCTAATTGTGGGGTTTGATTATATTGACGGAGCCTTGTTTTTACATCAGCCCATCATATCATGTCAATGGGGTTGAAAACGCATATGGAGGCAGGCGTGTGCATCAAAAATGTTTTCAACTGCATGTTCCTTTTTAAAATTTTGCTTTCCAATCAGTTCTAATAAAGTCTTCTTTGTGTTTTTTCCAAGCCTTTACCTTTCATAAATTCAATATCGCCTTTTCTTGTGTTCGTGTTCGGATGGTATGACGCATTCTCCATAACAATTAGAGAATTTGGTGGGATATTTGGTAACAGCTGTTCCCCACTTCTGAAATAATTCGGATGTCATATCCTCGTGGTAGTCGGCAGAGGATTGCTTGACATTTTTAGCAGACAACAACAACGCATTTGGAATAAAACCGTTTTTACTTCCAGCATGTAGAATTATAATTCTTTTTCCCCTAGAACATGGAGCACTTAAATTGCACTTTTTGATGTTATGTATTCAACCGTATTGAAGTACACCATGGGTGTCAAACCATGTTTCGTCAAGATAAATTATGTCTGTTTTACGCAGGTACTCGTGTCGATGATCAACGATGCGTGCTGATTCCATAACTACCATTCGTTTGTTCAATATTTTGTATCTAAAACTGCAATCGAGCAAAACGTTTCGCAAAGTATCTAATGATTTCTAGTTATAATCTGGATAGTCGCGTAACTTATCCCTAGTCGTTTCTAATGTGGGCACCTTCTGTTCATTGTAAAAGATATACACAAATCGACGAATGGCATCTTTGGACGCGTTATCAAGTTTTTAAGTTTTTGTTCAACTCTTTTCCGTTTAATAGAATGATCAACTACATCCCCAGCTGTAATAACCTTATAAATTGTAGTACGGCTAAATTTGGTTAATTCACAAACCCTCTTCACAATTTGATTATATGAAGAATCAATATTTTTGCCTTAAGCACGAGTAAATATTCAAAATAACCCTTTGAGTTTGAACATGTAAGTCTTTTATTCTATTTTCAAATTCCGCTTGTACAGGATCTGTATCAAAATCGTCCGTTTCGTTGTCTTTCGAAAAGGCCTCCAACCATTTTAAGCAATTAATCACTCAAACACAGCAATAAAACTAATAATTTGTTCAAATATACACTGGAATTAAGTAATTTATAACGCTGCCTGACTGTACTGCATTGCCTCGTACAGATCATACGATACAAATAGTTCATACGTATTTTATATATTATGGCATGTTAGCATGCAAAAACTCTGAACAAGGTTGGTGTTGACAAATCAAATTCGCTAAGCATCCAATCCCTCCTATATTTCTATCTGACAGTCGGATCAAGTCCACGTGGACTGTAAACGAGGAGTGGTGCATATTAATCTGTAAATTCTGTGCTCTCTCATTTAATGTGAAGCGATATATTGGCAATACCCCGTAAAATCCCCTAGTTCCGTGCTGTTGCATTTGAGTTCGTAAATACTATACACTTTTATTTATATGTTGCTGCAGGCTAACGGCTCATTTTTAGGTATTCAGTGTTTTCAGGCTACCACATCGCGGCGTTAAAGGTAACGTTATCAAAACAAGGTATAATATCATAATCTAATAGAGGTTAGTATTTACGTATTAGACGCAGGCTGAAGATAATGCATCATAGCTGAAATAATTTGCATATAGATTGAACCGCCGCCCGACACAACACCCGCCTAGATAGGTATTACGGCCACACATAAAAAATAAAACTCTAATTTTATGACGGAGCAAAACAAATCGCTGATAAATGATGGTTTCTATGCTACACAATGAACTATCTGGTCAAATTTACGTAAAAATTCACTTTGCGCTGCTGTTTTTCATTTCAATTAATTTTCTTGTCTGCCCGGAACATCTGTGATATATATTTAGTAAAATGATGAACAAATACAGAGCTAGACTTAATTGTTTATCCACTGCAATGATTACACCGGTTATTTGTCAAATAAATCACGGCATTGGTCGACATTAATCAGTCTGTTGTGACAGGCGATAGAATACATCAAAATTCCACTAAAAAACGACACAGAAATAAATTGCCTGCATGGCATTCATATAATAAAGCTGCTAGATGCGCTGTGCTTATCTGGCGTGTCAATAAAGCACCGTAAAAAGTGCAATCGACAGTGAAAGTAGAAAAAAAAAGTACTATAAATTGATATATGACCAAAAATCAAAATTCAGCTTTTATAGTGATATTTTCAATTTCTTATATTACATACTGAAAAATAAATTTATTCGCATTCACATAGATAGATCTATGTGTAGTCCAAGTAGTTTAAAACTTGTTTTTTGTTCAGTAGATTTACCATTCTGCTTAATTAGGCGGCTACTCGTATAATTGGCAGTAAGTGGGTGAAACTGTAGGATATGTGCTTTTTCTTGATTTATTTTTAAATTAATACTACTAAGATAGTTAAATAAAGCTAGTAAGTTTATATTACATAACTAAAGAAAATCTGTCAAATTATTTTAAGTACGCAAATTTTCCACCATATATTATTTATTTTATAACTTTTCTCTTTTGGCGACCGATATTTGTTTTCATTTAATCACCCAGTTGTCAGAGAGAGCACTTGATAAAACTCGGCCACTAAATGTTATATGACTGAATAGAAGTTTACAGCTATAAAGTGCCAGCGACCCCTAAAAAACTCGAAAATATTGGCCGAAATTCGGTTTTTGGCCCATAATTCGAAAAATAAAAAGAAATCCATTTTTGTGAGATCTGGGGATCTAGCAGGCCATTTAGTGGGTCCATTTCTTCCAATCCATTGATGGGGGGGGGGGGGGGGTATTATTTAAGTGGTCTCTAACTGCATTTAAATAACGTGGTGGAGCACCATCTTGCTGAAACCACATCCTATTTCGAAATCTTTCAGGGAGATTTACCAATAATTGTGGCAAAAAATGAAGATAAATATCTCCAGTCAATGTACCATAAAAGAAATGTGGCCCTATTACATGTTCTGCAATAACAGGGTTCAGACTTTGCCAAGCGGAAAATATTCCCTGAATTTTCCAGGTTTTCCATAACCAAAAATATTAATTTCCATATATTTTTTAGTGAAGTAATTTTTTATTTGACAAAATAATTCCTTGAATTGAATTTGGATCAGTGAAAATTCTTAAAAACTCTATGGTTTTCCATATTGAGATGCAGAATTCCCTGATTTTTTATACAATTTATAAAATTCCCTGATATTTCCAGGTTTTCTTTTAAAGATTTTTAAATTCCCTGAGTTTTCCAGGTTCTCCAGGTTTTCCATATGAGTCTGAACCCTGAATAATTAATCCCCAAACGTTTATAGACGTTTATCTGTGTTGGTTATCAACTTGGATAAAAAAGTGAGGATTGTCCGAAGCATAATAATGTAAATTGTGTCAACAACAACAAATCAATTTTTATGAAAAGTTGCCTCATCAGTGAATAAAACATTATTGAAGAAGTTGACATTATCTTGCATTTTACCTCTGGCCCAATTATAAAATTGTAGGCGCTTTTGAAAATCATCATCAGCTAATTTCTGGTGCATTTGAATATGATATGCATGCATGTTTTTAAGATTCGACCCACAGACCGTCTACATTATACATGTAATATAACGTTTATTCCTACTAATGAGCTCACTTCTCTTTGACTAACATGGGGATTCTCAACTGTTGCCACCACCACAAAAAACTCATTTTCTTCGTTCACAACATGTTTCATTCTTTCACTTTTTTTATATTTGACATTTCCAGTTTCCAGAAATCTATCAAGAAGATTTTGGAAACTGCTAACATCAGGAATCCTTCTTTCAGGATAACGTTGGTGATAAATTCCATTGGCAAATAATCAATTTCTGTCTGACTCGCCCAAAACAAAAGTCCGCTTTATTAAAATTCATATTGTAAAATTCCAAATATTTTAAATTCAATACAAATTGTAAGTAACGACCGATAAGTGTGATAAATGCTCCGTTGTACACGACAATTTATACCAAACTGAGGTTTTATTGCTTGTCGAATAACGAAGACGGCAAATAAAATGCACAAAACAAGATTACAGTAAAGGACCTGTTAAATACTATTTACTCATTTCATTGGATTGTAAGAAATGGTCCCACTAAAAGGCCTCATATCAAAATTGCATGCAGACGTGTGTCAATCAAAATGGGCAACACGTCTAACACATATTATACATTTTTCTAATGAATTATTTGAGGGAACCTCTTTTTTAAATTTATTCTTGAATTTGACACTTACTTATTTATAAAACGAAAATGGTTGCAATTAGTCATAGGGAAGTACTTACAAAACATGTTTGTTTTTCATTTCTACATCACATGTGTGTGTTCCATTTGAAAAAATTGAGAAAATTCAATTTAAAAAGTTCTTAAAAATAAAAAATAAATAAAAAAATAATTTTTGGCCACCCTGTACAGTTTCAGGAAATGAAAACGATTCATAAACATTAATTAGATGTCTCGTAACTGGTATTCACATAAGCTTTTTTTAAAACCCATAATTGTGACCGTGGTGATTTGTTTAATATCCATCAGCAGATTGAATTTTTTCAACAAAAAAAAAAATTCACTACATCCAAGTGGTTGAGAGATATTCAATGCTAATATAGGAATGAATAGAGCCTAGAAAGAGGCTTCAAAAAATGTACTGATATACATAGCATTCCATTTAGAAAAAATGCACTTGGTCCTGTAATTTCGTCTTGGTTCACCCTGTATATTCGAAAATAATTTCCAGTTATAGACTTTTTATCTGGTTTACTTGCAATTTTTTTAAAAATTTCCAGCTATCGTAGAACTCGAAATATCGAGGTCCCACCTGTATGTAGCGACCATCTCAAAATTGTAAAAACGTAATTTTTTAAATAAAGGTAAGGACAAAACGACTAATGCTACTTCATTTTTTCTAATTCTGAAGCATCCTTAATAGTTTAGCATAGTTTTGAAACTGTGTAATGTTAAATATAAACAAAGCTATGTATTAAGAAATAAATGTGTTTCTTTCAGTTTAAATTGTATTTGAAGCGCTTTGTTTTTATAGAGATAAAACAATTATATTCATTAAACACTGCTTTTAGATGAGTCAATCAATACTTAGTAGTGTTGATTTTCAATCGTTTGAAAATGGCACGTTTAGTGCCGAAATTGCAGCAACAAGAAAATTACAATGAAAAATAATTTACAATTCATTTATCTCATACTGTTTCAAACTACAGAATTATTTGGTAAACATAATTAACACATGATAGCTGTAAGAAATAAGTCATCAAAAACAGAGTGTAATTTTGAATAAGTACATGGTTTAACTTACATCATGATTAATTATCACAAAGTAACAACTTACAGAGTTCAATTTTAAAACGAAGTATTTATTTTACTAAAACTAAACTAAAACTGACCCTAATATCTGCTAATATTTTTGCTCGCAGACGATGTTCACACTAAGAATAATACTACTTATAGGTATACATTATGTTGATGAATCGAATCGGCACGTTTCCTTGTCCATTTTTTATTTATCAAGAAACTTTAAATATAGTCTTTAAACGACACAACATTTAACATGATTTTTTATTTTTTGAATGTTTGCCAACTGTATAGTATTTCTATTGTCAATTAAAAATTCAGTCTAAGGCGTTGCTCTACCTCTAAAACTACTAAAGATATTTTAACAAAATTTGGCACAAAGGGGTTTTAAAGGATGCCCTATGAGATGGTAGTAATCTTAAAAAAAATCCCTAATACAATTTACCTGAAAATTTACCCCATTTTCACCCCCTTAGTCCGCACATCTATGGAATAAATTAAATGCGCTTTTAGTTACCTTCAAGAGGTGTATAACTTAACCAAGTTTAAAATAAATCGATTTATTAATAACTTAGCTACGTAGGTTCGGATAGCCACATTTTATTTCAAAATTTCTGTTGACAGTGTGGATCGGTTTTCTTCAGTAATAACTAATAACAAAACTGAAGGTGATCCCCGACGGTGTGTAAGGTTTTTCATTAAGAATATAGTAAATAAATAAAATAAACTTATTCACTAATTGGCAGTTTAGTTGGCGAACAAAACAAGCAATTTAATTAGGGAATTATTTACTACCTCAAATAAAAAAACCGCTGCCCAAGGAATCACTACTTCCACATCCAGATTCTTCATCCAAGTCACTTTAAAGGAAACATCTTGACTATATTTGCATTCTAGTATTTGGAAATTTTTGGTCATAGAATTTTAATAATATTCGGGGTAGATGTATAGAAAAGTTTGAGGAGTTGGTTTCTACCATATACGCTAAAAATGAAGTTTCTAGTTTACCCTACATATTTTCCACTATTCACAATCTACCACCTCCGACTCTTTCAATGGAGTCATCTCAATCAGATGACACTACAATACATACGTGTACTAACTTTCAAGTGAAAATCTCAATTTGTTGTTATCAATCACATTAATAATGAAGCGGAGGTGGTGGAGTTTGAAAAATATTAGAAAGAAATCCGAGGCCTTGGTTTCTACACCGAATCCCAAATTTTACCAGCATGATTTACTTATTCCCTTCTACGGAATCATCCCAAAATATAATCTAGTTCCAGATGTCGTTATAATATATACGTCTACCAAATTACAAGTGAATATCTCAATATTCAATCAACCCCTTTAATAATGTAGTAAGGGTAGTGGAAAGGTTAAAAACTATTATTAAAAAATCTGAGGCCTTGGCTTCTAGGATATACACCAAATTTCAAGTTGCAGTACTCTTACCAGCTTGCTTTACTTATTTTTCCCTATTTGCCTCTACTTACCCCCACTCCTTCAACGCAATCATGTCAAAATATAATCTAGTTTCAGATATGGTTATAATACATAAATGTACCAAATTTCAAGTGAAAAATTAAATTTAATTTTATCAACTCTTTTAATAAGGGAGTGAGGGTGGTGAGGGGATGAGAAATACTAATAAAAAAACCTGAGACCTTCGCTTCTAGTATATACACTAAATCACAAATTTATGTACTTTTACCAGCTTGCTTTACTTATTTTCCCTTATATACCTCTATTTAACCCCCAACCCTTCAACGGAATCATCTCAAAATATAATCTAGTTCCAGATGTCGTTATAATACATATGCGTACTAAACTTTATGTGAATATCTCAATTTTATTTTATCAACCCCTTGAATAATGGAGTGGGGTGGTGGGGGGCTGAAATATATTATTAAAAAATCTGAGGCCTTGGCTTCTAGTACATACACAGAATTTCAAGTTTCTGTACTCATACCAACTTGCTTTACTTATTTCCCCCTATTTACCCCTAAATAACCCCCAATCCTTCAACGGAATCATCTCAAAGTATAATCTAGTTCCAGATGTCGTTATAATCCATACGTGTACCAAATTTCAAATGAATATCTCAATTTTATTTTATCAACCCTTTTAATAATGAAGTAGGGGTGGAGGGGGTTGAAAAATATTATAAATAATCTGAGACCTTGGCTTCTAGTACATACACCGAATTTCAAGTTTCTGTAGTCTTACCAGCTTGCTTTACTTATTTTCCCCTATTTACCCCTATTTAACCCCCCTTCCCTTCAACGCAATCATGTCAAAATATAATCTAGTTTCAGCTATAGTTATAATACATAAATGTACCAAATTTCAAGTGAAAATTTAAATTTAATTTTATCAACTCTTTTAATAAGGGAGTGGGGGTGGTGGGGAGATGGAAAATACTAATAAAAAAACCTGAGACCTTCGCTTCTAGTATATACACCAAATCCCAAATTTCTGTACTTTTACCAGCTTGCTTTACTTATTTTCCCCTATATACCCCTATTTAACCCCCAACCCTTCAACGGAATCATCTCAAAATATAATCTAGTTCCAGATATCGTTATAATACATATGCATACTAAATTTCATGTGAATATCTCAATTTTATTTTATCAACCCCTTGAATAATGGAGTAGGGGTGGTGGGGGGCTGAAATATATTATTAAAAAATCTGAGGCCTTGGCTTCTAGTATATATACCGAATTTCAAGTTTCTGTACTCATACCAGCTTGTTTTACTTATTTCCCCCTATTTACCCTTAAATAACCCCCAACCCTTCAACGGAATCATGTTAAAGTATAATCTGGTTCCAGATGTCGTTATAATTCATACGTGTACCAACTTTCAAATGAATATCTCAATTTTATTTTATCAACCCTTTTAATAATGGAGTAGGGGTGGTGGGGGGCTGAAATATATTATCAAAAAATCTGAGGCCTTTGCCTCTAGTACATACACCGAATTTCAAGTTTCTGTACTCTCACAAGCTTGCTTTACTTATTTTCCCCTATTTAACCCCCAACCCTTCATCGGATATCCTCAAAAAACAATCCAGTTCCAGATCTCGTTATAATATATACGTGTACAAAATTTCAAGTCAATATCTTAAACTGTTCCGGAGAAAACATGCGAACAAACAAAAGTTAGACAGACAGACCGACAGACAGAAAAATTTTTTTCGCTCAAATTTAAAATCTCGACGTTTCATGACATTCTAAACCTATTTCACGAATAAAAATTTTAGAAAATTTCTTTGCGATTACTATACTTCCAATCCACTACGTGGATGTGGAAGTAAAAACGGCAAAGCAACCCAAAACGAAATTGATTTTGGGCGGTTGAAATATTGGACTATTGTAAAAACCTGTAGCTTAGCTATACAATTTTTGTAATTTTCGATATTCGAAATGTAAATGCCCGCGATTCATAATAATATGTATATTCACTTCCTGATTAAACAGCGAAACTGTGCCATAACATTCCGTGATATGCCATTATTTGTAAATACATTCAACCCTAGCTAATCGCGTTTACCGCTTCGATGATCAGAGCAAACTATGGCTTTTCGGCCGTACTCCACGTGGAACTTTCTGGTCAAGCTGGTAATACTATTCTGTCAGAGAGACTAATAATAAAGCAGAATCGCTCACTAGCAGGCATTATTACCACGAACCCGCGTTGCATAATGTGGAGCCGCTCCCGACTTTGAAACAGTCGAATTCGTATTGTGGTTAATCACAAACAAAAGTCCGTCCGTGATTTTGAATTTGATTAAGGGCTACTAGATTTAAGCCACGCATAGTAAAATAAAGTACACGCATATTCCTTATGGAAAGTAATCTTAAATTGGATAAAGATGTAGTATGTTACAGTGTCATTTAAAAAGGCATCTAGGCCACTGTGGGCAGAACAGAAAACGAAATTGCGTCAAACTTAAAAAAACCAATTTTTTGGATAACTTATAAAATACGAATAATGCAAAAACTATCATGGAGATGAAAATTAAAAAGCAGATAATTCTACAAAAAAATGCCTTTACAGAAAAGCCCCAAGTAGCACAGACTAATACATGATTCAAATGTATTGACCCCTCACTTTAACCGCGAATATCTGACACGGAGGAGCAGAAAAAATTGAAAAAATTATGTGGTCAATATGAGTTTATTCTAAATCAATCACTGAAATTTGAATAATGTACACATTATCTTATATTATTCTTTACGCTTGATAACTAAATTAATTTTTTATATATACCAATTATATTGTTATGAATTACACCCCCTTGGAACTGGAGATGATACGTCTATGCCTACTGATAGTGACTGGAAAGACTCTAGAAAGAGCCAAGGACTTTTCTAGAGTGTGGTGGAAGAAGATTCTGGTTTAATCTAGAGGTAATTTCGGAGTATATAAGGCGCGATTACCAGCGCAGAAGAAGAAGTTTATTAAACAGCAGTTTATAAAAATGAACAAGTTGGAAAGTGGAAAAAGTGAGGTTAAACAAAGTGTATTTTCAAGTATTGTATAGTCAGTAAATTATCAAATAAAGTGTTAGTGGTGTTTATCTCTTGCTGAAATTATTTAGAACCCACGGATTCAAACAGGGTGTTTCCTAAAAGGTGAATAAACGCAACAATATTTTCTGAAAATGCTTACAATTTATATAATTAACTATTTCAACAAAAAAAAATTAAATACATTGATAAATAAACGAATAAACATGACGTCACGTTTTTGAGAATAACTGGGATACACTAAAATAAAAAATTGTGAAAAAATTTCCTTGTACAAAAAATGCCGTGCTTTATCGGTGTCTAAAATCTCTGTGGGACGCCTGAGGTTGGTAAAACCTCGACAGATTTGTGGCCGCAGTATAAGACACATTGGGTTCTATTGTTAAGGTAAGATGCAAAATAGTTAATAAGGTCATTTGAGATTCAGAAAACGTGTTATGTTTGCAATATAATACTATGGTTTAGAGTCTCAAAAGCCTTAGAAAAATCTGTACAGATTATGTCAACTGACTATTATCATCAATTGCATCAGATAAATATTCAGTTAAGCAGAATAAGTTGATAATTTGTTTAAATTAAGCAATATTTTTTCTTCGTGTACAATTGCGTTTACTAGATATTTATTAAACATTAAATTATACCCAAATACTTATTTTTTGATGACTACTGCAATCGTTTGATGTCCTTTTACGTACACGTCAAAGTGTATTACGCAAAAATAAACAGCCAGTGGTCGTTATCACATAATAAAAAACAAAACCTCGGCCTAACTTTATTTCTAGTGCTTCGACCGGCGGGATTTAATCTGTTTCTACATGACAGCTCCTGTTTTGTGATCATTAAAATTACGAGATCGATTTTTGTTCAGCTAACTGAATATCTGGCCGGTGACTGGTAAAACAATATGCCCCTGTTTTGACGTATCAACGTTGTGTTTGAAAATATGCAAAAATTCACTCAAATACTGCTTTTATTACATGTGGTCGGAAGCAAGGCCACACACGATAAATTAGTAAATGATGTATATTTCTGGGTTCAAATGTTACGTAATTTTAATTAATTCCAGAACGTGAATGTGAAACATAACTAGCACTTTTTAAAATGATGTTAATGAATTTATGGACTGCGAATATAAATAAATATGGTGCAGTTATGTTATAATTCTAAATAAAAAAATATTTCGATCTGATTTCCCTTGTCGCATAAATAACAATTTTTATTCAAAATTGACAATATTAAAAAGTGAATAAAGTTAGCACCCCAAATTTAAAAAAACAATTTGGTTTACGAATATATGCGAAAATAACTTTTTCGCTTGTGACGCAAAAGTTTTTGAGAAACACCAACACAGAAGAAACGACCCAGCCAGCTGGCAGGGTCCAACAGCCAGGACAAGGGGAGGTCAACTATCATCACCTACACCGCCCGCATTTGCTGGAAGGGAGGGGGGACGAAACAGCAGGCACATCTTTTACGAGGCCAGTCCAGGTCTACAGCGATAATTGGAGCAAAAAGCTCAAGCTGCACCCCTAATCATCCGAGATCGTCATCTTTGGTCGAGAATAATGGCGTTTACTCGAAAACATGAGCGAAGTATTAAGTCTTGCTCCCCAAAATATCAACAAAATTCGTCTTAAACAATCGTTTGCGATACTGCGTTCACCAACAAAATTGTGCAATAATAATACAGCTTAGTTAGACAATTCTCTTTTCGAGTTTGAGAGCAATTGCGATGACATTGTTTTCGTTGGCGGCCCAGCAAAAGGATGCCACCAAAACGCACATTTTGCACGATCGCAAACAATTTTTTTCGATATTCCAATTTTGGGATGCTCAGCTGATCGTAGTGTCACAATCTAGGTGTAAATTAGATTTAGGAAGGAGGAGCTGGCTGGTTGGCCTCTACCACCGCGACCCTCATGGATCTATTGTGGTGTTCCTGTTTGTTTTCCTTAGAGCTCCTTATCTAGCTTTGTCCTTTGCATCAGACTCCACAGTCTTGATAAGGGCCCCTTAGTGCAGCTATCAGCTCTTGGTTTTTCCTCGCCAAGTAGTTCGAATCTCAGTCTAGCAAGGCCTTCATAATGGCACAATACATGGACTCTGCCTCTTGGCAGAATCGGCATGTTGCGTCCTCTGTCACACCCATTAGACTCAGGTGTCTATTAGAGATGTACCGACTAGGGTTTTTGCCGACTAGTCAGTAGCCGACTAATCGGCTTTTCATAAAGCCGACTAGTCGACCCAGCCGAATATTTTTAAATGCCAGCAAAATACGCGGCCAATTTTTGAAGTTTACTTCACTTCACTTAGAACATTGTTTGCTTTGCCGGTTGTTTTAAGGTTAGTTTTTGTGTGTATTGGATTTAATTTTAGCTGCAGAACTATTAGATATAGATATGTCGAAAACAAGTAAAAAAAAAACGTCACGTGTTTGGTTATTCTTTGATGAAACTAAAGGAGACAATGGCAATAAAGTGAAGTTTAATCAATGCCAATCGTTAATTTCTCGCGGTGGCCGCGGAAAAGCAGCTAATACCTCAAATATGAACAATCATATAAAATTGTGGTATGTGATGTATTGTAATACATCACATACTTACTAATATAGAGTAATGTATATTAGAACAATGTATTTTTTTACTTAGTTTTAATATTTTCTATACTGTATCTGATCCCTCGAACAATATTAAGCTGTTTATTTTGTATCATGTAGTATGTACTATGTAGTGAAATACAGTGTTTTTTGTTTAAATTTTGTTCCAACATTTTACACATGCGTTGCTTTACTTTATTAAAATATTATTAAAAACGCCCTCTTAATTCAGCAAGGTATGTTTTATTTTTTTCGCCGACTAGTCGCCTAATAGTCACCGACTAGTCGCCGACTACAAAATTGGCCGAATAGTCGGCTTTCCCGACTAGTCGGCCACTAGTCGGTGCATCCCTAGTGTCTATTAAGTCGGCAGTGACCGTTTAGAAGACTATGGGTCTTCTATTCTAATAACCTTTCTGTTTTAGCATAATAAGTCTTCGGCAAACTTGGCCGATCTTTCTTTAATGAACTTTTCCACCACTCCAGCTCATATGCATGGCTTGGTCACACAGCAAAAGGGTTCGGGTTCTACAAGGGCCTTACTCGTGACTACTCTCGCCAGTTCATCAGCCTTTTCATTTGCCTTGTGTCCCTTATGTCCTGGTACCCACGCCACGGTCACTTTATTATGACTACCAAGATCTATAAGGGTATTTATACCCTCCCTTACAAGTCGAATCGAGACTTGCTTTTAGCGCAGGCAATTGACTTACTAACAGTGGCTTGCCTTATGATTTAGTTTGCGCACCACTATATTGTGACCACTTCAGTATGGAATGCTACGGCGTATTTTCCTAGACTTAAAGCCGTCTGTATACCAAACTGTTTGTGCCTTAGTATAGCTATCAGTTCTTGGTTTTTCCTTCCGTTGGAGGACCGTTTGTCCAGTCTTCCCTGTCTGGTATTTTCATTTGGAAATTCCTAATGAAGTTATACTTTGGAACTGCAATGTCCGTGGGCATTCCTGGAATGGGATCCGCCTTCAGCTCTAAGTATAACACTGGAGCTTCTCCTTGGATAAATATGTGTAGTGGTACTTACCACCCACCCCTTCAACGGAATCATCTCATTTTAATTTTTTCACCCTCTTTAATAATGGAGTGGGGAGTGGTGGAGGGGTAGAAAAATGTTATAAAACAGTTCGAGGCCTTGGCTTCTAGTATATACACCAAATCCCAAGTTTGTGTACTTTTACCAACTTGCTTTACTTATTTTTCACTAGCTTCAACGGATTCAACTCAAAACAACTATAATTTAATTCCAGATGTCGTCATAATACATACGTGAACCAAATATCAAGTAAATATCTCAATTTTATTTTATCAAGCGCTTTAATAATGGAGTGGTGGTGGTGGGAGGAGTTGACAAATATTATAAAGCCTTGGCCTGAGGCCTTTGCTTCTATATACACCAAATCTCAAGTTTCTGTATTCCTTATCAGCTCGTTTTACTTATTTTCCCTTATTTACCCCCATTTAACCCTTCATCGAAATTGGCGCAAAATATAATCTAGTTCCAGATTCCGTCATGTGTACCAAATTTCAAAGTCAATATCTTAAACCATTCCACAGTGGTCGAATTCCAAGAAAAATGTGGTCAAAACCCCTTTCAACTTAAATCGTTTCTATCTGCGGTTCTTTTCGGTATTCTCAACCATCCTGGAAAGTTAACATTTTATTAGCTTGCAATAAACACTTGTGAATAGACGTGTAAGGTGACTGCGGTTTTTTGTGAGAGTTCATCATACATTCTCGAGCTAGTTATTGAAACAAGTTAATTTTTATTTTCACAAGTTTAGTACTAAGGTATATTAAATACCTACCATTTCTTCTATGAACTGTATGGGTAAAAAATTAGATCGAAACATGACTTTTTTGTAATCGTTGCATCATAAATTATTATTCTTTTTGATCTACAAAAAAGTACAGATGAGCACCGATTTAACTTTTAATATCCAGCTTTTCTTTAAGATGTTCTCTCACGAATAACTTTTAAAAAATGTGCATTCTGGCGCCTTTTCCTGAAAATTTCGAAAGTAGTAGATGAACGACAGGCGTAGATGTTATTTACCAGTAACATACTGGTTAATTGTGATATTTTGCAGATTCTTAGAACATTGCTTAAAAAGACAAACATACATGTGGCAGGAAGCCCCAAAGAATTGAAAAGAAAAAATTAAGATAATGTCACAAATAACATTTAGCCTATTTAAACAAAAAAAATTGATTTTTTTACGGTTACTGTATATTTCCACTGGAAGTATTTATTTATTTATCGTATGGCTATTAAACACATTGGGAATTTGGAGTAAAGATGTGAGCATATGTATATATACAGGTCATATACATATAAAATAGAAAACAAAATACATAAAATAGATAACAACACACTTTAGTTACAAACAAACATCTAGTCCATTATATAGTCTATCGACTCTGAAGTCGTCAGCAGGAAGTCCTCGGGTCTACCATTATATGCTCTTATGGGGCATTCATCTATAATATGTCTCATGGTCTGGGTTTCTCCGCACTCACAAAATGGGGATAGCTGCACGCCCCATTTGTGTAGATAGTATGCGCTCCTGCCATGTTGGGTTCTTATTCTGTTAAGCGTGGACCATGTTTTACGTGGTAGATCAAAACCAGGTGGTTATACATGGTATATTATTATCAGTTAAGTGGCCCATTCGTGAGTCCATGCGTTAGTGAGGTTGAAATCTTGTTCCTCCATAATTCTTGCCGTTCTTGTTGGTGATCGTCTAGAGCGGAGTCGATTATAGTTGGCATCTTCGATGTCCTGATGGATTGGCAGGCTTCTACTGATCGTGATCTTTTTGTTCTGCCTTGTGAGGGCATTTATTCGTCGCAATTAAGGGAGTGGACCTCAACACTGGTAGCCAGCTCGTGGGAGTTGATTTGATAACACCAGCGATCATTCTCATGGTATTGTTCAGCTGGTCATATCTTTTGCACATGCCGGCTATTTAACTAGACTGGAACACAGTATTCAGCAGTCGAGAAGACAAGCCCCAAGGCTGATGAGCGCAGGGTGGAGGCCAATGCTCCCCAGGTTGTACCTTTTTCAGTTTTTCAGCGGTCTTTGTTAAGTGTTTATGCAACTGTAAGTAGGTATGAGCTTGCTATTATACATAATTAGTACTTTAAAGTACAGTCCATTATAGATAACCGTGAGTTTAATGTTTCAATATACATAATTACTACTTTCGAATAACAATTGTATTATTGCAAATTTAAACTTACTATTATGTATACCTGCAAGGTTAAACTTACAATTACGTATAATTGTCAGTTTATATTGGCAATTATATGGTATTTTATACATTCCTTCACGTCACTTCTACGCTTTCGTAATCTTATAGTCGAGTTTGGGTTAAGAAGAAAATATGTATTCTATACCTAAGTGAACAAAAATGTGACATTTTGCCTTTTTGTAAATTCCTTTGGGTGACGGTGCACGTTTTTTACACACGTTCCTCTTTGATAGCCATGTTCTTTCATCGGATTTCCAGACTTTGAAATTGGACGAGCATGACAAGTAATTGTCCAGCCTAGTGTTATAATAAGCCACTTCGAACGGCTTTATGCGAAAACTACGTACGACCGTACAAGTAGCATCGCCATTTAAAATCAGCCGAACAACAATAAAATTGGACAGGCGGTAATTAATATTGGCTGACATCAGGTGGCAATCACTAATGTTACTGACAAGTGTTACATGTTCATTTGTTTTTCAGCGACCGAGCTGCAAACAAAGGCCACACTTTTCAGATAATGTGGACGTTAATTACGTTGTATTTTACCGGAAATGGAAACCGATAAATCGTCGCTGAAAACAACATAAAGCTGGTACGATTGATGTGCCGTGCATTTTAAAAAATTTGAATTTTTAATAGGTTATTTTTGTAAATAATGTCATTTATTGTCACCGACACACATTAAACAGTAACTGTAGATCTTTTGGCTGCACCTTTTTTTGGAGATTTATAAATACTGCATATTACATTTTTTCAATCTAACAATTTTTTACTTCCTTCGCATACCGAAGGGAAGTATTGTATTCGAGAAAAAAATCACCCTCCGAGATTTTTTCGGATACTAACGTTTCAGATCACCTAGAGTCTGTCTGTCAGTCTGTCTGTTGGTGCATTAACTAAAAAACTACTTGACGGAGAGCAGTCAAATTTGGTAGGTAGTTGACTCTACTGCCGGCGGAAAAATGGTTACACTTTTACTGGAAAATATACAGGGTGGACCGTCTAAACGGAATAAATAGTAACTTTTTTTTGCTGAAATTTAAAATTTCCACGTTTCATGACACGCTAAACCTATTTCAGAAAAAAAAAATTAGAAAACTTTTTTACCACTTTTAAAAAAATGTTACCACTAAAATAGATGGAATTTTTTTTTCTTTGTTCAGATTTAAAATTGCCACGTTTCTATGGCATTCTAAAACTATTCAAACAAATTTAAAAATGTTTTTGAAAAATTTTAAAAAATTCATCATGACTATAGAATAGACGAAAAAAAATTTGCCGCCCAAATTTAAAATTTCCACGTTTCATGACATTCCAAACCTATTTCGGTAAAAAATGCAACATTTTTTACCATTTTGGAAAAAAATTTAACACTAGAATAGATGAAAAAAATTGTTTTGCACAAATTTAAAATTTTCACGTTTCATGACATTCTAAACCCATTTCAGATAAAAAAATGTAGAAAATTTTTTTCACCAACATTTTTTAAAAATTTTTTACCACTAAAATAGATTTTTTTATTTGCTCAAATTTAAAATTTTCACGTTTCATGGCATTCTAAACCTATTTAACCAAAATATAATATTTAAATTTGTAAACTTTTTTTACCACTACTATAGAATAGAAGGAAACTTTCCTTTTTGCTCAAATTTAAAATTTCTACGTTTCATGACATTCTAAACCTACTTCAGAAGAAAAAAAAAGTGAACATTTTTGAAGAATTAAAAAAAAAATGAAATTTTTTAACCACCACTAACTATACTTCCACTCTATTACGTGAATGTGGGATTGAAAATGTGACAGATGGCAATAATATTTAGCATATGCACCTATTATACTTTTATTGAAAAATGTACAGGGTGGTCATCCCAAAAAATAATTCGGTCATTTGTAAAGGTATTTGCGCAAGCCTTCCATATTTGGCACCTGTTATTTAGTATTGAACTTTTGCTGTTGGATGAGAGAACTCTGTATATTTTTTGACCAAAAGTTATCAGGGTTTCTTTGTAACAATAGCAATAACTATATTCCGATTATTATTCTTAATGTCATTTCGTAATTAATAATTTTTTAGAGTGACCGCCATGCACAAATAACGAGGGAAGTTCTGTGTAAATACCTTTACCGATTTTTTAAATATTAATGGCCGATTTTCAACAAGAAATGTTCGATAAATTTTTTCCGTAAAGTTGACGAAAATGTTGAAGAAATGTATCCATGGTCTCGACAGTAGAAATCGAAATGGAATACAGTGTAATAATAGAAGAACAAAGCACACACCGAATTAATAATTGAACAATTACCGTGAAGTGTTTGTTAATAGTACCGAAAATAAAGTAAACAAGTGTCTATAGCTGGAAATATACATGGGTCCCCCATTTTCACGTGGATGAGAGCAACATAATTGTTTATAGGCCAGCTGTAGATGAAAAGAGATAAGATTTGTTTAATTTGTAGCATTAGTTCATTAGTATATTAGTTTATTTATTTATTAAAACTGAAAAAAAAAAATTAAAAGTAAAATTGAAAAGGTATTAAATATAGGTAATAAAACAGAAAAAAATACCCGCTCAGAATTATAAAATTTAATAGCAATTGGCTTCCAAAACTGCCGCTATTTGACATCTATTGTATTCTTATGTAAGATATTTTGTCTCTCTCCCCCTCCCTCTGCGCCTAAAAATAAGGAAAAGTTTTACCCCCCACCTCCTGCTTATGTAATACTTACGCCCCTTAAGAGAAGTTCTCTTAACGCATTAATCAAAAATAATAAATTCAACCAAACCACAGAACTTAATTCAGCTAAAGTAAACTACATTGAACCCAAGAAATATTTAAGTCGAAAAAATGCTTTTGTGTCTACTAATATATCGGTAATTACATTACCGATAATCCAGTTAATTTAATTTTCCGTTGTGTGGCTGCCGGCACAGTAATCCCTGAAATTTTCATGTAAAGTGCCATTTAAATTAGGACTCGCCGACAATGGCTGAGTCTATATTGGATGATGCCATTCAGCTGGTAAAATATTACTGGATATGTATTTTACGGCCATTCCATGCTGCAGTGTAGATTTCGTTTGACCGGATCTCTATTCCAGCAGAGGGATGACCGTTATTTGCACAAGAATCCGGACATTTCAAACATATTCGATGCTATGCCGCTGCGGATATGCACATTGAAATATGTGTATATGAGTTCTGAAGGGATGGGTTTGGTGATACTCGGAGACGCTGATGGGAAATTTATATACCTCCATTCCCCATTCCCGGTAATAGACCAGAAGCTAGAGAATTTTTGTGTCAAAATGAGGCAGAAGGTTGCTGTTTTTTATTGCCAGATTTTACGATTCTGAACACGTTCCTTTATTAGCGAATAAAAATGTCTTCTGCTTAACTTTACAGCCAAAAGAATTTTGAAGAAATAGTTCTTTGCGATACTTATGTTCCTCAAAAGATTAATAAAAATTGTAATCAATGACATCTAACAGAATTCGAGAACTGATTTGAAATGTGAAAACCCAAATGATATTAACATTACTTATTTCAGTTTTTGAAAATGATAACTAACGTGAGGAAACAACAAAATTTTACCGTTCTAAGAAACACAAAAATAATGTGAATTTTGATTTTAAAATGACTTCAACGAACAAAATCGAGAATATTCCTAGGATGATTCCAAATCCTTTTTCCTCTTGCAATTTTTGTCCTAACGTATTTTTCTAGTAAAAAAAAAATCACAAAGTTATAAAATTTTGATTTTTCCTCGCTGGATAACTAAGGAAAAAAATGACAATCTGGCTATCGACGCAAACTCACAAGTTGACGTAAATTACACAAACTTTACTAAAGCATTTGACAGACTTGACCACAGTGTTTTATATTCAAAATTTCAACAATTTGGTTTCTCAAAAATCTGCTATCATTCTTCAAAACATATCTTGAAAACAGACACCACCACATTGAATACTGTGGTCAGCGGTCTCTAGAATTTGTATCCACTTCAGGCTTACCCCAGGGTTCAGTGTTAGGTCCTTTATTTTTCAATATTTTCATTAATGACATCGCAGTAGAACTGGGTGTCAATTGTCTCTTATATGCAGACGATATGAAGTTGTACAATAAAGTAAATGATGTTACTGATTGTGTCGCTCTACAAACGGCCCTTGATAAAGTAAATGAATGGTGTAATTTGAACAAACTACAGTTGAACGCAAGGAAGTGCAATGCTCTAACTTTTACCAATAAACATCAGCTGGTCGAATTTAATTATTGTTTAGAAGATTAAGTGCTTACACGTCCATCAACCTTCCGCGATCTCGGTGTAACATTTGATAGTAAACCTAACTTTAATTGTCATATAAACACCATAACCAATGAAAGTTTTAGAACATTGGGATTTATAACACGATGTTCTCATGATTTTAACGACAGTAACACGCTGAAACTACTATATCAGTCTTTTGTTGGATCAAAATTAGAATACTCGTCAATTATTTGGTCTCCTTATTACAACATATATATACAAAATATAGAGAGAATTCAGAGACGTTTCTTAAAGACTTTAAGTTACAAGGAGGACGGTGTCTATCCTGCTATTGGTTTTCCCCAGACTGCACTTTTAAACAGATTTTCGCTTTCGAGTTTGGAGTCTCGCCGAACTATTTCACAACAAATATTTCTTTTTAAACTAATACATAATATAACAGATTGTAGTGCTATCATAAGTTTACTGAATTTTCGAACACCTAGACCAGGTTCCAGACAAAACTCTTTATTCTATCTGCAAACCCCCAGAACTAACGTACAGAAATTTTCGTCATTGTACAAAATGTGTGAAAACTATAATAGTCTTAAAGACCAGTTTGATATATTCCACTGCAATATAGCTGAGATAAAGAGATTAACGGTATAAATTAAAACACGTTACCACATTTCTGTTTATATTCTTTTAATGTTCTTTAGTATATCTGTTTGTACTTATCATCTCCTGCAATGTAATTGGAATGCTCTGTTGGGCAGAGTGTTTTTAAATAAATAAATAAATAAAAAATGTTTCGAACAAAAGTAATGGAGTGGAGATGACGGTCAAGGATGTTGAAGAAAGTAAAATATATATGGATGTAAGAAACTTTAATAGAGAAAATATTAACAAAGTAAGAGCAGAACTAATTGGAGAAAACTGGGATACACCTCTACTGATGTAAACGAGCTGTACATAAATTTCATTGGGAATATTATGTCAGCGATAAATAAATTCTGCCCGGAAAAGAAGATTTTAATGAAACACACCTTGGATAAACAAAAATGTAAAACATTTTTTTGCGATTACTATACTTCCAATCCACTACGTGGATGTGGAAGTAAAAGGAGAATTTAGTTCTAATATATAAAATAATTGACGGCAAAGTTCTCACTTATTTACAAACATTAAAGAAACGCCTAGATGTATATGGTTATATATAAGATCAAAAATTAATTATGACGCTGAATTAGTTAAAAAATCATGTTTGCATAGTTCTATATATATCAGGAAGGACTTCGTATTTTCAATGCTCTGCCCAATGATATAAAAGAGGCTCCCAATGTTAATGTTTTTGTTAAATATGTATGTAAATATTTCACATGTAATTATTCAGCTACCTAATGTATTAACTATGTTCTTACTTTTCTTTTAACTTTTTATTCACATTTATATAAATATTTTTTCTGTGTACTTTTCGTGTACTAAAATAGCTAAATAAATACAATACAATATTGTAATGATATCTGATGATTCCGTTGAAGGGGTGGGAGGTAAATAGGGGGAAAAATAAAAAAAAGTTAGGTAAATCCAGAAACTTCATTTTTGGCGTATGTTCTAGAAGCCAACGTTTCAATCTCTTTAATGACATTTGCCTCAACCATACTATTAAAATGTTATTACTAATTATTTTCATGTACTAGGGTGCAAATATAGCCAAGATGTTTCCTTTAAAGAGAGTTGGATGGGAAATCTCGATGTGGAAGTAGTAACCCCTTGGGCATCGGTTTTTAATTTTGAGGTTAACTTTCATTATTTTAATATCCAGTTTAAACAGATCGATAGATAACTTTGTTGTCCACAACCTTTATCTTATTTTTTTATCTTTTGCAAATCTAGGTACATGTTCAGAATATTATAATCTAGCGATTAAAAAACTAGCAACCCTCTAAGCCCAATTTGTTCTTCGGGCGCTTGGTCTATAAAGGAATCCGAAGTGATGCTACGTGGAATTTCTTATGAGAATCTGTTGTATTGTTTTATGCAACCGGAACGTTCAGTGATGTTTTGCTAGATTGTTATTTACGGGCTAAACGGACAGGTCTCTTGGTGGTTAGGTGCAATAACGCGCTATAATGACTTTGGTATATATCGACATTCGTTTCTCAGACGGTATGTGCTGAATATATTACTTTTACAAACGGCCTTAAATGCATGGCGGAAAGGCATTGGTGTGGGGACGTGCAGGTTTCATTGAATTTTTGGTTCACGTGATGCTTTTTGCAGAATTTCGCAATTTTTCATACACAGAGAGTTAGTTCAAGATAAAAGGAATAAATCCAATCAAATTGTTAGAGAGCGAGTGACAAAAAATCGCTGAAACAGATCGATACTCAAATACAATATGTTGGGGTCCTTGTCTGATATTCCTCACAATGTATCAAACTTGCTACTTGTCCTTTGATATTGTTTGACGTAATATCAGGTGGACTCCTTTGGTTGGCTCAGTTATGTGGACTGTATGGTTGCGTTGAATAAAACTAAATTCTCTTTATATATTTATATATATAATTATATTCACATTATCAACATTTATAAGTAATGACAGTTCTCTTATGACATAAGCCTACTTGTATTTTTCTAAACAAAGGTGCTTATCTAGATTTGCCGGTTGGCACTAAATACAAAAATATTGCCACGACCTGGGGGAGCCTAGGGAGAAGACGTTGCTCTTTTTAACAAATAAATTATTATAACTGTTACATATATTTATTTAATACACTAAATCATGGTAAAAATCAAAGAGAAATAAAATGGAACTGGCAAATAAAATCATTAAAAATAAGACATTGGACTGACTATCATTAATTGATTCGAGTATTTATATAAATGCTACTTGCTTAGTCGGCATATTCCATATAGGTAGAATATAATTTATAGTTAAATGAACTTTATTAATTATTATGTGTTTGAAATATGACACTAAGCTTCCTTTAAATATTGTAATATGCTATAGTTAAATAAAATACATAAAATTAATTGGAAAAGATACGAAAACTATTTTACTAGATTTAGGAATCAATTAAGCCTACACACAGAGAACATGGCAATAAGTAATTTTGAAAACTTAACGGTCCTCGTGGCACAATTCAAAACTAAACACAATTTCTGTACCTAATCATGTTGAAAAATATTTTTTCAAAAAATTTTGAAAAAGTTATAACCGATATACTCAAATACATTACCATAATTAGATAAATTTCCCCCAGGAAAAAGAAGGTGTGAACTAAACAGTTGGTATTTCATATAAATGGATGTATCTCAGATAATCGAATTTAAAACTATGACGTTATTACACCCACAATGAAATTAAATAATGCGAGGTGGCAGGGTCTATTAAATGTACAATTACCTACACCGTAGCTAGATGCACCTAAATAGTTTGATGTATCAGAGGTCTTTTAAGCCCACGTTAGTGATACATTGTATTATAATAGTATGTAAATTTGACTTTATTCTATTTAAGCCCACAAGTATGAAATATGAGCGCGGTTTAACAGAATAGAGAACGTTTTCGTGTAATCCTCTTCGAAAGTACTGCATTTTAAAAAAGAGTTTTAATTTGGTAATAAACTCGATCATAATCATTTAATATGATACTATATATTAGGATTTAGGCGGAAGTGAAGAATATATATTAAACTGTTTTGCCGGAACAAAATTGACTCACGAAACAAAGTAAAAAAAGACGAAATTCTACACAGAGAGAAATCTCTTTGGAACATTTTGCACAATGTTGTGGAACAACGTCTTAGTTTCAAGTAATTGTTTAAAGGATTTGCACAACTTGTATAACATAAAAGTGTGATTTTATTTTATAAACGGTTGTTGACAAACTTGTGAAAGTAGGAGTCCCAATATATTTATTTTCGCTGAACAATAATAGTAATCTATGCCGCCCGCACAAATTGCACAATTTAATGACATACTATTCACAATCAGTTTGGTGATATTGTTTTAAAATTTTGTATAACTGTTTCATTTGTTTCACGTAAAGTTTATTGGTTAAAAATTGTACTGACTGCGCCGGCCATGCTACGCATATACGCGCAGGCAATTACGCATCAGATCTAAACTCTTTGATCAGATCCAGGTGATATTTCGATAAGTGAAGACGTACACTTTCGACTTATACAAGTACTTACATTTGTGATGAAATTTGTTGAAAACTTATTAACCGAGTGGGGTTTCCTAGATCTAATTCCATGCAGCATTCACAGAGGTAAGTACTTCACACAGAGTTACAGATTTGCATATATGTTCTCTTAAATTAATTTCGTTAACATATAAATATAAAAATGGTTTCTTATTTATATGCGAAGAATGCATGATACCTATCTTCTAATACTTGACTTCGTTTACAGCTTGGGAGTAATTTCGTTTCTTTATGCGAAGCGACAGAAAGCTGTTCCTAAACTACTAAACCCAAAAGGCAAACTTGCAAAAGGACTGCTTCAAAACGAAGATAACACTTCTGATGGTAGGCAATACATTTGATTTTGGTGATGAACTGATAAATGTTATTTTTTTTTTTAAAAGAATATGACATGACTACGACATAAGCTTTATTACTACAAACTGCGTTAATAGAAGCTAAAAAGAAAAAGCACTGGAAGCCTTCCAAATTAGAATTATTAAATGGATTTAATTTAAGCATAAATGTAAGTCACCTACTTCTTTTCAACTAGAACTTTATGCATATAAAATTTATTTGTATTTAAAAAAATAGAAATGTTTTCATTTGCCATATGATAATATATAAATGCATGCTCTATTATGTATATTGTTGTTCCGTTAAAATAAAATATTTATTCTTAATTTTTTTTATTGAAATCCTTTAGGAATACCTCCAATTTTGGAAACAATATTTCACAATCTGTGTTACAAAATAATACAATTAAAATTAAGTGGATACATATAGTGTGTGAAATGAGTGCACAGTGAACCAAAAAATATATACATAATTTGGAGATTATAGAGTAATAAATTGTGCAAAACTAACCCCAGTTCATACATCACTGAACACGGTGAACAGCTTCTTTGAATTAAGTATATATTGTGCAAAATGAATTACAAAGTTGACAAAATAAACATACAATTTGTGGATTTCTCATTTAGAAATTGTGGAAAACTAAAAACACATTCTCTTAAAAAACTATAAACATTGTGCCATTTAAGAGCACAATTTTTTGTAAATTTGTTTTACAAATGAAGACGTTTAGATGTGAATGTTTGTTTAGGAAACTTTCAGAATATATTTAAAAAATTTACACAAATTGTAGAAACTAACTTAATCTGTTCAGAGATTTGTTCCACAAGTGGAATAAAATTATGTATTTTTATGCAACCATAATTCATATTTGTAAATAATTCAATTTATGTGATTTTTAAGTTTGTACAAAAATTTCAAACAATGTTAATGCATAAACTGTACAAAATCATTGCCCCAAAAATGTATTATTTATTTGCACAAATTGTTCCTGTCATCATTTTAAGACCAATTTGGAGTACAATTTTCTACAATTGTGGTAAAATATCACACACATTTTTCTCTGAGTAGTTTTCGTCCCTTTCTTATTTTCTTCTACTTCTCGTGTTTATACACATGGGAGATAATCTAGACGTTTCCACTGTACCAAAGTACGATTATTAAATGTAGATTTAACAATACCAGGTCAAAGTCACTATTCTTTAGAAATGATAAGTATTTGCCAAATGGAGTATTTTTCTATCACAGCCCTGACTGGTTGGCAGCAAGTTAGGTTAGGCTCACAAATTTCACCTGGATTAACTCCAAAATCGCTAAATGACAAACCAGATATTTGTTGTAGCCTTATGATACCAAATGATGCCTCCTCCATCACAAACAAATGTAAAAGGAGTAGGTCGTGGGACAGGATCGCATTGCCCATGTACTCTATAAACGGGCAAGGCGTTCAAACACTACTCGTTGTTATTCCTCCTTAATTCATGGTTATCATATGCATGGTGCATGGGTCACCAGGTGTCTGACAACCAACAGATAGAAGCTGTAGATCATTTTTGGTTTCACATCTCAGGTCGTACCAAACAATCTTCGACAAATCCAGATAACCGTGGTATCTTCTCTAAATGTTGCCTCTAGGTATGAGTTTTTGATGTAGTTATTACATCTACATAGTTAACCTCACTGGAAAAGGTTCTATTCAACACTGGAGCACATAGGTATTTAGTTTTCATCTTGTTTTAATATTCATACTTCCCCAATGTTTTCAACATACTGCCGTAATTAAAGCAAATTATTCTAAAACAGTTATATGAATTATTTAACGTACAAAGAAATACAAAGATATTTTCTTCCAAGAATTTACCACTAAAGAGCGCTTTTTCAAAATTAATGATTATTTCTCAAAACATTTGGAATAATCTACTTTTGGCGACAATCTCAGGATTCAAACTTAAACATTCTTTGACATTTCACCTTAAATCTGAAATTATCGAACACGCATTCGACAATTTCTTGTATATATAGTTATTAACTTACAGAAAAACATTAAGAAATAAGAATAATAATGAGTTCTTCAATATTATTGAAAAAAAGACTGTATTCAGTTACCTGCAAGTGGAGCCTTTTGACCATTCTAAAATCTTTGAAATTTATGTAACATTATCTAATTATGAATTTATTTTTATGTATTTTCTTACTTTTTGTTGGGTATCTTGCACTGAAAAATATTTAAAAGTTTTTAATGAAAAAACCTCTGCGCCAAACGCATCAGACAGAGGTTGGTTCTTGAATACTTGACTGTTTCAAAAAGTCTCACACCTAAAAACATATAAACTAGAACAATGTTATAAACTAAAAAATGAAAATGAAAGCTATAGGCAGTTAACGTTTCGGAAGAAAACCTACTTCCGTTCTCAAAACTTTTTTGGCCGTCAACCATGACAGTTCTTTGTAAACAACTATATTTTGAAGACATGCAAAGTATATTCAGAATGTACATATTTCAGTTAAGTTTGAAACCACTTACTCAAATTGCTAATATAATGATAGATTAGTATTCTATTTATCCTGCACCAATACATGCATCAGGTTAGAGATGGACATGAAGGTAATCCGTATTACTTCGGTAGTACAATGGGGATAAAATCGGTGTGGACTACTTTGGTACTTAACTAAACAATATGCGAGTATAACCTGCTTTGTTACGAATTAAATTGTCATACATCAGCTTGTGCCATTAATTAAGTTAATTAATTTACATCATATGTGGATTCGGTATTTGATAATTGTTGTAATGCTGTTTATAAATTACGTAATTGAACGAATGGGATGTCTGTCTTTGAACAAAGTAGTCGTGGAAATTTTGAAATTTCATTAACTACACTCTATCGAATTCAACATGGTTTATTCATTAATTTTTTCGAAACATTTGGGAACCACAGTTTTTCAAGGTCAACGGATGTTATTGTTCCGAATATTAGAAATAATAAAAAACTGTAATACCCGACTTGTGTTCCCGCAGATACAACTGCGGCACTTTGATGGGATTACTTGTACCGAACTTTTTATACCACTAATTATGAAAATGTAAATAATTCCTTCTCTTTCGGCACAACGTTAGCACAGCATGGCCGCAGGGGTTTAAATAAGATTTGTTTACATGTGTTTTTTAATTTGGAACAAAGTTATTCCAGCTTTTATTGTCGTTTATAAGAATTCATAAAATTTAAAAGTGGTTTACATTTGTAACATTGTGTTGTAGTTTCAAATATTAGTAATTATTTTATGAAATTGGAAAACGAACAGTTAAACGTCGGAGATAGGATAACAAAAAATAATTGTGTATTTTAAGTTAGGAAAAAATCCTATTTTTTAACGAATTGAGCGCATAATTTTTCCCAATCAGGTATCGAAAACTAAAAATCGAGTCTTTGGTCTCTATGAAAATCAATGTAAACAATAATAAACAGATCAAAACAAGACTGCGAATACTAATAATAATAATAATCATACCTTTAATGCCCAATAGGTAACACCCAATAAATGAACTATTCTTTTGAATTTCTCACAAAAATTGTCCGAAATGACCTCCATCTCCACGTATATATATTTCGGCACGTCGAACTAAGGACATACGCACTCCGTTCAACACATTTGGCAAATTATCATCATTTTATATTATGGTTTCTATGCATATTAAAATAAGTTGTTGCAATTGTTCTAAAGTGTCAATTGGATCACGGTAAACCAGAAATTTAAAATGCTCCCAAAAATAAAAGTCCATCGGATTTAAGTCGGGCGATCTAGCAGTCTATGGTACTGGTCCGCCACGTCCAATCCGTCGTCGAGGAAACTTTCTGTTCAAAAAATTTCGAACAGCGAGACTAAAATGGACTGGCGCGTCATCGTTTTTCTGCGCGTAGCCAAGGGTATATTTTCCAGCAAATTTGGCAATGTTTGCTGCAAAAAATTTAAGTATACATCACCATTTAATCTAGCGGGTAATTGTATAGGTCCAATTATTTCATTACCGCAAATTCCTGCCCACAAATTAACGCTGAACCGTCGTTGAAACTGCGCCCTTCTGAATTTTCGTCTGTCCAATAGTGCGTATTTTTAAAATTAAACACTTCATTTCTGATAAAGCATGACTCACCGGAGAAACACAGAACGTTTAAAAAATCTTCATTTGCCGCATGTTTTCTTAAAAAAAAGCTCTTCCGCACCAGCTGCATTCCCACCATTTTCTCCATGCACCAAGTGCATATCCGCGAGCTCTGCATAAGTGTAATCTCCCATAATGTCCAAAATCTGCCTTTTAAAACACCACACTAAACTGTGAAGAATGTTATCAATAAAGAAAACAAAAAGAAAAACTTGGCCCAAAATCCAAAAAGTAACACAAAAAGCACGAACGAGAAGTAGTGTCTTACGTAACCAAGTACTAACGTCTTGAACGAAGTCAATAAAATAAATCTCAACATAAGTGGCAGAAAATGCAAAAAGAACAAAAGCAACAGACAAAACCAAGGAACGGGTAGGTCGCACCGTGTGTACGTTATTTACCAAATAAGGACACAAACTGAAATTATTACTTCAGAATATTACAAGCAAAAACATGGCGGTGTCCTCTGTCGGTCGCTTTTAACTCCCTTTGTCGGCAAGCTTGTCGATGATCTCTTAGGCGCACCATACATATTTGCACGAATGTTAGAGTATGCCAGCAGTTCTCAAACCATGCCATTAGTTATTTTGGAAATTTTTGTTTATTTTTTCTCTCCAAAACTATGAGCTTTAGACCCCATGTTATATAAGGTTTTTTTGTTTTTCTTGTCGTTCCCTATCACCAGTTTTTTTCAATGACATGAAACTAATTACACCCTGTATAAAATACCTAAACATGATTTGCTTCAGCTTTTAATGTAGTATTTAATGGTTTAGGATTTGTGGAAACTCGCTCATCGTTAAGCAAGTTGGATAATATATATGTTGAATTTAAGTAACATAAAAGTTAAACAAAAACGTTCAGTTATATAAACAATATCCTGTATATTGCCTTTTATAGATTTCATTATTAGATTAAAACCAAATATTTAGTATTTCTGGCGTTCCCCATCATATTTCTAAACTTATATCCTGTTTTCAAGTTTTCAACTGAAAAACAACAGTTTGTAACTCCAAAGTCAAGTTTTATTAGCGCAGTTTCACTTAAAACGAAAGTATAATTTCCTGATGTCGCCTCTTCAATCATCCTCCCGCCTTATCGATTAGCCTCACCGGTTTTACAAGATCGGTGTTTTGCATCTCAGTCACGTGGCTGTGCTTTGAGGAAGCGCCAAATGTTCCCGAATCCAGGCTAATATCTTAGCACTTAGTCTGTAAGGTTTTCCCAGCGCGATCATTTATGCGACGTAATCCAAATCAGAATACACTCTCGGTGCTACCAGCGAAAATTCATTGTTTGTCGTACGGTGGATGGGCTTTTGTAATAGACGTGACTGATAGTTGCTCCATAGTTTACCTCTTAAAATAATAAACTGAGTAACTGTAGTCGCATATTTTATTGCCAGAAGCATTCAAACAAAGTCCTATTTGACCAACACTTGTAAGAATAGATAATACTATCTAAACTCCGCCCTATATTGTGGAATAATCTTTCGTCTTGATTGATTGATAAATTTGTTTTCTATATCTACATAGATTTAGGATGGTAGTTTTTGTATCACACAAACCAATGAAATAAGTTAACTAGATAAAATTTAAAATTGATTTTATTACAAATCAATCAAACTGAGACCTTATAATTAATTTAAAATTGGCTTCTGAATAGTTACCAAATCAAACTAGAACCTAAACACTATATATTGCTCTATATTCTCAATCTATTTGTATATTTTATATGTCCGAATTTACTTCTTGAAAGTAAACTGAATTGAAATTATGGACGCCAAACAGTTTTTTCAAAAACTATTAAAAATTACAGATTATAGAACATCATTAGCATGATTATCTATAATCTATAGAATGACTCTTACTCAAGGTTCAACGAACTCGGTTCAATAAATGCCCATCGATCAAGATACCAATCAAAATAAATCAAATTCAATATTGAACGAACAAAGTATTAATTTATTAATAAATTTCAATTTGGAATGTAACTAACAAATTTAAATAACAAAATCTAACTTAACTAAAAACTAATAAACATGGTCCTGTATTTAAACAATTTATTTAAAATAAAATATGTACCATGGATTTGTAATATTATAAAGCTTTACCTTGTCTAGGTTTCTTATAACTCGAGTGACTTTTAATTATAACCTCTAACTACTTGGAATACTATGTCACGTAACTGACTTTTATAACCTCTCAAGGTTTCTTCTTCTTCTTATGTCATTAGATTGACGTTTGTTTTTAACCTCCAAATTATTTTCAAAATTTCCTTGAAATATTTTTGTCACTTGATAAACGTTTGAATTTCTCCACCATCAATTATGGATAACTGGATTAACAAATACTTCCCTCTTCTAAATCTACTCTCGGGATAATATTCTTCTTAATACTTCCAAAATATACTCACTTCTTATATTTTATATATACTTGTACAAATATTTCTTGATATCAATATATCTGGATTGTAATATTATTCTAACCTTCAAATTATTCACCACTTTTGCTTTTATTATAAATTTCTTGGATGAATATTTTTAGCTGCTCGCTATTCAGCGGTCGATGATCAACCGATTTGTAATATAAAGTCGTTTAATTGGATTAATATCCAATGTTTCAATTGTTTCTTTCTATTTTGATCTACTATTTCAAAAATGTATTTTAATTTCATTTTTAAACTATTCAGTTTTGTTTGTTCTTTATATGATTTGAATACTGTTTCTAATTCTTTAATTTTCCTGATAAATTTCTTATTCTACTTGTCATTATTAAGTGAATAATTGTAATTACTCGAAATATATTCTTAAAATCTACTTATAACTACAATTAACAATTCCAAACTCAAATAAATACTATTTCATACATTTAGATGAAAAGCAATCATAAACAAAAAATGCTAGTAACTAAAAACATACTGCAGTGTTTCATACTGACAGGTTCATGAATAATTGTATAATAAACTAAAGACAAGAAATTGAGACGCCAATAAACATTTAATATCATACTATTAGTCCTTTCTTTCAGCATGATGTGAAATATCATTCACAAAACACCTTTATGCAATGAATCAAGCTGCAATGCAACTACTGGTAATTGTCTTTGATTTAATATTCATTTTGTGTAGATTTAAAATGTTTTTACACAATTTTAGATTTTCAGCCCTAGGTTTGAACATGAATGTCAGATTTTAGAAATTATACTTTATTGTTTTTCAAGTTCATTCTAAACCATTTTAAATGAGACTGAAAGTCTCTACAAGTTCATATTTTATAATATACTATTTAGAATAACCTTGTTGAAACTAAATTAACTTCATTTTATGTTTATTTAAATATTTTGTTCGAATTCAATACCAAGTTTCATTCTCTGCATCTTACTCGTTCAGAACAAGTGAACTTGAATCAATTAAACAAACTATAAACATACCTGTGTTTGTATGGTCTGTTAAGGTAAAACTGTGATGCTTATTTTCTAAAATTTATACAAATTAGTGAATTTTATATGATTTCAAACACGATACTTAGGCAGTGTTCCACAATTTGGATAAACAGCAATATATACGTGCCTGTATGTGCCGAATTTGTACCTTTTTACTATGTATTTTGTGCTGGTAAATAAATGTATTATTATTATTATTATTATTATTATTATTATTATTATTATATACATATGCTTTCGCACCTAGGGACAAAGTAATAGATAGGAAATAAACTTATAACATTACAGTAAAAACCTATTCTTAGTTGAACTAGATGAATGTATGACGTTATTAAATGAAGTGTATAAACTTATAGTATAAACGAACCCTTTTATAGATTTTGTCTTTACAGACTATTACCTTCACATATATAGATAGTTCAAAATCAAGAGTTACATAAGCAATAAATGTGCAATAATATATTCATACGATTTGAATTTCTTGTAACCAAAAGAAATGAATAAATGTTTAGTTTGGAATATTTAAGTTAAAATTCATTACCATAAACTACAAATTTTTACTAAATATTAAGATAAATGTTTAATTGACATGAAATTTAAACGATAAAAATTCCCATGATACACTTATCTGCTGAGTTCGGTGAACTAACTTGGATTCTAGACCAATGTCAGGGGATGGAACTGGAAAATTCCAAGCCTCCTTTACATTTTCGACAGCCGATCATGGAGTTCCTTGCACCCGTCGAAGCGTCTCGCCAAAAGTACCTCCCATTTATTGTCCTATCTACTGTAGGCATGTACATCCTACCATCTAATTTCAAGTGAAATTAAAGAAAAAGGAGTTTAGGGTGAAATAGGCTTTGTTGGTGAAGTAAAAAAATATGGTTGCCGTTTAAAAAAATTAAATAAAATTCATTTGCTTTTTATGTTGTTTCAAAAAATTGTTTTTCAATTCAAAATAGTGATTTTTGCACGAAATAAACTTTTATTGAAATATTGAACAGATTGGGCCGTTACTTGATGAAAATCCATGATAATAATTGGGAAAAAAACTATATTAGTTTTTGATTTTCACTTTATTTCTTGTCAACATGACAATTGTTTCGCCACACAGTGGCTTCTTCAGATATTGAGTACTGGTATATATTGAAATGCAACAATAAAAATGAAGGTGAAATATCAGATTCAAGGCCAAGTTGATATTAAAAATCAAAAGTTGTTGCTACTTCCGGTTGGACCGGAAATGATATTTTTTCACTTAATGCAAGTGAAAATGTGGCTTTTTGTGTCACAGATGATATACTAATAATTCAAAGGATCGGAGATAAGTTTTCCGTACGAATGGTTTTTCAAACGGGCACCACGGTAACATCTCTTATAGAAAATTAAGCCGGCAAATATTTATAAAAATTCCACAAATTGTATTTATAGCAATCAGTTCTTTTTTGTACAACACCATTTTAAAGCTTTTACCTGCCCAAAAAATTTTGGGAGACATCAATCCTTCCATATCTAGTTACAAAAGGCACTTCTCTCAAATTTGAGAACACAAAGTTAACCATTTTAGATAGGTGATATCCCGAGTGATATCCATATCCAATATTCAACTACAAGCGGAGCTCGAGGGATCTAAACATTCACACTTTTACCTTAAAATCTCCCAGAGAAAGATTTAACCGTGACTGTTTTCCATCCCTATGCATTTCGTATTATAGAAAGTTTTAAATGATAATACCTGGTTTCTTTATCTGTTCTATCTGCAGGCTAACAGGAAATGTTTCGATCGGTGCAAAAGTCGACCGTGTTTTAGTGTAAAGGGACCGATAAAATTCAAAACCAATCTGGTTCTAAGACAGATATGTGCAGACTTAGGCTCGCGAAAGAAACGCTTTTCCTTCTGTATCAGGCGGCAATGGAGGCGAGTACAGGGCAGATCTAAAAATACAAAAGTTACGTTGCTTATCGAATTACATGCTCTGAATGGTTCAAATACACTCTACGGATTTTATTTTATGACAATACAGATTGAGTTTTTATATTAGTACTGGAAATAAATCGAATAAATGTACAAGGTGGGCAAGTAAGAATGGAGGCTGGCCATATCTCAGAAACCAATCATCGCACCAGTTTAGGGAAAAAATTACCTGAAGTAAAGTGACCCTGGAAAATATTTTCGAGTTACTAAAACGGCCAATAGGGGGCGTAACAGCCGTGACCGAATAGAAAATTAGGTTCTCTGTATTTTGCTCAATTAAGTGGCATTGAAAACATATGCATCATAATCCTAAGACAATTTTTACATTATGTAATATATATTCTACTGAATGTTTGATATAGGTTGTTTCTTCATTGTGTCATTTTCGCATTGTAACTTTGTTTGCTAATATCTACTGTTAAAAAAAGTTATCGAGTTGCGGTTTTCACTGACATCTGAAGCTTTTAATTCTCTATTTTACCGTGTAAAAATAAACATCCTATTCCATTCAAATTTTTTTAGAAAAAGTAAGATATTTGTTGACTAGTCGCCCTCTAGCGGAGACGGTAATCAAATGAAAACAGCGGACAGCGCCCTCGATAGACTAGGAAAAGCACTTTGTAATAACACCAGGTTTGTTAAATCCCATTAAGGCTAATCGGAGTAACCGACATGCGACATTTAAAAAAAATGTTGTTTTTGTATCTCCCCACCACTTTATTCTTGAAGATACAAAAAAAATGGAAAACTAAAAATTTAATAATTGTCTTAGGATTGTGATGCATATATTTTCAATGACACTTAATTGAGCAAAATACAGAGAAAAACCTAATTTTCTATTCGGTCATGACTGTTATGCCCTTAGCGGCCATTTTAGAAACTCGAAAATATTTTCTACCTATTTTTCAGCGTAACTTTACCCAAGGAAATATTTTCCCTAAAGTTGTGCAATGATTGGTTTCTGAGATATGGCCGACCTCCATTTTTAGTTGCCCACCCTGTACAGTGTATCAATAACACTATGTTAGCAATGCATTGTTACGTTGCAGAAGAGCGATATCGACATTACTAAGCGCCATACATATAATTTCATGTTCATGTGACTATGGAAATAACAAGTTCTTGGTTGGCCTTCAAATGGAAAACCAAACGGAAAGAACTGGCAGGACTCGAAAAACTGAAACAACAGCATTAATCATAAAACGAAAACATCTAGGAGAACACACTAGGAAGTTCGCGGCGCTTCTTGCAGACTAGTATAGTGAGCTACTTGGAGATGTTTCCATATAAAACTCAGATGCTGTTTAGAAATATCCAATGACTACAGAAACCACAATAGTAAAGATGGAAATTTCGCAGCTAATATGAATGATGAGACGTTTTCCGTCAGTTTAATAATATTGTTATGTATTACACCCCCTTGGCACTGGAGATTGATACGCCTATGCCTAATATTGACTGGAAACCCGTAGAAAGAGATAGAGTTTTCTAGACTGCGGAGAAGATTCTTGATTGTTCCTGAATGGATCTAGAGATAATTTCAGAGTATATAAGGCGCGATTACCGGCGCAGAAGGGGAAGTTCTATTAAAGTGAAGTTTGGTACCAGCGAGAAAGTGAGGTTAAATATAAAGTAAACAAAGTGTAAAGTTTATTTTGGTTAATTAAGAAGTATTTTGCAATCAGTAAATTATTAAATAAAGTGTTACTGCTTTACCCCTTGTTAAAATTATTTAGAACCCACGGATTCATACAGGGTGTTTCTTAAAAGGTGGAAATACTCAACAATATGTCAATAGACACTTGGGAACTATAAGTCTTTGACTTATTGACCATTACATCCCCAAAAATGTACCGCATTTACGGACCGGCAGACAGACGGAAAAAATTTTTTCGCTCAAATTTAACATCTCGACGTTTCATGACGTTCTAAACCTATTTCAATTGAACAAATTTTTGAATTTTTTTTTTACGATTACTATACTACACTACGAATAATTTGTATATGTATAAGTTTTCACTTGTTAACGATATATGGTCTATATACAGGGTGTAATCAGTTTCATGTCATTAAAAAAAACTGGTAATGGGGACCGACTAGACAAACAAAAAACCTTTATGACTTTTCCCTCTAGGGACACTTTGAAAAACACTGATCTAGGTTAACATATTTAATATTATGGTAGACAACTATTGAGAACCACTGCTTTTCTTGGTCGATGGACTTGTACTTCCCAATTATACAACTTTTAAATTATCATAAAAAACTGCTGGCCGGCACACGCGGTCTTAAAGGATCATCGACCGCCTTCGATGTACCGCGTCAACTGAACTGAGGCAAGTATAAAGAGGTAAATAATTCGTTCTCTTTTCGTGCACAATTGCAAGCAAATAATGGCCATAGAGGTTTAAACAGATCATTTCTTTACATGTGTGTTTTTTAATTTGGAACAAAATATTGGATTGTTTATAATTTAGAAAATGTAAATGTGGTTTATTAAAATTTGTAACATAAATGAGTGTCCTGGGTTAAAAACTTACTACCTACCTAAATGATTCAAAATCTCTGCATCTGTATCAATACACAGTTCGGTACGTCGAATTAAGTACATACGCACTTCGTTCAACACTAAACTATCAACTAACGTTGTCAATAAAGAAAAATAAAATAAAAACTTGGTACAAAAGCCTAAAAGGAATACAAAAAAAAGAAGTAAGTTGTGTCTGTACGTAATCAAAAATTTGACAACTTGAACGGTAAGTCAATAAAATAAATCTTAACTACAAATACACAATGACGCGAAATTCAAAAATAACAAAAACAACGAACGGCGGGTTGGACGTGCGTACATAACGAAACACCGACAGTAACTAAAATATTGCACAAGGGAGAGTTAGAGTATACTTAATTTTCTTCAGATCAGATCTAGATCTAAAGTGTCTAAACCTACCTCAATATTCCAGCAGTTCTCAAAAAATTTGCGTAATTTTTGTTTATTTTTTTTGTTTGTCTTGTCGTTCCCTACCACCAGTTTTTTTTAATGACATGAAAATAATTACACCCTGTATATTATCTACATTTACTTGGTTGTTGATCATTTATCTAAATACTTCGTTATTATAAATATTGCAGTTGTTTTTTACAAACACTTACTTGAAAAATAAGGACGAACAAATTCTAATATACCTAAGTATATTTAAGAGATACGTGAGTGTTAACAACTCAATAAGAACCTCTTTACTGGATTTCCGGGGCCTCCCTATAGAGGGATCGCAGTAAAAATGTAAACAAGATCCACACCGGAGATTGGGGCAGTAAAAACGAGTAAAAACTTGGGAATCTCTACTAGGCTGCGATTTGAACATCAAATTGGATTTTTCGGATAGGTAACACAACTGCCTTACGTATCGGCAGAAATAGGTACAGCTATTTTGTGAAATTAAATGCCAGTCCTTGGCCTTCCCTGTAATAACTTTCGAACAATCGATTCTAATCTGAATTTTATATGTATGTATCCGCCTACACCGCCTACTATGCCCGTAATAAAACGGTCGTAAGTATATGTTTGGTTCCGATATTTTTCATTGTTCAAATACGGCGTTTTTAATCTCTACCTTAATTTCATATATTTCAGCCTCGACTCGTACATACCGGGTGATTTTTTTATTTGAGTGCAGCACCTTTTTTCGTTTATTATTAAAGATATAGTTTTGAAATTTTGCAGGAATACGTAGTGATGTTTTTTGCATCTAATGCACTTTTTTTAACGTTTCTGCTGTTTCCCGTCTAACCGGAAGTGACGTCATGTTTCGATTTTGAAATGAAACACTATAGGTTTTCTTTTGGTTTTCAAAACTAGATTTTTTTTTCTAAGTTAGAATATGTAAAAAAATATTAGGTTAGAGAGGAAAGTTTTTGAGATTAAAATTGCCGTTAAAACGCGTAGTAGGCGCATGTCAACTTAACAGAAGTTTGCGTTGTCGCCTTTGAATTTAGCATTTCAAACAATAAAAAACAAACAAAACAATAAACATTTTTATTTCAAACAGTGATAAAAATTTCAAACATAAAGCTGCAATAACAAGAAAATTATCACAAATAATTTTCAAATAACCCACCATTTTGCACTAAACACTTTTCAACTATTCTCTTGAAACTTTCTGTTGTGTTTTCAATAAACTCCCGGGGTTCATCTCTTGGCAGATTTCACGAATTCATAAACTTTACCTTTAATGTGACCCCATTAAAAAATGCAGTGGATTGAGATCCGGGGACCTCGCTGGCCATCTAATCGTCCCGGAGGTTCCGATCCACCTGTCCTAAAAAATATTTGTTAGAAGACCATCCCCACCCTTGCATTGTGAGGTGGGGCTCCGTCTTACATAAAATAAATTTCTCTTACTGCTGCCAAAGGTAAATTATCTAGATAATTTTCTTACAAGAAAGGCAATATGGGAATAAAATGCTGCATTAAGATTTTGATCATAAACAACAGGTTCAATCAGTTGGTTGTTAATAAGCCCAACCCAAACATTGAACTTCCAAACTATCTGAAAGTTGCTGGATTTAGTTAAGTGTAAGTTAACCGTGGACCAGTAGTGTGCGTTATACCGATTTAAAATGCCGTTATTAATAAAACTGGTCTCGTCACTCCAAAAAACTGAATTATATTCGTTGAAATCGGTCCAATGGTTCTCGAGATATTGCAATTTGAAGGTCCGATTTTGTATACGGATTTTTTGCTGCGGCGAGAACGTACCGAGAGTTGTTCTCAAAATTTTTGCGATGAAGAAAGTGACTTTTTTTCCAGGCGGGTCCAAAGAACTGTGTCCAAATTTCAAGTCGCTAGGTGAATTAAGAGGGGTGGGGGAGGGGAAAACGAAAATCGAATTAAAACTGCTGTAACTCCCGCAATTTCGGCCACATATTCGCACATATTGATTTTCGTTTTCCCTTCGACCGTCCACCACCCTTGCATTGTGAGGTGGGGCTCCGTCTTACATAAAATAAATTTCTCTTACTGCTGCCAAAGGTAAATTATCTAGATAATTTTCTTCCAAGAAAGGCAATATGGGAATAAAACGCTGCATTAAGATTTTGATCATAAACAACAGGTTCATCAGTTGGTTGTTAATAAGCCCAACCCAAACATTGAACTTCCAAACTATCTGAAAGTTGCTGGATTTAGTTAAGTGTAAGTTAACCGTGGACCAGTAGTGTGCGTTATACCGATTTAAAATGCCGTTATTGATAAAACTGGTCTCGTCACTCCAAAAAACTGAATTATATTCGTTGAAATCGGTCCAACGGTTCTCGAGATATTGCAATTTGAAGGTCCGATTTTGTATACGGTGTTACGTATCCGTAAATATTTCATAGTAATTACCCGTTCTAATAGATTAAGTAGGCTCTGCATTGTGCTGTTCTCTGGTGTCGAAGTAGGTAAAATACTTTCGGATTTAAAAATAAAGAAAGAAGGGAATAAAAAAAGAATATCAGTTAATCCGATATATGGCAATGGCGACTTGTAGCGATTAAAAGTATGCAATTGAAATAAATCAACGTAATTTACGGATATAATTCATACTAATTAATCATTAGATGGTATTGTCGTTTGGTGTTTGGTGTTGACCAAGTTGTGTACATATCATCGAAGTTCTCCACTGCGAGGTTAAAAGTACTAGTTGCCAAGCTGAGAGATAACGTCTCCATATCATTTAGGGTTTCGTAATGATTGGAGGTGAGTTGGTTTATTCATATAGTATTCAAACGATAGAGGGTTGTTATACCTCGAAATTTCTTCTTTTTTAGGCGTTTCAGTTTCAGTTTTAGTTTAACTTCAGCTTAGAGCTTAAGTAACGTGATAGATTACGTAACCTGAGCCCTATCTAGCCCTTATAATATTGTTGGTACCTGTTTGACAATCCTAAGACGTTATTCTCTGGTAGAAGGGTAATATACGTTATGTAAGCAGTGAATATCGTACGCGGGGAATAAAATACAGATTCCAGTTTAGCCGCCGGAACCCTTATGGTCATAGGTATCCACGGGAAACGATATTACTCCAAGGGGAAAGGATAAGTACCGCCTAGCGGGTTCTAATAATCTATTTGTTTATGACTATATGTTTTTGGTATATGGACAATGTCGTATTTCATATTTCATATCATATTTCACATTTCATGTCATATTTGATATTTGTAATAATGTATTTGAAAGCTAAGAAGTTTTAAGGTTAGCTATTTAGTATAAGTCTCCTAGAGAAATAGAATTTTGCTATATAACTTTTAGGTAATAAGAATATCGTCAATTCGGAACTTTGTGTAAGACATTGGGCGTTGTTCTGGGGTGTATTTCGAAATAATTAATATTAGTTCTGACACGTCCAAAAGTCTTCACTCTCGCGAGAGCTCGATCGTGCACGAATCTCGAGTTGTCCTTTTAATGTTAGTACAACATTTTGTAATCTCCCTGTGTAAAGTAGACATATGTATTCGCAATATATTTTTCTATATTTTAAGAATAACTAGTGTTTTATTAAGGACCTACATTAGAGTCAATTTTAGGGATTCAATTGCTCTTATATAACAAACGTTTGGGGTTAGATTACAGAATTCCTTGGCGCCCATTCATTTGGTTAAAGTTGTAACATTTAAACATTTAATATAATGAACCCGCTCCCGTCTCCACTGTAAGCTAAGTCGAGAGCCTAAGCCCAAATTTCTTCCAGTTACTTAGGGACATAAATAAAACACGTAACAGGAGTAGAAGAGAAAATTGCGCCCTGACGTGGGGCCGTATAAGTATTTTTTTGTGTGCACAGATATTGATATTTATGATTTGACATTTATAGAAATAAAATTACAAAAACTTGTTCCAGATAAATTTAGAAAGATAGGTATAAAGTGTTAAATTTTTTGTTTGATAAGTTTTTGCTGTTTTTATTTTGCCTTTTATATCGCCTGGTATTTATTACCTAAATATGACATTGCCCATATTTATACATATGAAACCTTAGAATAAGATTGCCGATTTCAAAGTTTTAACAAATTTTAGTACGGGTGATGTACGCGAAAATATTTGAAAGGAAATAATTATTTAAAATTGTTTTAAATTTATATTGATATTGATGTGTAGATTGTTATAGCCGTCTAGTATTGTAAAATGGATTTTTCACGTTTGCTAAGAGATGAACTAGTTTACGAATTAGAAGTCAGGGGCGTTGTCGATGTTGCAGGGGAAACAGTTAAAACTATGAGAACCAGGTTAAAAGAATTATCGGAAAACGAGGATTTCGGAGTCATTACAAAACATGAATCATTTAAACCGGATGTTAGCGATGAACTTAATGTTTGTAGTGAAAAAATTGCTACTTTAGAGGAATGTCTAAATACTCATGTGCAAATTAAACAAAATAGTTATGTCGCGAATTATGCAGAGGCAAAAATACGCCATTTATATAATAGGTTGTGTAGGTTAAGTATTCCTGAGGATGAGGGAAATCGAGAACTCCGAGAGAGATATTCAAATTTAGTTAAACAATTAGGGGAGTTAGAGGAGCTACTCGACTTAAAATTGAATTCAGAAGAAATAGTTGTAGTTAATCAAAATATAGCACCATCAGGGACTAGTACGGTTGCTATAGCAAATACTAGCACAGCGATTTGCAAAACGGGCTCCACTCCGGTCTACAAATGGGACATTTCTTTTTCTGGCAAACCGAATACAATGAGTGTTAATGCATTTTTAGAACGCGTTGAGGAATATAAAAAATCACGTCGTGTATCTGACAAAGATTTGCTCGATTCTGTTGAAGATTTACTTCGAGAAAAAGCCTTATTGTGGTATAGATCAGTTAGGGATAGGATAACAACTTGGGTAGGATTTGTTGATGAATTTCGGACTGAATATTTAGGGTACGATTATCAAAATAATTTATGGGATGAGATACGCAAAAGAGAACAAAAGTCGTACGAGCGTGTGGGAGAATATTTTGCATGCATGATCAATATGTTTAATAGGCTTCCACAGAAACCTAGCGAAGAGGAAAAATTAAATCTTTTACGCCGCAATATCGAACCGTATTATATAGATAGGCTAGGTTTAACAGAAATTAAAAATGTTCAAGATCTATTAGGGAAATGCAAAAAATTAGAGATTTCTCGCGAGTTAGCTAACAAATGCAAGTCTACAAATAAAGTTTGTTTTCTTGAACCAGACTTAGCTTATGATAGTAATAGACCGAACTCTCCTCCAACCAATCGATCCATGTGGCAACCTAAGAGAATTTCAAGTATAAAATGTTGGAATTGCGATGGGGACGGTCACGGTTTTACGAAATGTACTAGGCCTAGGGTAAAACAATTTTGTTTCCGCTGTGGCAAACCAAATGTTACGAAATATAATTGTTCTTGCCATCCAAAAAACGTGGTAAGAGATCGGCGTCACTCCGATCGTCGATCTCAAAATCAGAGTCATTTAGAAAACCAGTAGATGAGTCTTGGGAATCATGGAAGAATTTTGTGCGCGGACATTATCAGAGAACTCGCATTAATGCTCTATTTTCAAAGCGTGGGTCAGATCCTCGTCCATATTTACATGTTTCCATTTATGGTTTACAATTTTTCGGATTATTGGATTCGGGCGCGTCTCAAACTATAGTTGGCCAATCGGGTTGGGAAAAATTATGTAAATTAAAATTAAAGTTAGAGAAATATGGTCACTCAGTATCTTTGGCAAACGGTGATCCATGTGACGTTTTAGGTGTAATAAATTTACCAATTGTCTTAAATTCGAGGGTTAGATTAATTAAGTGTTTGGTGGTGTTAGATATTAAGGACGAAATAATTTTTGGGATAGATTTTTGGCGAGATATGGATATTACTTCGTCATTTAGGGACAATACTTGGGAATTTAGGAAGGAACCGGTGTCTGTTTCCGCAATCGCGGACAAGCCATTATCGATAGATTATATTACTTTAGAACAAAGGAAATTATTGGACAGCTTGGTGTCGTTTTATTTTGATAAAATGGCAAATGGTCTGGGTTCGGCAAAAGGAGTTAAACATAGGATAGATACGGGAGACCATCCGCCCATCAAGCAGAGATACTACCCGGTATCTCCCTATATTCAGAAAATTATTGATAAAAAGATAGATGAAATGTTAGCAGTGGGGGTTATTGAACCGTCGGAATCAGCGTGGGCAAGCCCTGTGGTGATGGTTAAGAAGTCTAATGGTGACTATAGGTTTTGTATCGACTTTAGGAAAATTAATCAAGTTACTCGACGGGACGCATACCCGCTTCCTTATGTCAACAGTATACTGGCTCGGTTGAGTAATGCTCGATATTTTTCCTCGATAGATATAAAAAGTGCATATCATCAAATCGAACTTGAAGAGTCTAGTAAGGAAAAAACTGCGTTTACCGTGCCGACTCGTGGTTTATATCAATTCACGAGGATGCCCTTCGGTTTGCATAATAGCTCAGCAACATGGCAACGGTATGTCGACAATGTATTGGGGTCGCTTGAAAGTTTTGTATTTGTCTATCTAGATGATATAATCATCGCTACTCCAGATTTTGAGACGCATGTAAAAGTAACGGAATCTGTTCTGCAAAAATTATTAAGTTCCGGTCTTACAGTGAATCGTGAGAAATGTGAATTTCTCAAATCGGAGTTAAAATATTTAGGATATCTAGTTACGAAAGATGGGTTGAACACGGATCCTAGTAAAATAGAGAGTATGGTTAGTTATCCCGTTCCCAAATGTGTTAAGGACGTGCGTCGCTTTATCGGAATGGTATCCTGGTATAGGCGTTTCATACCAAACTTTTCGTGGCGTGTGTCACCTTTAACTAAGTTAACACGAAAGAACTCTAGATTCGTTTGGTCTTCGGAATGTGAAGCTGCGTTTCAAGATATCAAACAGTTGTTGATATCGGCTCCTATATTGGCTTGTCCGGACTACTCAAGGGAGTTTATTTTGCAATGTGATGGTTCTCAGGTGGGGTTAGGATGTGTGCTTACCCAAAATATTGATGGCGAAGAGAAAGTTATCTCGTATGCCAGTCGAACATTAACTCCCCAGGAGTCACGGTACTCTACAACGGAAATCGAATGCTTGGCTTTGATCTGGAGTATAGAAAAATACCGCCCATACATAGAGGGAGTAAAATTTTCTGTTATTACGGATCATTCTGCGCTGAAGTGGTTATGTAAACTTCAAAATCCGTCTGGACGTTTAGCAAGGTGGTCCTTAAGATTACAAGGATACGATTTTGAGGTCATCCATCGTAAAGGATCTTCTCACATTGTTCCGGATGCTTTATCTCGAGCGGTTGCGTTGGTTGAGGTTACTGCAGAGGATTGTGACAGTTGGTATGTGAAATTGCGGGAAAAGATTAAACTTTCTCCCGAAAAGTTTACCAAGTGGTTAGTTAAAGGTGAAAGGATATATAAATTCGTTAATTTTGATATTCCAACATTAAACGACGACTCAGATTGGAAATTGGTTATTCCAAAAAACCTTCGTAGAGCGGTGTTGTTAGAGGGTCATGACGAACCTAGTTCAGGACATGTGGGCTACTTCAAAACCAGGAAGCGAATCGCTAACTTGTATTATTGGCCAGGTATGAACAGCGACATTTTGCAATATGTTCGGAAATGCGAGATTTGTAAGGCTCAGAAGCCCGAACAAAAAGCTCCTCATGGTGTTATGACTCGCAGGGAAGTATCAAAACCTTGGGAGGTGGTATCCACTGATTTGATTGGTCCATTGCCAATGTCTTATAAGCGAAATCGGTTCGCTTTAGTTGTTACAGATCTTTTTACGAAATATACGCTGTTATGTCCATTAAAGTCGGCTACCAGTGCGGCGTGTGTCAAATATTTGGAAGAGAACGTTTTCCTAGTTTATGGCGTTCCGGAGCGGTTGATATGTGATAATGGTCGGCAATACGTGTCCGAAGCTTTTAAGAAATTGTGTAAGTCATACGATTGTCGTATTGTGTTTAATGCGCAGTATAGTCCCCACGTTAATCCCACCGAACGTGTAAACCGAGTACTAAAAACTATGATTAGATCCTATCTGACGAAAGATCACCGGGAATGGGATAAACAACTTCATAAAATAGGCTACGCATTAAGAACGGCAGTGCATGAAGTAACCGGTTACAGCCCGGTCTATTTGAATTTTGGTCGCGAAGTGTTTCTGTCTGGCAGTATGCATCGGATACATAAAAATATATCCGATAACGATCTTATAGAGTTTGCCACTCGGGAAAATTTAGCCTCTCACGTCAAAGAAGTTCAAGGCTTATGCTTAGAAGTTAGAGCGAAACTCGAGAAAGCGTACGATTCTAGTGCCAAGCGGTACAATTTACGACGACGACCGTTATCGCTAAATGTTGGTCAGATCGTATGGAAACGAAATAAGCAATTATCAGATGCAGCTAGCTACTTCCAAGCCAAGTTAGCGCCGAAGTTCATAAAGTGTAAGGTTATAAGGAAATTGTCAACTAATGTGTATGAGCTGGCAGACTGTTCTGATGGCCGCTCGTTAGGATCTTGGCATATTAAAGATATTAAAACTGATTAAAAAAAAAAAAAATTCCAGTTATTTTTTTTTTTTTATTTTGGTAAGGGGGGTGTTACGTATCCGTAAATATTTCATAGTAATTACCCGTTCTAATAGATTAAGTAGGCTCTGCATTGTGCTGTTCTCTGGTGTCGAAGTAGGTAAAATACTTTAGGATTTAAAAATAAAGAAAGAAGGGAATAAAAAAAGAATATCAGTTAATCCGATATATGGCAATGGCGACTTGTAGCGATTAAAAGTATGCAATTGAAATAAATCAACGTAATTTACGGATATAATTCATACTAATTAATCATTAGATGGTATTGTCGTTTGGTGTTTGGTGTTGACCAAGTTGTGTACATATCATCGAAGTTCTCCACTGCGAGGTTAAAAGTACTAGTTGCCAAGCTGAGAGATAACGTCTCCATATCATTTAGGGTTTCGTAATGATTGGAGGTGAGTTGGTTTATTCATATAGTATTCAAACGATAGAGGGTTGTTATACCTCGAAATTTCTTCTTTTTTAGGCGTTTCAGTTTCAGTTTTAGTTTAACTTCAGCTTAGAGCTTAAGTAACGTGATAGATTACGTAACCTGAGCCCTATCTAGCCCTTATAATATTGTTGGTACCTGTTTGACAATCCTAAGACGTTATTCTCTGGTAGAAGGGTAATATACGTTATGTAAGCAGTGAATATCGTACGCGGGGAATAAAATACAGATTCCAGTTTAGCCGCCGGAACCCTTATGGTCATAGGTATCCACGGGAAACGATATTACTCCAAGGGGAAAGGATAAGTACCGCCTAGCGGGTTCTAATAATCTATTTGTTTATGACTATATGTTTTTGGTATATGGACAATGTCGTATTTCATATTTCATATCATATTTCACATTTCATGTCATATTTGATATTTGTAATAATGTATTTGAAAGCTAAGAAGTTTTAAGGTTAGCTATTTAGTATAAGTCTCCTAGAGAAATAGAATTTTGCTATATAACTTTTAGGTAATAAGAATATCGTCAATTCGGAACTTTGTGTAAGACATTGGGCGTTGTTCTGGGGTGTATTTCGAAATAATTAATATTAGTTCTGACACGTCCAAAAGTCTTCACTCTCGCGAGAGCTCGATCGTGCACGAATCTCGAGTTGTCCTTTTAATGTTAGTACAACATTTTGTAATCTCCCTGTGTAAAGTAGACATATGTATTCGCAATATATTTTTCTATATTTTAAGAATAACTAGTGTTTTATTAAGGACCTACATTAGAGTCAATTTTAGGGATTCAATTGCTCTTATATAACAAACGTTTGGGGTTAGATTACAGAATTCCTTGGCGCCCATTCATTTGGTTAAAGTTGTAACATTTAAACATTTAATATAATGAACCCGCTCCCGTCTCCACTGTAAGCTAAGTCGAGAGCCTAAGCCCAAATTTCTTCCAGTTACTTAGGGACATAAATAAAACACGTAACAACGGATTTTTCGCTGCGGCGAGAACTTACCGCAAGCCGTGATCACAATTTTTGAGGGGAAGAAAGAGACTTTTTTCCCCGGCAGATAGGCGGGTCCAAAGTACCGTGCCCAAATTTCAAGTCGCTAGGTCGATTAAGAGGGGTGGGGGAGGGGAAAACGAAAATCGAATTCAAACTGCTGTAACTCCCGTCATTTTGGCCACATATCCGACAGTTGATTCGTCGTGTCCCACACTATTATATACATATTATTAAATTTTATAAATGTATCATGCGCGCGTGCAGGCCCTAAAGCAGTTAGAGCTTCGTTGTAAAAAAGTTCTGAAAGAGATTGACCTTGAAAATGAGCCCGTCCCGAAGTCCCTAACCCTTTCCCTTGCCCTTCTATGGGCTAAAAACTTTGCGCTCCCCTCCCTCTCCTTCTAATCATCCGATCGCAATCTGGCCGAGCTCATATCAAAGAGAAAAAAATTCCGCATTAAATGGCGAAAAAATTTCTTCCCCCACCACTTTCCTTCCTGGTGAAAAATGACTTTCTAAAAAAAAATCGGAACCATTTGTTTATTTATGCCGAAAATTATAAACAAATGATAAAACGTTGAAACAGGAACATTAATACACAATGTCGCGTTTGCTGGGCGATATGTGGCCACAATTACGGGAGTTACCCTCCCCCACAACTCCTAATCGACCTAGCGACTTGAAATTTGGGCACAGTACTTTGTACCCGACTACCTATTGGGGAAAAAAATAGCAAGCCGCTACGTTGCTTTCTTCCCCACAAAAAACGTGAAAACGGCTCTCCGTACGTTCCCGCCGCAGCGAAAAATCCGGATAAAAAACCGGACTTTCAAATTACAATATCTCGAGAACCGTTGGACCGATTCCGACGAATCAAAATTCGATTTATGCACATTTGCGAGCCCTTTATTATAATCCCATACAATTTTTCGATCCGAATCAAACTAAGCGAGTTGTGTTTGAAAAACTGATTTCCCGTATTTTTACATGTAAATCCCCCCCCCCCAACCGTGAGTCGCCCACACTAATCACCACAAGTTTCGGGAGGTCCGACTTTATAATATCACAAAAAAAAACGTTAAAAAAAAACGTCACTTCCGATGATTTTGTGTGCCAGTTCGACCCCACTAACAGGTTTATAGATATTTCCAGCGTTTAATTGTCAAGTGGGAAACTAAGTGCGAAAGCATGCTGGATAATTAAAAACTGAAGTGGAATATCTCAACAGGATATTTTATTTTAATAGCATTAAGGTTAGATCAGAAGTGCCATAAATAATCTTTCGGTATCATGAAAAAGCAGTTAATGCTCTTTTTCCCAGAGAACGATCGGCTATCAAACGCAGCTGATGCTAAGTTTATCATTAAAATCCAATATTAGTTTTATTAACGGGAAATTCCCTATTTCTTAATATTTCTGGAGGATATTTCTAACACATATTTTTTGTTAAGGCAATAATTATGCGTTAATGTTGAACGAAACGCGAGTATTTATGCCGCAAGAACAGAAAGTTAGCAAATAGCTTGGCTTGAAAAATAATGGAAAACACTCTTAAAGTACATACTTTGTTTTTGTTAAAAGATACTTCAAAAAGTTACCAGTTTGAATCATTTTAACACCAAAATTTGGGTTGTGCTCTTTCCACTCTGGTGCAGTTAAATGTTATTTAACTTACCCATCTTAGTCATAAAATTATGTTTGTAGGTAATTATCACACGATCAAGTTATCCTAAAAATCTGTGTCGTCATAATTACTTCAAACATTTAATTGCCAATTTCGTTTCTGCGAATGAAACACAACACTATTTAATAATGAGCAACATGCATGAATTTTAGAAATGCAATAATTTATTATTTTTTCGTTATATATGTTATATAAGATGAGAAAGTAATGAAGAAAAGGTATAAAAAAATGTGTAGCCTAAATAAACGACTTTGAAATTCAAAATTTTATGGGAACATATCCACGTGACTGAAAACACCACGCTATTGGTCTGACGTCATTCGGTATAATATCTAATGGTTGTCTATCTGCCAACGGGTTAAATCATAAGTTGTTTTGTGTTTTGTAAATGTGTATTGATATTTTCATAAAAGAAATCATTCATTTATTTATTTATTTTAATTATTAAGTGGTAAAAATGACGGACAGTGGGTTTTTACGGGGCCAGAGTGACAATTTGCCCATTGTTGATGTGTTTATGATAAACTTTTTTGCTACTAATACTGATTTTATTAGTGCAGAAATTGGAGTACTAAAGCAACAAGTTATGTGTCATTCATTATTCTAAACATTAATTCAATTGTGCCCATTTTAATCCTTTTACTGTAGTTAAATATAACAAATTATTTATGTACCTAACCTCAAAATAGGTAAACAAGGCAATGTTTTAAAGTTATATTAATTAACATTTTTCATCTTAGAATGCTTTACTTTTTTATATAATAAATACCTCCCGTCACTTACTAAGTACGTACTTTTAGGTAGGTAGGTACATTAATAGTAAAAATAACTGTTGACATACATAGGTATATATAAATATATAACTGGATAATATGTAGAACGTCGAGAAGTTATATTATTCCCACCGTTCTTATACATTTATACATGTTAATTCAAGGTTCCTATTAACAGAAGTTAGTAAACTTTTGTATTCCTATAAATAGGAAAGTGACCAAATTCACCATGATATGTAAACAAATTATCACAATAATATTAGGGTTAGGTATATATTTTCATAATATTATTATAAAATAACTAGTTTTAATGGGTAAATTTTCATCAAAATGATCCTGGCAGCAATATAATCTTGAGGATGACGATAATTCTGCATTTCGGTCGTCGCGTCTCATAGCTCTGCGCACCATCTCTTCTTAACTTTATCGCGTCTAGGCACATTAAAAAATAACTTTTCTGGAGTTTTTATTGTAGTATTTGTACATTTGGGCACAATACAATATTTATAGCTACTTTTCTTTGTATTTTCCATAACACAACATAAATAATGTGTACACATTCGCAATAACAATACGTTTTCCGTCGGTGCGATGTGCCCGATGACGTCACACAGAAGTAGCGCGGAAACTTCTCCATTTAAACGTAGTTCAATTGACAGCTGCAGTAAATAATTTTTTTAACCTTTAATTAGAACATAAAACAAAAATAAAATACTGGAAAAATAATGTTTTTTAATGATCTATTCATCCGTGATGTTTAAAAAAATTATGCATTTTGCTCATTATGACTCACTTCAACACAGTCAATAATTAATATAGTTTGTTTTTCTCTGCTGTATTCCTCTTTCATGGATGTCAGTATTTACAATAACATACTATTTACGAACTCCTCGTCTACAATCCACGTGGACTTATCCGCCTGTCACATAGAAATAGAGGTGGGATTAGATGCTTAGCGAATTTGATTTGTCAACACCAACCTTGTTCAGACTTTTTACATGCCATAATAGTTCGAGAGCCAGCTGTAATCAATAACCTAAACAAGCGGCACTGCAATAAACCGTCTAAAACACTGCAGAGGGAGATATACAAAAGGGATCCGCTGTTGCAATGCCTATACCTATCTCGGGCGGAAGTGGGGGGAAAATCTCGATTACTTTTTATGTCCCTTCCCCAGAAAAAGCAAGTGCAGTAAACCCCTGGGGAGAGGGGTGAGGATGTATTTTTGGACTTTGGACTTTTCTCCAAGTCAACAAAAAAATAAACATTGATTGATTGATTGATTTGCCAGCGTAAGGTGGGCATTGCTGCCGATTCCGGTGCATGGATATTTGTTCCTCCACGCAGCCCGATAGCCCGCCGAACGTCCATCTGCAGACGCCCAGTCGTCTAATACATATTCATGCGGCTCCACCCGACCGGCCAACGGATCATCCCACCATGTGCCGGAACAAACCCCCGGTGCTTTTATATACTGCCGGACCGGCTGCATAAGCTGGGTTGGACATTGGACATGCTTGTTGTCAGCAGCGAGAGCCGCATGACGCACAGGGTAGGAGTATAGGATGGAGCGTGTAGGTGTTTGTGAGATGTTTCTTCTTGTTTTTCTTCTGTCTTCATCGTATGGAAGGTGTAGGCGTTTGTGAGATGCTTCTTTTAAGTTTTCGTGCTTCTTTTTTACTTTCAGGTTTTTGTGATATATATGTTTCTTCTTAGTTTCTGTCTGTGATCATCTTCTCTCCTATTCTACTTCTGAGTTTTCTGTTTCTTCTGTTTCTGAGTCTGGCAGTGTGTATATCCTTGATATTTCTTTATTGTATTCCATTTTTTGTTGTGCCAATTTTTCCCAGTGTGTATAATCCTTTCCTAGCTTATTCATAATCCTCTCGATTGTTGTTATCTATGTGTAGCATGGCCTCCCTATGTTCAGTTTCTTGCTGTTCATTCGCAGCGCCTTCTTTAGTAGGTGTGTCGTGTCTCGTCTTTGGACGTGTCCCCAGTATTTCATTGCGTATGATTCTATTCTTTTGATTATTGTTCTTCCCTCTAGTAATGTTGAGGTTTTCTGTCGTTTTTGTGGTTTTCCTGCTTTTGCTAGTAGTTGGATAATGTCCCTTTCAGTTCTTCTCAGGCTTCTTCTGTTGGCCTTTGTCGTTGCTGCGTTTTTGACTCCATATATCATCGTAGGCATTATGATGGTCGTGTATATCTTTTTGGTTAGGCACTATGGTGGTTTGTTGTCCTCAATGAAGGGTAGTAGAGCTCTTGTGACTCTGTAGGCTGTTTTGATTCTGTCCCTTACTATTTCCCTCCTTTTTAGTTGATTAGTTAGGTATGTTCCTAGGTATTTCATTCTATTCGTGGTTCTCAGGGTGTAGTCTCCTATTTTGTATTCTTCCCCACTTGTTGGACTTGTTTTTGTCAATGGGTCTCGGACCATTATTAGGCTCTTCTTGAAGTTTATTTTCATTCCAGAGGAATCCAGATGTGGTGTCATGTCTCTTAGAAATTTAACGATGTCACATGAAAAAAAATTATTATTTTTTTTCTTCTGCAAATCAGATACTTGGAAATGAAATTGGCGAAAATATATTTTTTTTTTGACTTTTTTCCTCGATAAACTCGCTGCCCAAGGAATCACTACTTCCACATCCAGTTTTTTCATCCAAGTCACTTTAAAGGAAACGTCTTTGCACTCTAGTGTGTGGAAATTATTGGAAATAGAATTATAATAATATTTGGATAAGATGTCATAGAAAAGTTTGAGGCGTTGGTTTCTACCATATACGTTAAAAATTAAGTTTCTAGTTTACCCTACTTATTTTCCCCTATTTCAAATCCCAAATTTCTGTACTCTTACCAGCTTGATTTACTTTATTTTCTCCTATTTACTCCCATTTAACCCCCAACCCCTCAACCGAATCGTCTCAAAATATAATCTAGTTCTAGATGTCGTTATAATACATACGTCTACCAAATGTCAAGTGAATGCCTCAATTTTATTTTATGAACCCCTGTAATAATGGAGTAAAGGTGGTGGGGGGTTGAAAAATATTATTAAAAAATCTGGGACTTCTAGGACGTACACCGAATTTCAAGTTTAGATCCGCTGCGAGTGATTTTCGATTTTTGGGGGACAAAAATTGCCAGTTTCTGGCAATTGTTAGACTATTTTGGAAACTAAAACTGAATTTTTAAAATTAAATTTGACACACTTCGTCAAATTTACTTGAATTTTCTCAAGTTCTATCAGAATGGAAATTGGTTCCAAATTCGTTAGAAATGTGATTAAATTTTGTGCCAGTTTTATCAAATTTCAACTTTTTGTTGCCGGGTTGAAAAATTTTGTGAGGAAAATGCATTATGTCGGGAGCGGGGGCAAAAGTGGGGAGGGCGAGCTTTCAGGATGCAGTAAAACAAATTCTTTGTTAGTTTATAAAATAATATTTTAAATTTTCATAGCGTTTTAACCTAAATTATTAAAATTTCAATTAGTAATGTACCTACAATTAACATGTAACGAACATATAATTTTATCAATTTTTCCGCTCCTTCGTTTTTAAGATATTCGCGCTTAAAGTGAGGGGTCAATACATTTGAATCGTATATTAGTCTAATTTCATTATATGAGTACTTCAAATTCCAGCAAAAAAATCATCTCCCTAAGCACTTTCTTTATTTCTATTTTTAGTTCGCTAAATCAACTGCGTCCTCCTTCTCGGAATAAGACGTTAAGGATATTAAGACGCGAAAAAAAATCTTGAAACAATTCCAAACAGAAAAAGAAAAACTAAATACCAATAAAAACGAAAACGTCTTCAATTATTCTATGCCTTCTGCGGAAAATACAGCGTCGACGTTCTTGGTTCGACTCAAACTTTCAGGATAAATATACCCAGTTATATAATAATTATTCGCTCAGTGATACCCCCAAAGGCAAACCAACTTCTACAATTGCTACACCATCTGTCTTTTTCTTAACATAATTGTACCCTGGGGTGTCGTGTTTCACTCTTCTTTTATGAGACGGATCACTGTTCTAATTAATTAAACCATACTAAAAGGATACTTGTTTAAAAAACGGATTGTTAACGCATGTAAAGAAATCGTTTGCTGTTTTAAGATTTCCATTCACGTTTTTAAAAAGAAAATATACGTCATAAAGTTCTTGTTATACTTTGATTGTAAGGAGACTCGGTATCAACGTACACGTCGTACTCATAATATGATGATTTTTCTCATATATGAAATATAAAAATAATCTAAAGAATAGTTTTCAAAATAATATCTTAAATTAAGTAGGTACATCTTTAATTGCAACAAAAAATATAATGTAGGATTAAGTAATAATTTATTAAATTAAGGAATAATTATAAACAGAAAGAGATTCGAAAGTTGACTAACGTCGTGTAGGACGCACTGTAGGACGTACTGTAGGACGCTAGAAAGCGCTAAAAAAGCGGTAAAAACCCCGCTAAACTCGATAAAATTTAAGCCACCGGTAGATCAAAAAATTCTGTGCGAAGTGAAGCGTCTTAATAGAAAAACAAAGTTTATATGGAATTAATAATTACTGGTACAGTTTTTTGTATCAAATTAAGCAAATAAGTGCAAGTTAAGTGTTTCTACCTACACCCAAGACGACCCAAGAAGTCCTCTTTAAGTGTTTATTGCGATAAAGCTGGGCAATGAAAAGTTAGTGTCAAAATGAGACGCATGTGTTTACAAATCTATATGGACATACTAGCTGTGTTGCGACTTGAAATAATTGTGTGCAGTTAAAGTTTTTTGAGTGAACGAAATCAACCCAAGAAAGAAAAGAAAATAAAACAGCACTCACAAATCCTGACACTACAGAAAGTTAAGCTATAAATTAATGTATTTGATTTTATTCTATTGCATCTGATTACTTTAATAACTTTAACAACCAACTTAATTTATATCAACTTAATTAATTAATTCAAAACATAATATTTTAAACAGTTTCTTATTAGTCTCAAAAATACGAGGAATTGGAAAACGAAAACTAAAACTAATTAATACACAAATACACCAATATACAATATACAGAGTATAAAAAAATTCTCGGGCCGCTTTCTCATTTGCAACTCGCTAGTGTATTAGTTTATTTCTTTATCGAAATTGAAAAAAAAATTAAGTAAAATTGAAAAGGTATTACACATAGGTAATGACATAGAAAGCGGCAGTTGAAACTAACTACTACAAAAACAAGCCAATATACAAAATATTCTCTCGGGCCTCTTCCTCATAACCCACTGTAAAGAGCTCTTTTCACAGCGAAACAGGGCTCTTTCTTGCACTCCACCGTAAATGGATATTTACCCGTGGAACGGTTAATACATAAAAGCTCCTTGCGGCGAGCTAATGTCTTGGCAGACAAACGAAGTGGACGCACTGATGGAGGACGTTGAAACGAAAACAGATTTCTGAAAACATGAAACCATATATGGACTCAAGCAGACAGGAGAAGGTGCACACTGCTAGATTCAGAAGAAACAGAAAACGAAGAAGAATAAATAAGGTAATGATGATAGATGGAAACTTAAAAGAAGCATCTCACAAACACTTCCCATCCTATATTCCTACTCCATGATGCGTCATGCGGCTCTCGCTGCTGACAACAAGCATGTCCCACGTCCAATCAAAAATAAAAATTATTAGTACTTATGTACTAAAAGTACACAAAAAAGCGAACAATTTAAAAAAATATATTTTTATCGAAACTGATTGGGAGCCAAGTTATGACATTTTGGAGGGGTCGAAAAATGTTATAAAAAAATCTGAGGCCTTGGCTACTAGTACATACACCAAAACCCACGTTTATGTACTCCTACCAGCTTGCTTTACTTACTTTCCCTTATTTACCCTTATTTAACCTCCAACCCTCCAACGGAATTTCTAGATATAATCTAGTTCAAGGAGTCGTTATAATATATATGTGTACCAAATCTCAAGGGAGAGGATGTAAAATAGTACAAAAAAAATCTGAGCCCCTGGGCTTCTAGTATATACACCAAATCCCAATTCTTTTACTCTTACTAGCTTTCCTTACTTATTTTCTCCTCTTTACCCCCCAAACCTTCACCGAATAAATTAAAAAAACAATCCAGTTTCAGAGAAGACGGGCGCACAAAAAAAGTTACAGACAGACAGACAAAAATTTGTTCGCACAAATTTAATATCTTGATTTAAAAATGGGTAATTACTGTTTTGTTTTTGTTTGTCTTTTCAGGTCTATCTGTGTTTTTTTAAATGAAACATCTGATTTTATTTGATGATTATTCTCCCATAGTTGTTGAATATTTAGAAAAAAATAATAAATACGACTCGATCAAATAAGTTATATTTTTGGAACAAATTGCTTAGAAGTGCATATTTTGACTTCCTTGAGGAAACTGAAGTGTGGATAATATCGCTTAAAAATGTGAGTGTGATACATTTTTCGAGAAAAAATTTAAAATCTCATTTTCCGTTCCACCCTAAATTGTGCAGCGACTGGAGTATTTTTGGCTCGAATAAAGTTTACGTGGAAAATGTTTTAACATAGTAGTAGTATTTGAACTACATTATCTAACTAGATCCAATTTAGGTTAAACTACATCGTCGTGTTTTTTTATTTACATGTATCGTGCAGCGAAGAAGGTAATCCGCTAGTTACACTGAATAAAATTATACTAGAGTTGGAGGCCAATAGGAAATTAAATTTTCCACGTGGCTTAGCGGTAGAAAGAAGATCCTTGCTGATGGGATTCCGCTTTGGTTTCTTTATCAAACATGCGCCCTTACAACCACTTGCCTTGATCAAATTTATTTTATAAAGGATATTGTTGAAATAATTTCTTTTACGCTGCCCCGGCGTTGAATAGTTCTCTCATTAAAATTAATTTCTCTGTTGGATTTGGTGGCAGTTAAGGTGGTTTTGGGAGGATTTTCCAGTAAGAGTTACAGGTTGTGTGAAAACGTTTTTCTTTCCTAAGGACAGAAAGTATGTCGTTACTATTATTAATTATTTTTTCAAACACGGTTTCCTTTTTACTTTGTTACAGAGAACAACATTCTTTTGACTTTCTTGATTCTAAGGAAATTCCTTCTTTAAACAGGACCAATAAATTTATTAAATTAATTCCTTGGCTCCTTGTTATTCCATCGGAATAATTATTGGATAGTTAATTTGAGCGACTTATATAGGGTGATAGGGGTTCTCGTGTTCGCAGGGTCTTGGGGAAATAATTCTCGTCAAAGTGATTTTCGATAGTTTTGAAATTAACTACAAAATCTGAATTAAAACCAGCTGTGAAATCGCCGGAATGTATTCCTAAAAAAATGTAAAATGAAGGTAAAACTGTGTACAATCTAGTCAGTAACACAGTTTCTAATTTCACAATTAACTTTTTTTTAAGTTCACTTTTATGCGGGCACGTCAAAAATGTGGGTTTCTTACATTATTAAACACTTTTTCTTACTTTATGTTGGGTATTTTGCCACTGAAAAACATTTAAAAATTTTACGTCAAACGGATCGGACAGAGGTTGGTTCTTGAATACTTAATTGTTATAAAAAATTCTCACACGTAAAAATATATAAAATGGAAGAGTGTTATAAACTAAAAAATGAAAGAGAACTTCCGTTCTCAAAACTTTTTGGCCGTCAACCATGACAGTTCTTTGTTTATGTATTTCCATAGTCACGTGAGACATTAAATTATATTTATCTTATTTTTTACTTATTTCGTCTCTAAGGATGGGCAGCCAACTAGTACAGTAATCTATTGAATAATTTTAAACGCATCTATCCTCGTTTAATACAATAGTTCCGTTGCTTTTCCAAAATCTTCCCATTTAATCCTGTGATTATTATCCCACGCGTGTTCACAAATTTTGGATCTGGAAAGGTCTAGATGATTCACCTACGTAATGTTTTCCGCACTCACACGGAACACTATAAATACAATTTTTTGAATTTTGAACAATATTTAGAGGTTTGGTTTTTGATCAAACCGATCTTAGCGTGGCGCCAGTTTGAAAAACTTATTCCCAATTTTCCGTAATTTATCCGATAAACCATGTATATATGGAATTACTGCTATTGACCCAAATACCTCAGGTTGTGATATTATATTCTCTCTACTACCAATGTTCAATAACTGACTATCAACAGAACTTTCCGGGTATTGATTATTTAATAAGACAGTTTTTGTAAATTGCTTTTCGTTCCTTAATATTATAATCATTTGAGGAAATAATTTTGGCTCTGTCATATAAACACTTAACAACACCTTTCTTAAGATTAATATGTTGATTTCAATGGAAATTTAAGTATTTGTGTGTGTTTGTTTTCTATACACACTGGTTTGGTATGTGTTATCTAATTTTTTATCTTTTTATTTTTTATCTTAGAAATTATTTTCTATTTCTATTGTAAATTTAATTGAAGGTTCTTTTTCGTTAATCTGATTCAAAAAATTACTTAAACATTCTTTACTATAAGGCCATATAGCAAAAATGTCATCTACATATCTCTACCATACAATGGGCTTATAAGCTAGATTATTAATACTACTTTCCTCAAAATTTTCCATTAAAATGTTACTTAATATTGGAGATAATGAAGAACCCATGACCATTCCAAAGTCTTGTTGATAGAAGTCATTATTTAATTGAAAGTATGTTGTTTTAATGCAAAGTGTAAGTAATTCCATTATAGTTTCAATGCTTAACTTAACACCAAAGGCTATTCCTAAATTTGATATTTAGGTCAATGGCAGTAATTCCATATATACATGTTTTATCGGATAAGTTAAAATTGGAAATAGGTTTTCCGTACGAACGGTTTTTCAAACGGGCTCCACGCTAGGATCGGTTTTATCAAAAACCAAACCTCTAAATATTGTTCAAAACTCAAAACATTGCATTTATAATGTTACGTGTGAGTGCGGAAAACATTACGTAGGTGAATCATCTAGGCCTTTCAACGTAAGGCTTGGTGAACATAAAAATTACGCTAGAAAGGGAGAATTTGAAAAATCCAAAATTTATGAACACGCGTGGGATAATAATCACAGGATTAAATGGGACTCGGCGAAGATTTTGGAAAAAGAGAGCAACGGAACTAGAAGAAAAGAATCCGCGATTATTATATTAAACGAGGATATATGCGTTTCAAATTATTCAATAGATTTTTGTATTAGTTGGTTGCCCATCCTTAGAGACGAAATAAGTAAATAATAAGATGAATATAATTTAATGTCTCACGTGACTATGGAAATACATAAACAATGAACTGTCATGGTTGTTGGCCAAAAAGTTTTGAGAAAGGAAGTAGATTTTCATCCGAGACGTTAACTACATATAGCTTTCATTTTCATTTTTTAGTTTATAGCATTGTTCTAGTTTATATAAGACTTTTTAAAACAATCAAGTAGATATTCAAGAACCAACCTCTGTCTGATCCGTTTAGCGCAGAGGTTTTTTCATTAAAATTCTTAAATATTTTTCAGTGGCAAAATACCCAACAAAAAGTAAGAAAATCTGAATATGCCACAAATAAACAATTATAGACAATAAATTAAACACATTTCGATAATCGTATAATTTTAGGCCATATGAATTTCTATGTTTTCAATTCATAACAGCTAATTTTGATATGGTTTTGTTGATGAGCCGATCTTGAGATATGAGATGTGTACACTTTTGTGTCACAGTGTATCCTTAGGCATACATTAATCGAATTTAAACAAGAAATAATAAAAAATAGAAAATTTGCACAAATTATATGTTCAACTTATTAAATTCTGTTTTACTTTAAGACGTTGGTTCTATAAAACATATCATTTCTTTTAAATCTCCTCTTCTTCAAAAAAGAATTTAACTTCTTTTTGGCCCGATAAACATTTCTCGAGACATTTAGGAAGAACAAAATTTTCAAAGCTTAACCTCCATTTCATAGAAATGTAAACATTTCTGTTTTTTTAAGTACCTAATATACTCTGAAACCATGTGCTGAATTTCAGCCGTTCTATTTCTTATAAACTGCACTCTAATGTTTTTCCCTTTTCGTTACTCAATGGGTATTGGTCTATGATGACTGTAACACACAAAATAAGCTGAATGTATAAGTTAACTCGTAAATGGTTGAGGTTGGGAGCACCAAGAAATAGTGCTTTAAATAAAATAACAAACCACAATTCAATTTTTAAATCCTATTTATAATTTAGAAACACCCTGCCGCGTTGCCTTTACGTAATTCTTGGAAAGTTAATTTTTTATGAGTAAAATTCGAAGTAAAATCAATATTTCTGAACTAATAAAAACATAAAATGCTATTTATATTCCGCTAAATATAGAAACTCATTAATGTTTTGTTACTGTCGAGTACAGTTTCAAATCAAATTTGAATTGATATTCAATAATAAAATAATAATTATAGATTAAATCTAATATAACTCGTACTAATAAGGTAACAGTAAAAAAATCGTCAATATGAGAACAAAATTATCAACTGATTTTTATTCACAGACATGCACCATGAACTAATTACTACAAGTGGATACTTTGCAAGCATATCAAAAAATATTGTACTCAGCACCGTGTTTTTCGGATAATCTTTCGTTTGACTGTTTGGACATTAAACGCTTTTCCGAGACTAAAATGTGCATGGCGTTAATCAGATTAAATCTAAACTTACTCGAGGCCCAGATGGAATTCCAGCATTTCTCCTAAAAGACTGTGTCAGCATTTTTGCATATCCCCTCTACATAATTTTTAATCTGTCTCAGGAAATGCAATTTTCCTGATATTTAGAAATACTCCAAAGTGTGTCATGTGTACAAAAAAGGTGAAAGAAATGATGTTACTAATTATAGACTAATAACAATCATATGTAACTTTGGTAAAGGTTTCGAAATCCTACTGCATGATAATATATATGCACATGTTCAACTGAAAATATCTACGCAATAACACGGTTTTATGAAAGGTTGCTCCACCGTAACGAACTTAATTTGCACCACTCAGTACATTGCTGAATCAATTGACTCTCACATACAGGTAGATTCAGTTTATATCGACTTCTCTAAGGGGTTTGACAGACTCAACCATAATAAATCTCTTTGTAAACTTGACAAATTTGGCTCATTATTGGTCTAATTCAATTCCTTGAGAGTTACTTAACTGATAGAGTTCAGTTCGTATCTTATAATGGATATAAATATGTTGAACACCGAACCACATCGGTAGTACCCCGAGGATCAATACAAGGATCACTTTTTTTAATATTGATAACGTTAAGATGTTGCATAGGATTAATGACTTTAAGGACTGCGAGAAACAATTTAACTAAGCTATTGGCTTGGTGCGATGAAAATGATCTTCATCTAAATGTTGGTAAGTGCAATTTTACGAGTCCCCAATTATATACAATTATAATGTTAATGGCGACATGCTAAACAGATCCTCTACGTTCAAGGACCGTAACCTTTGATAAAAATTAACCTTCTCTAACCATATTAATGCTGTAATTTCGCTTGCATACAGAATGTTAGGCTTCATCTTGCGTAACAGTCATGACTTTAATGATGCGATAACCTTAGAGATTCTTTATTTTGCTTCGATCTAAGCTGGAGTATGCTTCACTTGTCTGGCAATCTGGCATAACGATAAATTGGAAAACATTCATGTCTTGCAATTGGAGCTCCTTCAATTATGTGTGCTAATGCGATAAGCGCGCGATTATTATTTATTATTTAAATTATAAGATGCTGATCCTAGCATTATACGCGTTTAGATCTTATCGGCTAATCATGACAAATGCTTGACCAATAGCGTAGTAGCTTGTACGACCAAGTTTAGTGAATAGTAGACGAGATACGCGCCGGCTCTGGCTCGAGAGAGGCTGAGAAAAATGGCGTAGCGGACGGTTTGGCCGTGCAGGCTGTAAGAATTAAAGTCGCCATATATTTGTAAATACCTGTATGTAGAGATTAGTAACTGCTAGCAGAATCAGTGAAGTAGTTACGTTATGTTATATGTATACGTTTATTGTGTATCATTGCCCATAGTGCATATTGTATGAAAAAACTCTTTAAATGTATACGTATAAGCTTTGACAGTCTCCGAAAAGTTCTATTTACTGCTGAAATAAACATTGTCTTATTTATTTTCACCAGAAAAAACACATATAGGTTCATGCTGTCCTACTTTAAGATACAAAGCAACAAATGATCACTCGAGACTCAAGTGACTTCTTGTTATAAGTTCTTTTTTACAACATGCCTATGGAACAAAATCAGTTGCAACTTTTGTCCAAATTAATATCAAATTTTACCGTACTAGACTAATATAATTCCAGCTGCAAACATAAAAAACCTAATTGAGAGGAAATTTCCTCTGAAAAGGAAATATTAATATCTGAAGAACGAAATATCGGGGGTAAGTGCCAGCCGGATGCTCATCTCCTGCATTACCGATATAAAATTATTAGTACGAATCAATGAACTAAGATCGTTGGAGAATTAGAAACGGCTCTCGAGGGATATAACGAAAAGACGAATCCTGCATTTCTAAATAGCCTACAGGCAGGTATAAAAGAAATTCAATTTACTTGTCAGTGTTTAATGTAAACGGTGGTTAAGGAAATAGTGTATAAAAAGTCTCTTGCGTATTTACAGTTTCAGACGTAAATTAAATTTACTTTGGATTCGTTGATTTTGTTTCACAACAGGGTTGGCCTGATTTAAATCAAAATAGCGGCTGGGACTGACTTCGACCGTGCTTTCAGATCGCCATATTGAAAGAGGAATTTTGATTTTTCAATTTTACTCTCCATCTATCGGTTTATGATAAGTGGAAGATTCGGGTAAACGCGGAGAAATCGGAAGCTATAGTCTTCACGCGTAGACTTTTACGCTGTTAGTGTGAGGACAGTCCTTCCATTAAAATAAAATGACTAGACACGGATTAGCCTGCTAACTCCCTAGTTTTTTCCTTTTTCTTTATGCTTCTGAGATATGAACTATTATGATAGCAGACAGAAGGCGTATTGATGTTTTCGAGATGTGGGTCTGGAGACGTTTGTTACGAATTTCTTGAATTGGTCATCGCTTCAACAACTCGACTCTTTAAGAAATACGGCCCTCAAAACAATTCTGCAGCACCGTATTCTCCCGCATCTTTGGCCACATCAACTGGCGATGACAATATCGAAAGGCTAGTGGTTCAGGGATAACTAAACGGTAAGACTTCTAAAACCTTGGGTTGATGTTACCAAGAAACCGAATGGAAAGTGCTTTGTTAAGACTGTACGCTTAACAGGCAACCACGGCAGATCAGGTGATCTGTTATACAGCAAAGGCAGACCAACTAGAACTAATATATGAGTCATAAAACCATTGCCAAGACGTTGTGGATAGGCCGGATTTGAACAGAAATAGACTAAGGAATCTTCTTCAAAAACAAAAATATTGTTGTAGTGGTAGATTATTAACTGTTGCACACATGGAAAAATCTCACATTTAACTGGGCAAATATAATATTTCGAATTGTTACCAATTGATGGAAAATGTGTTTATAAATGTTCATAGATAGATAAGCATTATTTGGTTATAAATAAAATGAACCTGAACGAAGCCGAAGTTAGCCTCACAAAATGCGTGCGGTCAGTCGTGCGAAATTGTATAATAAATAACAACGCATTTTTTTTGTTAATCTGATTTGTAGAGACGTTTACAGGTGGAGTGTATAGCCACAGGTAAGGGTCCTTATATCAACATAATTTTACAAACCTTTCTTTAAATACATTAACCGTTACGCAACTTTTCAATAATTGTAACCTCAAGAAAATCTTATATCGAGTCCAATAACAAAGTACCACTTAGTATAATACCACTTTCTTTCTTTTAACCCAGTCGTCAAGGGTTTTAAGGCGTCGCAAAATGTCATATGGCTGAATTTTTCGAGAGAAGTATTTTTCTTTGTGTAGAATATGATAAAAAAAGTTTGCAGTTGTAAGGTGCCGGCGACCCTTAAAAAATCGAATAAATTGGCCGAAATTTGATTTTTGGCTAATAACTCGAAAAATCAAAAATATATCTCAAAAAACTAATAGCACCAAGCGATAGAGAGGGAAATTTCACCTCAAAAACGTATATGAAGTTTCTTTGTACGATGAAAAATTCAAAAATTTTACTTTCCTCGCATACCGAAGGGAAATTATTGTATTCGAGAAAAAATCACCCTCCGAGATTTTTTCGGATTCTGACGTTTCAGAACACGTAGATTCCGAAAATATAGGTTTTTCAATTCCGTCAGTCTGTCTGTCTGTTGGTGCATTTACTAAAAAAATACTTGACGGAGAGCAGTCAAATTTGGTAGGTAGTTGACGCTACTGTCAGCGAAGAAATGGTAGAAATTTCACTGGAAAATATACAGGAATAAATAATGAAAAACATTTTTTTTGCTCAAATTTAAAATTTCCACGTTTCATGACACGCTTAACCTATTTCAGAAAAAAAAAAATTTGAAAATTTAAAAAAAAAAATTTTACCAAGATGAAAAAAATTTTTTTGCTCAAATTTAAAATTTCTACGTTTCATGGCATTCTAAACCTGATTAAAAAAAAAAAAAATTTTTGAAAATTATTTGGATTTTTGAAGAAAAAATTTTTTTTTGCTCAAATTTAAAATTTCTACGTTTCATGGCATTCTAAGCCTAATTTAAAAAAAAAAAAAAAAATTTACCATTTTTGAAAAAATTTTTTCTACTAAAATGAAAAAAAAAAATTTTTCTTTCTTCAAATTTAAAATCTCCACGTTTCATAGCGTTCTAAATCTATTTAAAAGAAAAATTAGAAATTTTGTTTACTATTTTTTAAAAATTTTACCAACAAGATAGAATTTTTTTTTATTTGTTCAGATTTAAACTATCCACGTTTCCATGGCATTCGAAAATATTCAAACAAATTTAAAAATGTTTTTGAAAAATGAAAAAAAAATTTGAAAACATTTTTAATCTATTTATCACTACTATAGAATAGACGAAAAATTTGGTTTGCTCAAATTTAAAATTTCCACGTTTCATGACATTCCAAACCAATTTCGGAAAAAAAAATTTTGCAACATTTTGTTACCAGTTTAGAAAAAAAATTAACACTAGAATAGATGGAAACTTTTTTTTGCTCAAATTTGAAAGTTTCACGTTTCATGACATTCTAAACCTATTTTAAAAAAATATATAATTTTTAAATCTTAAACTTTTTTTACCACTAGTATAGAATAGACGGAAACTTAACTTTTTGCTCAAATTTAAAATTTCTACGTTTGACCTATTTCAGAAGAAAAAATTTAAATTTTTTTTTTAACATTTTTGAAAACTTTAAATTAAAAATGAAATTTTTTAACCACCACTATACTTCCACTCCATTACGCGAATGTTGGATTGATGTGACGGATGGCAATAATATCTGGCATATGCACCTATTATACTTTTAATGAAAAATGTACAGGGTGGTCATTCCAAGAAATAATTCAGTCCTGGTGGACATTTGTAAAGGTTTTTGCGCAAGCCTGCCATATGTGGCACCTGCTATTTAGTATTGAACTTTTGCTGTTGGATGAGCAATCTGTATATTTTTTTGACCAAAACTTATCAAGTTTTCTTTGTAATAATAGCAATAACTATATTCCGATTATTATTCTCAATGTGATTTCGTAATTATTAATTTTTTAGAGTGTCCGCCATGCACAAATAACGAGGGAAGTTCTGTGTAAAGACCTTTACCGATTTTTTTGTTTAACGCACGAGAATGGAACGTGGCGACACATAAGTACGGCGCGCGAGGCGTGCGCGGTCTGGAATGTGCTACACTAAATTTGTTGTAACTTTTGAACTAATTAATGAAATTGAGCTCAACAAAGTTTAAATGAAAGAACATGTGACTATTGGATTATTATATTTTCAAATATAAAAATGAATGTATGTAGAAATAGTATATATATGAAGTCGGAACATAAAGAGATTTCCGATGAAATCGGTAAAAGCTCTACCATTTCTACAATTTTTAGGATAGAAACCTGGAATTGCCATATATTACTGTTGAAGTAATGTATAAAAAAAAGATATTGTCTTGTCAACAAATTATATCTCTACGACTACGTTTCTACGATTTTATAACCTCAAAATGGAATGGTATTTTGTTGTTATTTGGTCTCTCGTAAACGTCTCAAGTATATCTTGCACTTAAGCAAGTTGTAATATAGTGTATCTTGTAATTGCTTATAGTTGCTATACAGTATCGTACAGTGTCGTTGATACTGTAGTATTTTATATGTGTTATTAGATTATTGTAAGTAATATATTTTGTATATAGTATCTTTGTATCTTCTCTGTGATTTATCTCTAGCTTTCCTTTTTCTAGATTACACTAGTTAGCATTGGCGCCCAAGCCTTGAACTCACTACCCCTATTCGCTCCCCGTATCTCTACTTACTAGCCACGTTAAACCAGTGACGCTAACCACGTCGCACGTCGGGTGGCCCACCTTTGAATCACTTGGGCATATTATAACACCGTAACAGTTGATCAAATCGCCATAATGAATATAATGTGCAAGAAGTTCCTCGATCTACCTGGAGCCCGGGAGGTCCTCGTGGTATTTCTCTCAATTCAGTGTGAAATTCAACTAGGGGGTATCTGAGGTCGCCAATCATGAATATCGCTTCAAAATTGTTTCTCGATCGATATGAGGACAAGAGTGTTCTTGCTGTCTACGTCATCCATAACTTTATTATAATGATTTTTTTTTGTTTATTTTATTTCCATTATTTATTTTTTATAAATAATTAAGCAGGACAATCAGGACGCCCTGACCTCCAGGTATATTGGGAAAATTTTGAACATCAAATTAACGACCTCAAAAACCCCCAGGTAAAGATTGTGGTTAGATTTCAGGACAAATTTAGTGAAAATCTATGGAGATGAGAGCCTCACACCGGGACTATCGGACCAGTTACAGCGCGGCATTTTTCTTGTTAGATACATCGAGGAACTTCTTGAACATTATATCCATGATCTGCGACCCCAAAAACCCCCCGAGTAACCAAATTGGACAAACTTCCACCATGGATTACCGAATAATGACTTTTCTTTCTTTAATTACCTTAAAAACTGCACGCGAAAAAATGCATTTTTTCGATGCAAAGTGCAATTTCCCATTTATATAAGATTAAAATTGGTAACAAATTGAATAAATGCATCAAGAAATCGAATGCAAAAAGTGACTCACGGCACATTTTTCGACAGCAGCATGCTATATTTCCTAGACTAAAGATCAAACGACATGCAATGTCATGCTTATTGAAACTTGAGTATTTTTGTCCAACGAAATGTGAGATTTTTCCGTGTGTGTGTTGGTTGGTAATTTGACTCACGGTGTATATAAAAATAATTTCCAATGCAATCAAACATGATTTTATTTAACAATTTATTCTAGCATGCATTAAATATTAAACGTGTAATTATTTATTACATTATGTTCCCGGTATTTATGTCGATTTTAATGTTAATTTTAATGGAGTTTAAAATTAAATGGAACATTAAAAAAGCATATACAGTAAAATCAATTTAGATATGTTTATTTAACGTTTTGGTTTAAATCGTCGGTGTAATGACAAAATTTATCGGGCGAGGCTGTTCTGTTTCACATACGTTTATACACTCAAATGCCCAATTAAATTTTATCACAACGATATATTTAAATAATTTACTTCTCGTTCTCGGTTTACATAAGTTATAAACAAAACTGTGTGATTATGAAAGATGAAACGGCCTTCGGAATCCATAAATCTAATAGATAAATATTTGGTTACCAAAGTGAACAAAAATAAACAGATACTGTATAAATACGGCTAGTTTCTGGAGGGATACCGTGCCTCTTTAGTAGAGCGCCAAGTTCTGCGGCTTATGGCGGGTGATAAACATGGATATTAAGGAAATTACTACAGCCGAACTATATCACGTTTATACGTTTTAGTTCCAATCTATTTTAATGGATTCTGAAACGGCACTTCTATTTTTTTTAAATACATTTCAAATTTTAGAGATACCTAGGTATGGAAATAACGTGCAATAGTTAGATATTTAAAGACGAAAAGCCTTGGAGAATGTTTCGTTTAGCCAGGAGTCTCACAAAGGATCCATTCGTTGGTAGAAAAATTTCACTTAATTTAACACATCACGGTAAATATACAATTCCCGCCACAAACTGGAATAAACTTTTTGAATCTACTTCAGATCAAATCAAATCAACATATACTTTATTGTTCAGAAGAAAGAGTTTCTTATTAACAAAGTAAATAAGCATAGGTCCATAGCATATACAGGGTGTCTCACCGGGAACTGAATTGATCGATATAGAGAAAAGCACGCATCAGAAATTTTTGATATTTTAGATAGTTACTAATGTCGGTGTGGCCAATCCAACTAAAATAATTAGAAGCATGGGGTACTTCCGGTTATACCGGTAGTCGACACCAACTTGATTATTTTAAATGGAACACCCTATATATTTTCAACTTTTCGAGATGGCAATAAAATTCTGAGTTCAGGCATATAGCACACTCTATAACTGAACCCAGTAGTTTCGAAGATATTTGACATTTTATAAAAAATTTGACAGGTGCAATGGTTTGCAAGAACCGTTGTAACTTTTTCTGTGTAGGACATCCTCATTTGCTTTTTGGCACGGAGAAAGAACACAAGGAGAACTACGTTCTACAACTGAAATAAATTCAATAATATCATACCAAGTGTTCCGTTTTTCACGTTACATTTTGTCAAATTCAAACCGCGAAAACTTGCTTAGGTCAAATGGAACGCCCTGTATTTTTTTACGTCAAGTTGTGTAAAATAGAATTCCTTTTTTTCTGATATTAGCATTGAGGGGTTAAAGTTTTCAACTTTTTGAAATATTTGCGATTTTATTAGAAATTCATGAATTGTTATAATCATTTTATCAAAATAGCCATGATTAGAAACAATCAGTCATTATCTTATGTCAAAAAATGCCAGCACGTTTAAATTACACCCACGAAGACTTTTTAAATTTGTTTATTATTTATGGAGAATGTGATAAGGTAATATCAAGAACCTGCAGCACATTTGCTACTCGATATCCACAAAAACGGAAAATAACACTAACACTGTAACATACGTATTAATCGAATTGAAGATATGGCATGAACTAAAATAGCAGAGATAAGATCAATTTAAAACATGATTCCATTTTAATTTAACAATTGCTCAAAATTCCGCCTTCGAACCTCGACACATTTTTCGCACCTTCGGATTAGTTCCTCATGGGTAGCTCTTCTAATTGAATCCTGTGATATGTTTTGAAATGCATTTCTTACTCTCTGCATACAATCTTCAATGGTTGTTAATGGGCTCTCATAAACTTTATTGTTAATAGTTCCCCAAATAAAATCATCCACAACTGATAAGTCAGGCGAGCGAGGAGACCATAAGAAAGGTACATTATTGGCAATCCATTGATCATAAAAAGTTTCTTGTAAATAATTATTAATTAAATATGCGATATGTGGGGGAGCACCGTCGTGCTGATAAAAAGTTTCTATGTTCGGCGAGAGGTAATAAATTTTCTAAATAGTTATTATTCAAATTTTGTAAGATATTCAGATATCTTCCACCTAAAAAAAAAAAAAAACCTATACATATTAGCAGAAGAGAAAATATAATTTACCGTTTAAATTTTCCTGATAAAATTGTAATGCCACCACTCTATCGTTTCTTATGGCACAGTAAACATTGAACTGAAGATTTGAGTCACTCCAATAATGCAAATTGTGTCTATTAAAAAAATCCATTTTTAATAAATGTTGCTTCATCTGTCCATATAATCTTTCCCAAATAAGAATCGTCACCCTCAGACCTTATTAGAATAAACTCACAAAAATTCTGTCTTCTTAGGAAATCTGTTTTTTTTTAATCCTTGAACCATATGGAATGAGAACGGGTGAAATTTATGTTTTAATAAGATTCTGTGAATTGAATCCTTGCATAGTCCCGATTCCAGAGCAGCTTATCTTAATGACATCCTTGGAAAGACATGAAAATATTCCAGAATGACTATTTCAATATTTTCGTCATTAACAATAGGCTTTCTTCTTTGCATTTTTGCCTTGACAGAGCCATAATTTTTAAAATTTTCCAGTATGCGTTTTACAGTGATTGGTGACGGTTTCCGTTTTTCTGGATATCGAGTAGCAAATATGCTGCAAGTTCTTAAGATTCTCCATAAACAATAAACAAATTTAAAAAGACTTCGTGGGTGTAATTTAAACGTGCTGGCATTTTTTGTCATAAGATAATGACTGATTGTTTCTAATCATGGCTATTTTAATGAAATGATTACAACAATTCATGAATTTCTAATAAAATCGCAAATATTTCAAAAAGTTAAAATCTTTAACCCCTCAATGCTAATATCAGAAAAAAAGGAATTCAATTTTACACAATTCACAGGGTATTCCATTTGATCTAAACAAGTTTTCGCGGTTTGAAGTTGACAAAATGTAACGTGAAAAACAGAACACTTGGTATGATATTATTGAATTTATTTCAGTTGTAGAACGTAGTTCTCCTTGTGTTCTTTCTCCGTGCCAAAGAGCAAATGAGGATGTCCTACACAGAAAAAGTTATAACGGTTCTTGCAAACCGTTGCACCTGTCAATTTTTTTTGTAAAATGTCAAATATCTTCGAAACTACTGGGTTCAGATATAGGGTGTACATGCCTGAACTCAGAATTTTATTGTCATCTCGAAAAGTCGAAAATATATAGGGTGTTCCATTTAAAATAAGTTGGTATCGACTTCCGGTATAACCGGAAGTACCCCATGCTTCTAATTATTTTAGTTGGATTGGCCATACCGACATCAGTCACTATCTAAATTTTCAAAAATTTCTGATGCGTACTTTGCGGATACCCTGTATATAACATTACTGATTTCATTCCTATTTTCTATCCTATTTTAATTTTTTCTAGCAGTAAAAAGTTTGATATAAAAAATACTGTAATAAAAAGTAGGCCTAAGAAGGGCCCGCCATATTTGATTTGATTTTTGTGTAGTTTTTCAGTTTTACGTGTCAAAATCGACCTTAACAACCATCAGTACCACAAGAACCACACTTGAACTATTCCATGAAAAATCGTAATTTTTATCACGAATGCTAATGATTTAAAGGTATAAGATTCAATGTTTTTTATATGATAATTTTTTTTTTTTATCAAAAGTGACACTCAGATCCTTAAAACCACCAAACCTTTGTATGGCATTATCCTTTATTTTATGCTTTGCTCCTTAATGCGAAGATTATGCCGAGAAGAGTAAGTTTTTTTTCCATTTAATTACATATTTTACTAGTGTGTAATTATTACGCACATTAGTCACGGAAGAAAAAGTTAGGCGTGATGCTGTCAGACGTTACATACTAGTCACTCAGCAGAGGGAGGCCAACCTTAAAAAATATGTTGATCACAAAAGCCTGCCACGACGTAAATAAGAAGATCCCCGCAATGGATTTCCTGTATATTCTGTGTAATTTTTTGCACATCCTCCATTTAATCCCCTTTTAGTAAGTAAATATACCCTCTCATCCGTCCTTGATCTATATACAAAACTATGAAACCGCCATTAATCCAAATATAAATTAAGCCGAGCCCCGTTTATTTTGCTTCCAAATGTAACAAAGGATTACATAATGTGTAGAAAACCCTTTTAAAATAATGTTTTAACTAATGATTTTAAAATTAGCAGCAGCAGATTTTACAGAGCGAAAAATATATTTATTTCTAAATGGACGTTTTAATGCGAAGCGGCTTGTTGGAGCGGCTCAGGATTAGAAGATTTTTTAACCAAAAGAAGGCAATTTATTCAGGATAATCTCTCCTCTCCCATTATTTCCTCTGGGATCCGTTTTTGCCAATAATAATATACATCTAATTTATGCAAAGTTTGTTTGGAACACTTTCTCTGACGTCAATTAGATTCAGACATTAAATAAACTGCCCTGTACAGTTCTGTACGGCCTTTAAGACTGCCATTTTTAAAGTCACATTATCTGTATACTTTAAAAAGATTATATAAAATACCTCGTAAAATACTTACTGGTTTATTCTAATGGAGATACCAACAGGAGGAAATTGCAAGATCTTACCTGAAATAAAAATATACATTTTTAAAACAAACAAAAACAAAAGAGAAAATATCATGCATAACAAAAATTACTGCTAGGTTAGAAATATTTCAAAGATGCTGCAAATGTATAGTAGAGCACAAAACTTTCTACAAAAATTATAATACACGTGTAGATACAATTACTAGTTACAAAGTTTTAAGTGTAGAACAGTAGTACCAAAATATCTTCTTAATAATATATTTTTTATACGTATTATACATATACATATTATACATTCTTTGATTATTGTACATTTTTTTGTATTTATGTGTTTTATAAGTTTGTGTTTTTATGTGCCTTATTTTAACTTTTTATTACTATAGGGAAACATAAATTAATTATGTTTTTAATTTGTATGAATTAGTTTAAGTAAATACTGTTTTATTGACGTGCCAAATGTACATAATATAAAAAAATAAATTGGTAAAATAAATTCTATTCTATATTCTCAAGATATATTTTCATATATTACTACAAAACAATCATGGGGTTCTATAAGTAAAGATATATTTCACAAAGTATTGCTTTTTTACAGTGTGTTTCATGAGGAAGCGTACATACTTCCAGGGGCGGTAGAGGACCACTTGGGTATTCAGGAATGGCCATTGAAATTTTCCTGTCCTGTGTTAAAGTGATCACCCTATAACATTATTTTAACATTCAGGTGCCAATTATAAAAGTCCATACATCACTAAACATAAATGTAATTAGATTTTTTTGTCGCACCTTTGTTGAATTTTTTATAAGCGATTAAATTTGGCAAAAGGGGGAATTTGAAGAAAAACAGCTTTACCTGCCCAAATAATTAAAAATCATCACAATGATTATTTACAAAAATTATTTAAAAATATTAGAAGTAGTTACAGTACAGGCAAATTAACAATTTAGGGTAACAAAAATTAATAAAAGGATCATCTCTGGGATTTAAGTAGGTAATAAATAACCTGGAGAATGAGATGATGCATTCTTTGCACTTCCATGTTCCGGGATAATTCAAAAAAATTTGGAAAAACTTTTTGATTTTCGATTTTCTTGCTCTAGCGGCCAAAATAATGAAAATAGAGAAAGAAGTTCCCAACAAAAGTTGTAGCTCGTCTTTTTCTCTACAAAAAGGTCTTTATAAATTTTGTCTAACTTAAGCCGTTTAGAAGAAAAATTTTCCACTTATAGTTTTAAGCCGCTTCGAAATACGCGAAAATGAGAATTCTCCAAGAGTTTCGTACGACCGGGCTCATTGATCGATAATTCTTACTATTCAGAGCCCCTAAAAAAAATGAAAATAACGTAAAATGCAGAGAAAAGTTTCAGCTTTAATGTGGAACTAATCACAAAATTCATAAAAAATGTTATCAAGGAGAGAAAGTGCCAGATGATGGCATAGTAAACTTTGTACAGTTGATCCACAGATTTATTCATATCTTTGCCGGGAGTCGTTAGAATGATAATTTATTTTGCTTGCATATTCTTATATAATGATATATTAATCCCATTAACATTTTATTGCAAATACTTTTGTTGGAAAAATATGCCTTGGGATCAAAGTAGCGGGTATATTTCTCATCGATCAATCACCTTCAAATTTTGAAGTTCAATTCGCTATATTTTAAGTAATAATAATAGCACAGTCTTAATTGATTATAAGTACAATAAAACATATTCTTTCGAATGACTTTAGAGTTTTTTAAATGCGCGCAGTACTTTTTGAATTTGTCTACATTATTCATACACGTTCAGAAAATGCACATACAGTAAAACATATACAACTTATTTGTTTCTTAACATTCTTCAATAAAACTTTCGCGAAATATAGATTAAAGAGCGTGGAATCGAGTCCATGCAGTGAAAAAGCACCCATTGTTTCGGGAGAAATAGGCAGGATGCATAAAACTCAAAGACGTGAATAAATCAACTGTATAAAGTTTACTAAGCCATCTTCTAACACTTTTTTCTCTATGATAATTTGTACGAATTTTGTGATTAGTTCAACATTAAAGCTGAGACTTTCCTCTACTCCCAGAGAATTCTCATTTTCCGCGCATGTCGGAGCGGCTCAAAACTATAAGTGGAAAACTGGATTTATCTCCTAAACGGCTTAAGTAAGACAAAAATTGGTAAAGACCTATTACGTAGAGAAAGAGACAAGCTACAAATTTTGCAGTTTTCTGTATTTTCATTATTTTAGCCGTTAGAGCAAAAAAACCGAAAATCAAAAAGTTTTTCCAAATTTTGTTGAATTTTCCCGGAACTTGCAAAGAATGCATCATTCTATTCTACAGGTTATTAACTACTTAAATCCCAGAGATGATTTTTTATTAATTTTTGCGAGGTTTTTACAACATTTTGCCTTCACTGCCTGTACTATTAGAACAAATGTTCAAAATGAGAACCTCCAGCCTACATACATTTTTGTTGTCTTTTATTTAAATCGCCAATAGATTTTCTAATCTGTGCAGAATTGTTCCTAATTTGGTCACTACAGAGAAAAAATCGCTGAAGTAACCGATCTCTAGTAGTTATTGGGACACTGTAGAGTTCAGTTTTGAGATATCCCCCAGAATGGGGTTGAAATCTGGTGATCTAGCCAGCCAAGGATGAGGTCTCTCACGTCCAATCCATCTGTCTAGATACTCATTATCCAAATGCCTTCTAACTCCAATACCAAAATGGGGAGGAGCTCCGTTATGCTGGGTAGTATTGTCTTCTTACATTAATACCATGTATTAAACCAGGTAAAATATTTTGTCAGACATCTAAATAAACCTCTGTAGTTAGTCTTGCAGGGAGAATATGTGGGACAATTAGGATGTTGCTAATCATATCACACCAAACATTTACCGAGAACTTATGTTGAGAATGGGCTTCTCTTATAGCATGAGGATTGTTTTCGGTCCAGTTATGCGAATTTCTTGAATTAAATACGCCATCCCGTGTAAATTTGGTCTCGTGTGTGAATGAAGTTCGATATGTAGTCGATCTGTGATCAACAATCCACTGGCAAAATTCTAACCTATTTACATTGTCACGCACAATGTCTTCTCCCCCAGATAACCATTGTGACCGAGTTGAACGACTTTATCCGCAACGCTCTACTCCTCTCCGTTCGCGTACCTACACCACCCGTCCCAGAAGCACCCATCCTTTCTGCCGTACCCTGTATATGCAAAACTAAAAATACAATTTCATTTAAGGCAATAAAATTTCGTTCTACTGTCAACTGAATGTTCGAGAGAGAGAAATTGAGAACGAGTATATTTCAATTCTTTTCCGATGACGCCGATTACACAGATAAATATCTTGGATTCCCTCAAATGGGGGAAGAAAAGGATATAATGTATATTGAAAGTTTACGAAATACTGTTAAGCAACCACCAACAGGCTTTCCCACACGCTGCTCCTGTTCCACGTTGCAAATCATATATCTGTGATATAAAGCTTGATAATATGTCAACAGATGAGTATATAGGGAGAAAATACTTCAATAAATAATAGTCCTAGTACGTCACATATGTTACACAAGGCGTGAGGTAATCAACAAATCCATCTTGCTTAAGTTAATGCCACCTTTCACTTGCGCGCGGACATATCGTGTACATATCAGTTACTCATGGAGTAGTTATGACTAATAAAAACTACAAAACGATATTATTTGACTAAAGTATACTTGTCATTCTTTCGATTGGCAAATTGACTGCCAAATCAATAAAAATCGACTGTTAAATTAACTACTAACCTAACCTTTAACGCGTTTTGAAACAGGATGCATAAAAATGTCAATTGTGTTGAGCACTACACCACTATCTTAACGCATTTTAAATAAGACGATAATCTATTATGGTGCCTTGTAATTTAACATCTCGAAAAGCTATTATGAATGCCCAGTTCACTTGCGGAGTGTTTCCACCTTTAAATTTGTCTCTGATTGATCCAATTCTCATCACACTAGCAACTAATAAAGCTTGTCAATGACATCACTTTGAAAATATAATAATATAACTCACTATCTGCACTCTCTTGCGAACTAAAGGGGTTAAGAAATATGATGTCTGGTTCAGTCTCGAGCTGAAACAATTTGCGAAAACAAGACTCTTGAACAGTTCGAACAATCAGGCGATCCGAACGTGAATTTGATTTTTAGTGATCTTTGTAAAAGAGTTTAGTAGTAGTTTATTGACTAAACAATGTTATGCTGAATGAAGATATTATTGGCAGATCAATTCTGGATAATTTTCTCAACGATCGATGATGATACTAAAGCTGAGAGTGGCGAGGATATATTGAATTTGTTGCAAGTCGTTTTGCTTCAGAGTATAGTCTGTTGCATTGAATGTAGTTTTATTCCCGATATTAGTATCAATATATGTACATAAGATATATATCTTGCAGAAGACGATACTCTTGTAGACATATAATTCACTGTCAAGTCAAGAGAGGGTTGTCAGCGTTGAGGAATGTGAAGAGTAAACATCTCCATATATGGTTATGTGAAACAGACGACGCGTGGAGTGCCCTGAGAGAAACCCTCGCCCCGATGAGCAGAACAAAACTCCTTGAGAGTCCCGTGGATGGGCATTCTAAGTATAAACTTTCTAGATAGAGTGCGAGATCGCGGGAGTAGTGGTTGTGGACTGCTAGATCCTCAAGCAAGTATTAAGTGGTACTGTTTGCATTTTCAACAATAATACATTATTATTTGATATTTACCTGTTTAGATAAACCATAACTTATGTTACTTTGTTATTTATGTGACGGTTACTTAAGTGATAATATTGTGTTTACCAACATGTAGCCTACATCTAGTTAAGCCCGCGGTTGGATGCTCCTCGCCCCTGTCATCTTTGACATATTTTAATTAGATGAAAAAATGGTCCTTGATTCAATTGATGTTACTAAATGGTCGGGTCCCGACAAAATTCCACCAGTCTTCTTAAAATCCTGTTCCAACTCGCTCTTTTTACTTATTACTTTTCTTCATATTTTCCTTGTGCTCCACTTCATGAAATTGAAGCTGGTCCTCCTTTAGTATTGTGGACCAATCATACATCTCCAAGAGAACCCAACACTTTCTTGTTGACGGATATATTTCAGAGTGACTCTCGGAATTGGTCCTTTTTTATTCAATTTAGTAGTCAATGATACTGCGACATTATCGATTGTCAACAACGTACGCTTGTGTAACATAACCACTGCGAAATATTTGATTGGAGACTTTTTTAAGCATTTCGAAAAAACGACGAGGAAAGCAAAAACACGTCAGAATTTTTTATGAGAATGACTCAGGATTTTTGAGAACCTCGAGTGCTAACTATTTGATACATTTGGCTGGTTAGATTTATTATTAAATAATGAAGCATTGTTTGGTCACCGTACTATAACATATATATCAAGAGGCTTGAATCTGTTCAAAATAAAGGAGGAGGGTCAATAAGGCCCGATTTCCGCCCGTACCTTACCTATCACGTTAAGTAAACTGCCAAGTCCTTCTTATGGCTCGAAACACATCTGCAGCTTGTTACTGGCCCACCACAAGCATCACTCACTCCACTTACAGCGCTCCGTAGGAGTGAATTCGTTTTATTAGGGTTCAAACTGTATTTTATATTTAAATCTATGTTCTGAACATATCTACACTTAGTGCTACCTAGAAACAGCGACGTGGACGCGGTGCTGGTGGTAACTCTTGTGGTTGGTGGGCCAGTAACAAGCAGCAGATGTGTTTCGAGCCATAAGAAGGATTCGGAAGTATACTTAAGGTGATAGATAAGGTACAATCCAACATAGAAGTGTAGAAACATGAGAATGGGAGGGAGGGATGAAGATGACTTGGAGAGTGGGATGTCTCTGTTTAGGCTGGAATCTATTTAAAAAGGTATATTTATGTTCATAATGAAGTTTCTAATAATTATTTTTTTTTCAAATAAGAAGGGGACCCTCCCTCCTCCTTTGTTCAATTTATGTGCTTTAATTAAGCAGAAGGGACAATTTCTTCCTTACAGAGCAAACGCCAATACTACAATGTCTTCTTCACCAAATTATCAATCACTACATCAGTTTCTCCCGATTATTCGGAGTCTATGCATTTTAACATCTCATCATACTTGGAATGTGTCCATTCTGTCTGTGCTTTATTGTCGAACAATATATGCAATGTTCTGTGAGGTGACTAGAATAAGTTTAACTTATCGGTGTGTACTTGTCATATTTAACAAATCTCTTGATATTTTAAAAGTCAGACCAAATGAGCTACACTCAAAGATTGTTATTGATTGATTGATTGATTGATTTGCCAGCGTAAGGTGGGCATTGCTGCCAATTCCGGTGCAGGGAGATTTGTTCCACCACGCAGCCCGATCGCCCACCGATCATCCCACCGTGTGCCAGAACAAACCCCCAGTGCTTTTATATACCGCCGGACCAGCTGCATACGCTGGATTGGACATTGGACATGCTTGTTGTCAGCAGCGAGAGCCGCATGACGCATGGGGTAGGAGTATAGGATGGAGCGTGTAGGTGTTTGTGAGATGTTTCTTCTTGTTTTCCTTCTGTCTTCATCGGATGGAAAGTGTAGGCGTTTGTGAGATGCTTCTTTTAGGTTTTCGTGCTTCTTTTTACTTTCAGGTTTTTGTGATATGCTTCTTCCTAGTTTCTGTCTGTGATCATCTTCTCTCCTATTCTACTTCTGAGTTTTCTGTTTCTTCTGTTTCTGAGTCTGGCAGTGTGTATATCCTTGATATTTCTTTATTGTATTCCATTTTTTGTTGTGGCAACTTTTCCCAGTGTGTATAATCCTTTCCTAGCTTATTCATAATCCTCTCGATTGTTGTAATCCATGTGTAGCATGGCCTCCCTATTTTCAGTATGTTGCTGTTCATTCGCAGCGCTTTCTTCAGTAGGTGTGTCGTGTCCCGTCTTTGGACATGTCCCCAGTATTTCATTGCGTATGATTCTATTCTTTTGATTATTGTTCTTCCCTCTAGTAATGTTGACGTTTTCTGTCGTTTTTGTGGTTTTCCTGTTTTTGCTAGCAGTTGGATAATGTCCCTTTCAGCTCTTCTCAGGCTTCTTCGGTTGGCCTTTATCGTTGCTGCGTTTTTGACTCCATATATCATCGTAGGCATTATGATGGTCGTGTATACCTTTTTGGTTAGGCACCATGGTGGTTTGTTGTCCTCAATGAAGGGTAGTAGAGCTGTTGTGACTCTGTAGGCTGTTTTGACTTGGTCCAGGACTGTGGTGAATAGTCGGGGGGATAGGGGACATCCTTGTTTGACTCCTATATTCTTCATTTTTGATTCCGTCGTCTGTCCAAACCATTGTATTGCAGTGTTTTCGTGTAGGCATGCTTTTATTATTCTGTTTATTAAGTAGTGCGGTACTCCCCTGTTGAGCAAAGTGTTGACTATAGCCTCATGCCTTATAGTATCAAATGCCTTTTTGAGGTCAATTGAGACTATATATAGTTTTGTTCCTTCTTTCCACTTTTCTTCCAGGATCCGTCTGGTGGTGTACATGTGGTCGTCTGTCGATCTACCCTTGATAAATGCCGTTTGATAATCTGGTAGTTCGCCGATGTATTTTTCCATTTCTCTGAGGAGGAATTGTGCGTAGTATTTGTACCCTACACTGCAGAGTATTATTCTTCTGTAATCGTCCACGTTTTGCGGTGATTTGATTTTAGGGAGCGGTATCTGTATGGTTGTATTCCATTCCTCAGACAGGGGTGTGGTTTCCGTCCATGCGTTGGTGATGATTTCTAGGATTAGCTGTTTTATGTTGTCCGGTCCATAGTATACTAGTTCGTTATTTATTTTATCTATTCCCGGGGCCGTGTTTCTTTTAGCTCTGGCCATTATTTCTAGTAGTTCGTCTTTTGACGGTGGCTTTCCCAGAGGCCAGTGGTCCATTTCTTGTATTGGTTCTATTTGACTTCTCTCTGCGTTTCCTTCTTCTAGTTTCCTGACCCAATGCTGTAGTGGTATGTATTTTGTTGACTGCGTATTGTTGTTTCTCCTGTATGTTTTGGGGTGTCTAAAAGTTTGGTTTAATCTCTGTCCTGCTGGAGTAGATTCTATGTTTTCGAAGAATTCCCTGCATTTTTTTTTTGTTCGTGCCTCCTCTCTGTGTCTCTTCTTTGTTTCCTCGCTTCTATTATCTTTTTGTCTATGTTTGGTGAATATTGTTTTCCTGTGGCCTTTATTTTCTTTAGTTTTTCGTAATTTCTTTTGGTGTCTTTTCTTGTTGGGCTCATAGCGGATTTGTTCCTTTTCAACGTTTTCCTCGCCGCTATTTTGATTTTTAAACCCATTGTTGACCAATTTAGTTCCTTTCCTGTTAACTGTTTTTCTATCTCCTCCTGGTATTTCTTTTTTATTCCTTTGTTTTGTAGCAGTGAGATGTTCCATGTGTCATTTGCTGTTTTGCTGTATCTTTTTTTTCTTTTTTTCTTCTTGTTTCTTTATTACTAGTGTTCCATATAATATTTTGTGATCTGTTTTGACGTTTGTTGCTTGTTTTGCCTTAATATTTTTGACCCTGTCCCTTATTTTTCTATCCACTAGGATATGGTCTATTTGAGAGTTGATGTTTCCTTTACTCCAGGTATTAAGGCAGGTTAGGTTCTTGCTCCATGTGTTTCTAACTGTTAGATCTAACAGATGTGCCAAGTTTTTTAGCAAGCTTCCCTTATCGTTTGTCCATGTGTGAAGTAAGGTTTTTCCTATGATATTCTTGTCTTCATGTGTTTGGTCGTCCTTTCCTATATGCGCGTTGAAGTCTCCTAGTATTATTGTGTTCATTTTTCTATTCCTATTTCTTCTAGTCTCTTGGGTAATCTGTCTGAATACTCGTCCTGCCCGTTTGTCGGAGGGCACATGTACTCCTAGTATGCATATGTTTTCCTTTCCAATTTGTAAGTCTGCCATGGTTATGTTTTCGTTTACTTTTCTTGTCTCTATCTGGATAGGGATGTTCCGTCTTATTGCCCATGCGACTCCTCTGCTGGTTTTTTCTTTGTCCCCTCCACTTAGATGCCATTTGTAGTTTTGAGTAACTGCTGTTCCGTCTATCGTGTGTGTCTCTTGTATGCATGCAACGTGTATGTGTTCCATCATAAGAACCTCCTCGATTTTGTCTCTTTTCTCTCTCGTTATGCATCCTCTGACATTCCATGTCGCCAGAATGATGTCATCGTGTTGTAATTCTTGACTGTTGGCTTCCTCTGTTCTTTGTGATATTTGGTACATGTTTATGTGCATTGCTTCCTCTAATTCTGGGCGGGGTGTTATAGCTCCAGTTCGAGCGTATGTTTCTTCTGGTTGTTCTGCTTCATGTTTTTCTTGTGCAATAATCGCGCTATCGTAGTGATTTCTTTCGTTTCCGTGCTTCCTATATACTATCTCTAGTGGTATGTTCTCTCTTTCCTGTTGGTTAGTAGGATGGAAGAGTATATGCTCTCCTTCTTCTTGATGTACTATTATTGTCCTGTTTTTCATATTTGTTGTTACTGCAATTGTTTCCATATAGGCATTCCGTCGCCGTCGATTTTTTTTTTGTACCAGTAATTGACGTGTTCTCATTTCAACGTCCTGTATTAGTATGTCCATTTTATTTGCCTTGTTTTTCAAAACCAATATTAGCTTGCTGTAAGAGAGTCTTTTTATTATGTTATCTGTATCGCGGTAAAATAACTTTTTACAGCGAGTTGCAAATGAGAAAGCGGCCCGAGAGAAACCTCCGCACACCCTGTATATTGTTTTGATCTTTGTAGTGCCTAATTCAAACTGCCGTTTTCCAAATGGGAATAAAAAAGATATTATAAAAGTAAAGTAAAAATAATACTAAAAAATAGAGGGGCAAACATAAATAATAAATCAGTTAAATAAAGGTATAGGTATATCTTATCTTTCTTTCTTGTAGTAGGCTGGTGATGTTTGTTGAATCTGTGGAACTCCACTTCATGCGAATTGTTTATTTACACTTTCCAAAAAAGCATTAGGGTTCTGGTGCCAACGTCTAATTTTATATTACTTGACACTGATATATTTATTACCCTGGCACTTCAAGAGGTCTTTTTGGGTACAGACAGGCTTATCGTAACACGCCGCACTTGCTATTATATTACAGAAAGCCCTGTACTAGAAATAATCAAATATTTATTCCATATAAACTTTGTATATTAACTATTTCGCTTCCCGACACGCAGAATTTCTGGACCTATCGATGGCCTAAATTTTATATAAATTAGCGGTGTTTAAACACGTGTTTTAGAGCTTATTTCGAGAGCGGTCCTCGATGCGTCCGTTCACTTTGAGAAACTCAACCGAACTCCCCTCAAAGATTGTTATTAGTATTATTAATTGCTATTTAGTTTTATATCTTTATCTTGCACTCTTTCTCTTAATGTTTACTTCACTTTTTTGACGTAAGTTTTATTATTAGCATTATTTTACCACGCCAATGTATTTATAAGGAAATAAATAAATAAATGATAAAAACACAATATAATTTTCCTGGTCTAATCCTATTCAAAGCTTAGACTATTCTGTTGTTTTGGTTGTTTGTATTAAAATTAACCAATTAAGATTTACTGTCGTGCGTACACAAAGACCACAATCAATCTTTTTTACACAAAGCTTTTATTAGATTTAGCGCTTACACAACACAATCCAAATTGAATATTGCATCATTTTCAATTTGCCAGACATTCTCTATCAACATAACAAACAAATAAACAGCCAATATGCTAGATAAATTCCTCATACCGATTCGGATTCGAGCCATCTGAGATCATGAATGACTCTCAACGGTTCTAAGAGTGGTGTCTAAAGTTGGAGATTTCAATAGGATCTGATTGTACCATCGACGTCATGAATAATGCGACTTTGATTAGCCGATGCCTGTGTTGCTGATGAGGTTCTCGCTGATTGGCTCAAATGTCGTGTTTTGTGATATAAAAAACAGGATTGGATCACGTGCAATTCCGAGTGCATTAGAATATATACTAGGGGTTTCTATTTTGGGTATAAATTCAAATCTATTAAATAAATAAATGTAAGTATGGAAGAGTATCAATTAAAAAGTAAAGTAAAAGGAAATAAAAATCCGGATCAGTATAGCTAAGTACAATAAATTCTATAAAAACGATAGACCAAATGAAAAAAAAACCCAAAGAAACAATATTCAAATTAATAATAAACTAAATATATAATTAGCAATACAGGGATAAATAAATAAACTGACTAAAGAAGCAACAAATAATTACTAGGTATACAATAAATATAAAATTGATAAGTTGATTCTGGTGGGAAAACAAATGTCAAAGGGGATAAATGAATATCAGAATAACTTAAATAAGGGGGGAGAAGCAAGTTCTTTTTTTCTAACGCCCCTAACAGAAAATCCTTATTTTAAACATCTTTAATAAAAAACGAACTCTGCCTCGAGTCCAGCTGATATTATCATTAATAATTATAAAGAAAACTTATATATTAAAGCCACTAAGTGTAGCATATAAGAAATTTAATATTCAGCACTAATACAACGCCAAACGACTGGAAGATAGCCATTGTTACACCAATATTTAAAGCAAACGATTCACAAGAAGTAACTAACTACAGACCGATAAGCCGAATCAACAACTTGGCAAAAATTTTTGAAAAATGTCTCAAAATAAATTGGCAACTTTTAAAAAAAAAGGAAATACTTTGGATAACAAACAGTTTGGCGTGAAACATATTCTTTATAGGATTTTGCAAACAACAGAAAAAATAACTATCTATAACTAAAAGAAAACCTTTGTGTAAAAACATTAATGAAATCTTTGCATTGTTTCGATAACCTGAATTCTGGTTATGATAGCAAATCAAAATCCTGAAATGAATTTGTCTAATTTCTTATTTGACAATACTCATTCTAATACTAGCATCCCCACAGTCACCTACGGCCATGCAGATTAAACCAGTATCTACATAACCCCCTACGATTATGAAGATTCAGTTAAAAATGAGAATAAAGGCGTAAAATGAATTAATTTATCTACCTTGTCTTAAAAAAATTTCATTTTAATGGATTACATTTTCATGAAATCTATCATTCTGTTTCTTGGAAATGCTTAGCCTTTAGCCCTTATTCTGGAGCTCATCAGAAAGAAATAAAGCCACTCATAAAGATGTTTCATGCAAAACCAAGCCAATTTCTATGAATAAGTGTGAAATAATTATATTTGACATTGACTGATAAAATCAACCTCACCTATCTATTAGCTAACTAGTATTGGAGCCTATGTACTCTATGCATGTTTAAAAATCGGTAAAGGTATTTACACAGAACTTCTCTCGTTATTTGTGCATGGCGGCCACTCTAAAAAATTATTAATTACGAAATGACATTGAGAATAATAATCGGAAGATAGTTATTGCCATTATTACAAAGAAAACTTGATAACTTTTGGTCAAAAATATATACAGAGTGCTCATCCAACAACAAAAGTTCAATACTAAATAACAGGTGCCAAATATGGAAGGCTTGCGCAAATACCTTTACAAATGTCCACCATGACTGAATTCTTTCTTGGGATGACCACCCTGTACATTTTTCAATAAAACTGTAATAATAGGTGCATACGCCAGATATTATTGCCATCTGTCACATTTTCAATCCCACATTCACGTAATGGAGTGGAAGTATAATGGTGGTTAAAAAATTTCATTTTTTTTGAAATTTTTCAAAATTGTTGGTAAAAAAAATTTCAACATTTTTTTCTTCTGAAATAGGTTTAGAATGTCATGAAACGTAGAAATTTTTAATTTGAGCTAAAAGGAAGGTTTCCTTCTATTCTATAGTGGTGGTAAAAAAAGTTTACAAATTTAAAAATTATATATATTATTTAAATAGGTTTAGAATGCCATGAAACGCGGAAATTTTAAATTTGAGAAAAACATTTTTGTTCGTCTATTCTACAGTAGTAGATTAAAAACATTTTCAAAAACATTTTTAAATTTGTTTGAATAGTTTTAGAATGGCATGGAAACGTGTAAATGTTAAATCTGAACAAAAAAAATCCATCTATTTTAGTGGCAAAATTTTTTCAAAAATGGTAAAAAAAAAATCTATTTTCTTTAATAGATTTAGAACGTTATGAAACGTGGAAATTTTAAATTTGAAGAAAGAAAAAACATTTTTCCGTCTATTTTAGTGGTAAAATTTTTTTCAAAAATGTTGGTAAAAAAAATTTTCAAACATTTTTTTTCTAGGTTCAGCGTGTCATTTGGGAAATTTTAAATTTGAGCAGAAAAAAAATTTTTTCACTATTTATTCCGTTTAGACGGTCCACCCTGTATATTTTCCACTGAAACTTTAACCATTTCTTCGCTGACAGTAGGGTCAACTACCTACCAAATTTGACTGCTCTCCGTCAAGTAGTTTTTTTAGTTAATGCACTGACAGACAGACAGACAGACAGACTGACGGAATTGAAAAACCTATATTTTCGTAATCTACGTGATCTGAAACGTCAGAATCCGAAAAAATCTCGGAGGGTGATTTTTGTCTCAAATACAATGCTTCCTTCGGTATGCGGGGGAAGTGAAAATTAGTTATTATAAGCAAACAAATAATAATTCATTTTTAAACAAACAGTTTGGTATTAAATCACAAAAATGTAGAAAAGAAGCAGAATCTCAATTAATCAAGGAAATAATAATAGTAATTGTAGCAGGTTTCAACTAAGGGTTTAAACCAAGACATCTACACCAGTTCATTCTGAAGCTATCCACTTATACGAAAGCCAAGAGAAATTCGGAATAATTATGTAACTACTCTTACTCATAGTTTCTTTTCTCGCTGCTGTTCGTTTTCAGAAAGGAATTCAACATGAGTTCTTTATGAATTTGTAATGATTACTTCAACCTCATCATTATGGACTCAGGTGAGGAAAATTGAGTGCGGTGTTAATCGCGATAGATGGCATGATACTATTGGACTTACCATACAGCAACGGGAGGCTAACCAAGAAATATCTTCCAAGCCGGAAATAATAAAAATTCGTGTCATTTTTACCTATGAAATATGGCTTTATTCGGTGTATTCAAGAACATAGCTTTTAATTGACTTGTGTTAATTAGAATAAATTGATTTATAATCGAAATATTTATCTAGTTTTCCAAGAGTCCTTTTCACTTAACTTGTAGTCCAACATCTATAGCGAACTGGGCTATATATAGCCGAGTATACTTAATATAAATTAATGTTATACTTACTTCAAAATGATCCCACCAACAAAATAAATTAGTCTTAAGCACATATTCTCTCCTCGACAGTTTATGGCTCGGTTTATGGCCTGTGCTGGAAGTAAACCTTTTCGTTTGTTGCGTCTTTGAATTTTACACATATAAGCAGATCTGCCCTGGATTCTTTCATTTTGAAAATTTTGATATGAACCAAAGTGGCATGGCACTATTTTTTAAGAAAGCCGCGGAGGCTATAATATTCTACATCTGCTAAATACGGATTATTAATAATTGTGCCCCGAAAGAGCGTGACAAATAATTATTTATAGCATGGATGTTATTTATCTAAAATTCAAATGAAAAATGTTAGTTCGTCAAAAGTGAGGAATCGCGTAATTTTCGGGCTTTTCTCGAGCTTTCCAACAGTAGTTTAGACTGTCCGGATAATTTCTTATTTTCCGGAAAATCGAAGAAAACGATTTGTACGGCTAGCGAAAATTCTGTCACCCCAAACGAACCTTCAGAAGGCGTTGGAAAAAAAATCTTATGGCACAGAAATTTAGAGGTAGTTTCGATCTAATTTCGAACGGCAAGGTTTTTCCGAAAATCCTTCAAATTTTATGGAAAATTCGATTTGATTGTATTAATTGCTAATGTTTTTTATTATAAATACTTGTGTGCTTTTTAAATTTTGTTACGGGACCCAGTGCCTTTTTTTAAATGGAATGCTATGTATATCAGTACATTTTTTGAAGCCTCTTTCTAGGCTCTATTCATTCCTATATTAGCATTGAATATCTCCCAACCACTTGGATGTAATAATTTTTGTTGTTGTTTTTGTTTATTTTTCAATTAAAAACTTTTCAAATTGAATTTTCTCATTTTTTTTAAATGGAACACCCTGTACATTCTTCAACGACGTGATGTAGAAATGAAAAACGAACATTTTTTTGTAAGTACTTCCCTATGGCTAAATGCAACTAAGTTCGTCTCATTGAACAATAATTACAAAATCCAAAAATAAACTTGAAAAAAGAGGTTTCTTCAAATAAAAAATTATAATAGAAATGTTCCACATGTTGCCCATTTTGATTGATCTATGCGCTTTTGAAATGAGGTTACCACTGTTCCTAAAACTGTCGGTGTGATAGGTCTAAAGGCAGTTGTTATTGTTTCCTTCATATCTTGTACTGTTGTTGGTGAGTCTCTATAAACAATTTCCTTCACGTATCCCCATAAAAAGAAATCCATTTTTGTAAGATCTGGGGATCTTGCAGGCCATTCAGTGTTTCCATTTGTTCCAATCCATTGATGAGGGTAGGTATTATTTAAGTGGTCTCTAACTGCATTTAAATAATGTGGTGGAGCACCATCTTCTTGCTGAAACCATATCCTATTTCGAATTCTTTCAGGGAGATTTACCAATAATTGTGGCAGACAGTTTTCCAAAAAATGAAGACAAATAGCTCTAGCCAATGTAGCATCAAAGAAATGTGGCCCTATTACACGTTCTCCAATAATTCCTCTCCAAACGTTTATAGACCATCTGTGTTGGTTATCAAGTTGCATAAAAAAGGGAGGATTTTCCGAAGCATAATAATGGAAATTGTGCCTATTAACAAATCAATTTTTGCCTCATCAGTGAATAAAACATTATTGAAGAAGTTGACATCATCTTGTATTTTACCTCTGGCCCAATTACAAAATTCTAGGCGCTTTTGAAAATCATCTTCAGATAATCCCTGGTGCATTTGAATATGATATGCATGCAACTTATTAGTTTTTAAGATTCGACCCACAGACCTTAACCGTTGCCAGCACCACAGAAAACTCATTTTATTCGTTCACAACACGTTTTATTCTTTCACTTTTCTTATATTCGACATTTCCAGTTTCCATAAATCTATCGAGAAGGTTTTGGAAGCTACTAACATCAGGAATCCTTCTTTCAGGATAACGTTGGTGATAAATTTTATTGGCATGTGAACAATTTCTGTCTGACTCGTCCAAAACAAAAGTCATGTCTACAAGTTCCGCTTTAGTAAAACTCATATTGTACAATTCCAAATATTTTAAATTCAATACAAAAATATCGCTCGTAGAGAAAAAATGTTCATATCACTGTGTTGGTGATCGAATTCTGAACAACTTTTAAAATGTCCGTCCGTCCATCCATCGATCGCTTTTCTCGTAAACACGATAACTGAGAATGAAAAGTCCGATTGTATTGAAATTTGGACAGTAAGTTAGTGTTAGCTAGAGGAAAAACCCTATTGAACAAAATTGATCAATAAATAAAAAAGTTACTAATTCTCATTAAAAAAAATATTTTTTTTATGTTTTGTATAAACAAAAAAATGTCTAAAACTAATATTATTTACAAAAAACGAGTATTCTATAGAATATACGACAATTATATAAAAAGTTCAGTAAATCGACGAAGAGCATAACGATTAGCTTTCTTATAATTGATTTAAACATATACGAGTTCCATCTTACTTTGCTCACTCTGTATATTAGTTACCAAGAATTAAAAAAAAGCTCGACTGCATATTTTAACTTTCCTGCGGGTAATTTTCTCTTCAACAAGCGTTATTTGGCAAATGTGGTGATAATCATGATGGCGTGTTGGAGCGCTAATGGGTGCTCTCACACAAGCAACTTGACATGTGTCCCTGTGTTTAATTGAACCCTGGGTCACGCGCCTGACAGAAGTGACCATTTATTAATATATTTTAAATGCTCATTGAATAAGGCGTACGTCGTCATCATATGTTACATATTTTAATACGGAGTCGACTCTGAACGCACAAGTGTAAAATTAAGTTCTTAATGACCAGTTAGAATACTGGGTGGGCAGGAAAATCTCACTATTTTACAGTTTTTAAAATTCAACGTTCAACATTGCTGTTTTATAATTTTAGACTTAACAGAAAACAAATTACTTTTTCTCTAGATGACGAAACCGCTGATAAATCCAAAAGTATTTTACGACACGCCGTGGGCAATGTACCTTATTTCCATAAAAATTAATTTGAATTTTCGGTTATTATCAATATCGGTCAACACCGAGGTCAAAACCAAAAAAGTTAATATAAGAAAATAAGTTAAATTTCAAATTAAAAAAAAACTCCCATTTTATAATTTTATATTTACAACATTTTATTAATATTCTTTTACACATAGGAATGCTTTGAAAATTGCTTTGACATTTCTGTTACTTATTTATTAGACTTTCATTCATTTCTTTGAAATAATTCCAGTTTAATTGTTAACTCGATTGTTAATATGGGTGATCACGCGTTCTCTGAATTAATATACGTAGTTTTGACTTCGGGAGAATGTTTTGGTAATGTTGCTACACTTGTAAAATGTTATGAAGATAAAATCCCGAACAGAAATACTCTTGATGCTAACACTTTTCTAGGGAAACAGAAAAACAGAGGAGCTGGCCGTCCAAGAAACCCAAAAACTGTTGACGTTGAAGAAGAAATATTAGATACTGTAATGGAAGATCCTACGATAAGTACTAGAAGATTAGGCTTAGGAATGGATATATCTCACCAAAGCGCTTTAAGAGTACTACATGAACACAAATTGCAACCGATCCATTGATTGATTGATTTATTGGAAGTGTAGGTGTTTGCGAGATACTTCTTTTCAGTTCCATGCTTCTTTTAAGTTTCCTGACCTAACTCCCCTTGATTTCACTGCGTGGAGTTTTCCAATATCACGAGTTTTTAATACTCAAATTGATTCGATTGAACAATTGAGAGAAAAAATCAATCAAGAGTTTACAATGCTACAGAATGATAAAGGAATTTTATAAGGTGTTCAACGTTCCTTACAAAAAAGACTTAGATTGTGCATAAGGGTGTAAATGGAGGACATTTTGAACAATTTTTGTAATCGATAACTAGCTATTTTCAACGTTCAATAACAGTTCAAAGTAGTCTTTATGTGTAAAATGATTCACTAATAAAATGTTATAAATGGACGTTGTCTCTTAAGCACAATTTACTCGAGAACGGTTTGATTTATCGAAACATAATGAGAATGCCTTTTTTACATCTAATGGAAAATTAGTTTTTTTATAATAATTTTCAGAAATTTAATAAAAAATTAAAAGTTATGAGAAATATACTGACAATCACCCCCTAAAACTACACCTCATTACAGAACATAGGGTTTGACTGATGTCATGCAAACTAGTGTCCATATGGCCTATGATTAAGTTTACCATATGAATTTGATGTTTTAAAGGAGTCGAAAGTTATTGCAGAAAACCTGGAATTTATCATCCCCCTTTTAAGGGGTATATCTCCCTTATTATTAATTTTCGGGAGATAATTTTGAACCACCTTGTATAATGTTATATTACGTCAGTAGCAGATTGACTGAAGAAACTAAAGTAATTGTACTGTTTCAATGAACAGAAGGTTAAAATGTTTGTGAGGTTCTGATGGCTATTTATTTATTTACACTGCTTCACATCCACTGCACCAATTAATTTAGTAGAGTTCGAAAGCATTTCAACAGAATCTCACTGTATAATCTCTCTACTCGAAACTACCAAGTCAACAAGGGTTTGGCATCCTTTCCATAGACAATGAAGGTGAGGAGTTGTTTACTTTTATCTTCCACTATGTTAATCTGCAAGTCAAACAGGTTTAGTTGTTCTTGTTGAAGAGCAGTACGCTGCTGCTGTGGAGAGCGTATGCTGATGTCTCTGAAATGCCACGTTGGAGATGAAAATGCTTGTGTTTTTTGTTGAATTCTAATATTAAACATGTACTTTTATCACATCACGAGATGAACGCAATATTTCTCTAGAAGCTCGATGCGTTCTTGGGTAATTCTAGCAAACTGAAAATATCTGCAGATAGCGAATTATGCAAAAACTTTCAACAGCATAAGCAAGCAGGGTGGCCATTTAAAATTGATCCTCAAATTCCCTGATTTTTCCCTGACTTCCCTGACTAATACACTTCAGTTTTCCTTGACTAATTTTTATAACCAGGGCCGTGGGACAGTTTTTGATGAGCGAGGTGGAGAAAGAGCCTGAGAAGCAGAGGGCGCAAAATGGGCTAGAAAAAAAATTCTACACCGGGCTTCCTCAAACGAGCCCTGGGGGAATCACTCTCTTACCGCCCCTCTCGTCGGGCCTGCCTGTTTATAACCCAAGAGTCAATTTCAACTGTTTTTTACATTTTATTAATAAAGATGATGAACATAAAAATTAACAAAGTAAATTGGAAAACAATAACATATAAAAATGTTTAAAAAGTTAACACAATATGGTATGTACACTAAATTCCAAGTTTCTGCACTCTTACCAGCTTGCTTTACTTACTTTTCCCTACTTAACCCCCAACCCTTCAACGGAATCATCTCAAAATATAATCTAGTTCCAGATGCCGTTATAATCCATACATGTAACAAATTTCGAGTATCTCAATTTTATTTTATAAATCCTTTTAATAATAGAGTGGGGGTGGGGGTGGTGGCGGGGATATACATGTACAAAATTTCAAGTCAATATCTTAAACCGTTCCAAAGAAAACGTGTGCACAAAAAAGTTACAGACAGACAGAAATTTTTCTCTCAAATTCAAAATCTCGACTATTCCAACAAAAAAGAATTTGAAATTCTTTTCACGATTACTATACTTACTGGAAGTAAGAATAGCTGTATATAGTACCACTATAGTACACAATGCCACATATGGTATAGACATAGGTATAGGATATATGTTTGTCTTTTTTGACGGCGAATATTTAATTTGAATCTATATATTTTTTTTAATTATTTAAAAACATTTTCTTTTGATTTTTTTATTTGCCAGCGCTTGGTGGGCATTGCTGCCAATTCCGGGCATCCATGGAGTTTCGTTCTAACACGCAGCCTGGTCGTCCGTCGAATACGCCCAACGGACGGTCAAACCGCGTGTCGGAACCAAATCTCGGATGTTTTATATACCGCCGGACCAGCTGCATACGCCGGGTTGGACACTGGACATGCTTGTTGTCAGCAGCGAGAGCCGCATGAGGTGGGAATATAGGATGGGAAATGAAGATCTTTGAGAGATGCTTCTTTTAAGTTTCCATGCTTCTAAAAAGTTTCCATTTGTCATCATCGGCTGGGGCGTGGTGCAGTTGTTTGCGAGATGCTTCTTTTCAGTTTCCATGCTTCTTTTCAGTTTCCATGCTTCTTTTAAGTTTCCATCTATCGTCATCTCCTTATTTTTCGACTTCTAAGTTTTCTGCTACTTGTGTCTCTGAATCTAGCAGTTTTCATTTCTTATTTAATTTTTGTATTTTTTCCCTTTTTTCCCTTTCTTTTTTTTTATTTATTAACCGCTCCATAAGTAAATAACCATCTACGGTGGAGTTGCTGGGGAAAGCCCTATCTCGCGGTAACATTATTATTATTATCACCATTATTATTATTTTTTGCGCGTTATGAGCAAAAATGTCCGAAGGGATAGTTTGCTCACCATGTATGTCCTTTCCTTGAAACAATCGGTTTCAATTTTGGGCAGTTTTTCCATTTCATCACCTATATATATTATGTTTATTACCTATATATTATGTTTAATATCTTTTCAATTGCCGCTTTTTTGAGACAATCGGTTTCAATTTCCGTCTTCCAAATTAATAATAAAATATTATGTTTTAAATCAATAAATCGAGCTGATAAAAATTAAGATGGTAAAGATTAGATAGAAAGATGGAATAGAATAATATCAATTAAAGATAAAAATAAATAAATTTATAGCTTATCTGTCTTTCTGCAGCGTCTTGTGATTGCTGTTTTATTTTATTTCCTTTCCTTTTCTTTCTTGGGTTGAGTTGATTTTGTCCATTTAAAAACTTTCCACTCTATACAATTACTTTGTCACAACACAGCTATATTGCTTTGTAAACATATGTGCCTCATTTTGACACTGATTATGTTATTATTTATTGCCCATGAACCACTTGGGTCGTCTAGGTAGGGACACTGCACTTCACTTGAGCTTGTTTGCCTTATTCGATTTAATATTATTAGAAAATCTTGTAATTATTAATTCCATATGAACTCTGTTTTTCTATTGAGGCGCTTCATTTCAAGCAGAATTTCTTAATCTACCGGTGGCTGAAATTTTTACGAGTTTAACGGGATTTCTACCACTTTTTTACCGCTTTTTAGAGAGCATCTTAAAAAACACGTCTATTCACAACGACACTTAACTCTGCTCCTTATTTAAAAACATTTTCTTTTGCCGAAAAATTGTTTCACTTATAGTATATACAATGAGTATTTTATATTTTTGGACATAAAAAAAGTGAAAACACTATTTGTTAGATAGTACAATATAATACAAAAAAAAAGGAAAAAGTTATAAAATCGTGGTAATGATTTTTGGAGACGAAGTATTTGTCGGTTGCACCATACTTATTCGTCGTATTAATATAGGCTCTGTACAGTTGAAAATAATGATCTAAACAGTAGTAGAAAAAAAATTGAACAATAAAAATATGGTATTGTTAGTCAGTAGGTACTTCATAGACATTTGAAAAATGTTATTTGGGTGTATATAACAAAAACCCTTCATAGTTATAACATTTATTTGCAAAGTTAATGAGCTGTTGAATAGTGTAAATTTGTAAACCACATATATATGCCAGTGAAAATAAGGTCACATGATGTCATCACCATCACGCATCGTGATCCTCGTAATAATTATGAAGTATCAAATAGCCTTGTTCTACAACTTATGTAAACTATTATGTCCGTTCGATTTGTTTTCAAGTATTTTACATTTTTAGCACATAGGGCAGTATATAAAAAAAAATTGTGCCATGATCAGGAATTGTTTAGAAGGTAATGATTTTTTAAATATTTCATCGTTGGCCTTGCTGATAAATTGTTTTAATAATTAGAAGCAATTAATCCTAATTATAATAAGATTGCATTAAAACTTTTACAGATCAAGAACTGTTACTGATTATTTATTTACATATTTTACCATTTCACACCCTCTACGGCGACTTAATAAATGACTTTCGCTGGCTACAATCCATTGAGAACAAGTCTACGTTAAAATTTTGAGAGGTCAAGAATTATTCAAAATGTAACTTTTTAAATTAAATGTCCCAATAAATAATGATTGAGAAATTATATTTACCTGCCCCCTTAGTCCAGTAAGCTAATTTTGTGAAATTTAACAAAAGATTTTTTTACGCTGATTTTGGAATTAAATATAAGAAAACGCCAATTATGAAGAAGTTGCACAGTAGACAATTTTGGCCTCGTTCCGCTCAGGCACGAAAACAACTGATCATTCAGTAGTAAAACGTGTTGGACCACGCGGAGTAATTAATGTGTGTTGTAATTCAATATTGAATTCAAGCTCATGGTACAGTCTTCAATTTACTTACGTATTTTTTAAGTATTCTAAAAGTGAAAAATTTAGTATATTAATATATTTGAACCCTTAAATACAATAGTTTACAACCGTTAAAATATGCACATGCACCCCACTGTTTTGTGAAGGTTAATTATTTCACCAATCACATCTGGGGGACGTGTGGCGCCTATCTGTGTCTCTAAACCTCACCATAATTGGCGTGTAAACAACAGCTAGAGTTTTAGGTATTATTTCATGGCTATGGCTTTATCAATTATAATCCTACATCAAAATGCAGCTCTAAATGATGTTACATCAGTAATATAACCTTAAATATAAGTACTAAGTATATAGAAAAATTTATGTTATACTTTCATCAGGAAACAGTTCATTAAACAGGGCCATTTATGGTACGCTCTGATTACCTTTATTTTGTACAACAATCAGACCAATTCTCATTTGACAATTTAATTCTCGAAAGCATAAAACAATGCTAATGTTTTCCTGTAAAGCGATCCGCCAACATCTTTGCGATGCTTGCAGCGCCATCTACAATGTCTCGGTGGTCAGCTTCTGAACTATCGAAATCAGTTATGCTGTTGTCGTGAGCTGGGCAAAGCCGGGGTACTTCAGCTAACATTATACACTGTGTCCCACTTTTCATGGAGCCACCCTCATATCTCGCTCGCCTGATATCCAAATGTTTTGAAATTTTGGTGGTGAATATATACCTATGAAGTGAGTCTTTAGACGTAACCACATTCGACTGTAGTCAGTGGTGTTCGATTCTATCATGGAAAAAGAGGGTCGATTTTTGAAAAAAAGTATTAGCGATTTTATTAGAGAAAAACTAGTGAAATATTCCTAATCAGCACCTTTAGAAACCCCGTTGTACAAGATTACATCGTTGTGTGTTCAAAGGCGTTTGAGATATGGGCCCTTAAAAATCAATTTTTTTCTGTGAAACGGAGTGTTATATGAAAAAAATGTATTCTTTATTTTTTGTTCAGAATAATGTATTGTACTAGTATGAAATGGTTCTACAAAAAAAATATTATTTTTTTAATAAGGCAAAAATTCTAATTTGTACATACCTACCATGTTTTTAACAAATAATCTCTAATAAAGACCTAAGTAAGCTATGAAAACAAAAGTTATTGGAAGTGTCAATGTATTGTTGAAAGTCAATAAGTTAATACGTTAAAAATGTAATGAATGATGGATTAATGTTACATAATATGTGAACTAATTTTTTTTTTATGAAAATGGCTCAACGTTTAACAATGCAAGAAAAAGTAGAATTGGTTCGTTTAGTCGGAGATAATGCCAGATCATTTAAAGAAGCTGCTCATGAATTTAATTTACGACATCCTGGCCGTCAGCCTCCCATTCGCCATAAGTTGGTAGCAACCATTAATACAAATTTTAATAATGGAAATGTATTGTAGCAAATTTTCCGCCTTTTAGGAAACACCCTGTGTGAATCCGTGGGTTCTAAATAATTTCAACAAGAGATAATCACCACTACTAACACTTTTTTTAACAATTTACTGACTGTACAATACTTGTTTACTTAATAGTTAACCTCACTTTTCACTTTTCAACTTGTTCACTTTTATAAACTGCCTTCTTACTAAACTTCTTCTTCCGCGCTTGTAATCGCGCCTTATATACTCCGAAATTAGCTCTAGATTAATCCAGAATCTTCTCCAACCATAATCTAGAAAAGTCCTTGGCTCTTTCTAGAGTCTTTCCAGTCACTATCAGTAGGCATAGGCGTATCATCTCCAGTTCCAAGGGGGTGTAATTTATAACAGTAGGTATGTAAGTTAAGACCAAAGAATCATAATTTACAAAATCGGCAAATTCAAAACGAGGAACGCATTTTACAATATTTTAGAGAACATCCAAGATCTAGCATAAGGCAAGTAGCATTAAATCTAAATTTTAGTAAAAACATCGTTTGGCGTTGCCTGAAAAAACATAGAAAAAGAGCATTCAAACCAAAATTTCTACATACCCTAGAAGATGGAGATACATACAGAAGATTAGATTTCTGTTTTTGGGACCAGGGTGAATTTTTAAACAATGTTAATTTTCTGAAAAACGTCATATTTACTGATGAAGCAACATTCACCACCAATGGGGTAGTATGCTCTCAGAATTGCCGTTTTTGGGCTGACGAAAATCCCCACTGGTTTATCAGTACTAAAAGCCAATATGTGTCAAAAGTTAACGTTTGGTGTGGTTTAAGGAAGGATCAGATTATTGGGCCTTTTTTCATTCCAAGATTGAATGGAGAAGCTTATTTAAATTTGTTGCAAAGAGAAATTGAACCCTTTCTCAATAATCTGCCTCAAGATGTCAGAAGATACTTGTATTATCAACTTGATGGTGCCCCGGCTCATAATGTTGCAAGTGGTTGGCTAGAAGATAATTTTCCAGGTAGATAGATAGGTTTAAGAAGTCAAGTTCAGGAGTTTCCCCCGAGGTCTCCAGAACTGACACCACTTGATTTTTATTTGTGGGGGTCATCTAAAAAATATAGTGTATATTAACAGACCACGTAGCCAAGATGAGTTAATGATCAGAATTAGACAGGCATGTGTTGAAATCACTCCAGCCGAGATTAGAAAAGTTGTACGGCATGTAAGAAAACGGATTGAGCAATGTATTCGGAATGATGGTGGTTACATAGAAACGCAAAGAATTGTATAATTAAATTATTTGTGTAGATGGTAGGTATGGTCTGTACAAATTAGAATTTTTGCCTTATTAAAAAAATTGTATTTTTTTTTGTAGAATCATTTCATACTAGTACAATACATTAATCTGAACAAACAATAAAGAACACATTTTTTTCATACGACAATCCGTTTCACAGATACAAATTATTTTAAGTTGAAAAAAATTGATTTTTAAGGTCCCATACCTCAAACGCCTTTGAACACACAACGATGTAATCGTCTACAACGGGGTTTCTAAAGGTGCTGATTAGGAATATTTTACTAGTTTTTCTCTAAAAAAATCGCTAATACTTTTGATTCAAAAATCGACCCCCTTTTTCCATGATAGAATCGAACGCCACTGACTACAGTCGAATGTGGTTACGTCTAAAGACTCACTTCATAGGTATATATTGTCATCGGCGTCGGCGTCGCGAACAAGTTATGACTTGTCTAGCGCGCTGTGCTGATGTTTTAGTCTTCTGCCGAAACAGAAGTCGTTTGAGCGCAAAAAAATAGTCTTCTGCCGAAGCAGAAGTCATTTGAGCACAAGAAAGTCTATATAAGAGAACACTTTTTCTCAGCGAGCAAGTAGTGATCGGTCCTTCAAGTAGTAATGTTCCAGCCTTCAGCAACTAATAGTCTTCTGCCGAAACAGAAGTCAATTGAGCACAGAAGCCAACGCCAATGCTGACGAGGTCATCCCTTCCTCTTGTGTTGTAACCAGACAGTGTGTTTTATTTGAGTTTCATTGTGTTGAGTGTCAAGTGGCAATGCATACCCGGAGTGGCAAGGCAGTAGGCACTGGGGTCGAGAGCGACGTCTCCACGTCGGCCCCCCCTCACTGCACGACGCCCCTCACGGCATCTGACCACGAAGTGCTCCGCCAACACGACGCCCTGACAAGGGGTACGGGGGTCACGCCCGACGTCTCCACGACGGTGGCCCCACACTGCACAGCAAGCAACACAGCAACCCGGCTCGGCGAGGTAAGCATGTCCTCTGATTTTTCCACAGGCACAAGTGCTACGCATGGCGTCGCGACGACGGCGCCCCACTACTGTGCGTCGCCGGGCTCCGCGCCTAGGCATAGCGAGGCAGGACTCGCCACCAACATAGGACACGACACTGGGGTCACGCATGACGTCATCACGACGGTGCCCCCTCGCTGCATGGCACGCAGCGCAGCCACCTGGCATGGAACCCAGGCAACAAATATGGAATGGAGTAGCAACGATTCTCAGGCGATGCCCCCTTACTGCATGGAGCGCAACGCAGCATCGTGGCACGAAAACTCGGCGATGGAACAGGGATTAGATGGTGATGATGACATGGTGATGCCCCCTCGCTGTATGGTGGACCCAACAGCATCCCGGGCCAACGACGATTCCTCGACGCTGGGAGATCGCCGCTTCGCTGGATTCGCTTCCACACATGGGGAAGCCTCCCACTCAGGCTCAGGGCTGCCCAGCGGTCAGTACACCATCGCTGCCACACCCGACTGGCCCCAACTCTTCAGCGACGCCTCGCTGACACCTCGCCGCCAGCTGGCCACCCCTCACTGCATGGTACCACCAACAGCAACCAGCCCAAGTCCAAGCACGCCGCCCAACGCACAGTACTTCGTCACGCCTACCTCGTCGGCCGGCGCCTACCACGTCACCCCGCCGTACCAGACGGCAAGACCTAGTGCTACGCCCCAAAGACAAATAGTGCTCCAAAACCAAACGACTGGAACGATCCCAGTCCCCTCTGCCGCCATAACGGACCAACCCCAACCGAGCTTGGGACTACCCAGCTATGAACAATTAGCGCAACTCCTGGCTCTGACCACTTCAAACCTAGCCTCCATTACCCGGCAGCAAGAAAATTGCCGGCCACCCATTACTGCACGTAACGAATCACAGCCGTACGCCACGGAAAAGGCTAACTTACGTGGACATGGCGACCAACAGCGTGAGGCCAGATCTTTCCGGAGGGAAGAGGATCCACGACGACCCGACTACACAGATTCTGGGGAAATGGACCCCCAGTGGCGCCCAACACAAAACCTAGCAGAGAGCATGACAAGACTAATGGAGGGAAGCGTTCAAGCCGCAATACATGCAGTGCAAGGTCATCACAGGATGCCCACAAGAAGAATGAGAGCGCTGCCCACTTACTCAGGCCTGGAATGGGAGGATCCAGTCAACTTCCTGGATGAGCTCGAGGAGGCGATGCTCCATGAAGACATCCACGGCAGGGATAAAGTGAGAGTAGCTATAGAACAGCTCGAGGGTCAAGCCAGACGCACCCTGGAGATGTGGAAGTCCCACAACATCACATACGAGTTCTTAAAGGAAAAGCTCTTGCGGCAGTTCAACGACACTGCCACCCTGGGGAAGCTACGCTCCAGGTTACACGGGGAGAGACAAAAAGACGACGAACCCGCCGCCGTTTTTATACAACGCAAAATTGGACTCTGGCTGAGGGTAGAACGGTATACGCCGGAAGAAGAGATGGTTATGGAGGTGCGCGAGCTCCTGCGACCGGAACTAAGATTCGCAACTAGAAATGTCCCAGTGGCCACGATGGAAAGCTTGAGCCGAGTGGCTGAAAACGCCGAGGGTGACTACAGGGAATTTCAGAGGCAACTCCGACCGCTGCCGAGGCCAGCCACCATCCCGCCTGCGAGTAATACTACCAATAGTCTACCAAAGTGCCGCAAGTGCCCGGGATTTCACTATCACCGAGACTGCCCCACCAACCAAACTCAGTCAGAGCCCCAGCAAGGCAACCCCAATTTCCGTAGACACGACTCCAACCAACAGGGAAACCCTAACTTCCGCCAACAAAATGTCCGGACAGGGAGCAACAACTTCCGAGGGCATGGCACCAATTCAAACAACCCTAGCCAACAAGCAGGTCAAACTAGTAATTCAGGCCCAGGACAGACATCCACGGCACCACCGCAGCAACGAAGTCAGGCAGCCCCCCGGCAGCAAGCTAACAGTCAGCCCCAGGCGGGAAACGAGCAGCGAGCCGGCCCAAGCCAGGATGCCCGGCTCCAGAATTAAGTGCGTCAATAGGACTGACGGCCGGTCCCGGCCCATCATCCCACTTGTGGGTCGAGGCCAACGGATGCCGTTTACTGGCCCTGCTGGACAGCGGGGCGACTCATTCCTTCATCCATAGCAACTACGTAGAGGACCTTCCGAGGACTAATCATCCGACGATGCCCGTGCTCTTGGCTGCCGCCAAGGAGATCAAGCACACCCAAGGCAGCGTGGAAGTGCCCCTGCAGATCGGAAACTGGACAGTTTCGGTCGAAATGCATATTTTGGAGGATATGACCAAGGATATCATCCTAGGAAGAGACTTCCTAGCGAAACAGGAAGTGGTGATCGATTTTCCGCGGCACTGCATACACGCAGGGGTGTCAGAACGGCACACCCTGTTCTGGGACATGGAGGTTAGGACCGAGGACTCGGCCCGCACCGTAACAGCCAACCCAGAGCAGCTACCTGAGACGCACAGCCGTGCGTATGAGGAAGTCATCACTAAATTTTCTGATGTATTTCAAGAGACGCTCAAACAGCCTACTACACAACTCACTACCCATGAAATCCGTCTGAAAGACGACAAACCATTTAAAATACGACGTTACCAGTACTCGGCGAATAAAAAGGCAATAATCACTGAGGAAGTGAAGAAGATGCTGGCAGCTGGGGTAATTCGACGCAGTAACAGCCGTTACTGCTCACCGATCGTCATTGTGAACAAAAAGGATGGGACTTCCCGCTTTTGTGTCGATTACCGCCAGCTGAACACCCAGACGTTGGAAGAAGTGTCTCAGTTGCCGCCGATAAGGGAAACGATCCGAGAGCTAGGTGCAGCGAAGGTTTTCACTAGTTTGGACTTAAAGAGTGGATACTGGCAGGTCCCGATGCACGAGAATAGTGTACCCCTGACAGCTTTCAGTACACCAGACGGAGCGACATTCGAGTTCCTTGTGATGCCATTCGGGCTACGCAACGCCCCCTCAACGTTCCAGAAGTTAATGACAGAAGTGCTGGCCGACTTCATAGATGTCTTCGTGAAAGTATACCTAGACGACATAATAGTATACTCTGAAGATCATCAAGACCACCTTCGTCACTTGGCTCTGGTATTAGAGCGTCTGAGGATACATGGATTGCACTGTGGACTCCCGAAGTGCCGATTTGGAGCCTCCGAGCTGGACTACCTGGGCTACAGGATTACTACTACTCAAAATCAACCCCAGGAGAAACACGTCATCCAAATAAGAGACTTTCCCACTCCTCGCACCAAGAAGGAACTCCAGGGATTCCTAGGCACCGCCAACTGGTTACGAGAGTTTGTACCCGAGTTTGCCGAGCTGACAGCCCCGCTGACAAACCTAACAGGAAAGGAGAGGTTCCAGTGGAACACAGAAGCGGAGACAGCGTTCGCACTGATCAAAGAGAAGCTATCACAGCCTTTAGCCCTTTGCAGACCGGAGCCAGGACTGCCTTTCTACCTCCAAACCGATGCAAGCAACCATGGCATGGGTGCGGCTTTGTATCAAAAAACGCCAGAGGGGGAGAAACGGATCATTTCCTGCTCCAGTGCAAAGTTTACAGGACCTGAGAAACGCTATCACATCAATGAACAGGAGACACTCGCCGTAGTATGGGCCTGTCGTCGATACCGCCACTGGCTGGAGGACCAGCACTTTACACTTGTCACGGACAGCCGAGCATTGCACTGGTTACATCAGTTCAAGGACGAGAGGGCCAAGCTCACCCGGTGGGCCTTGCAGCTGCAAGAGTACACCTTCACCGTAGAACACTGTCCAGGACGATTGAACCAGCTGCCCGACTTCCTGTCGCGTCATCCCCAAGAAGCCATGCCAGCTGATACCGGCGATGACTCCCGCTTGCTACCTCCTGACGAGGAATCCACAACCAAACAACCAACCACGCCAAGGGCCATCATCGATACCCCGACCACGGAGGAACTTCTGATGATGGAAGCCGAACCTGAGGAGCTAACCACTCTGTTCGATGAGATCAAGGCCGCCCAACTCGCGGACTACGCTATTTCTGGTTCCATCGGACATTGGGGGGACATCCAGGATCAGGAACGAGGCTTAGACCCCTGGGAAAGACGACTGAAAGAACAATTCAGGGTAGAAGATGGACGCTTATGGCATGTCACTGAAGAGAGGACCGCCCTCGTTGTGCCCGAAGCCTTGAGGCCCCGCATTCTGCACCACTACCACGACGCCCCACATGCAGGTCATCCAGGCCGCGACGAGACGTACCGGGCAGTGAACAACCGTTACTACTGGCCCCAACTCCGCAAGAACGTCACGACGCATGTGCGACTATGCATGGTATGTGCTGCAACCAAGCGAGGACCCCTTCAAGCTGCCGCTCCACTCCGCCCGAGACCACCCACCAAACCCTGGCAAGTACTCTCGTTAGATGTCATGGGACCCTACGAAGAGACACCAACCCATAACCGAGTTATCATCGTGATAACAGATCTCTGTTCCAAGTGGATCGAGGCCGAAGCTGCACCCCAAGCTGATGCCAACCACATCTTAGGGGCCTTGGAACGAGTCTGCCTCCGATGGGGATATCCCGATGAACTCATCACCGACAAGGCACCCACCTTCACCGCCAAGAAGATCCTCAACTTCTGCAAGCGGAATAAAATCAGACATTTTACATCGCCGATCTACCACCAGAGAGCCAATCCTGTGGAGAGGCGTAACCAAGAGATAAAGAAGGCCCTACGAGAAAAGCTGATGGGAAAACGACAAAACCGATGGGACGTCGTGCTGCCGCAGATCATCTTTTCCTTGCACAACAGAAAAAATGCTGCCACCGGCTACTCACCCAGCGAGCTGCTGCTTGGGACCGAGTTACCTCGCCCAGGAGACTGGCAACACCCAGAGCAACGCCGCCCGCTACCAGAACCTCGACGAGCAGCTAGGAGCAGACATGAGAAAGCGGCGCAACGACAGCAAGTCTACCAGAGGAATCTTTTCCCAGAGCCAAGGACAGCCCCGATCGAGTATCGACCCCAGCAACGAGTGATGTGCCGAGGCTTCAAGGAGCGCCGGACCAGCTTTGGACCCACATGGGAGGGACCTTTTGTTATCATTCGAGCCCTGGGTGATAACACGTACGAAATTCTCAGGAACGAGATCCCAGTGCCCATTCACATTGATGACATCAGGCCCATGCCAGGCCAGAAACCCGACAAGCGACCTCCAGTGCCTCCAGCCGTACGAGCCATCGCAGCTGATACCGACGATGACGACAGCAACGACGAGGATGACGATCCCGAGGATCCAGGACATCCAGCCCCACCAAGGCTCGCAGCTCCTACTGTCACAGGACCAGTAGCGCCCGCTGCCCCAGAGCCAGCAGCACCCGCTGCCCAACAGCCAACCACGCCTACTGTCACAGGACCAGTAGCGCCCGTTGCCCAGAAGCCAGTCACGCCTACTATCACAGGATCAGTAGTGCCCGCTGCCCAACAGCCAACCACGCCTACTGTCACAGGACCAGTAGCGCCCGTTGCCCAGAAGCCAGTCACGCCTACTATCACAGGATCAGTAGTGCCCGCTGCCCAACAGCCAACCACGCCTACTGTCACAGGACCAGTAGCGCCCGTTGCCCAGAAGCCAGTCACGCCTACTATCACAGGATCAGTAGTGCCCGCTGCCCCAAAGCCAGATGCCAACGCACAAATCTACATCCGTGGACCTGGTACCTACTTCCGTGGACATGGCGACTATCTACGTGGACATAGCACCACAGCCGCCGCTAAACCAAAATTTCCAGCCCGCCGACTGCCCCCAGTCGTGCCTGGCCCATCCACCTCAGCCAAGAGGAAACAAACAAACAAGAAAGAGAAGTCCCCGGCGCTGTCAGCCGCACCGTCGCCGCCAGCAGACCCTGGGCCTTCTACGTCAAGACAAGAGCAGCCGCTCGACACGACGCCCATACTGTTCCCGATGCCGTTCTGGGCGAAGGCCGTGACCACGCCTGGCCACGACCGACAGCAGCCATCCGCCAGCCAGATGCCTGTCCCAGTCCGGACACGAGTATTCGTCAACTCGAACGCCAGCCCGAGCTCAGCCGGCTCTGGCGCACCGCTCCAGGATCCCGCTACCTTAGCACGTAGCACAGCAGGACCTAGCAGCCCCCACGAGGCGCTCCAGTATCTCACTGCCTTAGCCCGCAGTACAGCAGGACGTTGCAGCCTCAATAAACCGCTCCAGTCTCCCGTTGCCTTAGCAAGCAACACAGCAGGACGTTGCAGCCTCATAGGTTCGCTCCAGAATCCCGCTGCCGTAGCACGCAGCACAGCAGGACTTAGCAGCCCCCAATTCACAACAGGATCAGGCAGCCCCGGGCGTCGCGGAGACGACGTCCAGAAAAAACGAAACGTGCGATAATATACCATTGTAAATAATTCAACGCCACAGGGCGAAAACTTTGTTCAAACTAGAATACATTTATGATTTGTCACATAAAATACTTTAATTTTAAATATCTTGTTTTACCTAAAATATCTTAATGGACCTATTATTAGTTACTTATATAAAATATCTTACCACACTTAATCTTAGTCTATATATGTTAAAATATCTTAGTTGTTGAAATATCTTAACACTTACTCTTAGTTTATCGTTTTGAAAATATTGTATCCACTCACTCTTACATTATATAATTGAAATTATTGAACTGAAACATAACCTGTATGCCTTTATTAATGTTCAATAAAGTCACAAAAAAGGGGGGTGGTGTCATCGGCGTCGGCGTCGCGAACAAGTTATGACTTGTCTAGCGCGCTGTGCTGATGTTTTAGTCTTCTGCCGAAACAGAAGTCGTTTGAGCGCAAAAAAATAGTCTTCTGCCGAAGCAGAAGTCATTTGAGCACAAGAAAGTCTATATAAGAGAACACTTTTTCTCAGCGAGCAAGTAGTGATCGGTCCTTCAAGTAGTAATGTTCCAGCCTTCAGCAACTAATAGTCTTCTGCCGAAACAGAAGTCAGTTGAGCACAGAAGCCAACGCCAATGCTGACGAGGTCATCCCTTCCTCTTGTGTTGTAACCAGACAGTGTGTTTTATTTGAGTTTCATTGTGTTGAGTGTCAAGTGGCAATGCATACCCGGAGTGGCAAGGCAGTAGGCACTGGGGTCGAGAGCGACGTCTCCACGTCGGCCCCCCCTCACTGCACGACGCCCCTCACGGCATCTGACCACGAAGTGCTCCGCCAACACGACGCCCTGACAAGGGGTACGGGGGTCACGCCCGACGTCTCCACGACGGTGGCCCCACACTGCACAGCAAGCAACACAGCAACCCGGCTCGGCGAGGTAAGCATGTCCTCTGATTTTTCCACAGGCACAAGTGCTACGCATGGCGTCGCGACGACGGCGCCCCACTACTGTGCGTCGCCGGGCTCCGCGCCTAGGCATAGCGAGGCAGGACTCGCCACCAACATAGGACACGACACTGGGGTCACGCATGACGTCATCACGACGGTGCCCCCTCGCTGCATGGCACGCAGCGCAGCCACCTGGCATGGAACCCAGGCAACAAATATGGAATGGAGTAGCAACGATTCTCAGGCGATGCCCCCTTACTGCATGGAGCGCAACGCAGCATCGTGGCACGAAAACTCGGCGATGGAACAGGGATTAGATGGTGATGATGACATGGTGATGCCCCCTCGCTGTATGGTGGACCCAACAGCATCCCGGGCCAACGACGATTCCTCGACGCTGGGAGATCGCCGCTTCGCTGGATTCGCTTCCACACATGGGGAAGCCTCCCACTCAGGCTCAGGGCTGCCCAGCGGTCAGTACACCATCGCTGCCACACCCGACTGGCCCCAACTCTTCAGCGACGCCTCGCTGACACCTCGCCGCCAGCTGGCCACCCCTCACTGCATGGTACCACCAACAGCAACCAGCCCAAGTCCAAGCACGCCGCCCAACGCACAGTACTTCGTCACGCCTACCTCGTCGGCCGGCGCCTACCACGTCACCCCGCCGTACCAGACGGCAAGACCTAGTGCTACGCCCCAAAGACAAATAGTGCTCCAAAACCAAACGACTGGAACGATCCCAGTCCCCTCTGCCGCCATAACGGACCAACCCCAACCGAGCTTGGGACTACCCAGCTATGAACAATTAGCGCAACTCCTGGCTCTGACCACTTCAAACCTAGCCTCCATTACCCGGCAGCAAGAAAATTGCCGGCCACCCATTACTGCACGTAACGAATCACAGCCGTACGCCACGGAAAAGGCTTACTTACGTGGACAATATTCACCACCAAAATTTCAAAACATTCGGATATCAGGTGAGCGAGATATATGAGGGTGGCTCCATTAAAAGTGGGACACACTGTATACGTTTGATAATTAAAGAACAACTAGGCCTGACAGAATTTAGAATGGTGAGATCAACGTACTGGGTATAAAAAAAGAAGTTCTGCTAATTGTGCATATTTTGAAGTTTAGTACTTACTTGGAATATCCAATGCAGTATTGCTAAGAAACGTACACGAAAATTATGCAAAAGAAATTGTTTCTTACCACTACTAAGGTAGGTATGCAGTAAAATGTTTTGCTACAACTGATGCAGTTTCCATTAAATCCAGTTAAATTAAAAAAAAAAAGGAAAATGCGATTATAAATATCGCTGCGTTTCCATCTTCAAGAAGAAATTAATAATTCTATTTCAGTAGCAGTTTGTAAGACGTAAGTATAACTGCATAGAATAACACTCTGCAATAGTGCACTTAGTAAATATGAGTTTCGAAAGTTAAATGATTATTAAGCATAAGTTCCAAACTCTTAGCATCGCTCTTAGCAAACTCTAAGAGTCTCGCTACGAATAGTATCTAATTGAGTATCGTTTAAATATAAATTACACAAGTCATCATATAATGGTAGACGCTTGAATTCAAGATTAACTGCAATGTATTTCTGGGGATGCCATCTTGGAGCATCTATACGGGGTGTAATTAGTTTCATGTCATTAAAAAAAACTGGTAATGGGATCGACTAGACAAACTGATAAAATTCAACAGACATCATCAAGCAATGGAGAAATGATTTTTCTTGCATTTTGGGGGCGGCCTGCACCCTTGGTACGGGGCGGCAAATTGTTTCATGCTATTTTTCTAACTGCTAGTGTCCCTCCCAATAGACTTGCATAATAAAATTCAACAGACAGCATCAAACAATGGAGAAATGATTTTTCTTGCATTTTGGGGGTGGCTTGCACCCTTAGTATAGGGCGCAAAATTATCTCATGCCACTACACTAACTACTAGTGTCCCTCTCAAGAGACTCACGTAATAAGATACAATAAACATTATTTTTAAAAACCGTTTCTGGTAAACCGTTGCTGTTTTCACACCTACTCTTTAAAGGGGACTGTACATCGGCATAACTGTAGGTATTGGTCACGCGAAAATCCTCATTGGACTCAAGAAGCCTATACACAGCGACGAGGCAAAGTAAACGTGTGGGCAGGTATGATTGGTGATCGTTTATTGTGACCTTTTTTGTGAATAAAATCTTACGGCCGCAAGATATTTACATTTTTTTGCGAGTTGAGTTAGTGCCAGCCTTAACAGTTATGTTTCCGAACAATGAATATAAAGATATTACTGCTGAAAACGTTTGGTTTCAGCAAGACGGGGCCCCACCCCATTTTGGGATAGCGGTGCGTCAGTTTTTAGATGACAGTTTTACTGGAAGGTGGATAGGTCGTCGAGGTCCGATTGAGTGGCCCCCGCGTTCACCGGATTTAACCCCCTTTGACTTTTCTTTGGGGTTACTTAAAGTTAAGGGTGTATTTTAACAGACCGGATACCATAGAAGAATTGAAAGACAGAATTGGCTAGGAGATGAGACGAATTGCCCATGAGATGATTCAGAACAGCGTGCAAAGGGTCTACATCCGTCTTGGTCAATGCCAAATGGTTGGAGGGCCGCAATTTGAGCAATGGAGATTATTCTTTTCTCACAATTACTTATGTAAGGTATCAATCAATAAAAATATTTTTTTCCAAAAGAATGGCTTAGGTAATATCAATGTTTTTCATATCACCAGAAAGCTAAAGGAATATACCACCAAACACAGTAAACAAAAATATCTAAAACTAAAATCGACCTGCTCGAGGATTTTTTTGACAAATGACACATACCAAAGATGACATATACCGAAGAAAAGAATTTTGTGCGTTTCTTTAGGTTCACACACTATAAGTATTCTCAAAGACAAGATAATCTCTAGTCAGGTTTTGCCAAATTCCCTTTGGTAATATTTTAAACAAGTATCATTTTAATGTCTGTCTGCAGAAGTCTTACGAATTTACATGTATAATCTACATAAAATCCTTTAATAATTTTTTTCATATCGATGATCCTTCTAAATCGTGATTTTTCGATAAAAGTATTCTATAACCCCTCATCCACATTCATGGGTTTCGAACATCATTAACTCCACCTTTCAAAACATTTCTCTTGCGATAGCTCCTTTTATTTTCGTCCCTTCGTTTAGGTCATCAATTTTATTGATTTAACCCTCATCAATATAAAACTAATTAGATGATAATTTCTTACAAACTCCTCTGAATTGACTTGATAAAAGCCGGATTAAATTCGAAGAAAACTTCGCATAATTACGGATCGGTTAATTCATTATTAATGAAATTATACTTATATCGACATTAAGGACATCCCATTGAACTAATGGACTTGGGTCCTATAAGCCTCTTACCGATATAATGTAAAATACCTACTAGAAGAAAATGTTCACATTCAAGAATAATAACAAATCAATCGCAAGTTGCAGAGCAATCACTAGAGCACTTCTAAATCTTAGTCACGACATAATCAGAATATTAGATTCAAAATTAGGTGTAGTGAAACTATATTGGGATTATTGATAGGTTTTTGGTAATATTAAACATGTACACTGATGTACTCAAAATTAAAACATTATTGGGTTTAACGCTACATAATTGATTTTCCAATCTTATTTACACAATCGACATCAGATGGTATTAACAAATGGTGTAGTATCCATTCATCAACGAATAATCTCAGGAGTGCCTCAAAGACCTATTCTTAGACCTATACTACTTTGCATCAAACCAAACATTATTGGGTAATAAAGAAATAAATAGAGATGTACAATCAATTTGTAAATTTTCTGTTGACCATAATTTGATTATAAATTAAGTCTACGTTTTAATATTATTTTGAGCAAGTAATGGACGTATTTTTTTTAAAGGTTACTTAAATATTCTGATATTTTTTTTGCGTTTGCACTGAATTGTGAAGACCCCTATTAGAGAAACATATAAGTACCTACAAAATTGGGATCGATTTGGTGAAGCCAATAAAACATTATGGCTGATCGAAATTTTGGCAAAAAATTAAAAATACGCTGTATATCAGAAAAGAAGGGACTAGGGATAAAATAAAGGCAATTTTGAAATCGTCTCTGGGTACTGCACTTCTCACTAGTGTATGACCAGTCACTCCGAAAAACCCTTTATATACGTACACAGAAATGTTTACCCATATCAATGTTTTTGAAATGCTACTGCTACAGAATGTCGATAAAATAAGAATTCATCTAGTCGCGTCATTTTGGCATTTTACTTCTAAAATTGAAAGTACAGGGTCACTGACTTCATTTTTGTTGCAAAGAGATCAGAAAGACATTTAGAAAAAACTACCTTTTATAATTGGCCAATTTTAATGGTCAATTTAATTAAATTAATTGAAAAATTTATTATCATACACAATATGCCACAAAATTGGAAATAGTGGTTAAATGCTCGGGGGTTTTTGGGGGTCACTGATCACGAATCTGAAGTCCAATTTGGGAAATTCAAAATGGCGGACCGGAAGAACAATCAACTTCTCCGGAAAAACTCGTATTTTTTTCTTTTTTTGGGCTGAAAATGGGAACTAGGTTTTCGTTATCGCGAAAACTAGTATATTTCATACTTTCAGTTCAAAAAAGAAAAAAAATGCATGGTTCTCCTTAGGATCTGGTCCTACTGCCGGTCCGCCATTTTTATTTTCTCTTATTGGAAATCGGATTCGTTATCAGCGACCACGAAACCCCCCCGAGTTCCCATTTTCTGGCCAAAAATGAAATACGAATTTGTCCTGAGAAATTGACTCTACTTCCGGCCCGCCATTCTGAATTTCCCAAAGTAGACTTCAGATTCGTGACCAGCGACCCCAAAAACCCCCGAATAACCATTTTCGTCTAATTTTATGGCATCTTGTGTATAATAACAAATTTTTCAATTAATTTAATTAAATTGACCATTAAAGACTTAGAGACAATGTATTCAAGACATGTAAAACAAAGTCCCCTATTGATAATTGTTTACTTACCGTAAACAATTTTCTAAGAAAATGATATAGATATTTTTAATACTAATGAAAATGAGCTATACCCCCATCTGTGATATACAGCTTATACAGGTTCGGAAGATGCAGTTTAGGGTATAGGAATAACGATGTAATTGACCACGCCCCGCTAGTTTCATAAATCGTGAAAGCAGAGGCACACAATGAATTGAATTTAGTACGGCATGAACTAAGGATGGATGCGGACATAGGTAATAACTTCTATACGAAACGAGAAAATATCTCTTCGTCAAAAGCGAAGAAATTATTTGTCACATTTTTGACAAATAATTTCTTCTATTGAAAGCATTTCTGCAATTTCTTTTTTAGTCGTAAATGCTATGGGAATATAATCAGGGGTCCCAGCAATTATTTGAATATTTTTTTTAGGATTTTAGGATTTCATTAGCCAAGATTTTAGGATTTTTTAGGATTACCTCTAGAAACTACCTACCTATCTTTTAGTTTAAACTGTTGCTGCATGTTGGAAGGAGTAGATTTAAAAAATGAATTAATATTGTAATAAGTTATAATATATCAATATTTGTCCACAACGACCCAAGGTTGACACAGAAACACTAATAAAAAAGTTAAAAACTTATTGCACTTAAAGTTTTAAATAGCTCGAAAGATATAAAATTATAATTTTGATTTTTTATTAGAGGACTTCCCTGCGTTGGCTTTCTTTTCAAGTGTGTCCTATTTTTGTTTCAAATCGCTTAAATTATTATTGATTTCTTGTATCTTATGAACTCCAGCACTAATTATTACGTTACCCTCAGTTAAATCCTTCTTTTTCAATTGTACTTTTGATAAGTTTGCTAGTAATTTATCATTTCCTTCTGTGACAAGTTATTGGGCAATATCTAACTTTCTGTGTTCTTCTTTTATTAAGCGTTTGATTTCATCTTCTATCTTACGTTTAATTCTACAACGATCCTCAATCTTCTGTTCTTCCTTTCGTTGCTTTTCAGCTAATAACTTGCTTGCTTTTCTTGTTCTTGAAAACACGTATATGAAACATAAGATTGTTTTGCGTATTGAAGCAACTTTTGAGTTATTCGTATTTTTTCCACTCCTCCATAGAGGTAAATCGCATCTTTAACTATTCGCAAAGCAATGATGGTATCTTGTTTTAGAAAATGTCTATTTTTTAATAGAGCCTTGTTTAAGCTGAAGCCTCTCTCTGAAGTTGCATTGGCATGTGACAAACTCAAAACAACTCTTGCCAATGAACTTAATCCTAAATACTTGTAATTATTTTATCCATCACTCATTTCTCCAATTTCATTCCAGTATAAATCAATTCTCGAAAGTCGATTAGAAATTGAATTTATGTCATTATCGTCCTTCTTTTGATATATTCGCCATTCTCTTTTAATCACATCGCATAACGTTTCAGGATCGCATTCCACATTAGTATTAAATTATGTTTTTAAGACACCCTTTAAAATTTTAGCTAAAAATGAATTACATATTATTAGTACCTGCGTTATTTTGTAAATACCAATTTATTACCTGTCGTCATTGTTAAGTGACCTACAGCATCTCAACTGTACTCATCTTTTCTTTTATTGGGATGCAGATACTGGGCATCTCTAATGATAGAATTTCTAACGGGGAGTTTTTTTTGGAGATAACTAACCAGACAACAAATGTCTGTTTGGTCTTCCCAGTTTTAATATTGGTTATATTCGAATGGCGTTTAGATTTTTCGTGAGATTTGAGTTGAGCTCGACCACTACAATTTATTTTGAACGAAATTTTACACCATACTTGCACCGTGCTGAATAAGAGTCTCCTATAATGGCCTCTACCCATTCAAAATCAGTTTCCCACATACTGTTGTATCTCGTCGGTAATTTAGGCATTTCATACGTTAACACTAAGATAGACAACTATAATAAAAGGACACAAACGAAAGAAATAGTTATTAAAATTGAGATCAACACAAGCAAAGCACAATGTGAATCACGAGATCGCAACAAACTTTGCACATTCTGCGAACAAAACCGTGTATAGTATATGCCGTTTTAGCCAAAGAGTTTAACAAATAGAGGAGACAAGCTCCACAAGCGTAATGTATAAGCAGCGGTAGGCTGTAGGCTTCTCATCCTTCTCACACAGTTCGTTCTCTCTTTGTCACACAGTACATGAGGCGAGGTGACGATTGCAATACAATGAACGACAGTATGACAGATGACAATAGGTGTATACCAACCTGGGGCTTATGGGTGACTTAGTTTTTCTACAAACTTTACAAGTATAAACTATTGTCACAAAAAATAGATAATTAATATACAAATTAAACGTGATAAACAGATTAAACGTTATAAACAGAAGAAAAATTTGAGAAAACGCGTGTAATTGTAAATAAAGCAGAACGCTATTCAAAACAAAGATTCAAAATTGACGGTATTTGTGAAATCAAAGCGCCTATCGCTACTATTCCGCTAGAACATATTTACTTTGTTTGGAGTACTTTTGTGCCTACCGCTACTATTCACATAGTTAATATCTGACGAACATAAATTGTAAGTATATAGAAATCTGCTCTCTTCTTTATTAGTTAAACGACTTCGAGAAAATTTTAGGATTTTAGTTGATTTTTCCTAAATTGTAGGATTTTTTTAGGATTTTAGGAGAGTGTGCTAAATTTTAGGATTTTTGAGGATTTTAGGATGTCTGGGACCCCTGTATAATAATTCTTATTAAAACCGAAATGAAAATAGAACATTAAATAACTCGGAAACTAAAATCAACTAATAATTATCAAAAAATAAATTATTCTCATTAAATTACAAAATAAAATTAAATAAGTAACCTTCAGAAACTAAAATCAACTAATAATTATCAAACAATAAATTAATGAAGTAAGGATTCAAACAAACCACCTTCTTGTGCCAAACAATAGCCAAACCGATTATACAATGAACCTCTCATATCATTGAGTTGATTTGGAGTAATGCTTGCACAAATTTGGATAAGTTTTTCCCGTAATTCAACTAAATGATTGGCTCGTTCAAACGCATGTTTGTACGCGGTTTCCTTTAAAAAGCCCCACAGTAAGAAATCATGGGGTGCTAGATCAGGTGACCTGGGGAGTCATTTTATCATTTCCCTCGTAGCTATTAAACGATTGGGAAATGTTCTTTCCAGAAAATTAATAACAGTTAAGGCATTGTGACTTGGGCAGCCGTCTTGTTGAAACCAAATGTCGTCAAAGTTGACAGGAAGATTTTGAACTGCAGGAATTATTTGGTTTTGTAAAAGCTCTAAATATTTATTGCCATTTAAATTGCCATCGATTGGCAGTCAGGGTTGGCAAAAATTGTGTTTTTTTTATTTTAATCAAAAAACACGTTTTTTTAAATTTAAAACAATTCAATGTGTTTTAAACATGGATTTTTAACTGTTGAAAAAAAACATGTTTTAAACAATAAAAAATATGTTTTTAAACTTAAATTTATACGGGCGCGTCGACCCAATACATTATTTATTCTATAAGCCATGCCCATATTACATCATAACAAGACGAGGGCGATACTTGACAACGGCTCGGCCAATTCGGTGTAATAAATACGTCAAGTTGTGCAACAGTGCAATAATTGTTTGGTGATGATTGGTTATTGACTACACAGGCACATAGAAAAACTCGAGTGGGAGAAGGCAGACCTAAGTATTCCCATGAATTCTGACCTGCTGAACACGAACCCGATGTCCGTTTTGCCCGATTGGCTCTTGCATTCTTCCTGATTTCAAAAAAATCGGTAAAGGTCTTTACACAGAACTTCCCTCGTTATTTGTGCATGGCGGTCGCTCTAAAAAATTAATAATTACGAAATGACATTAAGAATAATAATCGGAATATAGTTATTGCTATTATTACAAAGAAAACTTGATAAGTTTTTACCTTTACAAATGTCCACCATGACTGAATTATTTCTTGGGATGACCATCCTGTACATTTTTCAATAAAAGTATAATAGGTGTATATGTCAGATATTATTGCCATCCGTCACATCAATTCAACATTCGCGTAATGGAGTGGAAGTATAGTGGTGGTTAAAAAATTTCATTTTTATTTTAATTTTTAAAAAATGTTAAAAAAAATTTTAAATTTTTTTCTTCTGAAATAGGTTTAAAATGTCAAACGTAGAAATTTTAAATTTGAGCAAAAAGGAAAGTTTCCGTCTGTTCTATAACAGTGGTAAAAGAAGTTTAAGATTTAAAAATTACATTTTTTTTTTAAATAGGTTTAGAATGTCATGAAACGTGAAACTTTTAAATTTGAGTAAAAAAAGTTTCCATCTATTCTAGTGTTAATTTTTTTTCCAAACTGGTAACAAAATGTTGCAAATTTTTTTTTTCCGAAATTGGTTTGGAATGTCATGAAATGTGGAAATTTTAAATTTGAGCAAACCAAATGTTTCGTCTATTCTATAGTAGTGATAAATAGATTAAAAATGTTTTCAAATTTTTTTTTAAATGTTTCAAAAACATTTTTAAATTTGTTTGAATAGTTTTAGAATACCATGGAAACGTGGATAGTTTAAATCTGAACAAAGAAAAAAAATTCTGTCTTAGTGGTAAAATTTTTTTAAAATAGTAAACAAAATTTCTAATTTTTCTTTTAAATAGATTTAGAACGCTATGAAACGTGGAAATTTTAAATTTGAAGAAATAAAAAGAAAATCCATCTATTTTAGTGGTAAAAAAATTTCAAAAATGTTGGTAAAAAAAATTTCAAAAAATTTTCAATTTTTACTTCCCTCGCATACCGAAGGGAAGTATTGTATTCGAGAAAAAATCACCCTCCGAGATTTTTTCGGATTCTGACGTTTCAGAACACGTAGATTCCGAAAATATAGGTTTTTCAATTCCGTCAGTCTGTCTGTCTGTCTGTCTGTCTGTCTGTCTGTCTGTTGGTGCATTTACTAAAAAACTACTTGACGGAGAGCAGTCAAATTTGGTAGGTAGTTGACGCTACTGTCAGCGAAGAACTGGTAGAATTTTCAGTGAAAAATATACAGGGTGGACCGTCTAAACGGAATAAATAGTGAAAAAAATTTTTTTTTGCTCAAATTTAAAATTTCCACGTTTCATGACGCGCTAAACCTATTTCAGAAAAAAAAAATTTTTGAAAATTTTTTTCAAACATTTTTGAAAAAATTTTTACCAAGATGAAAAAAAATTTTTTTTACTCAAATTTAAAATTTCTACGTTTCATGACACGCTTAACCAATTTCAGAAAAAAAAAATTTTTGAAAATTTTTTTCAAACATTTTTGAAAAAATTTTTACCAAGATGAAAAAAAAATTTTTTTACTCAAATTTAAAATTTCTACGTTTCATGACACGCTTAACCAATTTCAGAAAAAAAAAAAATTTTGAAATTTTTTTTCAAACATTTTTGAAAAAAATTTTACCAAGATGAAAAAATTTTTTTTTGCTCAAATTTAAAATTTCTACGTTTCATGACACGCTTAAGCTATTTCAGGAAAAAAAATTTATTCACCAATATATTTGAAGAAATTTTTACTACTAAAGTGAAATAATTTTTTTTTTCTTTCTTCAAATTTAAAATTTCCACGTTTCATGGCATTCTAAGCCCGATGCAAAAAAAAAATTTTTGAAAATTTTTTTTACCATTTTTGAAAATTTATTTACTAAAATAGATGGAATTTTTTTTGTTTCTTCAAATTTCAAATTTCCATGTTTCATAGCGTTCTAAATCTATTTAAAAGATAAATTAGAAATTTTTCTTACTATTTTTAAAAAATTTTACCACTAAGATAGATTTTTTTTTTTGTTCAGATTTTAACTATCCACGTTTCCATGACATTCTAAAATTATTCAAACAAATTTAAAAATGTTTTTGAAGAATTTTTTAAAAAATTTGAAAACATTTTTAATCCATTTATGTATCACTACTATAGAACAGACGAAAAAATGTTTTTGCTCAAATTTAAAATTTCCACGTTTCATGATATTCCAAACCAATTTCGGAAAAAAAAATTGCATCATTTCGTTACCAGTTTGGAAAAAAATTTAACACTAGAATGCTCAAATTTAAATGACATTCTAAACCTAGGTATTTCAGAAAAAAAATTTTGAAAATTTTTTCCACCAACATTTTTCAAAAAGTTTTTACCACTAAAATAGATCGAATTTTTTTTTTATTTGCTCAAATTTAAAATTTTCACGTTTCATAGCATTCTAAACTTATTTTAAAAAAATATATAATTTTTAATTTTTAAACTTTTTTTAGCATTACTATAGAATATAAGGAAACTTTCCTTTTTGCTCAAATTTAAAATTTCTACGTTTGACATTTTAAACCTATTTCAGAAGAAAAAAATTTGAAAATTATTTTACCAACATCTTTTTAAAAATTTAAAAAAAAATGAAATTTTTTAACCACCACTATACTTCCACTCCATTACGTGAATGTTGGATTGAAAATGTGACAGATGGCAATAATATCTGGCATATGCACCTATTATACTTTTATTGTAAAATGTGCAGGGTGGTCATCCCAAGAAATAATTCAGTCATGGTGGACATTTGTAAAGGTATTTGCGCAAGCCTGCCATATGTGGCACCTGCTATTTAGTATTGAAATTTTGCTGTTGGATGAGCAATCTGTATATTTTTTTGACCAAAACTTATCAAGTTTTCTTTGTAATAATAGCAATAACTCTATTCCGATTATTATTCTCAATGTCATTTCGTAATTATTAATTTTTTAGAGTGACCGCCATGCACAAATAACGAGGGAAGTTCTGTGTAAATACCTTTACCGATTTTTTTTTTTCTGAATCATGCTTAGAATGCCATGAAACGTGGAAATTTTAAATTTGAAGAAAAAAAAAATATCATTTTAGTAGAAAAAAATTTTTCAAAAATGTTGGTAAAAAAATTTAATATTTTTTTTAAATAGTTTTAGAATGCCATTCAACGTAGAAATTTTAAATTTGAGCAAAAAAAAAATTTTTCATCTTGGTAAAAAATTTTTCAAAAATGGTGAAAAAAATTTTCAAAAATTTTTTTTTCAGAAATAAGTTTAGCGTGTCATGAAACGTGGAAATTTTAAATTTGAACAAAAAAAAAAATTTTTTATCTTGGTAAAAATTTTTTCAAAAATTTTTTTTCCCGAAATAGGATTAGCGCGTCATGAAACGTGGAAATTTTAAATTTGAGCGAAAATACATTTTTTTCACTATTTATTCCGTTTAGACGGTCCACCCTGTATATTTTCCAGTGAAATTTCTACCATTTCTGCGCTGACAGTAGCGTCAACTACCTGCCAAATTTGACTGCTCTCCGTCAAGTAGTTTTTTAGTAAATGCACCAACAGACAGACAGACAGACTGGCGGAATTGAAAAAACCTATATTTCCGTAATCTACGTGTTCTGAAACGTCAGAATCCGAAAAAATCTCGGAGGGTGATTTTTTCTCGAATACAATACTTCCCTTCGGTATGCGAGGGAAGTAAAACGCCGTAAGAATGCCCGAAAAAATGAAAATGTAGCTAAAAATCTGAATTCAGGGGTACATAGGATGGCGATAGAAATCGAATGGCGCAAACCAGGCATCCCTGCGGTGCTTCGTTTTCGAGATAGAGCAACTCAAAGTCACCGGAAGGAAAAAAATTGTTTTTTTCGCACTCCTCGAGGCTCTATATCGGAAACCAAAAAAGCTATAGAATTCTAGTTTGCGCAATTCGATTTCTCTCGCCATTCTCCGTGAATTTTTTCAGATTTTTAGCTACACTTTCATTTTCTCGGGTATTCTTACGGTGTTTTTTTTTGAGATTAGGAAAAATACAAGAGCCAATCGGGCAAACCAGACATCGGATTCGTGTTCAGTAGGTCAAAATGCATGAATACATAGGTCTACCTTCCCGTACTCGACTTTTTTTTTTGTGTGTACCTGTGCTATTAATCTCTTTAAAATTAACACTTAAGAAAATGAATAACAGGTATATCTTCTATATAATAGTAATATGTTTCGTTCGTTGTACTTATACTACTATAATATTATAACAAGTTTTATTGCATTACATAAAAGTTTATATTTTTTTATTTTATTGTATTTTTTTTTACCTTGTCAAATACAACGATGTTCCAAAATTATCCATCAAACACACTGAATAAACGCATTGAAAAAAATCATGTTTAAAACAATTGTTTTAAACGTGTTTAAAACAATTGTTTTAAACGTGTTTAAAACAAATGTGTTTAAAACAGGTTAGTGTGTTTTAAACACTTAAAAAACATTTGTTTAAAACATTTTGTTTTAAAACTGCCAACCCTGTTGGCAGTGGGCCTATAATATGATATCTAAAATTCCCGTCCAAACGTTCAACTTTTGAGGATACTGAGATCGCACAGCAACACTCAAATGTTTATTTTTTCGAGACCAATATCGTACTACGGATGGATTGTGTTTCCTATGTAATGAAAAGGATGATACATCTGTAAACAATATATTCTTTAAGAAGTTTTCATTCTCATTCACTTTATTTATCATGATTTCACAAAATTCCATCCGTTTGAAATTGTCCTCAGGAAATATTTCTTGCGTTGTTTGAACTTTAAAACAACTGTACTCATTTCTTTTCAAAATATTTCTTACAGTTCTTTCCTTCATGTCAACTTCATCACCAATTTGTCTGCTAGAACAAGGTTCACTAGTTTCAACAAGTGCACAGACATTAGTTTCGCGAATTTCACGTTCTTCGCTCATTTGTTGATGACGGGGTTCGGGTTGACAGCATTTTTTACAATAATTCACGACACACCCTAAATTCTCAAATTTTTTAATAATGTATGAAATTATGCTAGCTGAGGGGATTGGTATGTCTTGATATGCCACAGTAAATAAATTTATTGTGTCATCAGTGGAATGGCCCCCGAAGTACCACTTCACGATTTGCACTTTTTCTGCAGTTGTATAAACACACGGCATTTTAATAACGAAATTGAGATTAATTTATTTTATTCCCACGTCTACGCTATCAAAAGCAGAATGGGTGCGCTCGCGCTGTTCTTAACTCGTCGCGGTCAAGCGATGGACCAATGCCCTGCATTGTTCTACGACAAGGCGTGGTTTATCTGCGCAGAAACAAGTTTACGTACCCAAAACTAAATTTGCCGAATCTGTATGTTAACCTGTTTTAATTTGGTTTAGTTTCTTATTCTTTTGTTATATTCTGTATTCTGGTTTATTCCTGTATACATGTAAGTAGACAACGTCTGTTTGTATGCAATATAAATAAAATAAATAAATAAATAAATAAATAAATACAAATTGGCCGATTATTGGACAAAAAATGAAACCAAACATTTTGGCCAAAAAAAATGTGCTGTTTTTTCTAAATGTCTTTCTGAACTCTGCAACAAAAATGAAGTCAGTTGACCCTGTACCTTTAGTTTTCTAGATTTTCAGGTTTTTCATGCTAGAATGACGCGGCTAATCCTACATACTCAGTTTACTTTGTATCAATGTTCAGCATATAATAATAATCCATAGATTCTTAGAACAGAGAAATAGGTATATGAACTAATCCTCTTTATGTATCTTTTTACTTTGAATATGCGGCAAGAAAGTTACTTTTGCATCGGTAATTCCGCCTTGAAGCGAGTAGAATTGAAAGGAGATATGATTATATGTGCAATAAAATACGTTATTCAAATGGAGCGTTACCATTAAATTACTAGTTCGGGTTTGCCATTTGGCAATATTAAGGATAAGCTCATGTTGCTCCAAGTATTTTCTTAAGGAAACTTCCGAAACACAAATAGGTAGTCGCAGAAGTAAAACTTCATAGGAAATATTACTTAAAATACATTGAGGACAAAATTAGCAGCGACATAAAAACATAACTAAAGATAGAAATCTTGAAACTGTTTATAGTACGGCAGCCCGTTACCAGAAATTCTAAGGCCCCTTTTCATACGACAAAAGTTCGAAAAATGAAACGGGCGGCTGCAAACAACTTTCCGTTTGTCGAAAAAAATGTCATAATTTTTATACCGCGGCGAGGCAGTTCTTGATTAATTCTCGTTAAAAATGATGAACAAGACGTGAATTAATCGAAAACTGCCATTTTTCATTAGCCTAAGTTCCAATAATATCAATCAAAGTTGTATCAAATTGGAGGCTAAAATTATCAAAGCAGCGAGGCTACAACTTTTTTCTCTTTATAGATTGGAGTGTATAAAACGATAAAAAAATGCAAACTGTCGTTTTCTATTGGCCATAGCTGTGCGAAATCGAATGGGATCGCGTATACGTTCGACGTGCGGATGATGGAGGATGGCCTCATTGCCAACGGCAACGAGCTCCGACAGCATCTATTGCGCACTAGATACATTGTTCAGATATACAAGCGTCTAGAGAGACCGAAATGCGAAAGCTTCGAGCATGCGCATTACCTTGTAAATTTGTAATAAATTCGTGCAAGTGGAGAAATTGAAATATTTCCTGTTATTTTGTGGAAAAAAGGCGGGGGGACACCCCCCGCACCCCCCATTTTTTTGTCTGCGACGCTAATACTGCCTGCGGCGCTAATAATTGTTAACAATTAGATATCAAAATAAAAACCTACTAACCTAACCTAAAGAAATCACACGAAAGAATGAAATTATTTTATAAAAAGAAGGAAAACCTAAAGAAATCAGAAAAGAATTTGTAAAAAAATATATTAATCGTTCCAGAATTAAAAAAAAACTCTGCGGACGTAAAAATTTGAACCCGTGACCCTACGCGTCATAAGCCAAAGCGTAACCTATGCGCTATCCATCTCACTGGAAGTAAACGCTAGAGCAAAGAAGAAATAGTCAAACTAATGATATCACGCGTTGGGCGTGTCGAAGCTTTCGCATTTCGGTCTCTCTAGACGCTTATTTCAGATATGGGCTTGAGCTCAACCGCGACGACCGAGGAACCTGACATCGACAAATGCTGAATGGTCCAAGGAAGACGGAAGGTTGGCCCGCAAATGGTTCGAGGGTGATCAACTTCCCTTCTGTGCTGATCTAATAATAGATAACTCTATTCCAAGACATTTACAGGCGAGCGTCGCTCACATATATGCTCTCTATCTCTTGTCGCCATGTCATTAAGGTTGATTTTCTTATTTATTTTAGACCAAGGTTAAAAAGAAGAAGAAGAATACTTGGACTACGGACACGAATCAGGCAATGAGATATATATCTGAGTAAAAGCTCATCAAACATATTCTCTGAGAGCTTGTGCTTACGAACAGCCTTAATTTGCTATTTTTTTGACGCGGCGTAAATCATTTTTCTCAAACGTGAACTGGGAAAAAGTTCAGTTTATATTCTCTTCGTCTCTTTAATGATATTTAGAATAGCCTGAAGTGGAGAGCTGCCTCTCTGCGATGAATTGATCCGCAAAAAGTTCCGCTCAAACTTTCTTGTGGCCAAGAGACATCGAAACTACTCGATAATGAGCAGAACTGCGTCGCCGCGGTGACCAGAATTTTGACCGGTGGCTATTTGTCATTATTTCTTTGTAATTCGGCGTATCAGTCAAAAGGACAGTTCTCAATTTTTCCTCGTCATATTCACTTCCTTCGACAAGAAGACAACAGAAACTGCCTCGCTGCGAAGACCGGGATGACCGATTTTTCTTTACACAAGTTCAAAGCTCGATGTGAACCCTTTAGGATATAAAGAATTTCAACTAGTAGTTTTAATCTTTGATCAAGCTCAGGAACATATTTGTGAACAATTTAAGTTGCAAGATATCGATAGTTATTGCTCGTACTTGCAAATACAATCTCCGTTAGTACTGAGTCGGTCAAGACTTTCCATTTCTCGTAATCATCGAGACTAAATTATGCATCATAATTTTGTACACATTTACTCAACCTTAACACATTGCATCTCGAATTTTGCACCACCCCCCTCCGCCCCCCCAACAGCGTTGAAAATTGTAGTGAAATTAAGTTAATGTTGCAAACTCTACACACCATAATTTCTTATTTTGGTACACACTAACATTAACTCCCTCGTTGTTATCCCGATCTTCCTTAAAATCTTTATTGCGTGTTTTGCAGTTGTCCGAATTTGATTTTGAAAAATGGATTAAGTTCTTGAGAGAAAGTGTATGTACTTTAAATTTACCAAAATTAATTTATTTGTCCCTGTTTCAAGAAATGTAAAGTTAAATACTGCCACGTTCCAACACGTGGTTTGGTCGTCCGTCGAACACGCCCAACGGATGGCCAAACCGCGTGTCGGGACCAAATCTCGGATGTTTTATATACCGCCGGACCGGCTGCATACGTCGGGTTGGCCATTGTACATGCTTGTTGTCAGGAGCGAGAGCCGCATGACGCGTGGGGTGGGAATATACGATGGGAAGTGTAGGTGTTTGAGATATGCTTCTTTTAAGTTTCCATTTGTCATCATCAGCTGGGGTGTGGTGCAGTTGTTTGCGAGATATATCTTTTCAGTTTCCATGATTCTTTTAAGTTTCCATCTATCGTCATCTTATTCTTCTTCTTCTAAGTTTTCTATTTCTTCTGTCTCAGAATCTGGCAGCTTTTATTTTTTTATTTAATTTTTGTATTTTTCCCCTTTTTTCCCTTTCTTTTTTTTATTTATTAACCGCTCCACATGTAAATATCCATCTATGGTGGAGTTACTGGGAAGGGCTCTATCTCGCGGTAACAATTTTTTTTGCGCGTTATGAGAAAAGAGGTTCGAAGGGGTAGTTTGCTCACCCTGTATGTGGTTTGCTTGAAACAATCGGTTTCACTTTCGGGCAGTTTTCCATTTCGTCACCTATATATTATGTTTAATATCTTTTCAATTTTGATCTCCAATTCTTGTTTATTTAATAAAGACATAAATCAACCAATGCTAATGCTGCATAAACAAAAAACTTATCTGTTTCATTCACACATCTGGCTGGCTCTTGCTTATTTTATATCACGCACTTCAAGAAAGGACGAATCCAGGTACAGATTTTATGGTCAAGCACTCAAGCAGTACACTTTTCGAGAGTTGTTTATACACTAGACGCAAATGTTCTTCGAGCATAGGATCTACCAGGCGAATTTACAACTTCCAACGAATGGTATATTATAAATGCATACGCATGCGTAATTAGTAATCGACTCGCCGCAATCTCACATCACATCAAACTTGTACTCTAGCTAGTACCATTTAGGAACTGAAAGAGTGACCTTGTCGTTAAATTAATTCTTAAAAATGTTTGAAACGGCCGAAAAACTTCAGATGGTTAAGTTTTACTATCAAGGAAAGTCAAGGCGTTAACTTAAAAACGCATTTCCCGGCCGACCTTCACCTCCTTTATCCACAATTCATAATATTATTCACAATTTTGAAATAGATGGTTGTTGTGTTGATTACAAACAACATAAAAAATCGATTCCTCCCAATGAAGCCCGAGATGAAAGATATGTGATTTGTACACTGGCAACCAACAACCCGGTACTTACTACTTCCCAAATTGCTGCTGAAGTAGGTTCTACACCATCAACGGTTAGGTCGGTTTAAAAAAAATGGGTACAAATCATGCAAGGTTCGGAAAACTCATGAAATTTTTGAGACGGACAATATCGAAGAATGGAATTTTGTGAGCAATTAATGGAAAAGGTGAATGCGGATGAACATTTTCTTAGAAAAATCGTTTTTACCGATGAATCAACTTTTACATTAATTGGTAAACATAATTCTACTCGGACACGATATTGGTTGCGAGAAAATTTACATAAGTTTTACGAACTTCGCACTCAGTATCCTCAAAAACTAAATGTTTGGGTCGGTATACTGGGTGAACATATTATTGGACCATTTGATATCGATGGCATCTTAAATGGCCAAAAATATTTGGATTTGCTTCAACAGCAAATTGTCCCTAGGATTCAGGAACTAGTAAGGTTTAATGAAATTTGGTTCCAACAAGATGGTAGCCCTCCCCATAATAGAGTTATCGTTTGGAAGTATTTGGAGGAAACATTACCGAATAGACTTATTTCTGGGCATGGTAATATCTTATGGCCAGCTAGGTCACCAGATCTAGCGCTTTGTGACTTTTTCTTGTGGGGCTACTTAAAATCAAAAATTTATGGTTATGTTGGGTAACGTTCGCCAAGGCTTTTATAATCGTTTGGGATATTGCTCAGCTCAGCAGGGAAGTCGATTTGAGCATTTATTACATTAAACTTGTTAGGTGTAAGTAATAAATGTGTTCCTTAACTCCATACATTTGTAAAACTTAGAATATTGTTATTTTGTTTTACCCATTTTTAAGAATTATTTTTGTGTTGAGAATTACTTTTTTACTTTCCAAATTATAAAATTTTTCCATAATAGTACCAACTTTTATAATGTTTTTAAAACCAATTGTTTTCGCAATTTATTAGATTTCGCGAAGGGACGTGCATCCCACTTTACCTTTCCTGCATTACTAAACACCTACGCCGCATGTCTCCTAGATGGCCAGCGGCAGTGACAACCCTCTCGGTCGATGTTTCGATGTCCTTGTGGTGCTCAATAGAGAACAAGCCTTCAAGGTATTACTGCATCTGTGTTGCCAGATTATTTCATTTATCATGCAAACAATTTATATTTTTTAAAACCCAACTCTTAGTTACGTTTTGGTAAGATAAAAAAGCAAATGAGCTAACCACAGTGATTTCATTGTTTAATATAAATTATAAAAATATGAATTTTATTTTATTTTAATCAATTAGATTCTATCATTCTACAAAACTTGGCGTCATTATGTATGAATAAAGTAGATCTGCCAACACTGAATACCTCATTGGATATTTACGATAGTGAGATTAGGTAAGTGTAAATTGCGCTCAACTTTCCTATGATCGAAGAAGTTCTGCGTCTACTGTATACAAACACGTGGAGAGAAACTATCGAATGCTGTGCGATTTTGTTCTTCATTAGCATAAAGCTGAATGGTGTGACATCCGTCATTTCTTTGTCTAATACCATTAAAAATAGTTCTGTTCTTGTCTTATGCATTATAAACACGTTTACATTGGTAGGCTAACAGTGTATATTTTGATTTTTCAATAAAATTCCGAGCAAACTATTTTTCAATAACCAATGCGACAAGACAACGTGCAAGAAACTTTGCAAAAAAAAATGAAAAATGATCTTTTGCCATTTATATTGTTTAAAAACAAGTATGTTCGCGACCTCGGTTGAAGTCCAAAACATAGTCATATTTCTTTATTAATGTATACCTACTTATGTAAATCAAAATTCACCAAAAAAATGGTCCTTCCCAGGCACTTTTCAACAAATATATTTTTACTCCACGATAAAAACCTGAACATAATTCCTTCTGTACTTGCTAATCTATTCCTTCCAGGAACATCATTTAATCGTGCAGAAAATCACAGCTGATATTAGTGCTTGCGCACGATTGTCAGTTTTTATCAGTTAGACGTGACTATTTGAACTCATAAACGTCTAAGGAAAATTACGTGTGCTATTGTAATTATCTGCAGGATACGCTTTAAATATCGAAAGATAGAGTAAAAGAGGTAAAATCACGAGATATTTGAATCCAAGAAAATATAACAAGGACGATTTGAAAAAAGGATGATTGTGGAAACAACTAATAATGTTTGTTATGACCTCAATATGCGTCCAGAATTAACGAACTATTCTATAGCCAATTTTGTACTTTTTTAAAAATATCTCATTTTTCATCATTTACGTAAGTATTACGCACTAAATTACACTTTGATGTTCTCACTTATTTTTTTCTTTATCCGATATACATAAACTTATAAACAAAAAAAAAATCGGTAAAGGTATTTACACAGAACTTCCCTCGTTCATGGCAGTCTCTCTAAAAAAATAATAATTACGAAATGACATTGAGAATAATAATCGGAGTAGAGTTATTGCTATTATTACTAAGAAAACTTGGTCAAAAAATATACAGATTGCTCATCCAACAGCAAAAGTTCAATACTAAATAGCAGGTGCCACATATGGCAGGCTTGCGCAAATACCTTTACAAATGTCCACCATGACTGAATTATTTCTTGGGATGACCACCCTGTACATTTTTCAATAAAAGTATAATAGGTGCATATGCCAGATGTTATTGCCATCTGTCACATTTTCAATCCAACATTCACGTAATGGAGTGGAAGTATAGTGGTGGTTAAAAAATTTCATTTTTTTAAAATTTTTCAAAAGATGGTAAAATAATTTTCAAATTTTTTTCTTCTGAAATAGGTTTAAAATGTCAAAGGTAGAAATTTTAAATTAGAGCAAAAAGGAAAGTTTCCTTCTGTTCTATAGTAGTGCCAAAAAAAGTTTAAAAATTAAAAATGATGTATTTTTAAAATAGGTTTAGAATGCTATGAAACGTGAAAATTTTAAATTTGAGCAAATAAAAAAAAATTCGATCTATTTTAGTGGTAAAAACTTTTTGAAAAATGTTGGTGAAAAAAATTTTCAAAATTTTTTTTCTGAAATACCTAGGTTTAGAATGTCATTTAAATTTGAGCATTCTGGTGTTAAATTTTTTTCCAAACTGGTAACAAAATGTTGCAAATTTGTTTTCCGAAATTGGTTTGGAATATCATGAAACGTGGAAATTTTAAATTTGAGCAAAAAAAATTTTTTCGTCTGTTCTATAGTAGTGATACATAAATGGATTAAAAATGTTTTCAAATTTTTTAAAAAATTCTTCAAAAACATTTTTAAATTTGTCTGAATAGTTTTAGAATGTCATGGAAACGTGGATAGTTAAAATCTGAACAAAGAAAGAAAAATTCTATCTTAGTGATAAAATTACAAAAAACTTTTTTTTTAATCAGGCTTACAATGCCATGAAACGTGAAAATTTTAAATTTGAAGAAAGAAAAAAAAAATTCATTTTAGTAGTAAAAATTTTTTCAAAAATATTGGTGAAAAAAATTTTCAAATTTTTTTTTCCTGAAATAGGTTAAGCGTGTCATGAAACGTAGAAATTTTAAATTTGAGCAAAAACAAATTTTTTTCATCGTGGTAAAAATTTTTTCAAAAATGTTTGAAAAAAATTTTCAAAATTTTTTTTTTTCTGAAACAGGTTTAGCGCGTCATGAAACGTGGAAATTTTAAATTTGAGCAAAAAAAATTTTTTTTCACTATTTATTCCGTTTAGACGGTCCACCCTGTATATTTTTCAGTGAAAATTCTACCAGTTCTTCGCTGACAGTAGGGTTAACTACCTACCAAATTTGACTGCTTTCCGTCAAGTAGTTTTTTAGTAAATACACCAACAGACAGACAGACAGACAGACAGACAGACAGACAGACAGACTGACGGAATTGAAAAACCTATATTTTCGGAATCTACGTGTTCTGAAACGTCAGAATCCGAAAAAATCTCGGAGGGTGATTTTTTCTCGAATACAATACTTCCCTTCGGTATGCGAGGGAAGTAAAAATTATACTTAAGATTTTGTCGTCTATAAAAAAATAAAACGATATTTATTAGAAAAAATTGTAATGGGCATTAAAAGTGTCGATTTTGAAAGTCTTATAATTACAATTACTTTCAAAACTTCTCTGTCATCCTCTTTCCGTGGCCTCATCATGCATACCATCAAGTTTTACAAAAACAAAATTAAAGACTATCAAGACAATAATTTTTCAATTAATCAAAAATTAAATATTCACGTTTTCTCAACAAAAAAAACAAAGCTATGGTTTGACAATCAGAAATGTGTATGTAATATAAATGAAAAAAAGAATGTGTCAGCTGCATAGGGTAAGGAACGAAGGTTGTCAGTTGTCTAGTCAATATGTATGAAAAACAGTGAAAATTCGTTAATTCAACAAAGCTGAAATTTATTTATATAATACTTTACGATATAAAAAAACAATTAAAAAGTGTCAGCTGACAATACCATGAGACAAAACCTGTCAGCTAGGCCCTTTAAATGTACCTCAGCGTCCCACGCTCTTAAAATTTTTTTCAAAAAAGTATAAAATCGACGATATAAAAAAGCAGTAGCATTTTTCATATAGGTATGTTTTGCTCATATAGATGCCAAACGACCCCTCTACCACTTTGTTTCAGGTCGGCATCGCCTTACCAAACACCCTGTATATTAACTTTAAAAGTATAATACAAAGCAACTTGAAAGGTGTGCATTTTAGGTTTTGCCGATGATTATTACGGTTGTGTCTCGAGCTACGTACAAAAATTTTTGTAGAGCTCTTGTGGTGGAATTTCTTTAGAGAGTGTTTCCTTCTTGTCAATCTAATCAGTTTTATGTTGTATTATTTAAGATAGAATTTGAGAATAATAGAAACGCCACTGAAATTGAATGAAATATATCTATTGTTCATATTGAACAGGTGAACATAAATATCAGATGACGCAACAAAACTACTTCCACATACATTTACAATAACAGTCGTGTATGGAGTTGCAAATGCAATTTTCTTGAAGGATTTGAGTGGATTGTGGGTCGCAATAGTGAAGGAATAACATGACGCGTCTCTAAATATATATAGGCTGAATATATGTACACACAGAGACAAATGCATATACCAACTAATATAATGATGTATACAGGGTGCACCAATAGAAACCTCCAAGCGTAATATTTCGGAAAATAATATACCTAAGATCTTTGAAATCTGCAAATGCCAGTTGCTACAATGTTCAAATAAACGGCTTCAGTTTTGGATATAAACAGTTTTTTAACATATTTATTAAGATGTAGATCGCGCTGTGTTGCAAGACATTTTTCGATAACAGCACTTTGAAATGGAGGGAATTTAAAAAAATGATATAAAATATTTTCGAAAATTCAACAGTTTTCGAGATATTTGAGTACTTATACATTTTTTGAAAACTAAAATTAGCGATTATTTTTTTAACGAAATTTTGGGGACTTCTTTGTACATATAAGATACAAATTCTCTGAAAATTTCATACTTCCTCATTCATCAGTTTTTGAAAAAAAAAATATATTTTTTTAACTTAAAAATAATTCTTCTTATAGGCCATTGAATATGATCAAAGGTGGGCCCTTTAACTTTAATTTGAAAAAAATGAAGTCGCTAGAACATCTTAGCTGCGAAACAGACGTTGAGAGGCGTTTTCGCTGCTATAGAGCGTAATTTCTCAAGTAATGTGTTAATAAAAAAATTTAATAGTCTTGCCCTTTTCAGACTACTTTTAATCGAAGGGTGGGTTCTTTACCTTTAATTTAAGAAAAGTTCTCAGTACATATAACATAGAAATTAATCGCGAAATAGATGTGGACAGCGTTCCTAGCGTATTTTTTATGTTGAACTAAAACAAAATGAGATCTGGCCCTTTTCGGACTGACTTTAATCGAAACGTGAATGGACTTTTTAGCTCTGGCTTAAAAGAAAATAAGTCTCCACTAGATCTAACATAGTCGCGAAACGGACGTTGACAGCGACTTTGCTGTTAGAACGTAAATTAAAAAAAAAAAAAGAATTTTCAGATCACTTTTAGTCGAAGGGTGGTTTCTTTAGCTTTAATTTAAAAAATACGTAGGTCCCTAGTACTTCCCAACATAAGTTAACCGCGAAATAGACGATGACAGCGTTTTAGCTGCTAGCGCATTTCTTAATTTAAATTTAAACAAAATGAGATCTACTAACCTGGCCCCTTTCTATGTTAGATGTATTAGGTACTTAATTCTTTTCTTAAATTGAAGCTAATGAGCCCACCTTTCGATTAAAATCGGTCCGAAAAGGGCCAGGCTAATGGATCTCATTTTATTTTAGTTTAGCACAAAAAGTACGGCGGAAACGCTGTCAACGACTATTTATCGGTCAACTTCTATGTTAGATGTACAAGGGACTTACATTTTTTTTTTTTAATTAAAACTAAAGAACCCATCCTTCGATTAAAAGTGGTCTGAAAGGCGCTAAGCTATTAAACAAAAATTTATTAACATATTACTTGAGAAATTACGCCCTAGCAGCAAAAACGCTGTCTGTTTCGCGGCGAACTTCTATGTTAGATGTACTAGGGACCTAATTTTTTTTAAATTAAAGCTAAAGAGTCCACCTGTCCATTAAAATTGGCCCGAAAACGGCCAGGCTACTAGTTTCTTTTTAATGCGAGTGTTAAACTCAAATCCAAAATATAAGCAGCATTTGCGGCTTCCTTTATTCTTTTTTTTACTATTTTGTTCGTTTGCAAGCGCCAGGCGGCTCTCTTTGCGATGTAATTCTTAAGGGATGCCGCTTTGAATTTTATATTTTGCACAACTTTACCTGAAAAATACGCGTGGTCGTCAGAATTATTATTGAGAATTTGTATTCAAAAAGGCAAACAAAAAATATTTTTTTTCGCTGCTAAAAATCAGTCTCGCATCTTGGCCAACTATAACTACATTGACTGATTGTGTTGCCTTTTCTTTAGCAGTATTAATAATAAGTATATCAGCACCTTAATCAGTCTGCTTCGAGTCAATATTAGCTGCCTTTAATGTTTCCATTAAATGAGCAATAATTTTTTATTACTATTTTCGTTGGCAAAAAATTAGTCTAGCTTTGGAGGATTCAAATCATCTTTTACATGCATTCTGGGACAAAATTGTTTTGTTCAGCGTAATCTCTGTACTTTTAGTGCAGATATTGCCAACTCCGTCAGAATATTCATCGAAAACCACGATACATTTCTCATATGAAGACTTTAAATACTTAATGTATGTATTTTATGCTAATATCAGCAAATGTCTCATTTGTACTACAACTTGTTTTATGAAGCAAGCAACCATCATCTATTATATAAACTACATTACCAATAGCTAAATCAGCAGGCAAGAAAAAATGTATGAGAGCAAATGTGGTAAAATGTGGCAAAAAATGGTCAACTTTGAATGGCGATATCTCTGTCGCCGTTGGTCGTACGGAGCAGAAAAAAACCAATATCTTTGCCTTTTCAATAACATCTTTTCCTCTGAACATTTACATATATCTAAAAAAGCAGTTATAGACGAATTATTGAAACGAAAAAAAAAGGTGAATTTTTGTCAATTGTTAACTTTGTTCTTTAATTATTATTAATACTAAAAATAGGAAAAAATATTTTTTAACACGGCACTTAGATGGAAAATTTTATTTTCTACAAAAAAGCATTCTAGTAAAAATCTCCAAATTTGCACTGTTTTTGAGTTATTTTGAAGAAACTAATTCTTCGGATGGCTCTTAAAAAATGCACCACGAAATTTAGTAGCACTTTGTGATTTTATCGTCCTCAGGTGTCAAACATATTAAACAATAAAACTCCTTTAACGCAATTGTTCCTTACTAAGACATATTTAATAGCCTATTAGCTGACTGAACCTATTAGTTTGTCCAAAAAGTATGATTTAACTTCAATTTGAGGTGATTTAACTTTTTTTGGATCATTTGAGAGTGTTTCGATAACATATTTTTTTGCCAAAGTGACATAAAAAGAAAAGAAAAATCTATGTACTAATACTTCAGTCTTCAATAACTTCCTTATTTAGATAAGGACAAACTTTAATGAACTGGCGAAAAGTATAATGTTTAATTATATCATTTTACAATAATTATTTTTATTTGATGATTTTCAATACTAGTGTACCCGCCTATAAAATCTTGCTTAAATAACTTATCGCACAAATATTCAAATATGCTCCGCGAATTATTAAATAACTCAAAACAACAGCGAAACCTCGACAGATATAGAACAAACTTTAATATTCGTAATTCCATTTAAGTAGATAACCAGATTAATTGAATATTACCTAGTTATTATAATCCGCTTTATTTAATTATTCACGACCAAATGAATCGGCTTTCCATTATACAACATTGTATATTCAATACAGCGACGTACTTTCACAATGCGATTAATAGCGCCACATAGCAGAAATAAATTTAATATTTACCGACAACAAAACCTTACCTTGGTTATCTATGGAGAAGATGCCAATCCCGTCTCCGCCTCGAATCGAATACTCGATGTTGCTGTCGCCTCCGGGTGGATCCATATCCGTGGCATTCACTTGCATCACAAAACTACCCACAGGTTTATTTTCCTTCACTTTACCCGTCAATACGAAATCACTGAACTGCGGGGCGTGCATGTTCTCATTCACATCCACCACGTTTATTGTCACCGTAGCCTCCGATGACATAGACGGATTTCCCTTGTCACTTGCAAACACTATTAAACTATGCACTTGCCGCTCTTCAAAATCCAGAGGCTTCGTGGTGCGGATAGTCCCCGATAAACGATCTATTTTAAACGTCCCGTCACTATCACTGTCCTCCAGAGAATAAAGGACCTCACCCTCGGGCCCTAAGTCTGGATCAGACGCCGTAACGACAGCCACCACCGTTCCTTTCGGTATATCCTCCCGTATCTTAACCGTGTAGTTAGGCAGACTAAACTTAGGAGCGTTGTCATTGATATCGTCTATTGAAATTCTGACCAGAGCCTCGGAGTACAAGGGAGGATTATCGGGACCTTTGCCTCCGCCGTCGGTTGCTCTAATTCGAAGCTCATACAAATCCTGTCGCTCCCTGTCTAGGTTATTGGATACTATAAGCACCCCTGTTATTTTATCGACATGGAAATCCTTCGTATCTGTGACTAGCGAATATGTTACTTTGGCATTGTCGCCTTCGTCCGCATCTGTTGCGTTTGCCTTGAATATCGCCGTGCCGTTCAAAGCATTCTCAGTCACTCTAAAACTAGCCAGGGTCTTTTCGAATTTCGGCGCGTTATCATTTACATCCAGAACTGTGATAGGAAGCACTCTAGAAGACGATTTCTGGGGCTTGCCCAAATCGTACACTGTCACGTTTAAAAAATACTCGTACTCACGCTCCCTGTCTAGATACCCGATAACTTTAAGCTCCCCCGTTTCCATATCCAGACAAAATTGCGAGTGGGTATCCCCGCCTGAAATTCCGTAAATAAGCTTGCCATTATACCCCAAATCTCTATCCCTAGCTTTCAATACAACCAGAGTCGTGCCGAGTGCCACAGACTCGTTCACTTTGATTTCAACAGGAAAGTCTATGAATTCTGGTGAGTGCACATTTTGCCCGTACCGGGTCGGCATCATAGGAAATTCTTCTTGAGCTAACGGTTTGTTGTTATCCTCTGCGTCCGCCAGAACTTCGGTGAGTCGCCTAGCAACGCCGGTGTCCTTGCAATCGAACGCTCCAGTATCATCGGTGAGTAGTTTACCGCTCGACATTGTGTTCCTTTTCGCGTTAACAAGTTTGAAACGCACCCTCGCGATATCTGCGAAATGTGTGTTATCGGTGGCTGTTACGTTGAGTTCTCTTTCGCTTACTCTGATGTCGTTCAAGTCGCAGCTGACACTTATTGTTCCTGACGTGGCGTCTATGCTGAAACAGCCGTCTTCGTTTCCAGACACAATTCGGTAGCTAATAATGTTGCCGGCATCAAAATCGATGGCAGACAACGTTATTATTTCCGAACCTATGGGAACGTAGCGGGGGACGTGGCCTACACAATCCACTTTCTCAAATTGCGGCCTGTTATCGTTTATATCTTTTACTTTAACAGTTAACTGCATTTCTGTTTGGCGGCGATAGGGTAAGCCCCAGTCCGAGGCCCGCACTCTTAAGACGTACTCTCGTCTCATGCTTTCATAATCCAGGAGTTGAGTTGTTTTTATGATCCCTGAAAAGTGGTCGATTTCGAACGGGACTTTGTTGAGATTAACAATCAGATACGAAATGTAGGCGTTCTCGCCCCGGTCCCGATCCTTTGCGTGTACTGTTGTTACGGATGTACCCGCTGGCATATTTTCATCTATCCAAACTGTTACCTCGGATTTTTCAAAAATAGGATCATTATCGTTGGTATCTTCGACGTAGATCTTAACTTTAGCGGATGATTGTTTACGAGTTCCAACGTTACCCTGATCAATAGCCGATACTGTAAGGCTGTAGAATTGTTTATTTTCTGCGTCCAGCAGGACTGCGGTGTACAGCATCCCCGTCTCAGGATTGATGCTGAACTCGCCGCCTTCGTTCCCGCCAACAATTTCTAAAAACACCTGAGCGTTCTTGCCCTCATCTGAGTCGGTGACCTTCAGTCTTATCAAAGGAGTATTCACAGGTGCAGTTTCTTTTACTTTAACGTCGTAAATTTCTTTATTAAAAACAGGTGCATTGTCGTTAAGGTCAGTCAGAGTAACGGGCACAGACTTATAACTCTCTCTAGGCGGTATGCCGCGGTCAGACGCTCGCAGTGACAGTACATACCCTTGAGGTGTGGTCTCCCTATCTAATAATTTTAAAACTTCTATGTTATACTCGCCTTTCTGTCGTGTTGGACGGATTCTAAAGTGGCCATCAGGGTCTCCGTCTACAATGTCTAAGCTGGCTATCTCACCGTGTATACCACTGTCTCTATCTGAAACGTTAACTATGGCGTAGATATCGGCATTGGAATTTTCAACTATTTGAGGGTGTCTACGGATGCGTATGTCTGGGGCGAAGAAATTGACTGTTTTCACTCTGATTCTCACTTTGGCTTTACTGAACATCCCGCCGTGCTTGGTAAGTGCTCCTCTATCTTGGGCCAATACCGTTAACTCGTGATATGTGCCCTCATTGTATCTTAAAGGTCTACTTAGCGATATGACACCGGACATAGGGTGGATTGCAAACTTATCTGTCTCCTCGATGAAGCTATAGTAAATTTCGCCATTTCTCCCCAGGTCTGCGTCCTCCGCAATCACCCTTAGTATGCTCTGGTGAACGGGTGTGTCTTCAAAGACAGTGGCATTGTATTCGGTTGGGTAAAACAGCGGAGTGAGATCATTGGTGTCCAGGACCGTAACGACGACCGTGGTGTCCGACGTGTACTGCACTTTCTGCTTGCCTTCCTTGATGGATGCGGTGGCGCGCACTTGTAATATATACTTGTCCCTACGTTCACGATTTAGCACATCGTTATTACCGGTTTTAATCCTAATAAACAAAAAGCAAAAGTCGCCCACTATCCTATGTTCCGCTTTAAAAAATTTGTCCTTGTCGCCCTCCACTATCCTATATCGAATATCGGAAAAGGTGTTCGGTGGCAAGCGGATGCCCATGAGTTCGGAACCCGGTGTCTGGGTGGCGTATGTTTTCGCCACGCTGTTCTCTGGAATGCTGACATTGTATAGCTGCTGTGAGAAGTGGAAGGCTACGTCTGCTATATTGGACGCCCCGGCTTCCGAGTCCACCTTGGTAAACGCAATCACCAGGAGGCAGCAAGCGAGAGCGCATCTGTACATCATTTCAGCTCATCACGACTGGATCTGAAAAAAAAATGTTTATTAAAAGATCATCATTAAAGTATATGGTGATATAGTAATCGCCAGATATACAGGGTGTAACTAGTTTCATGTCATTCAAACAAAAACGGTAATAGGGACCGACTAGACAAACAAAAAACCTATATGACTTTTTTCTTTAGGGGTACTTAAAAAAAACTGACCTAGGTTTAACATTTTAATGTTAAGGTAGGAAAGATTTGAGAACCATGGATGTTATAGTTCTGAATATTAGAAATAATAAAAAACTGTAATATCCGACTTGTGTCCGGAATAAGTGCGGCACTTTGATGGGATTACTTGTACCGAACTTTTTATACCACTAACTATGAAAATGTAAATAATTCCTTTTCTTTCTGCACAACGCAAGCATAGCATGGCCGCAAGGGTTTAAATAGGATTTGTTTACATGTGTTTTTTAATTTAAAACAAAGTTATTGGTAGCTTGTAAATTTGTGCCATCTATACTACTGAGTTTATTTTTCATATGTTTTATGAGGTTTTTTAAATTTTTTATTTCCAATACTTTGAACTTTTCCAGTTTACAATTGGTCTTCTCCATAGTATTCAATATCGTATCATAATTTTATTTGGATTTAAATTTACCGTAAAATGTTCTATACTTTCGAGAAAGAATTTATTAAATTCTACACTTAATATTTTAGTTTTAGTTTAGGGGAAATTAATGTTTGATTGATTCTGTTTGTCTGTTATAAAAAGTTCTGCAAAGTTCTATTGAAGAATGTCCTACTTTTTAAGGAAATTTTGACCATACCAGTTTTAAATCCATTATATCTTGGAAAATATTCATGCTATGTAAATGCTATTTTAGTCACCGATAAAGCATGGTATTTTTTGTATGAGGAAATTTTTTCATAATTATTTATTTCAAAATTTTGCAGTTATTCTCAAAAACGTGACGTCATGTTTATTCGGGTATTTAAACAATATTTGATAAAATAGCAAGATATAATGAATTTAAAACTGGTATGGTCCAAATTTCCTTAAGAAGTAGGACATTTTTCAATATAACATTTTTCAACATAATCTGTTATAAATAAATTATATTATTATATATTATATTATTATTATAATGAGTTGGATTAAAATTTAATTAGGTACCCTAATATATTTTAATACAATTCATTGAGATCTGCAATTTGGAGATAATTTTATGCTTTCTTGCCATAAGCTAAGTACTAAAAAATTGTCTATTGTCTACTTTGTCACTGGAAATACCATCGTTGTTAAACATTTTGTCCTTTCAGAAATGAGAATAGTAAACCGATGCGACAGTCGCCTCATCGTCTATAATGAAAGCGGTCGAAACGTGTAATAGATATGTCGGTTTAGGGGTAGATTTAAGAGCGCTCATGATTGTTTAAAGTTTTCGAAGTAATAATCCGGGTAACGGATAAAGGCGAGTGCCAGTTGGGATGGTACAAAATTGTCAGTTGTCGCAGCTCTTGTAATTCTGACGAGACACAGGAAAGAGTATTTAAATATTTTAGCACTCACCGAGTACTATGAATAACCGATGTTTCCTCAAGATAAACACAAAAGTAGTTCATAAGCTGGCAAGACATAAAACGATTTTATTTCACTTTACTTGATACGCGATGAGAATAATAACAAAAGAAATGTCTTTTTCAGTTAGCTTTATACATAAAACATAAATTCAAATATCTCATTTAAAGACTATTGAAAGTTTTAGGGTTGTTTTACATTTAAAGCCGGATTTAATTTCGAACGTCCAAAAGTTACTCAGATATAATTACGCATTGGAGGTATATAATTTGTCTTTCTATTGTGTATAAAACGAAAATTCGAGGATAAATTCTGAATTGTTCTTTCGGTATGCATAATTGCTTCGTGTTATTATTTGCTAGTGGAATTTAATTACTTCTAAATATGGCCTACAGTTAGTATGTATAATTATTCATGCAGTGAAAAATATTTAAATTAATGTACGGGGAACATATTTTTTACTGTTTCCTCATGTTTTGATAACGTGTTACAATAACAATTGGATAATAAGTTGAGCAACTAAATGGAATGTCGTGTATTTTATTGTTTTCTGGCTGGTATTTTAAAAGGTAATAATAGAGCTATAATTATATGAAATTATGTACACATATACAGTAAATAATAATACATATAATTTAGCACATCGTTGACTTATTTAATACATTAACAAATTATGTGTACAAGTTCCAAAGATCAACAAAACCAAGTGGATAATACACTGACTTTTCCAAGGCATTCGATGGACTCGACTGTAAAATTTCATTGAACAAATTGGGTTCATTCAGACTGTTTAATTCTCGTGGGCATTTTGGAGAGCCGTGGCTACAAGTCGGAGAAAATCGGGCAATTGTATGGTGTACCACAGGGTTCAATTCTTGAGCCCCTCTTTTTACCACGTTCATTAATGATTTTCTGTCTGTCATACTTACATGTACGTTATCTGTTTATGTCGATAATCTAAGGTTGTATGAAATAAAATCTTTCCCAGAACCCACTATAAGTTGCATTTAATGAAATAAACTGGACTTGATCATCTAAGAGATCTTGGAATAACCTTTGATCCTAAACTAACATGTTCAAAATATATTGGATGAGCCACCTCATCGGAATTTAAATGTTTAGGTTTCGTCATTAGAAACTCTAAAAGGGTTTTTGAATTAGTTTATTCTTCGATTGTTATACATGGTGCTTCACGAGGAAACGGACATGCTTTAACGGCAGATAGAGGACACCGATAGTAATCACCACTGAAAAAGCTAGTTGGGACATCGTTGCTGAAATACAGGTTTTTATGTATTTTTGGCAAAATTTCTTTTGGTTGTTATTTTGTAAAGGAATGAAATAATAAGTTCATTCGGCACATATAATCAGAGATCGGGAATGTGATCTCGGTGACGTATTTATTCTTTCTTTTTGAAATATCTTTCGGATTTTTTTTCGAACGATCTTCTGACCGACTACCGTTTATGCTTTTCAGACGTCTCTCTTTTTAAGGACCAACAGTAATCTGCCATCATGTGTTCGTCCCATCTTTCTTGATACCTTTTTTCCATTTCTGATATATTTTGGTGAAAGCATTCACCCTGCTCTTCACTGTAGTCGCAATTTTCTGGAAAATAATCAAGATGAGAATCGAGAATATGATGTTTCATGCTCATATTGCACCCTAAAGATTTGAAATTTTTAATCATGTTATCAATTTAAATTTAGGGTTGGTTTCCGCCACTCTATGGGGGTAGTTTTTGAGCATCACATCGAAACTAGTGCAGTTACATACTGTTTCTAAAATAACTGGGCATCGTAAGCTTTTTTCAATCACTGCAGTTTTTTTAAATTTCCTGTTGTGTGAGGGGTAGTTTTCACCCACTAATCGGGGTGACTTTCAATAGAAAGTAGTGTTAACTCTGTATTTATGCGTTATATACTTGAATGTTTATATTTAATTCAATTTATTGACATTTAAGACTATTCGTGGAGCGTTGTCATTTTGAGCCGGGAGTGTTTTTTAGCGCTAGGGGTTGATTTTGGGGGTGTACCATTCTTTTTGACCTCGGATTCGGATTCAGCGTCGAAAATTACATAGGGATACAGTTGTCTCGATAGCAGTTTCAAAAAAAAATTTTTTGTGGGGCTGTGTAATGTATCAAATTGTTTAAATCTTGAAAGAAACCTCAAAGTAAAGAAAATGAACAAAGCAACCAGGAATGTAGCTGTTTTTTATACCCGTGACAACTATAAATGCATCCACACCGATTATCACCTCCTCCCCCTTCAACTAGTATGGTAGATTTAAGATGAAATATTTAGCTATTAATAACAGATCTATTTTTATTAGATTGGTTAATTATTTAGCAGCAATACATCAAATATTTCCGATGTAATGAGGCCCTTGTAACCTGTTTGAGAATGTATAAATAAGATGTATCTGAAGATTTGAATGTTCACTTGGACGAATTTCTAATGAAAATGAACAATTAATATCAACTGCAAGTCGACTTAAAGAGTAATTTTTTTCTTGTTATATTGGTTAATACCAATACTCAAGGCCTCTCTCACGTCGAACGCTTAGCGCACCCCTAACCAACCCCTGACAAAAAAATCACTAAAAATGCAAACTGATTTAGGCGTAATTTTTTTTTCTATATCTTCTACAAATAATCTTAGGCATATCCTAAAGCCTCGTATGCTGACAAGTGGCGGAACACACCCTTAAATAAGTAAACAAATAATATTTTTATGTGGGGATCATTTTCACCAAAATTATCTCGGCGACTTATTCACTGAACAATGCAGAGTTCATTGTCTGCGGCCCGTACTAACAAGGCATTAAAGGCAAAAATATTATTTATTATACACTATTGAAGCGCGGTGAAAAGTTGACAACTGCAAACCAAAGTATTACTTCCTTTGTCTGCTTTTAATGGACTATTCGTGCCGAGAGTAAATCTCAATTGCATCAAATCATCTCGCTAATCGAATCCAGAAATCCATACCCTTCCGTCAACAAATCACACCCTAAGCAATTCCTACTTCTGTTTGAACAACATCCCCCGAGCTCATTCTAGATAAAAGATGGCATCAATAACTTCTTCTGTGTGCCGTTTAATAAACGAAATGGAGATAAAAACAGTAAAATCTCGAAAGAATGGAGTTAAATATAGGCCAGGTTTATCGGGAAGAAATTCGTAAACTTTGGAACTATTTTGTGGGGACTTGTTACTGTTCACGGCCTGCATAATTCATGGGGTTGAAATGGTGTCGTTGGACTCGTCCACTGGAAGGTTAAAAGACTCGGGGAATATTTTTACATACAAACTATATTTACACAATAGGATAAGGCTCTTAGGTGGCTAAGGTGGATACGGGCATGAAATTCTAATACGGCACACGACTTGATTGTTCGAGAAAGAGGAATATTTTATCGCAGAGTCCTTGAAGAACAAATATTTGAAACGGGCAGATATAAAGTGAAGGCTTAGAAATAAATAAATATTGCATAACTGGAATATTTGAAATAAAGAAATGTTATCTAGGTCATTTTCTGGCATTTTTATTTCCAGTTTTACTCTATTTTAATGTATGTACTGATTCCCAACTGTTTGTATTTACTGACTTACAGGTTACTGAATATGTATTTTAGTAAGGAACAATTGCGTTAAAAGGTTTTTATTGTTTAATATGTTACATTAACATCTAAAAACGATAAAATCACAAAACCATCCGAAGAAGCCCATTTTTTAGTTTTTTCAAAATAACTCAAAAACAATGCAAATTTGGAGATTTGTACAGAATACTGTTTTGCAGAAAATTAAATTTCCCATCCAACAACGTTGCTGAAATTTTTTTTCCCAATTTTTAGTATTAAAAATAATTAAAGAAACAATGTTAAAAATTCACGAAAAATCACTTTTTTGTCTTTTTCTCGTAATTCGTCCATAAATTTTTTTATGGCATCCTAGGTATACTTATATAACCTGAAGCGAAAACTCTTCGACGCCTGCATACTACCGGTTATGATGACCTACGGTCTCGAGACTGTATCTCTTACACAAAACAGAGCAAAAATTTTGAAAATTTTTATCAGCAATATTTTTGAAACATTTTTTACCACTAAAATAGATGAAAAAAATATTTTTTTATTCAAATTTAAAATTTCCACGTTTCATGGCATTCTAAACCTATTTAAAAAAAACATTTTTATTTTAAATTTCTTTCACCAACATTTTTACTTCCCTCGCATACCGAAGGGAAGTACTGTATTTGAGAAAAAATCACCCTCCGAGATTTTTTCGGATTCTGACGTTTCAGATCACGCAGATTACGAAAATATAGGTTTTTCAATTCCGTCAGTGTGTCTGTCTGCCTGTCTGTCTGTTGGTGCATAACTAAAAAAAACTACTTGACGGATAGCAGTCAAATTTGGTAGGTAGTTGACCCTACTGTCAGCGGTTAAGAAATTGAAACTTTCACTGGAAAATATACAGGGTGGACCGTCTAAATGGAATAAATAGCGGAAAAAAAATTTCTATTTAAGCGGTGCTCGGGGAATCCACAAAATATCACAATTAACTAGTATGTTACTGGTAAATAACCTCTACGCCTGTGACTTTTACGTCAAAGGATCGGTTGTAACATATTTTGATACCTAAATATTAAAACATGTTATTCCGTTGCGAACGGCAGCCGATTTTTGGTGGAGAGCACAAGGTCGTGGGTTAGGATTGTGTGTGGACACTCAAAAGGGCGCCACCGGCTGTATGTTACGTAATATCATTTAAATAATTTTGCCAGCACGGAACAAAATTAAGTTACTAGCAACCATGCGATGGAATTCTCAAAATATTTCTATAATATCAAAACTCTTACTTTACTCTCTCAAATCTCAAAATTTAAGCAAATATCAGGAGTACCAGTGCAAATAATAAGAACATGTAGACATTAGACATGTATTACAACACACATGAGATGTACAACAGTAAAAAAAGTAAAAATAAAAAACTTCAAACCTTACCGAATCGTGCTTCATACGTATTAAAGAAATTCTATGCAGTTGATCAAAAAACTTAATTTGAATTCAAACTTCGATCTCTGAAGAGATTATCTTGCAACTACGAGTTTGCCAATGTACAACTATGAATTATAACTTACAACCACGAATTAAAGATAAGTATAAAAACTTGAAGTTAAATATTTCGCCGACGTTTCGGAAATCTAACCTTTTCAAGGTTTTTTTTGAAAAATCTTTTTTGCTGTGTATGATAAATACACAGCTCTAAGAATGTTTGTTATATTCAATATCCATAGATACTTACTATTTACATAGAACTGTTGATATAGTTAACAGTTTTTTTAGTTATTATACAATGTTAAGTTTGTGAAGATCTTCTTTTAACATTGGCAACCAAGTCGTCCGTAGATGTCTGTACAACTTCAACAGATTTACTTACTCATCTTGAGGTCCTACTATAAATATATGCTGGATAGGTATGCTAAATCAATTTTTTATAAAAGTTATTAACGTTAATTTTACCCCTAATTTCACGAATTTTGGAGATTTCCTTTTATTTTCGTAAAATAAAGAGGGTTAATTTAATTTTTAAGGTAAATCCAGGTAAGCAACTTAAAGAACACATTTTTGAGCTTTAAAAGTCGCACCTATATTGAAATTTTGGAAGTGTACATGTTTAAAAATAAATTTTTGAGATTTTTTCATTCATCGGATCTTTTTATACATTACTTCAAGAATAATATGTGACAGTTCCAGGTTTTTATCTTAAAAATTGTAGAAATTGTAGAGCTTTTACCGATTTCGTCGGAAATCTTTATGTACTATTCCTACATATATTAATTTTTATATTTGAACATTATGATAATCCAATAGCCACATGTTTCTTATTTCAATTAAGCTTTGTTGAGCTCAATTTCATTAATTGGTTCAAAAGTTATAACAAATTTAGCGTAGCACTCCCGAGGTAGCACGCACTTCGCGCGGCGCCGTACATAGCGTCGCCACGTTCCAAATAGTTTTTTTTAAGGAAAACATTATTTTAAGAGATATTTAGTTTTGTAAAAAAAACTGTTTTATTTGTTATAAAAATGTAAATGTAAAAATGTGACGCAAGTTTAAATTTGGATTTAGCTATCTATGAGCCCAGCCCCCAAAATAAGGTGTCCTTGCACTTTCACAATGAAACGTAAAAAAATCACTGTCCACTTAATAGAATGAAATTCTGATGTTACTAAATAAAAATTATTACCTAATACAATATTAACAAAAAACGCAATTTGTTGATAATCATCAACCGTGACAAAATAGAATTTGACCTTTCAAATGTAAACATACCGTTGTGTCGACGAGGTTGTATGTAAATTGCTATGTTAATTTTAATTTTAGGCATGCATTTTAACAATATACTAGTACACGATATTCGAGTTTAAAACATGTATAGACCATCACTAATTCAATTAACGATTTACACCGGTGACTTCCTTCCTATATTGGAATGAATTACATTTTAGCATAATCCTAAAATTGCAAAAGTAGGTATTTCTCCGCAGAAAAACAAAAACAATGAACTTCTGACCACTTTAGGTAATTAATTATGTTTCATTAGTGTTGGACATATTTTAATCATTAGAGATGTGAAACAAATGCCAAAAACACAAATAACAGCAATATCAGATTTTGTGCAATACACATAAGACAACGCATAAGAATTTCACAAAATACACTGTATTAAACAATGTAATTAAACATGAAAACCAAAAATTTGAGATTTCTGAGGCCTTGGTTTCTAGTATACACACGAAATCCCAAGTTTCTGTACTCTTACAGCTTGCTTTGCTTATTTTTCCCTATTTACCTCTATTCCCCCCCCCCCCCCCCCCACTCCTCCAACGGAATTATGTCAAAATATAATCTAGTTTCATATGCCGTTATAATACATACCCGTACCAAATTTCAAGTGAAATATTATAAAAAAAATTGAGGCCTTGGCATCTAATACATACACCTAATTTCAAGTTTTTGTACTCTTACCAGTTTACTTTACTTATTTCCCCCTATTTACCCCCCAACCCTTCACCGGATATCTTCAAAAAACAGTCCAGTTCTAGATCTCGTTATAGTATATAAGTGTACAATATTTTAAGTCAATATCTTAAACCGCTTCAGAGAAAACGTGCGGACAAAAAATTTTTTTTTTTCGCTAAAATTTAAAAACTCGACGTTTCATGACATTCTAAACCTACTTAAAAAAAAGATTTATTTTTACAATTACTATACTTCCAATCCAGTTACGTGGATGTGGAAGTAAAAACGCAACTATTAAACGCAAGCGTATCATCTCATTCGAATATAACCAATATTAATGTTTTTGTTATTTTAACCGTATACAGATATGAAGTTAAAAATTGATGTTTATTGTGGTGTCGAGAGGGTTGTGCGTGATAAAACACCACATGGAGCATAGTGCGGGCGAAATGTCGGTCGGCCATATTTCAAATATGACAGATGCTTATCGAACAGTTGTGATATCAAAAGCTTTGATGAACGACAAGTTGAAACCTGCGTTCAACCATAATTTCCATAATGGGCTCGAATCGGTTGAGTTCTTTTACAATATTAAGCACAAAATCTATACCAGGGGACCTCGTATAGGCATTAAGACATTTGTTTTAAGATAAACAATATATTTTTGTGTGGGTATCATTCATGAATTGTTTATAGTTTCACGATCATTTCGTCTAATTTTCAAATTAATCGGCCTCTTAATTCTATCACCAAATAAAGGATTATCGTTACAAAAATTACAGTTTTTTTAAATCTCAAATTAATCAAATTACATTTGACGATTCATAAAGTATAACAGTTGCAATTTTATGTCTATAGAAGTCTAACATTTTTTAATGTTATAACCCAGTTTTATCGTATCTGGTATTGCAGGTGTCCACATAAACACAAAACAGCTTTGTCACTTCTTTTCTAAGTTACTTTAAACTTTTGAAATAAGTGGATTGGAAGGATTTTTCAGAAGTTGCTTGATATTCCTTGTTTGTGTGTTTATTTGCTATAAACTTTTCATCGTTATCGTATTTGGTATATATATATATATATAATATTTATAACTATTTTTAATACAGTTATTTTACGGATTTTAGAGCAGATCTTAAAGCACATAGTCGTATAAGATAATTCTCTTATTGGAAAATGGTTCCAAATAATATGCAAGTTTTGGCTGAAATAGTAATTCTGAATTTGTTAATATACCCCGTCAAGAAATACAAGCGAATTGCTATAGTGTTCATAAAATCTTTTCATTTTGACTATATTTTTTCATTTTATACCTACTCGATTTTATATTAACTATTATTGCTTGAATATTTTATACTTCTATCGAGATCTGCACACGAATAGCGTTTTACTTTTCTAAATCAAAGAAAGGAAAATAAAGTAAATGCAACTATCTTATATTTGCATCAGTCGGCTTCAGTCGATAGTGGATTTAGGTGGCTTTATGTTTATATATTTCTTAAAACGCAATGTGTTATAGTGGAGCAAGTTCTACGTTTCACGGAAAAGTGGAAAATCAACGTTGGGATTGCCCAACGTTCGCCAGACTGCAGCATAAAACTTTCACCCTCGACAGGCCATGCATTCATGCAACATGGATGGTTTTCTGAATGATCCACAATAATAATAATGTTGCGTATTTTCACCCTTTAGGAAACACCCTGTATGAATCCGTGGGATCTAAATAATTTTAACAAGAGGTAAACCACTAACGCTCTATTTAATAATTATTTACTGATTATATAATATTTCTTAATTAACCAAAATAACCTTTACACTTTGTTTACTTGATATTTAACCTCACTTTTTTCGCTACCAAACTTCACTTTCATAAACTTCTCCCCTTTCACCGGTAATCGTGCCTTATATACTCTGAAATTGCGTCCAGAGTCATCCAGAATACGAGAATCTTCTCCTACCACACTCTAGAAAACTCTATCTCTTTCTACAAGTTTCCAGTCACTATTAGGCATAGGCGTATCATAGGGGGGTGTAATGCATAACAATAAATGTATCATTCCTAAATTGTTGGACAACAGTAGATATTTTATATCTACATCTCTCCAAAAACGTCGATCGTGTCCAGGGAGGACTGCTTAACAAACGAGAACATTTATATATTCGAAAAATCTAGAAAATAATATATGATGGCGTATAAATCTTTCTTAAATTGGAGAAATCAAATGAAAATGAGTTAAATGAATATTTAATAATTAATAGTTGTGGACAAAATATAGTATTCTAACTCACATCATTGTACGTGCAGTGCAATCCTATTTCCGGAAACATAAGAGAAGAACATCTAATAAATTTCAATATGTTGATATTATGTGGTGCAAGTGAGAAAAAAGTGCAGAAGTTTGCATGAGGGTTTCTTTAGTGCTCCAAAAGATCTGAAAAGGTTATGATTGAGATTGGATTACGTTTAGTGTCGTTGTGGTACACGATTTAGTGCTCTTTTCGGTTCCAAAGATCCACCTGGTGGGGAAGTTCCAGCCGCTTCCAGTAGCTGCCGATTTTTGTATTGTAATTTCACGTAATAGTCCAGTCGATAAAGTAAGAAATCACCAGAAGCTCGCAAAAAATGTTATCTGAGATTTTCCTTCCGTAACTGTTAGTGCGATGATTAATCATCACAAAACCACAAAAATCAGTTCTGAAGGTGCCGCGCAACCCACCAAAAAACCACCCCTTCGGTGAAAAAAGCCTTGTTTTACTGATAACTGGTTAACCGTTGAAGATATAAAAAAATTGCTCATCACAAAAAAGAAATCTTGACTAATTGCCTAAAAAAAAGTCCTCTTGTAATTTTCTTGTGTATGTCATGGTTTTCAACAAAATAGATATTGACAAAATTTGCACATTTTGTATTTTTAATGAGCGCGAATTTTCGTTTATTTGAAATTTTTTGCGCGGGGCCTATAAAAAAAATTGAATTGCTCGAAAACCAAACAAGCTAGGTAGAAAAATCAAAATGTAGTAAGTACTTCATTGCAGAAAAGGTTAGGAATAAAAATATTCACATTTACAAATTCAGCAGCATGTTAAAGTTAGCCAAAAAACAATCCAAAAAAGGCTGCATAATCAATTACTTTGATGATATTTTTTTAATACAATTTCTTAACTATTAAATGATTAGAAACAATAGTTATATGATATATAAACTGAGAAAAGAAATGTTGAACTAAATTTTCAAGATGTTTGGGTCTTTTTTTTATTTTTAGGAAACAGTAAAAAACTGGCCAAAATTTGGCTAACTCCAACATGCTGGTAAATTTGAAAATGTTATTCCTAACTTTTCTGCATTGAAGTACTACCTTGAACTAAAAGATAATGCATTTATAACTTATATTAAAGTTAGTTATTTTTTATGGACCTGTGAATAGTTAAAAGTGCATAAAATCAAGAAGTAACTATATTATATATCAATAGCCATCAAAAACGGAAACACAAAAGAGAACTTTATATCCCCTTTAAAACCCATTTTGATTTTTCTTTCTAGCATGTTTGGTTTTCGAGCAATTCAATTTTTTCTATAGGCCGCGCGCAAAAAATTTCAAATAAACGAAAATTCGTGCGCATTAGAAATATAAATTTTGCAATTTTTTTCAATATCGATTTTCTCGAAAACCATGGCATGTACAAGAAAATTACAAAAGGACTTTTTTTAGGCAATTAGTCAAGCATTCTTTTTTATAATGAGCAATTTTTTATATCTTCAACGGTTAACGAGTTATCAGTAAAATAAGGTTTTTCCACCAAAGGGGTGGTTTTTTGGAGGGGTTGCGCGGTACCCCCAGAACTGAGTTTTGTGGTTTTGTAATGTATAATCCATCCACTAACAGTTATTGAAGGAAAATCTCAGATAACATTTTCTGTTATGGAAATCTTTATAATTATTGGACTATAATCTTTTTACTTCTCTACGCTCATTTGTCAAATATGATTGTCATTTACCCATTTGTATTTTTTGTGTGTATACATTGTTGTGAATGTGAAACTTACAATTTTGTACTTTGTTGTTCTCTTTAATCTATGGATTTGTAATCCCTGTGGGAGCAACCAAAATTGTTAATAATTGCATATAAATATCAAACCAAGATTCAAGTGCTTCTCTTTATTATTGTTTATCATCGCGATAACCTGATGAGGTTATACCAAGATACAAAGATCATTGTTATTAATGGTTAGATAGTATCTAACTACATGCCCTTTCTAAAACATCAGAAGACAAAGTGCATTGTTTAACTTGTATGTACCTCGCACGGAATTACAGCTTACGCCTAGGGCTGATCTCATCCATCGAAGCCATGCTCAAGTTTGATAAGGTATACTTCATTAAGTACACAACGTCGCTCAACATCAACTTTAGTGTACTCTGAAATTTAATAACAGAAAATCGATACCTACACCAAAAAAGTAGAAATAATGAGTTTCAATAGGGAGAAAACAAAATTTGTTTGTGAGTAAGGCATAAGAAACTGTAAATATGTTGTTTTCACCTTATGTCCAGCAATTAATATTGTGCTATAATTCCTAAATATATTAAGTAAATAAAAATTAACATCATCTTTCCTTCGCACACAGGATCAAAGAAGGATAGCTCGTTTATTTGAGGCCTTAACAAGATAACTAATTTTAAAGAAACAAAATACTCAACTAGGAAAAAGGAAATTTGAAATTAAACAATGCAGTCAGTAAAATTTCAACGGTATCTCGAAATCGTTCAGTATGCGAGAGAAGTAAATTTTTTTTTACTATTACTATACTTCTACTCCACTACGTAGATATGTAAGTAATTAAAGTGTATATAAATAAACTATACACTATCGAGATATCAAGGACAGAACTAGGCATGAAATAAGGTTAATTCAACTTGACACTATTAATGATTGCTTAAGTGAATTTGAAGCTCGTCTGGCTTTTTGCCAAGCAGCAAATAGCCCAGCATTGTGAACTATTTAATTTTTCTCAGTAATTCCACAATATGCCTATATCATAACGAAGATACAGGGGGTACCAGTGAACATACAATTTATATTACTAGTAAATAATTATGCAAACAACTAGGAGTGCCATTTAAAAGAAATGTCGATGATGGAGCTGCTAAACTAACGCAATATACAGGGTGTCCCAGAATTGAGTTCTCGGATAGGAATCTGTGCTTCCCGTGTTCATGGGCCCGTATAACCCAACTTACCTTAATCCAAAAATGCATCCCCGGAGACGTACACTATCCAAAGTGAGACAGAAAAATTTTTACTTCTCTCGCATACCGAAGGGAAGCATTGTATTCGAAAAAAAATCACCCTCCGAGATTTTTTTGGATTCTGACGTTTCAAGATCACGTAGATTACGAAAATATAGGTTTTTCAATTCCGTCGGTCTGTCTGTCTGTCTGTCGGTGCATTAACTAAAAACTACTTGACGGAGAGCAGTCAAATTTGGTAGGTAGTTGACCCTACTGTCAGCGAAGAAATGGTTAAGCTTTCATTGGAAAATATACAGACGGAATAAATAGTGGAAACATTTTTTTTTGCTCAAATTTAAAATTTGCACGTTTCATGACACGCTAAACCTATTTCAGAAAAAAAAAATTGATTTTTTTTTCCACCATTTTTGAATTTTTTTTTACCTACCACTAAAACAGACGAAAAAAAGTTTTCTTTGTTTAAATTTAAAATTTCCACGTTTCATGGAATTCTAAACAAATTTAAAAAAAAAATTTTGAGGAAAATTTATCTTTTTCTTTACCACCAAAATAGATGGAAAATTTTCTTTTCTTTCTTCAAATTTAAAATTTCCACATTTCACAGCGTTCTAAATCTATTTTTTAAAATATTAGAAAATTATTTTACCATTTTTGAAAAAATGTTACCACTAAAACAGATGAAATTTTTTTTCTTTGTTCAGATTTAAAATTTCCACGTTTCCATGGCATTCTAAAACTATTCAAAAAAATTTAAAAATGTTTTTGAACAATTTTAAAAAATGTTTGAAAACATTTTTAATCTATTTATCAGTACTATAGAATAGACGAATTTTTTTCCTCTCAAATTTAAAATTTTCACGTTCCATGACATTGCAAACTTATTTCGAAAAAAAAATTTGCATCATTTCTTTACCATTTTGGAAAAAAAATTAACACTAGAATAGATTGAAAATTTTTTTTTCTCAAATTTAACATTTTCACGTTTCATGACATTCTAAACCTACTTCAGAAAAAAAAAAATTGAAACATTTTTTCACCAACATTTTTGAAAATTTTTTTACCACTAAAATAGATGGAATTTTTTTTTATTTGCTCAAATTTGAAATAGCATTCTAAACCTATTTACAAGAAATACATAATTTAAAAAAAAAAATTACCACTACTATAGAATAGAAGGAAACTTTCGTTTTTGCTCAAATTTATCATTTCTACGGATCATGGCATTCTAAACCTATTTCAGAAGAGAAAAACATTGGAAATTTTTTACCAACATTTTTGAAAAATTTATAAAAAATGAAATTTCTTAACCACCACTAAGTATACTTCCACTCCATTACGTGAATGTGGGATTGAAAATGTGACAGATGGTAATAATAACTGGCATATGCACCTATTATACTTTTATTGAAAAATGTACAGGGTGGTTTCCCAAGAAATAATTCAGCCATGGTGGACATTTGTAAAGGTAATTGTGCAAGCCTTCCATATTTGGCACCTGTTATTTAGTATTGAACTTTTGCTGTTGGATGAGCACTCTGTATATTTTTTTGACCAAAAGTTATCAGGTTTTCTTTGTAATAATAGCAATAACTATATTCCGATTATTATTCCCAATGTTATTTCGTAATTAATAATTTTTTAGAGTGACCGTCATGCACAAACAACGAGGGAAGTTCTGTGTAAATTTACCGATTTTTTTTCCAATAATTTCCGTTATATTGAAGATAAAATTTTCAAATTTCCATGGGAAATGTATCTCTATAAAGTACTCTATGCAAGCTTGATAATAATCAAATATCTTTCGTTTCTCAAAGGCGACAGGTTTCCTGTTCACAAGCACCAACAAAGAAAAAATGATAATTCTTGATTTTTCGTTGATATCACAAGAAATTTTAAAAGTATTAATTTGTGTACTGAAACAGGTGGATGTCATGTGGAGCATTTGTTATTAATGTATTTTTTAGAATAAACTGTACTATTCTGTTATTACAACATTTTATTCTAGAATTATAGATATCGTTTTTCCTCCATTTATATTTAAATATAAATGGAGGAAAAACGATAATTTCTTGTATTTTGATTGATACTACAAACATTCTCAACAGTACCTTATCAGCAGCCCTTTCAATACCCTATAAAAATGTTCAAGCATTTCGCAATTTTACAGAGTGATTAAAAAATTACAGCCAGTTCAATATTAATTGTGAAAAAAAAATTGAAACAAAAGATGTTATCAAGTCCACATAGAGTACCTATAGTTATACAGCTCCCATCAATATTTGAAAATTTGAAAATTATTTTCTGTCTCACTTTAAGAGAATGTACTTCCCCAGGGATGCATTTTTGGAGTAAGGTAAGTTGGGTTATATGGGCACAATATGAACTCAGAACAGTTTTAAGTCCGATAACTCAATTCTGGGACACCCTGTACAATAACGAATTGATAATCCTGGAATTAATCATGCTAAAAAAGATACGCTTTTTTAGCATAATTATTCGAGTATTTCCACTGTTAATTCGAAAATTCAGTCTAAACCATTGCTACCAGGAAAAATCATTACAAAGACAGTTTGTGATAGAATAAGAGCCGAGACCGTGCTTGAATACTGCAAACGATATCCGTTGGTTCATTCTTAATAATGCCAGTAGCATAGCCGTAAGTTAAATGATATTGAATTACTTTTATTGATATATCATTTATGGAGTTGTACATTAAACTAGCATTATTTATTATAAATAAATAATGTATTGCAAAGAAATAATTTACATGATGCCAATCAATTAATATAAAGTAGTAAAGCAATATTTACAATGATTAAAAAGTGATTCTAAAAATTATCGCTCGTGACTAACGCTGGTGTTATGAACTATAAGTTTCTCGGTCTTTTTTATGATTTTTAAACTGACTTCGGATATCCTATACAAATGTGTACCAGCATTTTTTGAAAAACACTAATCGGAATGATTTTAATGAGTACGTTCCAGTACTTAATTCGACAAATATACATGAAAAAAAATTTTTCTTAAATGTAGGACACGAAGAATGTCAATTATCCAATTTGTGACATTTTATAGCTTTTAAGATATCCACATGTTTCACCTCTAACAGTATCAAATGTTTACGACCTATATAATATAATGATTGATAACATTCGCCGTCTTCGTCGAAATGAAATTCTGAAATGCTCTGGCCTCTAATATCATTAAAAAAGTACCATGTGAGTTTATTCATTTTGAAATTAAAACAAGCGAACTGTTATTTGCTTTTATTATGATTATTTTATTAATTTGTTCCAAGGCGTTCATGTAGGAGTTAATATCAAGTTTGTTTTCTTATTAATTTCAGCCTTCAATACAGCTGAATATCTTGCATGCTTTTTCTATTGGATACAAATATAAACACTCGTGTAAAGTGTATACGAGCACAATTGAAATCGTTTAAAAACTAAAAGCCGGCAAAAAAAGTCGGCAACTCTTTATTGTCATGGGCGGAGGTAAATAGAAATGCTTGTCATAAGAAAATGTTATAATTTTCTGAAAATTGTATTAATTTTTATTATATTTTGTTTATTAGATAGGCTATTTTTGTTCATTTAACCAATAACATATTTTTGAAGTATTGTATCAGTTTTAGATACAAAGTCTAAATATTTAAACTGATTGGGTTTAGTTTTAAAGTTATCCCATTCTATATTGAAATACGTTATTGCTCAGCAAGGAACAACGAGAAGGTATGAATATATCCTTGCCGGGATGAGGGAATGTGACAGGTTAGATTGGCGAGGGGCAAGGATTTTAAAGAGTAAAAATAAAATTTAAGTGTCTTTTAAAATAAAAATAAAAATGTAAGTTTCTTAACCAAAGCAAAGAATTAGTACAACAAAAATAAATACTTGTATAGTCTATATGTCTCTAGAATAAAGTAACTTAAATTAAAATTTCTTGTCAACTAAATAAAATATATTCCAAGAAATGTAACAATAAAAAAGGAAACTTCAAACATAATATAATAGCTATACATTTTGTTCTGAAGATATATATTAAAAATGTTAAATGCTAAAAGTTGACGCGTCCGAATATTCACTTTCTGAAGAGCAATCATTATCCAGTTGAATTATAATCGGCGCAATGGGGGGTAGTGTTGGATATTGATTTTCTTTTTTCATTACATGCTTCCATAAATCAGTATTGTCGATGTCATTTATTACTTCTCTTATATGATCAACTACTACCGCGCTTAACGTTTGGGAGTCATTACATTTTCGCAAACGATCTTTTAAAGTTGCTCAAACTACCTCGATAGGATTAAATATGCATAGTACGAAGTGTATGACTGTGTATATTGGATAAGTTATCAATAACATATTCCCTTTTGAAATTTTGTACTTTTATTCATTTCAGTAATTCGCGCTTTATTGGAACTTTTACAGGAATTTCCATATTTTTTTCTCTTATGAATTTTAAAATGTCTTTCTTGTACTGATGTTTGGTATTTTATTTAATATTCGCGATTGATAAGAAGCATTATCTAATACAATAACCGAATTGGGCGGAATATTTGGTATAAAGCTGTTCTGAAAATCATTTTTTCGCACTGCACTGGGGAAATATCGAGTCCACGTTGACTAATGACTGATATAACTCGAACATTGACCGACCAATCGGACTGAGGAATACCCGGGTGCCAGCCAATCGTCGCCACCCGTCCTCAAAGCCAGACCAATGACAGCACAGCTCACAAGTCTACGTTGACTACTGAGAAACGATTTTTTTATGCTAGTGGACCTGTCCGTTTTATTATCTTTAAACCAGTGCAGTCGTAGATGGTTCATTCAGGCTGATTACATTGCCAGTCTCGGACTCGCCTGCACAGTTTCAACTACTATCGATTCTCGATACCATTGTTAAATACATAGGACAAAATATCAAGTTAAGTGCGCACGGTCCTGTGCTTTAACACAGACCAGTTTCAATTGAATACGTAAACACTATAAACACGCATATATTTTACATAAAATGGCATTTTATTGGCCCTCGAAAGGAGACGTTACTGTGTGTGCCTTCGGCCTGCATGTCCTAAATAGGAACTGCAACCGCCAGAATCGCCTGGCTCTTGACATACATTCTTAAAATAGTTTACAGAATATTCCCTCAAAATTACAGCCTTGTAGAAGCATGTTAATAATTGCTATCCCCATAACAACTTCAGCATGATCTGGCACGTACTACTTGCAAACCCATAAAACCGCCTGATGTTTTTTTACATTTAAACATGTGTAAATGGAAACATATTAATGTTAGCTTTATAAACACATATTTATTTTACTATTTTTTTAACATTTTCAAATTTAGGGTATGATGATTCAACCGCGGGACGTCTGCCAGATCATTACTTTCTTAATTAATTAGTACTAAAATATTAATTTACAAATTTATAGCCTTGCGCTAAGCACGTTACACGGGCCGGGCCGTCCGGTAGCTCTCCTGCTATATATTGAAAACACCTAATTGTATTACAATGTTATATATCGATGCCTGTCACATAGAAGTCTACAGCAATAACATTTCCTGAATACAATTGTAACATTTTTTTAGCTGAAGTTCGGGACAAATAATTTCGGGTACGTGTCTGGAATCTCGATATGCCGCTTCATCGTCGGTGTGAAAACGGAGATGAACCGAGGGTGAAACTATGTTAAATATTTCAATATGGTCCGTAATGTTTAGTTGAACTTTAACTAAAGTTAGGTTAACTAACCTATAACTATGCACAAATGCACAACAGGTATTTTATCTAATAAATCTAATTCTGTTATTTGCTACATTATTTTATTCTTCCATAGATTTTGACACTGAGCAGCCTGTGACGCTGGTAAATTTACTTTGGACGGGCAAACGACTAGAGAAAAGATGTATGCCGTGCTTAATTTCGCAATGTAACATTTACTACCAAGTTGCTGATTGTAAGCTTATATACAGGGCACAGAATGGTCTTTAAATGAGCCCAAAGAAAATAATATGTAGGACTTAAATCTGGCGATCGCGGTGGCCATTCAATATGGCATCTACGAACTTCATCTTTATGAAAATATTTCTTTTAGGTATTGACGCATGACAACTCCATAATGAGGCGGAGTTCCATCTTGCTGATATCCATCTGAGAGTCGTTCAGGATTTGCCTAGTTTGAAAATAAACGATATACAAGTTTAGTGTTTAAAATAGTCTTTTCCGATGAAATGACATTTTTCCTGAATGGTTTTGTAAATCGACATAACTGGTCTGTCACTGCTGGGCTCATCACAATCCTCACTGGATGGAAGAAAGTGACACCAAATACCCTCAAAAATTAAATGTAGGGACGACGATAATCAGAATACACATCATGGAACCATTCTTTCTTGGAGAACATTCATAGCCTACAAAATGACTAACTAAACAAGGACAGAAGAAACTCCATTTTAGTGAGCGATATACAGGGTGGTCACTCTATAATTAAGAAAATCCGATCCGATCACTCCATAAAATAGTTAATTAGAAAACTACGGAGAGAAACAATATTTGGAACATCGTTGATAGTAGAACGGATCTGGATTTGGAAGCCAACAATGGAATCTGAAAATTTCTTTTGGCATTATTAAGTATGTGCAATGAAATTATTCTCTGGAAAGCGCAAGTCTCATACGCGAGGGGAGGGGGGGGGGGGGACATTTGCCGGCGATATCTCAGAAAATAATGCCTCTATGAAAAAAAAGTCCAAATAAAAATACATGATCTGAGCCGAGGGTTGTTCAAAAATTAGATCTCGAGTTATGGACAACGGGCTTATTCCATGATATTCTTTATATACGGTTTTTATACTTTTTTGTAGAGTACTCGATATTCTCATTATGCACTTAAAATTTCGTATTATTAACTTTTGTCGTTCTCGAGATATAAGGAGTTGAAATTAGTAATAGTTGCAAAAACCGAGCGCTCATTTGTGACGTCACTATATGCAAGTGACGTAAGAAAAGTGACTCTCTGGGACCTTTCAAATTTAACCTGAAGTCGAAAAACATGGAATTTTCAAACGCTGGCAACAAAATAAATACGTCGAGTGGAAGTTCGTTCTATGTCTCTACGGAAAGGAGAAGGTATGTGATGAATCCTTATAGTAGATTGCAGGGTCAAAATCGAAAATTTGTCCCGACAGGAGCGAGAGAAACTTGTAATTTGTGACATTTCACCAAATTGTACTCTACTACTGTCAAGAAGTAAGCAGAACAAACACTTATAATTATAATAACTAAGGAGCATCAAGTCTATTGAGATCGCTGAGTCTATGCGTATAGTGACGTAGCGCCTGGCCACGCCCCATTTTTGCAAGGTGGTGATTTGTAATTGTTTTTAAGATACTAAACGTGCGAATAAGATTCTGATTTTTTGCAGATTCATTATTTTATACTTGCACTTTCGATTTATGAAATAAAAAAAAAGCGGAACAAGCCCATTGAAGAATTCGTGGAAAAAGTTTTTTCACCGGTGGTTTCAAGTGATAAACCGTTGATTTCTCCAGGAAAGAAGGAAGATAAGAATTGACATTTTTGGTGGATGTAGGGAAGGTGTAAAGCTTAATTCTGAGCAAGGTGGGAAGTTTGGTGGGAGAATTAGGGGGGGGGGGCGGGGAGAGAGGGAGATGGTAAAAATTTTCAGAACTGCGTAACCACCCAAAACTGATGAGTCTTTGGTCATTATGCGTATTATCCCATCAACTTAAATACGTGAAACAAGTTTTTAATTTTTGAAGTATATTTTTCAAATTGCGTTTTATGCACGAAAAAAAGGTTACATTTAAATATTTTTTAATTTAAAAAAAAATCATGGCAATAGGATCATCAGGAAGGGAGTTAGAGTTGACAACGCTCTTGCCTCTGTGGAGGGGGAACAAAGAATATTTTCGGGTTGAAATGGCGTGTCATTGAGGGTGTTCATTAATGACGTTCTAATATTTCAGGGTGTAATTCCTTGGTCATTTTATGAATAAAAGCTTATATGAACATATGTCCGCAACGGCTTCAATTTTTTGCTGCAGGGTGTTGAATTTTTTCTATCGTTATTTTTTAATATCTCAAAAAGTACTTTAGATATTATTTTCCATTTTGGTTTGTGCTGATAGGATATAAAAACACATATTTTAGTTAGGAAAGTTATTTTATAGCTCCACCAGTAGTGTCCCTGCAAACATGCCCTCTGATATTTTTTACCAAAAAAGTGGTACGCCACTGACATTTTTCCATGTCGATATTTTTTCTGATTAGCCTGGTGAATTCTATAATTATTTCACACTTATTTATAGAAATGAGCAACATGCATGAATTTTAGAAATGCAATAATTTATTATTTTTTCGTTATATATATATATATATATATATATATATATATATATATATATATATATATATATATATATATATATATAAGTTATATAAGTTGAGAAAGTAATGAAGAAATGGTATTAAAAAAACGTGTAGCCTAAATAAACGACTTTGAAATTCAAAATTTTATGGGAACATATCCACGTGACTGAAAACACCACGCTATTGGTCTGATGTCATTCGGCACAATATCTAATGGTCGTCTATCTGCCAACGGGTTAAATCATAAATTGTTTTGTGTTTTGTAAATGTGTATTGATATTTTCATAAAAGAAATCATTCATTTATTAATTTTAATTATTAAGTGGTAAAAATGACGGACAGTGAGTTTTTACGGGGCCAGAGTGACAATTTGCCCGTTGTAGATGTGTTTATGATAAACTTTTTTGCTACTAATACTGATTTTATTAGTGCAGAAATTGGAGTACTAAAGCTACTAAAGCAACAAGGTATGTGTCATTCATTATTCTAAACATTAATTCAATTGTGCCCATTTTTATCCTTTTACTGTAGTTAAATATAACAAATTATTTATGTACCTAACCTCAAAATGGGTAAACAAGGCAATGTTTTAATGTTATATTAATTAATATTTTTCATCTTAGAATGCTTTACTTTTTTATATAATAAATACCTCCTGTCACTTACTAAGTACGTACTTTTAGGTAGGTAGGTACATTAATAGTAAAAATAACTGTTGACATACATCTACGTAGGTATATATAAATATATAACTGGATAAAATGTAGAACGTCGAGAAGTTACATTATTCCCACCGTTCTTATACATTTATACATGTTAATTCAAGGTTCCTATTAACAGAAGTTAGTACACTTTTGTATTCCTATAAATAGGAAAGTGACCAAATTCACCATGATATGTAAACAAATTATCACAATAATATTAGGGTTAGGTACATGTTTTCATAATATTATTATAAAATAATTAGTTTTAACGGTAAATTTACATCAAAATGATCCTGGCATGACGATAATTCTGCATTTCGGTCGTCGCGTCTCATAGCTCTGCACCATCTCTTCCTAACTTTATCGCGTCTAGGCACATAAAAAATAACTTTTCTGGAGTTTTTATTGTAGTATTTGTACATTTGGGCACAATACAATATTTATAGCTACTTTTCTTTGTATTTTCCATAACACAACATAAATAATATGTACTTACACATTCGCAATCACAATACGTTTTCCGTCGGTGCGATGTGCCCGATGACGTCAACCAGAAGTAGCGCGGAAACGTCTCCATTTAAACGTAGTTTAATTGACAGCTGCAGTAAATAATTTTTTTAACCTTTAATTAGAACATAAAACAAAAATAAAATACTGGAAAAATAATGTTTTTTAGTGATCTATTCATCTGTGATGTTTAAAAAAATTATGCATTTTGCTCATTGTCTTGATATTGCATGAAGCATATTTATGAGTGGCTTTATATCTTTCTGATGAGCTCCAGAATAAGGGCGAAAAACGTTTCAAAGGCTAAGCATTTCCAAGAAACAGAATGATAGATTTCATGAAAATGTAATCCATTAGAATGAGAAAGAAAAAAATAAGACAAGGTAGATAAATAAATTAATTTTAGGCCTTTGTTCTCATTTTTAACTGAATATTCATGATCGTGGGGGGTTATGTATATACTAGTTTAATCTGCATGGCCGTAGGGGACTGTGTGGATGCTAGTGTTAGAATGAGAACTGTCAAATAAGAAATCAGACAAATTCATTTTAGGATTTTAATTTGCTAGCATAACCAGAATTCAGGTTATCGAAAGAATGCAAAGAGTTCATTAATATTTTTACACATAGTTTCTCTTTTAGTTATAGATAGTTATTTTTTCTGCTGTTTACAAAATCCTATAAAGAATATGTTTCAAAAAATTACTTGTTGAAAATAAATCAGTTTATTTATGTTTTTTAATACCTTTCCAGCCTTAATTAAAAATAAGTTAATGGGGCGCAAAATTGTACATTTACCTGGAGTGCAAAAATTGTAGTTACGGCTCTGCCCAAAGGATTGGAGCAAAATCGGAACTGCAAGTATGAATGTTCTAACAGTCAAATACTTGGGGTCTACAGTTAGCATTTTTATTATTATTGTGATATACAAAACTAACACAAACTTAAACCCTTACATATTTATTATACTGGTTACCGAAACGCATGACGATTTAATAGTTTCGCGTTTATCATAACCTTACCAGTGCAACCCAAATCATTAATTTAAGTAATAATAGTCAGTTAAGTTCAATATTGTGTAATAAATTCTATGGCTACTTCATTAACAATATATTTGCAATAATTGCGTTACAAATTGAATCCCCAACAAACATTTATGTTTAATTAAAGCCGCCGATAATTGTTTTGTGATTTGGCGCTTTTTGGGAAATATCATGGGTAATTAATATTTCGTAGTCAGTAGGTATTAACAATTTATCATTAGTAATTGATAGTGGTTTACATGAATCCTGCTATGAGTTTTGCAACGGGTAATAACCTGGATCTTTATAATTTCCTAGTACGATGAACATAGCAAACAAAAATTTTAAATGTTTTTAAAAAATTGGTTCTGTGTGGAATCTCGTAATTTGGAACCATAACGACTTGTTTTCTATATAAGAAACCGTTGCGTAAGGAATCACTACTTCCACATCCAGATTTTTCATCCAATTCACTTTAAAGAGAACATCTTTACTATTTTGCACTTTTAGTATCTGGAAATTATTGGTCATAGAAATATTAGAAAAAAATTTGAGACCCTGGTTTCTAGTATATAAGTACACCAAATTTCAAGTTTCTGTACTCTTACTAGCTTGCTTTACTTACTATCACTACGTGGGTGTGGAAGTAATTATATATATATGTATATATATATATTTTTTTTATTTATTTAATCGTCTTATTTATATTAACGTCCTGGCGGAGTTTAGCTAATGCTATTCCACCACTCAACCAGGACACGTACACATAGACATCAACACAACGGCCATTCCCTGCGATATTGCCATCTACCGCAGCTGAGACTCGAACTCAGGATAGATATCAGCGACTAGACATGTTGTGCCACCCAACAGCGGTCTAGTGCACTGTTACCATCTCGGTAACACAAGAAAAACGCCACTAAACATCCATACCCTGGCCAGGATTCGAACCCGGGACCCCGTGATCGCAAGCCAAACGCCTTAGCATTGCGCCACCGAGCCGATAATGAGGTGTATTGAAAAGTTCTTAGTTATCCATACCAAATTGTCTGTCTGTCCCTCCGTCCATCTGTCACAGGTATTTTTCTCAGACTGTTTGACGTAGAAAGTTGAAATTTGGCACAGCTATAGAAAGTTATTAGCAGAACGGATCTGGATTTGGAAGCCAAGAATCTAATTTAAATTTCTTTTTTTACAATTCTTTAAGTTTGTGTTATGCAGTTATTCTCTGAAAGTCACAAGTCTCATACTCGAGGGGGGGGGGGATACTTACACAGAAAGTCTGCAAAAACTAGTTTTTCGGCGATAACTCGGAAAATCGTGCCTGTATGAAAAGAAAGTCTACTTAATTCAAAGTTAAAGCGAATCTGAAAATACGTGATCTTTGTCCAAAAACATTGATTAGATCTCGAATTATGGGCAACTGAAGAATTCTGGGAAAAACTTTTTTTACCGGTGGTTTCAAGTGTTGATTTCTCCAGGAAAGAAGGATGATAGGGACACGAAATTTTTGGTGGATGTAGGGAAGCTTATAAAACATTTTCTTTATAGGATTTTTCAAATCAGAATTTTACTTGTTAGCATAACCAGAAGTCAGGTTATCGAAAGAATGCAAAGATTTCATTAATATTTTTATATATAGTTTTTCCTTTAGTTCTCATAGATAGCTTTTCTTTCCACTGTTTGCAAAATCCTATAAAGAAAATGTTTTATTACTATAAGCAAACAGGGAAGTTAGGGAGCTTAGTTCTGATCAAGGTGCGAAGTTCGTGGGGGAATTAGGGAGGGACGGTAAAAATTTTCGCAGCTACGTAACTTCACCCAAAATCTCGACATACTGATGGGTCTTTGCTCGTACGTAAAATCCCATCAGCTTCTAATGGTGAAAATAGTTTTTGGTTAAGTATATGGGCCAATTATAGAAGTACAAAAAGTATAATTCAGATTTTGTTGGTTAGTTTCGGGGGTAAAATGGGAAGGTAAAAAAAAATTTCAAGCTCAACGTGTGGGGTGTCAAACAAAAGCTGGTTAAACCACGAATTTTAAAATATAACATGTATTTTTTTCATGTTTATAATCTCCAAAGAAACGTTTAAAAATTACGGCCTTAACATTTTCCATTTCCAGTTATTCTGTCATCCAAAACAATAAGATCACTTACTTGTTTTTTTTTAACCCAATTGTTGGTTTTGGCACACATTAAAAGTCGCATCAAAGAGATTCTTACACTTAATCGGACTATTAGTGTCATCTGTATACAATACTATTGAGTCCAATAGATGTTTTAAATAATTTAACATATCGTTAATGGTGGCATTGCAATGTTTATTTTTGAACATTTTCCAATAATGTTTTTACTACTATTACAAACCTAGTCTCTCTATATTTCGATAGTTTCAAAAAAATTCAAAACTGTTATAAAATTTCACTAGCCAAAAAATTTAAATAACCATACTTAAGAGATTTGGTCCTACATTCATTTGTTTTATGAGAAATTGGAATATTTTATACCTAGAATTTCTTAAGCAATCTAAATTTCGAATAATATACAGGGTATTCTATTAAAAATAACAAAGTTTATATATACTGTCTCCGGTTAAACCGGAAATGGAAATCAGAAGTTAGAACACTCATGGGCAACTGATTCAATCTATAACTTCCCAGAATTTGAAATCGATGTCTTTTTACACGAAAGTTATAGGCTGGCTAGTAATAACGTAGGCACCCGGTATAGGTACGACATTCGCAGAAAAGAACAAAGCAGATATTTTTTATAATGAATATTTTTCAATAATGTCAACGACCTAGCGGCGGTAGCAAAGCAACTGTTAAAATAAAAACATGAGGAAAGCGTGTCTGGTCGCCGTCCAGCCCTTATACCATCACATTGTAATTTGAAACGTTATTTTTCAAACATTTGCATTTTCACGTCGTTTGAAAACGTATTGGCTTTGGGCTAGTGTAATAAAACAATATAATTCAACTTGTTATTAGCATTAACTTGTTATTATCATATAACTCACTTAATAAAATAAATATGTACTCTGAAATACACCACCTACCAAACGATTATATTATTAATATTTGAAATTTTTGCCCTGAAACCCAAAGTATATGGAGCAAAACTATTGGATAAAAAATTCTTGCAAGGGTAATAATTACTATTAGTTAAGAGTCACACAAACATTTTTGGAGGGATAAAACCTTTTTTTCTATTGTTGGTTATATCCTTGACAAAAAACCTCACTTTGGACCAAGGCAATAACACCTTAGTTTTAGAAAAACCACGTTTAAGATACATTGCAAATTTCGTTGCACTATTTGGCCGAGAGCTGTTTTTCAGGGATTTTCGAAAATTGACTGATCAAGAGCAAGCAAGAAGTCTACATTGGTCATTTTTTGCAGCGAACGAAGTGTCTATTAAGGATAAAATACAAGTGCATTAACAAAGGATCTTAAAAATTTCATAGATTTTTTCTAGACTATTCAGTGACGTACAGTCGTGGCTACAATAAGGTTTCCAGCCTGTGCGGCTTATTTCCTGAATTCATACTATTTGAGTACCTATAACTTTGGTTCTTTGAGTATTTCAAGCTCCGCCCTGTCGGCTGTCTCTAGTGAAAGCATAATACGGCAATATAGACGTTTTCAGTTTAACACCGACTTCGCAACTAAAGGCCTTCACAGCCGTTTTAGCATAAGTACGTACAATAAGATATAACATAAACGTTGGCTCTTATGCAAATGTTAAAAACAAACAAATAAACATACCATATAGTTTTGACTAATCAGGGGCAAGCCTATGAATTCTATTCTAACCTTAAAAGCAACATTACCGGTTAGCAAAACCCAATTTAGGTAACTAAGCAGCCGCAACACAAAACACACCATTTATTTTAGAATGTTAAGATAGGAGTTTTATTTGGAAATAAAATGTTGCAAAATAATAAGTACTTTTACATGCTTATTTTTAATATTAATAAGAATCACTACTTTATTTATCAGACCACTTGATAAAGTTTTAGTCAATTGTATTCGTTATACATTTACGCGATAAAGAAATAAAGTGTCGAAATCTAGTTAATTTATAACAAAACTTTTTATAGGTAGTTTTTCTTTTTATTTTTCATTAGGAATATGTTTTATTACAAGTTTGTCTAAATGTTATTTGTGGCATAATCTTAATTTTTTTCCTTCTTCAATTCTTTGGGACTTATTGCCACATATATGTTTTCTTTTTAAGCGGTGCTATGGGAATCTACAAAATATATCACAATTAACCAGTATGTTACTGATAAATAACCTCTACGCCTGTGACGTTTACGTCAAAGGATCAGTTAGAGGTTGGCTTTTTTTAAATAAACAACACAAATAAGTATAAAAACTTGAAATTAAATATTTTCGAAAAAGAAAACAGATTAGATTTCCGAAACGTCGGCGAAATATTTAATTTCAAGTTTTTATACTTATTTGTGTTGTTTATTTAAAAAAAGCAACCCCTAACTGATCCTTTGACGTAAACGTCACAGGCGTAGAGGTTATTTACCAGTAACATACTGGTTAATTGTGATATATTTTGTAGATTCCCCTAGCACCGCTTAAAAAGAAAACATACATGTGGCAGGAAGTCCCAAAGAACTGAAGGAGGAAAAAAAAATTACAAGTTTATTATGCAAACAAAAAAATATTTACTTTAATACTTTCACGTAAAAAGTATTAATTTCTCTTATCGTATTAGGTATTTGTTTAATAGCAATAGACCAATAGTGCCGTGGGTAGTAATAAATATTACTTGTAGTAATAAAACAAAATATAAACGCTCGTATAAATGTAAACAAATATTTTTTTAAGTCAAAATTAAGTAAAGCTCGAATTCCTGTCTTAACTGTTGACGGCTATAATTACTTTTACTTTTTATGTCGAAAAATAAATAGAAATGATGACATCCTTTTCCTAGAAATATATACTCATTCAATCTAATAGTAAATTAGCCAAAATTACGTGAGAAACTCTTTCTATCACAATACTAGTTTAGAAGATTCAGAACTAAAAATAAAAAATTACTCTACATATCTGTTAATAAGGTCAATGGCATCCACATAAATTACTGCTAATACTTAAACCTTGTAAGCAAAATACGACAAGGTGTCATTTTTTTTGTGGGCCGGTGTTATAAAACATACAATGAAAAAAGTAATTTTTTTTGGACTCTTCGATTTTTCGGCAATTTTTTCCATTGCACTATATATTGTTTTTCTATTTATTGAAAGTAGAAGTAAAAACAAAAAACCGAGCCTTGTCCGAACTCTGTCGGACAAGTACATTTATGAAGAATCGCAGTTGAAAATTTCATTTTTTTCTTATAACTTGAATTAAACAACAACCGTTGAATATTTTGATCCACAAAAATTAGATCTTATGTGGGACACCAAAAGGTATACTTTCACCAAAATTGAGGTAAATCGAATCATTTTTGTAGAAGAAAAAAATAAAAAACCGAAGAAACGGGTTTTTACGTTTTTCTCGAAAAATTTTCAGGTTAGGATAAAAACGCTTTGCACAAAAGTTGTAGATCTCTTTATTACCTACAACTTCACATTTCACTTTTTTCGATAGGATGAGTGGTTTAGCCAGAAATTGCAAAAACCATTTTTCCACATCCACACTATTAATCCGGGCACGGCTCTAATAGAAGGGGGACCCAGGGGCCACAAAGAATATAATAAAATCCAAGCAAATGACAAGATATGATATTTAAAAAACCAGTCAAGAGCATGTTGGGGACGCACATGATTCTGTAGTCATACTTACTATATAAGAGCTATTTCACCTTGATAAAATTCTCTAAATTCAGATATTTCAACATTTTTCAGAATATACTTCGAGTGTACAATTTTCAGCGAATATCTCGTGGTTGAAGATATAAAAATGTTAGTTCTCAAAATATTTTTTTTTTCGCATTTCAAAAGATCTATGCAATGCCCCCCCACTCGATGGAGGTAATTTCTTTCTTAGTACGATCTTCGCTAGGTATATGGGTGCTACCTACTTGCCACCTGAAATCGAGGGAAAAGATCGTCGGATGGACTCTCCACTACATTCACAGGGACGTAGATCTATAATTAAGTAATCGTTTTGTCAAGAAAAAAGACTGGCGAATTAATTTGAACACTTTCTCTTACTCGTAATATTTTTTTTTTAAATAAAAGCTTACTTTCTAAATTTTCTATATGCATTAGTACTCTGCGAATGGACATGCTACCCTAGCCACCTCTCTGATTATAGATAGATATTTTATGTTTCTTATACTTTGTAATTATATGTCACATTTATTCGTAATCGCAGTTCAAACCACATCAAATAGATCAAAGACAACGCTATTGCAAATATGTATGCTCTGGAAGTTTTAATATAAAGTTTCATATACTTAAAAACTGTAAGTACGGTTCTCTCCTAACCGGACCCCTTCGGCGAGCGGCTAAAAAAGCTTTTGTACGTAGCTCATAAGTCTGCAATGAACAGTATACTGGGAAAACCATTTACACAAGGCGAAAACCTCGTCGGCGTATGAAAAAAATTTCCCATACGATTTTTTTGCATATTCACGTTCGGGACGTGCCCCTGAAAATGATCAAGAGTTTGTCGGACGAAAATCTGATCCTAACTTGTTTACATTTTTTTTTTTTTTTTTGTAATTTTATATAGAAAAGGTCTCTTATTTTTTTTTTATTCGATCGTTTAAAAACGCAAAAACGGCCATTTTCAAAGTTAAAATACAATCTTAAAAAAAATTGAATTTTTGTGAGTTCACCAAAATCATTATACAATCTTTGAACCTCCATTAACAAAATCCTGAAGAGTAAGAGATTTTTCCATTCTAAAGCTTAAATTTTTAACTGTTAAATAATAGACGTTCTTAACCGGGCGCGCGCTCCTTAACTGTTCGGAAACGGTCAACTTTACGAAAAAATGACGAGATCTTTTTTGTTTAAAAGTACCATAAAAACCATGAAAAAAATCATTCGGGCCAAAAAAAGCGATTTTTGCAATTTTTTTTTTTTTTAATATTTTAAACCTATTGGGAGCAGATTTTCGCCCGGCACACTCTTGATCCTTCGGGGGCATGTCTCGAACGTGAATATACAAAAAAGTCGTATGGAATTTTTTTTCATTCATAAGAAATAAATGCAAGTATTTATTTTCATAATTTTATTTCAGACTTTAATAAACATTTCTTACTGTTTACTTACTTAAAACAATTTCTTGAAACTCGTATCAGAATTTAAGCTGATTAATAATTCGTTTATACAAAAGTTTTTTAATAGATTTAAGTACGTCTTTCGCACTAGATATATCATTAAATCAATCATTCGAATCTTTGATTTGTCTGAACCAAATTAATTTCTATGTTTAGCACATGGCAACTGCGGACGCGAGAAAAGCTAAGTAATAATACCCACTCCAAACGGTCACGTATCGACAGTCGAATTTAGTGGACATATTGGCCTTTAACGTTAGATGTGTTGAATGTTATATTTTGATACTTTTGTACCATTTATATTATTCCACGAATGTTTTTTTAAAATTTTACCTAGTAATAGTAAAATAAAAAGTAATATTGTTACGCGTTACGTTCATTAGAGGTCGCTGATAGTCCATGAGAAATAGCTGAAATTAAGTAACACTTGTTGTAGGTGACTGTAACTGCAGTAATGTCAAAGCTTGCGCCATCTCTGAGACACAGGTAGTACGTTTTCTAGAAACTAGAAACTTTTAGAAGAGGATCGAGATTTCTACATTATTCTGGATTGCCGCACGCGATGGTTCAAGACTTCACTAGAAATGTACGAAAATTAATGGAAGATTTATAGATGCATTTTATAGAGTATACAGGGTGTAATCAGTTTCATGTCATTAAAAAAAACTGGTAATGGGGACCGACTAGACAAACAAAAAACCTGTATGACTTTTCCCTCTAGGGGCACTTTGAAAAAAACTGGTGTAAGTCAATATTTTTAATATTATGGCAGACAACTATTGAGAACCACTGCTTTTCTTGTTCAATGTAGTTATAGTTCCCAATTATACAGCTTTTAAATTGTTATAAAAAAGTGCTCGCCGGCACACGCGGTGGTTTATTAACATTTGTAACATAAATAAGTGTCCTGGGTTAAAAGCTTACTACCTACCTAAATTATTCAAAATCTCTGCATCTGCATCAATACACAGTTCGGTACGTCGAATTAAGGACATACGCACTTCGTTCAACACTAAACTATCAACTAACGTTGTCAATAAAGAAAAATAAAATAAAAACTTGATACAAAGGCCAAAAAGGAATACAAAAAGAACGAACAAGTAAGTTGTGTCTGTACGTAATCAAGAATTTGACAACTTGAACAGTAAGTCAATAAAATAATAACTAAACACCCACAGTAACTAAAATATTGCACAAGGGAGAGTTACAGTTTTCTTCAGATCAGATCTAGATCTAAACCTACCTCAATACTCCAGCAATTCTCAAAAAATTTTATTGAAAATTTGCGAAATTTTTGTTTATTTCTTTTCTCCAAAACTATGAGCTTTAGACCCCATGTTATATAAGGTTTTCTTGTTTGTCTTGTAGTTCCCTACCACCAGGTTTTTTTAATGACATGAAACAAATTACACCCTGCATAAGCCGATGTAAACACGCGGGAAGGAAGTCTTTAAATGAACAGTATAGTGTAAATATCAAGTAATGAACACTGTTAAGGTGGCCATTCCCTAGAAAGAGACATCCGATAGGGAAATGTTTATTATTTTTGGCCATAACTTTTTTTCTTAGTACGTATATTTAAAAAAACTATAAGAGTACCTAAGTAGAACCATAACAAGACTGTTACTATGAATTTTTATTCAATAATTTCAGCGGGTTGTAAAATAGCTAGATTTAAATTTAAAAATTGTTAATCTTCCTATTTCGTAGTTTTAAATCGAGCTATTTTGCAAGCCACTGAAATTAGTTAGTGAAAATTCATAGTAATAATCTTGTTATGGTTCTACTTAGGTACTCTTATATCTTTTTTAAATATATGTACTAAGAAAAAAAAGTTATGGGCAAAAATAATAAATATTTCCCTATCGGATGTCTCTTTCTAGGTAATGGCCACCTTAAAGGTTATTTTAGCATATATTATAAATTATATGACCTTGTACAAAAATTGACAAATGTATCATTATTATGCCTTTTTTGTTGTTCTTGTGGATAGTTTGCAGTGACAAAGTCATGACAAAAATGTGATGGGCGGTTTTTTTCAGTGAAAAGAAGCACAAGTTTGTACGTACCCTGTATTAGGATAATTATAACAAACTTTTGTTTCTTACAAAGAACAATACATACAAAACACTATTTCAGAAATATTTATATGAGTACTGTAAAAGCACAATGTAAGGATGTTGTCGTCATTCACTTTTCAAACATGTTCTAGTTGTTATAGAAGGTACAAAATTTTTCAAAATTCTTGGTACCTTCAAACTAAGTCTTGCACCAAAAATCAATTTTCCGGGGAATGGCGTTCCTGAAAGCTATGAAGCTTTTTTCCGTGTTGCCGTGGTTTCCCAAAAGTTCAAATTCTCAAAAATCCGAATCAATGGCGTTCTCAAGCTCCCAAAACGAAAATTCTGCAAAATGAACCTCCATAAGAAAATACATGGGATTTTGATCCCGAACTGTCATAGCATATCTACTTAGTCAATTCTCAAAAAGTAGGTATCTGAATGGAAGTCAATTCTGAGAAGTACTAAGGGCCGGTTACTTTCTGTCCCGATTAAGTTAATTTAGCATCTGGCTAAATATTCACTACTTGATTTGGTTACTTTCAAGCTCAGTTAGAGCTTAATCGTAGTTAAATGTGGCTGTATAATCGCAACATCAACATCGAGATACGCTTACCGAAGATGATCGAGATTAAACATAACCATATTTTTTGTGTTGTAAGGTTAGTCTAGTCGTGTCGTCTTTACCGTACTTCTAAATTTTATTTTGAAAAATGGAATACGTGGATTGGCCGAACTATTTGACGATAGTGACGATGAAGATTTGAACAAAATAAATAATAAATAAATCTTTTTCTCCTTTTCAGTCTCGTTTTCAGTACTGTTTATAAAGTCATATAACACACTGAACAGTGACAGCATGAATATTAAAAGTCTTCATGAGTAATAAATAGTAACTAATGATAATTAAAATCACCATAACCTCAATCTACAGAAACTTAACAAAACATGCTTTTATTTTTCATCTCTTTTCAATATATGAACTAGATATCTAGAGCGTATGTCTACTATAGACTATTTAAATGTAAATTATTACAACAGAAAAAGAAGAACCGACAAATTAAAAATGCCAACTAAAGAAAAACTGGATTACTAACTGAGCTGCTAATATGTCGCAAAGTACGCAACCAACTTTAAGCCTTGGTTATTTACTTCAGTTAAATTAGCGGACAGATTAGTTAACCATGTGTTTAATCAAGACCGAAAGTAACGGCCCTAGGACGGCTGTTCTTAATTCCATGACCATATTTGATAAAGATAATTCTTTTGAATCAATTTTCGATATCTGACATCAAAAGTATTTTCAATAATGAAACACCGTAATTTATTCTGTCTCTATCAAAACGACTACAGTTGAAAGTTATCTTAGAATCATGTAAACTTAGTATGACCCGAGATCGCATCTCAGAACTGACGTGCAATGCTTGATTATAATGGAACTACTATATACACTCATCAAACGCTTTATCTGACTCAACTAAAGCACAACATAGGTTTATCGAGTACATAGTCGACTCTCGAATATCCTGGTTTAATATCAGATAACCGAGCAGATAGCTGAAAAACACGATTCATGTGAATTCTCGTCCGAAGCACCAAACCTGCAATATAGGTTTCTGTGTAATGGTAAAAATTAAGCAACCTTTAAAATGTTCAATGCTCTTTGTAAAATAATCCAATATATGTACATATAAAACTTACTTCCAGGTAAAAATGGGTTATTTATAGTACGGAGTCAAGTTTCAGTAGACCGTTTTACATTATGTAGTTTTCCCAAGTAGTAACTTTAGATTGGGATTACATTTTCAACTCGAATTACGGCTTCCTAGCCGTCAATGTTAAACTGTGCAGAAATACCACGGATCTCACCCGTACATTTAAAATCGAAACTTGATCACCACTGGCATCCGTTTACTTAGAATATTTATGGAAGAGATCCACTGAAGTTTTCATAGAAACTTCAGAAGTGGAAACTTCCAACCCAAGCAGGTAAACGGGCTAATACAGCGTGTCTCAGATAAGTATACCTTACCATTCGATTGGACGCAAGTAAACACCAGAGTAATCGCTTATCCTTGGCTTTATAGCATTTTTATGCACAGTCAAGGTGTAACAACGATAATTTCATAAACTTTTTAATTATGACTGATTCGCTCTCAGTTTTCACTGCCATTTCTAATCCACCAAAGCATGTATACTCAAACTTAATTATAATAGAAATTATGGAGAAGCAAGTCAAGTTAAAATATCTTATTAAAAATGTTACATTTATATGGGCGAAAGGACACTCTGATATTAGAGGCCATAGTGTAGTGGACAAACTAGCGAAGACTGCAAGTATTGATGGGGATTTAATCAACAATTTACTTCATTCTGATGTAATTCCAGTGGTAAAAGAAAATAGGAAAAAACTATGGGAAGAAGGGTGGTGGACCAAAGTATGTAACAGCAACAACTACACGTACTGTAAAATCAACAACAAGCTACCTCCTAGTTCCCATTCATCCTAACAGAAACAAAATATTAAATATGTGAGATGCATGTTTGGACATGGAGCTGTCAGTTCTCACCTATATCAAATGAAATTATCAGAGACACACTTTTGTGATTGCAATGGATACCTGGATGATATAAACCACTGGATTTTTGAGTGCCACCACAACACACGCGCTTATTGATGCAAAAACTAGTATATAATCGAAATTGCCAAATTCTGCTTTTTCTAAACCCATGCTAAGCGTAGGGTGTGCTTCCATGATCTTATTTCTATTCGATAGCTGTGAAAGATTTTCATTGCCTTCTTTAGTAACAGCTGAGGCTACTTTTAGTTTTGCCTTTTTGGACCATTTTATTTTTTAAGTCTGATATCTTTTCTTCATGCATCAGTCTTTTTTCTTTTTTGTTCTGTATGTATATTCTTCTTTTTTTTACTTTCTAGTTTCTGGCGTTTTCTTTCTTCCAAATATTGCTTATATTTTTCACTGGAATTTTTCAACTCCATTATAGGTTGGATTTAACTTTGAACTCTATGATGTCCTCTGAGCATTTAGTTGATCTTTTATAAATCGCAGAGAAATAAGAACGTCCTCTGAAGGCTGGTAGTCCTGTCATCCTATACAAACTTATTAAGACTAAAGCCTCTCTCGGGCATTACCGTGACATACTTAAAATCGCAAAACCCAATTTGCACAAAAAGTAAACATGAATTTTCCATCTATATCTTGGATTTTCGAAACCTTGTTCCAGAATAAATCTATTCCAATGAAATGTTTGGTTTCGTTGTCTAGATATCACGATTCATCAATTGACTCGTTTTGAAACGTGTGCCATTGACTGATTATTTGGTCCGCGAACTGATCTGGCGATATCTCTTGTGTAAGCTTGTTGGAGTTTGTGGGAGGGCAATCACATTTAAGTGACCGCAGCACCTAGGCCTCATTGGGCCCCTTGTACATCCTCCCGAGGGATACAAGATCCCACCTAGGCCTCCAACCATCCTAATCTTGTGAAGAAGGTGGTGATGCTGCCTAGGGGAATATCCCTCAAGTCGACCAAAGTAGGCCAACGTTCTCCCAAAATGGATTCTCTGCCGGTAAGCTTAAAAGTTGCTTTCAATTTGCCTTTTACAACATTTTCAACTATAAGCGCCAAACGACTTATAGCAGCAGTACTGCCATCATTGAGTCTAAACTTAGGAAGATGATGAAGATATTGCGCATCTTTATTAACACATAATCTTCTAAGCTTCAACATGAAAGGCTTGTCGGCTTGTGTGACCCTTGTACTTGTATGAGCTTTGTACTTATCACAGTTTAGTGGACCAACCCAAGAAAACTTCTGGAGCCAATTTTCATGAAAACTTGTGCGGCGACTCATTGTTACATTATTCTGTAAATATAATTGAATAAAATGTGTACAAAAATTGAGGAAAACTAATTTTTCTACCTGATAAAAAAGCCGCCTTATAAACTACCCCCTATTATGATAAAATTGGAAAAGGATAATTTATTGACTCATACTTCATATGTTTTTCGTCTCAATTTTTCAACCCTTAAAAATCATCCTTTCTTATGAAAAAATTTAAAAAATCATTCACCGTCATAGTTATATAATTTAATACATCATTTATCTTAATCTTGGTCTAGCATGAAACTCTATTTTACCGCGGGGTTCGGCCCTTGCACGGGGACGCACACACAAACCTCTTCTACCGATAGACACGCGTTCGGTTCCACAATTGTCTGGTACGTATTTATGGTATATATACATTCGCCTATGCTCCAAAATATACCGGCTACGAAATTTAAAAAAAAGTGGGTTTGGTTTCTTGACAATAACTCGGTTAATTCTTACGCTAGAAAGCTCATTAAAAATTCATTTTGTAGGAAATGTTATGACCTATGAGCTCATAAAAGGTTTCAAATTTCGTAAATCCTTTATTTTTAAAAAGGCAACGTTTAAATAAGGGCTGCAAAGCGGAACCAGTCACAGGCTAATGCGAACTTTGAAAGGCTACGATAATAAAAAAAAAGGGAAACTTTCAATAAAAAATGCTAACTTTTGGTTCTCTAGTAATTTCTCTGCATCTTCGATAGTTTTTTAGTTATTTTGAAAAGAGACGATTTTTTAAAAAATTTCAAAAATACTTTTTGTAATGGGCCTACAGCAATGAAAAAACCATCTCTTTGTTTTTCATAAGCTACATTTTTGCTGTCTTACACTTTTTTTGATTAAAACTTTATAGTTTTTGAGTTATTCGTGAAAAACCTTTTGAAAACATAGCTTTCTTTTAAGAAAAATTGATAATTTGAACCAAGAATAACTCAAAAAGTATTGATTTTTCGAAAAAACTCTATAGAACATTTTTTACTTATAATGTGTTCAGCTATCGATTTCTGAGGTTATTTTCAATATTAAAATTCCCACCCCCGAGTTGGGGTGGTATTCACAGGATAAATGGGCACATTCGCATAGGGTAGGATTTGCTTTTTAAGGTATTCCTTACTTAGAGTTCAAATTTCAAGCAAATTGATGCTTCTTGAGGGAAATCGGAGTCAAAAACCCTCATACACTGGACTAACAAGATTTCATCATTTTCTGACACGAAAAAAATCATAGTAGGCCATGCTATTATGTTTTGTAAAATTTAATATGACACAAAAGGTGCGCTCGAGGGTGCGCTTTTCAAAGAACTATTTTTAAAAAATGGGACACACTGTATAATTATCCATTTTTACCCTCTCTGGAAATTAGAGCTGGCTCAGCACTATTGCGCAGAGTTGCCAGAATGAACATCGTTCTGTTAGAAGATATACAAGATTCTACCTACCCATTTTTATGAATGCTATGGTGACAACACTAAATTCGTCTCTAGCTCTTTCATCTACAAAAATACTGATGCTAACCCGTGTTTCACATGAAACCCCAGTGCTAATTTGGAATTTGGAGAGCAGTCTCAGCCAGGGATGGCTCAGTTATGCATTGAATAGAGTTGTGCACGTTGTATCTGCATAATCGATGTCTACCATAACTCATGTTCAAACAAGAGCGCCTATGATAATGAGACATATTACAAAAGCAAAGCGATACATGCAGTGTGTAGTGTTCTTGTAGCTGTGTGATATATTTGATCCTTTTGAGAGGATCCTGAGACAGTCATGTGACGACAAGTAAGCGGTATAGCTCTTCTGGCAATAAGTTATTACCGATTGCTTCGTTATGCAAATCAACCGTGACGAATGTGGGGTTTAAAATTACAGTTACCTACAACAATGTTGTAGTTAGTTCTAAGAGATAAGGTGAAAGATAATAAACGTACATTTCGTTTATTCTTAACAGATTTTAGCATCAAAAAAAATATTGTCAGAAAATGGTTAGCCAAGTTACCAACTTTTTAATCTCCGAAATAAACAGGTATAAGTAAAAAAATTTTACATCAAGCTTTCATTTAAATAAATTAAGACTATAGCGACAGCTTCATCCAAACATTTTCATATCACGACAAACTTTTAAATATATTTTTAAGTTTCTTTTCATTATGCCCTTTTTAGTCCTAATTTATTTAAATGAAAACTTGGTTTATTTTTTTTTTATTTCACTTATACTTAGTCTTGAAATTTTCTATTTATCTTTATGATTGTCTTGTCCTTACTTAATTATATGAACATAAAGTTGGCACCCAGAGTTAGCACCACAGATTCACACTAGGTCTGAAACGGCAACGAAACGAGGGGCCGCGCCACCGCTTGCGGGGATTATCTTGTTTCAAGTAGTAGAAGAGGCCTGTCGGTGGTGGAAAGCGGCAGCTCGTTGCCGGAACGAATTTCCCGAGGTAAAAAAAATTTCCGGCTCTGAAATGCACATGCAAATGCTGCCGCGTTCGGGTTGTGAATCATCATGATTCAGTGTAAACTAACCGCCCTCCAATTTTCAGCGCGGCAGCTCAATGCCAAGTCGAGTTTTCCGAGGAAAGAGTTTCCGGCCGTGGAAGGGAAAGGCCAAGAGCTGCCGCGATTTTCTCTCTATGGATGCTTTTCTTTTAACAATAGGTATCCCTTGACCCATTTTCAGCGCGTCAGCTCGACGCCAAGTAGAGTTTTCCGGAGGGAAAAAGAGTTTTCCGACCGTGGAAGGGAAGGGTCACCAGCTGCCACGATTTTCTCTCTGTGGATGCTTTTCTTTTAACAATACGTATCCCTTGACCCATTTTCAGCGCGACAGCTCAACGCCAACTCGAGATTTCCGGGGGAAAAAAAGTTTTCCGACCGTGGAAGGGAAGGACCGCGAGCTGCCGCGAAAAGTTGTATGAATTTTATGATTAGTTCCACATTAACTGATGCTATCGAAGCAAACTCACAAGTTGACGCAATTTACACAGACTTCACTAAAGCATTTAACAGACTGGACCACAGTATTTTATATTCAAAATTTCAACAAGTTGGCTTCTCAAAGAATCTGCTATTATTCTTCAAATCATATCTTGAAAACAGACACCACCACATTGAATACTGTGGTCAGCGGTCTGTAGAATTTGTATCCACTTCAGGCGTACCTCAGGGTTCAGTGTTAGGACCTTTATTTTTCAATATTTTCATTAATGACATTACAGTAGAACTGGGTGTCAATTGTCTCTTAAGTATACGCAGACGACATGAAGTTGTACAATAAAGTAAATGATGTTACTGATTGTGTCGCTCTACAAGCGGCCCTCGATAAAGTAAATGAATGGTGTAATTTGAACAAACTACAATTGAATGCAAAGAAGTGCAATGTTCTAACTTTTACCAATAAACAACAGCTGGTCGAATTCAACTATTGTTTAGAAGATTCAGTGCTTACACGTCCATCAACCTTCCGCGATCTCGGTGTAACATTTGATAGTAAACTAAACTTTAATTGTCATATAAACACCATAACCAATGAAAGTTTTAGAACACTGGGATTTATAACACGATGTTCTCATGATTTTAATAACAGTAACACGCTGAAACTACTATATCAGTCTTTTGTTCGATCAAAATTAGAATACTCGTCAATTATTTGGTCTCCTCAATACAACCTACATATACAAAATATAGAGAGAATTCAGAGACGCTTCTTAAAGACTTTAAGTTACAAGGAGGACGGTGTCTATCCTGCTATTGGTTTTCCCCAGACTGCACTTTTAAACAGATTTTCGCTTTCGAGTTTGGAGACTCGCCGAACTATTTCACAACAAATATTTCTTTTTAAAGTAATACATAATATAACAGATTGTAGTGCTATCTTAAGTTCACTAAATTTTCGAACACCTAGACCAGGTTCCAGACAAAACACTTTATTCTATCTGCCGACCCCCAGAACTAACGTACAGAAATTTTCGCCATTGTACAAAATGTGTGAGAACCATAATAGTCTTCAAGACCAGTTTGATATATTCCACTGCAATGTAGCTGAGATAAAGAGATTAACTATATAAATTAAAACACGTTATGACATTTCTATTTACTTATATTCTTTTAATATTTTTTAATATATTTGTATGTACTTATCATCTCCTGCCCTGTAATTGGAATGCTCTGTTGGGCAGTGTATTGTTAAATAAATAAATACATAAATTAAAGCTGAGACTTTTCTCTACATTTTACGTTGTTTTCATTTTTTGAGCGGCTCTGAATAGTAATAATTATCGATCGATATGTCCGAAAATCAAAAACTTTCTCCAATTTTTTTTAAATTTTCCCGGAACTTGAAAGTGCAAAGAATGCATCATTCCAATCTACAGGTTATTAACTACTTAAATCCCAGAGATGATTCTTTTATTAATTTTTGCGAGGTTTTTAGAACATTTTGTCTTCATTGCCTATCCTATGTGTACTCATATTGGAAATAAAGACCTTATATTCTTATTATTATTTTCATGCTAAACGTCATATTTAACACCTTCGACTTTTTATGTATAAGTATAGTACACAATAGAAAGAATAAAAGATGAAACCAAGCTTTCTCTTTTTTATACTGCAGCTTTGACTTTGAAGTGTTCCAAATTAGTCGGGACACGAGATGATCAACAATTCCTGCGACCCAGTCGCTACTATAAAAAAGCATAAATTGAACAAAGCTCCCATGGTAACTAGTAATTTGAGACACAACTTTGAAGTTGCTGAGCTATTGCGTTTTTACGTTGGCGCCTTGTTGTAATCACCGCAGTCATAACATTAGGTATACGAAACATAAAAAACAACGGTACGTACAAGGCTAATTATGCCACTGGCAGTCGTGTCGATGAACGCTGTACAGACTTCAGACTTGCTTACTTAAAATAAAATAATAAAGTTGCGTCACCGTGGCCACTTTTTAGGAAGAATTGCTGATCTTTGCTGTTTGGTCTTTAAATGTACTCGGTAATCGATGACCGCGAATAACTTTTGGGGCGGATAAATTGATATTTGGTTTAGTAAATAAAACAATTTTTAATAGAGGAAAGTCTATGATTCTGACAGTGACTCTTTTAGTCGTTTATCTTTTGTAAACTTTTGAAATTATCATTAAAACTCGGTAAGTATGTTTTTTTTCCTATCAAGTGGTTGACATATGTAGATAGTGTTGTGCGAATGGCTTTGCAGCCACAGTCATATACTACGAGATAGATCAAGAGATACAGTAGTGTTTCGCGTCAAGTACATCCTATAAACATAAATAATAAATACAGGGTGTAATTAGTTTCATGCCATTAAAAAAAACTGGTGGTGGGGAACGACAAGACAAACAAAAAAACCTTATATAACATGGGGTATAAAGCTCATAGTTTTGGAGAAAAAAATAAACAAAAATTTCGCAAATTTTCAATAAAATCTTTTGAGAACTGCTATAATATTGAGGTAGGTTTAGATCGTCGCGCGTGTCTTTGCCTATGATACTCAATATTTGTGTAAATAGCTGTGGCCGGCGGTCTTTAGCGGTGCGGTAAATAAGATGAAAGACGACGTCGACGTTTTCTGAGTGTTTAGTAGATCTGATCTGAAGAAAACTATACTCTGACTCTCCCTTGTGCAATATTTTAGTTACTGTGGGTGTTTCGTTATGTACGTACACACGTCCAACCCGCCGTTCGTTGTTTTTGTTATTTTTGAATTTCGGGTCGCTGTGTATTTATAGTGAAGACTTTACCGTTCAAGTCGTTAAATTCTTGATTACGTACAGACACAACTTACTTGTTTGCTCTTTTTGTATTCCGTTTTGGATTTTGGACCAAGTTTTTCTTTTATTTTTCTTTACTGACAACGTTAGTTGATAGTTTATTGTTTAGTGTTGAACGGAGTACGTATGTCCTTAATTCGACGTACCGAACTGTGTATTGATGCAGATGCAGATTTCGAATAATTTACTTAGGTGGTAAGCTTTTAACCCAGGACACTCATTTATGTTACAAACGTTAATAAATCACATTTAAATATTCTAAATTATAAACATTAATCCAATATTTTGTTCCAAATTAAAGGACACACATGTAAAGAAATGCTCTGTTTAAACTTCTACGGCCATTATTTGCTTGCAATTGTGCAGGAAAAGATAACGAATTATTTACCTCTGTATAATTGCCTCAGTTCGGTTGAGGCGGTCCATCAAAGGCAGTCGATGATCCAAGGCCTTTGCACTATTTTATGACAATTTAAAAGTTGTATAATTGGGAACTACAAGTCCATTGGCCAAGAAAAGCAGTGGTTCTTAATTATTTTCTACATTAATATTAAAAAATATTTAAAATGTGACCTAGGTCAGTTTTTTCAAAGCGCCCCTTGAGGGAAAAGTCATAAAGGTTTTTTGTTTGTCTAGTCGGTCCCCATTACCAGTTTTTTTAATTACATGAAACTGATTACACCCTGTATATTTTCTACGCTCACTAATAAGCTAGAAACCGTGTCCTTTTACAGAAATAATATCTACTCCCACTATCACCTAATTTTTACGTTGAAATTTCTCAATAAATAACTAAAAATGTGCTTAATTACACTATTTAAATCGATAATAATTATCTATCAATTGAGACCAGAATCAATTATAATAATTACATAGTAGAGAAGATACGTCCATAGCAGCGCGTAGCAACGCCCCTCGCGCACAAAAGTCGAGAATTTTATTTCTTGATTAAATATATCTGCACGATTTGTCCCATTAACTTCGGCTCTCGTCGGTGATGGTCGGATAGAAATTTGCGTGGGCAAGCGTACCTACATTCACACCATATATTCTTATATTCGATTCGTATTGTGATGACTTGAATGGATTAAGGAGAATCATCGAATTTTAATTAATAAAGAATTCATTTAAACAGAATTTTTAATATATTGAAGTGATTAAGAAGAATCATCGAATTTTAATTCATGAAGAATTTATTCAAACAGAAATAACATACAAATGAATACCACACAAACTACATAATGATTCAAAATATTATAAAAGGTACAACCCTAGATGATTATCATTACGATAACAGCCCATCTTTAGTGAACACTAAATGAGGTACCATTAACAACAATGGTTCAATATTGCAGGTGTTGTCCTTAGTACATTATTTTTTAAGAGCTAAGAAATCTGGTATATCAGCACGATAATGTCTGATCTCATAAAAAGGACTCATCGCAGACATTTACCTTGGCCAGCAAGTTCACCCGACCTTATTCAGATCAATCTTGTTTAAGGGATGAGAGGCCGACCACTAAAATATTCTATGAATTTGAAAAAATTTGGGCATAAGAACCAATTACACACACAAACACACCAGATATCGTAGACAGCCCCCAAACTCAAAGCCTAGGCTGCCCAGAAAGGGGTTATACACATTTGAAAAAACTGAGACAACATCCACTAGCCATCGACATTGTCAGTGTAAGAGCTGTGGATGAACGCTGTCCATTCTATTTCAGGCATGCTCCACTCGCAGTTGACTGAATAACTGGACATTATTGATTGGCTAAACTCGCGTTGAGTATAATGTTCAATGACTTGTCTTTATAAAAACTACTTTAGTGTCAGAAATAATTGTTGCATTTTCCTTGGCACACAGTATATTTACATACCAACATTTTCCATTGTTGTCATATTATGTGTATGTGCCGTATCTCTAATTCATAAGGAAATAGGTATTGTACAACAATTTAGATAAAAAAATTAAGATAAAAAACTGATAATTAATCAAGTTAACAACGAGAGTAAAAGGTGTTGTACATATACAAAACTATCACAATCTAGATTACGATTATAGTACTTATCTAGTTAGATACGTATGTTATTTTTAAAAATGACTAACAGAATTTTTGGGACAAACAGACTAATTAACTATCAAAATGTTAAAGGAAGTAAAACAGGATGTAACAATTAAGTATGCATCGAAATTAAAAAAGCTACACGTTACTCTCGTCTGGACGATCTAATTTCAGATTTCTATCCGAAAGCAATAAAAAAACTTTTTCTAGACTTACTATTTTAAGAACTTATTTAAAAATACTTGCTTGTTGAAGCTACACCTCGAGCTACATATCATACCCATGAGGCGGTTTTATCAAAGCAAGCATACGATTTTAAGTGACTAACAACTTCTAGGGTAAGTACCTATAAGTACCTACCCCATTCGTATACAGCATGAAACATAATTTGTTTGTTGTTCATATTGTTCTGTAACTAGGTAGGATTTCCCCTAATAGTGCAAGACACCACGGCATTAAAACCTGCCTTAGAATACCTTCATAAAATTTGTAAATTGTGGTAGAAAATATGCTCGTGATTCGTGAATATTGAACCAGTGATGGCAGACTTTTAAACATCGTGACCCTAAGGTATTTCTAATTAAATGAATTCGGAGCTATGAGGCTCGCTATAAAGTGACGTAAAAGAAGGAACCCACAATACACCACAATGAAATTTATCAAAATTATAAAGAATTATATGTTCTGTGCGATTCCCATGGTCTGCCTCGCCTTACTTTGAGACCAGTGCTCGGCAGACCTCTGTAATGTTGTTTATGCGTGTTCGTTATGTTACTTACCCTTTAGAACAACGCTTAATTTCTTATCTTTTAAAGCTTAAATTGTCCTCTTAACGATTATATAGGTATGCCATATCAAGGAATTGATTTCCCAGCCAAGTCTCTTGAACGAAAACATCTCGACTATATTTGCACTCTAGTATGTGGAAATGAAATAACTGGTCATAGAATTTTAATAATAGGTAGGTACATATAATATTTGAGAAGCAAAAAACCTCGAAGCGATGGCTTCTAGCCAAAAATGAAGTTTCTGCTGCTTGCTTTACTTATTTCTCCTATTTACCCCCACCCCGCCCCCTTCAACGGAATAAGATTCAATAATTAAAAATTGTGAGTCAGCGCCGAGGTCTGCGCTCATGTCCATCGTTAGGAAGTATTCTTTTGCCGGTCTTCTTTTATGAGTTTCAGGCTGACTTTGGATGGAGTATACCAAATTACAAATGAAAATCTTGTTAAATAATTGTAAATATTTATATTTATGAAACTATTGAATTTATTATATTGAATTCTATAAAAATAAATAACTATATTTTTAATCAATATTGGTCACTTGTGAATGTTTCAGTTGCCATTTGCTGACTGACTCCCAGTTGTTGAATCATAAGCATCCACAGCCAAAGTGCAGATCAGCAGTTCTGGTTTTGTTGATATTTTGAGTTGTTTACAATCTCAATTTTATTTTATCAACACCTTTAAAATGGACTGTAGGTGGTGGTGGTTGAAAAATATGGTACAGAAACCCGAGGCATTTGTTTCTAGTATACAGACAAATAATTTCTTCCATTGAAAGCATTTCTGCAGTTTCTTTTTTAGCCATGAATGCTATGGGAATAAAATAATAATTCTTATTAAAACCGAAATGAAAATAGAACATTAAAATAAAATTAAATAACTCAGAAGCTAAAATCAACTAATACTTAATTATCAAAAAATTAATTATTCTTATTAAATTACAAAAATAGAACATTCAAATAAAATAAAATAACCCCCAGAAACTAAAATCAACTAATAATTATCAAACAATAAATTAATAAAGTAAGGATTCAAACAAACCACCTTCTTGTGCCAAACAATAGCCAAACCGATTATACAATGAACCTCTCATATCATTGAGTTGATTTGGAGTAATGCTTGCACAAAGTTGGATACATTTTTCCCGTAATTAAACTAAATTATTGGCTCGTTCAAACCCATGTTTGCACGCGGTTTCCTTTAAAGAGCCCCACAGAAAGAAATCATGGGGTGCTAGATCAGGTGACCTGGGGGGCCAATTTATCATTCCCCTCGTAGCTATTAAACGATTGGGAAATGTTCTTTCCAGAAAATTAATAACAGTTAAGGTATTGTGACTTGGGCAACCGTCTTGTTGAAACCAAATGTCGTCAAAGTTGACAGGAAGATTTTGAACTGCAGGAATTATTTGGTTTTGTAAAAGCTCTAAATATTTATTGCCATTTGAATTGCCAACGATTAGCAATGGACCTAGAATATGATTGTCTAAAATTCCCGTCCAAACGTTCAACCTTTGAGGATACTGAGTTCGCACAGCAACACTCAAATGTTTATTTTTCCGAGACCAATATAGTACTACGGATGGATTGTGTTTCCTATGTAATGAAAAGGATGATTCATCTGTAAACAATATATTCTTTAAGAAGTTTTCATTCTCATTCACTTTATTTATCATGATTTCACAAAATTCCATCCGTTTGAAATTGTTTTCGGGAAATATTTCTTGCGTTGTTTGAACTTTAAAACAACTGTACCCATTTCTTTTCAAAATATTTCTTACAGTTCTTTCTTCATGTCAACTTCATCAGCAATTTGCCTGCTAGAACAAGGTTCACTAGTTTCAACAAGTGCACAGACATTAGTTTCGCGAATTTCACGTTCTTCGCTCATTTGTTGATGACGGGGTTCGGGTTGACAGCATCCTTTACAATAATTTACGACACACCCGAAATTCTCAATTTTTTAAATAATGTATGAAATTATGCTAACTGAGGGGATTGGTCTGTCTTGATATGCCACAGTAAATAAATTACTTGTGTCTTCAGTGGAATGGCCCCCGAAGCACCACTTCACAATTTGCACTGTTTCTGCATTTGTATAAACACACGGCATTTTAATAACGAAATTGAGATTAATTTATTTTATTCCCACACGTCTAAACAGCTACGCTATTAAAAGCAGAATGGGTGCGCTGTTCTCAACTCGACGCGGTCAAGCGATGGCGTTATTGTTTTATACCAATGCCCTGCATTGTTCAACGACAAGGCGTGGTTTATCTGCGCAGAAACAAGTTTACGTACTTTAAACTAAATTTGCTGAATCTGTATAGTTCTCTACACATATTTAAGGCAAATAAAAAATGTCTGGGTCATTGATCTTTTCCGCAAAGTCAATGGCGCCGACACTTTTTATGCGTCTTAAATATATATACAGAACTATACAAATGGAGGAAAAAACCATAATTCCTTGTATTTTGATTACCATTACAAATAATTTTAAGAGCATCTTTTTGCAGCCCTTTCAGTGCTATTTAATAATATTCTCAAGTATTTCATAATTATACAGGGCGATTAAAAAAATATAGCCAATCAAATATTACGAAAAAAAATTGACGAACAAAAGATATTTGGTTGTTGTCTAGTTTACATAGAGTAGGTATTTAAAAAGATACAGCTCCCATCAAAATTTGAAAATTTTATCTTCAATATAACGGAAATGATTGGGAAAAGAAGTTTTTTTCTGTCTCACTTTAAGAGGATGTACTTCCTCAGAGACGCATTTTTGGACTAAGGTAAGTTGGGTTATGTGGCCCCAATATGAACTCAAGGATCACAGGTTCCCGTCCGAGAACCCAATTCTAGGACACCCTGTATGTATGTATATATTTTTCAAAAACCACCCTTTTTTTAAACTGTGGGGGGTGAAACCATGTTTAGATAACCCAAATGCTTCACTTTTTACAGGTCTCATAGCTCTGGGAAGTTTTCTATAAAACAGCGATTTTTTTACTAATTTGAAGGGACTATTAATTATTACTTGTAATTTATTTTATTATCAGCTGATTTGCAATTAGTACTACGTCTAGGTTTCATTTTAGCCCACACAAAATTTAGTTTTTAAAGGGAAAGGACAGGGTTTTGTATTTTTTTACAACAAACAAAAGTACTTAAAGTAAATTTCTTACACAACGATAACGACAAAGACCAAGCAAAAGAAAAAACTTCGAAGTGTTTTAGTACAATAAATTGACAGAAAATACAGTAAATTTCTAAATATACAGGAAATTTATGCTTTTTAATGTTTCAAAAAGTTTTATTAAAACTCTACACGTGTTTCGGCTTATTAGGCCTTTATCAAGAGTACAAGATATTGCTTGATAAAGGCCTAATAAGCCGAAACACGTGTAGAGTTTTAATAAAACTTTCTGAAACATTAAAAAGCATAATTTTCCTGTATATTTAAATTATTGAAGAATGTTTCACAAGGAACCAACCGTACAATCAACCCAATGTAGTAAATTTCTTACACAACGATAACGACAAAGACCAACTTCGAAGTGTTTTAGTACAATAAATTGATAGAAAATACAAACAGTTTCAAGGCAGAAAAAAATCAAATTTATGTTCTACCTAGGTACCTACTACAATAGACTAGAGTATTAGTACTAAGTACCCAGAAAATGTTTGGAGAAAAAAATTCCCCAAAACTTAGCTGTGCAACATGTTGCTCCCACAGAAAAGCTATAGGTACCTACCTATTATATTATAGTTCAAGTAGATAGGTATGAAACATTTTCTTACAAATTTTACGCTAAGTATTCACCACTAGGAACAGTAGGAACATTCTAGATGTATTCTAGGTATTTACTTTCTTTTCATATAATTCATGCATGTCAGTACAGCTGTACCTAAATCAATTATGACTTGCTTGTAGCCATCACTGTCTAGATGTGTAAAAAAATCGTGTCTGCAGGCTGTTTCATACTTCAATAAATATTTACAAGAACCCAAGCGTTATAGGTACTGTTATAAAGATATACCTACTATCTAACAGTGAAAATAAATAAACCTTAATAACATTCAAGACAAACTACTACTAACAACTTAAATTTCACTAGTTTCTGTGGGCGAGGAAGCCGTAGTCGTATATTCTAAAGTTCAGAGAAACCAGAGTGCAAGCAGGTGCTCCAGCGAACCATGGTTAACGTCATCCATTTCATTAACATCAAGAGCCAGTCTCGAGATCTTTAAAATGCTGGGTAGTTTGTCTTGCCACTACATAGCCAAGCTAAGTACACGTACATAGAAATTTAATTTTACTTGTTTATACATTTACATGTCAACAACGCTAATTTAGCATTCTGGTATTGTGTAGGTTATTATTATTAATTAATCTCTCTTAAAAAACTATATAAGCTTATGTAAGTGTTATTGGATATACAACTATGACACACTTAAAACGCATACTTAAGTGAATATGCCTATGTTGATATATTGTAACTGTCGTACTTTGTTTATTCGTTTTTTATTAAGTAACAAGAAATATCTTTTGAGATAAGATATGATAAAAACATGATATCATTGTACAGCGACTGGCTTAGCTACGGAATTTCCATAATAAACAAACAGATCTTTACACACATTATGTTTCCTTCCTATACTAGAAAGTTAACAGATTTCAATGACATAAAACTTACCAACACAAACTCCAGCGAGCGATTGTATACATAACCAGACGAATGTATCCAAGAAAATTAGTTGAAACACAACACTGTACACCGGCACTGCACTTTTACCACTTCCAATCACAATTACATGCACTCTAAACACGTTTTTTTCTCGTTACACTAAACTCTCTAACTGTTTGATAGTTGTTTTAAGTGATTGTATTTATCGAAATGTTATACGCGACGAGATGGAGGCTTTGTTTCATCAAACTAACCGAAAACCGGCCCCGACGATCGAGTAGGCCAGGTATAGAGGCACGCTGAGGCCACACTGTTTACTGGTTCCCGGTTGTTGGTTAGGTTAGTCACAGCCATGTGCACGGGCGTGCTGTAGGGGAGAGAGGGAGAAAAATGTGGGCAAGGCAAATCTCACGTAGGGCATCAGATTCTTTGATTTTACCATTAGGAGGCTAAATTATTCTCGATAAGGGCGTCGCAAGGCGGTCAATTTATCGATTTTATGGGGACAAAATTAGAGTAAATAATTCTTTATTAGCAACTTTCTGCTACAACAATAAATACAGAGGTGGATTTACCTAAATAACAAATCAGTAAAAAAAAGCAATAAATAAATCACCACTAGGGGTACATATACCAGGTGATTTTTTTAAAATGAGCCACACTTAATAACTCGAGGACCATTAAAGATATTTTTTTTGCAGTAAACAGCATTTTCTTGAATGTTAAAGGGGACACATTTTAACGAGAAAAGGTGTGAAAAGTGATAAAAATCTAGGTAATGTGATATTACATTTGGAAGACGTTGGTATCACATTAAATAATTTTGAAGTGGGCGTAGTTTAGGGTAATGGAGATTTTTTGCACATGCCTGAAATAGAGCAGTAGCAGCTGACGTTACAACATGGCCGCCAAAGTTGGCTGGGTGGAAATAACCTAGTTTTGCATTTGTGTGCTTTCTCATTAATTCGAGTTTTTAAAGAATTTGTAGTGCTTTTTTAAACGCTTTTTTTCGTGTCACATCAATTTTGGGTGTTTTTCGTCTATTATACATTTCGCGATTTATTGATCTGACTTTAATTTAGTGTTTTATTTGTGTTTTTCAACCGGCGTGTTATCTTGCGTACCTGTCAAAAGTTATTAATTTTCGATATGGTAAGTGAATTTCAGTGAATTTATTATAATTTTATTTATATTCTACATTTTAGGAGTCCCCTCATTACATTTTTAAGCTGAAATGTATTAATGGAGCCAACCTATATGATTTAAAAGTGAGAGATTGAAACTATATCATTGGATCATTTTTCAAAAATATAATATAGCATTGAATTAATGAACCATTGTGACCCTTCTTGTGAATAAAATTTATATCTAAACTATAAGACTATTATTATTCATACTTACCCTTATAATTATGTATAATATTGTTATGAATTACACCCCCTTGGAAAAGGAGATGGTACGCCTATGCCTATTGATAGTGACTGGAAAGGCTCTAGAAAGAACCAAGGACTTTTCTAGATTATGGTTGAAGAAGATTCTGGATTGATCTAGAGCTAATTTCGGAGTATATAAGGCGCGACTACAAGCGCGGGAGGAAGTTTATTTGAGAAGTGACACGTTCGGGAAAAAGTGAGGTTAAAGTAAACAAAGTTTATTTTGAAGTATTGTATAGTCAGTAAATTGTTAAATAAAGTGTTAGTAGTGTTTATCTCTTGTTGAAATTATTTAGAACCCACGGATTCATACAGGGTGTTCCAAAAAGGTGGAAATCCGTAACATTTTGGTGTCGGAAGCGGAATTTTGACAAGAGGATTTTTTCGGGAGTGTTGAGAAGACTGGGACAGTATTCTCGGAGTTAGTGCTAACACAGGAAGGACTAATTTACTGGACATTGTTCGAGGTTTATTTTCGAACAGGAAAAATAGTGTTTAAGTGCATTTTTGAGACATTTTTGGAACATTTTGTTGGACATTAGAGGTTAAGTGACAAAGACTCTAGATAAGACTTTTTCGTGCCGTTTTGAGGGTTTCTGGACAGTCCCATTACCGATAGTGACGTAATTATTAAACTTATTTGATTTCAACGTAATTGTATGCCGGTAACGACCAGAAGCATGGCATCCGAACAACAAATGCAGGAATTTATGGCCCAAATGCAAAAGATGATGATGGATCAGGAAAGAAAGCGCCAGGAAGAGAAAGAAGAACAGGAAAGAAAGCGCCAGGAAGAGAAAGAGGAACGGGAAAGAAGACGACAAGAAAAAGAACGAAGGCATCAAGAAGAAGAGAAACGACGTCAAGAGGAAAAACAAGAAGAGGAGAGACGCCGTCAAAAGGAAAATGATGACTTAAGGAAAGCTATAGAAACGCAACAGAATGCCTTGTTTACAGTCGTGGAAGAAATAAAAAATGAGATTAAGGAAGATATGGGTAGCGTAAAGACGAAAGTTAATGAGGTCGAAGTAAAAGTAGGCAAGGTCGAAGAAGAAGTTGGTGAAGTCAAAGTGAAAGTAAACAAGTTCGAAGAAGAAGTCAAAGGGGAAATAGACCAGCTTAAACGACAGTTGAGGGATAGAGGAAACCAGCAAGTGGTGTCATCAGGCCAGCGATTAAAAATTCCCTCCTTTGATGGTCAAAGTTCCTGGATGACTTACAAGACACAGTTTGAGGCAGCAGCAAGTGCAAACAACTGGAACGACGAAGAGAAGGCTAAAGCATTAATCGTAGCTTTAAGAGGCCAAGCATTGGAATTGCTCCAGACAATTCCGGTAGACCAACAACGGAATTTTAGAGTTTTAGAAGCCGCCTTAGATCTACGATATGGCGATCAACACCTTGCTCAAGTATACCAGACCCAGCTGAAAGTGCGCGTTCAGAAAGCTGGGGAAAGTTTGCAAGAGTTTGAAGCTGCCGTGTGGAGACTGGCTCACCTGGCTTACCCGGATGTACCGAAGGAATTCCAAGACCAACTGGCAGTAGAGGCTTTTCTGGATGGTATACAGGACAATGAGATCAGGCGAGTCCTCATGTTATCTCGATACCAGAACAGCAGCGAAGCGTTGGTGCGTGCACTCGAGGTGGAAGCTGTCCTTCAGGATACCCCGAGTCCAAGAGTACAAGCTGTGAGTATCGAAGAATCGCAACCAGAAAAGAAGAAAGAGAACCCTATCTTGATCCAGATACAGGAGGTAAATAAAATGATTAGTCAGTTACTAGCTAAATGGAATCCTCCGAAAAGACAGGAATCACAACTAAACAGAGAGAAGCCAAGCGGGGGTATTAAATGCTACAACTGCGGCAAGATAGGACATATCAAACGAGACTGTCGACAGCGGAACTCGAGGAAAGTGAATGTTGGAAACAGGGCAGAGACACAGAATAAACAAAGTAGTGGAAGGCCAAGTGGACAGCGTATGAAATGCTACAGGTGTGGAGAACTAGGACATATCCAGCTTGAATGTCCACAGAGGAGCTTGGAGAGAGTGAAGGCCGGAGATACTGTGAAGCCAAGGGGAAAACCAGAGGAAGCCGGTACCAGAGAGGCTGTGACATATAAGGAACGTGGTGCCCCTAGAGAAGTGAAGATTTCCCAGCTTCGGAGCATTACAGAAAGGCCACCACTACAAGGATATGACGATAAAACGAAACCTGAGAGAAATGCAAACATTTCATCCGGAAGAAGGTACAAGGAAGGTTGCAAGCACAACCACTGGGAGAAACTGCAGGTCACGGGAGCAGTCAACCCTGTCAAGGTGGAGGTGCCGGATGATAAGGCAGATGAAGCGCTCAGACAGGAACAATTGAACGATGTGGAAATTGGGCCTATATTGAGAGCCAAAGAAAGGGGAACTCGTCCAAAATGGAAGGATGTTTCGGGCAAAAGAGAGGGGCTGAAGGCACTATGGGCGCAGTGGGACTCACTGAAAGTCATGAACGGGCTGTTGCGGAGAGCATGGGAAAGCCCGGATGGAAAACAGGTGGTTATGCGTCTAGTGATTCCCAGGTGTCGAGTTGCGAAGGTGCTTCAGGAAATGCACGAAGGAACATCCGATGGACACTTCGGTGTTAACAAGACCCTGAAGAAAATACGAGAACGATTTTATTGGATAAGAAGTCGTCAGGATGTGGAGGCTTGGTGTCGCAAATGCAAGATTTGTGCAGCCAGTAAGGGACCACAGACTGGAAGTAAGGGTGAAAACAATCAGTTCAACGCCGGAGCTCCTTTCAAGAGGTTGGCTAACGATATAGCGGAACCATCACCAGCCAGTGACCGAATGAAGGCTCGATACGACCGTAAGGGTAGTTCAGAAGGATTCAAGGCAGGAGACCTGGTTTGGCTGTACAACCCACAGCGGAAGAAAGGCAGGTCACCGAAACTTCAACCGCCTTGGGATGGACCGTACACTGTTATTACCCGAATTAATGATGTCGTCTATCGGATTCAACGAAGCAAAAAGTCCAAGATGAAGATCGTGCATTTGGACAGATTGGCGAAATACATCGATGATTCTGGGTTGCCTGATCGGGACGATCAGGCTTAAGGAGGGGGCAGTGTTATGAATTACACCCCCTTGGAAAAGGAGATGGTACGCCTATGCCTATTGATAGTGACTGGAAAGGCTCTAGAAAGAACCAAGGACTTTTCTAGATTATGGTTGAAGAAGATTCTGGATTGATCTAGAGCTAATTTCGGAGTATATAAGGCGCGACTACAAGCGCGGGAGGAAGTTTATTTGAGAAGTGACACGTTCGGGAAAAAGTGAGGTTAAAGTAAACAAAGTTTATTTTGAAGTATTGTATAGTCAGTAAATTGTTAAATAAAGTGTTAGTAGTGTTTATCTCTTGTTGAAATTATTTAGAACCCACGGATTCATACAGGGTGTTCCAAAAAGGTGGAAATCCGTAACAATATGTATAATTTGAAACATTCAATGATGGTAGAGGATGCTGTTAAAAGTGTGTTATTTTTTAAATTCTGTTATGTTTTAGCTCACTTACCTTCACTGGTATTTTATTTGTGTACGTTATCAATATTTTGAACCTCTGTAATTATAATTGTAAGAATCAGAACAGATACCAAACTAGGTATATAGCTATATAAAGTATTCGGAGCGTATTATGTTGCATATTTGCTCGCAATTTAAATTAAATGGAAACTGAAATGATCTCACAGTCCTATCTTTTTATTAGATTTACTATTACTCCTGCATTTCATAATACAAACCTCTGATTGTTGTTATTAATGTGATAAACACTTAAACTCGTTACAAACTTTTGAGCCTAACAAAAGGAAGATATAAATCAATAAAAAGTTGAAGGGAAATATTTTAAATCGTCAAAAAACGTAGATTTTACAACAGGTTTATAAAACCATGATTGATATATTGGCATAAATCAATGAGTATTTTGATAACTTTTAACCTAGTGTAATAATACTACCTAACCTATATCACTGCCTAGCTGTAACTGAGCATATATTAATTAAACATTTACTAAAATATGTCTTGATATTATATATGTACAAAAAATGTAAGAAATCCAATATAGCCTTTATTTTCACTAATTTATGGGTTCACAAAGGGGGACAACAAACTTTACACTAGTAAAAACAATACTAATAAAGTATATATAAAATTTTCTCTCACAGTAGATTTAAAATATATATATTTATAAACATCACTACATCTATCTGATGTTAAGAAATCCTCCACTTTAATTTATATTGAACGAAAATTGACCCCAGCTCAAATGTCAAATTTCTGAATTTACCACCCAGGCAACTGACAGCTGGCAATACTGTGACGTCACTGCTAGTGCGCTATTGCCTGTGTAACATCACAATACCTAGATTTTTATTGCGTTTATCACTTTTTTATAAAAATTCAGTTTTTTGCATTTCTCTCAAAAACTTACCTATTCAAGGTCATACTATTTCTTCCGATTGCATTCCAAAAAAAATCTGGTATTAGAAATCGATGAAAAAAATAGGAGTGCCATTTGAAATTATAAACTTGGGGTGGTTGGGGGTGAGGGGTGAGTTCCGGATCATACCTTTTCTCGTTAAAATGTATTTTTCACTACGATGCTCATAATTATATATAGAGAGAATAGTACGTTAATGGCTGATCTTTGTTGGAGTGATTTATTACTCTCTGTCCTTCCCAAACAGAGTATAGGTTAGGATTGTGTCTACCAGCTGAAAAAAATGTTTAAGGATTGTTTCGTGCCAAGCTGTTCAAATAATATTGTTAGTATCCCAAACAAAATATTCCTTTGCCTCCCCAAACCGGAAAATAGAAGATTATTGGCTTAAAATGGTAAAAGTAAAAAAAGTACCTAAAACTGAAAACATCTGCTGTGAGATGCAAGCCTACTGTCGCTTTGTCACTTGTTAAATTCTTAATCATATTAGCTTAACTCTGTTTGAATTAAAGTGAAATCGTCTCGCGTGCGTTTGAGTTCTTTTTTTCTAAAACTAAACAAAAATTTTATACAAAACCCAGTAACTTAAAATGCATTGTATTGTTTAAACTTTCAAATAAGTATACTTAGTTTAGGATATTATGAGCACCTACTGAAAAGGTATACTGACAATTTGCTAATAATATAATAATCGACATAATATGCAAACATCCGCGCTGGGAAACACAAAGAAAAGCTCTTGAGCTGGTGAGGCCAACACATGGCGGTACAAAATAACAATTTGTAGGAGTACTTATTTAAAAAAATATATAAATAATAAATTATAATAAAATTCGTTGCTATTGTATACACGAATTGTAGTTTTTTGTAAATTTAAATAATTAATGTATTGTTACGGATTTCCACCTTTTTGGGAACACCCTGTATGAATCCGTGGGTTCTAAATAATTTCAACAAGAGATAAACACCACTAACACTTTATTTAACTATTTACTGACTACAATACTTCAGATTTACTTTATTTACTATTTATCTAACCTCACTTTTCACTTTTCTACTTGTTCACTTTTATAAACTGCTTTCTTCATAAAACTTCCTCTTCCGCGCTGGTAATCGCGCCTTATATACTCCGAATTTGAATCTCTGGATCCATCTAGAAGCAATCAAGAATCTTCTCCAACAACATTCCAGAAAAGTCCGTTTTATTCTCTTGGCTTCCAGTCACAATCAGTAGGCATAGGCGTACCATCTCCTTTTCCAAGGGGGTGTAATTCATAACACTGCCCCCTCCTTAAGCCTGATCGTCACGATCAGGCAACTCAGAATCATTGATGTACTTCGCCAGTCTGTCCAAATGCACGATCTTCATCTTGGACTTTTTGCTTTGCTGAATCCGATAGACGACGTCATTAATTCGGGTAATAACAGTACACGGTCCATCCCAAGGTGGTTGAAGTTTCGGTGACCTTCCTTGCTTCCGCTGTGGGTTGTACAGCCAAACCAGGTCTCCTGCCTTGAACCCTTCTAAACTACCCTTCCGGCCGTATCGAGCCTTCATTCTGTCACTGGCTGGTGATGGCTCCGCTATATTGTTAGCCAACCTCTTGAAAGGAGCTCCGGCGCTGAACTGCTTCTTTTCATCCTTACTTCCAGTCTGCGGTCCCTTACTGGCTGCACAAATCTTGCATTTGCGACACCAAGCCTCCACATCCTGACGACTTCTTATCCAATAAAATCGTTCTCGTATTTTCTTCAGGGTCTTGTTCACACCGAAGTGTCCATCGGATGTCCCATTGTGCACTTCCTGAAGCACCTTCGCTACTCGACACCTGGGAATCACTAGACGCATAACCACCTTTTTTCCATCCGGGCTTTCCCATGCTCTCCGCAATAGCCCGTTCCTGACTTTCAGTGATTCCCACTGCGCCCATAGTGCCTTCAGTCCCACTGTTTTGCCTGAAACATCCTTCCATTTTGGACGAGTTCCCCTTTCTTTGGCTCTCAATATAGGCCCAATTTCCACATCGTTCAATTGTTCCTGTCTGAGCGCTTCATCTGCCTTATCATCCGGCACCTCCACCTTGACAGTGTTGACTGCTCCCGTGACCTGCAGTTTCTCCCAGTGGTTGTGCTTGCAACCTTCCTTGTACCTTCTTCCGAAAGAAATGTTTGCATTTCTCTCAGGTTTCGTTTTATCGTCATATCCTTGTAGTGGTGGCCTTTCTGTAATGCTCCGAAGCTGGGAAATCTTCACTTCTCTAGGGGCACCACGTTCGTTATCTGTCACAGCCTCTCTGGTACCGGCTTCCTCTGGTTTTCCCCTTGGCTTCACAGCATCTCCGGCCTTCACTCTCTCCAAGCTCCTCTGTGGACATTCAAGCTGGATATGTCCTAGTTCCCCGCACCTGTAGCATTTCATACGCCGTCCACTTGGCCTTCCACTACTTTGTTTATTCTGTGTCTCTGCCCTGTTTCCAACATTCACTTTCCTCGAGTTCCGCTGTCGACAGTCTCGTTTGATATGTCCTATCTTGCCGCAGTTGTAGCATTTAATACCCCCGCTTGGCTTCTCTCTATTTAGTTGTGATTCCTGTCTTTTCGGAGGATTCCATTTAGCTAGTAACTGACTAATCATTTTATTTACCTCCTGTATCTGGATCAAGATAGGGTTCCCTTTCTTCTTTTCTGGTTGCGATTCTTCGATACTCACAGCTTGTACTCTTGGACTCGGGGTATCCTGAAGGACAGCTTCCACCTCGAGTGCACGCACCAACGCTTCGCTGCTGTTCTGGTATCGAGATAACCTGAGGACTCGCCTGATCTCATTGTCCTGTATACCATCCAGAAAAGCCTCTACTGCCAGTTGGTCTTGGAATTCCTTCGGTACATCCGGGTAAGCCAGGTGAGCCAGTCTCCACACGGCAGCTTCAAACTCTTGCAAACTTTAGCCAGCCCCTTGAACACGTGATTTCAGCTGGGTCTGGTACACTCGGGCAAGGTGTTGATCGCCATATCGTAGATCTAGGGCAGCTTCTAAAACTTTAAAATCCCGTTGTTGGTCTACTGGGATTGTCTGGAGTATTTCCAATGCTTGGCCCCTTAATGCCACGATTAACGCCATAGCCTTTTCTTCGTCATTCCAGTTGTTTGCACTCGCTGCTGCCTCAAACTGCATCTTGTAAATGGTCCATGAACTTTGGCCGTCAAAGGAGGGAGGTTCGAACAGCTGATCTGATAATACCACTTGCTGGCTTCCTCTATCCCTCAACTGTTGCTTAAGCAGGTCCATTTCCTCTTCTACCCGGTGCATTTTCTCTTTGACTTCATTTACTTCTTCTCGATGCCTTCTTTCTAGCTCTTCCAACACTTTCTGGAATTGTGCAAATAAGTCCTGTATTTGCTTTTCGGTTGCCATACTTCTGGTTGTTACAGGCATACGACTATGTTGAAATCAAATAAATTTAACAAAGTTACGTCACTATCGGTAATGGGACTGTCCAGAAAAACCTCAAAACGGCACGAAACAGTCTTATCTAGAGTCTTCGTCACTTAACCTCTAATGTCCAAATAAACTGTTCCAAAAATGTCTCAAAAATGCACTTAACACTGTTTTTCTGTTCGAAAATAATCCTCGAACAATGTCCAGTAAATTAGTCCTTCCTGTGTTAGCACTTACTCCGAGAATACTGTCCCAAACCTTCTCTAACACTTCCGAAAAATCCTCTTGTCAAAATTCCGCTTCCGACACCAAAATGTTACGGATTTCCACCTTTTTGGGAACGCCCTGTATGAATCCGTGGGTTCTAAATAATTTCAACAAGAGATAAACACCACTAACACTTTATTTAACTATTTACTGACTACAATACTTCAGATTTACTTTATTTACTATTTATCTAACCTCACTTTTCACTTTTCTACTTGTTCACTTTTATAAACTGCTTTCTTCATAAAACTTCCTCTTCCGCGCTGGTAATCGCGGCTTATATACTCCGAATTTGAATCTCTAGATCCATCTAGAAGCAATCAAGAATCTTCTCCAACAACATTCCAGAAAAGTCCGTTTTATTCTCTTGGCTTCCAGTCACAATCAGTAGGCATAGGCGTACCATCTCCTTTTCCAAGGGGGTGTAATTCATAACAGTATGCTATCTTTTCTATTTTTGTTCCCATTTTGTTCCCCACTTTTTTCCCTGCTATTTCGTCCTCGAAGTTTTGTTGTCGCCTTTTCGCTATCAATGAATCTTGTTCTTATTTTTGTTCCCAGTATTTTCGTTTTTATTTTGTTTTATCAGAACTGTTCTCTGATTTTGTCTCTCGTCAAAGAACTATGAACCAAATTAGAATCTAATTATCAGTTCCTACAGAATATAAATTCGGATTTTATTCATAATGAATGAAAAAATTGTAATTAAAACGTCATATCTATACGAGTCTTATCTATTAATCTACATTACAGGGTCTATCTTGTTGTTATCAAAATTGTTATTTATTTGTATTATTAAATTTGTATCATGTTTAAACAGAACCGTAATAGGCACCCAGACTTTTTTCAAATTGCAATTATTGTAGGAGAAGGAGCAACCCTTGAAGGTATTTTCACTAGCCATAACTATGCAAGGAGAAGCGTATTAAGGTTGGCTATAATCTTCGTTTATTTGTGTTTGTACAAATCAAATATTCTTTGGAACTTTTTGGATAAAAGGTTTTAACCTAGTTAGGATTTAGTTTTAAATGCTTGTTTATCACCGCAGGGAATCAACTATATTATTATATTTAACTTGTACAGGGTGTAATCAGTTTCATGTCATTAAAAAAACTGGTAATGGGGATCGACTAGACAAACAAAAAACCTTTATGACTTTTCCCTTTGAAAAAAACTGATCTAGGTCAATATTTTTAATATTATGGTAGACAACTATTGAGAACCACTGCTTTTCTTGGTCAATGGACTTGTACTTCCCAATTATACAAATTGTCATAAAAAAGTGCTCGCCGGCACACGCGGTGGTCTGCGTCGTCGACTGCCTTTGATGGACCGCCTTAACTGAACTGAGGCAAGTATAAAGAGGTAAATAATTCGTTCTCTCTTCGTGCACAATTGCAAGGAAATAATGGCCATAGAGGTTTAAACAGAGCATTTCTTTACATGTGTGTTTTTTAATTTGGAACAAAATATTGGATTGTTTATAATTTAGAAAATTTAAATGTGGTTTATTAACATTTGTAACATAAATGAGTGTCCTGGGTTAAAAGCTTACTACCTACCTAAATGATTCAAAATCTCTGCATCTGCATCAATACACAGTTCGGTACGTCGAATTAAGGACATACGCACTTCGTTCAACGGTAAACACTATCAACTAACGTTGTCAATAAAGAAAAATAAAATAAAAACTTGGTACAAAAGCCAAAAAGGAATACAAAAATGACGAACAAGTAAGTTGTGTCTGTACATAATGATGAATTTGACAACTTGAACGGTAAGTCAATAAAATAAATCTTAACTATAAATACACAGTGACCCGAAATTCAAAAATAACAAAAACAACGGACGCCGGGGCGGGTTGGACGTGTGTACATAACGAAACACCCAAAGTAACTAAAATATTGCACAAGAGAGAGTCAGAGTATAAGGCAAAGACACGCGCGACGATCTAAACTTACCTCAATATTCCAGCAGTTCTCAAAAGATTTTATTGAAAACTTGCGAAATTTTTTAAATTTTTTTTCTCCAAAACTATGAGCTTTTGTTTGTCTTGTCGTTCCCTACCACCAGTTTTTTTAATGATATGAAACTAATTACACCCCGTATCTGGCCAATAAATCGAGAACAGTTAGTTGGAAAAAATTGCATTTAATAGTGGGTATATACGGAAAACTCTAAAAGTCACCCAATGCTTTTGATAAAGAATACCTACAGACTACGTATTAATAAGCAATGGTGAACTGATATCTAGTATAAATATCTGAATGTTGAATCTCTGACAAAAAGGTGTGAAAGGCGATTTAATACCTCGGTAAGACCTTTAATTAAGTAAAAAATGCATGTATATTATACAGAATTGCACAATCGTAGACGTCAAAATTTAAAAACTAAATAGAATCAATACCTGTCCCAATAACCCTCATGTATGTTATCCAATTATTTCAGGCTAATCAAATTAAAGATTTGTGTATGAGTTTCGCCCTCACAAGTTGGAAAAAAAGGGTGGCAGATACCTCACAATGAGTATGACCGTTATCGATATATTTATTTATATTTTCCAACAACTCTCTACATTTTTTTGCATCGTATTTAAATCTTAGAAATATTCACCGATAAGTGAGTTTTTGTCAAGAATAATCTAAACAGTTAGCAAAAGTTACTGAACATTAAAGACAAAATAATAATTGGTGACCTCTCATGAATCTTTTAAAATTTTAAAAATTGATTCTTTAATGAACAATTTACCACATTTAACTGTATATCAAAAACTTCTGCAACAATACACACAGTAAATAACGCAGTTAGTCTTAAAGTTGTATAATAATAATTGTAATTTAAAAAAATAATAAAATGGAATTTATTGAAGGTAATGGTTATTTGTACACTTCACCTCATGTTGCGGCAGCTGTCAATATAACTATTCTTAATTTACTATCACAAATATCCAGGGTAAATATATCTCTCAATATTTGTTTTTCTTTAAGCGAGCAGGAGTTATTTTTTCCGCCCGATTTCAATAGTAACGAGAGCGGAGGATTATCATTGTTGTTTACTTTATCAGAAACTGCCCACTATGTGTCACCTGATGAGAGCTCGGAAAACCTACTTTCTAAATACGTCGAACAAAAATATTTTTCATCAAGGATACTAAAATATTGCTATTATGCTATAGAGCACGCTATGTAGAAAGTATAGTATTTCTATTATTAATTTGAAAATTCAGTTTAAAGCGTAGCTACCAGTATAAGTCATTACAAAGCCTAGCTGTAATAGAATAAGACCCGAGACCGCGTACTTGAATATTGCAAACGATATCCGTATACGAATATAGTTCACCAGGTATGTTATGCGCTTACCTCAAATGAAAGTAGTCGATTGTTTGCCTGGCTCATCATTACAAGCCCGCCGCCTGATTTGGTTTAATCATATAATTGCCAGTAGCATAGCCGTAGGTTAAATGATATATATTTACATATATTGAATCATTTATGGAACTGTTCATTAAACCAACATTATTTGTTATAAATATATAATGTACTATAAATAAATAATTTACACCATACCTATCAATTAATATTAAGTGGTAAAACAATATTTACATTAATTAAGAAGTGATTTGAACTTATCTCGATTCTCATCTCCAAATGTCAACATCCATTGGATTCGTACATACCGTTTTATTACTATCCTCTTTTTACTTATTTGGTATAGTATAATGACATTCATTATTATCCTAGAACAATAATGTTGGTACGTAAGGTTCGAAAAGGAAGAAATGCGGCCAACATGCAAAGGAGGGACTATAAAGAAGTGGAAATTTGGCCCCTTTTGGGGGATCTCTAGGATCAACTTTATCTGGTCCTAATGTATATTAATAATTAGAAATAAGAGTTTACTCTTTAGCGTAGACTAATTTTTTAATGTTGGCTTGTTATTTCTGGCCCCAACCAAAAAGGCGGACGATACACAACAGAAAATTTAAGATCATAACTCCCTAAGTAAAAGTAGGCTCAACTAGAAACTTAAAAGGGATCAATGTTTTACCATCATAGAATAGTGCACTTTGTCCCCGACTAATAAATATTTAATATTTATTAAATTCATTGAGGAGAGATGAAGTAGCTTTCATAGTGTGACGAGTCGATCCACTTTAAATCACATGAAGCCGGTCAAACATTGAGCGAACAAAATAAAATATATAGTATTGTGGCTAAAAAAATTCTGCTTCACGCAATATAAGTTTGATCTCAAGCAAAATTAATAATTAATAATAAACTGTGATAAATACTATCTGAATAACTCGGTCACATATTGAAATGTAATAGCGGCTAAAAGTGCATCGAAAAGCAAAGGTCCAGTGAAGTTTTACCTGCGGTGAAGTGGATGGTATCCACCTAAAAACATCTGGAAGGATGAAACCGAGTGCAAGTAGTGTGGGAATACAGAAGAAAGAGGGAAGCTGCCAACATAAACACAAAGCGACCAAAAGATAAGTCTAGTCAAGAGAGAAAAAACTTAAAAGTAAAATCGACAAAGTATTAAACATAAGTAATGTAATAGAAAAATACGCGGAATTGAAAAGCGGCCCGGAATTGGAAAAGGGGAAATTAAAACTGATTGCTTCAAGAAAACAATATACATGGTGTACAAAATATTCCCTCTTATCTCTTTCTCATAACTCGCTATAAAAAGCTTTTATTTTTTTACCGCGAGATAGGACCCTTCCCAGCACTTTCACCGTAAACGGATATTTATCTGTGGAACAGTTAATAAATAAAAATAAAAGCTGCCAGATTCAGAAACAAAAGCAGAAAACTTAGAAGTAGAATAAATAAGACGATGATAGATCTAAACTTAAATGAAGCATGGAAACTAAAAAGAAGCATCTCGCAAAAGCATACACTTCCCATCCGATGGTAACTGATGGAAACTAAAAAAAGCATCTCACAAACACCTACACTTCCCATCCTATGTTCCTACCCCACGCGTCATGTGGCTCTTGCTGCTGACAACAAGTATGTCCCATGTCCAACCTGGCGGATGCAACCACGCCGGAAAATCAATCATATTCAATATAATCAACATTTATTAAATTCATTGACATTTCCTTTCTCAAACTTAAAAAAGACTCATTTGACATCATATACAATTTTACCTATGGCGGTGTTAAAGAAATCTGGTTTTCACTGCCAGTATCCACTTATTTAATTATATTGCTATGCATTACACCCCCTTGAAACTGGAAACTGATACGCCCATGACTAATAGTGACTTTCTACATTGTTCTGGAATCGTCGCCGAGAAGAATTCTGGATGTATATTCTTGAAAAAGGTATATGCTAGATTTTTCTAGATGTATTCCTTTTGGATAGATAAAGCGCGATTGGCGGCGGAAGAAGGGAGGTTAAAAAGTGACAAAGTGAGGTTAGAAATCAGAAAGTAAGCAGAAAATGTAATATCAAGTAGTAACATTGTAAAGATTATTTTTAGTCCACTAAATGTGTATTTTAGTTCAAGAGAGTATTGTTAAGTTTCAGTAAGTTGTTAAGTAAAGTGTTAGTGGTTACCCCTTGTTGAAATTATTTTGGAACCCACGGATCCTAAAAGGTGGTTCCATGGGTGAAAGTATGCGCCAATATTACTCTGAGTAATATGTAAAATTATTGTAAATAACATTGACGTTTAAATCGCACAAATTTTGACATGTTTGAAATCACTAACAAAATTACGCCTTGACATATTATCATAGCTTACTAATAAAGTAATACAGTTTGTAGGCACGTAGGACGTAGGTAAATGGTTTCAAAAACAATGTTGTAGATTGTCGCGTGTTGTTGCTAATAGATGATGCTTTGAAAAAACCTTACTAATGCAATTTTTGAGTGTTCATAAAGTACCTCTGCATGTACCATGAGTGATTGAATAATTTCTTTTCGCCACTTGACAGACTATTTTCAACAAAATTGAACAATATACAAAAAAAGTTATTAATTATTTAAATAAAAAAAAAAAATCTTTTGTTTTGCAATTAAACAAAAACTGTCTAAAACTAATATTATTTACAAAAAAACTGCAAAGAGTATTCTATAGAATGTGCAACAATTATATAAAAAGTGCAGTAAATCGGCGAAGGGTACAATGGTTAACTTATTTATTATTACTCAGAAGCCAACTCTGATCTGTTGCTAACTGTGACATAGATTAAGGCGCCAGAGACCAAAGTGATAACGTGGTTTCTATAAATAAATTCAATGTTTTTATTATGCTAAAAAAAATATTCACTGGTTAAATACGGAACATGTTAAAACTTGTTCTAATGCTATAAAAACGTTTGGCAAATAATCAGGTTACATTAACGGCGTGTGATGCAAAAACAATTTCAATACGTACTATCTGTTTTCAGATTATCTTGTCATTTTATGAGGGGTATTCTACAAATAATCTAATAATATAAAAGTAGTTTTCAGGTTCGTTTTTTTAACCTCCCCAAACAAACATTTTTGTGAAGGTTACTAAAATTGGTCCACAATCGAAAATTGAGACAACATCAAATCTTTACGTTTTGAGGCCCCAGGAAAACAAAAAAGTGGTTTTAAAAAAATGTCTGTGTGTGTCTATGTATGTGACTGTGCACGATAGCAGCGAAATAACTAAACGGACTTGGACGCAATTTTGAATGGGGGTTTCTTTAGTGTCATTTTGGCACAACAACTTGTTTATTGTTTAATTACTTACAATTTATAATCGAACCATTAAAAATCAGTTTAAAAACATTAAAAATGAGTATAAACTTATAAAAATGTAATATTTGAGGTTATGTTAGTCATCCAATGCTCGCGCCCTGTTTACAAAACACATGGTTATCGAATTAGTCAAAACTTAATTTTGTTATTGCTTTGAAACGTCAAAATTTGTGCGATTTAAATGTCAAATATTTATTATAATTTTGCATATTACTCAAACAGCAATATAATTAAACACATGGATACTGATAGTGAAAACGAGATACCCTTGACACCGCCAGAGGCAAGGGAAGCTACAGAAATCGCCTCATTAAACTTGTTGCCCGAAAAATCGAGAAAATTATATACGATGGAGCATGTATCTTTCTTAAATTGGAGAAATCAAATGAAAATTAACTAAATGAATATTAAATATTTAACAATCGTGGACAGAATATAATAATATTCTACTCGCATCATTATACGTGCAGTGTAATCCTATGTCCTGAAATATAAGAGAACAGCAAATAATAAATTTCAATATGTTGATACGTGGGGCAAGTAAGAAAAAAGTGCAGAAGTTTGCATGAGGGTTTCTTTAGAGCTCCAAAAGTTCTGAAGAGGTTATGGTTGAGATCGGATTACGTTTGGTGCCGTTATGGCACCAAATTTAGTGCACTTTTCGGCTTCAAAGATCCACCGTGGGGAGGTTCCAGCCGTTTCCAGTATCCACCGATTTTTTTTTTTTTTTTTTAGTTTGATCGTTTATCAGAACTTACAAAGATACATTTTTATAATTTAGTAAACAAACCTCCTCAGATCCCATAGCGACAGAAAACAAACCACTACAGGAGCAACTCATTGCTTTAAAAATTCTCCAAAATTCAAGACTAGTAGTTAGTATGCAAAGGCGGTACAAAATTGCTATATATTGAGTCGGGTCCAGTTTAAAATGACCGATGTATGACTTAATATTGCACATACGTTTTTACTATCTCTTGCACACAAATTTAAAGCAATAGCCTAAAGACATTGTCAATGTATGTCTACCGAGATTCTTCCCCACTTCTTTTGAGACGGAAATATGAAATGTACACTGAGGAGTGAGAAACATAGTCATAAGCTCAGCGATTTTAAAACTGCGTGATTTGACGACGAATATTATTTATTCCCGTGAACTAGCACTACTCTAAATATGAAAAACGTGTTACGAAATATTTAAGTTATTTCTGGTGGTAAATAGTGAATATTCATCAGTCAAACGAACAATGTCAAACCACTAGGTCTTACAATTTTCTATTACGTACATATTTCTCGTTTTAGAATAGAATTAATATAGGATTGCGTAGCTCAATCGGTAAGATACTCGAGCAGCAATAAATGTAAATGGGATGGCTGCGAGTTCGATTCTCACTAGTACTTTTTTATTATTCGATTAAGCTCTATTAAAAGTTAATAATTTTACTTCCAAAATTTTTATTTTATTAAACCGCGACGCGAGTTTTGTTAAAACTTTATTTTCTCCAAAAATGTGTCTTTTATTACTACTAGCGCGTGTTTAGCTCTAATAAAATCGATTTTCTTATTTTTTGTTATTAATACACGAATGGTGAAACGTGCGTCGAGTAGATAAATTGTTCAAGTGTAGTGTTTTATTGTTTATTAAAACTTGTCGTAAATTGTTCAAGTGTAGTGTTCCAATGTTTTAGTGTTTATGAAAACGTGTCAATGCGTTGTTCTTTCAGAATTGTTTTAATTTATTTGTTTTAAAATTATTGTTAATTTTTTTAATATTTATTTTGTCAACCAGAATTTTTATTTATTACCGCTAAAAGAAAAATAATTTATTTTCGTTATTCTCATAGAGATTTCAGATTTTTTTTGTTATTATATGAAATATTTTATTTTACTAACATTATTTCCCCTACTAATACTACGATCCTATCCTTTCCTGGCAAGAAATGCCCACACCTCCCAGTCTTTCTTGCTGGACTGCGATTTGATTTCTTTTTCTGCTCACTCATTGTTATTGACTGAATTGGGCAATTTATTTTTTGTTATCAGTTTCATTTGTGCCCGAACCTATATACCTAGTGTTGAACGAAGTGCGTATGTCCTTAATTCGACGTACCGAACTGTGTATTGATGCAGATGCAGAGATTTTGAATCATTTAGGTAGGTAGTAAGCTTTTAACCCAGGACACTCATTTATGTTACAAATGTTAATAAACCACATTTAAATTTTCTAAATTATAAACAATCCAATATTTTGTTCCAAATTAAAAAACACACATGTAAAGAAATGTTTAAACCTCTATGGCCATTATTTGCTTGCAATTGTGCACGAAGAGAGAACGAATTATTTACCTCTTTATAATTGCCTCAGTTCAGTTGAGGCGGTCCATCAAACGCGGTCGATGATCCAAGGCCTTTGCTTTGACACCGCAGACTACCGCGTGTGCCGGCGAGCACTTTTTTATGACAATTTAAAAGTTGTATAATTGGGAATTACAAGTCCATTGACCAAGAAAGGCAGTGGTTCTCAATTGTAATCTACCATAATATTAAAAATGTTGACCTAGATCAGTTTTTTTCAAAGTGCCCCTAGATGGAAAAGTCATAAAGGTTTTTTGTTTGTCTAGTAGGTCCCCATTACCAGTTTTTTTTTAATGACATGAAACTGATTACACCCTGTATAAAAAACCACTGCCTAAGGAATCACTACTTCTACATCCAGATTTCCTATCCACGTCTCTTTAAAGGAAAACATCTTGACTATATTTGCACTCTAGTATGTGGAAATAATTGGTCATAGAATTTTAACAGAACGCCGTTGCCGAAGGCAATTTCCGGGCGTTTCCGAATTCATATTAGGACGCTGCCGAATACCAAGGTAACTTCTGGGTGCTGCCGAATCTATATTTGGGCAGTGTATAATCCATATTTGGGTGCTGCCTAACACTAAGGTGACTCCGGGCGCTGCCGAATACAAGGTAACTTCCGGGCGTTGCCGAATCCAAATTAGAGCCCTGCCGAATCTGTATTATGGCGCTGCCCAATCTCCCCGGGCGCCGCCGAATCCACTATCCTTCAGGATCCATTTTAATTGCAAGATTTGACCCAAACATACTAACATACAAAGCAAGTTCCTGTCCGGACAGTGATTTGAGGAGACACTGTATAACTCTAATATATTACTTATAATATATCAACCTCAACTGATGCATCACAAACCTGGATCGCGTGATAAAGCGGCAGATGATGATCTGCATTCGATTCAGCTTAATACATGCCCCCTAAAGTGATCATAAAATATTCAACAAAAAAAATGAGGAAGTTAAAAGTTGACAGTTCCTATTGTCCGGTACAATACCAACCTTGACCCCTGCATAAACTTACGTGCACGCTTGTGAACAATGAAATTATTCAAGCCCCACTACGCATCATTACATTACTACGAGACAAGCTGCAAGTTCGTCACAGCGTTGTTTTTGTATGTACGACTGGGAAATCTTGCGGGTCTTCTTTTAGCCATTTAGCAGCGGATAAAAAATACACAACTGATTTTAGATAGGAAAGTTCAACGACAACGTTATTGCATGCATTTGTGGTCGATTTGAAATAAAATATAATAATAATGGCTATGACTAAATGTGATAGGAGCGCTTGTAATAAATTTATAGTCAAGATTAAACCTTGCAGGTCATACACTCGTTGGTTTGAGCACTTAGTGTGAACGTAACAGTAAACAAAACGACAATTATTACACTTGATAAACGTTGAACAATTAAATAAGTGTTTTTTCAATTACAACCGGTAAAATGATTTAGCTATGGTAAAGATTTATTTTAAAGTAACTGGGTTAAATGACAATATTCGACAGTTATTCCACATTAAACTAAAACAACATGCACCTGTACATTTATATTGAGAGAAATGACAACGTCCTATTATAACAATTGAAATGTCTGTGGTTGGTAAAATTTCACAGTTGCTCAGTCACCTAGCTAACTCGTAATAACTTTAGAATAAGACAAATAGTCCTTTTCAGTAGTCTATCCAGTTAAAGACTGAAGTATTCCCAACTTCCCAAGATATGTTTACACAGCCACACATAATACACCTTAGTTAAAATTTGAATCGGCCAGTGTTCAAGCCGACTCATCCTCTACCGCAAAATCCTTGTATGTAAAGTAAACTTCATATTTCTAAGTCAGATTAAAAATTTCAAAGCTTTGCCGCCTGTTACCACTAGGATAGAGCAGGGTATGGATTAAAATAAGAAATTAAGGGAAACTCGCCAGTATCAGTTATAATTTCTAATAATTATTACGCCACTCACTCCTAAAATATTTTACGATCTAACGGTCACTACTGTTTACTTCATTTTTTACACACGCACATAATGCTGTAAAAGGGCAAGCAGAACGGCACAGGTATTAAGCAGAGACGGACCACAGTCTTCCGCGATATTTCGAACGGGTTGTGTTATATTTAGAATATATAGGTTATGTGCTTCATACAATAATACAGTGTGTGGTTCAGTGTTTACATTTTATTTTGATTGTGAGTACCTAGAATGTATAATACTTTAACAGATAAGTGAAATTGCTCTTTGTTTAAGCGTATTTTATGTAGTTGTGTAAAAATATTCCGGCGGATGGTGAAATATTCGAGTGTTTTCCGTTTTTTAATGGCTGTGGTAAAATAATATTATGATAAAGTTCAGGCCTTGGGAAGATCCTCAACCTCAACCAGCAGAGAATTGAACGAAGATATGGGAAATGGTAATGGCTCGCAAATTACAGAGAAAAGTTCTAGACAATATTTATGGGAACATACTAAAAAAGTAGTTTTGAACGTTTATAAAAATATAAAAGAAAGTGAAGGTGAAAAAGGAGCCGTGGAAAAAACGGCCTACTTAACAGAAATTTCAGAACGGTCTATCTATAGAATAATTAAGGATGTGGTACCTACTCGAAAAGTTAGATCGGATAAAGGAGCAGCACGAGCATTAGATTCGCCTATGGTGAAATTGTTAAGAGATTTAATTTATAGCAAGTATATGGAAAATGAAGTACCAACGGTGGAATCAATACATATGGAACTGAAAACAAGTGGTGCAGTGTCAGTTAGTCAAGCAACACTTCGGCGCTGAATAATAAAAATAGAATTTAGGTTCAAGATTATTAATAAAAGGGCAGGTATTATGGAATGCTTCAGAATTGTGCAGTGGCGTAATGAATATTTGGAAAATATAAAAAAATTTCGAAATGAACAACGACCTATTAATTATTTAGATGAAACTTGGTATGATACCCATGATACAGTGAAAAAAGACTGGATAGATGGTTCAAAGAAATGTAAAGTTGATATGCCTGCAAATAAAGGAACCAGATTAGTAATTGTACATTGTGGATCAGAAAATGGATGGGTGGTCTCAAATTAAGTGGAAAAAAATGGAAGAATCAAACGTTGACTATCACCAAAACATGACTGCGGATATTTTTGAAGCATGGTTTCAGACTTCATTGCTACCAAATATAGAAGAAAACAACGTAATTGTTTTAGACAATGCTTCGTATCATTCGCGACAAATTGAGAAAATACCAAATACGGGAACAAAGAAAAAAGATATTCAAGAATTTCTCCGAAAACATAATTTGGAATTTGAAGAAAGTTTTAGGAAGAAAGATCTTTTGGAAATTGTTAAGAAGCAAAACTTCCCAAAACAATATGTGATTGATAGCATGGCTAAAGCTCAAAGACATACAGTTTTACGGTTAACCCTGTATTTTTGCATTTTTAACCCGATAGAACTAATATGGAGTCAGCTGAAAAGAAGTATTCGCAAAAATAACACCTTCCCCAAATTTGATGCCAAAGTAGTCGACATTATTAAAACTAAAGTGGGAGAAATAACACCAAGTAATTGGAAAAGTGTATTCAGCATGTTATTAAAATTAAAGATGAATTTATTAAGTTAGAAAAAAGCATCAGCCCTAATCAAGACCGTTTAATAATATCTGTAGATTCAGATACCGACGATGATACCGATTTAGAAAGTGGTTGTGAAGTGTTGAGTGAGTGTAGTGATTAGAGTTTTAAATAAAATAATATATGTGATTTGATTTAGTGTACATTGTGAATTTATCGTTTCATTAATGTTTTACATACGCGCAAATGCAATATAACGTGGCTTTTATTTATTATATTATATGTATACATATTTTATTTGATAATTATTTATTTGTTTCTTTTTCAGAACTGAATTTATTTATTTTATAGTTATTTATTTGCTGCCCAGAATTGAATTTATTTATTTCAATTATGTGTTTGTTTTCTAGAATTTTATTTATTTATTTAATCTAGGTTAATTAGATTACGAGTTATTGACATAAATTCAATACTTACTTTATTTAATGAATCTAAAAATTTACTTTGTTTCTTTGACCTATTTTAATAATATCGATAACCTTAACTGTGAACTCACATTTTTAGGCAAGGAATTGCTCGTACCTCCTCGTGGTCCTTGCTGGGCAACAATAATAATTCGATAGGTATATTAAATATTATTGGCGAAACTGAGCAACAAAAAAATATTTGGTATAATTTTAATTTAGACTAATGAAATTGATCAATGCTCCACCAATATGTAAAATATTATTCCTATCTTAACACAAGCAAAACAGAATAATTTTTTAAAATTTATCGTTATCACTGTAACAAATAACTATTTATTTATCAGCCATACATTAAATTAATTAGATTGTAACTCACGGCACAATAATTTTAAGTACGGTCTTGAGCCGCAATAAATTACGTCGGCTTTGACACTTTTATGGCCGAGTTTTATGGCTATTTTTTTGGGTGTCCCGCGCCGTGTTTACTCCTTTGTCGCGAATTTTTTATTTGACTTGAAATATGAAGTTCACTTTATTTCTATTATTAATTTGGAAATTGCGTTTCAAGCGTCGCTATCGGGCATTACTACTCATTACAAAACCTATTCGTAATAGAATAAGACCCGAGATTGCAAACGGTATCCGTATACGAATATAGTTTTCCAGATATGCTATGCGCTTACCTCAAACGAAAGTAGTCGATTGTTTACTTGGCTCACCATTACACGCCCGCTGCCTGATTTGGTTTATTCATATAATTGCCGGCAGCATAGCCGTAGGTTAAATGATATTTATTTACTTTTATGGAATCATTTATGGAGTTGTTCATTGAACTAACATTATTTATTATAAATAAATAATGTATTATAAATAAATAACACTCACCAGTCTACGTGCTGGCACTCAATCGGCGGAGTTAAGCAACGTCGGTCGGGTCCGGCACATAGATGGGTGACCCAAGTTCTCGTTGGAAACCTCAGCCGATCTGCTGAGCTGTAAAGGCCTGGCTGGACTGAGGCGGCTTGGCGGGAGAACGACAAGGGCTGATAACTGTATCGGGTCCCCTTATCAACAGACTCGAAGTCTAGGAAGGACCATGACTGGATAAGGAGCCCTAAGGAGGTGGTACAAAAGAGTAACTACATAGACCTTCTAGATCGCAGTAGGCAAAGCCAATCGCCAACTCCTTGAGAGTAAAATCTAATAATAAATAAATAGTTTACATCATACCTATTAATTAATATAAAGAAGTAAACTAATATTTACAATAATTGAAAAGTGTTATCTTATGATTATGAGCTATTCCTTTGTCGGTCTTATGAATTTCAAACTGACTATATATCCTATACTATGCCATATTTACTTACATGTGGGTAAATATCTGAATAAAGTCAAAACTGAATGACACTAATAAAATTTATAATCGCACTCATAAATCGCTCGCGAATTATATTATAAACAAGCATTTAAAGCAAAATTACTCGGAACCGACACCAGTGCAGTTTACAATAAATTACAATGAGCAAGGTTGTAAGAGACTGTACTGTGCACTTGCCTAGCGCTTTGGCCAATGAGAAGTTGGAAAATAGTTTCCTATGTAAAAGCAACGATTCCGTCTTAAATTGAACGGACTTTAAGCATATTTATTTAAAAGTTTAAACATTTTAACGTATTTTTGAGATATTAGATTTCGTATAATATTTTTACTTAGTCTTAGAAAAAAAAATCAATTCAAACGCGCGGGTGTGACGCCACTGTAACTCTACAGTGACTAGACTTTACAACTTTAAGGTATAGTTCTCTGCATATATTTAAGTCACATAAAAATTGTCGGCGCTACCTTCCTTCTCCCTTCATGGTTATACTTATATAGTTCTCTACATATATTTAAGGCAAATAAAAAATGTCGGGGGGTTTGATCTTTACTGCAAAGTTAAAGGCTCCGACACTTTTTATGTGCCTTAAATGTATGTAGAGAACTATACCCGATGAGTGAAACTTTCTGTTTTTCTAAGTACTTGGAACGCCGGAAGTTTTTGCGTTTATTAATCAGAATTACTTTTTTTTCTTGGAGTATTTTTAACAGTTTCAGTTAGTTTTCAAAAGCGTTTTCTATTTTTATAAAATTATTTATTAATTTAATAGTGTAAACACATGTCTACGCTGCACTGGATCTCATCCCTAGCTCCGATATTAGCAATGTTGGTAATGAATGCGTATGTACGTTTTCTCAAAAGATGGATATTTAACAGCTGAAAATAAAAATACTTGTTCCGTGAGGTGTCCAGTCTTGTTAAACTAAGTTCCCCCGACGCGACGTTGACTGTAACGATACAAACAGCAAGAATCACTTCATATTGGAAATGTTAAAATCAAACTGATATTAATAATGAATGAACCACCATAAATTGGTCAATCTTTTCATATAGGAGTAATAAGGCCTATACAGTACAGTGTAGTTTATTACAAATTCTTTAACCTCTACCAGTGGCGGCTCGTCAGGGGAGGCTGAGCCTCCCCTTGGAAGAACCACCATATCTTCAAAAGTAATATCTTAAGAAATTTCTATTAGGTATATCTCAATTTCCAATATTTTTTATTGTTTATTATTCGTTAATTAATTTTCAGTTTATATACAACATTTTTGCATTTTCTTTCCACAAACATACCTATAACGTTACAGTCCGGATAGTCTTTGTATGCATATTTCCCGGTCGGCCGGTCTTTTACTGAATAAACACTGCGGTTCGCTGGAGGCTAATACGAAATAGCTTCCAACTTTACCGCATTTACTTATAACATGAATGACCTTGAATTTCTTTGCGCTGTGTAAAATAGCAACACTTGGAATAGCCAAGTATGAGGCTAGCCTCAGATCTCAGTTTTTATAGCGCATGTGCACAGGTCATTCAAGAGTCAGGTGATTTACAAAGAAAACGAACTGACGTCTGACAGTTGCGTTTAACCGGTTAAGAACAACTTGACGTATAAATACATAAAACATTTGATAGGCGGGCTAGAAATAAGTGCTCTAGGTGAAAATATTCCCAACAACATGTCTTGTTGTCCAGACGTGGTGGATTATTTGTTATTAAATGGATTTACTACTCTTATTTATGACGAAAAGGTAAGAATTAAAAGAAATGCCAGGCCTACACCAGCAATGCTTTCGTTAGTTTTTAAAAGTGGTAAACAAAACAGAGGGTTTTGTGATAACAATTATAAAAAAGTCGAGTGGTTAACGGCATCAACAGTTAGAAACAAATTATATTGTTGGAGATGTTTATTATTTACTAATGATCAATCCTCAATTTGGGGCAGGGCCGGGTTTAATAATTTGCACAATTTGTCGCGAGGTTTAGAAAGGCACGAAAAATCCCAGGAGCACATTTCATCTTGCATTAAATTCGAAATGTTTGGTAAACAAAATATTGTAAATTTCTTGGATTCTGCACATAAGAGAGAAATAGAAAATGTTAACGAAAAGGTCCGTGAGAATAGGGAAATATCAAAGAGGTTAATAGATGCCGTTATATAGTTATCTTCACAAGAAAATTCTTTCCGAGGACATGACGAAAAACGAGAATCGTGCAATAAAGGAAATTTCAAAGAGCTGGTAGATTTTTAAAAAACTTATGACCCAAAATTAGAGAACTTTTTGAATAACGCCACTATGTTTTGAGACAATTCCGGTAAGCTTCTGTAGAATGATCATTTTCAACACTTAAACGCATAAAAACATTTTTACTAGAAACAAAATGAGTCAAGACCGCCTTTCAAATGTATCGCTTATTTCAATAGAAAAACGTTTTTTGTCAGAATTGAGTAAACGCGATTCATTTTATGATGAAATAATCTACCATTTTGCTAGTTCCAAAAATCGCAGGTTACCAGTCATTTATAAAAATATTCAGGCTTTAAAGCAGAGATTAATATAGGTAGTGGTTATTTTAGAAAAAATATTTATTTGTGTTATTTATTTTTTAGGAAATATTTTTTATAATTCTCCATAATATAGAGTTCCGCGGTTATATATTTTTTTATAACTTCTTTCTCAAAACTATTTTAATTTCTATTAAAACTTATAATTTTACACGCCTGGCAGTGATAATGAATACAATTTTTTGTTTGTAGAAAAACACTTTAATTTTTTTACCAAAACTATTTTTATTTTTATTAAAAGTTATATAATTTAATTACAAGTGGGATAGTAGGACTCCTTTGGATACCGATACTCGAGTCGTAGGAACGAGAATTTCATGAGAATGATTTTTTGATCTCATCATATTTTCTATTTCCTTTTCATTCTATTCTTTTATTAGTTCTATTCTCTCAAGTCGTGAATCGGTATCCTGGCGAACAACCCACGGCAAAAAAATGTAACGCGCCGTTGTAATACCTCAGGGGTGGTGGGGAAATGTACAAATTGTAGTCATATTGCACATCAGTTGTCTTTCAGAATATCAAGCCTCCTCTGCAGACAATATCACGAGCCGCCACTGACCTCTACCCGCTTTAACTCTCTTTCTCTCTCTGCAGCAAATGGAGACAAATCTACTGACAAGACCTTGTAAATAAGAAGAACAGAAGACAGAACATACAGTATAGCATAATACAAATGGACATCCCTGACATACAAAACTATTTTCTCCTTAATCCTGTTGCCGTACGCATAATACATATATGAAAACTATGTTCCATGTATTATATATACACTATTACTCTTGAAGTTGAAAGATTCGAGTCAACACAGCAATCGTAGTGAAAATAAGAGGGTAGGCAGCTATTCGAAAGATGTTTATTTAAATATATATAAAAATAAACCGTACAAGCTCATTTATCAATTTCAATGCTTCTTGCAGTTCTGGAAGTAATACAGATGCACAATAATACATTCATCACCAGCGTGTGCGTATACACACTGCTCACTGTTGTTATACGATAGGAGACGTGTGAAAAAATAACATTCTTTTTCGTTATGTAAACATTTTAAAATAACAATAAAAACTGGTAATGTATACTTTTATAAACACTTCTGAGATAGTGGAGCAGTTAGAGCGAGAGGGATATATAAAATAAAAATGTCATTATTGCTATTAATAGACCTTCGAATTATAAATAATCAGGGCTTGTTTATATCATAATTCAAATTATGATAATATTACGTGTTAACTTTAGTTTATTTTGTTTAGAATATAACGAGTAAACAGACAGAATGTGTTTCTCCAAGGGAGGGAAGTTATTTCAAGTTATATGTGGCTATATTCAACATTTATACAAATTCTGAATCAACTCTTTGACTGGCGCATGGTGAAGTGAATTACAAGAAAAGAAATATGGTTATTTTTAACATGCTTTTATTAGCTTCACCTGTATCTATCAATCTATCAATGTAAGTAGAAAATAAATATGTCATCAAAACTTAAAAATTCAAAATGGCGGCGTCAACATGGCGGATAGGTTTTATGAATTATCGTCAATACACTACAAAAAAGCGTGTTGTGCTTGATACCAACTGGTATAAATATTTCATAGTAATAAGCACCCTACGCTTTTTTGTATTGTGTTGTATTTTAGTACTGTATTATTTTTTACTTTTTAGTTGGGTTTGCTATTGTTTTTTTAGTTTTTAAACACTGTCACGTGTTTCTACCCCCTAGGAAATATCCCTTAAAAATCCGTGAGTTCAAAAATGACTTCTACTACTGAAAACTTCACAATACTTTTAGTAACCAAAATACACCTTTACTGACTAAAATAACCTTCAACAATGTTTATTACTTGATATTTAAACTACTGTTCACTTTGTATCACTTCGGAATTATCTACCTCAATTCATTGAAAACTTACTTCTCGCGTGTTTACATCGGCTTATATACTGTACAATTTGCCTCTCGAACCACCCAGCAGAAATGGTTAAACTTTCACTGGAAAATATACAGGGTGGACCGTCTAAAGGGAATAAATAATGAAAAAAAAATGTTTTTTTGCTCAAATTTAAAATTTCCACGTTTCATGACACGCTAAAAGCTATTTAAAAAAAAATTGGAAAATTTTCTTCACCAACTTTTTTGAAAAATTGTTTACCACTAAAATATGTGATTTTTTTTTTTCTTTGTTCAAATTTAAAATTTCCACGTTTCATGGCATTCTAAACTTTAAAAATGAATTATTATTTGTTTGCTTATAATGTTTCAATATTCTAAACTTATTTAAAAAAAAATTTTTTTTAACATTTTTGAAAAATGTTTTACCACTAAAATATATGGAAATTTTTTTCCTTGTTGAAATAAAAATTTTCCACGTTTCATAGCGTTCTAAACCCATTAAAAAAGTTTAGAAAATTTTTTACCATTTTTGAAAAAATTTTACCATAAATGGATGGAAATTTTTCTTTGCTCAAATTTAAAATTTCCACGTTTCATGATACTCCAAACCTATTTCGGAAAAAAAAATGCAACATTTTTTTACCTTTTTGGAAAAAAAAATTATCACTAGAATAGACGGAAAAAATTTTTTTTGCTCAAATTTAAAATTTTCACGTTATGACATTCTAAACCTACTTCAGAAAAAACAATTTTGAAATTTTTTTTCATCAACATTTATGAAAAAATTTTTACCACTAAAATAGATTTTTATTTGCTCAAATTTAAAATTTTCACGTTTCAAGGCATTCAAAACCTATTTAAAAAAAATTACCCCTACTATAGAATAGAAGGAAACTCTCCATTTTGCTCAAATTTAAAATTTCCACGTTTCATGACATTCTAAACCTATTTCAGAAGAAAAAACTTTTGAAAATTTTTTCACCAACATTTTTGAAAAATTTCAAAAAAAATGACATTTTTTTAATTACCACTATACTTCCACTCCACTACGTGAATGTGGAATTGAAAATGTGACAGATGGCAATAATATTTGGCATATGCACCTATTATACTTTTATTGAAAAATGTACAGGGTGGTGGTCATCCCAAGAAATAATTCAGTCATGGTGGACATTTGTAAAGGTATTTGCACAAGCCTTCCATATATGGCACCTGTTATTAGATTTTCTTTGTAATAATAGTAGAGTGCTCGCGTTGATAAAACTCGCTTAGTTTTCGATCCCGTTGGCACTTTTAGAGTAAAATGTATGACTTTGTCAGATATGTTTTTACTTATGCCCTGTGGATTACGAATCCACTTGTCGTCAAAGAATCGTCATGAATATAAGGGCGCAAATCATAATTTTCTAATTAACTACACCACGCGATAGAGTCAATCATGAAGCGTATTTTATCAAAAAATCATTAAATTCTCTGTAGAATTTCTATTTTTAAAATAAATAAGGAAACGAACTTTTGCATAGGCTTATATGGCAGTAAAAATCAAAAATCCTCATTTTCTCTGTTCGACTACGGCTGAAAATTAATTATTTTTCGTCTAGTTTTCCATTCCCACGACGATATCTCCCAAACTATTATATTTATCAAAAAAATATATTCTTTATAAAATATTTGCCATATATTCCAGATTACAATGGTTTTTAAATCATCTTCTCTTTGGTTACTTATTTTATCACGGAGTTTTAAACAATCAATAAATATTGCAAACGATTTATCAAAACCTTTGTTTACAGGGCCCGGTTTCATACAATTTAAGCATAATATTTTACGAATCTGTTTTTCTTTAAATTTTAGTTTTGTCTCAGTCTCACTTTCCGAACTTGCGCTATCAGTAGTACTTTCCACTTTCATTTCTTCTTCAGTTACCTATATGGTAGAAAATTCTGTTAAAAAAATACATACCAGCTGAAAGTATCTTGCTAACATCGAACTGCCGAGCTTCTTATAACGTGTTAATACATTACACAAAAATTTTATGTAAGGTGAAATAACACTGAATTAATTATTAATTAAACAAATATACCTACTTATATTATTCATTCCATAGTAATCATTTTCAAGATATAAATTTCATTAATATGAACCACGAGATTTACCATGCGCTAATCTATCTTACGATAGGCCATTGCGGGTGCGAAGTGGAGTGTGTTGAAACAGTTTTAAAGAGTGGGAGAGCGAGAATCTTTAACGAACGCATGCCGCTGATAAGCCTCGAAAATTGATATCACGCTACACATTATTAAATATCATGGTTATTAAATTCTCAAAAAAATTTATTTAAGAACCATTGTAATCTAGAAAATATGGCAAATATTTTATAAAGAATATATTTTTTTGATAAATATAATAGTTTGGGAGATATCGTCGTGGGAATGGAAAAGGAGACGAAAAATAATTAATTTTCAGCCGTAGTCGAACAGAGAAAATGAGGATTTTTGATTTTTACTGCCATATAAGCCTATGTAAAAGTTCGTTTCTTTATTTATTTTAAAAATAGAAATTCTACAGAGAATTAAATGATTTTTGGATAAAATACGCTTCATGATTGACTATCGCGTGGTGTGGTTAGTTAGAAAATTTTGATTTGTGCCCTTATATTCGTGACGATTTTTTGACGACAAGTGGATTCATAATCTACAGGGCATAAGTAACATATCTGGTAAGATCATATATGTTACTCTAAAAGTGCCAACGGGGGGAAAGATAGAAATTAATTTGCACTCTACTATAATAGTGATAACTATATTCCGATTATTATTCTCAATCTCATTTCGTAATTATTAATTTTTTAGAGTGACCACTGTGCACAAATAAATAGGGAAGTTCTGTGTAAATACCATACCAGTTTTTTATTTTGCGTGCTAGGCGTTTATTTGCAAAAGAAATTTCTGCCACTGCTATCTTTTAGCAAATAAAAAAATACGCAAATTGGTCCCAGCCAGATTGCTGTAGCTCCATTAATAAGGGAGTTATCAGCGTTTTAATAATTTTGGTTTCCCCCATATCTCCGCTCCTAATTGTCCCACCACCCCCACCCTCCGGCTTCATCAATTGTTCATCAAATTTTTCACTTTTCGCAATTTCAAATCGCGGTATCTCGCGAACTAATTATGCAATCGGGTTCGGGTTGGAACGAGCTTACGTGTTTTGTCAAGATCTTCATTTTTGGGAAGTATGATTTTTTTTGTGGGACCCAACACCTGCGGAGATATGTTGGAAAAACTGTCTTCCCATACTATTAATGGGTCGTTTCCTCCACCCCCCACCGAGTGGCCCCTGTAAAATTTTGTAGACATGATGGAGGGGACCTAACTTTCATGAAAAATTTCTAATCTGAGCCATTTACAAAACTAACGAGTTTACATAATGCAATATTCACATATCAAACAGTCTTTTATGTTTAAAAAAGTAACTTTAATTTTTAGGAACGGTCTGTGTATACGTTACAAAACAGCATCTGGAAATGGTTTCGAATGTTTATTTATTTAACTGATACCTTCCAATCTGTCTACTTGATAAAATTATTTTCATTTGCCTTGAACAAATAAGTTGAATAATTCTTTTGATATCCTTATTTAAATTATGCTTTATTTATGATACATTTCGTGTACGTTTTGGTAAATAAATAATATTCATTTAGCAAAAATAAATGATCAAAAACCTATGCAATTTCTATATTATGATATACATACTATTTGTTAACGTGAGGCTAAAAACTTTAGATCATAGCATAATTTGGAAACTTCATATTTATTACTATTGCATGTGAATAAATTTGACGTACATTCACCAACCCAATTGGCATCATCTGGGAATTATTACAACTTTTTTGATAGCTTCTATCTCCAGATAATGACAACTTACTTGGCGAAATCCTCAACGAAGCACAACTGCCCTTGAAGCTAAATTGTTACTTTTTTTTTGTATAGTGTATATAAGCATTGGATGTAATTCTGCAAAATTCTGACTTTCTAAAAAATTCTTCTAGTTTTCGAGTAAAAAAAAATCCATTCTCATTTCTTTTAGGTTTTTTTGACAAACTGCGTTTACGAATTTTTTGGCGCTTTATATACCGGGTGAGTCACGAATTGCGCTCGCCCCGATATTTCCTAAAATATTTGGAATAGAAAATTGATATTTGGAGGCCTTATTACACGACTAAAATGCTATCTTTTCAATAAAAAATCAAGTTTGGTGCACATCCGGTTTGACCGGAAATGCCCACAACTTTCGATTTTTAAACGGAACACCCTATATATTTTTACATTTTTGGAATCTAGAGGAAATTTTGAATACAACACATCCATTTTGGTCACTTTTTGATAAACATTAAAAATGTTATTAAAAAATCTATTTCTGAATCCAGAGTGCTGTGGTGCCCAAAATATATTTTAGTTTGTGTGCTACGTTACTATAAGAATAAAAAGAGCAATATGATTGCATTACTTAATTCTCTAGAGGCGTTTAAAATTTTTAAATGTGATTTTTACCCACTAACTCGGTTTTTTTAAATGGGAATTTAATCGTTCACCAACATTTTTAAATACCTCATTTTCATATGAATCTAATCACACCAAAATTTTGAAAATCCGCTCAGAAATTTTTGAGATTTCAGCTAAAATACAATGCAACCAAGCTTTTAGAAACATGTGGCTAATAGATAATAGATTAGTGGGCTTTGGAAACTAAAATGGCACATTTCTGTGTAAATCTGGTAACCTAATAACATTGGAAAAATCATAGTAGTCATTGAATGTAATAAAACAATATCAGCTGTCAGACAGACTCGTGTAATTATAGGCAATTTTGAGCTATCAAACATTTAATAATTGTGAGCGCAAAGAACGTTACAATTAAGTTTAGCATAGGTATGTGGAGGTAAACACAATTACATCCACAAGGACGTTTGCAATACAATGCGACATCAGTTCGGTTTTCAGAGTTTTATTTAAATGAACATAAATATCGGGCCTATAAATAAATAAAAATCAATTCCGTTTGAACAATTAAACTTAAACTAGGTAACAGTAGGTATCTTTAAAATAATTAATATAATTAAACCATAAATTGACATTTATAGATATTGTTCAAAATGTCCACCATTTTTTTCTATACACAATTCGGCTCTGCGTACAGTTGCTTGAATGGCTCTACGCAATTCAGTCGGCGTTATTTCATTAAGAGCCCGTACAACTTTATTTGGCAGCTCTTTAAGGGTATTTGAAGAAGTTTTATAAACTTTATTTTTGAGAGTGCCCCATACATAATAGTCGAGGGGTGTTAAGTCAGGTGACCTAGGAGGCCACCTGATATGACCTTGATTTGCGATAAGGCGTTCACCATGCAAGTTGTTTAAATATTCCATCACTCTTCTGGAATTATGTGGGGGAGCACCATCTTGTTGGAAAAACTGATTTTGTAAATAGGCAAGAGGAAGTAAGTCAAGAAATTCTGCTGTCTGGTTTTGTAAAAAGAATAAATATCGTTCGCCAGTAAGTGTTCCATCAAAAAATATGGGTCCAATTATTCGATCTCCAAGTACTCCAAGCCAACAGTTAAACCCAAATCTTTCCTGAATATTCCCCCGCCCTACCAACCTCGGATTTTCTTGAGCCCAGTACCTAGTATTATTTCTGTTAAACATACCTTGGTTCGTAAATCTACTTTCATCTGAATATAAAATATGAAAAGGAAAACCTGGGTTTTGTTGTACTGCATTTAAGAACCAGTTGCAATATACTAGCCTCCTGTCGTTATCATCTCCATAAAGATGTTGGTGTATTTGGTATTTATAAGACCGAAACTTATGTTTCTTTAAAATTCTGCAAACCGAAGACTGACTAATGTCGCATTCCATTGACAATTCCCTTGTTGATGTTGTTGGGTGTACCATCACAAATCCTAATACATCAATTTCTTTGTCCTCACTTACAATAAATGTTTGATGGTCATCTTGTTGATTGGGTTCGTTTCTTAATTCTTGTTCCACTCTGGCAAACAAGTATCTGCTTGGATGACGTCTGTTGGGATATCGTTGCTGATACAGTTCTGCAGCCGCAGTTGAATTTTTGAGACGCTCTCCATATATCAGTAACATATCGACCTTTTCATTTCTACTAAAATTATTCATTTTCTTTCATTTTTACTCAAAGAGATTTCCGCAACGCTTTATTTTGTATCTGTCTGACAGCTGATATTGTTTTATTACATTCAATGGCTACTATGATTTTTCCAATGTTATTAGGTTACCAGATTTACACAGAAATGTGCCATTTTAGTTTCCAAAGCCCACTAATCTATTATCTATTAGCCGCATGATGCTAAAAACTTGGTTGCATTGCATTTTGGCTGAAATCTTAAATATTTCTGAGCGGATTTTCAAAATTTTGGTATCATTAGATTCGTATGAAAATGAGGTATTTAAAAATGTTGGTGAACGATTAAATTCCCATTTAAAAAACCGAGTAAGTGGGTAAAAATCACATTTAAAAATTTTAAACGCCTCTAGAGAATTAAGTAATGCAATCATATTCCTCTTTATTTTTATAGTAACGTAGCACACAAACTAAAATATATTTTGGGCACCACAGCACTCTAGATTCAGAAATAGATTTTTTAATAAAATTTTTAATGTTTATCAAAAAGTGATCAAAATGGATGTATTGTATTCAAAATTTCCTCTAGATTCCAAAAATGTAAAAATATATAGGGTGTTCCATTTAAAAATCGAAAGTTGTGGGCATTTCCGGTCAAACCGGATGTGCACCAAACTTGATTTTTTTATTGAAAATGTGGCATTTTAGTCGTGTAATAAGGCCTCCCAATTTCAATTTTCTATTCCAAATATTTTAGGAAATATCGGGGCGAGCGCAATTCGTGACTCACCCGGTATAGTATATATCTATTTAAGATGGATTAGTAATAAAAACATTAGGTTATTATTTTTCAAAGAAATATATTTTTTTAATCTTACTATTTTCAAAAAAAAAAAATGACACTTCTGCATTAGGGACACCCACCAATTTTTTTTAAAAATAATTTATCATTTAGTGTTCTATAACATATATTTTTATGAAATACTTTGAATCGGTACAACATACTGAAAAATAAAAAAAATCTATGCTACTGTGTTTTCCATAATAACATTATTCGTACTAATTATATTATTATAATTGTATACACAAAAGAAACTAACGTTGAGACTCTTTAAAACTGAAAAGTTTCATATTTACACTAGATCGAGGTTTTAGAGATGTAGCTGCTTACTTAGAATCGAAAGGCTTTAGGGTAATAATGCCGTCTATCAAAGGTAAAAGAAAACAGCTCGGTACGCAAGAGGCTAATTATTCCCGGTTTGTCACAAAGGTACGTTGGGCTTTTGAAGCAATTCATGGGATGCAGAAAGAAAAGAATAAACTGCTTGATCATGTTTTCGACAATAAAATGCTTTCAAAAATTAGAAGCTACTATCGTATAGTCTCATACCTATTAAACCGTTTCTGAAAGAGACTAACTTGAGATAGCACTATTTCTAATGAAATATAGGAAAGAATGTTAATAAAAAAAAAAATGAAGAAAATACTCTGGCAATAGAAGTAGAGAATAAAGGCTCGTTACGTAAAAAACTTCCTTTCGAAGTTGTTTCATCCGCTGCCATTATGGATTTTCCCGAGTTGACAGAATACGACATCAAATCTTGTTTACTGGTACTTATCAGTTCAGCCAGGCGATTTCATATTTAGCTGAGATGTTAAACGATGATGGTTCGTTAAATATACACTACATAAAAGAAAAATCGAATATATTAAATATTCAGGTTCAGTCTCGTCACATTTCCAAAGAAGTTTACATATGCTTTGTTCAGTACACGCCAAATAATGCAGGATTTAATGGCATTAAACAATACATTTACACTCATTTCTCATGAATTTACTTCGTTTAATGAATTTTCCAAAATGTAGATACATTGCTTTAAGTTACTCTGCAAATAACAGCATTAACAACCACAGTGACGAATGGTATCAGCAATGCATTAACTGCTTTATTTTAATGAATCATGAATAATCCAAGATTTTACAATAGCTAAAATAATTTTCATCACACTAGTTATCTATATTCTGCAATTTATTTGAACAATTATTCACTTTTTACCTCCCGCACTTAGAAAAACATTTACATATGACTAAATGAACAATAATATTCCATAAAAGTATTAAAGATTAATCCGGAAACAATGGGTATGGTGCAGATAAAGAACAACGTAAGCAAATTTCAGTAAAACCATTATCGTCATTATTTAAGGTGTATAAAATGGCAGGCACTGCAAGCTAGTAGATCAATTAATTCAAACGACCGAAAGACATCGAATATCACCAAGAAACGAACTATGAAGAGTGTAATAATATTTGTGTTCCTATTAGCTTATTGCCTTGCACGAGTGGTGCCTTCTTCTGACAGTGTCTTAACAGTTAATCAGAGTGATTCGAATACCACAGTTTTATTGGTTGAACCAAGTGGAATCGAAGGTTAGTCCTATATACAATTAATTTACGTTTCTTTAAATTTACTTTTGTTACTTTATTTACATGTAATTTATAAAACATGGGAGTTTATAATCCTTATAATACGGGTATTTATTTCAAACATGTACTAAAAATATCTTTAATTTCAGAAGGCCCAACTCAAGATGAAAACAGCGTAAGTACTTATGGAGTTACAACTGATGTAACCACCACTGAACTGGATATATTATGTGTCAGTGAAGCAGTACTAGCTACTGAACCTGACGGACAAAAAGAGGCCGAACAAAATTCAAATGGGGTAGGTGAAGATTTAGAAGACAGTGGAGAAAATGAGAACAGTAGTAATCCAGAATCAGAGGAAAAAGAAGATGAGAGATCAGAAGAGGATGCCGAGGAATATAGTCAAGAACAAGGAGATAGCAGAGTCAAAGAAGACAACGAATCTCAACAAGAAGTTAACGACGAAAAGGGAACCGGTGTAAATGAAAATAGCAATGAATCACGAAAGGGAGGAAGCCAAGAAACGATTGATAGTAATAGCCAAGAAGCAGAAGAAAGTAGTAACACTGAAAATGATAATGACTCTCAAGATGAATCTCAAGTAGATACTGAAGGCGGCATTCAAAATCAAAAAAGTCGTGAAAACCAAAACAGTAATGATGATGATAATGATAAATCCCAAGAAGACACTGAGCAGCAAATAAACAAGGAGATGTCAGGTGGCAATAACTATCAGGAGCAGAACCAAGGAAAGAATAAAAAACAGGAAGATACTGGGAGTGAGAGTCAAGAGAACAATGAAAGACATAGGGAGGATAAAACTCAGGAAATCAGTGTAGAAAGTGTTCAGGAGCGGGATGAAAGTCGTGAAAATGCCGATGATAAAGATAACAAATCTCAAGACAAACAAACAGATATTCAAGAGCAGAATAGTAATGAGATTCCAGACAACAATGGTTCCGAAGGAGAAAGTCAAGAAAATAATGAATTTCCAGAAGAAAGCGACACCGAAACGCAAAAAGGCAAAGAACATGGTATAAGGCATCACAGCTCAAAATGGAGAATGTACAAAATAGAGAAATTGAGGGAGGTGCTCAATAAGTTTAACGGATATAACAGATCCAGAAAAAGTAATGGAAATGATGAAAGAAACGAAAAACTCAGTAGTGATGATGAATTTTGGAAAGCATTATTTTCAAAAATAAACTAAAGTTTCGAATATGAAAAACTACTTTCATTGTTTTAAAGACAACGCATTTTTAGTACATAAGGTTTGGATTAGTTTAAATAGAATGATTATGACACATTACTGAATTTTAGAATTTTTATTAAATATGATACTTAATTAAAAAATAACACTGTTAAATCTGGTGATATACTGAAAATGTATTTAAAATGTGAAAATTATGTAGTCCTTTGTTAGCGTTAATTGAAATATTATTTATTATATAAAACACATTTAGCTTGTCCGTCATTTTGCAGCGCAATGGTATAGACATAACTGTTTTTATTGAATTTAACTTCGTAATTTGACAAATTTATTTATCATTATATTAATAATTAACTGAAAAATATACAAAACGGACACGAGTTTTGTTTATGGGGTGACAAACCCGTGGATATAAAATAAGTTTAAACAGATATACCAGTTTGCATGTTTTTGAAATTGGGACGACAGCTAGACGATACGTTGACGAAATTGACATCCTATCTGGCAATCAGGAAGGTTTTAGATTAATTTTACAGGATAGTGCAAAACTTCAAACTGCCAGAATTTTCAAGATTTTTTCAGACAACAAAATATGAATGAAATTTAATGGACAGCCAACAGTCCTGACCTCAATCCTATTGAATGCCTTTGGACTATTCTGGACAATGATTATTGGATCGTGAAACAGCAAAAGCTTTGCGCAACTTCAATAGGAATGGGACGTCGATTGATAGAATCAATGCCAAGGCATGCTGAAGTTCTGGAAACCAGAGGTGGACATACTTCTTAATAATCCTGTTTCAACTTGTTTTTGTGGTATGTGAGGTCTTGCCGTTGGGGGCTACTCTGTCTTTCATTTTCTTCAAGATTACCAAGTTTCAAATGCGCTGTTTTTTTACGCTTGTCTGAATATTAGCAGGGCCAGTTCCGAGCGAATATTTAAAAAAATTAAGAAATTACAACTATTTCAATAAATAATATACGTATTCAGTTTTGATAATACCATATGAGGTATTTCAAAGTACACTTTACAGCACGTGTTATTTGCTGTTGCTCTAAAATTTAGAAAAAAATAGACTAAATTGAATAAACAGTGAACTATTTAATGCGTTTTATTGCAAAATCAGAATAAAGAAATACTGAAAATATTTTGCTGAATATAATAGAACATAGAAAACATTTTATTTGATTATGGCGTAACGCTTTCGCCAAATATGACTAAGTCCAACTACAGCTTTGTATAAACAAAATAAACCTGTTTACTTACAAAATCAAACCTATTTCAAAGGTAAATATTTGATAAAGGAGAAAATTTATGTTGGGGGTATTTCTGTGTCAAAAATACTTATAAATAAGTAATGCTGGGTGAAAATAAAGTTATAGTTATATTTAGAACGACTCAAGATATGAAAAAATGAGGTGTTCTATAATTTTCGTCCTATTGATGACAGCCTGTTTGTCAAACGTTTTGCGTAATAACGTCAAATACTATTTTCACAACAAATATTTGATTGGCGAAAGAAAGGGAACAGTATACTCTGTGAAAGTCCCGACTGGAAACAAAGATGGACCGAGTTACCTGCTAGGTAAGAGACAATCTATATTGTATTACATAAATAACAATAAATCTATTTTCATTATTTTATCTGGAAGTATGTAACGGAGGTTGGAACCTCATATGTCATATACAGGGTGTAATTAGATTCATGTCATTAAAAAAAACTGGTGGTAGGGAACGACAAACAAAAAGAACCGTATATAACATGGGGTCTACAGCTCACAGTTTTGGAGAAAAAAAATAAACAAAAATTTCCAAAATACTTAATAACATGAGTTTGAGAACTGCTGGCATACTGGGGTAGGCTATATTGCCTCGCGTCTTGTCGCACATGATACTCTGACATTCGTGCAAATAAGTATGGTGAGGCTAAGAGATAATTAGGCCGCGACGGTGGTCATCGAAACGCATGCGGACAAAGCAGTTAAAAGCGACCGACAGAGGACACCGCCATGTTTTTGCTTCTTCGTGGCCAAATTATCTTATTACGCGTGTTATACTCTCCCTTGTAATCTTCTCAAGTAATAATTTCAGTTTGTGTCCTTACTTGGTAAATAACGTACACACGACGCGACCTACCCGGTCCTTCGTTTTGTCTGTTGCTTTCCTTTTTGAATTTTGTGCCACTTATGCTAAGATTTATTTTATTGACTTATCGTTCAAGTCGTTAGTACTTTTTTACGTAAGACACTACTTCTCGTTCGTGCTTTTTGTGTTACATTTTGGATTTTTGACCAAGTTTTTCTTTTTGTTTTCTTTATTGATAAGGTTAATTCACAGTTTAGTGTGGTGTTTTAAAACGCAGATGTTTTACTTTATGGGAGGTTACACTTATCCAGAGCTCGCGGATATGCACTTGGTGTATGGAGAAAGTGGTGGAAATGCAGCTGGTGTGGAAGAGCTTTATTGTTTAAGGATCCTTAATCGACGTCATCCTTGTGCTCGTACATTTGTTGGTATTGACCAGCGCCTTCGAGAAACAGGTTGTTCTGATGGACATGGAGAAGAACGAGGTCCACAATGCGAAGAAAGGGTAACTGACGCAGAGGTTCAAATTTTGGAAATTGTAGAAGAGGATCCAACTTTAGGCACCCGCGATATCGCGAACTGTGTGGGAGTATCCCATCTTGTGGTATGGAGGACATTGAGATATATGAACTTACATTCCTATCACTATCAACATGTCCAAGCACTAGAACCTCAAGATTTTGCAGAGCGAAATAATTTCCTATCCATTTAGAGAGTACACACAATACTGAGTTTGCTAGCAAAGTTCTAATTATGACTTGGAAGGTTTATAGACATTCTGAAGAGCAGTTTTCATCCAGCATTGAGTGCTTCCCGGAGAGGTACCGGATGTATATAAACATTCCGAATATGTATTTGGCACCAAGGCCTTTTCTATTGGTCAGTTTAACATTTCCAGCCAATCAGCAATAGGGTGCGAATTATGAGCAAGGAATGTTGTTGCAGGCACAAATATACAATATTGTTAGCAAACAGTTCACCCTGTAGAAGCCCCCGGATCGTCCGAGTGGAAGGAGGCTGCTTGATAAAATAAACAACAAGTGACTGGCCTGTCTGGGCACACTAGGATTATTTAATCTTCTTCGTGTTAAACATAGTCATCAGGTTTTAATTATATTTACAGGTCATTTTTATTAGCTCATAATGTTTTGAGTAATTCCAACTTTGGCAATATTAATAATTATGCATTAATATTAAATTTTATAACGTGGTAAAATCGAATTTAATTATTTGCCCCCCCTATTTTTATGGCTCTCATATTTTCCACTTAATAAATGAAGTAGAAAGCCTAAACATGGGAAAAATGCCTGTCCGAAGTATTTACTGAACAGATTGAAGGTAATTTTAAATCCCCTTTATAATTTTTCCAAACTTCTACAATAATTTTAAATTATCTAGAAAGGAGATTTGTATAGGTATTAAACAAATAAAACGAATCACCTTTTTTCCTATGTTATCGAATCAAGTCTTGATTTGATCGAATATACATATTCTTTAACATTTTTAAAGCATAATGCACAAAGGCAACATTATATTTTAAATTAATAACATTCACATTTTTTCCAGGCACAATTATCATGTATGACAAATATGAGGAAGACCAGGGCAATACAAATTCAAATTCAATTTCGGTTGGAGACATTGAAATTAATAAAAATAAACCTGACTGTAATGACATAGACTACAGAGAAGAAGTTGGTGAAGATAACAACATTAGCAAAGAAACTGAAACACAAAACAGAAATCGTGAACGCGAAAAAGACAGAGATGACCACCATAAAAATCATAATAAGGACAAATCCCACGGGAGAAATAGGATGATAGGAAGCGGTAACGAAAATGAAAATAGTGACAACTCCTAAACTTATCTCGTATATCCAAATGTCCAACAACCAAGCCAGTGCACGCACTAGAAATATTCAGCATTAGAATCTACCACTCTATCCTCGTTTCATCAATATCTTAGCTTGTATTAATAAGTGTGTTAAAAATTTTGTAAATCAAGTTTTCGAGTTTGCCTTGAACTATTGGTTAGATCAGTGCTTTCCAACAATTGGTCGAATAAATAAGACTTTTTGTCCGTTGAAATGGGGAAGAACTTCCTTAGGTTGAATCATATATATTTTATCCCAAACTTGTTGTCGGTATAAAAAATGTCGGGATCTTTATTTTTTACCGCACATCAAAGGCGCTGACATTACTTCCCTCGCATACCGAAGGGAAGTATTGTATTCGAGAAAAAATCACTCTACGAGATTTTTTCGGATTTTGGCGTTTCTGAACACGTAGATTACGAAAATATAGGTTTCTCAATTCCGTCAGTCTATCTGTCTGTGTGTCTGTCTGTCTGTTGGTGCATTAACTAAAAAACTACTTGACGGAGAGCAGTCAAATTTGGTAGGTAGTTGACCCTACTGTCAGCGAGGAAATGGTAAAACTTTCACTGGAAAATATACAGGGTGCACCGTCTAAACGGAATAAATAGTGAACAAAAATTTTTTTGCTCAAAATTGAAATTTCCACATTTTATGACTCGCTAAACCTATTTCTGAAAAAAAAAATGAAAATTTTTTCACCATTTTTGAAAACTTTTACCACTTAAAAAAATTGACAGACAAACTGACGGAATTGAAAACCCTATATTTTCGTAATCTACGTGATCTGAAACGTCAGAATTCGGAAAAATCTCGGAGGGTGATTTTTTCTCGAATACAATACTTCCCTTCGGTATGCGAGGGAAGTAAAATGTTTTTTCTTTCTTCAAATTTAAAATTTCTACGTTTCATAGCGTTCTAAATCTATTTTAAAAAAAATTGAAATTTTTTTTACCATTTTTTAAAAAAATTTACCGCTAAAGTAGATGGAATATTTTTTTCTTTCTTCAGATTTAAAATTTCCACCTTTCCATGGCATTCTAAAATTATTTAAACAAATTTAAAAATGTTTTTGAAAAATAAAAAAAAAATTGAAAACATTTTTAATCTATTTATCACTACTACAGAATATACGAAAAATTTTGTTTTGCTCAAATTTAAAATTTCCACGTTTCATGACATTCCAGACCTATTTCGGGAAAAAGAATTTGCAACATTTTTTTACAATTTTGGAAAAAAAATTAACACTAGAATAGATGGAAAATTTTTTTTTGCTCCAATTTAAAATTTTGACGTTTCATGACATTCTGAACCTATTTCAGAAAAAAAATTCGAATATTTTTTTCACCAACATTTTTCAAACATTTTTTACCACCAAAATAGATGGAATTTTTTTTTATTTGCTCAAATTTAAATTCACGTTTCATGGCGTTCTAAACCTATTTAAGAAAACATAATTTTTAAATTTGTAAACTTTTTTTACCACTACTATAGAAGAAAACTTTCCTTTTGCTCAAATTTAAAATTTCTACGTTTCATGACATTCTATACCTATTTCAGAAGAAAGAAATTTTGAAAATTTTTTTACCAACAGTTTTGCAAAATTTCAAAAAAATGAAATATTTTAACCACCACTACTTCCACTCCATTATGTGACTGTGGGATTGAAAATGTGACAGATGGCAATAATATTTGGCATATGTACCTATTATGCTTTTATTGAAAAATGTACAGGGTGGTCATCCAAGAAATAATTCAGTCATGGTGGACATTTTTTGTAAAGGTATTTGCGCAAGTCCTCCATATTTGGCACCTGTTATTTAGTATTGAACTTTTACTGTTGAATGAGCAATCTGTATATTTTTTTGACCAAAAGTTATCAGGCTTTCTTTGTAATAATAGCAATAACTATATTCCGATTGTTATTCTCTAGAGATAACTATATTCTGATTATTATTTTCAATGTCATTTCGTAGTTAATAATCTTTTAGAGTGACCGCCATGCACAAATAAAGAGGGAAGTTCTGTGTAAATACCTTTACCGATTTTTTATACCCAGAATGAGTCTAAGATAAACTATACAAATCTATAGCATCATTTCCAGAAGTGTAGTAACTGAGGTAGTTAAACCACGGAGTCCACCAACTGGGGGAGCGGGGGCCTTATTATCTATCATTGTTTATTATTTTTAACGCTCATTAATTTAAATGTGTTTTTTATTATATTATCGAGTTTTGTTTCTATTACTAATACAGACTTTCACAGATTTTTTTCTTTTTATTTAAATATTTTAAATGTTGTGTGTATGATTTCATGATTCAGTTTATAATATTTATCTCACCGCGGATGTTACAGTACGCGTTACGCGTGGAAACGCTCGCAGAAACCGATGATTTGGCCTAAGACTTGAAATGCTCTGAAATGTATCCACTTAGATCGTAGGCTAATATACAACAAAGTCAAAAGCTAAAAATAGGTGTACGATATAATCTTCAAGAAGGTGGCTGAAATTTCGCATCAAAAGTTATCACAGCATATCTTGAAGTGAGCCGTGAAACGCGTTCAAATATGCGGCATATGAAAATTTATCCGTACGAATTCCTATTTGTTGCAACATTTCAAAGCGATACTTTACTGTTGTCGGAAAAATTCACAGAAATTCACGGCTAAGCTAGACGCTATATATAGAGATCATTTTCCATTAATCATGTCTTTCATAAAGATTCGCAATGTTGGCAGGTGTGCGAAAATATTACTTTTTCATTAAACAGTCAAGGCATTTATTATTAATATATCGTTAACTACAAACCGTAGAACCGTAAAGAGCATGATATTTATCATTAAATATTCTGCAATTTTTGTGTAAATATAATCATTGTTTTGTAGAAAAATGTTAATTGAATTTCATCTACAATTAATTCTTAGATGTTTCTACAGCATACATTAAGTTTACATCAGTTCTAACTCCACATGATGCCAACATAGTTGGTGAAACTAGCGAAACAATACACAGACCGACTTTTTTACTGTCAAATTTACAACTTTTTGGAAAAGCTCTCAGAAAATCATTTTAACAATAATCATCTAATGGTCAGTTTTGATGTGGTAAGCCTATTTACAAATGTTGATGTAGGTAAACATTAATAATAATTGAAAACAAATTGCAACAAGATGGGAATTCGGCGAATAGAACTAAGTTAAGCATTGAAACTATAATGGAATTACTTACACTTTGCATTAAAACAACATACTTTCAATTAAATAATTACTGCTATCGACAAGACTTTGGGATGCCATGGGTTCTTCATTATCTCCAATATTAAGTAACATTTCCATGGAAAATTTTGAGGAAAGTAATATTAATAATCTAGCTTATAAACCAATTGTATGGTGGAGACATGTAGATGACATTTTTGCTATATGGCTTTATAGTAAAGAATGTTTAGGTAATTTTTTGAATCAGATTAACGAAAAAGAACCTTCAATTAAATTTACAATAGAAATAGAGAATAATAATGAATTACCTTTCTTAGATATTTTAATTAAAATATTAGATAACACATATCAAACCAGCGTGTATAAAAAACAAACACACACACACAAACAGATACTTAAATTTCAATTCAAATCAACATATTAGTGTTAAGAAAGGTGTTGTTAAGTGTTTGTATGAAAGAGCCAAAATTATTTCTTCAAATGATGTAATATTAAGGAACGAAAAACAATTTATAAAAACTGTCTTATTAAATAATCAATATCAATATTTTGTTGATAATAATCAGTTATTGAACAATGGTAATAGAAAGAATATACTATCACAACCTGAGGTATTTAAGTCAATGGCAGTAATTCCATATAGACATGGTTTATCGGATAAATTACGAAAAATTGGGAATAGGTTTTCCGTACGAACGGTTTTTCCCAAACCTCTAAATATTGTTCAAAATTCAAAAAATTGTATTTATAGTGTTCCGTGTGAGTGCGGAAAACATTACGTACGTGAATCATCTAGACCTTTCAACGTAAGGCTTGGTGAACATAGAAATTACGCTAAAAGGGAAGAATTTGAAAAATCCAAAATTTGTGAACACGCGAGGAATAATATCACAGGATTAAATGGGACTCGGCGAAGATTTTGGAACAAGAGAGCAACGGAACTAAATGAAAACTTAAAGAATCCGCGATTATTTTATTAAACGAGGATAGATGCGTTTCTAATTATTCAATAGATTTTTGTACTAGTTGGTTGCCCATCCTTAGAGACGAAGTAAGTAAAAATAAGATAAATATAATTTAATGTCTCACGTGACATGGAAATACATAAACAAAGAACTGTCATGGCTGACGGCCAAAAAAGTTTTGAGAACGGAAGTAGATTCTCTTTCGAAACGTTAACTACCTATAGCTTTCATTTTCAGTTTTTAGTTTATAACATTGTTCTAGTTTATATATTTTTAGGTGTGAGACTTTTTGAAACAGTCAAGTATTCAAGAACCAACCTCTGTCTGATCCGTTTGGCGCAGAGGTTTTTTAATTAAAATTCTTAAATATTTTTCAGTACCAAAATAACCAACAAAAAGTAAGAAAATTCTAAACTTATTTCAACAACAAAAAATTGTAGGAATTTGTTACGATTACTATACTTCCCCTCCACTACGTGTATATATAAGTAGAAGAAGGGGTTGGGCGCTGCCTCAGGTACACAAGGTTTATAGAATCTAAACATGAGTAAAACATTTCTGAAATCATTCCAACTCTCGTCACAAAAACTATTTAAAAATAACCAACAACAAAATTAGAGTTTATTCACAAGCGATCAACGAACTCGAACTTGAATTGAAACTACAAGGATATCGATTCTAAAAATAATTTTGAACTAATGAGGTGCATGTTAGTCCTCTTTTTACTTGTTGCTACTCGCCAAGTGGCTGTACTACTTAGAAAATGTGTTAACTTACTTTCTTGAAGATTGCTTGATTACCTAGTGTAAAGTAGAGTGAATGTAACAGAAATACAGAAAATAATTCAAGATATCTGGAAGGAAGAATACTCTCAGTGCCCTTAGCACAATTTAGTCGCGAATCCAGCTTTTCTAAAGATCCTTCTAAAAATCAACGGACGACTTAGAAAAATAGTTTTGAAAAAATATGTACATTATCTGGATGTCCTTGTGTATTTAAAAATAGAGGGCGCTGTTCCGTCCACACCGGAAACATTATTTTTCCGAAAATTTTTGTATTGTTGGAAATCAATTAATTTTAAATGTTTGCACTGCATTAATGGGCTTATTTCTTAACACATCTTAATGACTTTTAAACTAATATAAAGCATATTCTTTCTAGATTCAAATGCGGCCAAATTGTTTTCGTAGTTGTTAATGCATTTTGCAAACATTATATAAATAAAGCATGCCTGAAAAGTAGTGTAATTTTAGTATTAAAGCATCTTTAAAGCTATTGTAGATACTTTTATGATATGAAATCTACAGAAAAAATGAAGCCATTTTTAGGGAAAGAACTATTAGTATTGTTTTATTGTATTAAAAATATATGAATATTTTTGTACGGTCGCTCCGTTGTTCTCTACTACCGTTTTGAATTTATAAGTGCACATTTCTCACATTCTAGCAGAGCAGTCATTTGTATACTGTGACTGCAAAACATTTATATGCTTAATGCTTATCCGTAAATATTATAATTTGTTATAAAAAAAATAACAGATGTTTACATAACATTAATTTACTTACGAATAAAAAAACCGCTGCCTAGGAATCACTATTTCCACATCCAGATTTTTCGTCCAAGTCACTTTAAAGGAAACATTTTGACTAAATTTGCACTCTAGTATGTGGAAATTATTGGTCATAGAATTTTAATATTATTTGGGGCAGACGTTATAGAAAAGTTTGAGGCGTTGGTTTCTGCCATGTACGTTAAAAATGAAGCTTCTAGTTTACCCTACTTATTTTCCCCTATTCACAACCTACCACGTCCCACCCCTTCAATGGAATCATCTCAATCAGACGTCATTACAATACATACGTGTACTAACTTTCAAGTGAATATTTCAATTTTATGTTATCAATCCGTTTAATTATAAAGGTGGTGGGGTTTGAAAAATATTAAAAAGAAATCTGAGGCCTTGGTTTCTAGTATATAACCAATTCGCTTACCAACTTGCTTTACTTATTTTCCCCTATTTATCCCTATTTAACCCTCAACCCTTCAACGGAATCATCTCAAAATATAATCTAGTTCCAGATGTCGTTATAATACATACGTGTACCGAATTTCAAATGAATATCTCAATTTTATTTTATCAACCCCTTTAATAATGTAATGGTGGGTGGTGGTGGGGGGATGAAAAATATAAAAAAAATTGAGGCGTAGCTCGTAGTACATACATCCAATTTCAAATTTCTGTACTCTTATCAGCTTGCTATACATATTTCCCCTATTTACCCCCAACCCTTCACCGGATATCTTCAAAAAACAATCCAGTTCCAGATCTCGTTATAATATACACGTGTACACAATTTCAAGTCAATATCTTAAACCGTTCCGGAGAAAACGTGGGGACAAAAAAAAGTTACAGACAGACCTACATTCACTTTTAAAAGTCTTATTATTTGTTGTCGACGACAGTACCTTTTATCTTGTACTTGTTGCATGTTCCTTAACTCCTGGTCTATCAGTTTATTATAAAGACCAATAAACTCCATTCGCGATCTTGGATAAAAGAATAATCGTAAATACATTCTCCCCATAACAGTAATTCGGAAATTCAAATTCAATCATTGTTCCGTTCTATAAATTTTTTAAATACCTGAAGTGCAGGAAGCGCAATACCAGTTCTTCGGCTTAATAGAGAGCCACAAGGATTATTTAAACTTTTAGCTACCATCATCAACATTAACATTGAAAACTTGACCTCCCTGTCGAATTACATATTCATTTCTGTTGTTAATAACCAGATTACCGGAAGTAGATTCGAAACGTAATTTTCGATCGCGGAATCGCATTAATTTGGTATTATAAAATTGATTGCTGCCGCAAATTTATTCCACAATCTACATATGAAATAACAAGGCAAACATCAAAATCAGGCAAATCATACTTTATGCATGGCACTGCTGCAATCCAAGATGCATGGCATTTTACTGCATGAGAGTGTGCTTGTGAATAGTGTTTCATGTTTATTGCCGAATACTTACACGTTCTCTTGAAAATAATAAGGCACCGGCAAAGCTACAGTACACGGCATACTATTACAATATTACAAATTTATGAGTTAATGGTAGTCCATAAACAAAATTGACGGAAGCAATTTTTTTCCATTCCATGTCATGTTGATTCTTAGATTCCTAATTTTAATATTGAATAATTGTCGAGTATACAGGGTTGAAAATGACAAGTAGTAATCATATGGTTATGATACGATATTATTAATTAGCAGGGAATTGAAACGGTATTCAGTAACCTATTACAGCCTCAACATTTTCTTAACATTATTAGAAAATATCTACAAGGGGATTTGAGCGTCGAAGGCAGGCGCGTTCTTAAGTGCCCCCTACAAAATCTCGAATAAAATCGGTTAAAACTGTGAGAAATCGTACGAAATTGTGTTGGATTAAAACGTGGACAATTCTACATTAACTTCACTGTAGACGGCTGTTTACCTGTGGAACGGTTAATGAATAAAATGTTCGTGTGGCGAGCTGATTTATGTGTTGACGAGCGGACGAAGTGGACGCACTGACGCAGGACTCGGATTTCTGGTGAAACATATGAAGCCATATCTGGACACAAGCGGGCGGGAGGAGGTGCCCACCCAATTATTATAGGCGAGTCTGCATGGGGTAAGAAAGAGGTGATTTTACAAATTTTGTATACCATTTGAGTTAGCAACGGATTCTTATAGAACAAGATCTTCTTATAAAAACATTGCCTAAATCGAGAGCTTCATGGTCAAAATTTTTTTCGTTTCTATTTAATAAAAGGATAACGGTTTAACGGATCCGAAAATATCTTGATTCAACACACAACTCATTTTGTCAACCCGTTCATTTGTTATAGCCAAAATAAATTTCTTGATTAATAAATTGATTACTCCAAAACTAATGAGGTCAGGATATTGTTTTTTTTTTCAAAATACATGCCTCATATACCAAAGAATACACCATATTTTTTTGCCCCGATATCTTCAATATTTCTTGATTGTTTAACCAATTAGCATCATTTGTTAATTAACAACTAACTTTCTTTTCGAAAGTTTGATCGACTCAACTTAACGATAAATATTGATGTCAGGCATAACCCTCATAGAAGTCTGCAAGAATGCAACTTTTTTGCTTTTGTTTATTTAAAGTTTAAATTAATTTTGCAAATCAACAAATGGAATATCTCGGCTTTGGGTAAGCCTATCGAAATGGGGTTTTGTGCATATGAAAGTGTTTGGAAAAAGAAAAATTTTGAGATCAGAAAGAACTTGATGGGATAACTGGAACCGAAAATAAAAGTGATATTGCGTGAGAGGCTCTAATTTGTTTATTAACAACTTTTTGGACACGAGGTTCGGTGCAAATGAAAGCTAACAAGTTTTTCCATCAACCACAAAAGTTCTACAAAAAACATTCAATCCCTGAAGAGTTATACGCGTTTTTGACCCTTAAAAAAATCTCCCCGCATCGTGAAAATAGCAAGATTTAACGCGCAATGGGGTGGCGGGTTCGATTCTCGGTGCGGGCAAATTTTATTTTCGTCAAATTTGCTTTTTTTTTCATGTAGCCAAGTATTTTTTATGGTAATAAATGTTTTTACTTTCTGAAACATTTTTAAATACGTCGTAAATATTTTTCTTTTGCAATTTTCATTAAATAAATGGCTATCTTGCAACAAACATATGATTGTTCTTGTCCAGCGAGGGTTTGTCGGTAGTTTTTGTTTTTTTTTTTACTACTTTTTGCGAAAGAGAAGGCTTAGTTTACTTTATTTGAGGGGGGTGCCTGTAGAAAAAAGAACAAAAATAAAAAGAAAACAAATTTATTTTTCACTTTTTTCTTATAATGAAAAAAGTTCATGTCTCATGAAAACAACACACACACTTTATTATTTGTAAATGAGAAATAATCAAAATATTTAACTACTTTAACGGCATTATTAATTTATTTTTGGTCTTTTTTCGACAGGCACCCCTCCCTCAAATAAAGTAAAATAATAAGCCTTCTCTTTCACAAAATGTGGTGGAAAAAGTAAAAACTACCGACAAACTCTCGTTGTACAAGAACAATCAGGATAGCCATTTATTTAATGAAAATTGCAAAAAGCTTTCATTTGCAGCAGACCTCATGTCCAAAAAGTTGTTAATAAACAAATTAGAGCCTCTCACGCAATATCACTTTTATTTCCGGTTCCGGTTATCCGATCAAGTTCTTTCTGGTCTCAAAATTTTCCTTTTTCCAACTACTTTCATATGCACAAAATCCCATTTCGATACGCTTACCCAGAGCCGAGATATTCAATTTGTTAATTTGCAAAATTAATTTAAGCTTTAAATAAACAAAAGCAAAAAGTTGCATTCCTGCAGGTTTCTATGGGGGTTATGCCCGACATCAATATTTATCAGTTAAAGTTGGTTTGAAGTCGATCAAACTTTCGAAATGAAAGTTAGTTGCTAACAAATTATGCCAATTGTTTAAACAATCACAAAGTATTGAAGACATCTGGCCAAAAAATGGTATATTCCTTGGTATAACAGGCATGTATTTTGAAAAAAAACAATATCCTGACATCATTAGTTTCGAAGTAATCAATTTGTTAATTAATAAATTTATTTTGGCTATAACAGATGGTGGATAAAGTGAGTTGTGCCTGGTGCCAAACGCGACGCGTATTGAAAATATCTTTCGATTGAATCAAGATTTTTTCGGATCCGTCAAACCGTTTTCATTTTATTAAATAAAAACGAAAACAATGTTATTTAAGCAATTATTTGACTATGAAGCTCGCGGTTTAGAAAAATTTTTCATAAGAAAATCTTGTTCAGCGGAATTTTTCCTGTAAGAATCCATGGCTAACTCAAATGGTATAGAAAATTTGTGGGAAAAATCCCAGGCAGACTTGCCTGTTAGAGTATCTACAATAAATGTAATAAATAAGAAATATCTTGTTTTTCTGCTATGATATTAAAAATTACGTACTCATTAGTGAATAGCTACGCCCAGCAATAACGTAGCTATGAAAGTTACCAGAAAAGTTACTAAAAAATTAATATTAAAGTTTTTATCTCTTAGTTCGGTGCATATTGCATACCATTTTGCTTTTCGATGTTTTTTAGGGTAATGATGCTATCGAGCGTGAAAAGTTTATTAATTTTCTATACAAAGCGTGCATTACCTTGGCGGATGTGAATTTAGCCACATCTATGTCTTACAAAACTTTAAAACAATTAGACCAACTCATTATAAGTTTCGTAAGAGTTTGGTGGATCGGAAAGTTTGACTACATCTTCGTCTAATTACTGGTAACAGTAACAGAACTAAACAAGAAAAGTTAGATGGAATTTATTAATTCGGTGACCTATCTAACATGTTCTTAAGAAACGAAAGAAACAGGTTTTAACTTAAAATTATAATTACAAAATGATTATTGACAAGACCTCTATTGACAAGACCTCACAGATTATATATTATGTAATATAAAAAAACCAACTCCTAGTAATCCACAAAATAGTATTAAATGACAAAAATTCCATTTTGACTAGACAACGATACTTACCTCAAAAATTATTAGCCATTAGCGTCAAAGTTTTTACCTCATTTTACTTCCACATTCACGTAGTGGATTGGAAGTATAGTAATCGTAAAGAAATTTTCAAAAATTTTGTTTTTTGAAATGGGTTTAGAATGTCATGAAACGTCAGGATTTTAAATTTGAGGGAATAATTTTTTTCTGTCTGTATGTATCTTTTTTTGTCCGCAAGTTTTTCTCCGGAACGGTTTAAGATATTGAAATTTTGTACACGATTATAACGAGATTTGGAACTGGATTGTTTTTTGAATATATCCGGTGAAGGTTTGGGGGATAAATAGGGGTAAATAGGGGGAAATAAGTAAAGCAAGCTGGTGTATGTACTAGAAGCCGCGGCCTCAGATTTTTTTTCAACCCCCCACCACCATTACTCCATTATTAAAGGGGTTGATAAAATAAAATTGAAATGTTCATTTAAAATTTGGTACACGTATGTAATATAAGGACATCTGGAACTAGACTACATTTTTAGATGATTCGGTTGAAGGGTTGGGCGTTAAATAGGGGTAAATGGGGGAAAATAAGTAAAGCAAGCAGGTAAGAGTACAGCAATTTGGGATTTGGTGTATGAACTGGAAGCGAAGGCCTCAGTTCTTTTTATAATATTTTCCATCCCCCCACCACCCCCACTCCCTTTCTAATAGAGTTGATAAAATTAAATTGAGATTTTCACTTGAAATTTGGTACACGTATGTATTATAGCAACATCTGAATCTAGATTTATTTTGACATGATTCCGTTGAAGGAGTGGGGGTAAGTAGAAGTAAATAGGGAAAAATAAGTCAAGAAAGCTGGTAAGAGTAGAGAAACTTGGGATTTGATGTATATACTAGAAGATTTCTTTCTAATATTTGAGCTTCATTCTCGAATGGAAAAATGAAACATACCAGAACCAAACCTATACAACTTTCTACTTTTTGGGAATACTCCTTCGATTTCCGGGGTCGAAATAGCAAATTCATACCTCAGAAACACAACATGGCGGACTTTATGCGGAAAAGTATCGAACAATTGAAAGTTTCTTTATTTCGATATTTCCTTTCGAGTCGAAAAAATATTAGTATTAATTTCAAACCATGTTTTTTCCAACTTCTTAAATTGGCGGAGAATGGGGGAAATCACAAGAAACCTTGTGAATTGTGATTTTTTTCGGAATAATTCTAATATAAACAGACATTGAACGGAATTCTTTCTCTCAAAGTGAGAAATTTTGATAAATCCAATATCTTTGGTCATATTGAAGTAGATATTATGGTTTCAACAATAGCGAATTCAATATGACGATCAGTGAACTACGAAAATAATACATTTTTTCGTGATCATCTGCAACAAAAGTATTGACACCATAAGTTTATACGTTTTTTCCATGTTTTGGATTACACCAGATCCGAATCTGGTGACTGAGTTTCAGAATTGAAAATGGCTGATGAAATATGACGGAGGAGATATTGAAAATTGTAGAAGTGATAAATACTGTTTTTATTTTCGTAATTGTTTTTTAGTTTTCTAAAATAGTAGATTTTTATTGGTACTTAATTATTATTTATTTGCATTTGTTATTTTAAAATTTTTAATATTATTGTTATTATCATTAATTAACTAAAGATACGATATTAACTGTTTACTTATATAAAAAATAATCACATTACTATTTAAAAGCAGAACTTTGTTTGGCCAAGACATCAAACTTTGTATCGAAATTTTCACACCTCATCAGTGTCGTATATAATCCTCGATAAAATCCCTCTGTTTCGCATTTGATTCGCCTAGATGGTACTAGTTATTTACAATGTAAATATTCAATTGTTTCCATGGTCAACTATGCTGATTCTGAGACAAAACTTTTAAATTACGTTTTGTCACATTTTATTAATTTTCTCGAAAATTTTTGTAAATCAAGTGTATGCTCCTTTTACACACAGAATGCAGAAAGAAAATCGGCAAAAAAAATAAAAATTGTAGTTTTCTTGTTGAAATAAAAAAGATACAGGACCGCGGATACCAAACTGGATCAGCACCCGGTATAACAAATGGATAATATAAAAAAAATATGTATAAATTAACACCTAGCCTAAATAGTTACTACCATATGACGAATGTGTAAAAATGAGTCTGAAAATGTTTAGAAGCGATATTCATTTGAAACATTGCACTTTTTTGCATGTAAGCTGAATTCGAATCATGACACGGACAAATTTTTTGACGTCAGGATGTTCTGCTAAGTAACTATCAATTCTTTCACCGGTAAAAGTATATTTCTTGGCAAACAAGTAAACTCAAAGATTATCGTATTTAATTCGACAGACGTCTTCTAATCCCGAAACGCTAGTTATATTAATTATATACATCAAGTTAAACATAGTCATTCTGGTTTGTTGTTCAGATATTTCCAGACATAATTGCCACGTGTATGATTGCGACAAACATTTTCATTACCTTATATTAGTAAATTATAAGGAGTTTCATAACATCCCGTCCGTCAAGTTTCTTGTAAGCACGACAACTTAAGAACGAAAAGTCGGATTGTACCTAGTGATGAGTATAATAACTGAATATGTCTAAACCTTTTCGCTACATTACCCTAAAATGTTAAAATCACGTACGAGTTTCTGTAATTATGCCATCGATTTATGAATAATTGAAATAATCCAAGAATAATAAAAAATCTCTATGTCGTCATTGCATATTCCCTTTACGTCAATTAAATCTTGTTAGCTCGTGTCCAGACTATAAATTTCGGTTCACCGTATCGATGAGCAGATTTGTATCAGGTTAGGGAGGGACAGTATGCGTTGGTACACACTCGAATTGTCAATAAATCAGTTGAATATACAATTCATATTGTTTCACACCCCACACGTTCAGATCCCACCCCAATATTAATATGGTTAATGCGCGTAAGGGCCCATAACATGCCATTAGCTATTGTTAACCGCGAAAATTCTCCAAATTCAAATTATTCATGTGTACTAATGCATCTGTGTTATTGTGTGACACGTGCTGGAAACATCAATCACTTTAGAATATATATAAGTATAATTTAATTATTTACAACAAGTCGTTTAGTAATATATCATAAGTTGTACAGCAGTTTGATCCCTGTTCTCTGTTCCATACATATGGCATGTCGCTCATAATTATGATTGAGATTATGACTTTGGTGAATTGTTAAGTTCATCGCTCTTTGCTTACGATGATATTAAGTAAATCTATTTTGTCTATGCCAACCAAGATTATTATCAATTATTGTTTTGACATAGATATACAGGGTGATTCGTGAGGAGAGGGTCGTACTTTACCAAAAGATAGAAAACTTTGAGGTGATCTTAAATCCCCAAACAGTAATGACTAAAGCGGCCCCGTTTTTGAGATACAGGGTGTTTTATATTTTTTGGAAGAATATTCTTTTCGCCATATATCTGTAATGCGTAAGCGGAATCCAATGAAATTTTGTATTTTGATTAAAGTAGTTTTTCACCATGTAATGCCTGGGATATTAATAAAATATCAGGGTCGGACCCAGAATAAAATTATTTTTAATTTATTCCTAGAAAATGACACTCTGTATACTCTTTATAAAATATTTGATATTAAAATATTAATTTACACCTAGAACGATACAGCATCCCATAAAAAAATCTTTTGGCGCCATTTCATTGTTTAAATGAAAAAAATTAAATTGTTGAGGGTTCAATTTTTTTTTCTTTCAATGAGAAATTGAGAGAAAAAAGTCACTCTAGGGATTAACTACATATTATTTTTTTTGTTCCCTATCTGCACTAGCAAAAGGTAGTGCAAATAGGGAGAATAAAAATTCATCACATATACCTGGTGAAATATAAAAAAATATATTTTTGTAATGAATGTGTAATTAATAAACTTAACAAAATAATAAATAATAAAAATTAACAATTTAACTAGAACATAAGAAATCAGTCAAACTTACTAAATCCAATTAAATTATTTTGAATCAGTCTATTTTCAAAGTGACCACCGCCAAATTCAATACATTTTCTTAATCGATTTGTCATTTCATTGACGCTTTTTCTAACAATCTCTAAATTGTTTTTAATTTCATTGCAAGAATGCTCAATTCTTGCAATCAGCTGCTCTCTGGTATTTATTTCTTCTTTATATACTTCAGTTTTTAAATAGCCCCACAAAAAAATAGTCAAGGGGTGTGAGATCTGGTGATCTCGGAGGCCATGCAACGGGACCACCCCGACCAATCCACCTACTTGGATATTGTTCATTCAGATAGTTTCTGACTCGTACCGAAGAAGGCGGAGTAGCCCCATCATGTTAAAACCACATTCCTCTTGTGTTTACATTATTTAATAAATTTGGGAGGGTATGTTGTAAAAATCTAAATAATTGTCACCACGTAAGCGACCTTCAAAAACATGAGGACCTATGAGATTATTATTGAACATCCCACACCACACATTTACAGAAAATCTATGTTGGGAATTCTTTTGGATTATTGCACGGGGATTCTCGTGACTCCAAATATGAAAATTTCGAGTATTATTTATACTATCGCGGGTAAATTGAGATTCATCGGTAAACAATACTCTTAACATAGTTCGTCTATGGGATAAAATCCAGCGCCAAAAAGTTAACCGAAATACTTCATCACCTGGCACCAATCGTTGGACAATTTGGATATGATAAGGATGCATTTGTTCGCCTTTAATAGTGCTCCAAACTCTGGTTTGAGGAATATTTAATTGTTGACCAATTCTTCTTGTGCTGATTTTTGGGTTCTGGTCAACCATATTTAAAATCAAATCTTTTTCTTGCCGGGTCTGCCTAACAGGACGTTCTATTTTCATGATTGAGGGAACGGTTCCAGTTTCAGAAAGATGTCTAAACACTCTATAAAATGTTTTATAATCTGGTACACGTTGATTTCCAAACCGGCGGCGTCTGTATTCCCTTTCAGCAGCTTTTGCATTGCCATTGCAATATCCATAGACAAAAACCATATTTGCGTGTTCTCTACTCGTGTATGTAAACGGCATGATTTAGAATTATTACAAGACAATATTGTAACCAGTAAAAGCAACAGTGCTGATGTGACACTTCTTTAATTACAATATGACTGATTTTTGACAGGTACCTACTTGACTATTAAAAGTACGTAGCCACAACTTTTAAAACAAATTTAATGGCAAGACTAGATGTTGTAACAATTAATCACTCTTGCAATGAATTAAATATTGCTGAAGCCAGAGTTTGGAGAACTACCTTTTGGTAGTGCATATAGGGAACAAAAAAACAACATGTAGTTAATCCCTAGAGTGACTGTTTTATCTCAATTTCTCATTTAAAGAAAAAAAAATTGAACCCTCAACAATTTAATTTTTTTATTTAAGCAATGAAATGGTGTTAAAAGATTTTTTTTATGGGATGTTGTATCTTTCTAGGTGTAAATTAATATTTTAATGTTAAATATTTTATAATCAGTATTGGATTGAATCATTGGATTCCGCTTACGCATTACAGATATATGGCGAAAAGAATATTCTTCCAAAAAATATAAAACACCCTGTATTTCGAGAAACGGGGCCGCTTTAGTCATTACGGTTTGGGGATTTAAGATCACCTCAATGTTTTCAATCTTTTGGTAAAGTACGACCCTCTCCTCACGAATCACCCTGTATTTTATTAAATCTTTCTATGGTAAGTACATATATGGAAAATATAAAAACTCTACATTTTTTAATATTGGTTAACTTCACCGATTCCCGTTTAACATGAAGGTAAAGGGTTGGTGATTAAATAGGGGTATTATAGGAGAAAATACGTAAAGCAAGCTGGTAAGAGTACAGAAACTTGAAATTTGGTGTGTATATTAGAAGCCAAGGTCTCAGATGTTTCAAGTCCCCCACCACCCCCACTCCATTATTAAAGGAGTTGATAAAATAGAATTCAGATATTCACTTAATTCAAATTAATCGTTTTTTGAAGATGTTTAGTAATTAAAATAAAGTTTTAAAAATATCAATAAATCTAAAACTATTCTATTTATTTATATTAAATCAATCTTAAAAAACGAAATTATGTATTTTCTATCAAGGAGGGTTAAAAATTCATTCATAGACCCTCGAAAGGAGTGTAAACATCAATAGGGTTCTTCCTCTAGCTAACACTAACTCACTGTCCAGATAACTCAAATAATATACAACTGCGCATGAGCAGTATAAACGATAACGTATAACGTTGACAGATTAAGGGGTCTAAAATCGCCGTATTACCAATACAACTCACTTATAATTAACATCATTATTTTTAAATTGAAGGAGACGGTGTTTCTGATTCTGATTTAGGAAATATTTCTATAATATTATTAAAACATATTCTTTATAGGATTTTGCAAACAGCAGAAAAAATAACTATCTATAACTAAAAGAAAAAATATATGTAGATATTAGCTTAATCTGCATGGCCATAGGAAACTGTGTGGATGCTAGTGTTAGAATGAGAATTGTCAAATGAGAAATTAGACAAATTCATTTTAGGATTTTAATTTGCTAGCATAACCAGAATTCAGGTTATCGAAAGAATGCAAAGATTTCATTAATAATTTACACATACTTTTTCTTTTACTTATAGATAGTTATTTTTTTCTACTGTTTGCATAATCCTATAAAGAATATGTTTTAAGCAAACAAATAATAATTCATTTTTATTTCTAAAATATGGCATCGCATAGTTTGTATACTCTCTCAACAAAATCGTGAAACTCAATCTGTGAACGATTATGATTGGCAGATCTCGAGCTCGTTTGATACCGGCCAATTTGATCAATTACTTTCTACCAATAAACCAGAATGGCTGGAATTGTGCGCTGAATAAAGTCGACATAGGCGTCCATAAATGGGACAAGGGAATGAACATATTAATTTTTGGACAGACGTGTCGTCTTAAAATTGATTTGTTGGGTCCTACTACTTACTGATGGAGATTATTTTATATATATTTCAGAAGTGGAGTTTTGCATAAGGAAGAAAAATACTCAAAATGTGAATGTTTCTATTTAAAGGCCCCTAAGTGATATAGGGGTTTACCCAGGATTCTATAAAAATCCGATATTGAAGAAACAACTATTCCACTTACAGATATTTATAAGACCAATTAAAAGGATTTGACTCGTTACATAGGAAGTCAAAAGCAGGTAAAGTTGAGAAAAGTAAAAAATAGCGATAAATGATGGTATGTTTCTTTTGGAGGCTATAGTGTAAAGCTCAGCACAGCACAGCACAGCATATTTAAACATTTAAGAACTCACTCCTTTTACGTTCTACCTATTTCAAAATATCACATATAGCTATGTGAACCATACTCATTTCGTTCTCCATTGGCGTCAACTTATCAGAAGGACTCCCCTCCAGCCGGAAATTAATGATGCTAAACATGTTATATTCATATACAATGCATCATGTCAAATTGACTTTATAGCATCATTAAAACCCGATGTATATATGCCATGTGCGGGAACTCAAAGAAGTCTTGTATTTACAACGTAGGCACCCCAAGCAAATTAGTGGTACACCTTCCCCCGGTAATAAAACATACTGTAAACAAGTATGCGTTTCGGAAATAAACTTCTAAGGGATGCCAAGTTTATATATGCGTGTTCCGAAATAGAAAGTTTAACTGCTAGGATGCTTCCACAGTTTCATGGGAGGTGTATGAGGCGCTTGTTATTTAATAGCCAATTACATTGTTGGCCTGCGTTTTCTGGGAGAATTTCTATTATTATTTCCAAATTTATTATATTTTTTTTCCAACGGACAATTATACAGGTGAAGGTAAGAAGAGGAAATATTAGCGGTGCACATATTTGACACCAGGATGGCTGTCAGGATGATTTAAGTTTATACATGAATTGAACCCTTGAACGAGACGGAAACAAGTGAATAATGCTTGGTAAGCATAATTGAAAATAATTTTAGTTAGAGAAAATAAATATTAAACAACTATATCACAGATTTCTTTTTAACCCCATTGATAGTATACAAACAGACGTTATACAGGGTCTAATTAGTTTCATGTCATAGAAAAAACTGGTAATAGGGACCGACTAGACAAACAAAAACCTAATGACTTCTTTCTCTAGGGGCACATTGAAAAAACGTCACCTAGGTTTAAATATTAAATGTTATGGTAGGAAACGTTTGAGAACCACTGTTTTCAGGGTCATTGGATGTTATAGTTCTGAATATTAGAAATAATAAAAAACTATAATAACCGATTTGTGTTCTCGCCGGAAAAAGTGCGGCACTTTGATAGGATTACTTGTACCGAACTTTTTATACCACTAATTATGAAAATGTAAATAATTCCTTCTCTTTCGGCACAACGCAAGCATAGCATGGCCGCAGAAGTTTAAATAGGATTTGTTTACATGTGTTTTTTAATTTGGAACAAAGTTACTGTAGCTTTTATTGTTGTTTATAAGAATGCATAAAATTTAAAAGTGGTTTATTAACATTTATAACAATGTGTTAAAAGCTTAAAAAAATAGTAATTATTTTATGAAATTGGAAAACGAACAGTAGACGTCCGAGATACAATAACTGAAAATATGTGTATTTTAAGTTAGGAAAAAATCTGATTTTTTTAACTAATTGATTAACATCCAATAACGGAACAATTCTTTTGAATTTTTCACGAAAATTGATCGAAATGACCTCCATCTCCACGTATACACATTTCGGCACGTCGAACTAAGGACATACGCACTCCGTTTAACACATTTGGTAAATCAGGATAATTTTTTATGGTTCCTATGCACATTAAAATACGTTGTTGCAATTGTTCTAAAGTGTCTATTGGATCACGGTCGTGCAAATACCACATTCTTCTGCGCGTAGCCAAGGGTACATCTTCCAGCAAATTTGGCAATGTTTGTTGCAAAAAATTTAAGTATACATCACCATTTAATCTAGCGGGTAATTGTATAGGTCCAATTATTTCATTACCGCAAATTCCTGCCCACAAATTAACGCTGAACCGTCGTTGAAAATGCGCCCTTCTTATTACAACCCCCGCCTAAAGTTACATACCTTTTACGCATGCGCTGATATACAAGCCGTTGGAAGATGGAGCGAGAACGCTGTGTTTCCCTGGAGAGGCTTACCCATCCAAGTACTAACCGCGCCCGACGTTGCTGCATTTGCGTATCGAAATACGAGTCTATCATCATCATCATCAACATATTTATTTTTTGTTTTTTGTACAGATAATGCTTCCCCGGATCATGAGCCGGAGCCAACCGTACAACCACGTCGCGCAGCGCCGTGGTGTTAGTGCGGTTGGACGGGTCGTGACCGGTTTAGCTCGATAAAATGATTAAAAAAGATAATACTCCTGCCTAAAATTATCGGTAAATTTGAACATATTAAAACTTAATTCTAGACAATGGGTAAAATTCTTAATCTATTATATGGGAAAAAACATTTTATAATTTTGTTGTTGAGATGGAGACGAACTCAATTGGAAAAGCTCCATTTAAACAAATTACCCCAACAGTCTGCTCGCCGTTAGGAAGGTTTTTGGGAAAGGAAAATTGAGTTTAAAATAGTTAAAATTTTTACAAAGTTTATCGGTCTAAATTGAATTTTTCAACAAAAAGTACAGAATAACAAAAATTACAAAAATACAAACATATGACAAACAAGAAGAAGGAAAGAGATAGATATAGAATAAAAGATATGGTGGTGAAAAGTGTATGATAGTTGGAAGTTTTGGTAGGAAAGAGTGTGGGTATAGAGGTTGCCGAAAGATAGGCAACGCCTGGTATGGTAATGGGTGTTTAATTTGGAATGGGGCATTATGCATTCTTATTTGGGTAATGTTGCGTGTAAGCGGACTGTCACCCAGTCGAAACTCGTAGAATTTTTGTGATGTGTCCCGGATGAAGTCCGCTAGTGGTGTTATGTCGTTACAACGATCATATAAATCTCTGAGGGAGGTGTATCTGCCCGAATCAGAGATGAGGCGCATACATTTGTGCTCCAGGAGTTTTTTCATTGTCGTGACCGGGATGCTGCACCACACCGGTGCCGCGTATGTGATGGCCGGCCTGATCACCATTGTGTACAATAATTTTTTGTTTGTCCTGTTTAGTCCGCTACCCCTTGCCAGGAGCGGATACAGACCCCTGGACATGGAGTAGACCTTCCGTACTGTCTCGTTAATATGTATGTTGAAGGTCAGCCGTCTGTCCAGATGTACCCCCAGATACTTCACGCACCATTTAATTGGAATTTCTTGACCCCTGATTGAAATTGGCGTTAAAATACGATTTTCTGTAGCTCGGCGCGTGAAGAGTACGGTCTCAGACTTCTCGGTGTTGACCCGAATCTTCCACTTATAAGTGGCGTATTATAGCCGTCGCACGAGCCATGTGTGCCTTCAGCAGCATATTTGCTGCGTGGGCGTTGTGCGAATGCACATACATGGCTGTGTCGCCAGCGAAATACGAGTCTATGGAGACGTCTCTACGCTCGCTCCCTAAATATGGGCTCTACTACAGTTTATTCCTACTTAAAATTATAAATCTGATTCGTCATAATCCGAATAAAAAGTGAAGTTTTCTCTGTGACTTGTGTTGCTTTTATTATGTGACATCAGACTACTTACTACATAGATTTTAAATTTACTATACCACTTAATTATTATTGTAATTAAACAGTTTGTACAAAAATGTCCCAAGTTTAATCTTCACTTTAGTTAATTAGTTCTAAACAATTGCCTCTAAACTATATTTATATTACAGAAGTCCACATCTCCATCTCTTAGAAAGCTGGTCTTATTCCATTCAAGCTTTGAATTGCCGAACGAACAGTCATCTTTAATGGCCAGCCTGCAAAGAGTAACTGAGATTCAACACCCACCGTGAATACGCGACGGACAGACACCATTATGCAAATAATCCGCCTGATGACAGAGATGACCGTTCTTAGTTTTGAATGAAATTAACGCAAGCTCACGTCGCATTTAATGCTGTAACAAATCGCTTTGTTTTCGCCATTTTGTTCATGAAACAATGGCCTTTCATACACAACTTTAATGTTCTCTATGCGTATTATTTTGAGCTTTTTGTTCAGCAGTCACAAAAACTGGCGCGAAAGTTTCCGCCTACACAGGGGAGCACTGTCTACCTGAAATGGATCGAGTTTCAGTTTTGTTGATAATTATGATCGTATTTCAGGTATAATTCATTTCAATTAGGACACCTATTATTAATGATTGGAAAATATATTTCATTCTGGAGAGTAGGCAAGTAAATATCACAATCAATTTTTTAATTGATCATCTAAATGTGACATGTGCTTTCAAAATAAACGGCCAAATGTGATAAGTAAAAAACAATATAAGCTTTCATTCGTTCGTGATAATGATAATAATAATAGTAATAATAATAATAACTATGGAGGCACCTGGAGCAGACAGGTTACAAAACTTCTGGTTAAAACACATTAATGCTCTTTATGAAACCATAACAACGGCTATCAATAAAATTAAACTAGATTCCAAGGTATCCCCTGAAACACTAATAGCAGGAAACACTTTCTTCCTCTATATAGAGGCAAGGGCGAGAACGATCTAAAAACTACCGACCGCTAGCCTGCTGCCAAAGATGCACAAATCATCATTGCTGCACTAGCAAATAATGTCAATACACCAGATACTCCCAGAGGAACAGAAAGGATGCAGAAATACTTCCAGAGGCTGTAAGGACCAGCTACTAGTGAGTACACCATCCCAGTGACTGAAGAAAGTGGGATACAGAAAGGCATTCGATAGCGTTCCGTACACCTAGATCGCTGAATCTCAACAGTAGTTTGTGTAACAAGAGTGGATATGATATCCATATTGCACAAGAAAGAAGACCGAGCCCGACGCCGTAGGCGGAGTGCCTCAATCTTTCGAGTGCGATATGGATAATTCAGTCGAGTTTTACAGTATACTTCCTCTACGACCAGCTTAAGGTGGCCATTCCCTAGAAAGAGACATCCGATAGGGAAATATTTATTATTTTTGCCCATAACTTTTTTTTCTTAATACGTATATTTAAAAAATATATAAGGGTACCTAAATAGAACTATAACAAGACTATTACTATGAATTTTGACTCAATAATTTCAATGGTTTGCAAAATAGCTCGATTTAAAACTACGAAATAGGAAGATTGACACAATTTTTAAATTTAAATCGAGCTATTTTGCAAACCACTAAAATTATTAAGTGAAAATTTATAGTAATAGTCTTATTATGGTTCTACTTAGGTACTCTTACAGTTTTTTAAAATATACGTACTAAGAAAAAAAAAGTTATAGCTAAAAATAGTAAATATTTCCCTATCGGATGTCTCTTTCTAGGGAATGGCCACCTTAAGAAAAAACTACACAATTTTAAGATTAAACATTAACACACACACTGAATATTACTTTCACAGCTTATGCACTAACTTGTTATTTAAAGCGAATAGTTGGCTATGTACTTAATATACGAACTGTGACTTTGACAGCGCTGCAGTAACTTGAACTTAGTCCAGATCTACAAACTTTTAATAATGTATGCCAATTAATGGTGGAAACACTAGCATATATTTTATTATAAAGATCTGCCATGTCTTCTATTGGTTCTTTGTACACTTTACTTTTTAAAAATCCCCATAAATAAAAGTCTAATGGTAATGTCAGGGGAGCGAGCGGGCCATCTAAGTACTCTATTGGCACCAATCCATCTTCCTGGGTATGTTTGATTTAAATAATTAACAACGTTGTGATGATTATGTGGGCCTGCTCCATCCTGATGAAACCACATATTATCGAAGTGAGCGGGCAAATTCCTTAATAGTACTTGTAAATCATTTTGCAAAAATTGTACATATCTTTGACCTGCTAAATTCTCATGGTAGAGGTATGGGCCAACAATGTAACCATTAACGATATCACACCAAACATTTACCCCAAAACGATTCTGGGATCTGGTATGTCTTATCCACCTAGGATTCTCTTGAGACCAGTAACGACAATTATGTGCTGTGATTAATCCATTGTTGTGGAATCACCTTTCATCACTCCACATAATTATATCTAAAAGATTTGGATTTTCTTCTAAGAGAATTTAAAATTGCGCCAAAAAATCTAATCTCCGCTCATTGTCCCCTGGAATCAAATGATGAACTAAATGAACTTTATATGGAAAAAAATTGTTTGTTTTAAAAATTATGTGCCAGGTGGAACGTGTAATATTTGTTTCTTGCGTCAACTTGCGTACTGACATGTTTGGGTTATTTTCTACTTGATGTAATAACAATGCAATACTTTCATCAGTTGCAGTTCTTTTTCTTCTTGTTGTTTTTGGTTTCTTAAAACCTCCATAATTTTTCAAATTAGAACACAAAATTATAAAAGTTTTCCGATCTGGTAAAGGTCTGTCAGGAAAACGTATTTCATATAAACTTACAGCTGTTGAAGCATTTTTACGACATTCCCCATAAATTAAAATCATGTTTAACTTATCTTCATTTGTATGAGAAACGATATTTAATAATAAATATTCACAAAGAAAACAATAATTAGGCACAATAATACAGTTCTATTGACACACCAATAAACAAAATGTGATTGAAATTGAGAAATGTCAAAACTATTATTCCAAAGGTAACTTCAATTGTATTTAATTTATAAGTTATAATGGTTACTATACGCACTAGATATCAAATATTTTTAATTATAATTTAACCTAATAACAAAGCAATTATATGAAAATTTTATTAAATATTTTTGTCTAAAATTTGTAAATTAAATACAGATTGTCCCACTTAAAGGACTGAATTGTTGAAGAGATTACAATTATTCAATATTGGCAAATGCCAACATTTGGACTCAAATATCTCGAAAACGGTTAGTTTTATGTTTTTTTTTTACAACATAATCTACTTAGAAATGCATCTTCTTTCACATAAACCCCATTTCAAAGTTTCTCCCATCGAAATATTTCTCTAGAACACAGCGCCGTCTATATACTGATATATTAAAAAAACAATTATATTCAAAAATTAAGCTCTCTTTAAGCTGTACAAATTGGCTTTGGCAGAATTAAAATATCTCTATTCGTTTAGAATATATCCGGCCTGGGAATTTTTATTGGGACACCCTGTATACACCAAATTTCAAGTTTCTGTACTTTTACCAGCTTGCTTTACTTATTTTCCCCTATTTACCCCTATTTAACCCCAACCCTTCTCCGGAATTAGCACAAAATCTCGTCATGATACATATGTATGTCAACATCTTAAACCCCTTGTTGAGAAAACTTGCGCACAAAAAAAGTTACAGACCCACCGACAGACAAAAAATTTTTTTTCGCTCGAATTTAAAATCTCGACGTTTTATAGCATTCTAAGCCTATTTCAAAAAAAAAAAAAATAATGTACCTACTATAACATAACGGCTATAATCGGAATATAATGAGTGTGTTAGACCTTATAGAGACATTTGGCACAGATGACGTATAAAAATCTCCTTAAATCACTTCCATATAATCTCGATATAAGACAGGTTAATATTTTACGAGACCCCAAAACGTCATTAATTTTTTTTATAGCAACCCGCTCCTGGCATGAAACTCTCGTTGGTTGAGTTAATGAAGAATAATTATAGCTAGATTTGCTCAATATATTCAAATTTCTCTGTTATTAATTCCGATGTAAAGGGTAGCCTGGCCATTCTGTGGTCTATTATAATGCGTGACAGGAGACTCCATTCAAGGCTTGAAGAAGCCTCAACGGGGTACATTTTTATACATAATTGAAATAAGCTGTTGCTATGCTAGCTTTTGTATGGATTTATTTCGTGTACACGTGACGTTTTTATTTTATTTGGATATACTTTTTGCCTTATTTTACATGTATAAGAAAATTAAAATGTTTTATTAATGACTTTATAGAAAATATTGTGTATAGGATAGATGCGAGGAACTTTGGCGAGAGTAATTTGTCGGAAACAACTGTCGATGCTGGAGTAATGATGAATTTATAATCTGTTCAACGACCTCTTGTCACGTGCCGGTTGTGAAATGACACTCAATCTATGGCGGATATTTAATCTGATAAATATTTCGAGTTTAAGTTGGTAGTGAATATTTAATTTTACTTATACAACAGAAAATTCATTTTTCTCGTACAAAACACAACACGTTGTATTCTTTCATTTTTTGTTGCATTCTATATTTCGTGTCCATAAATCTATCCGGGAGGTTTTTTAAGCTGCTAACATTAAAATCCTTCTTTCAGGATACATTTGCATCTAAAGTCATGTCTATAAGTTCGGCTTTTGTTAAAATTCACTTAGTAAAACTCCAAACATTTTAAAATTGAAACAAATGAGAACTGAGGACCGATTAATGAGATAAATGTCGTATGTGCAAGGCAATTTATACCAAACTGAGGTTTTATTGCTGGTCGAATACCGAAAAAAAAAAAAAAAAAAAAAAACACTAAAATACCTTCGAAAATATCGTTACAGTGAGGGACCAGCTAAATACTATCTACCCACTTTAATAGATTGGAAGAAATGATCCTTTAGCCTTATTTCAAATGCGCATAGAGATGTGTGTCAATCAAAAAGGGCAACATGGAGCACTTATAATTTTTTCTGTTGAATGGACCCGTTCAGCATTTTTATAAATTACTAAACTTGGATCGCTCAAAAACGGGGCGGAGCTTCGCGTGATGTCACATACACATGCACATACTGATAGGGTGACAGTCAAGATTTAATATAGTACAGGAAATGAAGCTTAAAAAATGGCAGAACCTCGCAATTTTTTCGTCCAGCATCGATTTGTACAAAAATTTGGGATCAGGCTCATTTCACCCTCTAGTTCATTTTCTATATTGAGCCGTTGTACGCTTTTGGTTTTTTAAGGGTGAAAACTACCCCTAATTGTAAAAAATTATAAAATAGCATTTTAAACTTTAATATGGTCAACATTTGGTTTGGATTAGTTAAATAATGATTGTTTTATGCTTTAGGATATAATATCATAATATTTCAACCCTTAAAACCACCCTTGTTGGAGCTATATATAAAAAATTTATTTATCCTAAAAGAATGATTTCGGCTTGCATCGATTTGCATAAAAATTTGGGATTAGGATCATCTCACCCTGTACTTCATATTCTATATCATGCTCATGGGCGTTGATTATTTTTAGGGGTGCAAACTACCCCTTATTGTCAAAAATTATATAAAAACATTGTAAACCTTAATATGGGTAAAATTTGGTTTTGATTGGTTAAATAATGATTGTTTTATGCTTTAGGATATAATATCATAATATTTCAACCCTTAAAAACCACACTTAATAACATTGCAATTTTTATAAGTAATTTAATAGATCTATACAGAAAAAAAAGTAGAATTACATACAAAAACATTTATTTACACAAAAATACGAATTTACAAATACAAATACAAAGTGGAACATATTATAACGTATTACTGCCGAAAAAACCGGTTCTGTGGTATTATATATATTGAAAATGCTCTATTACACTCCCAAGCGGGCTATTCGAATTTTTCGAAAAAAAAAATTAATTCGTTTCATAAACATAGCTCCTTCATTTTTGGTGATAAAAAGTTTTTTCAAAAATGATTTTGTAGGGTTTTTCAAGAGCTATAAGACTATGTGAATTAAATTCCGTAAGATCCCTTAGTTTTTAAGTGGGGTGAGTTTAAAGGGCTCGAATAAGGGGGTGTTTGCTCGTAAATAGAGGTTTTAAACAGCTATACCTCGCTAAATATTCACTGTAAAGAAAATCTATGCACAGGGAAATTTTAGTTATTAAAAAAGCTACAATTTAGTACTTTATCAGAAAAATACGAAATTGCAAAAAATCAATTTATCTTTAAACTCCAATTTTTCTAAAATTAGGCATTTTAAATAGGTCAAACTTCTTGGGTGTATTGATAATACATATATAAAAAGAATCACAGAAGGGTGAAGATCAATTTTAATTAGGAGGGTAGTTAGGGGGTTGTTTTCACTGATTTTTTCGTAGAAAAAAGTAGGTACCGACCTTATTTTGATCATAAGTCGCTCAATTTTTATGCTAGAAACTTTTTTTGTTTTTGTTTGAAAGGTCTAATTGTATACTTGAAAAAAGATTCTGTAAGTTTTCCTCGAAAAATGCAATGTTTTCCCGTTATTTGGCTTTGAATATTTCAAATTATGCATTTGACGAAAAAAGCTAACCTTTAACATGCCGTATCTCGGTTTGTATTGGTCATAGAAAAATTATGAAAAAAGGATTTTGTTTGTTTTTCTAAAAGCTACAATTTTGATATCTACAGTTTTTTTGATTAAATGTATATTTTTCGAGTTATTCTCACAAAACCCTCTAAAAAAGTCGATTTTTTCGTCGAAAAACTGTTACTTTCAACCGCGAATAACTCGAAAAATATTAGTTTTACGAAGAAAACGTAAAGAACATTTTTTTCTTAGAATTACTTTTTCCATCGACTTCCATGGTTAAAATGTAATGAAAAATTTCCACCCCCGAGATGGGGTGGCAACCACCCCCAAGGTTTTAGCGTGCAGCGGCATGATATAGAAAATGATCCTTGGGCTACTCCCTACCTTCTGTGAAAATTTCAAGTAAATCCATGCTGGACGAAAAAATTGCGAGCCAAAATGCTGCATTTCCTAGCCTAATAAGCGTGTGGCGCGTATTATTGTGTATCTGTATGGAAACGGTGTTTGATTGTTAAATTATATTGTTGGAAACAAACACCTTCAAACGTCAGATGAACTCATGTCAGGATATTAAAGTTTGACGGATTATAACGGACTATTGACTACTATAGCAAATTCAAACACTTTCACCCTAGTGTTCATGCAAAATGACGTCACGAGTAGGCGAAGGGCTTTCTACTTAAACTCAATCTTTAACATCTTTAACATCTTTAATGCCATAAAAAATTACGAAAAAAAGAATTATGGGTAACAAGCCCATTCTTTGAAGAAATCTCTATATTTTCAAAGTTTAGCTATTCTTGAATTTTGTACCTATTGCTCAATAAATCGAAAATGTTTACAAATAGCCATAAATGTACGTACAAAATATGTCTTTTTTTATTTCTGTATCACATCGTTGAAAAATATACAGGACGTTCCATTTGAAAAAATTAAGAAGAATTAAAAAAGTTCTAAATTGAACAACACAGCCCCACAAAAAAAAAATCATAACAGCGAACCAGACCCGTGTATCATCATGTATTTTCGGTCACGGAATCCGAATTTGCGGTAAAAGAAACCGTACAACGTACAGAGAGAGCACCAATTGCCTTAATAAGTTGTAAAAAATTTAATTTTCAACTTTTTGAGCCCTTTTTACGTAAAAAACGTATACTTGTTTGATGTCGGCAATATGAACCGTTTTAGAGATAAATGCACTTAACGATGAAATTGCGATTATCCATCGCACAAATAATAGTAATTTTTACTTTGTCATATTATGTGTGACCTTCCCGTCGATTATTTGAAAAAAAAAAAGACAAAAAATGGTGCCGCACATGCTCAAGCCCAAGTTCTGGGGTCCGCATTGAACGTGTGGATATTAATTTTTTTAAATATTAAAAAAAACAGCTACATCGTCTTATCTTGATAAGACGATGTAGCTGTTTATGTACAAAACCAAACGAGTAATAATGATGGATCAAAATATCAGATAATTGGAGTGACATAATTCTTCAGTATTAGCTTAATTCGACTTTAATTTAGTTCTTAATCGGTTGAAATATGGCTTACACTAACAATGAATACGCAGATATGCATTTATTGGCCATGGAATGGCTTTTTGTAATGCCTTGAAAGCAAAAAGACTATACGCTAAGATAATTTATTTTTAAATTAAAAATGTAAGAATTCTGTTTCTACTTAGGTCGATTTGCGGAAAATGACGTAAACAGGGGTGTTGAAGTAGAAGAAAACGTATTGGATGCAGCCGCTGCGAATTCATCTGTCAGTATCAGATCATTATCATTACAAACGAATGTCCCAAAATCGATCGTTGGAAGAATTTTGAGAGAGCAACTGAAGGGAGCTTTGGAAGAAATGGAGTCATTAACTCCCATAACTTACACGTTTGGGCCGAGGAAAACCCACATGCCACAATTTAAACGCGCCATCAAAGGCAATTCCATATTAATGTTTGGGCCGGAATTATTGGCTGGTACTTGTTAGGCCTATTCGTGTTATCTTGAATTTCTCCTAAAGCAGTTACCACAACTTTTAGAAGACGTTGACATTGCATCTCGAGAGAACATGTGGTTTATGCATGATGGGGCGCCCCCGCATTTTAGTCTTATAGTGAGTGGTCATTTGAATAGAGTATATCCAAACCGGTGGATAGGTCGGGGTGGGCCTGTTCATTGGCCTCCCCGATCACCCGATTTAAATCCCTTGATTTCTTCCTGTGGGGGCACTTAAAGAGTCTGGTATATGCCACACCAGTAGAGACAAGAGAATAATTATACGAGAGAATTATGTACCATTCAAATGCAATTAGAGAAAATGAAGGAATGTTGTGGCGAGTCCAGCGATCGTCAGTTCGTCATGGATCAGTATGCATTAGAGAAGGACGGAAGCATTTGTTATGAAATTTCATAAATTTTCATTTTTCCATGTCCCTAATTAGTTTACTACAGTCAGGTTTCAAATTTTATGTTTAGTGTGTTCAAGATTTTTTGTGTTTATAAGTGTAGGTAAATACTTACTACCTCATAGAGAAATAAATGTTGTTTTGTACATAATACTCGTGTTTATTTATTTTAAAAAATTACTGTTATTTGTGCGATTGAAAATCGCAATTTTATCGTTAGGTGCATTTATCTCGAAAACGGTTCATATTACCGACATCAAACAAACGAAAATACATAGGGATACATAGGTCTAGTTCGCTGGTCTGAAATTTTCTTTTTTTTTGTGGGGCTGTGTAATCTTTTTGGGACACCCTGTTTACTTTTAGAAAGTTAGAATGATAAAAAAACGTTAATTAAACGTTAAAAAATGTACTGATATGCATATAATTCCATTTAAAAAAGGCACTGTAACATTGTCTTAGCTCGCCCTGTATATCCGAAAAGAATTTTCTGGTTAAAGACTTTTTTATCTAGTTTATTTCTACTTTTTATTTTAACTTCTAGCTATCATAGAATTCGGGCTATCATAATCCGACACACTATTGCCCCACCTTGTAGCAATTACCTCAATGAAAATACGAAATCCTGACTTTGACAATATAATTTTTCGAATTTTAATAATAATGGAGTGTAAATTTAAAGTTACGCGACTAGTTTACCGTTTTCCCTCAAATCCAATCCCAATACGTTTTACCAGTAGCAAAAGCTAACCTTTTAACGCACGGAAAAACCTTATAGAGATAACCGAATCTCATTTTTTCAACGAATCAATACATCTCTCTCTGATTGGAAATATGACTCGGATCAACACAACGGCTGTTGTCAACTTACATTCTGGATCACACCGTAAACGCAATCTTTTCGGTGACCTGTTTCTACGTTGCACGATACTGTAGGACGCGGGATGGCGATGATATCTGGAATTCCTTTATTAACTGTATAACGTAGCGACTACGGCGAGTGAATTGGACTGCTATGCAATTTCAGAAGTTCCCTTTTTGGCAAATTGCATTTTTGGTGTACCGGCCTCAAGACAAATGAAAGGGAAGCTCGAATTTGCTATAATTTAGGGCGAGCTAGAGTGGCTTCCAAGTTTTTGTATTGCAATTTTACCTCAAACTTCGGCAACATATTATTCCTCTCAAGAAGTGGATACGGAAAATAAGCTTCGCAAAGACATATACTTCCTATTATTTACCCTAAATTTAAGAAATTGTACTTGGACGTTTCTTTTTACGAGGGCTACTCAAGACGTCAAGTCTTAGCAAGTAATGTTCTCTCGCGGGCTATCCGAGTATGAAATCATATCTGAAGCTGAATGGGGAACTAGGTACATTTTTAAAAGTGAATTATTTATTATTTGTTTGCTTATAGTAATGAAACATATTCTTTATAGGATTTTGCAAACAACGGAAAGAAAAACTATCTATGAGAACTAAAGGAAAAACTATATGTAAAAATATTAATGAAATCTTTGCATTCTTTAGATAACCTGACTTCTGGTTATGCTAACAAGTAAAAATTCTTATTTGCCATTCTCATTTTAACACTAGCATCCAACATAGTCCCCTACGGCTAGGCAGGTTAAATATTTCATACTTATTCATGGATATTGTCTTGGTTTTGCATGGAACATCGTTATGAGTGGCTTTGGACTTTTCTGATGAGTCCACAATAAGGACGAAAAACGTTTCAAAGGCTAAGCATTTCCAAGAAACTGAATGAGATTTTATGAAAATGTAATTCATTAGAATGAAAAAATTTTTAAACACAAGGTAGGTAAATAAATTAATTTCAGGCCTTTGTTCTCATTTTTAACTGAATTTACATATCGTAGGGGATCATGTGGATACTAGTTTAACCTGCCTAGCCTATGGGACTATGTTGGATGCTAGTGTTAAAATCAGAATGGCAAATAAGAATTTTTACTTGTTAGCATAACCAGTAGTTAGGTTATCGAAAGAATGCAAAGATTTCATTAATATTTTTACATATAGTTTTTCCTTTAGTTCTCATTGATAGTTTTTCTTTCCACTGTTTGCAAAATCCTATAAAGAATATGTTTCATAGGTATATCTGTTTCTCAAAATTACTGCAAATTTTAAGTATGTTTAGCAGATTAGTCAGGGTCGCTAATTTTGCTATGAGGTATTATTTACTACTAGTCTCTTTTTTGGAAAATATAATTACATCTTCCTCTTCCGAAAAATATGAATTAAGTAGCATCGAGGAACCAATAAAATTGAATTCATATTCTCTTCAGAAATAATAAGGGAATCATTGGAGTTAAAAACACTTTAAATTCTTTAAGAAAAGAATGCTATAGTGAAAATGTAAATTCGTTATACATTGTTAAAAAGAAACATTACATACAAAATTTGAAAGAAGATAAACAGTTGCATAATAAAACCAAAATATTACTCAAAGTACAGATAACGATTTTATAGAGTCTTGTATTAACAATTCTAGTTAATCACTTTTTTAAGGCTGAAGATATTCTTGATATTATAGGGAATCTTAAAAACTCTTCAGGGACTGATGAAATATCGAATTTTTTATTAAAGAAAATATCTCCCTACATATATTTGCCCTTAACTTACATCAGTAACCTTTCATTAGAACAGGGCGTCTACCCTGATAAACTTAAAATATCTAACGTAATATCACTTCATAAGAAAGAGGATCTGGGTCTGATGATTAACTACAGGGGAATAAGTCTATCACCAAGCATATCCAAAGCTTTTGAACATTGTATTAATTTTCAAATTATACATTTCCTTACCAACAACAGAATGCTTTCTCAAAATCAACTTGGATTTACTAATGAAAAAAGTATGCACACTGCACTTAGTGAATTTGTAAATGGGACAGTATCTGCTTTAGATAATAATAATAATAATAATAGTCTTTATTCCACAAAAATATATACACTTACAAACAGATAAACAATACTCAATCAATAAATACTTTGTGGAAAAGGCGGAGTTCAATTATTTTGGATATGTCATCCAAATCTCAAATCTCAAATTGCCTTAGGACTTTTATAGACTTTTCCAAGGCATTTCACTACATTAATCATGCAATATTTCTCACAAAGTTAGAAAGATATGGTATAAGGGGTGTGCCACACAAATGGTTTTTGTCATATTAGAACGTTACTAGAGAATTTTTGTTAATGGTGCAATGTCTGATTTAAAAGCGATAAATACAGGAGTACCACAAGGATTTTAGGACCCACTCTTTTTCTGCTATATATTAACGATATGCTAAGCTACATAGAAAATCCATAAAGTATCATAGCGTGTTACGTAGAAGATACTAATATATTAATAACAAGTAACAGTCTCAGCGATGCTGAATCTTGTGCCGTAGACATATTTACAAAACAACTATGAGTCCAAAAAATGAGTCATTTGTTAATACTGACAAAACAACGTGTTCAGTGTTTAAGACTCTTTAATAAAACATTGTTTCTGGTAGCAGCATAACACTTGACACTTCAAATATTGTTAATTATTCATTTGAATCTAAAATGTTGGGCTTAACAATCGATTGTCACCTAAAGTGGTCTAGTCACATTCCGAATGTATGCTCAAAGTTGGCCGAGAATTATTTTGCACTCACTGTAACACCTAAACAATGTAGTCAGGCGATCGTCAGGCAAATGTATTTTGGATGTTTCCATAACACTATTAAATATGGTATTATACACTGGGGTCTTTCATATGAAGAACAAAAAGTGTTTGTACTGCAAGGACGAGCTGTACGTATTATTGCTAACATAAAATATGGTGAATCATGTAGAGGGGCTTTTAAATCTCAAAACATTCTTACTTTGGCTTCTTTGTATATTTATGAATTAGTTTGTTTTGTATATAAGAATAAACGTAAATTGGTGATAATAAAATTAATCATTATAATACAAGAAAAAACGATTATATGCTACCTCCTAAACATGACACTGCGTTGTTTCAAAAGAGCCTTCTTTTCAATGATTTTAAGTTATTTAATATATTGCCAGATCATATTAAACATATGTCAAACTTTATAAAGTTTAAACGTGCTGTAAAGGCGTTACTTGTTGATAAAACTTGCTATACAGTGGAGGAATTTATGTCAGTTTTTAAAGTATGTGTATATAGGACGTTATATTATATGTATGTTAACAGTTTACAATTTGTGAGTTGGCCGTTTTACATTGTCTTTTGTTATATACTTACTTTTATATTTTGTTCCATAGTCTATATTGTTCTGTGTTTTTTCTTTTCTGTCGGTTTTTATTATGACGTAGTTTTTTAAACAAATGTACTTTGTGCTTTGTTTTCTAAAATTAATAAAGTTTATTGTTATTATTATTATTATTATTATTATGATTATTAATAGATTTTCCTACAAATAAGACAAAAACACTATGGAATCTAGTAAACTCAAACTTAAATAGAAACCAGAAAGTAAAGGAAGATATTAACTTAAACATAATTATGTTATCATTAGTGAAAATGGAGAAACTGCAAACGCCTTTGGAAATTACTTTTCGAATATAAAACATAAACTTGACTCTCATTTTCCTAACTTATCAAATGTTGTACGACTACCAAATGTAACAATAATAATACTACGTTTTTTAAACCAGTCACAATTAATGAAGTTAAAAATGTTGTACTATAATAATACGTTTATTTGCATACCTAATACACAATTCATTATTACAAAGAATATATATATCAAAATTAAATTAAAATTAAATTAAATATGAATCTGTATCTGTCAAATTAATAGTTTGCAAATAAACAAGGTAACCCACAAGGCTTAGCCTGCACGTTGGTGATTTTGTTTATAACAAGTTTAATACTTCATATAATGTAAATACAGTGAACGGTGTAATTATGATATAATAGGAACCAACACAAGGTGAAAAAAGCAAAGAAAACAAATAATTACAGAAAAAAAAACTATATGTAAATTAACGGGCATATGTATTATTTGTAACACGGGATGTAGAAAGGATGGGTAAATTTAATCACTTGAAAAATATAAGATTGCTTTTCCATGGTAGTTGATTAGTTTATATAATTTTTTCAATTTCTCATTTCAATATATCTGTGTATATCACTTCTGTCTAGAGACAATAAATATTTTCTTGTTTTTCTTTTAAATGCAGATAGTGTATGAGTATATTTTATTTCAGTAGGCAGTATATTATAAAATCTTGGGGCAAGATACAGGTGGCATCTTTGACCAACTGATTTCTGTGAAGTTGTTGTTTTATATTTGTTCTTTATGTCTAGTTTGGTAATTGTGATCTATACTAGTCAAAGTGTATTTATGTTTAAATTGGTAGGTAATTACATTTAAAAAATATAATTGCCTTATATCAAGTACTTGCGCATCTTTATATAAATCATCGGATAGGTATGTACTAACTTTATGATATATTAGTTTCAGGAACTTCTTTTGTAATATTTCTAATTTCTTGACATAATGCACAACTGCACTACCCCATCCTATAATACCGTATGACAATCTTGATTCTACCAAAGCGTAGTACAACGTTTTAAATTGTTTTTGGTCTAGTATACTCCGACACTTTTTAAACTTAAAAAGAATTGATCGCAAGTTTTGTGCACGTCATTTATATGGTAATTTCATCTTAGATGGTTATCTATGGTGACTCCCAAGTATTTTATTTTGTTTGTTTGTTCTATAGTACAATTTACATTGTCATACATGATTTTCAAGGAAACAAAATTTGGTAAACCACTTTTATAGCAAGAGAACGGTAAATATTTGGTTTTTTCAAAATTAATTGTAAGTAATTTATAATCAAACCACTTTTTTATATTGACTAAGTCATCTTCAACCTCTCTTTTTAATTCTGACCATGAACTATGTTTGTAAAAAATGACAGTGTCATCAGTAAAGCTCACAATATTACCACTCGATTTCAATTCGAACAAATTATTAATATATATACTAAAAAGTAATGGTCCTAATACCGTACCTTGAGGTACCCCGTATTCAACGATACGCCAATTACTTCTAACAGAGTTTATTTGACAATATTGTTTTCTTTCGTTTAAGTAACTTTTGAACAGGAGTAGAGACTTTCCTCGAATACCCAATGTCTTCCAATGCATCTAATAGTTGTGGGTGACTCACCGTATCAAAAGCTTTTGCGAGGTCCAAAAAAACACATAAGGCTGGTTTACTTTCATCTAGAGCGTTATGTATATTTGCAGTTACTTGTGCAATGGCATCTTGTGTAGATTTTTGTTCTTTAAATCCAAATTGCATATCCGATAATAGCTTAAATTTTTTCATGTACTCATTTAATCTAACCTTCAATAGTTTTTCAAATATTTTAGTAAAATTTGTTATAAGTGATATCGGTTTATAGTTCATTACTAATGATTTATCACCTTTTTTAAAAAGTGGCCTAATTATACCTTCCTTAAACTTATTGGGGCATACGCCACTGTTAAATATTTTATTAGTTAGAGACGCTATTTGTTCTGCAATATCTTCAGCGATTACTTTTATTGTTTCTGCTTTAATGCCATCTATACCTGGTGCTTTTTTATTTTTTAAGTCATTGATGATATTTACAACTTGTTTTTTGTTTGTGGGGCGCAGAAAGAAAGAAAATTGTGTTGGATGTCTGGGACGTCTGCAAAGTAATTGTTGAATAAATTTGTTTTTTCGTATTCATTTGATGTTAGTACACCCAGTTCAGATTTAATCTCCTTTATTTGGCAGTCATGATTTTTACAATTATTGATTTCCTTTAAGACATTCCATAAATTTTTTGTATTGTTTTTATTACCTTGTATTTTTTCTTTATAGTAAGAAGTCTTAGTGGTTCTTAACAGTTCATTTAATCGGTTTCTATAAAGAATAAATTCATGTTTTAAAGTTATGTTGCTAGTATCTCTTTTGTATTTCTGGTATAATTCGTCTCTTTTGTTAATTGATTTTACTAACCCTGTTGTTATCCATTCCTTTCGTTTTCGATCTTTATGTTTTACGTGAAGATTATATGAGCATTTAGTAATGACGGTTTTTATTGTGTTTATTAGGTAATCTGTTGCCTCGTTTACATTTTGAATACCATAGAAAAAGTTCCAACTAACCTGTTTAATTTCTTTTTTTAGCTTATTATAGTCAATTGCTGTTTTGATATTTTTTGTATGAATTTTTTCACTCTGTATTTCAGTGTCTGTAGATAGTTGTACAATAGTTGGGTAATGATCAGTAATATGAGTTTGTAAAACAATTGGCAAGATATCACCCCCAGCTTGGGGGGTTTTTATAAAACAATGATCTATACATGATTGGCTAGATGGTCTAGTAACAGCATTTATTGCAGATTCAAAATACTGAATCTCAAAATTAAAAAATCAACAGGCATCGATGAGGTTTCTATAGGTTTGTTCATTTTTGTTGATTTAAAGCAGTTTCAAGCAGTTAAATAAAGATAGTGCTATCACAAATACTGTGAGTGTGAGTGAGATAACGTGTTTCAAAGTTGCTATAAATCAACACAAATGAACAAACTGCATTAAATTAATCAAAAAATGTGTTGATGAATGCTCCCTCCGTATGTTTTGCTATAATAATCAGTAAATCTATTGAACTTGACCATTCTCCTCAAAAATCAAAGACTGCATTAATAATCACTGGTTTCAAGGCGAAACCGATAACATAAAAACTACAGGCCCATATCGCTATAGTGTGTTTTAATAACATTATAGAAAGGGTCTAGCAAATACATTCGTAGAAAAATATATTGGCTAAATCTCAACATGGATTAGGAATAAACAGCGGCAGTGGAACTGAAGAATTAAATAGGTATGAATACGTATAGGGTTATTTTTTTATTTTTAAAGCATGTTTGACACTTTAAACATACCGTTCGTTTTAGATAAATTAGAAAAAATCGAGATAAGTGGTAAAGTAAATGACTGGTTGATTTCATATTTACTGGACAAAACACTTTGTTAAATTAAAGGATTCATTATCGGATGAATACGAATTACTAGTTGGAAACTCCTCAGGGCAGTGTGCTTGGGACCTTTAAATATTTCTTTTATTTATTAATGATCTACCCGAGTTTATTAATCACGGAAGGTTACACAAACCCACAAAAAAAAGTTCAGACCCAGAAACCAGACCTATCTCTTTATATATTTTGACTTCCTGAATGGGGTTATTTCACAATTTATGTTTATGTTAAATGTACAGGAACACTTAAAAATTTAGTATATTTGGGAAATTTTTATTTTGCGGCTACGTATTTTTAAATGCGGTTTTTAATTTGAAAATATTTTTTTTAACATGAAATAGCCCTATTTAATGCCGTCATCAGAATTTCATTTTATCCTTGATTTTTTTTATTTTAGATTTCATCTTTGAAATAGCAGGCATTTTTATATCAGACAAAAATCTACGATAAAAAAGGACTCAGCGGTAAAATGAAACTCTGATGGCGGCATCGAACTGAGGAGGTCAAAATACACAAAGATTGGTAGGTCTAGTTTCTGGGTTTGAACTTTTTTTTGTGTGGAATTGTCCTAAAATGACCATATTGCATATATTTTTTTAATAGTGTGTATTACCATGATAAGTACTTACTGTATTAATATGGTTGGCTAGATATGGAAACATTGAATTACCTGAAACAAATAAAATATATAAATTAAAATATCATTTGCTCCAGATATAGAATTACATTAATAATAAATAAAAGTAATGTGATGTCGATTTCCAATATAAAGTAACAGAAACATTTGAAGTCCATTAAGAAGTGTGGCTTGGCGACTTTCCTCGGAAACAATATCAAATATGCATTAATTAAATAAATAATATTTATTATTCAATAAAGGGAATACCACTGAAATAACTAACACATGAAAACATTAATGTAGTAATATCAGAGCATATCAAATTATACCTGTTTGCAACACAACCCTATGAATTGTTTTAGGAAACGGTATTAATTAAATGATGCAGGTGCATATGAGAATAAAAATTTCACCGTTATGCCAGATAAGAAGTTACAAGAAATGGGAAATCTGACAAATGATAATGAAAGTTGAGAACCACTGTTACAGATTGACCTGTTTCATTGTAAGGAAAACCGAATGTTATTATGTCTGCTATCGATGTGTTGTGTACTGTGTTTAGTGCAGAAAATAAGAAATCAGCTTCGGAATCCTTTATAACAGGGCGGGCTTTTTTCCATTCTCTTCTAAATTGTATCCCTAGTATATGATAAAAAGTCTTCTTTCTAAGAAGTAATAATTATTAAACAAAATAGGTGTAATATTACGGTTTTTCGCGAATACATTTTAAAATTTAATTTTATCGAATAAACTGCTCACGCCGATCGGAAATATTGAAAATTTCACATCAAGAACGTATATGAAGTTATTTTGTACGATCAAAAATGTAGACACCAGATATTTTTGTTTAACGCACGAAAATGGAACGCAACGACGCGTAAGTTGTAGCTTTTGAACCAATTAATGAGATTGAGCTCAACAAAGCTTAAAATGAAAGAAGATACATATGACTATGTTCAAATATAAAAATGAATGTATGTAGAAATTGTATATATATCGAGTAGGAACATAAAGAAATTCCTAAAGAAATTGGTAAAAGCTCTATAATTTTTAAGATATAAACCTGAAACTTTCACATATCACTCTTAAAGCAATGTATAAAAAAATCCGATGACTGAAAAAATATCAAAAATTTATATTTGAAGATGTACCTCACCAAGATTTCAAAATTTTGAGAAAGTGCTAAAATTTGATGTAACTAACTTTAACCAGGAGGAATCATACAAAAAGCTTTCGGCGTATAGCGGTTTTTCTGTTGTTTTTGGACAAACTTAAATGTTAGCGAGCATACACTAATTATTAAGCCACAATGTATGTCTCTTGGGGCATCGAAATTGTCAACAAACCACGTCAATGTGGCCAATGTCTACGACTAACATGAAAGCGGTCAAATTGTGTATCGATCTCACTCGGGAAGGAAAAATAAATCACGAAACCAGTTCCTGAACGGCACTAAAAATATAGTTTCTCCACGCGCGTAGCTTTGAGCTACCACAACTAGTACATAAAATAAAAAACTTACAGTTTCATTCCTGGACACATGAAGGTCAATGGACGTATGGCACTCAACAAAAATAAACGTACAAACTACAAACCAGGTACTTAAAATCACCAATAATCATGGATGGCATCAAAGCAACTAATTCAGATTAATCACGCAATTTGCTGCTATTTTATACAGATTCACTCTGTCATTTAATTGACTATTAAATATATGCACTTTGTGATTTATACATTACTCTGATGCACAATTTAACATAAAGCCTTGCTGTAACTATGGGCAATGTTACACTCTAACACAGAACATATAAACTAAAATAACTACTTTACTGATTCTATTCGCAGTTGCTATTCACCATATACAGATATTTACAAATATATGGCGGCTTTTGAATTCTTACGGCCTACCGGAAAACCGCCTCTACGCCATCTTTTCAGCGTCTCCCCCGAGTTGGCGTATGAATATCTCCGTTTACTGGTGGCTAAACTTGGTCGTACAAGCTACCACGCTATTGGTCAAGCATTTGTCATGACTAGCCGATAAAATGTAAACGCGTATAATATAAATTTATCTAATAAATAGAATAACGGCGCGTTTTATCGTATTGGCATACACAATTGAAATTTGCAAATTAACCTACAGTGTGTTTCAAAACGTGAGCGTTGCAACCTCAGCAAAAAAATTATCACATGCAGTTTGTGATATCTGGAAGATGCGGTGATTTCTCCTAAGTTTTATGTTAACGACTTTCACTAAAGCTCATTTTAAGGTCTTCTAAAGTACTTAAAGAAAAGGTGTGACAAGTTTCCCCCAAAAAATTCGCCATTTTTCCGTTATTCAAAGTAGAAAGGTTCGAGTTCAGTTTTAGGCGAACAAATAGTCACTTCTAACAACTCATAACTCGCTTCGTAATGCATCTACAGAAACAAAAATAAATTTATTATTAAATAAGCTTCATTTTTGCTCCCGATGGTTTTTGATAAGACGTAAGGTTTTCGAGTTATTGTGAAAAATCGCTATAAAACATGCATTTTTTAGATGAAAAATCAACATTTTTAATCACGAATAACATGAAAAATATCGATTTATCGAAAAAACTTCATAGAACATTTTTTGCTTACAATTTGTCCCCCTATTGATTTCTGTGATTGTTTTGAGTTTACCAATTCCCACCCCCTAGAAGGGGTGGCATTCACCCTCAGGGTCAATTACGAATCGAATGTCGTTTATTTCTTGAAAATCGATCTTTCCTAACCGGAGTCGGAGGTTTTGCACTTTTTTTATCTTTACTGACTGGACTATTTAAACTCGAATGACTATATATAAAAACCATATGGCTCAATGGCAGCATAAAAATGCACATAACCAAGCAGGCGGATTTGTTTTGAATTAATTTTCCAATTCAATCAATCAGGGTAAACAAACGTCACGGAAATCAACAAAAATGCACTGCTCTCAATCATAAATACGTTGGAGTCGTTTACCAAAGCAAAAACAACGCTGATTTCGGCGCTCATTTGAATTTGTCATGTAGTGAAAACAGAACCAAAAAGCACCACCTGTTCTTCAGTGTTGTGCGGGCTGCTCCGTGTCTAGCGGCAAGTAATTCCATCTGTCTATCAGAGCCCCTGCGATTTCAGGCTGTCATGTCAAATTTCAGTTAAATGACGCTATTGTAATTGAGAAGGGATCGTGTGAAGGACAGAATTAAAGTTGAACGGCAATTTGTCGCAGCCTTTTACATTGCCGGATGTGAAAAAGTGTAATTATCTAGAATATTCTCAATTATTAGTCCGCTTTCTGAATAAAATATGAGGAGGCATAAAGAAAGACTGCTGTTTTCCCTTGTTCTTTCTCCTTTTCCAGGTTTTATTACACTAATTGGGGTGCAAACCGCTCTATGGAATGCGTACAAGGAAAATCATTAGAGGAAAGTGGAATTCATTTGATCGATTGACTAATTATCGAAGTCCTTTCCAGTGCGGACATTGTAATACTTACATTATTTTCACCTATTACTCTTCGCAAATACAAAACGAAGAGTATATTGCATTCGATCGGCACATTTCTAAAACCGGTAATATCGAAAATTTTCATAAATAAGACATAAAGTTCCTATCGACATGGGTCCGGAAATGCTTTCTAAAAAAGCTACGCCCCTTCGAATGGGGCACTCTGAAGACGGCTTTTCCGCAATATTTCCGAAACCGTTAACAATCAAATATCGAAAATACATACACTGTATACACTTTTGACGCTAAACTCGATTTTGAATTCAGAATTTAAAAATTTTAGTCAGGGACGTCACATACCTTGAAGGTTAAGAGCTAAAATAACACCATTTCTTTTAAGTTTCAGTTTATTACGGTTATAAAATTTCAAAGTTTTCTACGTAAGAAAGGTACTCCTAGTTCATCTCGTTAGAATATTTACAATTTTAGAAAAAAAAAAATTAAATTTTGAAAATTTTGAATTTTTTTTTATAAAATTGGTGATGAAAAAAAATTGTTTGCTCAAATTTAAAATTTCCACGTTTCGTGACATTCTTAACATATTTCAAAAAAAAATAATAAATTTTAAATAGAAAAAATCTTGAATATTTTTTATAAAATGGGCGACGGAAATTTTTTTTCTTTTCGCTCAAATTTAAAATTTCTACATTTCGTGACATTGTAGACCTATTTAAAAAAAAATTTTGAAGATTAAAAAAAAAATTTTAAATTTTGAAAATTTTGTATAAAATCGATGATGAAAAAAAAATTGTTTTAGTCAAATTTAAAATTTCCACGTTTCATGACATTCTAAACGTATTTAAAAAAAATTGAGAATTAACGAGAAATATTTTATAAAATGGGTAATGAAAAAATTTTTTTTTGTTCAAATTTAAAATTTCCACGTTTCATGACATTCTTAACATATTTAAAGAAAGAAATTTGTTTTGAAAATTTTTAAAATTTTTTGACCACTACAAAAGAATGGAATATTATTTCAGTATTAAAATTTTCACGTTTCATGTTATTCTAAACCTATTTCAACAAAAAAATGTTTTGAAAATTTAAAAAAATTGACATTTTTTTTCCCCCACCACTCTACAGTAATGATGAAAAAAGTTATCTGGTTTTCTCTGTAATAATAGGGTTAACTACATAGCGATTATAATTCTCATATGTCATCTCTTAATTAATAATTTTTTAGAGTGACCGTCTTGTATGAATAAAGAGGGACGTTCTTTACCTTTTTTACTTCCCTCGCATACCGAAGGGAAGTATTGTATTCGAGAAAAAATCACCCTCCGAGATTTTTTCGGATTCTGACGTTTCAGATCACGGAGATTACGAAAATATAGGTTTTTCAATTCCGTCAGTCTGTCTGTCTGTCGGTCTGTCTGTCTGTTGGTGCATTTACTAAAAAAACTACTTGACGGAAAGCAGTCAAATTTGGTAAGTAGTTGACCCTAGTAACAGCGATGGTAAAATTTTCACTGGAAAATATACAGGGTGGACCGTCTAAACGGAATACATAGTGAAAAAAAATTGTTTTCGCTCAAATTTAAAATTTCCACGTTTCATGACACGCAACATTTTTTTCACCAATATTTTTGAAAAAATTTTGACTACTAAAATAGATGAAATTTTTTTTTCCCTTGTTCAAATTTAAAATTTCCACGTTTCATGGCATTCTAAGCCTGATTAAAAAAAAAAATTTTTTGAAATTTTTTTTTTACCAACATTTTTGAAAATTTTTTTACCACTAAAATAGACGGATTTTTTTTTATTTCTTCAAATTTAAAATTTCCATGTTTCATAGCGTTCTAAATCTATTTAAAAGAAAAGTTAGAAATTCTTTTTTACTATTTTTAAAAAATTTTACCACTATAGAATTTTTTTTCTTTGTTCAGATTTAAATTATCCACGTTTCCATGGTATTCTAAAACTATTCAAACTAATTTAAAAATGTTTTTGAAAAATAAAAAAAAAATTTGAAAACATTTTTAATCTATTTATAACTACTATAGAATAGACGAAAAATTTTTTTTTGCTCAAATTTAAAATTTCCACGTTTCATGACATTCCAAACCAATTTCGTAAAAAAAAATTGCAACATTTTGTTACCAGTTTGGAAAAAAAATTAACACTAGATAGATGGAAACTTTTTTTTGCACAAATTTAAAAATTTCACGTTTCATGACATTCTAAACCTATTTCAGAAAAAAAAAAATTTGAAAATTTTTTTCACCAACATTTTTCAAAAAGTTTTCACCACTAAAATAGATCGAATTTTTTTTTATTTGCTCAAATTTAAAATTTTCACGTTTCACAGCATTCTAAACCTATTTAAAAAATATATAGTATTTTTAAATTTTAAACTTTTTTTACCACTACTATAGAATAGAAGGAAACTTTCCTTTTTGCTCAAATTTAAAATTTCTACGTTTGACATTTTAAACTTATTTCAGAAGGAACAATTTTGAAAATTTTTTTAAAACATTTTTGAAAAATTAAAAAAAAATGAAATTTTTTAACCACCATTATACTTCCACTCCATTACGTGAATGTTGGATTGAAAATGTGACAGATAGCAATAATATCTGGCATATGCACCTATTATAATTTTATTGAAAAATGTACAGGGTGGTCATCCCAAGAAATAATTCAGTCATGGTGGACATTTGTAAAGATATTTGCGCAAGCCTGCCATATGTGGCACCTCATATTTAGTATTGAACTTTTGCTGTTGGATGAGCAATCTGTATATTTTTTTGACCAAAACTTATCAAGTTTTCTTTGTAATAATAGCAATAACTATATTCCGATTATTATTCTCAATGTCATTTCTTAATTATAAATTTTTTAGAGTGACCGCCATGCACAAATAACGAGGGAAATTCTGTGTAAATACCTTTACCGACTTTTTTCCAGATAGAATCCAATCAAAGATGGTTTTCATTGAGATTGGTACTTCGTTTTAATAACATCAAAAAAACCAATTTGCGTATAGTGAAAACACCACAATTGAGATCTCTCTCAATGCAAGAAACGAGTAGTTTTTGATTGTCAAGATAAAACTTGTAAAAATATCATTTTCTTAGTGAAGTATCAAGAAATATGTAGTCAAAGGCTTGCTCAGATTAAAAAATTGAACGTATCAAACTGCCAATTAAAGTAAGTGAATTGATAATTGAAGTAGTGGGACATTCTTGTTCTAAACCCAAATTGACTGTTACTGAATATTATAATACTCAAAATGAGCCGTTACTAGTAATTCTAACACCACTATAAAGGGCCGAAATCTTATTTCAATAACCACTTTCTTTAAAAAACTATAAATAACACTTGTCAAGTTTCATGCTTTTGCTAAGCACAATTTTGTACTTAATCCCCAGGACAACTGTCCAATGTTCATATTTTCACTTACACTGTATATACAAGCATGTAAAGTGTTTTCTTTCAATTCCGGACAGTCTCTAACTAAGCGGCTACATTTATCCTAGCTGAAATTCAGAAACCGTGCAGCCCCATGCTTACGTATTTATTCATTATCCTTTGATGTACAATACAATAATTAATACGGCAGCATAGTGTCCATTTGGCAGGCCAATTTATAAACGGCCCCTTCTAAAATCGCAGCACATCCCTTTCTTCCATTTCCCGTCTATTTATGTTTCACTTTCGAGCCATTTGTTTCTGTCGGCTTAAAATGTACCCTGCGCTAAATAGACTCGGTATTTATCTAAGTTAGTTACCCGGGTTACGCAGACGTAAGGGCTGATTCGTTGCAGTTGTGCAAAATGCAAATGGGCTTGTAAAATAAGATCCTTTTCTAGGTTTAATTAGAACTGCAATCTTGTGGCCTTAAATTTAAGTTTAAACTAAATTTGAGTAAATTTAAGTGAAAACTTTAACTCCTATTTTAGATCTTTCTGGTTATATAAGGTGTCAACGGATCTGGGTAAACTTCCAAAAATTTAGAGACATGGAAATGAAAATCGGCATAGGTAATGCACATCCAAGAAAATGCACTTTCTATTCCCTTTTACCGGTAGTAGATTTCCTTGCGATGAAACGGCCAATGCACCAGACACGTGTTTACTTTACACTATTATTAACAAACATTTTACAGTAATTTATTTATTTATTTATTTAATCATACATCATCCAACAGTACAAAACCATTTATAGGATGGAAATCTAAACTAACTTAACCTAACCTAACTAAAAAATACAAATAGAAATTATGAAGGCGATTAGACTGCACGACAGTAGATGAAATTTCTGACTGCTAGGCAAATATGTCCAATTCACTGCAATGAGTATCATAACTAGTACAAATATTAAAGAAACGAGAAAACTTTAATACGTTAGATCTAGGAGTGGATAAATAAAAAGTATGAGAATGACGAGAATTAATCCGTGGGACATAGAAGTTCAGTTGGCTTAATATTTCACTACAATCTATTTTATTATGCATAATTTTATCTAGAAAACGCAAAGCAAAGGACTCACGCCTTTCGGAAAGACTAGTAATATCAAATTTTTCAAGTAATTGATTTTGAGAAGCTCCAATTGGTGGATATGTACCTTCAGTTTTCCAGTTTAAAAATTTCAGGAAGCGGCGCTGAATGTTTTCCAATTTATCATTATGAGTATTATATCCAGATTGCCAGACAAGTGAAGCATACTCCAGTTTAGATCGAGAGAAAGCAAAATAAAACATCTTTAAGGTTTTCGCATCATTAAAATCATGGCTGTTACGCAAAATGAAGCCTAACATTCTGTATGCATGCGAAATTACAGCATCAATATGGTTAGTGAAGGTTAATTTTTTATCAAAAGTTACACCTAGATCCTTGAACGTAGATGGTCTGTTCAGCATGTCGCCATTAACATTATAATTATACATAATTGGGGATTCCTTGGTTGTATAACTCATAACATTGCACTTGCCAATATTTAGATCATTTTCATCACTGAGGTCGTTAATAAAAATATTAAAGAAAAGGGGTTCAAGTATTGATCCCTGGGGTACTCCTGACGTGGCTCGGTATTCAACAGATTTATATCCATTATAAGATACGAATTGAACTCTATCAGTCAAGTAACTCTCAAGAAATTGAAGTAAACCGACAGATAATCCGAATTTGTCAAGTTTACAGAGAAGTTCAGTCTGTCAAGCGCCTTAGAAAAGTCAGTATAGACTGAGTCTACCTGTATTTGAGAATCAATTGATTCAGCAATGTACTGAGTAGCGCAGATTAAGTTCGTTACGGTGGAGCGACCTTTCATAAAACCGTGTTGTTGCGTAGATATTGTCAGTTGAACATGTGCATAAATGTTATCATGTAGTAGGATTTCGAAAGCTTTACCAAAGTTACATATGATTGTTATCGGTCTATAATTGGTAACATCATTTCTTTCACCTTTTTTATACACAGGGCACACTTTGGAGGATTTCCAAATATCAGGAAAATAGCATTTCCTAAGACATAAATTAAAAATTATGCAGAGAGGATATGCAAAAATGCTGGCACAGTCTTTCAGTAGAAATGCTGGAATTCCATTTGGGCACGCAGTAAGTTTAGGTTTAATTCTTTTTAACGCCATGCAAACTTCAGCCTCGGAAAAGCGTTTAATGTCCAAACAGTCAAACAAAAGATTATTAGACTCGGTTACAGGGGCGTCCGAGATGTTAGGGAAGTAAGATTGCGCGAAAAAGTTAGCAAATGCTTCAACGATATCATTAGGGGTCTCTAGATGCTCATTGTTATAAAATGTATTTAGGTATGCTAGTTTTCCCTTTTTTCCATTGATGTAAGCCCAGAATTTATTTATTTGGTTCAGATGTGATATTATTTTCGATTCGGTTTGTATAAATTTGAAGTGCAATTTTAATATCCGACTTGATTTGTGATCTAAGTCTACGAAATTCAGTTAGCGATTCATTATTACCATGACGTTTAAATAATATCAATTTTCAGTTTTGAATTTGGTGTGTGCTTTGTTCCTTTATTATAACACTTCATTTTACGCAGAATTTTTTAATCTAGCGATGACTTAATTTTTATCGAGTTTAGTGAAGTTTAAACTGGTTCTCTTTGCGTTTTTTTCTTTTTTCGGGAGCGTCACACATAGCACATTAACCCTCGACCAGCATCAAGCTGGAACTCCTCATTAAAATCCTCCTTGTATATATCACTAAAATTGTGAAATTTTTGATAACTTGACGGAGGAAAATAATGTTTGGCACGTAATTGACATGATTGCCAAGGAGGACACCTGATATACTTTTGTTGAAAATTATGTAGATTTGTCACTCTAAGACATAATTAATTAGGAAATTTTGGGGAAAAATATCATTGAAATATAGTTGGTATTATTCCTAATTTAAATTAAATACCTATATGGAGTGGTCATCCGATAAAAATAATAAATAAATAAATAAATAAATAAAAGAGATGTTTTGTGTAACTACCTTTACAGATTTCTTCTTACGATTTCACCAGAGGTGACCCTAACTTTTGTATTTGCCATGAATATCCTACGAAGTGGCGCCACGCCCACTTTCATATTACAAAGTATATAAAACTGAATTCCAAGAAGTAGAAATGATTAAAACCACACATCAATACATAGAAATGTGCCATTTATTATGTCGTAATTGCAAGTTTAATTTCTCGAAATTACATTGGAAAAATTGCCCCCACCAAAGTTGTTGTAATTTTCCGAACATACTACAGTAAATCTTGATTAATAGCGATAACCTCCTCAACAATTGCTTGTTTGAGTTCCTGTAGCGTAATCACATATCTGTTTATATTTTATTTGTTGACAAAGCCCGACAGTGAAAGTGAGCTTCGTTAGACATGAGCAAATGATTCATCTTTTTGCAGGCCAGGCTCTAGGGTCAAGCACCCCAAGCGGCCGCTTAGGGCCGGATAGGACCGGCGAGTTACCTAGTAAAATGCGGTGGGCCGGCCACTCCGGTGGGCCGGCTCTCCAAATGAAACTATATTTTAAAGAAACAATATTCTTTATAGGATTTTGCAAACAGCGGAAAGAAAAACTATCTATGAGAACTAAAAGAAAAACCATATGTAAAAATATTAATGAAATCTTTGCATTCTTGCGATAACCTGACTTATGTGTGAATTCAGTTAAAAATGAGAACAAAGGCCTGAAATTAATTTATTTACATACCTTGCCTTTACATTTTTTTTCATTCTAATGAATTACATTTTCATAAAATCTCATTCAGTTTCTTGGAAATGCTTAGCCTTTGAAACGTTTTTCGTCTTTATTCTGGACTCATCAGAAAAGCCTAAAGCCACTCATAACGATGTTCCATGCAAAACCAAGGCAATATCCATGAATAAGTATGAAATCCTATAAAGAATATGTTTCATTACTATAAGCAAACAAATAATAAATAATTCACTTCTAAACATGCATAGAGTATATAGGCTCCAATACTAGTTAGCTAATAGATAGGTGAAGATCTGTTGTTTTTAATCAGTCTATGTCAAATACAAATATTTCATACTTATTCATGGACATTGCCTTGGTTTTGCATGGAACATCGTTATGAGTGGCTTTGGGCTTTTCTGATGAGTCCAGAATAAGGACGAAAAACGTTTCAAACGCTAAGCATTTCCCAGAAACTAAATGCGATTATATTAAAATGTAATTCATTAGAATGAAAACATTTTTAAAGACAAGGTAGGTAAATAAATTAATGTCAGGCCTTTGTTCTCATTTTTAACTGAATTTACATATCGTAGGGGATCATGTAGATACTAGTTTAATTTGCCTAGCCGATTTATCCCGTAACCGATCTCCCTCTAGAGCTTTATTCCGAAAATTATCATTGAAATTCTAAGGTGCTAGGAGAACGCGTGTCCTTGAAAATTTTGACATGCGGCGCGATTTGGGGAAGCACAGATTATAGATCAGCAACTGGTGGGCCAATATAAGAAATCAAGCTCGGGTCAAGAAAATTTCCCAATTCGCGCCTGTAGTGGTACAGCACAAGCTGCACGAGTCAACGCCCGCTTCGATTTGAAATATATTTTTAAATCAGTTCTCTTCTTTAAAATTATTATAATCCATCAATAAGCCGTGCTATAAGCCAACACAGCATACTTTTCTCAGCAAGTACAATTTTTGTGGGGACGGAGAGTGGGGGAAGGGGGCGGGGAAAAGAGGGGCGATAATGTGAAGTCGCTTGTGTGGAAATTTTATGTAGCTCCGGGCCTGTGTTTCTGTTAGTTAGCCAAACATAGCAGAACAGAATTCCACTAATCTTCTTCATTCAAAGGTTATTTACAATTTGGCTCTTATAAGGAAGAAAACTTTTTTTCTGTTGGTTCTGTTGGCAAAATGCAGGATTTTACTGAAGATAAATTTCGTCCCCGATACGTTTTCTGACATACATAGAGCTCATAGGGCACTCCACCTGTTTCAACACATGTTCGTACCCAATTCAATATCTGTTCTGATCCGGTGCGTGATCAATTGCCATTGCGGCCAAAATTAAAGTCAAGTCCAAATCGACACTCACAAATTGTTTGGTGGTGGAAACCCTTAACCATTAAAATCAGCTTTATTCTTTTTAGCTATATAACATGTCAAGCCTTAACTAGGTACTTCATGGTGTAAAATCTATACATTTGAAATATAAAAATTATATTACAATACATAGATTGCCAGGAGACAATTTCGCAACAATAAAGCACTTCTAACAATGCCTACTTTCTTTTAAATATTTTCAGAAAAATGAAATAAATATGTGCATTTGAAAATGCATGGCAAATACATTATTTGGAATGTGAGGGTAAGTATTCTCATAATACAGGAAAATAAATAGAAAAAATCTGTTTAAGGTGGTGGAAACAAACTACAATAACGTGGCAACGCATAGATCAACTATCCTTTCTTACACATTAAATGATATAGTCTCCTCCACCTACTGGCATGCACGTAGTCATCCACGTATACTTTGCTTTGTGTTTTAAATAAGGCATTTGAACAATTTTTATAGTGGATGACGCTGATGCTGTTGTAAAATTTTCGTTGTTATTTTATGTTATAAAATATTGTTCATCTTAGGATTTTCTATTCTTAAAATAAATCAAACTTTTCTGCCTCTGTGTAACCCATTTTGATAAAATATTACGAAATGTCAAACAGTAAGAATGTTGTCATAGTATCATCACTCACAGCCTACTGCTAAGAGTAATTACTGCGCTTCCTTCGATAACCATAGAAAACCTATATGCATGTTTGGAGTATATTTAATATCCGATATGTGAAGAAATATTACAGCTAGGGCTATCAACTCTGATATCTAAAAGAATATGTAAAAATACACAGGGTTTTCCATTTAAAAAGCAACCTTCATTGTTTTATAATATAACCCATGCAAGCAATTGTTTTTTAATTGCATTTAGAAAATATATACATTGTGTACCCATAGTACCCAATAAGATCGCAGCTCCCCACTAATTTTGCCACGTTGCAGAGAATATGGACGATTCATTGGCAGATGGTAGGTTGATTGGGTGTCAACTATTTTGCGCAGTAACAACTTCCTGGTGAATTCTCAAGGCGTACCATGATTCGATATGTAGTATCGAAAGTGAAGAAGTCATATTAGGCATTTTTTATAAGAAAAAATTATTCAGAATCGCTTAAAACCCCCATATCCCCATCCAAGCTTCATCAAAATCTGAGAAAATTTAAATGTCCATGCAAATTAAAATAATAAAAAATTGAACATCAGAAAATCAGTATATTACTATAACATTCAACTTAAATCACATCCCTTTCGACCAAAAAACCCTCAGAAAAAATACATTTTGCAATCCGTAACTTTTTTAATCTCCAATAACAACAGAAATAAAGGGGGATGGGGTCCAAAATATAATGAATAACCCTGTACAAACCTATACTTTTCTTATTTTTTGGACGATTTTATCAATTTTGTTGTCTGTTGTTGTTAAAAGAATACACAATAAGTTGAAAAAAATTGATTTTCGAAGCAAAAAATGCATTATAGGTAATTTTTGCAATGTAAACAAAAATAATATCGGAGAGATAAATTTGTTTCTGTTCTACATTTAAAAAGAATGTATTGAAATCGGTGTAAAATAAAGTGCTAACGGTTAGAATATTTGTCGCCTCAAATTTTAAAAAATATATACTATTGTGATATTGGGATATTTTATAATAAAGCTAAACTTTGCAACATTTAGGTCTAGATTGCAAAATAATAGATTCATAATGACAACAATAAAGTGTTCATTAATAAAGATTTGCCAAAATAGCAACTCATAACTTAAAATAAAAATAGTAAATTATAACGTTTAAGCCAGAAACTACCTCATCGCAGAACATGAGAGGATGTTGCATGGGCCTCGTACAACGGTAGTAAGTTTCAATATGGTAAGTTGAAATGGTAGAAAGAAGGGCTCATACAAAATGTATAGGTAATAGTAACGCGTAGTAGTAATAATTTAAATTGTACTGAATACCAATTAATTGTAATTTTATTATTTTAAATATTTAACATACCTGATATTAAAAAAAGGATATTGGTACATCGTTTAACTTACAAAATGCTTATGGAACAACATTAAGTAGTTAAACATAGGTAGAATCCTACCAGAGTGCATAGAGTAGTTGGAACTCAGCGTAGAACCTACAAAATACAAAATAAACATTTTAAAAAGAATGTATTCACAAATAAACTTAAAATACAAATGTAATAGGCTATGAAAGTGCTTAATTAATAACACTTTAACTATAAAAATCAAATGGGAGACCTAAACTCAGTGACTTTATAAGATAGTGAAAAACTCTCCCGCAGCTAACGTAAAGTTATATAAAATACAAATTTCAAGCCTCGTAATGAGTAAAATCGGTGATAAGATTATAAAGACTTACCAAGTGCATGTAACCACACATCAAGCACTGGAATGTGTTGATTTTTAATAGCAGAAATTTTATAAAATGGTTGGTAGTATTCTTTGGTTAGGACTTTCTCCATAAAAGTTGCATAAAACATTTCAAATAAAGAGTTTATGTAAGTTTATTCATTTTGTAATTGTAGAGACCACTTTGTAGTTTGATCTGATGTAATAGCATATTTCGAATACCATACCCAAGGACTGGTACATAGCATTGCATCGTAGGCATACCTGAAAAATGCCAGATTATTATTATTATTGTTACAAATGTTAAAAACGGTGTTTATATGATTTAAAACGATAGTAAGTGATTAGATTTTAAGTTAAAATGGGAAAAGTAAAGTATTTTTTAGCAGTTTTAAGCAATTGTGAACAATTTTACGAAAAGTTATCGAAATTTCTAATAAGACACCTAGAGACATGTATGGGGTATCAAAATGTCAGAAAGATTAAAATATAATCAGAGTAAAGATTTATTCAGTAAATTGCTAGAAAATTCAATATAAAAAATATAAATTTTAAATATGTCAAAACTAGATTGCTTTGGTTTTTAGAAAAGTCACATCTAAGCCAATAGAATTTGAGCATTAAGAAAAAAAGAGAGTGGTTGAAGCGTGGGTATGAAAAGGACGCCGTTTATTGAGCTACACAAAAGTTTACAAAATAAACTAAATTTAAATAAATTTTCGTAAATCAAATGTAAAGTGAATGTTTAAAAGTATCCATAAAGTACGTGGAACACGTCAAATATAAAATTAGGAGCAAAAAGGCATCCAAAGGTAATCAAATAACCATTCGTATAAATTGAAGACATAACCCTACTTTTTATAAATAATTTATGTAAATCTTATACAAGTGAGCAGTTTCTCACCCAATATTGGTAATTTGTTACTTACCTTAACAAATTAAATAAAGTTCGGAAGTGTATCCGTTAAAACACAGTGTATAATGAGCTTGTTCCATGATATTCTTTTTATATGGTTTTTATACTTTTTCATATAGTATTTGATATTCTCATTATACACTGAAAATTTCGTATTATTAACTTTTTCCGTACTTGAGATATAAGGAGTTGAAATTAGTAATAGTTGCAAAAACCGAGTGCTCATTTGTGACGTCAGTATACGCAAGTGACGTAAGAAAAATGGCTTCTGGGACCTTTCAAATTTAACCTGAAAAGTCGAAAAACATGAAATTTTTAAACACTGGTAACTAAATAAATACGTCGAGTGGAAGTTCGTTCTATGTCTGTACGGAAAGGAGAAGGTCGGCGATGAATCCTGATCGTAAATTGCACGGTCAAAATCGAAAATTCGTCCCGGCAGGAGCGAGGGAAAATTGTAATTTTTTGACATTTCACCAAATTGTACTCCCCTACTGTCATGTAGTAATTATAACAAGTAAGGATCATCAAGTCCATTGAGATCACCGAGTCTATGCGTATAGTGACGTAGTGCCTGGCCACGCCCCATTTTCGCGAGATGGAGATTTGTAATAGTTTTTAAGATACTAAACGTGCGAATAAGATTCTGATTTTTTGCAGATCCATTAATTTATACTTGCACTTTCGATTTATGAAATAAAAAAAAAAAGCTGAACAAGCCCATTCGTCGCAAAACAAATCTCACAAAAACGCAAGAAATCAAGCAGCCATTCACAGATTTGCAGTATTGACAGAGTAGCGGGTCTACGTCTCAGGCCGGAAAGTTGGAAGCAGCGATCTCTACATCCAGGACGGAGTAAGAATAAAACATTGATCAAATTTAAGCTTAAATTCGCAAATAAAAGGGAAAATTAAATAAATTAAAGGTTGCAACAAAATAACTTTTCAAATCAAAAAGGCCGATTAGTTTTAATTCTTAGAATAGTTATTGTCTCACATTTTCATTTATACTTTTCCCATATTTTATTTATTAAATTTGTAAATTTGAATGGGCCTTTCCTTTTTAAAATATCGAGACTAACCTTTATTTCAGAGCATCGTAGAACTTACTCCTGAGCTAAGAGGCAGACGAGCGGTAGGTTTCTCATGTTCATGTGAGCTAGCGAATAATACCTTGTCGCGGGGTTAAGCGTGACTGACGCCCAGGCAAAATAAGTTAAATAATAAAAAAAATAGTAATATCATAATAATACAAATAGGAAAAAAGTTTAAAAAGTTATATAGACTTCTTCAACATTTAAGCGAAATACCATATATAATTGTCATTAATGTCACCACTCATATTGGTAAATAGATATTCCGCTCCACAGCGCTCGATTCTGACTTCTACTGGTTAAACGCACAAGGGTATATACAATAAAAGTAAACGAGGAAATACATGTTAAAGATAAAAATGGGACGACAGCACAATATCGATTTAAAAAAAAGGAGGAAAGTATATAACGTACACTAATTCCAAAACAATTATGAAGACGTTTAGATGCGTCACCCCGTCGAGAATGATAAAGTAATTATATCCAGCAAGAGCGGCTGCCACTCAACTGGGATATACTGAAAACTGAAATACATAATAAAAGGAAAAAGGATATATAACAGTTTTGCATAGAATACTCCAGTGACAAGATTATTATCTTGGCACCAATTTATATATAAAGAATATACGTTTCGGGGTATACGGGACTGAAAGCAAGAAGTATTAATATTTCGGATGAAATATTATCGTTATCTTATCATTTATTATATTTTTTATATCATTTATAAAAGGAAGTTAAATTGAAAAAAAGGATCAATAACGAATAAATATTTCTAGATCTGGCAGTGTTGATTGTCAAATTATGGAAAGTAAGCTCGAACAGTATGGGATGCGAAGAATAGCCAATAATTGATTAAGGTTTGATTAGATAATAATTATATTAATATTAATAATAATAAATAAACTTCATTTAACCTGGTGGGGTGTCAAAAAATCTAGTATTAATCCTAACCAGAAACTCAAATAAAAATTACATTAATAGGTAGAGGGACAGCCGTACAGATTTTCTATGAATAAGGTACAGTACTACCACAGACCTACAGGGAGCTACTTTTCATATAAGCAAATTTTGCCCGCTTCATGGAATTTTACCGGAAGTGACGTCAAAATGGAAGGATGCGGGCAAATAAGAAGATACACTCTATTTTTTTAATAACTAGAAGGCTTGAACTTTAACTAAAAGAAAAAAAAATGTATTCGATGACGAAGAAAACACACAAAAATACTATAGTCGAGGGTGTCTCAGGGTTGCGGGCAAATTAACCCTGGTACCCCACTACAATCTTATTGTATACCTCAAAACCTACATTTTGACGTAAGCTTCATTCATGTGTTCGATGGCACAAAAAATCGTGACCGGCAGTGACGTTAAATTCCATGACACGGGTCAAATTTGCTTATATGAAAAGGGGCTACCTGTATGTCTGTGGTAGTACTTACTCATTCACACGAAGTTTTTCATGTATTTTATTCAAAATAAATCTGCACAGCCGGCTCTCGACCTATGAGTACAGAAAGTAAGAGATGAGCACAAAATCAGTAATATAAAAATCGGTAAAGGTGTTTACACAGAACTTCCCTCTTTATTTGTAGATGGCGGTCACTCTAAAAAATTAATAATTACGAAATGATACTCAAAATAATAATCGGAATATAGGTATCACTCTTATTACAAAGAAACCTGATAAGTTTTGGTCAAAAAAATATACAGAGTGCTCATCCAACAACAAAAGTTCAATACAAAATGACAGGTGCCAAATATGGAAGGATTGCGCAAATACCTTTACAAGTGTCCACCACAGTTGAATTATTTCTTGGGATTACCACCCTGTACATTTTTCAATAAAAGTATAAATAGGTGCATATGCCAAATATTATTGCCATCTGTCACATTTTCAATTCCTCATTCACGTGGAGTGGACGTATAGCGGTGGTTACAAAATTTTTTTGTTTTAAAATTTTCAAAAATCTTGGTAAGAAAAAATCAAAATTCTGTTCTTCTGAAATATGTTTGGAATGTCATGAAACACGGAAATTTTAATTCTGAGCAAAAACAAATTTTTCATCTATTCTATATTAGTAGATTAAAACTTTTCAAAATTTTTTAAAAATTTTTCAAAAATATATTTAAATTTGTTTTTGCTCAATAGGTTTAGAATGCCATGGAAACGTGGAAATTTTAAATTTGAACAAAGAAAAAAATGTTCCATCTATTTTAGTGGTAAAATATTTTTCAAAAATGTTGGTAAAAAAAATTCAATTTAAATAAGTTTAGAATGCCATGAATCGTGGAAATTTTAAATTTAAAGAAAGAAAAATTTGTTTCATCTTGGTAAAAAAATTTTCAAAAATATTGGTGAAAAAATTTTTTATTTTTTTTTTTTCCTGAAATGGATTAAGCGTGTCATGAAACGTAGAAATTTTAAATTTGAGCAAAACAAAAATTTTTTTCATGTTAGTAAAAATTTTTTCAAAAATGTTGGTGAAAAAAATTTTCAAATTTTTTTTTTCCCAAAATAGAATTAGCGCGCCATGAAAAGTGGAAATTTTAAATTTGAGCGAAAAAAAAATTTTTTCACTATTTATTCCGTTTAGACGGTCCACCCTGTATATTTTCCAGGAAATTTCTACCATTTCTGCGCTGACAGTAGCGTCAACTACCTACCAAATTTGACTGCTCTCCGTCAAGTACTTTTTTAGTAAATGCACCAACAGACAGATAGACAGACAGACAGACAGACAGACAGACGGAATTGAAAAACCTATATTTTCGGAATCTACATGTTCTGAAACGTCAGAATCCGAAAAAATCTCGGAGGGTGATTTTTTCTCGAATACAATACTTCCCTTCGGTATGCGAGGGAAGTAAAAAAAGTAAGAGTACAAAACAAAGGTAAAGAGATGTAGTCAACTACTTAAATATGCATATAACAAAAAGTGCTGAACAATTTCTGAATTATTTACTTAAAAATAATTGTTTAGTATTATTTTAAAATCCTTGTGAAGACAGACTTTTGATGTGATACGGAATTGCGTTATATAAAAAGGCAGTGACTAAATGAACCACGATTCATATTTTTTGGAGGTACGACTTGGGATATTTAATGTAGTGTCTACGAAACGTAGACGAGAGCTATGCAGGGAACCCCGGAGTATTAATTTCTTACTAAGATATTTAGGCTCCTGATATATCGAAATGTTATGCACAAGACATACCAGATGTAGTTGCCATTTGGATTGAAAATTAAGCCGATTAAATTTTTTATAAAAAGGAGTGACATGATCACGCCTAGGTAATACTACAGGTACAGGGTAAGCATGAGTTTTGCAACCTTTGCCGTCTATATTGTTCTGCAGCAGTAAGACAGAGTCCATAAATGACGTTTCCATACTCAAGATGAGATATTATAAGAGACTGATAATTTTAACTTAGTAGTTGTATGGATGTGAAATTGTCCACATCCACATTTTAAAGTAGGACTTTAATCGATAAAGTCGTGGGCTTATAGATTATTTTTTAAATTCGAAAAAAGATTTTTAAAACGCCATCATTTTAAATATTAAAAAGTTTCGAAATAGAGATATATACATAGGAAAACATATCAATACATTGTCAGCCCGTCTAGAAGGGTGAAATGGGGGGTTGAAACACTTAAAAATCAACTGTTTTTTAGCCACGTTAGAATTTTAAATAACCCCCACTTTACCCTGCCAGACGGGCTGACAAATGATTTCAATGTATTTTTCTGATGCGTTTTTTTGTTCTTAATTAATCCACGTTAGAATTAAAATTGTAACGTGGCGAAAAAAACAGTCGATTTTCGAGTGTTTCAACCCCCCATTTCACCCTTCTTAGCAGGCTGACAATGTATCGATATGTTTTCCAATGTATATATTTCTATTCCAAAATATTTAAAATGATGGCGTTTTAAAAACTTTTTTCGAATTTAGAAAATACTTTCTAAGCCCACGACTTTATCGATTATAGTCCTACTTTAAAATGTGGATGTGGATAATTTCACACACATAGTAGTTGTTGGTAAGATATATTCAAAGGCATATAGCGATTTTAGCTTCGCATAACATTTTTGCATTAGTTTGTTAACGTGGGCTGCAAACTTTAAATGTTTATCAAAGATAATTCCCAGACTCTTGGCAGATTCTACGAATAATAATTCTCTACCATTTATATGTAACTTACAAGAATCGTCTGTAAAAGCTAAGCGCTTAGATTTGAAATTAATAACAACAGATTTCTGAGCATTGAGCATCCATGATCACTTGAGTATTTCTATATTGCATCTAAATCAGCATTTGTGCTAGCTATTGCCTGATCTACGTTAACTTAATTATATGAAGTATAGATTTGACTGTCATCTGCATACTGATGGAACTTACAGAATTTTATTTTCTCATGTAGATCAAACATAAAAAGCACAAATAGTATGGGGCCCAAGATTGACACTTGGGGCACCCCTGTTATGACAAAGCTATCACTGGTTTTTCGAGCAATATAATTTCACCTGTTGAGTTCTTCTAGATAAATAACTTCTGAATCAATTTACCGACTCAATTCCTAAATAGGCAAGTTTACCCAATAGCAGTTTGTGATGTAAACAATCAAAAGCCCTTGTGTAATCTAACATTACATTAGTTGTAACTTGAGATTCATCAATAGCCTTTAAAAAGTCATCTGTCACGTCTACGACTGTGGTAACAGGGCTGTGGCGGGCTCGGAAATCCGACTGATTCTATGATAATAAATCGTGGGAGCGGATATGATTTAATAACTGTTTTAGTATGATCCTTTTGAGAACTTTTGACATTATATTTAAAAGGCTTATAGGTCTGAAATCAGCATAATTTTCTGGTGGATACTTCTTAGGAAGATATTAATTAGTCTTCATCAGTACGGAGACATTTAACCGAGCTATCGCCCTTTAAAGTAAGTGCAAAGCAACCAGTTCTAGTCTAATAATTATAAAACGGCTTGACGTAGGATTATCTGGTGAACTGTCAAATTGCTTATCCAAATTTTCACTTAGCAACGTTTGTTTCTTGGATTCTCCAATCAACCATTGTCGAATAATGTACAAAATCACAATATCATTTACATCTATCAAAACACTAAGGGGCCGAATCAACTTCCTTGTGGAACCCCAATATTATTTTTAAGTTAGCTATATCTATTCGTCCCCGGTTCCTTCTTTCAAGATGTGGGTTGGTATTCCACTTATTATTATTATTATTATTATATTTTTAAAATTCTATGATTTTCACATACTAGAGTGCAAATAATATAGCCAAAAGGTATTCCTTTAAAGAGACTTGGATGGGAAATCTGGATGCGGAAGTAGTGATTCCTTGGGTAGCGGTTTTTACTATAACTAAGAAAGCCATATTTTACAAAACCATTATAAAATGTTAACGTGTTATGCAATTTCTCCTGCACCGTAAACTGAAATTACTTTTGGTTTATTTGGTTTTATCAAATAAAAATATTGCTGACGGATCAGTTCAAAAATATACCACGCAAATCCTCCGACATTTAAATTAAAACTTTATATCCGAAACATGCAACGCTAAATGTTTACTTTTTCCCATATTGCAAAAATTAATGAATCGTTTCAAATACGAAATAGTTTTCGTGTATAGAACAGCAAACATCAGACCCTTAAATTAAAGTTGTAAATTAGATTCATTTCAACTACAGCATTTCTAAATATACACAATTACGAAATGGAATTACATTTTTGCCCCGGATTCGCTTTATTTGTCACAGACACAACCGTTTCTTTGCCAGTTCCGGATGTAGTTCTTTTGTAGAAAGGGACCGGGCGCAAGTTTATTTCGAGTGGAGTGATTAATATATTATCCCCGGCTTAAATGGAATCCCTGCTCAGAGGATATATATTGACGCGGACGCAATATTCTGGAATTTCTTTTTTGAAGCGAAAAAGTATTGTATATTTTGTTCCAAGGTCTACAACGGCATTTTTGTGATTAGTTGTACGCTTTACTGCAATCGATTAAGGAATCTTTGAAAGATTTCAATCTTTTCTGACAACAAAATTTTCGGTTACTAGTATAGATAAACTACACAATACATAACACACTCAATGATAAAATTTTGAATCACAAAACATTAAAAAGCAACATCTCTTCAAGGGACACATTACCATGTGCAAATTTAAACACGCATTTCTCTTATTTACCTACAAAAACTAGGTATGAAACATATTCTTTATAGAATTTTGCAAACAGCGGAAAAAACTATCTATGAGAACTAAAAGGAAAACTATATGTAAAAATATTAATAAAATCTTTGCATTCTTTAGATAACCCGACTTCTGGTTATGCTAGCAAGTTCTAATCCTAAAATAAATTTGTCCAGTTTCTTATTTGCCATTCTCATTATAACACTAGCATCCAACATAGTCCCCTACGGCTAAGCACGTTAAACTAGTATCTACATGATCCCCTACGGTATGAAGATTCAGTTAAAAATGAGAACAAAAGCCTGAAATGAAGCTAAAGCTAAACTTTGTAGATATGGAATAAGAGGCTCTCCTTTAAATTTACTATCCTCATACCTAAAGGGCAGGAGACAAATTGTACAAATGCCCAATGGTGTATCCAGTAATAGACTAGAGATAAAACAGGGAGTTCCACAGGGATCTATACTTGGGCCCTTACTCTTTACACTCTTTGCGAACGATTTAATTCTATACTTAAATAAAATACCTAATGTTCTTACAATCTGTTATGCTGATGACACTAACATCCTTATAGTTGAGGATAATTTAGCTAGTTTAAAACTTACCACTGAAAAAGTATATAATGCAATATCTAACTGGACAGACAAAAATAAATTGTGCTTAAACAAAAATAAGACTACTTCAATAGTATTTAGCTTAAAGAGAAACCCTGAGAAATTGCATTTTTCTAACAATTTCCTACAGAATCCATTAAAATGTTAGGCATTACTGTAGATATGCATCTACAGTGGAATCATCATATAGAAATGCTATGTGGGAAACTAAGAAGCAGTTGTTATGGACTAAAATTTATGTAGAATCATTGTAGTGCGGAAATTCTACTAACTCTATATTATGCCAACTTTCATTCAAGATTAAAATATGGCATAATTAATTGGGGAAATAGTTCTCAAGTAAATAGGGTTTTTATATTACAGAAATATGCAGTGCGCATAATTGCGGGATTAAAAAGTTTAGAGACTTGCAGAAATGCCTTCAAAAATCTAAAAATTCTGACTTTAGCGAGTACTTATATATTGGAGATCTGTACGTATGTTTTCAAAAACAAGACTATGTACTTAAACAATCAAATAAGACACGGGTATGAAACGCGGCATAAAGAGCAAATGCATACTACTTCCTTTCGAACAGCAAGTACCAGAAAAGTTTTATATATAATGGCTGTAAATGTTTCAATTTTTTAACCGATGAAATTAGATCATCTTCAAATGTTAAGATTTTTAGAGTAAAACTCAAACATTTATTAGTAAATAAAGTGTGCTATACCCTGGATGAGTTTTTTGTGTAATACAGATATATTTAAATTTTTTAACTGTCTACACGTTTTATATAAGTAATTTATGTTTTCTTTTTTTTAAGTGTCTTTAATTTTGCTTGTTGACTATTGTAATATTTATTACAGGTCTAGTGTTTATGTTTATATTTGCACTCTAGTATAAGGATTGACGTACTCTACATTTTGTTGTATATTTACATTTTAAATGTGGAAATAAAGTATTATTATTATTATTATTATTAATCTGATTAGCCGTAGGGGACTATGTTGGATGCTAGCTGATCATAAAGCACAAATTGACGGCCATTTGCATTTCTTCAATATTCCCTAAACTAGTAACATACGAAATTAGTTTTAATAATAGACGTAGAATAGAAATCAACTTTGATACTTCTATTGACTTTTCTGTGTCACGTGACGTTCACCCTCTCTTGATCGCACTGTAGCACCATTCTAACGCATATAGTAAAAGACGATAGTCATATATCTTAGAGAAATACCTATGTAAAAAGTAGCAAAGCATGCTAGAGAATTATTATACTCTTCGCAAATACAAATCGATCGGCACATTTCTAAAACCAGTAATATCGCTCGTAGAGAAAAAAAATGATATCATTGTGTTCGTGATTGAATTCTGAACAACTTTCAAAATGTCCGTCCGCCTGTCCGTCTGACTGTCCGTTCATCTGTAACGTTTCTTGTAAGAATGATAACATATGAAAAAAAATCTGTAAAGGTATTTACACAGAACTTCCCTCGTTATTTGTGCATGGCGGTCACTCTAAAAAATTATTAAATACGAAATGACATTGAGAATAATAATGGAAGTATAGTTATTGTAATTATTACAAAGAAATCTTGATAACTTTTGGTAAAAGAAATAGTGCTCATAAAACAGCAAAAGTTCAATACTAAATAACAGGTCTACCATGAATTATTTCTTGGGATGACCACCCTGTATATTTTCCAATAAAAGAATAATAGCATATGTCAAATATTGTTGCCATCAGACACATTTTCAATTCCACATTCACGCAGTGAAGTGAAAGTATAGTGGTGGTTAAAAATTTCATTTTTTTTTTGAAATTTTTCAAAACTGTTGGTTAAAAATTTTCAGTCTTTTTTCTTCTGCAATAGGTTCAGAATGTCATGAAACATGGAAATTTTAAATTTGAGCAAAGAAAAAAAAATTCCATCTGTTTTATTGGTAAAAAATTTTTCAAAAATGTTTTTTTTCCCTGATAGGTTTAGAATGTCATGAAACGTGAAAATTAAAAATTTCAGCGAAAACAAATTTTTCCGTCTATTCTAATGGTAATTTTTTTTCCAAAATGGTAAAAAACTGATGCAACTTTTTTTTCCGAAATAGGTTTGGAATGTCATGAAACGTGGAAATATTAAACTTAGGCAAAAAAAAATTTTTTCATCTATTCTATAGTTAGTGAAATAGATTTTATCAATTTTTTTTAAATTTGTTTGAATAGGTTTAGAATGCAATGGAAACGTTGAACAAAGAAAAAAAAATATTTTTTTTGAAATTTTTCCAAAATGTTGGTTAAAAAATTTTCAAAATTTTTTCTTCTGAAATAGGTTTAGAATGTCATGAAACGTGTTTATTTTAAATTTGAGCAAAAAACATTTTTCCGTCTATTCTAGTGGTAATTTTTTTTCCAAAATGGTAAAAAAATGTTACAATTTTTTTTCTTCTGAAATAGGTTTGGAATGTCATGAAGCGTGGAAATTTTAAATTTGAACAAAAAAAAATTCCACCCATTTTAGTGGTAAATTTTTTTTTTATTTTCAAATTTTTTTTTTTTTTGAAATACGTTTAGAATGCCATGAAACGTGAAAATTTTAAATTTGAAGAAAGGAAAAAAATTTCTTCATATATATTTTATAGTCGTAAAAATTTTTTCAAAAATGTTGGTGAAAAAAATTTTCAAAATGTTTTTTTTTGAAATAGGTTTAGCGCATCATGAAACATGGAAATTTTAAATTAGAGTAAAAAAAAATTTTTTCACTATTTATTCCATTTAGACGGTCCACCCGGTATATTTTTCAGTGAAAATTCTACTATTTCTTCGCTGACAGTAGGGTTAACTATCTACCAAATTTGACTGCTCTCCGTCAAGTAGTTTTTTAGTTAATGCACCAACAGGCAGACAGACAGACAGACAGACAGACACTGACGGAATTACCTATATTTTCGGAATCTATGTGTTCTGAAACGTCAGAATCCGAAAAAATCTCGGAGGGTGATTTTTTCTCAAATACAATACTTTTCCCTTCGGTATGCGAGGGAAGTAAAAATCCGATTGTATTGAAATCCGGACACTAAGTTAGTGTTAGCTCGAGGAAGAACTTACCCTATTGTTTTTTAACAAAATCGATTAAGAAAAAAAAGTTATTAATTATTTGAATGTAAAAGAAATACTTTTTGTGTTGCAATTAAACAAAGAATGGCTAAAACTAATATTATTTACAAAAAAACTGCGAAGAGTATCCTATAGAATGTGTAACAATTATATAAAAAGTGTAGTCAATCGGAGAAGAGTAATGGTTATCTTGTATCATGTATAAGCTCTCACAGTGCAACGTCCAGAAGTTTCTACTTAGTGAAACCAGGTAGATATATAAAAACCGCTGCCTAAGGAATCACTACTTCCACATCCAGATTCTTCATCCAAATCACTTTAAAGGAAACATCTTGACTATATTTGCACTCTAGTATGTGGAAATTATTGGTCATAGAATTTTAATATTTGGGGCAGATGTCATAGACAAGTTTGAGGAGTTGGTTTCTATCATATACGTTAAAAATGAAGTCTCTAGTTCACCCTACTTATTTTCCACTATTCACAACCTACCACCTCCCGCCCCTTCAATGCAGTCATCTCAATCAGATGTCACTACAATACATACGTGTACTAACTTTCAAGTGAATATCTCAATTTGATGTTATCAATCCCATTAATAATGAAGCGGAGGTGGTGGAGTTTGAAAAATATTAGAAAGAAATCTGAGGCCTTGGTTTCTAGTTATTACACCGAATCCCAAATTTCTGTACTCTTACCAGCTTGATTTACTTATTTTCCCCTAGTCCTCCTGTTAACCCCAACCCTTCTACGGAATCATCCCAAAATATAATCTAGTTCCAGATGTCGTTATAATACATACGTCTACCAAATTACAAGTGAATATCTCAATTTTATTTTATCAACCCCTCTAATAATGTGATAAGACTAGTGGAAGGGTTGAAAAGTATTATTAAAAAATCTGAGGCCTTAGCTTCTAGGACATACACCGAATTTCAAGTTGCAGTACTCTTACCAACTTGCTTTACTTATTTTTCCCTATTTACCTCTACTTACCCCCACTCCTTCAACGCAATCTTGTCAAAATATAATCTAGTTTTAGATATAGTTTTAATACATAAATGTACCAAATTTCAAGTGAAAATTTAAATTTAATTTTATCAACTCTTTTAATAAGCGAGTGGGGGTGGGGTGGTGGGGGGATGGAAAATACTAATAAAAAAATCTGAGACCTTCGCTTCTAGTATATACACCAAATCCCAAACTTCTGTACTTTTACCAGCTTGCTTTACTTATTTTCCCTTATATACCCCTATTTAACCCCCAACCCTTCAACGGAATCATCTCAAGATATAATCTAGTTCCAGATGTCGTTATAATACATATGCGTACTAAATTTCATGTGAATATCTCAATTTTATTTTATCAACCTCTTGAATAATGGAGTAGGGGTGGTGGGTGGCTGAAATATATTATTAAAAAATCTGAGGCCTTGGCTTCTAGTACATACACCGAATTTCAAGTTTCTGTACTCATACCAGCTTGCTTTACTTATTTCCCCCTATCTACCCCTAAATAACCCCCAACCCTTCAACGGAACTATCTCAAAGTATAATCTAGTTCCAGATGGCGTTATAATTCATACGTGTACCAAATTTCAAATGAATATCTCAATTTTATTTTATCAACCCTTTTAATAATGAAGTAGGGGTGGTGGGGGTTGAAAAACATTATAAATAATCTGAGACCTTGGCTTCTAGTACATACATCAAATTTCAAGTTTCTGTAGTCTTACCAGCTTGCTTTACTGTATTTTCCCCCCATTTACCCCTATTTAACCCCCAACCCTCCAACGGAATCATCTCAAAATATAATCTAGTTCCAGATGTCGTTATAATACATACGTGTACCAAATTTCAAATGAATATCTCAATTTCATTTTATCAGCCCCTTTTCATATTGGAGTAGGGGTGGTGGGGGTTGAAAAATATTTTTTAAAAATCTGACGCTTTGGCTTCTAGTACATACACCGAATTTCAAGTTTCTGTAGTATTACCAGCTTGCTTTACTTATTTTCCCCTATTTACCCCTATTTAACCCCCAACCCTTCAACGGAATCATCTCAAATTATAATCTAGTTCCAGATGTCGTTATAATACATACGTGTACCAAATTTCGAATGAATATCTCAATTTCATTTTATCAGCCCCTTTTCATATTGGAGTAGGGGTGGCGGGGGTTGAAAAATATTTTTAAAAAATCTGACGCTTTGGCTTCTAGTACATACACCGAATTTCAAGTTTCTGTAGTATTACCAGCTTGCTTTACTTATTTTCCCCTATTTACCCCTATTTAACCCCCAACCCTTCAACGGAATCATCTCAAATTATAATCTAGTTCCAGATGTCGTTATAATACACACGTGTACCAAATTTCAAATGAATATCTCAATTTTATTTTATCAACCCTTTTCATATTGGAGTAGGGGTGGTGGGGGTTGAAAAATATTATAAAGAAAATCTGACGGTTTGGCTTCTAGTACATACACCGAATTTCAAGTTTCTGTACTCTTATCAACTTGTTTTACTTATATTCCCCTATTTACCCCAAATTAACCCCCAACCCTTCAACGGAATCATCTCAAAATATAATCTAATTCCGGATGTCGTTATAATACATACGTGTACGAAATTTCAAATGAATATCTCAACTTTATTTTATCAACCCCATTAATAGGGCAGGGGTGGTGGGGGGTTGAAAAATATTACAAAAAATATGAGGCCTTAACTTCTAGTACATACATCGAATTTCAAGTTTCTGTACTCTTACAAGCTTGCTTTACTTATTTTTCCCTATTTACCCCTATTTAACCCCCAACCCTTCACCGGATATCCTCAAAAAACAATCCAGTTCCAGATCTCGTTATAATATATACGTGTACAAAATTTCAAGTCAATATCTTAAACCGTTCCGGAGAAAACGTGCGGACAAAAAAAGTTACAGACAGACAGACAGACAGACAGACAGACAGACAGACAGACAGAAAATTTTTTTTCGCTCAAATTTAAAATCTCGACGTTTCATGACATTCTAAACCTATTTCACGAATAAAAATTTTTGAAAATTTTTTTGCGATTACTATACTTCCAATCCACTACGTGGATGTGGAAGTAAAATTATACACGAATCCATGATACGTATTAAAGAAATTTCTAATATTACACACAAGGAGAGATTCTGATCATTCTCAAATATATCGGTTTTAAAATAGAGTTCACAATCCATATAAATTATTCATCATTATTCACTTCCTACGAGTCAGATGTATGTAAATAAAGCTGCTAGAAATCGGTATTTTTATAGCGCTTCAAAAAGCTGTGATTTTGATCTTATATTTGTATTTTCTTAGAGAATAAATGACCTGCAAATATGTATGTACACTGTTCATTACATACTTAAATATCTTAGATTGGAAATAGTTTAAATATTCAGTTAACGGCCCAATAGAGTTCCTTCCTAGGTGACAAGCAAGAATTTTAAACGGTAGTTGAACAACATTTATAATTAAAACAGATTTTGCGTTTATATTTATAAACTTTAGTTGATGTACTGTTAAATATGATAATAACTTAAGAACATCTCAAATCAGTATTAACAATAAATAGTCATGTCTTGGTGTGAATAATACAAGTCCTTTACTTTGAAAACTGCGGAGGACAAACTTGTTTGTTCATGATTTAATTAGACCCCCATACAGTAATCCAGACCCTAACTAGATAGATTCTTAAAGTTTGGAGTATTAAACCGAGTCATCCCAACTTTTCTTTGACCCAGATTTATCAAGAAACGAGTATATGCTCTAAACTATCTGATATTATTAACGGGCACTGCGGGATCCGCTGTCGAGCCCATGACTAATTTTCTTCTATTAAGTTTTCTTTTTCTGGAAATAGCGGGGGACCGCTAGATTTATAAATTGTGTGGCCTGTTAGGTGGTACTTAATTAAACTGTTTCGAGTAGACAGAGTCAAATGAGTTTCAAGACAACTAGGCAGCTGTCGTTTTCTTCTCCTAACGGAAGTTACAAAATTAGGATGGACATTATTATAATGTATTTTTGATGGAATTGTCCAATAACAAAAATATTGTTATGTTCTGTCTGTATTGACATTAGTCGGAAAAACATATTAAGAACTGTTCATTGTTTAAATAAAGATATATTAAATAATAATAAGAATATGAAACAAAAAATCTGTTGTCATGTATGTATTAATTAACAAGCACGAGGTAAAAATTGGTTATATGTACAATGTACATGATACCCAATATAACTACAGAGAATCGGAAAACGACTAATGTAAACAAAGCCAAAGAGGCAGGCAGCTATTTTATTGTGGGTGATTCAATAATCAGTACTTGTTGTATTGCCAAGTTTTGATAGTTCTTAAAAGATCTTTCTTTTCTTTTAAATACCTGTAGAAACTGTACCGTTCTGGTGTGATATTGTATACAGGGTGTGATGAGTGGCGGCGGAGATGATTGGATAATGATCGATCTTCCTTACAGGTAAGTCGATTGATTTTACAATTAGATATGTTTATGGAAAAGGCACGTTCAATGCGAGGATATAATTAAAAACATAACGTAAGCACCCCACCAACACGCATATTAGATAACCGCTCAAATCCAAAGGATAGTCTTGAAGTGTTACATGTTTGAAAAAAGACAAACTTCCATTTTCCACATACATTACCAGTATCAGGATATACATATATACATTTGAGGTATGTAAGCACCCCAAAATTGAAATACCCATAAAATTATTTTTGCAATTATTTGCGATTCGATTATATTGTTTTCGTTTGCAAAAACGTACATTTTTGCAGGGAAACCGCAACGTTGTAGAAAATAATGTAATCGTAAACGTTCACAAACGAATCGCGAGCGATCGCAAACCGAATTTTCTCGAAATTCCAACTTTGGTGTGATAGGCTGTATTATGTTATGATGCACACTTTATGGTATCAAGTTGAGATGGTAGATTCTCCTTGAAAAAGTGAAGGAAACAGCAATTTACTGACATATAAATGCATATGTGTATGGCAGTACAAGAATATTCTGTAATACTTTTGTAGCATATAGTTATTATACCTTTCGCAAATACGAAAAGGAAGAGTAAATATCGATCGCAGAGAAAAAAGCCGCTGCCTAAGGAATCACCACTTCCACATCCAGGCATCTTATTTTCTCCTATTTGCCCCTATTTAACCCCCAAACTTTCCCCGGAATTAGCTCAAAATATAATCCAGTTTTAGATCTCGTCATGATACATATGTGTACCAAATTTCAAGTCAGTACCCTAAACTGTTGCTGAAAAAACGCACAAAAAGTTACAGACAGACAGACAGGCAGGCAGGCAGGCAGACCGACAGACAGACAGGCAGGCAGACCGACATACCGACAGAAATTTATTTGCTCAAATTTAAAATCTCGGAATTTTATGACATTCTCAGCCTATTTCGTCAAAAAAATTTTCGATTACTACGTGGATGTGAAAGTAAAACATATACAATTGTGGAAGTGATGGAATTCCGAACAACTCTCAAGATGTGTTCCTGTCCGTCCGTCCGTCCGTCCGTCCGTCGCGACGCCGTAATTCGAAAACAAATAAAAATCAGAATACTACTTTTGAGTCTTGTAATAACACACTTACGGAGTTGGTAGTTTATTCCGACTCACCCTGTATACTTTCCCGGATTTTACCACACCATTACACACAATTTATTTTCTGGTATCTTTCGAGTGCTCTGAAACGGGCTTCAATGTAAAATTTTTCAATAAATTGCATAACAGCTATTATTATGGTCTGCTCTATACTCCATACACTAAGCGTGTATTTTACTCCATACAGAACTGAACACACAAATTGTATCGGAAACATAATTTATGACCTTTCGAAGCAATAAAAGTGTAAATACACGGAATATAAAATATATTGCGCGTACTGTTACATGTACATGTAGCATAATTCTTCCAACCTGCAGTAGTAAAGCATTTTACTACATTTTTAAAGGAAAAGTGAGCAAGGTACACTGGAAGGTAGAATACAGTTGTACACAACTTATGTTTTTTCTATGTTTTCAACGTAGGAACATACTTCTTTTTATAAAAATGTTAAATGTTAAGATGAAAAATGTCAATTATAATGTTATAATAGTAATAATAATAATAATAATAATAATAATAGTAAGATCCGAATCAATTTGAATTTAACTACTTTAATAGTTTACAGAAAAAAATACAAACAATAATAGAGCAAGTGACATCAGGGTGCAGGTAAACTACAAAAAACTTTCGTCAGAATAATAATGTAAAAATCATTAAAAGTCCATACGACATATAGTAAAATATAAGGCAAAATTGTACATAACAGGAATCCGTATACAATTAAAAACCGCTGCCTAAGGAATCACTACTTCCACATCCAGATTCTTCATCCAAGTCACTTTAAAGGAAACATCTTGACTATATTTGCACTCTAGTATGTGGAAATTATTGGTCATAGAATTTTAATATTTGGGCAGATGTCATAGAAAAGTTTGAGGAGTTGGTTTCTATCATCGTTAAAAATGAAGTTTCTAGTTTACTCTACTTATTTTCCACTATTCACAACCTACCACCTCCCACCCCTTCAATGCAGTCATCTCAATCAGATGTCACTACAATACATACGTGTACTAACTTTCAAGCGAATATCTCAATTTGATGTTATCAATCCCATTAATAATGAAGCGGAGGTGGTGGAGTTTGAAAAATATTAGAAAGAAATCTGAGGCCTAGGTTTCTATTATATACACTGAATCCCATGTTTCTGTACTCTTACCAGTTTGATTTACTTATTTTTCCCTAGTCCTCCTGTTAACCCCAACCCTTCTACGGAATCATCCCAAAATATAATCTAGTTCCAGATGTCGTTATAATACATACGTCTACCAAATTACAAGTGAATATCTCAATTTTATTTTATCAACCCCTCTAATAATGTAGTAAGGGTAGTGGAAGGGTTAAAAAGTATTATTAAAAAATCTGAGGCCTTAGCTTCTAGGACATACATCGAATTTCAAGTTGCAGTACTCTTACCAACTTGCTTTACTTATTTTTCTTTATTTACCTCTACTTACCCCCACTCCTTCAACGCAATCATGTCAAAATATAATCTAGTTTTAGATATAGTTATAATACATAAATGTACCAAATTTCAAGTGAAAATTAAAATTTAATTTTATCAACTCTTTTAATAAGGGAGTGGGGGTGGTGGGGGGATGGAAAATACTAATAAAAAAACCTGATACCTTCGCTTCTAGTATATACACCAAATCCCAAATTTCTGTACTTTTACCAGCTTGCTTTACTTATTTTCCCTTATATACCCCTATTTAACCCCCAACCCATCAACGAAATCATCTCAAAATATAATCTAGTTCCAGATGTCGTTATAATACATATGCGTACTAAATTTCATGTGAATATCTCAATTTTATTTTACCAACCCCTTGAATAATGGTGTAGGGGTGGTGGGGGGCTGAAATATATTATTAAAAAGCTGAGGCCTTGGCTTCTAGTACATACACCGAATTTCAAGTTTCTGTACTCATACCAGCTTGCTTTACTTATTTCCCCCAATCTACCCCTAAATAACCCCCAACCCTTCAACGGAATCATCTCAAAATATAATCCAGTTTTAGATATGGTTATAATACATAAATGTACCAAATTTCAAGTGAAAATTTAAATTTAATTTTATCAACTCTTTTAATAAGGGAGTGGGGGTGGTGGGGAGATTGAAAATACTAATAAAAAAACCTGTGGCCTTCGTTTCTAGTATATACACCAAATACCAAATTTCTGTACTTTTACCAACTTGCTTTACTTATTTTCCCCTATTTACTCCTATTTAACCCCCAACCCTTCAACGGAATCATCTCAAAATATAATCTAGTTCCAGATGTCGTTATAATACATATGCGTACTAAATTTCATGTGAATATCTCAATTTCATTTTATCAACCCCTTGAATAATGGAGTAGGGGTGGTAGGGGGCTGAAATATATTATTAAAAAATCTGAGGCCTTGGCTTCTAGTACATACACCGAATTTCAAGTTTCTGTACTCATACCAGCTTGCTTTACTTATTTCCCCCTATCTACCCCTAAATAACCCCAACCCTGCAACGGAATCATCTCAGAGTATAATCTAGTTCCAGATGGCGTTATAATTCATACGTGTACCAAATTTCAAATGAATGTCTCAATTTTATTTTATCAACCCTTTTAATAATGAAGTATGATGGTGGGGGTTGAAAAATATTATAAATAATCTGAGACCTTGGCTTCTAGTACATACACCGAATTTCAAGTTTCTGTAGTCTTACCAGCTTGCTTTACTGTATTTTCCCCTATTTACCCCTATTTAACCCCCAACCCTTCAACGGAATCATCTCAAAATATAATCTAGTTCCAGATGTCATTATAATACATACGTGTACCAAATTTCAAATGAATATCTCAATTTTATTTTATCAACCCTTTTCATATTGGAGTACGGGTGGTGGGGGTTGAAAAATATTATAAAAAAATCTGACGCTTTGGCTTCTAGTACATTCACCGAATTTTTAAGTTTCTGTAGTATTACCAGCTTGCTTTACTTCTTTTCCCCTATTTACCCCTATTTAACCCCCAACCCTTCAACGGAATCATCTTAAATTATAATCTGCTTCCAGACGTCGTTATAATACATACCTGTACCAAATTTCAAATGAATGTCTCAATTTTATTTTATCAACCGTTTTCATATTGGAGTAGGGGTGGTGGGGGTTGAAAAATATTATAAAAAAAATCTGACGCCTTGGCTTCTAGTACATACACCGAATTTCAAGTTTCTGTACTCTTACCAACTTGTTTTACTTATATTCCCCTATTTACCCCAAATTAACCCCCAACCCTTCAACGGAATCATCTCAAAATATAATCTAATTCCAGACGTCGCGTCGTTATAATACATACGTGTACGAAATTTCAAATGAATATCTCAACTTTATATTATCAACCCCATTAATGGGGTAGGGGTGGTGGGGGGGTTGAAAAATATTACAAAAAAATATGAGGCCTTAACTTCTAGTACATACACCAAATTTCAAGTTTCTGCACTCTTACAAGCTTGCTTTACTTATTTTTCCCTATTTACCCCTATTTAACCCTCAACCCTTCACCGGATATCCTCAAAAAACAATCCAGTTCCAGATCTCGTTATAATATATACGTGTACAAAATTTCAAGTCAATATCTTAAACCGTTCCGGAGAAAGCGTGCGGACAAAAAAAGTTACAGACAGACAGACAGACAGACAGACCGACAGACAGACAGACAGACAGACAGACAGACAGAAATTTTTTTTTCGCTCAAATTTAAAATCTCGACGTTTCATGACATTCTAAACCTATTTCACGAATAAAAATTTTTGAAAATTTTTTTGCGATTACTATACTTCCAATCCACTACGTGGATGTGGAAGTAAAATGGAACTAACCTATATGCAGTCTGGCCAGGGCATTATAAACAAATACTTTTCCGATAACATAATTAAGCTTAACGAAATTACATGTAGACACAGGAAAGGAAAATAATACAAATTCTACGTAAAATTAATAACAAAAATGGCCCGACAATTTTCATGCCCACACACACGGGAGATGTAAAAAAAACCTATTGGTCAAGCATTTGACATGACTAACCGATAAGATTTAAATGCACATAATGCTAGGATCAGTATCTTATAATTTATATTTATATAATAAATAGAACAATCGCGCGTTTTATTGCATTGGCACACATAATTGAAATTTACAAATTAAGTTATAGCGTGTTTCAAAACGTGAGCGTTACACTATATGTAAAATACTATTTGCATGTGCTAAGTTTGCTTAGTTAGAGAATCATTTTTGGGGAAAACCCATATAAAATAGACTATATTGTTTCTAGCCTGTTCAGAAGGTGCATAAGCCCCAACACCCTGTATAGCCCGAAAAGGAAGTTTTTAATACACTGTGTATTGTTTATTGGCCATTAAGTCACTGAAGCCATTTTAAACATCTTTGCATTTGATGCTGGAAATTGTCCAAGATTTAAAGTCAAAGCCGCGAAATGGCAGAGATGCGAAACTTGCCGTAAATCCAACTGATACACATTTATGTACTTTAATAACAATGAGTAGATGAGGGAACCGTTAATGAATTATTCATAGCCTGAATGATTTATGAATACTATTTATTGAATCTTAAATGAATTAAAGTTAATGGTCTGGATAACTAGACCGGGCACGATTAAAACATCATAAAGTGCAGCTTTAAAACTTAAAAGATAAATTATTGGTAGTTAGTCGGTTAGAACATTTAAAAACTCTAAGAGCTATTAGAATCCTTTTTCCATTTTACTTTTATCATTATTATTAATTTATTAAAATGACATCATAACTAGTGTACCTTATAGACCGAGAGATAAAGTCGCCAAATGTGTACTATTTGTAAATGGATAGAATGTGTCTGATAGTCCAGTCGATAAAGTAAAAAATACACCAGAAGCTCGCAAAAAATGTTATCTGAAATTTTCCTTTCGTAACTGTTAGTGCGAGGATTAAACACCACAAAACCACAAAAATCAGTTCTGGGGGTGCCGCACAACCCCCCAAAAAAATCCACCCTTTCGGTGAAAAAAGCCTTATTTTACTAATAATTCGTTAACCGTTTAAGATATAAAAGAATTGCTCATCATAAAAAATAAAACTTGACTAAGTACCTGAAAAAGTCCTCTTGTAATTTTCTTGTCTATGCCATGGTTGTCGGGAAAATCGATATTGACAAAAATTTGTATTTTTAATGGGCGCGAATTTTCGTTTATTTGAAATTTTTTGCGCGTGGCCAATAGAAAAAAATTAAATTGCTCGAAAACCAAACAAGCCAGGAAGAAAAATCAAAATGGGTTTTAAAGGGGATATAAAATACTATCTTGTGTTGCCATTTTTGAGGGCTATTGATATTTATTAGTATACAAAAATAACAATACAATATAGTTATCACTTAGTTTTTTGTGCATCTGACTATTCACAGGCCCATAAAAAACAACTGACTATAATAAAAGTTATAAATGCATTATCTTTTAGTTCAAGGTAGTACTCCAATGCAGATAACGTTAGGATTAAAAATATGCACTTTACATTTTGGCAGCACGTTAAACTTAGCCAAAAAAAATTCAAAAAAGGCAGCATATTCAATTTTTTGATGATATTTTTTAATACAATTTTTTAACTATTAAATGATTAGAAACAATAGTTATATGATATATGAGTTAAAAAAAATGTTTCAAGCTAAATTTTCAAGATGCTTGGGTCTTTTTTTTTATTTTTAGGAAACAATAAAAAAGAGGCCAAAATTTGGCTAACTTCAACATCTGATAAATTTGTAAATGTGAATATTCTTATTCCTAACTTTTTCTGCATTGAAGTACTACCTTGAACTAAATGATAATGCATGTATATCTTATATTAAAGTCAGTTATTTTGTATGGGCCTGTGAATAGTTAAAAGTGCAAAAATTCAAGAGGTAACTATTATATTGTTATTTTTATACACTAATAGATATCAATAGCCATCAAAAATGGAAACACAAAAGAGTATTTTATATCCCCTTTAAAGTCCATTTTCATTTTTCTTCCTAGCATGTTCAGTTTTCGAGAAATTCAATTTTTTCTATAGGCCGCGCGTAAAAAGTTTCAAATAAACGAATATCGATTTTCTCGAAAACCATGGCATATACAAGAAAATTAAAAGAGGACTTTTTTTTGGCAGTTAGTCAAGCTCTTTCTTTTTTGTAATGGGCATTTTTTAAATATATTCAATGGTTAACGAGTTATCAGTAAAATAAGGCTGTTTTCACCAAAGGGGTGGTTTTTTGGGGTGGTTCCGCGGTACCCCCAGAACTGACTTTTGTTTTTTTGTGATGTATAATCCCTCCACTAACAGTCACTGAAGGAAATTCTCAGATAATATTTTTTGTTATGGAAATATTTATAATTATTGGACTATTAATAGGTTTTCGATGATCCATTGAATACCCGCCCATCAGTCTGCCGAGCTCGGAGCGGTGCGTTAAGGAGGGAGCGGCGATTTAGTTAATAACTTACGTGTGGTACCTGTCATAAATGTCAAAAAACCGTGTTTGATTCTCTCGTGCCGAGACGAATTTCCTATTTTGCCGCCGCAATTTACGACACCGACAAACTGCCAATCTTTCTTTTTCCGTAGAGACATCACACGATCCTACAGTCGACACGTATTTATTTAGAATTAATGTTTGAAAATTCCATGTTTTCAGCTCTTCGTCGCCAAAAGACAAACTACACTGACAGACATAAAAAGTGACTCTCTCGAAATTTTACTCAAGTTTAATCTGTCATCATTTCTAAACTACTTGATTGAATGCCACGAACATTTTTTATTTTAAAGAATGATTCTTTAAGATCATCATACAAGCCCAAACATTTTTATTGATTAAATTTTCGAATTCGAATTACGTTTATTCCAAGTGTCGAATAAATCTACAGGGTGTTTTAAACTTCCTGAATAAAACGGTCCCTTTCATTTTTCCCTGTCTCACTTATAAAAATGTTTGGACCTGTATGATCTTAAAGAATCATTTTTCCAAATAAAAAAAGGTTCGTGACAATCAATCAAGTAGTTTAGAAATTATCACAGATTAAATTTGAGTAAAATTTCGGGTGCGCCACTTTTTATGTCTGTCAGTGTACTTATAGCGTTTGAACCAAAGTTTAGACAAGCTCTCAAATGATGTGGAGAGGAAAGAAATACTTCACATGCGCAAGGTCCGGAGTTCGAATCCTACCAGAAAAACGTTTTTAACTTTTCTTTACATTTTCGGCCTTAATCTGTTGCTCAAATATTACCTATATATCACTTTTGATTTTACATGCATACATACATATCATATTATTTGACACAGTTAAACATAAAATAAAACCTACCATCGTTGCATGTTTGTATTTAATAGTTTTTATATGTACCTGCAATGCTTTCATTTTATAGCAGTAGCCGTAATTAAGTTTGTATCCGGACTTTATCTATACAAAATTTCCGTTCTCATGCGTAAAACTAACGAGTTCCTCTACGTTGTCGGTCGCTGGAATTCTTGATAACGTAAAAATTATGCACAAAAGTGGAACATAATTCTAAAGAAAAATACTAACGAGTATAGAGCTCTTAACTATAAACTCTGGGAAAAATAACACAAGTGAAACGATCTTCTATCAAGCCCGAGATAAGAATATAATTTCGCTACTAAAAAAATACAAGGCACTTTGTACTAAGAGCCAAGGAGGTTTCTTGTTGTTTCTTGTGTTTTTTCTATTGCAGTGTTGTAGACATGAAGTGGTATTTCAGGTTTATCTTACAAATAGCCGGTTTGGTAAACAGCGGTGTATTTTAAAATAGCCCTACACTAATTTTAATTGCGAGATGCAAAAAATTAATCGAGAATATAAAAAATCGTTGGTAAAAACAAAACTACACACACACCTCCTGCAAATTATTGGGTTAGTGTAATCGAATTAGGGTTTGGTCGAAATATACAAGATACGTCATATACAGGGTGTAATTAGTTTCATGTTATTAAAAAAACTGGTGGTAGGGAACGACAAGACAAACAAAAAAACCTTATATAACATGGGGTCTAAAGCTCATAGTTTTGGAGAAAAAAAATAAACAAAAATTTCGCAAATTTTCAATAAAACTTTTTGAGAACTGCTGGAATATTGAGGTAGGTTTAGGTCTAGATCTGATCTGAAGAAAACTATACTCTAACTCTCCCTTGTGCAATATTTTAGTTACTGTCGGTGTTTGGTTATGTACACACGTCCAACCCGCCGTTCGTTGTTTTTGTTATTTTTGAATTTCGCGCCATTGTGTATTTATAGTTAAGATTTATTTTATTGACTTACCGTTCAAGTTGTCAAATTCTTGATTACGTACAGACACAACTTACTTGTTCGTCCTTTTTGTATTCCTTTTTGGCTTTTGTACCAAGTTTTTATTTTATTTTTCTTTATTGACAACGTTAGTTGATAGTTTAGTGTTGAACGAAGTGCGTATGTACTTAATTCGACGTACCGAACTGTGTATTGATACAGATGCAGAGATATTGAATCATATAGGTAGGTAGTAAGCTTTTAACCCAGGACACTCATTTATGTTACAAATGTTAATAAACCACGTATAAATTTTCTAAATTATAAACAATCCAATATTTTGTTCCAAATTAAAAAACACTCATGTAAAGAAATGCTCTGTTTAAACCTCTATGGCCATTATTTGCTTGCAATTGTGCACGAAGAGAGAACGAATTTTTTTACCTCTTTATACTTGCCTCAGTTCAGTTGAGGCGGTCTATCAAAGGCGGTCGATTGTCTTTTGACAACGTGTGTGCCAGCGAGCACTTTTTTATGACAATTTTGACAAAGTTGTATAATTGGGAAGTACAAGTCCATCGACCAAGAAAAGCAGTGGTTCTCAATAGCTGTCTACCATAATATTAAATATGTTAACTTCGATCAGTGTTTTTCAAAGTGCCCCTAGAGGGAAAAGTTATAAAGGTTTTTTGTTTGTCTAGTCGGTCCCCATTATCAGTTTTTTTAATGACATGAAACTGATTACACCCTGTATGAAAATTGACTCATGTAAAAGAGGCCAAGAATCATGCTTTGGCAATACGTTTTATTTAGTGCGATATTGTTTAAATAATTCGCAAAGCGGAGAAAATCAGTTTTTCGTAAATTAAAATAACTAAGAATTTAGAATAAAATGTTTTATATGGCAAACGTAGCTAGTAAAAAGACGTGCAAACCCCAACAAGAAACTTTAAAATCGGTTAATTTGTTTATCAGCAAAATCGAAATTGTAAATTTAATTGATTTTAAAGCTACAATCTTTCAGCGAATTTAAAAAAAAAGAATGCTGTAAGCCACTTGGGAGCCGAGATAATTTTGACGCAGATATGAATTTAGAATAAAATTAACTGAAAATTGTATTTTTATCTAATTTATACTTGATCTATAACTATGGAAATAACAATATGCCAATAATGGCTACACAGGAAGAAACAGCGAGTTGCCCTGAGTTAATTACACAACAGCTAGTTAATTTCGAGAATATTTATGTAATAATAAGAAAATCTTGAAGTATAACTCCAGCGTTTTTTATTCGCGAAGTTGACTTTTAACTTGCAAACAACGCTGCATTCAAAACGAATTTATATAATTAACTTTTGTTATAAAACTGATTCAAAATGTACTCTACATCACAATGGAATATCACTAGGGTTTGTGTTAACGGCTAACGGCTTTCAATGGAATAACGAAACTTTTATTAAATGACAAGCAAAGAGAAAGCAGGATTATATTTTATCGCAAAATATGAATTTACAGACATAATCGTTTCTGTAATGATGTCGATAATAATTAAGACAGGCGTATTCATGACTGAAGACTGGAGAATTAGCATATTATTTCTAGTTTCGGAACAACGATATACAGGGTGTTTCATGAGAAACTGTACATACTTCCAGGGATGGTAGAGGACCACTTGGGTATTCAGAAACGGCCACTGAAATTTTCCTGTCGCCCTTAATTTTTGAGATAAAGGATGATAAACTGATTTTGGTCTAAATTTACTTTGGCCAGAACGTCCTCACTATTGATCGGATTTTGTTTATATTTTAGACACTTTATATGCTTATTACAGTTGATAGATTGCTATTATAATATTTTTTATATTCCAGTGCCGGACTTTTTTAATTTGATTTTTCCGTTTCCTGTAAAAATGATCACCCTGTAATAGTTCTTTTAACATTCAGGTGGCAATTATAAAAGTCCATACATCACTACACATAAACATGTAATTAGATTTTTTGTCAATTTTTTTGAAGTACTGCATTCGAGAAAAAAATCACCCTTCGAGATTTTTTCGGATTTTCATGGATCATGTAGATTACGAAAATATAGGTTTTTCAATTCCGTCAGTCTGTCGGTCTGTTGGTGTATTAACTAAAAAACTACTTGACGGAGAACAGTCAAATTTGGAAGGTAGCTGATGCCACCGCTACCGAAGAAATGGAAACTGGAAACTATAAAGGGTGGACCGTTTAAAGGGAATTGATAATGGAAATTTTTTTTTTTTTGCTCAAATAGAATAGAAAAAAAATTGGGAATATTTTTATAAAATGGGTGATGGAAAAACATTATCTTTGCTCAAATTTAACATTTCCACGTTTCGTAACATTCTAAACCTACTTCAAAACATTTTTTTTTTTTTAATTTTAAATAGAAAAATTTTTTGAAATTTTGAAAATTGGGTGATGGAAACAAATTTCTTTTTGCTCACATTTAAAATTTCCGTGTTTCGTGACATTTTAAACCTATTAAAAAAAAAATTTTGAAAATTTTGTATAAAATGGATGATGGAGAAAAACTTTTTTTTTGCTCAAATTTAAAATCTCCACGTTTCATGACATTCTAACCGTATCTCAAAAAAAAATTTTTAGATAATTTTACTTTGAACATTTTTTATAAAATGGGTGATGGCAAATATTTGTTTCGCTCAAATTTAAAATTTCGACGTTTCATGACATTCTAAACATATTTAAAAAAGAAATGTATTGTCTAAATGTTATTTGTGGCATTATCTTATTTTTTTTCCTTCTTCAATTCTTTGGGATTTCCTGCCACATGTATGTTTTCTTTTTAAGCGGTGCTAGGGGAATCTACAAAATATATCACAATTAACCAGTATGTTACTGGTAAAAAACCTCTACGCCTGTGACGTTTACGTCAAAGGATCAGTTAAAGGTTGTTTTTTTTTAAATAAACAACACAAATAAGTATAAAAACTTGAAATTAAATATTTCGCCGACGTTTAGGATATCTAATCTGTTTCCTTTTTTAAGGCTTTTTTTGAAAAATCTTTTTTGCTGTGTATGACAAATACACAGCTCTAAGAATGTTTGTTATATTCAATATCCATAGATACTTACTATTTACATAGAACTGTATAACATTATATAAAAACTAAAAAACTGTTAACTATATCAACAGTTCAGAAATTATTTTGAAAATGTTAAAAAAATACATATTTAAAAAAAAATTACCACTACAATAGAATAGACGGAAAAAAATTGTTTTCTTCAAATTTTTAAATTTCCACGTTTCCTTATATTCTAAACCTATTTCAACAAAAACGTGTTTTGAAAATAAAAAAAGAAAATTGAAAATTTTTTCCCGCACCACTATACAGTAGATGACGGAAAAAAGTTATATGGTTTTGTCTGTAATAATAGGGCTAACAACATGACGATTATATTTCTCATATGTCATTTCTAAATTAATAATTTTTTAGAGCGACCGTCTTGTATGAAAAAAGAGGGAAATTCTGTGTCAATACCTTTACTGATTTTTTTTTACAAGCGATTAAATTTGGCAAAATGGTCACATTAATTATTTACAAAAACTATTTAAAAATATTATAAACACTTAGAACAAATGTTCAAAATGAGAACCTCCAGCTTCCATAAAGTTTTGTTGGCGTTTATTTAAATTGCCAATAGATTTTCTAATTAGCACAGGATTGTTTCTAATTTGGTCACTACAGAGGAAAATGCGCTGAAGTAACTAATCTCTAGTATTTATTGGGACACTGTAGACTTCAGTTTCAACATATCCCCATAGAAAATAATCGACGGGGTTGAAATCTGGTGATCTAGCCAGTCAAGGATGAGGTCCACCACGTCCTATTCATCTGTTTGTATACTCATTATCCGAATGCCTTCTAACCTCAATACCAAAATGAGGAGGAGCTCCGCCATGCTGGAAGTATTGTCCTCTTACATTAATACCTTGCATTAAACCAGGTAAAATATTTTGTAAGAAATCTAAAAAAAACCTCTGTAGTTAGTCTTGCCGGAAGAGTATGTGGGCCAATTAGGTTGTTGTTAATCATACCACACCAAACATTTATCGAAAACTTATATCGAGAATAGGCTACTTTTATAGCATGAGGATTGTTTTCGGCCCAGTTATGAGAATTTCTTGAATTAAATACGCCATCCCATGTAAATTGAGCCTGTTTAAAAATGATTTATTATTTGTTTGCTTATAATTGTATTGAAACATTCTTTATAGGATTTTGCAAACAGCAGAAAAATTAACTATCTATAAAAGAAAAACTTTGTGTAGAAATATTAATGAAATGGCCGTAGGGAACTGTGTGGATGCTAGTGTTAGAATGAGAATTGTCAAATAAGAAATTAGACAAATTCATTTTAGGATTTTAATTTGCTAGCATAACCAGAATTCAGGTTATCGAAAGAATGCAAAGATTTCATTAATATTTCTACACAAAGTTTTTCTTTTATAGATAGTTAATTTTTCTGCTGTTTGCAAAATCCTATAAAGAATGTTTCAATACAATTATAATCAAACAAATAATAAATCATTTTTAAACATGCATAGAGTATATAGGCTCCAATACTAGTTAGCTAATAGATAGGTGAGGTTGTTTTTTTTTATCAGTCAATGTCAAATATAATCATTTCACACTTATTCATAGAAATTGTCTTGGTTTTGCATGAAACATCTTTATGAATGGCTTTATGTCTTTCTGATGAGCTCCAGAATAAGGGCGAAAAACGTTTCAAAGGCTAAGCATTTCCAGGAAACAGAATGATAGATTTCATGAAAATGTAATCCATTGGAATGAAAAATTTTTTTAAGACAAGGTAGATAAATAAATTCATTTTAGGTCTTTGTTCTCATTTTTAACTGAATCTTCATAATCGTAGGGGGTTATGTGGATACTAGTTTAATCTGCATGGCCGTAGGGGACTGTGTGGATGCTAGTGTTAGAATGAGAATTGTCAAATAAGAAATTAGACAAATTCATTTTAGGATTTTAATTTGCTAGCATAACCAGAATTCAGGTTATCGAAAGAATGCAAAGATTTCATTAATATTTCTACACAAAGTTTTTCTTTTATAGATAGTTAATTTTTCTGCTGTTTGCAAAATCCTATAAAGAATGTTTCAATAAATTGAGCCTCGTCTGCGAATAGAGTTCGATATGTAGTCGGTCTGTGATCAATAATGCACTGGCAAAATTCTAACCTATTTACATTGCCACCATGTTGAAGCCTTTGCACTTACTGGATATGATACGGATGTAATCTTTCTTTATTTACAGTCCCTTAAATCCGCATATGAGGAACTCCTCATTGGGTTCTTATTCGTCGGGTACTTACTTCGGAGTATTCTTGAAAAATATTAATGATATTTTCTTGATCCACAACGTTTTGAACAATATTTCGTTTCACTGTTGATGATTTAAAACTGCTGTGCTCCCTTGCATAGCATACACTGTTGAAAATGTCTGATGATTTGGCGTTCTTCTGTTAGGAAAACGAATATTGCATTCCTCTGCGGCTTGTCTACCATTACCATCACAAAATCCATAAACAATAATATCAGCATATTCATCATTTGTAAATTTACAACGCATGATTATTTGCAGACTAAGATAACCAAGTACGCTAGTTCTACTGTTTATGACAACAAGCAAGAAATGTCAAACTATCTAGGCCTACTAACATTTATGTAATAATAAAAAGAAAACTGTTTAACGATTCCTATTATAAAATGTACCTAGCTGTACTTTCTTTTCTACAGAAAAATTTCAATGGCCGGTCCGGAATATCCAAGTGGTCATCTATTGCCCCTGGAAATATGTACAGTTTATCATGAAACACCCTGTATAAGATATCGTGATAATTATTTAATTGCAGTGTGTTAACATTTTCTTGCCTTTTTTGTGTATAAGATAAGTGATCTAACTTTATTAGTATAAATAATACTGCGCCAAGAAGCTGCCTTCAGTCAGTTTGACCATTCCATCCTGCAACAGCCTTCCTACTATGTTTTAATTGTTTAAAATTGCTATTAACCGTCAATTGTGTTCTTTTAAGTAATTAAACCGAGGGTTTAAACGATTAGCTTCATAAAATAATACTCAATTTCTTCGATAAACATCAGCACACAAAGTTTCAATATATAAAAACAATTTTCATTAGCTCACGTAGCGGTAATCTGTAATACTTCTGCTAGTTCTAGGGTTTAAATTGTTTTCGGTCTTTATTGCACCCAATAGGGTGCAGCTGTTACAACGGCTTTTTGACATTTATTAAAGTTGCCCTATGAGATATCCGCGGTTTCCAGTTTGCCTCTTATTGTTCATACTAGACATTTATTGTGGTCGAACGGACAGCCAGGAGCCGTTTGCTAATAATAATCATAACCGTTAAATGGGCTCTTGTACATATGGGCTGTCCATTTCAAGCGTCTATTGCAAAATTAACTACAGACATTCTACATTGTGCGTGTATCTACAATTTCTGACAGATGGAACGCCAGTGCAGATAGCTTGAAACTTGGATAGAATGGTCAACAGAATATTTAACTAAGAATAACATATATAACCGGGGTTCGAGAGTTGACTACGTGGTTATGGCGCAAAAAACTCCGTTAAACGCAATAAAATTTAAGCCACGGGTAGATCAAGAAATTCTGTGTGAAGTGAAATTCCATAATAGAAAAACAAAGTTAATATGCAATTAAAAATTACTGGTACAGTGTTTTTAATAGTAAATAAAGCAAACAAGTGCAAGTGCAGTACCTCTACCTATACCCCTTTCAAGCGATTTATTGCGATAAAGCAAACATCTGGCAATATAATATAAGCTGTTCACCATAAAGTTATCTTCTCAATGAAGGGCAACGGGCTGGTTTCTAACGAGTGGAAATAGTGTAGGAATCCTACAGAAGAGAGAGGGAAGCTGTCAACATAGGCAACGGATGAAAAGATAAGTTCCATTTCAGTTCTATTTATTGGTTTATTAATCCTTGTCACATGGTTCATATATTGGACTTATTTACGAATACAAAAATGTGTCTCGGGTCAAAGGAGTCGGCGTCTGTTTGGTACACACAGCGTCCCAAATGTTCTCCTAGATCTCTTTTTCATGTTTGCTTTACCTTGGCGGATCGGTATACAGGGTGTTACAAATGCTCTCTCGGGGCTCTTCCTTGCACTCTCACTGTAAATGGCTATTTACCTGTATATCTTGGCAGACAAACAAAGTGGAAGCACTAATGAAGGACATTGAAGGAAAACAGATTTCTGGGAAACATGGAATCGTATGTGGACGCAAGCGGGCAGGAAGTGGTACAAACTGCTAGTTGGAGACTTAAAAGAAGCATGTAAACTTAAAAGAAGCATCTCACAAACGCCAACACTTCTCATCCGATGACGATAGATGGAAACTTAAAAGAAACGTCTTACAAACACTTAGAATTCCCATCCCATGTTCCTACCCCATGCAGCATGTGGCTTTCGCTGCTGACAACAAGCATATGCCATATTCAATTCAGCGTATGCAGCCGGTCCGACGGTATATAAAAATATCCAGATTGTCCACCTTAGGCTGGCAAATCAATCAATTCATCAATCAATTAATCAATCAAGGCGACGAGTAAGAAATGTGAAGCTAGTTGATCGGCCTTGACCACCGCGACCCCTGGTAGATCTATTATGGCGCTCCTATTCTAGTTTTCTTAAAGCTGCTTATCTAGCTTATCTACTATGTATCAGACTCCGCAGTCTTGATAAGGGTCCTTTATTGTAGCTGTCTACCCCTCGGCAAAGTCTGCGCGTTCTGTACTGTGCCATACAATCAGACTCATATGTCTATTGAGCTCATAGTATCCGGTTACAAGAACCTCCATTATGCTAATGGCCAATCTATTCTGGCTTGGTAGGTCTTTGGCACTTGGTCGATCGTTCTTTGATGGACTCTTTGGCCTCTCTGCTGCATGAAACTCTTCTACCATTCCAGAGATTTGTCTCATGCCAATTTCTTAATGAATGCTCGTGTGCGTGGCCTAGAAACAACAAAAAACTTTCTGACTATATTAGGACCTTAAACGTATCTTTCCTGACGATTTCATTTAATCTTTCATATACTTTCTGTCGTCTGTGTTCTGGTCCCTACATCCCGCTCACTTTGTTCTGACTTCCTAGGTTCCATGAGGGCATTCACAATCTCACACTAGCCTGGACTCGACCTACATGGAACCGAGTTCCTCCAGCGCCATTTGGACGTTGGAGAAAAAATAACAATTCACTGGGTAATACTTCCTTGCTATTATTACTTCTTTTGCACGACACTGTATTGGGGGTTCTTTGGCCTGAAATACTGTGACCTATTTTCCTAAACGGGACTTTTATTCTTGACCTCATCCCGTACATATCAGCTCTGAATTCCTGTTCTGTCTTGAAGCTGACTATTTGTGCTGATATTGAAGGACCGTTTCTCCAATTCTTCCTATTTAAAATTTCAATTTGGAAGTTTCAAGTAAAGTTGCTTGAACCTGTAGAGCCTGTGAACAGTCCTAAGATGCCCACAGAGTTCTTATATAATCCAGTTGTCAAAAACACCCTCTAATTGTCACTTTGATGTATATCCCTGGCGAAAATTAGGTATTCATTCCGTTCAAAAATATTTGTTATTGCATGGCCTCGGGCCCAAAATCAAACCACTCTGGGGACTTCGGACCCGGCCTACGGTGATTAATATATTTTCCACAGTATACCACAATTTTTAGCAGGTATTCAAAATACGTCGATTTTACACACTGGCTCTTAAGCTATGTAGTACAGCAATATTTTGCATATTCACTTTAAAACAGATACATTTCAACAAATTCTCGTTACTAACATCTATAAGCTATGTAATTTACGTAACAGTAATTAGTAGGCTATAAAAATTTGTTATATTACAGACATAAAATTAAGAATTCATATCGACATTAACCCTTTTAACTTCCATAAAATAAATTCGTCCGTTTACACGGCTGGCGTGTTAATAGTGTTCCAAATATAAACTATAAATTATTTTTAATGACAAAGTTTTTAAACACTAAACAGTAAGAGAATTAATACAACATATTTTCAATGGCATTTAAAACACATAATAACTAAACAATATACAGTTGTGAGGAAAAAGCAAGTGTTTCTTTATCAAAACTGCCGCTAATCCAAATATGGTGACAAATTTCTTTATCGCCATGTGTTCAACGCCATAATGTTTCTATTAGAAACATTAATTGTGCTGCACATATATGATTTTATCTTTATTTCCATTTAAAGCTTTTATTTTACCATGGGGTATAGCGAGGCCCGATAACCATAAATAACAACTTATAGTTATAAATCCATTTGGGAACAATATAGCCCAACAACACAATTCCATGAAATATTACATCAACGGCACCTTGGACACGGAAGAGAAAAGAGAACATAAGGAATATAAGATAGTATAAGGGTATCCATAAGTGTAATCTTAAATTTTGTATTCCTTTTGGTAAGGAAGAGAAGACAATGAATAAGAAAATTTACCTATTTATATATTATTATTTGAGTTGTACAATGAATTGAAATAATAATAATACAATTATATACTAAATTATCAGTTCAATTATAGCACTTCTTAGGGGATGACAAATAATCACATATAATGACGTATTTTTATAAGTAGTAAGTAAGATAAAGTTAAAAAGTGAAATGATAGTAGAATAAAAGAAAGATCAAATTAGAAATAGAAAATTTAGAATGTAGTTGTTTTAATTATAGTAAAATAATTGATGAAATTAACAGAAATGATAAAAAAAATATAGAGAAATAACAAAAACAAGTGTTTATCTTAGAGCATTTATTAAAAGCAAAATCTTTAAAAAAATACATATGAAATTTAGAAATTCTGAGTTTAAATCATTTACAAAATCATTGTAAAATAAAAAAAAAACAGATTCAGGGTACAAGTTCAATTCATTTGCTGCATAGGAATAAAAAACTAGGATCTGAACAGGTTGAAAAGGAAAAAAATATCATAAGAATTTAAGTGGGTTAAGTTATGTATTAAGATTTTGTTAAAAGTAGATTAAATAAGTTGACATTAAGCAACAAAGACCATAAAACAAGCTGTAAGTGCAAATTAAAAAAAAAAGAATTAAAACCAAAGTGCGATCAAACCTAGTGCCATGACAGTGTTTGTGGCAAGCTGAAATTCAGGACAGATGTTATATAGAGACTGACATCAAGAAATGTTTGCCAAATAATATTATGGATGAGTGACAATGACTGAAAACTGAACAATCAGGTTTAAAAAGAAAATAATAATTCTTGACACTAATAGTCCAATAATTATAAAGATTTCCATAACAAAAAATGTTATCTGAGATTTTTTTTCAGTAACCACCCCTTCGGAGAAAAAAAGCCCTGTTATACTGATTACTCGTTAACCGCTCAAGAGGTTAAGTGTAAGAGTATAAGGTTAAGTGTAAGAGTAGCCTATGCCTAAACTTCGCCTTAATAAAGACGTTTTATTATTATTATTATTATTATATAAAAAAAATGCTCAATATAAAAAAGAAAGCTGGACTACTTGCCTAAAAAAAGTCTTGTAACTTTCTTCTATATGCCATGATCTTCGAGAAAATTGATATTGAAAAAAATTGCTAAATTAGTATATTTAATGCGTACGAATTTTCGTTTATTTGAATTTTTTTGCGCGTGGCCTATAGAAAAAGTTGAATTGCTCGAAAACCAAACAAGCTATGAAGAAAAATGAAAATGGGTTTCAAAGGGGATATACAATACTCTCTTGTGTTTCCATTTTTGATGTCTATCATGATGATGCAATCTAGCAGTATATAAAAATAACAATATAATATAGTTACCTCTTGATTTTTTGCGCCTTTAACTATTAACAGGCCTGTAAAAAGTAACTGACTTTAATATAAGTTATAAATGCATTATATTTTGGTTCAATGCAGAAAAATTTAGGAATAAAAATATTCACGTTTACAAATTCGCCAGCATGTTGAAGTTAGTTAAATTTTGGCCAATTTTTTATTGTTTCCTAAAAATAAAAAAAAGACCCAAGCTTCTTGAAAATTCAGCTCAAAAAATGTTTTTTGAGTTTATATATCATATAACTATTGTTTCGAATCATTTAATAGTTAAAAAATTGCATAAAAAATATCATCAAAAGCTGCTGGTAAATTTGTAAACGTGAATATTTTTATTCCTAACTGTTTCTGCATTGAAGTACTACCTTGAATTAAAAGATAATGCATTTATAACTTATATTAGTCAGTTATTTTTTATGAACCTGTGTATAGCTAGATGCACAAAAAATCAAGAGATAACTATATTATATTGTTATTTTTATATATAATTAAATATCAACAGCCATCAAAAATGGCAACATGAGAGAGTATTTTATATCCCCTTTAAGACACATTTTGATTTTTATTTCTAGCTTATTTGGTTTTCGAGCAATTCAATTTTTTCAATAGCCTGCGCGCAAGAAAATTCAAATAAACGTAAATTCGCGCGCGTTAAAAACACAAATTTTGCAATTTTTGTCAATATCGATTTTTTCGAAAACCATGGCATAAACAAGATAATTACAAGAGGACTTTTTTTTAGGAAAGTACTCAAACTTTCCTTTGTATGAGGAGCAATTTCTTTATATCTTCAACGGTTAACGAGTTGTCAGTAAAATAAGGCTTTTTTCACCGAAGGGATCGTATAATTTTTTTTTTGGGGGGGGGGGTTCGCGGCATCCTCAGAACTGATTTTTGTGGTTTTGTGATGTTTAATCCTCCCACTAACAGTTACTGAAGGAAAATAGCAGATAACATTTTTTGCGAGCTTCTGGTGTATGTTTTACTTTACCGACTGGAGTATAAAGAAGATCTAAAAAACAAAAAAGAAGAAAAAACAACAGCGAATTAGAGATGGGTGGTTTCAGGGAATACTGAAAAATAAAGAAAATTCAAGAGGTAACTCTATTTCAAAAGCTAGAGAAAAGAAAAAATAACATGCCTGCTCTTTAGTGATTTGCAGCAGTGTTACCACTTCGAACAGCTACCGCCTCGCCCTCTATTAGTGAGACGTCCAATTAAATTGGCAAAATTTAATACATTTTCCTAATGTATTAATCTCTTATAGGAGCAAATATTATGCTTGAATAGCTTTTTTAAATTCATATATCGACATTCCCTCTCGTTTTGTTGCATCGCAATCAATTGTTTCTGGTTTACTTCAGGTGACAGTTAACGTGTGTATTTAGGGAAATTTGATATTCTGCTAACTTCTCTTTATAAAATTATAACCTTATCTTTCTTGATTAGTGTCAAATATTTGTTCTGTTTAGAGACAACTCTGTGTGTGAGTATTTACTGCTATTTATCTTTTTACGAAAGTTAAATATCTTGTTGAAATTTTAATTACGAAAATTTTGATATTTTGTTTGTCCCGATCGGACATTTATAACCGGAGACATTCACCTTTTTATCTAAATAAAGGCTGTTCAAAAAACAAAATTGGTTCTTAAAAAAAAACGCAATAGGCCTTGGAAGTCGAAACCTCAAATATATACTCCTACTGACACCTCATTACTGTGATAAAACTATACACATCAATGTCCTCCTTTTACTCCACTAATAGGGTGAGTTTTGAAATAGGAAATATATTTTTCATGGAACATCCAATACCATGTCAAAGTCAAACTTTAAAGCTCTTAAATCTACGTTTATAAAATGTCAATGTCTTGATTGATTGATTTGCCAGCGTAAGGTGGGCATTGCTGCCGATTCCGGGCATTCATGGAGGTTCGTTCCAACACGCAGCTTGGTCGTCCGTTGGACACGCCCAACGGACGGCCAAACCGCGTGCCGGAACCAAATCTCGGATGTTGTATATACCGCCGGACCGGCTGGACATTGGACATGCTTGTTGTTAGCAGCGAGAGCCGCAAGGGAGGGGAATACAGGATGGGCAGTGTAGGTGTTTGAGAGATGCTTCTTTTAAGTTTCCATCTATCGCCATCTCCTTATTTTTCTTCTTCTAAGTTTTCTGTTTCTTCTGTTTCTGAATCTGGCAGCTTTTTTAAAATTTATTAACCGTTCCACAGGTAAATATTCATTTACGATGGAGTTGCTGGGAAAGACCCTATCTCGCTGTAATGATATTTTTGCGCGTTATGAGAAAAAAGGTCCTAAGGGAGAGTTTGCTCACTTTCTTTGAAACAAAACTTTTCAATTTACAGTAATATTTTCAACTGCCGCTATTCAATTCCGGGTATTTTCTATTTCATCGCCTATTTTTTCCCCTGCTGTGTAATAAACTGTCTATGGCAAGGATCAATAAACCAATAAATAAATATCTTCCCAATTTTAATTTCGAATTTTTGAATTTAAATAAGGAAATAGACTTCATTAATGAGCTAAACTAAATTAAAATAAAGCAAACAAAACGTCTGTTTCATTCACATCTGTGTGGCTGTTGCTTATTTATATCACCCACTTGAAGAAGGGATCGGATCCATCCAGGTATAGACTTTACGGTCAAGCAGTACACTTTCTCGGGTTGCTTATACACACTTTTGTATTGCTTTATTCAACCAACATAATTTAATTAAATATCAACTATATGAAATAGCCACACTCCTTCTAATTTATATCAATCAATGTAGAATTGTTTACGCTTTAACTCAATACAATTTCGACGTTTTGTTGCCGCTTTATCCGGATTTATCTGGAGATCTTGTAGGAGCCACGAAACACGCGTCTGTCACCGAATCCCACACACTTTTAACTCCGTTTATAAAATATTAATCTCTTTGAAGAGAGAAAAAACAAAAATGAATATTTCAAAACATGATACCTTTTAAGACATTTTGTTCAGAAACATGTTTTGCAATTTTCTTCATTCCAATGTAAAAATTTGTTACATCTTATCTCATTCTGCTCTACATATTATCGGTGTTAGGGGTCTTTAAAAAGACCCAGAACACCGATAATATGCGGCGGCGGTAAAAAGACAGTTAATATCCAAAATTTATTTCGCCATTATCATTAAAAGACTAGTTATATTTACACCCCTCATCCCAGAATGTGTTAAAAGTTGTATTTCAGTGACAGAACAGACTATAACAGAAAAAATACAAAATATTGTTGAGTCTTTACATAGATCTCATTTGAGTTATATTCATGTAAAACTTCATCTTTCAAGTATACTAAATTAATACAGAATTGCGCTGAAGTTAAATACAAATTGAAGTGATGGTCATTAATTTAATGGCCAGTTTTAAGGATAATTAATGTATACAGATGGTAATTACTTCGTAAATTTCTAGGGATTTTTTCTTTTAGAAATAGCTCATTCCTACAGGTTGCTTTCATCGGCGGCATCTCTTAAGTCTACTGAAATTACTTTAATGGCGGTGAATGGTTGAAATCTATTTTGTCATTTAGTGGTATAATTACACTGCAATGTTAATATATTTATTTGGAAAGAATGCAGTAAGAGGAAACGAATATATTCTTAGTCTGTGAAAAACCGTGATGCTAAATATTACATTCGTTGCAGTGATTGGAGTCAATAGAGGTTTTAACTTCGGAAAAAATCCGGGAAGAGGAAGCGGAAACAAATTAGTTGCAAAAGACTAGTTTTGGTCAAATCTCTTTAAATATTTATTTCTTAAAAAAACTAATTACGCATTTCGAAAGTAGGAATATAAAGATATTTCCGATGAAGTCGGTAATAGCTCTACCATTTCTACAATTTATAAGATTACTTTTGAAGTCATGTAAGAAAATCGCTATAATAAGGGTTAATTTAATGTTTAAAGTGAATATCTTGAAGCATCTTTAAATACACATTTCGAGTTTTAAAAATCGCACCCATCGAAATCTAATAACGGATGTAAACCAGAATAATAACAGTTGGTTAAAGTTAGTTAAAGATATCAAATTTTATCATTTTCTGAAAGTTTTGGAAGTGCACATCTTCAAAAATAAATTTTTGAGATTTTTCTCACCCAGCCGGTCTTTTTATACATTACTTCAAGAGCAATATGTGAAAGTTTCAAGTTATTATCTTAAAAATTGTAAAAGTGGTAGAGCCTTCACCGACTTCATCGGAAATCTCTTTATATTTCGACTTCATATAAGTACTATTCCGATACATTCATTTCTTTATTTGAAAATATAATAATCCAATAGCCACATGTTTCTTCTTTTTGGAGCCTACATTTTTGATTGTACAAAAAAACTTCATATACATTTTTGATATGAAATTTTCCATACTCTCGAATGACGCAATTAGCTTTTTTAAGAAAAAAATATTTTAGGAGATATTTGACAAAAACTAGTATTTGCAACTGTTTAATAACAAATGACGCTCAAGAACTATTGTTGGTAACTTTTGGTATGCCTTCCTGACATGCTCAGATATGTATTCTCAAAAGTCACCGCTTCCCGGAATTATTCCAAAATAATGCATATTTTCAGCCCCTATTGATTCCACCAAGTTACTTATTATAGATTAGGATGTCCGTTATTTCCAAAAGTGGAGATTTTTTGGGAGAGTCAGACGGACTTCGAATATGTTACTCATTAGAAGACATTTCGCGCTTACCGCAGTCTGATAGCTTCAAAAGTCGCGTGCCGCCAAGCTTTTCAAAAAGTGAATATACAGATTTTTGTTGTTAGACGGGAGTTGCAAATATGGTATATAATCCTTCCGAAGGGGCGTAAAGCAGCAACTGTCTTGCTTATTAAATGTTAGGCCATGATACTATGAACTTTGCAGTATTACGATGTTAGGCAGGTTGAAAATTTCTACTATTTATAAAGGCAAGACTCGGAAAAAATTTAAAGGGGGAACTCGTTTCCTGGCATCAGTAGCAGAAATAAGTCGACGTTAAATAAACAAATTTCAAAAAATCTTTGTCTATAAACTTTAAATACACTATTTCATTCGTCACTATCCGAGTTTTCAGAACTTGAATCGGTACTTACATTAATGATAATTGCTTTGATAGATGGTAATACAGAATATTCATTTTTCTTTTTTATCACATGAAATACAAACTTCCTCCATATATCGCTTTTGCCTATTTCGTCTACTATTATCTTTACATTCTTTAAGACAGACTCACTTAATTGTGGGGATTGATTATATTGACGTAGTCTTGTTTTTACATCAGCCCACACCATTTCAATGGGATTGAAAACGCAATAATATGGAGGCAGACGTAATATAGTATGATCGTGTGCTTCAAAATTTTTTTCAACGGCTAATTCCTTTTTAAAATTTTGCTTTCCAATCAGTTCTAATAGTCTTTTTTTTTTGTTTTTTTCTGGTATTTCCAAACCTTTAACTTTTCATAAATTCAATGTTATCGCCTTCTCTTGTGTTGGTGTTCAGAATTTTTGTGTGTTGCCGCGAATGGTATGACGCATTGTCCATAACAATTACAGAATTTGGTGGGATATTTGGTAACAGCTGTTCCTTTACCCACTTCTCAAATAATTCGGCTGTCATATCCTCGTGGTAGTCGGCAGAGGATTGCTTGATATTTTTAGCAGACAACAACAACGCATTTGGAATAAAACCGTCTCTACTTCCAGCATGTAGAATTATAATTCTTTTTCCCTTAGAACATGGAGCACTTAAATTACACTTTTTGGTGTTATCTACCCACCGTCCTGAATTACATCATGGGTGTCAAACCATGTTTCGTCAAGATAAATTATGTTTCTATTTGCGTCTCGGTATTCTTTTATTACTCACGTACTCGTATCGATGATCAACGATGCGTGCTGATTCCATAACTACCATTGGTTTTTCTAATTTTTTGTACCTAAAACGGCAATCGAGCAAAACGTTTCGCAAAGTATCTAATGATTTATAGTTATAATCTGGATAGTCGCGTAACTTATCCCTAATCATTTCTAATGTGGGCACCTTCTGTTCATTGTAAAAGCCATACACAAATCGACAAATGACATCTTTGGACGCGTTATCATGTCTTTTAAGTTTTTGTCCAACTGTTTTCCGTTTAATAGAATAATCAACTAGATCCCCGGCTCTAATAACCCTATAAATTGTAGTACGGCTAAATTTGGTTTATTCACAAATCCTTTTCACAATTTGGTTATATGAAGAATCAATATTTTCGCCTTTTAAACACAAGTAAACATTTAAAATAATCCTTTGAGTTTGAACCTGTAAGTCTTTATTTTCAAATTCCTCTTGTATAAGTTCTGTATCAAAATAGCCAGTTTCGTTGTCACTACTATCGAAAGATCAGCAACATTTAAAATCCTATAAAGAATATGTTTCTTTCATTAGTGTTAATAGATATTAAACATATTCTATGATTTTTTTCCGGTGCCTAACCAAAAAGATATACACGACCATCATAATGCCTACGATGATATATGGAGTCAAAAACGCAGCAACGACAAAGGCCAACAGAAGAAGCCTGAGAAGAGCTGAAAGGGACATTATCCAACTGCTAGCAAAAACAGGAAAACCACAAAAACGACAGAAAACGTCAACATTACTAGAGGGAAGAACAATAATCAAAAGAATAGAATCATACGCAATGAAATACTGGGGACACGTCCAAAGACGGGACTCGACACACCTACTAAAGAAACCGCTGCGAATGAACAGCAACAAACTGAAAATAGGGAGGCCATGCTACACATGGATAACAACAATCGAGAGGATTATGAATAAGCTAGGAAAGGATTATACACACTGGGAAAAGCTGGCACAACAAAAAATGGAATACAATAAATAAATATCAAGGATATACACACTGCCAGACTCAGAAACGGAAGAAACAGAAAACTCAGAAGTAGAATAGGAGAGAAGATGATCACAGACAGAAACTAAGAAGAAGCATATCACAAAAACCTGAAAGTAAAAAGAAGCATGAAAACCTAAAAGAAGCATCTCACAAACGACTACACTTTCCATCCGATGAAGACAGAAGGAAAACAAGAAGAAACATCTCACAAACACCTACACGCTCCATCCTATACTCCTACCCCATGCGTCATGCGGCTCTCGCTGCTGACAACAAGCATGTCCAATATCCAATCCAGCGTATGCAGCTGGTCCGGCGGTATATAAAAGCACTGGAGGTTTGTTCTGGCACACGGTGGGATGATCGGTGGGCGATCGGGCTGCGTGGTGGAACAAATCTCCCTGCACCGGAATTGGCAGCAATGCCCACCTTACGCTGGCAAATCAATCAATCAATCAATCAATCAATTAGCGAATAATAAACGAACCGGGTGGCTGATTAAATTACTGAAATGGACTGAATATTATACAGCAGTGTAATATTCTAAAGAGTTTTTCTGAAACAAGGTAACAGTTCTCTGAGGCATCCCAGACCCCATTCAAATACAAAATTGTTAATTACGTAGTCTGTATATTTTCCATCGTACTTAACTCTCTCTAGTTGGCTAGTTTCCACAGTTTAATCGACTATTTAATGAAAGTTTGTTTAAATTACTATTTCACGTCTATGAGTTCCGTTTCAAATATATTATCACGTGCGTATGTTTCTGCTAACAAGATTTATAATTAAGCTGGGAATAAAATTCACAAGTCAATCACATTCGGTAAATAAGTATCTTATTAATATTAACAACTTCGATGCATGACGAATTAAAGTTTGTTTTAGTTTAAGAATAAGTGATAATAATCTAAAAAAGACAATAAGATATATATTGTTGTGACAACAAGGTAGTCACATCCCAAGGAATTGTACAGATTGTTAAAAATTTGATTCACAGAGAAAACTGAAAAATCCACTACAAAATGGCCAAATTAAATTATAAAAACCTATGCGTTAGATATAAAACATTACTGAAATCTTTGAGCAATAACAGCATGATATTGTAAACAAGATAACAAACCTAAGTTCTAATGAAACACAACCAAAAGTATTAAATTTTTGTAAATGACACGTAAAAGGTCAAATGACCAAAAATAATATTTAAATGTATCATACCCGAATAATTTATATAACATAATATCCAGGACGTTAAAAATGGTTTGGTATCTATTAAGTTACGTCACCATATATTATAACATGTAGATATAAGTAAGGACTTGACCCATGGTCAACATAAGTAGCATAGTAGTGGGAAACATAGATGAAAATTAACAAAAATCTATTTAAATGTGAAATAAAAACATTATTTGTAGTGAAATTTTCAATAAGTACTCATGAGTGAGCTATAAACACTAAAAGACTTGATAAACGCATATCCAAAATCATGGATACAAAAACATTATTAGTAAGAACGGTAGACTCCACCGCAGAAGTGAAAAGTGATAAAAACTGTAGAATTTCACATCGTATTGACTTAAAAGTAATGAATATGGTAGATACTTACTATATTTCACTAAAGAACGTGAAAGTTCTAGAATACCTGGACTATTAGAGGTCTCAAGATCCATTAATTAAAATAAGGGTGCATAACCTTACATATCTCAGACTGTATCTCACAAAAGAGAAAATTTATGTTGATAAAACCCAGACATGGTGTTGAAGGGAACTTTTCCCAATAGTTTTCATAAGTTGTATGTTAAAATTTCATCAAGGTAGATAAGTTGTAAGCCAGTCAAGATAACCAATGACAGTTTGCGGTACCCTAAAAAGGCAAAAAATGCTTTGGTCATTATTTTGATGTAAAATATAGTAGGATAAGTGTTATTAGTATAGAATTGTTCAGAGAGGATTGCTAATCAATTTACAAAATAGTTATATTAGTATAAGATAGTTTTTAGTTGAATATTTGTAAAAATAGTTGGTAATAGAAAAATTTTAAATATTGACAAAAACATATAGTATGGCATATCAGAAAACGCGGAATAAGCTCTAGTAAATGAATATGAAATCAGTTTTATCATTCTCAATCCACAAAAAGAATTATATTAAAATAAAGTTTTTCATAAAAAAATGACAGAAATCAAGTATCCTGTTTTGTAATATAAATGTCAAACTAGGCTTGTGTGGGCCAATAGAATTCCACAAATTCAAATTTAGTATGTTGAAAGTATCGAAGGCGTAAGCACGCTAAATTTAAGAGGAAAAAATAACCTCACTTTTAAAAAATCAAATTAAATAATGAAAACAGCATACTCACATTAATAAGAAAACCAGGCTGAAGATAAAATTTCAAATATTTGATATCCAAGTGGATTAATATATGCTGAACAAGTAATAGTTCCGTTCCTGAAAGAAATCATAATTTAAAATGAAATTCCTATAACCAAATATTTCAACAAGTTTTGTTTATGAATAAGAAGAAGTAATTAAAAAGGTAATAATTTGTGCAACGCATATTTTGAAGTACAAGTAATCAGGTAAATACTTACCTAGATTTAATAATAAATCCAGTGATATTTAAAATAAAGTGAATTTCGTCGAAACGTCAAGAGCTCCGTCAAAACAGTGCTTTTTTTTTTTTTTTTGGGAGGGGAAATCCATCATGGACTCCCCGTGCTTTGGCTCTATCGCCACGGGGGTGTGCCGGACTCTTACCGGCTAAAACCCCTCCCTTTTTTCTCTCTGCCCTATAGTATACACCCTGGTACCGTCGTTAGACATAACCTTCGGGGTGTACGGGGCCTGTCTGTTTCGTCGTTAATCATTTTGCCTGGCCTCTGCTTATCTTTCTTCGCATTCTTTATTGGACATGATGGCCTCCACGAGGGTTTGAGCCACATGCCAGTTTCTTCTGTCCTCCAACATGAGGGGGATAATATTTTCCATGCCTAGCGCTCGTCCCATTTCTCTTTCGGCATCCCGCCGTTGTGCTTCCCACCTTGGGCATTGGAATATTGTGTGATCAGGGCTGTCTAGCATACCACAATATATGCAGAGATCGTCATGGGTTTTCCCTATCCTAAAGGTATACTGACGAAAGGATCCATGGCCGGTAATAAACTGTGTAAGATAATAGTTCGTCATTCTATGCTTGCATTTGACCCAGTCCATTAAGTTTGGAATAAGGCGCTTTGTCCACTGGGCCACAGTGCTCTCCGCGCTCCACAAGTGTTGCCAGCTGTCTAAGGTTCTGTTCCTCGCCGTTGCCCTAGTGATCGGTAGGTGGCCGTCGCCTACCTCGTGTATGAATCTTCTTTCCTCTATTGCCAACTCGATTGGGGGGATTCCTGTTACGACCTGGAGTGCTCTGGTCGACGTAGTCCTGTAGGCCCCAGCTACTCTCAGCAGAATTCTCCTCTGGGCTCTTTGGAGCATTTCCTTATATTTATTTATTTTTAGTGCCCTGTGCCAGACGGGTGCTCCGTATAGTACTATTGATTGTACTACGTTGTATAGTACTGCTCTTTTGGAGCTGCTGGGTCCTCCGATATTCGGCATTAGTCTGGTTAGGGCGGCGGTCCGTTTTTCTGCCTTTTGGTACGTCGCTATGATATGTGCGCCAAAGGTGCCGTGTACGTCAAGGGTTATCCCTAGGTACTTCAGCGTTTTTCCGGGAGATATTTCTGCATCTCTCACCCTAATTTTTATATTTTGTTTACTTTTGTGTCCTTTTAACATTATCGCTTCAGTCTTCTCCGGTGCGAGGTTTAGATTGTTGGCATCCAGCCACTGGTCAATTCGCCTCAACGTCAAAACAGTGCTGCCAGCGGTATAAATGAAGTCAACAGTTTGAAAGCTGAGCGCGCGCACGCAGAAGAAAAGGAGCACCGATCGATAGGATTCAAGGTAACATCTAAATAGCCAAACAAATAAAACCCTAGGTAATTGAAAGCAAACATATGATTATTTTTCAATTAAATAAAGGCCAAATAGTAAATTTATTTTAGTTTTAAGTTTAAATATTATCCAAATTTTATACTCTTTTGTCACATTTCATTTTTATCTTTAAATTGATTAGCGTATTAAAAATTTTGTATAAAAACTAGTGGTTGTGTTATTCATTGGAACCTACAGTTTGCTGAGGAGGATAAAAACGTGCATTTTGAGCAATTGAAACCACTCTTGGCCCTGAAAGAGTTAATAATCTCATGTTATAAATTATACTGTGTAAAAAGAGATAGAAACATCAAAATTGGTTTGGCAACAAACCTGGCGCTCAACGAAATTCAAATATTAAGTAAAAATAAATAATTAAAATCATAAATAGCATAAATAATATAATAAAATAAAAAAATAAAACAGTATAATATAGATGTAAAATAAACTTAATTTATTGTAAACATAAGAAAATTAGCATTAATAAAAAAATCGACTAGGTACTTCTAATCTAATAATATGTTCAAAGGATGTCATAAACCTTACTTATTGGCAACATTGGAATTGTAGATTAGAAAAGGTAGCGTTACTTTCAGACATAAACTGAAATTAAACAGTGTCCTTGTGAGTGAAAATTCCTTACCCCTATTTTGAAATAACTTCTGTATTTATCCAATTTAGAGTTAGTCACAAGAAGAGGGTCAGAGTAAATGTTCTTTTGGACCCATATATTTGTCTTGTTTGTTTCGTGACGTTCAAGCCCTGAGAAGGGTGCTATATACTACTGGAAATTTGTATACCCGGGTCAGGGTTCACGTATCCTTATTATAATAAACTTTTGCTCAGAATTAACACAAAGATCTAAAAAAATATCAGAAGGAGGGGTAAGGTTTTTATTCATTTCAAATCAGCAAAATACATATTTTCACTTCGACATCTATTTCACTTTGAATGTTAGCCAAGATCATTTACTAATTTCCACGTATCACAAAATCGAACCTAATTCTACAGGGTGTTCTCCACAATGATTCAAACTTTTATGTTTTTTAAACTATCATAACAGTTCTCTCAAATGGAACAACATTATGTTATTATTAAAATGTCTAGAATCAATTACCTACGCACTAAGTTTTGCCTTTATGTTCTAAATGATACAGACATTATTGCTGATACAGCTTTAAAAATATTGGAAACAATGGACATTATAGTCGAAGCTACACATATTGTTTCTTTTGTAACTGACTTTTGCGAAAACTAGGCTATAATAATTTTCTACATCAGAAGATAAATACTTACATATATTCAAGAGGCTCATTGTTGATGCAAAGCTGATTGAAACCTAGTTTCAGCAATTTATTCCAAAACCTGTACTACAGCAAAATTTGGGCCTCTTTCTTATAACCCGCTGTAAAAAGCTCTTTCTACCGCAAGACATCGCTCTTTCTTGCACTTTCACCGTAAATGGATATTTACCTGTGAAACGTTAATAAATAAAAGCTCCCTGCGCCGAGCGAATGTATGAATGTCTTGGCAGACAAACGAAGTGGACGCAAGCGGGCAGAAGAATGTGAACACTGCTGGATTCGGAAACAGAAGAAACAGAAAATTTTGAAGATGAATAAATAATGAATAAATCAATCAATCAATCAACCAATCATCCAGTAGACTCTTCTTTGTCATTTCTTGTCATAAAACGCATTTAGGCAAAGATTTCGATCTATAACCTATAGTATATAACTGGGCACTGACAATCTAAGTCTGACAATACTGTATTTTATAACACTAACAAACACCCTTAGATCTCATTAAGCCAACGCTAGATTAACTGCCATCTTGGATAGATAGTTTCTAGTTAAGATTTCGAGCTAGTACCAGATATTTTCGAATTCAGGAGTCTCATTACTCAGGAAAAGCCTGTACACCCAACTGTTCTTTAAAATATTTCTAGTACACCATACGAAGCGTTTTGTCGGACTTGTAACTATGGTCCATTAGAATGAGGATAGTTTTTACGTAGCAGACGATTATCTTATCTTATTATATTATCTTATTACTTCCAACAAGATGCCATCACCTGAATATTTCATAACAGTTTTGTTGTAAATTTAGTCTTCCATGAGAAGAATTTTCTTTGGGCAATATTCCATTGTGCTAAAATCACGAAGCCATTATGGTGTCATAATTTGACCAAGAGAGCAGGAGATATTCTTATAGGCCATCTTTAGTTGCTTGAGACAATTTCTATTTACTTCTATGTGTTTACCCTCTAGAAGCTTAATAATATGCAGGGTAAGATCGTATTCCTTATGATTATGATCAGTATACTTATCGATGTTCAGCTTGGAGACTGAGACTTCATATACACGAACGACTGAAACACGCTTTCTTGTATAATTTATGTAATATACAAGAATATAAAACCGCTACCTAAGGAATCACTACTTCCACATCCAGATTTTCCATCCAAGTCACTTTCAACGAAACACTTGACTATACACACTTGACACTCTAGTATGTGAAAATTATTTGTCAAATAATTTTAATAATATTTGGGGCAGATGTCATAGAAGAAAATAGAAATTGAACCATTGGCTTCTAGCATGTACGTGAAACATGCGGTTTCTCTACTCTGATTAGCTTGCTCTACTTCAATCAGATGTCATTACAATACATACATGTACTAACTTTCAAGTAAAGATCTCAATATCTACTTACCCCCCACTCCTTCAACGGAATCTTCTCAAAATATAATCTAGTTTGTAACGAGGTAAATTTTCCGCTGCCAAAAATGCAGTTTAAATTAATAATATACTTATTATAGATTTCTCCCAAATTTAGCTAGCTGAAACCGCGAAACTGATTTCTACTTTAAATAGGTAATTTGATAAACCTGGCAGTGAGAGGGCTGTCCATAATATTAACATTAATTACAAGATTTGATATTGAGGGCGTTAGTAAGACAGCTGCGTAAATTAGTTTCATTAGAGCAGATTTGAGAATCACTTCTGTCCGATCCGTCAAACAGCCCAGTCGGGTATTATTCCGTATATCCAGCACATATAAGTACACCGTTTTATCACCGCCGCTGGTTTCTTGTCGACCTTTTTATATTAACACCGATGAGAATAATTCACTGAAATGTGTGTTTTAAAGCAATAATTTGAAACCGATTCCGTTTAAATGTATCAGAATATAATTATTATTTTCCGACTTAGCCAAAATTAAATAAATTTTAATTATTACAATAGTAAGAGTCCGAATTAGGACCTGTCAACTTCTCCGATTTTATCCAAATAGCTATGTTCGCAAGAATTTCCAAATGGGAAAAAGAACGTAGATGATATTTCGAGAGAAAATGTGTACCGTTTACCGTTTATATTATTTTAATCCAGACCATTTATGATGGTAGTGCGATAAAATAATATGTTGTTCTACCAAATGGGTAGAAGTTATATGTACCGTATATTTTATTTTAGCTAGTGCGTAGCAAAATAAAATCTGTATTTGCAAAAATCATTTTTGTGAAATTTATTGTAGTGTTATTGTTAATTTACCGTTCATTTTGTTTCCAATATTTTGTACTGATACGAAATGGAACAAAATTCCTTACTTTGAAATAATTTATAGAAATTTATTATAGTCCGGGAATTGAGAATAAAATAGGCTACCGTAAATAAATTAACTAACATTATATTCTGATACATAGACATTTTCCGCATAAAATCCGACAAGATACCACCTGGCCGAACCGAAATGCATTTAATGAAGGCACCCAGCTGTGGGGTTTGAGGCGCTTGGCAAACACCGCATCAAGTGTTGATGTAATTTCAACATTTCCGAACCGAACCGAAATACCACCGTTCTGATTGTTGCTGTCTGTCCGTCTAGGCAGAATAATCTCCGCCGTAAGCTGATACCAAATCCGATAACCGTTTTATTTTCCGAACCGAGTGTAACCAAGGTTACACACTGCTCCGAATCCGATAACCGTTTAACTTTCCGATCCGAGTGTGACTTAAGTTACACACCGCACCGAATCAGAATACCGTTTTATTTATTTGGTATCAGTTTTATTTCATTTTGCCAAGTTCTTCACACTTACACTCTGACCGTCCATGTAGGCATGATTATTACTGTAGATAACCGCTTGCTTTTGCCTGGTATTTGCACGCTGTCCGTTTTTTTTTAAATTACTTGTGTAGTTTTTTCCGTTTACTGTTTTTTATATACCGCTTTGCTACTGTTGTTTTTCACCGCTTTCACCGTTTGCTTGCTTACCACCGCTTGCTTCCGCATTAATGAGTAGCTAACTAGCTTCTCACCGCCTGGTTACCCGTACGTCACAAAATGGCGCCCTACCTAATTCAAATTAAATTAAAATGACATATCTTAAGTTTTTGTTATGGTATTTATCAGAAACTTCGTATTTTGGTACCTAACCGTTTTTTATTGTTTTGTAAAATTTCATTGTATGTTAATAAACTTTGTTATTTACCGACATCTGGCTTTTACTGTTGAATGTGAGTGAAAGTCTAATCGGCCGTCCGGACCCCTGGACATACCGTGTCTCCACTGTAGCTATCCCAGCCCTACTGCAACAGGCTGCGTTTAGGAGGCTAATGTGGGACCTTTGCCCCACGTAAAAATTGCAAAGGTGAGGTCGAGATTACCGAATTTAACCGAAATATAGCTCAGTGCCAAATCCCAAGTTTCGGTACTCTTACCAGCTTGGTTTACTTATTTTCCCCTCTTTACCCCCAACCCTTCACCGTATAAGTTCCAAATACAGTCCAGTTCCAGATCTGTAAAATTTCAAGTCAATATCTTAATCCGCTCATAAAAAAGTTACAGACCAGCAGATAGACAGAACTTTTTCCCTCAAATTTAAAATCTCGACGTTTCGTGCTATTTTAATAAAAATATGATGAATGAATGAATGAATTTCTTTTACGGTTACTACACTTCCACTCCAGAAAAAGAAAATATCATAAGCCGCTTATGACCTTGTATGAACAAAAGAAAAGATCGTTTAAATTCAACTATTAGTTTCCGAGATATATAGAACTAAATATTATTTGAGATCCCACCATTTTAATTTAAGATGACGGAAAAAGTAGGCGATCTCATAGGGAAGATTATTCATTTTTGGACACCTCTTGATATTAAATAGCATCCGTCCGAAGTTTAGCTATGTCAAGCGATATTTCCTTGTTATCAAAAATTTTTATATGTTAAGAATCAGTATTAAAGTACACCTTTGGGATTGAGTTAACGGTGTTTGTCAGTACAATTTGTTTTAATGTTAGGCAATAATTCATTCATACATCCCACGATGTGTGCCAAGATAGTATAAACCATACCTGAAGCATTCAGCAATAATTAGCAAATCGTATTTATTCCGAACAACAAAACAAACTTTCACTTCCATTGACGTGTCGAGTTCAAACTAGAAGTGTGGGATTCTGGAGCCAAAATTCAAGGTACAGTGTTTGCAAATAAACATTTTGTGGTGATTGTGGGTAGCACTGACACAAAATATCAATAAAATTATTTCGAAAATTTCACACGTTACCTTTTTAGCCAATCAGAAGTTTGTTTTAGTGTCGTTACCATGGCAACCCAAAATATTTCCGGAAATTTTCATCCTCCAGGGTACCCTGAACGAAATTAATAAGTGGAAATTTTTCTGTCAAAATATTGACATAAGATCATATTTGACATTTATTATTACATAAAAATGGAATTTTATTTACATATTAAACGAGATAATTATTTAAAAAAATCATTGAGCTTTGTGAAACAACATTTTATTTCATGTTTAATACCTAATTATGGTCGTGAATAACTTCTCATTTTGGTTTTCCTCCATATTACACTTCTCATCAGGTATAATAAGTATTTCAATTTTGGATGGCTTTTTTAACTTCACAAAGTTCTTCGCAATCTGATTTTGACCCCTAATTTTGAGACAGTCTGGAGGGCACACAAACCTCATCCAATCACAAAGAAATGCAAATATAAATAATTAGAGATGAGTTGCTAGCAGAAGCAGTTTAAGCTTGTTATTAAAGAACAAAGCAATGAGTTGTGTGCCCTCCACGCCACTAGCGTGTCGTCAACCGAAAATGATCTATAAGAAATATTGAGCTTAAACTGGTTAAACTGTAAATGAAATAATGATAAACAACTAATGACATTTTGTTCCAAGGCCATCTCTGTCAAGTTATACTGTGCAGAAACTGTGCTATGCTATGTGTATAAAACATAAAAATATATAAAGAAAACAATGTTCCTCCTGTTTTAGTGAATAAAACTTATTCCACAACACACACATAGAGTTGTCCTAAACAATTTTCAGTAATTTTTTGAAACTAAAATGGGTGGAATAGGGGAAAGAGGGGATAGGGGAAAGATACGAAACTAAAGATGGAGAGGGGAGAATGAGGTCGTGGGGAAAGGGGAAGGGGTGATAAAGGAGAGAGAGCATGGTGGATGAGACAGAGTGAGTAATCAATTCTTGTATGATACCCATGGGATTAGCGTATCATTTCCTTTCGATTTATGTTCTATATCACAAAAATATCTATAGAAAATTAAGTATTCCTTTGCCGAGTTGTAAATATTTAATTGCGTCTATAAGGGAAACATTTAAAAAACAATGAGTCTAGGTAGGTATCTTTGTAATTTTATTTTCTATTGGAATTTTTTAAGTGTTTACGATTATTATACTTTTCGCAAATATAAGAAGAGTATATTGAATTTAATCGGCACATTTCTAAACCGTACACATTTCTTTTTCCATGCCATCTCGCTGGTGGAAATAAGCATGTCCCACATCCACTCCGGTGTATGTAGCCGATCATGCGGTATATAAAAATATCCAGATTGAATATGGAAGTAGCAGCAATGTCTGCCGTACGCTGGCCAATCAATCAATCATCTTTAAAATGTTCTTCCTGTTTATCCAATACATACGTTAGGAAACGTTACACAAGTAGGCTCAATATATTCCCAGCATTTTATTATTGTTGTTTTAGTTTTTAATCCTTCTTTTCTTTTTAATAAACGAGCATATGTCATTAGTCTTATAAGCTGTGTTGACGCTCTCCTTCTTCAAATACACCTTTAATTTGGAGTACTAGTAGTGTCTTGATGCCATTGCACTCTCCTAAAATACTGACATGAACTCCTGTGACACTCATATTTGCAAGCTTTCACCATAGATTTGTGTAATTCGTAATAATTATAAAATAATATACCTGTTACTTAAATATGTTTGTAATATTGCTTCAGCTTCTTCTAGACGATAAGTAACAACTCAGAAATAGAACTTTATTAATACTGATTTCCATTAAATACTTTTTAAACGTATCCCTGTTTTAATCTACGTCTTTGGCTCCATGCTGCGTGAATGGATCGGCCCACACGTTCGGTGATACCGAGACAACTTTCTATCTAAGAAGCAATAATGTAAATCTTAATGCAATAAAATAAGATAGGTATGTATGGGGTAGACGAACTATATACATTATACATACACGCGTTTATTATGAGTAGGCGTCCCATTCATAAACAATTTGAAACTAGGTAATTATCGACCTTTAAATCGTGTTTATCATTTACTTTTCCTAGAAATGCGCTACGTTATTATAAATAGTGTACTGATTTAGTTCTGCAACAGGAAATATATTCGAAAACAATATTGAAATTAAGGGGGTAGAAAAATTAGCTAGGAAGTTCATTTTAAGCATAACCTAACATGAATGATGAAATGAAAGATTTGTAAATTGTATATTGTCAATTCTTTGCCAATTGAACAAACAAAATGCGGTTTATTTCACTTTTAATGGGTCACTTACAGGGTTTACGCCTAATTGTTTCTGCTGCTGTTGCTGAGGCATACAATACGGGTGCTGAGACTGTTGTAAATGGGGAAGACACTCATTTGTTAGTTTTGCTGGTTACATTTTCACCAGAAGACACAGACTTGAAAATGCTTGTCCCCGGCAGAAGAACCAACCACATAAAATTCATACACTGGATTGAGTATGTGGTAGGTTCCTTGTGAAACATCTTTAGAATAATTATTTTTAGAAAAGGGAAAAACATTGCTTTTAGATGTTTCAAATAAAAACTGTATTTTTATACACTCTACATATGTTTCGGCTTGTTAGGCCTTTCTCAAGAGCATTACAGATGAATACTATTCATCTGTAATGCTCTTTATCTACTTAAAAAAATTGTACCTACAATTTTCGCAAAAATTGATTTTTTGTACCACTTTCCGCTCCCTATGTCTCAGAAACGGTTAGGGTTACAAACAAAATGAAATTGACCTCTTTTGTAGGAAATTTAATGTACTTTAATTTTGTTTAGGAGCATCTTTGCTCTAAACCTCACACTTTTTGAGATATTTGAGAAAATGAGAAAAAAATACACATTCTGACCCTTCCCACCACCCTCTCATCCCTAAACCCGACGGTGTAACCTCTTGGAATTTTCAGGGCGTACAGAGGGGATAGTAGCAAGCATCATGGGATAATCAGACCTTTGTTGTTTTGAATGTCCGGGTAAAAGGCTAATGTTACTAGACTAATCTGGAACTGGATTATATTTTGAGATGATTATGTTGAAGGGTTGGCAGTTAAGTAGGGGTAAATAGGGAAAATAAGTAAATCAAGCTGGTAAAAGTACAGAAGCTTGGGATTTGGTGTATATGTTAGCGTTAGTAGGGTTTCTACCCCAAATAAGCCTAAAAACCACAATTTAGTACGAATTTATTGCCATGCGTACTTCATTGACAAGGGTATATTCTATTCTGCTTGACGCGCACCTTGGCTGGCGCCACTGGCTCGGTTTCGTTCGGGAGAGGTACGATCGTCCAATAGTTAAGTTATGTCACTAAGACAGAGGCCCCTGAAGGGTGAAGGGATGTATTGCTAACATATATTAGAAACCAAGGCCTCAGAATTCTTTCCAACATTTTTTATCGCTACCATAATTACAATTACTATATCAGTTTGGAATAATTACCACTCGCGCATATTTATACAAGTATTTGTAATTGGGAACTTGTTTCCTGTAGACATGTTTAAATAAATAAATAATTTATCGTGGGTTCTTAGTGGCATACATATTACGTTTTGTGAGACATATTACATACTATGCTATATAAATTTGCAAATATTACTTACAGATAACTTATCATATTGGCCACGTGTTTATGTTTGAGATTAATGACTTGCCTGGAAAGAAAGAAAAACATTATTAGTAAAAAATTAAGCAAAAATAGTCTAACTATTTGTACATAGACAAAAACATATATCAAATTTCAGATAATTTCAATATAATTAACCAATTAAATTTATTTTCGAAAGCCTCGTCTCGGAAGCAAACCACGGGGCTGGAAAAAATTCCTTGTTGTAAAAAATTGCACGATTCTTCTCGCCTTCCTACGTACCCCAGAATTTCAGATGTTTAAGAAGATATTGACTTTTTCGTAAATTTTGAAAGGTAAACGCGAAATAAAGATAAATATGTGCGATTTTTAGGTTGGGCCAACTCAAAGCCACTTTGCTTATAGAGCACAGGGAATTTTCCATTTTTTTAAAATTAAATTGTTTGATATATCTACCAAAAGGAACGTTTTTTCTGACTGTGAAGCGGTTCAAGTATAGTACTTCCTGGATCAGGTCAAACCTTCTGTATCTATGGTTCTGGTGCATGTTCTTTAACTTCGGGTCTATCGGTTATAATATTCTGTATTACGCCAGTTTCATTTAAATTATTCTTGAATTATATGCCCAAGTCTCAGTTATCTCTAACGATAACATTATGCTGACTACTTATTTCTAATTCTAACAGATATGTGTAACACTTTATTAGTTAGTCTATTTTATAACTTTGTGGTCGACGGTTGTAAAATATATTCAATATTCATTTCGTAATTGTGTTCAATTAAAAATAAAGTATTTTTTAAAAACATTGTTTTCGGAGTGAATACTTTAACTCTTGACGCCATTTAGGCGTATTTACGTTTAATTTAAGAACATTTCTTATTCATATTGCACTGAGAATTTATTTTCAAGCTAATGATCTTCGAATTATGTAAATATATATTTTCCTTCGTAGAATCAGAGTTCTTGGAATTTTTCCTGGCTTCAGTAATTACCATCGAAAGGAGGCACGCCATGTATCTCAGAGATAAATGATGCCTTAACTTACAGTTCGTTTAATGTCTTGCAATTAAACTGGTCCCACCGTTCGTAATAAGAATTTTCCCTGTACCATAATGATAAACGAAAATTTAAATCATTATAGCTAGTCTTGATTTGGCTTTCATTAGGTAATAATGGGACGTCATTAAGTAGAGCGTATGTTGTAGATGTGGATTTGATTTTCAGATTTTGTATTTTATTATAACGTGTTTATTATAAACCCAAAATATTACAATAACGTGGTACAAAAAGTTTAATGAAATGGAAAATTTCTCATTGACAATTTCTTAGAAAATATTATTCTTAAGAGTTCTACTCTTAAGATCAATTTAAACAGTAGTTACCTAAAGTAAATCGAACAGTTCTTTGGAAATTGCCTTTGTGTGTAATTGTTTAAATATTTGATAGGGGATAAACCTTGTTACTACATTTTGAAAAAAAAGTAGTATAGGTTTAGCATTTTTCCGGTGGACCATCGAAACCCGAAAAAAACGTCGGATCGAAATGAAAGTCATATCTATCGACTCGAGAAGAAAATTCAGTTGGTCTGTCTGTCGGTCTGTCTGTCACGCCCAGCCCCCCTAATCCTTTTTCGGATTTCGATGAAACTTGGGTAGTTAATAGGAGGTCTTTAGAAAACCTTAACTCCGAAAGCTCGGCTCCGTTCGGAAACCGGAAGTACCCGATACAGACGTTGCGAGTTTTTCGGGAGAAACTGAATAACTGGCTAACGGGTAGTCGGATCGAGATATTTCAGAAAGTAAATGGTGCCGCTGGCAAAGCTCTACAAATAAATATACCAGAGACTATGTCGAAAAACAAATGAAAATTGAATTTTTTTTGCAAAGAACTGGTTTTCTTGAAATCGGGCTAGGAAGCGCGATAACTGTCCAGAATATTGATCTATTTCGATGAGACTTGGTGGGATCAAAGGTACACAGCCACAAATGAAGCCTGTTGCTGGCATGGCGGCCCGAATCCGTTGACCGTAGGTATTTTTTCCAGGTCCGAGTATGATTTTTCAAAGAAATTAATAACTCCCGAACCGAAGGTCTGATTTTGATTTTCAAAAATGGCAATAGTAGGGCTCGATCAATTCTATTAGTTGACGTTTGTGAGAAATTTGATAAATCAAAAGCGAATCTACGATCCTGGAAAACTTGATTTTTTTAATAAATTCTAGAAATTCCGAAGAGTTTTCTAATAAAAATCGAAAATTAACTATTCCGTCGATCGATCTCTATAACCAGTATAAGGCACGGACCTTTTTGGACAACAAATCTGAAATAGAGTTTTTTCGAAAAATTTAAAATAAACGAGTTATTTAAGAAAATTAATTCCATAGAATTATTTAAGAAATTATTACAAATTGATAAATCCTCTGTGCGATATAGGTGCAAAAAAATATTGTAAGTGTTATATTTAAAATGTCATCATTAATTTCCTTATTTTCATTTACTAAATAAAAATAATATAACCGATGCCCTTTCTGTGTTTCAAAATGTAGTTAGCCTTTACTTTAGTCAATGCAAAATGAAAAAAAAAAAAAAACAAAAATAAAACATGTTAAAATGTACTGAGTCATCTTGCGACCCTCTGCTGAAAATGTACTGAATCATCCCAACAGGGATAAAAAGCATATCAAAATGTAGTTTTTTTAGCTTGTTGATATCAGTTTTTTTAAACTGTTAGAATTAAGTAAAAAATATATACACATATATGCCATGCAACTATCAAATGTCACTTTTGACATTGGAATTGGCATAAGCGACCATACCCCCCCCCCGCATATATTCTGAAAGACATTTGATCAAAAATACCCCAACTAACAAAGTTGCTCTATAAATTTAAAATAATACTACAATTTTATTTTGTTACTGTTTCATTACTGCTTTGCAAGGGCTATTTTGTTTTATTAAATTTTTAATAATAATTAGTCTTCGCAACTAAATCATGTAAATAAGCAGAATGTTCTTACAACTAAATTATAAAACAATTTGCAGAATTTGTTTTTCGCTGTTTTATAAACGTCTATACAGCAACTATTATAGGATGTTTTAGCTCTCGGAGCAAAATTGATTTATAACAGATTTATAATAATAACCCTCGGCACTTTTGATCAATTTGCGAACATCTATAAAATTATTCTTTAAGAGCTTAGCTAAGCATTAATAAAGAAATTTTATTAGCATTTTATTTTTCTTAACACGATATTATTTCTGAGAACATATTGTATTCGGCCGTAGCTGCTAAACAATTGTTAAATAGACGAAGCACACATTGCTCTCATAAAGAAAATTATGAAATTGTTGAAAAATTAAAAATTGTCCTTAAAGACTATATTATGTTCTGTACCGTTTTTATAAAACATGGGTAGGTGATTTTGCGCCATATTGTTTCCTCATTAACAGTGGTCCTTTACCGGAATCTGTCATCTTGGGGCGTCCGCCATGTTGGATTTAGAATTATGTGTGCAAAATTTTAAAGCTCTAGCTCAATTAGAAGTAGTCGAAATTTTTATTCTAAGATTTTTTTACATTGTTACAAGTCAAGCTAAAATATTTGAAAGTATATAGAAAAATAGTTGTATTTTATTTATTGACCGTTGTTTTATGATGGGAAATCCTCGTAGTTGATTAAAAGGAAATAGCGGGCAAAATTATTCGGAACAAAATATTATTGGAAATTACCTTTGCTTTTTGCAATACGCTTCTGACTAATTACAAAGAAAATCACCCACTCACGAAAACCTATTAATAAGTGTGCTTGCAAATAGCAGAACATGTCCAAGAACTAGCAGCCACTTTCCAGAAGAAATCTAGAATAAGATTTTGATATCGTCTTTGTCCAATGTTTCATTTATTTATGACCATCGTACTCCCAACACCCTATATGTTTCTATTTTTGTGTATTGTAACTAATAGGTTCACTATCAATACTTGTCCTCACAATATCTCTATTAAATTTCTCGTCGAATCGTTTTTGTCCTACAAAGCATTTATTATTATATTCCATTAACTAATTCCGCTATCCCCCTCATCACGGGTTTCTTGTAGATGACGTCCCTTTGTGTCCTTTGACATCTTGTTAGTTTCCTTCCATTTAAGCGAATGTAGCTACTAAACTGCGAATGACATTTGAGCAAAACTTGTAAATATGTATGAGATAAATGTTTGCTCCTTGCGAATTGTAACGTTTAATATCAATATTATATGTAACTCCATGATAGCAAGTAATCAAACACCGCCTTAGATATAAATAGGTGTATATGTTACAGTTGTCTGTCTGTCCATATTTGGTTTATAGTAAAGCATATGTATATTGGTTTATATAGTGTGGATAAAAAAATTGTACTCCTAGATTATCATTTGTTTTTTTAACATTAGATATTGTTTATATTGGACTTAAAATTAAAGCTGAGATTGTGTTTTGGAGGTTATAAGTGGGTATGAGTAGATTCCCCGTTGAGGTGTTCTAGAAGTCTTGCACCAGAAGTTAGAATGCTTCTAATCTTCTTCCCTCTACCTATGATTCTTTTGCTTCTGGATCACTAGTCTGATTGTTTTATCAGGCTGGTTCTAGACCATTAAAACCGCTAATAGCAACCTATGCTGTTTCGTTTTTACTGAAACTTTTGTGCTTCGGTATTCACTTACCCTAATGAGATCAAAATCATTAAACTAAAATTGTAAATATGTGTCTGCTTTTAATTCTGTTGAAATTCGTTGTGGTAAACACACTGCGAATGTATCTACAGATATGTAGGTTAAAATACTTGATCCATTGTCCATACGTCATCCATGTCCATTAGGGTGGAGCGCTACTATAGGCGAAATTTTAGTTTTCGTTACTAAATGTTACAATAGTAAAAAAAAGTTGCTAAACATTGCTCCAAAACTGCTACCAAACATATTCTAAAATCTCTACTAGTAACTGCTCCTTAGATTTATTTAAAATTGACTCTTGGATTTATCACCTTATTTGTAGTTAACTACAGCTAACCGAAGATTGCGACTTTATATTGGCACAAAAAAATCTATTTCCAAAGATTTGACACAGTTTATTAAAATGGTCTACTCACCAATGTGGTTTGCGAAAAAGTTTATCTCGTCATGTAAAAGTGGTGCTCAAAAGTCGGTTGGTGCCATTTAATTTTTCTCAGGTACCACAGCTATTTTAAAGGTGCGTAGAAGGCAGAACATATTATCGGATTAAAGAAAAAATCAAGGTAATAACTTAGCTACAGTAACAACTTCTTGCCTATTAGAACTAAAAATACAAAAATTTACTTTTTCGTTCCATCCTAAATTGCCCATATTGTTTGTTTTGTATATTTGCTTCTTCGAGATGGCAAAGTTCCAGGTACCACAGCTATTTTAAAGGTGCGTAGAAGGCAGAACATATTATCGGATTAAAGAAAAAATCAAGGTAATAACTTAGCTACAGTAACAACTTCTTGCATATTAGAACTAAAAATACAAAAATTGACTTTTTCGTTCCATCCTAAATTGCCCATATTGTTTGTTTTGTATATTTGCTTCTTCGAGATGGCAAAGTTCTGCCTTTAAAGAAATTGTGGGTTGATAAGATCACGACTTATAACCCAAACATTTTGCCGAATCTCCTCTGTCAAAGAAGTAGGGATTTTTTACTTGTCTAACATCTAATAGAGAAGATACCGACTGATTTACTTTTTCTTCGAATGGTGGAATATCCACTACACAATCCTGGCCTAGAATTGCATAGCTTCTACATATAAGCTTAACTTGTCGTATAGAACGGAAGTTTTAAAGAAAATTGTCAGAAGGGGTCCCTTAACCAACATACCAAATTCTCAAGCTTAAGCCCTATGTTGAATATCAAAAACAAAGTTAAAAAAATCGTTTCCAACTTCTGTACAAAAATATCTATACATTGTGTTGCAAATATATGGATTAAGGTGGCCATTCCCTAGAAAGAGACATCCGATAGGAAAATATTAATTATTTTTGCCCATAACTTTTTTTTCTTAGTACGTATAGTTAAAAAAAACTACAAGAGTACCTAAGTAGAACAATAACAAGACCATTACTATGAATTTTCACTCAATAATTTCAGTGGTTTGCAAAATAGCTCAATTTAAAAATACGAAATAGGAAGATTAACATAATTTTTAAGTTTAAATCGAGCTACTTTGCAACCCGCTGAAATTATTGAATGAAAATTCATAGTGATAGTCTTGTTATGGTTCTACTTAGGTACTCTTATAGTTTTTTTAAATATACGTATTAAGAAAAAATATTTATGGCCAAAAATATTAAATATTTCCGTATCGGATGTCTCTTTCTAGGGAATGGCCACCTTAAGGTAGGGAAAACGTCGTAAAGGCACGTGCTCTAACAAATAAGAAACTGTGTTATAAAGTTTGGCGATAAACTATTTTTTCATTTTTGTGCAGTTTGATTTCAAATATGACAATTGGCTCTAATATCTTTGTACAATAGCTTCTTACAACAAGTTTTGGCATCTACTAACTGATTCGACTAAAAATATGTATCTGAAGATAATTAAGGTCGCTAACTACGAATTTGAGATTGAAACTTAAAAATTCAAAATGGCGCCGTCAACATGGCCGACAAGTTTTATCATTTGTCAACTATCTCGACTGAAAATCGGGATCTGAACGTAATCGAGGTAGCCGATAATAAATTTACGATCGAAGCTCAAGTATTTAAAATGGCGGCGTCAATATGGCGGACAGATTTGATCACTCATGTTCCGATTCGACTGAAAATTGGTATTTGAAGGTCACCATGGCCGTAGATTACAAAACTGAAAACGAAATAAAAAAATTCAAAATGGCGACGTCAACATGGCCGACAAATTTTATCATCTATTTTCCGATTTGACTGAAGATTGGTATCTGAAGATCACCATGGTCGTAAGTTACAAAAATGAGATCTATACCCAAAAATGAAAAATGGCAGCGTCAAGATGGTAGACAAATTTTATTCTTTATCGACTGATTCAACTGAAAATCGGTATCCGAATGTAATCAGGGTCGCTGATAACAAATTTCTGATTGAAACTTAAAGATTCAAAATGGCGGCGTCAACATGCCGGACAAGTTTTATCTTTTTATCAACAGATTTGACTGTAAATCAGTATCCGACAATAATCAAGGTGGCTGATTACAAATTTGCGATCGAAACTTGAAAATTCAAAATGGCGGCGTCAACATGGCGCACCAGCGATTCGATTGAAAATTAGCATCTAGAGATAACCAAGGGCATTGACTACAAATATTTATTTATTTATTTATTTATTTATTTATTTAATATACAACCATTCAACAGGTGTTAACCCAATTACAGAATGGGTACAAAAGTAATACAACCATTAAATATACAATTTACAAAGTAATTCGATATTATGTGCACATAAACATAAGTGACACATAAGTAACAATTAAAAATAAAAATAAGCAAGAAAACAGCTTATGACCTGAAAGTTAATATGACGAAGAATATCACTGCAGTCTATTTTACTATTCAGTAGCTTACATAAGAAGATTATTTGTGATTTTGTACGCCTATTCTCGAGACTTTCGATGGATATACAACATCTTCTTTATAGCAGGCATACTTTAAGAATCTTCTTTGCACGTTTTCTATAGTATTCACATGGAGGTCATAATAAGGACACCATATTACTGAAGCGTATTCAACACGAGATCTTATAAACGAGATATATAGCAACTTTAATGTACTAGTATTAGTGAAGTCTTTGCAATTCCTGACGATAAAGCCTAGCGTTTTATAGGATTCTGATGTTAGATTATTAATATAATTTTTGAAAGTGAGTTTATCATCGAAAGTGACTCCCAGGTCTCGGATGGTGTCAGGTCGAGATAACGTTGATTAATTTATTGAGTAGTTGTAATTTATTCTATGCAATTTATTTGTGAATGACATTTTTGAACATTTAATGGTAATTTGTTTTCTGAACACCATAGATTTATCTTGAGAAGATTTTCTTGTAAATTATCGCAGTCAGCTGCGTTGTTGATAGTGGAATAGATTTTCATATCATCAGCGTAGAGCATAAACGAGACATTTAAGTCAGATCCAATATCATTTATAAACGTTAAACAATAGTGGACCCAGGTTGGAGCCCTGTGGAACTCCAGAGGTAGAGGCTATTTCAACAGACTGGTAACCACAGCATTGCACGAGTTGCTTTCTATCGGTAAGATAAGACTTGAAAAATTCAAGGAGTATTGGAGAAAATCCATTATTAGCAAGTTTTTTCAGTAGGATGTTATGATCCAGTCTATCGAAGGCCTTGGAGAAATCTGTATAGATTACGTCCGTCTGCATGCCAGCTAGAGTTTGAGTAATAGATAAGAGATTAGTAACAGTTGACCTGCCACGCGTGAAGCCATGTTGATAAGGACTGCGATTTTTCATATAATTAGAAGTATGTTCATGAAGAAGCATTTCAAGAATTTTGGCAAAGTTTTTTATAATAGTGATAGGTCTGTAATTCTGGATGTTATTGTGATCCCCTTTTTTAAAAATTGGTGTAATTCTAGACATTTTCCAAGCACTTGGGAATGTTTGTGTTTTTAGAGCTAAATTGTAGATTATGGTCAAAGGATGTGTAAATACATGAGCGCAGTCTCTTATTATAAATGGGGGTATATTATCAAGCCCCGATGTGGTCTTCGGCTTTAATTTTTTTATGCACTCATATACTACGACAGAGAGCTATCTTCCGTTGGATCAGCCAGGTCATCGCTCGGTATATATGAGTCCTGAAAGTGGGAGGTAAATGCGTTAACAATGCTTTCTTGATCCTTATACTCCTCGTTATTGAGAATCATATAGTTAGGTATAGTAGATGTATTTCGCTTAGCGTTAACAAATTATGAGATTGAAACGAAAAAATTCAAAATGGCGGCGTCAATATGGCGGACATATTTTATCATTTATCGTCCGATTTAACTGAAAGTCGGTACCTGAGTATTGCCGAGGAATTAGACAATAAATATGAAATCGAAATTAAAAAATTAATAACGTCGACGTCAATTTGGCAAATTTTATTTGTCTTATACAGGGCACTCAAAATTAATTGACACTAATTCCACGCGCTCAACTAGTGACTTCTTATAAATATTTTCACCAAGAATACCAGGTAACACTCCTACGCCAATGCTGCCATCTAGGCGCAGAGTGTGGGATTCTTCTTCTCACCTTGCTCAGTCTTAAGTTAGCAGCGATAAATTTTCTAAACTTGTCAAAATAATACATAAAATGTGACAAAGATAGCACCGGTAGAACATATTAAGATATCAACTTCTCCGTAGGACATATAGCATCTGTTTGCCTCAATCATTTTACAATGAATACAATAAACAAATATATTTATCGGTCTTCAATGCTTTAAAACGTTTCTGGATGTCCATAAATTCACCAATTTCAAACTCTGTTTGTTATATTAGAGTAAAACCAGCCAGCATTCTTATTGAATTAAGCCACGAAGAAAATAAGCTTATATTTATACTTTATTGATACATTTTCCGCGTAAATTGGTATTTGTGAAGTTGTATTAAATTTAATATATGAAAAGTTGTTTCTGGATTCAAACTTTTTTAACGTTATAAACAGGCCATGCCATACTCGAGAACAAGAAACTCTAAAATTTCACTATGTCACCAGTTTTATAATTAAATCAACACTGTTCGTCGGCAAATTAATATTTTATTTTGATTCATTCCTCGAGGTATGTTAACAGGCTCTTCGTTCCCATTATAATACTTGAAGAACATATGGATAAATCATGTTAATTCATTACATAATTAATTCGAAGACTTCCTACGTTGAGTTACTTCAGTCCCCAAAGGCAGATTAGAAACACGGCTTCATAAAATCCAATTCATGTGAAATTTTGTACTCAAGTAGGATTTTTACACAAAAATAAAACAAGCTAACCATGATACTCTTCGTCGATTTACTTGCACATTCTATAGGATAATCTTCGTAGTTTTCTTTGTAAATAATATTCGTCTTGGTCATTTTGTGTCTAATTACAAAACTGTACAAATTTCAGTACAACCGGACTTTTCGTTTTTACCAGAAACATGACGGACGGACGAATGGACGGACGGACGGGCCTACGGACAGACAGACAGACAGACGGACGGATAATCAGACGGACGGACATTTTGAAAGTTGTTCAAAATTCGATCACCAAGACAGTGATATATTTTTTTTGCCGATCATATGCAATATACTCTTGGTTTTGTATTTACGAAGAGTATAATAAAGTTCTCATGATATGATAACAGCTTTATTAGCTTCATGGGATAGATACCCTCTTATATAATATCTCCGTTATTACGAAAAATGGGAAAATTAATTGAAATACAAACAAAAAAGAAAAAAAATAGAGACCAACAATATATTCACAAAATGGTCTTTATATAGTGTGGGCCGTTAATAATAAGCAAGACAAGGGTACATTGTTTAGACCGAAATATGAAGATGTAACCGTGCCCCCCCCCCCCCCTTTGGCTTGGTGTTTCTTCAATAATATGACAATCAAATAAAAACATCTGAAAATTTTATTGTTTTTCAAGTATATGAAACTAAAACTAATTAGTGACTATAAATACTATACGTACTGTCTATGTATAATAATTGTGGATGTTGCGGGTAGCGGGTATAGTAATAGGACAAAGACACATGAGGCTCATATTAGACGAGCGGCCGGTCGCTCGGCGGCCGCCATTACCGCACAGACGTATAGTCTCATGAAACGTAGCATACCAAATTTTTAACTGTTTATTTAGTAAATTATTAGACGTTGTTCGTTGTAATTTGCAACTATGGATAGTGATTCGAAAGAAGAATGTTTAATTCTAATTGCCAATCAAAGAAAGAGAAAAATCGACTTATGTGGGTTCACCCAATAAACAACGAACCTTCGAAAAAGAGTATGTTCTATAATTTATTTAATGCTACAATGAAAGATGATAATAAAAAGTTTTTTAATTTTGTCAGAATGTCCAAAAAGTCGCTTAATTAATGCGAATAAGAATCAACTACGAGCAGAATTTTTACTTTGGAAACAAAAATGGAAGGGAAAAACAGTTGATGTCCCATTAACTGCTGTAGTAGCTCTTCCTGCTTGCGACGATTTAACTCCAAGCATACGGACACTTCTTTTGTTGTTAGCCACCCTTCCGGTTACTACTACAACTGCAGAAAGAAGCTTTGCTACATTGAAAAGACTAAAAAGTTATTTAAGGTCCATCATGTTAGAAGACCGTTTAAATGGTTTCGCAATGGTGAATATCCACCACGATATAGAGATCGATCACCAAAAAGTCATTGATCGTTTTGTAGCAATAAAGCCAAGACGAATGCAATTGAAAGATTGGAGTTAGTGGTTATATAGATATAAGTTGTTTTTATTTATATTTCATTTGGTTTTCGATGTTTTCATGAATAATGCATATATCTTATTTTAAATACACACCAATTTTTTTCCTTCGTTTTTTTTTCGAGTTCGGCACCGCCCCCCCCCCCCCCCCCCTCCCACAATGAAATCCTGGGACCGCCACTGGTTCTGAATATTAGAAATAATAAAAAACTGTAATACTCGACTTGTGGTCCCGCCGGTAGAAGTTCGGCACTTTGATGGGATTAATTGTAGCGAAGTTTTTATACCACTAATTATGAAAATGTAAATAATTCTTTCTCATTCGGCACAACGCAAGCATAGCATGGCCGTAGAGGTTTAAATAGGATTTGTTTACATGTGTTTCTTAATTTGAAACAAAGTTATTGTAGCTGTTATTATTTATAAGAATTTATAAAATTTAAAAGTGGTTTATTAACATTTGTAATATTGTGTAAAAGCTTAAAAAATTTGTAATTATTTTATGAAATTGGAAAACGAACAGTTAGACGTCCGAGATACGATAACAGAAAATAGTTGCGTATTTTAAGTTAGGAATAAATTTGATTTTCTTAACGAATTGAGCGCATAATTTTTCCCAATCAGGTATCGAAAACTGAAAATCGAGTCTTTGGTCTCTATGACAATCAATGTAAACAACAATAAACAGACCAAAACAAGATAGCGAATACTAATAATAATAATCATATTTTTAATGCCCAATAGGTAACACCCAATAACTGAACAATTCTTTAGAATTTTTCACAAAAATTGTTCGAAATGACCTCCATCTTCACATATACACATTTCGGCACGTCGAACTAAGGACACTCCGTTCAACACATTCGGCAAATTAGGATAATTTTTTATGGTTTCTATGCATATTAAAATACATAATCTCCCATAATGTCCAAAATCTGCGTTTTAAAACACCACACTAAACTGTGAATTAACGTTATCAATAAAGAAAACAATAAGAAAAACTTGGTCCAAAATCCAAAAAATAACACAAAAAGCACGAACGAGAAGTAGTGTCTTACGTAACCAAGTACTAATGACTTGAACGATAAGTCAATAAAATAAATCTTAACATAAGTGGCACAAAATTCAAAAAGAACAAATGCAACAGACAAAATCAAGGAACGGGTAGGTCGCGTCTTGTGTACGTTGTTTACCAAGTAAGGACACAAACTGAAATTAGTACTTGAGAATATTACAAGGGAGAGTATAGCATGCGTAATAAGATAATTTGGCCGTGAAGAAGCAAAAAACATGGCGGTGTTCTCTGTCGGTCGCTTTTAACTGCTTTGTCGGCATGCTTTTCGATGATCTCTTAGGCGCACCATACTTATTTGCACGAATGTCAGAGTATGCCAGCAGTTCTAAAACTATGTTGTTAATTATTTTGGAAATTTATGTTTATTTTGTTTCTCCAAAACTATGAGCAAAAAACATGGCGGTGTCGCTTTTAACTACTTTGCCGGCACGAATGTCAGAGTATCATGTGCGACAAGAGGCGACGCAATAAAGCCTACCCCAATATGCCAGCAGTTTTCAAACTACGTTAGGCATTTTGGAAATTTTTGTTTTTTTCTCTCCAAAACTATGAACTTTAGACCTCATGTTATATAAGGTGTTTTTGTTTGTCTTGTCGTTCCCTACCACCCCAGTTTTTTTAATGACATGAAACTAATTACACCTCATATTAAATCGCTTCCTATTATTAAAGTGGAAGGCCGATACGAGACACAATATGTACATTTTAAGAGTATAGTGTTTTACTATACCAATCTGTTACTTGGTTAGAAATTAATTTCAACACACTGAAGAATATTTTTTTTAATCGAAGTTACATTAACGAACAAATAACATTACAAACATCTTGCAATTACAACTTTCCTAGATTTTTTTAAAGTTAAACAAATGTTTTTTAAAGTACGTGTGCTTGGTGACATAATCACGCACGTTATAAAATTGCGGCATGGATTCTTTTGTAGAAAAGCAATGAAAGCACCGGTGCACGATAGCGATAATTTATGTACCCATAAAAAGATACTTCTAGTCAATAATAAATGAACTTGTAAATTTCTTAAACAACTTCTACAAATAATTAACAATCATTGTCATAATTTGGAAACATGAAAAGTCCCGGAAATTTATTTAATTTCCTGTTTTGAAGTTTTAGATGCTTTGTACAGTTTTATATACAGAGCACCGTCACGCAATACACTAATTACATTAGAAATATCGAATATTTTGCTATTTAACCAACATTATTTCTTTTGGGATGGAAACAAGTCAGAATAATTGAGGAGTGTCTATGCAAAACCTACGTTCACTAAAATCAATTCCCTGTTATTCGCTGAAACTCATTCGCAGTTGTACTGTTTTGTTTATAATTAATAAACTTGACAACTCTAGTGATACACTTGTTAAACTTTTTGAGTCTTACTTACAAAGCCGGTTACAGTATGTTCAGTACAATGGTTTTAAATCAAATACATATGTCGCAACCTCTGGCGTACCTCAAGGTTCAAACTTGAGTCCACTCTTATTTTCGGTATTTATTAATGACTTATGCGATGGACTGAATTGCAACAAACTTCTCTTTGCGGATGATCTGAAATTATTTAGTGAAATCACTACCATAGGATTGTGCAAGATTACAAGAACAATTAAATATCATTGAGAATTGGTGCCTAGTGAATAAATTATCAATGAATGTATCTAAGTGTAAAGTTACGACTTATTCATGAAAGGTAACTGAAAGGTTGAATATTCAAATAGTTTTAACGACATATCTTTAACTCGTTGTGTGAGTATTAAAGCTTTGGGTATATTGTTCGACTCGAGATTGGAATTCACAGGACACATTAACTCAATTACTAAATCGGTATTAAAAACACTCGGTTTTGTTACAAGAAATTTTTTTACTATTACAGAAGCACTAAAAACATTACATTTATGTTTTGTGAGTTCGAAATTGGAGTATGGTTCGGCAATATGGAATACTATTTATCAGAAATATTCACAATCATTAGAATCTGTTCAACGGAAATTTCTTAAATACTCACGTTTTAAAATAGATCACCAATACCCCGAACAGGGGTAAAACTATTTAATGTTAACACGGTTTAACTTGAATTCATTAGAAAACAGAAGAATTATCTCAAATTTAATGTTTATTTACAAGCTGATCAATAATACAATAGACTCTCCAGAACTCCTATCTCAAATTAATTTTAGAATTCCACGCGATAGAGAACACCGCCATGTTTTTTGCTTCTTCACGGCCAAATTATCTTATTGCGCGTGGTATACTCTTCCTTGTAATATTCTCAAGTAATAATTTCAGTTTGTGTCCTTACTTGGTAAATAACGTACCACACGATGCGACCTACCCGTTCTTTGGTTTTGTCTGTTGCTTTTGTTCTTTTTGAATTTTGTGCCATTTATGTTAAGGTTTATTTTATTGACTTATCGTTCAAGTCGTTAGTACTTGGTTACGTAAGACACTACTTCTCGTTCGTACTTTTTGTGTCACTTTTTGGATTTTGGACCAAGTTTTTCTTTTTGTTTTCTTTATTGATAACGTTAATTCACAGTTTATTACGGTGTTCTAAAACGCAGATTTTGGACATTATGGGAGATTACACTTATCCAGAGCTCGTGGATATGCACTTGATGTACGCAGAAGTGGTGCAGCTGGTGCGGAAGAGCTTTAGAACAATTGCAACAACGTATTTTAATGTGCATAGAAACCATAGAAAATTATCCTAATTTACCAAATGTGTTGAACGGAGTGCGTAGGTCTTTAGTTCGACGTGCCAAAATGTGTATACGTGGAGATGGAGGCCATCTCGAACAATTTTTGTGAAAAATTCAAAAGAATTGTTCAGTTATTGGATGTTACCTATTGGGCATTAAAGGTATGATTATTATTATTAGTATTCGCTGCCTTGTTTTCATCTGTTTATTATTGTTTACACTGATTTTCATAGAGATTAAAGACTCGATTTTTAGTTTTCGATACCTGATTGGGAAAAATTATGCGTTCAATTCGTTAAAAAAAATCAGATTTTTTCCTAACTTAAAATACACAACTATTTTCTGTTATCGTGTCTCTGACGTCTAACTGTTCGTTTTCCAATTTCATAAAATAATTACTAATTTTTTAAGCTTTTAACACAATGTTACAAATGTTAATAAACCACTTTTAAATTTTATAAATTCTCACAAACGACAATAAAAGCTACAATACCCTTTGTTCCAAATTAAAAAATACATGTAAACAAATCCTATTTAAACCCCTGCGGCCATGTTATGCTTGCGTTGTGCCGAAAGAGAAGGAATTATTTACATTTTCATAATTAGTGGTATAAAAACTTCGGTACAATTAATCCCATCAAAGTGCCGAACTTCTACCGGCGGGAACACAAGTCGGGTATTACAGTTTTTTTTATTATTTCCAATACTACTATAACATCCACTGACCCTGAAAAACAGTGGTTCTGAAATGTTTCCTACCTTAACATTAAAAATGTAAATCTAGGTCAGTTATTTCAAAGTGCCCCTAGTAAAAAAAGTCATATAGGTATTTTGTTTGTCTAGTCGGTCCCAGTTACCACTTTCTTTAATGACATGAAACTAATTACACCCTGTATATTATATTCTTTAGGGCATTTTTAATACAATATTGTTAATTTTAACAAACTTTTCCGAACTCTGTATAATACATCTATCCTTAACTCGCATTTCATAGACCGTGGTCCACATAAAAACATATGAATAGTGAATCTAATCTTCACGCTATATATAATACGCGATTATATACCGTGCAAACAAAAAAGAAACAACTAACCAGCTGATTGATGACGATTGTGAGCACTGAATGGAAACCGATAAGCTTAGTTCTATCGCGGATCGAGCAATTAAGTATTTCAACAGTAATTACGCTGCATACCGGCAACCCCTGGTCAATGTAATCCATTTCGTGTTCTTGTCAATTGTCGCACGAAACAGCGTTATCCTTGACAGCAGATCGGTGTTACAAATGGATGTTGATAAGTTATATTGTCGAGAGAGAGGTTTATTAACGAATGCTTGATTGTAAATTACAGTAATTACAAGTAATCACAAGTAATCGACCACACTTTAACTCTATTATAATTAACACCTTAAATGAAGACATAAATGAAACTGCATATATAGTACAGTAGATATATAGGTTCCGGGTAGAACTAGTTGCCACAAGGACGGGGTTTGGATTTTTTAGTCTTGTAGACTACAATGCCTATATGCGAAAAAAGGAAGTTTAATTACTTCCACATCCACGTAGTGGCTTGGAAGTATAGTAATCGCAAAAAAATTTTCAAAAATTTTTATTCGTGAAATAGGTTTAGAATGTCATGAAACGTCGAGATTTTAAATTTGAGCGAAAAAAAAAATTTCTGTCTGTCGGTCTGTCTGTCTGTAACTTTTTTTTTTGTCCGCACGTTTTCTCCGGAACGGTTTGAGATATTGACTTGAAATTTTGTACACGTATATATTATGACGAGATCTGGAACTGGATTGTTTTTTGAGGAAATCCGGTGAAGGGTTGGGGGTTAAATAGGGGAAAATAGGGAAAAATAAGTAAAGCAAGCTTGTAAGAGAACAGACACTTGAAATTTGGTGTATGTACTAGAAGTTAAGGCCTAAGATTTTTTTATAACATCTTTCAACCCCCCACCACCCCTACCCCATTAATGGGGTTGATAAAATAAAGTTGAGATTTTCATTTGAAATTTCGTACACGTATGTATTATAACGACGTCTGAAATTAGATTATATTTTGAGATGATTCCGTTAAAGGGTTGGGGGTTAATTTGAGGTAAATAGGGGAATATAAGTAAAACAAGTTGGTAAGAGTACAGAAACTTGAAATTCGGTATACGTACTAGAAGCCAAGGAGTCAGATTTTTTTATAATATGTTTCAACCCCCACCACTCCTACTCCAATATGAAAAGGGTTGATTAAATAAAATTGAGATATTCATTTGAAGTTTGGTACACGTATGTATTATGACGACATCTGGAACTAGATTATAATTTGAGATGATTCCGTTGAAGAGTTCGGGGTTAAATAGGGGTAAATAGGGGAAAATAAGTAAAGCAAGCTGGTAAGACCACAGAAACTTGAAATTCGGTGTATGTACTAGAAGCCAAAGCGTCAGATTTTTTTATAATATTTTTCAACCCCCACCACCCCTACTCCAATATGAAAAGGGTTGATTAAATAAAATTGAGATATTCATTTGAAATTTACACGTATGTATTATAACGACATCTGGAACTAGATTATAATTTGAGATGATTCCGTTGAAGGGTTGGGGGTTAAATAGGGGTAAATAGGGGAAAATAAGTAAAGCAAGCTGGTTAGACTACAGAAACTTTAAATTCGGTGTATATACTAGAAGCCAAGGTCTCAGATTATTTATAATATTTTTCAACCCCCACCACCCCTACTTCATTATTACAAGGGTTGATAAAATAAAATTGAGATATTCATTTGAAATTTGATACACGTATGAATTATAACGACATCTGGAACTAGATTATTCTTTGAGATGGTTCCTTTGAAGGGTTCGGGGTTATTTAGGGGTAAATAGGGGGAAATTAGTAAAGCAAGCAGGTATGACTACAGAAACTTGAAATTCGGTGTATGTACAAGAGGCAAAGGCCCCAGATTTTTTGATAATTTATTTCAGCCCCCACCACCCCTACTCCATTATTCAAGGGGTTGATAAAATAAAATTGAGATATTCACATAGGAGTGAGCGTAGAGACGTCTGCATATACTCGTATTTCGATACGCAAATGCAGCAACGTCGGGCGCGGTTAGTACTTGGATGGGTGAGCCTCTCCAGGGAAACACAGCGTTCTCGCTCCGTCTTCTAACGGCTTGTATATTAGCGCATGCGTAGAAGGTATGTAACTTTAGGTGGGGGTTACATAGTGGATATACCATCCTTCGGAGGGGATGTAAAGCAGTCGGTCCCTTGTCTATTAAATGCTAGGCAAGTAAAAGATCCCTACTCTTCGATAGAGAAGAGGTTCGGCAAAATTTCCAGGTTGGGGGTAGCTCGTCTCCTGGCGTCGGTGATTGGCCTTGGTAGCGGAAATAGGCCGACGTTAAATAAGTGATTAAAAAAAAAAAAAAAGATATTCACATGAAATTTAGTACGCATATGTATCATAACGACATCTGGAACTAGATTATATTTTGAGATGATTCCGTTGAAGGGTTGGAGGTTAAATAGGGGTAAATAGGGGAAAATAAGTAAAGCAAGCTGGTAAGACTACAGAAACTTGAAATTCGGTGTATGTCCTAGAAGCCAAGACCTCAAATTTTTTAACAATATGTTTCAACCCTTCCACTACCCTTACTACATTATTAAAGGGGTTGATAAAATAAACTTGAGATATTCACTTGTAATTTGGTAGACGTATGTATTATAACGACATCTGGAACTAGATTATATTTTGGGATGATTCCGTAGAAGGGTTAGGGTTAATAGGAGTGACTAGGGGAAAATAAGTAAATCAAGGTGATAAGAGTACAGAAATTTGGGATTCGGTGTATATACTAGAAACCAAGGCCTCAGATCTCTTTCTAATATTTTTCAAACTCCACCACCTCCGCTTCATTATTAATGGGATTGATAACATCAAATTGAGATATTCACTTGAGATTAGTACACGTATGTATTGTAGTGACATCTGATTGAGATGCCTCCATTGAAGGGGTGGGAGGTGAATAGTAGAAAATAAGTAGGGTGAACTAAAAACTTCATTTTTAACGTATATGGTAGAAACCAACTCCTCAAACTTTTCTATGACATCTGCCCCAAATATTATTAAAATTCTATGACCAATAATTTCCACATACTAGAGTGCAAATATAGTCAAGATGTTTCCTTTAAAACGACTTGGATGAAGAATCTGGATGTGGAAGTACTGATTCCTTAGGCAGCGGTTTTTTACATGATTTGATGTAAGAAAATACAACTTTCCGCTCCTTTCATACCTTTTGTTCTCAGAAGCAGTTAAGTGGTAGTCCTCATTTTCAATTTAACTATTCGTAATAGTTTCAATAAGTAGTAAGATTATTCCTTTAATACGCGTAATACATAGCAAAACTTTCCACAGACCGGTATACTTAATGGAAGTGATACAATAATTATATTACGTCTTTGAGTCCTGTGTACCTACCTCTCGAGACAAAACTTCAGCATCCTTTAAAGGAAACTGTGACGCTTTGAGAAACTACTCTGTCCTAATATAAAACAAAACAGAGAATTAGTTAAATTGTTTGGAGAAGAAACTTGTATCGACTGGGTGTTTCAGTTCTGTGCACTACCCCTTTGCAGAACTGGCGCTATTAATAATATTACTTCCACATCCACGTAGTGGAGTGGAAGTATAGAAGGCAATCGAAAAAAAAAATCAATTTTTGAAATAGGCTTAGAATATCATAAAACATCCTAATGTAAAATTTGAGCAAAAAAAACGTGTCGGTCTGTAACTTTTTGATGTTGTTTCAGAAACGGTTTCAAGATATTGACTTGAAATTTGGTATACAGGGTGTCCCAGATTTAAAGAGACATAGACCGATGAGAGATAGAGCACACTTTTCTGAGTTCAAAACACCCACACACTTACCCTTGAAAGTGAATGGTTTTCAAGATACAGGGTATTTTATGATTCTTGACTGAAACTAAAATTCACCATATATTTGGAATGGGTGGACGTATTTAGATTAAAGTTGGTACACATATAGTGCACCCCTAGTCCAATTAATAGCATAATTTAGTTTGTAAAAATTCCAGGACGGGACTCAATTTTTATTATTTTGCATTTAGGGTCAATTACATCACCCTGTATATCAGTTTTTTTGTAAATGGCGGATAACTATTGAAATGTCTATGGATTATTGTGCAAAACACTGTCATAATATTCGATGGCACGTTTATGGTTACTTCCTAGCAAATTTTCGAAAATAATGGTGAATGTAAACACTTATTTAATAATTATTTAATGTATTATTGTTACTTAAACTTGATTCTAATTGCACTTAAAATTTGTACAGCCATATGCAATATTCCATAGAAAAACAGTTTGCTTAAAAATAAAAGTAGGCGTGTGTCAATTCTGACATTTATAGTTTAATACATAATAATGTAAGTCACCTTTAGAAATTAAGTCTAAGTGTTCAAAGAAGTCGTTTGAGTAATTAAAATAAGGTTTTATATTAACAAATCTACTATAATAATTTTAAGATGCCATTCCAATTTACAAATGAAGAATATGCAGATATGATTTATGTGTATGGTTTTTGCGACGGAAATGGAAGAGCTGCAGAGAGAGAATATGGAAGACGTTTTAGAAATCGTACACCAAGTCGTACAACATTTTCAGAGGCGTATCAATTTAGTAAGGAACATGGGCAATTTCACTCACAGGCAAAACATGAACATGTTCTCAGAGATTTTCAACAGCGAGAGGAAGTATTACAGATTGTTCATATGAATCCAACTGTAAGCGTCAGGAAAATCAGTCATCAACTAGAAATTCCCAGAACAAGAGTATGGCGAATTTTAAAAAAAGAAAATTTATATTCTTTTCATGTTCAAGTAGTTCAACGACTTGAAGATGGTGACAGCGTTCCGCGTTTAACATTTTGTAGGTGGGTAGTTGCGCACAGACGAACAGTTCCTAGAATTCTGTTCACGGACGAAGCTCAATTCACGCGTGATGGAATAAACACCACCAGAAATCAACATCTTTGGTCAACTGAAAATCCACATGCTACGCTTCAGACAAATTCCCAACACAGATTCAATGTAAATCTCTGGTGTGGAATATACAATAGTCATCTAATTGGGCCACACATTTTTGAAGGGAGACTAACAGGTGAAGTTTATTTAAATTTCTTAATACATGTGTTACCAAATTTATTAGAAAACATCAATGTCAGAGGTATGTGGTTTCAACACGATGGTGCTGGACCCCATTTTTCTGTACCGGTGAGGGAGCATCTTAATCAACGTTACAGCAACAGATGGATTGGTAGAGGGGGCGCAGTTAACTGGCCACCGAGATATCCTGATCTCACCCCCATGGATTATTTTTTATGGGGCTACCTAAAGTTACAGGTGTACAGTGAAAATATTAATACCCGTGAACGATTACAACAAAAAATTTTCAATGTATGTGACAATATTAGACACAATCCGGCTATGATCGATCACAAAAATGTATTGACACTGGGGGTGTTCATTTCGAAAATTTATTATAGTTTTAATTAATTGTACCAGTGTACAAAATAATTAGTGTCTTTTTAAAATTTGTGCTGTAAATTATGATTAAGCAAACTGTTTTTCTTTATTTTTTCCTTTTTTTTTGTTTTTCGTTTTTCTTTTGAAGTAACAATAATACACTAAATAATTATTAAACAAGTGTTTAAATAAAATTAATAAAATAGCGACGTTAAGTGGTTGTTTGCGTATTTTGTAGAATTTAAATATCATTCACCATTATTTTCGAAAATTTGCTAGGCAGTAACTATAAACGTGCCATCGAATATTATGACAGTGTTTTGCACAATAATCCATAGACATTTCAATAGTTATGCGCCATTTACAAAAAAACTGATATACAGGATGATATAATTGACCCTAAATGCAAAATAATAAAAATTGAGTCCTGTCCTGGAATTTTTACAAACTAAATTATGCTATTAATTGGACTAGGAGTGCACGATATGTGTACGAACTTTAATCCAAATACGTTCACCCATTCCAAATATATGGTGAATTTTAGTTTCAGTCAAGAATCATAAAATACCCTGTATCTCGAAAACCATTCACTTTCAAGGGTAAGTGTGGGGGGTGTTTTGAAATCAGAAAAGTGGGAGATTTGGATGTGGAAGTAGTGATTCATTAGGCAGCGGCTTATTAATTATTAATTAAGCACGTCTTACTAAAACACAGCATACGATAGATCTTATTCACGAAGATGTATTGGACGAGTATTCAAAAGTTTTGTCCTCTCATTAAAACTGAACAAACTGAAATATCAAATGGTAGTGATATTTAGTTAGTAAATAGATATACAAGGCGATTTACGTTTCATTTTAAGTTGCATGACAGACTTTGATTAAAAAAATAAATAAACAAATACAAGAATACGCATATAGTTATCAATTTCTTCGTATTTAGGCACTATTTTGGGTTTCTCGATTCATAATTCCTTACTTGCATTATTTTATTATTTCTTGATTGCTCTGCCTTGTTGTTTAATTATTTTATTATTTTTGGATTGCTGATTACGAACAGGTTATCCAACCTGTCCAAAAATGGTTCAATTTTCAACATCTTAAAGTTTTATATATCATATGATATATCGAAAACCCCAAGAAAGTGTCTAAAACCCAAAAACTGGCCAATATTTAAAAATTGGACTACTTTTGGACATTCTGGGTGTCATATTCTTAAATATCTAAGTGAAGATCATACATTAATATAATAACACCCTGGATTACTAAATTATAAAGGGCAGTTACTATCTTTATTAATTTTTTTTAATGTTCCGATATTTTGTCAGATACGTTGATCACAAGAATAGATATTTAAATTGTAGCAATCAGAAGGCAAAATCATTCACGAGTATTTAAAAGTAAACTGCTGGCCACTCGAACTTACACATAGAGACTTTTGGGCAAAATTTAAAGTTCAATATTTTCAACAGGAATGCAAATTTTTGAACGCGGCTTGCAAATTTTAAGAGCTAGTTTTTTTCGGATTAAGCTGCATGACGTATATTTATCGTAGGACCATAAGTTTATTATATACGGGGTGATCAATGAAGTCATGCAAAAAATCAAAAAGTTTGTATGAGTGAAATTTCCGCAAAAAATTTTTTTGGTCGTTGCAATATGGTTCCTTACTAAGGTAACATCAATATCTCTAGACGGTTTTGTCAGTTTTTGGATTAAGGCCCTTAGGCCTTGTACACACTACTCAACATAAAATTTGGATACCGAAATCTTTAAAATGCTATAACTTGACATTGGATTGACGGTTCTTGATGATTTTTGCGGATTTGGAATCCTTATTTCACGTAGGTTTTCTATGGTCTAAGCATTTTATTTGAGGGTTGAAATTTACACATTATACCGGGTCGATAATAAACAAAAACGTAGGGTACGACGCGCTCTAAAGTTTGGCATTATTTAAGTTTTTGTAAAAATAAATTCTCACCTCAAGTTGTTTTTATTTAATGTTCTTCTCACTGTTCTGTCCGAAACTCACACCCCAGTTTGTTGTCTCAAAGAATTATTCAGTTTTACAGAGTTCTTTGTCCACCCCCATGCCCATAATTATGATCGGGTGTAATTTCTACGCGACGCGTCAATTTCAAAGTAGGCATTGGAAAAACAAATTTGTTGCTATGGAATTAAAAACTGTTTACATTATTTTAGAAATAATCTGACATATTTCAATGTTATAATTTTGTAAGGTTTAATTAATATGAGGCGTTTAACCACGGCAGAAAGGGAAAATTGCATTCGACTTCTCAACGAAGGAATGTCAAAAGAGCAAGTTGCGCACATTTACAATGTCAGCCGAAAGACAATTTATAATTTGAACCACCGCGTCGAAACTACTGGTGATCATAATTATGGGCATGGGGGTGGACATACAAAAAAAATAAACCAAAGAACCGAAAGAATTTTAATGAGCGAAACTATGCGGAATAGAACAAAGAACTCTAGAAAACTAAATGACTCTTTAAGATGACAAACTGGGGTGAGAGTTTCGGACAGAACAGTGAGAAGAACATTAAATAAAAACAACTTGAGGTGAGATTTTTTTTTTTTTTAACATAACACAATGCCAAACATTTTAAATTATAGAGCCCGTCGCAGAGCAAAATGTGTGCGGTTATTACAACGCCATAGAGCGAATAGGCGGGCATGGGCAAATCGGCATGCGAATTGGGGTAATGCAGAGTGGAGTCATTGTTTATTTACTGACGAAACAAGATTTAATTTGTTTCACTCCGATGGCCGAATGTTAGTTTGGAGAAGGCCAAATCAGCGATATTTGGAGGAAAATATGGCCCCTCAAGAAGCACTTGGTGGCGGAGGTGTTACAGTGTGGGGAGGTATCATAAGAAATGGTAAAACCGAGCTATTCATTACCAACCAAACCATTAATGCTACTGTTTATCAGGAGGAAATTTTGGAACCTAATGTTGTTCCTTTTGCTCGACATTACGGCCCAGAAATTCTATTGGTGGATGACAACGCTCGACCTCACAGAGCGCGAAGGATCACAGAGTTTTTGCAGGCACAAAACATCAATAGGATGGATTGGCCTGCAAAGTCTCCGGATCTTAATGTCATCGAACACGTTTGGTCTTATTTAAAACTTAAAGTAAGATCTCTTGATGTACCCCCTGAAACCTTAGAAACGCTCAGTGAGGCCATTCGTGAAGAATGGGAGAATATTCCACAAGATTTTATAAATAATCTTGTGGATACTCTACCAAATCGATGTCGGGAAGTAATATTCCGAGCAGGAGGACCAAGAAAATGTTAGCTTCTCTTTTTTTTAATTAATGTACCTAATTTTAATTAGGTAATTTTAATTTAATTTTAATTTAAGTTTAAATTAAATTAATTTTTAATTTTTTAGTTAAATTTTTTTTCAGTTATTAATAATTACCAGAATTAGAATTATACATTTTTTAAGAATTGACTTTTGGTCGTTGTTAAGCAATGTTGTATATTGTAGAATTTAATGTAATAAACTTGTTCTTGTCGCTACGTTCTTGTTTATTATCGACCCGGTATAATGTGTAAATTTCAACCCTCAAATAAAATGCTTAGACCATAGAAAATCTACGTTAAATAAGGATTCCAAATCAGCAAAAATCATCAAGAACCGTCAATCCAATGTCAAGTTATAGCATTTTAAAGATTTCGGTATCCAAATTTTATGTTGAGTAGTGTGTACAAGGCCTAAGGGCCTTAATCCAAAAACTGACAAAACCGTCTAGAGATATTGATGTTACCTTAGTAAGGAACCATATTGCAACGACCAAAAAAATTTTTTGCGGAAATTTCACTCATACAAACTTTTTGATTTTTTGCATGACTTCATTGATCACCCCGTATATAATAAACTTATGGTCCTACGATAAATATACGTCATGCAGCTTAATCCGAAAAAAACCAGCTCTTAAAATTTGCAAGCCGCGTTAAAAAATTTGCATTCCTGTTGAAAATATTGAACTTTAAATTTTGCCTAAAAGTCTCTATGTGTAAGTTCGAGTGGCCAGCAGTGTATTTAAAAAAAATTAATTAATTACTAGTAATTATTTGAATAATAACATCTACCATTTTTCCACCTACGTAAATTAACATTAACAATGTTCAGTGTAGACTGTGATACGTATTGCTTAACTTAACTCCCTTTCGCAATGATACTTAAATTTTAACCCTTAACAGCATAGAGTTTAGAGACTTTGAGATATTTCTGGTAAACAAGACTTCAAATCCTAGAACTTGTTGATATAATTCTAGAGTGGAAACGCATTGAACACTAGACTAACACAAATAATTTTCTAAGTTCTAAACTAATGTTAAACTGAGCTGAACTGGCGTTGGCTTACAGCACTGCTGCATCTCTGGGGGCAAACAACGTAATCAGGAATTAATATTTTTCTTGTAGATATGTTTTAGAATTAATATACTCCATGAAGCTGTATATTGTATATTACGGATATAACATTACTGTCTGTATAAAAAATGTCAGGGCTTTTGGTCTTTACCGCAAAACCAAAGGCGCCGACACTCTTTATGCCGCCTAGATAAATGAGAAGAAATATACTACTAGGTAGAGTTGGTGACATGCTATATTCCATAAGTATAACATTTTCATTTCACGGATTCATACACGAGATTTATAACCTTCATTTGTTCACTTGTCATGTCAGCGAAAATGTAGCAATTAAAATATATTAGCCCGGCTAGACCTTAGAAAACAGACTTGGATAAGATATAAACTACGGCAATCGCAAGATGAAACCACTGCGGATAGTGAAATGCATTTCTATGTGGAAATGGATCAGAACTGGCATAAAATTTATGCCGACAACTGTAGTTGTGACTTCCTCGCGACGATCTATTATACGATCGTCTTCTTCATTTCCGTGATTACGACTTTACGAGGAGATGTTCGATGTGCGAATGTAAAATAATTTAGGAAGCATGTTCTAGGGAATTTAGCTATAAATTTATAGATAGCAATCGTTTGTATAAAACTGGTTTAATCAATCTGTTGCAATTTGAAATCAATGGAAGTGGGAATTCGTATTTTATCGACCTCATTACATGTAGTTATCCAAACCATAAGGATATTAAAAGATAAAAATGTCTATTAGAGCTTAAATTACTACGAATATACAATAATAATGCATTGCATTAATTGCACACGAGCTTACCAGTCCACATTTAATACGAGTTGTTTAATAAATTTCAATGCCTGGTAATAATTTTTATTCACCATAGAGAAATAATAAAATTGTCTTCCATGTCAAAAGTTAGAAAGTATGACATTTCTAATTTGATTCGACAATTGAACTGAAATATGACATTTCTGGTTGAAAAGTAACATCTCGGGTTGGGAAGTGGCCACTTTCTCTCTCACCAAACTGCTGGATCTTCACATTCACTTATAAATTTCTTTAACTCATATCTTAACAATAGAACGCAATATGTAGAATATCGCGGTCAAAAATCCTTCGAAATTTCGGCAACTTCTGGTGTACCCCAAGGGTCAGTTCTAGGTCCCTTAATGTTTGTATTATTTATTAACGATATCGTTGTTGAGTTTATGTCTTGTTATATGCTGACGATGTAAAAATTTTCACTGCCATAACAATCTTATAGAAATACAAAGATGGTGTAATCAAAACGGTCTGCCTCTCAACATTGACAAATGTAATGTATCACTCTCTAGGAAAAAGGAAACAGTGCTATATGACTACAAACTAGATCTCACAACACTAAAAAGAGCTGAAGTTTTTAAAGATCTTGGTGTCTTATTTGACGTCAAACTATCATTTAATAAGCATGTTGAAAATATTGTTTTATCTGCTAATAAAAATCTTGGTTTCGTTATTAGAAATTCGGTTGGATTTACTGACACTCACATTCTAACACTCTTATCCAATACATACGTTAAATCTAAACTAGAATATGCATCTATAATCTGGCACCCGGGGTATAATACTTACTCTAACTTACTCGAAGGCATACAAAGGCGTTTTCTAAAATATTTGTCATATAAAATTGATGGGGTATATCCGCCAATTGGATATTCCCAAGACGTACTTTTAAATAGATTCTCAGTAGACAGTTTGGAGAGCCGCAGAAAAAAACATGCATTGGTGTTTTTGCATAAAATAATTCATAACAACATAAACTGTCCTGCGATATTTGAAAAACTACCGTTTCATGTACCACATCCTGGTTCACGACATCATACAACTTTTTATCTTACCACACCTCGAACAAACGTTTTAGCATCCTCCCTCCTGTATTTTATGTGCAGTACGTACAACTACTTACAAGAAATAATTGATATATTTAATTGCTCTGTTGCCTCTATAAAAAAACTGGTACTCTAATATTTTCTCTTTTGTATATACATATTTTTTATATATATTTTTTTAAATCATTTATGCATTTTTGTTTTTTTTTTATATACAGGGTGACTGGTACCGCGCCGTATTCCTTTGAAGAGGTGTTAATAGAGACGATTTGCAGTTGATTGAACCATAATATGTATAATACAAAAGTTGATATATTTCGAGATATTTCAATTTTTGTGTTTTCTTAGAAATGTACTACCTATTGCTACAAATTGTAAAATAAAAAAAAGAAGATACATTTTTCTGTAATTTTTTTTTTATTCTACCGTTAATACACATAGTAGTTCATATTATGTAACAAAAATTATGTTAAATAGTTTGACATGACAAAAATACAGGAGCTAAAACCTGCAAGGGTTGTTAGAAACTCTAACTCAATTGTTCATTCACCAGGATTTATTTAAAAAATTTGTGAATGCGTTAAACGTACAAATTATTTTAAAAACTTCTCTGCTTCATCACCTTTCGAAGTAGGTATAAAGTTTTAAGAAAGTTCCTGTTACTTCCAGGAATAATACAAAATTAGTAGGCGCACACACAATTTAGTCATAAAAATTTGGGAAAGTAAATAAACTCCATACATTTATTTTACATTTCATTTGATGTTTTTATAGATTTTCGAAGTGACTACCTCTGCTCCTTATGCAAATACGAGCCCGTTTTCTCATTTCGGTTCTAGTAATTCTGTTGGAAAAATTATTTCTTAGAATTATTGCTGCTTCTTGTATCCTACGTATTAATTGTTCCCGAGTTGTAATTTCGGTCCCATACACAAGTTCTTTCATGTGCCCCCATACATAAAAATCCAGAGGGGTAAGGTCGAGGCTCCTAGCAAGCCATGGAATAGGCCCTCCTCTCCCAATCCACCTGTTTGGGAACCATTGATCCAATAATTGTCTTATCGGACGATAATAATGCACAGGACATCCATTTTCTACCCGATAACTTGAACGGGGCAGTTTATGCTGATTTTTTAATTAATCATTTTTTGTTAGAGGATGTACCTCTGGCAAGCAGACGTAGGATGATATTCCAGTACGATGGATGTCCTGCGCATTATTATCGTCCGATAAGACAATTATTGGATCAATGGTTCCCAAACAGGTGGATTGGGAGAGGAGGGCCTATTCCATGGCCTGCTAGAAGCCCCGACCTTACCCCTCTGGATTTTTATGTATGGGGGCACATGAAAGAACTTGTGTATGGGACCGAAATTACAACTCGGGAACAATTAATACGTAGGATACAAGAAGCAGCAATAATTCTAAGAAATAATTTTTCCAACAGAATTACTAGAACCGAAATGAGAAAACGGGCTCGTATTTGCATAAGATTCAGAGGTAGTCACTTCGAAAATCTATAAAAACATCAAATGAAATGTAAAATAAATGTATGGAGTTTATTTACTTTCCCAAATTTTTATGACTAAATTGTGTGTGCGCCTACTAATTTTGTATTATTCCTGGAAGTAACAGGAACTTTCTTAAAACTTTATACCTACTTCGAAAGGTGATGAAGCAGAGAAGTTTTTAAAATAATTTGTACGTTTAACGTATTCACAAATTTTTTAAATAAATCCTGGTGAATGAACAATTGAGTTAGAGTTTCTAACAACCCTTGCAGGTTTTAGCTCCTGTATTTTTGTCATGTCAAACTATTTAACATAATTTTTGTTACATAATATGAACTACTATGTGTATTAACGGTAGAATAAAAAAAATTACAGAAAAATTTATCCTCTTTTTTTTATTTTACAATTTGCAGCAATAGGTAGTACATTTCTAAGAAAACACAAAAATTGAAATATCTCGAAATCTATCAACTTTTGTATTATACATATTATGGCTCAATCAACTGCAAATCGTCTCTATTAACACCTCTTCAAAGGAATACGGCGCGGTACCAGTCACCCTGTATATGTATATATTCTTACATTTACTTTTACTTCCCTCGCATACCGAAGGGAAGTATTGTATTCGAGAAAAAATCACCCTCCGAGATTTTTTCGGATTCTGACGTTTCAGAACGCGTAGATTACGAAAATATAGGTTTTTCAATTCCGTCAGTCTGTCTGTCTGTCTTTCGGTGCATTTACTAAAAAACTACTTGACGGAGAGAAGTCAAATTTGGTAGGTAGTTGACGCTAGTGTCAGCGAAGAAATGGTAGAAATTTCACTGGAAAATATACAGGGTGGACCGTCTAAACGGAATAAATAGTAAAAAAAATTTTTTTTTGCTCAAATTTAAAATTTCCACGTTTCATGGCGCGCTAAACCTATTTCAGGAAAAAAAAAAAAAATTGAAAATTTTTTTCAAACATTTTTGAAAAAATTTTTACCAAGATGAAAAAATTTTTTTTTTAGCTTAAATTTAAAATTTCTACGTTTCATGACACGCTTAACCTATTTCAGGAAAAAAAAATTGAAAATTTTTTTCACCAATATTTTTGAAAAAATTTTTACTAGTAAAATGAATTTTTTTTTCTTTCTTCAAATTTAAAATTTCCACGTTTCATGGCATTCTAAGCTTAATTGAAAAAAAAAAATTTAGAAATTTTTTTTACCAACATTTTTGAAAAATTTTTCAATACTAAAATAGATGAAAAAATTTTTTCTTTCTTCTAATTTAAAATTTCCACGTTTCATGGTATTCTAAGCCTCATTAAAAAAAAAAAAAAATTACCAACATTTTTGAAAATTTGTTTACCACTAAAATAGATGAATTTATTTTTTATTTCTTCAAATTTAAAATTTCCACGTTTCATAGAGTTCTAAATCCATTTAAAAGAAAAATTAGAAATTTTCTTTACGTTTTTAAAAAATTTTACCACTAAGATACAATTTTTTTTCTTTGTTCAGATTTAAACTATCCATGTTTCCAAGGCATTCTAAAACTATTCAATCAAATTTAAAAATGATTTTGAAAAATAAAAAATTTGAAAACATTTTTAATCTATTTATCACTACTATAGAATAGACGAAAAATATTTTTTTGGTCAAATTTAAAATTTCCACGTTTCATGACATCCCAAACCAATTTCGGAAAAAAAAATTTTGCAACATTTTACCAGTTTGGAAAAAAAATTAACACTAGAATAAATGGAAACTTTTTTTGCTCAAATTTAAAATTTCACGTTTGACATTTTAAACCTATTTTAGAAGAAAAAATTTTGAAAATTTTTTTACCAACATTTTTGAAAAATAAAAAAAAATGAAATTTTTAACCACCACCATACTTCCACTCCATTACGGGAATGTTGGATTGAAAATGTGACAAATGGCAATAATATCTGGCATATGCTATTATACTTTTATTGAAAAATGTACAGGGTGGTCATCCCAAGAAATAATTCAGTCATGGTGGACATTTGTAAAGGTATTTGCGCAAGCCTGCCATATGTGGCACCTGCTATTTAGTATTGAACTTTTGCTGTTGGATGAGCACTCTGTGTATTTTTTTGACCAAAACTTATCAAGTTTTCTTTGTAATAATAGCAATAACTCTATTCCGATTATTATTCTCAATGTCATTTCGTAATTACTAATTTTTTAGAGTGACTGCCATGCACAAATAACGAGGGAAGTTCTGTGTAAATACCTTTACCGATTTTTTTGTTTCTATACAGATATGCCAGTGTACTTTTTTCTTTTATTTTACTATTTTATGTTTTGTGTGACTTTTTATTATCTCCATAATCTCTGTATTACAGTATTATTAGTCTAAGTGACATGTAATTATTAACACTTATTCTCATCCAGTAATTGGTCTCTGACTGTTGGATGATGTACCTAAATAAATAAATAAATAAAATATTAAAAACGACGGGACGTCACTTTGACATTTGTCCTTTGACATAAGAATTTTAAACGGTTTATTTGGCTTTTTCTTCATTAAGGAGGATGATTGTGAATAAAATACTATACAAACCTTGGTGAAAAGATTCATTGCTGTCTCGATAATTAGTTGACCTCTCTCTACTATCTCATCTCTTGACAACAATGAAACACTTTCCACCTCGGTATGTAATATACTATTTCATTCGACAACTGAACTGAAATATGACATTTCAAGTTGAAGAGTGGCTACTTTCTCACCACTTTTCGGGTGGTAAAGTGCGTATATGCCAATCTGTTTTTTACTGGTTTTCTTTTAGTTGTTACAAATATAAATTATAAGACATTAGTACAGGCAATAAAAAAAATTAAAAATAAAATAAATAAATAAAAAGTTGTGAAACATACAATAAACATAAATACTTACTTTGTAAGGTGCACATACAGATGGTCATACATCTAGGTGTAATATACAGGGTGTCTCACCGGATGTCTCGAGTAGCAAATGTGCTGCAAGTTCTTGTTATTACCTTATCACATTCTCCATAAATAATAAACAAATTTAAAAAGTCTTCGTGGGTGTAATTTAAACGTGCTGGCATTTTTTGACATAAGATAATGACTGATTGTTTTTAATCATGGCTATTTTGATGAAATGATTACGATTCATGAATTTCTAATAAAATCGCAAATATTTTCAAAAGTTGAAAACTTTAACCTCTAATATCAGAAAAAAGGGAATTCAATTTTACACAACCTGACGTAAAAAAATACACGGTGTTCCATTTGACCTAAACAAGTTTTCGCGGTTTGAAGTTGACAAAATGTAACGCGAATAACGGAACACTTGGTATGATATTATTGAATTTATTTTAGTTGTAAAACGTAGTTCTCCTTGTGTTCTTTCTCCGTGCCAAAGAGCAAACGAGGATGTCTTACACACAAAAAGGTATAACGGTTCTTGCAAACCGTTGCACCTGTAAAATTTTTTATAAAATGTCAAATATCTTCGAAACTACTGGGTTTAGATATAGGGTGAGCTACATGCCTGAACTCAGAATTTTATTGTCATCCCAAAAAGTTGAAAATATATAGGGTGTTCCATTTAAAATAAGCAAGTTGGTATCGACTTCCGGAATAAACGGAAGTACCCCATGCTTCTAATTATTTTAGTTGGATTGGCCACACCGACATTAGTAACTAAATTTTCAAACATTTCTGATGCGTACTTTTCTCTATATCGATCTATTCAGTTCCCGGTGAGACACCCTGTAGAGATACATATACTTGAATCAAATTTTATACACCAAATATTTATATTTTTATACATTGAATTTAAATAAATAAATAAATCATTTCCAGAAAATCTTTCTTTTCCAGTACAGGCAATGAAGGCAAAATATTGTAAAAACCTCGCAAAAATTAATAAAAGAATCATCTCTGGGATTTAAGTAGATAATAACCTATAGACTGGAGTGATGCAACCTTTGCACTTCCAAGTTCCGGGAAAATTTTTAAAAATTTGGCTATACGAAAACGAGAAAATATCTCTTCGTCAAAAGCGAAGAAGTTATTTGTCACATTTTTGACAAATAATTTCTTCTATTGAAAGCATTTCTGCAGTTTCTTTTTTAGCCGTAAATGCTATGGGAATAAAATAATAATTCTTATTAAAACCGAAATGAAAATAGAACATTAAAATAGAATTAAATAATTCGAAGACTAAAATCAACTAATAATTATCAAAAAATAAATTATTCTTATCAAATTACAAAAATTGAACATTAAAATAAAATTAAATAACCCTCAGAAACTAAAATCAACTAATAATTATCAAACAATAAATTAATGAAGTAAGGATTCAAACAAACCACCTTCTTGTGCCAACCAATAACCAAACCGATTATACAATGAACCTCTCATATCATTGAGTTTATTTGGAGTAATACTTGCACAAAGTTGGATAAGTTTTTCCCGTAATTCAACTAAATTATTGGCTCGTTCAAACGCATGTCTGTATGCGGTTTCCTTTAAAAAGGCTCAAAGAAAGAAATGATGGGGTGCTAGATCAGGTGACCTGGGGGGCCATTTTATCATTCCCCTCGTAGCTATTAAACGATTGGGAAATGTTCTTTCCAGAAAATTAATAACAGTTAAGGTATTTTTTAGGGCCAACAATTTTTTTAGGACTATGTTAGACGTGTAGCTGAACCCAAATCAATACAGACAAGTGGTTTTGGTTAACGATACAAAATAAAAGTTAAAATTTGTCGGTTAGTGTTATTTATTCCAAATCTAACATTGGTGTTAGTCACGACATTGAAACGTCTTTGTACCTGATTTAAATGCATCAAAGAGTATTTAGGAGTAAAAGTTGAAAATAGCGAATTGTGTCCACCTTAAGAGGAACAACCAGATTGATTAGTCTTAGGCTACAGTGGGACTGTTTTTCGTATGTCACCCTGTACTATTGATATTTTTGTAAGATCGCGTTGGTTTGTATCCTTAATAAAAGCCCTGAGCACAAATTATTGAATGTTATATGACAGGGTTTATTGAAGATATATTTATAACTGAATAAAGGGTATGGTATCCGAGACTTTAAAATAAATAATTAATTTATACGACCTCCGAGGCAATACAAAGAAAAACAAAATATAAAGATCGCAACATAAACGAAACCATGATTTGGTAAAAAAATGGGTCAAACATCTATCACCTGCGGCACTTTACTTTAACAAAAAAACATTCCCAAGCTTTGGCTGTGTCAAGACTTTCTCTTCTGTTGCTTTTGTAACATTTATAAGTAATTATAATTTCAAAAATGTAGATAAACGAGGTAATCAGGTTATCTAAGGGACAAATAAATATACAAGTTCGGACAAACGTTATAAATTCAAATTAGCTTTCTCGACAATTAAACGAATGGCAAAATGAAAGTTACCAAAGTTTTTCTCCTCCGGGAGCCGAAGACATTAATAAAACCCTTCCTAGTTATCTTAATAAGTGCCAGATAAGTTCTTGCAAAACGTTAAAAAATTTGACAGTAACAAGTATTTTCTCTAATGAGTCGCAAACGTATCGAATAATTTAATAACAAAATATATTATAATAATGATTACACTGAACCGGACCGGATTTTTGGAAAATGGTCACTCAATGGGAACTGTGTGAAAATAAGTTTAATATTTTTATATTTATTATGATTATAACTTAGGAATAGATATGTGTTATATCCCCTAGAATGTCCACTATTGTAGAGTTTATGTTTATGATTAAAAAATATACAGGATGCTAATTAAAATAAAAAAAAGTTGCTAGTACAGGAAGATCGAGAAAGACTGAATGTGCCGTTCCCTAAAGATTTTTTGTGTGCCACTCCACACTATTTTGTGGTACTTTCAATATTTGCACGTTGGCGGCAGTGACTTATTGATTTTGTATAGGTCGTGTGCGCGCGTGCGTCACAAATTTTGACATTCGTCAGCTTAGGGACAACAAACCGAAAGTCCTACAGTTTTAAATAGCAACTAACTGAATTTATCATTAAATTACTTCTTTTGTGGGCATTATATTATACAAACTGCCAAGTTCTGGCTGTACTATTAAGTGTGGCAATACGAAATGACGCCAGTTTTTATTCAATATTATCGATTTTTCAACTAGGAAAAGTTGAGGTTAGAACACGCCGCGTCAACTATTTGCAAGCAGTAAAAATAAATGATTTTGTAGGAGTATTCTAAGCATTTTGTTAATGGTAAATTGTTACATGTTGATATAAGAATTTAATTTTTAACGTGGGTTTAAATTGTAGGCCACACTGCTGTCACAAGATCAAGTTAGGTTTCCTCTTTTAACATGAGATCCGACTTAAACCCCAGATACGAAACTGAAAATGGTTGTGATAAAATAAATGCTGTTATAGCAATCTATGGGGACTCCAGATTACGTCACCATACTCCAATTTACTTCTGACAAACGAATTCAATAGAAGCTTCATAGTTTCAACATTCTTGAAATCTCTGGAGTTTCTAATTATGAATCCCAATGATTTAAAAGCTGAAGATGCGATGTTATTTATGTGATAAATGATAGTCATCATGCTATCAAAAGTAACACCTAGATCCTTAAATCTATCAACTCTTTGTATGACACTATCGTTTATTTTATACTCATTAATGAAAATATTATGCCCACGTGAGTAGGTGACAACATTACATTTTTCAACATTTATGTACTTTATTTTTATTGCACCAGTTATCAAAAATCTGACTTGGGCAATTCTATATCATCATTGCAGCTAACGCTGTAGTAAATTTTTAGGTCATCGGCATAGAGTAGATGTGGGCACTGTAAGTTCATAACTATGTCATTGATAAAAACATTGAATAAAAGTGGACCAAGGATTGACCCTTGAGGGACTCCTGATTCGGCATTAAATTCGACTGACTTGGGTCCATGGTAATAAACATATTGTAACCTATTGCTTAAATATGAGGTAAAGAATGAAACAAACGCATATGATAATCAAAAATTTGTTAATTTATTTAATAAGATACCATAGTCAAGCCTGTCAAACGCTTTGAAAAAATCTTGTGTAAATATTATATTGGTTTGACTGATCCTTTATGTATCTAAACTTGAGTTGAGCGAAGTAGACGCTCGTGTCTAAAAAGAAAAATGTTACAGAGACAACAGTTTTAAATATGGCACAATTCAAGAGCAACTTGAGAGAAAAGCTACAGATTATATAAAATTTAATAAAGTTTATAAATTAAGAATGAAATTTCAAAGTATAGCTGCTATACGACGATCTACGAATTAAATGTATTGTTTTAAGGTATATATTGTGGTTTTTCAAAAACTACTCAGTGTTGGATTCTTTAATATTTAATAACTGGGTCTGAACACTGACTTTAACCCATCTTCACAGTTTTGTAATGTTAAACAAGAGAATTGAGTAGTTTCTAAACACCACACGATGTATTTTAAAACAATACATTCACTCGTCAGATCACTCGATGAATTTTGATTAAGTACAAATCTAAGTTATATTACACATGTGAAACTTGGTGATAATAAATAATTGTATATTTAGTAGATATATTTTGTTTTATTCTCATTTATAAGCATGTATGTACAAATTCAGCGTAGTCGACATTCAACCTACTACTAACGATAGTAATAAGTGATAAATAAAACAATAAAGAAGAGGAAAGTATTTAATAAAACACATAAGTTAGACAACAGTAACATTAATATGACATGATAAAACAAGTTCTTACAGAACTTACAATCATTTGCACAGCTCGGTGCATAAATATACCATAGATGAAGGGTCAAGCGCTAGATAAATCGTGCCTACCTTACTGTAACTATAAGTCCTTTGTTTAATTTGTTTCTTTTCATAAGTACTTATTTCACAAAATCCACATAATTTATTGCACAACGATTAACTACCTGCCTAGCCATAGCCACTTTTACTGCTGAAAAACTAAAAGGACAATTTCTTATTAACAATATTTTTAAAACGACAATAATATTTAGCAACATTTGTTTACAACAAATGCTCAAAATGTCTGCCTTCTCGTAATAGACAGTTATTTACTCGTCTTTTTTAATTGTCAAAAACTTTGTGTGATTCATTTTCTGTAATGTTTCTAATTTTATCAGTAATTGAATCTTTTAAGTCGTCAAGTGTATGCAAAGGATTGACATAAATAGAATTTTTTAATGACCCAAATAAATAAAAATCTAAAGGCGTCAAATTAGGTGAAGATTAATGATAAATATAACAGAAACCAAGGATAAATAACCTTCACCAAAATGTCAGATAACAGATTGGTAACACTGACTGAACCAACCATCACTTCCTAGTAATATAGGAAATTAGTTTTAATAATATACGTAGAATAGAAATCAATTTTGATAATTTTAGTGACTTTTTCGTGTCACGTGACATTCACTCTTTCTCGATCGCAGGGTACTAGTAGTTAAACCAAAAGTGTATCTTTGAGTAGGGTATTTTATACCATATATCCTGTACTCTAATTTCAAATTTTTATCTTGAACAATAAAGAAAAAAATGGGGGTGTAGCTAGTTTCGTGGTCACCCGGTGTAGTAGCAGAAAAATTTTAGTGTTAATGTAATTTTCCGCATACATTTTAATATTATCAATGTTACACCAAACACCGTTTCTATTTTGAAATAAGGCATATTTACGAACTAAATATGCTATTTTCCACTGGTTCATAAAATAAATTCAGGTAATTACAAGGAAATTGAAACTGTTACAATATTAAATATATATCAACGAATTTTAATGTTTAATTCAATATACCACATTAAATAGAGGTAACTTAATCTAGGATAAAACTATATAGCGTACCCAGAGGGGGAGATATGTATTTAAAGTTAGGAGGAAATGGCGTTTAAAACCGCTTTCCGAATAATAAATCCGTATATAAACTGGAGCTCTTTGTGATATTAAAGCTCAGTTGTGTCACTGTATAATTGCCAGTTTCAAACAAATCGGATTAGGAAAAATGGAATGTTGCTAAGTAAGGGCTAATCTGAGTATAAGGGAATTACGATTTTAAATACAGCTAAACAAAAACTTCTCGCAAGTATAATGACGAATATTTCTTAATGTGGTGACTAAGCTGCAAGATTTGCAGCGTGTGTTTACATATTAAATGATACATAAAAAATTAAAGAAGTTGCGTAAACGTCTATCCGCGATTAAAAAAGATAATGTAAATCGACAGTTTATTATGCAGTTATATCCTGAGTGTCTTAGAGCGATGGTGTCAATCTTTGATAATAAACTGTCAATGAATTTTAAATTCCGGGGTGCGTTTTTGAGAGCCAACCAAGAATGATCATTTTTAGTTTAGTTTAAAATAACTCAAAAACAATGCAAATGTGGAGTTATCTATAAGAATACTTTTTCGTAGAAAATTAAATTTCCCATACAAACACGTTGTTAAAAAATACTTTCTTTTATATTTAGTATTAAAAATAATTAAAGAACACAGTCAAAAATTTAAAAGTGAATTATTTATTATTTGTTTGCTTATTATAGTAATGAAACATATTCTTTATAGGATTTTGCAACTAGCGGAAAGAATCGCGGTCACCATCAGAGATAAAAACAATTTCTTTGACTTTTCAAGATTTTTTTTCTCTGACCATTTATCTAGGATGCCGTAAAAAAGTTATAGGCGAATTATTGAAAAGAGAAGTGAATTTTCGTAAATTCGTAATTATTTTTAATACTAAAAATAGAAAGATTTAATTTTCTACAAAAAGTATTCTTGTAAAAATCTCCCTATTTGTATTGTTTTTGAGTTATCTTAAAAAAACTAAAAAATGAGCTCTTTCGGTTGGCTCCTAAAAACCCACCCCGGAATTTATAAACCATAAAAACCCTTTAACGCAATTGTTCCTTTCTACTCCTTAATTTTGAACATATTCAATTAACAAACAAATTGGCAACATGGCTACAAGATCGGTCATCTTCGATTATTGCTGCAGACCTAGTGATATCAGTCGGTGCTAAATCACCCATTATGGACTGTTTTACAATGAAGGTGACAACAGTAAACAAAAATGGAACAAATTTAACCTATGAAGAGATAACGATTTTAATCTAGAGAAAATAAGTGTTTTAAATGAAATGCAACAACGAACGGATCTTTTTTTGAAAAATACGTCAATAAAAACTTTCACCCGCTCGTGGTGTTCAAAGTCAACGCAATAACTTGCGTGTTGTGCTAGAATATTCTTTATAAGACTCAAAATTAGTCTAAACCTTATAGATATTACATTTAAGATTACTGCTGCTGCTGGGAGAGAAGTGAAATAACAATTATGTAAAAAAGTAGATTTGTGCCATGCATAAGTGAGAACTTTGGAGTTTGATTTTTTGCTTTACCCATTCTGTACTGAGACTTTTAGGGAGGATAACAAATATCCTACTTGTCAGAATAAATTGTGTCATTTTATACGCCTTTCACGGCACACTGAATAAAATAACACTCATGAAAAATGCTGTTTACTCGGACAACAAGGGAAATTGTTACAAGCTTCGACAAAAAATGGCCCAATAACAAACTTACTGAGCGAGAAATAGCCACAGCAGCATCAGGAGGTCGTACAATGATAGGGATATGTAAACAGGATTTTCCCATAGAGCGAAAGAAGGCAGAAAATAAACAGAATAATGTGGAAATACTTTAAAGTTGCTCTAAGTTCAAGCGTGCCCATTTGAATTGATGCTGGAAATCATTTTTCTTCTATAACAGACCCCCATATTTTAATATCTATATTTGACAATGTTCGAAAAGATATTTATTAACCACTATTTTATACGGCATGATTTTCACTACACCTCTTTATAATACGGGAACCATAACACAAAATAAATGATCTAGCAATCCGCATAAGTTTCCTAGGTAACTGTCGTAATGAAGAAAATCAAACAACCATATAGCCCGGAAGGCAGCGACAGTTTTCGTGACATTATTTCTATAAAGCTAGATTTTTTTCCAAAGAGAGTTTAGATAGCATCTATAATGAAGGTGCAATTCTACCAAACTCTTAGTGGTACATAAATGGGTAAAAAATTAAACAACATGTTGTAAAAAAATAGATGGACGAAAATTTCGTTTTTCGAGTTGTCACGAATTGTCAAAAAATGACGATGGCTTTACTTACAGTGGCACGCAATGTAATTTTAACTAAGTGTTAGTGGAATTTATGGTAGGATCTAACATACAAAATTTCTTCTGAGCTCAATGGGATATACATCTCCCGAGTAGCAATTTGATATTTTATAAAAGTTGTAGGAATGTTTCCGACACGAATTGTATAAAACAATATTACTCTCAGAAACACTTTCATAACGTTTTCACAGCAGCTATAAATGCAAAATTGGCACCATCTTATAAAATATTTCAGTTGCTGTTGGTATTTTGTAATGCCTATTGGAACTATTACAAAATAATTGTATAAACATTTCCAGAAGCCTTATAAAAATTAGTACCATCACTAAATAGCCGTTTTATTAAAGCTTCATTTAATTGTACTATAAAACACACTTCACTGTTTGTTAAATTAAAATGATTTCTAAAATGTATCCTAAAAGTTTAAGAAGTACTTTTGACACAAAAAGCATATGGCATTATAATTTAATACTAGGTACCTAATAACCTATAATAATTATTTAAGAGACTTGTTCTGTCTTACAACGACTGAAATTTTTGATGCGGAGAAAATTTTACTGTGAATTATGGCCATATTTTTAATATATTTTTAACGGGTCTCACATTTATTGATGATTTCTAATAATCTTCGAAATTTTACAAATATGGATTTTATGAATTTCAGTTTTTTTACAATGTAACTTACACTCATTTGTTTTAGTAGTCATAACTGTATTGTTAGCACATTTCTGACTCCATAAATTCTAATAAACATTTGATATTTTAAATTTTCACATCTTGTCATATTTATCATCACGAACGCTGGCCTTTCAATATGGCCTCCCTCTATAAAATGCTTTTGTGTTAGTAGAAAGCATTTCATGATATTTAAATTATTGGACGATTCCTATAAAACATCTATAAAATTATGCGCCTTATTGTAACTTTTTCGTGAATCTTATAGAATAGATGACTCACTTTCGCGGTACTTTTGTAACTCTTATGATAAATCTGTTAGGACTGAGTTGTAAATGCAAACACGGAAAGAGAGTTGGTTCAATTTGCATAAATATAACCTAGAAATTAGTAGCAGTAAATCACCTTATTTACAGAGCTGTTTATTTATGGTTTGTTTATTGCCAAAAACACGTAGTTACTTTTACTAGTTGAAGCAACAGTACTTTGGCATATGACCTGATACGTCAAGAGTGTGTGAAATGCCTCGTTTCATTTTCCAGCAGTATTAACTGTCTTAGTGTTGCCAATCCAAATGTTTTAAATTACCCGGTAATCTAATTCAAAATGCTCCGTTTCGCTCCCACATACGTTCAAAATCCTCTCAAGAATCCTCACACAAGCAGGGCCGTCCAAAGAAAAACGGGGCCCGGGGGTTGCAACATACGATTCCCACCAATATTCAATATAAATTTCGAAGAGCGGGGGGTGGCATTCATAATAATAATCTATTTATCTCTATAAAAATTTCAAAGAGCTGGGGGTGATATTCCTCAAAACTGAATATCTGCCTCGAAATTTTGAACAGCGGAGGAAAACACCCCCGACCCCCTTCTTGACAGGCCAGCCCACAAGCCGAACACACCAAGTTTGTGCATTTTTAGTAACTTTGTTGCCAAAAGTTATTTATTATATAAACCTATTAAAGATGTCGCTACCTACTTTAAGCTTGAAATGCTCCCAACTGCTGCCCAAATAAATTTCGCTCCACCTATAAAAGAAACGCTCACATTGCGAGCGTTTTCGCTCGCATTTGTAACACTGGTCTTAGTGCCAAAACCACTACGCTGGTAATACATGTACCTAATATTTTTACAACCACTTTTTAAGTTTCTCCATTATCCTAAATATGATGTTTTTAGTTTCGCCGTTATCTGATTTGCTAAGATCTGCATCGCTCGTCAATGCTGGTAACCAAAATGTTGGAACAATAATTTTTTTATAAATTTTTTTTATGCTTAAGTAAACAGTTTTGTTTTGTAATGACTTTGTTGCTGTTTCCATATTAGAGCAAATACAATGCTATATAATAATTACATAACATGCTCTGGAACAACATTTATTTTTAAAAGCAAAATTGTCACAAATACATCTTAAATACAACTGTTTTGTAAGATGATAAAAAATAACTATAAAATAATTCGAATGTATCTTTATAACGGTGCTAAAAATGCTGCTGAACGATATTAAAAAATCGTTATAAAATGATTTAGTTTTATAAGCTGAAATATTTTACAAGTTAGTCACGAGAACATTTATAACATAGTTTCTTAGCTCCATTATAAGATATTTTATAATTCTGCTGTAGGAATGTTTTAATGATACATTTATAAAATAGTTCAGTTGCAGACAACAAAATTGTATTTTCTGGAACTCTAATATAATCAATCGGCATTTAGAAGCATTAATAAAATAACAATAAAACAAAATAATCGTAGAATATTGAAATTATAAAACAAATTTGCTGGTTGGGCTGGCTTAGCGTAGATGAAACAATCAATGCTTGCGGGTTCGAGGTAGCGAATATTTTAGTGGTTGCATTGAGTTTTAAAAGGTACACATTCTCGCACTCTAGCGGATACAGCCAATTCAAGTTTACAAGACTTTTGTAGTGACAAATATGTGGAAAATAACGACAAGTTACTATTATTTCTTACCTATGGAGTGAATTACATGAAAGCCTTCTAGCAATATAAATGCATTTTCAACGAAAGGCGTCGAAGTTTAACTCCAAAACATTTAGAATAGATATTAGTAATATACTTTTATTCTTGTAATCGGCATTGAAAAATACTTGTGTATGTTAATTCAGTGTTAAGTACATCCCGTTATACCTGCAGCTCTCTTCGAGTGAGTGTTTACAACAAATTGACTTTATCAGCTTGGATAATATGGAATTCTTCAAAAAAAATTCAAGGTAAGATATTGTTTCACACATGCATGCAAATCTTTATGCGCTGACACATAACCACCTAAAGCCAACTCTGGTTTTACCACATATCCGGTAAGTCCTACCTCTGCAATATTATTAAAAAATATTAATATTTTACCTTTCATTTACACCAATAAAGATACTTCTTTAGCTACGAGTTTTCTAATGTTATAATAATGAAAAAAAAAAAAAAATTATTGAAATTACAATTTTCTTCAATTCAGATATGTCTGCTATTATATGTAATAAACATAATTGAATAAGTAATGATATGAACTGAAATCTACCTAAAAAACAAAGTTGTAACGAGAAGCCATTTAAGTTAATTGGTTATGAGACGTCTAGACAGCCGAGAAAACGACTTGATACAGAAAAGATTGAGAGGGTGGTTCTAACAGCTTCTAGTAAAACTTCCAATATGTTTCTACAATAAAAAGTAAGTCGTAAAAAGTTGGGAATGGTTTTCTTTTTATTGAATAAGGTTTGCAACTAAAGAGGCAAGTATGTATGGGGTATTATTATAGGTTTCTTAGTGCCTGAATATTTTATAAGTTTCGATGGAGATTTATTGGAATTTCGTTGTTTGGCATAAAATCTATAGTCGCTGAACTTACATAATCATTTTGGATAGAAAATGTATACAACTTATTATTTATATGGGTAAGCATTAAGCATTACTTAGAAAAAAAAGTTATGGCCAAAAATAATAAATATTTACCTATCGGATGTCTCTTTCTAGGGAAAAGTCACCTTAACAAAACTCAAACATTCATAATACAATGAGAAGTTAAATATAAGGAGCAGTTTTACGACTGCAGATACCACTAAAACAGCCTCAAGCAATGCAACATCACAAGAGAGAGAGAGAGAGAGAGAGAGGGGGAGAGGAATAGTGTGTGTACGTCCAAAATTTTTAGAAAAATATCGTGAGATACGCAGGCTTTGATCAGTTGTAAATATTTGACGCGTATACTTTCGCCTTGTTAAAGGCCTCTGTTAATGAAATTTGTGTATCATTTATTCTTTACTATACATTCGCTCTTTCAAATCGATTGTCTGGGTGTTTCGTAGTCTGTTCTGGTTCGGAGTTGCAGGTTTAAAATGTTCTATTTTTCATATTCATTGGTTTACTCTTTGAAACGTTTTCTGATTTGCCACTCTACGATTTACACATATATTTGTGAGTAGATATTACCTTCTTGAGCATTATTATAATTTCCAAAACATCAAGTGCATGTCGGCTACTCTTATACTATAATTATTCCTGACACTAACTAATACCAAACTATATTTTTTGAAAAAGGTTGCCTCAATTGAGAGGACGATGCCAAAAGGAGAAAAATAGTACATAAAATGCTGCAAATTTCTTAATTGGGCGACAAGCATTATTACATATCCTGCTTAAGGTGGTCATTCCCTATAAAGAGACATCTGATAAGGAAATAGTTATTATTTTTGGCCATAACTTTTTTCTTAGTACGTATGTTTAAAAAATTATAAGAGTATCTATAACAAGACTATTACTATGAATTTTCACTCAATTATTTCAGTGGTTTGCAATATAGCTAGATTTAAATTTAAAAATTATGTTAATCTTCCTATTTCGTAATTTTAAATCTAGCTGTTTTGCAAACCACTGAAATTATTGAGTGAAAATTCATAGTGATACTGATGTTATGGTTCTACTTAGGTACTCTTATAGCTTTTTTAAATATACGTACTAAGAAAATAAATATTTCCCTATCGGATGTCTCTTTCTAGGGAATGGTCACCTTAACCTTAAATGTTGCAATGCCCATACCAGGGTAAAAAGTCATTTGTAGGCCTATATTGACGAGTTTTTTTTAAATCATTTTGGTGTATATGTACATCGGTTATTTATTATTCGCAAACGGTTTAGTTTTTTTTAAATAACAAGACAGTTACAATAATGATTCTCAAATGACTTATGTTTCAAACTGAATTATTATAGCCATTTTGCTTGAACAGTAAAAACAAACGATTCATCTGTAGCGAGCTTTATCCCCATTAGTGCTGGTTGTTTCCCTTACATCACCGCTATTACAAGAACATTACCCGCATACATTCAGACGTAAACAGACGTTTACGACTGCTAGGAAGTTGACGTTTCAAATCCCAATCTCTTAATCATACGTTGGGCATATCTTAGACTTAATTAATTCCAATGAGGTTCCTTCACTTCCCTAATATTCACGTTAAGATATATAAATTAGCAGTAGTGCGAATGGGATGGCAATTTTTTTAAATTACCAGAATATCTGCAGAATTTTATAAACTAATAAACAGATTTTCGCATGTCTATGAACAATGTTTCTTAACGTCTTATTGATTAACGATTTTCGATTTTGAATTGAAATATACATTTATCAACGATTTGTACGAAGATTTTGACACAATCGTCTGAGGTATCACACTGCCCGAAATCACCGATATATTTTCGTTTACAAATTTTTGCTTACGAACGTCATAAACATGAATTTCAAATAAAAGTTTTCCCTCATTCCTTAAAATATCCCTCTTAAATCTTTCGACTATAGGAACATATTCAAAAGTTGTCTCTATTTAAGTCTTTCGTCGTATAAAACTATACAAAACTTCAAAAATGGACATACAAGTAGTTCCAGATTCCGCCGCGATCATAGTGCTGCAGTCTCTTTGCGGGAAGCATATAGAACATATTATATAGGGTGTAATTAGTTTCATGTCATCAGTTTGTGTCCTTACTTGGTAAACAACGTACACACGACGCGACCTACCCGTTCCTTGGTTTTGTCTGTTGCTTGATTTATTTTATTGACTTATCGTTCAAGTCGTTAGTACTTGGTTATGTAAGACACTATTTATCGTTCGTGCTTCTTGTGTTACTTTTTGGATTCTGGACCAAGTTTTTCTTTTTGTTTTCTTTATTGATAACGTTAATTCACAGTTTAGTGTGGTGTTTTAAAACGCAGATTTTGGACATTATGGGAAATTACACTTATCCAGAGCTCGCGGATATATGCACATGGTGTATGGAGAAAGTGGTGGAAATGTAGCTGGTTCGGAAGAGATTTATCGTTTAAGTTTCCCTAATCGACGTCATCCTTGTGCTCGTATATTTGTCAGTATTGGCCAGCGTCTTCTAGAAACCGGTTGTCTCGATGGACATGGAGGAGAACGAGATCTACAAAGCGAAGAAAGGGTAATTGACGCAGAGGTTCAAATTTTGGAACTTGTAGAAGAGGATCCAACTTTAAGCACCCGCGATATCGCGAACCGTGTGGGAGTATCCCATTTTGGTATGGAAGACATTTAGAGATATGAACTTACATCCCTATCACTATCAACGTGTCCAACCACTAGAACCTCAAGATTTTGCAGAGCGAATGCAATTTTGTAGGTGGATTTTAAGAAAACACGCAGCAAATGAGGATTTTTTAAACGTCTATGTTTCTCTGATGAGTCGTGTTTTACCAGAAATGGAATGTTTAATTTTGAAAATATGCACTATTGGGCAGACGAAAATCCACGTGTAATAAGAAGGGAGCATTTTCAACGACGGTCAGCGTAAATTTGTGGGCAGGAATTCGCGGTCATGAAATAAATGGACCTTTACGCTAGATTAAACAGTAATGTATACTTAAATTTTTTGCAACAAACATTGCCAAATTTGCTGGAAGATGTATCCTTGGCTACGCACAGAAGAGTGTGGTATTTGCACGATGGCGCGCCAGTCCATTTGAGTCTGGCTATTCGAAATTTTTTGAACAGAAAGTTTCCTCGATGATGAATTGGACGTGGCGGACCAGTACCATGGCCTGCTAGATCGCCCGACTTAAATCCGATTGACTTTTATTTTTAGGGCATTTTAAATCTCTGGTTTACCGTGATCCAATTGACACTTTAAAACAATTGTAACAACGTATTTCAATGTGCACAGAAATTATAAAAAATGATCATACTTTACCAAATGTGTTGAACGGAGTGCGTATTACTGCGCATGCCCTTAGTTCGATGTGCCGAAATGTGTATACGTGGAGATGGAGGTCATTTCGAACAATTGTTAAAAATTCAAAAGAATTGTTCAGTTATTGGGTGTTACCTATTGGGCATTAAAGGTATGATTATTAGTATTATCATTATTATTATTATTATTAGTATTCGCTGTCTTGTTTTGATCTGTGTACTATTGTTTACATTGATTTTCATAGAGACCAAAGACTCGATTTTTAGTTTTCGATACCTGATTGGGAAAAATTATGCGCTCAATCCGTTAAAAAAAATTAGATGTTTTCCTGACTTAAAATACACAACTATTTTCTGTTATCGTATCTCGGACGTCTAACTGTTCGTTTTCCAGTTTCATAAAATAATTACTAATTTTTTAAGCATTTAACACGATGTTACAAATGTTAATAAACCACTTTCAAAGTTTATAAATTCTTATAAACGACGATAAATGCTACAATAAACTTTCTTCCAAATTAAAAAATACTTGTAAACAAATCCTATTTAAACCTCTGCTGCCATGCTATGCTTGCGTTGTGCCGAAAGAGAAGGAATTATTCACAATTTTATAATTAGTGTTATAAAAAGTTCGGTACAAGTAATCACATCAGAGTGCCGCACTTCTTCCGGCGGGAACACAAGTCGGGTATTACAGTTTTTTATTATTTCCAATATTCTGAACTATAACATCCATTGACCCTGAAAAACAGTGGTTCTCAAACGTTTCCTACCTTAACACTAAATATTTAAACCTAGGTCAGTTTTTTTCACAGCGCCCCTACAGAAAAAAGTCATATAGGTTTTTTGTTTGTCTAGTCGGCCTATTACCAGTTTTTTTACATGAAATTAATTACACCCTGTATGTAGGTTTGGCAATAAACTAAAAATCTGCAAAAGTTAAATACGTATTTTGTAAATTAATGAACAAAGTGTTTTATTCAAGAAACTTCATCTTAACCTACTTATGAGTATGTCCCAGACTAAGACGACTCGATGTCACTGTCACACGCAGATATGTTAGCAAGTAAATCATTCACGCTATTCTAGACTAATTTCACTTCATTCTGTACGGTTCACGTTCATGTAAATCTTCCTATGTATGACGTTATTATTCATCTAAGGATAATAGAGTCTTAACATACATGATGGCTTAATTAATGTGGATCAGACTTGCTCTAATGCAGGGATTTTATGAAAAATGTTACTTGAGTAAGAATAATTTTAGCAGCATGTGTATTAAGTACATATAGTCTGATCAAAATACGGTTTTTTGCGTTAGATTCCTTGATACATCTTAAACCCTCTAGCCCAGTGGCTAGGGCTACGATAACTTATCGAATAATTTATTAAAAAACTGTAAATATTTAATCTGTCCTCCTTTGTCGTATCTCATAAACTTATCATTTGAGAAAGCCGTTTTTCCTGAAAAACTAAAGCTCTCAGTGGTTTGTCTTATATAATAAGAAAGGCGACACTAACTTGTATGGCATTTATCGAGCAATTACATTGTTATCAAGTCTCTCCAAGTTATATGAATCAGCCCTAAATGGTCAGCAAGCAACCTTTTGCATACATAATAACATGATTTCGCCAGAACAACATGGTTTTGTAAAAAATAACAGTGTGGATACGGTTTTAAATAATTTTCATATAGAAATTGTAAATGGATTTGATAGAAAAATGTGCCCGTTTGGTCTATTCATTGACTTTTCCCTCTTCTATATATTATCTTTGTTAATGATCTAGTCCATTTTTTAAAGCCAACTGAGAACTTACTAATAGTATGTTATGCTGACGATACAAATTTTTTAATTATGGAAAATAACGGGACTTAATTCTGCGGAAAATATATATGAGAAATGTATTCTCTGGTCTGAAAAAAAATCATTAATTTAAAAAGGAAAAACCATACTCTTTAAGCAACAAACTTCACAAGTTGATTTAAATTCTGACCTCTTTAATATTTACAACTCAGGTAAAATTCTGGAAGTCACTTTTGACTCTGGATTAAAATGGGATACTGACATCGATGTCATACACAAAGATGTCAAAAAGTCTTCCAGACCAGGATTTAAAGAATTAAAAATTCTAACATTTACGAAATAGGTTGCTTTGTTTACAAAAATTTGCCCACTTCTCACTAACCACAATTATTCCAAAAGATTTAAAAACAATCTTATACTCGATCAACATTCAACAGCACATTATCAGAAAAGTATATACTTTAATGGTTGCAAAATATTTAATGCTTTACCAAACATTTTTATTTTCAAAAAAAGACTTAAGGCCTTACTCATCGATAAAACCTGTTACTCTCTTGATGAATTTTTCTCCAATGAATTGTATCTGTTTGTCTTTATATGTATATACGACACAATACACCTTAGTTTGTTTGTACCACTTTATGTCAGGACGTTATCTACACCCACTGTTATTTTCGTAGCATTGGTAGTTACATTATACAGATTCGGAAAATGCAGCTTTAAGGTATAGAAGTAACGATGCAATTGACCACGCCCCGCTAATTCCATAAATCGTGAAAGCAGGGGCACACAATGAATTGAATTTAGTACGGCATGAACTAAGGATTGGTGCGGACGTAGGTAATAATTTCTAATACGAAACGAGATAATATCTCTTCGTCAAAAGCGAAGAATTTATTTGTCACATTTTTGACAAATAATTTTTTCTATTGAAAGCATTTCTGCAGTTTTTTTTTTAGCCGTAAATGTTATGGGAATAAAATAACATTTCTTATTAAAACCGAAATGAAAATAGAACATTAAAATAAAATTAAATAACTCGGAAACTAAAATCAACTAACTAATAATTATCAAAAAATTAATTATTCTTATTAAATTATAAAAATAGAACATTAAAATAAAATTAAATATCCCTCAAGGAGCGAGCGTAGAGACGTCTGCATATACTCGTATTTCGATACGCAAATGCAGCAACGTCGGGCGCGGTTAGTACTTGGATGGGTGAGCCTCTCCAGGGAAACACAGCGTTCTCGCTCCGTCTTCTAACGGCTTGTATATCAGCGCATGCGTAGAAGGTATGTAACTTTAGGCGGGGGTTACATAGTGGATATACCATCCTTCGGAGGGGATGTAAAGCAGTCGGTCCCTTGTCTATTAAATGTTAGGCAAGTAAAAGATCCCTACTCTTCGATAGAGAAGAGGTTCGGCAAAATTTCCAGGCTGGGGGTAGCTCGTCTCCTGGCGTCGGTGATTGGCCTTGGTAGCGGAAATAGGCCGACGTTAAATAAGTGATTAAAAAAAAAAAAAATATCCCTCAGAAACTAAAATCAACTAATAATTATCAAACAATAAATTAATGAAGTAATGATTGAACAAACCACCTTCTTGTGCCAAACAATAGCAAAACTGATTGTACAATGAACCTCTCATATCATTGAGTTGATTTGGAGTAATGCTTGCACCAAGTTGGATAAGTTATTCAACTAAATTATTGGCTCGTTCAAACGCATTTTATCATTCACCTCGTAGGTATTAAACGATTGGGAAATGTTCTTTCCAGAAAATTAATAACAGTTAAGGTATTGTGATTTGGGCAGCTGTCTTGTTGAAACCAAATGTCGTCAAACTTGACAGGAAGATTTTGAACTGCATTAATTATTTGGTTTTGTAAAAGCTCTAAATATTTATTGCCATTTAAATTGCCATCGATTAGCAATGGGCCTATAATATGATTGTCCAAAATTCCCGTCCAAACTTTCAACTTTTGAGGATACTGAGTTCGCACAGCAACACTCACATGTTTCCGAGACCAATGTCGTACTACTGATGGATTGTGTTTCCTATGTAATGAAAAGGATGATTCATCTGTAAACAATATATTCTTTAAGATGGTTTCATTCTCATTCACCGTATTTATCATGATTTCACAAAATTCTATCCGTTTGAAATTGTCCTCGGGAAATATTTCTTGCGTTGTTTGAACTTTAAAACAACTGTACCCATTTCTTTTCAAAATATTTCTTATAGTTCTTTCCTACATGTCAACTTCATCAGCAATTTGCCTGCTAGAACAAGGTTCACTAGTTTCAACAGGTGCACAGACATTAGTTTCGCGAATTTCACGTTCACGTCATTTGTTCATGACGGGGTTCGGATTGACAGTATTTTTTACCATAATTCACGACACACCCGAAATTCTCAATTTTTTTTAATAATGTATGAAATTATGCTAGCTGAGGGGATTGGTCTGTCTTGATATGACACAGTAAATACATTTATTGTGTCTTCAGTGGAATGGCCCCCGAAGTACCACTTCACAATTTGCACTTTTTCTGCAGTTGTATAAACACACGGCATTTTAATAACGAAATTGAGATTAATTTATTTTATTCCCACAGGTCTAAACAGCTACGCTATTAAAAGCAGAATGGGTGCGCTGTTCCCACCTCGACGCGATGGCGCTATTGTTTTATACCAATGCCCTGCATTGTTCTACGACAAGGCGTGGTTTATCTGTGCAGAAACAAGTTTACGTACCTTAAACTAAATTTGCTGAATCTGTATAATTCATGTATAGAAGAAGAATTTGTATGATCCTCAGTACAAGAATGAACAATAATGTGTTTAATGAAAATTAAACTCAGTCGAATAATTCAACGTGCTACTAGGATCTTGATGTTCGAGACAGCATACATGCAAAAGACATTTTTTTGCGCGGAACTTAGGACTTTAGAGTAATCGTTTTAATTTTGTTTACTAACAGAGATTTGTATAACAACCTCAACATATTTTTCAACTATTTAATACTATCATAAACACCCGTTCCTTCAATGAACTGAAGTATCTCGGGAAGGAGAAACGTCTCTGTATTTGACCTCCAACATGTACAAGAAGGAAGGTCCCTGGAGTGTTGAAATATTAAAGTTTTTCGTTAATTCGCTTGCTAGAAGTAAACTTAACTATGCCGATGTAGCTTGGAATTCACACTTTACAAATATTCGGCCCCAATAAATTTTTTTGATAACCCATCAAAACGTTCAGAAATTCCGCAACGCAACGTACCGAAAAATTTCTACGTCCCAATTTACTCCTTTCGTCGTCCCGCAGTTATCTTTTCAGACGAACCGCCTAACGCCGTTAAATGTGCTCTCTGAAATCCTCCTTCGCCGGTAAACTTGCAATTTTTGTTACACCCTCATCCCATGTAAATTCCTCGGCGTGTAGTGGCCTAGTTGCTCCGCCGGCAACTCTATGGAATTTATTGTTATTGCTGCTAACCCTTTCATGACCCCGTGGCAGTTCTGCCTCGCTCGGTCAGTTGGATTTTCCTTTCTTCTTCCACTTCTTTGAGCATGTTTCAGGCAGACGCCTGCATGGAAGTTTAGACTTCACCACCGTCTCGGTTCGAGTTGTTCTGTTTTTACAGCGTGGAAAAAATCTAGGCACTCGAAGGCATATTTCTTATTTACAGGATGTACACAAATACTGCATAGTTTCTCATGGCACAGTAAACATCAAACTGCCGATGTACTTGAATATTTCGCTGCCTGAATGCAAGAAGATTCGAGTTACTCCAGTAATGGAAATTGTGTTGATTAAAAAATTCATTATTGGTAAATTTAGCATCATCTGTCCATATAATATTTCCCAAATAATAATTGTCACCTTCATGTCTTATTAAAATAAATTCACAAAAATTTTCTCTCGGCAGGAGATCTGTTTCTTTTAATTGTTGAACCATATGGAACGAAAATGCACATAAGTCCATTCTGTTCAAACAAAAGTTCTGTTCAAGTCATAAGTTTTGATAACATTGTGTGAATTAAATTCTTGGATAACCCCGATTCCAGAGCAGCTTGCCTTAATGACATAATTGGAAATGCCGAAAATACCCCAGAATTGCTATTTCTATGTTTCCGTCATCGACAATAGGCTTACTCCTTAGAATTATTACCTTGACAGAGCCAAATATCCTAAAATTATCCAATATGCGTTTTACAGTGTATGGTAGATGGTTTCTGTTCTTGTGGGTATCGAGTAGCAAATGTGATACATGTCCTTGATATTACTTTATCACATTCCCCATAAATAATCAAACAAATCTACGTGCTGGCACATTTTGACATAATAGTCCAGTGACTTTAGGCAAAAAAATAAATTAAAAGTGTTGTTGCTCTTAGCACGCCGATTTTTTTGTAAATCAAGTAAAAAATTAGCCACATTACGGAGAAAATACTAGATGTAATTACCACAAAATTTATTGTTTATTTGAACTTTCCAAAGCTCATTTTACTAGGAAAAACATGTACTTTGAAATAAGTTCCAGTATGCTTCAAAAAAGAATACTATTTCTACATAGCAAAAATTGGCGAATTTTTGCAAACTTTGAGTTCCGTATTCAAAGTTACATAACTATACGAATTCATCAATTAGATTGCTCAAAATATTTTTGCATACACTTCAATGATTACCAAATAGACTCCCGGTGCTGTTATAAGTACAAAATTTTGCAAAATATGACGTTTTGCAAAAAAAAATTAATTTGCTTATAACTTTGGACCCAGGCATATTTTTATTATGATTCTGATGGGAAATTACATGGTTTGGTTAGTACTACATATTCCTAAAAATGAATTATTATTTGTTTGCTTATAATTGTATTGAAACATATTCTTTATAGGATTTTGCAGACAGCAGAAAAAATAACTATCTATAACTAAAAGAAAAACTTTGTGTAAAAATATTAATGAAATCTTTGCATTCTTTCGATAACCTGAATTCTGATTATGCTAGCAAATTAAAATCCTAAAATGAATTTGTCTAATTTCTTATTTGACAATTCTCATTCTAACACTAGCATCCATACTAGTTATTTTTTCTGCTGTTTGCAAAATCCTATAAAGAATATATTTCAATACAATTATAAGCAAACAAATAATAATTCATTTTTAAACATGCATAGAGTATATAGGCTCCCATACTAGTTAGCTAATAGATAGGTGAGGTTGTTTTTATCAGTCAATGTCAAATATAATTATTTCACACTTATTCATAGAAATTGTCTTGGTCTTGCATGAAACATCTTTATGAGTGGCTTTATGTCTTTCTGATGAGCTCCAGAATAAGAGCGAAAAACGTTTCAAAAGCTAAGCATTTCCAAGAAACAGAATGATAGATTTCATGAAAATGTAATCCATTAGAATGAAAATTGTTTTAAGACAAGATAGATAAATAAATTCATTTTAGGATTATGTTCTCATTTTTAACTGAATCATCATGATCGTAGGGGGTTATGTAGATACTAGTTTAATCTGCGTGGCCGTAGGGAACTGTATGGATGCTAGTGTTAGAAAATCTCCGCCGTAAGCTGATACCAAATCCGATAACCGTTTTATTTTCCGAACCGAGTGTAACCAAGGTTACACACCGCTCCGAATACGATAACCGTTTTATTTTCCGATCCGAGTGTGACTTAGGTTACACACCGCACCGAATCCGAAAACCGTTTTATTTATTTGGTATCAGTCTTATTTAGTTTTGCCAAGTTCTTCACACCTACACTCTAATGCATCATGTAGGCATGATTATTGCTGTAGATAACCGCTTGCTTTTGCCTGGTACTTGCACGCTGTCCGTTTCTTTTAATTGTGTAGTTTTTTTTCAGCTTACTGTTTTTTATACCGCTTTCACCGTTTGCTTGCTTACCACCGCTTGCTTCCGCATTAATGAGTAACTAGTAGCTAACTAGCTTCTCACCGCCTGGTTACCCGTACGTCACAAAATGGCGGCCTACCTAAACCAAATGAAATTAAAATGACATATCTAAAGTTTTTCATTTTATGTATAAAAACTCGTATTTTGGTACCTAACAGTTTTTTATTGTTCTGTAAATTTTATTGTATGTTAATAAACTTTGTTATTTACCGGCATCTGCCTTTTTAAAATGTGCGTCCGTCCGTCTGTCTATCCAGCCGTCACGTTTCTTTTAAGCACGGTAACATAAGAACGAAACGCCTCATTGTATTGAAATTTGTACAGTAAGTATAAAAATTATTCATTTTTTAAATTAATATTTTTAAAATGTTTTTTAATTAAACTAAAAACGTCTATAACTAATATTATTTACAAAAAAAAACTTTGAATTCTATAGAATGTGCAACAATGGGCTTGTTCAGCATTTTTTTTTATTTCACAAATCGAAAGTGCAAGTATAAATTAATGGATCTGCAAAATATCAGAATCTTATTCGCACATTTAGTATCTTAAAAACTATTACAAATTTCCATCTCACGAAAATGGGGCGTGGCCAGGCGCTACGTCACTATACGCATAGACTCGGAGATCTCAATAGACTTGATGCTCCTTATTGGTTATAATTATAAGTGTTTTCGAAGTATTGTTTGTTTTGCTTACTACTTGACAGTAGGGGAGTACAATTTGGTGAAATGTCAAAAAATTACAATTTTCTCTCGCTCCTGCCAGAACGAATTTTCGATTTCGACCCTGCAATTTACGATTATAATTCATCGCCGACCTTCTCCTTTCCGTAGACACATAGAACGAACTTCCACTCGACGTATTTATTTAGTTACCAGCGTTTAAAAATTCCATGTTTTTCGACTTTTCAGGTAAAATTTGAAAGGTCCCAGAAAGCCATTTTTTTACGTCACTTGCGTATAGTGACGTCACAAATGAGCGCTCGGTTTTTGCAACTATTACTAAATTCAACTCCTGATATCTCGAGAACGGAAAAAGTTAATAATACGAAATTTTAAGTGTATAATGAGAATATCGAGTAGTATATGAAAAAGCATAAAAACCATATAAAAAGAATATCATGGAACAAGCCCATTATATAAAAAATGCAGTAAATCAGCGAAGAGTATAATGGTAGGCTGATTTTATTTAATTTTAATTTTATATATTTAATTTATATAACGTCAAATATCTCCAAAACTGCTGGGTTTGGGTATAGGGTATGCTACATGTTTCGACTCGACTCGAATTTTATGGCTATTTTGAAAAAATTTTGAAAATATCTTGTTACATACTTTTTCTTGTATCGATCGATTCAGTTCCCAGTGAGAGACCCTGTATACAACTGCTGAATTAGAAAAAAGTAATCAGTACAAAATCAATATGCGTATTATGTACAGTTATCAATTATAATTATTGTATTAATTCGATAAATCAGAACGCTTTTTCACAATTTCATTATTTAAAGTACAAATACAGAAATGGCAGATAACAATTTTATATATGGACTTGCAAATATTTGTGTAAATAACGAAACATGGATAAACAAAGGCCGAATGTTGTAGTTGTATTGAATTAAATTGTGAATATTTCAATAATATTGCGTTTTAACATATTACTGGTTTTTTAAAATAATTGTAGTTCGAGTAAGTCACAACTGAACTAATTTAATGAAAATAGATATTATTTTAATTTTCAATTCATAACAATTTATTAGAAATAAAGATGTATACACTTGAATACTAAATAACTTTATTGTAACCATCTCATTTTACGAAGTTGACGATAAATATAGGTGTTACTCATCATATGACACGTTGTGTTCGGTTTTTGGTACGATTTACTCGAAAACTGATACCCACTAACTCTTCATCTCCGCCAATGGATAGTGTAAGAAACCAACAATCTTTCATTGCCTAAGTCACGACTGGGGTGAATCTTCTTCACCTCAATAAATTCTTTTTTCATGCTTTAGCCATTTATCACGTCGCGCGTCGCTTCCATCCTATAATAAATACATACAGGATGGACAAACGTTAACGAACATCAACACTAAAATAAGATATTGTCCGAAACACTTACAGATTTACAGAATTTTAAACACGTGTCATCATTTAATACAGGCAAATTAACAAATTCGGGTAACAAAAATTAATAAAAGGATCATCTCTGGGATTTAAGTAAGTAATAACCTGGAGAATGAGATTATGCATTCTTTGCACTTCCAAGTTCCGGGAAAATTCAAAAAAATTTGTAGCTCGTCTTTTTCTCTACAAAAAAGGTCCTTACAAATTGTTGTCTTACTTAAGCCGTTTAGAAGATAAATCGAATTTTCCACTTACAATTTTAAACCGCTTCGAAATGCGCGAAAAATGAGAACTCTCCAGGAGTTTCGTACGACCGGGCTCATCGATCGATAACTTTTACTATTCAGAACTCCTAAAAAAAATGAAAATAACATAAAATGTAGAGAAAAGTCTCAGCTTTAATGTGGAACTAATCACAAAATTCTTTAAAAAAATTATCAAGGAGAGAAAGTGTCAGAAGATGGCTTAGCGAACTTTGTACAGTTGATCCACAGATTTATTCATATCTTTGCCGGGAGTCGTTAAAATGATAATTCATTTTGCTTGTATATTCTTATATAATGATATATTAATCCAATTAACATTTTATTGCAATTACTTTTGTTGGAAAAATATGTCTTGCGCTCAAAGTAGAGGGTATATTTCTCATCAATCAATCACCTCCAAATTTTGGACTTCAATTCGCTATATCTTAAGTAATAATAATAGCACAGTCTTAATGTTTGGATTATAAGCACAATAGAACATATTCTTTCGAACGACTTTAGAGTTTTTTAAATGTGCGCAGTACTTTTTGAATTTGTCTACATTATTCATACACGTTCAGAAAATGCACAATTATACAGTAAAACATATACAACTTATTTGTTTCTTAACATTCTTCAATGAAATTTTCACAAAATATAGACTAAAGTACATGGAATCGGATCCATGCAGTGAAAAAACACCCATTGTTACGGGAGAAATAGGCAGGATGCATAAAACTCAAAGATGTGAATAAATCAACTGAATAAAGTTTACTAAGTCATCTTCTAATACTTTTTTCTCTACGATAAAAATTTGTATGAATTTTGTGATTAGTTCCACATTAAAGCTGAGACTTTTCTCTACATTTTACGTTGCTTTCATTCTTTTAGCGGCTCTGAATAGTAATAATTATCGATCGATATGTCCGGTCGTACGAAACTCCCAGAGAATTCTCATTCTACGCGCATTTCCGAGCGGCCCAAAACTATAGGTGGAAAACTGGATTTATCTCCTAAACGGCTTAAGTAAGACAAAAATTGCTAAAGACCTATTTTGTAGAGAAAGAGGCGAGCTACAAATTTTGTTGAAAACTTTTTCTGTATTTTCATTATTTTAGCCGTTAGAGCAAAAAAACCAAAAATCAAAAAGTTTTACCAAATTTTTTTGAATTTTCCCGGAACTTGGAAGTGCAAAGAATGCGTCATTCCATTCTACAGGTTATTAACTACTTAAATCCCAGAGATGATTCTTTTATTAATTTTTGCGAGGTTTTTACAACATTTTGCCTTCATTGCCTGTACTAATTGAGAACGTGGTTCATTAATAATTTTCAAACACCTTGCTTTACCACATTATCTATATAACTACTATCGCAGAGAATGAAGCGCAACTCATGAATTTGTGCTGCATTTAATGACATAAAAGCTTCTGATGGACAACATGCTGTTAGTTGAGTGATAGACTGAATAACTGAAATGTTATAAATGCGGGGAACTAGGGCATATTCAACTAGAATGTCCACAGAGGAAGTTGGATAGAGGCCGGAAATGCTGTGAAATCAAGGGGAAAACTACCCGTCTGGCAGGCGGGCATGACATTCTAAACCTATTTAAAAAAAAAAAAAAAATTGAATTTTTTTTTATGATTACTATACTTCCAACCCAATGAACAATTTTTGTTTTGTAAAGGTACTCTGAATATCACCATCACCGAATTATAAAAACTTTAGTAATGAATATTTTTCATGAAATCTTTTCAATAACCACTTTATACCACTTAAAGAGCTTAAATGGCGCGATCTATAAGGGTCACCATTACCTATCTCCAAGTTTTATAGTAAGAAGTAACAGAAATGTAACTGTTACTCTTATAAACCTCCTTATAAACTTTAAATACGGAACCTCTCCTTTTCGCTCTTTCTTTCACCACATACCTCTTTCTCTTTTTTTAGTTGATGATGATAAAATTATTACATCTATATTTTTCTAACAATATGGAGAGTTTTACTCTGTATATGAAATATACGTACTTCAATTAGAAATATATTATACTTGACTTTTATGGCAAATATGCCTCTGAAATTTTCATGCAAATGCATCTTTACTGTAAAATTGACATTTGTACCTCGAAAAAATAAAGGCGCCACCGAAATTATATATATTTAAAAATTTTAACTAAAAAACTTTTTTTTTTAATTTCCCACAACATTCGATTCTTCATAAAAAACTGCACTTTTTAACTTATGGTACATATTTATATTTACATAAAATGTATCAGCTGAGTATGTTAAATATTCAACCTGTTTTTCAACAGTTTTCTTAAAAGCATCAATATGATGGCGTCCACTGACAGGATCGAAAATAAGGCATCCATATTGAAAACACCAAAAGGACACTATAAATCTGAAAATAAACTTCTGGGATTCTTATAGAACTTCTGTGCCTCTATATAACCAAGAATGTGTGGTTGGATTTTTCCCTGAACATTTCAGGGGTGGACTTGAATAAATTTATCAATATCTAATAAAATTTATCAAAATTCAATTAATTTATTAAAGCGTTTCCACAAAAACATGTAACGTCAGGGGTCCTGCTACAAATATAACTTTATGGATTGACGAATCATATGACAACACAATGAAATATTGGTAATACTCATTAAAATAGAGGAAAAATCGTCGACCTTTTTCTGGACGCTCACAAACAGAAAGGCAGATATGCTGTAATTTCAAATGCTATTAAAGTGTGTGTATTCATTTATAAACTGATGTCCAAGTTTACCTACTTATAAGTATTTACGTATAGTATAAAGACAGTGGTTAGGTGTAATTTTAAAGTGCAGCTTTTAGATTGCGTTAGTACCTGGTTGTTTTAGATATTTATTGTTATTAAGTTTTGTGAATTATTTCATCGTTATACGTATCTCGATCATTACTTTAGGGTAAAAGTAACTTAAATATAATTAAATAGCAGTAGAACGAAATCCGGCCCTGCCATGACCATGAAAATTCAGACTCTGAACGCTAATTATAAGTTGAATTTCCAACCTGTAAAAATCAACAATGTTAAAAAATGTGTATACTGTATGAGAGTTTATGAATGTCACACTGATTCTAGTTTAGAATTGCGAATAAAACATTAAAACCGCTGCCCAAGGAATCACTACTTCCACATCCAGATTCTTCATCCAAGTCGTTTTACAGGAAACATCTTGACTATATTTGCACTCTAGTATGTGGAAATTATTGGTCATAGAATTTTAATAATATTTGGGGCAGATGTCATAGAAAAGTTTGAGGAGTTGGTTTCTACCATATACGTTAAAAATGAAGTTTTTAGTTCACCCTACTTATTTTCTACTATTCACCTCCCACCCCTTCAATGGAGGCATCTCAATCAGATGTCACTACAATACATACGTGTACTAATCTCAAGTGCATATCTCAATTTGATGTTATCAATCCCATTAATAATGAAGCGGAGGTGGTGGAGTTTGAAAAATATTAGAAAGAAATCTGAGGCCTTGGTTTCTAGTATATACACCGAATCCCAAATTTCTGTACTCTTATCACCTTGATTTACTTATTTTCCCCTAGTCACTTCTGTTAACCCTAACCCTTCTACGGAATCATCCCAAAATATAATCTAGTTCCAGATGTCGTTATAATACATACGTCTACCAAATTACAAGTGAATATCTCAATTTTATTTTATCAACCCCTTTAATAATGTAGTAAGGGTAGTGCAAGGGTTGAAACATACTGTTAAAAAATTTGAGGTCTTGGCTTCTAGGACATACACCGAATTTCAAGTTGCAATACTCTTACCAGCTTGCTTTACTTATTTTTCCCTATTTACCTCTACTTACCCCCACTCCTTCAACGCAATCATGTCAAAATATAATCTAGTTTCAGATATAATTATAATATATAAATGTACCAAATTTCAAGTGAAAATTTAAATTTAATTTTATCAACTCTTAATAAGGGAGTGGGGGTGGTGGGGAGAAATAGAAAATACTAATAAAAAAACCTGAGACCTTCGCTTCTAGTACATACACCGAATTTTAAGTTTCTGTAGTCTTACCAGCTTGCTTTACTTATTTTCCCCTATTTACCCCTATTTAACCTCCAACCCTTCAACGGAATCATCTCAAAATATAATCTAGTTCCAGATGTCGTTATGATACATATGCGTACTAAATTTCATGTGAATATCTCAATTTTATTTTATCAACACCTTGAATAATGGTGGGGGCTGAAATAAATTATCAAAAAATCTGGGGCCTTTGCCTCTTGTACATACACCGAATTTTAAGTTTCTGTAGTCATACCTGCTTGCTTATTTCCCCCTATTTACCCCTAAATAACCCCGAACCCTTCAAAGGAATCATCTCAAAGAATAATCTAGTTCCAGATGTCGTTATAATTCATACGTGTATCAAATTTCAAATGAATATCTCAATTTTATTTAATCAACCCTTTTCATATTGAAGTAGGGGTGGTGGGGGTTGAAAAATATTATAAAAAAATCTGACGCTTTGGCTTCTAGTACATACACCGAATTTCAAGTTTCTGTGGTCTTACCAGCTTGCTTTACTAATTTTCCCCTATTTACCCCTATTTAACCCCCAACTCTTCAACGGAATCATCTCAAATTATAATCTAGTTCCAGATGTCGTCATAATACATACGTGTACCAAACTTCAAATGAATATCTCAATTTTATTTAATCAACCCTTTTCATATTGAAGTAGGGGTGGTGGGGGTTGAAAAATATTATAAAAAAATCTGACTCCTTGGCTTCTAGTACGTATACCGAATTTCAAGTTTCTGTACTCTTACCAACTTGTTTTACTTATATTCCCCTATTTACCCCAAATTAACCCCCAACCCTTCAACGGAATCATCTCAAAATATAATCTAATTTCAGACGTCGTTATAATACATACGTGTACGAAATTTCAAATGAAAATCTCAACTTTATTTTATCAACCCCATTAATGGGGTAGGGGTGGTGGGGGGTTGAAAGATGTTATAAAAAAATCTTAGGCCTTAACTTCTAGTACATACACCAAATTTCAAGTGTCTGTTCTCTTACAAGCTTGCTTTACTTATTTTTCCCTATTTTCCCCTATTTAACCCCCAACCCTTCACCGGATTTCCTCAAAAAACAATCCAATTCCAGATCTCGTCATAATATATACGTGTACAAAATTTCAAGTCAATATCTCAAACCGTTCCGGAGAAAACGTGCGGACAAAAAAGTTACAGACAGACAGACCGACAGACAGACAGAAATTTTTTTTCGCTCAAATTTAAAATCTCGACGTTTCATGACATTCTAAACCTATTTCACGAATAAAAATTTTTGAAAATTTTTTTGCGATTACTATACTTCCAATCCACTACGTGGATGTGGAAGTAAAAGGAGAATAAACTTACAAAAACGTAGAATTTGCGGTTATGTTAACAATTATTGTTGTTATTGTGAGACGAGGAAGTTTTATATTCATCAGAGCCAACCCCTATATAGGAATTGAAAACTATTAGTTTTATAAATTTGTGACTACAACTTCTATAAAAACTCTTTATATAAATTATAGTAACAGTTACTAAAAGTTGTATAAGTCTGTGATGGAAATGTTTCCGTTGCCATTTTATAAAACCTAAGGTTTTAAAATTTTTAGTAATTTTGCATACCTACTATGCAACTTCGCAACTCTTTAGTAATCTTATAAACCACTTTTATAAACTCACAGTCTTAATAAACCAGTTATAAAAATAACATTTACTTTAAGTGAGCAAAATTGTTCATTGGGAATCCACTACGTGGATGTGGAAGTAATTATGTTTCAAAATTATTAGTTACATTTTTCTGAAGACGGTTCAGTTTTCTCAAAAAATGTTAGCAATTATTAAGGGAAGGTGGACGAATCCCAGTCAGGATTGTAAGTATTTCCAGTCAGTTGTAAATAATGAATCGGTAAATCGTTAATCAATAATAATCGTTAAAATGAAACACCGGGTTCTTTACAAACTTTGTAAATTGTATAACTCAACAACAATACTAACAAGCGTTATTGTCTTTCGACCGATACATGTGTTCTTTCTCACAGTGGCACATTTAAGACACTTCTACCCACAAATATTAGGTTTCCCTTTTCTCGTAAATATTTACCTCTCTCTTAGCGAAAGCCACCCTGTAACTTTGCAGATTTGCCATAATTCTTGAACAATATGGAAAATTGATCTAGGTGGATCTGACGCGAGATTATGCTGTTCAGACGTAACACATCAACAAGGATTATTAAGCATCGCCCAAAGCGCAATATTCACGGTGAGTAAAACAAGATAGATCACCTAGAATATATTCGTTGTTTACTAAAATACCGTGCAATGAACCTTCCCGATTAATAACATGGAACATAATCCTTTGTCTTTTGCATGAATTAATTAACTTGCTTGGTGTGTTATTGTACTTATCTGACGAAGTCAATTGATTAACTATATCATTTCAAAAAAGCGCATTAAGAATTCAACAAAAATATTTATACAGATTTGTGAGGTAGGGAAATATTGTAATTTTATTTGTCCCTTTTGTTCTTTTCCCTGCTCTCTAATGGGATTTAAAAATACTCATTTCTTCGGACTAAAATCATTATCATCATCAGTCTGGAGCCAGCCAGATATCCATGGTGCGATAGCGCCTTGGCAACTGACAGACTGGATAGTCAGAGCATGTCAATCTCAAATAGAAACTTTTTCCTCGGGGTGCGAATTCAAATGATTGCTCCTTTAAAACATTCAGGAGGGATCAAACGTAAATGCTAATAAATGAATTGTTAAATTGTTACCGAGAAATTAAAAATTAAATATTGTTTAAACATGATGGTTTATAATGTTTTTACAGTGTAAAAATTAGTTTTCTTTATCAGGATGCAATTCAATGGAATAAGTGTGTAATTTTCATATTCTCAAAAACATTTTTCAGCAAAAAATAAAACTTATAAGCAGTAAAAAACCGATGCCTAACCAATCACTATTTCCACATCCAGATTTTCCACCCAAGTCTCTTTAAAACAAAACGTCCTGACTACAATTGTACTCTAGTATGTGTAAATAATTGATTATAGAATTTTAATAATACTTGAGGCAGATGTCATAAAAAAATGAGGCGTTGGTTCTTAGCATATAACCCAAAAAATGAAGTTTTTGGAATCATCTTAGCTTGCCCTATTAATTTTCCCCAGTTTATAAACTTCCACCCAGCCCGTTAATGGAATCATCTCAATCAGATGTCATGATAATACATACATACATATACCAAATTTCAAGAGAATATCTGAATTTTACTTCATCAACCCTTTTACTAATGCAGTGGAGGTTGTGGAAGGTTTGAAAAATATGATAAAGACACCTGAGACCATGGCTCCTAGAACATATACCAAATCTCAAGTTTCTGTACTCTTACCAGCTTGATTTGCTCATTTTTCCCTATTCACCTCTACTTACCTCCATCCCTTCAACGGAAACATCTCAAAATAATCTAGTTCCAGATGTCGTTATAATACATACGTGTACCAAATTTCACGTGAATATATCAATTTAACTTCATCAGCCCCTTTAATAATGGAATGGGGGTGTCGGTGGGGTTGACAAATGTTATTTTCGCTTCTAATATTGACATGAAATCCAAGTTTCTGTACTCTTACCAACTTGCTTAACTTATTTCCCCATATTTAGCCCCACTTACTCCCGAACTCTTCACCGAAATCATCACAGAATAGAATCTAATTACAGCTGATGTGGTTATAATATATACATGTATCAAATTTCAAGTGGATATCTCAATTTTATTTTATCAACCCCTTCAATAATGGAGTGGGTGTGGTGGGAGAAGTTGAAAAATATTAGAAAAAGTCTGAGGTCTTGGCTTCTAGTATATACATCAAGTTTCTGTACTCTTACTAGCTTGATTTTACTTATTTCCCCTACTTAACCATCAATCCTTCAACGGATATGTTCAAAAACAGTTCAATTCCAGATCTCGTTATTATACATTCGTGTATAGAATTTCAATATTTTGAACCGATTCAGAGAAAAATTGAGGGCAAATAAGTTAGACAGACAGACCGACAGAAAACGTTTTTTCGCTGAAATTTTAAATCTCGATGTTTCATGACATTCAAAACCTATTTTCTCAAAGTCAAGATTCAAGTTTGCGAAAACATTTTCTAACACCTTCCCCCTGTCTCCAAAAGTTTAACCGGCGGCAGTCGATTTTGGTGGACTTTTCTTTTGTATATTCGTGAAATCCTTAAAACCTTATACAGTTTCCTATGGTAAAATGTCTGATTTCGTCGACTTCCAAACCAAATTTTAAGGTGAGATGTCTTAGCTAGTCAAAAGAGAGAATTCGTATAGTTTTTGGGTCAAGAATTTCGAGCTTTCTTCGAGCTTTTCTTGAGCTTTTCGGCAGTAGTTTCGAGCTGTCCTGACGACTTTCCGTTTTCCGGAAAATCGAAAAACTATTTGTAAGGCTAGCGGAAATTCTATCACCATAAGCGAACCTCCGGAAGCGTTGTCGAGAAAATCTCTTGGCACAGGAGTTTCGAGCTAATTTCAAGCGTAAAGCGTTTTCTTGAAAACCCTCAAATTTCACGGAAAATTCGAATGTTCGTTTTTAACATGGTGTGCAGTGCGTAGAAAAATTGTGGTTTTTCTAATTGGTGGTGCCATATTCGCCTAGCGATGGAAGTTTTATCAAATGCGATGATTGCGGTAAAGAACCTTTAAAAGTTGAAACTATATAACCATCCTCTCAAATTATACCGGAAATAATAGTACTTCAAGGAATAAATAGATATGGTGTGAATAAAATGTTACAAAAAAGTTCACTCCATATTTTTACTACACATTAAAAACTCAAAGCTGCCTTTGAAATACGGCTCTAGATGGCTGGTTTTTTTGGGTTTTGGTGTGCATTAAACGAATGGAAACAATTATATATATTTTGACTAGGTAAGATATTTCATTTTTTTTTAATTGCACGCCATGTTAGATCAGAAAAAACTAAACAAGTTATGTAAATAAGATATATGGTTATCTCGCTCAAAACACATCGAATATTTGACCACAATTTCTTGTTATCGATTAATTTTTATGCTGGGCTTTTAAGCAAACATGTAAATTTGCTGTGTATGTATTGTATATGCTTTTACTATGTATGATACCACTTTTTATAGCGTCGTTAGTCGTAATTTATTTAGGCCGAATTACCCAGATAAAGGCATTAGGGGTTGAACGATATACCACAGATAGGATGAATTTAGGATCTCGTTTATACGGATTAGGCAGGGCAAGATAGGGAAAACAGAATTTTTAATCGACGACATATATTATGTAAATCTTAACATGATCAGGGATATCAAGCAGTTAGTGTCCACGTCCCTTCAACAAAAAGTTTTATATATTTAAATATTAGGAAAAACTATATATTTTTTGTTATTTCACAAAAACTATCAAAATGCGATGCCTCTTAGTGTTATTTATATAGTAAAAGTATAAGAAATTATTTATACCATATACTCGAAGATCAGTATATATAGCGTGGAGCATACATAATAGGTACATTCTTTGGACTAAAATATGAAGATGTAACCAAACATGCTTTAGTAAATTGTTACTGTGGAAAAAGATACAGGGTGTCAGAAAATGCATAGAAGCAGGTGGGGGCCGCCAAGGAGTCGTGATTTAAATCCTCTGGATTATTATGTGTGGGGACATGTGAAGTGCAAATTCCATCAATTCAAGACAAGAATTGTAGGAACAAATACAAAATACATGCAAATTTATTACAGGACAGTAAAACGTGTTCTTTAATATAGGATTTATTATCAAAAAATGAGATAACGCATAGAAGTAGGTGGAGGCCACATCAGTGAGTTTTCGTAGTTGTTACTCTTTAGTTTTTACTTAAGTTGTGTAACCTTTTCAATAAATAGAATTTGTCCTTTTCAAATTTGGAGAAGATCGGTGAAAAGGTAGTAGTAATATTACAAAAAGAAGAGAAAAATACAGCTTTTTCCACAGCAACAATTTACTATGGCCTATAATTAACGGTCCTCCCTGTATAATCATAAAGGGTAGCTTTGCGGAAAGCAGGTCTCCATCATTATAAGAACACAAATAAAGGCAATACTTTTATACTATTCATGAAATCCATTAAAATGAATCCATTAAAATGAAACATTTTTTTCAAGACAAGGTAGATAAGTAAATTCACTTTAGGTCTTTGTTCTCATTTTTAACTAAATCTTTATAATCGTAGGGGGTTATTTAGATACTAGTTTAATCTGCATGGCCGTAGGGGACTGTGTGGATGCTAATGTTAGAATGAGAATTGTCAAATAAGAAATTAGACAAATTCATTTTATGATTTTAATTTGCTAGCATAACCAGACTTCAGGTTGTCGAAAGAATGCAAACATTTCTTTAATATTTTTACACAAAGTTTTCTTTTAGTTATAGATAGTTATTTTTTCTACTGTTTGCAAAATCCTATAAAGAATATGTTTCAATACAATTATAAGCAAACAAATAATAATTCATTTTTAAAAATATATCAGGCTTGTTGGCTTGAATCAACCTGACTGTCGGTGCCAATAAATTTGGCACCTCTCGTTCTCGACAACAGATTCGATGTCTCCGGGGACGTAAGGCAGCACTGGTGTCTTGTCTACTTCGTACGAGTGCCGTAGATGATAGTACAGCACCCGTAACGCCGCGTTATGGCGATGGATGTGGGCCGAAATCGCATACACCGGACATGTAGAAAGTAAATGTATGAGCGATTCCGGCGCCTGACGGCAGGTCCTGCAGTTAATATCAGGAACCTCTACACCCATTACGCGGCTTCGGTAAACCAAAGTGTTAATTAATTAATCTTGGCAGGCTACAATGAATCCCTCGGTCTCCGACTTTAGCCCAGCTGACCTTAAAAAGGCGAATGTCAGCTTAGTCGACAAACCCAGTGGGTCTAGGTTCTTGTAGAACACCCCGTGCATGGGTTTATCGACATGCTGCCTAAACAGACGTTCCTGTTCGGCAGCTTTTATCTGGGTCTTCAGGCGAGGTGACTGAAGTTCAGTGACTGACTCTGGGTCAGCACCGCGCCGGCCTCCCCGCCTGTCGTCGAATACGAGACCGAGTTCATCTGCGGCTCTTTTTGCCGCTTTAAGCAATCCTGCACCCATCCTTGCACCTTCGTGATCTCTCACTAAGTGCAGGAGCGGATGTGATCTTCTAAGAACATTTCATGCCATGCCCATGCACACATTCCAGCTCCAAGAGCCCTGGGCCCCGCCGATTTCGTGGGAGGTACATACGATGGACGGACGATCTAGGATGAATGCTCCTATTATTATTATTATTATTATTATGGTCAATTTCTCTCCATAAAAGGGGGCTTGGAGTACCAACCATCGGCTGTCAGCCAGATGGCGGCTTCTATTTTAATTTGCAGGTAAATTAAGAAATTTCCTGATTGAGTTGCATGTATTTAGGAGGACGATTATTATTACTATTATTACTATTATTATTATTATTGCTAATATTACCATTACAAATAAATTTGTATTTAATGGAAGTTCAAATAAAATCTTCTTATACACTGCGAATGACGGGAAATCGTCCTCACGTCTTTATTTAAATTGTAATGGATTAATTTACATACATATGCAATTGTAGTAGTCTCCAAAAACTCTCAAACAGTGAACATTACACTCGAATACTCTACCTGAGGCACGTTTCAACTTTCACAGAATTGCGGTATCCACGTAAGCGCCATGTGCAACGATTCAACGACCAAAACGTATTATTTGTCAAACCGACTCTGGCTGTAGATTTTAAAAGAGAGCAACAAAACTGACTTCATTTACCACAAATGGATTAAGTTTTTATTTTATCTGCTCGGACTTCTTTTACTTCTACTTGCTGCTTCAATTCCGCTTAATGGGAATAGTATTTGTGAGTACTTTTAAGGATTTCCAATTTCTTTAAACAATTATAAAAACATTGCTGAAATTATTTGTCCTTTGAGCTTTTACGCTTAATTTGCGAGAAGGGGAATAATATAACAAAAATGCATTAAACATTTTTGTCGAGTATCGAATTTTCTACAGAAAAGCTCCAGACAGCATATTTTTAACGATTGTAGTTTACGAGACATAGGCGCCCGCGCGTAATTGCATAATGAACCATTTTTGGAGCTTTTCTCTAAGTGGCTCAGGTGCACACCGACTTAACTGACAACTGAAAAAAAAATTAGGGTCTCTGAAAAATTAGAAAAAAAATCATGGAATTTCTAAATTATATATATGATTTTTTGGCGAATTTTGTATTGTTTTTTAATATTCTTCAAATTTTGATGCCAAATGAAGCACACAAGGGTCTTCATCTTTAAGCGATTTCTATAAAAACATTTTCAACCTGTAGAGTATTGCTTGGTAGTCCCGTTAGTTTCATCAAATTATGTCTGATATAAGGCGAGTAAAATAGGTAATATATTCGGTGTGTCTAGACCAATTTTATACCGGTATAAATGACATCTCCATAGTTATCATAAGTAACTTTGAGCAGTGGAACGCCTTGTTTGCAAAATTTTGAGGTAGGTCAAAGTCGTCCGTTGAAAGTCAGTAGGTGGTGGTATCCGAGAAGAGCAAGGAATAATTACGTAATTTTTGCAATTAACAATAAATTGCTAAAACGGTGCCAATGCTCCTTGCCCTTCTCGCATACCACCTTTTGCACCCCTATTCGCTCCACGATCCCGTAAGATTGTAAGACTATTGGACATTTGCACATTATTTCATTGCTCATAAACTACTTCCAATAGTGTCTACTACATGTCACACACAATAAAAAATCAAAATACGATAAATGGATGTCGTAAACGTTCACCAATTACGATATACGATGTTGTTTATAAGTTTAGAATAAGTTTATTTATTTACTCAAATCATATATAACACATAACAAATCGAGCTGTAAATAATCTAACTACTTCATAGAAGTGCCAAACAGCATTGTACATGAAGAAAACATACATATATGGACATAGCAGTCTAAAAACTATAATGTAAGCAGGATCACAAGTACTCCTTTTATACAGATACACAGTGACATTTATAATAGGATTAATTATACATAATAAAATTATAATAGAATTAATTATACATAATAAAAAATTAATTATACCTCGGAGCGTGCAGTTCAAATAATCTGTTTTTTTTTGTTATATCGGGATAAAATAGGTTACCGGTAGAGGGAGCCTAGACACACCGTAAGATTTTTCACTCTATAATATGGCGAAGGCGCAGGGACAAAATTCAAATTACGTCGGAATTCCGTTAAAATTGGTTATTTTCAAAGCAATTGACATTGAATCTCATGTAGAAAGTTAAAAATTTAAATGGTGAAGTTAATAGGACTGCCAAAATTGTAAAACTTTAAAGGTTTACATAAAGTTTGGGACAAGAGGATATGAGGATTCAATGAAAATGAATCTCATATGAAAGCTTAAAAATTCAAAGCGATGGATATTTTTTATTAGGTGTGTATATGCAAGGACCTACGTGGTGATTTTTGTAACCTGAAAGTTTTAAATATCTTGAGTAATAAGCACTCTACGACAAAATGTTTCAAACAAAAGTTGTAGAATTGGATGGGGGCAGTTCGGCGATGCATGTCACTTTGACTTTGGATGGAAGGGTTAAGTACATTCAAAGTCAAATTTTTTAAATGGGAACTCTTATCTTTCATGGCAAGTTCGGATTGTCTGACTAAAAATAGACTTAATTGAATATGCAGCCTTTTTTGGATTTTTTTTTGGCTACCTTTAACATGCTGTTAAATTTGTAAATGTGAATATTTTTATTCCTAACTTTTTCTGCATTGTACCACCTTGAACTAATCGATAATGCATTTATAACTTATATTATAGTCAGTTATTTCTTATGGTTAGATGCACAAAAAATCAAGAGATAACTATATATTATTATTTTTTTCCTTCTTCAATTCTTTGGGACTTCCTGCCGCATGTATGTTTTCTTTTTAAGCGGTGCTCGAGGAATCTACAAAATATCACAATTAACCAGTATGTTACTGGTAAATAACCTCTACGCCTGTGACTTTTACGTCAAAGGATCGGTTAAAGGTTGCTCTTTTTTTAAATTAACAACATAAATAAGTATAAACACTTGAAATTAAATATTTCGCCGACGTTTCGGCAATCTATCCTGCTTCCATTTTCAAGGCTTTTTTTGAAAAATGTTTTTTGCTGTGTATGATAAATACACAGCTCTAAGAATGTTTGTTAAAATTCAATATCCATAGGTACTTACTATTTACATAGAACTGTTGATATACTTAACAGTTTTTTTAATTCTTTATACAATGTTAAGTTTGTGAAGTTCTTCTTTTAACATTGACAACCAAGTTGTACAGACATCTACGGAACAATTCGACACGCATCTATCCTCATTCAATAATATTATCGCGGATTCTTTAATTTTTCTTTTTTTGCTATCTGCCTCTTTTGTTAAAATTTTGCCGAGTCCCAGTCTGTGTCCATTCTCCCAAGCGTGTTCGCAGATCTTGGACCTCTGAATTTCATTTTTTCTTATATAATTTTGATGTTCGCCCAATCTTACACTAAAAGGGCTGGATGACTCACCCACGTATTGTTTGTTGCACTCACATGGAATACTATAAATGCAGTTTTTTGAATTTTGCTCGTGGTTCTTCGGTTTCGTCTTTGTCAAAATAGATCTTAAAGTGTTGTTTGTTTGAAATACCGTCCTAATATCAAATCTATCACCCATGCGGTGCAACTTTTCGGATAATCCGCATACATAAGGAATTAACGCTGTGTAACGTTTTTCAGGTTTTTCTGACGAAACCCAATTCACGCTATGAACGGAAGCATATACAAGCATGAGTTTTACACAGACAACTACCTAACTAAGTAAAATAAGGTATAATTCCTTAAAATAAGTTTTAATTTTGTTTAAGGCATCTGGAGAAAATTGAGTAATAAAAGTACTATATACATATCTAAAATATCCCTAATCGAGACACCTACATACTGCAGAGACCTCATAAAACTTCGGAAGCCATAAAATACATAAAACTACACCTGGTACACAAAATATAACGTCGTTTGTCCTAATAGCATATGCTCCTCTTTCTGTATAAACAGCGTTGCAAAATACAAAACTTACTTATAATACATTATCAAAACAAATATGCTTTGGTTAGTAAATTTTAATAGAGCTTTTGTAAATTTGACAAAGTTTAGTTGTAGTTTGGGATTATATAAAAAGAACTAAAGCGGTTTAAAGCAACAGCTTAAAATAACACCGCTGGATATTTTTTATCTCAAATGAAAATATTTGTCTAAATTATAATCTAAAAATATTATGCCCGAGAAACGAACATAGTTCTTTTCATCGAGGATGTAAATATTCAACTTTCTTTCTACGTAGCTCCCAATTTTTTGTCAGTTCCTCTGATCTTGGATACTCTGTAAATTATAATAGCACACGATGAGCAATGACACATTTTATTTAATTGTTTAAAATCTACCAGTTATTTTATATTACCTATGTGATTTACTAATTCAATATTTTTTCTATAATATGCTCTTGATATCGTAGATATCCAGTCTTTTGTGCAAATACATGTAAAATATTTATAATTCTATTGGAGGAAAATTGATGACAAATTTCAAATTCTTCTTCTTCTTAAGGCACGAAATTTATTTAAGATTGATACTGGATTTAAAAATTTCAAACATTCTATAAAAATTGAAAATTTCACAATTTGAAATCTATTGATAAATGCAGCACATAATTGTGAAACAAGAATCCACAAGAAGTTTTCAAATACATTTAAAAAAATGTGGTTTTTGTTGCAAAATATTGTTTAGCCGTAGTTATATTTTAAAGCATGATTTCGGTAACACGATCCAATACTAATATATGTATAACTTCATTGTTCGTCGTTAGTTTAGATTTCCTCCTAGCAGAACAAATACTACATCACGTCTTCATACACCCCAAAATATATAGAAATAGCAACAATATGCATGCAAGAAAGTACATCCCACTGCAGTATTGGAAAGAAGGAAACTAGAAGAAAATGGAAACGCAAAGAGGAGTCAAATACAACTAATATCAGAATTGTATCACTGGCCCTTAGGCAAACTGCCATCAAAAGACAAACTACTAGAAATAATGGTCAGAACTAAGGGCTGGAATAGACGAAACAAACCACAAACTACACTATGGCCGAACAGCCTAAAGGAACTATCCCTAGAAACCATCACCAAAGCATTGGTGGAAACCACACTATGAACAAACTAGGAAAGAATCTTACACACTGGGAAAGAACGGAAAAGTAAAAAAGAAATACAATAAGTAAATATCAAGGGTATACACAATATTAGATTCAGAGTAGAAGACTCAGAAGAAGAATGTGCTAGGAGATGATCATAGAAGGAAATTTAAGAGAAACATCTCACAAACACCTACACGTCCATTCTGTATTCCTACACCACGCGGCATGTGGTTCTCGCTGCTGGCAACAACTTTATGAGATTTTCGAGTGCTTGAGAGACTGACTGATACGTCAACTTGTAAAGATTTAAATGTGAGAATAATCCTAAGAATTGAATATCGCATCGCTTTGAAGGCACCTTAACAACAGTGAATAAGTTTAATTAATTTAGTACTCCAGAGTAAATTTGAACATAAGCTGCAGCTCATACAGTATATAAAGAAATCACCTTGCTCATTCATTTAACAAGAACTCATCTTTTGAAATATTTGTCGGAATGAAACCATCAATATCTGATTTGAGAAATTCTGAATAGAAGCTATAAGTTCATATTTCCAATGAAACTCAATTACTTGGGTAATATTAAACTAAGAGCCGTAGAAACTGCATTGGTAAGATATTTTTAAGAATGAATTATTTCTTGTTAGTATATTTGTAATAAAACAAATTATTATTATGGCTTTATGTCTCTCTGAGGAGCTCCAGCATTAGGGCGAAAAACGGTTCAAAGGCTAAGCATTTCCAAGAGATACAATGATAGATAACCAGTCCTTCATGGAAGTGTAACCATTTGAATGTTAAACATTTTTAAAGAAAAGGTATGTAAATACATTCGATTCAGGACTTTCCTGTTCGCCAGCACAACCAGATATCAGAGAAACACAAAGCTTAATTACTTCCACATCCACGTAGTGGATTGGAAGTATAGTAATCGTCAAAAATTAAAAAAATTTAAATTAAAATTTTTTTTTTTCTTGAAATAGGCTTAGAATGTCATGAAACGTCGAGATTTCAAATTTGAGTGAAAAAAAAACGTTTCTGTACGTCTGTCGGTCTGTCTGTCTGTCGGTCTGTCTGTCTGTCGGTCTGTCTGTAATTTTTTTTTTGTCCGAACGTTTTCTCCGGAACGGTTTAAGATATTGACTTGAAATTTTGTACACGTATATATTATAACGAGATCTGGAACTGGATTGTTTTTTGAAGATATCTGGTGAAGGGTTGGGGGGTAAATAGGGGGAAATATGTAAAGACCAAATTCTCAACATTTTTTATAATATGTAATAGGGGAAAATAAGTAAAGCAAGTTGGTAAGAGTGCAGTAACTTCAAATTTGGTGTATGTACTAGAAGCCAAAGCATCAATTTTTTTTAATAATATTTTTCAACCCCCCACCACCCCTACTCCATTATTAAAGGGATCGATAGAATATAATTGAGATATTCATTTGAAATTTAGTACACGTTGATTCCGTTGAAGGGTTAGGGGTTAAATAGGGCTAAATAGGGGATAATAAGTAAAGTAAGCTGGTATAAGAACAGAAACTTGAAATTCGGTGTATATACTAGAAGCCAAGGCTTCAGATTTTTTTATAATATTTTTTAACCTCCCAATACCTCTACTACATTATTAACGGGGTTGATATAATAAAATTGAGATATTCACTTGAAATTTGGTACACGTATGTATTATAACAACATCTGGAACTAGATTATATTTTGAGATGATTCCGTTGAAGGACTGGGGGTTAAATAGAAGTAAATAGGGGAAGATAAGTAAAGCAAGCTGGTAAGAGTACAGAAATTTGGGATTTGGTGTATACACTAGAAACCAAGGCCTCAGGTTTATTTCTAATATTTTTCAAATCCCACCACCTCCGCTTCATTATTAATAGGATTAATAACGTAAAATTGTGATATTCACTTGAAATTAGTACACGTATGTATTGTAATGACATCTGATTGAGATGATTCCATTGAAGGGGTTGGAGGTGGTAGTTTGTGAATAGGGGAAATAAGTAGGGTAAACCAGAAACTTCATTTTTAACGAATATGGTAGAAACCAACGCCTCAAACTTTTCTATAACATCTGCCCCAAATATTATTAAAATTCTATGACCAATAATTTCCACATAATAGAATGCAAATCTAATCAAGATGTTTCCTTTAAGTGGCTTAGATGAAAAATCTGGACGTGGAAGTAGTATTCCCTAGGCAGAGGTTTTTTGTATTTTAAAATAATAAACCATTTATAGCAATTATATAGATTTTTATTAATAACTTTAGATTTAAATACTAAACAAGTATTAAAAGCATTATAATAATAAATGTTACGTATTACCAAACAGTTATTATAGCCAATATAAAAGATGTTTACACCCCATATTAGAGGAACATTATTAGCATTATTATGCGGGGTATGAACCATTATTGAATAGTTATTATATCTAGTAAAAGATCGTTCTCTAGCGAGTAATAGCTTATCTTATAGAGGTTAATAGATTTGTAATAACGTGAACTACACCAACTTTATATGCACTATAAGATTAATTAACTACTAATATTATACTATATTAACTAAATCAAAGTAATTACAGTTATAAGACGCATTGCTGGCCAAATACGTATTAGGAAATATTATTATTCCAATAATTTTTTTAATATACACTATTATAATTTTCTTTCAGTGCGGTGTGAAGGTGAAAATGACACCAACGCTTATGCTATACTTAATTTTAGCGGAGGCATTCACAGCGTTTCTATGGAAATGGTATATTCTGTACGTACTCAAAACATTTTGATAGTTCTTGAAGAATCGTGAAAATGTCTGACAGCGATAATGATATATCAATTAAATACTATTTCGAGGACACGTTTTCCAATATTTTTGCAAATTATGACAATATAGTGTGTTTAGGTGACTTTAATATTAATATGCTTGCTAACTACTCTGCGCAATTTAAAAATATATATCAAACTTTCAATTTTGTGCAAGTAATCAACGAACCCACACGAATAACTGATACAACCATGTCATTGCTAGATTTAATTCTGGTAAATTTTGAAAGTGTTTGTGACGTTGGGGTAGTCGATGCACAAATATCCGATCACTTCTTAGTTCACTGCACTATAACGTTTAATGTTATGGAAGAACCGGAGAGAATATTTAATTACAGAGCTTTAAAGCATATAAATTTTGAACATTTTCAAATGGATTTAAAAAACATACCTTGGAATGATATTTTCTATATGAATAATATTGACGATAAAATTGAATTTGTTACCTACTGATAATATTTTGCAGTTATTCAATACGCATGCACCTATCAAATCTATAAAATGCTCCAAAAGAAAATATGCTCCGTGGTTAACAGATAACATTAAATTTATGCAGAAACTACGTGATAAAGCCTTGGCAAAATTCAAACAAACTGGGCAAAATGGCCACTGGGTGTACTATAAACAACTTAGAAATGTAACTAATGCAGCTATTAAGGCTGAAAAGAAGGCTTATTTAAGATATAAATTTAATAATTGTAATATTAAAGAGAAATGGGGTGAATTAAAAAAATTAAATATTGCTAAAAATCAAAAGGCTAATATACCTGAACAGTTAAGTAATGTGGACACTATTAATGATTTTTTTATCAATTCCTCTAATAATAATGATAGACCTAAAGACGAGTTAATAAATTTTTATAATACCAATGTTAAAGAAGGCATAGATGGTTTATTTTCTTTTAAACTTATTTCTGATATAGATGTAATTAAAATCATTCAAAACATAAAATCTAAAGCTTATGGATATGATAAATTAAATATAACTTTAATACATTTATGCTGTCTTTATATAGTTCCATTCTTAACTCACATATATAATGTATGTATAAATACACACTACTTTCCTAAAGCTTGGAAAATAGCTTTAATATTTCCTTTACCTAAAATCAGTCAACCTAGCCAATTGAGTCACCTAAGGTCGGTCCATTAGTGTTTTATCGGTCTTATCAAAGATTTTTGAAAAAATCTTAGAATTGCAAATTAGAGAATTTGTGAATCTCAACAATGTTCTACCATTAAAGCAGTCGGGATTTAGATCTGGATTCTCTTGTGCTACGGCTCTTGCAGACGTAACTGATGACATCATTGGAGCTACTGACAATAACAAAATAAGTGTATTAATATTATTAGATTATACAAAAGCTTTTGATATGATAAATCACCAATTACTTTTTTCAATTCTACACTTTTGTGGCTTTGAACGAAATTCCTCCAGTCTAATTTTGTCATTCTTGTCGGATAGAATTCAACAAACAGTACTTAATAATAATATTTCACAACCTAACGGTAGTTTCAGGTGTACCGCAAGGAAGTATACTTGGACCGTTATTGTTTACAATTTTTACATCGAATTTTCACACATCCTTGCAACACTGCAATTACCATTTATATGCTGATGATACACAGCTTTATTGTTCATTTCATGTTGAAGATCTACAGGAATATAGGAATTTAATTAACAGCGATATAAAGAATTTGGTGTCAATTTCTACTGATCATCTACTTAAAATTAACCCTAGTAAATCATCTGCTATAATATTTTGCAATGACAATGCTCGTGAATTTGTGTCGAGAGAAATTAATATACAGATTGGAAATGATACAATTGCCTTCAATAACAGCTCTAAAAGTCTTGGTCTTATTATTGATTATAAATTGAGATTTAAACAGCATATTACGAGTAAATTAAGATCAGCATACGCCGCACTAAAAATGATATATTCCCAGAGACGATTTTTAAGCATGGAAGTAAAAAAAATGTTATGTGATTCTCTAGTTTTGTCCCATTTTAATCATTGCGACGTGGTTTATGGCCCCTGTATTGACAGCATCGAGACCCGGCCCAGCCATACAAAAAGTACAAAATGCTTGTCTTCGCTTAATTTTTGGAATTCAACGCCGTCAAAGAATATCTTGTAAGTTTTAAAAAAACATTTAAAAAATATTTAATGCGAAATCAGTAACAATAAAATCTTACCTTTTCCTGTAATTTCTCTGTTTTTAAACTTTGTTCCTTCTTTAATTTTCTTTGTTTCATTTTTTTCTAATTTCTTTTCTTTCTCTTCCTCTCAATTCCTACTCTCTTCCCTCCTTCAGCTCTAGTTTGCCTCTTTTTCGTTCTACTTTGATGTGATTTTTTTTTAAATTTTTTTTATGATTGTTTCGATATGAGTAGTATATTTATTTAATTTATCTACCTCTGATATTATTTATAGGCAATAGTGGAAGAACAGTTTACTGGCTTGTCAGTAAACTGAACTACTCGCCTTTTATTTACCTGTTGTGTAAACATGTATAATTTACTATTGTTAAATTTGTCAAATTGGGTAAATAATAAATGCTTTATTATTATTATTATTATTATTATTATTATTTCCTGCACTCCTCCAGAGCTAAAAGATATCGTAAATTCGGCGTTTTCTGATTTAATACCTGAAAAATCTATATTGGAAATACGAAAACTGTTAAAGCAACTTACTTATTACCAATTCTGTTCAATAATAAATAAAAGTTTTTGGTTGTCATATTTAAGAAATGTCAATTTTTTAGTGACTTAAACGTCAATTATGAAAGTAAGTCGCGGCCGTTACTCTTAGTAATTTCTCGAACTGTTTGGAGAATACGAAATACTCACTTCGCGTATAGCTGCACAAAAACTACTTTTACCTCCGCTGCTAACGGTAGCACACAGTCGTCTAAAATGTCAAACTTTAATATCATGAAATCAGTTAAAAAATGTCACGTTTGAAGAAAAAATATGTTTTATTACAAAATAGTATTATTTTTGGATAAAAAAATGGTTGTAACATTTAGAGATTGAAAAACTGGAAATGAGGAAAATGAAATAGAGCAGTAGTAGCTGACGTCACAATCAATGGCCCGCCAAAGTTGCCTGGGTGGTAATAACCTAGTTTTGCATTTGTGTGATTTCTGATTAATTCGAGTTTTAAAGAATTTGTAGTGCTTTTTTAAACGTTTTTTTTTCGTGTCACATCAATTTTGGGTGTTTTTCGTCTATTATACATTTCGCGATTTATTGATCTGACTTTAATTTAGTGTTTTATTTGTGTAATTTAAATACAGGAAAATTATGCTTTTTAATGTTTCAAAAAGTTTTATTAAAACTCTACACGTGTTTCGGCTTATTAGGCCTTTATCAAGAGTACAAGATGTATTATCTTGTACTCTTGATAAAGGCCTAATAAGCCGAAACACGTGTAGAGTTTTAATAAAACTTTTTGAAACATTAAAAAGCATAATTTTCCTGTATTTAAATTATTGAAGAATGTTTCACAAGGAACCAACCGTACAATCAACCCAATGTATTTTATTTGTGTTTTTCAACCGGCGTGTTATCTTGCGTACCTGTCAAAAGTTATTAATTTTCGATATGGTAAGTGAATTTCAGTGAATTTATTATAATTTTATTTATATCTACATTTTAGGAGTCCCTTCATTACATTTCTAAGCTGAAATGTATTAATGGAGCCAACCCATATGATTTAAAAGTGAGAGATTGAAACTATATCGTTGGACGATTTTTCAAAAATATAATATACCATTGAATTAATGAACCATTGTGATCCTTCCTGTAAATAAAATTTATATCTAAACTATAAGACTATTATTATTCATACTTACCCTTATAATTATGTATAATATGTATAATTTGAAACATTCAATGATGGTAAACGATGCTGTTAAAAGTGTGTTATTTTTTAAATTCTGTTGTGTTTTAGCTCACTTACCTTCATTGGTATTTTATTTGTGTACATTATCAATATTTTGAACCTCTGTAATTATAATTGTAAGAATCAGAACAGATACCAAACTAGGTATATAGCTATATAAAGTATTCGGAGCGTATTATGTTGCATATTTGCTCGCAATTTAAATTAAATGGAAACTGAAATGATCTCACAGTCCTATCTTTTTATTAGATTTACTATTCCTCCTGCATTTCATAATACAAACCTCTGATTGTTGTTATTAATGTGATAAACACTTAAACTCGTTACAGACTTTTGAGCCTAACAAAAGTAAGATATAAATCAATAAAAAGTTGAAGGGAAATATTTTAAATGGTCAAAAAACGTAGATTTTACAATAGGTTTATAAAACCATTAATATATGATTGATATATTGGCATAAATCAATGAGTATTTTGATAACTTTTAACCTAGTGTAATAATACTACTTATCCTATGTCACTGCCTAGCTGTAACTGAGCGTATTTTAATTAAACATTTACTAAAATATGTCTTGATATTATATATGTACAAAAAATGTAAAAAATCCAATATAGCTTTTATTTTCACTAATTTATGGGTTCACAAATATGTCAACGTTCTTGACACCAAACTTTACACTGGTAAAAACAACACTAATAAAGTATATATAAAATTTTCTCTCACAGTAGATTTAAAAAATGTATATTTATAAACATCACTACATCTATCTGATGTTAAGAAATCCTCCACTTTAATTTATATTGAACGAAAATTGACCCCAACTCAAATGTCAAATTTCTGAATTTACCACCCAGGCAACTGACAGCTGGCAATACTGTGACGTCACTGCTAGTGCTCTATTGGACAGGAAGAAGAAAAAAAAATCACTGATGAATCTACAGACACCTTAATATTAAAAGAGTAGTAGCCGAACTTAAGTCATACCATAAAGTTACCACGAACATTGTCATCTAGGTTTGGATGCACCTACTTCTTATTCTCAAGATATATCGGAGCCTGAATGAAATAATTGAAGAAAAGTTGTTGAGGAAGAGCTAGTCAATATGAAAAATTGTGCTTGGAAAATTGTTGGCATCTCAAAGAATTCAGAATTGTTGCATGTAAGGGTTATTTAAAACAAATTGTGCAGTTAAGGTCGTGTTGTTGAATACACAGCATGACTAGTGGTACACGGTTTCAGATAAATATCGGAAATTGATATTGAAGAAACTTTTTCACCTTTAGTTCGCTCCGAGAATATACAACAAGAAGAACTGCCATTTGAATGGAGATCCAGATGGAAAATTGTACACAACTTCTTCAGAATGTTAGCAGACCAGGGAGAGAATATTGTTTGATATTGAGTATTTAAGCTCTCAAACAATCTCCATTTTAAGGAATAAGAAATTAATATCTCCACATATACAAATTGATCATATTTGTAATTCAAGATGGAAAACTGAATTGCAATACATGTTGATGATACTTTAGTCTTAGGTTCCACTGAAGAAAAGATTGAAGATGTCAAAATATTATTTGCAAGTTTGGAGGTGACTTTCTTAGGAATTCCTACACTTATTTCTATTGTCAATTCAAATTACATGGTAGAGAACAATTTATTTACAAGTTGCTCGAAAACTATAACTTGTTCAACTGTAAACTATTCTCAACACACTCATAAACTGTGGTTCGTAACTCAAAAAGCTAAACCAGATGAAATAAGAACTGACATAATTCAGTATTATGTACAGCGATGCTTCTAATGTAAATTCAGTTAACAATAGACGATCTGATAGTGGTTTTTCACTTTTCACCTCGAAGCTAGTTAAAATTCCTGGACAAGCAAATAAATTCTCTCATTTATATATAGATACAGGTAGAACACATTCATAAAATATGAATTTCTAGCAAAATATTATTTACAGTGGCTTGGGGACAAAACACTACGATGGAATAAATAAATCCTAGCATACTGGCAAATAAGCTAGCTTTGTACTGCAACGTTAATTGAAAATATGGCTGAAGTTGTACAAAACTTGGTGTTATCTGCGGTCATGGTGTCCGCATATTTTAAGCTCGCTTTAACGTAGGTTGACACGATAATCCTCTACTCGAGCGAGCACAAGTTGTTGTAAACATGTAGTGGCATCTACGATTGTTCAAATAATTATGCAGATGACACTGGCGCATCACATATCCCCAATATAAATGGCGAGAGAAAATATCTTTACAATTTGTATACACGATAGTTCAAAAATGATTCGACAACAACAAGGTAATAGGCTAAGTGATTAAAATTTCAATAATATAATAGCAGATTAGGTAATGTTAAAAAAATACATGGTTTAAGTAAATCAACAGATTTTTAAAAACCATCTGAAATTGTTAAAAATATGCAGTATAAAGAAAATGTTATATATACTCCCATCTGCTTTATAACGATTGTATGATAAATGTGAAGGATTTGACATTCGTCCATTGATCAAAAATAATAAATATTTATAAGCTTCTGGATAGCCAAAGTTAGTTGGCAGATTTTGGGGAGGAGAACCAAGACAACCAATATTTTTAAATAATCCAACGTAGAAAGAAGTACTACAGAATATAAAGAAGTATGTGAAATAGTAATAAACAAATATAGCAAAAAAATAGAATATCAATCTAGTGTTTAGTTCAGATACTCATTGCAGTAAACAAGGAAATGCATGCGACATATAAGGAGATCAAGTTCTGTTCCATTTTCAGAGAACAGATGTCTCTTTGCCTGAAAATCCATACAACTTAAACAACTTCAACAACATCGACCTTAAATTAAAACAATAACATATACAGGGTGTAATTAGTTTCATGTCATTAAAAAAAACTGGTGGCAGGGAACGACAAGACAAACAAAAAAACCTTATATGGGGTCTAAAGTTTTGGAGAAAAAAATAAACAAAAATTTCCAAAATACTTAATAACCTAGTTTGAGAACTGCTGGCATATTGGGGTAGGTTTTATTGCCTCGCGTCTTGTCGCACGAGATACTCTGACATTCCTGCATATAAGCTTGCCGACAAAGCAGTTAAAAGCGACCGACAGAGGACATCATGTTTTTGCTTCTTCGCTGCCAATTATCCTATGAGGCGTGCTATCTCTCCCTTGCAATATTCTCAAGTAATAATTTCAGTTTTGTCCTTACTTGGTAAAGAACATGACGCGACGTACCCGTTCCTTGGTCTTGTCTGTTGCTTTTCTTTTTGAATTTTGTGCCACTTATGTTAAGATTTATTTTATTGACTTATCGTTCAAGTCGTTAGTACTTGGTTACGTAAGACACTACTTCTCGTTCGTGCTTTTTGTGTTACTTTTTGGATTTTGGACAAAGTTTTTCTTTTTGTTTTCTTTATTGATAACGTTAATTCACAAATTAGTGTGGTGTTTTAAAACGCAGATTTTGGACATTATGGGAGATTACACTTATTCAGAGCTCGCGGATATGGACTTGGTACATGGAGAAAGTGGTGGAAATGCAGTTGGGGCGGAAGAGCTTTAGAACAATTGCAACGACGTATTTTAATGTGCATAGAAACCATAAAAAATGATCCTAATTTACCAAATGCGTTGAACGGAGTAAGTATGTTATTAGTTCGACGTACCGAAATGTATATATGTGGAGATGGAGGTTATTTCGAACAATTTTTGTAAAAAATTCAAAAGAACTGTTCAGTTATTGGATGTTACCTATTGGGCATTAAAGGTATGATTATTATAATTAGTATTCGTTGTCTTGTTTTTATCTGTTTATTATTGTTTACATTGATTTTCATAGAGACCAAAGACTTGATTTTTAGTTTTCCATACCTGATTGGGAAAAATTATGCGCTCAATTCGTTAAAAAAATCAGATTTTTTTCCTAACTTAAAATACACAACTATTTTCTGTTGTCGTATCTCGGACGTCTAACTGTTCGTTTTCCAATTTCATAAAACAATTACTAATTTTTTTAAGCTTTTAACACAATGTTACAAATGTTAATAAACCACTTTTAAAGTTTATAAATTCTTATAAACGACAATAAAATCTATAATAGCTTTGTTCCAAATTAAAAAACACATAACAAATCCTATTTAAACCCCTGGGGCCATGCTGTGCCGAAAGAGAAGGAATTATTTACATTTTCATAATTAGTGGTATAAAAAGTTCCATACAAATAATCCCATCAAAGTGCCGCACTTCTACCGACGGGAACACAAGTCGGGTATTACAGTATTTTATTATTTCTAATATTCGGAACTATAACATCCATTGACCCTGAAAAACAGTGGTTCTCAAATCTTTCCTACCATAACATTACACATGTAAACCCAGGTCAGTTTTTTTCAAAGTGCCACCAGAGAAAAAGGTCATAGAGGTTTTCTGTTTGTCTAGTCGCTCCCTATTACCAGTTTTTTTTAATGACATGAAACTAATTACACCCTGTATAACACATTATAATATCTGTTGATTATAAATATGAAAGATTTTGAACTATTACAATACATACAATATCTCAAAGTATACTGAGTGATGCTCACATTTCTTTACCGTCTCTCAGCATCAAGTTATGAAGCAATTCGATTCATATAGACCTTGGATCTGCCATCTGGAACCCCACAATTTAGTACTTAATGTCTAATCTTCCTTAGAATATATTGCACGAGACTAACTAAACAAACTGTGCTCTCTCTCATAAGCAAGACGTCATACTATAAACTTGACGGGTAATAATTAAAACACAAAACTGTTATTTACTGTAACCTTAATTAAAATTAAGTAGAAATTTAAAATTGCAGTTTTAATTTATTTCGCCCCGTCACGAAGCGTAGTAGAGTTCATAAATTCATTACCACACTTATTACTTGTTATAAACTTATGGTACATATAACGCTGTGACCACACACGTCTCCTAGTCCAAGCAAACGTACATAAAATCGCCATACCACCAATTATGTAGCCATTAGTCATTTAAGATAACTTTAGATTAGGAGTAAATAACAAACATAAACATAAACTTTGTCATAGCATTAATAGTACTTAGTAAATATTATTCCCTTTTTGTAGACATACGTCACACTAATTATTATTATAAATACCAGACAATTTCTAGATAAGACATTCATTTATACTTTGTTACTTGTGGCCGAAGGCTCTGTATTTTGAATCATTTAATATTTGTAAATTTATAGTTAATAAAGTTCTTTTTAAAAACTGAATTCGACAAGTATTAAATTTAACTGGCGCTGCGAACAGGATAGTGCTACGTTGAAGAAAATCATCAAGATTCACTGCAACGGAGAATTTCAATTCCTAAAGCACTATCGAAAAGGCTTTGTTCATTCCTTGAACACCTGGTGGAAAAATCAACAGACGATCATTTCAACCAGGACGACTCAACTGAGAGTACGAGAAGAAAATTATACGAGCAGAAGACTACCTGGAAAAGTAATGTACTTCATCCTTGCCTTCCTGTAAGTACAATTTCACCTCATATTTAACCCTTTAATCTTAAGAGCCAAACAAATCAAATTTAGTGTAATAATTTTCATTTCATGTTATAATCAATGAGTAAAAAGTTTACTGTAGAAATAATAGAAAAAAAGAGTCACCATTTTCAACCATATCAAAAAAAAACAAAGTAATTTAAAACCAATACTTGAAACAAGCGATTTTGACACAGAACCCATTAATCTACCAGAAAATACAGTTTTAAATCTTTCAAATTTCAATATGAGTGTCTCAACTAGTGATATCTCAGAACTTCTAAAAACATTGCCATATTTTAATGCAGATGATAATTTACCACTTTTTATAACTAAAGTAGAAAGTATAATTAAAGCATTGGAGTCATTTACTTTGTTACCATTCCAAAAATCAGTTCTTCACCAATCAATATTAAGCAAAATAAAAGGTCAAGCCGCGACAAATATATTTTTAGAAAATACCTCTGATTGGCCGCATATAAAACGAGCACTAATTAAATATTACGGAGACCACAGAAACGAAAATCTTTTAAATTCAAACCTTAGACAGACTAGACATTTGTTGAATGAGACCACTTTACAGTTTTACCATAAAATAATTGAAGCTCAGAACTCTTTAATACAATTCGCCCAATTGCACCTAAATAACGCAGACATTCTTGAGTATGAAATAAAAAAAATCAAACTGGCTAGCCTAGAACAATTTCGAATCGGAATTAGAGAACCCTACCGCACCATACTCTCATATGTGCCTCCTAGAACATTAGAAGAAGCATTATTAAAATGTCACGAACATGACAATGACCAGACAGCTATACGCCAGCTGCACAACTTTCAAAACACAAAACCCATTATTCCAACGAAAATTAATCCACCACAACAACGTTTCAATAATACTTTTATGCCAAGACAAAATATAACACAGTTTACACCACCAAAGTATTTCAACAGTTCTTCCATTCTTCCAAGACAAAATAATTCAAACCAATTTTCACCACGACCTTTCGGAGATATAAACAAACCTCTACCCCCCAGACCATTTCCGACTAACAACCAAGTTTTTGGGCAACAACGACCAACTTTTTCGAGACAAACTTCAAATAATTACACACCAACACCTATGTCTACCCGAAGTGTAAACCCAAGTCCAGCATCTAAACAACACACGCAACCAAATCAAAATTTTATTTCACGAGAATTGCATAACGTTGAAATTGACCCAACATACTCAGAACAGACAGATGTTAGCTACAAACAATACACAGGTTCGAACGAAAATTATGAATACTACCCACAAGAATATTCATATCATAATCCCCCCGAAACACAAAATTATTATACAAATTACAATATATCTGAAACACAAGAATATTCACATTACAATCTCCCTGAAACACAGGAAGAAAATTTTCAGAGATTAGCCTCGAGCCCCCCCTTATCGACCTAAATAACATCAACTACGGATCGAAACTCCCATTTTTCTTTCTTCCCCAAAAAAATCTGAAAGTATTAATAGACACTGGTGCTACTGATTCTATTATTAACCCGAATAAGATTTCACAATTTGAAAAACATTTATTTCTTGAAAATTTTCATGTCACTGGACTACACAAAACTATCCATTCTAACAAAAACCTAAAATTAAAATTATTTGAGGAATTAGACATTAACAATGAAATAAAAGTAAGAATAATACCTTGGCACAAACGTTTTGATATTTTAATAGGATCAAAAGATTTATTAAAACTTCAAGCAAACATAAATTATAAGGATAAAACTTTACGACTTAAAGATATTGTAATACCTTTTTACTTCGAATACAATAATACACAAGTAAATATTAATAGTACAGACCCAGATTTCATACTAGTACCCACATCCATAGAAGAGGGAGAAATTTATATCCCTGAACAAAAATGCGATGAAATTACTCTCCCTGAATGCTTTGCAAATACCGTCAACGGTATAGCAAAAATTCCAATTTTCAATCCACAACAAATCGAAATAAATTTCCAAGAAAGAGTGAATGTCATCCCTTGTGAATATTTTAATGTAGAAAGTCCACAACAGGAAACTCTTAAACTAAAATTCTCAGAACAACTTAGAATGCCACATTTAAATAAACAAGAGAAAGAAAAACTGATCGATTTGTGCTATAAATACAAAGACTGTTTTTATTCAGAAAATTGTGACCTAACATTTACAAATCAAGTCAAACATTCAATAAGAACAGTAACCTGTCATTCAGTAAGTAACGATGACAACGGATTAATTATTCCTATCACAGAACACCCTGTAAATCACTTCAAGAATCAATTAATTATCTTATTAGATAAGGATGCTAAAGAAATCTCAACTTTGCGAGACTACCTCTTTGACAAAACAAAAATACGACTGACCATAAAAATACCCGCTGAAAATATTGAAAACTCAATGTCCGAAATATGCAAAAATAGAATGAATCCGAATATCACTACTTGCCTATTTATACCCGACGAAAAATTAAAAGAAATAACCCTAAAATTATTCAAACAATATTTAAATAACTCTGTAAAACTTTTAATTTCACCTATAAAACTTACAGACATACCGACGATTGACGCTCAAAAGGAATTAATAACTAAATACCACAACGAGACACATAATGGCATCAACGAAACGTATAAACAATTAAAACAAAAATATTACTTTCCAAAATTACAAGAACTTATTACATCAATCATAAACAAATGCGATATTTGCTTACAAGCAAAATATGAGAGAAAACCCTATAAGCCACAACTCAAAGGACCGATGATATCTAGTAAACCCTTTGATACCATATGTATAGACGTATTTCAGTATAGAACCTCAAAATTTCTAACCATTATAGATTCTTTCTCCAAATATGCACAAGCATATCTAATAAAAACAAGTACAGCCCCTGAAATTCTAAACAAATTAAGGCATTATATTGCTCACCATGACCGCCCGAAACGTATTGTTTGCGATCAAGGCACAGAATTTAAAAATAGAACATTTGAAGAATATTTGAATATGTTAGGAATCGAATTGCATTTTACAACCCCGTACAACCCGAACTCCAACTCATTTATAGAGAGATTTCATTCTACAATATTAGAAAAATTAAGAGTCATAAATATCAAAAACCCCAATGAAAAACCAGGCAATCAAATGATAACTGCTGTCTGGATATATAATCAATCAATTCATAATTCTACCGGCTATTCGCCATTTTGTATTTTATACGGACCATACGAACATGAATTAAGCTTTTCAATGACGGAAGACTTATACGAAAATTATAACTTAAAAAGACGAAACGAATTAAGACCATTTCTAGAACATATTCAAAATAAAATGTTAGTCAGAGAACAACATATATTAAACAAACAAAATCAAAAACGTGAACAATCAATAGATCTTACTAACAAAGACGATGTGTATGTAGAAAATCCTGAAAGACAAAGTAAACATAAACCCGTTTTTCAAAAAGCAAAAATAGTAAATCAAGACGAAAATACTGTCGCAATTTTAAACCAAAATAATCTAAGTGCTAGAAATATTTCAAAAATAAAAAGGATAAGAAAAAAAACATCTTTTCAGATTGGCCATGAGCTCAACCCAAGCACTTCAGGTCGAACCAATCAAGACAACCGGATTCTACCAAGAACCCCTGGGAACAGCAAAAACGCTTAACTTTTACCACAAAATATACTTTTCATACAATTTAAAAGTCATTTACGAATATTTCATAACAATAAAATCTAACACCCTTCAACTACTACTAAAATGTGACGACCCAAAAAATACTTTAATTATGCAACTTCAACTTTTGATAAAAGGAAAATTAACAAACCTAGATCATAAATTAAATAAATTAATTAACACACCAAGAGAAAAACGATCACTAATTGACGGTTTAGGACACGTCATACGATTTATTACTGGAAACTTAGATCAATCCGACCTCAATAACATAAACAATAATATTAAGTTACTATCGGAAAATCAAGTAAGTCTTAACAAGAGAGTGTCACAAACTGTAACTTTGTTCTCAAAAATTACAGACAAATTTTACAATTCCCTTGAAACTTTAAAGGTTAATCAAAATCACATTGTTTCAATTATTGATACGTACAATGATCAATTCGAAAAATTATTCTTTTTACAACAACAAAAAGACTCTTTACAAACTTTTGAAAATCATATAGACATCTTAATTAGAACTATCACTTTTACAAATAAGGAAATCCCCAATTTAGAAATAATTACATTTAAAGAATTACAAGACATTCAAAATGAGTTACTTATCGACTATGATAAAAATATGTTAATTTCTTGCGATACAACGCATCCATTTGAAATTTTACAAAACTCTCGATTAGGAATAGTTGCAATTAACAATTTACTAGTAATGGCTCTTAAAGTACCTATCCTTAATCCCATCCTTTACAATATCTCAAAAATTTACCCAACTCCTAACAAAAAACATATTTCTCTTATCCCGCCTGCTAAGTACTACTTGGAAAATCACATAGAAGACAGATGGACAGACTCATGCCAAAGCACTGTTGGTATATATATGTGTCAAGATTTAGTCAACGCCCACTGCTCGCTTAAGGAACAAACATCCTGTGAATTTGCAGAAACCACCAACTCAGACGCCTATAAACTCATTTCTTCTGGATTATTAACAATATTTTCCCAGCCCAAAGAAGTGATAGAAAAATGTCAAAATGTTATCTCAAGGCATACGCTTCACCTGAACAACCTAATAAGTTCAGAATGTTCAATTATCATTGATAATAATTTAATCAACACGCACCATCCAAAAATAAATATAAGTTTGGACGATGTACCTACGCTGTCGTTACCACGTCCGGTATACCGATTAAATCTACAATCATCCCACCTGGATAAATTATCAAAGTTAAGAGAGGACCTACGGCCGTTAGAAAAGGATTTGCTCTTAGACGACCCAGTCTTCAATGTTACTCATGTAACAACAACGGCTCTTACCACGATTTGCATAATTTGTATTATTATATTCCTATGTATTTTTAGGCTAAGACTTTATCAACTCTTTTGTGCAAAAAGACAGGTTTTTCAACTCGACTCTATCGATTTGAAGACAGTTCAAACAACACTATCTCCTGACGAGGACGTCAAGAACCTGTGAGGGAGGAATTATGTAGCCATTAGTCATTTAAGATAACTTTAGATTAGGAGTAAATAACAAACATAAACATAAACTTTGTCATAGCATTAATAGTACTTAGTAAATATTATTCCCTTTTTGTAGACATACGTCACACTAATTATTATTATAAATACCAGACAATTTCTAGATAAGACATTCATTTATACTTTGTTACTTGTGGCCGAAGGCTCTGTATTTTGAATCATTTAATATTTGTAAATTTATAGTTAATAAAGTTCTTTTTAAAAACTGAATTCGACAAGTATTAAATTTAACTCACCTCCTTAATATATATTTATGGCATACAGTCATTAGATACCTACAGAGCAACGCTGCTGCCTTCAGATAAATTATTAATAATAGCTATCAGAGTACGATTTGTTTACAAGATAGAAACCCGTAGCTGTAGCAGATTTTAATTATGGGTCTAATTAATGCATTTGACTTCTGACACCTTGCGCAGTGAGGACTTACTTTATGCGGGCTACAGTTGTAATATAAATTCATGACGTCTAGCTACCTATGCAGATTATGGTCGTACGAAAATTATTAGCTCTAATGAAATTGAAATTCTATGTTAGCTAGAACCTATTTAATTTTGCCTGTAGAAATTTAATAGACTTCGAAAGAGTACAAAATTTTCCATTATAACTAGTCCACAAATCGAAGTGTTCAAATCACAACAACGTAAATACAAAAAATTCAAAATATCGATTTTGACTTTATATTAGCGGAAATTTTGTTAAAATAAAGGTGTATAAGGCTTCAGCTATTGTTGTATGGGGAATAAAAGTTATCTTTCGTAAGCCAGGGACCAATCTATTTGTTTTGTCGAGAAGCAGTTTCACAATCAGAGATACTCTGATGTTGGATTTCTTCAGATTTCGAAAGCAATATGTAGCTTCTTCCCATTTAAAGTAACAAGTGAAATGAAGTAATCTATGATTTGTGGTGCTTGATGCATTTAATTGATAAGAGAAGTGTCAAAGATTGGAGCATACATTTTGAAGAAATGATAAAGAAACGATAAAACATTAAGGTGAGTAGAGATTATACACAACATATGTCTGTTAACTAAACTCGATATTTTCTAATGATATAAATATGAACATATGTTAATATATTATTCGTCGCAACATTTGAAAGTGTACTCTTTGTAGTTTGCTTGAAAACAAGGCAATATTTCAAGTACAATTGCTATATTTGTCATCTTAATCGTCTCCCGATGATCCATATTGATTTACGAAACTGTCTTCGGCATATTGTGCAGTAATATTGCATTTGTAGCATCTTATCAAAGGTTACATACAACACTTCTCATGCATATTTTTGCCTTAAAATTTAAAGCGAATTTTTGTCACTTGTTTTGTAACTATTTTAATGAATTTATTCAAACCTTTACGTCCTCACTGTATATACAGGTGTGGCTGTATATAATTTCAGCTAATTCAAATGTCGATCATGTAACACCGAGGCTCCCAAATGTAATCTAACCATGTAATATGGCTATAATAGTTGTAATCACAGAATGCGGTCCAGATACACACCATAATTGATGCGACCGAACTTAAAACGTTGACTACCACAATTGTTGTATGTTGTATTCAAACACAGAAGATATTACACAGTGTGGTCTATACACTAGAAAAGATGCCATCCATGTTAATTTGCTATAATGGTACTTGTTTCATAGTTTTAACAACGTTATAATTCTTTATACAGGGTCGCTGATATGTCTGGAAATGGTCAATTGTCTCTTAAAGTAAGACAACTAGCGAAAAATGTTAAAACACAAAAGTTTTAGGGTTTTTTAAATTCCATTATGATACAAAATTAAGTATAGATTATTAAGTATCTAGATTATTCCCAGAAAACTGTGGTGCAGTAAGTGATGAGCATTGAGAGAAATTCCACAAGGATATTCAAAATATGGAAAAAAGATATCAGGGCAAATGGACTTCCGCGATGTTAGCAGACTACTGTTGGATATGTACAAGATGTGCTCCAGAAGTAACTTATAAGAGATAGGCTAAGAAGCGCAAGAAGAATAATTAATGTTCTCATTAAAGAGCCTATATTCTAATTAAATATACAGGGTGTTTCAGTTAAAAGTCCCCAGGCCATTATCTCTAAAATTAATAAAGATATTTTATTTTTGTAAATGGCAGATGATTGATACCAAAGAAAGGTTTAAATAACGGTGATTAGAATTTTTCCTCAACAGCACACAGAGATGGCGCTGCGATGCAAAACTATTTTTTGATGGCTGGAACCTTGAAACATAAGTCATGTGATTGAACAATAATTTGTGAATAATTTTGATGGTATAGAGAATTTACAAAAAACAAGCCGTTTTGGAGTTACATAAGTTTCTTTCATTAATGCCAGTACACGTGAATTTTGATAAATCCCTATAATTTATTTATTATTTATTATAGAATATTGGTTACCAAACACTTTTTTTCAAGATAAGGAAAGTGATATAATACACTATCATAAAATTATGTTTACCACTTCCGGCCAAACCGGAACTAACATGATGAACCAATATCCATATGTTCCTACATATTACATTTTTTTTTCTAATAACGCTTCTAATAAAACGGCTCCCAAAACTTAAAGTAAGTAAGACAACAAAGAAAATACACACTAATTTAGAATGGTAATGAAAAATCTACTTAAGAGATATTAGTAGGCTTTGATTTAATTTTAAGTTTGACAGTTATTAAACAAAGTTTGTAGTTGGTGCATTTCAATCATAGTTTCAAACAGAAATAGTGTACTTAGAAACAATTCAAAGCAAATTAATCCAAATAAGGCAATAAAAAAAAATTAATTTGAAAAATGGTTAGATACACCAATGAAGATAAGTTAAATATGATTTTAATATACGGTGAATGCAAAAGAAATTCCCGACAAGCAAAACGATTGCTTTGTTTACGATTTCCAAATAGACCTACACCCGATAAAAAAACATTTATCATGCTGTTTAAAAAATTAAGAAACTGGGGTAGTTTTAAGAAAACTATTCGTAACAGAAATAGGTCAGTTAGAAACGATGAAAATACAGCCTTGGTGTTAAATAGTGTTGTCAACAATCCTCAATGTTCTCTCCGGAAATTGGCATGGGAAACTAATTTGTCGATATCTTCGTGCCATAGAATATTAAAATCAAATAAATACCATCCATATAATTTAAAATTGATCCATCATTTAAGGCCTGGTGATTATGAACGAAGATTACATTTTCTAGCTGAATTTTCAGTTCTTTCTGAAGAATGCCCAAATTTTAAAAAAAATGTGCTCTGGAGCGATGAAAGCCGTTTTCACAACAACGGAGTTGTGAGTAAGCATAACTGCCGATACTGGTCACAAAATAATCCTAGATGGATGAGAATGACCCGAAATCAGGTAACTTTTGGAGTTAACGTGTGGTGTGGAATATTAAATTCATATATTATTGGACCATATCTATTCCATGGGACTTTAAATGGAAGAAAATATGAGATATTTTTGAGAAATGTATTGCCAGGATTATTAGAGACTATCCCTCATAACCAGGAGAATATTTGGTTTCACCAAGATGGTGCACCACCCCACAACTCAGTACTAGTCAAAGATTGTCTTAATGAAATGTACCCTCAGAGATGGACTGGTACTAATGGAGTAGTCAGATGGCCAGCACGATCACCTGACTTGACTCCATTAGATTTTTACCTTTGGGGGTATTTAAAAAGTGTAGTGTACATTGAACCCATTGAGGATATGGCCGATTTGTATAATAAAATATATGCAAGTGTTGCTGCTATAAATAGACATACGTTACAAAAAGTTTGCAATGAAGAGTTACTGAAACGGTACAATATGTGTATTCATGAAGAAGGGAGACATTTTGAACATTTAATATAATAAGTACCTACTAATAAGAAAGAAATTAGTTTAATTTCATTTTTAATAATATTTCGATAGTTTTTAAATGTTTGTTTATAAAACTTTTGTTTACGTTCTTTACTGAATTGTTAATATAAATTTAGCCCATTCTAAATTAGTGTGTATTTTCTTTGTTGTCTTAATTACTTTAAGTTTTGGGAGCAGTTTTATTAGAAGCGTTATTAGAAAAAAAAAATGTAATATGTAGGAACATATGGATATTGGTTCATCATGTTAGTTCCGGTTTGGCCGGAAGTGGTAAACATAATTTTATGATAGTGTATTATATCACTTTCCTTATCTTGAAAAAAAGTGTTTGGTAACCAATATTCTATAATAAATAATAAATAAATTATAGGGATTTATCAAAATTCACGTGTACTGGCATTAATGAAAGAAACTCATGTAACTCCAAAACGGCTTGTTTTTTGTAAATTCTCTATACCACCAAAATTATTCACAAATTATTGTTTAATGTTTCAAGGTTCCAGCCATCAAAAAATAGTTTTGCATCGCAGCGCCATCTCTGTGTGCTGTTGAGGAAAAATTCTAACCACCGTTATTTAAACCTTTCTTTGGTATCAATCATCTGCCATTTACAAAAATAAAATATCTTTATTAGTTTTAGAGATAATGGCCTGGGGACTTTTAAGTGAAACACCCTGTATATTATATAACATGTATTTGAAATATATATCAAAATGGCAAATATTTTTTGGCATGATGTAATTTATTGCTTTTTTATTAAAATTATACCATAATATGTGAGTTAGGTCAGTTATTACATTTGTCAGAGGACTATGTTAGACGTAGCTGGGACGAAAACAATACAAATACGTGGTTTTGGTTAACGATACAAAATAAAAATTAAAATTTGTCGGTTAGTGTTGTTAATTAGATAAAATAACTTTATTAAGACAAATCAGTGATTAATATTTATTAATATAACTAATTTTAAAAACCAACCGACTTATTTCGAATATCACGTACCTTATTAAACATAAACCTTTGAATAAAATGCAACGCTAACATCTGTGACATATTTCGTTCTTTGCTCAAAGATTCAGGTTATTCAAATTTGTGATCGTATACGACGATGCCAATCTATATTTATGAAAATATACACAAGAATTTCGGCATAATAATAAGAAAAGTTAAAACAAGTACAGATCTCACATACAAATATTCAGAGCGAGCTGCAGAATTTCATTTCTAAATTTTATTGAAACATTCGACTGTATTGTAAATAGGAAACAAACGTAATGTACGTTAAAGAATGTATTGAGAATATAAGTCCCACGAAGAGAGATATGATACATTTAAAAATTGGTTTTATTTATAGTTTTGGTACACTTCCATTCGGTACACGCTGCCAATTTGAAGTAAAAATAATAAATATTAATAAATATAAAAAATAGTAATAATAAAAACCGCCGCCTAAGGAGTCACTACTTCCACATCCAGATTTTCAATCCAAGGCACTTTAAACGACATCCTGATAATATATTTGCACTCAAAGTAAGTGTAAATAATTGCTCAAAGAATTTTAATAAACCGCTGCCTAAGGAATCACTACTTCCACATCCAGATTATTCGTCCAAGTCACTTTAAAGGAAACATCTTGACTATATTTGCACTCTAGTATGTGGAAATTATTGGTCATAGAATTTTAATAATATTTGGGGTAGATGTCATAGAAAAGTTTGAGGAGTTGGTTTCTACCATATACGTTAAAAATTAAGTTTCTAGTTTACCGTACTTATTTTCCACTATTTACAACCTACCACCTCAATGGAGTCATCACAATCAGATGTCACTACAATACATACGTGTACTAACTTTCAAGTGAATATCTCAATTTGATGTTATCAATCCCATTAATAATGAAGCGGAGGTGGTAGAGTTTGAAAAATATTAGAAAGAAATCTGAGGCCTTGGTTTCTAGTATATACACCGAATCCCAAATTTCTGTAGTCTTACCAGCTTGCTTTACTTATTTTCCCCTATTTGCCCCTATTTAACCCCCAACCCTTCAACGGCATCATCTCAAATTATGATCTAGTTTCAGACGTCGTTATAATACATACGTGTACCAAATTTCAAATGAATATCTCAATTTTATTTTATCAACCCTTTTCATATTGGAGTAGGGGTGGTTGGGTTGAAAAATATTATAAGAAAATCTGACGCTGTGGCTTCTAGTACATACACCGAATTTCAAGTTTCTGTAGTCTTACCAACGTTTTACTTATATTCCTCTATTTACCCCAAATTAACCCCCAACCCTTCAACGGAATCATCTCAAAATATAAACTAATTCCAGACGTCGTTATAATACATACGTGTACGAAATTTCAAATGAATATCTCAACTTTATTTTGTCAACCCCATTAATGGGGTAGGGGTGGTGGGGGGGGGGGGGGTTGAAAAATATTATAAAAAAATCTGAGGCCTTAACTTCTTGTACATACATCGAATTTCAAGTTTCTGTACTCATACCAGCTTGCTTTACTTATTTCCCCCTATTGACCCCTAAATAACCCCCAACCCTTCAACGGAATCATCTCAAAGTATAATCTAGTTCCAGATGTCGTTATAATTCATACGTGTACCAAATTTCAAATGAATATCTCGATTTTATTTTATCAACCCTTTTAATAATGAAGTAGGGGTGGTGGGGGTTGAAAAATATTATAAATAATCTGAGACCTTGGCTTCTGGTACATACACCGAATTTCAAGTTTCTGTAGTCTTACCAGCTTGCTTTATTTATTTTCCCCTATTGACCCCTATTTAACCCCCAACCCTTCAACGGAATTATCTCAAAATATAATCTAGTTCCAGATGTCGTTATAATACATACGTGTAGAAAATTTCAAATGAATATCTCAATTTTAATTTATCAACCCTTTTCAAATTGGAGTAGGGGTGGTGGCGGTTGAAAAATATTATTAAAAAATCTGACGCTTTGGCTTCTAGTACATACACCGAATTTCAAGTTTCTGTACTCTTACCAACTTGTTTTACTTATATTCCACTATTTACCCCAAATTAACCCCCAACCCTTCAACGGAATCATCCCAAAATATAATCTAATTCTAGACATCGTTATAATACATACGTGTACGAAATTTCAAATGAATATCTCAACTTTATTTTATCAACCCTTTAATGGGGTAGGGGTGGTGGGGGGTTGAAAAATATTATAAAAAAATCTGAGGCCTTAACTTCTAGTACATACACCGAATTTCAAGTTTCTGTACTCTTACAAGCTTGCTTTACTTATTTCCCCCTATTTACCCCTATTTAACCCCCAACCCTTCACCGGATTTCCTCAAAAAACAATCCAGTTCCAGATCTCGTTATAATATATACGTGTACAAAATTTCAGGTCAATATCTTAAACCGTTCCGGAGAAAGCGTGCGGACAAAAAAAGTTACAGACAGACCGACAGACAGAAAATTTTTTTTCGCTCAAATTTAAAATCTCGACGTTTCATGACATTCTAAACCTATTTCACGAATAAAAATTTTTGAAAATTTTTTCGCGATTACTATACTTTCAATCTACTACGTGGATGTGGAAGTAATACAATATTTGAAATATTCTGCCCTAAGGTGGTAATGGGGGTGACTGAAGGCAAAAAAATTTCTCGTGAACATTTGTTCTAATTCACGCACTTAATCACAATTTCGTGTACTTCTTTAATAATGCAGGGGCGGTGGCGGCGGGTGATGTCATAAAAAAAAGTTGAGACTTTGGCTTTTGGTATATACACCAAAATTTAGCTTGCTGCACTTATTTACCCATATTTACCCGTACTTATCATCCAACCCTCCAAGGTAATTAGCTCATAAGTAGCTCCAGATCCAGAAAAAAGATAATTGAACGCTAAAGGTTTTAAATTAAAGCTAATCAAAAATGTGGATGACGGTATTTTTTTATTTTTCAATATGGGGGTTCCTACTCCTCTGAATGGGGGTTAAATTAAGTATAAATATAGAATGAAATGAATAAATATATATTAAAAGAACATTACAAATACATTATAAGAATTTCTTAATGTAAAGCTAGCTTGAACCCTTATTCAGGGGAGATTTTTAGATATGGAACTTGTAGACATGACTTTTGTTTTGGGCGAGTCAGACAGAAATTGCTTACTTGCCAATAGAATTTATCACCAACGTTATCCTGAAAGAAGGATTCCTGATGTTAACAGCTTCCAAAACCTTCTTGATAGATTTTTGGAAACTGGAAATGTCGAATATAAAAAAAGTAAAAGAATATAACGTGTTGTGAACGAAGAAAATGAGTTTTCTGTGGTGCTGGCAACGGTTGATGTTAGTCAAAGAGAAGTGGGCTCATTAATAGGAATAAGTAGACGGTCTGTGGGTCGAATCTTAAAAACAAATAAGTTGCATGCATATCATATTCCAATGCACCAGGAATTATCTGATAACGATTTTCAAAATAGCCTACAATTTTGTAATTGAGCCAGAGGTAAAATGCAAGATGATGTCAACTTCTTCAATAATTTGTTATTCACTGATGAGGCAACTTTTGATAAAAATGGATTTGTTAATGGGCACAATTTCCATTATTATGCTTCGGAAATCCTCACTTTTTTATGCAAGTTGTCAACTAACACAGATGGTGTATAAACGTTTGGGGAGGAATTATTGGAGAACATGTAATACGGCCGCATTTCTTGGATGGTACATTGACTGGAGCTATTTATCTTCATTTTTTGGAAAATTATCTGCCACAATTATCGGTAAATCTCCCTGAAAGAATTCGAAATAGGATGTGGTTTCAGCAAGATGGTGCTCCACCATATTATTTAAATGCTGTTAGAGACCACTTAAATAATACCTACCCTCTTCAATGGATTGGAAGAAATGGACCCACAAAATGGCCTGCTAGATACCCAGATCTCTGAAAAATGAATTTCTTTTTATGGGGATACAAGAAGAAAATTGTTGATAGAGACACACCAACAACAGTACAAAATAAGAAGGAAAGAATAATAATTGCCTTTAGATCTATCACATCGGCAGTTTTAGGAACAGTGGGAACCTCATTTCAAAAGCGCATAGAGATGTGTATCAATAAAAATAGGCAACATGTAGAACATTTATTATAATTTTTGAAGAAATCTCTTTTTTTTAAGTTTATTTTTGAATTTTGTAATTATTGCTCAATAAAACGAAATTGGTTGCAATTATTCATAGAGAAGTACTTACAAAAGATGTTCGTTTTTGATTTCTACATCACATCGTTGAAAAATATACAGGGTGTTCCATTTGAAAAAATTGAGAAAATTCAATTAAAAAATTTCTTAATTGAAAAATAATTTTTGGCCACCTTGTACAGTTTTAGGAAATGAAAATGAATCAAAAACATTCATTAGATGTCTCGTAACTGGCGGGCAGGCAGACAGGCAGCCAGACAGACAAACAGGCAGACAAACAGAATTTTTTTTCGCTCAAATGCAAAATTTCGACGTTCCATGACATTCTAAACCTATTTCAAGAAAAAAAAAATTGATTTTTTTTACGATTAGTATACTTCAAATCCACTACGTGGATGACGAAGTAATTCGATGAACAATTGTTTTCAGACAGTTGAGTGCAAATATAGTATTAAGATGTTAAAGAGACTTGGATGGGAAATCTGGATGTAGCAGTCCATAAGCAGCGTTTTTTTTTAATTACACCGATTTTCAAGTAAACTTTCTTTCTAAATGAATCAATTTTCGCAAAGCGTTGTTAATAATTTATTTTAGTTCCCATTATAACATGCTCCGTACCTAATTTATCAAATATTTTCCGATTTACTTATTTTCTTTTTTATTACTGTGTCGCTACTTGATAGAATGATAAATGACCTCCTTAATCTTTGATTTAAAATTGATATTTCCATTATTTCGCGAACATTGCAGCTATCCATTAATAAATCGTATTTTTCGAAGAACTCACGATAAACCGTTTCGCAATCGACAAAGTTTAAAGACCGTTCGACCAATATTTGTAGAAGGAATAGAAACTGCAATGATTGAGTTTCTGGCTATTTGCACAAAATATACAAGGCACGTCGAAGTTTTAATTGAACCGTTGTACTAGCTGGACGTGTTCCACATTATTATAAACCTATCCTGACATATTAGTAGGCGGTGAATTTAAAGCCTCAACAGAAGGAGAAATCTTAATAGAATAACTACTGTTTTTGGTAGATCTGACCCTGAATTTTAGATGAGAAATTTATTAAACAGAAAATTCGACCGTTATAAAACTGCGATTTTATTTATTAATTCCATTAAACGTCGTATTGGCAATTATAAATTTTACTAGTTTTACAGGTGATACACAGACACTTTGTATTGTATCATATTTATTTATTTAGCTATTTTAGTACACGAAATGTAAACAGACCAAAAATAGTTATACAAATGTGAATAAAAAGATGAAAGATAAAAGTAAGAACAGAGTTAATACATTATGTAGCTGAATAATCACATGTCAAGTATTTACATATATTTTTAACAAAAACATTCGCATTGGGAGCCTCTTTTATATCACTGGGCAAAACATTGAAAAGACGAAGTCCTTCCTGATATACAGAACTTTGCAAAAATGATTTTTTAATTCAATGTCATGATTATTTTTTGATCTTATATTATAACCATGTACATCTAGGCGTTTCTTTAATATTTGTAAATAAGTGGGAACCTTGCCATCAATTATTTTATATATTAGAACTAAACTCGCCTTTTTTATACTCTGCTCCACAGACAACCAATTAAGAACGCTTAACATAAGCTTTACGGAAGTACAAATACCACAATTTAGTACAATTCTCATTGCTTTATTTTGCAATAGTTGCAACCTGCCGATTTCTTGATTGTTGCATGCTATTAAAAGGGACGCGCAATATGTAAAATGCGGATATATTATGGTGTTATATATAAGTAATTTGCTTCACTGCAACTAGTTAGTAGCTAATTCTATGAAGCCTATTTTTCCCAATTTTCTTACACATATAATAAACTTGATTACAAAATATAAGTTGTGGGTCCAACAAAACGATTAAATACTTAATTTGGTCCACTATTTCTAGAACACACTCGTTTATTTTAATTATATAATTGCTACCCAGGAATTTATTACATAGAGGTTTTGAGCCTATAACCATAAGTTCGGTTTTATCAGAATTTAGTTTTAACTTATTACCACAGAACCAGTCGTACAAAATGTCAAGTTCGTTATTAAGAGTGTTTGTTATACTATCGAAATCTGCACCGGTCACAGTGATTACAGTATCATCAGCAAACAAATTTATGCATGAATTTTTCAAAACACAATGTATATCGTTGACATAGATAATAAGTAGAAGAGGCCCCAGGACACTTCCTTGAGGGACACCGTACGGACTCTCAATCGTACTTGACATTTTGTTTCTAATTTTCGTCCTGTGATATCGATCACACAAATAGTCTTCTAACCATTTTAAAACCGTATTTTGAATGCCATATCTATAAAATTTTTCCACTAACAACCGTCTATCTATAGTCTCAAAAGCTAGCTTCAAATTCACAAACACACTGAGAACTACATTTTCCTCACTTATTTCCTTCCTCCATTTGGCGCAAATAAGCTTGAGAGCCGTTTCACACGAACGATTTTCTCAAAAACCAGATTGACCTAGGATAGAATATTATTTTTTTCAACTGATCACTCACTATAATTTCTAATATCTTATCTACAACTGGCAATAAATTAATTGGTCGGCATTGCTCAGGTTTCGTGGGGGATGCTATTTTTTGAATCGGTATTATTGTACTAATTTTTAACAATGACGGCACACGCCCTGCCTCCAAGGATCTATTAATGATATTTAACAAAGAATAAGTATTTCAACAATTTAACACTGATTCCTTAATCAGTCGCACATTTATTTTTTAAATTAAAAACGATTTTCTTTAGTTCACTAAAGTTTATTTTCCGAAATGTAGAAAATTTAATTTCTTCAGTATCTGGTGCTATTTGTAAGTCAAATGGTTTGTTTTCAATACTGTTGGCAATGTCTTTAATACTTTCATAATAAAAGTTGTTAAAGTTATCTTCTACTGTGTTACGAATGTTAGGATGCTTCTCGAAAATAATTTTGTCTACGTCAAAATCTCCTGTCTGCGTTTTACTGGTTAATTCTTTAATAGTACGCTACATCCTTTTATTATCTCCCTTGCAATCATCAATGTTCTTTTCATAATACTTCCTTTCTTGCCGTATTACTGCTGTCACTCTGTTTCTTTTTGACTTATATTCTTTCCCGTGGTTACCTGATCTTGTCAATTCGAATTTTCTATAAGCCTCGTTTCTTTCTTTGTGTGCCTGTTTTGGATTTTTGTTTATCCAAGGTGTATGTTTCATTAAAATCTTCTTTTCTGGGCAGAATTTATTTATCGCTGACATAATATTACCAATGAAATGTACGTACAGCTCGTTTACATCAGTAGAGGTGTAATCCCAGTTTTCCCCAATTAGTTCTGCTGTTACTTTGTCAATATTTTCTCTATTAAAGTTTCTTACATGCATATATTTTTTACTTTCTTCAACATCCTTGACCGTCATCTCCACTCCAAGGGTGCGATGATCTGACAAATTGGGTAAATTTTGTGACAGCACTTTTAAGTCATGTTGATGTTATACGCATATCATTTATTGGATAAAATAACTGGTTGACTGTGAACCTTGTTCTATCAAACTGATGTGTTTAGAATATAATTTACGTAAAGGCCGTCTCTGGAATTCATCGCTGCGATCTGGGTTTTGTTAACGAGAGAGCGAACTGGACACAGGTGGCATCAATCAGTGTTCAATGATGATATTTGATATTGTTTATGGGCCCATGATGAACGCAGGAATGAGATTCAAGCTGATATTGATCATACCATTGACAGCATGCCTAATAGAGTGAATAAGTGCAATCGAAATAACTGTGAACCCACATTTGATTCCTGCTTTCGCAATACTCCGATTTCAATCATTTTAATGATTGAAATTAAAAAACTACACAGGAAAGTTGCTTTTGGTAGTCTGACACGTACTGCAGATATGTAAATACAGTTGTTTAAAACAATAATAGTAAGTACAGGAAATAAAGTTAAAAATTTGTTATGATGAAAATGCATTTCTAAGCAAATTATGGTCTAAGAAAATACCATAAAACTAACCGTTTTCGAGATATTTGAGTCCAAATGTTGGCATTTGCCAATATTGAATAATTGTAATCTCTTCAACATTTCAGTCCTTTAAGTGGGACAATCTGTATTTAATTTACAAATTTTAAAAGAAAATATTCAAAGAATTTTTCATATAATTGCTTTGTTAAGTTGAATTATAATTAAAAATAGTTGATATCTAGTGAGTATAATAACCCTTATACCTTATAAATTAAATAAAATTAAAGTTACCTCTGGAATAATAGCTCTGACATTTCTCAATTTCAAGCACATTTTTTTATTGGTGTGTATTATTGTACCTAATTATTGTTTTTTTTTGTGAATATTTATTATTAAATATTGTTTCTCATACAAATGAAGACAAATTAAACATGATTTTACTTTATGGGGAATGTCGTAAAAATGCTTCAAGAGCTGTAAGTTTATATGAAATACGTTTTCCTGACAGACCTTTACCAGATCGGAAAACTTTTGTAAGTTTATGTTCTAATTTGAAAACTTATGGAGGTTTTAAGAAACCAAAAACAACAAGAAGAAAAAGAACTGCAACTGATGAAAATATTACATTGGTATTACATCAAGTAGAAAATAACCCAAACATGTCAGTACGCAAGTTGACGTAAGAAACAAATATTGCACGTTCCACCTGCCACAGAATTCTTAAAACAAACAATTTTTTTCCATATAAAGTTCATTTAGTTCATCATTTGATTCCAGGAGACAATGAGCGGAGATTAGATTTTTTGGCGCAATTTTCAATTCTCTTAGAAGGAAATCCAAATCTTTTAGATACAATCATGTCAAGTGATGAAAGTCGATTCCACAACAATGGAGTAATCACAACACATAATTGTCGTTACTGGTCTCAAGAGAAACCTAGGTGGATGAGACATACCAGATTCCAGAATCGGATTGGTACCAATGGAGTACTTAGATGGCCCGGTTCATCTCCTGACATTACTCCATTAGACTTTTATTCATGGGGATTTTTAAAAAGTGAAGTGTACAAAGAACCAATAGAAGACATGGCAGATCTTTATAATAAAATGTATGCTAGTGTTGCCGCCATTAATCGGCATACATTATTAAAAGTTTGTAGATCTGTACTAATTAATAGGTTTACGATGTGTGTTAATGAAAATGGCAATAATTTTTAACACCTATTAAAATAGTTATTTCAATTTCATTAGTTCGTAAAAATTGTTTGATGTTCGTAATTGTTTTTTTATTGCTTAAATGTTTGAATCATATGATAAATAATATTTTTAGTTTTTTTTTCCAAGGCTTACTTCAAATATCTCTATTCGTTGAGAATATATCCAGCCTGGGAGTTTTTAGTGTGACACCCTGTATGCAAATACGCATTGCAAATCATATTCCCCCCCCCCCCCCTCGTTTAGTGGGTAGGTAAATGAATTAAACATTATTTTGCAGAGTATGTTATTAAATACGACTGCAAACTTAGCTAACCATGTATTTTTATGAAATTGAAAATTAATTTTTCTTTCCTACCAAGCAGTTTTCTAAATTAAACACTAACGAATATTACATCTTATACACGGCTGAGTAAGTGGTTAATATTTTAGCTAGAAGTATTATTTTATTCAAAGCATATAGATACTTTGGGCTTGTGTCCTAAATTATTTTAATATTTCGCCTCAAACTGGGCTCAAATGAAAAATATTCTAAAGATAAATTAAAATTTTATTTGAAAAGAACATCATTTTATAAACATTTAGAAACACTTTGTAAAATTTACAAGTTCAATAAATAGCTGAAACGTTTGTCTTCGTTATTACAGAAACTAAATTTGTATTTTATAAATTCTCCACCTTTCTTATTTGAACTTGTACTATCTGACATTCATTAAATACCAATTTATTAATTCTGTCTCGCGAATATTGACTGTTGTTGACAGAAATGAAAAATGTGTTCGCCACGCTTTCCCATTATACCTCGAAACCTCGCTAATCGCAAGAACTAGTCAAAGAACACCATTTAAAGCGGAAACTGAAAGTTAAATATACAAAAAATCAATCTACTCTGAAGTGCCAAACCTCAGAGAGCTACAGGTTTACAAGGGAGGCAGCTAATGGAGTGCCAGACCACGTTGTAGCGGTAGCATTGTATCAACTCGAATGCTTTTTACATTTTGGATCAATATTGCACTACAACAAAATTCACTTTGCTGCACGACATCGAATTTTACCAGTTAACCGATACGGACTCTCCTATATAAAATATTACCTCTAGAGTGTCCCGGCCAACTAGCCTACTTGTAAGATTTAAAACGAGAAAGAAGTATTGGATACACCGGCACCACTACATGTATACATGGTGGTCCACTTTTCATTTCCCCATTTAATCTTCCACGTAGCACAGACTAGTTATATAATAGTGTAATGCAGGTTTTCACGGCCGTTGTCCAATGGAGTAGTTTCTTCCGGGTTTTGCCGCGGTCGTCGAACTTGACTTGAGTCAAGTTCGACGACCGCGGCAAAACCCGGAAGAAACTACTCCATTAGTTATATAATGGTTTAATAATAAACTTTAATATAACTTTGCTTAAAACTGTGTAACTGTTACTAAAATTCTAATAAAACCAAAACATAGGTATCTCAACGTTCTATATACGTTTTTATCAATCAATCAAGTGGGGAATCTACAAGACTGTTATAACGTTACAGTACCGTTTCAAACACTTTCTTTAACACTAGTAAACAACTAACCTTAAACAGCCTTGTTTTATTCTTATACGGGGTTTCAACAACACGCATATAATGATATGTAAAGACATTAATACAACCTATTTGTAAAAGTCAAAAAATGTATATACATACCACGTATTAACTCCTCTATTTCAGTGACAAAGAAATAAACATTCCACGGCTTATTAAAACTCTTACAAAACTTAATTTTCCAATTTATCTCTATCTGTAGTTGTAGTGTGAATACATGTGACTAAATTATGACTTTGCTATGGTCCTCAATATTTTACTGTACGTAATACATTTAGAAGTTATAAGTAATATAATAATGAGCCGTTGTGAGTAATACGCAGTTGAAAATTAACTGCAAATGAATATTGTCTATGAATATAATTGTCTTACCTCTATAAAAAACGAAGCGCTTCAAAAACAATTTAAACTGAAGAAAACACATTTATTTCTTAAAATATACCTTTTTAAAAGTGAATTATTATTTATTTGCTTAACTGTATCGAAACATATTCTTTATAGGATTTTGCAAACAGCAGAAGAAATAATTATCTATGAGAATGACAATAAGGTTAGCGAATAATTATAGTATTCAAGTATTAACTGTAGTGTTCAAGGACTTTGCTGTTTGCAGAAACTACTTAAGAGATATTGTTACGTGGTGATTCATTTTCAATAGAACTCATCTGCTCTCCCGAATTAGGCACACCTCGTACATTCTACAAATTTTAACTTAAATATTTGAAGACTCACCTGCATTTTACTACTCTGGAATAACGTTGTCTGCATGATGCCCATAAAACTAAAGGTTAACTCCTTCATCACTTTTAAGAACCTGAAAATAAAAATCCGACACTGATTTAATCTTCCACACATTGTTTTTCTGAAGCACATATTTTTATACCATCATAAATATGCCTTAAACTTGTAAGAAAACAAAGAAATGTTTTAAAGTATTAAGGGATCTCTCAAGCAAATCTAAAGTGTACTTGGCCTCATTGTATTTACGAATACGAAAAAGTTTTATGTAAAGCTGTTTTTAGGGAAAACATGCAATAAGTTACAGACTTTTTGTAAAAAACATTCTTATTTTCCATTGTTATTTATTAGGATGGAAAGCTTTATGCCAGTCTTCATATTTCAAGCAATATATAGCAGTAGTAACCATAACAGGGAAATTAAGTGAGTATTCCATGAATTCTGCAAAAAAAGTTTAATTAAATTCTAAAACGTGATTTTAACAAATTTACCTTATTAACTAGGAAGTAATAAATCAGCATTGATAGGTCATGTTAATTCATAAATTTAATTTTATAAATTTTATAATATTTCCTCAACTGGCGAGATATTTGGGAAAAACTATGAATTGTTTTTTAAATTTTTCGCAAACGTGCATAAAAAATTGGCGTATTTTTTTTTAACGTTAATGAATGGCTTTCTTCAATGTAAAAATAGTAATATGATAACGAATTTGAAAAAAAAAAATGTTTACAACTTTACTTTGGTTTTTAATTTTCTGTTTACTTTAAAAAATTATAATAAACAAAATGAACAATTTTTAAAAACTTGTCTCATTAAGTATATCCATAAGAAGGGCTCCAAGAAGCGAAAATTTTATAGGCCAATTATTTAAAAAAAAAAAAAATTGTCTCCAATGGTAACGGAGATCCCATAAAATTTCGTTAGTTAACAATGGCCTCACTTGTTGAAAAATAAACTTTAACATTTTTTTCCATCTTAATTGTTTATAACTTTTGCAATTTTTTATGTGCTAATAAAACATTTTAACACATTTTTCTAGACGTCATTCCGAATCCAATGAGCTACGCTCATATTTTTAGGAGCTATTTCAAGAATTAACACCCCTAGTAGCATCAATATTGCACCAATGTACAGTCCATATAGGGCCAATATATGAATATTGGCCCTATATAGGACCAATATATAGAATATTGGTTTAATATTGGTCCAATATTGTGTGCTAATAGGGACCTTTTTGAACTTGTGAATTAGGCTATTATTTCATCTTCACAAACTTAATTGATTGCACCTCGACCAGTTCTTAGTTTTTGTATTGTTACCATCTCGACTATTTCAATACTGAAGGTTTTTCGGTTATATTGCTGGTCATGTTCTGATTCACAATTACTGTTGTGATCAGTATGTGATTCCAGTTCTTTACATTCTTTGTTAGGGATATATTCGCAAATAACAGAATTTTTATCGTAAAGTATCTGTAGTCCAAATATAATTTGTTTATTTACAGAGGCTTGCAATAAGTGTATGAATCGTCTAGGGTAGGTAACACAAAGGTTTGCGGGGTATTTGGTACAATACCTAATTGTTCTATTTTCTTTATGAAGATGATATTGCTGTTACAAAAGAAAAAAATTATTTAATGAATATTACTATACTTTTCGCAAATACAAGATCGCTTGTAGAGGAAAAAAATCATGTTAGTGATCGAATTCTGAATCACTTTCAAAATGTTCGTTTGTCTGTCTGTCCGTCCGTCACGTTTCTTGTATATACAGAGGAAGGACCCTATTCTTTTTCAACAAAATTGATCAATAAGCAAAAAAGTTACTAATTATTTAAATTGAAAAAAAAATGTTTTGTAACTAAACAAAAAACCGCTGCCTAAGGAATCACTACTTCCACATCCAGATTCTTCATCGAAGTCGTTTTAAAGGAAACATCTTGACTATATTTGCACTCTAGTATGTGGAAATTATTGGTCATAGAATTTTAATAATATTTGGGGCAGATGTCATAGAAAAGTTTGAGGAGTTGGTTTCTACCATATACGTTAAAAATGAAGTTTTTAGTTCACTCTACTTATTTTCTACTATTCACCTCCCACCCCTTCAATGGAGGCATCTCAATCAGATGTCACTACAATACATACGTGTACTAATCTCTAGTGAATATCTCAATTTGATGTTATCAATCCCATTAATAATGAAGCGGAGGTGGTGGAGTTTGAAAAATATTAGAAAGAAATCTGAGGCCTTGGTTTCTAGTATATACACCGAATCCCAAATTTCTGTACTCTTATCACCTTGATTTACTTATTTTCCCCTAGTCACTCCTATTAACCCTAACCCTTCTACGGAATCATCCCAAAATATAATCTAATTCCAGATGTCGTTATAATACATACGTCTACCAAATTACAAGTGAATATCTCAATTTTATTTTATCAACTCCTTTAATAATGTAGTAAGGGTAGTGGAAGGGTTGAAACATATTGTTAAAAAATTTGAGGTCTTGGCTTCTAGGACATACACCGAATTTCAAGTTGCAATACTCTTACCAGCTTGCTTTACTTATTTTTCCCTATTTACCTCTACTTACCTCCACTCCTTCAACGCAATCATGTCAAAATATAATCTAGTTTCAGATATAATTATAATATATAAATGTACCAAATTTCAAGTGAAAATTTAAATTTAATTTTACCAACTTTTAATAAGGGAGTGGGGGTGGTGGGGAGAAATAGAAAATACTAATAAAAAAACCTGAGACCTTCGCTCCTAGTACATACACCGAATTTCAAGTTTCTGTAGTCTTACCAGCTTGCTTTACTTATTTTCCCCTATTTACCCCTATTTAACCTCCAACCCTTCAACGGAATCATCTCAAAATATAATCTAGTTCCAGATGTCGTTATGATACATATGCGTACTAAATTTCATGTGAATATCTCAATTTTATTTTATCAACCCCTTGAATAATGGAGTAGGGGTGGTGGGGGCTGAAATAAATTATCAAAAAATCTGGGGCCTTTGCCTCTTGTACATACACCGAATTTCAAGTTTCTGTAGTCATACCTGCTTGCTTTACTTATTTCCACATATTTACCCCTAAATAACCCCGAACCCTTCAAAGGAATCATCTCAAAGAATAATCTAGTTCCAGATGTCGTTACAATTCATACGTGTATCAAATTTCAAATGAATATCTCAATTTTATTTTATCAACCCTTGTAATAATGAAGTAGGGGTGGTGGGGGTTGAAAAATATTATAAATAATCTGAGACCTTGGCTTCCAGTATATACACCGAATTTAAAGTTTCTGTAGTCTTACCAGCTTGCTTTACTTATTTTCCCCTATTTACCCCTATTTAACCCCCAACCCTTCAACGGAATCATCTCAAATTATAATCTAGTTCCAGATGTCGTTATAATACATACGTGTACCAAATTTCAAATGAATATCTCAATTTTATTTAATCAACCCTTTTCATATTGGAGTAGGGGTGGTGGGGGTTGAAAAATATTATAAAAAAATCTGACGCTTTGGCTTCTAGTACATACACCGAATTTCAAGTTTCTGTGGTCTTACCAGCTTGCTTTACTAATTTTCCCCTATTTACCCCTATTTAACCCCCAACTCTTCAACGGAATCATCTCAAATTATAATCTAGTTCCAGATGTCGTCATAATACATACGTGTACCAAACTTCAAATGAATATCTCAATTTTATTTAATCAACCCTTTTCATATTGGAGTAGGGGTGGTGGGGGTTGAAAAATATTATTAAAAAATCTGACTCCTTGGCTTCTAGTACGTATACCGAATTTCAAGTTTCTGTACTCTTACCAACTTGTTTTACTTATATTCCCCTATTTACCCCAAATTAACCCCCAACCCTTCAACGGAATCATCTCAAAATAGAATCTAATTTCAGACGTCGTTATAATACATACGTGTACGAAATTTCAAATTAAAATCTCAACTTTATTTTATCAACCTCATTAATGGGGTAGGGGTGGTGGGTGGTTGAAAGATGTTATAAAAAAATCTTAGGCCTTAACTTCTAGTACATACACCAAATTTCAAGTGTCTGTTCTCTTACAAGCTTGCTTTACTTATTTTTCCCTATTTTCCCCCATTTAACCCCCAACCCTTCACCGGATTTCCTCAAAAAACAATCCAGTTCCAGATCTCGTCATAATATATACGTGTACAAAATTTCAAGTCAATATCTCAAACCGTTCCGGAGAAAACGTGCGGACAAAAAAAAAGTTACAGACAGACAGACCGACAGACAGACCGACAGACCGACAGACAGACAGAAATTTTTTTTCGCTCAAATTTAAAATCTCGACGTTTCATGACATTCTAAACCTATTTCACGAATAAAAATTTTTGAAAATTTTTTTGCGATTACTATGCTTCCAATCCACTACGTGGATGTGGAAGTAAAATAATATTATTACCAAAAAACTACGATGAGTATTCTATAGAATGTGCAACAATTATATAAAATGTGCAGTAAATCGGTGAAAAGTATAATCGTTAGCTGTTCTTTTTTTAAGACAATTAGTATCTACATAAACGTTTCTGTTTTTGTTAGATAACGAGGTATTTGTTAGGAAAAGTAATTTATGTCTATGACAACAGCACGTTTCAAATAAAGTTATTACTTTTATTATTAAAAATTTTAATCATACGTAAATGTTCATCATATTCATCTCTTACTTTTATTATTGAATAGTTACAGTGTCAAAACAAATGTTTGTATCCGGTGGAGAGAATACATATTTTAAATATAATTATATGCAAATGCAACTTCCTGGAACTGTAAAAGCTCTATAACAATAGATACAAATGAAAATATATTACCAGAAAATACTAGTAATTATTCAAACTTTTACAAAATACTTATCACAGATAAGTTTAAAACATATGTCCTTCTTACAACAATTATAAGAAAGAAAATATGCCCATTATGAACAGTACAACTGTTATAATGTTGTTTTTAATTTAAATTATCCTGCTGAATGAAACCCAAAGATAATCAAAACAAAAAACAAAACTTTACAACATCCACAGACTCGCGTTTCGACATCCATGTCTCTTCGGTGCGCCTTTTCCTAAAGTTCTATTGTTATAGAGCTTTTACAGTTCCAGGAAGTTGCATTTGCAATTATACTGATAATTATTCCTTTACGGGGAATTTCCTATAATCTAATTTTAATTTTTAATATCCTGTTTTGGTAATCCATTGATAGTTATTACACGAGTATTTGCTTACATATTTCAGTTGATTGTGAACTTTAGAAAAAGCCGCACCGAAGAGACATATATGTCGAAACACGTGTCTGTGGATGTTCTAAAGTTTTGTGTTACTGCTATATCGGTAAGTGCCTTTGTTTTGATTATATTTGGGTTTCATTGAGCAGGATAATTTAAATTAAAAATAACAGTATGATAACAGTTGTACTGTTCATAATGGGCATATTTTCTTTCCTATTTTAAACCTATCTGTGATAAGTACTTTGTAAAAGTTTGAATAATTACTAGTATTTTCTGGTAATATATTTTCATTCGTTTCTACATATTTTAAAATAATCTTTGTCTTTGGGTGTTCATTATATACTCTAATGTTATAAATTCCTTCAATATCTCCCGCTTCCAATGTTACTGGGTACATTTACAAATATTACTTGCCATCCACGTTTCAGCGTGCGCTCTACGCAGCAACATTCATTATTTACATTGGTTTTAACAGTATTTGACTAGTTTTCTGTTTACGAAACGTGAACGGCACCGCAAAATGTGTATTCAGTTGTTTACTGTAGTTAAATTGCATGGAACAATCGGTTTATTTTAGGTGGCAAAATGGCATTCAGGTAATTTGAAATGTAACAGTTTAGAAGCATCAGTAACTCCAATTTTAAACATTTGTATTTAATACAATATGATCTGATCGATTCAATGTGGGATACGGATTCTTAGGTGTCGATTAAAACTTTGACAATATGATAAAATTGCAAACTTTTAATAGAAAAAACAGCTGTCTAAGGAATCACCACATCCACATCCAGATTTCCCATCCGAGTCTCTTTAAAGTAAAACATCTTGACTATATTTGCACTGCAGTATGTGGAAAAAATTTGTAATAGAATTTTAACAATATTTGAGGCAGATGTCATAAAAAAAGTTTGAGGCTTCTAATGTATACGTCAAAAATTGAAAAATATTATAAAGAAATCTGAGGCCTTGGCTTCTAGTATATGCACCAAATCTCTGTACTATTAACAGCTTTCTTTACTCACTTTCCCCTAATCTCTTCAACGGAATCATCTCAGAATATAATCATGGTTCCAGATGTCCTTATAATAATACATACGTGTAATAAATTTCAAGTGATCAAAAGAAAAGTGACTTTCTAGAACCTTTCAAATTTAATCTAAAAAGAATAGCTACAGAAACCGGAGTTTCTCCATGTAAATTGTCGCGAATTGTAGAGACAGCAGTTTTTCGACACAGCGGTTGGTTCACCTGGAGATAGCATATACAGTAGACGCAGAAGTTCTTCGATCATAGGAAAGTTGAGCGCAATTTACACTTACCTAATCTCACTATTGTAAATATCCAATGAGGTATCCAGTGTTGGCAGATCTACTTTATTCATACATAATGACGCCAAGTTTTGTAGAATGATAGAATCTAATTGATTAAAATAAAATAAAATTCATATTTTTATAATTTATATTAAAAAGTTTAGCTCATTTGCTTTTTTTATCTTACCAAAACGTAACTAAGAGTTGGGTTTTAAAAAATATAAATTGTTTGCATGATAAATGAAATAATCTGGCAACACTGATGCAGTAATACCTTGAAAGCTTGTTCTCTATTGAGCACGACAAGGACATCGAAACATCGACCGGGAGGGTTGTCACTGCCGCCGCCCATCTAGGAGACAGGCGGTGTAGGAGTTTAGAAATGCAGGAAAGGTAAAGTGGGATGCACGTCCCTTCGCGAAATCTAATAAATTGCGAAAACAATTGGTTTTAAAAACATTATAAATGTTGGTACTATTATGGAAAAATTTTATAATTTGGAAACTAAAAAAGTAATTCTTAACGCAAAAATAATTCTTAAAAATGAGTAAAACAAAATAACAATATTCTAAAAGTTTTTAAAAATATATGGAGTTAAAGAAAACATGTATTACTTACACCTATCAAGTTTAATGTAATAAATGCTTAAATAGACTTCCCTATTGAGCTGAGCAATATCCCAAACGATTATAAAATCTTTCGCGAACATTACCCAATATAATAGGGGTAACAGTTAAGCAGGCGTTTTCAATATTTAATTGAAGTTCCTGCAAATTGTTGGGCCTATTTTCCTGAAAACCATAATTTTTTTATTTTAACTAGCCCCACAAGAAAAAGTCACAAGGCGCAAGATCTGGTGACTTAGCTGGCCATAAGATATTACCATGCCCAAAAATAAGTCTATTCGGAAATGTTTCCTCCAAATACTGCCGAACGATAACTCTATTATGGGGAGGGCAACCATCTTGTTGGAACCAAATTTCATTAAACCTAGCACCTACTAGTTCCTGAATCCTAGGGACAATTTGCTGTTGAAGAAAATCCAAATATTTTTGGCCATTTAAGATGCCATCGATATAAAATGGTCCAATAATATGTTCACCCAGTGTACCGACCCAAACATTTAGTTTTTGAGGATACTGAGTGCGAAGTTCGTAAAACTTATGTAAATTTTCTCGCGACCAATATTGTGTCCGAGTAGAATTATGTTTACCAATTAATGGAAAAGTTGATTCATCATTAAAAACAATGTTTCTAAGAAAATGTTCATTCGCATTCGCCTTTTCCGTTAATTGCTCACAAAATTCCATTCTTCTGATATTGTCCGTCTCAAAAATTTCATGAGTTTTCTGAACCTAGTATGATTTGTACCCATTTTTTTTTAAACTGACCTAACCGTTGATGGTGTAGAACCTACTTCAGCAGCAATTTGGGAAGTAGTAAGTACCGGGTTGTTGGTTGTCAGTGCACAAATCATAATATCTCTTTCATCTAAGGCTTCATTGGGAGGAATCGATTTTTTATGTTGTTTATAATCAACACAACCATGTATTTCAAAATTGTGAATAATATTATGAATTGTGGATAATGCAGGTGAAGGTCGGTCGGGAAATGCATGATTAAATGCGTTTTTTATTTGACGCCTTGACTTTCCTTGATAGTACCACTTAGAGGTGTTTTAAAATCTCATGAGCTGTGACCTTCATATGCGCACAGACATAATCCCTCCTGTCGACTCAGTTACACTTCTTAAAATTATTATATTATAGTTTATAATTTATCCCGAACTCTTGTTTATGTATACAACAAGGCAACCGCCAGTGTCTTCAAAAAAATACTTATAACGCAGAATGAACTTTGGCTTTTGCGCATTTCGCGGCTCATAAGATTCTGAAACACCTTTAACCATCTGAACTTTTTCGGCTGTTTCAAACATTTTTAAGAATTAATTTAACGACAAGGTCACTCTTTCAGTACCCGAATAGTACTAGCTTGAGTACGAGTTTGATGTGATGTGAGATTGCGGCGAGTCGATTACAACTTACGCATGCGTATGCATTTATAATATACCATTCGTTGGAAGTTGTAAATTCGCCTGGTAGATCCTATGATCGAAGAACTTTTGCGTCTACTGTATATGCATCTTGTAAATATTAATATTTAGCGTAGTGTTACCATAAGCTGGTTTTGTCTCTCTGTTGAACGGTACCAAATATCTCTTTATCTCAAAAAGTGGAGTTAGCAGTTTTACACTCTTAGCCGACATTATATTTTATTATGAATATACTTGATTCTGTGCACATTGTTATTCCATTTTATGGAATAAATTGTTGCTTTTAAGAAGTGGTCTTAATTATCTTCTCAAATTATAAGATTTTGCAAGATCTAAAACCTCATTTGAATTTTGTATGTTTGCATCGCACTAGCCTAAACATTTAATATGTAAGGATTCTTCTATCAAATATACTTGACCACATTAATTTTATCGACAATTTATGCCAAGATATTTTACATTATTCATAATTCTTATATCTCTTGTTCCCAATCTAATAAATAAACTAGGAAGTAATAGCAACAAAATAGATTCTTTCGTGCATATAAAGCCGCCACAGAATTTATATATATCCACACACATTTCGTTAAATCCCGATTTCTTTGAAGTCTACCATAAACATTGTTTTAAATTATTCGGCTACAGAATTCGACCAGAAGACAGTTCTCTTGGATTTATGATCAAAGTAAAGAGTAAAAAAGTATAAAGTTTCCTACCTCCGTAGTGCGAGATATCTTAAATATAGCGGGAGACAATATATGTGCATTGAAACATTCTTTATAGGATTTTGCAAACAGCAGAAAAGATAACTATCTATAAAAGAAAAACTTTGTGTAGAAATATTAATGAAATCTTTGCATTCTTTCGATAACCTGAATTCTGGTTATGCTAGCAAATTAAAATCCTAAAATGAATTTGTCTAATTTCTTATTTGACAATTCTCATTCTAACACTAGCATCCACACAGTCCCCTACGGCCATGCAGATTAAACTAGTATCCACATAACCCCCTACGATTATGAAGATTCAGTTAAAAATGAGAACAAAGACCTAAAATGAATTTATTTATCTACTTTGTCTTAAAAAAAAATTTCATTCCAATGGATTACATTTTCATGAAATCTATCATTCTGTTTCCTGGAAATGCTTAGCCTTTGAAACGTTTTTCGCCCTTATTCTGGAGCTCATCAGAAAGACATAAAGCCATTCATAACGATGTTTCATGCAAAACCAAGACAATTTCTATGAATAAGTGTGAAATGATTATATTTGACATTGACTGATAAAAACAACCTCACCTATCTATTAGCTAACTAGTATTGGAGCCTATATACTCTATGCATGTTTAAAAATGAATTATTATTTGTTTGCTTATAATTGTATTGAAACATTCTTTATAGGATTTTGCAAACAGCAGAAAAGATAATCTTTTGTCTTAAAAAAATTTTCATTCCAATGGATTACATTTTCATGAAATCTATCATTCTGTTTCCTGGAAATGCTTAGCCTTTGAAACGTTTTTCGCCCTTATTCTGGAGCTCATCAGAAAGACATAAAGCCATTCATAACGATGTTTCATGCAAAACCAAGACAATTTCTATGAATAAGTGTGAAATGATTATATTTGACATTGACTGATAAAAACAACCTCACCTATCTATTAGCTAACTAGTATTGGAGCCTATATACTCTATGCATGTTTAAAAATGAATTATTATTTGTTTGCTTATAATTGTATTGAAACATTCTTTATAGGATTTTGCAAACAGCAGAAAAGATAACTATCTATATAGGCTCCAATACTAGTTAGCTAATAGATAGGTGAGGTTGTTTTTATCAGTCAATGTCAAATATAATCATTTCACACTTATTCATAGAAATTGTCTTGGTTTTGCATGAAACATCGTTATGAATGGCTTTATGTCTTTCTGATGAGCTCCAGAATAAGGGCGAAAAACGTTTCAAAGGCTAAGCATTTCCAGGAAACAGAATGATAGATTTCATGAAAATGTAATCCATTGGAATGAAATTTTTTTTAAGACAAAGTAGATAAATAAATTCATTTTAGGTCTTTGTTCTCATTTTTAACTGAATCTTCATAATCGTAGGGGGTTATGTGGATACTAGTTTAATCTGCATGGCCGTAGGGGACTGTGTGGATGCTAGTGTTAGAATGAGAATTGTCAAATAAGAAATTAGACAAATTCATTTTAGGATTTTAATTTGCTAGCATAACCAGAATTCAGGTTATCGAAAGAATGCAAAGATTTCATTAATATTTCTACACAAAGTTTTTCTTTTATAGATAGTTATCTTTTCTGCTGTTTGCAAAATCCTATAAAGAATGTTTCAATACAATTATAAGCAAACAAATAATAATTCATTTTTAAAAATATATGTGCGCCGAGGCATTAAATCAACATGTCATCAACTGCATTAAGTTGTATCCTTGTGTGTGACACGTTATGTAATTTTAGGTAAATGAAGAAATATGAGACGGGTTCACATATTTATTGTTATCAGACGTTTGGGGAATTTATCCCCATGTAACTGCTACAACAGAATATGGAGCTATAAGAGGTCTTTTTAAAATAACATGAGCACACTAAAAAAAAAGGTCATGGCACTTTTACGCAGAGGATGATACCTCCATGCCGCTGTCAGAATGGCTCAATCACCTCAGAATTTTTTCTTAATCTCAAAAATAGCTAAGAATCAGTGAAAACCTTCATTTGGAGGAGGATAGAGGAAAATCCTGCCCCAAAAATTAATCCTTGAAAAAAAAAAAAATTTAAAATGAAAGTTTGGGTCTGGAAATCTCGACTTGAGGGTATTTGAGGTCGCTGATTATGAATTCGAGGTCTAATTTGGTGAATTCAAAATGGCGGACCGGAAGTACTCAATTTCTCAGGAAAAACTCGTATTATTTTCGATTTTGGGCTGAAAATGAGTCGGGGGTTCTTAAAGTCGTTGATCACGAATCTGAGGGCCTATTTAGTAAAATCAAAATGGTTGACCGGAAGTACAGTCAATTCTTCAGGAAAAACTCGCACTTTTTCGGGCTAAAAGTGGGAACTCGGGGGGTTTTCGTTGTAGCTGATAACGTTGTTCAATTAGGGGAAGTTAAAAATTCCGGACCGGAAGTAGTCATTTTCATAAGAAAGCCAGATATTCTTTCGTTTTTAGGCTCAAAGTGGGTAGTCGGAGGTTGCTGATAGCTGGAGGCGAATAATATATCGGGTGGCCACGAGTCAATGTACGACCCCAATATTTTGGCTGTTTTTTTATTTAAAAATTTGGTTTTTGGTACACATAAATTAGACAATAATAAGCTACTTTTATACTAACAGGAATGAAAATATCACTTCCGGTTGAACCGGAAGCGACATCAACTTTTTTTTCTTAAATGGAATGTCTATATTTTTTTGAAGGTTTCTCATTAGGCATACATTTCTGAGTGCAACAGTTTTTTCAGATGTAAAAAATTCCAAAAAATAAGTGAGATACGAACAATTTTTTAATTTTTTCAAAATGGCCGCGTCAGATTAATGCGATGTAAGAAAATTACTAAGTAGGCTATGGAAATTATTAGTAAGGTTGCAGACTTGCAGAGGTTCTATGGAATTTTTTTAAATGGGACTGTGCTATTTGTTTTATTAATCAGAAATAATGATTCACAAACTATAACTTTTTCGCCATTAATCATTTCTTAACGATATATCCTTCGTATTAATAGAAGCATTTTTAAAAAGTAAGCTCCAACAAATCATTTTAATAAGGTACCTATCTACATTTAAATCCAAAATTGCAGATAGCCATGAAAATGACAAACATTCGCAACAATTGAATTAGTCTTGACTTACTCACTAATTTTCTGAAGCAAGTGTATTAAAATTGTTACAAACAAGAAAATTAATATAAAATGGCTGAAAATTATTCAAGAAATGAAAAAGTTGACATGATCATTATTTATGGAGACTCGACGTAATGCAACTAGAGCACAAAGTCTGTATGGACGGAGATATCCAGAAATAAGACAACCTCCGAGAAACTATTTCGCCCGGTTGGAGCAACAATTTAGAATTGAACCCAATGCAGAAATTGAAGAAAGATTTATTGTGGATGAAGAAACGGAAATTAATGTATTAGCTTTAGTGCATGTTGACCCAACCATTTCGATAAGCCGAATTGAACATGAATTACCAGTTTCCAAAGAATCAGGGAGAAAAATTTAAAAGAAACACGGCTATCGCTCTCTATGAGAATGACTATCAACGAAGAATAAACCTTTGAGAAATGAGAAATTTATCAAAACATTTTGTTCACTGATGAATCGAGATTTACAAACCTTGGGTTATTTAATCGAAACAACACTCGATATTGGGCAATTGATAATCCTCACATTATGAGACAGGGGCGGTTTCAGGAGCGGTTTGGCTTCAATGTTTGGGTAGGCGTACTTGACGACCATATCATAGGTCCAATAATTTTTAACGAAACTCTCACTGGACCAAGATATCTAGAATTTCTCCAATACCAATATTGACGAGGTTTACTTCCAGCAAGACGGGGCTGGACCACACAATGCTATTATCGTTAGGGATCACTTAAATCGATTATTTCCAGATCGTTTAATTGGGACCCATGATCCAGCCAGATGGCCTGCAAGGTCGCCTGACTTAACACCACTCGATTTTTTTATTTGGGCGCATTTGAAAAATAGAGTCTACATGACTGCTCCAACAACAAGGCAAGATCTGGAAGAAAGAGTTCGACACGAAATTGCACAAATAACACCTCAACAATTACAGAATGTTAGACGTGCAACGATAAGTCGCGCTACTCTGTGTATTAATCATAACTGTGAACAGTTTGAACAATTTTTATAATGGTTTATTATAATTTAAGTTTTAAATAGTTTTGTTATTCTTGGTAATTTATTCATGGTTGTAACGTTATACCTATTAAAATTATTTCTTGTTTAATTTGTGTTTACTTTTTAAAAATACTTCTATTATTACGAAGGATATCGTTAAGAAATGATTAATGGCGAAAAAATTATAGTTTATGAATCATTATTTCTGATTAATAAAAGAAAAGGCACAGTTCCATTAAAAAAAATTCCATAGGACCCCTACGGAAATGGAAATGAAATTCCATTTTTTTCAAAAAAAAAAAACTAAAAATACTGGTACCTATCAGTAATTCAAACAACTATTTTCTGCTTTACAGACAAGTCTACAACCTTACTAATAATTTCCATAGCCTACTTAGTAATTTTCTTATATCGCATTCATCTGACGCGGCCATTTTGAAAAAAATTATAAAATTGTTCGTATCTCACTTATTTTTTGTAATTTTTTACATCTGAAGAAACTGCTGCACTTAGAAATTTATGCTTAATGAGAAACCATCAAAAAAATATAGTCATTCCATTTAAGAAAAAAAAGTTGATGTCACTTCCGGTTCAACCGGAAGTGATTTTTTCATTCCGGTTAGTCTAAAACTAGCCTATTATTGTCTAATTTATTGGTACCAAAAACTAAAATTTTTAAATACAAAAACAACCAAAATATTGAGGGCGTACATTGACTCGTGGCCACCCGATATAAAAAATAGAACTATTGTTAATCCATTTATTTCAATAGGTTGATTTCCATTCATAATTGTTTACTATGGAAATATTTTTCAGTTTATTAAAGTGCAGTTATTTCAACCCCGGTGTCTGCTCCCAGCTCTGTCTACGACATAACTTTATTAATTTGTAAATGCCCATAGGGAGCACTAAGAACTGAGACTGAATCTGCTTCGAACAGCGAAAGAAATTATACGGCGACATAAAACAATTTCTTTAATTATTCGAGTGAACTTCATCTGCCTAATGCGTTAATTAACATAAGTGAGCACCCGTGACTTCTGATATCAGATTGTTAAATTTATCACTTGGGAAAAGGGCACACACATTGCGGCAGGTATTCGCGAACCTTGTACACAATGCTGAATAGAAAGCGTGAGCTGGAGATAGGAAAATTCGTAAGTCTTTGGGGTAAATGCTACATAATCCGCGTTAAGAACTTTGTTATAATACAATTTTCAGAAGTGTCCTTGTTCATTCCAGACATCTTATTAATATAATTACTAATTAGATTTATTTTCTTAAGTAATAACGCTCATAATTAAATGATATTAAATCATGAGTTAGATAATTGTATTAGGAGCTATTTGAGTTATGGAGTGGAAGTTTTCGTAGGTAGGTATTTATTAAGCAATATAATTCTATGCTTTAATTACATTGCACAAATTCCGGGAACATTTCAGTGCTTGTGGCAAGCCTCTATAAACTGCTTTAGATATTATATTTCAGTATATAAGGAGATTATATGCGGATCTCAATTAGCAGTACACTTCAATAAAATAGGACGGTACATCTCTCAACCAGTCGAAGTTGCAGTATAGCGTTTACCGAATATGGACACTGTTTTACTCAAATCTAGCTCAGGTTGCTGATATCATTTATGGGCACCACCTATAGTATACAGAGTGGCCCATCAAAAATAGTCCAGCGATGTTTTGTGTCTTTTTACAAGACAAACGAAAAACCGCGATTTAACTTTTTATGCTTTTTAAGAAAAAATGACAACTATGTACGAAAATCATTCAGGAGCGGGTGAAACTGGAGGGGCCTGGGTATAATTTAGCCCCAACTTTATTGTCTAACACTTTTAAGTTAATTTACGAGCAGAACAAAAACACAAACAAGTCTCTTGTGTTTTTTCTCTAAAATTATCAGTTTTTTAGGCCCGGTTGTACCAAGGTAAGTTTAACTGAACGACAGTTCTACGATGAACTCAGTTCAGGAGCAATCATGTTGTACCATCAGTTTTAAACGTTCGTTCAGTTGAACTTGATTTCATCGCTCGTTGGCACTATTGGATCAGAGTATGGCACATAATTTTCTAACAGAAGAAGAAGATTCCACCGTTATTAACCATACTTTATTTATACAACTTATTAGTTACCATAGAGAACTGAAAAATGTTCTTTGTCTATGTTATTTACCATTTGTTTATATCCAACTATAACGTTATAAGTTTGTTTGACATGGCAGCGAAAAAAACTGTGAAATTTAATAGAACGACAAATAAAACTGGTAACAGAATAATTAACAGCATTTAAATTTTAAATAATCTAAATATGCTTTTTATATAACAATAAGATCAATCCCATACGTTGTTTAAATACGAAGAAAATAACTAAAAACACATCGGTAAACCATGAACATCTCACCAAATCAAAGGAAATATTATTATACAAAACACGTAATTGTCTATATATAATGAAAACTAAACTTAAAAATGTTTATTTCCATAGCTGATAGCACAAGAAAGTTAAAAAAGCAAACGAAAACAGCGAATTTCACGATAATTAACTTGGAACATTGAGGTTATATGCCCTCCACTCTCGTTAGCTGTCAGATTTTCCACGCGCCCTATGCAAACATTCGGATATTTGAAATCTCGGCAAATAACAATTTAAATTAGGTTAAGTTAGGTTATGTATGGGCTTGAACTACTTGAACTTTCCTTGAACCAACCAAAAGGACCGTTCAACTAAATTGTTCTTGATCCACTATAGAACGCTTGAACCTTAATGGTACAACTTAAATTCATTACTTGATCTCTGTTCAGCAGTGAACCAAAGTTCAACAAGATGGTACATCCGGGCCTTAGTCATCTTATCTGAACTTTATTAATTAGTTACCATTATGTTGGTAATTCCTGGTATGCAGGAGTGCGCCGTGATTGTAATGTTTGTAACAAATGAAAAATAATCTAGCATGCAATGCCAGAATGACAATAATGACATTGTTGTTTTTTTGGTTTTCTGTAGTTCATTGTTCTGTAGTTTCATTATTTCCTTTTGGAAAAAGTGTTCTGTTGAAAAGTAAAAAATTGTCATGTTTAGTAATGTGGAGTACGCGGGTATTCATTTTATTTATGGATATTGTAATGGAAACGCGAATGCCGCGGTACGCGAATATCGCAGATTTCCTAATAGAAGGAAACCATCTAAAGATGTTTTTGTGCGAACCCACCTAGAATTTAGAAATCTTGGACTTAAGAGAGATTCAAGAAATGAGGAACAGCGGGATGGGCGATTTAAAAACATAATTTTGTCCAAATTTAACCATAATAATAAATTAAGTATCAGAAGAGCGGTCCAACAGCTGCGTGCGCAAGCTGTGCATGTTTCCAAAAGCAAAGTTTTTCGGATTCTGAAAAAGACCACAGAAAAACTTTGCAGCCAGTCCAAAGTCTTCAAGCAGGTGATCCCAAAAGGCGTATCAATTTTTGTAATTGATTTATAAATGACATGGAACAAGATCTCGATTTCGGAAATAAAATTATTTGGACTGATGAAGCTACCTTTAACCATAATGGATTGGTTAATCTTAATAATTTAAGAATGTGGGCTCAAAAGAATCATCACATAATTCGCCCTAGGGCATTTCACCGGGAGTTTAGCGTTAATGTATGGTGTGGTGTTACAAACGGGACTTTTTGTGGGCCCCACATCCTTCCTCCCCGTTTAAATGGACCATTATTTAATGATTTTTTAAATAACCATTTTTTTCAATATCTCGAGGATATTCCTCTTAATTTAAGAAATGAATGCTGGTTTCAAATGGAAGGAGCTACTGCACATTTAGCTGTTGAGAACCGTTTGTGGATAAACAATAATTATCCTGAACGGTGGATCGGTTGATTAGGTGCAAGAGCCTGGCCACCCCGTTTACCGGATTTAACTCCACTTGATTTTATGTCTGGGGCTATTTAAAGGACAAAGTCTACGGAATTCCTGTAAACACGAGAGAAGAGTTAATAGAAAGAATTCTCGCAGAATGTGAACATTTGCGGGCTAATCCTGATTTCATTCGTAAAGCTACACACTCTGTACGGCGCAGATGTCAGAAATGTGTTAAAGCTAGCGGAATGCACTTTGAACAACTGTTGTAATTTGTAATTTACCTTACTTTAATCTAATTCATTGTTGTCTAATAAAAAATAATGTAATCAAATTTATTGTCATTGTTTTTTCTGTTCTGCTAAAATTATTCATAAAATGCTATTCCCAAAAAAAGTTCAGATAAGATTTACTCATATGTTCATATGAACTTTTTTTCTTATTTTGAAGAGTTGTATTACCTAGTGAAGTTTGGCCTATGAAATTCGGGACACCCTGTATGTAACCGTGACGTCTGAAGTTAGTAAAATTTGAAATTATTGACGGTACTTTTTAATGATTTATGAATAATTAACAAATAATAATCAGTATTTACCAATACATTATTCTTGTATATTCTACTACTCAAATTGATAAGTATTTTTAAGTTTTTCTTTAACCCTATGGCATTGTCAATGTTCTTTTCTGTATACTGGATATTGTATTTATTTTTCCGTTTATCGTGAAGCTTTTTCCGAAGCTCCTCGTATGCGCATAATTTAAAATTTAATAAACTCCAAAAACTCCACGCTTATACAAAGTGGCCATCAGGTTGTATCCAGTAAATTAAGTTTCAAAATCTCCTAATAGAAAACTGTTTTGAGAACACATTTCATTAGCATTTTAATGACTCTATAACAATGGGTCCGTATAACGAAGCAAAGATCGATAAACCATTTACACGGCTTCAAGAATGATGTCAAAATTTAAATATCAGTAAAATAATTAATGGTTCTCTTCAACTGGAAATTTTCAATATGCCAGTTTTAAAATTTCATTCCTAAAATGAATTGATCGGCGTAGTTTGTTTACATTTTACGATTCAGTCACTGTATTCTAAGGAGAATCACTTTCCGAGTAGAAATGAGACCAATAGTTCAAATGTGAAAATTTAACAAAGCTCATTTCACGGTTTTCTCTCAGACGTACCTAGGAAAAAGTTATTGGTTAATAGAGGTTACCTTTTAACTTTATTTAAGAGTAGAAGTTGCAGTCAACAAATATCTATTTGATTAAAATTTTACTAGGAACTCAATTCACTTTTGCCTCTGATTAATTATTACAATCAGAGTGTTTCAACTCTGTTGTTCAAATACATATTTCCGGAAGGAAACTTAAAAATCCGCTACCTAAGGAATCACTACTTCCACATCCAGATTTTCTTCCAAGTCACTTTAAAGGTAAACTTCTGGACTATATTTGCACTTTCGTGCATCATACTTGTCATGGAGAATTGTGATTAAATAAAACGATTAATAAATTCGGTAAATTCTTCAAGTCTTTACTCTAATCAAACATTAACACAATTAACAAGAATAAAGTAAATTCAGCTAACAAAAAAAATTAATAATAAAAATGAATATAGCACACAAAACATTAATTATTTTGTTAGCTGAATTTACTTTATTCTGTTTAATGTTTGATTACAGTAAATATTTCAAGTATGTACTGAATTTCTTAATCGCCTTTCCAACTGGATTTTTACCGGCAAAATGACGTATGACTGAACAAGAACCTCAGAGTCAAGTTTCCTTTATATTTTATTCAACAAAATCCATTTAATCCAGTATCCAACTCGATAATAATCTATCGAGAGATAAGTGCAAAACCACGTACTTCAAATTAGTTAAAACATCGTTACGTGTTCCAGCAGTTTAAAACGTTTTTACTTTAAATAAAGTTTAAGATCAGTGGCAATTTAGATTAATTTGTAGGCATATTAAAGATTTCCAGTAATTTTATAGTCAAAGTAAAAATAATCGACTAACTTCATTAATATGATTATAAAGATTCTTTTTCTTTTTTGGGATCTTCTACAGCATAATATATATCCTCTGAAAGAACGATTACTTCATAATGGAAATTGGTGACTACCGTTTATTATATGGTCGAACGAAAATGGAAGCTCGCTAAAGAATACAACAAAACACCAAACAATGGCTCGTGAAATATCTCCCTACTACAGAACAAAGAATTCATAAGAAGGAATACGATAGAGAAATATCAAGAATATAATACTTCCTGCTAGGTTTGGAAAAGGAAGATACAAAAGACTCAGAAAAAGATAAACAAGGAGATGATGATAGATGAAAACTTAAAGGAAGCATCTCACAAACACCCACACTTCCTACACTAGTCGTCATGTCACTCGCTGCTGGAGACAAGCACGTCCCATATCCAATACGGTGTATGTAGCTGGTCCAGCGGTATATAAAAATAACCAGATCAGATATCCGGAAGCGGCAGCAATGCCTACCAACGCTGGATAGTCAAGCAATTAATGAAAAAATCTGGGAAGAGTATCCTATAGGATGCGCAATAATTACATGAAAAGTTGAATAAACTAGCGAGAGTATATGTTTACTCTGCCTTTAAAAAAATATTCATCAATATAACCATAGTAAAAGTATAATAACATAAATAATACTGTTCCTATCGACGAATTGATGTATTAACATCGTCAGAAAGTTTAGTGCTTTTTTTTTATTTGAACAATATACACTCTGAAAGTTTCAGTCCCTTTCAGGATCTATAATTTGGAAAAGTAAGTATATTAAATTTTCTCCATTGATTATTTCTTTTATAGTCTACAATCCATACTTGATGACTGCCATACGTCAGGAGTAATAATAATGTATTAAGAATTCCATTATTAACGTTAACAGTTCTTGTAACACGCAAAGTTCCGTAAAGTGAAGGCTTTTGACCCTCTTATACAGGGAATAATTTTTCTGTAGTATTTCTAGCAATTATTTCCAATAATAACCTATAAACGTGCTGTTAATAAATCATTCCGAAGGGTTAGAATTCAATAATAACAATCAAAAGAACGTGACGGGTGAGTTTTATTAAATAACTACTTTAAAGAACAAAAATTGCAAGGTATGAATGGAGGCATTTGGTATTTCAATTTCACACTATCAAATTGATCTAAATTCAAGGCTCGCATCGTTTTGTCTAAGGAACGCTATGAAAGCAAAATGGTTATTCCGAAATATTATGAAAGTTTTATTATAACTTATGTAGTTACCACTGAATCACTTAGCTTGTGACCCCTTTTAAGGGTAGTTTTTACGTTTATTGGTTTTCAATCACCTAGCAATGATAAGGAACTATTAATTATATAAATTCCTGAATGACTTATAAACATAATGATTAAAACTTTTTTCTTATATGTGTATTTTGCAAAAAACAGGAGTAGTTTACCCTGTTATTATAGGGCGAGTTGTTTCTAGTGAAAAACGTTTATAATATCGGATAGATGACAAAATTTTGACACCTTTTGCATGCAATCTGGCCAATTTCTTGCAGTTATTGGGGTGGCAAAAAGATATGGATTTCCAGCCGTTTTTGTTGAGTATTTATTGATCCTCCAACAGAAGTAGTTTACCCTGTTATTACAGGGGAGTTGTCTCTAATGAAAAACGTTTATAATATCGGATGGATGACAAAATTTTGAGACTTTTTACATGCAATCTGGTTAATTTCTTGCTGTTATTGGAGTGGCAAAAAGAGATGGATTTCTAACCGTTTTTGTCGAGTATTTATTAATCCTCCAACACGAGTAGTTTACCCTGTTATTATAGAGGTTGTCTCTAATGAAAAACGTTTATAATATCGGATAGATGCTAAAATTTTGAGACCTTTTGCATGAGATCTGGTCAATTTCTTGCAGTTATTGGGGTGGCAAAAAGAGATGGATTTCCAACCGTTTTTGTTGAGCATTTATTAATCCTCTAACATGAGTAGTTTACCTTGTTATTATAGGGGAGTTGTCTCTAATGAAAAATGTTTATAATATCGGATAGATGACAAAATTTTGAGACCTTTTGCATGCAATCTTGTCAATTTCTTGCAGTTATTGGGGTGGCGAAAAGAGATGGATTTCCAACCGTTTTTGTTGAGTATTTATTAATCCTCCAACAGGAGTAGCTTACCCTGTTATTATAGAGGTTGTCTCTAATGAAAAACGTTTATAATATCGGATAGATGCCAAAATTTTGAGACCTTTTGCATGAGATCTGGTCAATTTCTTGCAGTTATTGGGGTGGCAAAAAGAGATGGATTTCCAACCGTTTTTGTTGAGCATTTATTAATCCTCTAACATGAGTAGTTTATCTTGTTATTATAGGGGAGTTGTCTCTAATGAAAAATGTTTATAATATCGGATAGATGACAAAATTTTGAGACCTTTTGCATGCAATCTTGTCAATTTCTTGCAGTTATTGGGGTGGCGAAAAGAGATGGATTTCCAACCGTTTTTGTTGAGTATTTATTAATCCTCCAACAGGAGTAGCTTACCCTGTTATTATAGAGGTTGTCTCTAATGAAAAACGTTTATAATATCGGCTAGATGCCAAAATTTTTAGACCTTTTGCATGAAATCTGGTCAATTTCTTGCAGTTATTGGGGTGGCAAAAAGAGATGGATTTCCAACCGTTTTTGTTGAGTATTTATTAATCCTCCTACAGGAGTAGTTTACCCTGTTATTATAGAGGTTGTATATAATGAAAAACGTTTATAATATCGGATAGATGACAAAATTTTGAGACCTCTTGCATGCAATCTGGTCAATTTCTTGCAGTTATTGGGGTGGCAAAATGAGATGGATTTCCAACCGTTTTCGTTGAGTATTTATTAATCCTCCCCAACCTATATACCATAAAACAAATGAGGTTGAAAAATATATTGTTTTTAATTGAGATAAGGCCAAAACTTGTGGTTAAACTGGTCAATTATCATGCTCGTGTCTTTTTCTGTCTTCCTTTAAGCTTTGCCAAGGGGAATCTATGTAAAACACAACCGCATCATTAGCTAGATTGATTATTGCTCCACCTGCTCTTATGGAGAATAAACTCATTAGGTAAATGTTGAATAACACTAGTCCCAAAGCAGTTCCCTGTGGAACCCCATACTTAACCTTCTCTGTGTCACTAATTACTAAAATAATACTGTAGCTGGGATTCAACCACGTGGTTACAAACCTAACATCGTAAGCACTGAGTCGCTGAGTTTATTTTTCATATCGCCACACTACTTCTCTTTATTTGATCAATCACGAAAAATCAATGTTACTTTTTGTTTTTATAGCGTGATCATGGCTTTATGTTGAACTAATTACTATAATTATTCGCACTAAATTTTGTACAAGCATGTTTGAAGTTATAAATAAACGTTACTCAGTGTCCGTGACATTCTACTACGATTTCCAACAATTAACGTCACTATTTCCTGCTGCTCGTACACATTTACTCTATTATATTTACAGGCGAAATGAGGAAAATGTCTGTGAATTAATTCATTTATTTTAATGCATCATAGAGAGTAACATGGCTTCATTTATAGACACAAGGCTTTGCATTAGCTAATTCCAACGTTTCATCAAATTATCACAACGAAGAGTATTTTAACTCAATATAAAATTTATGAAAAATGCAGAAAATGTAATAAACTGAAAGACAGCTTTTGCACCGTGGCGTTTTTATCCTTACTTGGAATGTGAAGGAACGACTAATCTACAAAAATTCTCCTGAATTCCTAGATTTGCGTTTTCAAAGACAGGGTAATATACAACTGTGATTGAATATATGTCCACTACATAGCGGCAGCTGTAAGATGTTTCGACCCTCCTTTTCCCACACCTTTCACCGTGTGACGAAACTCCTGAATGAAGAATTATGCTCAAATATACAGGGTGTAACGTAATAACGTGCAATAAATTTAACTGTTAATTCCTTATCGAAAATGAGGATAGGTTTTTCATATAAATATATTCAAAATAAGCCTTTCCTGTCTAGCTACACCCCCTTAAAGGAGTGCGCAAGAAAACGAATTTTAATATCTCTCTGAAATAACGTAACCGGACAAAGGCGAAATTTGGCACATTTCGATTACTAACGAAAAGGCATCTAACTAAAATATTTCATCCAACTAGCGTGTATACCAAGGGGTGATATTAAGTACCCTTCTTATAATTTTGTAAATATCTTTTTGTCTGCTATTTTTCTTTCAATTAAAGAAGCAGCTAAACAATATGATTCATTTAGAGACTTTTTTTACAAGTGAATTATTATTTGTTTGCCTATAATTGAATTGAAACAAATTCTTTATGGGATTTTGCAAACAGCAGAGAAAATAACTATCTATGAGAACTAAAAGAAAAACTATGTGTAAAAATATTAATGAAATCTTTGCCTTCTTTCGATAACCTGAATTCTTGTTATACTAGCAAATTAAAATCCTAAAATGAATTTGTGTAATTACTTATTTGAAAATTCTCATTCAACAACTAGCAGTCCCCTACGGCCATGCACATTAAACTAGTTTCTACATAACCCCCTACGGCCATGAAAATTTAGTTAAAAATGAGAACAAAGAGCTAAAATGAATTTATTTACCTTGTCTTAAAAAATTTTCATTCTAATGGATTGTATTTTTATGAAATCTATCATTCTGTTTTGGAAATGCTTACCCAACTAGCAATTTGATGTTTTGTAGAAGCTGAAAGAATGTTTACAGAACATTTTTTATAAAACAAGATTGTTGATATAAACATTTCCAAAACGTTTATACAACGCTTATGGGTGCAAAATGGGCACAATTTATAAAATAAAGTAGTTGGGTAATTTATTTTCTTATAGCTCTCACAGGTGTTATAAAACAATTGTATAAACGTTTACATAGGATTAAAAAAATCGGTAAAGGTATTTACACAGAACTTCCCTCGTTATTTGCGCATGATGTCGCTCTAAACAGAGTTCTCATCCAACAGCAAAAGTTCAATACTAAATAGCAGGTGCCACATATGGCAGGCTTGCGCAAATACCTTTACAAATGTCCACCATGACTGAATTATTTCTTGGGATGACCACCCTGTACATTTTTCAATAAAAGTATAATAGGTGCATATGCCAGATATTATTGCCATCTGTCACATGTTCAATCCAACCTTCACGTAATGGAGTGGAAGTATAGTGTGTGGTTAAGAAATTTCATTTTTTTTTTATTTTTCAAAAGATGGTAAAATAATTTTCAAAATTTTTTCTTCTGAAATAGGTTTAAAATGTCAAACGTAGAAATTTTAAATTTGAGCAAAAAGGAAAGTTTCCTTCTATTCCATAGTAGTGCTAAAAAAAGTTTAAAAATTAAAAATTATGTATTTTTTAAAATAGGTTTAGAATGCTACGAAGCGTGAAAATTTTAAATTTGAGCAAATAAAAAAAAATTCGACCTATTTTGGTGGTAAAAACTTTTTGAAAAATGTTGGTGAAAAAAATTTTCAAAATTTGTTTTCTGAAATACCTAGGTTTAGAATGTCATTTAAATTTGAGCATTCTAGTGTTAAATTTTTTTCCAAACTGTTAACAAAATGTTGCAATTTTTTTTTTCCGAAATTGGTTTGGAATATCATGAAACGTGGAAATTTTAAATTTGAGCAAAAAAAAATTTTTCGTCTGTTCTATAGTAGTGATACATAAATGGATTAAAAATGTTTTCAAATTTTTTAAAAAATTCTTCAAAAACATTTTTAAATTTGTTTGAATAGTTTTAGAATATCATGGAAACGTAGATAGTTAAAATCTGAACAAAGAAAAAAAAATTGTATCTTAGTGATAAAATTTCAAAAAACTTTTTTTTTAATCAGGCTTAGAATGCCATCAATCGTGAAAATTTTAAATTTGAAGAAAGAAAGAAAAAATTCATTTTAGTAGTACTTAAAAATTTTTTCAAAAATATTGGTGAAAAAAATTTTCAAAATTTTTTTTCCTGAACTAGGTTAAGCGTGTCATGAAACGTAGAAATTTTAAATTTGACCAAAAACAAATTTTTTTCATCTTGGTAAAAATTTTTTCAAAAATGTTTGAAAAAAATGTTCAAACATTTTTTTTTTCTGAAATAGGTTTAGCGCGTCATGAAACGTGGAAATTTTAAATTTGAGCAAAAAAAAATTTTTTTCAACTTGGTAAAAAATTTTTCAAAAATGTTTGAAAAAAAATTTCAAAATTTTTTTTTTCCTGAAACAGGTTTAGCGCGTCATGAAACGTGGAAATTTTAAATTTGAGCAAAAAAAAATTTTTTTCACTATTTATTCCGTTTAGACGGTCCACCCTGTATATTTTTCAGTGAAAATTCTACCAGTTCTTCGCTGACAGTAGGGTTAACTACCTACCAAATTTGACTGCTCTCCGTCAAGTAGTTTTTTAGTAAATACACCAACAGACAGACAGACAGACAGACAGACAGACAGACCGACAGACAGACAGACAGACAGACTGACGGAATTGAAAAACCTATATTTTCGGAATCTACGTGTTCTGAAACGTCAGAATCCGAAAAAATCTCGGAGGGTGATTTTTTCTCGAATACAATACTTCCCTTCGGTATGCGAGGGAAGTAAAAATTAGTAGAGGATAATTATAAAACTCGAGATATGCCAAAATATTTTTATTAGCATTGTGTTATTATTTCCACCGATACTTTTTCGTTATGTACGGCAACAACAACATAAGTTATTTATTATTTAAGATTTTTTTCTGTGAAATATGTGGTATATATGCAATGAAATTTTTGTGTGCCTTAATAATAACGAATATTTATCAAAATTAAAAATATAAAGTGAAAATAACTTTTTCTTTTAGATCTGTTTGTGGTATCGCACCAATTGTGTTTCGCAGATCATATATTTCATAATAAGAAATTGTTGCTAAAATGGTTATATCACAATAATTTTTATTTTTGAATTATTTTTACTTTAAAGTCCAAAATGGCCACTATACAAATAGCTTGAATATAAATGACTATGGTTTCCATCTTATAAATCATATTTACAGCTATGAAAACATTTATAGAACAAATATATTTTCCGAAGAATTATTATATATTTTTTTTGTAATTAGACAGAAGCGCATTGCAAAAATCAAAGATAATTTCCATTAATATTTTGTTCCGAATAATTTTGCCAGCATTGCCTTTGAATCAAGAATCAACTACGAGGATTTCCCATCAGAAAACAATAAATATGAAATAAGGTGTGAAATAAATAAAATACAAGATGTAATTAAATAGTATTTTTCCGTATACTTTCAAGTATGTAACTATTTTAAAAGCTTTTAGTTAGCTTCACTTGTAACAATTCTTGCAATCAAAATTTTGCACACGTGTAGAATACGATAAATTATGGGACATCATCCTAAATCCAACATGGCGAACGCCCCAAGATGACAGAGTCCTGCAAAAGACCCTGTTAATGAGAAAACAATATGGCGCATAAACACCTACCCATGTTTTATAAAAATGGTACAGAACATATCATAGCCTTTAACGGCAATTTTTAGTTTTTTAACTAATAAGTGTTTTATGAGAGCAATATGTGCTTCGTTTATATAACAATTGTTTAGTGGCTACAACCGAATACAATATGCTCTCAGAAATAATTTGCGTTAAGAAGAATGCTAATAAAATTGGTTTATTAATGCCTAGGAGGGCTCTTAAAAAATAGTTTTATAGATGTTCGCAAATTGACCAAAAAGTGCCGAGGTCATTGCTATAAATATGTTATAAATCAATTTTGCTCCATGAGCCAAAACATCCTAGAATAATTGCTGTATAGACGTTTATAAAACAGGGAAAAATAAATTCTACAAAATGTTTTATAATTTAGTTGTAAGAACATTCTTAGCACTTATTTATATGATGATTTGGTTGCAAAGACTAAATAGTCACTTTGGAGGTTTTAATAAAACAAAATAGCCTTTGCAGATCAGTAACGTAACAGTAATAAAACAAAATTATATATAATTTTAAATTTATAGAGCAACTTTGTTAGTTGGGTAGCCTTTGAAACGTTTTTCCCCTTATTCTGGAGCTCATCAGAAGGACACACATGAGTGGCTTTGTGTCTTTCTGATTGATTGATTGATTTGCCAGCGTAAGGTGGGCATTGCTGCCGATTCCGCTGCATGGAGATTTGTTCCACCACGCAGCCCGATCGCACGCCGAACGTCGATCTGCAGACGCCCAGTCGTCTATTACATATTCATGCGGCTCCACCCGACCGACCAACGGATCATCCCACTGATGAGGAAAAATCGATTTTCATGAAACGGCATTCGATTCGTAATTGATAGAGTTGCAAAGTCTACATGGTCCGAAGGTATGCTCTTACCCTGGGTGTTCATGCCACTCCTTCTCAAGAGTGGAAATTAGTAAACCGAAATAAACCACTGAAATAGATGGAGGGATGAATTCTAAGAAAAAGATATTCCATGAAGCTTCTTCGATAAATCAATATTTTTCGCGATTGAAAATGTTGGTTTTCCATGTAAAAAATGCATATTTTAGAGAGATTTTTCACTAATAACTCGAAAACCTTACGATTCATAAAAAAAATCATGAGGGCCAAAAGTGAAGCTTATAAAATAACAAATCGATTGTTATGACCCTTTGAAGGTGACTGTTTGTGCGACGAAAACTGAATTCGAACCACTCAACTTTAAGTAACGGAAAGCCGGCGAATTTTTGGAGGAAAACTTCTCAGACTCTTTTTAAAGTAGTTGAAAAGACCGTTAAAATGAGCTTTAGCGAAGGTCGTTAGCATGAAAACTTACCTTGTAGCCTTTGAAATTCCCTGGAAAATAGTTTTTGGAGCAATTGGATGTCTTAAAAATTAGGAAAGTTAAGCCATTGGTTTCATTGCTGATTTTTCCTCCGAAAAAACGAGAAAATCATTTTATTTTTATCATAATTGGTAAGTTCTTATGCCAGAGACTTTTACTAAAGCTTATTTTAAAGGTCTTTTCAAATACTTCTAAAAGTTTTCCCAAAAAGTCGTCGTTTTTCATTTATTTAAAGTTGAAAATTCAGTTTTCGGTGAACAAACAGTCACCTTTAACGAGCCATAACTCGGTTGGTATTGCATCTACAGAAATAGAAAAGAACCAATCGATTTGCTGTTTTATAAGCTTCAATGTTGCTCCTGATGATTTTTTTGATAAAAACTAACAATTTGATATTTTGTAAAAGTTGTAGGAATGTTTCTGACGCAAATTTTATAAAACAACGTTACTCTCAGAAACACTTTCATAACGTTTTCACAGCAGCTATAAATGCAAAACTGGCACAATCCTATAAAATATTTCGGTCGCTGTTGATATTCTGTAACGCCCATTGGAAGCGTTACAAAATAATTGTATAAACATTTCCATGGGCCTTATGAAAATTTAGTACCGTCACTATATAGCAGTTTTATTAAAGCTGCATTTAACTGTACTATAAAACACACTTCACTAAGAGATTTTAAATGGTCATTATTAAAAAGTAATTCTGCATTATACACACTAATAAAACAAAATAATTTCTTAAATGTATCCCAAAAGTTGAAGAAGTGTTTTTGACACTAAAAGCATATGGAATTGTGATTTAATACTAGATACCCTATAACCTATATATTATTTAAGAGACTTATTCTGGATTACGATGGCTACAATTTTTGATGCGGAGAAAATTTTACTGTGAACTATGGCCATGTTTTAAATACATTTTTAACTCGTCTCACATTTATTGATAGTGCAATAAAAAAAGGCCAAAAAAATGAGGAGATAGGTATAGTCTGGATACAGCAAGATTATGATTTTATCTTGTTTGGGGTATCACTGGGAGTATATTACTAAGTTTTGGACCTCGAAAACCTTGTGCTACTTTTTTTATAAACAATTAAATTTTTTTTACCGCGTTTTTCGAGCTTAAAATGTGAATAACTCCGGCTCTATAAGTCGGATCGGGGCAAATGAAAAACCAGTCTCTTTGTAATAAAATTGCCAATAAATTGTCGTTAGTTTCAATTCTCTGAAGTACGTACATAACCTTCAAAACTGAAAAAACGAGAAAAAGAGTATTTTTATTCCTTTTGGTGCCCAAGACCGTCAACTAGACCAATTTGCATCAAACTTTCAGAAAATATACTTTTTGATGTAATAAATAGATTGTGAAAAATTGTTGTCAAAATATTGAACCCATTGGCCAAAATTGCATTTGTTATCTAAAATTTGAAATGCCCGCCATTTTATGCCATTAAGTTCAAAATGAAAATTTTTTCTTACAAAATGTAGATCTCAACGCTAGCTTTCTAATGCTATTAAAAATAATTTTTTTTAGTGTAATTTTGGTTACTTTCTTTACATTTGTTTATGACTCAAATAACAACAATTGCATTTTTTCGGCCATTTTGAAAAACAAATTAAAGTTTTTTATCAGATCTGGTAGAAAATTTTGGGTCCTTTAATTTAAAAAAAAGAAAGTTCATTTTTGTTAACGTGAACTCGAGATATTTAACTTTTTGTATTTTGGTCAATAGTTAATTAACAAATGGATATTTTGAGCTAAAATTTGGACTGTATCATTTTGAAACCTATTCATTTCATAAGATAAATTCAAAAAAAAATTTAAGTTTTATAGAAACTTATTTCTAAGCATTATAATGTAAGTATTGTTAATTGAGCTGAAAAGTGATTTTTAAATTTTTTCATAAAGCTCAGTTGCAAAATGCAATAACTTCCTTGTCTTAAAATTCGGAGGACTTTTTTTAAAATACGTTATTTTTCCCTCGTAGTGCGATCATAAACTTTGCTTTTTGTTAATAATAATAATAATAAATATTTTATATTTTTAAATTTATATACAACCAACGTTTTCTAATGTACAAACCTATTTTACCTGCGGAGCGAATAGTTGCTTATAAATGAGGAGAAATGTTTACATTTTCTTTATCTTTCTTATTCCCCACCAGTTCCATTCCTTACAGCTTAGATCGGTTGCCGTGCAGTATTGTCTGTTTACATTTTTATATTTGAGAAGCTGTAAATTAATTTAATACATGTGTGATACCAAGGGGCACGTTTAGGGTTAGACCGCTTGGACATGTTAACAAGTACAACACTGATATTTCACTTAATACAATATTTAATAACAAAGTCTAAGTCTCCGCACGAATGATGCAAGTAAATAATACAGTATTAATATCACCGAATAAATTTAGTAAAATAAAGGAACTAACGATCCGCTACCCGCTAGCCCGCAATAATAAAATCTTAACTCTTTCACAGGTAATCATAGAATGCCTTTCTGCCCCAGGCTAGCTGATTTTGTTTCGTTCGCCCTAAGCGTGTTCCTATGCCCATATAAGGAAATGCATAGAATCTTAAACTGTTATTGGTTGGGATAAGTCAACCTGAATGTTTACATTAACAAAAATAATAAACAGTCATAAGTTCTAGTGAAGGGTTCCTGAGAATCATAGGCGTGGAGAAATTATTTTCGGTGCCGCCGACATATAAATTAAAAATGTCTTCGAGTGAAGGTGAGATTATTAGGTGTTTATCATGAAAGTTTTGTATGGGTGTAATCTAATAAAACCTATGGATTTAGGTGATTTAAGATTTCATTGTTTCCAAAAACTTACATTGAAAACCGGTTGTAATTTGAAAAACCTTCCTCCGATCGAAGAAGCTACAAATGAACATTTATTGTGAGTGTATCTTCAAATACACAAATGGCTGGAATATGAATAAATAGATCCACGATTGTTTGGTTGGGAGGATACAATTAATGGTTTAATGCCTATTACAATGAGAAAACAGCCAATACCACAAGAAATTCTTGAAATTCTCGCTTGTGAATGTAAAGCCGGCTGTAAAGACCTGAGATGTCGATGCAGGAAGTTCGGACTACAATGTACAAGTTTGTGTGAATATTGTGGAGACATTAATTGCAGGAATTGTACAGAATGCACTGTAGCCAGTGAAGAAGAAAATCGTGAAGTTGAAGAAGACAATATAGATGAATTAGACATACATTCAAGGTGTACCGATATATCAGAATCGGAACCCCAAAGCGACTGCGAGCGCTTGCAAGTTAATGTACCCAATCTTAGTGTTCAAATTCATGATTAAGAAGAAAATGGTGAACATTTTTTATTTGAAACAGATTCAGAGAGTGAAACTGAATTGTATACATTACCAAGCAAGAGATATAAAATACATTAATTACGATTTTGTAAATTTATAAGAATAAAAATGTTTGTTTTGAAATAAAATGTTTTTACCACTTTATTAATCCTCGCCTTTAAAACTTTTTCTAACAAGTATTTATATTACAATATTTACTATTTCCTTTTTTAAATAAAACTTAAAACATTATATTTAGAAGACAATATAAATTTAATCTAAGTATTCATATTTATATAGAAAGATTTTAAAAAAATTATACAGGTTTATACGTTAGCAATCGTTGGTACATGTGTACATATGAATTTAGAAATAAAAAATACTCATTTGCATTATTAAGAAAAAACTTAAGTTGATGATCGCATTGCGAGGGAAAATATAACGTACTTAAAAAAAGAAAGTCAGCCGAATTTTAAGAAACAAGTAAGTTATTGCATTTTGCAACTGAGCTTTATGAAAAAATCAAAAAAATCACTTTTTAGCCCAATTAACAATACTTACATTATAATGTTTGTAAATAAGTTTCTATAAAACTTTTTTTTTTTTTAATTTTATCGTATGAAATGAATACGTTTCAGAATGATACAGTCCAAATTTTAGCTCAAAATATGCATTTGGTAATTAACAATTGGCCAAAATGCAAAAAGTTAAATATCTCGAGTTCACGTTAACAAAAATGATCTCTCTTTTTTTTAAATTAAAGGACCCAAAATTCTCTACCAGATCTGACAAAAAACTTTAATTTGTTTTTCAAAATGGCCGAAAAAATGTAATTGTTGTTATTTGAGTTATAAACAAATGTAAAAAAAAGTAACCAAAATTACATTAAAAAAATTTATTTTTAATTGCATTCGAAAGCTGACGTCGTGATCTACATTTTGAAATAAAAAAATTTAGTTTTGGACTTAATGGCATAAAATGGCGGGAATTTCAAATTTTAGATAACAAATGCAATTTTGGCCAATGGGTTCAATATTTTGACACCAACTATTTAGCGTCTTTTTATTACATCAAAAAGTATATTTTCTGAAAGTTTGATGCAAATTGGTCTAGTTGTCGGTCTTGGGCACTAAACTGAAAAACATACTGTTTTTTTCCGTTTTTTCAGTTTTGTAGGTTATGTACGTATTTCAGAGAATTGAAACCAACGACAATTTATTGGCAATTTTATTGCGAAGAGACTCGGTTTTAGTTTGTCCCGATCCGACTTATAGAACCGGAGTTATTCACATTTTAAGCTCGAAAAACGCAGTAATAAAAATTCAATTGTTTATAAAAAAAAAGTAGCACAAGGTTTTCGAGGTCCAAAACTTAGGAATATACTCCCGGTGATTCCCGAAACAGGATAAAATCATAACCTTGCTGTATCCAGACTGTGCAAATTAAAATGATTTTTTTACTGCACTATGACGATTTCTAATAATTTTCCAAAATTTTATAAATATCGATTTTAAGAATTTGACTTTTTTTGCAATGCAACTTACACTAATTTGTTTTAATGGTCATAACGGTATAGTTAGCACGTTTCTAATATTTTAAATTATCACATCTTATTATATTTACCATCACGAACGCTGGTCTTTCAAGATGGCCTCCCTCTATAAAATGCTTTTGTTAGTAGCAACCATTTTACGATATTTAAACTACTAGACGCTTATGAAACATCTATAAAATAATGCGCCTTAATGTAACTTTTACGTGAATCTTATAAAATAGATCACCCACTTCTGCGATACTTTTGCAGCTCTCATGATAAATCTGTTAGGGCTGAGTTGTAAATGCAACCATGGAAACAGAATTGGTTCAATTTGCATTAATATAACCTAGAAATTAGTGGCAGTAAATCCTTTTATTTACTAAGCTGTTTATTTATGGTTTATTTATTGTCAAAAATACGTAGTTACTTTTATTATTACCTTGGCATATGTCCTGATACGTTAACAGTAGGTACAGTGAGTAAAATGCGTCATTTCATTTTACAGTAGTATAAACTGTCTTATTGCCACTAGGCTGTTAATAGGTACATGTACCTAATATTTTTAATATTTTTATAACCAGTTTTTAAGTTTCTCCATTGTGCACAAATAACTAAATAAAACACACTACTATCTTTTCTACCACTATATATTTATAAAAATTGCGAGTGCAGTTTCGACTTACAAAGCCATTGTCAAGCAGTGAATAAAAAATGACTGATTTACAATTATACAGAAATGTTATATATAGACAATATTGGTTGGATAGTTAGGTACAATAAGGGCTTAGGCAGGTAGATGACAATAATAAACTTAATTATGAATATTCAATTATGGGTCTGCCGGCTGTAAATAAAGGTGAACATATCAGATCTAATTGATCATTTAATAAATTATAATCCTTGATATTATTGTGTTTATGAATTTCCAGAGATTCTAAAACGTTTAATTTAAAGCCAATTGTTGAGAAATGTAAAATTTCAATGTCGTTTAATTCTGGAAAACTATGGTTGTTTTCGAGGCAGTGGTTCGCGAAAGATGAATCAGTTTTCTGTAACCTATATGATCTAAGATGTTCTTGATACCGTATTTTGAAATTTCTACCGCTTTGCCCTATATAGATACTATTACACTCTGTACATTTTAACTTATAAACTCCAGATTTGTTAAATTTACGTGTTGGGTCTTTTGCATTGTATAATATGTTTGATAATTTACTCTGTGATTTAAAAGCTATTTTTAGATTGTGTTTAGATAGAACATTAGCTATTTTTTCGGATAAATGGCCACAGTAGGTAATTGTTGTGTAAGTACATTTTGTGGTTTCTTTTATTTTTGGATATATTAATTGAAAAGTGAATTTTGTTAATTAACTTTCTAATGACATCTTTACCAAAATTATTTTTAACTCCAATGTCCTCGATTATGTGTAGCTCTTCATTGAGATCCGCATCAGACAGAGGTAGTGAAAATGCTCTGTGTATCATAGAATTGTATGCTGCCATTTTTTGCATAGTAGTGTGTTTTATTTAGTTATTTGTGCAAAATGATTAAGTACCACAGAGTAACGGCTCCTTCAATCAATTTTTCTCCATTGTCCTGAATCTGATGTTTCTAGTTTCGCTGTTATATGAACTGTCAAGATCTGCACCGCTCTTGTCAATGTTGATAACCCAAATCTTGGGAGAACGATTTTTTTTTAAACTTGTATACAATAAAGACTTTTCATTAAAAGACAGAATAATTACAACTAAATATAAATACACAGCTAACGCAAGAATCAGAACATGTTTTATTGCAATGTTAGCAACCACACTTTTATACTCAAGTAAACAATTTTGTTTTGTAATGACTTTGTTGCTGTTTCCATATAACAGCAAATATAATGCTATATAATAATCATATCATTTGCTCTGGAACAACAATTTATTCTTAAAAGCAAAATTGTCACAAATAGATCTTTAATATAACTGTTTTGTAAGATGATAAGAAACAGCTATAAAATAATTCGAACATATATTTATAACAGTGCTAAAATATTGCTGAACGTCACTAAAAAATCTTTATAAAACGATTTAGTTTTATAACCTGAAGTATTTTATATTCTTGTCACGGAAACATTAATAAAACAATTTCTTCACTGCATTATAAGACATTTTATAATTTTGCTGTAGAAACGTTTGAATGATAAATTTATAAAATAGATCAGACAATAAAATAGCATTTTCTAGAACTCTAATATAATCAATCGGTATTTTGAAGCAATAATAAAACAACAACAAAACAAAATAGTCGTAGAACATTTAAATTATAAAACAATTTTGCTGGTTGGGAAGTTCTCGAGTTATTGAAGAAAAACTGCTCTAAAACATGCATTTCTTAGATGAGAAACCAACGTTTGCAACCACAACTTCTCAGCTGGCTGCTGAGGAAGCTATGAAAGCGTAGCAACCAGTTAGCTCAGGGCTGGTCGAGGGTCACTAGGTGGCGAGAAGAGTTACATATTTTTGCTTCTTAACAATTATTTGCTTGTCAAATTTACCAAACAACTTTAATAAACTATAAAAATTTGGACGCCAGCGTATTCAGTAACACTCTTGCAAACTTTATCAGGGGGAGAAAACAATCAAAATCAAATATAAAACAAATAATATATTAACAGTATAAAAGATTGAAAATTTTACCACACTTTACAAATGACTACAAATATGGTGAAATTTGAATTAATTAGTTGAACAACAAAAATTTAATTTAGAAAAAAAATTAAATTTGAATATTAACAAAAAAATTACAAAAATAAATGATCAACTGGTTTACAATTTTTCTTCTGACCAAAGTTGAATTTTGCACATAAATTTGGCTACTTAGCTTAGCGGAGACGTGGAATCCCGACGAGGTCTGTTCCTGAAGATGGCCACGGGTACCCGGGAAGGAGGACGTAATATTCAGGTCCTGACAACGCTGATTTCCAGGAGACGCTGCGTCGGAACAATATCCAATACTTTTAGGATAACTCCAAATATTTAATCGCCTTGTGCCTTGTTTCGATGGTGGTTTGGTACAGGATTTTACATGAAAAAGGGGTAATGTAAAGAACCAGTTGATAATGGAAAAAATTTAAAATTGTGAGGAAAAAGAGATACAAGAAAACTACAAAAAAACTATGGTGACGAAGGTCACTTCAAAACCAAACAATTAGCAATTTAACAAAAAAACCTGAGTATTGATAAAATTTTACTTCTGAAAATATATGAATAAGCTACTGATTAATCTAATAAACGAAATGAATAAATGAGAAAACTATTAAAATTTGAATAAAGGTACCAAATTTAGTTAGAATTAGAGAGAAAATATCTGAATTACTATCTGAACAAATATAGCAAACAAAATTATGGGTTTAATCTCCCAAAAAATTTAACTAATAAAAAATGATCTTTTAACCTCTTGTACTAACACGAGGATAACTAAGTGCGACAAAATGACTTTAGGTTTCGACTTTTAATGAGATAAGATTGTCTACACACGATTAAGAAACAAAGATTCTAATTTATCCTTTGATTAATTTCCGAGTTTAAACCTTAATAATCTAAATAATGACAAAACACCACGGTATTGTGTCTCAAGCGACCACAAAATACAAAATTGCCGCGATAATTAATGGGTTAACATGTGTCCAATGGACGCCGACATCACACAAACATGTGTGTTAATAAAAATTAATTATTACACGGAATATCCTTTAATTCCCAAAAATAACTATACAGCAACATTAACTCAATAACATGACATCATTTAATAATCAAATATATTCAAAATATCAAAGGATTAGAGAAATAAACGTGAAAATCCGTTAAACAACAAGTAAACGATCTTACCTCAACCAGGTCAAAACGAAAAGTGAACTAGCAGGGATATTTCAAATGATGCTTCTACCGCGTATGCGCACTTGTTGACTTCCTGTCGGCATTTCCGCGGGTAATTCAAATTTATTTAGCACGGGTGCTTAAACGAAAACAATTTTTTCGTTACACGTTTTTAATCGAGAATAACACGAAAAATATTGATAGATCGAAAAAACTTCATAGAAGATTTTTTGCTTAGAATGAATCCCCCTATTGATTTCTGCAGTTGTTTTGAGTGTAATGGTTTCCATTCCGGAGAAGGGGTGGCATCCAGCCCCAGGATAAAAGTACACCTTCGGCCGAGTCCGAGGTTTTTTTTTGTCTTTACTGACTGGACTAATATGAGTTATATAAATTGTTAAAGAAATATTAAACGTTTAGGGTATTACTGCCAATTAAACTTATGCTTTGTACTCGGTGACAAGCACCGTGTTGTTTGTCTGCGTAACTTTACTTCAAAGAAAAAAACACTTTTTTTATCACGTTTTGAACAACCCTCTGCCAAGAGTGCCAAACAATTTCTCCTAATCACCACCTACTTTCACCCCTTAATTATCTCGTTAATTTGTAGGTGTTAATTTTAAAAACGCCAGGAAGCTTCACGTGCACCACCCGACGCGATCTGACATTCTAAAATATTTTTAATGTTGTAAGTGGATTATATCAAAGCCCCATTTTCTTGAACTCTAATTCACAAATCTGCACGAACCCTACGAAAAAAGAAACAAAGTTAATTTAGAACATAATTGCATAACTGCAAAAACAGGACAAAAAGAAAGGCGCCTTTGACACTCAAGGGCTTTTAACAACTTCTTTTGTTTTGGGAATTCTTTCTATCTCGTGTACCTTGCATTATAAGATTTATGGAGTGGAAAACCAGGCAATATAGGCCTGAGTTGAATGAGAAATAATATTATTGTCACTAGATATAAAATACTTACGTATGTTTGTATCGTAACTAGTTTCTACAGGGTATCCCAGATTTAAACTAACATAGTGTAGTTTAAAACATCCCCAAACATACATTTTAATGTGTTATTTAATTCTTGATCGATGCTTTATTCCGCCATACTACTGGTATGGATACATTTATTTGGATAAAATTGGGTACAAGTATTGTATGCATTTAGTTCAATCAAAGCCATAATTTATTTGGGAAACATCCAGGACCGGAGTCAATTTTTACACTGTTGTTCTCAGTGCCATTAACACACCTTCAGTGTAATTTATTGGAAAATGTTACTAAACGTTTGAGAAATTAGTAGACAGGCGTTAAATAATGTCATACTTATTGATGGCACAATAACGCTTAATGTAGGTATTAGAGTCGGGTACAGTTTAAGCTGACTTGTGTTATGGCTGCTAAAACGTCTGAACTAAGATTTTAATTGATGTATAAGAAATTCCAGTAGTTCTCAAACAGTTGTCTCCTGTAATAGCAATGAAGTCGCTGCCTAAGGAATCACTACTTCCACATCCAGATTTTTCATCAGTCACTTTAATGGAAACATCTTGACTAGATTTGCTCTCTAGTATGTGAAAATTATTGGTCATAGAATTTTAATAATATTTGGAGCAGATGTCGTTGGGTGTTGGTTTCTACCATATACGTTAAAAATGAAGTTTTTAGTTTGCCCAACTTATTTTCCCCTATTCACAACTTACCACGACAATAATAATGGGATAATCTCAATCAGATGTCATTACAATACAGCCGTGTACTAACTTTCAAGTAAATATCTCAATTTTATGTTATCAAACCCATTAAGAATGGAGCGGGGATGGTGGCGTTTGAAAAATATTAGAAAGAAATCTGGGGCCCTGGTTTCTAGTATATACACCAAATCCCATATTTATGTACTCTTACCAGCTTGATTTACTTATTTTCCCCTATTTACTCTTATTCCACCCTCAACCCTTCAACGCAATCATCTCAAAATATAATCTAGTTCCAGATGTCGTTATAATACATACATGTCCCAAATTTCAAGTGAATATCTGTATTTCATTTTATCAACCCCTTTAATAATGGATTAAGGGTGGTGTGGGTTGAAAAATATTACTAAAAAATATGAGGCCTCGGCTTTTGGCACATACTACACCCAATTTCAAGTTTCTGGACCCTGACCAGCTTGCTGTACTTATTTTTCCCTATTTACCCCCACACGTTCAACGCAATCATGTCAAAATATAATTTAGTACCAGATGTCGTTATAATACATACGTGTACCAAATTTCAAGTGAATATTTCAATTTCATTTTATCAACCCCTTTAATAATGGAGTAGGAGGGGTGGTGGGGGTTGAAAATTATTATAAAAAAATCTGAGGCCTTGACTTGTAGTACATACATCATATTTCAAGTTTCTGTACTCTTACCAGTTTGCTTTACATATTTCCCCATATTTACCCCTATTTACCCCCCAACCCTTCACCGTCTAATTATAATATATACGTGTACAAAATTTCAAGTCAATATCTTAAACCGTTCCGGAGAAAGCGGGCGGACAAAAAAAAAAGTTACACAGACAGACCGACAGACAGACAGAAAATTTTTTTTCGCTCAAATTTAAAATCTCGACGTTTCATGACATTCTAAACCGATTTCAAGAAAAAAAAATTTTGAATTTTTTTTTACGATTACTATACTTCCAATCCACTACGTGGATGTCAAATTGTTAAGATATCCAAAAATTTGGTTAAGAAAAAAATTTGATTAAGAAAAAGTGCATAGAACACAACAAGGACCTCATATATCAATTTTGAAGCAGATATGAGGAAAATAAAAATGCGCAATTTTTACCCCTACCACTAATTACTATATGAAGAACGAGATGAAGAATCATAAATTCTTGTATCTATTTCACAAATATTTGATTAGTTTCGGCAAAAACTTTATTATTTATTTTAGTTGAATAAAAGTATTTGCATGTAAAAAAGAAACGAACCACCAAATATGCTATTTTTCAGAAATCTCAATAATACAAATTTTTCCCATATGTAGCTAGTTTTATGGCGGACACTGTAGGTATATAGGCTCGGGCACAAATGAAACTGATAACAAAAAATGAATTGCCAATTCAGTCAATAACAATGAGTTATCAGAAAAATAAATCAAAGACTAATATTGTTACAGTCCAGCAAGAGCCACAGGGAGGTGTGGGCATTTCTTGCCAGGAGTATGAGTTGGGGAAATGATGTTAGTAAAAACAAAATATTTCATATAACAAAAAAAAAAATCTGAAATCTCTATGAGAATAACGAAAATAATTTATTTTTCTTTAGGGGTAATAAATAAAAATTCTGGTTGACAAAATAAATATTAAAAAAAATTACCAATAATTTTAAAACAAATAAATTAAAACAATTCTGAAAGAACAACGCACGTTTTCATAAACTCTAAAACACTTGAACACTACACTTGAACAATTTACGACACGTTTTCATAAACAATACAACACAAAACAATTTATCTACTCGACGCACATTTCACCATTCGCGTATTAATATATAACGTAAGAAAGTCGATTTTATTAGAGATGAAAAATAGTAAACCACATTTTTCTCTTACAATACGATTCTATATCAGATTTGGTGGTTACTATTTTACTTTTGAAGTGTTGGTGTGCTTCCGGGTGTTTTCCCGTGTAGTTGGTAGGCTCCTGTGGGAGCCATGCCTGTCTGAACGACGTTTTGGCGGAATCTCATCTGCCATCCTCAGGTTCTCGCTGAAAGCTGCCTATAGCTGCTGCTGCTGCCGCCGCTACTGCTGCTGCTGCTGTCGGTGCTGCTGCTGTCGGTGCTGCTGCTGCTCCTCGTTGCTCGAACTTTTTATGTCCACCCCTCTGGAGGGGGTGGGAACCACCCCCAAGTTGTGACATTCAAAATTACCTGAATGCCACTTGTTAATTTTTATTTTAATAGCAATGAATTTTTGTAGTCTGAAACCATAATTCAGTAAACTTATTAATTAATTTTTCAGTTCAATCCTCAAGCCGTTCTTGTCTTACTGAATCTGGAAGAATTTGTTTATCATTCCAACTTTAAATTATAAATTTGCATACAAGCGCCATCTGTTACTTCTCTTGATATACACCTACAAGTCATCTGGTACAACAAATATTTAAAAAGAAGAAATCTATATTAAGTGAATAAATCCCAAATCAATAAACAAAATTATAAATCGATAATTCTGATTAAATTGGAACTCATGAATGCATAGGAATGATGCAGTAGAGTAATTGTGTAGATTTGTATTGTATTTAAAGAATGATTTATGTTACCACTACCAGCGACATCTCGCGTATAGAAGTGTAACTAGGTTTTTAGATCATACACGGGATCGGAACAGGTCGTCATAGCCATTTTCCTGTCGATTTCGTAGCGATAGAGACGTATTTCTGACCATGTAACACCTCATCTGGATGGTACGTTAATAGATACTTTATAATATGTATATAGTTGCCTTCTGTAGTATTTGTTGTATATGTATTTGTAATTTAATTGTTGAATTTATGATAATTAAACGCGATGTTTGTTGATCACAAATTACCTGATTCGCGGCGCGTAGCTTGTAAGATGGAGACCACGCGGTCAACTTAATGTATGAACGGGGTATTTCGAGACATGTGTTTAACTCGGTATTAAAATATATTTAGAAGTAAATTTTATTAATGAATAATTGAGGTTTAATAGGGGTTTAAAGACAGTTCGAATTTAGTAAATTACGTTTTCGTAACCTTATCGAATAATTAAAACTCAAAGGAATTTAACTCGATATTAGTAGGGGCGAGAAGGGCATGTTAATGTAATTTATTTAGAGACATCAGTAATGCATTAACGTGGGGATTTTATCAAACGCACTAAGAGTGCCCACTAGTAAGCAAGAAATTTCAAGTGTAGTAACAGATGATAACTCTTGTAGGAATGAGGTGTTAAGTTGACCCTTCAGATTTGATGTTAAGTTAACCCTTGAATTTGGAGTTTTACAAAAATTGGCTTAACCTTGTGCCAAAGAACTGGGCTGCCGCTACTAATCCATGGGTTATCTGCCAAGAAGGAGTCTTTGAGTCCAAATTGTTGGAGCGTCTTGGTAGAGTCTCCGCTGGATGAGAGCACCAAGTTAGATTTTTGGCAACCGTCCACAGAAGATTAAGTTCTGAGAGTCGAGGGATCTCAGCTGATATCAGTAATCGAGTGGTGGTAATACACAGCGAAGATTCAGTGAGACGAGGACCAGGGTTGGTTTCTGAAGGACGCAACCGGTGGTAAAAGTATCACTTGAATTTCTCTTCATTGTTCAACTTTCAACATTCAGCTTTCGATACATTTTTAAACATTTCTAAATTTTTACTATTGTTGTATGTTACATATTGCCTTCAGCTAATTATTAATTTTTTTACATTTAATTATTTAATCACAGCTTAAAGATAAATTGTCATATTTTGTATTTTTCTTGGTCTTCAACCTAACCATACTTATTTATTATATATATATAAACTTTCTGTAAGGAAGTAGCTACATCCAACCATAAGGTGTAACATTTAAATTAATTAAAATCAAACCATTTCAATATAATAGAGTCAATAAACCAGATATATTTAATAAAGTAGTGTGTTTATCTGTGAGAATTTTATAAGTATCTATGACATTTTAATTATCTCTGAGTAGTCACAGTCGTACAGTTAGACGGGTACGTTGTAGATGCTTTTTTAATATGACTACTGGCGCCTAACCCAAAAATCAAAATTTTTCTGAATAATTTCCGAACTACGACCCAGTCTCGACAAACTAAACGAGATCCGGGCAACCTCAACTTCCTAACCTGCGGGGGCAGAAGTTGGTGGTACAAAGTAAAAAGCGGCAATTTGTAAAGGGTAAACTTTGTTGTACGTGCTGAATTTCACCGTTCTATTTTTTCTTTTAGGGATTCGAGCTCTTTTTCGTCTTTGGTAACTGGACTATTACTACCTACCACCTGACAGAACTTCTATAGAAAATCGCAATGGCCATTATTAGAGGGTAAAGTCATTAAGTAAATATTGTCTCATTCTGAAACGGGCACTTTAGAGAGAAAACTTAACACAGTTGTTTCTATAGGAGTGGTCGTTAGTAGTAGTCCAAGAGGGAAACAAATACTAGGAGACAAACTGACTAAACAAACTGGGCCTGATAAACCACAACTTAAATGCTTTCCGTCGAACAGAACGTTGGTTTGTGTAAACCATTAAATTGGGATATTATTTTACCAAAGTGTAGTAAATGCGTGGAAGGAGACATTAATTGACGATTACACAATAAAACAAGCAATTCCACGTAGTATTACACCAATGTACAGCTGATGCATTTATCTTTATTCCGTTTATTTATTTACTAAACAAGTAGAAATTGCAATCGGACGTGACCGACTGTTAAAACCTTTTTGATTCATATTTTACTCGAATACGGCACAATTTAATTTTAGGTAGTGCTACCGAGATTAAGTCAATATCTTTTTAATAATCTCCCCACCCATTAAAATGGGAAGGTTCTGCAACTGAAAAAAATAAAGATAAGACCACTTCTTTTTATTTTGAGGTCCAAGGAACACGAAAAAGTGGTTTTAAAAACAATGTCTGTATGTATGTGAACAGGGTGTCTCATTTAGACAAGCATTATCTGGAAAACGCTAACACATAGAAATAAATGTTAAATGGAAATGTTATTCTGTTAAAAAGATTCATCTAATAGTTTCGTTTTTAAATTGTTACACCTATTTGTTACTTAATGATTAGGGGCTACAAAGATTTTATTTTGAGGGACATCCGGTAAAACCAAAGAAACATGGAATAGTATTAACAATAATCTAGGAAGGACAAGGGCCAGTTATTGTCCTATAAGCCTTAATATCCAAAATACATTATCTTCAGAGGGAAACGAAGTGTCAAATTGCTTTGCAGTATATTTTTTCAGTGTCGTCTCTGACAATATTAATGAGCATTTTGGGTATAATTTATCTCTGCCGTGCACATTATCGAAATATACAGTAGACGCAGAAGTTCTTCGATCATAGAAAAGTTGAGCGCAATTTACACTTACCTAATCTCATTATCGTAAATATCCAATGAGGTATCCAGTGTTGGCAGATCCACTTTATTCATACATAATGAGGCCAAGTTTTGTAGAATGAGAATCTATTTGATTAAAATAAAATAAAATTCATATTTTTATCATTTATATTAAACAATGAAATAATCACTATGTTTAGCTCATTTACTTTTTTATCTTACCAAAACGTAACTAAGAGTTGGGTTTAAAAAAATATAAATTATTTGCATGATAAATGAAATAATCTGGCAACGCTGATGCAGTAATACCTTGAAGGCTTGTTCTCTATTAAGCACGACAAGGACATCGAAACATCGACCGAGAGGGTTGTCACTGCAGCTGCCCATCTAGGAGACAGGCGGCGTAGGAGTTTAGTAACGCAGGAAAGGTAAGGTGGGATGCACGTCCCTTCGCGAAATCTAATAAATTGCGAAAACAATTGGATTTAAAAACATTATAAATGTTGGTACTATCATGGAAAAATTTTAAAATTTGGAAACTAAAAAAGCAATTCTTAACACAAAAATAATTCTTAAAAATGAGTAAAACAAAATAACAATATTCTAAAAGTTTTTAAAAATATATGGAGTTAAAGAAAACATGTATTACTTACACCTAACAAGTTTAATGTAATAAATGCTTAAATAGACTTCCCTGTTGAGCTGAGCAATATCCCAAACGATTATAAAATCCTTGGCGAACATTACCCAACACAATAGGGGTAACAGTTAAGCAGGCGTTTTCAATATTTAATTGAAGTTCCTGCAAATTGTCGGGCCTATTTTCCTGAAAACCATAAATTTTTTATTTTAAGTAGCCCCACAAGAAAAAGTAACAAGGCGCAAGATCTGGTGACCTAGCTGGCCATAAGATATTACCATGCCCAGAAATAAGTCTATTCGGAAATGTTTCCTCCAAATACTGCCGAACGATAGCTCTATTGTGGGGAGGGCTACCATCTTGTTGGAACCAAATTTCATTAAACCTAGCACCTACTAGTTCCTGAATCCTAGGGACAATTTGCTGTTGAAGCAAATCCAAATATTTTTGGCTATTTAAGATGCCATCGATATAAAATGGTCCAATAATATGTTCACCCAGTATACCGACCCAAACATTTAGTTTTTGAGGATACTGAGTGCGAAGTTCGTAAAACTTATGGAAATTTTCTCGCGACCAATATCGTGTCCGAGTAGAATTATGTTTACCAATTAATGGAAAAGTTGATTCATCGGTAAAAACAATGTTTCTAAGAAAATGTTCATCCGCATCCGGCTTTTCCATTAATTGCTCACAAAATTCCATTCTTCTGATATTGTCCGTCTCAAAAATGTCATGAGTTTTCCGAACCTCATATGATTTGTACCCATTTTTTTTAAACCGACCTAACCGTTGATGGTGTAGAACCTACTTCAGCATCAATTTGGGAAGTAGTAAGTACCAGGTTGTTGGTTGCCAGTGCACAAATCATATCTCTTTCATCTCGGGCTTCATTGGGAGGAATCGATTTTTTATGTTGTTTATAATCAACACAACCATGTATTTCAAAATTGTGAATAATATTATGAATTGTGGACAATGCAGGTGAGGGTCGGTCGGGAAATGCACCATTAAATGTGTTTTTAATTTAACGCCTTGACTTTCCTTGATAGTACCACTTTTTCGACCGTTTCAAACATTTCTAAGAATTAATTTAACGACAAGGTCACTCTTTCAGTTCCCAAATGGTACTAGCTTGAGTACGAGTTTGATGTGATGTGAGATTGTGGCGAGTCGATTACTAGTTACGCATGCGTATACATTTATAATATACCATGTTGGAAGTTGTAATTTCGCCTGGTAGATCCTATGATCGAAGAACATTTGCGTCTAGTGTATACCAAATTCAATAATCTTTATCCTGTTAACGAAGAAGAACTATCAAATGTCATACATAACCTCTAAAATAAAAAATCATCGTAAAAGTATATCTGACAATATATTGCCATCACTTCTGTACCTTATAAATATGTCATTTTTTAACGGAGAATTTCCTGATTTCCTTAAAATAGCGTCCATAATCCCCATCTACAAAAAAGGTTGTAAAAATTATCGACAGATTTCCCCCCTAAGGGTGTTTTCAAAAATATCAGAGAAAATTATTTACGACCGTATCAAATCATTTATTGAAAAAAATAAACTACTAACCGAGTTCCAATATGGATTTAGAGCAAGAAAGTCAACTGAAACTGCATATGCGCATTTTTTTAAATACATCTACAAACATACATATCAGCTGGCACACAGGAGGAACTGTATCATAAAATTTATCTTACACTTGACGATAAACACGCATGGTGCCAGAGAAATAGGCTCATTTTGAATTAGGAAAACAGAGTTTTTATAAATTTTAATTTTAGAAGTGCATTAACGTCTAGTGATAACATAACTTTTAACGAATCAACAAAACGTCTTGTCTACATAGACAGCAGATTAACATGGGAATTGCGTATAGATCACATTTGTAAATTGCTAAATAAAACATACTTTGCTGTTTTACAGCTAAAAGATACAATTACCCAGACGGAGCCCTTAAGCGTGTACTATGCTTTAACTTATTCACATCTGTCATTGAATATATTAAACTGGGGACGTTCAACTCATATACAACGAGTTCTGGTTTCCCAGAAAAGATTACTAAGATTAATTTTCAATATAAATAATAGAGCTAGCTGTAAGGCATTATTTAAAAAATATAATATATTTACAGTCCCTAGCATCTATATTTACAAATGTTTGGTATTTGCAAAAATTAACTTGTGTACATTCTCCACCTCTGCAGATAATCATCTGTATAATACAAAGACAAAGATCTGTTGTTGATCCCAGTGCATAAAACAGCGACATTTCAAAATTCACTACACTATAATTGTATTATTTTAATTTTATTTAACAGCATTCCTAAAACTATGACAGAATTAAACTATTCTTCATTTAAAAAAGAAATAAAAAAACTTTTAATAACAAATACATTTTATAGTGTTGATCAATTCCTAAATAGATAAAAATTTTCTTTTTTTTTTTTAATTTCCCCATCTATTTTGCTATATCTTTACATTAAAAGAGTCTTTATATGAGGTTTGTTTTTTTTATACGTATTACACATATACATATTATACATTCTTTTGTTATTGTACGTTTTTTTGTATTTTTGTGTTCTATAACTTTGTGTTTTTACGTGCCTTATTTTAACTTTATTACTATAACGAAACATAAATTAATTATGTTGTCAATTTATATGAATTAGCTTAAGTAAATATTTTATTGTCGTGCCAAATGTACATAACATTTCTAACAAAAATTGGTAAAATAAATTCTATTCTATTTAATCTCTCAAGCCACGCATCCATACGTGATCAATGTCGACACAGTTTGAAGACCTAGTTTCATGACTTGGAACTACTAGTCAATAATGTTTATTCTATCTGTCAACAGATGGCGATACTACTAACAATTAATTATTTGGCAACAAAAAAATTCTTCTTGACCTAGGAGTCTGACCATGTTTTCCATATGTTTTTGGGGTCGATGATGCACGATATTTTTTCGGCGCTTTTTAAGTGAGATATCGGCCGCCAAAGTCAGAGGTCCAAGGATTTCCCTTCTCGAGCGACACGGCTCAGCTTCGAGGAGCATTTCTGCCAAAAAAAGCCAACAAAAATCTGATTCGATTTTCACCTTCCGGTGACTTCGAGCAGCCATACCTCAAAAACCAAGGCACGCACCGACCTCCGATTTACGCCAATCGATTTCATACACTTTTCTACGTACCTATGATTTTTTTCAGATTTTTGTTAGCTTTCTTTTGCCAGATAATCATTTTATTCGATGGAGTTTATTTTATTACCTGTTATCAAATTTTTATGGAGATATACCTAATTTCCAGGAAGTTCTACGCAGCTTTGCAAGGCACTCTAAGGATCTGAAGCACCTGGTATCGAAGCCATCCCCACGAAAAAGATAAGTTTCATTTGTTAAATAATAATTATTGTCCTATTAAGTCACAACACTAGTGAGCCGTTTAATTAATTTAGTAAAATCTATTTGTAGAGATATTTCGTAAAGTATTCTGTTTGTAATATTTTGATAGTTGTTCTATTAGCTAAATCATTGTAGATTCTTTAATTTTCACCACAAGGTGCATAGCTTTTACATTATTGTATAAATAATATTTTCTTATATTCCCTCTTATTTGTCTATATTTGTTACATGCACTGTTGATTGTTGTATTGTTTCTGCATTTGTATAAGAAACGTTATTTTATTCTAGCCTTTCTTATTATTGTTTTTTCTATCACACTCACAGAATAGGATTTGTATACCCAGGACCTCTGTTTTGAATTACGTGTTCAATCTCTCGTATTACATCGTAACAAAATGCACAAGGCGCCTTAAAAGGCGGCAGATTATGTAACTTTATTTTTTCAAATGGAACACCCTGTATATTTATTTTATAAGCTTTTGGATTCTCCTTTTTGTTAACCATGTCCTATACCTATCATTAACGGTTTACGATATATCAATGGTTTAATCTTGATTCTGTCACTGTTTACATGTAATTAATATGTTCACATATTACTTATTTATGTCGAGAGCTTTGGAGGGAACTTGATTGGTAATTAGGGACCTGTTAAGTGGTCTGCACGGTCAAATAATTCCAACTTCGGCAATTATTAATAATTGTGCATTAATATTGAAATGAATACATTTTATAACGTGTTTAGTTAATTGTTGTGAGTGAAAATGATTTATGATCCGAAAATCTACACCCTCCCCGCTGTTTATCTAACAACAGAAATTTTACTGTAAAAAATTAACATTTGCATTTAGTTATAATAAATAATAAATATAATTCTGAAATAATAAAAAAATATATATCAAGTGAAAGAACTTCACTTTCATAATATATATTAAGCTTCATTCAATCGGTCATCACCAAACATAACTATTAAGCTGCACGATTTGAGGGAGTAACACATTTTTTTTTACTTGTGAAAGGCATGTACCAACTAATTAAATTCTGAATGTAGAAATAAGTACTTCATATGAAAAGAAATAAAAATACATCGCAAATTCTGGCACAAAATGAATCGTTCGTAAAAAAGAATCACCCTCCGTTTGAGCATCATTAAAATTTGTCAGCTTTGACCTTGTTGATTATTTCATTATAAAAAATAAAATATAATAATTCTAATGATTGAGTTTTTCAAAGCTAGGTTTATTAAATTCGGCTGTATTTTAGTATAGTTTATCAGTTTGAAAAGCATAAAAAAGGACCGACACGGGAATAGTTGATAATACGAGCGATGTCATGAGCGCTGACCGACAATTTTTAGAATCAATTCTTAATTATTGTGAATATTGTTTTACTACCTTGTATTAATTGATAGGCATGCTGCAAATTATTCATTTTTAATAAATAATGTTAGTTTAATGAACAACTCTATAAATAATTCAATAAAAGCGAATAAATATCATTTAACCTACGGCTATGCTACCGGCAATATCAAGAATGCACGACGAGCAGGTAACGGACTTGTAATGGTGAGCCAGGTAAACAATCGACTACTTTCATTTGAGATAAGCCCATAACATATTTGCTTAACTATTTTCGCATACGGATATCGTTTGCAATATTCAAGCACAGTCTTGAGTGTTATTCTACCAGGATATGTAATGATTTATCCTAGTAGTAATGCTTTAGACTGAGTTTTTGAATTGACAATAGATATACTATACAGTGGATGCGATTCTGTTTTAGGGGCACAGTTGATGTTTAAAATGTTATGTATTATTTTAATTCTAAACGCGCGCCTTAGTAATCGCAAGAACATGAATTTTGAAATTCGTTTTAAAAAATTTTATAACACTTACCTAGGTTTACACTGTTTTTCTGGGTTCAGACCTGGAAAAAAATACGAAGTTAGCTGATATATTATTTACTCACACCAATATGATAAAACATTGTCCCAAAAAATATATATCATTAGTAGTCTAGTCATCGATTTCACCTCAATGACGTTAATAAAAAAGTTGAAAAAAGACTAGAGTAGAAAATTATCGGAAGGGGTAGATAACAACTCTCTAGAATTAGGTCAAAAATGAAAAAAAAAAACAATGTGTACCTTATTTGGCCGAGAATAAGATATTTTTACTCTTGTGATTTTTTTTCGAGATATGGCCACTAGAAAATTCCGGAAAGTGGGGGAGGGGAAATGTAAATGTTGAAAAAATCTGAAAAAATTGAGGTGAATGTATATCCTCGAAATATCTGCAACTTTTCCGTAAAATGCGTTTTCACTAAGTTTTTCCAGAAAAAACATGAAAAACTACCCCTTTCTTTGAAATTGTAGAGCTTTAAAAATATGTAACATAAAAATTTAAAAAAATTCAGACATATGCATTGAGGCCATCTAAGCATTTTTTGTCTCTTGAAATTCTTTTGTAACTTGCCAATTTTTCGAGTTTCAGGGAGTTTTTCAGTATACTCTATTTGTTGAATATTTTCAATTAAAAAAGACATAAACATAGTAAAAATGAGCGTGATTTATATATATTTTCATAAAAAAATATGAAATCTATATAATTACACCATTTTTAAAGGTTCAATATAATTTTTAAATCGAAAATGTGCAAAAAATGTAGTACATTATTTTTCGTGAAAAACTGCCTGTAACTCGGAAAATTAATTAGCAAGTTACAAGAAAATTCCAAGAGACAAAAAATGTTTAGATTGCATACTTTTAAAACGCTAAACTTTTAAAGAAAGGGGTAGTTCATCATGTTTTTCCGGAAAAACTCGGTGAAAACGCACTTCATAAAAAAGTCGCAAATAAAGAAAGTCTTGTATTTGAATGATACATTCACCTGAAAATGTTCAGATTTCTTTTCAACTTTTACATTTCCCGTCCCTCGGTTTTAGTTCGGTCGTCGACGAAGGCAGACGCGTTTTTAAGTGGATCCCACGAAATCTCAAATAAACTTGGGTAAAAACGGCGAGAAAACGTGTTAAATTGAAGCGTGGACGGTCCCACATTAGTTGATAAAATTAGCACAAAGGCTATTTCATATAGCTGATATTTGATATTTGTTTATAGTATCACTAAAAGCGTATATAAACAACTCGACAAAGGGTACAAATAGCTGACAACATAAGATAACTCTATTAAAAGAAATTAAAACGTGCCATGGAACCAGTTCAGGTATAAAGTGCATCATGTCATAAACTCGTGAATGGAAGGCAATGACAGATATATATGCAAAGTGAAGTGTAAATAAAGAAATCGGAGGATAGATCTGCAACCAAAAACCAGCTAAGCCATATTAATTTAATTTATTAACGTAATATAATAAATTAATTTATTAACAACTCAGTTTATTAGCCTAGTCTAGTCTATTATTTGTATTTGTTTATTAATTTCTTCGTTTATTGTTTGTTTATTAATTTTTAGTTTATTATACCACAGAGAAAAAAAATTAAAGAGGTATTAAACATGCGTAATGAAATAGAAAAATACCCGGAATTGAAAAGCGGCCCGGAATTGGAAAACTGGTTGCTTAAAAAAAGCAGTGTACAGGGGGTACAAAATATTCCCTCGGACCTCTTTCTCATAACCCAATACAAACAGCTCTTATTTTATTTTTTACCGCGAGATAGGGTCCTTCCCAGCACTTCCACCGTAAACGGATGTTTACCTCTGTAACGGTTAATAAAATAAAATAATAAAAATTAAAAAAAATAAAATAAAATCTGCTAGATTCAAAAACAGAAAACTTAGAAGAAGAATAAATAAAGAGATGATGATGGAAACTTAAAAGAAGCATGGAAACTGAAAAGAAGCATCTCGCAAATTCCTACACTTCGCATCCTATATTCCTACCCCATGCGTCATGTTGCTCTCGGTGCTGAAAATAAACATGTCCAATGTCCAACCCTGCGTATGCAGCCGGTCCGGCGTTAAATATAAAACATCCGACGGTTGGTTCCGACACGCCGATTGGACGTCCATTGGGCGTGTTCGCCGGACGACCAAGCCGCGTGTTGGAACGGACCTCCATGGATGCCCGTGGTCGGCAGCAATGCTCACCTTACGCTAGAAAATCAATCAATCAATCGAATTTTACATTTGTCCTCCCTCACTTTTAGAAATTCTCGAGTAAAAACATCTTATTTTGGGCCAAAATTCCTGGTGATACCCAAGAAAGTATGCTATCACAATTTTACCGTTACCAAACCATGCATATCTCATCGTATTTTTATCTTCTTGGCTGCGCTATAAATACGATCGTTCTTCTTATATCGAGACTTTAATTTTAGTGTAATAGATTTCCGTTTATCATTACAGCTCTCCAGAATTACAGTAACAGTTAGAGAACAATTACAACGTTACTATAACAGTTTAAGCAAAATGGATCCAATTAGTCCTCAAACTGTATTAGACCATAATGAACCGCTATTTTTCAAGATTTTAGTGTTAGTATACATTTTAAGTGCAATTAAATTAATGTGCAGTTAAGCGTATAGCTCGCATTCATATCGCATACTTCTAAAAGTTTTAACTTTTATCGTTGCAACTTCTCTACTACTTAAGATTTGCTAATAAGATTTACTGGTTAATTTAGTCGAGATTTGACATTTGGTTGCACCATTAAATTTATCTCTGGCCTTTCCCACACAACCGAATCGGGATCGGATTAGGGTATTCTTATTGAGCTGAAAGCAAATGGAAATTAGCTTTTCATTGTAGAACGCTAGGTAAAAGAACACCTTTATGGTTTACTACGTTTCATGACATTCTAAACCTATTTCAACAAGAAATATTTTTGAAAATTTTGTTTCGATTACTATACTTCCACATCCACATAATGTACAAGACGGTCATCCAAAAGAAAAAATAATTAATAAATAGAAGGTGCCTAACAGTCTGTGTAAATATCTTTATAGATTTTTTCCTATTGTAATTTTTGTGTCCAACCAATCTTACGTTGAAGTGTGAATAACTCAACTCATCTGGAATACTATAAATCAGTTTCTTTGCATTTTATCCATGAATTAACGATTTTATGTTAATTAAAATAGATCTCAAAGTACGGATGGTTTGAAATATCATCATCAAATTTAATATACTGTTATGTATTACACCCCCTTGGAACTGGAGATTGATACGCCTATGCCTACTAATAGTGACTGGAAACTTGTAGAAAGAGATAGTTTTGTAGACTATCGAGAAGATTCTTGATTGTTTCTGGATGGATCTAGAAGCTATTTCAGAGTACATAAGGCACGATTACCGGCGCAGAGAGAGAGAAGTTTGATAAAAGTGAAGAAGTTTTAGGAAAGTGACGTTCGGTAACAAAAGTGAGGTTAAATATCAAGTAAACAAAGTGTAAAGGTTATTTTGAAGTATTGTATAGACAGTAAATTATTAAATAAAGTGTTAGTGTTTATCTCTTGTTGAAATTATTTTAGAACCCATGGATTCATACAGGGTGTTTCCTAAAAGGCGGAAACACGTAACACAGGGTTCAGACTTTGCAAAGCTCAAAAAATTCCCTGAATTTTTCAGGTTTTCCATAACCAAAAATATTAATTTCCATATATTTTATAGTGAAATAATTTTTTATTTGGCATAAAATAATTTCCTGAATTGAATTGAATCAGTGAAAATTCTTAAGAACTCTATGATTTTCCATATCCAGACGCATAATTCCCTGATTTTTTATACAATTTATAAAATTCCCTGATATTTCCAGGTATTTTTTAAAGATTTTTAAATTCCGTGAGTTTTCCAGGTTCTCCAGGTTTTCCATACGAGTCTGAACCCTGTAACAATACATATCACAAAAAAGATTTTCTAATAATATTTAGAAAACGGATTTTATATTTTTATTCTTATTCATATCGTTTGTCAAAAGCATACTCTAACTGTGCCTATGGCACAAAAGTCACCGACATGAGGTTATTTTTTGGCAATATTTCATATAATTGTATTATTTTATAATAAAACATATTCTTTATAGAACTAAAAGAAAAACTATATGTAAAAAATATTTATGAAATCTTTCCATTCTTTCGATAACCTGACTTCTGGTTATGCTAGCAAATCAAAATCCTAAAATAAATTTGTCCAATTTCTTATCTAACACTCTCATTATAACACTAGCATCCAACATGGTCCCCTACGGCTAAACAGATTAAACTAGTATCTACATGACCCCCTACGGTATGAAGATTCAGTTAAAAATGAGAAGGTCTAAAATGGATTTATTTACCTACCTTGTCTTAATTTTTTTTTCATTCTAATGGATTACATTGTTATAAAATGTCTCATTCAGTTTCTTGGAAATGCTTAGCCTTTAAAACGTTTTTCGCCCTTATTCTGAGCTCATCAGAAAGGCAGAAAGCCACCCATAACAATGTTTCATGCAATGCCAAGGCAATATCTATTAATAAGTACGAAATATTTAAATTTGACATTGACTGATAAAAAACAACAGATCTTCACCTATCTATTAGCTAACTAGTATTGGAGCCTATATACTCTATGCATGTTTAAAGGTGAATTATTTATTATTTGTTTGCTTATAGTAATGAAACATATTCAAAAATCATAAATTACAATAACTAACATGTAGACAATGTTTACTAATATCTTGGTGTTCTAATTCTGTCATTCATCATTAACACATAAAGAAGAACAGGCTCCATTATTCTTGTCAAGGAGTATCTGTAATTACTTGGGTGATTTTCATTCAGTTATTCAGAGGTTGATCTTACTTAACTGTGGCTTAACGACTAATTAAAGTGAATAACTAAACCGTAAATTGCCTCTAAAGTCCTAATAAATAGTTAGAGTAAATAATGTAGTGCTTGAATTATCTGATGTGCAATTAACATGTTGTATATAAGCTGTATTTTAGGACACCGTTATATGCAGAGAGCAGATGCCAGGACTGCCCCGGCGGAGGTTGCATTAACATTGTTGCGAATTGCAAAGCCGCAAACTGCTCTAGTTTTTTTTACATCGCCATCGGCTTAATTTTTGTACTGGGAAAATAACTAAATTGGAACTAATTACAAGATTAAAAAATATACCTGAAATAATAATTAAAATGGCGCTGGTGTTATTACACAGTGTTACTTCCAATTTATTCTAGATTGCAGTCCTCTTCAGTTATTGTCTTTTACTTGTAATACTTTGTTTCCTAAATCTTCAACGCGCGTGATAATATAGTAATTTGTAGCTGCAAAGAATATAACGAGTCATTAAGACAGATAAAATATTTTGGTATACACACGGAACCAGTTTTCAAAATGAAACATACACGTTGATACCGTAACAGGAGAACTTTTATACAAATTTTATCAATTGAAGCCAGTTTTAAAGAGACCAACATTATCAAAACGTATACAAATCCTTCATTGCATCAGCTATAAATCACAGTGATGTGGAGGGGGAGGAGTTTATAAGTTAAACATCACAATATAATTAAAGAATATTTATTTCAAATTATATTAGACTGTGGCTGCAGCCATTCGCACAGTCGAGTCGTGAAGTCTATAAGGTCGGTAAATACCTAATATTAAAAAATATTAATTATAAACCCACTAAAATTATGTCTAGGAATAAAATAAATTATTTCTGATATATAATTAAGTATATATGCAATATGCATACCTCAAATAAATTTATAAATTATTATTTCTTCCTTTTTCTTTTTTCAACCTTTCGTTTTCTCTGTATTTTCTTTTTCTCTTTATTAAAATCGGTATGCTTTCATATATATTTTTTTTAATATCTCTTTTATGTGTTTTAATTTTTGTTACACTCCTTTTTTGTTTCTTGTTTGTTTCTACTTCCCTCGCATACCGAAGGGAAGTATTGTATTCGGGAAAAAATCACCCTCCGAGATTTTTTCGGATTTTGATGTTTCAGATTACGTAGATTTCGAAAATATAGGTTTTTGAATTCCGTCAGTCTGTCTGTCGGTAACAAAAAAACTACTTGACGGAAAGCAGTGAAATTTGGTAGGTAGTTGACGCTACTGTCAGCGAAGAACTTGTTAAACTTTCATTGGAAAATATACAGGGTGGACCGCTCCGTCTAAAGGGAATAAATGAAAACAATTTTTTTTTGCTCAAATTAAAAGTTTCCACGTTCCAGGACACTCTAAACCTAATTCAGAAAATAAATTTTTTGAAAATTTTTTTCACCAACATTTTTGAAAATTTTTTCCTTTGTTCAAATTTAAAAATTTTCACGTTCCATGGCATTCTAAACCTATTAAAAAAAAACAGATTTTTGTTTACCATTTTTGAAAAAATTCTACCTACAACTAAAATAGACGGAAATTTTTTTCTTTGTTCAAATTTAAAATTTCCACATTTCCATGGTATTCTAATCCCATTTCAACAAAAACAAATTTAAAAATTTTCTTGCAAAATTAAAAAAAAAAATTTATATACAAATAGACGAAAAAATTTTTTTTGCTCACAAATTTAAAATTTCCACGTTTCACGACATTCCAAACCTGTTTCGGAAAACATTATTTGCAACATTTTTTCACCGTTTTGGAAAAATATTTTAACACTAGAATAGATGGAAATTTTTTTTTTTGCTCAAATCTATTTCAGAAAAAAAAAATTAAATTTTTTTTTCACATTTTTGGATTTTTTTTTTGCTCAAATTTAAAATGTTCACATTTCATGGCATTCTAAACCTATTTAAAAAAACATTAAACTTGTAATCTTTTTTTATCACTACTATAGAATAGAAGGAAACTTCATTTTTGCTCAAATTTAAAATTTCCTCGTTTCATGACATTCTAAACCTATTTCAGAAGAAGAATAAATTGAAAATTTTTTACCAACATTTTAGAAATATTTTTAAAAACATTTTTTAACCACCACTTCACTACGCCAATGTGGAATTGAAAATGTGACAGACGGCAATAATATTTGGCATATCCATATTATACTTTTATTGAAAAATGTACAGGGTGGTCATCCCAAGAAATAATTCAGTCATGGTGGATATTTGTAAAGGTATTTGCGCAAGCCTTCCATATTTGGCACCTGTCATTTAGTATTGAACTTTTGCTGTTGGATGAGCACTCTGTATAATTTTTTATCAAAACTTATCAGGTTGTCTTTGTAATAATAGTGATAACTATTTTCCGATTATAATTTTCAATGTCATTTCGTAATTATTAATATTTTAGAGTGACCGCCATGCACAAATAAAGAGGGAAGTTCTGTGTAAATACCTTTACAGATTTTTTTTTGTTTCTTACTTTTCTTTTATTCTTTTCTTTTAAGAATATTTTAGATTTTCTTTTTTTATTTAAAGAATATTAACGAGGACCACAAGTTTGCCAAGGGGCCCATCATGGGATCTACATCACAACACTGAGGAAAAAGGATTTAAAACATAGGACAAGAATAGAGGAAACTTAAATTTACAATATCACGATGCTTGTTAAATTTATATTTTAATTTAATTTTTTCAATATATTGCAAAGTCGACTTCCAGTGAATTTAACCGGGGGTTATTTCTCATAAGAAATGAACATCTCCTTTGCACCCCCGATATTTTGAAAACTGCCCATTTTCTGGCCTATGGGAACTTTTGATCAGGAAGAAATTATCTACATTACACTGCGCAGGGATGATAAAAATCATGATTAAAAAAAAATCACGATTTTTTAAAAGAATAAAAAAATTTATGATTTTATTACTTTTTTTACATAAACATCCTAATAATTGACATTAACAATGTATTTAGTACTTATATTAACAAAGATAGTTTTTTTTAAGTTACAAATGGAATAAATTGTGTACCTTGTATCTATAATTGTAAAATAAGTTACAGCGTATATACATGAAAATTCCTGTCAGAACTTGAAAACTCGCCTGTCTTTATAATGCGGGGATGATGCGAATTGCCATTATTTGCTAATCTGCCGCGTAACAAGTGAGAAAGCGAGTCTGAGTGATTATATTTATAGAAGTGGAAGGGTAAACGATACTATTTGGCAATCTTTTATTGAAAAATCAAGTAAGCTTGATGGAAAAAGCGGTAGTAGAGCTACATGTAAAAAGTGTAAAGTAGAAATGCAAGGGCTTGGTACCGACTGAAAGTCCACTGGAAAAAATGTGCTTCGCGTAATGTAGAAAGTGTAGAAACAAATAATGAAGTTCCCTCTACTTCAGGAACGGTGTCCAATGTAAGTATAATGTTATTTTATTTATATTTATAACTTCTTAGTAGGACAAAATATTAAGAGAACCCTTTTTTTTAATTTACATATTTAACGTCGGTCTATTTCTGCGACTAAGGCCTTTTCATTCACTCCTAGTTTTAAGAATAAAGTATAGTATCTATGCCTGTCTGTGTGTAGCTGGATTTAAAAATGAACAACATAACAATCTTGTGTTTTATTACAGGTACAATTAAACACGTTACAACAAGATGCAGAGGAAGATAGCACCCCACACTCACTCTTATCTTCTACGCTAAAGAGGAATCCTCGCATGCGGGAAATATACGTGAAATATAACAAACGCGCTGAGCTCTAGCAGCTTTATTTTTACAAATATCACACTCATTTTTTTTTTTAGAAGAAGTTAGCTACTAGTTCTATAATGTGACCATTGCTTTTTCAAATCCGGTGAACCAATCTTAAGAAAAAAAATCACAAACTTTATCATTTGATTGTCTGATATTTATTTAATTTTCACATACTTCTAGATATCATTCTCAAAAAAGCATCGGTCACATTATTCTATCATCTTTTGTTTACACATTCGTTTAAAAATAATTCAAAAATGTCAATTTTTTAATGAGTTATACTTCAGGGCAATTACGCATGTAATTTAATAATTGTTTAGGCATGTTTTCCATCTCCACCTAGCCAGAGAGGCGGATCATATACGCATTGGCTCTTTGTCTAGCTTGAGACTTCTCATTCTCTAGGCTTTGACTCTTACTACAGTAGAGAAATATATAAACTGAGCTTGTTGCGTACCTATTTTAATTCAATTTTTACCGGAACACATTTAATCGCGTAATGGGTATAAACAATAGTTAAAGGCGCAAAGTGTATCAATATGGTACAAGAAAAAAAAGAGGAATTACTTCCACATCCACGTAATGGATTGGAAGTACAGCAATCGTAAAAAAAATCAAATTTTATTTCTTGAAATAGGTTTAGAACTTCATGAAACGTCGAGATTTTAAATTTCAGCGAAAAAAAATTTCTGTTTGTCGGTCTGTCTGTCTGTAATTTTTTTTTTTTGTCAGCACATTTTCTCCGGAACGGTTTAAGACATTGTCTTGAAATTTTGTACACCTATATATTATAGCGAGATCTGGACTGGATTGTTTTTTGAACATATCCGATGAAGGGTTGGGGGTAATTAGGGATAAATGGGGGGAAATAGGTAAAGCAAGCTGGTAAGAGTATAGAAACTTGAAATTTGGTGTATGTATACTAGCAGCCAAGGCCTCCAATTTTTTATATTTAGAAGCCGAGGCCTCGGATTTTTTAATAACAAATTTCAACCCCCCCCTACTCCATTATTAAAGGGGTTGATAAAATAAAATTTACTTATTCACTTGAAATTTGGTACACGTATATATTATAATGACATCTGGAACTAAATTATATTTTTAGTTTATTCCGTTGAAGGGTTGGGGGTTCAATAGGGGTAAATAGGGGAAAATAATTAAAGCAAGCTGATAAGAGTACAGAAACTTGAAGTACGGTGTATGTATTTGGAGCCAAGGCCTGAGATTTTTTTATAATATTTTTTAACCCCTCACCCCCCCTACTCCATTATTAAAGAGGTTGATACAATAAAATTGAGATATTCGCTTGAAATTTGGTACATCTGTATTATAACGACAATTGGAACGAAATCATATTTTGAGATGATTCCGTTGAAGGGGTGGCGATGTAAGTATAGGTATATGAATAGGGGAAAATGTGTAAAAGCAAGCTGTGTAGAGTATAAATACTTGAGGTTTGGTGCGCACCTATACGGGAAGCCAAGCCTTCAGATTTCTTTATAATATTTTTCATCTGATATCTAAATCTATGTTTTCGCATTTTTACGCCTCGACGCCGACCGACGCCTAGCGTCATTTTTGTAAAACTCGTGTATTTGATAAATTTTAATTCCTACATTCATATTCTTACGTCTCGACGCTGACTGATGCCTAACGTCGTTGTTGTAAAACTTGTGTATCTAAATCTATGTTCTTGCATTTTTACGTCTCGACACCGACCGACGCCTAGCGTCGTTTTTGTAAAACTCGTGTATTTGACAAATTTCGATTCCTAGATTCATTTTCTTGCATTTTTACGTCTCAGCGCCGACCGACGCCTAACGTCATTGTTGTGAACCTTCTGAATTTGATAAATTTTAATACTGAGAATCATATTCTTTCATTTTTTCGTTTCGACGTCGACCGACGTCTAGCGTCGTTTCTGTAATATTCTAATTTTAATAACAATAGGTATGGATATATTAAATACCATGTGACAACAAGACTACCTTGTTTGATTTACCAATACTTTCATTTTAATGAAAATCAAACTAGAAATAACCTTAGAAAAATGCAATGGAATATAATTAGTCAACCGCCCAACCGCACTAACACTATACGACGCTGCGCGACGTGGTTGTGCGGTTGGCTCCGGCAATGTTGTATATTTTAATTATTGAATAAAATATGTTAAGGCAGTATTTTTTTTGAGAGATATTTTTTAATATTTTTCACTAAATGCAAATGTGAGCTTTGGCAATTTAAGTAATGTCCGGCGGCTTATTTGAAATATAAAAAACATTTAAGAAAACGGTAATAAATTAATTAAATTGCGAAAACTGACATTTGTTTTGGGTAAAAAGAATTTAAAAATACATTTGGGATAAAAATACTGGACATTTGCTAAGTACATATATTACACTTTTTTTTAACAAGATTACGAAAAAATGAATGTTTAAATCAAATACGTCCTGTACGTAATTTCTTAAAAAATAAATGCATAAGTGAGGACGTCCCTGTTTTTGCTGCCACCTGTCCTGGTAGGTGTATAACTGTATAATATGTTGGTAGGAAAATGTTAACATTCTTTTTCATAACTATAAAAGCAAATTTCCGGGTAATTTGTAAAAATGTTGATATTCATGCAATAAAATATTTAAATGGGGGAATGCCACTCAATTCTGGTTTTTGTTCAATAATAAGTATAAAACAAACAAATATTTATAGAATGATGTATTTCAGGATACTGAATAAAATATAAAAGTTAGTATCTGGCAATACGGTAAACTTTCGTCAAATTTACTAAAAAAATTCTTTATAGTATTTTATATCTTACATAAATACCCATAATGTTTTTTTTATATATAAATGCCTATAACTTTTCTACAAACAAATAAGAAAAAAAGCAGAAGCCACTAGGTTTTGAACCCAGAACCCCGCGATTGAAAGTCTGATGCTACATCAGACCCACCACCTGTTCATGTCCAGTAGTTATCTGTTTACACGGTTTTCACTTCAAATGTGATCCGTATCATATAAATTATAGGTTCTCAGGTAATAATGCTATGAAATAAATCTCTTGCCCTCTTCTCACTGCGCCTGCGGTTGAAAGAGAAGACGTATCCGTTCTCTCTTCAGTAGCAAATAAAATGTAAAGTTATTTCTCCTACAAATGGTGTTGCCGGGGGTAAACTAAACGGTAATCCTTGAAACTTCGCAGGGGAACTACTAATGGCATTCCTCTTAAGTAAAAAAAGAAAAGTAGTGCCTAAGTTCAGTTTTGGATCTTTATCATCTATTGTTGTACGTACGACCAAGTGTCTAATAAAGAAGAAATAGATAAACAAATTGCTAGAGCTCTTTATGCAACAAACAGCAGTTTCATGTGTATTGAACAACCTGAAGTAAAAAAGGCAATAACGCTTTTACGACCTGGATATGTACCACCATCTTGACATGATGTGTCCAACAGACTGCTCGATGAAGTGTATAACGAGGAAAAAAGTAAATGTTTTCAGATTTATCAGGAAGTTCAGTATGTCTGTCATTTAGCAGACACAATAGACACATCTGGAAATCCACATACATCTGTATATTTAACAGAACTTGCAACAAACTTAATTAAAACTTTATAGACTGACTATACCTGTACAGTAAGCAGTTTTGTGACGGATAATGCTGCCAATATGAACGCCATGAGAAACCAAATTCAAGAGTCAACAGAACTTACGGTTGTGCTCCACACATTTTAAACTTTTTATGTAAGGATTTGGAAATTAGTGAAATTAAGGAACACGTTACGTTCGTTGCGAAATAATTTCGAAGCAATAATTTTCCTCTGCAACATACACAAAAGAAGGAGAAAAAAAAATTAGTTTACCTTCTGACGTAAGATGGAACTCACATGCCAATTGCTTAGAGGGTTTCGTTAAATAGTGCCCCATACTTTTTAAAATTAGCGAGGAACATAAAAATGAAATTGACAGCATAGTAAGACAGAAAATTTATTTAACAAGAACTGCTGAAGATTACTTACCACTACTAAAACCTATATCTCTTGCACTTGATAGGCTTCAAAGAAACGACGCAATTTTATCACACGTCGTAGAACAATTTAAAATAATTGAGAAAAACCCTGTATGAATCCGTGGGTTCTAAATAATTTCAACAAGAGATCAACACTATATTTAATAATTTTAACCTCACTTTTTCGCTTTAACTTCACTTTAGTAAACTTCTCTTTAACAAACTTCTTTCTCTGCGCCGGTAATCGCGCCTTATATACTCTGAAATTACCTCTAGATTAATCCAGGATCTTCTCACCATACTCTAGAAAAAGTCCATTTCCTTCTACAAGCTTCCAGTCACTCACTATTAGGGCATAGGCGTATCAATTTCCAGTTCCAAGGGGGTGTACATAACAATATATTTAACATTTGGTTTGATTCATTCTAAGATTCGAAATCGTTTAGGGACCGAAAAAGCAACTAAATTAGTTTTTTTGTACAAACTTTACAATAATTAACCTAATTTAAAATTTTTGTTCTGGAGTAAATCATGTTTTATTTTCTTTTAGAGATGGTTCTGTTTAATTTGTTTACTTTACGTTTCTGCTTTTAAGTAGGCACCTAATTTATAATGTACATTTAAGAAGGTAACTTTTGTTTTATATGTGTAACCTAACTGTTCTTTTCTTCTTTTTATTTGAATTTTCTGAACTTTGATTTACTTGGATTATTGGCTTTACACAACTTGATTTAAATCATGATTTAAATTTAAAAAATCAGTTGATTTAAATCATGATTTAAATCGCTATTTATATCAAGTTGGCATGCATCAAGCCATCTAAAACGTGTCCGATACAGCTATCATAAAAATACATATAATATATTCGCAACAAATGTATCACATCGACTTGACATAATAAATGCATAAAACAAAGCGCATAGTAAAACTCTCAGTTTGGTTGTATGTAGTAACATCGCGTAACGCTATAACGTGTCTAAACTTGGCAATAATGTACTTGGTGGGTATGCTGACACATTCCTCGATGCGTGAGGAAAATTGAGAGCCAACTTGCAGACATAATAGACGAAACTAAACTGATAAAATGCCTCTGCATACGTGCGGCTTCCACGGCTTTGTTGTTAGGACGTCAAGTTTAATAGCGTATGAAGAATATGTAATTATTTTATTACGATAGCCTTCTGTCTGGTGAACTTGTTCTATTTTTGCTTGTCGCGGGCACGGAATCACCCAGTTACATTCCTACACATGCATTATCTCTAAGGCATCTTCTAACACTTACTGATTTGAAAGTTTTACGACAAACAAACGGTAAATTGTTTTAAAAGTAGGGATTTTATATTCAGAACGATCACCAAAGATTAAGAATGCAAAGATGGCCAAAAAACCAAAAAATGATATCAATATTACAAAAAAAATCTTCTTTCCATTAACAGTTTTTTAAATGAGGAGGTTCTCAATTCAATCTGTGTGTATTCGTCTACTTTTTGATTTTGGGACTTACTTTGTCACTTGTATTTTTACTTCTAAATGATGTCCGAGGAATATACAAAATAAAATAATTAATTAGTAGTTATATTACTGAGAAAAAATCTCTACGCCTGTGACTTTTACGTCTAAGGATCAGTTCGAAGTTACTTTTTTTGATAGATGACACGATTACGTATAAAAATACATGCACTTCTTGAAAAATCTTGTGCCGTGTATGTTAAGTACACAACTCTAAGAAGTTGGAAAGCCCATTGTTTCTCCTTTCCGAAAATACCATGACAAATGTATTTGTCATGGAAATTATACAGAGTGATGGTTTTTATAAGGTTTTAAAGTGAATACTGCGTTTTATCGAAATGCTACGAAAAAAATAATGATTCACAAAGTAGACTATGGAAACAAAAGTCAACATCACTTGCAAACATCAAATTAGTTATTAGCATATTACTACAAAATTGCTAATAATGAAAATGTACATATGAAATTCGATATTACAAAGTGTAACAGAATAATTATTATTAAACAAATAAAAAACCGCTGCCTAAGGAATCACTACTTCCACATCCAGATTCTTCATCCAAGTCACTTTAAAGGAAATATCTTGACTATATTTGCACTCTAGTATGTGAAAATTATTGGTCATAGAATTTTAATAATATTTGGGGCAGATGTCATAGAAAAGTTTGAGGGGTTGGTTTCTACCATATTCGTTAAAAATGAAGTTTCTAGTTTACCCTACTTATTTTCCACTATTCGCAATCTACCACCTCCCTCCCCTTCAATGGAGTCATCTCAATCGGATGTCACTACAATACATACGTGTACTAACTTTCAAGTGAATATCTCAATTTGATGTTATCAATCCCATTAATAATGAAGCGGAGGTGGTGGAGTTTGAAAAATATTAGAAAGAAAACTGAGGCCTTGGTTTCTAGTATATACACCGAATCCCAAATTTCTGTACTCTTACCAGCTTGATTTACTTATTTTTCCCTACTCCTATTAACCCCAACCCTTCTACGGAATCATCCCAAAATATAATCTAGTTCCAGATGTAGTTATACGTCTACAAAATTACAAGTGAATATCTCAATTTTATTTTATCAAACCCTTTAATAATGTAGTAAGGGTAGTGGAAGTGTTGAAAAATAGTATCAAAAAATCTGAGGCCTTGGCATCTAGGACATACACCTAATTTCATGTTGCAGTACTCTTACCAGCTTGCCTTACTTATTTTTCCCTATTTACTTCTACTTACTCCCACACCTTCAACGCAATCATGTCAAAATATAATCTAGTTTCAGATATAGCTATAATACATAAATGTACCAAATTTCAGGTGAAAATTTAAATTTAATTTTATAAACTCTTTTAATAAGGGAGTGGGGGTGGTGGGGAGATGGAAAATACTAATAAAAAACCTGAGACCTTCGCTACTAGTATATACACCAAATTCCAAATTTCTGTACTTTTACCAGCTTGCTTTACTTATTTCCCCTATATACCCCTATTTAACCCCCAACGGAATCATCTCAAAATATAATTTAGTTCCAGATGTCGTTATAATACATATGCGCACTAAATTTCAAATGAATATCTCAATTTTAATTTATCAACACTTTTCATATTGGAGTGGGGGTGGTGGGGGGCTGAAATATATTATTAAAAAATCTGAGGCCTTGGCTTCTAGTACATACACCGAATTTCAAGTTTCTGTACTCATACCAGCTTGTTTTACTTATTTCCCCCTGTTTACCCCTAAATAACCCACAAACCCTTCAACGGAATCATCTCAAAATACAATCTAGTTCCAGATGTCGTTTTAATTCATACGTGTACCAAATTTCAAATGAATATCTCAATTTTATTTTATCAACCCTTTTAATAATGAAATAGGGGTGGTGGGGGTTGAAAAATATTATAAATAATCTGAGACCTTGGCTTCTAATACATACACCGAATTTCAAGTTTCTGTAGTCTTACCAGCTTGTTTTACTTATTTTCCCTTATTTACCCCTATTTAACCCCAACCCTTCAACGGAATCATCTCAAAATATAATCTAGTTCCAGATGTCGTTATAATACATACGTGTACCAAATTTCAAATGAATATCTCAATTTTATTTTATCAACCCTTTTCATATTGGAGTAGGGGTGGTGGGGGTTGAAAAATATTATAAAAAAATCTGACGCTTTGGCTTCCAGCACATAGACCGAATTTCATGTTTCTGTACGCTTGCCAACTTGTTTTACTTATATTCCCCTATTTACCCCAAATTAACCCCCAACCCTTCAACGGAATCATCTCCAAATATAATCTAATTCCAGACGTCGTTATAATACATACGTGTATGAAATTTGAAATGAATATCTCAACTTTATTTTATCAACCCCATTAATGGGGTAGGGGTGGTGGGGGGTTGAAAAATATTATGAAAAACTCTTAACTACTAGTACATACACCGAATTTCAAGTTTCTGTACTCTTACAAGCTTGCTTTACTTATTTTCCCATATTTACCCCTATATAACCCCCAACCCTTCACCGGATATCCTCAAAAAACAATCCAGTTCCAGATCTCGTTATAATATATACGTGTACAAAATTTCAAGTCAATATCTTAAACCGTTGCGGAGAAAACGTGCGGACAAAAAAAAGTTACAGACAGACAGACCGACAGACAGAAAAATTTTTTTCGCTCAAATTTAAAATCTCGACGTTTCATGACATTCTAAACCTATTTCACGAATAAAAATTTTTGAAATTTTTTTTTGCGATTACTATACTTCCAATCCACTACGTGGATGTGGAAGTAAAAATAAACAAAATAATACACATTGATTACAAAAGATGTTCTAAATGCTGGCCAAGAACGTGGATACATTTATTTATTCTCTTTACAAAGTTTTCATAGCTTCTACTTAACTGTTCGGGGGTAATGTTATTAAAGACATTTCGAATGTTTTCTTTAAGTTCTTCTAAATTTTGTGGCCTAGGGGTATAACACCTGTCTTTCACATACCCCCATATAAATAAATCTGGAACTTTGAGCACTGGGGATCGAGGGGGCCATGCTGTAAGACTTCCCCTTCCGATCCAACGATTTCCATAGGTGGCATTCAGGAAATCTCTAGTTATCATAGTATAGTGAGGCGTAGCACCGTCTTGTTGGAAATACACAGTCCTCAACAAATTATCCCGTTCAAGTTGCGGATAAAAGAAATTTTCTAACATGTCCAAATATGATGGGGCATTGACAATTGTATTGTTTAAAAAAAAGAACCGTACATTTTTTGCATACCAAACTGTAACTTTTGGAGAGGGTCTGACATACTGATGAAAATTTCCGGGATTTTCCTATGCCCAAATTCTACAATTATGCTTATTCACCTTGCCATTTAAGAGAAATGGTGCTTCGTCTGACATTATTAACTTAACAAGAAAATTCCTATCTCTTTTACGTAAATCAAGAATTTTTCTACAAAATTGTACTCGCTTTGGAAAATCAGTTTCCTTTAATTCTTGATGGATCTGGATTTTATAAGCATTCAATTTTAGAACATTTTAGAACATGGGGAAGAAACTTTTCTCGTAGAAGAAGAAGGATCATTTTGTGTCATTTCCAACATTTCAATTGCATTATTAAGCCCATTTTCATTATTTGGAGTTCTTTTTTTACGATTAATACAACCCGAATTCCAAAAGTTTCTATACTTACCATTTTCTAAATGAATTTTTCGTTGGAGGTTCCTCGTTAAACGTAGTTCTAAATCTTCTTTGTGTTGTTTTGTAAGATTTAGTTTCAGCAAAGAAGATTACATACTTAGCTCTTTCACTTAAAGTAAACATTTTTCTTACAGTAACTCAAGTACCCGAGTTGTCAATAGACTAATTTGACGTTTACAAGTGATGTTGTCTTTTGTTTCCATAGTCCATTTTGTGAATCATTATTTTTTGGGTCAATGGGTCAAAATATAACGGGGCACCCGGTAGTTTTTTCTGCTGTTTGCAAGATCCTATAAAGAATATGTTTCATTACAAGTATAAGCAAACAAAAAATAATTCACTTTTAAAAATTAGGTTAGTTTTAAAGTTATTATTTCTCTTCCTTTACTGTTAACATACAATCTGTAATTGCCCCTAAATAAAATAAATGAATAGATTTGAATAAAAGCAGGTTAGAATTTCGTGCCACAAACAAATCGCTTTACATACATTACTTTGGATAGGTAATATAATTTTTCGATGTAGTAAATGACAAATTCTCACCACACACCAACATGTCTCAAAAATCAATATTTAATAAATATCTAGATTATCCATACGCGCAGCCCTATATTTTGGCAGTAATTCAATTTTTTAAATCCTACTTCCGAAAGCAATCAAACCAGTAATTTCCCCCTGATCCCTGTACTGTAAAATCCAATTAATTTTTAATAATTTTATTATTTTATGGAAAATTCAATTTCCGCTTTTACATTCGATTTACAACACGTTAAAGTATAAACAGGATGTAAACTTGTCACTTAATGAGTCCATTAATAATATCAAAGGTTCAGCACCTCCGATAAAGATAAATGAAGCATCACTCACCAATAACCATCGATCGTGCGCATACACGTTGAACATTGTGAAGGTGTTAAAATTCAAATTCTGTGAACACCAGACGTAAAAGTTTTATGAATCGGTTTAAACATCGTGCTATTTTGTGAATTCTTTATTAAATTTTATTCCTTGTTTTATGATTGATGTAACTCAGTCTGAAATAATGAATGTTTCTTGTACATAAACTTTTATGCTGCCCATAAATTTTCGCAGCATAATGTACTAGTTAATTCAAGTTTAAAGCGACAACGTAAAATTTTTACAAACAACTGGCTACAACTTTAAATGCTTATGCAACATTTAGCATAAAAAGTACAGTGATTTAAACATTGTAAAATTTCTGTTGAACAGAAAGTGTACTTGCAGAAAGTGTATAACTTATGCTTATAATAATGATTATTTATTTATTAAAAGTTGTCTAAGTCTTAAGGAGATTTCACAGATTGTGATTGATGTACGGGATATTTTATCAAGCCGGTTATCTTTATAATCGGTGTATTCGTTACTCGAACAGAACTCAAGTTCCGGAAAGAAACTGAAATAGGCAGCTATCAACAAGAACCTGAAAATGGCGGATTGGATTTTGCTGAAAGGTCGTTTGGACCCTCTAGTAGTAGAGGCGGTACACGAATGTACTTTTTTACAACGCGGATTGCTGCTTTGTACAGTAGTAGTTGGAATCTAAGAGAACATTTTAGAAAACAGAGGCATTCGAAGTTTTCCTCAGTATTCAAAACAGCGGATCTTTACCAAAATGACACCCTGAGGCCAAAAGTGTACACAAATTTCCAAATTATAACGTGTTTGGTTTAGTTTATAAACAGGGTGTAATCAGTTTCATGTCATTAAAGAAAACTGGTAATGGGGACCGACTAGACAAACAAAAAACCTTTATGACTTTTCCCTCTAGGGGCACTTTGAAAAAAACTAACCCAGGTCAACCTATTTAATATTTTTTAATATTAATGTAAAAAATAATTGAGAACCACTGCTTTTCTTGGTCAATGAACTTGTAGTTCCCAATTATACAACTTTTAAATTGTCATAATAAAGTTCAAAGGCCTTGGATCATCGACCGCCTTTGATGGACCGCCTCAACCGAACTGAGGCAATTGCAAGCAAATAATGGCCGTAGAAGTTTAAACAGAGCATTTCTTTACATGTGTGTCTTATAATTTGGAACAAAATATTGGATTAATGTTTATGATTTAGAATATTTTAATGTGATTTATTAACGTTTGTAACATAAATGAGTGTCCTGGGTTAAAAGCTTACCACCTAAGTAAGTAAATTATTCGAAATCTGTATCTGCATCAATACACAGTTCGGTATGTCGAAGTAAGGACATACGTACTCTGTTCAACACTACACAATAAACTATCAACCAACGTTGTCAATAAAGAAAAATAAAAGAAAAACTTGGTCCAAAATCTAAAAAGGAATACAAAAAGAACGAACAAGTAAGTTGTGTTTGTACGTAATCAAGAATTTAACGACTTGAACGGTAAAGTCAATAAAATAAATCTTCACTATAAATACACAGCGACCCAAAATTTAAAAATAACAAAAACAACGAACGACGGGTTGGACGTGTGTACATAACGAAACACCTACAGAAACTAAAATATTGCACGAGGGAGAGTCAGAGTATAGTTTTCTTCAGATCAGATCTACTAAACACTCAGAAAACGTCGACCTCTTTCATCTTATTTACTGCACCGCTAAAGACCGCTGACATTTTATAGCTATCTACACAAATATTGAGTATCATAGGCAAAGACACGCGCGACCATCTAAACCTATCTCAATATTCCAGCAGTCCTCAAAAGATTTTATTGAAAATTTACGAAGTTTTTGTTTATTTTTTTTCGCCAAAACTATGAGCTTTAGATCCCATATAATATAAGGTTTTTTTGTTTGTCTTGTCGTTCCCTACCACCAGTTTTTTTAATGACACGAACTAATTACACCCTGTATATTTATAAATATTTCCTGACCTCGTAGCCGTGCAATTAAATATGTTTTGCCAATTACTTGAAATTTTAAAAGGAATATAAGTCCAGAAACATTTCATTCAATAAGTCTGTTTCTATTCCATCACTACGAGCTATATTCGTAACGGAAAGTCCCAAGCGAACTTGGAGAGTTCAATTCATATATCTTTAAATCACTAGTTATTCAATTTTACCCAATATCCGTTTCAACAAGCAAAACTTAGATTGGTTCTCCGGACAGATGCCCAATTACCTCACACAAACTCATTTTATTAGTTGTAACATGTTTTCATTTATTTGGAAATATTACTTCGTTCAGAATAGTCGATAAGCTTCGAGATACAAGGACTATAAATGAGGCATGTTTCAAGGAAACAGGAAACTAATGATGAATTTGAGGTTCTTCACAACTAATAGAGCTATTTATTTATTTTTGTCTTTACTGACATACGATGCCTTTGTGTACAAGCTTGAAAGCTACGTTTGGAGGTTTGTGGGTAGCTGGTATTCTTTTTCTCTTTTTCAGCAAAGATAGCAGATAATCACTCAGTTTGCAGACAAGGCCTTAGTCGTAACATCAGAAAACTATGATGATTGGTGGTTAATTGACTATAACGGACGCCAAATATGTCAAACTACATCCACATCCAGATTTTCCATCCATCTCTCTAAACGAAAACATCCTCATTTGCACTCCAATATGTAGAAATAATTGTTCACAAAATTTTAATAATATAGTGAAATCGCTCTCCCAAGGTGATAATGGCTGATGCCAAAAAATGTTTTGAGAACTTGTGTTCCCGGAGACACACTAAATCACAATTTCAATTTGTTATTCCCGTTAATCATGGTGTAGGGGTGGTGGTGGTGGTGTAAGATGTCCAGTGGCGGCCCGTGAAATTTTGGTAAGCTATGGAGCATGGGACCCATGCCAAACTTTAAAGAATCACTACCTCGGCCAAACGGAGACGTTTTGTGGAAAAAAACATTTGATTGGAATTTACGATTTTTTTTTTCAAAAAGTGCAGTGCCTCCCCTGGAATCTGGAAAAGTACTTGTAAAATATCTATAGTGTATTTTTTTCTCGAACAAGGAAGAAAATATAAGGATACGCTTTTAATTTTATAAGTTATATCATTTTGAAATTTTATAAATTAAATATCAGTGTAAAATAAAATTTCAAACTGATGTAACTTTATAAAAAATGAAGATTTTTTGATAAAATTAAAAACCTATCCTTATATTTTCTTCCTTGTTCGAGAAAAAAATACACTATAGATATTTTACAAGTACTTTTCCAGATTCCAGGGGGAGGCACTGCATTTTTTGAAAAAAAATTTCGCAAATTCCAATCAAATATTTTTTCCACAAAACGTCTCCGTTTGGCCGTGGTAGTGATCCGTTAAAGTTTGGCATGGGTCCCATGCTCCATTAGTAAGTTATAGCTTACCAAAATTTCGCGGGACGCCACTGAAGATGTCATAAAAACATTGAGATCTTGGCTTCTAGTACATACACCAAATACCAAGTTCTCACTGCATCTATAAAATAATAATATATCAGGCGTAAAATTTTAATAAATAATATGTACATGCATTGTAAATATAATAAATTTTATCCTTAACAAGAAATAAAACGTTTCTTTTGCATTTTTTAATCTATAAAATACTTTGTATCGTATTTGATATCCTATAAATATTTACTTTTTTGTATTACTATATTATATAATTTTTTACTAACTAATTTTTAAAATTATTTTTACTTTATTTTTCATAAAATTACTACAACTACAAGAGAAGGTAAGCATAAATAGAATGCATCTGTTTCTTCAGGGCTAAGAGAAACGTGGTAAAAGGGAGACGAGGGAGAGCGAAAAAAGGGGGGAGGTGAAAAAAATAAAAACGTGTAATAGGAAATTCTCAGATGCAATTTGTATGGTCCTTTTTACGTTTTAAGTGAAAAAAACGCGAAAAAAGCAGTTTTACTTCCCTCGCATACCGAATGGAAGTATTGTATTCGAGAAAAAATCACCCTCCGAGATTTTTTCGGATTCTGACGTATCAGAACACGTAGATTACGAAAATATAGGTTTTTCAATTCCGTCAGTCTGTCTGTCTGTCTGTTGGTGCATTTACTAAAAAACTACTTGACGGAGAGCAGTCAAATTTGGTAGGTAGTTGAGGCTACTGTCAGCGAAGAAATGGTAGAAATTTCACTGGAAAATATACAGGGTGGACCGTCTAAACGGAGTAAATAGTGAAAAAAAATTTTTTTTGCTCAAATTTAAAATTTCCACGTTTCATGACGCGCAAACCCTATTTCAGAAAAAAATTTTACAAAGATGAAAAACATTTTTTTTGCTCAAATTTAAAATTTCTGCGTTTCATGACACGCTTAACCTATTTCAGGAAAATAAAAATTGAAAATTTTTTTCACCAATATTTTTGAAAAAATTTTTACTACTAAAATGAAAATTTTTTTTTCTTTCTTCAAATTTAAAATTTCCACGTTTCATGGCATTCTAAGCCTGATTCAAAAACAAAATTTAAATTTTTTTTTTACCATTTTTCAAAATTTGTTTACCACTAAAATAGATGGATTTCTTTTTATTTCTTCAAATTTCAAATTTCCACGTTTCATAGCGTTCTAAATCTATTTAAAAGAAAAATTAGAATTTTTTTTTACTATTTTTAAGAAATTTTACCACTAAGATAGAATTTTTTTTTCTTTGTTCAGATTTTAACTATCCACGTTTCCATGGCATTCTAAAACTATTCAAACAAATTTTAAAATGTTTTTGAAGAATTTTTAAAAAAATTTGAAAACATTTTTGATCCATTTATGATCACTACCTACTATAGGACAGACGAAAAAAATTTTTTTGCTCAAATTTAAAATTTCCACGTTTCATGAAATTCCAAACCAATTTCGGAAAAAAAATTTGCAACATTTTGTTACCAGTTTGGAAAAAATTTAACACTAGAATGCTCAAGTTTCACGTTTCATGCCATTCTAAACCTAGGCATTTCAGAAAAAAAATTTTTGAAAATTTTTTCTCCAACATTTTTCAAAAAGTTTTTACCACTAAAATAGACCGAATTTTTTTTTATTTGCTCAAATTTAAAATGTTCACGTTTCATAGCATTCTAAACCTATTTTAAAAAATACATAATTTTTTATTTTTAAACTTTTTTTAGCACTACTATAGAATAGAAGGAAACTTTCCTTTTCGCTCACATTTAAAATTTCTACGTTTGACATTTTAAAGCTATTTCAGAAGAAAAAATTTTGAAAATTATTTTAGCAACATCTTTTGAAAAATTTAAAAAAATGAAATTTTTTAACCACCACTATACTTCCACTCCACTACGTGAATGTTGGATTGAAAATGTGACAGATGGCAATAATATCTGGCATATGCACCTATTATACTTTTATTGAAAAAAGTACAGGGTGGTCATCCCAAGAAATAATTCAGTCATGGTGGACATTTGTAAAGGTATTTGAAGCCTGCCATATGTGGCACCTGCTATTTAGTGTTGAACTTTTGCTGTTGGATGAGCAACCTGTATATTCATTTGACCAAAACTTATCAAGTTTTCTTTGTAATAATAGCAATAATATTCCGATTATTATTCTCAATGTCATTTCGTAATTATTAATTTTTTAGAGTGACTGCCATGCACAAATAACGAGGGAAGTTCTGTGTAAATACCTTCACCGATTTTTTTATTTTAATTTCGCGCCATTTTCGGTCAGCCATTGTGAATTTTCCAATTTTAATGTCGGAATCGTAATCAGCGACCATGAAAACCCCCCGGGTATATATTTTTTTCGAGATATATTTAATATTAAAGCAACTGTTGGATGCAATCGAGGGCTACAAATAGCAAAACTGAACTTTTTTGCATAAAAGTGCATTTAAATATGTCTTCCAGCCAACACTGTGCATACGCACCATGATTTTATTGATATTTACACCTAAATCTATCATTCTATCCAACAAAATCTGATGGAGAAAAAACTTCTCGAAAATCGACCTCAAACCATTATTTCTGACGGCCTATCATAATTTAATCGAAATTCCGCTATCAAACAAAGTATATTAAATTCAGCGCCTCAAAACACATACAGATATAATAGGGGTCTGACATTTGGGTTTGAACTTTTTTTGGGCTTGTGTTATGATCCACTTATGTCAATATCTGTTAGCCATATAACTTAAGACGCTTCCTTGAACCTGTGATATTACTAACAATTCCTTTCCATTTCGCTTGCTTGAATATTATATTAGTTCAAGAGCGGTTAAAAGTTATTTTTGGATGGATATTACAAGATCGCCTCAAACATTTATTACAAAAATAGCAAGTCATCAATTTAGCCAGTCTATTCTAAATGTAAAATTAATAGGGTGCTACTTAGGGAAGAATTTACAGTTAATAGATGATTTAGAGATGAATAAGATGTAGAAATATTAATAAATCACTATGTTAGATTGACTACGAAGGTCGATACTGCAGTAGAAATTAAAAAAAGCAGATAAACGTTGCACTAATTAAAACAAATTGTATAATGGCACACTAGAACTTGTAGCTGATGTTAATGATTTTACAAAATATTAAATATTTTGCAATTTTGTCCAAAAATGTGCATTTTAGAGCATATATCTCAATTAGGACAGCATAAAAACGAGAACTCGGAGTAAAGTCGGCATTTCCTTTATGGAACATAGGCGGTAGCGGTAGAAATGTAAAAATGCTTTTAATACTAAATAATTAATTTTTAATTGTTAAAGAAAGGGATTTCTATAATACCTTTATTCAATAGAAGTGGTTAATGAAAAAATATATCACATTTGATAAGTCACATAAATGATATATTAAGGCTACGTCTATTGTCTAGTGACCTACCTCTTGTTATATCTTCTAGCACCAAAGTTATGTAATCTTAGGCGGGAGTTGCATAAATGGTATATAATCCTTTCGAAGGGGCGTAAAGCAGTGACTGTCTTGTTTATTAAATGTTAGGCCATGATACTATGAACTTTGCAGTATTATGATGTTAGGCAGGTAGAAAATTTCTACTATTCTATAAAGGAAAGCCTTGGCAACATTTTAAAGGGGGAACTCGTTTCCTGGCATCGGTAATTGGTCTCAGTAGCGGAAATAGGTCGACGTTAAATAAACAAATTTCAAAAGAGCATTGTCTATGAACATCGCTTTTGCCTATTTCGTCTACTATTATCTTTATATTCTTTAAGACAGACCCACTTAATTGTGGGGATTGATTATATTGACGTAGTCTTGTTTTTACATCAGCCCACACCATTTCAATGGGGTTGAAAACGCAATAATATGCAGGCAGACGTAAAATAGTACGATTCTGTGTTTCAAAAAATTTTTCAACAGCATATTCCTTTTTAAAATTTTACTTTCCAATCAGTTCTAATAGAGTCTTTTTTGTGTTTTTTTTCTGGTATTTCCAAGCCTTTACCTTTTCTTGTGTTGGTGTTCTGAATTTTTGTGTTGCCGCGAATGGTATGACGCATTGTCCATAACAATTACAGAATTTGGTGGGATTATTGGTAACAGCTGTTCCTTTTCACACTTCTCAAACAAATCGGCTGTCATATCCTCGTGGTAGTCGGTAGAGAATTGCTTGATTGATATTTAGCAGACAACAACAACGCATTTGGAATAAAACCGTTTTACTTCCAGCATGAAGAATTATAATTCTCTTTCCCCTAGAACATGGAACACTTAAATTACACTTTTTGGTGTTATCTACCTAACCGTATTGAATTGAATCATGGGTGTCAAACCATGTTTCGCCAAGATATGTCTCTATTTGCAACTTGGTATTCTTTTATTTTGCGCAGGTACTCGTGTGGATAATCAACGACGCGTGCTGATTCCATAACTACCATTCGTTTGTCGCATTTTTTGTACCTAAAACCGCGAGCAAAACGTTTTGCAAAGTATCTAATGATTTATAGTTATAATCTGGATATTCGCTTAACTTATCCCTAATAATTTCTAATGTGGGCACCTTCTGTTCATTGTAAAAGTCATACACAAATCGACGAATGACATCTTTGTTTTTGTCAAACTCTTTTCCGTTTAATAGAATGATCAACTACATTCCCGGCTCTAATAACCGTATAAATTGTAGTACGGCTAAATGTGGGTAATTCACAAATCCTCTTTACAATTTGGTTATACGAAGAATCAATATTTTCGCCTTTTAAACACGAGTAAATATTCAAAATAACCCTTTGAGTTTGAACGTGTAAGTCTTTATTTTTAAATTCCGCTTGTATAGGCTCAAACACAGTAATAAAACTAATAATTTGTTCAAATATTCACTAGAATTAAGTAATTTATAACGCTGCCTGGCTGTATACCGCACTGCCTTGTATAGATCATACGATACAAATATTTCATAAGTATTTTTTGTTTTATACCTATATTATGGCATGCAAAAACTCTGAACAAGGTTGGAGTTGACAAATCACATTCGCTGAGCATCCAATCCCACCTATATTTCTATGTGACAGGCGGACACGTGGACTGTAGACGTGGAGTGGTGAATATAAATCTGTAAAATTCTGTGCTCTCTCGTTCAATGTGAAGCGACATATTGACAATATCCCGTAACATCCTCTAGTTCCGTGCTGTTTCAAGTGAGTTCGTAAATATTATAATGAAAATTAACTGAAGTTGATAAAATGAACAAATAAACAAATCACAGCAGGTGTACTGCAACATTTATATCATAAAAATAAGTTTCATTTAAATTTTAGGTAAAACTACCTAACAAATTTTTTAAACAAGGAGCAAATTCGAGCACCCAAAACAAGTCATCGGCAAGAAAGCGCCTAGAGCTGCCGTAGGCGCTGAAGAAAGTAAAAAGTTTTATATAGTATCCCATTTGTGGCGCATTCCATCAATAAAACTTTACACCCGAGCCATTTCCATTCGTGAGTTTTTCATTTAACTATAAACGAAAAAATACGCTTAATGTAATAAAACTTCTTCCAGATTCATATGTGAAATAGTGCTAATTTAATTAACTTAAACATTTTCAAAAGATAATGCTGATAGAGATCCGCGTTAACCTTCGCACTGTCATCCTGATAAGTGCTTCATTTGCAATTTTTTGAAATCTGTCTCCGTCGGAATAAGGAATGGTCGTGATTTATGGCGTTGTTACCTGAGGCTTCGTGATCGGATAGCTGCCTATTAAACTTTTTAAGAGAGACCTGTTATTGCAGGTGAAATTACACTTCAACTGCACGCGATAGACGCGGCTTAAAATACTTTGTACAGAGAGGGAGATATAAAGGTTTGTTCTAACAAAATACGGGGGCTGAGATGATATATTATTGTTAATGTTATTGGTGATGTTAGGAAATTACATTTATAACCTTCATCCTTAGAGTAGGAAAGATATATATTGTAAGGAGTCGTAACGCTACTGCCAATGGTGTGCCAAACTGCCACCAAAGAGCATGCGCTAGTGGCGGAATATGTGTACAATATGTAGGTGTCAAGTTTATCACGTCAAAGGAATAAACGATACAAAACTGGTATTTTTTCCAAAAACAACTACATAATGCAATTAATGGGTGCAATGGATATTATTTCGACAAATTGTGCATACAGTGAGTCTGAAAAGTATGAAATAAATTCATTGGAATTGAAGTGTTTGGGAAAACTATTGGGCACGTCGACCTTTTTTATTTGGCAGCCCTCAAACATTGTGAATATATATTTTTGGTTATCCCCCCCAAGTAGCACAGACTGGTTATATAACGGTTTGTTATACTTTAAAGAAACTTTTCTTAAAACTTTGTAACTTTTACTAAAACCATAATAAAACCAAAACATAGCTAAATTGACGTTGTATAAACGTTTACATCAGCAAAGTGGGGAATCTGTAAGACTGTTATGAAACGTTGCAAAGTGGTTTTAATAACTCTTTCTAATACCACTAAACAACTTACATTAAATTGTCTTATTTTTATTTAAAATAACGTAATAACAACCTACGTATAAAAATATGTAAAGACTTCAACACAACTCATTTTTAAGCCAAAAAATATGTATATATAAGCCACGTAAATTCACCCATATTTATATACGTATATCAGTTACAAAAAGAAAAAAACATTCCACCACCTAGTGAATAACTTTTTACTACTTTCTGGTATAATTTTTCTTTATTTATAACTTGTCTAGTTGTAATGTGAACGTATGCAACTATATGATAACTTTAGACATGATCCTTCTATTTTATAGCGTCCATGCATAATTAAACATATAGAGGTATATAATAATAAATTTAATAGACTAATATGAATTATTTGATTTTGAAAATTAGGTGCAAACAAATATTGCTCGTGAATATAATCGTTCTACCTAGTTAAAAAACAATGGGCTTCGAGAATAAACGGAAATGAAGAAAATAAATGATTTTTTAAAATACATCCACATTTATATTTAACATTATGTGGTTCTTAAACTATTGTAAAATGTTAAGCATACACCAAAATAAAATGTGTGGTAGTATTACTTGTCTAGTCCTAAAAACTATTAATAAAATTATTTAAAAAATTAAACTTTCTACATTCACAAGATGGACGCTGGATTTCTTACAATTGCAAAAAAAAATGGCTTCTGAAATTTTCCAACCTCAAAGTTTTAATAACTACAATAAAACTGCAATACACTATTTATATGACCAAAATGTATAAAGTTGCTACTAAGTGTTTTAAGAGTCTTTACAACTATATTTCAACTTTTAAGATTATTAATAAATGTAAAGTTGTATTACAGTGTCATAACAGTTAGTAAAACTACAATGAAACTTTATACAATTGGGTTTTGTAAAGTTATAGTATAGTGGTACAAGAGTTCTTAAAACTGAATTGAAACCGTTCTATAACTAACAATGTGTAGATATAAAGCATATTTGTACAGCAGTTAATAAAACAATATTACAACGTGCAAAGTTTTAGTAAGGTTGTTAAAATAATATATCTACAGAATTATATTATTTTGTATTTAAGATGAATGATTGGTGATATGTCAGGCATATTTTCAGTGGATGACAATATAGGCCAGAATTCATATTTGGAACTATAGTATAATGGTAGACCATCCATATTAAAGGTTAACTTTAAAGACATTTTCAAGGGTAAGGACTTAGTACTCGCTTTAATGTATTGCGTTAGAGTGCTTATTAAACAAGTTTCTAAGCCTTGGTACAAAACTGTCCTCTTGAATCTCGACCCATAGGTACAATTTTAACATTTCTTGGCGTTTCCAATAAAGTTCGGCTATCGACTAGTAAATATGCAGTACACTGCTCGGAAGTCCGTAATTTATCCAGCAAATTGTTTAGTGCCTGATGAGTTATTTTGTGATTTACTGCCCAAATTTTTAATTTTCCGTGTAACAGTTCTTTATCTGCTATATCCTCATCATCATCATCATCAGTTTCCATTATATCATTAATGACATCTGTTTGGTCAACAAAGTTATCATAGTCCTAATGCTCAACGGTAATTGTCGAATTTGATGAAGATGATGGTGTTATATTTCTACATTTCACGTTTTGCTCGTTTTCAACAATATTTATTATTTTCTCTGGGTATAAAGGTGAACTCTTATTTTGATTAACAGTTTGCACGCACTGTGCCTTTGAAGTTTTGATTACTTTTTTCACTTTGCTGATGTAATGATATTGATTTAAATTTGTTTTTACTTTTCTATAATAATCACTAGTATATCTGTAGAGTTTAGGAACATGTTGATTGTGTACTTGAGGCATATTTTATCTATTAGAAAATTACACATTTTATGTTACGAAGCAGGTTTTCACAAAGGTTATGTTCGATATGTGTACGACATTATATATCTTTAATACAACTATTTAAAGATTCTAAAATATACCCACTTCGGACGTTGGTGAAAGTATTATGAAACTCCAAATGAAAACTACAAAACTACGTATTTATTATGGCATCTATAAACGTTTAAGCATCTTATAAATACAGATACATAATAAACATCATGTACAACGTTGTATACACTTTAGAACAACTTCATATCGAACTAATAAATAACTTTTATAAAACATGTGGTATAAACTGCAATACAACTCCTAGCAAGAACTATAAAACAACTCGCTTATACAACGTTAATAAAACTTTAATATAACTCAAAATAAAGTCCTCACAAAAACTTTATTAAGCGACGTTTAAACACCATCTACAAAACTTAAAATAGTTGTATAATCGTCGTTAACTTTTTAGTTTTATAATTTCAAATAATAAGTTGTACAAACGTTTTTCATAGTTATAATAACTTCCTTATGACTATGTGCTACTTGGGGCACTATTGTCCTTTATTATAAACAATTGGAGACACCACATTTTAAAAAATGTCGAAATAATAAGTTGGGTGATGTGATAATTAAAAATAAAAACAAAAATTAACGTGTCTGTCAAATACTTTTCCTTTCACTGTTAATGAAGTTATCACTTGAATATTTCTGAGATTGAACGTATACCTACTGAAATTTGGCCGACTTTGGCTTCTATCATATATACAAAATTCTAATTTTCTCAACTCTTACTAGCTTGCTTTAGTTATTTTTCACTATATAACCCTACTCACTTCCAATTCTTCAACGGAATCTTATTAAAATATAATTTAGTTCCAGATGTCGTTATAATACATACGTGTATCAAATTTCAAATGAATATATTAATTTTTTTCTATTAAACCTTTTAATAATGGATTGGACGTGGTAGTGGTGATATGTCGAACGTTATAAAAAAAATTGAGACTTTGGCTTTTAGAATAAACACCAAGTCTCAAATGTCTGGACCTTTTATTAGCTTGCTTTACTTATTTTCCCTATTAACCCCTCAACCCTTCAAGGGAATCCCAAAATATAATTTAGTTCCAGATGTCGTTATAATACATACATTGTAACGGTCATGTTTTGAAATAACACTCAGTACATTAAATTGACTAAAAGCATGTTTAAAATTTGTATATTTATAAAATTGTTTTGATACGATCGTAAAACTTTAACGTGTACTCAGGTATAAAGACCGTTTGACCCTTAACGCGTTGCGGAGATGACACGGGCAGAGGAGGCTTGTTTGTTTCAAAGCGATGTTTTTGGTTTAAAGCAGGAAGTCGAATTTTGGCCTGGGGCCGAGATACCACGTAACGAGAGCAGGTGAATTTAACCTCGAAGCGTGGTGTGGTAATTAATTCGAGATTTGGCCGTGTCGGCTGAAAAATTAGAGCCGTTATATATTTGTAAATATTTGTACATGGTGATTAATAACTGCTAATAGAATCAGTAAAGTAGTTATGATGTTATCTGTATGTGTTTAATGTCTGCCATTGCCCATAGCTATAGCAAGGCAATGTTTTCGTCGAATAAACTAAGTAGACTTTTTTATTATGTACGTCTCTCGTGATGCCAATGTTGCTGTTTGAAGCCACTTGCAACCAGAATTATTGATGGCTTCATTACTTCATTCCACGATTGGCCAGTAATATTGTCTATTGTATCCAGTGTTACCGTCCGATAAAGACTTCTCTTACCCCATGAGAAGACCATAGTGCGTGGATAATTTCATGTGAACGTTATGTTTGTGTAACTATATCGCCCCGTTTTTAGACATATCCCGTGTGTTTTCGGCCTAAAAAACATAGTGTTCGACTACCGAACCAGTTCATGTCGAAATTACTAATTGTCGGGTCATTTTTGTTATTAATTTTACGTACAGTCTGTATTATTTCCTTTTGTGTGTCTTCATGTGATTTAATTGAGCCTTTTTATGTTAACGTAAGAATTCTTTGTTTTATCGCTCTGGTCAGATCGTGTTTAGTTTAGTTTAATTATTTATTGTATACGGATTCTTATTGTGTACAATTTCGCTTTGTATTTTGTTATGTCAGATGGAATTTTGATGATTTTTTTATATTATTATTCTGACGAAAGTTTTTGAAGTTTACCTACACCCTGAAGTCAATTGCTCTACCTTTGTGTATTTTTCAGCAAGCTATTAAAGTGGTTAAATTTAAATGATTCGTTTTATTTCCACTTGAGAAAGTGTATCGTTTCAACATGTACCAAATTTCAAATGAATATCTCAGTTTTATTTTATTAACTCTTTAATAATTTAGTGGTGGTGGTGTCAACTGTTATAAAAAATTTGAGGCCATGGCTTCTAGTATACCGGGTGAGTCACGAATTGCGCTCGCCCCGATATTTCCTAAAATATTTGGAATAGAAAATTGAAATTTGGAGGCCTTATTACACGACTAAAATGCCATCTTTTCAATAAAAAATCAAGTTTGGTGCACATCCGGTTTGACCGGAAATGTCCACAACTTTCGATTTTTAAATGGAACACCCTATATATTTTTACATTTTTGGAATCTAGAGGAAATTTTGAATACAATACATCCATTTTGGTCACTTTTTGATAAACATTAAAAATTTTATTAAAAAATCTATTTCTGAATCCAGAGTGCTGTGGTGCCCAAAATATATTTTAGTGTGTGTGCTACGTTACTATAAAAATAAAAAGAGCAATATGATTGCATTACTTAATTCTCTAGAGGCGTTTAAAATTTTTAAATGTGATTTTTACCCACTAACTCGTTTTTTTTAATGGAAATTTAATCGTCCACCAACATTTTTAAATACCTCATTTTCATACGAATCTAATGATACCAAGAATTTGAAAATCCGCTCAGAAATATTTGAGATTTCAGCCAAAATACAATGCAATCAAGCTTTTAGAAACATGCGGCTAATAGATAATAGATTAGTGGGCTTTGGAAACTAAAATGGCACATTTCTGTGTAAATCTGGTAACCTAATAACATTGGAAAAATTATAGTGGCCATTGAATGTAATAAAACAATATCAGCTGTCAGACAGATACAAAATAAAGCGTTGCGGAAATCTCTTTGAGTAAAAATTAAAGAAAATTAATAATTTTAGTAGACATGAAAAGGTCGATATGTTACTGATATATGGAGAGTGTCTCAAAAATTCAACTGCAGCTGCAGAACTGTATCAGCAACGATATCCCAACAGACGTCATCCAAGCAGACACTTGTTTGCCAGAGTGGAACAAGAATTAAGAAACGAACCCAACCCACAAGATGACCATCAAACATTTATTGTAAGTGAGTACAAAAAAATTGATGTATTAGGTTTTGTGATGGTACACTCAACAACATCAATAAGGGAATTGTCAATGGAATGCGACATTCGTCAGTCTTCGGTTTGCAGAATTTTAAAGAAACATAAGTTTCGGTCTTATAAATACCAAATACACCAACATCTTTATGGAGATGATAACGACAGGAGGCTAGTATATTGCAACTGGTTCTTAAATGCAGTACAACAAAACCCAGGTTTTCCTTTTTATATTTTATATTCAGATGAAAGTAGATTTACGAACCAAGGTATGTTTAACAGAAATAATACTAGGTACTGTTTAACTGTTGGCTTGGAGTACTTGGAGATCGAATAATTGGACCCATATGTTTTTATGGAACACTTACTGGCGAACGATATTTATTCTTTTTACAAAACCAGACAGCAGAATTTCTTGACGTACTTCCTGTTGCCTATTTACAAAATCTGTTTTTCCAACAAGATGGTGCTCCCCCACATAATTCCAGAAGAGTGAATATTTAAACAACTTGCATGGTGAACGCCTTATCGCAAATCAAGGTCATATCAGGTGGCCTCCTAGGTCACCTGACTTAACACCCCTCGACTATTATGTATGGGGCACTCTCAAAAATAAAGTTTATAAAACTTCTTCAAATACCCGTGAAGAGCTGCAAAATAAAGTTGTACGGGCTCTTAATGAAATAACGCCTGCTGAATTGCGTAGAGCCATTCAAGCAACTGTGCCGAATTGTGTATAGAAAAAAATGGTGGACATTTTGAACAATATCTATAAATGTCCATTTTTGGTTTAATTATATTAATTATTTTAAAGATACCTACTGTTACCTAGTTTAAGTTTAATTGTTCAAACGGAATTGATTTTTATTTATTTATAGGCCCGATATTTATGTTCATTTAAATAAAACTCTGAAAACCGAACTGATGTCGCATTCTATTGCATCCTTGTGGATGTAATTGTGTTTACCTCCACATACCTATGCTAAACTTAATTGTAACGTTCTTTGCGCTCACAATTATTAAATGTTTGATAGCTCAAGATTGCCTATAACTACACGAGTCTGTCTGACAGCTGATATTGTTTTATTACATTCAATGGCTACTATGATTTTTCCAATGTTATTAGGTTACCAGATTTACACAGAAATGTGCCATTTTAGTTTTCAAAGCCCACTAATCTATTATCTATTAGCCGCATGTTTCTAAAAGCTTAATTTCAATTTTCTATTCCAAATATTTTAGGAAATATCGGGGCGAGCGCAATTCGTGACTCACCCGGTATACACCAAATCACCAAAATACAGATCGGCAGACAGAAAATGTTTTAAAGATTTTTCTATTATTATTTATTTTCTATAAGTAACAAAAATGCCCCAGTAAATTGTTTGACAATAAATCAATCAATGCAAATATTTAACCAACGAAAAGCAAATACAATAACAAATCGAGAGTGTATAAAACTTAGCAGGACTTAATATCTCTCGCTCGATATCGCGCGGAATGTCAGCTATTAAAATAATATAGCTAAATGTCCACCCTCAATTCGTTGCCAAACCCGAGTTTTACAAATATTTGTTTTTAATTAGGTATTTCCTATACGTATATTGTATTGCTTTGGTTGAAGGTTAATTCCGAACCCAAGAGACGAAAACGTATTTTTGTTTATATTAAGGGAATGATAAGTTGGTTTGTGGCGTGTTGGTGTTACATGGCATTGCAAAGTTGGAAGTAGGTAGTAGTTAAACTTCAGCCAACTCTAAAGTTTAGAAAGTTTTATTTGTGTTACAGTTATTATTAATATCCTGTATAGGGTGAAACTACACAAACAACTAAATAATTAGCAGGAAGGGCTTAATTGAAGTAAGTTTTAATTGGGATATCAAACTGAAACGTTTGATGAAGACTGAAGACCTATTGGTTTCTGAAAATGTTACATGTCCTTTTTAAATTTTAAGTCACACTACATGTAAACTTAATAATCTAAAAAATTATTAGAATACGCACACGCAGTGTATTAGAAAGAGTTACAAATTCTTCCAGAACTTTAAGTACTTTACGAATTTTTCCGTTTCCCGATAAGGGCAAGACCTTTATGGGAGTATATATGTGAAACCTCAGATTTACTTGTTCCTGTGTGTCTGTTTTATTAAAGGAGCCGATAAAATATAACTGTATTTACGCCACAGCATGGCGATCGCTGATGATAGATACGATACAAATTCAATAGGAAGTATACAACCATGTTATTTTACAAATGTTCCAAATTTATGAATAAACACTTTCATTAGTTTCGTAGTAGTCGTGTTAAAAAGACCTTAATAACATTTTAATATGAAACTGATATACCTATTTATTAGTCAACGTAATATTCTTTCGAACCTAAGACACACAGTATATTATTAGTCGAGTCGCTGTATCGAAATTTATAAAAAATCCAAAAAATGTTCAATGCTTTACCGACTTTTTTGAAACTTTGGAAATATCTTCCTGGGTCTATAAGTCGAAAAGTTAAGAGTTTCTATTTTGTTAGTCGAACCTCCGACGTTGTTAAATAAACAAATTAAGTTAACAATTGAATAACTTCCTGAATAATTATTCAAAATGGCTGAAATTTTTTTAGAGGAGTTTTGGGGGTCGTTTATTATACACATAAATTTAAAAATTCATCAAAAATATTTGTTTATTAACAAAAAATTTATTAAGATACAAAAATCCGCGCGCATTTCCAAACAAACGATTTTTACGAAATATAATATATTAATCATCATATATATATCAGACATATATTTATGTGGATTGTATAGATACGTCATATGTAGGTATACACCAAAAATAAAATTCCACATATTCTGGAAAATATATAAAAGAATTTTTTCGTTGGAAAAGTGAACTTAAATAATTAAAGAACTCAACGTGATTTTGGACTATAAAAACAACAAATGATAAAAATCTGTTAGAAATTAAGAACACTCGAGGGTGCGTTCATTAGAAACATTGTGGTTTTTGTTTCACTCAAAAAATCGAATCCGTTTTCCAGAAATTAAAAAAAAAACGGAGCGGATTTTCAGCTGTACGCTGGTGGGATGGGTGCTTATGAGGGGTCGCATTTGAAAACAAATACGCATATTGGCGCCAACCTAAAAACAGTCGAAAGGTACGTTTATTAGCTTAACTTTGCATTTTGTTTCATTCAAAAATTCTGAACCGTTTTCCAGAAATTATAAAAAAACGGAGCGATTTTCCGACCATACGCTGGTGTGATAGGTGCTTATGAGGGGTCGCATTTGAAAACAATTATAGATATTGATTTCAAACAAAAAACAGTCGAAAGTTATGTTTATTGGCTTAACTTTGGATTTTATTTAATTAAAAAATTCTAAACCGCTTTCCAGAAATTATAAAAAAACGGAGCGATTTTCCGGCCGTACGCTCGCGGAGTAGATGCTTATTAGTAACGGCCTTTGAATACAATAACTGATTTAGACTCCAAACCAATAACATTTGAAACGTACGTTAAGCATGATCATATTTAACATTTTGTTATATTAAAAAATTCGGTTTCTCTGAGAGTTATCATTTTTTTAGAATGACAGATTTACAAAAATATTTAAAATAATGGATGATATTTCGGCCATTTTGAGTCCGCCATTTTCAATTCTGACTTTTCCATGTTAAATTAATAATTCGCGACCTAAGAAGCTTTTCTGGAAATTTTCCGATAGAATTATGAATATTCACAGAGAATATTCCAAACAATTAATGTCACAACAGCCATTTTGATTTTGGACTTCTTGATATCCAATTCGTAATCAGCGATCCCCAAAACCTTCCTAGAAAAAATTTCAGCCATTTTGAGTAATTATTCAGGTTATTTCAATTGTTAACTTAATTTGTTTATTTAACAATGTCGAAGGTTCGACCGACGAAATAAAACTCTTAACTTTTCGATTTATGGACCCAAGAAGATATTTCCAAAGTTTAAAAAAAACCGGTAAAGTATTAAACAATTTTGGGTTTTTTAAAAATTTCGATACAGCGACTCGACTATACGTATACGGTTTTAGTATGTCAAACATTTTCAAATTTTTGGGCGCTAATCAAAAAGTTTAGTAACCTCTTGCTCTAAAATTATAATATATCACAGTTTATATAAAAATAATAGTTTACAAACTCCTGAGGTCGCTCAGCGTGACGGATACGGCCCAATTTCAATTATCACAATCCGCAGAGTATCTGATTGCATTGGTGGGCGGAAGATAAAACAAAATGGTGTCAAACTTACAGGTTAGGCGAGTCTGCAACAAAACTAATAAGGTTAGGATATTGTTTTTTTCAAAAGACATGCCTTTTATACCAAAGAATATACCATTTTTTTGGCCCGATATCTTCAATACTTTTTGATTGTTTAAACAATTGGCATAATTTGTTAATTAGCAAATAACTTTTTTTTTCGAAAGTTTGATCGACTTCAAACCAACTTTAAACGATAAATATTGATGTCGGGCATAACCCCCATAGAAGTCTGCACGAATGCAACTTTTTGCTTTTGTTTATTTAAAGTTTAAATTAATTTTGCAAATTAACAAATGGAATATCTCGGCTCTGGTTAAGCCTATCGAAATGGGGTTTTGTGCATATGAAAGTGCTTCTGTTAAGCTTATATAGTTTAAAAAGTTTGTATGATTATATTTTCTACGCTTTTTTATACATAATTTTGTCCACTGTTTCCTGTTAATTTTCCTCTTCATGACACGTGCACCACCACTATTGTGATACGTGCTTTTGCTTTCTGTTCATGTTTAAATTTTATTCTCAACTAAATATTGTTGTTTATTTTTAAATAGAATATGGATGGTGTGAGTGCTAAACAAAATTATTGCCAATATATTGACAATAAAAGTATTGTTAATATTATTGATCATCTGAGGACTCCTTTTTACATCGATAACTTCGATACCTCGTTCTACATCTCCGTTTAAGATATTTATCTTATCAGTTAGTTGAGCATTTTATTCAAAAGAGAATTTCAATTACAAAGTTGAAACGATGGAAATCACTTGCTTATTTATGTTCTTAACTTAGCTACAGAGCCATATAATACATCCATTTCAATACTTTACTTCTAAAAAGTAAGTTATTCGGTCCCGGTGTACAAAATAAAATAAAAACAAATATATACCTCCGATGTACACGTAGTTCTGTTTATATTGCAGTTAATAAAAGTTAATTCACATAGACTACCTAGTCGATATTACTCTAAAGTTTCGATTCCCGCTCTCAGGATATTAAATATTTTTCTCAAAATACACGTCTTTATTATTAATTCCATTACATGATTAGTAGATGAAGGTTCGATAACTGCAGATAGTGCTTGTAACATTTTCACCGAGAAAAATTGTATAAAGGTAGGTAGCATGAAAATTAGCAGAAAGCTTTTAAAGTAATGAAATAAAGACACAATTAGTAAGGTCCAAAGACTGAAATAAGTTCTAGAGACTATGATAACTACTTAATGGATTCTCAAAAGAGAAAACGTGTTAGGAAAACGATATATTTTTTGCATGTTCGCAGTTTTATTTTCAAAATCGAAATATCTGCTTTATTGACCACGAAATGAAAACTTTATTACAACTATTTTATAATTATTCTTAAAACATTGATAAACATAACTTTCTTCCTAAGATGTTTACATCCAACTACACATGTTGTGAAATGAACCAACTATTCTTATTTTAATTTGTAACTAAGGAATGTGTTCTTAATAACTAGCTAAAATGTGTTGCTTTTAATTAATTTTAAAAGGAGGAGTGTGTGTGTCAAAAAATATGATGACATAAAATATGTAAAAATTTAATAATTATAAAGAATTTCTGAAATGAATAAAAAATAAATTGTTTGAAACTTTAAAGACCTATTTGATTTTGGAGATAGTTGTCCGTCACCAAAGCCTGAAGAAAAACAAGTCTACTGTTCGAAGTAAAATTTGGTTATTTATTTGGTGCTTTCGAAGCACGTTAACAGGGATTTACAACCCCTGGAAACAACACACATATTATAAGTATGAATAGATGGATAGGCAGATAGTTAACTGATTGCTCTGTTAAACTTGCCATCTTGGATACAAATGGTCGCGAAATGGTCGCCCCTTCAGGAGGCAGCGGACGCTATTAATTCTATTCAAACGTTAAGTGGAAATATGTCGGTTAGTAATTATTTAAATAACATTATTGCTAAAGAATCAACTTCTAATTTATCACTTATAACCTATGAAGAGTCCATAACTTGTGCCAATTTCCTCAAACCGACTTGATGGTATCTAGCACACTATTAGCTAAATTTGTTGATTATATAACTCATCCTCTCACTTCACTTACAAATCTCTGATTTCAAGAAGGTACATTTCCAACTCTATCAAAAAATCTCTGATTATACCGATTCACAAAAAAGAAGACAAATCTAATATCAAATTATAGAGGTATAGCCATTTTATCTGCCTTTTCAAACATCTATGAAAAGTCTTTTCGTGGGAAACTAATAGTTTATTTAGAAAATGAAAACGTACTAACCGGGAAACAATTTGGCTTTAGGAAAGGCCTTTCTATCCAGCATGCTGTTCTATCATTATATAATGCTATTTAAAAAAAAATTCGATTTAAAAAATAACACTGACTGCATATTGTTCGATTTAAAGCGTGCCTTCGATACAGTTAATTTGAGTTTGTTGTTATTTAAACAAAATGAATATGGAATAAAGTAAATTGCTCTAAATTGGCTAAAATCATATTTGATGGATATGACACAGGAAGTTATAAGAAGCAGCGGTGACGTTTATGAATCTGACTAGCACGGCCAATATGGACGTCCCCCAAGGGAGTGTACTGTGACCCTTACTTTTTATAATTTTTATAAACGACATTGTTGACCATTTTGATGGTTTAATCGTGTCTTTATTTGCGGATGACACATCTACTGCTGTCTCTGCACCAATTATAGCTGAACTCACCATATATGCAAATGCTGCTGTAAATAATATGGTAACATTTTGTTCTGACAGGGCTTAGAATTAAATGATTCAAAAAATTACTGTTCTTTTCTGCTAAAGAAACCAACGAAGTTTTTCTCGTAAATGTTATTGAAACAAACATGCATCAAAATAACTCGGTCAAGTTCTTGGAATTACATCTTGATACCGATTTAACGTGGAGCATTCAAATTGATTTTTTATTGAGAACCTTAACTACACATTGCTTCGTATTATGGCAAATGAGAATTAGACATCTTAAAGTCATATTATTTTGCACATACATACTCGTCTATTAACTACGGTATTATATGCTGTGGAACTTGCTCTAGAATTAATAAAATCTTAACAATTCAGAAAAAAATATTCCCAACATGCTGTTTAAACCTACCACTACCTCCTGTAGAGAACTATTTAAGCAGTTAAATACACAAACCGTGCCTTCGCTTTATATATTTCATTCAGTGGTTTTTGTGAAATCAAATTCAGAATATGCCATACAAGCTCGAGATGGAAGTTCCCGTTTAAAGGCTGAGTTTTAATATAAGTATCACGCATCACCGCTTGTCTCTGGTTGCTAATGGTCCCACTGTTATGGATATGAAACTTTCTAATAAGCTACCTGCTAACATTAAAAATTTTGAAAAATTAAATGAATTTAAAGCCGCTGTAAGTTTATTCATAAGGTCTAGTTTCGCTTACTTTTTATTGGGTATTTTGCCACTGAAAAATATTAAAAAATTTTAATGAAAAAACCTCTGCGCCAAACGGATCAGACAGAGGTTGGTTCTTAAATACTTGACTGTTTCAAAAAGTTTCACATCTAAAAATATATAAACTAGAACAATGTTATAAACTAAAAACTGAAAATGAAAGCTATAGGTAGTTAATGTTTCAGAAGAGAATCTACGTCCGTTCTCAAAACTTTTTTGGCCGCCAACCATGACAGTTCTTTGTTTATGTATTTCCATAGTCACGTGAGACATTAAATTATATTTATCTTATTTTTACTTACCTCGTCTCTAAGGATGGGCAACCAACTAGTACAAAAATCTATTGAATAAATCGTAACGCATCTATCCTCGTTAAATAAAATAAGTGCGGATTTTTTAAATATTCTTTTAGTTCCGTGGCTCCCTTTTTCCAAAATCTTCGCCGAGTCCCATTTAATCCTGTGATTATTATCCCACGCGTGTTCACAAATTTTGGATTTTTCAAATTCTCCCCTTCTAGCGTAATTTCTATGTTCACCAAGCCTTACGTTGAAAGGTCTAGATGATTCACCTACGTAATGTTTTCCGCACTCACACGGAACACTATAATTATAATAAAATATAATTTTTTTGAATTTGAATAATATTTAAAGGTCTGGTTTTTGATAAAACCGATCTTAGAGCCCGTTTGAAAAACCGTTCGTACGGAAAACCTATTCCCATTTTTTCGTAATTTATCTGACAAACCATGTATATAAGGAATTACTGTCATTGACCTAAATACCTCAGGTTGTGATAGTATATTCTCTCTACTACCAATGTTCAATAACTGACTATCAACAAAACTCTCAGGATATTGATTATTTAATAAGACAATTTTTATAAGTTGCTTTTCGTTCCTTAATATTACATCATTTGAAGAAATAATTTTAGCTCTGTCATACAAACACTTAACAACACCTTTCTTAACACTAATATGTTGATTTGAATTGAAATTTAAGTATCTGCTTATGTGTGTTTGTTTTCTATACACACTGGTTTGGTATGTGTTATCTAATTTTTTAATTAAAATATCTAAGAAAGGTAATTCATTATTATTATCTATTTCTATTGTAAATTTAATTGAAGGTTCTTTTTCGTTAATTTGATTTAAAAAATGTCTTAAACATTCTTTACTATAAGGCCATATAGCAAAAATGTCATCTACGTATATCCAACATACAATGGGTTTATAAGCTAGACTATTAATATTACTCTCCTAAAAATTTTCCATGAAAATGTTACTTAATATTGGAGATATTCTTGTTGATAGAAGTCATTATTTAATTGAAAGTATGTTGTTTTAATGCAAAGTGTAAGTAATTCCATTATAGCTTCAATGCTTAACTTAGTTCTATTCGTCAAATTCCCATCTGGTTGCAATTTGTTTTTAATTATTATTAATGTTTTATCTACAGGAACATTTGTAAATAGGCTTACTACATCAAAACTGACCATTACATGATTATTGCTAAATTGATTTTCTGACAGCTTTTCCAAAAAATGTTTGCTATTTTTAATATAAAACTCGGAAGAACCCGATAAAGGATTAAAGATTTTTAATAAATATTTCGAGAGTTTACTACATGGAGAATTAATTTAACTCACAATTGGTCTTAGGGAATGTCAGGTTTTTGAATTTTTGGCAAACCATAGAAATGAGGAGGCTTGCTGTGATGTGAAGTTAACATATTTCGTTCAATATCTGTAAATTCGTTTTTGTGTTTAAATAAGACTCTATATATTTTGTTTTTTAAAGAATTTGTAGGATCTTTATTTAATTTGGAATACATAAGCAAAGAACTGCCATGGTTGACGGCCAAAAAAGTTCTGAGAACGGAAATAGATTCTCTTCCGAAACGTTAACTATCTATATCTTTCATTTTCAGTTTTTACTTTATAACATTGTTCTAGTTTATATGTTTTTAGGTGTGAGACTTTTTGAAACAGTCAAGTATTCAAGAACCAACCTCTGTCTGATCCGTTTGGCGCAGAGGTTTTTTCATCATAAATTTTAAATATTTTTCAGTGGCAAAATACCCAATAAAAGGTAAGAAAATCTGAATATGCCACAAATAAACAATGGGCTTGTTCCATGATATTCTTTTTATATGGTTTTTATACTTTTTCATATAGTACTCGATATTCTCATTGTACACTTAAAATTTCGTATTATTAACTTTTTCCGTTCTCGAGATATAAGGAGTTGAAATTAGTAATAGTTGCAAAAACCGAGCGCTCATTTGTGACGTCACTTTACGCAAGTGACGTAAAAAAATGGCTTTCTGGGACCTTTCAAATTTAACCTGAAAAGTCGAAAAACATGGAATTTTTAAACGCTGGTAACTAAATAAATACGTCGAGTGGAAGTTCGTTCTATGTATCTACGGAAAGGAGAAGGTCGGCGATGAATTCTAATCGTAATTTTCAGGGTCGAAATCAAAAATTCGTTCCGGCAGGAGCGAGAGAAAATTGTAATTTTTTGACATTTCACCAAATTGTACTCCCCTACTGTCAAATAGTAAGCAAAACAAACAAAACTTCGAAAACACTTATAATTATAACCAATAAGGAGCATCAAGTCTATTGAGATCGCCGAGTCTATGCGTACAGTGACGTAGCGCCTGGCCACGCCCCATTTTCGCGAGATGGAAATTTGTAATAGTTTTTAAGATACTAAACGTGCGAATAAGATTCTGATTTTTTGCAGATCCATTAATTTATACTTGCACTTTCGATTTATGAAATAAAAAAAAAATGCGGATACAGACAATGTCTAGTTTCTACTCTGTTACAGAATACTTTACTGCCGATTTTAGTAATTAATTTTTAATATGTAATTTACTTCATTATTTGTATGTGTGTATTCTTCTATATTTTAAGTGATTTTATATTCCATATAACTATTACCATTGACAATATTTTACTTGTGTAAGCGAGTCTGATGAAAATAAAGCTTATTATTTTTATTATTATAAACACGTGTTCCCTAAAGCATTAAAATAAAAGGAATAGTATCGACAATACTTTATAAGTACAACAATCCAGGCATAAACCCAGGCAATGTTGAAGATATATATCAAAACTGATGCCAAAGAAAGTAGAATCAGCTTCAAGCCAATTCTTTGTCTATAAATTTCTTCAATTCAATATCAATGTTTTATTCTCCAGCCGATCAAGATGATCGAGCGCTGATTTACCAACAACAAAAATACATTTGCTTAAAATTGAACCTTATTGTATATGACATCCAGTTATAAATTATGCCGATAACAATCACTACATAAAAATAATGTTAAATTTATTCTGTGCTATAAAGCAAATTTGAGAACTTAGCTTAATTACACGAGATTGCGACTTTCCGGCACGCTGACGGGCAACTTTTGAAATATGACTTACTACGAAAGGCCTTTATGGCACAGGCATAAATAAATAATTAAAGACATCGGTACGATACCAGGCTCGTATTTAATATTACTGCATAGGTTTTAACTTTGTTTAGTGCCTAGCTTCCCAAGAACTTAAAGAATATTTTATTTCCACCCATTTGCAAGTCAAGCGCAACTAAAACTGTACACGGAGTCGTCTAGATAACTTAAGTAGCTTAACTCTAAGAATATGATTACGATCGAGAGCGAGAGGTACACAAGCTTACAATATTTACTGTACAAAAATACTTATTGAAACATTTTTATTCATGTACTGAGAATTAATTTAATGCTTTTTTTGTTTACATTTTTTGAATCATGAAAAATTGACTTTTCGTTCTACAAATACATTTAGAGGTCTATGAAATTTGCCGGTACTTGACGTTTATTAACTGTATCTGACAGTTGTTGATATTTTGACGTTTGTTGATGTTATAGGAAAAAGGAAAATGAATATGGAAATACCACAAAATATCCAAAACAATGCATGAGAAGCCACACAAAATGTAATGCCTGTCAAATCCAAGCCATTATACGATAAGGACTATGAAACATTTACTCTTTCTTTGTTTCTCAAATAACAGGGCATTATGGCTCATAATGCCCGCTCATTATGCCCGTGGTCATAATGAGCGTGTTTATGGTAACCGTATCCAAGGTACAATAAACAAATAATATGCAGGTGAAAAATAACTAATTTTTCGTTTCCATTTCTTATCTCTGCAAGTTGTGCGTTAATTATTATGAAAAGAATTGACATTATACGTGTGATCTAACAATGATTCGCGTACACAAAACTTTTACCAAAAATACATTCTCATAAGCAGTATATTCTAGATTTTTTCAAATTTTTAGAAGCGGTGCGCCATAATTAAAAAAAATCGGTAAAGGTATTTACACAGAACTTCCCTCTTTATTGGTGCATGGCGGTCACTTAAAAAAATTATTAATTACGAAATGACATTGAGAATAATAATCGGAATATAGTTATCACTATTATTACAAAGAAAACCTGATAACTTTTGGTAAAAAAAATATACAGAGTGGTCAATGGTCATCCGATAGCAAAAATTCAATACTAAATAACAGGTGCCAAATATGGAAGGCTGGCGCAAATACCTTTACAAATGTCCACCATGGTTCAATTATTTTTTGAGATGACCACCCTGTACATTTTTCAATAAAAGTATAATAGGTGCATATGCCAAATATTATTGCCATCTGTCACATTTTCAATTCCACATTTACGTAGTGGAGTGGAAGTATAGTAGTTTTGAAAAAATTTCAAAATTTTTTTCTTTTGAAATAGGCTTAGAATACCATGAAACGTGGAAATTTTAAATTTGAGCAAAAAGGAATGTTTCCTTCCATTCTATAGGAGTGTTAAAGAGCATTACAAATTAAAAAAAAAATATTTTTAAATAAATTTAGAATGCCATGAAACGGGGAAGTTTTAAATTTGAGCAAAAACAATTTTTTTCCATTTATTCCAGTGGTACAAATTTTTTTCAAAATGGTACAAAAATGTTCAAATTTTTACTTCTCTCGCATACCGAAGGGAAGTATTGTATTCGAAAAAAAATCACCATCCGAGATTCTTTCGGATTTTGACGTTTCAGATCACGTAGATTTCGAAAATATAGGTTTTTCAATTCCGTCAGTCTGTCTGTCTGTCTGCCTGTTGATGTATTAACTAAAAAACTACTTGACGGAGAGCAGTAAATTTGGTAGGTAGTTGACGCTACTGTTAGAGAAGAAATGGTTAAACTTTCACTGGAAAATATACAGGGTGGACCGTCTAAAGGGAATAAATAATGAAAACAATTCTTTTTTGCTAAAACTCAAAATTTCCACGTTTCATGACGCGCTAAACCTATTTCAGAAAAAAAAATTTTGTAAATTTTTTTCACCATTTTTGAAAAAATTTTAACCACTAAAATAGATGAAAAAATATTTTTTCTTTGTTAAAATATAAAATCTCTACGTTTCGTGGCATTCTAAATGTATCAAAAAAATTTTTTTTTTTCATTTTTTTTTATCAACATTTTTGAAAAATTTCTTACCACTAAAATAGATGGAAACATTTTTTTCTTTGTTCATATTTAAAATTTCCACGTTTCATAGCGTTCTAAACCTATTTTTAAAAAAATAGAATTTTTTTAACCATTTTTGAACATTTTACCACTAAAATAGATGGAAATAATTTTTTCTTTGTTCAGATTTAAAATTTTTCAAACACATTTTAAAACGTTTTTGAAGAATTAAAAAAAAATGAAGAAATTTTTAATTTATTTATCACTACTATAGAATAGATGAAACATTTTTTTTGCTCAAATTTAAAATTTCCACGTTCATGACATTCCAAACCTATTTCGCAAAAAAAAAAAATCACCATTTTTAAAAAAAAATTTGCCACTAAAATAGATGGGAACATTTTTTTTCTTTGCTCAAACTTAAAATTTTCACTTTTCATGGCATTCTAAACCTACTTAAAAAAAAATTAATTTGTTATCTTTGCCACTGCTATAGAATAGAAGGAAACTTTCCTTTTTGCTCAAATTTAGAATTTCCACGTTTCATGACATTCTAAACCTACTTCAGAAGAAAAAAAATTGAAAATTTTTTTACCAGCATTTTTGAAAAATTTCAAAAAAGAATGAAATTTTTTAACCACCACTATACTTCCACTCACGTGAATGTGAAATTGAAAATAAGACAGATGGCAATAATGGTATGGTATATGGTATTTGGTATATGGTATCATACTTTTATTGAAAAATGTACAGGTTGGTCATCCCAAGAAATAATTCAGTCATGGTGGACATTTGTAAAAGCATTTGCGCAAGCCTTCCATATTTGGCCCCTGTCATTTAGTATTGAACTTTTGCTGTTGGATGAGCACTCTGTATATTATTTGACCAAAACTTATCAGGTGCTCTTTGTAATAATAGTGATAACTATATTCCGATTATTATTTTCATTGTCATTTCGTAATTATTAATTTTTTAGAGTGACCGCCATGCACAAATAAAGAGGGAAGTTCTGTGCATATTTTTTCTGAAATAGGTTTAGAATGTCATGAAACGTGTAAATTTTAAATTTGAGCAAATTTTTTTTATATATAGTAAGTAGTGGTAAAAAAGATTACAATTTTTTTTCAAAATAATTTCTTTTAAATAGGTTTAAAATGCCATGAAACGTGGACATTTTAAATTTGAGGAAAAATTATTTTTTTCCATCTATTCTAGTGGTAATAATTTTTTCCAAAATGGTAAAAATACGTTGACATTTTTTTAAATAGGTTTAGAACGCCATGAAACGTGGAAATTTTACGTTTGACCAAAAAAAATTTTTTTCATCTATTCCAGTGGTAAAATAAAAAAAAAAATCTTGGGAAAAAAATGTCAAAATTTTTTAGAAAACCATAAAACGTGGAAATTTTTAATTTGAGCAAAAAAATGTTTTTTATTATTTATTCCCTTTAGACGGGCGGGCTGGCCGGGCGGGCGGGCAGGCGGCTCACGGTAGCATCAAATCCTTTTATTTCGAGTCTACGTAAATTACATGCAAAAAAAAATTAAATCCTTGTTATCCGAAGCGGTAGAATCGTTAAGTGAGCCAATATTTCAACATTCGAAATCAACAATGCAAAGTAGCTATGGTGAAAGTGATTCTTTATTCGACGACGAGCAGCAGTTTCAACAAAATTGATGAAAATAATATTCCATTCCGTCCCACTGCGTCATCTTTTAATAAGAATTATTATTTCTGTTTTAACATAAATGGATATCAAATTAGAAATCAGCTACGTCGAAAACAGCTACACACTGACTTTCAGTTGAATAAACTATTTTTTTTTAATAAAAAGGTCGGCCATATTAGAACGGCCGTTTTTTAAAAATAACATCAAATTCGAAATCAGCGACCTTGGAAACACCTATACACTGATTTTCAGTTTTCAGTTAATTTTTTAATAAATAAGTCGAAAACTTATATACTAATTTTTGGGTATTTTTCTCACTGTGCGGCGTATATTCTAAGGAAAGTTCTAGAATGGGAGTCTCTGTAATCCCTTTTTGAGATCTGGACTCTGAACAGTTGGATGGAACATCACTTTCGTCACTAAAAGCACCCAAAACCCTGAAACAGACTCCAATAAAGCATCTCTTGGTGTAGTAATGGCAATGAATCGGTTAAAATTTCTCTTTAATAGGAATGCGTTTCTGTTAATAATAATAATCTTTATTTTCCAATCACACATACAATTAAATAATAATTAGGAAATGCGTAAGAAATAATGAGCTAATATTTTTGTAGATTTTTATTTTCAAGAGTGACATTTCATTATAATAAAGACGGTCATCCTCTACTTTTTGGTTTACAACTTTTAAATCATGATAGGTCACTCATATATTATTATCTTGAGAAAGTAGAGTCACCATAAAGTACATAAATCTTGGTATAATAAATCTCTTTAATTCAATATTAACGTTTTATTCTCTAGCCGAACTTCAAGAACTTCGAACTCTGATTTATTAGCAACAAAAATTCTTCTACTTTAAATATAATCTTACTGCATACGACATCGAGCCATAAATTTTGCCGATAACAATCGCTGCATAAAAATAATGTTAAATTTATTCTGTGTTATAAAGTAAATTTGAGAACTTGGCTTAATTACATGAGATTACATTTTTCCTGAACGCTAGCGGGCAACTTTTGAAATATGGCTTAGTTTTTGAGTTCAACGAAAGTAAGTTGGTTTTATTATTATTTTTTTTAATATTGAGATTAGATATTAATATTTGACAACCGGTTTGTATAGATGGACACATAATTGTATTGTCGACAACTTTTATCTGAAGCATTTTTTTTATCTACATCCCCAAGGAACTCGTTTTTAAAAATTATTTTGGCTGTGAAAATTGGGCTTGCTGTATGAAAAATATGTTATTTCTCGCTGCCTTGTTTGTCATATACGCTTGTCAAGCATACATTGTAATTTATTTCAAGAAAAAAAAATGATTTTTTTTTTACGATTACTATACTTCCTATCCTCTACGTGGATGTGGAAGTAATTAAGAGATACTGTAACTAAGAATAAGTAAATTGTATTATGTCGGATATCATTTAAGTAACAACAATATTTAATTGTTATTCTTTTTCATAATTTCTTTCAAAATTAAGATTTATTTTCAAATAGTCACCATATCTCGCATACTAAAGTGCAAATATAGTCAGGAAGTTTACCTTTAAAGAGACTTGGAAGGAAAATCTGGATGTGGAAGTAGTGATTCTTTAGGCAGCTGTGTCTAAATTTGTTGTAAACCAGAAATGTATTTAATTGTGGACATTGTGGTTCTGATCCAAATAAAAAATAAAATCTTCCATCCTATAAATTCCACTACATAATTTTCGATGTCAAGAAGTTCGTTTTTCATGTCGTCGAAGATTGAGGTAACGCGAAAGCAAACACTAATCAAACCAGCCTTAGGTATAAAAATTATCGCCTACGATTTACGTGGGAAACCGCTGCCGTGCTAAATGATTAAAAATTGCCAAAATCCGTATAGGCGGCGGAATTGGGGAATTGGCACATCAATCAACATAAAATATACGAAGTTTAGACGAATTAGTTAAAAATAAATTACGACATTTTTCAACTGTCAAAAATTGTGAAACTGTTTAGTCCGTGAGAGGCGATGCTTATTAAAATTGGTTCGCGTAAAAAATATTAAGAGGATTAATGCTTTTCATGTTTCCCTTAATCACAGTTGAACAAAGTGAATATTTTGTGACGCTGTTTCTCTTTTAATTTAGTTTCTTATTTGCTTATGAAAGTGCCACAAATGATGTCTTATATTGAGTTAGGTATGCTGTGTTACAGTGACTACATGCTTTGTGACTACATGTTAAAAAAATGGTACATTGAACAAATGAAATTTGAAGCTTCATAATAATTAGTGCATTGTAATATATATGACCGCATTTCGATGTATCAAATATTATTGACAAAGTTATAGTATGTCTGTTTCTAATTCTAACATCTACCACCAGGAGATAGTCAAATGTAAATACACGTGTATGTTATCACCACATAACTTCACTAGCGGATTACATTCAGTAGATATTTCGAAAGTTTTACACATTGAAGCTGGGTGTCAGTCTGTTAACAAGAAGCTTCATATAAAGCAAAAAAAATAATGCCTCATTTTGAATAAAGTACACTCTTCCATACTAGGCGTTGCTCATTTTCCGATAGCCTATCTAGCCATAAATTTTATAACTATAGAGAGATAGACAGCTATTTTATTTAATCAAATTACAAAAGAAAAACAATTTAGTATAACTCTCTATATAGTTATTGATGCATACTGCAAAGGCATGCAGTTGATTGATTGATTGATTTGCCAGCGTAAGGTGGGCATTGCTGCCAATTCCGGTGCAGGGAGATTTGTTCCACCACGCAGCCCAATCGCCCACCGATCATCCCACCGTGTGCCAGAACAAACCCCCAGTGCTTTTATATACCGCCGGACCAGCTGCATACGCTGGATTGGACATTGGACATGCTTGTTGTCAGCAGCGAGAGCCGCATGACGCATGGGGTAGGAGTATAGGATGGAGCGTGTAGGTGTTTGTGAGATGTTTCTTCTTGTTTTCCTTCTGTCTTCATCGGATGGAAAGTGTAGTCGTTTGTGAGATGCTTCTTTTAGGTTTTCGTGCTTCTTTTTACTTTCAGGTTTTTGCGATATGCTTCTTCTTAGTTTCTGTCTGTGATCATCTTCTCTCCTATTCTACTTCTGAGTTTTCTGTTTCTTCTGTTTCTGAGTCTGGCAGTGTGTATATCCTTGATATTTCTTTATTGTATTCCATTTTTTGTTGTGCCAGCTATTCCCAGTGTGTATAATCCTTTCCTAGCTTATTCATAATCCTCTCGATTGTTGTTATCTATGTGTAGCATGGTCTCCCTATTTTCAGTTTGTTGCTGTTCATTCGCAGCGCTTTCTTTAGTAGGTGTGTCGAGTCCCGTCTTTGGACGTGTCCCCAGTATTTCATTGCGTATGATTCTATTCTTTTGATTATTGTTCTTCCCTCTAGTAATGTTGACGTTTTCTGTCGTTTTTGTGGTTTTCCTGTTTTTGCTAGCAGTTGGATAATGTCCCTTTCAGCTCTTCTCAGGCTTCTTCTGTTGGCCTTTGTCGTTGCTGCGTTTTTGACTCCATATATCATCGTAGGCATTATGATGGTCGTGTATATCTTTTTGGTTAGGCACTATGGTGGTTTGTTGTCCTCAATGAAGGGTAGTAGAGCTCTTGTGACTCTGTAGGCTGTTTTGATTCTTTCCCTTACTGTTTCCCTCCTTTTTAGTTGATTCGTTAGGTATGTTCCTAGGTATTTCATTCTATTCGTGGTTCTCAGGGTGTAGTCTCCTATTTTGTATTCTTCCCCACTTGTTGGACTTGTTTTTGTCAATGGGTCTCGGACCATTATAAGGCTCTTCTTGAAGTTTATTTTCATTCCAGAGGAATCCAGATGTGGTGTCATGTTTCTTAGAAATTTAACGATGTCTTGTTCTTCCTCGGTGATGATGAGTAAATCGTCGGCGTATGCAAGTACGATGGGGGGCTTTATCGTTCCATCGTTTCCATTGAAATTCTGATTCTCCTTTATTGTGCTTTCTATCACTTGGTCCAGGACTGTGGTGAATAGTCGGGGGGATAGGGGACATCCTTGTTTGACTCCTATATTCTTCATTTTTGATTCCGTCGTCTGTCCAAACCATTGTATTGCAGTGTTTTCGTGTAGGCATGCTTTTATTATTCTGTTTATTAAGTAGTGCGGTACTCCCCTGTTGAGCAAAGTGTTGACTATAGCCTCATGCCTGATGGTATCAAATGCCTTTTGGAGGTCAATTGAGACTATATATAGTTTTGTTCCTTCTTTCCACTTTTCTTCCAGGATCCGTCTGGTGGTGTACATATGGTCGTCTGTTGATCTGCCCTTGATAAATGCCGTTTGATAATCTGGTAGTTCGCCGATGTATTTTTCCATTTCTCTGAGGAGGAATTGTGCGTAGTATTTGTACCCTACACTGCAGAGTGTTATTCTTCTGTAATCGTCCACGTTTTGTGGTGATTTGGTTTTAGGGAGCGGTATCTGTATGGTTGTGTTCCACTCCTCAGGCAGGGGTGTGGTTTCCGTCCACGCGTTGGTGATGATTTCTAGGGTTAGCTGTTTTATGTTGTCCGGTCCATAGTATACTAGTTCGTTATTTATTTTATCTATTCCCGGGGCCGTGTTTCTTTTAGCTATGGCCATTATTTCTAGTAGTTCGTCTTTTGACGGTGGCTTTCCCAGTGGCCAGTGGTCCATTTCTTGTATTGGTTCTATTTGACTTCTCTCCGCGTTTCCTTCTTCTAGTTTCCTGACCCAATGCTGCAGTGGTATGTATTTTCTTGGCTGCGTATTGTTGTTTCTCCTGTATGTTTTAAGGTGTCTAAAAGTTTGGTTTAATCTCTGTCCTGCTGGAGTGGATTCTATGTTTTCGAAGAATTCCCTGCATTTTTTCTGTTCGTGCCCCCTCTCTGCGTCTCTTTTTTCTTTCCCCGCTTCTATTATCTTTTTGTCTATGTTCGGTGTATATTGTTTTCCTGTGGCCTTTATTTTCTTTAGTTTTTCGTAATTTCTTTTCATGTCTTTTCTTGTTGGGCTCATAGGGGATTTGTTCCTTTTCAACGTTTTCCTCGCCGCTATTTTCATTTTTAAACCCATTGTTGACCAATTTAGTTCTTTTCCTGTTAACTGTTTTTCTATCTCCTCCTGGTATTTCTTTTTTATTTCTTCGTTCTGTAGCAGTGAGATGTTCCATGTGTCATTTGATGTTTCGTTGTATCTTTTTTTTGCTTCTTGTTTCTTTATTACTAGTGTTCCATATAATATTTTGTGATCTGTTTTGACGTTTGTTGCTTGTTTTGCCTTAATGTTTTTGACCCTGTCCCTTATTTTTCTATCCACTAGGATATGGTCTATTTGAGAGTTGATGTTTCCTTTACTCCAGGTATTAAGGCAGGTTAGGTTCTTGCTCCATGTGTTTCTAACTGTTAGATCGAACAGATGTGCCAAGTTTTTTAGCGAGCTTCCATTATCGTTTGTCCATGTGTGAAGTAAGGTTTTTCCTATGATATTCTTGTCTTCATGTGTTTGGTCGTCCTTTCCTATATGCGCGTTGAAGTCTCCTAGTATTATTATGTTCATTTTTCTATTCCTATTTCTTCTAGTCTCTTGGGTGATCTGTCTGAATACTCGTCCTGCCCGTTTGTCGGAGGGCACATGTACTCCTAATATGCATATGTTTTCCTTTCCAATTTGTAAGTCTGCCATGGTTATGTTTTCGTTTACTTTTCTTGTCTTTATCTGGATAGGGGTGTTCCGTCTTATTGCCCATGCGACTCCTCTGCTGGTTTTTTCTTTGTCCCCTCCACTTAGATGCCATTTGTAGTTTTGAGTAACTGCAGTTCCGTCTATCATGTGTGTCTCTTGTACGCATGCAACGTGTATGTGTTCCATCATAAGCGCCTCATCGATTTTTTCTCTTTTCTCTCTCGTTATGCAGCCTCTGACATTCCATGTCGCCAGGATGATGTCATCGTGTTGTAATTCTTGACTTTTGGCTTCCTCTGTTCTTTGTGATATTTGGTACATGTTTATGTGCGTTGCTTCCTCTAATTCTGGGCGGGGTGTTATTGCCAATGTTCGAGCGTATGTTTCTTCTGGTTGTTCTGCTTCATGTTTTTCTTGTGCAATAATCACGCTATCGTAGTGATTTCTTTCGTTTCCGTGCTTCCTGTATACTATCTCTAGTGGTGTGTTCTCTCTTCCCTGTTGGTTAGTAGGATGGAAGATTATATGTTCTCCTTCTTCTTGATGTACTATTATTGTCCTGTTTTTCATATTTGCTGTTGCTGCAATTGTTTCCTGCCCCCCCCAAAAACCTTCTCTTCTCAGATCTCGAATGAACGCATTTATTTTTCCCGTATTAGAGTTGTATCTATTGTAACGGGGTGCTAGTTCATGGATGGATGCCTGCATGAATGGCATGAAATGGTCTAAGTGATTTTCGATATAATCAGCTACTTGTTTTCGTAGGGTTTTCGTCGCATTGGTGTGTGCCTGTGATGTTATATTTTCTCCCTCCAGTTGGTGGCTTAATGCTCCATATAGACAGTTTCCGTCGCCGTCGATTTTTTGTACCAGTAATTGATGTGTTCTCGTTTCAACGTCCTGTATTAGTGTGTCCATCTTTTGCCCAGTTTTTCAAAACCGATATTAGCTTGCTGTAAGAGAGTGTTTTTATTATGTTATCTGTATCGCGGTAAAATAACTTTTTACAGCGAGTTGAGAATGAGAAACCTCCGCACACCCTGTATATTGTTTTGGTTTTTGTAGTGCCTAATTCCAACTGTCGTTTTCCAATGGGAATAAAATAGGATATTATAAAAGTAAAGTAAAAATAATACTAAAAAATACAAACATACAAACAGAAACAATAAATTACAAATTATGGATCAATCATTCAGTCATTCACTTATCTTTTTCTTGTAGTTTGCTGGTGATGTCTGTTGGTTTCATTAACCTCCACTTCATGCGAATTGTTTATTTACACTTTCCAAGAAAGCATTGGGTCTCAGCCCCAACGTCCAACGTCTAGGTACAAACATTTATATCACTTGACACTGAATATTTATTACCCTGGTCTTGAGAGCCCTCGCTTCAAGTCTTTCTGGGATATATCTTAACACGCCGCACTATTTCTTATATTACAGAAAGGCCTGTACTAGAAATAATCAAATATTTTTATAAAGTTTGTTTTTTAAATATTTCACTTTACGACGTGCAGAATTTCTTGACCTATCGATGGTCTAAATTTCATATAAATTAGCGGTGTTTTAACCTATATTTATGAGCTATTTTTGAGAGCTTTTATTCGAAGCGTCTGTTCACTTTGAGAAACTCAACCGAACTCCATACTGCAAAGGCATGCAGTTGTAAACATATTAAAAAAAAGCTACAAAAAGTTAGTAGGTAGCTACAAGAACAATTTACAGACAATTTGTAAAAACTCAAACAATTATGAATTTATAAAATTGTGATGACATGACGGTAAGAATTTCTCAGTATACAGGGCTGGGCAAAAGTACGGAACAATCGTTATAAATCTGCCTGTAGAAGTTTCCTGACAAAATGCTTGAAGGGGTGTAGCGATTTTTATTTTTGCGCATATTTGGGTGCCCTAATTTTTTTTTAAATGGCGACCTATATTTTTTCGCCATTTTCTGGTGCAGTCTTTTATTGTCTTCTCAGCCAATAACATTTTTATGGATTGTATAAGAGAAAATTTGAGAAAAAAATTCAAAATCATTTTTCATTAATGCGACAAAACTTGATAAAATTCATAACAAGTAACGATAAGAGATGAAAGTAAACTTATTCAAGAGATAATGAATAGAAAAGTTAAACGCTTCGCTTACAGCAACTGTTCACTAACTGATAATAACCAAGCCTATCCACAAAACCTCTTGTCGAATTTACCAGAACATGTTGGGGTATTTGCTTTATTTCATCACGAATTTGTTGTCTTAGATCTGTCAAATTATTGGTTATATCTTGATAAACTTTATTTTTTTTTTACGTACCCCAGATAAAAAAATCTAGAGGGGATAGATCCGGAGAACGCGCAGGCCCTTCAATACCACCTCATCTTCCAGTCCAGCGGTCTTTTAAATATTCTCGGACTATTATTCCTTTTCCCCATTTCTCAAAGCAGGAATAACAACATAAATTTCCAATCCGATGATGTGGGGCACGATATTCTTCCGGCCCTTTTTAAGTGAGATATCGGCCGCCAAAGTGAGAGGCCCAGCTTCGAGGGCCATTTCTGCCAAACGAAAGTTAGCAAAAATCTGAAAAAATTCAGGGGTACGTAGAAAGATGTAAAAAATCGTTCTGAGGTCGATGCGCGCCTTGGTTTTCGAGATATGGCCGCTCGAAGTGACTGGAAGATGAAAATTGAATTTTTTTACCGCGACACGAGATACAGAGCTGCGTTTCATTTTATAGGTTTTTCAATTTCGTCAGTCAGTCTGTCTGTCTGTTGATGCATTAACTAAAAAACTACTTGATGGAAGACAGTCAAATTTGGTAGGTAGCTAACGCCACTGCCACCGAAGAAACGTTTAAACTTTCACTGGAAAATATACAGGGTGGACCGTCTAAATGGAGTAAATAATGAAAAAAAGATGTCTTGCTCAAAATTAATATTTCCACGTTTCATGGCATTCTAAACCTATTTCACGAATAGATGGGACAAAATATTTTTGCTCAAATTTAAAATTTCCACGTTTCATGGCATTCTAAGCTTATTTCAGAAAAAAATGTCTAGAAATATTTGTAAAAATTTTTACCACTAGAATAGGTAGATGAAAAGGGGCCGTTCATAAAATACGTTCGCAAATAAGGGGGAGGGAGGGGTATGGCTTAGCGTGACGAGATATGACAAGGAGGAGGCGGGGGGTCTAAGTAAATGTGACGTTCACAGTTCATCAATTTTATTCTAATTATTTTCTTAACTCTGCAGTTTTTAAAATTTTTCCATTGCGATAGAAAGTTATTCTCAAGTACTTAAAAGCCTGTAAATATGGTATTTTCAATCACAAGATATCGTTTATAAGGGGCGGGCTAGCTTTTGTGACGAAATATTTGTTAGGGGAGTCGCTGAAAGTGTGACGAAGGGGGAGGGAGGGGTCCAAAAAGGTGAAATTCTGAGTGACGTATTTTATGGACGGCCCCAAAAACATTTTTGCTTGAATTTAAAATTTTTACGTTTCATGGCATTCTAAACCTATAAATAAAAAAAATAAATTTTTTGGAAAAAATCTATTTTTTTTACCACTACTATAAACTTGATGGAAAAAAATTTTTTTTGTTCAAATTTAAAATTTCCTCGTTTCATTAGCCTATTCCAAAAACTTTTAAAAATTAAAAAACAAAATTTGCAAATTTTTGTCCACTACAAAATACAAAATAGATGACGGAAAAAAATTGTTTTTGCTCAAATTTAAAATTTCCACGTTTTATGACATTCTAAACCTATAAAAATAATGAAGTTTTTTATACTTCCACTCCACTGCGTGAATGTGGAACTGAAAATGTAACAGATGGCAATAATATTTGGCATATTCTTAGCTACTTTTGTTTAAATCTTATTTAATGAATAGGAGTCAGAACGTTGCATTAAAGGTTCAAATCGATCGAATTTGCTATCACATCTGGAGTTCCTTCCCCAGGGATCTATTCTGGGGCCCTTTGTTAACATATTTATTAACGACATAGTGAACGAAATTAATTTGCCTCCTCTTTTATATGCCGACGATCTAAAAATTTTCACAGTAATTGATGAAATCGATGACTGTTTTCAACTTCAGACTTCTCTTGACAAAATAAGCACCTGGTGTATAGTAAATAAATTATTCATGAATCCTAGTAAATGTAACGTAATGTCCTTTTCTTTAAAAACATCACCATTTATTTTTGATCACAGGTTAGATAATGTCATACTTCAAAGACCTATAACATTTCGCGACCTCGGCGTAATTTTTGATAATAAATTATCCTTCATTGATCATGTCGATACCATTGTGTCTGAAGCCTCCAAAGCCCTTGGATTCATCGTTCGTACTAGTCGAGAGTTCACTAATACTGATACTCTGAAAATTCTTTATCAATCCTTCGTCAGATCGAAACTTGAGTAGGCATCGATTTGGAGTTCCAGTTATGATGTTCACAAGAATAACTTGGCAGTTCAACGTAGATTTCTTAAATTACTGTGGTTCAAATCCGACGGTACCTATCCAGTGATTGGTTTTCCGCAAAGTAGCTTGCTTGAAAGATATTCTATGACTACTCTTGAGGATAGGCGTAGGTACTTTTCTCAAGTGTTTTTGTTGAAATTATTACACAATGATTTTGACGCACCCGAAATAATTAGTAAACTTAATTTTCACGTTCCCAGATTAACCTCTCGTAATCACCAAGTTTTCTATTTAGCTACGCCGCCACCTTTATATACGATTTGCAGTACTTCTAACAAATTATGTAGCGACTTCGATATTTTTAATTGTAGCCTTAGTGACATAAAACAAAATGTTCTAAATTAAATAGTGATTGTCTTTGTTTTTCTTAATTTACTTTGAATCACATATGTGTATATATGTATATATATAGTTTTTATATTTATACATTGTCCATGTTATTTTTTTCTCTCTCTTCGTATCATTAGTTATTTACAGTTCGTACATTTAAGTAAATTTTTTCTTCATTTTACTTTCTTTCTATGTTGTTGTATATTATGTAATTAATGCTTTGTATGCCTTTATTCCTGTTCTGTAATTGGGTATCTTACCTGTTGAATAGTGTATGCAATAAATAAATAAATAAATATGCACCTACGAGTGCACCTATTATAGTTTTATTGAAAAATGTACAGGGTGGTCATCCCAAGAAATAATTCAACCATGGTGGATATTTGTAAAGGTATTTGCGCAAGCCTTCCATATTTGGCATCTGTTATTTAGTATTGAATTCTTGCTGTCGGATGACCACCCTGTATATTTTTTTTACCACAAGTTATCAGGTTTTTTTTTAATAATAGTGATAACTATATTCCGATTATTATTTTCAATGTCATTTCGTAATTATTAATTTTTTACAGTGACCGCCATGAATAAAGAGGGAAGTTCTGTGTAAATACCTTTACCGATTTTTTCTAAGTGTTTTTCTGAACTCTTTGCAATAAAAATGAAGTCAATTGACCCTGTACTTTTAATTATAGAAGTAAAATGCCAAAATGACGCGACTGTATCGATTTCTGCAGTTAAGCAAATCCACTTCTCGAGACTGGACGTTCAAGAAATTCCCCGATAGGGTAGCATCTCTAGTAAGAAAATATTAACAAAAAATTATTTCACAGAATTCTGAACAAATGAGCTAATAGCGAACAATGCCAAGCAAAAACAAATAACTTCCGATTCCGGCTGTACCCGTACCCATCTCTTATATTGTTTTATCACAAAATAATGACATTTTCATTGGAAGCTTCAACGAATACACTGTTTGTAGTTTCGTGAGAGTGGTTAATTTAGCACCGGCTTGAACAAAGAGAACTTAGGCTGAGCTATTTTTTCCTGTAATATCACAAAGGTCGGGCTCGAACTGGGCCGAGGCAGTAGATTACAAGGCACTATTGTCGACTTAATAGGACGCCTTATTAACTGCCTTCGTTTATATTGCGTATATTGTTTGTCAGATTACAATTAGAGATATAATATGAATTGTTTATTATGAAATACTAACAAAGCTTCGAGGGAGGCGGAGCGTTTCCAGAAACCCACGAGGGTAATTATTTGTGTCGGATCATTAATAAATATAAATTAACTCAAAAATTTATCGCACCACTATTGAGCGAAAATAAATGAACATACAAGGTGGGATTCAGTAACTGCGAATTCTCTGATTCAAGACATCAAGATTTAACCAAAATATTATTATCATTAGTAAAGGTTATCTATCTAAATTAGTTTTTAAATCTACTTTATTCACATATAGATGCCAGTGAAAAACCTGTTGGTATTTTTTTAGATTTAAGCAAAGTTTTTCGACTTTGTATGCTATGAAACTTTCATTAATAAAATGGAAAGATACGGTTTAAGAGGCAAAACTCTAAACTGGCTTGAAAGTTACCTAAAAGGAAGGACTCAATTTGTTGATATTCATAACATAAGATTCTCCCATCTGCAAACTGATGTGGGTGTTCCACAGGGATCAGTGTTGAGTCCGTTACTATTCATAATTTATGTTAATGATTTAAAATGTTTGAATCTTGTAGTAATTGCAGATGATATGTCACTACTTGGTACCAGCAAATAATACCATCACCAACACAAATAAACAACTATCAGATGTCCATACACTATTAGTTGACAATAAATTGGTATTGGATAATGATAAGTCAGTTTTTACATATTTCAACTACCTATCATAACAATGCTGACAGGACTATATTAATAACATCTAATAAGGGTTCATTACACCATTAGCACAAAGTTCTTGAGAATACTTTTATCTGAGGATTGTAGCTGGAAAGTCCACATCGATATGTCATGCAAAAAAATTACACCAATCTGTTATTGTATAAGTCAACCACGGTACAAAGTTCAGATTTACTAAAAATGTAGCACTATGCACATATTCATTCAATTGCCTCATATGGGATGATTGGTTGGGAATGCTCCAGTGAAAGTTTAAGGTAGTTGTACTACAAAAGAAGCAATCCGATATATGGTGGGCGTAAATGCACAATTGAGCTGTCGAGCCCATTTTAAAAATTTTAGAATTCTACCACTGCCATCTATCTTTATTTGAATTTTGTTGTTGAGGATAACCCTTACAATACACGTAGAAATGGCATATTGCAGATGCGTTACCATAGAACTTCTCTTTATGAACGATGTGGAAAATACCTAGTAATTCATGCTTTTAACATACTACCCAATAAATATAAATCTCATAATGAAACATAATTTAAGAAAGAGGCAAAAAAATTCTTACAGTACAAATGTTATTACTTCTTTAAGAGTGAACACAACCTAAGGTTAGTCTTCAACAATCTTGTAGTATTTATTTATGTACAACTTACACTTATTTTCAGTTAAATAAAATCACCCAATTTGTAGAGAACAGCTCATTGTGAATCATGATTTTAATTTACAATCAGATGCCATTATAATATAAGTATATTGTGTACGTGTACCAAATTTCAAGTGAATATCTCAATTTAATTTATATTTAAAAATGGAGTGAAGGTAGTGGAGGGGTTGAAAAATATTATATTCTTTATATTTTTCAACCTCTCCATTTGAACAGATCCCAAGTTTCTGTACTCCTACCAGCTTACTTTACTTATTCTCCCCTATTTACCTCCCAACCCTTCACCGGATATCTTCATAAAACAATCCAGTTCCAGATATCGTTATAGTACATACGTGTGCAAAATTTCAAGTCAATATCTTAAATCATTCCAGAGAAAATGAGCGCACAAAAAAAATAGAGACAGACAGAAACATATTTTCGCTCAAATTTAACGTTTCATGACATTTAGACCAGTGCCAATAATTTTCGACGAAAAAAAATTCTTAGTAGTATATGGGTGGTGGGAAAATTTAAAATTAATGGTATGTAAATGGGGAAAACCGATCGGACCGCAACAAATAAACGGAAATGGGGTGGGAGTGCGAAAACGTGTGTTCTTAGGGGTAAAACGTGGTTTTTTACGATTTTTGGCAAAAGTAGACCTGCTATCGAAAAAAGTCTAATAAAAAAGTTGTAGGTAATTGAGAGATAACTTTTATTTGAACTATTTTTTCACATAACCTCAAAAATATCGAGAAAAACGTTAAAAATCAATTTTTTGGTTTTTTATTTTTATCTTCCACAAAAATAATTCGATTTTGATGAAATTCAGTGAACATGTACATTTTTATGCTTCAAAAAAGCTGTTATTTTTTTTAAACGTAATATTCATTTTTTGATATTTTTGCGAATTTAATTTTAAAAAAGGCCTAATTTTCAATAAAAAAAATTTAATTAACAAAGTTTTGATTTTTGAAAATTTCAGGACGGTGTTTTTTTCCTTAAAACCTTTACTTTAAGACAGTGTAAAAATATCATATTGTTATTGTGGAAAAACATGGTCAAAAATGGAAAAACTAAAACGACACTTTTTTCAAGATCGATTTTTCCGTGAATGTCACTAATTCTTCATTGTTCATTTAAATGAAGTGTTGAAAGCGGAGCAAAATGATAATTTTAATGTAATATGTAATAAGGAAACTTTAATTAACCGTTTAAGGTTCGAACTGCTGAAAACCAAAATGTTTAAAAAATAATTTTAACTAAGAAATTGCTTAAATTGACCATTTTTAGCCAAGAAACAAATTTTTTTATGCTTCATAGGCACTCTCACATTAAATATAAGTTTATTACGTATTTTACATTAAATCAATTTACAAAGTAGAAACACATAATCAAATTTTATAATAATCTCATTTTTTTGGTCTCTTTAGGATCTTCGATAAGGTCTTCGACTTTATCAAGGTTCTCAAGTTCATCAAGATCTTTATTTTCAATATTATTTTGAACATTTCTTGTTGTTTCGTCCTACATCTCCTCCGAATCGCTAATTTCTTCTAATGGTATCTAAATGTGTCATTGAACTTGCTGTTGAAGCGGTTAATGTTGATGTCTTTGTAGTAGTCACATCAGCTTCGGGGTATCCATCAAATACAACGTAACTTTGCTGCGTAGTGGCTCTGTACTTAATGCAAATACTTATTAACGATTTCATCAATCATATAATTGTTTTGCCAAACTACTTTGTGTAGCAGAAATCCACCATCAACAACGTGTACAGTATTACTGGAGATCGGCAATGCATCACTGCTCGTAAATTCATCGTAAAGATGCGATTTAACGTTTTTTCTGAGGCCATTTTCTGTAAATAGTGACAATAGAAGTGAAGCAAGCTCATACTCCAAATACTTTTTCATATCATATTTGCTTTTAATATTCAAACAAATTCTTTGAAACAGTAACAGTGAATGACTAATTACTACAGTCTCGTCATTCAATTTTACAGAACATTGAACCGCTTTGAGAGACAAAACTTTATTTTCCCTCTGGAATTTGATACTCCCAAAATTATTTCCGATAGCCATCTTCAAAGATTTTCCCTTTGCTCATACGCTTTATAACAGTTATGGACTAAAAAATGATATATTAGCAGTATTTCGTATTATACACACGCACACACTTAATGCATACATACTAGGTTATTAGCTTGCAACAAATACACTATGACATGCACTAACATAAAAGGGACAGTTGATACGTACCATGGAAATGCAGCAAATTATATGTGAGGAGAAACACAGAAGTTAATATTGAAAATTACGATGAATAACGGTATAAACAACCAGGTGCCAGTTGTGAACGCGTAAAAAGGCAAGGTAAGGTGGGTTGCATGAGCTAGAAGAACGAAAAAGAAGCGCGTGAGCACTCGAGAGCCCGTAGTAGAAAAACTGCTCCTCCACAATTCAACTTTGAATAATTTGAAAGACGTATGTCAATAAAATTAATTTCCATGTATGTGTGCCCATAAGGCATAAAAAAGGTTTTTTTTCCTAAAAATGGTAATTTTTAGCAATTTCTTAGGTAAAATTATTGTCTAAACATTTTGGTTTTCAGCAGTCCGAACCTTAAACGGTTAATTAAAGTTTCCTTATTACATATTACATTAAAATTACCGTTTTGCACCACTTTCAACACTTCAATGAAAAATGAAAACTTATTGACACTCACGGAAAAATCGATTTTGAAAAAAGTGTCTTTTTAGTTTTTTCCATTTCTGACAATGTTTTTCCACAGCAACAATATGATTTTTTTTACACCGTCTTAAAGTAGAGGCTTTAACGAAAAAAACGCAGTCCTGAAATTTCTAAAAATCAAAACTTTGTTAATCAACTTTTTCGATTGAAAATTAAGCCTTTTTTTCAAAGTAAATTCGCAAAAAATCAAAAAATCAATATTACGCTTCAAAGAAATTACAGCTTATTTGAGGCATAAAAATGTACATTTTCACCAAATTTCATCAAAATCGAATTATTTTTGTGGAAGAAAGAACTAAAAACCAATAAATTGGTTTTTGGCGTTTTTCTCAATATTTTTGAGGTTATGCAAAAAATGGTTCAAGTAAAAGTTGTAGATCTCTCAATTATCTACAACTTCTATATTAAACTGTTTTCAATAGGATGTTCACTTTTGTCAGAAATCGTAAAAAACCACGTCTTAGCCCTAAAAACACACCTTCTCGCACCCCCACCCCACTTCCGGTTATCTTTTGCGGTCCAATCGATTTTTTCCCATTTATATACCATTAATCCTAAATTTTCCCACCACCCATTTACTGCTAAGAATTTTTCAGATTTTTGGCCACTGAAAACCGGTTTGGCACTGGTCTAATTAAAAAAAAAATAACTTTTTTGCTAGTACAATACTTCCAATCCACTACGTGGATATGGAAGTAAATTAAACATGTATAATACGTGTTTACCTTCTATGCAAAAATGCATGAGATCATATAATATGCATAAAACAATTTTGTGCCCGTTTGTCTAAAAATTTTAATAAAATATATAAAATGTAGCGATTAGTACTTTAAAATGTAAAAGGTGAATATAAAATACCATAAAAATTGTAACCACATCATAATAATTCGTATAAATTAACTTTACACTACATACGAGAGCTTGTTCGCAAACATAATTAAGGGAATAATTATGAATATATCCTTGCTGAATTTCTACCAAGATTATTGTACCGATAAACTTGAGGTTATAGACCCTCGCACTGAAATAACAAATGTAAAAGCTTATTATATCTGGAATTATTAACAGATTAAAAACACACTTCGCCGACTGCCAGCCTCTGTTTTTATTGAATTATTTATTTTCGCGACTTAGTTATTATCGCCCTCGTAAGACGAGCCACTACGAAAACTCAAGATTGTTCCTTGTCAGTCAGAGATTAAGTGGCAAGCGCACAGTTAAGGAGTACCTTCAAGAGTTATCACTCTATAAATTATTTATATTTAAATATCTCCTTTAATCTTTTTTGTACTGTTTCTTCGCACCCTGAACCAAACAGGGTTGTATGTGGATCATATACGTATATACTATTTATTAGAGAACTTTGATTTAAAACTACTGTGTTCTATAGAGGTTGTATCGTAAAGGGTGGGAAATCTCTTGGGGCATATTAATCATATGGAAATAAGTTGTTTCACACAGATAGATATAATAATTTTCTTACTTTTTATTGGGTATTTTGCCACTGAAAAATATTTAATGAAAAAACCTCTGCGCCAAACGGATCAGACAGAGGTTGGTTCTTGAATACTTGACTGTTTCAAAAAGTCTCACACCTAAAAATATATAAACTAGAACAATGTAATAAACTAAAAACTGAAAATGGAAGCTATAGGTAGTTAACGTTTCGGAAGAGAATCTACTTTCGTTCTCAAAACTTTTTTTGGCCGTCAACCATGACAGTTCTTTGTTTATGTATTTCCATAGTCACGTGAGACATTAAATTATATTTATCATATTTTTACTTACTTCGTCTCTAAGGATAGGCAACCAACTAGTACAAAAATCTATTGAATAATTCGAAACGCATCTATCCTCGTTTAATAAAATAATCGCAGATTCTTTAAGTTTTCTTTTAGTTCCGTTGCTCTCTTTTTCCAAAATCTTCGCCACGTCCCATTTAATCCTATGATTATTATCCCACGCGTGTTCACAAATTTTGGATTTTTCAAATTCTCCCCTTCTAGCGTAATTTCTATGTTCACCAAGACTTACGTTGAAAGGTCTAGATGATTCACCTACGTAATATTTTCCGCACTCACACGGAACACTATAAATACAATTTTTTGAATTTTGAACAATATTTAGAGGTTTGATTTTTGATAAAACCGATCTTAGCGTGGAGCCCGTTTAAAAAACCGTTCGTACGGAAAACCTATTCCCAATTTTTCGTAATTTATCCGATAAACCATGTATATATGGAATTACTGCCATTGACCTAAATACCCCAGGTTGTGACAGTATATTCTCTCTACTACCAATGTTCAATAACTGACTATCAACAAAACTCTCAGGATATTGATTATTTGATGACAGTTTTTATAAATTGCTTTTCGTTCCTTAATATTATATCATTTGAAGAAATAATTTTGGCTCTGTCATACTTAACAACATCTTTCTTAACGCCAATATGTTGATTTGAATTGAACTTTAAGTATCTGTTTGTGTGTGTTTGTTTTTTATACACACTGGTTTGGTATGTGTTATCTAATTTTTTAATTAAAATATCTAAGAAAGGTACATTATTATTCTCTATTTCTATTGCAAATTTAATTGAAGGTTCTTTTTTGTTAATCCGATTCCACAAATAAACAATTACAGACAATATCTAGATGTAATAAATTAATTTATCCAGAGGTAAACCACCATCAGCAGTCACTGTACAGCAGTTATATCGGCAGTCCTAAAAGGAATTTACAGACAAAATGGAACAAAAATAATAAAAAAAAAACAGGAAAAAAGCAACAAATAGAAAGGAGGAAAGAAATTATAGAAAGTTAATGAAGATAGACGGAATGTGGGGTGGAAGAAAAGTTGTTGTAAAGTGTGGCTAGAGAGGTTGTCGGAAGGTAGGCAACGCCTGGTATGGTAGGAGGGGTGTTTGATCGGGAATGGGGCATTATGTATTCTGATTTGGGTTATGTTGCGGGTTAACGGACTATCGTTCGATTGAAAGGAATAACATTTTTCGGATATTTCCCGAATGTGGTCGGCTAGTGGGGTTATGTCGTGACAACGCGCGTATAAATGAATTCATTGTCATACTCCGTCTTTTGGAATTTTTTTCATTCAAATGGATTACATTTTCATTGCCAAACAACAGAATGATAGATTTCATGAAAATGTAATCCATTAGAATGAATTTTTTTTCCAAAAGACGAGATATGTAAATAAATTCATTATAGACCTTTATTCTCATTTTAACTGAATCTTCATAGCCGTAGGGGGTTATGTGGATACTGGTTTATTCTGCATAGCCGTAGGGGACTGTGTAGGAACTAGTGTTAGAATGAGAATTATCCAATAATCCAAGTGGTGTTTTCTACCCCCTCCGATCATTTTCTACTCTAATCTTTTTTCAACTTTTTTATTATCGTCATTGCACAAGTTTTCATGAAAATACATTATTAGCACCCAAATTAGAGATAATGATCAATTTAGTGCTCCGTTGACTGGTCTATATGGAAAAAATATTAATTATTAGAAGAAATGGAAAATAAGAATCTATATGTCTCTATTGTCCACCCTATGTATCTATCTATATATGATGCGAACACCCGATTTCTATCACTGTAATTCCAACACCAATTATTAGAGAGATTACTCTCTATACACGTATTAGTTGTTAATAAATTACCAATCACATAATTACATTATTGTTATTAATTGATTCACATGATACGTGCACGAGTTTACATTAATTAATAGGTGACGATGAAAATTTAATTACATTTATAAACATTAAATTAAACTGCTTCCATTTGGATCACGATGTGACATTTTACAATTTCAGTAATGGAAATAGGTTTATGTGAAATACCCGAGTATCTCAAGGGTTTATTGCAATAATCAGGCGCATGTAAAATTAAAGTTATAGACTGAGAAAAGTTTTTTATTTATAATTCTTAAACTAAAATTGGAGATCTTTTAATACTTCCGTGGTTCACACAGTAAACATTCAAAGTAAAAATCGAAAACTTATACTGAAATTGGCACTCCTCAGGGAGGTGTACTTGGACCACTATTATTTTTGCTGTACATGAACGACCTGCCACTCTATATACAAGATGGCAGAGTGTTCATGTACGCAGATGACACGACCATCCTAATCTACGCAAAGTCCAAAGGCGAAATACAGTCAAAAGTGAATGGTTCAATAAAACAATTTTCTGAATGGTGTTTACGAAACCGATTAATCACAAATCTAGAAAAAACATATGTCTAGAAATTACAGGGTAGTATAGAAAAATAACTACAGATCCACAATTTAATAGTAACCCTAGTAGCACAACATATTGGACCAATATATAACCCATATAGGACCAATATATGAATATTCGTCCTATATTTATATCTTGGTCCTATATGGATTATATATTGGTGCAACATTGGTGCTACTAGGGAAGGATAACATATTATCCATAAACAAAGTTTCTAGGGACCTACGTAGAAGTTTAATGGGCTGGAATGAACCTATTGACTGTGTGTGTGCTGAAAAAATCGTATTTTGCTTTATCAACCCTAAAAAATACGCTTAGCGAAGAGTCGCACTTAAATTTTTATTATGCCTACAATATTCTACAATATTGTATCATGGGGGCAGGCAACTGAAAGTTCACTGGTTTTTATTGTGCAAAAAAGGATAACTCGACTCCTGTTCATTCTGCCATACACACAATCTTGTAGACCTACTTTCATATAGAGAAATATATTTCCTGTAACAGGAATTGACATATTATAATTTTTATCCACGAGAAACGGGCTGATATCACAAAGTTTAGTGAACATGAAATAAAAATAATAATATTTATATAAAATGTTTCCACACCTACTATAAAAGTCACCTTACCATGCAGGAACCTCATATTACAATATGCTTTCCACAGAGCTAAGAAATACACGATCCACCATGAGCTTCAAAAATAAATTGAAGGTTACGGCACTGCTTTTATGACCTGAATGAATTTGTGTCTCTTCTAAAGGAATCCAACTAAATATTTTTTGTCAGTATCAACAAACTAAAAGTAGCTGTCGAATATTTGTCTATGTCGTAATGTTTTATCTAGTGGTGAACAGTCAATATTCACCTGATTTAAAAAAAATAATGTATGTGTATGTTAGTTTTGCTCGAGTACGTATGGAGGTTTAACACCTTTATGTGACCAACCTCATCGATATCTCACGTATATGGCAGAAAAGGTAATAAAGCATTTGATTTGATATAAACGGCTTTAATTCGACTTCGTATGCAAATCCACATGCCTTTTAAGAAGGGTGGAAAAGGAAAATCCGTAAAGGACATATGACATATTCGAACTTAGGTAACAGAGCTGCCTACATTTTACAAACATTGTTCTAGAAAACGAACTCCTGGTTTACTCCGATTATTTCAATCATTGACAAAGTACCCAATTTTTTGGGATCATCATTATTAGTGATAAACATAAAAATCAAACAAAAAAAATTGTGAAGTATCTGGGAGTTCACATTGATACTCTGTACGCACTATTCGCAAAGTCTATTTACCTGCACCCTCTATTGATAAGAAATAGTAGGTTGACCAGACAAAATAAAAAATTGACACAAGCTTCTGTTATGGAGCCAGCTGTAACATAAGAGACGCAAGTGTGGTGCAGCGCATCATGGATATCAGGAGGTGGCAGCAATGCCTACCGTACGCGGGCCAATCCATAAATCGATCAATATATTTTTATGTTCATTTTCGTAAAGTGCTCGTAGTTGTTGTAACACTTGAAAGTTAAATTTATTCGAAATAACGTACTAATAATTAACACATCACACATAGTAGACAACTTCCAAATCCAAAGGCTAGGATGTCCGGAAAAGGTTACACATTTGAAAAAACGCAGACAATATCAATTACCCACCATTTCCACTGCCGAAGCTGGGGATCGAACACAGTACACGATGGTCAAGTCTGACCAAGCGCGTTTGTCACTAAGATGCTTTGCCGTCTGAGCTACCGTGCCGGTAGTTTGGATTTAATTGTCAATACTTAAGCTATGATTATATAAAAAATTTAAACTTACTTGTCATAAAAAGTTCTCTATTAACATTATGGTACACCTGAAACAATACAAAATAGAAAATTAGATACATTTTGTGGATGACAAATGTGTATTTTTTTTCCTTATACCAAATGTACTAAAGCAATCAATACAATATCACTAGTGTAGAAGGCATAATAAAATTATGGAAGACACTTAAGTTATTACATATTGCTTTTCGTCTTCAATTTTGAAAACACTTGGTTAAATAATATTTTTCCGCAAAAAATGCTTAATCCGTTTAAGATCGATTTCATATTTCCTAAGTTTTAGAATATTCCGTAAGGTTTGGAACAAGTTGAATTACTGTTTATGGCTCCCCAAAATAAGCAAAACTGTTTACAAAGAAAATTAGTTTCTCACCAAATAAAAAATAACAAAGAGTGCGGTGGTTGCCGATCCGAGGACACACTGTATTAAAAAATTATCATTACTATAGTCTGTTTTTTAACCAGGAGGAGCGTTTTAAATTTAACGCACTAAATCATACATCTGTGATTGGATACGCCCTCGCCAGTTTTACACAAGGCAATAGTGGTAAGTTTTGACACATTGTAAAAATTTTAATTTCGTGTCATAATTATTTGGATATAATTTCTATTTTATGGTTTGCACATTATATATCAGTTTTTAATCCCTTTTGCATAAATCTGAAGGTAAAAGTGACGGTGTATAAAATACCTAGAGGTCAAATAGAGGTCAATGCATTATATAATGTAATAAAATACACACAAAAACACTGTAGTCGTGTATTGTTGGTTGCACGAAACGCGAAAAAGGTTTTAGTGCATTTTCTAGTTACTTTTATGGTGTGAATGGAACTTTTATATTTACTCCTCCTGGTTTAAAAACAGACTATAAATATAATGAAAATTATGAGAAAATATTCCTTAAAATTATAAAAAGCATTGGCCATTAACAAAGCTTTGACATTATTCTTAAATGAGTTATACCCATCCTTGATTTCTGTCGGCAAATAATTAAGAAAAGTTATAGCATGGTAGTTTGTGTTCTATTACGAGATGCAGGAAGTCTTAAAAAGTTCGGCTAGCTGCTTCTAGAATATTTATGCGCATCATTATGAGATATACACTTATTTTCTAAATACTATTAGTCAAGGAAAAATAATTTAAAATTACATAAAAATACTTGGCTGCCGAAAAGTTTGCAATCGTATAGGTAATGACACATTTTATATAAAAAATGTTTAAGTGAATCACATATCTGCCAAACGCAGAGGATGGAGTTTCTCTAAAAGAACACATGAATTTGTGTGCTTCTTTTATCTAAGACATGCCCTTACGCGTTATAATACATATCTGTACCGAGTATCAAGTGAATATCTCAATTTAATTTTACAGCCCTTTTAATAATGGAGTGGGGGTGGTGGAGGGGTTGAAAAATGTTACAAGAAAATCTGAGATCTTCGCTTCTAGTACATACAGCAAACCGAAAGTTTCTGTACTCTTGTTAGCTCGCTTTACTTATGTTCCCCTACTTATCCCTATTTGATCCCCAACCGTTCAACGGAATCATCTCAATATAGATATCATTATATGACATACATGTACCAAATTTCAAGTCAAAATCTCAATTTTATGTTAGCAACCTCTTAAAAATGGAGTGTGAATGTTGGGGGGGTGAATTTATATTATAAAAAATCTGAGGCCCTCACTTCTAGTATATACACCAAATACCAAGTTTCTGTATGATAATCTCCCCTGGCAATTATATAAAAAAACTAAACATATTCTAAAAAATCGACTTATAATTCTGATTTTGAGCAACTACTCATTTATTTCCTCGTTTTAAATACCTGCATGTAATAATTTCAAATGCTAAATAATTTAGGTTAGTAGTTTCGATATTAACGTATGTTGTACCGCTAACCTTGTGTGTATAATTTGTTTGTAACTAGTTGGCTTGTCTCTTAATAGGTATTTTCTTAAACTAAAAAAGTAAAAACTAAGACAATGTAGATAAATTAATTACTTTTAGGCATTTGTTCTCATTTTAAACTGAATCTTCATGATCGTAGGGGGTTATGTAGATACTAGTTTAATCTGCATGACCGTAGAGGACTGTGTGAATGCTAGTGTTAGAATGAGAACTGTCAAATAATAAATTAGACTAATTCATTTTAGGATTTTAATTTGCTAGCATAACCAGAATTCAGGTTATCGAAAGAATGCAAAGATTTCATTATTATTTTTACACAAAGTTTTTCTTTTAGTTATAGATAGTTATTTTTTCTGCTGTTTGCAAAATCCTATAAAGAATATGTTTCAATAAAAAAGTAACTTTAATAACAATTGTTATTTTTAAAAATATTCGACTACAAACTATGATTAATAAATGTCAGGTCCATTAAACCTAATTTTGTCTGAAAAATATAATGTTAGCTCAATATATATCAACTCTCTGTCAGGTGACTAAATGAAAATTAATTAAAAATTCATTTATATCCACTAACGTTCTCTAATTAATGCCTTTGTACCTCCACACGGATCGTAGATTTATGTTTTGAATATTTACTGTTTATTGATAAATTGTTTCATTTCGCCAAACCTGTAAAATTTTAGCCCGCTCTATTATAACATAAACATTGAAATTTGATAGCAAAAAAGTGTTACTAACTAAACTCAACGTTTTAAATTTCAAATACAAAACACCCACTCTTGACGAGGAATTACATTCCTAAACTAAGAACGACTACGCAACGAAAATTGCAAAAATTAATAGAACTAAATTTATAATAAAGAAGCAAAATCGAAAAACCTAAAATATGATATACATATCTATGTATATCATATTTTAGGTATAATTATCTAATTATCTGTATAATGTAGATTAAAAAAATAAGCTGATGAATCTCAGTAAATTATTGCGAATGACAGAAATTTTAATGAAAATGTATGAATTCATTAACAGAGCAGGCATACAAAATATTCGCGAAAATATTTCTATCTGACAATATTCTTCACAGGTCGCCATCATAAAAATGGAATTATTTTAGAGTTATCATGCTTTTACTGCTTATGTACCATCCTTTCTTCGGTCCACGAGTTATTAAGAATGATAGCAACAAAATAAGTGGACTTTCCATGATGTTTCGCCAATATTTTCAAAATTAAGCGAAATAAGTCAGGACATCATTATTACTGTATGACTTTCCCGAAATTAAGGAAGGTAAAGAGCTTTGAATTGAATACAATGCCTTCAATATCTAACAATGGATAAAACGAAATAAATATTCCTCCTGGTCTTTCAGACCTACTTTTCCCTAGCAGGAGCAGATATTGGATCCTTTGAAAAAATCAGTTCCTGGAAAACATGGATGTCTCAGAGAAGTTGACGAGGTTCTCGAAGAGTGCTATAACATTTTGCTTCATAGGTCTCCAGACTCCAACTTCTTTTATCTACTTCTGCGCTTCATAAGTCTCCAGACTCCAACTTCTTTTAACTACTTCTGCGCTTTGTGGTGTTATTGTATCGTGCCTCTGCGTAGACCGCCAATGAGATTGGACGAATTGAATTCTGTTTAGTCAGTTCATCATGTTAAAAGGACAATGCTGTAATGCCTTCTTTGGAGGAATTGTCCTGATCATATAAATTCTTGTGACTTGGGGGTGGAAAAATTTCAGATACTGTTTGGTTTACAGACATGTCGATGAAAAGATATCAGTAACCAATAGCAAGTTATTGCAAATATAAATGTAGTAGATGACGACATGTCAAGGTTGGACAAAGGTATACCACCTGTGTACTTGTGAGGTCATTGTCTAAAGAAATCAAGGTTTCAATCACAAATTTCTTCTTGCGTGAAAGTTTTTCAGGATTATGATACTTATATTATTTTAATTTCTATAAAAATATCACCATTAGACTCTTTACAAAATATATTCATATGTAAAAGGATCTCATGATTAGTGAACTAGTAACTTTTTTATGTCTAATAATGTGTGACTTATAATCATTCTAACAGAAAATATATACGGGATATTCTGCAAATTTAAGATTGATTTAAATAAGAAAATACTTTTTCACTTTATCTCTGTTTGTCTTAATATAATGAAAACCATCATGCTTACAATAAAAATGTAGACAATCTTTCAGAAAGTGTCTTTATTTACTTCATATCATATCTGACTACTGGTTATTGGATTTTTCAACTAACAGGAATCAAGGCAACGCGTTATGGCAGCCATTTTAATGACATCAGCGATGCTTTGGACTCTTGAGAAAGTGGTGAATTTTCAGTACTCACCACATGTATATGTATAAGGTTTGTGTAAAATTTGGCACTGTTGGCCGGAAGTGAAATATTTCAGCATGTTACTAACTACATAGACTGTAAATAGGAATAATTCTTTAAACTACACGACTAAGACCATTCAACCCGTGACGTTCTAGACATAGTTTTATAAACATTTTAATCCATTTTCTGAGTATTTCAATTTTCAAAAGCGAAATTTGACCATTTACTTACTGATACACACTGAAAAACCGTTGCCTAAGGAATCACTACTTCCACATCCAGATTTTTCATCCAAGTCACTTTAAAGGAAATATCTTGACTAGATTTATACTCTAGTATGTGGAAATTATTGGTCATAGAATTTTAATAATATTTGATGCAGATGTCATAGAAAAGTTTGAGGCGTTGGTTTCTACCATATACGTTAAAAATGAAGTTTCTAGTTTACCTTACTTATTTTCCCCTGTTCTCAACCTACCACCTCCCACCCCTCAAAGAACCCATATATCAAATTTCAAGTTTCTGTACTCTTACCAGCTTTCTTTACATATTTCTCCCTATTTACCCTCCTCCAACCCTTCACCGGATATCTTAAAAAAACAATACAGTTCCAGATCTCGTTATGACGACAGACAGACAGAAATTTTTTTCCCGCTCAAATTTAAAATCTCGACGTTTCATAACATTCTGAACCTATTTATAGAAAGAAAAAAAATTGAAATTTTTTTTACGATTACTATACTTACTTCCATTCAGTCATCACTAATTTACTACGAGAAAGCGCCCTTTTTATGCCTAATCGCAGTGATGTTTATTTAAATCACATAGATTATTGGTTCATTTCGCTTAAAAATCTAAAAATAATATGAAAATGCATAATATAAACCAGCCCGAAACCTTTGCTTGCTAGAACAGTTCAAGGAAACTGTTAAGCATTCATGAATGATTAATATAGTTTTCCAGATTACATTAAAAGTTGCATCAGACGATAAAATGGATAGCACGATATATTTTAAACTGTTTTAAAACTTTGTGATATGTTCTAATAGAGAAGTTTTATACCGTGAAATATTTTACCCGGTGCCTCCACCATATTATAGAGTCAACGTCTTGTCTGTTTATTTTAGAGTCAAACATTATTTACTTAACATGTCCAAGTAATTTTAAGAAGCCTAGGATTTTTACTTTCTATAGGCAATAATGTAAGTATTATTTGGTTCAATTTGTACATGTACAGGGTTCCCACCAACATTGAAATTTTGAATTCTCTGACTTTCCCTGACTTTCCAGGAACAAAATTTTAATTTTCCAGGACCAAAATATGAAAATATAGTACATTTTAATAAAACTTGTATATAAGTGGATATTAGTTTAACTGTATTATCTTCAGATCGGGATGGGAAACCATTAAAGTAATTTTGTCGCCGTATTGTTTATAAGAATTTATTTTAAATGAATAGTTCAAATTTCACCTATATTTTTTTAAATAAACCGAAATTCATTTAGCTATATTAACCAGATATGACACAAAACCTAAAATTGGGATCCAAATAGGTAATTTTTGTACAGTAGAAAATCAATTAAAAATATTTTATGTAATGACTGAAATTCCAGGATTTTATTGAAATTTCTTGGATTCCCTGACTTTTCCAGGACTCCATGACCACATTTTGGATTCCCTGACTTTACCAGGTTTCCAGGTTTTTCCAGGTTGGTGGGAACCCTGATGTAAAAGTTGCAAAAAGTATGTTTTCCGGTGTTTAACTTGAAATAGAGAAAAATGCTCTTTTATATATCATTAAATTTCTTACAAAAAAGTCCGCGACGGCATACCTGTACAGTCGAACGTTCAGGTGTAATAATTAATCAACCGCGTGGTGGCCGTCTACCCAGATAGGCTAGATGGCAGAAATAAACAAATGCTAGGACAAACTTTTTTTCATTTGTAGAAAAATAGCAGATTTTTAGACATACAAGAGCGGTTTCTCTAAAGGTAAAATATAACAAGACATTTGACCCAAATTGATACATTAGTAAAGCTAGATATTCGCATTATTCTTTTCTTCAGATCAGGTATATATTGATTAGAGGTGCTGCCTTTTGTTAAAGATTCTATAGTGAACTTCAATATTTGTATTGTTGCGTGTTTTCCACCTTTTTAGGAAACACCCTGTATGAATCCGTGGGTTCTAAAATAATTTTAACAAGAGGTAAACCACTAACACTTTATTTAATAATTTACTGACTATACAATACTTCAAAATAACCTTTACACTTTGTTTACTTGATATTATTTAACCTCACTTTTTATCGACCGTCACTTTAATAAACTTCTCTTCTGGGCCGGTAATCGTGCCTTATATACTCTGAAATTACTCTGAATTGATCCAGAATCTTCTCCCACCACACTCTAGAAAAGTCCATGGCTCTTTCTACAAGTTTCCAGTCACTCACTAGTAGGCATAGGCGTATCAATTTCCAGTTCCAAGGGGCTGTAATTCATAACACTGCCCCTCCTTAAGCCTAATCGTCCCGATCAGGCAACTCAGAATCATCGATGTATTTCGCCAGTCTGTCCAAATGCACGATCTTCATCTTGGACTTTTTGCTTCGTTGAATCCGATAGACGACGTCATTAATTCGGGTTGTACAGCCAAACCAGATCTCCTGCCTTGAACCCTTCTGAACTACCCTTACGGTCATATCGAGCCTTCATTCTGTCACTGGCTGCACAAATTTTACAATTACGACACCAGGCTTCAACATCTTGACGACTATTTACCCAGTAAAATCGTTCACGTACTTTATTCAGGGTCTTGTTAACGCCGAAGTGTCCACCAGATGCTCCATTATGCACTTCCTGAAGTACTTTCGGTACTCGACACCTGGGAATCACTAGACGCATAACAACTTGCTTCCCATCCGGGCTCTCCCATGCTCTTTTTAACAGCCCGTTCATAACTCTAAGTGAGTCCCACTGTGCCCACAAAGCCTTCAATCCAACTGCTTTGTCTGAAACATCCTTCCACTCTGGTCAAATTCCTCTTTCCTTTGCTCTCAATATAGCCCCGATCTCTGCATCGTTCAGTTGTTCTTGTCTCAGGGCTTCAGTTGTCCAATCATCTGGAACGTCTATTTTAATAGTGTTGACTACTTCCGTGCCCTGCTGTTTCTCCACATGGCGGCAGTGCTTGCAGTCGTCCTTGCACGGTCTTCTAGATAAGGCGTCTGCGTGCTTATGAGATCTTCCTGGTCGATGCTCGATTTTAAAGTCGTACTGTTGCAGCCGTTCTATCCAACGAGCCAGTTGATCTTCCGGAGCTTTCAACTGCAACAGCCATTTTAACGCTGCATGGTCGGTTCAATATTTTCTGATTGTTTAAACAATTGGCATAATTTGTTAAACTATAGGAAACTCATAAAATCACCTTTTTTTCGATTTGAAGTTGGTTCTAATTTTCATTTAATTTTTCACTTGCAAATTTGCCAGATGATAGGTCCTGAAGAAGTTGTAACAATCGTGAGTTTTGAAACTAGTACTCTGTCGACGATTTTATTAAGGTTAAAGTCCAAATTGATTCTTATAGGTACATACAATCACTTGCCTTTCTAATGAGCTCCGAAAAACGCTTCAAAGGCTAAGCAGTTTCAAGAAACAGAATGATAGATTTCATGAAAATGTGATCCATTAGAATGGGAATTTCCCATAGACAAGGTATGTAAATAAATTCATTTTAGGCCTTTGTTCTCATCATTAACTCAATCTTCTTGATCGTAAGGGATTATGTAGATACTAGTAAGAGTTTACTCTACATAGCCGTAGGGAACTTTGTGGAAACTAGCGTAACAATGAGAATTGTCAAATAAGAAAAAGACAAATTCATTTTAGGATTCTTATTCCTAGCATAACCAGAATTCAGGTTATCGAAAGAATGCAAAGATTGAAAATCAATAATTTTACAAATAGTTCTTTTTAGTTCTCATAGATAGTTTCTTCTGCTGTTTGCAAAATTCTATAACAAATTCATTACAATTATAAGCAAACAAAAAAAAATCACTTTTAAACATACATTGTAGTTTACAGTTATCTTACAAAGCTGCAATATAAGATGACCAGTAGCGTTTACTGCCATTTAACCTAATTCTGTTTCTGTCTTCTTAAAGTACACGAATAATTGATTTTATTTCACGTAAAACACATAACTTTTGCATTTAGTGGATTTTATATTACGTAGATAAACATCACTGTGTTTAGATATGGGTTATCTGCTAGTTTTGTAACTGAAATTACAGCAAATTTCAGAGTTATGTGGAGGAATTTTAAATAATTAAAAACTCGAGCAGTAAAAGAGAAATTATTAATTTACATGTGCTTTGAAACATTTTTGCACTGCACGTCGTTCCGCTGAAATAAAATACCTACGAACTTTATGGTCTTTAGAACATACACTGCTGGATGCATTTGAAATATTTATATAGAAGAAAACTCGAACAAAGTAAATGCCTGCCACACATTGATAGGATATTCCTAAATCAAATCAAATCAAAATATACTTTATTGTTCAGAAGAAAGAGTTTCTCATTAACAAAGTAAATAAGCGTAGGTCCATAGCATATATAGTTTACACAGTGCACCTACATTATATGAATACAAAACATAGATTACATATAAATTTTAATACAATAATTATAACAGTTAATATAAAAAGTCAGAAAATACGATAAGATAAGGTAGTAAATGCCTAATTAGAATGTGTCATTATAATACTCGTCTAAATTATAATAGGGTTTAACAATTAAAAGGCTTTTAACCGCCTTTCTGAAATTTGTATTTGAGCTCATTTCTTTAATATTATTTGGTAAGTGATTGAACATCTTATAGACATTGTAAATAATAGAGTTGCATATTGTATGGAGGAATTATTCATAATATTGCTTCTATGCTTATGAACTAAACAAACTGTTTCTAGAATGTAAATGAATATCACAGTGAGAAATCCATGTCAAGAACAGTGGCTTACATGATTCACGAATTCTAGTTTTGTGCAGGTAGCGAATAGCACGTTTTTGAAGTACCAATATTGTTTGTAAAAGATATTTACTGCATACGCCCCAGAAGGCAATGCCGTACCTTAAGTGTGATTCGATTAGTGAAAAATAAGCAGTCTTAGCAGCTGCATAACCCAGTTCATTTGTGATCACTCTGATCGCGTAGGATCCGGATGCTAGTTTATTACTAAGTATTTTAATGTGTTCGTTGAATTTTAACTTGCAGTCAATATTTAGTCCAAGAAATTTTGAACAGGGTTTATTTTCGAGAAAATGGTTACCTAGGGAGATGTCCGTTAAATTGCAGTAAAATGTAGTTATGTTTGTTTTGTTAATGTTGAATGAAAGCAAATTGGAGTCACACCACTCTTTGACCTTATTTATATCAGCCGACACCGTTTGCCGAAGGACAATATCATCTTTATTGTGCCACAGTATGGTGGTGTCGTCAGAAAATAAACTGAATTTTCCTTCAATATTAATTTTTGTCAGGTCGTTGATATATAATAAAAAAAAAAGAATTGGGCCAAGAACGGAACCTTGGGGTACCCCAAACTTTATATTTAGTTTATTAGAATAATTTGTATTTCTAACTATTTGGCTACGGTGATAGGTATGATTGAAACCACTTTAGGGTAGTGCCTCGAAAACCATAATGCTCAAGCTTTCGTAACAATATTTCATTTTGGACACAATCAAAGGTTTTCGATAAGTCGCAGAAAATTGCCGCCGCTGCCTCCCCGTTATTGATTTCGGTATAAATCTGACTTAAAAATGAGAACATTGCATCATTTGTACTTTTTTCCTTTTGAAATCCGAATTGTTGATCACTTAGTAGGTTGCAGGACAAAAATTCTAAAACCATTTTTTTAACTAATTTTTCGAGAATTTTTGCTAATGTGGGGATTAGTGAGATGGGTCGGAAGTTAGATGGACTATTTACCTCTCCGCCCTTATAGAGTGGAATAACGGAAGTTTTTAAAAAGATGGAAATGTTCCGGATTCAAACGATTCGTTTATTAGAGATGCTAATATATAAAGAGCAGAGTTTGGTAGATTTTCGAACATATTTACAGAAATTTCGTCGAGGCCAGACGACTTCTTATTTTTAATGTCGCTTATAATTTCTTTAAGTTCGTCGATGTTTGTGCTATATAGGTATAAGGTCTTATGATTGTATATTTCTCCAAGGTAGCTCAAGGGGTCATTTGTTGGAATCATGTTTTCCATTAGATTGCCTGCGATTGAACAGTAGTAGTTATTTATAATAGTTTTAATATTTAAAGAAGAAATAATTTAAAGATCATATATTTATATTTTTTTACTAAAATAAAACGTTTACTTTGTGCCTTCAATGATAACTATTTCATTTTATAAAAAATAATATATATTATTATAATCGGAGAAACATTTTTAACAATGGTAGAATTTTGTTTTCACAGAAATTTGTTTGGCACTAAGACAATTTAAAAAACTTATGTACGTCTGTATGTGCGTATGTAAGCACATATACGCATACATACGCACACACAGTCATACAGACATTTTTTAAATCGTCTAACGAATTCCAGTGAGAACAAAATTGTAAATGTGATAATTTCTGTTAGATTAAAGTATTTGTAATGATTTACAATCTTTGCATCCTTTCGATAACCTGAATTCTGGTTATGCTAGCAATTAAAATCCTAAAATCAATGTGTTTTTCTTATTGGACAATTCTCATTCTAACACTAGTCTACACAGTCCCCTACTATCCAGCTATTTTGTAAACCACTAAAATTATTAAGTGAAAATTCATAGTAATAGTCTTGTTATGGTTCTACTTAGGTACTCTTATAGCTTTTTTTTAAATACATGTACTAAGAAAAAAAGTTATGGGCAAAAATAATAAATATTTTCCTATCGGATGTCTCTTTCTACGGAATGGCCACGTAAAGGTTTGTATTTTTAGTTTAATTTTCTATTAGTGGCATCATTATTTGGTACATTTTTTTCATATTACTTTTATTACTCTTAATTTGTAATAGTTGTAACGCCTAAATCATTTAAAACATAGAAAGTAGACAGGTAGAGGTGCCATTTGCGTTTTATTAATTCATCAAAAGGTGCTTAAATCTAATGAAAGATCGAAATTAAATGTTACTATAATTCTTAAAAGAAATTAATACATCGATAGAACAACGCCGCCCCTGAACAATATGACTTAATTCTTAACAACATGTATTTATACAAAACGAAATGTTTTTTAGTAAATATATTGCTACCATAAAACAGATTGCATGTTTGATGTAGAGACCACGAAATAACACACTCTGAACTTACACCAAACTAACAGTAATTGAAATGGTTTGATGTTCTCGTTCAAACAATTACGATATAAAACCAATTTAATGCATGGTTCAGGGCACAGGACAAACAAAGATTTGGTGCAATAAATAACTTTTAATTTATTTGCTGGAAACAACAAACCTAAAAATAGGTCATTGCTGTTTATTTTTAATTTATGCTTTTTATATGTTGTATCGTAAATGCCATAACGGCAATTGTAAATATTCAATAAATTAAATTTATTATTAAAATGAATTACCGTGAATAATAAAATGTACTAATGTAGATTTTTAACATTTTCCTGGGTTAAGTAAATTATTGATACTAAATATTCATCTGCTATATTGATTTAATTTGCACATTCAATAGCATATCTCCGTAATTAAAAGCAAATGTATATAACGTTAATTAATTTTTGCGTTAATTAATTTATTGAAGTGGTTATAAAATTAGTATAAAATTCCATTTGTAATTAAAGTTTATTCACTAATAAAAATATTAAATATAAAGTATCTATATAATAAAATGTATATAAAAATACAAACCCACTAAACCGAAATAAATGTCTGAGAGATACCTAGTCAGGGAAAATAATAGACAGGAAAATACACATTTTGTTTACAAATCAAAACTGTCAGGGAATGGGGCAAATAATAATTATTTCGGCCTTATTAAATTAGTCAGACAAAAAGGTAAGAAAAATTGATAAGTTGTAGAAAATGAACGAAAAAGCAAAATGGTTGCTTTAGGAAGATTTTTAGTTGCAAAAATTAAGCTATACACAGACAGTGACTCTTATTATTGAAAGGTAGTGTACTCTTTCTTTATAAAAATATTAGGTACATGTATTAAATGGGGTGGCTTTTTAAGGGTGAAAAACGGTTTTTTGCGATTTTTGCGAAAAATAAGTCGTTACAGCAAACCGATAGTGGAATATTGTAGAACATATCATAACTAAGGAAGGAAAAATAATCCGAACCACAGCCGACTTCCTGGGGTGAAATAATATATATAATATACAATAAGACGCATTATCGTATAGATGTTTTACAAGAATCGTCTAATAGTTTAAATATTTTGAAATGCTTGCTACAAACACAAAAGTATTTTCTAGACACGGGTCAGCGTTCGTGGTGGTAAATAAGACAAGATAAAAATTTTAAATATCGAATGTTTATTAGAATTTATGGAGTCAGAAACGTGCTAACTATACAGTTATGACTACTAAAACAAATTAGCGTAAGTTACATTGAAAAAAAAAAGTCAAATTCAAAAAATCGATGTTTATAAAATTTTAAAAATTATTAGAAATCATCAGTGAATGTGGGGCGCGTTAAAAATGTATTAAAAACATGGCCACAGTTCACCGCAGAATTTTCTCCGTATCAAAAATTGCAGTAGTTGTAAGCCAGAACAAGTCACTTAAATAATCATTATAGGTTATTATAAATATATGTATTGTTTAAATGTGATTTTCCTGCAATGGCCGATTAAACATAGGCTCTAACACCCGCGGAACGAAGGCCTGCATCCCACAGGTCAGAAATTAAGCCCGATTATAAACTAAATTAAGAAATTTTCTTAAACATTTGGTGAGGAAGTTCCAGCCGCTTTCAGCAGTTGCCGATTTTTTTTATTAATTTTTTTAGGGCAATATGACTCATCTTTCGACCACTTTTACGTATGATCATCAGGCACAAGAAACCTGAGAAAGTCTTTGGTGAGAAAAATTACTCGTCTCTAATGGAATTTTTGAATCTTTGAATTATTCCCGTTAGTTTTAGAATAAGGCAAATTTAAATTTAAAACCTTTAATAGAAGAACTTTGATTTAAACTCAATAAAAAGCAAAAAGTCTATCTAGTCACAGCAACAGTTTATTTTTCTGCATTCATTGCTCATAAAAGCAAAATATTGCGAGTACTGATTTTGTCTTTAAGAACATAAATAAACTTAATAATCTACAAACAATTTCTAGGCTAAATCTAATTTTGTGCTGCAGTATTCGTCTAATTTCTTGACAAACCCAGAACTCAGAACTTTTAATGTGTACAATAGTTGTTCGCTATGTTCGTTTTACAAGAAAAGTTTAACACCTTCCACCCAACAATATTAATTATGTTATCCCTTTATGTTTACGCTTTTTGATCCAAATGATATTTCATTCGAATATTTCTGTCGGTTACCAAAAAAAGCTTGTATGATTTATCTAAGCTGACTTCGTTAAAGTAAGTAAATAATGTTTGGACATTTTTCATGTACGAGATGTATGCCTTCCCTACACTCTATTGATTTTCAATTAATTTAGCACCTTTTCAAATTTCATTTCAACCAGTCGACATTGAAAAATCGAATTGTGCTTCGTTTGATACGGACTTTATTCATAATCTTGCGCAAATTTCCGAGGATAAATTCAGTGAATTGATAACAGATCGCCTACCAATTCGATAAAATGCTGCGGACAAAGTTGATCCTTAATATTTTATTTAACTAATGACATAGTACTTATATCCTACTTATACAGGGTACGCCATTTATAACTTCCTTATTTTTTTAAGCTACAACGATATTCGAACATCAAATTGTAGATATTTTTAAGGCTTTTAAATATGCATACAGAGTGATTTAAAAAAAATGAGAACGTTATTACGAAATGAAAGTTAATTTCTGTGAATATTTTTTCCCTCACCCTGTACATGAACTGTGATAATGTTTTCCTATAAAAGTTTTAATTACCTTCAATTTGTGTTATTACGTTATATTCCATATTCTCTTTCGTTTTAGAGAAAAAAATTGAAAACTCTCCTTTTGACTCCAAACTGAATTCTCTTAAAATAAATTTGCAATGAATGAAAACAATAATTTTAAGTTTTATTTGTAAAAGGCATATCATAAACAATATATAAAGTAACAAAACAGCAACAACAAATAAAAGGAAACTTTTTTTTTTTCTCTTTTGTAATATCACTTGATGAACCCATTTGCTAATAGGTGTATGTTTAATAATAATAATAATAATAATTTATTAACCATTGTTGATACATTGTATGTATATGTGGCAAGTCAGTAAGCATAGCAAATAAAATAAAACAATACAAACAGTTTAAAATATAAAATTACTAAAATAGAATAATAACATAAATTATTATAAGATCTCTGCAGCGAATCGTCAAGATATTCATTTAGAGAATAATATTACTTGTCTAAAAGAAAATGTTTTATTGTGACTGAATTTATGTGTATTTAAAATTTTAAAATCACTGGGTAGTTTATTATAGGCAATTATACCTAAATATTTTGGACCATTTTTATAAGTAGCCAAGTTATGGGTAGGTATGTCTAAAATTAAATTATCTCTGGTAAAATAGGAATGATTACCATTTAAAGAATTGAAACTGCTTAAATTAGACTTAACATAGAGCAGTAAATGATACATAAAAATACATGGTAGTGAAAGTACACCCAAATCCTTAAATAATTTTCTGCTTCTTCTGAAGTCGAAAAAGTTTGATACTTTCATGTGAAATACCCCAACCTATAATGCCATACGAAATCACTGAGCGGAAATGAGCATGGTAATACATCAACAATACAGATCTGTCAACCACCTTTCTTAGCTGATTTATAACATAGCACACCGGTGCGATCTTTTTGCATGTTTCCTCAATGTGAGTTGTCCAAGGTAAATTAGACGAGACATGTACACCTAAAAATTTGGTTACATCTTCTTGCTTAAGGCTTCCATTTTTCGACCGGATTAACAGGCTATGATCGAATGGCTTTTTAGCTAGGTTAAATCTCAAAGCTACAGATTTCTTATTATTCAGCAGTAACTTATTTTGAATAGACCAATTATTGGCTTCTTTTAATTGCGAATTTGCTTCCCTAACAACAGACAGTAGTATCATCAGCATACATGATAGAATTTGACATTTGAAAATCATTTACATAAATAATATACAAAAGCGGACCTAATATAGAACCTTGTGGTACACCAACAGTAGAAGGCAGTAGACTGGATTTATGACCACTAATATCAACATATTGCATTCTATCCTGAAGATAACTGGTGAGCCACATTCGAGGTATTTCTCGTATGCCATATCTTTTCAATTTATTCAGCAGAATTTTGTGGTCTACCAAATCGAAAGCTTTGCTTAAATCCAGGAATATGCCTATTACCTTATTTTTCATCCAGATTTTTATGTTTTCATGTAATACACATTTCTTACTAATAAAATATGGTTGCTCTTCTAGTGGCTCTACAGATATTTAAATAAAAAAATTTATAATCATAATTCAGTTTCATGAACTTACTTACTTTTATTCATTTTATTTTATTCTTTCGACTTTTAAGTTGTTCAGATTTAATAAATCAACCATAGCTTTGTTATTAGTAATATTTCACATTTTATAAGTTTGCCATGAAAATTTTAATAAAAACACCTTTAAAATAATTAGAAGCTGGTAGACTTATTTTTATTAAAAATTAAAAATGTTGTGCAAAATTACTTAAAACAAAATAATTCTTACTATACAAATTAAAAGCATTTCATCAATTCTAATGGTTCTGTGACTTAGAACTTACTTGTTAAGCTTGCAACTACCATGTCCCGGATTCGAATCTGTTTTAAATAAGTTAATAAGTGTATGTGAGCTCTATAAATACTTTGATAGTAATGAAACAATAAAAACCAACTTTTTAACGGACTCTCTTTAACCAGAAACGAATTTTATGGGAATGGGGAATTCTTATACAGGCATATATTTTTATTTGTTTGTTACAATTCACATTACACTTTTCGTTTTCACTAAGAACCACAGAAAAAATGTTCAAAAGAAGAAGAGAAATTGTAACTTTATTATTGCAAATAATTTTTTCTGTAATATTGTTGCCCTTTTCTATTTTCTTACTCATTACAAATGCTGAATATTAAGGATTAAAAAAGAACGTAAAATCTTTTATGCACTCAGGAAAATCTGACATGAAGTTGAAACATTATATCTTCAATAAGGTGAGGTAAATATACGTATATAGTATATGTATAATAAACATAAATGAAGCAGTAAAAACGGCAATTTTACCATCCAATTTCCTGAATTCCTATCTCTCAGCAGCCGCTCTTGAGGATAAACTTTAGAAAACTACCATTTTTCTCGCCATAAATTCAAATATATTATATTTTAAGCACATTTGTGAAATAGATGGTGTACATAAGCTTTTTGTATGTTACCTACTTTGTTTTGTTAATATTGAAATATGTACAACGAAAGTTTCCGCGCCATTCTATGACGTTAGCTTAATGGTGTTTTTATACACAAAAGGAAATAAACTCTGAAATAGCTCAAATTCATATGGATTGGAAGGGATCTCGTCAAATTTATTAAAAATAATTATAAATTTCACTGTTCGCCAAAACCATACCAAAAATGAAGTATTTATTATTTGTTTGCTTATAGTAATGAAACATATTCTTTATAGGATTTTGCAAACAGCGGAAAGAAAAACTATCTATGAGAACTAAAAGCAAAACTATATGTAAAAATATTAATGGAATCTTTGCATTCTTTCGATAATCTTACTTCTGGTTATGCTAACAAGTAAAAATTCTTATTTGCCATTCTCATTATAACACTAGCATCCAACATAGTCCCCTACGACTAGGCAGGTTAAACTAGTATCTACATGATCCCCTACGATATGTAAATTCAGTTAAAATAAGTCCACAATAATAATAATAATAATAAAGCGACTTTATTCATTCTTAAAAAAAAATTAAATACAATTGAATACAGTTAATTATATTCATAAATAATGGAATGAATTGGCGAAGTCTCACCCAAAATGGGCGCTTTTAAACTTAACCAGACAAACAAAGAAGAACCAAAATTCCATACAATGTAAATATAATGCAATGAGTCAATTATTTAACTACAATATAATTTGAAACGGAATTTACTTTCTACTAGAAATAAAAATAGATACATAATGTATACATGCATACATAAACAGTTAATAAATAATTAATAATTGAACTTATCTTATCTTGCCGCTATATACTTTGCCAGCTCTAACATTACTATACCCATCTTTCTGACAATAAGGACGAAAAACGTTTCAAAGGCTAACCATTTCCAAGAAACTGAATGAGATTTTATGAAAATGTGATTCATTAGAATGAAAAAAATTTTAAAGACAAGGTAGGTAAAGAAATTAATTTCAGGCCTTTGTTCTCATTTTTAACTGAATTTACATATCGTAGGGGATCATGTAGATATTAGTTTAACCTGCCTAGCCGTAGGGGACTAAGTTGGATGCTAGTGTTATAATGAGAATGGCAAATAAGAATTTTTACTTGTTAGCACAACCAGAAGTCAGGTTATCGAAAGAATGCAAAGATTTCATTAATATTTTTATATATAGTTTTTCTTTTAGTTCTCATAGATAGTTTTTCTTTCCGGTGTTTGCAAAATCCTATAAAGAATATGTTTCAAAACCATACCAATTTATAAAAGGGGTAGTAAATATGCAATGAACCATATCGGTACCGTGGTACCATTTATTAGTACTATTAATAAGGAATTTATTCATGTCGTATTAAAATGTGCGATAAATACAAACAAAATTACAGCTAAAACAAACTAAGAAAATACAATTTTATTCTAATTACCTTGTTACACATAGGATGTGGAATACAAAAAATTAACACAAAAGATTACAACAGCTGTTCAAAATGCTGTCCATTAACGTCAATGCACTTCTGAACTCGCATAGCTGTTTCTCGAGGAACGTTCGCCAATTGCAGGGCCGTTATGCTATTAATTGCTCGTCTTACTCGTAGTTCCAGGTTTTCACGGGTTTTCGCGGGTTGTAGCGGCGGTTACATAGACAATATTTTTTAAATGACTCCAAACAAAGTAATCAAGGGGCGTTAAATCAGGCGACCTTGGAGACCACCTTACAGGGCCATTAGTCGAAATTACATTTTCTCCGAATCTCCGTTGAAGGCAATCAATTACTACCCTTGAATAATAGGGAGGAGCGCCATCTTGTGGGAAATACATTTCCTGTCCTAAATCTAAAGATAACTCATCTAAAATGTCCTCAATCTCATTTTCCAGGAATCTCACGTATCTGGCACCAGTCAGAGGTCCTTCAAATATTATTGGACCGATGATCCCACTACCGATTATTCCAAGCCAAACATTGAAACCGAATCGCACTTGAAAGTTAACCTCCCGTAATAAATTTTGATTTTCTTGTGACCAATATTTTGTATTTTGTCGGTTAAATAATCCCAAATTGGTAAACCTTGACTCGTCCGAAAATAAAATTAGTCCCAAAAAATCATTCTTTGGCTGCACGTTATTATACAAAATCCAATTGCAATATTCCATCCTACATTCGTAATCACTTTCGCACAAATACTGGGGCAATTGGTATTTAAAAGTGGTATTTGTGCAAACTTCGGCTTACTGTTTGGCGACTGATGTTCAATTCAAACCCAACTTGCCTTAAAGAAACAGTCTTATCAACTTCTATTCGAGCTAAAACATTAATTTCCGTTCCTTTGTCAATACTGAAGTTTTCTTCGGGATCATTATTGGGCTCTCTTCGGAATTGGTTTTCAATACGTTTAAAATAATTTTTCGCTGGACATTGTCTATCAGGATATCGTGGGCCTTAAAGGTCCATAGCTGCAACTGCATTTTTTTACTTTCCCCATAAATAATTAACATGATCACTTTTTCATCTCTTGTATAAATTTGCGGCATTTTGAACACAATGAACAAGAATTTTAAACAATTTTTAAAGACACAATAAAAACACCGTTAAACCAACAAATGTTTGACAAGCTAAATATTTCATTGTTTTCTTAACATTTAATTAGAACAAAATTATATTTTCCTTTAGCTGTAATTTTGTTTGTATTTATCGCACATTTTAATACAACATATGAATAAACACCTTATTAATAGTACTAATAAATGGTACCACGGTACCGATATGGTTCCATTTGAAAAAATTGAGTTTTGCCCCAAAAACAATTTTGGTGAATTTTATTTGCTCATAAATCACGTAATTTAGTGTGTTCAACGTGATTTCGATTTTTGTAGCATTACACGGGTCATTTAGAACAAATCGGAACCGTCATGGCACACTTAAATGGAGAACTATAAATTATATTATAAGAAAAAGATGTTTGAAATGTCACTTGTTTGACATCGTTGGATTCAGAAAATTATGCAGACTTCAAAAATGCATTAATATATAGGGCGTTCCATTTAAAAATCGAAAGTTAGTGTCACTTCCGGCAAAACCGGAAGTGAACAAAAATCAATAGGGATGTTTTCTATTTTTTAATTGTAATAAAAAACGATAGTTCTAAGACTACAGAAACACGTAATAACCATTTGTTGCGTACATCTGGCAACTTTAAGTAATTTTATTAAATTCTATTAAACAGAATGAATTTTTGAGAAATATGTACAGGTATTTACCATACTCTAGTAACTAAAACCTCAGACATTAAATTATCATAGGTAATCTGTTTAAATTTAGGAATGTACACATTTATTATATTTTCATGTTTCATCCATTTAACTCTTTTTGTATTCCAGTTTTTGCTAACAGCTCTCGTAGAACACAGAGGCTTCGATCGCATAGTAAATATATCTATTTCACAGCACAAATTTCTTAATTATTGGTTAAACCAAATATACTGCAGGAAGTATTATGGGTTGCATATAACAACGCGGACCCATTCTTAGTAATTTTTAGTTTATAGTATGGTAATATGTTAATTGAGACTTGAGAGGGGATATCTCTTTTATTAGCTAGCTGGTACCAGAATGGCCATTTCTGTAGCCAATTCTGCAGCAGCATTTACTTTGACTTTTAAGTTTTTTTTTGATAATCATTCAGTCGCGAGTTGTGACACTTCTGCTGTTATCAAACTTTTTCTTAGTGATCTATCTAATAAAAGGTAATTACATTTATTTATTTGATTCCTCTCATTAGTGTTTAACGGCCTTTAGCCATATTTTTCATTTCTGCTAACTAAACAACCATAATTCTGAAACATGTGCTGATAATATTTTTTTTTTCTTCCCAAACGTAGAGTTTTGCTGCCAAATAGATGATTATATAACTGATTATTTTAACAACTGATTACATAGATAATTAACAAATAACTAACTAGATAGTTAATACAAATTATTTAAATCATTTACCGAAATAATTTGCATAATTAGTACAAATAGTCTACATAATTTACACATGGAAAATCATTTTCGTTTGATGGTTAAATGTCTGCTAGATTTCATAAGACGGATAGTCCAGTCAAACACAGTTTAGTAAAGTTCAGCAGTCGATTGAAACTCCGTTTAGTCAAGTCCAGTTTAGTCCAGTCAATCCCAACCAACAGCAAAACCCTAGCGTTATAATACAGGTTAGCAAGACGTCAAACCACGTCGAGGAGCAGTCTGTGTTCGGAGAGGCTGTTAGGAAAAGCTACCAGAATTCACCAGGAGCCCTCATCCACTATCTATCCATCATCAGGAGGATTGGTGAGATTCTGAGAATTTCATTGATATTTTTTGTTGTATAATATTTACTGTATAACTTTCATTGCACAATATATTTCTTTTCTTTTAATGATAAATTAATTAAGCTATAAATATTTTCTGTTGGAAATTGTGATAATATTACTTAATATTTCTATTTCATAATTGATAACATTATTTTATAATTTTTAAATTGATTAAAATCGCTGATTTGTTTTTACATTGATGATTTTTCTGAAGTAATTAATAAATAAGTATCTTTTATCGTAAAATTTAATTTTTCATTTTTTTTGTTTATCTGTCCGCCATAAGATCAAATCTTTCCACGGCGGTTGGTTTCACCATCACAGGGGTAGCAGTAACTCTTAAATTTTCCGTGGATGGCGCTCATAATTTTTACATCATTTTAAGCTACCTCTGAGTGTTGGAACAAACTAGCTAGGCAAAATATCACAAAAATATTGGTTCACCCTCTGGCTGATTTAAAAAAATATATATTAATTGAACCCACGAAATCCCAGCCACGCACCAGATCAGCTAGCCGTTCGCCGTCACTATTTGTGTGTTGGTTGAATTGCCTTTGGTTATCACCTTAACCGGTGATATCATTGTTAATTTTTCTAGGGCCAAGTAGTGATGTAACGCCTAAAAACTTTTTTTCTTGAAAATGAACTAAAAATAAAAACTCCGAAATTAACGAGGCTAGTAAACGACCCCTGCAGTGAGAGTAGCGCGCGTGATGTCATAATGCTCATAGCGGAACTCGTATACCAACGTGATATGGATTGTCTGTTTCAGTATAGTTTTAGCCCCTGTTTTTGTAATGATGGGAGACTCAAAAAGTGTGAAAGTTAATAGAAACAAGTGTTGTTTTGTTCCTGGATGTACAAATACATCAGTAAATAACCCAGAAAAGGTTTGTATGCCTGTGTAAAAATGTAAAAAGAAAGAAGCTTTGGTCCTTTTTTAAATCAATGATATCTTTTTTAAACTTTTGTTATCTTAAACGCATTTAATAAAATCGGTCTCCGATTATACAATGTTTTCGCTTCCCTGTTTCCAACGTAGCAAAGCACATTTAATATGGAACACACTATATAATGTACTACTAAAGTTCTGATACTATGTAGTATTTATTACTTATTTATATAAAACAGTACTTACTGTTTCGCTTTTACACCACTAGATTGAGGCTGGTTGAAATCTATCACCATGGCCAAAAATTCTGAAACCATGATAACGTCCACAGTTAGCAGATTATGAGAGTTCGCATTTTGAAAACCTTGTATCGATATAAAATAAATATCGATATATTAATCCTAAACCATGAATATATTCATATCGTTTTTTTGTTACAACATATCGGGTTGAAATATTGATATTTTTCTAAATACATCGAAAAGAGTCAAGTTGCATGTTACCTCCCCGTTCTTCGAAATTTCAATCCAGATAGAAATTTTATTGCGAGAATATCACCCCCCGCTCTTCGAAATTTTAATCGAGATGAACATTGTACTGTAAGGAATGCCACCTTCCGCTTTCCAAATTTATACCTTAAGCAACATTCATTAAAGCGGCTTTACATTTATGCAATGCAATGAAATGCATGGCATGCAAAACTTTGCATGAAAATTTTTGCATGTCAAATACACTTTACACTACTGCAATATTTTGTGAAATCTTTGGGACTACCAACCAGACGAGAAGAAATACTTTTATGATTATGTTTATTGTTTATTTATTTACTTTACAATCACTGAATCACTATAAACAGAAGGAGAGAAAATCAGTTGTTATTCCCAAAAGAAATACAGAATAGGTTATATATAGTATGTTATGTTTGTTGCTTAGTTCCTTTAATGCATGGTTGGCAACGCAAATATTCCCAAATAAAGTAACTATATTGCATCTGCAATGCAATCAAATTAGAACAAGCGCTAATTCAATGCAATGAAAAATATTGCCATCAGCTGATCAAACTAGCTGGATGTACGCATGCGCGCAATGAAAATTTGCATGGCACCGGCAATATTGCATTAATGTAAAGTGGCTTTTATTCTTTGACATTAAATGTTAATCTACAAAATATGTCGATACATAGAAATATCGATAATTTTTTGGTAATATATCGAATATATTGATCTCAGTCTTGTGATGTATCAAATGATTCACATATTACATTTTTTTTCCATCCCTAATTCTCATATGAAACGTACATGAAAGCCTAGCTACTATATTCGCACGCGTTTAACTATGAACAACATGACGTCACACCAACCAAGGAGCGTTTCGCGCATTCAAATGAATATTCGTATTTCTTTAGGTGTTTTCCCATAGAACGGATTTGTTGATTTTTGTAAAACTTTATGGATATTATTATAAGACTATTTTTTAACCATTTTATGATGTTTAAACAGGATTTAATTTTTTTGTGAACATTCCTATTGTTTGTCAAAAAATGCCTTTTATTATGTAAGTAGTATATCCTGAATTTCAATCAATTATCTTCAAAACTAAAGGAGAAGGAGGGTATATCATGTTACACCCAGTATAAATAAATATACATAAAAAATTTGGACGTTCCAAAACAAATTCAAGTATTAGCTTTCCACCATTATTTGAAACAACCTGTAAATTTAAAAATAACTGTGAAATATGCCGCTCCTGATCTCCCGCTTGAGTGTATTATGAAATTCTGGTAGATCATATTATTTCTAGCTAATTTATTTTTAATTTAAACAACATGAGGAATCGTCGGCACATAATTGGAACCCCAATTTAAATAATAACGACATTCCTTTACGAAATTCTACTTCCCTTTAAAAGTATTTCCTGTAGCATTAGAATACAATTACCTCCTGAAGGCTAAGGGTCTCACTGGTGCGTTCTTGTGCGTGCATAACGAGCGAGAAGGTTCTTTTAACGATTATAGTGCCCTAACGGCGCGCCTGCTGACTTCTCTGACCATGAGTATAGGACGAAACGAGGAAGGAAACAGTCATTTACTTTGCGAAAAAATCCAGCTATTCCACTGATGAAAAACTCATTGCCCAAGAAAGAAAATACCTCTTAGTAAATCTCTTGTGCGTGTTTATACCATGCTCGATTTTCTTACAATAATGAAAGCAGATTGCGAAAGAAATGTGTCAATGGACTAAAGTGTAAGTATTTAAGTAATGCAGATATGAGATTATTTTCCGAGACTGACACCATATAATGGAACAACATTGATCGTTAGAGCGATTTATATCCATGTGGAACTTTCCTTGTCCGGCTTTAACAAATTTCTGAAAATAGTTCTAATTACTCTGCATTTAGTACGTAGTAAGTAGTATAGTTTAGGAGCTAAAGACAATTCTACTCGTCATTTTTTCGTATGAAAATTAAAAAAATCGCTGCCTAAGGAATCACTACTTCCACATCCAGATCTTTCATCCAACTATCTTTAAAGAAAAACATTTTTACTATATTTGCACTCTAGTATGTGGAAATAATTGGTCATAAAATTTTAATAATATTTGAGGCACATGTCATAAAAAAAAATTGAAATGTTGGTTTCTAGCATATACGCCAAAAATGGACTCTTATTAGCTTCCTCCACCTATTGTCCCCAATACACCCCCCCACCTCTTATCGGAATCATCTCAAATATAATTTAGTTCCAGATGTCGTTGTAATACATACGCGTACCAAATTTCAAGTAAATATGTCAATTATATTTTATCAACCCCTTTAATAATGGTGTGGGGGTAGTGGAGGGGTGGAAAAATGTTATAAAAAAATCTGAGGCCTTGTCTTCTAGTATATACATCAAATCCCAAGTTTCTGCACTCTTACCAGATTGTTTTACTTATTTCCCCATATTCATCCCTACTTAACCCCCAACGCTTCAACGGAATCATCTCAAAATATAATCAAGTTCCAGGTGTCGTTATAATATATACATGTACCAAATTTTAAGTGAAAATCTTAATTTTATTTTATCAACCCCTTTAATAATGAAGCGGGGGTCATGGAAGAGTTGAAAATTACAGGTCTTGACTTGTAGTATATACACCAAATTCCAAGCTTTTGTACTCTTACCAGCTTGCTTTACTTATTTTCTCCTTACAGCTATTTAACCCCCAACCCTTCAACAGAATCATCTCATAATATAATCTAATTATCGATGTCGTAATATTACATACATGTACCAAATTTCAAGTGAAAATCTCAATTTTATTTTATCAACCCTTTTAATGATGGAGTGGGGGTGGTGAGAGGAAACGAAAATAATATAAAAAAATCAGATGCCTTTACTTCTAGTACATACATCAAATCTCAAGTTTCTGTACTCTTTCCAGTTTGTTTTAATTATTTTGACATATTCATCCCTATTTAACCCCCAACTCTTCAACGGAATCAACTCAAAATATAATCTAGTTCCAGGTGTCATTATAATACATATGTGTACTAAATTTCAAGTGAATGTTTCAATTTTATTTTATCAACCCTTTTAATAATGGAGTGGGGGGTAGTGGGAGAGTTGAAAAATATTATAAACAAATCTGGGACCTTGGCTTCTAGTATATACACCTAGTTCCAAGTGTCTGTACTCTTACCAGCCTGCTTTACTTATTTTCTCCTATTTACCCCTATTTAACCCCAACCCTTCAACGGAATTATCTCTAAATATAATCTAGTTCTAGGTATCGTTATAATATATACGTGTACCAAATTTCAGGTGAATATCTCAATTTTATTTTATCAACCCCTTTTATAATGAAGTGGGGGTTGTGCGGGGGGAGGATGGAAATATTATTAAAAAATTGAGGCCTTGGCTTCTAGTATATACACCAAATCCCATTTTTGTACTCTTACCGGCTTGCTTTACTTATTTTCTCCTATTTACCCCCAACCCTTCGCCGGATAAGTTCAAAAACTAATCCAGTTCCAGATCTCGTTACAAAATTTCAAGTCAATATGTTAAACCTTTCCAGAGAAACCGCGCGCACAAAAAAAGTTACAGGCCGACAGAGAGAATTTTTTTTCTCTCAAATTTAAAATCTCGACGCTTCATGATATTCTAAACCTATTTCAACAAAAAATGTTTAACAAGATTGTGTTAAACGGGCTCTAAGACAAGGACTTTATACTCTCTAAGACGGTCGAAACTTTAAGAGGTTATATCTTGCGACCTATTGACGGGTTATTTTTCTCTTCTATTTAAAGGAAATTGAGTGGACCTTGGCACAACTTTGCATGTGATTATTGGAGATAACGGTATCAATAAACTAACAAAAAAATTGAGATTTTGGAAGGAAGTGTCCTGGGAATAGGGATGTTCACAAAGAAATTAAATCCTGTTTAAACATCATAAAATGGTTAAAAATAGTCTTATAATAATATCCAGAAAGTTTTTAAAAAATCCAAAAATTTGTTCTATGGGAAAACTCCTAAAGAAATACGAATATTCATTTGAATGCGCGAAACGCTCCTTGGTTGATGTGACGTCATGTTGCTCATAGTTAAACGCGTGCGAATATAGTAACTAGGCTTTCATGCACGTTTCATATGAGAATTAGGGATGGCAAAAAATTTAATATATCGATATATGAATCATTTGATACATCACAAGACTCCGATCAATATATTCGCAATATTAACAAAAAATTATCGATATTTCAGGAAATTGATTGAGGAAGCCGTTACTCTGTGGTAATCCATGACAATAACGAAATTGAGTAAAACACTACTATGTTTTTTACCACTATATTTGCACAAAAACGTGACTGCCATCCATACGCACATAAACTGGCAGCATATAATTCAATGCTACATAGAGGTTTTTCATTGCCTTTATCAGAAACGCAAATAAAAACAGAGCTTTCAATAATTCAAAAAATAGCCAACAACAATGGCTTCCCCACAGAAGTTATCGCAAAATTAATAAACAAGAAACAAGACCAGTATACTTTTAAAGCAATTTATCCCATAGTCAGAGAAGAAAAACAAACACCTCACGCTACACTCACATACTGTGATACACTGACAGAGAAAATATCAAATATTCTCAAAGCACATAATATCAAGATAGCATTTAAACCCCAACAAAAATTATCAAATTTAATTTACAACGACGCCAAGGATAAAACAAATAAATACGAAAAATCTGGAGTCTATAGGTTAAATTGCTCAGAGTGCAATAGCGTATATATAGGTCAGACTGGACGTAATTTTAGAACAAGATACCTCGATCATGATAGGTCCTTCAGACTACAAAAAACAGATTCTGCTTTTTCTAATCACATATTAGAGAGTGGACATAACTTCCCTGATATTAATAATATGGAAATCCTACACTATGCCAGCAAAGGTTTTAAACTTAATTTGTTAGAAGCATTGGAAATATACAAATACAATAATAAAGATGATTTAATATTGTTAAATGATCAATTAGATATTATGTACTCTCCTCTTTTTACTGCTACCAAGATGTAATTAAAATTTCTGAGAAACCCCACCCTTAGATAGTTAGGATATCATAAAATACCTGTATACTTTCATAATTCTCTAATCTGTTTAAATCCAGAAACATATTTAAATAGGGACCAAATCTTTTGTATTTCATTCTTAATTGAATCATTGTTTGAAAATGACCTAAAAAGGGTCGAACCTGCAGTCACGTTTTTGTGCAAATATAGTGGTAAAAAAAAAAAAAAAAAACATAGTAGTGTTTTACTCAATTTCGTTATTATCGATATTTCTATGTATGGATATATTTTGTAGACTAACATTTAATGTAAAAAATTAATGATTATTGCTTAAGGTATAACTTCGGAAAGCGGGAGGTGGCATTCCTTACAGTACAATATTTATCTCGATTAAAATTTCGAAGAGCGGGGGGAGTATTCTCGCAATAAAATTTCTATCTCGATTGAAATTTCGAAGAACGAGGAGGTAACATGCAAGTTGACCCTTTTCGATATATTTAGAAAAAATATCGATATTTCAACCCGATATATTGCAACAAAAAGACGATATGAATATATTCATGGTTTAGGATTAATATATCGATATTTATTTTATATCAATACAAGGTTTTCAAAAGGCGAACTCGCATAATCTGCTAACTGTGGACGTTACCATGGTTTCAGGTTTGGCCCTGGTGATAGACTTTAATCAGCCTCAATCTTGTGGTGTAAAAGCGAAAAAGAAGTACTGTTTTATATAAATAAGTAATAAGTACTATATAGTACCAAAACTTTAATAGTACATTATATAATGTGTTCCATATTAAATGTGCTTTGCTACGTTGGAAACAGGGAAGCGAAAACGTATAATCGGAGACCGATTTTGATAAATGCGTTTACGATAACAAAAGTTTAAAAAAAAATCATTGGTTTAAAAAAGGACCAAAGCTTCTTTCTTTTTACATTTTGTGGCACAGACATAAAAACCTTTTCTGGGTTATTTACTGATGTATTTGTACATCCAGGAACTGATGTATTTGTACATCCAGGAACAAAACAAGACTTGTTTCTATTAACTTTCACACTTTTTGAGTCTCCCATCATTACAAAAACAGGGGCTAAAACAATACTGAAACAGACAATCCATATCACGTTGGTATACGAGTTCCCCTATGAGCATTATGACATCACGCGCGCTACTCTCACTGCAGGGATCGTTTACTAGCCTCGTTAATTTCGGAGTTGCCATTTTCAGTTTATTTTCAAGAAAAAAAGTTTTTAGGCATTTTAATGGTTATTACGTATTTCTGTAGCCCTAGAACTATCGTTTTTTATTACAATTAAAAAATAGAAAACCTCCCTATTATTGGACTAGATATATATTTTCTATTTCTGTAGAATTTTAACAGCATTTTTGTTACCTTAGAGCTATTCTTAATGCAGATGTAATGAAACTGAAAGATCCATAACCTCGTGGATCTTATGTAATACCGACCAAGTTAGAGTGTAGAAAGTCAGGTTTTTTGCACCCAGTAAAATCGATTAATTAAAAATCTAGTTCCTAGTTATTTTCCTGCACTGGGTAGTGCGGAGAAATAACACAAGAACTGTAACGACGTAAAGTCTAGACTAATAGCAAACAGCTATCGCATTATTAACGTCCCTCTGATTTACACTCTTACTGAATGAGTGTTTAATAATTTACTGCAACTGGCAGTATACATGAATTATGAACTTGTATTTCTGAAACAAATTTAAGTTTCTTATAGCCCATCGATAACAGTTGCGTGCACCAAGCGTCCGCTGTATCGGAAATATAAATAACTAAAAACACTGCAGGTCACAAGTTATATCATCCATATTTCCACCGGCGGGTCAACGACTGCACTTTATCGACATCACTGGCATTTCTGCAGTACATACCCTTCTTCATCACAGATGCTTTTGTGATTCTGTACTACATGTAAATAAATGGGAATTGCCAACTGCGCGGCTAAATTATGCATTTGAAGCAAGTAGGAACCGTAACACTGCCAGTGGAATAAATAACATAGTCTGTCTCTATCTAGAATTGCCGTGAATTTTGTTAATATTTGAGGTTGGCTCTGGATAATGCAACGCAGAAAGCAAATAGTGTAAAGCTTTTGAATGGAACGGTGCACAAAGTGGAGTTGCTGGTTGAGTTAGGTCCATTTTACATTGCTATAGTTTATTCAATGTAGAATTTCCCTTTTGGTTTTGAAGATTAAAGGCTTTTAGTGATTTCGTGACTTGTCGAAGATAAAACTCAAAAATATAAACAAACGTTCTCTTTGTTTAAATTAATATCCGATGAATACTAAAGATAAAATGCACTTAATTAATATCTATATGGAACATAAAAACGTTGGTCATAATAATAATAACAATAATAATGGCAATATGGGAAATTCACGCGAATCAACCAGACATCGCCGTACATGACAAAACGGCAAAATCCTGTTTAGCAGAGCGGTTCTGGATTTGGAATTCAACAATGAAATTTGAAAAAATTCTTTGCCATTCTTTAAGTATATGTCATGAAATATTCTCTGAAAATGTCATACTCGAGAGGGCAGGGGGAGATAGTAGCTCACAACTATGTACGAATTTCATTCAGGAGCGGGTGAAACTGGGGGGGCCTAGGTATAATCAAGCCCCAACTTTATTGTGTGACACTTTTAAATTAATTTATGAGCAGAACTTAAAAATATGAAGTTTTCTACACAAAAAAGTCTCTTGTGTTTTTTCTCTAAAATTATCAGCTTTTGAGTAAATCTTATCTGAACTTTATTAATTAATAACCATTATTACCAACATTCCTGGTATGCAGGAGTGTGCCGTGATTGTAACGTTTGAAACAAATGAAAAATGATCATTCTCGCATTGCATGCTAGATTTAGCATGCAATGCTAAATGACAATAATGACAATAATGACATTGTTGTTTTTTGGTTTTCTGTAGTTCATTGTTCTGTAGGTTTATTATTTCCTTTCTATTGAAGAGTAAAAAATGGTCATGTTTAGTAATGTGGTGTACGCGGATATTCATTTTATTTATGGACATCGGAATGGAATGGAATATCGCAGAAGATTTCCTAATAGAAGGAAACCATCTAAAGATGTTTTCATTCGAACCCACCTATAATTTAGAAATGTTGAACTTAAAAGAGGTCCAAGAAATGAAGAACAGCGAAATGGGCGATTTAAAAACATAATTTTGGCCAAATTTAACAATAATAATAAATCAAGTATCAGAAGAGCGGTCCAAACAGCTGCGTGCGCAAGCTATGCATGTTTCCAAAAACAAAATTTTTCGGATTCTGAAAAAAGACCACAGAAAAGCTTTTCGAATGCAGCCAGTCCAAAGCCTTCAACCGGGTGATCCCGAAAATCGTATCAATTTTTGTAATTGGTTTATAAATGCCATGGAACAAGATCCCGATTTCGGAAGTAAAATTATTTGGACTGATGAAGCTACCTTTAACCATAATGGATCGGTTAATTTCAATAATTTAAGAATCTGGGCTCATCAGAATCTCCATATAATTCGCCCTAGGGCATTTCAATAGGAGTCTAGCGTTAATGTATGGTGTGGTGGTGTTATAAACGGGACTTTTTGTGGGCCCCACATCCTTCCTCCCCGTTTAAATGGACCATTATTTAATGATTTTTTAAACAACCATTTTCTTTAATATCTCGAGTATATTCCTCTTAATTTAAGAAATGAATGCTGGCTTAAAATGGACGGAGCTCCTGCACATTTTGCTGTTGAGAACCGCTCGTGGGTAAACAATAATTATCCTGAACGGTTGATCGGTCGATTAGGTGCAAGAGCCTGGCCACCCCGTTCACCGGATTTAACTTCAGTTGATTTTTTTGTCTGGTGCTATTTAGAGGACGAAGTCTACGCAATCCCTGTAAACACGAGAGAAGAGTTAATAGAAGGAATTCTAGAAGAATGTGAAAATTTGCGGGCTAAACCTGATTTCATTCGTAAAGCTACACACTTTGTACGGCGCAGATGTCAGAAATGTGTTGAAGCTGGTGGAATGCACTTTGAAGAACTCTTGTAATTTGTAATTTACCTTACTGTAATCTTATTCATTGTTGTCTAATAAAAAAATAATGTAATCAAATTTTGTTTTACTGTCATTGTTTTACTTCCCTAGCATACCGAAGGGAAGTATTGTATTCGAGAAAAAATCACCCTCCGAGATTTTTTCGGATTCTGACGTTTCAGAACACGTAGATTACGAAAATATAGGTTTTTCGATTCCGTCAGTCTGTCTGTTGGTGCATTTACTAAAAAAGTACTTGACGGAGAGCAGTCAAATTTGGTAGGTAGTTGACGCTACTGTCAGCAAAGAAATGGTAGAAATTTCACTGGAAAATATACAGGGTGGACCGTCTAAACGGAATAAATAGGGAAAAAAATATTTTTTTGCTCAAATTTAAAATTTATACGTTTCATGACGCGCTAAACCTATTTCAGAAAAAAAAATTTTTAGAAAATTTTTTTCACCATTTTTTTTAAATTTTTACCAAGATGAAAAAAAATTATTTTGCTCAAATTTTAAATTTCTACGTTTCATGACACGCTTAACCTATTTCAGGAAAAAAAAATTTGAAAATATTTTTCACCAATATTTTTGAAAAATTTTTTGCTACTAAAATGATTTATTTTTCTTTCTTCAAATTTAAAATTTCCACGTTTCATGGCATTCTAAGCCTGACTCAAAAAAAAAAAAAATTTGAAATTTTTTTTTACCATTTTTGAAAATTTGTTTACCACTAAAACAGACGGAATTTTTTTCATTTCTTCAAATTTAAAATTTCCACGTTTCATGAGATTCCAAACCAATTTTGGAAAAAAAAATTGCAACATTTTGTTACCAGTTTGGAAAAAAATTTAACACTAGAATGCTCAAATTTAAAAGTTTTACGTTTCATGACATTCTAAACCTAGGTATTTCAGAAAACAAAAAATTTGAAAATTTTTTTCACATTCACATTTTTCAAAAAGTTTTTACCACTAAAATAGATCGAATTTTTTTTTTATTTGCTCAAATTTAAAATTTTCACGTTTCATAGCATTCTAAACCTATTTTAAAAAATACATAATTTTTTATTTTTAAACTTTTTTAGCACTACTATAGAATACAAGGAAACTTTCCTTTTTGTTCAAATTTAAAATTTCTACGTTTGACACTTTAAACCTATTTCAGAAGAAAAAAGTTTGAAAATTATTTTACCAACATCTTTTAAAAATTTTTTAAAAAATGAAATTTTTTAACCACCACTATACTTCCACACACATCCCAAGAAATAATTCAGTCATGGTGGACATTTGTAAAGGTATTTGCGCAAGCCTGCCATATGTGGCCCCTGCTATTTAGTATTGAACTTTTGCTGTTGGATGAGCATTCTGTAGATTTTTTTGACCAAAACAAGTTTTCTTTGTAATAATAGCGATAACTGTATTCCGATTATTATTCTCAATGTCAGTTCGTTATTATTAATTTTTTAGAGTGAGTGCCATGCACAAATAACGAGGGAAGTTCTGTGTAAATACCTTTACCGATTTTTTTTTCTGTTTTGCTAAAATTATTCATAAAAAACTATTCCCGAATAAAGTTCAGATAAGTTTTACTCAAAAACTGATAATTTTAGAGAAAAAACACAAGAGACTTTTTTTGTGTGGAAAACTTCAAATTTTTAAGTTCTACTTATAAATTAATTTAAATGTGTCACACAACAAAGTTGAGGCTAAATTATACATAGCCCCCAGTTTCACCCGCTCTTGAATGATTTTCATGCATAGTTGTCATTTTTTCTTAAAAATCATAAAAAATTAAATTCCTGTGTAAATTATCATTTGTTTATCTTTAGACGTTTCGAAAATATTCATAAACATTTTCGGAAGAATTACTTGAACATCCTGTATCTCGGAAACTAATCACTTCCCGACCCATGTTTATAGGAACTTTTTTTCTTATTTTGAAAAGTTGTATTATTTAGTGAAGTTTGGCCTGTGCAATTCGGGACACCCTGTATATTATGTAAAAAAAAGTCTATTTTTTCAAAAAAAAAGAAAGCTTTAAAGAGCTTCTACTTATTCAGAAATCCAACATTTCTGACTAATTTTATACAGAAATGGTGCACAAGATCAAGCAACAAGCAATGTAATGATGATTGAAACTCGAGTATTTTTGTCCAACTAAATGTGAGATTTTTCCGTGTGTGCGGCGTTATAAAATTGCGACTTAAATTTGCCATATTTTACTAGTCTTTATAAATGTATGTATAATTATTTACATTTTCATCAATTGTTTGAAAAGGGCCGATATGAATTTTTCACATTTTTTGCATCTTAACAAAATGTTTCGGACAGTTCTAGTTTTTAACTTCGTAACAATCTGTTTGTTTTTGTTGTGATACGAACTATACAACAAGAAATATTGAAATATTTAAGAGGAATACCCTTAGTAGTTCCCCTGCGAAGTTTCAAGGATTACGTTTTAGTTTACCCCCAGCAACACCAACTGTAGGAGAAATAACTTTACATTTCATTTGCTAGTGAAGAGAGAACGGATACGTCTTCTCTTTCAACCGCAGGCGCAGTGCGAAGTGGGAAATGTCCAGAGATTTATTTCATAGCATTATTACCTGAGATAACCTATAATTTATATGATACGGATCGCATTTGAAGTGAAAACAGTGTAAACAGATAATTAATGCACACGAACAGGTGGTGTGTCTGATGTAGCATCAGACTTTCAATCGCGGGGTTCTGGGTTCAAAACCTGGTGCCTTCTGCTTTTTTCTTATTTGTTCGTAGAAAAGTTATAGGCATTTATATATAAAAAAAACATTATGGGTATTTATGTAAGATATAAAATACTATAAAGAATTTTTTTAGGAAATTTGACGAAAGTTTACCGTATTGTCAGGTACTAACTTTTATATTTTATTCAGTATCCTGAAATACATAATTCTATAAATATTTGTTTGTTTTATACCTATTATTGAACAAAAACCAGAATTGAGTGGCATTCCCCCATTTAAATATTTTATTGAATATCAAAATTTTTACAAATTACCCGGAAATTTGCTTTTATAGTTATGAAAAAGAATGTTAACATTTTCCTACCAACATATGATACAGTTATACACCTACCAGGACAGGTGGCAGCAAAAACAGGGACGTCCTCACTTATGCATTTATTTTTTAAGAAATTACGTACAGGACGTATTTGATTTAAACATTCATTTTTTCGTAATCTTATTAAAAAAAGTGTAATATGTACTTAGCAAATGCCCAGTACTTTTATCCCAAATGTATTTTTAAATTCTTTTTACCAAAAACAAATGTCAGTTTTCGCAATTTAATTAATTTATTACCGTTTTCTTAAATATTTTTTATATTTCAAGTAAGCCGCCGGACATTACTTAAATTGCCAAAGCTCACATTTGCATTTAGTGAAAAATATTAAAAAATATCTCTCAAAAAAAATACTGCCTTAACATATTTTATTCAATAAGTAAAATATACAACATTGCAGGAGCCACGTCGCGCAGCCACAACCACGTCTCGCAGCGTCGTGGTGTTGGGCGGTTGACTAATTATATTCCATTGCATTTTTCTAAGGTTGTTTCTAGTTTGATTTTCATTAAAATGGAAGTATTGGTAAATCAAACAAGGTAGTCTTGTTGTCACATGGTATTTAATATATCCATACCTATTGTCATTAAAATTGGAATATTACAGAAACGACGCTATAGACGTCGGTCATCGTCGAAACGAAAAAATGAAAGAATATGATTCTCGGTATTAAAATTTATCAAATTCAGAAGGTTCACAACAATGACGTTAGGCGTCGGTCGGCGCTGAGACGTAAAAATGCAAGAAAATGAATCTAGGAATCGAAATTGGTCAAATACACGAGTTTTACAAAAATGACGCTAGGCGTCGGTCGGCGTCGAGGCGTAAAAATGCGAGAACATAGATTTAGATATCAGATGAAAAATATTATAAAGAAATCTGACGGCTTGGCTTCCCGTATAGGTGCGCACCAAACCTCAAGTATTTGTACTCTACACAGCTTGCTTTTACACATTTTCCCCTATTCATATACCTATACTTACATCGCCACCCCTTCAACGGAATCATCTCAAAATATGATTTAGTTCCAATTGTCGTTATAATACAGATGTACCAAATTTCAAGCGAATATATCCCAATTTTATTGTATCAACCTCTTTAAGAATGGAGTAGGGGGGGGGGGTTAAAAAATATTATAAAAAAATCTCAGGCCTTGGCTCCAAATACATACACCGTACTTCAAGTTTCTGTACTCTTATCAGCTTGCTTTAATTATTTTCCCCTATTTACCCCTATTTAACCCCCAACCCTTCAACGGAATAAACTAAAAATATAATTTAGTTCCAGATGTCATTATAATATATACGTGTACCAAATTTCAAGTGAATAAGTCAATTTTATTTTATCAACCCCTTTAATAATGGAGTAGGGGTGGTGGGGGGGTTGAAATTTGTTATTAAAAAATCTGAGGCCTCGGCTTCTAAATATAAAAAATTGGAGGCCTTGGCTGCTAGTATATACATACATACACCAAATTTCAAGTTTCTGTACTCTTACCAGCTTGCTTTACCTATTTCCCCCCATTTATCCCTATTTACCTCCAACCCTTCATCGAATATGTTCAAAAAACAATCCAGTCCAGATCTCGTTATAATACATAGGTGTACAAAATTTCAAGACAATGTCTTAAACCGTTCCGGAGAAAATGTGCTGACAAAAAAAAATACAGACAGGCAGACCGACAAACATAAATTTTTTTTCGCTGAAATTTAAAATCTCGACGTTTCATGAAGTTCTAAACCTATTTCAAGAAATAAAATTTGATTTTTTTACGATTGCTGTACTTCCAATCCACTACGTGGATGTGGAAGTAATTCCTCTTTTTTTTCTTGTACCATATTGATACACTTTGCGCCTTTAACTATTGTTTATACCCATTACGCGATTAAATGTGTTCCGGTAAAAATTGAATTAAAATAGGTACGCAACAAGCTCAGTTTATATGTTTCTCTACTGTAGTAAGAGTCAAAGCCTGGAGAATGAGAAGTCTCAAGTTAGACAAAGAGCCAATGCGTATATGATCCGCCTCTCTGGCTAGGTGGAGATGGAAAACATGCCTAAACAATTTTTAAATTACATGCGTAATTGCCCTGAAGTATAACTCATTAAAAAATTGACATTTTTAATTATGTTTAAACGAATGTATAAACAAAAGATGATAGAATTATCTGACCGATGCTTTTTTGAGAATGATATCTAGAAGTATGTGAAAATTAAATAAATATCAGACAATCAAATGATAAAGTTTGTGATTTTTTTTCTTAAGATTGGTTCACCGGATTTGAAAAAGCAATGGTCACATTGTAGAACTAGTAGCTAACTTCTTCTAAAAAAAAAATGAGTGTGATACTTGTAAAAATAAAGCTGCTAGAGCTCAGCGCGTTTGTTATATTTCACGTATATTTCCCGCATGCGAGGATTCCTCTTAAGAAAAATGACAAAAGCATCCAATTTTGAGCATTCTCATGTTCAAACAATTTTTTCTGGAACTTGGATTTATTCCAAGACTTTTTACTACAGTGTTATATATAGTGAAATAATTCATTTTTAAGTGGTTTGGCCCTTTTAGTCCACCAGTAGAGTAGATTGAAGTTTTATACGATAATAACAAAAGCACAATGCAAGGCACTATTATAAGTAGTTCCATGTCGAACTCAAAACATAGTTGTTTGTTATCCTGTAGATTGGAACGTTCAACATTAATAGTGATGTATGAATGTAGTTCCTTTCTAACATTTCCAGTATAACTTCCATCAGTGATATTGATATGTTCTACATGTCTATATACGTATACTACAATATATTGCTTCTATTATATGATTCCTAGAACATTTCTTAAAATACATCCGAACATTTCATTATTTATGACATTTTACTAGAAAGAAAGTAATGATTGCGTTTTATATAAAGAGTGAACTAATTCGGAACGTCGAGGAAAATATCTGTCCAGTTTCTTCGTGCGTGCAAAGAATTTTCCGATACGCTTGTTACTAATACTTTGTGTCACATCTGATGAATTTATTATACCCTACACTGGCGTAGACGTGTATATTTTTAACATCAGGAAATATTAGAGAAAGAAATATACAATTCGTATTCTTATAAATAATATTTATTATTTAGAAAAAAGAAAATACTTATGCTGACTGTTCTTGGTTTTCCATTTAAAAAAATTATTTTCTAATCATCGTAAACACAAATTATCAATTTTTGAGATAATTGTTCATACGTAAGCAAACATTTTAATGAATTATTATCGAATGTAGCCACTCACAACGAATCCACCTTCAAGTTGAATACATTTCTCAATTATTTTACGATTATGATTAGTTACTCTTCTCAACTCTGGAGTGCCGATTTCGCGACAATCTCGTATTATTTTAGCACAAAATTCTTCCCGATTTCTAGGCTTCGTTCTATACACATTATTCTTCACCGTTTCCCAGAAATAGAAATCTAATCGTATACTATCGGGGGGGCCTAGGAGTTCAAAAGGGCCATTTCTTCCCCATATAACCAAATTGTGTATAACCTGTATCGAGTCTATATTACCATCTTTACTCGATAAAGACAGCCTATATTCTTTTGTAACAGCGACGATATGGATTTGAATACATTATGGGTATAGACAGAACAAAGTTGGCATTTTGTATTTAGATTGAATAAAGTTTAATTTATCAAATTGCCATCACAATACAGCGATTATACATTTGCTATACAGGGTATATATACTGATAAACTTATAGAGCATATACTGACCTTGTTGACACTAGTGCTGTCGGCTACCTGGCTTTGTGTTGAACTCTCGCTTATGTGTATACATATTTAGATTTACGTAGAGATAAGTATAGTTACTATAATTTAATTAAAATTTAATAAAATGTCGAAAACTAAGAACAAAACTTGTCGTCGTTAGGCGGCAGTGTAAACTGATACGGCTAGAGGATATGAAACTCGTCAAATTGAGACATTTTTTTTAATTAGTGGTAGTAATGGCAAGGCATAGGCAGTGCACTCACTCCATTAAGTCAGTGATGCCGACTCTTTATTTACGTTATATACTAGTCGCTTTGCGTCTTTTAGTCTCACACTTTCACCCTTAGTTACCTCTATTTTACTACTTTATTTATTGATTTTTCTTCTTAGTTAATATTAATTTGTTTATTATTAAACGATTAGAGCTTAGCTTAGATATCTTTTTGTTTTTATTATTTTCATTAATATCTGTTTCAACCTCGTGAATTTTCACGCATAGTCCTATTTGTACTCGTTTTTTACGCATGATGAATGCATTAAAAATAGAAACAGTAATGAAACTGCTGTATTAGAATAATTTCCATCTATAATCATTTTGTATTTTTACTGAAAGCCAAATGTCATTCATTCCAGAAGCTGAACAGACAAACGACCAGATAAAACGTACCCGGAAAATAAATCGAGAGCATTAAACATCGTTTCAAATAGCAAGTGTATGCGAGTAAATCATGCCAATGTAATATGTAATCATCTAGTGCATCAGTATAAATCACACCTAGAGCGTTTTACGCGAGATGAAATGTCCAGTGAATTCGTGTATGCTTGAGATTTATGCTGTGTTGTTGCATAGAGGCACTCGTGAATAAACTAGGCAAGTTGAAGTAACGGTTCGACACAGAGCGAGGTGAGGCTTACTTAATTTTCAGAGTTCAGTCGGCGACTACAGGAACGGCAGTCAGACCGAAGGCAGAATTCTATTACTATGCTCGGTGAAAGCAGTGGCGCTTAGATATATCGTTTCTCTCCAATATTGTTAATTGCGTATGCTGGCATTTCCTCATTGTGCATTGATGATTAAATCTATAGGTATTTTTAACCTTATAATTTTCTAAAATCACTGAATGTTCTTCATTAAGCATACAAACTCCAGAGACGAAAAGTTACCAAAATGCGTCAAACTAAGGCAGGATTTCATAATTTTGAGTAAGTAGTTGTAGTAGATTTGCAAATCAAAAAACTTTCTTGAGGTGATAGAAAATCTTCTAGATACTAAAGTCATCTATCGATCTGTTTAAACCCGATGTCAAGATATTAAAAACTTCAAAATTGAAACAAAAATTTGTTAAACCCAAAAGAAGCAATTTATTTCAAAATTTAATGAATAATTGAACTCTATCAATTATTGTCAAGAAGGTAATGAGGATGGATTTTGAAAATATTAAGTTTTGCAAGACTTAATCCCGAAAGAGTAAAAATCGAGAAAATCGCGTTAATTTTTGGGATCGGGCACCAATGTAGACGTTCTTAAATCCAAACTGTAGTTTCTTATCTAAGTTTTCAAAATCAGTAGAGGAAATATTATTGGAAACTTTCTTTTATACATTTTTCAGTTTGAAATTTTTTTAAATCGGCTCAAAATTTATATTTATTTAATTTTAATTCCATTTCTAATAGTTTTAAAAATTTCATTGAAACAAATATTTTAAGTTGTCGAATTTTAATATCCGGCCAGTAAAAAACCCTGGATATCGATATGTTTGAGAAATAATGAATTATGACAAAAGTTAAGAACATTTTTCCTTCCTCTCTATCAATTCTCTCACATACAAACCTCACTTGCTCACTATTTTCCTCTCCTTTTCCACGTGCACGTTCGCCATACACATTCCTCAGGCAGGTACCCCAGAAAATTCCCGTATACTGTCTACTATCTACTCCTATAAAGGAGCCCAGGGCAATGTACCCCACTGCCGAGCATACCCTGAACAGGGTTCTTACAGGTTGTCCATCTACTCATCTTTTCTGCCATTCCTCTATTACTCTCTGCCTCGGCCCTGCCTTTCTCCCTCTCCTATCAATCAAAATGTACCTTCTATTTCTTCACTCATCCTTTCCCTTCCTGCACTCTCACTAACCATTTTATTTATTCTATTTTCCACACTCTTTATCTTCCATATGGCAATACATTTAACTCCCATCCTCCCCATTCTCACGATCATCAATATGATTTCAACTACCTCTCTTTTTCTCGCCCCTCCTTCCTCCAACCTCTAGAGAGCCTCCAGGCTATCCGTAACGATTGACGCCTGCATCCCCTCTCGTGGTCCCATTTCCTCGTAATTAATTCTTCTCTCAATCATCCGGATGGTTCCTCCCATGGCAATGGCTTCCGCCACTCCCACGGAGAGCAATTCTCTCTTCAATTCCTCCTTCTTCAAATATTCCTTGGATCACACCAGCTATTCCCACTCTCCCTTCGTCCCTACTAGAGTCCGAATAACCCATAATCTCACTCTCATTATTAATTTGTTCCTCTCATATCCTCTCTGTCCTCACCCCAAACGCTGGGTGTGGCTTTAGCACTGCTTGTATTCCTTTTCTACTAGTTTCTTTGGTTTTTCCGAGATGAAGGACTCCCGCTAGTATTTTAAGTAGCATTATGTCAGTTAGAACCTCTAGAGCCACTCTAGGGGTTGTCCTATAAGCCTCCTGGAGGCCAAGAAGCACCGTTCCTTAGGTAGCCCTTAGGTGCCTCACTATTCTACTATCATTCATCCTACTCCCTCAAATTTTAACCCGACATATTATCGCCACTCGCATCACCCTTTCATATATAATTTATATAAAATGTTAATTCTCTCCGTGTTTCCTTTTTAGCATCGCAAACACTCTGGTACAGGTCTCTCCAACTTTTTCTCTCACACTCTTAACATGGTTGACGGGTTGAAGGTCCTTCCCACCACGATCTCTAGGACCTGCACAATCTCGCCTCCTTTTCTAATCCGTGGCTCTTTTACTGGTCCTCAGTGGCGGCTCGTGATATTGTCTGCAGAGGAGGCTTGATACTCTGAAGGACAACTGATGTGCAATATGACTACAATTTGTACATTTCCCCACCACCCCTGAGGTATTACAACGGAGCGTTACATTTTTTTGCTGTGGGTTGTTCGCCAGGATACCGATTCACGACTTGAGAGAATAAAACTAATAAAAGAATAGAATGAAAAGGAAATAGAAAATATGATGAGATGAAAAAATCATTCTCATGAAATTCTCGTTCCTACGACTCAAGTATCGGTATCCAAAGGAGTCCTACTATCCCACTTGTAATTAAATTATATAACTTTTAATAAAAATAAAAATAGTTTTGGTAAAAAAATTAAAGTGTTTTTCTACAAACAAAAAATTGTATTCATTATCACTGCCAGGCGTGTAAAATTATAAGTTTTAATAGAAATTAAAATAGTTTTGAGAAAGAAGTTATATGAAAAAAAATATAACCGCGGAACTCTATATTATGGAGAATTATAAAAAATATTTCCTAAAAAATAAATAACACAAATAAATATTTTTTCTAAAATAACAACTACCTATATTAATCTCTGCTTTAAAGCCTGAATATTTTTATAAATGAGTGGTAACCTGCGATTTTTGGAACTAGCAAAATGGTTGATTATTTCATCATAAAATGAATCGTGTTTCCTCAATTCTGACAAAAAACGTTTTTCTATTGAAATAAGCGATACATTTGAAAGGCGGTCTTGACTCATTTTGTTTCTAGTAAAAATGTTTTTATGCGTTTAAGTGCTGAAAATGATCATTTTACAGAAGCTTACCGGAATTGTCTCAAAAAATAGTGGCGTTATTCAAAAAGTTCTCTAATTTTAGGTCATAAGTTTTTAAAAAATCTACCAGCTCTTTGAAATTTCCTTTATTGCACGATTCTCGTTTTTCGTCACGTCCTCGGAAAGAATTTTCTTGTGAAGATAACTATATAACGGCATCTATTAACCTCTTTAATATTTCCCTATTCTCACGGACCTTTTCGTTAACAGTCTATTTCTCTTATGTGCAGAATCCAAGAAATTTACAATATTTTGTTTACCAAACATTTCCAATTTAATGCAAGATGAAATGTGCTCCTGGGATTTTTCGTGCCTTTCTAAACCTCGCGACAAATTTTGCAAATTATTAAACCCGGCCCTGCCCCAAATTGAGGATTGATCATTAGTAAATAATAAACATCTCCAACAATATAATTTGTTTCTAACTGTTGATGCCGTTAACCACTCGACTTTTTTATAATTGTTATCACAAAACCCTCTGTTTTGTTTACCACTTTTAAAAACTAACGAAAGCATTGCTGGTGTAGGCCTGGCATTTCTTTTAATTCTTACCTTTTCGTCATAAATAAGAGTAGTAAATCCATTTAATAACAAATAATCCACCACGTTTGGACAACAAGACATGTTGTTGGGAATATTTTCACCTAGAGCACTTATTTCTAGCCCGCCTATCAAATGTTTTATGTATTTATACGTCAAGTTATTCTTATAACCGGCTAAACGCAACTGTCAGACGTCAGTTCGTTTTCTTTGTGAATCACAATGACCTGTGCACATGCGCTATAAAGAACTGAGATCTGGAGGCTAGCCTCATACTTCGCTATTCCAAGTGTTGCTATTTTACACAGCGCAAAGAAATTCAAGGTCATTCATGTTATAAGTAAATGCGGTAAAGTTGGAAGCTATTTCGTATTAGCCTCCAGCGAACCGCAGTGTTCATTCAGTAAAAGACCGGCCGACCGGGAAATATGCATACAAAGACTATCCGGACTGCAACGTTATAGGTATGTTTGTGGAAAGGAAATGCAAAAATGTTATATATAAACTGAAAATTATTTAATGAATAATAAACAATAAAAAATATTGAAAATTGAGATATACCTAATAGAAATTTCTTAAGATATTACTTTTGAAGATATGGTGGTTCTTCCAAGGGGAGGCTCAGCCTCCCCTGCCTCCCCTGACGAGCCGCCACTGCTGTTCCTCTCATTTCCACAAACATTGCTTCGGTAATTTACGAATTATAGTGGAGCAGATTTTCCCTCCCCCTTTGCTCACATATTTCTTTCGCTCGACCTCATCTACCTTCAATCTTCTTTACAGATTTCCCGCTCAGTATTGGATCTGGCCGTCAGCAAAAGCCTGCGCACGACAGAGCTTGCCTCCTAGAGTGACCTGCTATACAGCGAAATACATCATAATAAATCAAAATATTCAATAATCTGTGTTGAATAGATTTAAATCGGTTGTGTAACTTCTTTAACTTCACTCAAGTTTATTTGCATCACTGCAGAACTAATGTAAATCGATCAAACCCTGAGGGACCTAGACTTATCTATGTATTACGTACCCTTTGCATTGAATATAGAATAATTGTAGAACAACTGATCACTTACCCTGTGTATATCCATAACCTTATACCGCCGGGTAATTAAATTTGAATACGAAACACTTTATACCAACTTACTAAAAACAAAGGGAAGTTAAAAAACCTTTTAACACAGATTATACTGCGAGCAATATTCCTCGTGAAAAACTTAATTTAATAATTGTACACCTCGGAAACATCAAAAGAAAATGAGGATAAAAAATAATTAATTATTTAGATGTACCATCACGTTTCGAAACAGTTGTTGTATACCTAAACTTTACATAACAGTCATGAATTTTCCCACCAAGATAAAACATCTTGTTCTTATTTTCCGCCAGAATTAATTAAGATATAATAAATCTCTCAACTTCGCAAACCAACAAGGCTCGCATTTCCTCAGAGTACGTTATTTAAAAGTTTAGTAAAACAATTTAAGTCTATTAATGCCTTAATGTGATGTATTTGGGGAGACTGTTGTAGATAGGGATATGCCATGACAGATAGCATAAAAGTTAATTTCTCCGTGGTAAAAGTTTTACAGGTGAGCCAAAAGTAAGAGCGTTTCGTAATTGATGGCAATGTCCAATTTTGATATTAATTTTAATGAAACTGGTCAAACGCTCCTAATGGAATGTAGTTTTATATTCACCTAAAACATGTATTAATTTGTCTCTTTATCTGTACGACAAAATGTTATTTTTTAGTTTCCGGGCCATTTTTCAATTAGAAAATGACAAGAAAACGAAAGAACCTGGAAATCGAACTGAGTACATGATAGATAGTCTGACCGAGTGCGCTTGTTACTAACGGGCTTCCCCGGTGGAGGACCGTGTCGCTTAAATAAATAATTACGCAGTAGTAGAAAATAGTATGAGGGACGACAACATAATGCCTGCCTTTACTAAGTCGACTTTTGACTGGTTACTTTAACAGAGTTAAAAGTTTCTGAGATGTACCTAATAAATGCACAAGAAACATTCTCAATAAAATTTGTTTTTCAGAAATTAGCCTGAAGCGTCGTCGAATTGGTTCACCCTGTATGCGAAATGATGGAATTAATGTGTTTGGAATGTGATATAGTCGAGTGTTATTATTATATAGAGTATATTGTGGTGAAAATTAATTAACAATCCAGTTCCCTGGTGTAGCTTTACTGTTCCAGAAAGCGATATGTAGGGATAGTTAAGCATGTCAAGAGCGTTTACATTAAATGCGGTAAACCACCCCACATTTTTAATTCTAGTTCGACCCTGAATGGGGTAGAATATTACATACCTAAATACAAGTCTTGTTTCTCAGGATGTAATATTATATTTTGCTTACTCGGTGGTATTCCTCATGGAAACTCTCAATATGCGTAATATTGGCTGTGAAATGCGGAATATGAAAGCGTAGACACTTTCCTTTATATTTTTCTGCATTTGATAAATACTCCCTATGAGAAATAAACAATTCCTCAGTTGAAATATTTATAACCTTCGAAAGACAATTCGTTATTTTTAATGAAATTTGCATTACAATTATTTGTACACGAAGAAAAAAACAATTCACAAAAATGTAAGCTACTTATGAATTTAAAATTTGTAATTTTTAATTAGTCTATCTTTTTTTTAATTAACATTTGTTTATTGTTATATACAGGGTTTAAAAAAATTAGGGGAAATTCTGAATATTTTGTGGAAAGGGCTTGTTTGAAAACAATGTTAAGTAGTTAAATTTTAATCAATCGATTTAGGATTTCAATTTTTATGATCATATCTACTTATGTCTTATTAAAAAAAAACTACTATTTTCATTTTGAGACAGGTGTTAAATTTTATTCAATTTTACTACTTTTCTTTTTGGGACTTCTTTCCATGCTTATCTTCATTTTTAAATAACGTCCGAGGCATCTACAAAATAGTACAATTAACCAGTATACAGGGTGTTCCAATAAAAACTCCCAGGCCGGACATATTCTGTAAAAGCCAATTTGTAGAGCACAAAGATAGCTTCATTTTTGAGTATATTTGTTTTTTTTAATATAACAGTATATAGATAGCGCTGTGCTCTAAAGAAATATGTCGATGTGAGAAACTTTGAAATGGGGTTTATGTGAAAGAAAATGCATTTATAAGCAGATAAAACTAACTGTTTTCGAGATATTTGAGTCCAAATGTTGGCATTTGCCAATATTGAATAATTGTAATCTCTTCAACATTTCAATCCTTTAAGTGGGACAATCTGTATTTAATTTACGAAATTTGGAAGAAAATATTTAAAGAATTTTTCATACAATTGCTTTGTTATTAGGTTAGATTATAATTAAAAATATTTGATATCTAGTGAGTATAATAACCATTATACCATATAAATTAAATATAATTAAAGTTACCTTTGGAATAATAGTTTTGACATTTCTCAATTTCAATCACATTTTGTTTATTGGTGTGTCAATAGAACTGTATTATTGTACCTAATTATTGTTTTCTTTGTGAATATTTATTATTAAATATGGTTTTTCATGCAATGAATTTAATTTATGGAGAATGTCGTAAAAATGCTTCAAGAGCTGTAAGTTTATATGAAATACGTTTTCCTGACAGACCTTTACCAGATCGGAAAACTTGTGTTCCAATTTGAAAAATTATGGAGGTTTTAAGAAACCAAAAACAACAAGAAGAAAAAGAACTGTAACTGATGAAAATATTGCATTGGTATTACATCAAGTAGAAAATAACCCAAACATGTCAGTACGCAAGTTGACGGAAGAAACAAATATTGCACGTTCCACCTGCCACAGAATTGTTAAAACAAACAAATTTTTTCCATATAAAATTCATTTAATTCATCATTTGATTCCAGGAGACAATAAGCAGAGATTAGATTTTTTGGCGCAATTTTCAATTCTCTTAGAAGAAAATCCAAATTTTTTAGATACAATTATGTGGAGTGATGAAAGTCGATTCCACAACAATGGAGTAATCACAACACATAATTGTCGTTACTGATCTGATGAACATCCTAGGTGGATGAGACACACCAGATCCCAGAATCGTTTTGGAGTAAATGTTTGGTGTGGTATCGTTAATGGTTACATTGTTGGCCCATACCTCTACCTCTACCATGAGAATTTAACAGGTGAAAGATATTTACAATTTTTGCAAAATGATTTACAAGTACTATGTGGTTTCATCAGGATGGAGCAGGCCCACATAATCATCACAACGTTGTTAATTATTTAATTCAAACATACCCAAGAAGATGGATTGGTACCAATGGAGTACTTAGATAGCCCGCTCGATCTCCTGACATTACTCCATTAGACTTTTATTTATGGGGATTTTTAAAAAGTGAAGTGTACAAAGAACCAATAGAAGACATGGCAGATCTCTATAACAAAATTTATGCTAGTGTTGCCGCCATTAATCGGCATACATTATTAAAAGTTTGTAGATCTCAACTAATTAATAGGTTTACGATGTGTGTTAATGAAAATGGCAATAATTTTGAACACCTATTAAAACAGTTATTTTAATTTCATTAGTTCGTAAAAATTGTTTTATGTTCGTAATTGTTTTTTTATTGCTTAAATGTTTGAATTATATGATAAATAATATTTTTAGTTTTTTTTTCCCAAGGGTTACTTTAAATATATTTAATTCATGACATGAAAAATTCTTTAAATATTTTCTTCTAAAATTTGTAAATTAAATACAGATTGTCCCACTTAAAGGACTGAAATGTTGAAGGGATTACAATTATTCAATATTGGCAAATGCCAACATTTGGACTCAAATATCTCGAAAACATTCTGCTTAGAAATGCATTTTCTTTCACATAAACCCCATTTCAAAGTTTCTCCCATCGAAATATTTCTTTAGAGTACAGCGCCATCTATATACTGATATATTAAAAAAACAATTATATTCAAAAATTAAGCTCTCTTTATGCTCTACAAACAGACTTTTACAGAACTCAAATATCTCTATTCGTTTACAATATATCCGGCCTGGGAGTTCTTATTGGGACACCCTGTATAACCTTGAAATACCTCTACGCTTGGTGCTTTTACCTCGAGGGATCAGTTACGGGTTAATAAATATCTATGGAACAATTCGACAAGCATCTATCCTCATTATTCCTCATTCAGCAATATTATTGCTGAATATCTAATTGTTCCTCTTTTTATTCTAATGTAATAGGCACATTTAGCAAAATTTTTTATTACATATTCTGAAAGAGCATGTCGAGCATGGATTACAGAGGCAAGCATGTCTGGTAATAACTGGTTCAATAAACACTTCACCGTCAGTTTCTCTGGAATTCCTCCTGGAACTACCTCATCTTTATATTTACCTGAAGAGAGAGACCAGGACAACAAACAGAATCCAACAAGCTGTAACGAATATGCCACAGGCTAGCATCGTAGAGCGCAACAGGTTATTGGACGTCATAAACCGCCACAATATCCTGGGAATGCCTTCAGATGTGATGCCCACTTTGATCAACCACAAACTGCTCTGTCTATTTCCTGGAAGAGAGACGAGATCGGAACAATACTGACCTACAAAGGGCAGACAGTTGTTGGTTCACGGACGGCTCCAATGCTCCCAAGCTCTTGAGGGAACTGGAGAGCATATAGTCGCAATCCAGAGGTAAGAATAACTTCGACCTGGGTGATAAATGCAACTATTTTTCAGGCAGAAATCCATGCCATTGAGCTGTGTGTACGGAGGCTAGAACAAACGCAACCTAGATACACATCAATGAAAATATCAGTCAGGTGGCTCTTAAAGCCCTTGGATTCCACCGTTGTAAATCTAAAACGGTTAAGAATTGCTAGAAAGCTCTTACCTAGCTAGACAACAGCTATCCAAATGACACTCTGTACCTTGCATTGTAAGGTAACAATTTGTTTTGTTTTTTTAATTTAAAATTAATCTTTATGTATTGGGTCAAAGCAAACTTTCTTTCCACATGACCACTACCAGGTTTATCACCATAATCGAAAAGCTAATAGGTACGTATCATCTCTAGTTAAAATCATTAAAAACTGAGTTAAAGTCGGTCAATAATGAGAACGTTATTGGAAAATTAATGATTTTATATTCCACACGGTAAACAGTAATTATCATTGCTGTTATTACATATAATAACATGACATCGCTCGCGCTGACAATGGATCAAAACGTTATTCATTAAATTATAAACAGCAACGCTTACGAAACGCATTAAAACTTGAGAAGAAAAGCACAACTTCCAAATAAAATGTTTCTTTACTCCACCCTCAAATCCCGGATTAAGAGCCGTTAAATAAAACGAGTAATATCATTTGCAGGAACGCTACCATATTTAGACTTTACGTGTATATGTATTTAACGATCAATACAATATAACTCTAGTGTAAGGTTTCTCATAGCCGTTTCTTTTTTCTGTTCGTATTTCACGCGGAACGATATTTTATTATGAGTGGTGATCTGTTAAAGGTGTATTTTAAAGTTCCACAAAACTGTGTGAAATATTCATATGTTCCCAACGTTCTACCCCACATCCAGTATTCTCGCATGGGATTCCGAACGTGAAAAGTAATTTTTAATATTTTCCAGCGGATGATGTATAGCAGTCGATGACTTATATTGATATATAATTTTTGCTGAAAAAATCTAACCAACCAAATTACGTACTCCATAAATGCAGGGGGTTTTTTCAAGTACTAATAAATACTAGATTTTGTTCTAGGTGGGTTAAAATCCATGACAATGAAACAAATCTAAGGATTATTAAGAAATTTAACAGTACAGAAGAAATCAAGTAGATCCGTGAAGGAAACTCGATTATAAGCGTGAGAAGAAGGTTAAAATAACCAAAATAATAGTATATTATTCAACGAGCATATAATGATGGCTATTATTCACGAGGATGAAGTTTCACGAGCCGCAGGCGAGTGTCGTAAATCACCAGAGTGAATAATAGCCATTATATGCTTGCATACTGGCATACCTAGCGAAGCAGGTTCGATTCCTGCTCACCGCGAAATAATTTTAATTATAAAATTATCCCCAAGATGTGGTTCGGACTCCACTATAAACTGTAGGGCCTCGTTTCTCTTTACCTTACACAAAATCATTCTGGATTTTCAAGGAGTTACCTCGATGACTTGAGAAGCGGTTAAGAAAACATTTTTTTAAGAATACTATACTTTGTCCACGACTATTAAATATTTAATAATTATTTAATTCATCTTCATTTTTCCTATTTAAGAAAGATTCATATGTCATCATAAATAATTTTCCGATTTTTCGGGCAACAAGTTTAATGAAGCGATCTCTACAGCTTCCTTTATCTCTGGCGGTGTCAAAGAAATCTTGTTTTCGCTGTCAGTATCCATTTATTTAATTATATTACTCTTTTTGAGTATCTAATACGTAAAATTACTGTAAATAACGCTGGCGTTGAAATCGCATAAATGACGTTTCAAATCAATTACAGAATTACGCTTTGACACATTGTCATAGCTTACTAATAAAATAATACAACTTGTAGGCCGGTAGGTAAATGGTTTCAAAAACAATGTTGGGGATTGCTGCGTGTTGCTAATAGATGAAAAAAACTTACTAATGTAGTTTTTGAGTGTGCATTAAAGTATCTCTTCGGCATGTACCATTTGAGTGCTTTCTAGAAAACTTAGAGACACAACACTTGTCTTTTGGTTGATGCAATTTTAACATTTTAAATTTTTAGTAAAAAGTCACTAACGTCATTTCTTATAAACAACTGACTGTCCTCATTATTCACTGCAGGGAATAATGGATAGCATTATCCTTGAGAAAACACATATATAATGAGTACATTATTTAATAGTCGCGGACAAAAATTTTTTTTTTCACATTATGAAAGTGTTTTTTTTTATTTATTTATTACTGCAACAGGTCTAGGTTTACTGTAGTGATTTATATACAGAGGCAAGTCATGAAAATATTAGAAAAATGTTATAATATAATAAAAATGAATTGGTGAGCGGTAGATTAATTAGATAATATTAATATGGTAATTATTGTATATTTAAACATAAATTTCTATCTATAGTGAGCAAATAATATCGGTAATTTGTGTTTAATTATGCTAAGATGGGTAGGAGTGTGGTGTAGTTGTCAATCAGATATTTTTTTGTTTCTCGTCTGAATCGCTTTTTCCTCATTATTTTTATGTGAGGTGGAAGTTCATTAAATAATTTGATCCCGTTGTATTTGATACATTTTTGCGAGACATTTTTACTAAAAAATGGTACTTTGTACGCGCTGTTTATCCTAGCCCTCGTTTCATATTGGTGTTCAACGATGGAACCAATAGTCTGTTTTTTGCTATAAGCATATACTACAGCCGTATGCATGTACAGACCCACCACATCGAGTAATTGATTCTCAGTAAAGATGCTTCTGCAGATTTCTCTGCTTTTCTTAATAAAGATTATTCTTAGGATTCTGAGTTATCTGCAACGGTCGTAAAGTTACTTTATAGGCGGAACCCCATACTGTGATACCATATCTAATCAGGGATTCAACAAAGCTGTTATAAGTGGTTAAGAGAGATTTGTTGTTCAGTATACCTTTTAGTTTATAAAATTTGTAGATCAGTTTACGTATTCTTCTATTTAAGTGCGGGTCTAGTGCCAGATCTAAATATTTTACGGTATCGGTGTTATGTACACAGCTGTTAACCGATTCATTTATGAGTATAGGTTCTAATACACGGGACATTCCAGATTTTGTTGGGGAAAATGACAAATTTAGTTTTCGTAATAGTTAGTTTAAGAAGATTGTTATCTAGCCAAGTTTTTACTTTGCTAATTGCAGCAGTAGCTTTTTGCCTTGTGGATTCCCAGGTCTCCTCCGCACAAATTAGAACCGTATAATCTGCATATGATATAATACTGCATCCGTAGTTTTTCTGTAAGAGATCATTTACATATATAAGGAATAAGCTGGGGCCTAAGATAGTTCCTTGAGGAACTCCAGTTTTTATTATTTTTGTTGTGCTATGAGCGTTAGCGATTTTAACTTGTTGTGGTCTATTGGCTAGGTATTCTTCGAATAAGTCATATACTTTCCTTCTGATGCCTATTTTGTATAGCTTGTTTAGTAGATAGAAGTGATAGTAGTAAATATAGAAATCTATAATTTGAGCCGGAGAACTGAATTGCTTTCATTATAGGATTCCTTATCCGATTTCACCGAATAGGCGGGGTATAATAAAAGATTCGTCCGCCGCTCGCTAGGTACCACCACGTAACGGATGCATAACAACTATTCTTTTCTATGACATTTATGGAGGTTGTTCTCTTTTGCGAATACGGCGCCCTTAAAGTTGTGTATCAATTTACAATACATGTAATTAGACAACACAATTATTGTCAATTATTTTCATTCTATGTACTAAATAAGAAAGATAATTAACTTATTATTATTATTATTTATTTGTTAAAAACTGTGTTTTTTGGGAGCGCACGAACTTTTAACAACTGTCCAATACATGTTTTACAGTCAACTTTGCTTCGTTGAAAATTTTAGCCCACTATAAGTAGTCTGTCTCTCTGAACTGTTCTTAGTAGTCGAAGATTGTCCATTGTATAACTTATATATAACATAGCGGCCTATAGTGCATATAGAATAGAATTATTAGCATTTATTTTCACTTCATTAAATACAAAAAGTCCGCTCAAAGTATGTGTGTGTCTTTTTAGTTTTGATATAGTGCCTATCCTAAACCAAGTATGGTTTTATAATACTTTTCAGATAATCTCTGAGTAAGGCTTTAGATAATTCATTAGAACTTGAAAGTTTTAATAGCCGTTTTAAAAGGAAGCATGCAGGGAATGTAAACCCTTCTCATGGGCCCCGGTACTCGTATAAAGGTTTTAAATCGGCTTCATATAGTCCTTCCAAACTATTTACGTTTATAGGCTCTTGGAAATAAGTTTTAGGATATTTTAAAACTACAATTGTTACTTTGGCTGTACAAAATGTTTTTTTTTCTACGATGAATATTAAAACATTTTGTCCTTTTATAATACGCCTATTTGATGAAATCAAATACGTACAATAAACAAGCATACAGCTGATTTTGTAAACAAACACTAAACTCATCTAAGTTCTTAAAATCACGTAGCACACTGAATAATTATTAACAATTTGGATTTATGAACGAATTATAAGATTATACCCGTACATCTCGAATTAAAAAGTATTACTGAAATAAAATGGTCTCGTTATCTTCTTATAATTTCCATTAATTTCTGTAAACTCCTTTTTCATTAAATTTTTTTAATTAACTCGCTAGACTTGAATAACGCTTGGACTTTAAACTGAATTTAGATGAAAAAAATGTTGTGCTCCTTAATGCATATCTAATTTTCTGCCACATTGTTTTGAACGATGTTTTTAATTAAAAAATAGAAAATTTTTATTCACAAGGCGTAAGGTCAACCGGCTTGATTAAAATAATACACAGTGGCATATTCGAATGAAGATATTTTCGCTGGGGTATAGTTAAGGAGATCAAAAGTTCACTTAATAGAGTAAAATCAAGCATAGAATTGCTTCCATTTACTTGGAAAATATGAAGAGTATTGTGTAGTTTAAACGTTTAAACTTTTTTATTTATTGATCGATGTTTTTAAAAAACAATAGGGTTCTTCGTGTAGCTAGCACTAACTTACTGTCTAAATTGAGATCTAATCGGAGGTTTTGTTCTTAAGTTATCGTGCTTACAAGAAACGTGACGGAGGACAGACGGACAGACAGACTGGCGGATAGACAGACAGACAGACAGACAGACAGCCTGGCGGACAGACAGATGGACAGACTGGCGGTCAGACAGATATTTTGAAAGTTGTTCAAAATTCGATCACTAATACAGTGATATGAAAAATTTTTCTCTACGAGCAATATTACCTGTTTTAGAAATGTGCCGATCGAATGCAATATACTCTTCGTTTGGTATTTGCGAAGAGTATAATAAGCCCGACCGCATGAAAGTCAGTTAATTAGTTTTTTATCAAAATGCAAAATACTACTAAAAACGCTGTTTCTTAATTAATTTTTAACATTAAAAACAATGAATATAAACGTAACAAACTGACATATTATATACAGATTAAGCAAATTTAGTTTAAGGTATGCAGGGCATTGGTATAAAAAAATAGCGCCATCGCTTGACAGCGTCGAGTTGAGAACAACGCGCCCATTCTGCTTTTAACAGCGTAGCTGTTTAGGCGTGTGGGAATAAAGTAAATTAATCTCAATTTCGTTATTAAAATGCCGTGTGTTTATACAACTGCAGAAAAAGTGCAAATTGTGAAGTGGTACTTCGGGGGCCATTCCACTGAAGACACAATAAATGTATTTACTGTGGCATATCAAGACAGACCAATCCCCTCAGCTAGCATAATTTCATACATTATTAAAAAATTTGAGAATTTCGGGTGTGTCGTAAATTATTGTAAAAAATGCTGTAAACCCGAACCCCGTCATCAACAAATGAGCGAAGAACGTGAAATTCGCGAAACTAATGTCTGTGCACTTGTTGAAACTAGCGAACCTTGTTCTAGCAGGCAAATTGCTGATGAAGTTGACATGAAGGAAAGAACTGTAAGAAATATTTTGAAAAGAAATGGGTACAGCTGTCTTAAAGTTCAAACAACGCAAGAAATATTTCCCGAGGACAATTTCAAACGGATAGAATTTTGTGAAATCATGATAAATAAAATGAATGAGAATGAAAACTTCTTAAAGAATATATTGTTTACAGATGAATCATCCTATTCATTACATAGGAAACACAATCCATCCGTAGTACGATATTGGTCTCGGAAAAATAAACATTCGAGTGTTGCTGTGCGAACTCAGTATCCTCAAAAGTTGAACGTTTGGACGGGAATTTTAGACAATCATATTATAGGTCCACTGCTAATCGATGGCAATTTAAATGGCAATAAATATTTAGAGCTTTGACAAAACCAAATAATTCCTGCAGTTCAAAATCTTCCTGTCAACTTTGACGACATTTGGTTTCAACAAGACGGCTGCCCAAGTCACAATACCTTAACTGTTATTAATTTTCTGGAAAGAACATTTCCCAATCGTTTAATAGCTACGAGGGGAATGATAAAATGGCCCCCCAGGTCACCTGATCTAGCACCCCATGATTTCTTTCTGTGGTGCTTTGTAAAGGAAACCGCGTACAAACATGCGTTTGAACGAGTCAATAATTTAGTTGAATTACGGGAAAAACTTATCCAACTTTGAGCAAGCATTACTCCGAATCAACTCAATGATATGAGAGGTTCATTGTATAATCGGTTTGGCTATTGTTTGACACTAGAAGGTGGTGTGTTTGAATCCTTACTTCATTAATTGATTGTTTGATAATTATTAGTTGATTTTAGTTTCTGAGGGTTATTTAATTTTATTTTAATGTGATATTTTTGTAATTTAATAAGAATAATTAATTTTTTGATAATTATTAGTTGACTTTAGTTTCCGAGTTATTTAATTTTATTTTAATGTTCTATTTTCATTTCGGTTTTAATATGAATTATTATTTTATTCCCATAGCATTTACGGCTAAAAAAGAAACTGCAGAAATGCTTTCAATAGAAGAAATTATTTGTCAAAAATGTGACAAATAACTTCTTCGCTTTTGACGAAGAGATATTGTCTCGTTTCGTATTAAAAATTATTAACCACGTCCGCACCCATCCTTAGTTCATGCCGTACTAAATTCAATTCATTGTATGCCCCTGCTTTCACGATTTATGGAACTAGCGGGGCGTTGGCAATTACATCGTTATTCCTATACCCTAAACTGCATTTTCCGAATCTGTAAGTATAGGTTTTGTTTGTAGAATTTTTTTTTTTTGAAATGTGTACTTGTACATTGTAATGTAATGAGAAAGGTTGCCAAAACTATCAAAACAGAGGAATCTCGTCAAATAAATATGCTTGCAGCATTTGAGAAAGTATTAGAAAAAGTGTTATATGTACAAATCTTACATTCGAGATAGACAACAATTTAATATGTAAGTTTCAGTCTGGGTTTAGAGAAGGTCATAGTTGGGAAAGTGCCTTGCAGTATGTAATTAATGAATGGAAGGAAGCATGTGACATTTAAAACGTGCGTTTGAAAAGGTAGATAGAGATTATTGAAAATATTTGAAAGATATGGCCTGGATGGCGTTGTATATATGTGGTTAAGTAATTACTTGACTGACAGGATGCAAGAAGTAAACAATGATGAGTATGTATCGAATGAAAGAAGTATAAATGTTGGGGTACCGCAAAGCAGTATTCTGGAGTCGTTATTGTTCATTTTATACATCAATGACATAGCAGCTCTGTTTGATAACTGCTGTTATCATTTGTTTGCAGATGATACGGTTATTTATAGGCAGAGGAAATCGGTGCGATTTTCGTAAATAGAATGAATAAAGTTCTCAAAGAAGTGAGTTAATGGTTAGAAGTCAATAAACTAAAGTTTAGTGTGTCTAAAACAAAAGGTATGATTGTAGAAATTTAGATATGAAATAGAACATGAAATGCCAGAACTTCGAATTTGTAGAGAAATAATTTAAGTTATCGGGGAAATTTAAAAAAATAAGTCATTATAGATGATAAACTTACGATAATCGTGTCAAATATGTATGTAAGCAGATAGTTAAGGTGTCCTAAAGAGAGTTAGTTGGTATTTATCTATAAAATGTAGAAAATTGGTATACAACACTATTATATTACCACACTTTAACTATTGTAGTGCTTTTCTTACTTTTTATTGGGTATTTTGCCACTGAAAAATATTTAAAAATTTTAATGAAAAAACCTCCGCGCCAAACGGATCACACAGAGGTTGGTTCTTGAATATTTGACTGTTTGAAAAAGTCTCGCACCTAAAAATATATAAACTAGAACAATGTAATAAACTAAAAACTGAAAATGAAAGCTATAGGTAGTTAACGTTTCGGAATAGAATCTACTTCCGTTCTCAAAACTTTTTTGGTCGTCAACCATGACAGTTCTTTGTTTATGTATTTCCATAGTCAGGTGAGACATTAAATTATATTTATCTTATTTTTACTTACTTCGTCTCTAAGGATAGGCAACCAACTAATATAAAAATCTATTGAATAATTCGAAACGCATCTACCCTCGTTTAATAAAATAAACGCAGATTCTTTAAGTTTTGTTTTGGTTCCGTTGCTCTCTACGGCTCTTCCACAACTATATAACCAGAGGTATTAGATGAATACTGAATATGTTCTACATTTTGTATTAAGCTTCTTTGTTATCTCCTATCATTGTGAACATGTATAGCAAAGTACTAAATAAACGACTGTTATTATAATTATTATTATTATTTCCTTGCTTAAGCGGGACCGAAATAGTGGTTAGATTTGCTTAAAAATATTACCTCGTTTTTTCGACAATTTCTCCGACATCTCTAAACCGATGTTTAAAAGTGAATTATTTATTATTTGTTTGCTTATAGTAATGAAACATATATTCTTTATAGGATTTTGCAAACAGTGGAAAGAAAAGCTATCTATGGGAACTAAAGGAAAAACTATATATACAAATATTAATGAAATCTTTGCATTCTTTCGATAACCTGACTTCTGGTTATGCTACCAAGTGAAAATTCTTATCAGCCATTCTCATTTTAACACTAGCGTCCAACCTAGTCCCCTACGGCTAAGCAGGCTAAACTAGTATCCACATGATCCCCTACGATATGTAAATTCAGTTAAAAATGAGAACAAAGGCCTGAAATTAATTTATTTACGTACCTTGTCTTTAAAAATTTTTTCATTCTAATGAATTACATTTTCATAAAATCTCATTCAGTTTCTTGGAAATGCTTAGCCTTTGAAACTGAATGAGATTTTATGAAAATGTAATTCATTAGAATGAAAAAATTTTTAAAGACAAGGTACGTAAATAAATTAATTTCAGGCCTTTGTTCTCATTTTTAACTGAATTTACATATCGTAGGGGATCATGTGGATACTAGTTTAGCCTGCTTAGCCGTAGGGGACTAGGTTGGATGCTAGTGTTAAAATGAGAATGGCTGATAAGAATTTTCACTTGGTAGCATAACCAGAAGTCAGGTTATCGAAAGAATGTAAAGATTTCATTAATATTTATATATATAGTTTTTCCCTTAGTTCCCATAGAGTAGAAAGAATATATGTTTCATCTCTAAACCGACTCAAACAATTTTTCTATAGGTTCTTAAAAAAAACTCTTGCCCATTTAAAAAAGAAAAACCATAATAACATTTTGCTCTAAAATTGTAAGAAAATGTTGTTTATATAAAACAGGCAGCTTATACACTTCTAGGAATCATCCTGTATGATGAATATGTCTTAATTTTAATAGAGGGTATTTTACCATACAATTTATATATATTTCAAAATTGAATGATGAGTCCTTTATTTTGCATGTTTTGTTTCAGATTAATTATATAAACACCCTTATGTTCGCTGATGTTCATATATCATTTCTCTGTTTATTGAATTTAAGTTGTTCTCTCTAGGTAAACAAATATTGGAGGAATGCTGCTGTATTTCCACTCCACTTTCCTTTTAACCCCAGGTCGGTTACTCGACGGGCTGACCTGTCGAATGAATTTGATCCATTTGCTCTCGAGAACAAGAGAACCGTGGACAGTTGCCAATCACGTGTGATTTATTATTATTAAAACAAATAAACAAAATCTCAGTGGTGTTATTTATATGATGCCGACCTTGACAAGTCTTCAAAGAGAATAAGAAAAAGCTAAAGTATTTACTACACAGCCGAGTCACATACCGTTGCAACCACTCTTACACTGGACAAAGATTCCATAAAATCTCGTAAACTTGTTTTAAGACTAAACAAGATGTGCACGGAAATGCAGACATCTAAAACGAGTATTACAAAGTGAGGAATGGGTAAATTGGACTAAGTTCTCCAATGCCGGAAAATTAAAAATTGCTCTGTATTATAATTCCATTCACTTCGCTTTTCATTAGAATTAATAGTGGAGTGGAATTTGGGTTGAAATCGTCCAAAACATTTTTTCGGAGTAGAAAAATACAGGACCTAGACCATCTGATAGAGATATATATATAATGTGCTGAACTGAACTTGTGGTAGGTACCTTTTGAAACATCTTGAAAATAATTGTTAATAAATTAAACACTGCTTTTAGATGAATCAATCAATATATTATAAATACTCTACATATGTTTCGGCTTATTCAATTTATACCTAAAAGTACTTTTAGGTATAAATTGAATAAGCACGTCGGAAACTTTAGTATTCACTATGTAATACTCTTGATAAAGGCCTAATAAGCCGAAACATATGTAGAGTATTTATAATATATTGATTGATTCATCTAAAAGCAGTGTTTAATTTATTAACAATTATATATAATGTATTATATTCCCTGTTGACCTTTGCCCTTGGTCGAGATCAAATTTGTGAGCAATTTTTGCTATACCGCGCGTCTACAAGTAAAAACACATGTTACTCGGAAACTGCTACACTTAGGTGAATGATTCTAGCTTTGATTGATAGAGTTTATTCCATATAATACCTCTACATTACAAAAGCGTCGTAATTCGGCTTATTACATTTTGAAAATCGAAATAAATTTTGCAATAATTGCTAAAAATGCTCATGTACTGCTTTCACACAGGCATAACTTCTTATTTCACGGTATCGATTTCAAATTTCTTTATACCAACCTATTCCCTGATATTTAAGGAACATTTTCTGCCATATAATATGATGTCAAATTAGGAAAAATTCAAACTGGGTGACTGGAAATATATTTTTCAGGAAAAACTCGTATTTTTCATATTTTCAGCCCAAGAATGAAATAATACGGGGTTCTCCTGAGAATCTGACTCTACTTCCGGTCCGCCATTTTGAATCTGCTCTAATTGGACATCGGATTCGTTATCAGCGACCACGAAAACCCCCGAGTTGCCACTTTCAGCCCAAAAAAGAAAAGAATAGGTACAAGTTTATCCGGAGAAATTGACTGTTCTTCTGGTCCGCGATTTTGAATTTCGTAAATTGGGCCTCGAATTTTTTATCAGCGACCTCAAAAACCTCCGAGTGCTCTATTTCGGCAAATAACCGAGAAAAATACGAGTTTATCCTGAAAAATTGACTCTACTTCCGGTCCAGCAATTTGAACTTACCAAATTGGACTTCAGAATCGTGATTAGCGGCCCCAAAATCCTCGGGGTAACAATTTTCATCCAATTTTATGGCATATTGTGTATGATAACAAATTTTTCAATTAATTTAATTAAATTGGTCATTAAAATTGGTCACTTATTGGGAAAAAAACGAAACCAAACATTGGCTGGTCTAGGTTCCATATCTGTCTACTACGAAAAAAAAAATCCTTAAATAAGCGTGCTGCGCTCGGAATCCTGCTCCACTATAAGGCAGGCCGTGATATTTTTTGGGTTGTCTACTTGGAGATATGATTATTTCAAATGATTTTTGCGTAACTTGAGGTGTACTTTTTTTAGCATCAAAATCTAGCATGGCTTTGGTCTTTTGTCTTGCGTTTGGTTTTCACTTTATGACATATCTGTTAAAACTGTTAAATTATACTTAACTTATTATTTTATTAATTTATGTTAGGTCCCATTACATGGTTGCCTAGGTCACCCGACCTGATATCAATGGATATTTTCCTTCGGATATTGGTGAAGCCAGACGTTTATAAAGTAGAATCGACGACTTGAGGAGATATGATGGAAATGATTCTTCAGTGTTTCAACGTATAATGTTGATATGGTATATATACAATGTAAGACGTGCATTTACCAAGAGACTTCAGTGTTGCGTGGATCAAAATGGTGGACATTTTGAGCAATTATAAGGTTAGTTTCAATATCGTGAAGAAAAAAAATCTCAAAAGCACTTCATAATTTTTAAAAGAAACTGTATGACATCAAAATGTGAGTAATTGAATGCGTATTAATCTATGTAAAAAAATTATAGGCATTCCATTTAAAAAAATTGAAAAAAATATCAAACAGAAGACCAAAACCGTACTAGATTTTAATGCTAAAATAAAGAATTTACGCAAAAATTATTTGGAATAATCATATCTCAAAAAATGAACATAAAGTTGGCACCCAGAGTTAGCACCCCAGATTCACACTAGGTCTGAAACGGCAGCGTAGCGAGCGGCCGCGCCACCGCTGGCGGGGATTATCTGTTCCAAGGAGTAGAAGAGGCCTGTCGGGGGTGGAAACCAGCAGCTCGTTGCCGGATCGAATTTTCCGATGTAAAAAAAATTTCCGTCTCTGAAATGCACATGCAAAGAGCTGGCGCGATTCGAGTTGTGGCAGTCATCATGATTCAGTGTAAACTAACCGCCTTCCAATTTTCAGCGCGGCAGCTCAACGCCACGTCGAGTTTTCCGGGGGAGAAATAGTTTTCCGACCCTGGAAGGGAAGGGCCGCGAGCTCCGCGATTTGCTCTCTGTATATAGATGCTTTTCTTTACACAATAGGTACCTTTTGAGCTATCTTCAGCGCGGCAGGTCAACGCCAAGTCGAGTTTTCCGCGGGAAAAGGTGTTTTCCGACCGCGGAAGGGAAGGGCCAAGAGCTGCCGCGAATTTCTCTCTGTGGATGCTTTTATTTTACCAATAGGTACCCTTTGACCCTCTTTCAGCGCGACAACTCAACGCCAAGTCGAGTTTACCGCGGAAGAGTTTTCCGGCCGTGAAAGAGAAGGGCCACGAGCTGCCGCGATTTTCTCTCTGTGGAAGCTTTTCTTTTAACAACAGGTACCCTATGACGCACCTTCCCTTTCACGGTCGAAAAATTCTTTTCCCGCGGAAAACTCGACATGGCGTTAAACTGCTGCGCTGAAAATAGATCAAAGGGTACCTATTGTTAAAAGAAAAGCACCAACAGAGAGAAAATTGCGGCAGCTCGTGGCCCTTCTATTCCATAGTCGGAAAACTCTTTTCCCCCGGAAAACTCGACTTGGCATTGAGCTGCCGCGCTGAAAATTGGAGGGCGGTTAGTTTACACTGAATCATGATGATTGCCACAACCCGAATCGCGGCAGCTCTTTGCATGTGCATTTCAGAGCCGGAAAATTTTTTCATATCGGAAAATTCGATCCGGCAACGTGCTGCCGCTTTGCACCCCCGACAGGCCTCTTCTACTCCTTGAAACAAGATAATCCCCGACAGCGGCGGCGCGTTCGCTCGTTACGTTGCCGTTTCAGACCTACTGTGAATCTGGCGTGCTAACTCTGGGTGCCAACTTTATGTTCATTCTCAAAAATGCTTTATTTATCACGTAAAAAAATTAGGTATAGGCATTCCATTAAAAAAATGAGAAAAATAATAATTAAATATCAAGAGATATAAACAAATATTTTGGACATACGGTAAAATAATGATTAATTTCAAAAATATTTTTCTGTAAATACATCATTACTAAATAACATCCTAGATTTTTAGAATAAACAATTAATAAATCGCGGAGGTATGGCAGTCAAAAAAATATTTGTAAATTGTCAAAAAAGACAGAAAAAAAATCATAACTTGGCCCCATCCGATTGACAAAATATTTTAGAGTGTAATACAGGATCCTTGGAGGCTTAACTGGCGCCGAGAAAATACAGGGTGTTCCATTTATAAAAATCATACTTTCTTGTGTAACTCGTTTTTATGACACCTTGTATAACTGAAAATAATTTAGCTTTGTATCAGAGATGAAACCTTGAAAATTTTGTTAAGAAAGTTTGTTTGTAAAGTTAGCCGCTGTTGCACAATCTCCTGAGGGAAAGCTAATTGGACACCCGGTATATACAGCTGTGTAAGTCAGATTCAGTTAGTTATGGTTTGAAATCGTTAACTTTACACTACCTCCCAGCTGCTGTAATGTTGAAACAGACGTGTACTTCAGAAGTTTCGAAATACGCTCAATTGTAAATTAATCAAATATCGACAAATTAGATGACTTGTGAAAACAAATAATGCGCCTACAATATAATAACCAGTTAGTAAACGGTATTTTAGTAGCAAATATTTTCTATGCACACTACACAGTCTCTTAACATATTGCTGCGTATTTCCACCTCTTAGGAAACACCCTGTATGAATCCGAGGGTTCTAAATAATTTAAACAAGAGATAACCACTAACACTTAATAATTTACTGATTACACAAAACTTCTAAACTAACTTTTACAATGTTTATATTTACACTTCGAATATATAACCTCACTTTCGCTACTAAACTTCACTTTAATAGAAATTCTCTCTTCTCCGTCGTCGATTTCGTCTTATATACTCCAAAATTGCCTCCAGAGTTATCTAGAACACAATCGAGAATCTTCTTCCACCACATTCTAGAAAACTCTATCTCTTTCTACAAGTTTCCAGTCACTATTAGGCATAGGCGTATCATAGGGGGTGCAATGCATAACAATATTAACAAAACAACTGTTAACTCGAAAACTAAACAGTATGCTTAGATTATGATTTGAGATCTTGAGGAATTGATGATTTCCCGGTGAATCATAATCTCAGTAGCAGTAGCAAAATGCAGAAAACTCTGTTGCAGACAGTAAAAGTTGCGATATGAAAGCGGACCACTGTAACCCATAAATGGACGTTGAACACTTTAGATAATGTGGGTGACATAAATTGAAAGTGAAGAGGCTGCAACTTAAAAGAAATAGTTCTTGTGATAGAATGTGCACATGTCCTTAACTCGTATCATTTTATGTAACTTTTAATTTTTAGAATTGACGTTTCCATACTTTTCCAGGGATGTATCTACAAGTAACATAATAGAGCAGTAAATATTCAAATATTTGAAAGGGAGTAATTTGTCTAACAAGAATATATTCCACAGTTATAGAACACCACTTTGAAAGGAACAAAGAAGGATGCAAATTGTATTGTTTTATAGTTACGGCAAATCAGGTTAGAAATTATCACAAGTAGAAAAATGACAAATCACGAAGACAGAACGTTAATCATGAAGGTGCCTTAATTTGTAGCTCTCCAAACATTTTAATTTTTAGGCTTTTTCTTTCACAAAATATTGAATCCGGTATGCGGGCATTTGCTCAAGCCGCAGCTGGGCTGTGACAATTATATTATAACCAATATTTGAAGAGTTGTTTATGTAAAGAAGTAAAATATATTGCTGATAGTGTAAAACTAAAAGTAGGTGTCATATCGCGTTATTTATTTTCGTCCTTAATCAAAAGACTTAATATTTTCTTCTGCACGGAGTTTCTCCATGTGTTGTGTTTGATATACATAGAAGGCCTCTATCGATGGGCCAATGAATCGTTTAAAAATTGACTATGTCTGGATTCAATAAGATACTTTGCAAATGTAGAATTACATGAGATAACCACAAGAACTACTGTCTAGTTTCACCAATTTAAGCGTGCGTTTAAGCGCCTAGCTCTGCATTATAAACCTGTAATATTTTTCATTTCTTGAAATCATAAAAATTGCATCCTCAGATATCTAACTACCCTTATAAATAGGACGGTCCCCAGAAAGCACGCCAGGTTTCTTACTGAAGACTCAAAAAAGTGCTTGCTGATCTTTACAAATTGAAACTATTTTAGTGCTTCTTTGTAAATGTGGTCTCTAACGAAAATTTTTTAAGACAAGGTAGATAAATAAATTCATTTTAGGCCTTAGTTCTCTTTTTTAACTGAATCTTCATGATCGTAGGGGGTTATATTTGCACGGCCGTAGGAGACTGTATGGATGCTAGTGTTAGAAAGACAATTGTCAAATAAGAAATTAGACAAATTCATTTTAGGATACTAATTTGCTAGCATAACGAGAAGTCAGGTTATCGAAAGAATGCACAGATTTCATTAATATTTTTAAACAAAGTTTTTCTTTTAGTTATAGATAGTTATTTTTTCTGCTGTTTGCAAAATCCTATAAAGAATATGTTTCAATACAATTATAAGCAAACAAACAATAACTCATTTTTAAAAAAGTGGTGTTGTAAGGCAAGGAGGCCCTTTTTCGAGTTTCCTTTGCTTTTTCCCATTCAAAACTGACCCCAAGCTCGCCGAGAGCGCTGAACGACGGACCCAAAACTCAAAAAAATGGTCGTTGTCCAACTTTCTATGAGCAAAGGGAACTCTGAAACTTGTTGGAGTTATTGAACATTGTTCTCAATAATTAAAAATACTTTTCAGAATTTTCTTTGCTTTTCTTCCTTTACGAGTCCTTACTTGGACTCACCGGAGCCCGATGATAATGAGACCCAAGAATTTTTCGATGCCTGGAAAATACATACATATGATCAAAGAAAACTCTGCAACTTGTTTTATTTCTTAGGAACATTGTTGTCTAATAACTAGAAATACTTTTCAGAGTTTTATTTGCTCACATGTATTTTCTAGACATCGAACAAGGGTGCATGGTAACAACGGGCTATGGTGAGTCGAAGTATGTCTGTTGGGGGCAATAAAGCGTATGTAAATTTGTCTATTTCTTTAATTCTCAGGTGTACCAGTTATAATATAAATGTTTTCCGTATTTTATTTATTAATTTTCAATAAATTCTCCCAAATTATTCCCAACTTCAATATCTTTAATTATGATTAGCTTTTTTTAAGTTTTACCTCAGATAGAGGCCACGAAACAGCTTAATGAGCTCAATGAATTCAATACTCCGCAAAGCTGCGGTGGTAAAAAAAATAGTATAGTGCGTTTTATTAATTTCTACAATATTCTAGTACTGATACTTTTGTTCCTTAACTATTCTGTACTGCTAAATAGTTACTGATACAATATATTCCAAGAAAAAAAAAACACTTTAATATTGCGAGGAAATCCAAAATATTTGAAAGGTTTTACGTATGGACAATTTTACACTTTTCGCTCTAAAAGTAGTCATATCCAAGATAAAAACTAATGAGATACCCCGTATATGATTTTGATTACAATTATTAAATTTGAAAAATTATTTGAGCACTTTTCTCAATACCTCTCATACAAAACCATTTTTTCCGAGTATTACGTTTATTAAAGCAGAAAGCGGACAGTTTATGCCAGTCAAAAGGTGACACCACAATGTAAAATGATTACTAACGGAAAATCTTTTCAGGATTTAGTATCGTGGTAACGCCACCTGCTTATTGTGTCCCACAATGTAATAAATAGAGGATACAATAATAATGGGATATCTGACATCGGCTCAGGCGGAGATTAGGGGATCTCTTTTGGTTTATAAAAAAAATTCGGTGGCGATTAACTAGATGGGAACGCAATATGAACTGACCTAGAAAATCGGATAATGATCTGAAATGTTTGTTTAAGTATGTACACTGTACATGTACAATTTTTTATCACTAATCACTGATATACTGTTTCGAGATCTTCTACCAATAAGTGTTAATGGCCATAGTTCGCTATCGCCGACAATCAAGTAATGATTTCAAGTACCAAAACATTTAACGCTGTAGTTGGAGAGCATTTTAACAATCAAGTTGACATTATCTAGGGATGCTTAAAACTTTTCATATACATAAAAATTAAAGAGACGAAAAATGACCCAGCACGTAGTTTTGGGCAAAAAAGCTAAAATTAAAATATCTCTGAAATAGTTGGCACAAACACCAAAACACTCATACATATACAGGGTGTAATCAGTTTCATGTCATTAAAAAATCTGGTAATGGGGACCGACTAGACAAACAAAAAACCTTTATGACTTTTCCCTCTAGGGGCACTTTGAAAAACACTGATCTAGGTTAACATATTTAATATTACACACGCGGTGTCAAAGGATCATCGACCGTCTTTGATGTACCGCCTCAACTGAACTGAGGCAAGTATAAAGAGGTAAATAATTCGTTCTCTCTTCGTGCACAATTGCAAGCAAATAATGGCCATAGAGGTTTAAAAAGAGCATTTCTTTACATGTGTGTTTTTTAATTTGAAACAAAATATTGGATTGTTTATAATTTAGAAAATTTAAATTTTTATTAACATTTGTAACATAAATGAGTGTCCTGGGTTAAAAGCTTACTACCTACCTAAATGATTCAAAATCTCTGCATCTGTACCAATACACAGTTCGGTACGTCGAATTAAGAACATACGCACTTCGTTCAATACTAAACACTAAACTATCAACTAACGTTGTCAATAAAGAAAAATAAAATAAAAACTTGGTACAAAAGCCAAAAAGGAATACAAAAAAAAAACGAACAAGTAAGTTGTGTCTGTACGTAATCAAGAATTTGACAACTTGAACGGTAGTCAATAAAATAAATCTTAACTATAAATACACAATGACGCGAAATTCAAAAATAACAAAAACAACGAACGGCGGGTTGGACGTGTGTACATAACGAAACACCGACAGTAACTAAAATATTGCACAAGGGAGAGTTATAGTTTTCTTCAGAGCAGATCTAGATCTAAACCTACCTCAATATTCCAGCAGTTCTCAAAACATTTTATTGAAAATTTGCGAAATTTTTGTTTATTTTTTTTCTCCAAAACTATGAGATTTAGACCCCATGTTATATAAGGTTTTTTGTTTGCCTTGTCGTTCCCTACCACCAGTATTTTTAATGACATGAAACTAATTACACCCTGTATTATTACTCGTAACGTGTTTCGCCAATTATATCCTCACCATCAGTGACGAAGAAGAAGTACTTCTGGGAATTTTTCAAAAATCTTGGCTAATTTCTGTCGTAATACTCCGGGAGCTAGGTGGCTATTTTGAAACTAATCGTTACAAGTATTTTCTATGGAATGACTCATTTTATGGACAATAAATTACGACAAAATAGATTTTGTTCATAGAGCAGCCCGTCGGCTTTGCAGAGCTCAGGATATAAAAAATTAAGAATTATGTCATTATAATAGTAAGGTAAACTTTTTGTGTGCGTACAAATAAGCTCCCTTAACAACATAATCGCAGAAGTTAACAAATGTGTCATACATCCTGCTTAATCATACAGAAATTTACAATTTTTCGCGAAGCTGACTTTTCAGTATATTTTGTTCTTAAAGGGATTTAAATTAAGGACACAAAAAAGAGGCAGAACTTTTACTAATGTTTTATAAGCACCGAGACACCACTACAATGTTAATTTCCCGTAACATCGTATACTTTCTCGTTTTCATTTGCATGTAAAAATTACTCTTGATCTTGGGATGCATAATTTTGTATTCAAGAGGCATATAAATAACTAGTTATTACAAATAAAAAAGACCTTTTAGTAAGGACACAGTACCTCCACAGAACACCCAGAAGTGTAACTCTCATAAAATAACATTAAAGAGATGTGGTAAAAATAGGTGACCTTCAGCCATTTTATTGGGAGCACTCTAAGGACCGGCTTCGCACAAACGGAGTTGACAGAGTTGGCTTAACACGCACCTCTACCACATTTTGACGTAAGTTTTTCAATTATTAATATACAAACAATAGAGCAGTAGCAGCTGACGTCAGAACATAGCCGTTCCAGATGACTGGGTGTCAATAACCTAGTTTTGCACGTAAAATAATTTGAGTTTTTAAAGAATTTTTAATGCTTTTTTAAACGTTTTTCTTGTGTAAAATGAATTGTAGGTTTTCTTTATATATTATACATTTCGCGAATTGCTAAACTGACTTATCTAATGCTTAATTTATATATATTCGAATAGGCATGTCATCTTGTTCACATGTCAAAAGTTATTGCTTTTCCATATGGTAAGTAATGAATTTTAGTGAATTTATTATAATTGTATTTATATTCTACATTTTAGGAGTCCCCTCATTACATTTCTAAGCTGAAATATATTAATGGAGCTAACCTATATGATTTAAAAATGGGATATTGAAACTGTATCGTTGGATGATTTTTCAAAAATATAACAGCATTGAATTAATGAACCATTGTGACCCTTCTTGAAAATAAAATTTATATCTAAACTATAAGACTATTATTACTCATACTTACCTTTATAATTATGTATAATGTGTATAATTTAAAACATTCAATTATGGTAGACGATGCTGTTAAAAGTGTGTTATTTTTTAAGTTCTGTTGTGTTTTAGCTCACTTACCTTCACTGATATTTTATTTGTGTACATTATTAATATTTTGAACGACTGTAATTATAATTGTAAGAATCAAAACAGATACCAAACTAGGTATATATATATAGCTATATAAAGTATTCGGAGCATATTACGTTGCATATTTGCTTACAATTAAAATTAAATGAAAACTGAAATGGTCTCACAGTCCTCTTTACATTAGATTTACTACTACTCCTGCATTTCATAATACAAACCTCTGATTGTTATTAATGTGGTAAACACTTAAACTCATTACAAACTTTTGAGCCCACCGAAAGTAAGATATAAATCAGTAAAAAGTTGAAGGGAAATATTTTAAATTGTCAAAAAACTTAAATTTTACAATAGGTTTATTAAACCAGTAGGTGATTGATATATCGGCATAGGTCGATGAGTATTGTGATAACTTTTAACCTAATGTAATAATACTACCTAACCTATGTCACTGCTTAGCTGTAACTGAGCCTATATTAATTAAACATTTACTAAAATTTTTCTTGATATTATATATATATGTACAAAAAAAGTCAAAAACCCAATATAGCCTTTATTTTCACTAATTTATGGGTTCACAAAGATGTCAACGTTCTTGACGCCAAATTTTACACTTGTATAAAAACAACACTAATAAAGTATATATAAAATTCTCTCACAGGAGATTTAAAAAAAAACATATTTATAAACATCACTACATATATTTGATATTAAGAAATCCTCCACTTGAATTTATCTTAAACGAAAATTGACACCAATTCAAACGTCAAATTTCTGAATTTGCCACCCAGTCAACTGACAGCTGGCAAAACTGTGACGTCACTGCTAGTGCTCTATTAATTAAGGACAAATCAAAACCACTTAACTTCAACTGGAAATATGTATATATAAAATATATTATACAGATATTCCACACTCGACTTGGCAACTGTGACTGAAAATAAAACTCGGCAAGGTTACAAACGCTCCCAAAAACATGGCGATTTCACGTGCGCCAACTTGGATGCGTCAACACTTCCCGCCAATGCGAGTTCCACTTCAGGTTGTTCTGTGGTACCTCCGAGTTGCAGTAGAAATTAAAACAAGGATAATGTTCTAATAAGGTTATGGTGCTGCTAAGGGAGCATACATTAAATTTTTAAAAAAGGAAAAAAACTTGTAACAATGTTTGTAGAATTTCAAGATAAAATATATGATAAAAACCGAAATTTATTCAATATATGGAAACATTTCTCTGATCGGTTCAACTGGCAGGATTTTTATTTTGGGAATAATGTCGTACAGTTTCTTGTATTTCATATATTTCAAGCATAACAAGTGTACACACATACAGCAAAAAATAAGCGTTATGTGGGGTATTGACCTACAATATTTATGTATTGTAAATAACAAATAAATTAATATTAACGAATATACTTTTGATCACATTTAATGATGCAATAATATTTTGTCATATACGTTTTTGAATTATCATTCACAAAATCATGTAAATTATTCATAGAGTATGAAGAGAACATGCCGAGAAAGGCACCTAGCTCCGAATTATGAAGAACTTGTGACATATCTTACATTAGATGTAACTGAGTAAGCTCATAAAATTTGATTAAAAAAAAAATTAAAACGCTGTATGTCGGACAAATTTAATTGCAAATGGACGTGACAGATCTCAAATTAATGAAAATTTCATAAACATTTGAAAATACGTGATATTTTTCGCTATTTGATTTTTCGAATCACTTGAAAAAGATTAATGTCCGTTTTTTCCGTGCCTTCCTAAAAAAATTGTACCCCATTTTCCATGATATAAAATGCCAATAGTATAAAAAATGTGTATCAATTAAAAATTAATCAAATAGATACATTGATTTTCTTTCAAAGTGAAGTGTACGCAAAATAATTGTCACACTTAGAAGAAATGTCTCCAAATTCAATATGACACCAAATATAATGTCATCCACAATGTTATCGGTCTCTCTGTATGCATTAACGTAAATGGTTAATATTCCACGTTGATGCACAGTGACTGACGGACGAATGGATAATGAATGGGTCTACGGACAGACGGAAGCATAGTAGACATCCAGACATGCAGACATACGCCGATATTTCAGTTAATAGTCAATCACTTCTACGACTCATGTATGTATATACTTCCTAATTTAGGTACGGATGTACGAGAGTTCTTAAAAATAAAGTATTTTTTTAACAAAATTCTGACATTACATTTCTTCACAGACTATACATTTATTTGATTGTGTCACGGCTTCAGTATTCAATTGTTTCCGCATATACGCAGGCAGACCTTTTATTCTAAATAAGGTTGCGGTTTTTTTGTCACAAAAGCTCACTTGATGGAAAGAATCTCAGAAAGCAAGTCCGTTAAAATCGTTTACTTTAAATTTGAATTTTGAATTGAACTCCATGCAAATTTCATAAAATACGAACCATTATTTTATGTAAATCGACCGACAAAGGTGAATCAAAGTCCTATTTTTACGTAATTTAAAAATATATGATATTTTACATCAAGTAAATGGTTACTAAATTGGCTCATTTCTCGGTCCATGTGCCCAAATATAGCTTTTCATCAATTCTTCGTCCTTCTTGCAGTTTTCTTTTATTTGCATATAATCGATAATTTATATATGTAAATTTATTACTTGTACTACGATCAGGGATGGCTTCGTATCAGATAACCATTAGCGTATTTTTTCATACAGATAAATGCTTTTTAGTTAAGCCTAGTACTCAGGGTGTTAACTTAACTTTGCCAATATAAATTTCTTGCTTAGAGGATGGCATTACAACAGATACATGTACCAAATGTCAAGAGAATATCTCAATTTTATTTTATCAGCCCTTTTAATGATGAGAGGGGGTGATGAAGGGGTTGAAAAATGTTATAAAAAAGACTGAGGCCTTGGCTGCTAGTATATATACCATATTCCAAGTTCCACTAGTATTACCAACTTGCTTTACCTATTTTCCGATATGTCGTCCTTATTTAACCCCCAACCCTTCAACGGAATCATCTCAAAATATAATCTAGTTCCAGATGTCATTATAATACATACATACGTGTGTCTGAGGCCTTGTTTTCTAGTATATGCACCAAATCCTAAATTCCTGTACTCTCACCAGCTTGCTTTACTTATTTTCTCTTATTTACCCTTATTTATCCCCCAACCCGTCACAGGAATTAGCGCAAAATATAATCTAGTTCCAGATGTCATTATAATATGTACATGTGTGTCTGAAGCCTTGTCTTCTAGTATATGCACCAAATCCCAAATTCCTGTACTCTTACCAGCTTGCTTTACTTATTTTCTCTTATTTACCCTTATTTATCCCCCAACCCGTCACAGGAATTAGCGCAAAATATAATCTAGTTCCAGACTCCTCATGATACATATGTGTACCAAATTTCAAGTCAATATCTTAAACCGTTGCTGAGAAAACGTGCTCACAAAAAAGTTACAAACCGATAAACAGAAATGTTTTCTTTTTCGCCCGAAAAAAAATAAATAAATAAAACATTACTATGCTTCCACTCCACAACGTGTATCTGGAAGTAAAATAGACAGGAAGTTATCGATTTCCTCTCGAAGTGGTCCAACACATAATTAAGAGACAAGACGGAATCTTTTGATGATAGAGAAGCCAAACTGATAAGGAGATACCTGTTTATGCTTCGTTATAAAATCAATCCATCGCAGGTGGTATGATTTTTCAAAGGCTTTGGAAAAAGCTGAACGAAGTGCAGTTCGTCTATAATTACAATTATCCTTTTTATGTATTGATATAATTAGTATTTTTTCAGAGTAGCTGGAAAAATACTCTGCCAAAAGATAAGATATGAATCTGAGTGGTTCAACAATAAATACTGTTAATAATAAAGAACAAGGTATCTCATTTTCACCAGATTAGTTCTTTATTGAGACAGATCTTGTAATTGTAAACATTTCCGCGGTGTATTGTTAATTATTTTGATATCGTTTAATGGAGACATGTTAAAGAAAAAAGGGGAGGAAAAATTATTGGGGCAACTATGAGCATAAAATCCAGGTTTAGACTGTAAATGTCGCCATACAAGGAATTCAAGTTAAAAACTATCGCTTAAATTTTTACATATCCCAAACATCCTATAAAACATTATATTATCATCGACGAGAATTTTTATTAAAATAAACCCCCCCAAAACTACCCCACTGGGGGTGAATCGTAGTAACGTTAACTATATTATTATCTATTGCAATTTCAAGCATTTTTCTGAGCAGAAATCTCTAATTTAATTTTATTCTTGATTATTCAACGGTACTTACCCTAAAAAAACACTGAAACCACCACAAGGGGTGAAAACGAGAATCTGCACAGCAAACTGATTGATTTTAATCAAAATAACATTCGTCCTGTAGATTAGTTTATGATTACATGTTTTTGAAGACATGATGTAACTGTTATTCATCCCTTTCTTCTACACAGGGGGGTGAGGGGTAAATTCATCCCTTAAACTTTAATAAAAGTTAATTTCGGTTAAAACCGAAACATTTTTTCTACAGCGATGGGCACGAATATGTACAAAGAATGATTTTGACTCCCTCGAAACTACTCTTTTCATCCCCGTTTTATTGGGGAAAGGGGTAGGGGAAGGAGGTACTATCCCAAAATATTTATATATTCTGATTTTTTTTATATAATATCGCCAATATCTCATAAAATGTGCGTAAAGTAAAACATCAAATAGGTAAAAAAAATCGAGAAAATTCCTATCGAAATTTTCTAGTCTTATACTCATTTTTCCAACGATATATACGCTCAGGAAAACGTATTAACTATTTTTCCACCTATAAGAATTTATGTTAAAAAATTCTAACGACACGGTTTGTATCTAAATATTATGTACTCGAAGTCGGTTTTCTTATGCATACGAAGTTTGAAAATTATTATTTTCATTCGGTTTTCCCCATAAATAGGAAATACTATTAAAATGTGTCATAATGTGTGTCATGGGTAATTACAACAAAGGATTAATTTTGATACATTTTTTAAAGAATATAGAAACATAACAGATTATTTCCTATGAGTTTTTTATGACGAGCGGACTTGAATAAAAAAATGAATTAAACCAAGGAAAAAGGATTTTCCAAAACATATCCGTTCTAAAAAGAACTAAATTCAACGTTATATCATACATTATCTTCAACTTATCATTACATCGTTTATGTTTGGTCTTTATGTTCTGGGTTTTCACTTATTTTGTCTCGAAAATAGAAAAAAATATACGTATACAAATGAACTTTTACTTCCCTCGCATACCGAAGGGAAGTATTGTATTCGAGAAAAAATCACACTCCGAGATTTTTTTGTATTTACACGTTTCAGATCACGTGGATTACGAAAATACAGGTTTTTCAATTCCGTCAGTCTGTCTGTCCGTCCGTCTGTCTGTCTATCTGTCTATTGGTGCATTAACTAAAAAACTACTTGACGGAGAGCAGTCAAATTTGGCAGGTAGTTGACCCTACTGTCAGCGAAGAAATGGTTAAATTTTCACTGGAAAATATACAGGGTGAACCGTCTAAAGGGAATAAATAAAGAAAAAAAAATTTCGCTCAAATTTAAAATTTCCACCTTTCATGACACGCTAAACCTATTTCAGAAAAAATTTAAAATTTTTTTCACCAACATTGAAGAAATTTTTACGAGCAAAATGAAAAATCGTTTTTCTTTGTTTAAATTAAAAATTTCCACGTTTCATGGCATTCTAAACCTATTAAAAAAAAAAAAAATTTACCATCGTTTTTTAAAAATTTCTTACCACTAAAATAGATGGAAAAAATTTTTTACTTTGTTTTTTACTGTGTTTAAAATTTCCACGTTTCATAGCCTTCTAAACCCATAAAAAAAACATTAGAAATTCTTTTTACAATTTTTGAAAAAAATTTACCGCTGAAATAGATGGATTTTTTTTTCGTTGTTTAAATTTAAAATGTGCACATTTCCATGGCATTCTAAACCTATTCGAACAAATTTTTTAAACATTTTGAAAAATTAAAAAATATTTTTTGAACAAATTTTTAATCTATGATCACTCTTACTACAGAATAGATGAAAAAAAATTTTTGCTCAAATTTTAAATTTCCACGTTTTATGACATTCCAAACCTTTTTCGGAAAAGAAAATTTGCAACATTTTTTTACCATTCTGGAAAGTAATTACTACGAGAATAGATTGAATTTTTTTTTCTGCTCAAATTTATGTTTCATGACATTCTAAACCTATTTCTAAAAAAAATTACCACTATGGAATAGAAGAAAACCTTCATTTTGCTCAAATTTAAAATTTCCATGAAAAAAAATTTGAAAATTTTTGAAAAATGAAATTCTTTAAACACTACTATACTTCCATTCCACTACATGAATGTGGAATTGAAAATGTGACAGATGGCAATAATATTTGGCATATGCACCAATACACTTTTATTGAAAAATGTACAGGGTGGTCATCCCAAGAAATAGTTCAGTCATGGAGGACAATTGTAAAAGTATTTGCGTAAGCCTTCCATATGTGGCACCTATTATTTAGTATTGAACTTTTGCTGTTGGATGAGCACTCTGTATATTTTTTTGACCAAAAGTTATCAGGTTTTCTTTGTAATAATAGTGATGACTATATTCCGATTATTATTTTCAATGTCATTTCGTAATTATTAACTTTTTAGAGTGACCGCCATGCACAAATAAAGAGGGAAGTTCTGTGTAAATACCTTTACCGATTTTTTTGCTCACAATTCATCCCCCTAACCATTTCTGTGCTTATATTGAGTGTACTAATTTCCACCCCCGGGATAAAAGCGCACATCGGCACTATATAACTTATATTCCTTGAGCCATTTCCTACTTAATGTCCAAATTTCAGGTCAATCGGTTTTATTCGAAAAAATTCTGAGCAAAAAACCATCAAACTCTGGACTATATCAATGATTTTCCAAGCAGTTTTTGTTACCTAATTTTAAAAATTCGGTTTCATAATAAAAATTTTTTGTGCGTTTAATTTTGTAACATTGTTTTTTTAATTATATTATGATAATAAATAATAATAATAATAATAATGACTTTATTAGGCGGAGTTCAGTCCAAAGACTGCTCTTACTAAGTACTTGTTCGTCTCCCGTGACTTCAAAAGCTGTATATAAGCCCCTTAAAATAATGCCTTCATTAACAATATCGTCAGTTATCCATGGTATGTACTTGTAGACCGGGAGGCAGCCACAGATTTTTCGCGTTAATATCTATAAAGCTAGATTTTTTCTAAAGAGAGATAGTATCCCTAATGAAGGTGCAATTCTACCAAACTCTTAGTGGTGCATAAATGAGTAAAAAATAAAACATGTTGCCAAAAAATAGATGGACGAAAATTTCCAAATTGTCACGAATTGTCAAAAAGTGACGATTCGCCTTCGCTCCTGCCGACCCCAGTTTTCGATTTTCACCTCAAGATTCACGTTGTACGATCACTGGTGACCTTCTTCTCGCCATCGAGACATAGAACGGGTCTCCGATCGCCGTATTTATTCAGTTCTTACGTTTGAAAAATTGACTTGCGGTCATGCTAAACGGCGACTATTTTTAATTTTTTTCCCGAATAAGAATCCCGCTCGGGGATACTTTTTTTTACGTTTTCAATTGTTTGCAGATATTTTTGTTTCTATAATTGTTATTCGCTATGTTCTATTGCATTTCTCAGAGAAGTTTTGCATTTTCCGCCGCGGAATATTAATCTGCAATATTTCGATTGAAAATTATATTATACCTCCGCTATAGGGTGGCTAAATCTTTGGTAGACGTTGCGAAAATGGCAATACGTAGTCAAATCACGACAATATTTCTCGTTAGTATTAATGAACAGACAGTATTTTTATAGATTACCTACAGTGTAAAATAAATTAAATTTATTCATAATAATTTGTGGTTTTACCCTGCATAAGTTCGACAAAATCATCGGCTAAACTCATAAAACAGTTAGTTATCCAGGCCACCAGAAAATATGTCCCATAAGCTTATACTGCTCGCTCGAGAAGCAGCAGCAGAAGCAGCACATTTCACTAAAGGATGAGAATCAACGGTGCTTCTCACAGCCTAGCTATAATAATGGTATGTGAAGCACACGTGCTTCTAATGGCAGTCAACGTGTTAAAAATGGCTGCAAGTAAAAAAAAGTACTTTCGATTCACTCAACATAAGATTGCATTATCTCTGACATTTCTATCCACAATGCCATCTGAAATTTTTATAAATGCGTTTTAATATCGAAAATTGAATAAAAAGAAGGAATTGAAATGATGGGAACTACATTTTGTGTGCAATCTAGAAATAAATTCAGAACGTTACAAATCGTTTTATTAAACTTTTGTATGCCCTGTGGTTTCAGCAACGTCTACCAAAGATTTAGCCACCCTATAGCGAAGGTAGAATGTAATTTTTAATCGAAGTAGTGCAGATTAATATTCCGTGGCGGAAAATGCAAAACTTCTCCGAGAAATGCAATAGAACGGAGCGAATAGCAATTACAGAATCAAAAATATCTGCCAAAAATTGAAAACTAAAAAAAAGTATCCCCGGATATTCGAACTCGGGAAACCACTTAAAAATAGTCGCCGATTAGCACGACCGCAAGTCAATTTTTCAAACGTAATAACTGAATAAGACGGCGATCGGAGACCCGTTCTATATCTCGATCTCGAGGAGAAGGTCGGCAATGACCGTACAACGAGAATCGCGAGGTGAAAATCGAAAATTCGGGCCGGCAGAAGCGAAGGTGAATCGTCGTCTTTTGACAATTCGTGACAATTCGATTCTAGTTTTTGCAACATGTTGTTTAATGTTTTACTCATTTATGCACCACTAAGGGTTTGGTAAAATTGCACCTTCATTATAGATGCTATCTAAACTCACTTTGGAAAAAAATCTAGGTTTATAAAAATGATTTCACGAAAACTGTCGCTGCCTCCCGGGTTATTAGTTAACTTCTGTTTTTTGGCTTGTAATATTCGAGTGGAAAAGTAAAATGAATCTCAGAACTCTGGAGAATAGAGTGGGTCTATTGCTGTTTCCCAATGTTTAATACAAATAACTTTTTTGACATGTAAATAAGTGGTAATTTTAAATTGTTAAATAGTTGCTGAGTTTGTGCGATTTACAATAAAGAGACATGGTAGGTGACATCAGCTCATTCACCGACTTTCCTGATATTTAACTGCCGTATAAATATATTTATTTCATATGTAAAACAAAACTAGGATGCAAATACCATAAAAGCAATTCCATGTTTGCACAGTACAATAATACTTTAATGGAGTTTATCAATTCAATAACATACTCATCTTGTATATTATTTGACCCTGTTGACACCGAAAGATAATTATAGTTTAATGCCTTTATGTGTGACGTTTAAATATAGCGATGGTCCGAATGTTATGGGAAGCTAGAAAGCATAAAAGTGATTGTTTAAGCGATACAAATAATGATAACCAATGTACATGAGAACTTGATAACATAAACAGTGTCTTAAATGTTAGGATATTGCAAAACGGCAAGAAATTGAAATTTGTAACGTATACAGAGTTGAAAAACTGACAGTAAAGGATTCTACAATCATTTCGGGGTTAAGTGGAAGAACAGGATCTGTAACCTAATAAGTTACAAAGAACATTTTCCACCGAAAACACGATTATTAAAGTGCGGCTCTGTAGTACCTTGTCAGCAGGTAACAGCATCGACTTTGATATTTTGGTGACCGGTGGTCTCTATGGCCTTTTTTATATGCACTAAATCGGGTAAAAATAATAAATAAACAAGGCGTTAGATTAGTTAAGCCTCTGCATAATATTTATTATTTATCCAATGTTAAAGACCATTTAACAAGTTTTAAATGTAAGGCAACCATTAATCATAACTTCGTGGTTAAATATTTATTCCACACTAACAAGTGAAATCATTAATTAAGAATTTAAGTATTCATTAAAAGGTAACGCTCGACGGCTGACCAAGTGACTATAATTTGCTTTTACTGACACTAATTTTTTACCTTCTAAGGGTTCCCTTTTCGATCTAGTTTATAAAATAAATTTTTTTTTGTTGAATAAATAATGAAAAAAACTGCGTGCCACAGACAGTAGTAATTATGAGAATTTGGTATGTTCCTCTTTAAAAATATGTTTATTTGACATTTTATTCATTAAATAATCTGTTGAAATTAAGATGCTTATCAATAATAATTAGAGTTTACGAGCTGGTGAATGTTTTGTTCAAAATGTTTTATACCCACTGAAATATTGCAAAAAAAGAGTTTTTTCTCCCCCGAAAAGATTATCGATCGCCTGGCTGGGCAAACTCGGTCTGAAGTGTATCTCTAATTCATTTACGTGTTATATAAGAATAAATAAATAGCTTATTAAGTAAAATGGGTTGCATAGAACAGACCCTTAACAGATCCAAGGACAACAGTACAAAACATGTATCGCGTATATATAAAACAAAGGCAATCTCTTCAAAGATACTCAATTTTAAGTGGAATAATAGCTCACAACAGGTAAAAAACCGCTGCCTAAGGAATCACTACTTCCACATCCAGATTTTCCATGGTTGAAAAATATTATAAAGAAATATGAGGCCTTGGCTTCTAGTATATACACCAAATCTCAAGTTTCTGTACTCTTATCAGCCTGCTTATCTCATTTTCTCCTGTTTACCTCCACTTACCTCCCAGCCCTTCAACGGAATCATCTCAAAATATAATCTAGTTCGAGATGTCGTTATACGTGTATCAAATTTTAAGTAAATTTAATGTTATTACTCCTTTAATAATGGATTGGGCGTGGTGGAGAGGTTGAAAAATCTGAGGCCTTGGCCTCTAATACATACTCCAAATCCCAACTTGCTTTACTTATTTTCCCATATTCACCCCTATTTAATTCCGAACCTCTCAACGCAATCATCTCAAAATATAATCAAATTACAGATGTTATAATACATATATGTACCACATTTCAAGTAAAAATCTCAAATTTATTTCATCAACCCTTTTAATAATGGAGTGGGGGGGGGGAGTATTATTAAAAAAATCTGGCTTCTAGTATATAGAATAAGCCAAGATAGTATATACACCAAATCCCAAATTATTGTACTCATCAACTTGTTTTACTTATTGTCTAAATGTTATTTGTGGCATTATCTTAATTTTTTTTTCCTTCTTCAATTCTTTGGGACTTCCTGCCACATCCTTAGAGCTGTGTATTTATCATACACAGCAAAAAAAGCCTTGAAAAAGGAAAAGGAAAATAGATTTCCGAAACGTCGGCGAAATATTTAATTTCAAGTTTATATACTTATTTGTGTTGTTTATTTAAAAAAGCAACCTGTTACTGATCCTTTGACGTAAAAGTCACAGGCGTAGAGGCTATTTACCAGTAACATACTGGTTAATTGTGATATTTTGTAGATTCCCTGAGCACCGCTTAAAAAGAAAACATACATGTGGCAGGAAGTCCCAAAGAATTGAAGAAGGAAATTTTCCTTATTTATCCCTATTTCACCCCCAAGTCACAGACCGACAAACGTACAGTAATTATTTTTTTTTCTCAAATTTAAAATCTTGACGTTTCATAATATTCTAAACCTATTTCAACAAGAAAAATATTTAAATTTTTTTTTACGATTACTGTATCAAAATTACTAAATAAATAATATGGAAAGTATTAATAGAGAGAAGGTCTGACTATACAGGGTGATTCACGTAGGCCATTCATTAGAAGTTTTTCAACTTGCAGTTGGATTATAAACTTGAAATTTGGTATACGGCCATAATCGATCATGCCCGTTCTATCTAAAATATTTTCAGTCTTCCAACTATACAGGGTGTGCCAAAAATTGGTACCAACTTTCTTATTTTAAATGGAAACCTATATTTTTCTTTACATGGTTCGATTGGTCTTCTAATTCTGAGTTTAGAGAACCTAAATTATGCTAACTTATCTATTACAATTTTTGACATATGTCCAATTTTTTGAAAAAAATTGCCGCTGTAGTAGTTTGCGAACAAATTTGTATCTCGCAAACCTTTCAAAATTATGAAACCAAATTTGTGAAGCAGTTAGCTGGAAGTCCAGGCCAACTTTTGATGTCCCATCGGTGGTCCCATTTTGTACCATATGGGCGCAGTCGATTTTCAAATGTCGCAATCAAAAATTGTCAAAAAGTCAATTTTTTCAAATGGCACCTACTATTTTTTTTCACACCATTCGAAAGAAAATTGAATTTTAGGGTGAGTTACTTAAGCATTCCCTATACCTAACTTCACCCCATATCGAGTTATTCAATAAAAATCAAGAAATACCTTATCTTGCCGAGAGATTCCTTACTTCATCAAGTATGCCATGGAAACAAAAGACAGTTGTAATAATTTTTAAAGAAAAATATGGATTCTTATTTAATTAAACACAACACCAACAAATTATTATTAACGAACAAGAACAGTGTTGACGAAATTCTGACGTAAATGTTCAATGTGACCACCATATTTTTATTCAAATATTCTATTATTCTACTTTCAACAGATTGCGTAGCACATCTTTGCGCCTACCATTTCTGACGCCAGAAATAAATGCAAAATTGAATTTTAGGGCCACTTTTATTAACATTGTGTATGTCTATCTACAGTCGTTTTTGAGTTATTGGCATTTTTTTAAAAAAATATTGTTTTTTTCTCTCAAGGGTAGTAGGCTTTGGAAACAATCATTTCATTTTAATTTTTATTCGAAAATCGTATTGCAATAATAAATAATAACAACAAAATAACAACAAATAAACAGATTAACAAAATAATTATTTTAATACAATTGCTCAATGTGTGCACCGTTTTCACTGACAGAATTTCATCAACATTGTTCTTGTTCGTTAATAATAATTTGTTGGTGTTGTGTGTAATTAAATAAGAATCCATATTTTTCTTTGAAAATTATTACAACTGTCTTTTGTTTCCATGGCATACTTGATGAAGTAAGGAATCTCTCGGCAAGATAAGGTATTTCTTGATTTTTATTGAATAACTCGATATGGGGTGAAGTTAGGTATAGGGAATGCTTAAGTAACTCACCCTAAAATTCAATTTTCTTTCGAATGATGTGAAAAAAAATAGTAGGTGCCATTTGAAAAAATTGACTTTTTGACAATTTTTGATTGCGACATTTGAAAATCGACTGCGCCCATATGGTACAAAATGGGACCACCGATGGGACATCAAAAGTTAGCCTGGACTTCCAGCTAACTGCTTCACAAATTTGGTTTCATAATTTTGAAAGGTTTGCGAGATACAAATTTGTTCGCAAACTACTACAGCGGCAATTTTTTTCAAAAAATTGGACATATGTCAAAAATTGTAATAGATAAGTTAGCATAACTTAGGTTCTCTAAACTCAGAATTAGAAGACCAATCGAACCATGTAAAGAAAAATATAGGTTTCCATTTAAAATAAGAAAGTTGGTACCAATTTTTGGCACACCCTGTATAGTTGGAGGACTGAAAATATTTTAGATAGAACGGGCATGATCGATTATGGCTGTATACCAAATTTCAAGTTTATAATCCAACTGCAAGTTGAAAAACTTCTAATGAATGGCATACGTGAATCACCCTGTATATGTCCCACAGAGCATTGCATTACGAAATCCAAGTCCTGAGAATAGCTGCTGATTTGCAATCTGGTTTATTTTGTTTAGTAAATATTTTGCCCTCTAGAAGCATATTTTTGTACTAGGTACCTATGTTCAATCTAGAAAATAATGTTATTTCATAAAAATATGGTCCATCATATTCAATTGAGGAGAGCACAAGCCCTTTTCAACCGCTAGTATGTCTAGAACGTTTGTCTGAGAACATCATCAGTCATTTAAATTGAGACAGTAAAACACATGTTGTTTTTGAAAGTAATGTTTCAGATAAAAGTATTTCATTTTGACGTAGAAACAAAATGACACTATTTTCTTTCGATTTAGTGAACGTTACAAAGTCATTTCAAGGCCAATTAAAGTTTTAAACGGAAACCTATTTCTTATTAAATTTATTAAATAGTATAAACTAAATACACGTCATTTGTTAAATATTTCGCAAATAATGCATTAAAAAAAATTTCAAATAAGATGACTCATTTTCTTCATAGAAGCTGTAACCAAAAATATAGGTTTCTATTAAAAAAAATTGAAGTTCACCTTGAAATTACCTTGGAAACTTCCACTAAATCAGAAAAAAGAGAATGTAATTTTGTTTTCCCTTTGAAATCAAGCAACTTTTTGAAATATTTATTTGGGAAATACATTACTCAGAGATATTTTACTGATTGTTTATGCATACTATACATAATACATCTAATTCTCTAAAACGCTGTCTGCAAGAAGTATTTCTAATTGCATGTTATTTATAATTGAAGAAATCCGTCTGTATCACGAGAAATAGCCCCAAAGAATTATGTGCCATAATAAATAATTATAAACAGACAATATTAGAACCATATATCTTTAAAAACTAGTTTTAATGTATTTTGTTACTTATTAAACCTTCTGTTTTCCCACCTTCCAATCTGGATACAAATTCAGAGACTAGTTTCAACCTACTCAAATAAAGGGTTTAGGTGAAAAAATACAGTTCTGATTTATTTTCCTGCAAAAATACCTGATGACTCAAGTATGTTGAATATTCACATTCAGGCCGCGATGTTGTCCTCAAGCACACGCCAGACATACTAGTGGTTGAAAAGGGCTTGTGCTCTCAGTTGAATATGATTCGTTGGCTGCTATAGGGCACAGCATATCAGTGCGATCTTATCATTTCCATTTAATTCTTCTTTCAACATTATACCGTCTACTCATCGACTATAATGGAGTCAAGAGCAAACAAACTGGGACAACGAATGGTTCGCATTGCTTTTATCTTTGCTTTAGGGCATATGATCGACGTCGGTGCGTGGTCGAAGTTATACAATGGAGTGGGATGGTGAAAATGAATACATTTTTTTACGTTACCTTTTACACGGTTAATAATTAAAAGTACGTATTGCCTCTTAAATGGAATAAATGGTATTCCGAATTTACTTTCTCGCATGACTGATTTCTTCATCAATAAACTTCCTTTAAATCTGAATTTTTCGGGAACGACCACTAACGGCTAATTTTAACTTTGTTACACCATTAGTACACAAAATTTGAGTATTTGAAGCCAGTTTCGATAAAATCGAGATTTTTAATTATTTTACATCAACAAACTACCTACTCTTAATTACGAATGCAAATATAGCCTATCTGGAGCCCATTTCTGTAACGGAGAATGTCTTAGTTTTATACCGAAATGATAGACAGCGATGTAATGGTAACTTATTTCAAAATGTCACATATTGAAGATGGTATAGTATACAGGGTGTTTCACTTAAAAGTCCCCAGGCCATTATCTCTAAAACTAATAAAGATATTTTATTTTTGTAAATGGCAGATGATTGATACCAAAGAAAGGTTTAAATAACGGTTATTAGAATTTTTCCTCAACAGCACACAGAGATGGCGCTGCGATGCAAAACTATTTTTTGATGGCTGGAACCTTGAAACATAAGTCATGTGATTAAACAATAATTTGTGAATAATTTTGATGGTATAGAGAATTCACAAAAAACAAGTCGTTTTGGAGTTACATGAGTTTCTTTCATTAATGCCAGTACACGTGAATTTTGATAAATCCCTATAATTTATTTATTATTTATTATAGAATATTGGTTACCAAACACTTTTTTTTCAAGATAAGGAAAGTGATATAATACACTATCATAAAATTATGTTTACCACTTACGGCCAAACCGGAACTAACATGATGAACCAATATCCATATGTTCCTACATATTACATTTTTTTTTTCTAATAACGCTTCTAATAAAACGGCTCCCAAAACTTAAAGTAAGTAAGACAACGCAGAAAATACACACTAATTTAGAATGGGCTAAATTTATATTAACAATTCAGTAAAGAACGTAAACAAAAGTTTTATAAACAAACATTTAAAAACTATCGAAATATTATTAAAAATGAAATTAAACTAATTTCTTTCTTATTAGTAGGTACTTATTATATTAAATGTTCAAAATTTCTCCCTTCTTCATGAATACACATATTGTACCGTTTCAGTAACTCTTCATTGCAAACTTTTTGTAACGTATGTCTATTTATAGCAGCAACACTTGCATATATTTTATTATACAAATCGGCCATATCCTCAATGGGTTCAATGTACACTACACTTTTTAAATACCCCCAAAGGTAAAAATCTAATGGAGTCAAGTCAGGTGATCGTGCTGGCCATCTGACTACTCCATTAGTACCAATCCATCTCTGAGGGTACATTTCATTAAGACAATCTTTGACTAGTATTGAGTTATGGGGTGGTGCACCATCTTGGTGAAACCAAATATTCTCCTGGTTATGAGGGATAGTCTCTAATAATCCTGGCAATACATTTCTCAAAAATATCTCATATTTTCTTCCATTTAAAGTCCCATGGAATAGATATAGTCCAATAATATATGAATTTAATATTCCACACCACACGTTAACTCCAAAAGTTACCTGATTTCGGGTCATTCTCATCCATCTAGGATTATTTTGTGACCAGTATCGGCAGTTATGCTTACTCACAACTCCGTTGTTGTGAAAACGGCTTTCATCGCTCCAGAGCACATTTTTTTAAAAATTTGGGCATTCTTCAGAAAGAACTGAAAATTCAGCTAGAAAATGTAATCTTCGTTCATAATCACCAGGCCTTAAATGATGGATCAATTTTAATTTGTATGGATGGTATTTATTTGATTTTAATATTCTATGGCACGAAGATATCGACAGATTAGTTTCCGATGCCAATTTCCGGAGAGAACATTGATGATTGTTGACAACACTATTTAACACCAAGGCTGTATTTTCATCGTTTCTAACAGGCCTATTTCTGTTACGAATAGTTTTCTTAAAACTACCCCAGTTTCTTAAATTTTTAAACAGCATGATAAATGTTTTTTTATCGGGTGTAGGTCTATTTGGAAATCGTAAACAAAACAATCGTTTTGCTTGTTGGGAATTTCTTTTGCATTCACCGTATATTAAAATCATATTTAACTTATCTTCATTGGTGTATCTAACCATTTTTTAAATTTATTTTTTTTATTGCCTTATTTGGATTAATTTGCTTTGAATTGTTTCTAAGTACACTATTTCTGTTTGAAACTATGATTGAAATGCACCAACTACAATCTTTGTTTAATAACTGTCAAACTTAAAATTAAATCAAAGCCTACTAATATCTCTTAAGTAGATTTTTCATTACCATTCTAAATTAGTGTGTATTTTCTTTGTTGTCTTACTTACTTTAAGTTTTGGGAGCAGTTTTATTAGAAGGGTTATTAGAAAAAAAAATGTAATATGTAGGAACATATGGATATTGGTTCATCATGTTAGTTCCGGTTTGGCCGGAAGTGGTAAACATAATTTTATGATAGTGTATTACATCACTTTCCTTATCTTGAAAAAAAGTGTTTGGTAACCAATATTCTATAATAAATAATAAATAAATTATAGGGATTTATCAAAATTCACGCGTACTGGCATTAATGAAAGAAACTCATGTAACTCCAAAACGGCTTGTTTTTTGTAAATTCTCTATACCATCAAAATTATTCAAAAATTATTGTTTAATCACATGACTTATGTTTCAAGGTTCCAGCCATCAAAAAATAGTTTTGCATCGCAGCGCCATCTCTGTGTGCTGTTGAGGAAAAAATTCTAATCACCGTTATTTAAACCTTTCTTTGGTATCAATCATCTGCCATTTACAAAAATAAAATATCTTTATTAATTTTAGAGATAATGGCCTGGGGACTTTTAACTGAAACACCCTGTATACGATCTCAGTTGAAACAGCATAAAAACAAAAACTCGGATATTCACAACTTCCCGTCTACAGTCCACGGGGACTTGAACCGCCTACCACTTAGAAATGTGAGAGGGATTAGATGCCTAGAGTTTGATTTGTCAACTAAAGGAGATGCCGACTTTACTTCGTGTTTTTTTATACTGTCCCAATTAAGATCGTATACACTATACACATATAACACATTCGTAGACAACAAAGTTAGGTACTTAAGGTTATTTTATTCCTCCTTTATTCAAGTCATCAAATGTGATCAACGTTTTATTTTTATCAATAAAATGTTGATAAAAGTATGAAGTATTGTACATCTATAATAGATATATAACAAATTTTGACATTTATGTTATAGAAACAGCCAAAATTTCATGTATTTGTTCTATAAGTCCATTGAAAATGTTTCCTCGCAAAAGCTTAACAGGCGCTGAACTCGACTAAATTTACGACTTTGGTGTAAAAATAACTTCATTTGACAAGTCTACAGTCCCTGTCTCGTAGTTTCTACCACTAATTATTACTTTATAGTTATGCAACTTCTACGTAGCTTTCGTGGTACGTGGGAACGTGGTAGTTACCAGTGAGACGACTTTCGGGTTTTCATAACTTGAAGGTGGTAAACTATAGTAGCAGCGACTAACTCGCATCACTGAAATGTGACTTCAAAGTTGCAATCACCTTCAAGTAGCTTTAATAGTTGCCGCGACGTTCTGGGAACCTTCACTATTTCTTTAAAGTAGTGGAACTTGTAAGTAATATTCATAGGTGTTAATGACGTTACTGCTACCTACAGAACTGTCTACGGCTACTACAAAGTGCACATCACCTCTGAAATTCACCATGAAGTAAATTTCACCATCTAGTTCCCAATGTTGACCATAGATAAAGTTAATGCAATAAACCTAACCTATATAATATGTTTGCCTAACCTAGACTAGAATTATATGCTGCTATATTATGCTATGCAACATTTTATGTTCAAAATAAGGCAACAAAAGTTAATATCTCAACACAGTTTTATTACACCTACCTTTTCTTCTATGTTATCTATCATTGTAATAGTATATTATACCAACAAGGTTTATGTTTATTAAGTCGTTGATATATGGCTGCATACAAGTAAATTGCGACAGCTGATAGGTTTTTCAATGTGAAGTTAGGTAAATGATAAACAGCAAAAGCTAGGAACGCGTTCAGTCTAGACCTCAACGTACGTTCCGAATCAATATCGGGAAAAATGTAACCATGAAGTAGCAGCGGCAACTTTGAAGAGGTAATTTGTGGTAGTCACAACTTCGTTACGACTTTGAAGTGATGCTACAGTTCCATTCGCAGATTTGTGGTAAATATAACTTTAAAGTTACGTATTTGCAGTTTTCGTCACTATCGCCAAGTAGCAATTACTTTCAAGTAGCATTTCTTGGCGAAAACGACCTTAAAGTCATATTTTCTAAAATACGCCATGTTGATGGCCAAAATTATCGACGCCATTGTTATAATACATGAACCATAATTTCACAATTGACTAACAAATTTAATTTATCGCCATTTCTTCACCAAATACAACAAATGGATACATAAAAAGTAGTGTTAAGTTCCGAAGAACAATAAAAAATAGGTTTCGGCATCTAGTGTGTCATATTCTCGCATGACATTACATATTTTAAAAACAATATTTTCATTAAAAAATTCAAATTTTAAAGGCGCGTGGTTAGATTCGGACGTTTTATCATTATGTTTGTCAGTAAAATTGCATTCGTTTTAATTGTGACCCTTAGACATTGGAAAATAGCACAAGTTTTGCTGTCTAATATTACCTTCTGATAGTCTATTAAATTTCTGAGTTAGGGAAATGAACAAGAACAAGAATCATATGTAAGAATGAAACATAAATATAATAAAATCGGTTGCAAGACAAAGAAGGGGCAACATCGATTTGAAAGAGCAGGGAGTGGTAAAGTTTTCTGAAAGTTGCGGCGTCTACGTCGCCACATCGCCGCTCCGGAGCAACAACGTCATTGGAACGTAGCCAGACAAGTTCCAGGAACGTGGCTGGAACGTTATCGTCACCAAAAAATATTCCCCATTTTGGTCATAAACACGTATTAGGAACGTTCCTATTACGTGCCTGTGACTAGTACCAAAACACTTCAAAGTGCCTACAATAGTCATTGCTACGTTCCCACGATTAATTGTGCTAGTTGGGAGGTTTATCACATTTAGAATGTTTAGACAGCGATGAAGAGAAGTTTGATGTGAAGAATTCTTGGCGTCACTATGATCGCGTTGGTGCTCCTACAGCGGCTCCAGCTTTTGGAAAAAGTGAGAACGAAAGAGAATATAAAGAATTATGCAGATAAAATGACGAGATCGATGAAGCTTTGGAAGGAAGTCCTGATGATAAACATTTCCGTAATGATGAATCATTATTTCTAGAATTTTCGTTGATACCATTTCTGTAATTTATTATTGCGTTCTTGATGTGAAAAATTTCACATTTTTATCAATGCAGGTTTTCTAATACCTCATGTATCTGCCTGCAACCATACAAATTTTTCTCGTGTGCTAAATATGCATCTATTTAGATGGCTGATTCTATTTCTAATAGGTTCATCCATATACAATAGAAACGTTATCAGATTACCAATGTTTTTTTACATCATCTTCTTCACATAAATAATTCATTTCAATACGTAAGAAAATACGAGCATATATCGCGAGATTTGTCAAATTTTCGGACGGATTATAAGTAGCAACATACTCCTGCAATATTCTATTCCCACAACAGTAGATAAGAATACTGGATTTTTTCCTCTGCACCTTCAGGAATACACCCCTACTCTCTGACTGATCTGCAATAAGTATTTTTGACCTTTGCATCAGATTATGGTATATCGTATTCTGTTTTATTAAATTCTACCATAGTGTTTCACATGCATGTTTGTAGTAAAATTATACTAAAGCGAGTCACTTTTTCATGAAGTGATTAAAAGGATCACGAGAAAGAAAATCGATTCCATGCGACTGGCATATGCGCCAGTTTCGTTTTAAATCCAGCTTAATAAATTGTATTATTCCCTCCTTTGTACCGATATTGATGAGTTATATCTCGGCCTAAAGAGACCAGCTGCAACAAATCTGCATTTGACTGACATAAATTCAGTAGATCTTTTTCCAACTACTTATCTTCCTCCATATATTTGAAATTAGGATATCATAAGAAAACTAAATTATTCTAGATTTTCGCTCATTCTTTGTTTATTTAATTTTATTTATGTCGCATTTAAATCAAATATGGAGTATTACCCATTGTAGTAGCTTGTTCAATTTATAAACTGACAAACCAAATAAAGCTATTTTTATATTCTCTCACTACTTAGCGTCTTTATGAATTTTCTCTCACTATTGTGTAATAGATCACATTCTATATGTAAAATCACCATAGTAATAGCCATATCCCATGCCTGTGTTGGATAAAAGTTATTTCCAAAACAGTCTCTTTAAGTTTGACGTCATTTTGTTTTGTGTTTCGCCCTCAGTGGCCTCTATAATTTTTTATAGCACTTCTCTACTACTAAAAACCTAAATAAAGAAAAAGTTCTCCCACGGAGTATTTGATCCTAGTTGAAATCTCCACGGGAACTGGACTAGAACTGTTGTGAGCAAAAAAAAATAAAACAGTTAGGACTTTTATTATATTTGTTATTGTAATGCTGTAGTTATTGCTAAAGCAGAAGATGGATTGTCAATGCAACATATTCCACTGCACTATTATAACATTAACACAAATTATGTGTTTAACATTTAAAAAAAGTGGAGGATAAACGGTTCGATTAGTAGAAATCCTGGTTCAAGGCAACAAAGGATATCCAACTTAACAAGAAACTAACTATTAAATTTTGTAAAAAATCGATTGTGGAAGCCGTTACTTTGTGATAGTTAATCATGACGATATGAGAAGGAAAACTACTTTGTTTTCTACCACTAAAATTTATTGTAACATACACGTTACTGCAGTTTCGGTACTTTAACGTACCATTTTCAAACGTTGATTCAAGGGAATGAATTTACAAAGGGTTGTGTTAATTTATACTAAGTACCTAATTACATTATTCTGGGTATTAATTTATCAGATATTAGAAAGTAATAAATATTAAGAATTTTGAATAAGTAATAAATTATGTAAATAAGTTTATAAGGGATTATTTTAATGCATTAAACAGGGTGGATTGATATAGGTCCAACTGGTCATTTAGAAGTTTATTTTCGGGATTTTTGTTATATTTGATAATTTCTATTGATTCTAGTAAATTTAATTTAAAACCTTTATCTTTCACATGTAATATCTTTAGGTCGTTTACATCCGGAAATTTGTGATTTGTTTCTAAAATATGATTTGCAAAGTTTGAATCTGTTTTTTGGAAATTAAAACACCGTAAATGTTCTTTATATCTAATTTCGAATGAACGACCAGTTTGACCTATATACAAGGCATTACAATCTGGACATGTAATTTTATAAACTCCTGATTTTTTTAGAGGATCGGTTTTATCCTTAGCATTGTACAAAATATTGGATAATTTGAAAGCTGGTCTAAAACTAACTTTCAGGTTATGAGTTGACAAAATGTTACCAATTCTCTCCTATATGTCACCGTAGTATGTTAGGGATACGTATTTTTTACTGTTACTACTTTTAATATGTGGGTATATACTGGAACAAGCTAATTTAAATTGTTTTTTGTACTATTGTTCTTTCCTGAAAACCGTTATTTAGGGCTATTGATTTTATGGTATCTAATTCTGTTCTTAAATTTTCTTCTTCCATGATTCATAGAGCTTTATCATTACCTCTTTCAGAAGAAAAGTAACTTGCTTGAAAGATATTCTATGACTACTCTTGAGGATAGGCGTACGTACTTTTCTCAAGTATTTTTATTTAAATTACTACACAAGGATTTTGACCCACCCGAAATAATTAGTAAGCTTAATTTTCACGTTCCCAGATTAACCTCTCGTAATCACAAAGTTTTCTATTTACCTACGCCGCGTACCAATAAATAATTCACCTTTATATACGATTTGCAGTACTTCTAAAAGCGGCTTTACATTTATGCAATGCAATGAAATGGATGGCATGCAAAACTTTGCATGATAATTTTTGCATGCCAAATACACTTTACACTACTGCAATATTTTGTGAAATCTTTTGGGACTACCAACCAGACGAGAAGAAAAACTTTCATGATTATATGTTTGTTTATTTATTTACTTTACAATCAGTGAATCACTATGAACAAAACGAGAGAATCAAGTGATAATACTGATTTCCCAAAAGAATTACAGAATAAGTTATGTTTGTTGCTTCAGTTCCTTTAATGCTTGGTTGGCAACCCAAATATTCCCAAATAAAGTAACTGTATTGCATCTGCAATGCAATCAAATTAGAAAACGCGCTAATTCAATGCAATGAAAAATATTGCCATCAGCTGATGGAAATAGTTCAACGTACGCATGCGCACAATAAAAATTTGCATGCAACGTGCAATATTGCATTAATGTAAAGTGGCTTTAACAAATTATGTAGCGACTTCGATATTTTTAATTGCAGCCTTAGTGACATAAAACAAAATATTCTAAATTAAATAACCAGTGATTATTTTTCTTAATTTACTTAGAATCACATATGTGTATATATGTATATATAGTTTTTATATTTAAACATTTTACATGTTATTTTGTTCTCTCTCTCTTCGTATCATTAGTTATCCATAGTTCGTACATTTAAGTAAATTTTTTCATTTTGCTTTCTTTCTATGTTGTTGTATATCTTGTAATTAATGCTTTGTATGCCTTAATTCCTGTTATGTAATTGGGTATCTTACCTGTTGAACAGTGTATGCAATAAATAAAATAAAATAAAATAAAAATATCTATTTATAACTTCTATACGTCTGTTTGGCATAGAATTAAATAAACATATGCAATAATCATTAGTAATAATATTTTCCCATGCATTATTTACTACTTTCAGTAATTCTTGGCCATTCCGTGGTCTCACATTTCGTTTTTGGATACTTCTTACGAGTAGTCCCCATACGTCTTCCACAGAATTAAGATCTGGACTACGACTGGGCCAGTTAAGAACATTAATGTTGTTATCTTGAAACCAGTTAGTCACGGTATGAGAAGTATGAACTGAACAATTATCTTGTTGAAATATTAGTTTTGGCACACTTGCAATGAATTTTGACAACTAACTGACAATGTCCCAAAAATTAAAGTTAGATGTATCCAACCAGATTTCTGAAAAAATACGTTATAAGACTTGTCCTATTTCTTTTTGCTCACGGCAGTACATGAGTGGACAGATTCAACAAGGCCAGAAAGGCATTTTAGGCATTTTGCTTTCTAACAACAATATCAGTACTTTCGTCTGTTTCAATTTACCTTAGTTTTTTGTAAAATATTAACTCGAAACCTTGTGGTATTGAACCCCTTGTACTTGTTCCTATTAGGACTGATTATTTTCAATTTAAGACCGCCTGTAACAGCCACGACTGTCCGTCAGAGCATTAGTTTACCTCCCACCCCCTCACCCAACAATGGTTGGAATTAATTCTGGTTCCTAATGGACAAGGAATATTTGGCATGATATAATATGTTGAAATCAAAACTTTTATGCCCAATATTCGTAATTCTTAAGGGTAGTTTTTGTGGATGAGCGTAAACTGGCAGTACAATTGTTTCAAAGTTTTTTTATTACCGAAGTTTGTTCACTAAACAAGTATTTTTTGCACGAAAAGTTTTAAAAGTTTGCTAAAATAAAGCTTTTACAATAATGAAAAAGCGAAATTTTGAATACAAAATGAACACCATAAGCTTTACAATATCGACGCATTATTTTTCCAAATGCAATAGAATAGACAGAGAAAATCTGCCAACAGCTATTTACATAAAGCTATTTCTAGTTCATTATAGACGTACTTAGGGAAATTAACGGCGAAACAAGTAAAAGAAGCCGAGAAAGATACGAACGTAAACAAAAAGTATTATTATATCAGAGTTTTATCTGTACAAAAATTAACGGTGGTCCATTTCAGCCCAAACGCTTTCTAAGAACCTGATGGATATTTACAAGTGCTTGCCGTGATTGTGCCGAATAAAATTACTATAAAAGGTTTAGTCCATTAAGCCTTAATGATTATTTGGGCGATAAATTTTACTATTTGCGCCTTGCCGACTAATTTGCTAGAGGAAATGTATGTTATTTATAAAATTAGATTAACGAAATTGATGGTTTCTAGTTCAGTTCGGCTTACGATTGAATTGTTTTTGAGATGGTTTTGAAGGTTTGTTATTTAATAAATGGAATAGATAGAACCCTCATCAAAACATGATATGTTAATCACTTGTGCAATTATCTTTATTGGCAAATTGGATATTTTGTGTATTTGATGGTACTTTAAATAATTCTATTTGAAACAATGCTCTACTATTTATAGTGTAGTAAAATTAGACGAAAATCGACCTAAATTTGAATACGTTTACCAGATGAAATTATCTTCATGAAACTTTGTGAATTCTATTCGTTTTGATGTCTAGATCAAACTCCAAAAAATAAAATTGGCCGCTATTGCCCCGCAATTTTATAGACACCGATTTTGGTGTTAATTTGTTACCAAAATTAAGGTAAATTTAAATGCAAAATGTATTTTTAGATAATATGATGAACTTTTTACTCTTGTAAAATTTTGGAAAAAGTGCGTAATTTCCGAGATATAGCGGTTCGAATTTTTCCAAAAAAGGGGAGGGGGGAGGGGGAACGGGGAGAAAAAATCCAGAAAAATTCTAGTTAATGTCGAGGGGTGGCTCACTCCGGTAATATGGTGTACAGCCTGCCGGTAGTCTTAGTATTATCAGTAATATTTTGGTAATATTGGTAATATTAGTAATATTTTGGTAATATAAGTAATATCGGTAATATTTTAGTAACATCAGTAATATTTCAGTAATGTCAATAATAGTTGGTAATTTTGGTAATATTCAGTATTATTCAGTAATATTTTGGTAGTACTTAGCAATTTGTATTCAAATTAATGTGTTTATAAAGATTTGCATCATGACGGAGGTAAGATATTCGCAATCTACTTTCCACGCATCTCAGTCTATAAATGAGAAATAATAGCAGAATCAGAACTACTATAGGTGCATTCGGTGCAATTGCACTAGCCGCCCCACTTTTTGGGGCACGGAAAAATTCATGAATGAACAAATTTCAAGAATGTAGACGGTTTTCAACACGTACAATCTGCATGGTCTCACTGGACGTACTGTCATATTCAATTAATTTTAGAACTATTAAAGTAGGTATGTGGGAGAATAACATATTCTATAACAAGTTATGGAATGGCCCAAATTCCACACGAGAGAAAAGTGTGTAGTCCGAACCGAAGGCTGGGACTACGGTTCCCGAGTGTGGAATATGCCATTCCAAACGTGGTGTAGACTATACTTTCTCTAACAATATTTTAGAAATTATACAAAAAGACTACAAAACGTCAAATGCCAAGCTAGAAATAAATATCTTTTGTTCGACGTAATCATATCAACCAAACCACTAAATGTGACTTAACGGCTTCTGATTTGTCGAAAGCCATGCGGTATTATACATACATATACCATAATAGTGTGTTGGAATGATACTTGTTTCGACACAATTTTTAGTTGTGGAATTTGTAGTTTCTGAAACAGTGTTAGAGAAAATTATTTTTATTCTAACGTTTTAAAGCAGTTTTTCAAAACAAAAACCCCGACAAAAACCAATACGGGCATATTTAAATCCACAATTCCATAAGCGTTTTGTGGAATTAGCTATTTTTGTGACCAATCAGTTGTTGGATTTACAGTGTTAGAATATAGAGAACTCGGGTGCTAATTTGCATCTACTAATTAACGTTCCTAACTTGGCGTTCGACAGCGGGAGAAGTATCTCCATAGTGGAACAGAGACGAACAAGCTGCTTTACTGTGAAAGTACAATCAGAAATTTGAGTAGAACACGAGGCACGTTTCGATATTAAATGAAAATGAGACTAAAAAAGAAGCTAGGCTATATTAGTAGTTGGTTAATATATAGCAAAAGGGAAAAATGATAAATGAGAGCGGATACAGTTAAAAGGGAGTTGGTGATATATTCAATCGGAAATTATTTTAAAATTATCGCTTTAATACACACATTTTAGTGAACTAGTCTTATCTGTGTTACTATAAAAACAGCGACAAGAAACGGTGGCGATTGTATAAGATGTGTACTTACTGCGTCGTCTGTTCGGAATATTTTGTAACGTGAATATTTTCCGAGTTGTTGAGAAAAGTGAAAATTTTCGCTTACCCGAATTCCTGAAAATTTATTTTTATTTGTATTCTTCATTTCATATCGTCAGATATCAAAAAAAAAAAAATTAAATTAAAAAATTCAAATAATTTACAAGCAAAATTTGAAAATTTTCTCTTCAAACTGAAGAAACTGAAAAAGTTAAATCGAATTTAAATTAATTATTTCTAATTTAAATTAAGTTATTTTCTCTTCAATTTACGTATAATTACATTTACTCATCATTTCAGTAAATTACTGTTATTTTGTATTCATTAACCTACTTTGGTATTGTAAACATCGTTGAAAATCTTGTACCGGTCAGCTTCAAAACCAGTCAATTAAGTTAATACTATGCAGATGTAAAACACATTGAATCAATCAGTGTAAACAATTCATAACATCCATTTTATATAGAAACCAAACAAAAGCCCAAAATGGTTTGGTTTAATTAAAAAATCATATCTGAGGTCAAAAACAACGATAAACTTCGTTTTCGTTTTGTGTTCATTTTTTGTATTCCAAAACCACCTTATGTGTAACAAGGTAATTAGAATAAAATTGTATTTTCTTATTTTCTTTTAACTGTAATTTTGTTTATATTTAACGCACATTTTAATACGACATATAAATAAATTCCTTATTAATAGTACTAATAAATGGTACCACGCTCGGTACCACGGTACCGATATGGTTCCATTTGAAAAAAATGAGTTTTCCCCAAAAACAATTATGGTGAATTGTATTTGCTCATAAATCACGTAATTTAGAGTTATTATCGGGATTTCTTATTTGTAGCATTACACGGGTCATTTAAAAATTTTATTATAAAAAAAATTAATGTTTGAAATGTCACTTTTTGGCATCGTTGGTTTCAGAAAATTATACAGAATTCAAAAATGCAATAATATATAGGATGTTCCATGTAAAAATCTAAAGTTAGTGTCACTTCCGGCGAAACCGGAAGTGAAAAAAAATCAATTGCATGTCAAAAAGTGCCGCTTATCATGTATGTAGGATATCCTAAATTTCCATCAAAACTGAAGGAGAAAAGGGGTATGCCATGATCCCTTACACCCGGTATATCGCTGAACAGCCCCTCTCCAATTCTACTACTTCTGTTTGAAAATTTTTTTCATAGAGTGCTTATTACTAGAGATATTTAAGTTTCAAATCAAAAAAATCACCCGGTGATTTTTATACCTACAGTCTCTTGGAAGAAAAATCACTGATTTTTGGAAATTTTTCCTACAGCTAAGCCACGCATATAGAAAGTTGTCTTGGGGTTGTGTTAACATATTTTTCACCAAGCGCACGAAAAACAAAGGGTTGTTTTTTAGATATAGATACATATATGTTTTTTTGGCCATTTTGGCGGTTTTTCGCGTTTTGCTGCAAAACTATGCATTTCTGAGAAAATATGACCTGATTTGATATCGTAGATCTAGCGATTCTCTACAATTTTTGTTCTCTGCATTTTTTTGAAATTCCGCTTAGTTACGTCGCTAGAGCGCGCTGAAGTTTATATAAATGTATAAATTTTTTTGGTGTTTGATATTAAGCCAAAATTAAGTATGCATTTTATAAAAAAATATCAAGATATCAAAGTTGTAGATAAAAAAATTTTCGACAAATTTTGTTCTTTGTTTTTTTTTCAAAGTCGCGCGGTTTTGCCGCTAGAATGCGAAAAACATTTTTTCAATACTCTTGAGCGGAAAAAAGATATAGCGCATATATTTTTGATATACAGGCAAAACTATGCATTTTTTAGAGTACTCATCAGTCATATAAAAATTTGGAAAGCAAAAAAAAATATTGTTTTTGAAACCCATCATTCATTTTATTGAAACATTCTTTATAGGATTTTGCAAACAGCAGAAAAAACAACTATAACTAAAAGAAGAACATTGCGTAGAAATATTAATGAAATATTTGCATTCTTTCGATAACCTGAATTCTGGTTATGCTAGCAAATTAAAATCCTAAAATGAATTTTGTCTAATTTCTTATTTGACAATTCTCATTCTAACACTAGCATCCATACAGTCCCCTACGGCCATGCAGATTAAGATAGTATCCACATAACCCCCTACGATTATGAAGATTCAGTTAAAATTGAGAACAAAGACCTAAAATGAATTTATTTATCTACCTTGTCTTAAAAATTTTTTTCATTCTAAGGCAAGGTAGATAAATAAATTCATTTTAGGTCTTTGTTCTCAATTTTAACTGAATCTTCATAATCGTAGGGGTTTATGTGGATACTAGTTTAATCTGCATGGCCGTAGGGGACTGTGTGGATGCTAGTGTTAGAATGAGAATTGTCAAATAAGAAATTAGACAAAATTTATTTTAGGATTTTAATTTGCTAGCATAACCAGAATTCAGGTTATCGAAAGAATGCAAATATTTCATTAATATTTCTACGCAATGTTCTTCTTTTAGTTATAGTTGTTTTTTCTGCTGTTTGCAAAATCCTATAAAGAATGTTTCAATACAATTATGAGCAAACAAATAATATAATTCATTTTTAATCATTCATTTCTTACACAGCTGCGCATAGAACGGTGCATCTAATAGAATGAACTACGCGCATTCAGCTGTAGTGGTCGTGATGGGGGGCCTTTTTGTATATGTCATCCTTAATGTCATCTATATTAGCTTAGCCCGAAAAAAATATTGAGTAGAGGGAGGTGGAGGGGCAAAATACTACAATGTTCACGATGCCCATATTTTTTTTATCCGCTCAAGAGTATTGAAAAAATGTTTTTCGCCCTCTAACGGCCAAACCACGCGACTTTGAAAAAAAAAACAGAGAACAAAATTTGTAGAAATTTTTTTTATCTACATCTTTGATATCTCCATATTTTTTTATAAAATGCATAGTTTTGGCTTAATATCAAACACCAAAAAAATGTCATTTACATAAACTTCAGCGTGCTCTAGCGGCGCATCTAAACGGAATTTCAAAAAAATTTGAGAACAAAAATTGTAGAGAATCGCTGGATCTACAATATCAAATCAGATCATATTTTCTCAAAAATGCATAGTTTTGCAGCAAAACGCAAGAAACCGACAAAATGGCCAAAGAATAGATGTATGTACTTCTCTATATCAAAAAAACAATCCATTTTTTCATGCGCTTGGTGAAAAATATGTTAACACAACCCCAAGACAACTTTCTATACGGGTGGCTAGCTGTAGGAAAAATTTCCCTCAATTTTTCTAATTTGAAGTGACTACTATAAAATATTCTAGCTTCCTTGTGCTTTAGAATAGGGATATACCTACTTAAATAAAGTGAACCTATTTTTTTGTTAACTAGTTTGCACATAAATTACCTAGATATTTTATTCTTGGAAAGCAAAAAGTTCTGACTCAATGACTCATTAAATCTGAAGTAATTGTTTTTAATTTAACTTATCTCTTCGATTGACATGTTTACAATTTACTCATCATTTCAGTAATTTATTTATTTTTTGCATTAATTTGACCTACTTTCGGATTGTAAACAACGCTAAAAAACCTGTACCCGTTCGCATAAATACCAGTCAATGTAGTTAATATTATGCAGATGTAAAATATGTACATTGAATCAATCAGTGTAAACAATCCATAACATCCATTTAATACAGAAACCAAACAAAAATCCAAACTGGTTTTGTTTAATTAAAAAATCATATCTGAGGTCAAGAACCACAGCGATAAAGTTCAATTCGTTCGATGATGAAACTGAAGGTAATTCTGGAGAATAACGGGGCATTGGAATTTTCGCGTAATTTTTTCAGGGTACACTAATTTGGGGTCGTAGAACACGAATCTGAAGTCGGTTTTCAATGCAAATGCATAGTTTTTCCAAAAAAAAATTTTGAAATTTTCCACCATAGCACGAACTTTTTGTCAGTGTAAACACCAAAAACACACCTCGATTTTGGCCGATTCGAATCCCGTATCCACAATGTAGGTGCTTTTTAGAACAATGCACTTTTTACACACTGCAAAAAAATTGCTTTTTCATAATAATACAGTAATTTTATTTATCTGAATTCAGAACTCCATTATTTGACAGTTCAGCCATAAGATTGTCGCGCATGCGTGTCAAAATACCTTGAAAAGTTGGTGTCTCAAGGCACAACAAAGAAATTCATTTTATAAATACTTCTCTATTAAAATTGATAAAATAAAATATATAATTTAAATAATAATGTTTTTATTATATATAATACCAAAGCCTGGTGTTTTATTAAGAATGTTTTCAATATATACTGTGTCCCAAATCGGTTTATTTAAAAATGGCCCGTTTTTGTTATTGCCCACTATAAGGACCAGCGAGGAGTTGAGATGACGCATACATACCTTGCCAGGAGAGGAAATGCTCCTTGCACTTCTCGGATACCACCTACTGACTTTCAATCTGATTGTCATTAATAAGTGGTGTCCGAGAAGGGCAAGGAACATTTGCGACGGCGCAAATGGTCCTTGCCTTTCTCCGATACCACCTACAGATTTTCAATCTGGTTATCAGTAATAAGTGATGTCCGAGAAGAGCAAGGAACATTTGCGCCGGCGCAAATATTCCTTATTGCCCTTCTCGGATACCACTTATTACTGATAACCAGGTTGGCGTAAATGCTCCTTGCCCTTCTCGGATACCACCTACAGATTTTCAACCTGGTTATCAGTAATAAGTGGTATCCGAGAAGGGCAAGGAACATTTGCGCCGGCGCAAATGTTCCTTGCCCTTCTCGGACACCACTTATTTATTAATTATAATCAGGTTGAAAGTCAGTAGGTGGTATCCCAGAAGAGCAAGGAGCATTTCCTTTCCTGGCAAGGTATGTGCGTCATCTCTACTCCCTGCTGGTCCTTATTAGTGGGCAATAACAAAAACGAGTAATTTTTAAATAAACCAATTTGGGACACAGTATATATTGAAAACATTCTTAATAAAACATCAGGTTTTGGTATTGGCGACGATGATAATAAAAGCATTATTATTTAAATTATGTATTTTATTTTATCAATTTTAATAGGTATTTATAAAATGAATTTCTTTGTTGTGCCTTGAGACACCAACTTTTCAGGGTATTTTGATGCGCATGCGCGACAATCTTATGGCTGAACTGTCAAATAATGGAGTTCTGATTCAGATAAATAAAATTACTATTTATTATGAAAAAGCAATTTTTTTGCAGTGTGTAAAAGGTGCATTGTTCTAAAAAGCAGCTACATTGTGGATACGGGATTCGAATCGGTCAAAATCGAGGTGTTTTTGGTGTTTACACTGACAAAAAGTTCGTGTTATGGTGGAAAATTTCAAAAATTTTTTTTGGAAAAACTATGCATTTGCATTGAAAACCGACTTCAGATTCGTGTTCTACGACCCCAAATTAGTGTACCCTGAAAAAATTACGCGAAAATTCCAATGCCCCGTTATTCTCCAGAATTACCAAACTGAAAATTGTTTTGATCATATCGTAATTCAATATAGCAAAGATGGTTTCGAAACAAATGCAATTTTAGTATACAATACAGGCACAACTAAAACCAACTTAAGTAAGGTTATGGCAAACGCTTAAACATGAAAGAAAAGACTCACCTAGTTTAAAAAACGGCTAAATCCAGTACAGTATATTAAATCCAGATGTTAAATGCAAATTAATTTAAACACCACACTAACAATACGATTATTTTTAAATTGCGAACCTCAACGCGAACGCGACGATTAAGGGTTAACACGAATCATACCAGTGCGCTATCAAAGAGCAGACTGACCATCGCCAACTATGATACATAATGCACCGCCGCCGGTGAGCAGCCGGCTTGCTGGATCTCGTGCGCGTACGATAGAGCTCGATTCGCTTGGCGAGGAATGCACACCTTTGAAGATACCGGTAAGAGCTCTTGTCGACTAACAATCAAGGAGTTTTTTGGGGAAAATTTGACAATATTGTTCGATGCAGTGCGAGAAACTAGGGTATTAGTGAGTGAGTGAACTCAGGTGCTGTTTATATTTTTGCATATATACTGGGGATCGAAATGTCCAAGGCAGGAATAGGGCTTTATTGTGTAAAATTTATATGATATATGTAGTTATAATGTTCATAGCTTAGTGGAGTCGGTTTGGGAAAGGGTTGGAATTTTTTTAAGATGGATGCAGACCTTGCGGAAATTGTTTGCCATGGCGAGCATACCAAAACCGCCAAAATGGCCAAAAAACATATATATGTATCTATATCTAAAAAACAACCCTTTTTTTTCATGCGCTTGGTGAAAAATATGTGAACACAACCCCAAAACAACTTTCTATACGGGCGGCTAGCTGTAGGAAAAAACATTAAAATTTCTATTTCCAAAAAGTGGTGGAACCGTGATTTTTTTGCCGAAAAGGGGTATTTCGGACATTTTAAGGGTCAAATTTGCAGTTTTAATTTCTTTTGACCACTTAAACAATTAGTTAAGGAACGAAAATGGTATCCTTTTATTCTCATTATCAAAGGAACTTCCAGTTTAAATTTGTGGAAGATCCGACCTCCGACCATTCTCCCTGCTGATGTAGATATATTTTTATACGAAAAAAGATTGAAAAAATAATTAAATTTCGGTTATCTTGATCAGATCTCAACCGATTTGGGTGAAATTTGGAATGGAAGCAGTCTTTATGAGAGAAAATTCAGTTGTTATTTCCACATCCACGTAGTGGATTGGTAGTAATCTTAAAACAAAAAAATCATTTTTTTTTTTCTTGAAATAGGTTTAGAATGTCATGGAACGTCGAGATTTTAAATTTGAGCGAAAAAAAAAATTCTGTCTGTCGGTCTGTCTGTAACTTTTTTTGTCCGCACGATTTCCCTGGAACGATTTGAGATATTGACTTGAAATTTTGTACACATAGGTATATGTTATAACGAGATCTGGAACTGGATATACCCGGTGAAGGGTTGGGGGTTAAATAGGGGGAAATAGGGTAAAAATAAGCAAAGCAAGCTGGTAAGACTACAGAAACTTGAAATTCTATGTAGGTATGTACTAGAAGCCAAGACCTCAGATTTTTTTATAATATTTTCAATCCCCACCATCCCTACTTCATTATCAAAGGGTTTGACAAAATAAAATTGAGATATTCATTTGAAATTTGGTACACGTATGTATTATAACGACATCTGGAACTGGATTATATTTTGAGATGATTTCATTGAAGGGTTCAGGGTTAAATAGGGGTAAATAGGGCAAAATAAGTAAAGTAAGCTGGTAAGAGTACAGTAACTTGAAATTCGGTGTTTGTACTAGAAGCCGAAGTCTCAGATTTTTTTAATTATATTTTTCAATCCCCCAATACCCCACTCCATTATTAAAGGGATTGATCAAATAAAAGTGAGATATTCAGCTGTTTTTAATGTATATGTTAGAAACCAACTCTTCAAATTTTTTCTATGATATCTGCCCCTAATATTATTAAAATTCTATGACCAATAATTTCCACACACTGGGGTGCCAATATAGTCAAGATGTTTACTTTAAAGTGACTTGGATGAGAAATCTGGATGTGGAAGTAGTGATTCCTTAGGCAGCGGTTTCTTTTTGAAATATTCAAATCGAAATATCTTCGGACCTAAAAGACTATAAGAATTCGTGGTTAACTCAAATTGTCATTGTATTATTATTATAGTTTTGCAGATATTGATGTATTTAAATTTTTTAACTCACATTGCGTCAAAATTCTCTCAGCTCCCAAGTGGCTTACAGCATTCTTTTCCAATGCGCAGAAAAATCGTAGCTTTAAAATTATTCCAGCTCCAGTCCCAACGACGCGAAGTACTATTACAAATAAATTATTCCATTTGTTTATGACTTTGAAACGGACATGTTTTTCAAACACGATTTTAAACAATTAAATTTCCGAAAACTATTTAATGTACCTGATAGTACAACTTATCAAGAAGAAAATTCACTTTAATTCGTTACTCTACATTGTTTACAAAACGAATTGGCACAATTTTACGAAAGCATGTCTTTAATAAACAAATGACTTTTTACAAAAATCTTGAACGATATCGATTTGATATTTTCAGCGTTTTTTAAATACATTGAGACTTACGACTTTCGATTATTTCAGAGTTACAAGGCTTAACTTGTCAGTTATTAACAATTAAAATAAGAGGTCATTTTGACAGTTTTTTCGATTTTGCGTATGGAGATAAACAAACTAACCAATTCGAAAGTTTCTTGTTGGGTTTTTACTAGCTACATGTGTCATTTAAGGTGGCCATTTCCTAGAAAGAGATATCCGATAGGGAAATATTTATTATTTTTGCCCATAACTTTTTTTTTCTTAGTACGTATATTTAAAAAAACTATAATAGTAACTAAGTAGAACTATAACAAAGCTATTACTATGAATTTTCACTCAATAATTTCAGTGGTTTGAAAAATAGCTAGATTTAAAACTGCGAAATAGGAAGATTAACATCATTTTTAAATTTAAATCCAGCTGTTTTGCAAACCACTAAAATTATTGAGTGAAAATTCATAGTAATAGTCTTGTTAAAGTTCTACTTGGGTACTCTTATAGTTTTTTTAAATATACATACTACGAAAAAAAAATATAGCCAAAAGTAATAAATATTTCCCTATCTCTTTCTAAGGAATGGCCACCTTAAAACATTTTTCCTAAAGTTCTTAGTTTTTTCTTATTTACGAAAAACTGATTTTCTCAGATTTGCGAATTATTTAAATAATGTGGCACTAAATAAAAAGTGGTACTTCACATGATATTCAATATTCTTGGCCCCTTCTACGTGCATCAATTTTTATAAGGAAGTATCTTGCATTTTTCGACCAAACCCTTACTCGAATACACTAGTTCGTTGGGTTTTCATTATTGTATTTTTAGACCCGTCCTTTTCTAACATATGGTGGAGGTGCCGGTGTTTGCACCGAACTTACAAGTATTCGGTTTTGCATCATATTCCATAAAAAATGAAAGAGCTTTTCATCGGATTAAAATATATATATAAATTTAATAAAGATCATTATCTTACATACAATAATCTTTTGTTTTAATCAAAACAGTAACAATCTTAGGTAATATGAACTTTAGTACTTGATACTATTACTGTGGCTAGAAACGTGTCGCTACTAATACGGTTCTTTGCTAGTCAAGCGCTTGTACTACCGCTTTTTATGGGGCGTGTGCAAAATCTGACAGCTAACGAGAGTGGAGGGCATATAACCTCAATGTTCCAAATGAATTAACGTGAAATTCGCTGTTTTCGTTTGCATTTTTGACTTTCTTGTGCTATCAACTATTGAAATAAACATTTTCAAGTTTAATTTTCGTTATATATAGACAATTACGTGTTTTGTACAATAATATTTCCTTTGATTTGGCGAGAGGTGCATTGTTTACCTATGTGTTTTTAGTTATTTTCTTCGTATTTAAACAATGTATGGGATTGATCTTATTATTATATATGGAGCATATTTATATTATTTAAGATTTGAATGCTGTTAATTATTCTGTTATCAGTTTACGACAAAAAGCCATCATATTCTATGGTATTTGGTTGTCGAAATCTCACCGAATGCCAATTTAAGCTTTTAAAGGTATGTGATTATTGCTTAACATTAGAAAATAAGTGTTTATTATATAATATACTTAAAAAATACATAGTAGTAAATACCTTTTGTATGCACGATTATTAATTATTAATTATTTTAGAATGCCACCGATTTACACCAAAAGAAGAAAAGTTTGTGCGCAATCAAAAGAGCAAAGCGAAATGAGTCTTAAATAGATCCGATCTTACTGACTCAAAGATGAAGTATGGTCATAGTTCCAGACATTATCTTAACGGATAATCTTTATGGATAATTTCATTTAAATTTTATACTCTATAATTTTTAGGAAAACCTGCTGAACTAAGTAAGGTAACTCATCTAGATTGTCTAACAAATAAATTTATGGGTTATGCAGCCTTAAAGCATTTAACAACTTTTCTCTTTGAACTCTTAATTGACCACAAACTTATCTTCATTGGTGTAAATCGATGCCAATCTGAAATAATTATAACTTTATTTTCGTACATGCGGTAGGTATACTACTATGTATTTATTAAATATGTTACATAACAAGTATTAAATTCCAATATTAGGTAATAATCACATACCTTTTAAAGCTTAAATTGGCATTCAGTGAAACTTTGACAACCAGATTCCATACAATATGATGGCTTTTTGTGGTAAACTAGTAACAGAATAATTAACAGCATTTAAATTTTGAATAATCTAAATATGCTCTATATATAACAATAAGATCAATCCCATATGTTGTTTAATTACGAAGAAAATAACTAAAAACGCATAGGTAAACAATGCACATCTCGCCAAATCAAAGGAAATATTATTGTACAAAACACGTAATTGTCTATATATAATGGAAACTAAACTTAAAAATGTTTATTTCAAACGAAAACAGCGAATTTCACGATAATTAATTTGGAACATTGAGGTTATATGCCCTCCACTCTCGTTAGCTGTCAGATTTTGCACGCGCCCTATTAAGAATCATGGCATTCTTGATTTTTACTTCCACATCCACGTAGTGGATTAGAAGTATTATAGTAATCATAAAAAAATATTCATTTTTTTATACTTGAAATAGGTTTAAAATGTTGATATTTTAAATTTGAGCGAAAAAAATTTGGATTGCATTTTGAATATATCCGGTGAAGGGTTGGGGGTAAATAGGGGGAAATAGGGGGAAATAAGTAAAGTCAGCTGGTAAGGTTTAAAAATTAATTATTATTTGTTTGCTTATAACTGTATTGAAACATATTCTTTATAGGATTTTGTAATCAGCAGAAAAAAATAACTATCTATAACTAAAAGAAAAACATTGTGTAAAAATATTAATGAAACCTTTGCATTCTTTCGATAACCTGAATTCTGGTTATGCTAGCAAATTCAAATCTTAAAATGAATTTGTCTAATTACTTATTTAACAATTGTCATTCTAACACTAGCATTTTTTTTAAGACAAGGTAGATAAATAAATTCATTTTAGGCCTTTGTTCTCATTTTTAACTGAATCTTCATAATCGTAGGGGGTTATGTAGATACTAGTTTAATCTGCATGGCCGTAGGGGACTGTGTGGATGCTAGTGTTAGAATGAGAATTGTCAAATAAGTAATTAGACAAATTCATTTTAGGATTTTAATTTGCTAGCATAACCAGCATTCAGGTTATCGAAAGAATGCAAAGGTTTCATTAATATTTTTACACAATGTTTTTCTTTTAGTTATAGATAGTTATTTTTTTTCTGCTGTTTGCAAAATCCTACAAAGAATATGTTTCAATAAGCTGGTAAGGGTACAGAAACCTGAAATTTTATATATGTATTAGAAGTAAGGGCCTCAAATTTTTTTATAATATTTTCCATCCCTCCCACCAACCACCCATTCCATTATTAAAGGGGTTGATAATATAAAATTGACATATTCACTTGAAATTTGGTATACGTATATATTATAATGACATCAGGAACTAGATTATATTTTGGTATCATTCCGTTGAAAGGTTGAGGGTTAAATAGGGGTAATAGGGGAAAATAAATAAAGCAAGCTGGTAAGAGTACAGAAACTTGAAACTCAGTGAATGTACTAGCCAAAGCCTCATATTGTTTATATTTTTCGACCCCCCACCACCTCTACTCCATTATTAAAATGGTTAAATTGAGATTTTTATTTGAAATTTGGTACCCATATGTATTATAACGACATTTGAAACTAGATTATATTTTGACATGATTCCGTTGAAGTAGTGGGGGATAAGTAGAAGTAAATAGGAAAAAATAAGTAAAGCAAGCTGCAAGAGTACAGAAACTTGGGATTTGGTGTTTGGAGAAACCAAGACCTCAGATTTCTTTCTAATATTTTACTTAAGGTTACTTAGAATCATAAAAACAGAAGAAAATGTATTTCTCAATTTTATTATTTTTCATACTGTATAACTAATATGGCCCAATTTCAGTAGGAAGTTTTCCACCGCCATTACATATATTCCAAACCTGGAAAAAAAATTGTAAATCTAATAGAAGTTAGTTCAAAATTATACTTCTAGAGGGCAGAATATTTAAATGCAATATTTCTATCAATCACCCCTATGAATCCTGATTTTCATAAGGATAATAAAATGATTGCAAATCAACAGCTATTCGTCAGACTATATATCACTCGCCGAACTCTGGTTTACAAGATGCAAATAAAGCGTAAAGCGTAAAAATTACCGCAAACGCTAGGTTTCAATTGCAATAAACATCAGCAGAAATATTTTTTCATTTGCAGACTGTAGATTCGAGCTGTTGGCTCTCGCCAATACAAGGTAGGGATGAGACGACTGGCCTCAGACTTTTTCACCCTATGAACATTTCGAAGTCAGGCTATGAAATTGAAGGAAGCTCCATCTAGCGGTCATTGGACTGGCTATTATCCTTACGAAAATAACAATTCATAGAAGTTATTGACAGAAACAGTTCCTGTAACAGAAGTTATCGCTTTTAATAGGCACTCTCATTTGTTTTGTAATGGTTTTAAGAGTGGATATGCCTAGACAAGCTGTTAAAATTTGCAACAAGGGAACTGAAATGGAAACTCCAGTGGGCGAATACCATCTAATAATACTTTTAAATCATTTTGCAAAAATAACAGGCAATTTTCTCCTAACAGGTGATTCACAAAAATGAAAAGACCAGAAAGAGTTATTTATCAACGATACTACACCACACAGTAACAGAAAAACGATGCTGAAAATATGTTTCTACTGTTGCATGTGGATTTTAGTCATACCATCGATGAGAGATACGGGCATTGTTGGTGCCAGTTTCTTTGTGATATAAAGATCTGATTAAATAACAAGTTGTCATGTAGGAACTCCATTAAAAAAATAGTTTTCTTTGAGAAACTGATGTGATGGAACTTAGTGAAGAGTAAATTGTGTTTAGAACAATATTTTATAGGAGTTTGCAGACCGATCTTTAACAATTTTAGACTTGTGGCGGCCTTCTATGATTACAAATGAAAATTAAAAAAAGATTTTTTTTGAAAATCAAACTAATATTTCTGGGTTGGATCATATATTTGAGCTAACAGGATCCAACTCTTCAAGAATACAGAGGTCGTCAAATTTCAAAATTTGAAATTAATTCACTCTCCCAATCAAAATTTCAATATGTCGCTATGAAATGAGCTAGCCGGTATAATCACATTAGTATTTAGTATAAGTTATTGACTCAATTACTCTCTACTGAAATTGAGATAAATAATGCAATGCCTTTTACAGTAAAAGTAATTTCAGTGAAATCCTGAAAATTCAAGAGATTGTATCTGAAAGATAAACTAATTACAGGATGAAATAAGTTGAAAGCAATTTATTTGCATTTTTTTACTGGTCATCATTTATCAGCAGCCAATATTCCAAAGAGTTGTTGAAAATAGGAAAATGAGAGAAGTGCTAATGTCATTAGTTTCCACGTAAATCAATAGTGACCCGATTCCGTGCACTCACTAGCTTTGAACTTATAGAGAGAGGACATCTGAAGTAATAATACGTTAATTATTTTGATACACTGTTAATATTTTTATTTGTTTATTTATACAGGGAAAGATATTTACTGTGTTTGTCAAAAATATTAGATAAATGGTTATACAGGGTGTTTCGTGAGTGACTGGCCATACGCTAGTGAGGGGTAGGGAATCTTAAGACGATTTAAGAATGACCTTTATTAGATATCTAGTGCCTCTCGTTTCTGATATACAGCGTGTTTTTTATTTTTTGCCAAAATTTAGATCGGTCGTATTTTTTTAATGGCTGTAGCAAATTGTACCAAATTTAATAGATATGTTTTACTAATAGAGGTCTACGTAATTCAGTACCGAAAACAAACAAAAAAGTCAGGGCCTGAGCCAATTTTTAAAATTTTGGATCTTACCTAAAAACATCATCCTGTATATGGATTTTGGCAATGTCCAATACAGATTTTCAAAATAGTCTAATAGTGTGTCTGAACCATGTGGTTAGTTTTTTTGGCACACTTTTAACGCCTCGAGAATTAACAGCTGAGTTTCACAATAAATACATATAAAAAATGTTTGGGTGATTTTCGGTCGCAAAAACATCAGTAACTACATGGATGACATTAATTTTGTGTGGAAAGGTTTAATTTTACTGTCTGTTTGTTAGAATTTGCTACAACGATAAAAAAATGTAAAAATGTGTAAATGTCAACAAAAGTAAAAAAAAAAATTAAATATGTAAAAATGTGAACAAATAAAATTTTTATTTATTAGAAGAAATACAAAAGAGTAAAAATTATATTGAAGTGAAATAACTGAGACAATTAATGGAGCTCCTAAATAGTTAGTACAATTAGTTGATCCAGTACAATTACATGAAATTAAAATAACTGTATAAAAACTGAAAGGATGCAAATGGTTGTTTTTTAAAGTTTTCCAAACTCTTACATGAGAGACTCAAAGCTGCGCACTTACTCTTCGTATACTAATTGAAGCATTTTGGTGCACTATCCCCAGAATTTGATTTTCTTCATTTACATCTTGTCGAATAGGACGTTCACCTCGCAAATTAGCTGAAGGAAATTTCTCGTGTTGTTTTGCATAATTGTGAACAAAAAAAAAAATGTTTATTTATTGGGAATTCGTCGATTGGGAAACCGTCGACGATATTCTCTAACGGCGGCCCTGGAGTTCCCATTACAAAAACCATAAATGTAACTAATGTCAACGTACTCTTCAGAATAAGACATTTTAACTTTAGTATTTTTAACTAAGTAGTTTAACAGTTTAAGTGCTGCCTCAAACAAGCAAGAACAAAGTTTTTGACAGGTACTTTGAGTATTTTCTATGGCAAATGCCTATCAAGAGATTTTTGAAATAGATTTATATGGTTGTTAATTCTCTAATCATTAAAACTGTGTAAAAACTGACTAAATATTTCAATTACATTATTATAATATTATATTGAAGTTGAGGCAGACATTTTGAAAATTTTTTGTAGTCATTTTTTTTTAATTATTTTTTGTTCGTTACATTTTAGGTGTGTTATTTTAATTTCATGTAATTGTACTGGATCAAATTCTTTTTAATTGTACTAACTATTTAGGAGCTTCATTGTCTCAGTTATATCACTTCAATATAATTTTTACTCTTTTGTATTTGTTCTAATAAATAAAAATTTTGTTTGTTCACATTTTTACATATTTAATTTTTTTTTTACTTTTGTGGATATTTACATATTTTTACATTTTTTTATCGTTGTAGCAAATTCTAACAAACAGACAGTAAAATTAAATCTTTCCACACAAAATTAATGTCATCCATGTAGTTACTGATGTTTTTGTGACCGAAAATCACCCAAACATATTTTAAATGTATTTATTGTGAAACTCAGCTGTTAATTTTCGAGGCGTTAAAAGTGTGCCAAAAAAACTAACCACATGGTTTAGACACACTATTAGACTATTTTGAAAATCTGTATTGGACATTTCCAAAATCCATATACAGGATGATGTTTCTAGGGAAAATCCAAAATTTAAAAAATTGGCTCAGGCCCTGACTTTTTTTTTGAGTTTTCGATACTGAATTACGTAGACCTCTATTAGTAAAACATATCTATTAAATTTGGTACAATTTGCTACAGCCATTAAGAAAATACGACCGATCTAAATTTTGGCAAAAAATAGAAAACACGCTGTATATCAGAAACGAGAGGCATTAGAGATCTAATAAAAGTCATTCTTAAATCGTCTTAAGAGTCCGTACCCCTCAGTAGCGTATGGCCAGTCACTCACGAAACACCCTGTATAAGTATCTCGAGTTCTACGATAGCTCGAAATTTTGTAAAAAATTGCAAGTAAACTACATAAAAATACTATAACTGGAAATTATCCTATGAGGAACTGTTAAGAATACACCATAATTTTTAATTTTTTTTTAACTGATATTTGATAGTATAAAAAATTATTTTATGTGATGTACTTGTCTTTGGGGCGGTGCTCGCACCCTGCAGCAGTCGCGCGGAGTCCTATTTTCAGCATAAAATAAAATTATAAATAATGGAGACAGAGTTCCAGGAGTTGCGATTTTTTTATTGGAAATTTCCTCCTTTTTAAGAATCTTTTTTCCGATTTCCGTTATCGCTTATAGTTATTGAGTTATAGTGAAAAACTAAATGCCATTTTTTTTCATCTTAATTTGTTTATAACTTTTGCAATTTTTTTTATGTGCTAATAAAACATTTTAACACATTTCCGACGTCATTCCGAATTCAATGAGCTATCGCTCATATTTTTAGGAGCTATTTCAAGAATGAACACCTTTTTGAACTTGTGATTTGACTATTTGTACAGTTTCTAAGTCAGGTTTTTTTTTTTTTTTAACAATTTACTACATATGGTTTTGGTAAAACTATTGGCATTGAAGGCGCCAATATATTGTAATTAATAACATTATTATGCAGGCAGTGTTGCTTTACTGTAGCCGACAGTTTATGTCTCCCTGGTGATTCGTGAAATCCCTGACCGGCAAGAAAAATAATAACAAACAGGTAATGAAATAGCATTACACGGGCAATCCTCCGATGAATCCTTTGATGCTAACGGATGCTTCCTTTGAATTCCGTTATAGGAAATTAATCACAAACAAGTTAAGGCAATTACACAATAACGATATTGCTTTATGCCTTTTATGTGGAATATTTCCACAGTAAAAATAACAAAGAGTAACCTGCTAAAGGTTTCATAATTAATTTATCTTGTTCTCAGTGGAAAATAAAAGGAAACAATGCGTTTAAGCATCCCCTTGAGCTAATAATTATATATTAATTCTACCAGGAAATGTTTGTTTTGCCACAACTGAAATTGCGAACCGATGTATTTCAATTTTAACAGGGGTTTCTGGTTTATTGCATAGAGTAGCTAGATTTTAAAATGCTTGTTTTGCTGTGCTCCAGATCTGCTAGTTTGCATTGTAACGAGAATAATTTAAAAGGACGTTTATGTTTAATAAAAGAGGATATGCACAATTTTCCGCGATGGGATTTGAAATGTTTCAATAGTTTATTAATCATTGATCCTGCTCCAGTGGGCCGTCGACTTACCAGTTTTGGGGCTCTTAAGGCCTCTGGTATCGAGAAACTTTTTCCAGCACCTCACACGTGCAATCTAATTATGGTTTGATTTTAATCGTGCTTTTCATATAATCGAAAATGCCATAGAAAATATAAACAAATTATATGAAGAGTTTCCAGAAATTGTAAGTAAAGTTAACAAATTTATAAGTTTTGTAAACTAAAACCAACAGTCAATGTCAAATATAAATAATTCATACTTATTCATGGATATTGCCTTGGTTTTGCATGGAACATCGTTATGAGTGGCTTTGAGCTTTTCTGATGAGTCCAATGTAATTCATTAGAATGAAACAATTTTTAAAGACAAGGTGGGTAAATAAATTAATTTCAGGCCTTTGTTCTCATTTTTAACTGAATTTACATATCGTAGGGGATCATGTAGATACTAGTTTAATCTGCCTAGTCGTAGGGAACTATGTTGGATGCTAGTGTTATAATGAGAATGGCAAATAAAAATTTTTACTTGTTAGCATAACCAGAAGTCAGGTTATCGAAAGAATGCAAAGTTTTCATTAATATATTTACATATAGTTTTTCTTTTAGTTCTCATAGATAGTTTTTCTTTCCGATGTTTGCAAAATCTTATAAAGAATATATTTTAAAACCAACAATTTAAGTATACTGACATATACATAAATCGTCAAGGACTAGCCAAGAAATTTGAAATAGCAATATTTAAATTAATTATTATTGATCAAGTTACGAAAAGTTTAAAAAAGTGATTGTTAAATCACCAAAACACCTATAATATCTCAATTGTCAACACTTGATGCATCTTTAATCAAGCACGAGCTTATCAGTTTTGCAGAAAATTTTAGTAATTTCAGTCATACAATCATACTCATCATCAGCCCAAAATCAGGATGACAAACATGTACAATATATACATAGTGATGATGAAGATGCTTCAAGTGCTGTTAGAAGCGATAACGAAAATGAAAATAGTGCTGATTTAAAAAATGTATTCATTTAAATGATTCTTTTTCGGGTTGTTTTGTCTGCTGTCTAAAGATTTTAGAAAAATATAATCTTCACCATGCGGCATACTCCAATTTGTATAGTACCTATAAATATGGTTTAACCCTCTCTTGCACACAAGTGTCTTGGGAAAGAGTTTTCAGCAAGCTCAAAGTTATATTAAATAGATTAAGATCGTTATTGCGTCAGGAGAGATTAGAAGCATTTCTATGAGTGTTACAAATAACATAAATACAAATTAACAACGAGCATCTTTAGCTCACAAATGTATGATAGAATTTAGGATTATATATTTATTCAGGTCTAAAATTTGGTGACCATATTAATTATATTATTAAGAAATCTTTTACTAACTTAAAATTAATTTATGCAAGTAAAGATATTTTGACAAAAAAAAACTAAAACAATTTTATGTGAAGCTTTGCTCTTCTCTCATAGAAACAATGCTTCAGTTGTGTATTTCCCTTTCTTACGCCAAGTTGATGCCCAGAGATTACAACGGTTACAAAATAATTGTGTTGGAGTAATTTGTGGTATAAGAAAGTACGATGCGGTATCCCTGAGTTTGAAAGATATTGGCTGGTTTAATATTAAGAACAGAAATATTCTCCATAAATGCTCATTCTTTCACAACATAATACTTACTAAGTCACCTCCTTATCTATATATTAAAATTACATATAAATAGACGTACATAACTTAAATATAAGACACAATTCAACTACCACCATCCCAAAACATAATACTGCCGAATTTCGTTGGACTAAACGTCACAAGACCGTAAAAATCTGTTCTGGGGGTGCCGCGCAACCCCCACGAAAAACCACCCCTTCGGTGAAAAAAGCCTTATTTTACTGATAACTTGTTAACCGTTGAAGATATAAAAAAATTGCTCATCATAAAAAAGATATCTTGACTAATTGCTTAAAAAAAGTCCTCTGGTAAATTTTCTTGTATATGCCATGGTTTTTGAGAAAATCAATATTGCCAAAAATTGCAAAATTTGTATTTTTAATGCGCGCGAATTTTAGTTTATTTGAAATTTTTTGTGCGCGGTCTATAGAAAAGATTGAATTGCTTGAAAACCAAACAAGCTAGGAAGAAAAGTTAAAACGAGTTTTAAAGGGGATATAAAATACTCTCCTGTGTTTCCATTTTTGATGGCTAGTGATATTTATTAGTATATAAAAATAACAGTATAATATAATATCTCTTTATTTTTTGTTTGCACTACTTTCAATTTGAAGATATCGAATTATTTTTTAAAATTTTTATTTATATTATCTTTAGTGCGCATAATGGTTTGTTTGTTCATGTTTCTGTTCTTTTTATTTTACATGTATTTTATAAAAAGCAATTTTTTGTGTGTATGTTTATTTTTATGTGTAAATAAACTTCATTATAAAATAAAACTTTTACTGATATTCAGAGAAAGAACAGAAATTATTTTCGTGTTACAAAGTCTTAGATTTATGTAACATTTTTCTACAGTTTAACATTAATTTTCTGAAATTGTACCTCTGGCGCCAGGGGTAGACCTCCAGCCTTTCCACGCCTCTGATCTAAACGCCACCCCCCGCCACCCCTATATATTCTTTCCTTTGGGCTCTTGCGCAACCACAACTTTTTTAGCTGGCTGCTGACGAAGCTATTAAAGAGTAGCAACCGGTTAGCTCAGGGCTGGTCGAGGGTCACTCTGTGGCGAGAAGAGTTATACATTTTTTGAACTATTGTTTGATTGTCAAATTAACCAAACAAAACTTTAATAAACTACAAAGAATTTGGACGTATTCAGTACATAACACTCTTACAAACTTTAGCAGTGGGAGAAAACAATCAAAATCAAATATAAAACAAATAATATATTAACATAAGTATAAGACTGAAAACTTTACAACACTTTACAAATTATTAAAAATATTAATGGTGAGAAATTTGATTTGATTAGTTTATTAACAGACAAAAACAGGAATATTATTTAAACAAAGCAAATGTGAAGATTAACAGAAAAATTACAATTTAAGAAACGATCAACTGGTTTACATTTTTTCTTTTGACCAAAAGTGGAATTTTTCACACAAATTTGGGCTACTTAGCTTAGCGGAGACGCTGCAGTAGTCACAGAAAATGCCAAGACTCTAATCAGGTTTCATTGTTAAAGAAATTATCATAGTTTTGTTCAGTGATTTTTTTTGTTTAAATATTAAAGTAAATTACACTACGATTTTGCAGCTGCAAGTTAAACTCTAAGTTTATGCCTAGCATGATGAGATATCTTAAGATTTTTTTTGCTGTAAAGCAACGCATGGTACCGTGAGATGCTAATCTACCTTCCACGATGTTGTACATGTACTATTTTAATAGAACATACTTATTTTAGATCATTCTTTAACATTCTAGTGTACACAGCGAGCATTGCAAAAGTTGGCTCACAGAATCTCGTTTATTATATTATATATTACTGATGAGCTGTAATTTTAACCCATGGTAGATCTTTGACTCGCAGTTGTAAATTTAAAACTCATTGTTAGCATCACATAAGTCGTAGTTGCGTTTCTTATGTTAAGACTCAAATCATTTTAAATGGGGTCTTGCACATATTTTAAATTTCTTTTGCGTACAGATTTTGAGATTTTACAGTAAAGTGTAAATTTTGACATTATTGATAGATTTCAAGAATTCCATCGCATGATTGCTAGTAACTTAATTTTGTTCCTGGCTGGCAATAGTATATTACGTACCATGAACTGTAAGTGATACTTTTCAGGTCGAGAATGTAGTTTGGGAAACCGAGGCCCGTAGGGCCGAGGTTTCCTAAACATTCGAGACCTGAAAAGTCACTTACTGTTCGCGGTTAGTAAATAGTTTTTTGTAATACCTGCGAAAATCAAAGAAAAGTAATTAATTAGTTAAATTTGAATTATTGACAACTACCTGTCAAAATTAAATTTTAATATTTTAAATAAATTAGGTATATCATATATACTAGAAATTAACAAAAGAAAGCCTAATAGATAAACAACTCGTTGAAAAGTCAAGTTTGACAAGCAGTTTTTGAGGAGATACTATTATGGATATCGAAGAAGCTGCAAATATTGCTTGTACATCGCTTCTACCTGGGAAATCTACTATAGAACAAATTGTAAAATTTTTGAGTGAAGCATCTGACCAAACATATCTGATGAAGAAGGTCGTTGCTATTATGGGAATTGCGGGAGCCTGCCGCAAAGATGAATTATGCAAGGTAACAGTAGACGATATTGTTGATAAAATAAGCGTAATGCTTATCAAAATACCTGATTCTAAAAATCACCTTTCAAGAAGTTTCACTATCGTAGACAATGACAATTTCCACTGTCTGGAATTATTCAGGAAATATATGAGTCTGCGACCAAAAAATTCAGAAAATAAAAGATTATTCTTGAGATATAAAAATGGGAAATGCGTTAACCAACCAGTTGGGAGAAATATTTTCGCTAAAATTCCGTCTGATATTGCAACATTTTTAAATTTGGAAACTACAAAAAATTACAGTGGACATTCGTTTCGCAGAACCTCGGCAACTCTTTTGGCTAACAGCGGAGTCGACGTTCTTGCGTTGAAAAGGCATGGTGGGTGGAAGTCCTCGGCAGTAGCAGAAAGTTATGTGGCGGAATCTTTACCGAACAAAATACAAGTAGCTAACAAGATTTTCAACATTAGCAACCTAGAAGCCGGTTCATCTCGTCAAACATCTGATAATGATCTCTCGGATAATATTGAGAATACTCCACTAGATGGTCCTGAAGTAATTAAAGAAATACAAAAAAATTTAACATCAATTTTGACTGTTGATAATATGAATAATTGTACTTTTCACATTTCCATGAATAATAAAGATGCTTAAAATAATATCTTCATTTTTGTGTATGCATGAAATGTTTGGTTTCAACGACAGATTTTTTTTACCTAAAATTTCTGTTGATCTGAGCAGGTAAATAATAACTAGTACGTAATATTCACTTACAGCCCTCGTCGGACTGTAAGTGAATATTACAGCCCTGTAACCATGGCAACCAGTAAATGAATTGTAAGTTCAGCTTACTCTAATAAAAATTTATTAATAATGATCCACTTACAGTACAGGTATTGCAAAAAATTATTTATATCACTACACTTAGTATTCAGCAGGTGGCGCCCTCTTAGGTCCACACTCCAAACCCACGGCCCTATGCTCTCCAATAAAAGCTAGCCGCCGTTCGCACAGGTTAAGCACATTTGAATATTTAGGTATTAAAATTGTTACAATTTTTCAAAAGTGAGTATTGGAGAGCATAATAAGCGGAGATAATCATAACACCCGCTCTTTTTGGCACTAGGGTATAATAGCCATGTTTATATATCTCGTATCCAAGCAATAAACAACAAATTATAAGCAAGTGCATGTTAACTTACCGATGAATTAGGTTTTACTTAAATGACATATTTCCATGTCTAGGTTTAACCAACAAAATTAGAGACAGATCATCGACGTTGTTCCAGCATTTTGTGTTACATTTTTTATTAACAATAAACAAAATATGCTATCTACGCAAGTGCCGTAATAAAGGCAAAGAAAATAAAACAGGCCGGCTGTAATGCTGTCGCACACGCAAGTGGGACCTCTGTATCAGCAGTTACTGGTATGTTTTGCAATGTTATATGGGGATATAAAATAACCCCTTGGGTGACAGCGGCCAGTTGTTTATTGGGTCACATGCAAACCCTTTTGATTAGAAATTGAAATCATATGGTTTCTGGGAACGTCCGTTACAAGGTTAATTATGTTTTTGTTTTTATTGCCTACTACTGGCTACTAATGAATGTAATGCGACTATAAATAGAAGTTTTAATTTGCTGTGTTTGTGTGTGTTATTTAATGGTTATAAATTATTGCTGAATGTAAATGTCATTTCGAACTTTGGAAATTTATTTCAAATGGCTTTATGTTTGCATACATAAAGCTTATTATGCATGGCAGACTAATGAAAGATAGTATCTATGCAAAAATTAATGTTTTGAATCATGGTCCTGCCTATTTAACAGGAAATAAGTGGATCATCCTAGAAGAAAATAATATTTATTTACATGGAAAAGTGAGATATATTTTAAATATTACAAACGTAATTAATTTAAATTTGTAATACTGATATAGTCTATTATCAAAGGGCTCAAAAACGACCGCTCGCTTCGATGATTGCCAAGTTTTAATATACTTTATTTTATGAAAATATAAACCAACGGGAACACCATATGCCTTATTGGCATTTCTGAAAATGGATTTTTCTCCACTATTTCACAATTCAAGATGGCGACTAGGCGGATTTTTCAAAAAATCTTATCTTTGGTAATATTTGACCAATATTCCCAAAAAAACAAATTTTTTTATTTTTAAATTTTATTTATCAAATTTTATCCTGGAAACAACAGGCCATATGGAATAAAATTTCAAATAAAAGATTTGCAGAATTTTATGCTAAATTCAGCGATATACAAATTTATAGGTATTAGTTGAAAAATAACCCTATATATGAGCAACAACATGACGTGCTCCATTGAATCGACCCATTTCAATTGGTATAGGCATATACGTTTTTTCTTGAATAACGCGTGTTACGATCTGTTATTATTTACTCTGCACTTTTTATATAATTGTTGCACATTCTATAGAATACTCTTTACATCTTTATCGTAAATAATATTGGAGTATAATAATGGAACTTAATTCTAGTGCATGTTTTATGTGTCAAAAAGCCGTTGTAAAGAGTCATGCAAGGACATGCTAGCAATTAAAGACTGGTTGTCTAAGATTTAATCTTAGACCACGAGTCTTTTGTTGCTAACATGTGGGACAGGAAAGGAAGACTCGCTAAAAACAGCACAAAGACAAAAATATGTCAACAATACTCTGGCGCATCTTATCGTGTCTCAAATGGATCATTAACAAAAACTTTCCCTTAAAGATTTTTTATCCAACATAAAGACCAAAACGAAGCTCACTGAATACCTCGCCAAGAAAGTTAGGAATTGAGAAAGATTTAAGAATGTTGTACTTAACTTCATATATCCAATAAAAAGTAAGAAAATCTGAATATGCCACAAACAATTACAGACAATATTTATATATCCCGCTGATAAACATAGAAGACAATAATCATGAAGAAGCTGATACGATTCTAATACTTCGTGTAACTCGATAATATGGAAAAGGCATACAAATTTCTGTGCACAGTCCGCATACAAATGTGTTGTGCTTCTGGTTAGTTTTTATGAGCAATTACCAAAGATAGTCGTAATGGTAACCAGTCGAGGAAAAACTGAAAAATAAATAGACATTGGAAAAGTCGTCAAATCATTAAGTATGCACATGCATCATAAATTCTTTCCATGCCTTTGCTGGGATAAATATAACCGACAGATTCTCAACAATCAGCAGAGAATTTTGCACTAAAGCATTTTTGAATCTGTAGAAATCACCAGCGATACTGAAATCGCTTGCATTGTTGGGAATTCTGAACACAATTACGATATAACTTGAAGACAATTTCCACGAATTACTCTATAAAAACGAATTAATGAAGAAGGTAACTGACTTGTGTTTTCCACCAAAAATCAATAAGGAGATAACCTACCACCCACAGTTGACGGGTTTGGGGTTGATTATTATTTTATTTTAGGGTCCATTATATTGCAACAGTATGGAGAAGTCCGAATGAAAATATCAAAAATTTGCAAAAACTCTCCCTGACACCAAAAGCAATATTCCAGCCGCTGTTCTTCGTCTTCTTCTAATGTGTGTAAGCAAACATGCTTGAAGGGACGTAATTTATTTCGAACGGAGGCATCGCCAAACTGTATGCTAGGGTACATTTAAAATTGTGAGCATTCTTAGGCTACAACTTGGATTTTCTTCCACAAACTGAAGAATTTCTACATCTCTAACATGATCCTTCACACGTTGTTCTTGTTTGTTGCACACTTTTCCAGTTCTATTGAATAAATTATTAATTCTACAAACTTTTATATGGTCTATTGGGGGTCGATCTGGACGTCGATTATTAAATTCTGTAGTACCTTCCCTCGTTGTACGAGAATTATCCCCAACTAATCTAACAATTTCCACTTTTTCCGCAGTTGTAAACATTTTAATTGAAACAAAATACATGAAATCACAGATTTACTTGACAATTAATCTGACATTTACAAAATTGTCCCAGTAGTAACAAATGGGCCAGAGCGTGCTTATCAAAATGAAAAATTTGAAATTGGAATTTTTTTCATCAAGACTGCATTTTGAGAATTTATCTAAATTTCGGATTAAGGGTTTTTGAATGATTTCGAACAACTTCTGTTAACAAAATTTTTTTGATAAAGAAATGCCTACTATGATTTTTTATTTTTTTCATACAATTAGGTATCATAGATGGCCTTGAATTTAAAGAAGAAAAGTTATTTTGTGGTCTTAAATATACCTTAGTATCTTCTACCATTTAAGATCATTTTGATTTAAATCGTACAAAATACAGAAGGAACATAACGCTGTTACTGGTCGAATTGAGAAATTCTCCTTTTTAAAAACTTTTAAAGTCGACTAAAGTGATTCTTACTGGCTGCCATGCCAGCTGATAAATTCAGTAGAATCTATTAGCTTCATTTACATTATTTTACTATTTGTGTAATTCTTTTACATTTATATTGGGATATCAGTATTTTACATCATAATAAAATTAACAAAGTTGACGATCACTGATGCATGGAAATGAGAGGTATTTGTTATCTACCCATATAATACGTGCCCGTATAATATCAACAATGCTAAAATTGTTTCTCGTGTATCTTGAAAATGCTGTAGGCAACCAGCAACTGCATAATATGGAAAGAGAAGGTGCATAACCAGACAGTGTAGTATGCCGGTAATTCGTACTTGCATTGAATTAAAATACAGTTTGATACCGCATCAATTATTGCTAATAATAATAGGGCGTCAAGCTTCAATATCGTTGGCATTCAATGATTTAACACTTGATGTGGCTTGAATTTTAGAGTATTTTAAAAACACTAATGAACTTTTATGGATGTTCTAAATGCGTTTTAAATGAATATGTGTACAAAATTTTATCGAAATACTCCGTAATGTTTTCAAGTAAATACAGATAGCAAAATAAGTTTTTTGAAATAACCAATGCATAAGTATATAACCGAACCTTAGTATAGTTATATATTTATAAGTCGAAAACTATGCAGTGTTTTCCAAGTTCGATACTCCCATCTGGCCATGAGTTATTCTTAATGATAGAAATATGGTTAAATGGAGAAAGATTCTGTAATATGGAAATATTATTTCTATTATCTTTTGAATATTATCGGAATAATTTTTCATAAGAAATACTTTATTCTTTTTTATTTTAATTTCATTTACTTCACGAGTTAAACAAAAGGGAAGTTTTAGTTTTGACTTCAAATTTCATTCATCAAAATAGTATTTTAAACAAGTTTCGAGAACGAATCATTTGACATGAGTGAGAGTGTGAAAAGATGTTTTCAAACGTGCTTGTTTACAATATTTTGTCTACGAGTGCAAGGAAGTTAATTTTTAATAAACTTCTTCATAGTCCAGTTAATGGAGCTCTAACATGACCAAAATCTCCAATGAATAGATTTTGATGAAACCTTGTGCAATGTGTTTGTAATGGCGTTAATAAAAAGGTTGAAAAAAATTAGAGTAGGGAATGATCGGAATGGGTAGAAAACATACCTTTTATCATGGGTTCTGTAATTTGTAGAATTGGTCAAAAATGAAAAAAACCTTTTTTGGCCCGAAGTAAGATGTTTGTAATCTTGTGAATTTTTGCCAAAATGTAGGTATGTAAAAAAAAAGAATCCGAAAATAATACTGTGAATGTGTATCATCGAAATACAAGACTTTTTTATTTATGACTTTTCTGTAAAGTGCGTTTTCACCAAGGTTTTCCAGAAAAACATGAAAATCTGCCCCTTTCTTTGAAATTGTAGAGCTTTGAAAACATGTCATTTAAAAATTTCAAACAATTCAGACGTGTGCATTGAGGCCTTCTAAACAATTTTTTTCTTGTAGTTTTCTTGTAAATTGTAATTTTCCGAATTACAGGTAGTTTTTCTCGATAAATAATATACACTTACTGCACATTTCAAATTTATGAATTACATATTTTTAACTTTAAATTTGGTACACTTATGCATTACAACGATATCTCGACCTAAATTATATTTTGAGATCATTTCATTGAAGGGATGGGTGTTAAATACGAGTACATAAGTTACATAAGTAAGGCAAGCTGGTAAGAGTACAGAAACTTAAGATTTGGTGAATATATTAGAAACCAAGGCCTAAGGTTATGTAACATTAGTTTTCAGCCCGCCACCCGTGTACTACATTATTATATTATTAGAAGGCCTAATTAAAAATAGAGGTATTCACTTGAAATCTGGTATACGTATGTATTATAATGACATCTGGAACTAGATTATATATTGAGATGATTCCGATGAATGGGTGGAGGCAACTAGGAATAAGTAGTGGAAAATAAGTACAACAAGCTGGTATGAGTACAGAAACTTGGAATTTGGTGTATATATATATATATATTTAAAGCTAAGGCCTCAGATTTATTTATAATATTCTTCAATCAACTCCCCCTCCCGCCCCACGACCCCCTTCACTCCATTATTAATTGATTCCAATTTCTCTATTGTTAATCATCTTATGAACCCAAGGGGTCGATAAAACAAAATAGAGATATTCACTTGAAATGTGGTACACGTATGTGTTATATTGACATCTGATTGGGGTGTAAATTGGGGAAGATGAGTACAGCAAGCTAATAAGATTACAGAAACTTAATTTCTGACGTATATGCTAAGAACCAACGCCTCAAATTTTTTATGACATCTGCCCAAGTATTATTAATATTCTATGACCAATTGCTTTCACATATTAGAGTGCAATTATAGTCAAGATGTTTTCCTTTGAAGAGACTTGGATGGAAAAACTGGATGTGAAAGTAGTGATTCCTTAGGCAGCGGTTTTTTTTCTATATAACTGGCCTCGAAGCGAATTAAATTAAAACACTTTTATTAACTGAAACTGCCTCTATTTGAACTATTGGATAAATTGCCTAGAGCGAGAAATATAGCAGATGGACATGAAATCAAACGCAAATAATAACTAACCTTGTTACTATATGTGAATCAATGTTTGCATTCAGAAGTGCATTCTCCAGTCGGATGACGTATATTTGAGATGACAAATGCAAGGAAATAAAAAAATTGTTGTAAAATGAGGAGAAAGGTGGTAATCAGAGAATAGGGACCAGCATAATCAATTCATCATGATTTAATTCTGAAATGAGGTTACTTAACTAAGTTTGTAAATTAAACGATTAAAATTTGCAGTTGAGTGTTCTTGACTGCAAACACATTTTGTTCAAATACGGTGGTGTCACTATGATTAAGTACGTAGTCATTATTTGCTTATCTTTATTACTCAAATAAAGTAAGTACAGTTTAATAATATTCAAATTACTTTTGTAACAGCCCTCTTTACCCAGTTTATTTTAATCCGGGGTAGGGTGCTTCACAATGCTATGAGAAAAAAAAGGTTTTTTTTTTTTGGATTCTTAGGCACCTCTAGTTTCTTTAGACTTAACCACAGTATATTTTTGGCAAAATTTTAGCTTCCTGCTCCAAGTGGATGACAGTGCTCAAAGAGCTTTTCAGGAATTCATGTAATATACTTTTTTTATATTTCAACAAATTTTGTTGAATTCTTCTATTAACAAGTAGATTATAGTGTAAATTTACATTAGGAATATTATATCTGAATGATGTCCTAATCAGAAACAGCTAATCGGAAACCGATTTCGCTACTGATTTCCGAAAGAACTGAATCCGAAAGAATTTGGAAAAATTATTTTACGATTATATTTCCTTCGGCAAGAGAGAGAAGTAAAACATATAATACAAATAATACTCCTAGTACAGGCAAATTAGCCATTTAGGGTAATTTTTATCTTACTTAAGCCGTTTAGAACATAAATCGAGTTTTCCATTTATAGTTTAAGCCGCTTCGAAATGCGCGAAAAATGAGAATTCTCCGGGAGTTTCGTACGACCGGGCTCATCGATCGATAATTCTTACTATTCAGAGCCCCTGAAAAAATGGAAATAACGTAAAATGTAGAGAAAGGTCTCGGCTTTAATATGGAACTAATCACAAAATTCATAAAAAATTTTATCATAGAGAAAAATTGTTAGAAGATGACTTAATAAACTTTGCACAGTTGATCCACATATTTATTCATATCTTTGCCGGGAGTCTTTAGAATGATAATTCAGTCCGCTTATATTTTTTTATACAATGACATATTAATCCAATAAGCATTTTATTGCAACTGCTTTTGTTGGAAAAATATGCCTTGCGATCAAAATAGAGAGTATATTTCTAACCGATCAATCACCTCCAAATTTTGGAGTTCAATTCGCTATATCTTTATTAATAATAATAGCACAGTCCTAATTGTTGGATAATAAGTATAATAAGACATATTCTTTCGAATGACTTTAGAGTTTTTTAAATGCGTGCAGTACTTTTCAAATTTGTCTACATTATTCATACACGTTCAGAAAATGCACAATTATACAGTAAAACATATACAACTTATTTGTCTCTTAACATTCTTCAATGAAATTTTCAATATAGGTTAAGGTGAGTGGAATCGCATCCATGAAGTGAAGAAACACCCATTGTTAAGGGAGAAATAGGCAGGATCCATAAAACTCAAAGATATGAATAAATCAACTCTATAAAGTTTACTAAGCCATCTTCTAACACTTTTTTCTCTATGATAAATTTTTTTATGAATTTTGTGATTAGTTCCGCATTAAAGCTGACACTTTTCTCTACATTTTATGTTGTTTTCATTTTTTTATCTGAATATTAAGAATTATTGATCGATGTGTCCGGTGTCCGGTCGTACGAAACTCCCAGAGAATTCTCATTTTCCGCGCATTTCGGAGTGGCTCAAAACTATAAGTGGAAAACTGGATTTATCTCCTAAAGGGGTTAAGTAAAACAAAAATTTGTTTTTGTAGAGAAAGAGACGACCTACAAATTTTGTTGAAAACTTTTTTCTGTATTTTCATTATTTTAGCCGCTAAAGCAAAAAAACTGAACATCAAAAAGTTTTTCCAAATTTATTTAAATTTTCCCGGAACTTGAAAGTGCAAATAATGCATAATTCCACTCTAAAATCCCGGAGATGATCCTTTTATTAATTTTTGCGAGGTTTTTACAAATTTTGCATTCACTGCCTGTATGTACTATCCGGTATATTCTTAATTATTTTTGTGACATAATTCCAAAATAAAGCACAAACCTAAAGTTCTTACAAAGATCAAATTAGTTGTGTCTTGGTAGGACCGTAATAGATTCCGAATATTAACAAGCCGTCTCTAACCTCCAATAAACCTAATAAGTTGTTGATCAATAAACAGCTCCATTGTAATGAGACAGTGTAACTAAATCACCATCACCATAGATACATATCCTAAATCCTGTGAAGCCAATTTGAAAAGGATTAATTCAGGGTTTGCTATATATCCCACTTAAGTTTGTCGAAATCGCTTTAAATCAAATTGCAAATGATGTTAGTTGGTTGGTTCGGGGCTATTTATGTGGTCTTTACTCCAACTGGGTCGGTTCCAAGTTATCAGTGTGTGCCTTTCACCACTCGACTGTGTAGTAATATTCTTTAAAGGCGGCTCATTTGTGTTTAATTGTGTTTTATTGGATAGTAAATATATCTGCGGTTTCCAATATCGGGTGGAAAAGGGTGGGATTAAGTAATTTGTGTTCAATCGGTAAGTATTCTGTTTAAGCAACGAATTGGCCATTAAGTATAACATACTATCGTTACTTATTGTATTATTATTACCCGACAAAATTCTTGAATAATAGTGATGTAATATTTTTTTTAAATGAAATCTGTTTCATAACTGACTGAACTTGAAATTTACTAAATTATCACGGTGGAATATTCCCTTGAAATTGGGCCATATCCTTCACATAGGACGATTACCAGAGGTGTGTAAAATATCACTTTTTATATAAACTGGGTTAACTGTGTTTGCAAAACGTTACTAAGGTTTTTGATTAAGCACACGACAATTTGAAGATATACAACATACAAAAACTAGATAGGTATATAATATAGAATGTTTCTCAGATTCGAAAGAATTTTAGATAGATCAAGAAATATATCCACTTGTAAATTTTAATTTCTAACTACATGTTTATGATCAGCGACTCCAAAAAGATAAACAAGTTTCATTAATTTATTCTCAGTACTTCGGTTTAATTCTAAATTTTTGTACATTATGAGTGGAAATAGGGGGCGATCTTTTAGGGGTAAGAGCAATACTTTTTCTTATCAGGATTTAAGTTTTATGTCCTGAAATATAAGTACTAAGTACTTACAAAAAAAAGTTCTACTTTCTCAAAACAAACAAAAAATAATAAATTTTACTTCCACATTCACGTAGTGGATTCGAAGTAAGTATAATAACCGTAAAAAAAATTCAATTTTTTTTTTGTCTTGAAATAGGTTTAGAATGTCATGGAACATCAAGATGTTAAATATGAGTGAAAAAAAAATCTGTCTGTCTGTCAGTAAGTTTTCTTTGTCCACACGTTTTCTCCGGAACGGTTTAAGATGTTGGCTTGAAATTTTGTACGCGTATATATTATATTTAAAAGTGAATTATTTATTATTTGTTTGCTTATAGTAAGGTTCTGGTTATACCAGTTAAAATTCTAAAATAAATTTGTCAAATTTCTTATTTCACATTCTTATTATAACACTAGCATCCAACATACGGCTATGTAGATTAAACTAGTATTTACATGACCCCCTACGGTATGAATAAACAGTTAAAAATGAGAACAAAGGCCTAAAATGAATTTATTTATCTACCTTGTCTTAAAAAAATGCTCATTCTAAAGGATTACATTTTCACAAAATCTCTCACTCAGTTTCTTGGAAATGCTTAGCCTTTGAAACGTTTTTCGGCCTTATTCTGAGCTCATCAGAAAGACACAAAGCCACTCATAACGATGTTTCATGCAAAACCAAGGCAATTTTTATATTTGACATTGACTGATAAAAAGAACAGATCTTCACCTATCTATTAGCTAACTAGTATTGGAGCCTATATACTCTATGCATGTTTAAAAGTGGATTATTTATTATTTGTTTGCTTATAGTAATGAAATATATTCTTTATAGGATTTTGCAAACAGCGGAAAAACACTATGAGAACTAAAGGAAAAACTCTATGTAAAAAATATTAATAAAATCTTTGCATTATTTCGATAATCTGACTTCATACCGTAGGGGGTCATGTAGATACTAGTTTAATCTGCTTAGCCCTAGGGGACTATGTTGGATGTTAGTGCTCTAATGAGAATATCATTTTGATTTGCTAGCATAACCAGAAGTCAGGTTATCGACAGAAGATTTTATTAATATTTTTTACATATAGTTTTTCTTTTAGTTCTCATAGTGTTTTTCCGCTGTTTGCAAAATCCTATAAAGAATATATTTCATTACTATAAGCAAACAAATAATAAATAATTCACTTTTAATCTGTTGTATTCAAAATAATTCTGATCGAAAAACCGTGAAATATTGGACTATGTCAAAAGTAAATGATTTGACTACGTTTGATTATATGAAATAAAACACGTTCTATTAATTTGCATCATCCTGGGTTTCGGTAGCGGTAAGATTTGGGGCACAAGTTGGCAGCTATGCCTGCTTTTATCTACGACAATAAACAGCGATTCATGGCTGACGGCTAGAGCACCTCAATCCTGCACGTTGCAGCAGTAAAGTACATTAATTAGAGTACGTATGGAACAATACTTATCCTAGGATTTGGGGTGAATTATACACAATCGTCGGCAGCTCTTAGCAGCGTCGGCCCGTTATGTCCACGAATATCATTTTAGTGCAGAACAACACAAGGCTATGTAATAAATTGGCATAATCGGGCTATTCAAAGTTGAGATTAATATTGTAAGGCAATATGCTTGTTCTATAGTAAAGGGAGGAACTTAGATCCACTGCTTTAAGGGATTTGTTCTTACTAGGAAAAGGAAAAGTACGTGTTGCTAAGAAATACAATAATATATTGAATTGGCAGGATATTATAGAAACCACAGTGTTTTATTAATAATTATTTCTTAACTTTGGGTGGCCAATCAATAAAACGTTTTCAAAGGATATGCATTAGGGTGTTCCTTATTTTACGACTTTCATTTTTTTTGTTTGACCTCACCATCTGAAAAGTTTGCATTTCATATAAGAATAATACACCCAATATTTCAGCCCCCTAGATGAACCCTGTGGAGTTAGAAAATATAAGCGTTTCGTTCCGTGGCTACTCCGTGAACTCGTCAGTAAGGCTGGAGTAACCACTGCCTTATACGCTTTTCCAACGAACTCAACATGGCCGCTCGTATATATACTTAGTGGGTCAAATGATGTGGCGGTGAGATATAAGGGAAACGTCACACGCCACAATATTCCCCCACCAGTGACAAAGGCACGAGAAACCTGATGGTAGAAGAAGAACGATGGATAAACTGGACAGGAACGAAGCGTGTACCCCACTCTTTATTTGACGCACTCTACCCGTATCAGCACAATCCTAGGAGAGGGGCTAAGCAATGCAATGCTCGAGGAGAAAATAACTCATATACTCGAACATGCTTGTGCGCGTGTCTCCGTAGGGTGTAGAGTAGGTGTAGAGTACGTCGTAAATTGTGTTGCGTGTTCAAATCACGTCGGGGTCACCAATGTGGAGTTAGAAAATATAAGCGTTTCGTTCCGTGGCTACTCCGTGAACTCGTCAGTAAGGCTGGAGTAGCCACTGCCTTATACGCTTTTCCAACGAACTCAACATGGCCGCTCGTATATATACTTAGTGGGTCAAATGATGTGGCGGTGAGATATAAGGGAAACGTCACACGCCACAAACCCCTTCCCGTGCCGACGAGGGTGTGAAATTTGATAAAATACATTATTTTTACAAATAGGAACCCCAACCTGAAATATTTGCAAATAGATATACCCTTAAATTATTCTTTATAACCCCAAATTTGGTATAGAAATAACGTAAAAGCACTATGATCCTTACCTACTCTTATCATCGCAGGTTTAAAAGTAAAAGATATGTTTTAAGTAGTGTTTATTGTTCAAAATGATTAAAATATTTGCTTCTGAATGGTGGCGAGCAGAAAAAACCACTGCCTAAGGAATCACTACTTCCACATCCAGATTCTTCATCCAAGTCACATCTTCCCTAGATTTGCACTCTAGTATGTGGAAATTATTGGTCATAGAATTTTAATAATACTTGGAGCAGATGTCATAGAAAAGTTTGAGGCGTTGGTTTCTACCATAGACGTTAAAAATTAAGTTTTTAGTTTACCCTACTTATTTTCCCCTATTCACAACCTACCACGTCCGACCCTTTCAATAGAATCAACTCAATCAGATGTCATTACAATACATACGTGAACTAACTTTCAACTAAATATCCCAATTTTATCAAACCCATTAATAATGAAGCAAAGATGGTGGTGTTTGAAAAATATTAGAAAGAAATCTGAGGCCTTGGTTTCTAGTATATACACCAAATCCCACATATCTGTACTCTTACCAGCTTGATTTACTATTTTCCCCTATTTACTCCTATTTAACCCTCAACCTTTCAACGGAATGACCTCAAAATAGAATCTAGTTCCAGATGTCGTTATAATACATGCGTGTCCCAAATTTTCAAGTGCATATCTCAATTTCATTTTGTCAACCCGGATTGGGGGTGGTGGGGGGTTGAAAAAAATTTGTTAAAAAATCGAAGGCTTTCGCTTCTAGGACACACACCGAATTTCAAGTTTCTGTACTCTTACCAGCTTGCTTTATTTATTTTTCCCTATTTGTCACCAATTACCGCCACTCCCTCAACGCAATCATGTCAAAATATAATCTATTTTAAGGTATTGTTATACGTGTAACAAATTTCAAGTGAAAATTTAAATTTAATTTTATCAACTTTTTGAATAAGGGAGTGGGGGTGGTGGTGGGATGGAAAATATTATAAAAAGACCTGAGGCCATCGCTTCTAACTGACTTATCGAACACTAAGGCGTGTAAAATTGATAAATAAAGTGATTCTATTCTATTCTATTCTATTCTGTTCCGTTCCGTTCCGTTCCGTTTCGTTTCGTTCCATTCCATTCCATGCTATCTTATCCTATCCTATCCTATCCTATTCCATTCTATTCTATTCTATTCTATTCTATTCTATTCTATTCTATTCCATTCCATTTCATTCCATTCCAATCCATTCCATTCCATTCCATTCCATTCCATTCCATTCCATTCCATTCCATTCCATTTCATTCCATTCCATTCCATTCCATTCCATTCCATTCCATTCTATTCTATTCTATTCTATTCTACTTTACTCTAAACAGGTGTTAACTAAGAAATCGACAAAGGAAAATAATATTCAGTTTGTAGTTCACGTTATTGCAGAGGAAGGAAATTTGATATACATTTAGTGGAAATATAAATATACATTGTGGCCATCAAAAGGAAATGCTAGTATGTACAGGGTAATTCATTGTATTCTGACAACGTTTGATTATTCTATTTTAACGTACTAAAGAAAAGTTAAATACAAAATATGATCTAGTTACAATATTTTATGGATTATCGAAGATTAAAAATTTTCCAAATATGCATATCTATGTGCAGTCACAGACTGCTGCGTAGTAAGTAATCACCGGGCTGCCATTGGTAACCATAAATATTCATATTTAATAAGCATGTTGCTTACCAAAGGAAAGTGTTGTAATTGTAAGAAAACTACTCTCCACGATTTCTTGACATTTCCACACTTCAGATTACGTAGATTACGATAATAAAGATTTCGCAGTTCCAGCAGTCTGTCTTCTACAGGTTGACTAGGATACCACAAAAAAGTGTCTAATGCACTACTTAGCAGAGTGGTGAAAGTGTGTCATAATCGGTCAACATCTTCTGTCTCCCCAGTGACCTTGGTAAACTATGGCAAATAAATTCTTTAAAGTACTAGGTACTAGGTTTTCTTAAAATTTGTAACTTATTCACGACGTATTCTGATTTCGTATTGAAGCAAGGCATGGTTTTCCTGGAATCAACTCACATCCTTATGAAACCCTCTCTTGCATCGGCGACACAAACTGTTGCATAAGCTTCTAGTCTCACACACCTTTCAACACACTAGGATACTTAGCAAAATTTGCTGCAAGTAGGTCAGGGTGGTCAATAAGTTTTCGTAGATCTTCAGTGGGAATCCGGGAGGTAATACGTGTGGCTCTGTTAACGTTCTTGCTAGTTGATAAGCTCAAAGTAGTGGTTTGATTCAAAATTTAGAGGAGACATTTTGAACATTCTAAACTTCTTGGAGGATGAGGCAGATATGGATGAACTCCTTCCCTTCAGAATTCAGAATTTCTCAAATTTTCGTGGTGACCGAAGAATTCTTGGTTGAATTACAGCATCAACACCTTTCAATTACTTGTTCAGGTAGTGAGACAACTGAATGATGCGTCAAAGATGTTTTGCACCGTCTTTATAAGAGGATGAGATTTTATAGCAAACTATAGAACCCATCATTATTAATGTAGGAGCCGCAGATAGTCAGAATGTTATGAGTTTCAAAATACTTTGATATTTTGCACCCACGCTAAGAAACATAATTAATAAAGGAAATATGATGAAGGACAATTATATTTCGCATGTAGTTAACACAATTGATAAGGACGGAGTGTGGTTTATTCTTAGCTGAAAATAATTCAAGCACGGATCAAGAAAGTAATATCCGAAATGAAGAAAACTTGATATGCAAAAAACTTTAGTATGTTTCTAATAATTGCAAAGTAAGTTTAATAACCACTCCGTATATTTTTTATAAACCGTATCCAAGGCTTGATATATGATATGGTCATCCAGCTAACAAAACAAATGAACGTTTATGCAATTCTGTTGAAAGGTTATTACTTCAAGCAAAATAAAAACTTATTCACCTCGGAAAATACACGAGAGATAATAGAATTATATAACGATATTCAGTACAACTTGTTTGTGTGAAAACACTGTTTAACATTTTACTGTTCGCTGGATTATTTTACATAAAAGAGAAGTAGTTTGTTTGCAACTTACCGGATGTATCTGTTAAGTGTAACAGTTGGAGCAATAGACAAATTTTATCTTAATTTTAGCAATTCGCGAGTACTAAAGCTAAAAGCTCGAAGTAGAGAAAAAAACTCGAGTTCTAGCCACTCCCCTTGATATATGGCAAGTCGTTAGTGAAATCTGCAATTACCGCACCCTACGATACATGCCACAGCTTTCTGGTGCAGAACTATGTTGGAAAACCATTATTGCAGCTACGTGTCTAAGGTGAATGCCAAAGATCTTTGTCTTTTATTGTTGACGGGTATTTTCCATAATAATCTGGTGAAGATAAATGTGGTGCAGTATTGGAATTACACTAGAAGCGGCATTTAGTTGTACTCGTTTCTTTCCAAGTAAAATAACTACGCCAGAAAAGTAATGTAGGTATCGCTTGTGATCATTTTTTTATTTTATTTTATTTAATCATACATCATTCAACAGTACAAAACCATTTTTTAGGATGGAAATCTAAACTAACTTAACCTAACTTAAAAAATACAAATAGAAATTATGAAGGCGATTAGACTGCACGACAGTAGATGAAATTTCTGACTGCTGGGCAAATATGTCCAATTCACTGCAATGAATATCATAACTAGTACAAATATTAAACAGAGGAGAAAACTAATACGTTAGATCTAGGAGTGGATAAATAAAAAGTATAAGTATGACGAGAATTAGTCCGTGGGACATAGAAGTTCAGTTGGCTTAATATTTCGCTACAATCTATTTTATTATACATAATTTTATCTAGAAAACGCAAAGCAAAGGACTCACGCCTTTCGGAAAGACTAGTAATATCAAATTTTTCAAGCGATTGATTTTGAGAAGCTCCAATTGGTGGATATGTACCTTCAGTTTTCCAGTTTAAAAATTTCAGGAAGCGGCGCTGATTATTTTCCAATTTATCATTATGAGTATTATACCCAGGTTACCAGACAAGTGAAGCATACTCCAGTTTAGACCGAGAGAAAGCAAAATATAGCATCATTAAGGTTTTCGCATCATTAAAATCATGGCTGTTACGCAAAATGAAGCCTAACATTATGTATGCATGCGAAATTACAGCATCAATATGGTTAGTGAAGGTTAATTTTTTATCAAAAGTTACACCTAGATCCTTGATCGTAGATGGTCTGTTCAGCATGTCGCCATTAACATTATAATTATATGTAATTGGGAATTCCTTGGTTGTATAACTCATAACATTGCACTTGCCAACATTTAGGTGAAAATCATTTTCATCGCACCAAGCCGATAACTTAGTGAAGTTGTTTTGAAGTTTTTTGCAGTCATTAAAATCATTAATCCTATGCAACATCTTGACGTCATCGGCATATATTAAGAAATATAAGTCTAATAAAAATATTAAAGAAAATGGATCCAAGTATTGATCCCTAGGGTACTCCTGACGTGGATCGATATTCAACAGATTTATATCCATTATAAGATATGAATTGAACTCTATCAGTCAAGTAACTCTCAAGAACTTGAAGTAAACCGACAGATAATCCGAATTTGTCAAGTTTACAGAGAAGTTTCCTATGGTTCAGTCTGTCAAACGCCTTAGAAAAGTCAGTATAGACTGAGTCTACCTGTATTTGAGAATCAATTGATTCAGCAATGTACTGAGTAGCGCAGATTAAGTTCGTTACGGTGGAGTGACCTTTCATAAAACCGTGTTGTTGCGTAGATATTTTCAGTTGAACATGTGCATAAATGTTATCATGCAGTAGGATTTCGAAAGCTTTACCAAAGTTACATATGATTGTTATCGGTCCATAATTGGTAACATCATTTCTTTCACCCTTTTTATGCACAAGGCACACTTTGGGGTATTTCCAAATATCAGGAAAATAGCATTTCCTAAGACATAAATTAAAAATTATGCAGAGAGGATATGCAAAAATGCTGGCACAGTCTTTCAGTAGAAATGCTGGAATTCCATCTGGGTCCGCAGTAAGTTTAAGTTTAATTCTTTTTAACGCCATGCAAACTTCAGCCTCGGAAAAGCGTTTAATGTCCAAACAGTCAAACGAAAGATTATTAGACTCGGTTACAGGGGCGTCCGAGATGAGATGTTAAGGAAGTAAGATTGCTCGAAAAAGTTAGCAAATGCATCGACAATATCATTAGGGGTCTCCAGATGCTCATTGTTATAAGTCATGTCTTTAGGTATGCTAGCTTTCCATTTCTTGCATTGATGTAAGCCCAGAATTTATTGGGTTCAGATGTGATATTATTTTCGACTCGATTTGTATAAATTTGAAATGCAATTTTAATATCCGACTTGATTTCTGATCTAAGTCTACGAAATTCAGTTAGCGATTCATTATTACCATGGCGTTTAAATAATATCAATATTTTATGCTTAAGCTTTATATTTTTTTATAATTTCACCGTTAAACCAATGGGGAAACTGTCTTTTATTTTTTGGAGTTTTGAACTTGGGTATGTTCTCATTAAAAACTTCAGTTAATTTCTTATTGAAAAAAGCTCACCATGTCTGAGCGGTGGAAGTGGTCATATTGTGACTTCTCAAGTAACAATTTAAATTCTTTTTAGATTTGTTTAGGTTTTATCAGTGTTTTATAATGGACACCTCACAAACCACTGATTTAAGCTAGATTTATTAAATACCAAATGCACTTAAAGATAGTTTTGTTTAAAAAAAAAATAAATAAAGAGGCCTTCAAGAACTTACAATAAAACTAAATTATCTTTTATTATCTTATCTTATTATGTTAGAGAACCAAAAATGTAACGCTAACTTCGTTCTTAATAAAGACAATTTATTATTATTATTATTATTTTAGTCTTTATTGGCTTATGATTGACTTATCAAGGTTCTTCTCAAACCTTAAATAAAACTTTATAGCTGTTAAGTTCAAGTTAGGAGGATCAAGTTTTATAGAAATTAAGCAAATGTTGTGGTTTTATCATTGTTTTATGAAATTAATTTGAGGTGGTTGTTAATGCAGGGCTATAAATCTAATATGCTTTGAAATCACTAAGTTTTAGGTCGAATTTTCATAAAACCTACTACTTGCTAGAGTTTTAATGAAGCAAACAAACACCTGTAATAAATCAGTCTTAAACATTATATATGTTATCCGAGCGCCATAAATTCTACAGGTTTTAAAGCGGTTGTGTCATGTGTGCTCAAATGGTTTAGAACTGGTTTTAAGATAAAAAAATATGTTTGAAACAAAATTATTTACAGCTTATAGGGTTTATACATACAGCCGCCATTTTATTTCCAGCCGTCGAGGAATATAACGGTCAGCCATATTGGGAATGTCCCAGATTGAACAAACAAATTTAATTTGTATCTAATAAAAATGTTTTATAAAAACTATTTACATTTCTAAGTCACAAAAAAAATTATTATTTATATACATATTTTTTAAATTGTGTTTTTAGGGACCGCACGCGCAAGGGTCTTCAAGAACTATCTAATACATGTTTGACAGTAAAGTTAGTCTCTTGAAAATTTTAGTAGTATAAGTAGTCCCATCAATTCATTACAAGTCCATCTTTAACTGTTTTTCTGAGCTGTTCTTAGTAGTCGCCAATTGCCCATTGTTTAACATATATAACTGTAGCTGCCCATAGTGCATGTAGAATAGATTTATTTGAATTTGTTGTTACTTCATTAAATACAAAAAGTCCGCTCAAAGCATTTGTGTGTATCTTAAATTTTGGTATTGTGGCTATCCTAAACCAAGTATGGTTTTATAATACTCTTCCGATACTCGCTGAGTTAAGCTTTAGATAATTCATTAAAACTTGAAAATTTTAATAGTAGTTTTAAAAGGAGGCATGTAAGCCCTTCTCTGGATGGGCCCTTGTACTCTTATAAAGGTTTTAAATCGGCTTCATAGAGTCCTTCCAAACTATTTACGTTTACAAGTAGTCTTGGAAATGTTTTTAGGATAATTTATAAATTGTTTTGAAACTACAATTGTTACTTGGGCCGTTAAATTAAAATTTTACATCGATGGATTGTTGAGACTTTTTTCTTGCAATGTGATATATGTTTCTAGACGTCGAGAAAAATCTGAAAATACTCCTGCCAGCATTTTCTATCGTCAGGTTCGGCCCTAGGCCAAGTTATTCGGGATTTCCGGAAAAGCAGCTCTCGCTACCATATTTTAAAAACTACTTACATTAAAGTTATTTCTTTCCAAAATTGATTCTTAATTTTCTTTGTTTAATTATGCATGTATTGTATCACAATAAAATTGAGAACAATTCCAAGGTTATTTAAATGATATGGCACCTTTGACAAATTCTTTATCAGAGTTGGTAGTATTTTGGAAGTAAGAATAAATTGTTACAAATAAACGTTCATTATTTAAATGATTCTTAAATGTCCAGAGCCAAAAATCAACACAAATATTTTCAGAATAATCACAAAACCTGACCAACAGCAATGCGAACTTGATCGGTATTTACATTTGAATAAAAAGAGTATTACTTGTAAATATTTATTTGTTAATAGCGGTTTCAATGATTCACATCCGACCTATACGCAGTTATTACTTTGGTTGTTTGTTTGCTGCAGATCCCCCATTGAGTGAATTATAAATAGATATGTTTCCGAATCTACCCTTATATTAATCAACAGAGAAGCCCCTTCAAAAGGGATAATTCAAAGAGAGAAATAAATTGAATTATTCTTTATTTACTCCTAGTCGTTTCGGATAAAAGCCAGACAACTTGTGAAAACCTCAGAGAAAAATATTGCGAACTAGAAAGTACTTAATTGTCATAACTTTCTCAAGTTCATAGCTTACAATATTTACCGTGAGTAGAATCTTCAATGTTTTTAATTCTTGGCGACGGCACACAGGGTGCGATTAAAGAGTTATGAAACATATTTTTTATAGGATTTTGCAAACAGCGGAAAGAAAAACTATCTATGAGAACTAAAGAAAAACTATATATAAAAATATTAATGAAATCTTTGCATTCTTTCGATATCCTGACTTCTGGTTATGCTAACAAGTAAAAATTCTTATTTGCCATTCTCATTTTAACACTAGCATCCAACTTAGTCCCCTAGGGCTAGGCAGGCTAAACTAGTTAGCTAATAGATAGGTGAAGATCTGTTGTTTTTTATCAGGCAATGTCAAATATAATTATTTCATACTTATTCATGGATATTGTCTTAGTTTTGCATGGAACATCGCTATGAGTGGCTTTAGGCTTTTCTGATGAGTCCACAATAAGGATCATGTAGATACTAGTTTAGCCTGCCGAGCCGTAGGGGACTATGTTGGATGCTAGTGTTAAAATGAGAATGGCAAATAAGAATTTTTACTTGTTAGCATAACCAGAAGTCAGGTTATCGAAAGAATGCAAAGAATTCATTAATATTTGTATATACAGTTTTTCCTTTAGTTCTTATAGATAGTTTTTCTTTCCGCTGTTTGCAAAATCCTATAAAGAATATGTTTCATTACTATAAGCAAACAATTAATAAATAATTCACTTTTAAAAATTAAAGAGTTGTCATTTTCAAAATTCTAGCCCACGCTCAATTTTTGATCAAATTGGATGAAATTAGGCGAAATAGCTGATATTTTTTGAGGTAACTGGAGGCTGGTTTTACAATTAAGGTATTATATGCCAATAGGCAGTGAAAGCATAAAATAATGGATATGTAAACAAATCAGAATTTTATTCGCACGTTTAGTGTCTTAATAGTTATTTAAGAAACAAGTGCATTAATAACAGCGACTAGTAATCGAGATATTTTAATGGTCGAGATTATTAATCGCCTTTTAATATATGAGTTAGTTACAATTTTTTTCCGTCGACTGTACTTTTAATAAAATGGAGAAAATCTGATTTAACATTTTTATTTAATAAAATGAGTATAAATTCGATTACGTATTAATATGCCGCAACTAGCTGTGTAGAATATTTATTATTTTTATAAAAAATAAAAAACCGTCTGTGTGCAGTGTGTGCAGGTTTTACTTAATGAGATATAGCGTTTAACCAATTGAGAAGGATATTTTGCTCAATATGTACTATGGTAAATATTCTGTCTGTGTGTGTTTTAGATGCCTTGTAACTAAAAATTTAGATCTCAAATCTTGAACATTATTAGTTTTTAATTTAAAGAGTTCATCCTTTCTCAATGCGCCAGCTACTCCGAAAATCAATGCAAACTACGAAAGAAATTTTATGTATTATTATAGTTTTATCTTGGTTATTTGTTTACCTTTGTCATTAAGAAGAGGTTGTTAGGAGCATCAAAAATAAATTTTTGTACGTGTTCTTTCTCAAGCATTTTGGACTTCTTCGGCGTATAACCTATTTTTTGCCTCTTGATAAACATAATTAATTTATTAAATTTGATTATGTAGATGTTTTCCTTCGAGTAGTTGATTTAAGCATTGAATATTTTGGCCATAAACTTGCAATTAGGCCTCTTTCTGCAATGTTCGAGACATGTGCCAATAGCACCGATTCTGAGTAGCTCGTTACTTGTTTTCCATAGCACCATAAAATAAATTCGGCATAAGTTTTCTCATACACATACAATTTTCGGATTTTTTCTGGCAGTAATTTTTTTAATATTTTGTAATGAAACTAAAAATGTCTGAAACTAATATTATTCACAAAAAAACTGCGAAGAGTATCTTATAGAATGTGCAACTATTATATAAAAAGTGCAGTAAATCGGTGAAGAGTTAGCTTGTTTAGTTATACGAAAGCTTGAATGTTCCATATTCTTCGACGTTTTAGGTTAAGTTTGTAAGGTCTCGGAAAGCCACTTTCGTCTCGCTCGCGAACACGGGCCGAATTTTCGATTAATAATATGAAATTTTAAGTGCATAATATGAATATCGAGTACTATATAGAAATAAACCATAAAAAGAATATAACGAACAAGCCTGTTGTTTATTACATTTAGTTATACGTTTTTGAATCCTTAACGACACTGCAGAAATTATTATTCTTAGCCAGGGGTATTCAACGTTAATTTTTCACTGTTAATTGTTTTGTTAAAGTTATACTTCAGTTCTTCTTTAATCAGCATAAAATTTATACAGCAACCCTTGTCATAATTAGATTTTGCTCTAATTCATTTTACAAATTTGTGAGACATAAATCTCTCTCATCAAGGCTGTTCACTCAGTGTGTATCAAAATCAAAAGCAATACCGTTCACGCTTTTCTTAAGTTTTAAGAGTATTTATATTTTATACAATTTCTTTGACATAAACATTAAGGGATACTAAAGAAAACTTTCAGGGAATATTGATGATCAATCTACTACTAAGTACTAAAAATATCTATAATACCGAGAGGACATTAAAAAACATACCCATGGCACTTTCATTTTCCATCAAATGTCTACATTTATACACTGTTACGATTTAATTGTTAAGTCAGATATTAAAGATTCACTAGAATACTTAACGAGCAAATTCAGCCCCTTCCACAAATAAGCAGTTTATATTTCGTCGTTGTACAAAAGGCTCAATTACAATAATAGTAGAGTGCTCGCGTTGACAAAAGTCGCTTAGTTTTCGATCCCGTTGGCACTTTTAGAGTAAAATGTATGACCTTGTCAGATATGTTACTTATGCCCTGTGGATTACGAATCCACTTGTCAAAGAATCGTCATGAATATAAGGGCGCAAATCAAAATTTTCTAATTAACTACACCTCGCGGTAGAGTCAATCATGAAGCGTATTTTATCCAAAAATCATTAAATTCTCTGTAGAATTTCTATTTTTAAAATAAATAAGGAAACGAACTTTTGCATAGGCTTATATGGCAGTAAAAATCAAAAATCCTTATTTTCTCTGTTCGACTACGGCTGAAAATTAATTATTTTTCGTCTACTTTTCCATTCCCACGACGATATCTCCCAAACTATTATATTTATCAAAAAAATATATTCTTTATAAAATATTTGCCATATATTCCAGATTACAATGGTTTTTAAATCAGATTTTTTGCGAATTTAATAACCAAAATATTTAATAATGTGTAGTGTGATATCAATTTTCGAAGCTTATCAGCGGCATGCGTTCGTTGCAAATTCTCGCTCTCCCACTCTTTAAAACTGTTTCAACACACCCCACTTCGCACCCGCTCTGGCCTACCGTTAGATAGATTGGCGCATAGTAGCTCTCGTGGTTCATAATATTTTGAAATTTATATCTTGAAAATAATTATTACTACGAAATAAATGTAAGTATAATTGTAGAATATTAATTCAGTGTTACATGGATTTACATAAAAATTATGGTCTGCCTAAAATTATTGTGTAATAGATTGACACGTTATAAAAACTCCCTATAGTTCACTGTTTGCAAGATACTTTCAGCTGGTATGTATTTTAAATTTTCTACCATGTAGGTAACTGATGTATATGCTTTTTAGAAGAAATTAAAATGAAGAGTACCACTGATAGCACAAGTTCTGAAAGTGAGATTGAGAAAAATATAATTTAATGTAAAACAGATTCGTAACATATTAGCTTAATTTGTATGAAACCGGGCCCTGTAATCAAAGGTTTTGAGAAATCGTTTGCAACATTTACTGATTGTTTAAAAATCTATGAAAAAATAAGTTACCAAGGAGAAGATGATCTATATCCTAGCATTATGTCATTCAAAAAAACAACAATTTTGACTGGTTTGGCACCGAAATTTCTATTCTAGTTTTACTAGCCAAAGAAATATAGAACATTTAAGAAGATAAGTAGAGAAAGAAATTGAAAAGAGTTCAGATGGATCCAATGCCTGTCCATCAACTTTTTCCTATGTGTATTTTCATAAAACAATTTTTTTAAATAGAGAAATGTACTTTTGTCAGAAGTACAACAATAAAGCTTTCTCAGGTAATGACCACGGAACCAGAAAGAAAAGTAAGACTACTAGCCCACCCAGAATCCCATAATTTTCGAAAAAAATTGTGCTAACGCTTTAATACCTAAGGAAATTGAATATCATATTTCATGTTTCTAAAGTCGCTATATAAAATGCAGAGGTCTATCTAACACTAAAAATAAAAGTGGAAAACGGACAGACAACGAACGGAGTTCTACTAAAATATGTAAAATTCTTGAGAAACGGTTTTTAAAGCAAAAAGGGTATGGTACGTCGTCAATTTATGATGAGGTAGAATGGATAGATATAGGTCTAAAAGAGAGATCAGTAGACTACTTATAAATACATTTACCGGCAAAGGAGTCAAAATTATTAAATCTACAAAGAGAAACGAAAAATATGTTAATTCAGAAAACGAGGCATGAAACTTTGCATTTTCTTTTGTGACTTTAGAAATATTAAACATGATATTTAGTTTCTATAGCATTTAAATCGTTAGCACAAATTCTTTAGAAAATTATGGGATTTTGGTGGGCTAATAGTCTTGTTTTTCTTTCTGTGTTCCTGTATAGTCATTAGAACAGCAATTTCGGTGCCAAACCAAACAGCCAAAATGATTTGTTTTTCGAAATCGCATAGTTCTAGAATATACATCATCTTCTCTTTGGTTACTTATTTTTTCACGGAGTTTTAAACAATCAATAAATATTGCAAACGATTTATCAAAACCTTTGTTTGCAGGGCCCGGTTTCATACAATTTAAGCATAATATTTTACGAATCTGTTTTTCTTTAAATTTTATTTTTGTCTCAATCTCACTTTCCGAACTTGCGCTATCAGTAGTACTTTCCATTTTCATTTCTTCTTCAGTTACCTATATGATAGAAAATTCTGTTAAAAAAATACATACCAGCTGAAAGTATCTTGCTAACATCGAACTGCCGAGTTTCTTATAACGTGTTAATATATTACACAAAAATTTTATGTAAGGCGAAATAACACTGAATTAATTATTAATTAAACAAATATACCTATTTATATTATTCATTCCATAGTAATCATTTTCAAGATATAAATTTCATTAATTTGAACCACGAGAGCTACTATGCGCCAATCTATCTAACGGTAGGCCAGAACGGGTGCGAAGTGGGGTGTGTTGAAAGAGTTTTAAAGAGAATTTGCAACGAACGCATGCCGCTGATAAGCTTCGAAAATTGATATCACGCTACACATTATTAAATATTTTGGTTATTAAATTCTCAAAAAATCTGATTTAAAAACCATTGTAATCTGGAATATATGGCAAATATTTTATAAAGAATATATTTTTTTGATAAATATAATAGTTTGGGAGATATCGTCGTGGGAATGGAAAAGTAGACGAAAAATAATTAATTTTCAGCCGTAGTCGAACAGAGAAAATGAGGATTTTTGATTTTTACTGCCATATAAGCCTATGCAAAAGTTCGTTTCCTTATTTATTTTAAAAATAGAAATTTTACAGAGAATTTAATGATTTTTGGATAAAATACGCTTCATGATTGACTCTATCGCGTGGTGTGGTTAGTGAAAAATTTTGATTTGTGCCCTTATATTCGTGACGATTTTTTGACGACAAGTGGATTCATAATCTACAGGGCATAGGTAACATATCTGGTAAGGTCATATATTTTACTCTAAAAGTGCCAACGGGGGGAAAGATAGAAATTCATTTGCACTCTACTATAAGATTCAAGGAGCACATGTCCCATATCAAAAATAGAAGAGCTAAAAATTTGCCCAATTTGCCTATAAGAACAATGATGAAATAGATATCATTAATTAGGGTTACAACGAATAAATAACGTCCATCAGAATACAATATCGGCAAAAATTCTTTGATCCTTTACAGCTAGATGGCGTAACATCCAACAGCTAGCTATCGGACAATGTTTCACCGACAGTTAGAAACGGTGTAATGTTTAGCCCTTTCAGAGATAATCTGATAGAAATTTTTCCATAAAAAATAAAGCTAGAAAATATATTAGGCGAGTCTGCCTGGGATTTTTCCCAAAAATTTTCTATATCATTTGAGTTAGCCACGGATTCTTATAGGAGAAATTCCGCTGAACAAGATTTTCTTATGAACATTTTTCCTAAACAGCGAGCTTCATGATCAAATAATTGTTAATTTTTATCGTTTCTATTTAATAAAATGAAAGCGGTTTGACGGATCGAAAAAATGTTTATACAATCGAAAGATATTTTCAATACGCGTCGTTTGGCGCCAGGCACACTTTTGTCAACCCGTTCATTTGTTATAGCCAAAATAAAATTCTTAATTAACAAGTTGATTACTCCGAAACTAATGAGGTCATGATATTGGTTTTTTCAAAAAACATGCCTTTTAAACCAAAGAATATACCGTATTTTCTTTGGGCCGATATCTTCAGTACTTTTTGATTGTTTAAACAATTGGTATAATGTTTTAATTAGCAAATAACTTTTTTTTCGAAAGCTTGATCGACTTCAAACCAACTTTAAACGATAAATATTGACGTTTTGCTTTTGTTTATTTAAAGTTTAAATTAATTTTGCAAATAAACAAACGGAATATATCTCGGCTCCGGGTAAGCGTATCGAAATGGGGTTTTGTACATATGAAAGTGCTCAAAATAAGGAAAATTCTTAGATCAGAAAGAACTTGGTCGGATAACCGGAACCGGAAATAATAGTGATATTGCGTGAGTGGCTCTAATTTGTTTATTAATAACTTTTTGAACACGACTTTCGGTCCAAATGAAAGCTAACAAGTTTTTCCACAAAAAGTTCTACAAAAAATAATCAATCCTCCCGCAACATGAAAATAGTAAGATCTGACGCGCAATGGGGTGGCGGTTTCGATCCTTGATGGGAGCAAAACTTTTTTCGTCAAATTTGCCTTTTTTATAATAATAGATTTTTTTACTTTCTGAGAAAAATTTAAAAACGTCGTAAATAATTTTTTTTGAAATTATCATTAAATACATGGCTATTTTGCTACAAACATATATGATTGTTCTTGTGCAACGAGGGTTTGTTGGTAGTGTTTTTTTTTTTTACTACTTTTTGTAAAAGAGAATGCTTGTTTTACTTTATTTGAGGGGGGTGCCTGTCGAAAAAAGACCAAAAATAAAATAATTATGCCATTAAAATAGTTCAATCTTTTGATAATTTCTCATTTACAAATAACAAAGTGTGTGTTTTTTTTCATGAGACGTGAACTTTTTTTCAATATAAGAAAAAAGTGAAAAATAAATTTGTTTCCTTTTTATTTAAAATGCCTACTGTGATTTTTTGATTTCTTTCATACAATTTACTATCATAGATGGCCTTGCATTTAAAGATGGAAAGTGATTTTGTGGTTTTAAATAGATCTTGGTGACCTGTATCTTTTAAAATCAGTTTGATTTAAATCTGATAAAAAACAGAAGAATTATTCCGCTGTTAGACTCTTAAGTATATACCAAAAATGGGTCGGACAGAACCTGACCCAAAATCGCTTAGGCCCATTAGCCTGACATCATTTCTGTTGAAAGGTCTGGAGAAGGTACTGGATGGGCACATCAGAGGAAACATCCTGAGTATACGTCCTCTCAGCGTCCATCAATATGCCTATCAACCGGGCAAATCAACAGAACTAGCATTAAATAACCTGGTTGGGAAAATCACCCAATCTCTACAGGCAAAGGAGATTGCGGTGGCAGCATTTCTCGACATTGAAGGAGCATTTAATAATGCACTGCCCGACTCCTTATACACAGCAGCAGCTGCCAGAGGAGTCGAGCCAACCATAAGTGACTGGATTCGAGCTATGCTAGAAAACAGAATCATCACGACGTCTCTAAAGGGGGAAACGGTGAGCTTTAGGGCCGCGAGGGGATGCCCACAGGGCGGGGTTCTCTCCCCGCTCCTGTGGTCACTCCTTGTGGACGACCTGCTTGCCATTATCTCCCTGTGGGAAGTCGAGATTCAGGCATATGCTGACGACCTAGTCATTCTGGTTAGAGGAAAATCTGAAGAGGTACTCTCAAATACCCTTCAAGAGGTACTAGATGCTATTCACATCTGGTGTGAGAGAGAGCAGATGTCTGTTAACCCCCACAAAATGGTAATTATACCCTTCACCAGAAAAAGGAAGCTGGACAACCTGGAACCACCTTCCATATCGGGTGAAATTATTCCATTTGCGGAAGAAGTGAAATACCTAGGTGTCACCCTAGATAAGTCACTCAACTGGAATTCCCACTTGGAAAAGATAATCCACAAAGCGAGACTGTCCCTGTGGACATGTCGAAGAATTTGCGGAAAATCTTGGGGCATTGGTCCCCAACAATTGTATTGGATATACGTTACGGTCATCAGACCAATGATAGCGTATGCTTCAATAGTTTGGTGGTCGAAAGGGCTGCAACAAACGACCAAAACCAAACTCTCTGGATTGCAGAGACAAGCAGGCTTGGCAATAACTGGTGCAATAAGCACCACACCGTCAGCTGCTCTGGAAGTCCTCCTGGAACTACCTCCTCTCCATATTTACCTGGAGAGAGAGGCCAGGTGGGCAACATACAGAATCTATCAAGCGGTAACTAATATGCCGCAGGCTAGCATCATGGAGCACAACAGGCTGTTGGATGACTTACACTGTCACAACATCCTGGGAATGCCTTCAGATGTGATGCCTACCTTTATCAACCATGAACTGCCCTTTAAAGTCCTGTTTCCTGGAAGAGAGGAATGGGATCGGAACAAAACCGACCTACAAAGGGCAGATAGTTGTTGGTTTACAGACGGCTCCAAAACCCCTGAGGGAACTGGAGCCGGTGTATATAGTCGCAAGCCAAAGGTAAGGATAATTTCGAGCCTTGGTGACAATGCGACTATATTTCAGGCAGAAATTCATGCCATTGAACTGTGTGTACGGAGGCTCGAACAGACGCAACCTAGACACAGATCAATAAAAATATTTTCAGACAGCCAAGCGGCTCTTAAAGCCCTTGGATCCTACCGTTGTAACTCTAAAACGGTTAGGAATTGCCAGGAAGCTCTTGCCCGACTGGGCAAAAACAACAAACTGACTCTGATTTGGATACCTGGCCACTCTGGTATGGAGGGCAACGAAGTTGCCGATTCCTTGGCCAGAGAAGGTGCGGCAACCAAATTTATAGGTCCAGAACCGGCACTTGGCATATCCGCAAATTCTGCCAAGGCTGCTATCCTAGCCTGGGCTGAATTGAAAACAATCCAGCACTGGCAGGAACTACCAGGATTAGTTCACTCAAAGGAGTTTATTACATACCCCTTGAAGTCAAGAACTAAAAAACTATTAGAGTTGAATAGGCTACACCTAAGAACTCTAATTGGCCTATACACTGGGCACTGCAGATTAAATCATCACCTGCACAGAATTGGACTGGTGGAAAGCGCCGAATGCCGTCTGTGTTTGGAGGATGATGAAACGGCAGAGCACATTTTATGTACCTGTCCTGCTGCAGAAAGAACCAGGTTCTCACTGTTTGGCAAAGGGCGACTGAAGCCAGAGGACCTGGACAGTTTCTCACCCAACAAGATTATCAGCTTTATTAAAAAGCTGAATCTGTTGGGTGAACTATAACTAGGAGTGAGCCACAATAGACCTGATGGTCGCAGTGGAGGGTCTGACAGGAGCCCACTCACATATGAACCTAACCTAACCTAACTCTTAAGTGAGACACACTAGATCATACTTTTTTTTTAATTTCAACAAAATCTGTGAGTTCTAAAAGTATAAAATAATGAATATATTTTATTATTATTAAGGTAACTACTTGAAGTTGGTGTGCAAAAAGGGAAAATTGCGTATGTATAATGCGGTTTTCTTACCATTCTTTATTTATATTACAACTCTGTGAGCAGCATTTATATACCAATCTTGTATCTATAATACTACATTGAGTACACAACTACATACAATATTTTATAATATATGAATCAGTGTACCAGTTGTACCACGTTAAAGCAATAGCAGATCTATCTATTTGTCTATACTCGTAACATGTAGCTGGTGGCTGCAAAGTCATTCAGACTACACGCTAGACGAACAAATAGAATAAAAATAAAGTAGTTACGTTGCAGCTTTAGAAACCCTTACTAATATATTGAAATATTCGTTTTTTCCATATACCTATTCTACAATAATAGACAGGTGCGCAGCCGATAAATTTCTAGAAGCTTCTGCAAATTCATTAATTATTAGCCATTTCTTATTTAGTCACACGTAGAACGTATAAAGCCAATAAAATTTTGTGTTTAAAGTAAACTTCATATTTCTAAGTCAGATAAAAAATTTCAATCTCTAATCTTCTATTACCACTAGGATAGTGCGGGGCATGGATTAAAATAAGAAATTAAGAGCAATTCGACAGATTATAATTTCTAATAATTACGCCACTCACTCCTAAAATGTTTTACGATCTAACGGTCACTACTGCTTACTTAATTTTTTACACACATACATAATGCTGTAAAAGGGCAAGCAGAACGGCACAGGTATTAAGCAGAGACGGACCACAGTCTTTCGCGATATTTCGAACGAGTTATGTTATATTTAGAATATATAGGTCATGTGCTTCATACAATAATACAGTGTGTGGTTCAGTGTATACATTTTATTTTGATTGTGAGTGCCTAGAATGTATAATACTTTAACAGATAAGTGAAATTGCTCTTTGTTTAAGCGTATTTTATGTAGTTGTGTAAAAATACTCCGGCGGATGGTGAAATATTCGAGTGTTTTCCGTTTTTTAGTGGCTGTCGTAAAATAATATTGTGATAATGCTCAGGCCTTGGGAAAATCCTCAACCTAGCACCAGCAGAGAATTTAACAATGATATGGGAAATGGTAATGGCTCGCAAATTACAGAGAAAAGTTCTAGACAATGTTTATGCGAACATACTAAAAAAGTAGTTTTAAACGTTGATAAAAATATAAAAGAAAGTGAAGGTGAAAAAGGAGCCGTGGAAAAAACGGCCTACTTAACAGAAATTTCAGAACGGTCTATCTATAGAATAATTAAGGATGTTAGATCGGATAAAGGAGTAGCACCACCATTAGATTCGTCTATGTTGAAATTATTAAGAGATTTAATTTATAGCAAGTATATGGAAAATGAGGTACCAACGCAACGGTGGAATCAATACATATGGAATTGAAAACAAATGGTGCAGTGTCAGTTAGTCAAGCAACACGCTGGATAATACAGATAGGATTTAGGTTCAAGATTGTTAATAAAAGGGCAGGTATTATGGAAAGCTTCAGAATTGTGCAGTGGCGTAATGAATGTTTGGAAAATACAAACAAATTTCGACATGAACAACGACCTATTTATTATTTAGATTAAACTTGGTATGATACCCATGATACAGTGAAAAAAGGCTGGATAGATGGTTCAAAGAAATGTAAAGTTGATATGCGTGCAAATAAAGGAACCAGATTAGTAATTGTACATTGTGGATCAGAAAATGGATGGGTGCATAATGGTCTCAAATTAAGAGGATAAAAAATGGAAGAATCAAACGTTGACTATCACCAAAACATGACTGCGAATATTTTTGAAGCATGGTTTCAGACTTCATTGCTACCAAATATAGAAGAAAACAGCGTAATTGTTTTAGACAATGCTTCGTATCATTCGCGACAAATTGAGAAAATACCAAATACGGGAACAAAGAAAAAAGATATTCAAGAATTTCTCCGAAAACAAATTTGGAATTTGAAGAAAATTTTAGGAAGAAAGATCTTTTGGAAATTGTTAAGAAGCAAAACTTCCCAAAACAATATGTGATTGATAGCATGGCTAAAGCTCAGGACATACAGTTTTACGGTTACCCCCATATTTTTGTATTTTTAACCCGATAGAACTAATAGGAGCTGAAAAGAAGTATTCGCAAAAATAACACCTTCCCCAAATATGATGCCAAAGTAGTCGACCTTATTAAAGCTAAAGTGGGAGAAATAACACCAAGTAATCGGAAAAAGTGTAAGTATGTCATTAAAATTGAAGATGAATTTATTAAGTTAGAAAAAAGCATCAACCCTAATCAAGACCGTTTAATAATATCTGTAGATTCAGATACCGACAATGATACCGATTTAGAAAGTGGTTGTGAAGTGTTGAGTGAGTGTAGTGATTAGAGTTTTAAATAAAATGTTATATGTGATTTGATTTAGTGTACATTGTGAGTTTATCGTTTCACTAGTGTTTTACATACGCGCAAATGCAATATAACGTGATTTTTATTTATTATATTATATGTACACATATTTTATTTGATAATTATTTATTTGTTTCTTTTTCAGAACTGAATTTATTTGTTTCAGTTATTTGTTTGTTTTCTATAATTTTATTTATTTATTTAATTTGGGTTAATTAGATTACGGGTTATTGACATAAATTCAATATTTTCTTTATTTAATGAATTTACTTTATTTCTTTCATCTATTTTAATAATATCGATAACCTTAACTCTGAACCCACATTTTTTGGCAAGGAATTGCTCGTACCTCCTCGTGGTCCTTGCTGGGCAACAATAATAATTCGATAGGTATATTAAATTATTATTGGCGAAACTGAGCAACAAAAGAATTATTTGGTATAATTTTAATTTAGAGTAATAAAATTCATCAATGCTCCACTAATATATAAAATATTGTTCCTATCTTAACACAAGCAAAACAGAATAATTGTTTTAAATATATCGTTATCACTGTAACAAATAACTGTTTATTTATCAACCATACATTAAATTAATTAGATTGTAACTCACGGCACAATAATATTGAGTACGGTCCTGAGCCGCAATAAATTACGTCGGCTTTGACACTTTTATGGCCGAGTTTCATGGCTTTTTTTGGGTGTTTCGCGCCGTGTTCACTCCTTTGTCGGAAATTTTTTATTTGACTTAGAAATATGAAGTTCACTTCCCCACTTGTTAAACGGAATATCAGCAACATATGACATCACCATCAATCGTAGCCATTCATTTATTCAAATTTTATTATATTTCATTATTGAAATTTTAATTTGATAGAATGCTGTATAAATATTGCGAAGTGGTTTAATATATCGAGTACCTCATTTTAATAATATTGAAAAGTAAGTTTACATGTAATGAAAACACTTGAAAAATTTAAAGATCTGATATAAGAACTAACTCTTTATTTAATTCTACAATGCTAATGAAACACATCATTTTTCTATTATTTTTATTTTAAATCTAGCTCAAGAGTAAAGTGAGGTGTGTATGCTAGTCACGAGCAGTTAAACAAGTCGTTGTTTGCGCTGCCACCAGTTTGTGTCTGCTGGATAAACATCGCCCCGCCAAGGGATGAGCATTTTGTTATCGTTGTGAATTTTTATTTAAAATTCCATTCGTTCCCCAGGTTTTCCAGACAATATCCTGAGGGATATGTTTGACATATTGCCTAACCTGACTTTGATTTTGCTTGTTTATTTCAACCCAAAAGAAATAACTGCTGATTCGGCCTTCTTCGCGAACGGTTTATTTACGCATCCGCCCTCCTTGTTTGTGGAAATATGAATTGAGTGGGTGGCTTTTTGGTAAGCTTTTGCGATTTTTTAATTGGATTGTCGGTAACCTAAGTGCCTATAGAGACAGCCGAAGCAATTCATCAAAATGTTTACGTATTAGTATACTGTCACGCAGAAATGCATGTTACTGATTGAAATGAAATATAAAGCCATAAATATTCATGTTGTGAAATTCTAAAAATTTGTTTGGAAATAGACAGAGGTCCGATGACAAATGAGGTGCCCCATCGAGCACCTCAAATTTAAAAGGCGAAAATTGTTGAAATACATGTAAAAATCATGTTACGCCCTTCAGACTATTAAAAATTTGTTAATTGTCATTTTTTATGAATTTTGGAATGTAGCTGAAAAAAATGATTTTATTATTCAAAACACCTGCTTGAAATTTACGCAATATGTGGTAAGCAATGAAATAGTTAAGTATCTATGGATATTGAATATAACAAACATTCTTAGAGCTGTGTATTTATCATACACAACAACAAAGATTTTTCAAAAAAGCTTTGAAAAAGGAAACAGATTAGATTTCCGAAACGTCGGCGAAATATTTAATTTCAATTTTTTACAATTTTTTCATTTTTTTTTACTTATTTGTGTTATTTGTTTAAAAAAGCAACCTCTAACTGATCCTTTGACGTAAAAGTCACAGGCGTAGAAGTTATTTACCACTAACATACTAGTTAATTGTGATATTTTGTAGATTCCCGAGCACCGCTTAAAAAGAAAAAATACGTGCGGCAGGAAATCCCAAAGAATTGAAGCAGAAAAAAATTAAGATAATGCCACAAATAACACTTAGACAATATTTATAACACATCCTTGATTTTTGTTTTAAAATGAAGTTTAGCATGTCTCCTATTTATTACAATTTGTCTGTCTGAAAGTTTTTGTTAATTAACTTAATTTTGAATGCGCAACATCAATGCATCAGGATCAATCACTGGTATCTAATAACACCTCCTTAAGAAAACAACTGAAGTTTAAGATCTTCTCTATTCATAAAAATTTGTCTGTTATTGAAAACATGACAATAACATTGTTTCAGAAGAAAAGATCCCACCTTATCACTTCATCTGAGGTCTGAAGAAGCTTACGGTTAGTAAACGAAACGTTTACGAAACAATAACATTGTTTCATTACTCTGCATTGAAGTTTCTCCCCCCCCGCACTATCCAGCTATCTTGCTATCTTGAAAGAGAGTTGCTGGCAAAACGTATATTTAAAGCCAGGACAAGTTTAGTTTTATCCCTAAAATATCATAGTTATCATTTTCATCGTTGCCATCGGGAACATCCTATAGGATTTCTAGTTGTCAAGGTATCACTGACCACAAAATAATTACAACATTAATTACTTAGCAACCCTTGTATTTATTATTATCTTCAACTCTCGGTCACTATGTTTGACTACAGCAAATAATATTTCGACGTATGCAGAGTACGTGGACCTGGTCAGAAAGTTAGTTAGCCAGATTGCATTACTTGTTGTCCTCCGAGCTTTAACAAGTTGCAATTCCACGAATTTAATGATTTTAAAATGTAATTTGCCATCTATATTTTACTGCTAATGAATTAACAGGTGCCTGTGGTTTAATAACATTTGTATTAAACTTGAACGCATAAATCATTTGAGCGGCACATATATATATTTTAATTGTTGTGTCGGTTTCGGGTAATGTAGCGACATAATCAACTCATTAAGTCTTATTAGAATTTAATACATGCTTAATGGGTGAACGAGATGTCTATATACAGGGTGCAATTGGTTTCATGCCATTAAGAAAACTGGTATTAGGGGGAGTTCAAAGTGTGACAGACGCGTGTTTCGTAGCTCCTACAAGATCTCGAGATAAATCCGGATAAAGCGGCAACAAAACGTTGAAATTGTATTGAATTAAAGCGTAAACAATTCTGCATTGATTGATATAAATTAGCACGGGTCTGGCTATTTCATATAGTTGATATTTGATTAAATTATATTGGTTGAATAAATCTGATAGGACCCGTTGAACCGAACTTTTCATACCAATTAAAAAAATGTAAAAATTTGTTATCTCTTTCCACACAACGCAAGCACAGCATGGCAGCAGAGATATAAATAGATGATTTATCACGTGTGTTTTTTTAATTTAGAGCAATATTATAGGACTTTTTAATTTATAAAATATAAATGTGATGTACTAACATTTGTAACATAAAATATCTGATGCGAAACTGCTTGTTTTCGACTCGTTTGGTCGTAAATGGCGAAAAATATCGCAGGTATGTGACGAACAAACGATATTATTCGGAATTTAAGAAAAATTTATACAAAACTGATCAATTTATCCTTCAGATTCGTTGTTTGCACAGCTATAAAATACATAAATTAACAAACAATGGATATGAAAATTATAAGCTGAAACGTAATAAAGTAGTAGATGTTGTATGAACAGAGGAGTGTAGGTTCTTTGAGTGTAAAATTGATTTTTGTAGAGGCAACTCAAAGATGATGTGGAAATCCTTGAAATCAATCATTTCTTGCAAAAATGGGGAGGTCGTAAATAAAGTAATGTTTGGAACCGAATTAGTAAAAGACTTGGACAATATTGTGAAAAAATTGAATGAATTCTACATAAACTGTGTGACGGATATTGTTAATGGAACTGTTAAAAATGCTAAACAATATATATCACATGATCCCAAAAAGTTTTCTAATTCTGATTTATTAAACGAAAGTGAACTTAAAACAAGAATTTTTTCATTAGCAAATTAAAGCAACACTGATGATATTGCAATGTTTATTTACAAAGATTTCTTTGACGTTCTATCTAACCCTCTTCCTAATATTATTAACATTTCATTGCATTTCTGATGCAGTGAAAGTCTCAATCATGACTGTAATGAGAAAGGTTGCCAAAACTATTAAAGCAGAGGAATTTGTCCAATAAATTTGCTTGCAGCATTTGAAAAAATATCAGAAAAAGTGGTATGCGTACAATTCGTGATAGACAACAATTTAATATGTAAGTTTCAGTCTGGATCTAGAGTAGGTCACAGTTGCAGTATGTAGTCAATGAATGCAAGGAAGGATGTGACTTAAGTAAAGTGACTGGTATATTTTTTTTAATTGTATGTATTAAAAATATGTTATCTTCTTATTCTTCACGTCTTCCTAGATGCTTGTGATTCATGGATGTTCTAGTAGAAGTTGGCCTTCCTTTGCTGTATAGAATGTTCGACAGCCTCACACTCTCTATTGCGTCTGTCTTTTAGACGCACTATAATTTTCTAATCTAATTCTATAAAGATATATTTATAATGTACCAGGACAAAACAAATTCAAAAATAATATAATATAACTAGTAGCAACGGTCAAGATGTAAAACTTGTAGGACAAAAGATGCATAAATAAAACACAGACTCCTATTAAATACATTTATAAAATATATTTACAGTAAAAAAACTAATAAATAAATTATATTACGTTCTTGGGAGCATCCCCCACAGGTACAAAAACATACTTTTGTATAGCCGGATGATCTTCTATTCTCTTGCCGCCCAATGAGATATACAAATGGAGAGTTAAATAAATTATGAATATGAAGTATATAACTGCCAAGAAATAAACTAGCAACTGAAAACCAATATGCAGGTCCAATTCGATTAGTTGTACTGAGACGAAGTATATGTTGATTGCCACTATAACCAGACTTAAGATCATGGCGACTAATTTAGTAATACTGTAAGAGAAAAAATCAATTAGTTATGTAAATGAATAATTCTGCTATAACTTAATGATGTGAATGGTTAAAATTACACAGGTCTATATACAGGGTCTTTCAGTTGAAAGTCCCCAGGCCATTACCTCTAAAACTAATAAGGATGCATTATTTTTGTAAATGGCGGATGATTGATACCAAAGAAAGCTTTACACAACTGTGATTAGAATGTTTCCTGAACAGGACACAGAGATGGCGCTGCGATGCAAAATTATTTTTTGGTGTTTGGAACCTTGAAACATGATTCATGTGATCAGCAATAATTTGTGAATAATTTTGATCATATAGAGAAATTCTAAAAAACAAGCCGTATTGGAGTTATATGAATTTCTTACATTCATTCCAGTAAACGTGAATTTTGATAGACCCCTGTAACTTTTTTTATTAATTATTTATAATAAAATGTAAGTTTTCATAAACTTTTACGAGATAAAGAAAGTGAAACAGGTTTATACCGGGTGAGTCACGAATTGCGCTCGCCCCGATATTTCCTAAAATATTTGAAATTGAAAATTGAAATTTGGGTGGCCAAAACATATTTTAGTTTGTGTGCTACGTTACTATAAAAATAAAAAGAGCAATATGATTGCATTACTTAATTCTCTAGAGGCGTTTAAAATTTTTAAATGTGATTTTTACCCACTAACTCGGTTTTTTTAAATGGGAATTTAATCGTTCACCAACATTTTTAAATACCTCATTTTCATACGAATCTAATGATACCAAAATTTTGAAAATCCGCTCAGAAATATTTGAGATTTCAGCCAAAATACAATGCAACCAAGCTTTTAGAAACATGCGGCTAATAGATAATAGATTAGTGGGCTTTGGAAACTAAAATGGCACATTTCTGTGTAAATCTGGTAACCTAATAACATTGGAAAAATCATAGTAGCCATTGAATGTAATAAAACAATATCAGCTGTCAGACAGATACAAAATAAAGCGTTGCGGAAATCTCTTTGAGTAAAAATTAAAGAAAATGAATAATTTTAGTAGAAATGAAAAGGTCGATATGTTACTGATATACAGAGAGCGTCTCAAAAATTCAACTGCAGCTGCAGAACTGTATGAGCAACGATATCCCAACAGACATCATCCAAGCAGACACTTGTTTGCCAGAGTGGAACAAGAATTAAGAAATGAACCCAATCAGCAAGATGACCATCAAACATTTATTGTAAGTGAGGACAAAGAAATTGATGTATTAGGATTTGTGATGGTACACCCAACAACATCAACAAGGGAATTGTCAATGGAATGCGACATTAGTCAGTCTTCGGTTTGCAGAATTTTAAAGAAACATAAGTTTCGGTCTTATAAATACCAAATACACCAACATCTTTATGGAGATGATAACGACAGGAGGCTAGTATATTGCAATTGGTTCTTAAACGCAGTACAACAAAACCCAGGTTTTCCTTTTCATATTTTATATTCAGATGAAAGTAGATTTACGAACCAAGGTATGTTTAACAGAAATAATACTAGGTACTGGGCTCAAGAAAATCCGAGGTTGGTAGGGCGGGGGAATATTCAGGAAAGATTTGGGTTTAACTGTTGGCTTGGAGTACTTGGAGATCGAATAATTGGACCCATATTTTTTTATGGAACACTTACTGGCGAACGATATTTATTCTTTTTACAAAACCAGACAGCATAATTTCTTGACTTACTTCCTCTTGCCTATTTACAAAATCTGTTTTTCCAACAAGATGGTGCTCCCCCGCATAATGCCAGAAGAGTGATGGAATATTTAAACAACTTGCATGGTGAACGCCTTATCGCAAATCAAGGTCATATCAGGTGGCCTCCTAGGTCACCTGACTTAACACCCCTCGAGTATTATGTATGGGGCATTCTCAAAAATAAAGTTTATGAAATTTCTTCAAATACTCGTGAAGAGCTGCAAAATAAAGTTGTACGGGCTCTTAATGAAATAACGCCGGCTGAATTGCGTAGAGCCATTCAAGCAACTGTACGCAGAGCTGAACTGTGTATAGAAAAAATGGTGGACATTTTGAACAATATCTATAAATGTCAATTTATGGTTCAATTATATTAATTATTTTAAAGATACCTGCTGTTACCTAGTTTAAGTTTAATTGTTCAAACGGAATTGATTTTTATTTATTTATAGGCCCGATATTTATGTTCATTTAAATAAAACTCTGAAAACCGAACTGATGTCGCATTCTATTGCAAATGTCCTTGTGGATGTATTTGTGTTTACCTCCACATACCTATGCTAAACTTAATTGTAACGTTCTTTGCGCTCACAATTATTAAATGTTTGATAGCTCAAGATTGCCTATAACTACACGAGTATGTCTGACATCTGATATTGTTTTATTACATTCAATGGCTACCATGATTTTTCCAATGTTATTAGGTTACCAGATTTACACAGAAATGTGCCATTTTAGTTTCCAAAGCCCACAAATCTATTATCTATTAGCCGCATGTTTCTAAAAGCTTGGTTGCATTGTATTTTGGCTGAAATCTCAAATATTTCTGAGCGGATTTTCAAAATTTTGGTATCATTAGATTAGTATGAAAATGAGGTATTTAAAAATGTTGGTGGACGATTAAATTCCCATTAAAAAAAACCGAGTTAGTGGGTAAAAATCACATTTGAAAACTTTAAACGCCTCTAGAGAATTAAGTAATGCAATCATATTGCTCATTTTATTTTTATAGTAACGTAGCACACAAACTAAAATATATTTTGGGCACCACAGCACTCTGGATTCAGAAACAGATTTTTTAATAAAATTTTTAATGTTTATCAAAAAGTGACCAAAATGGATATATTGTATTCAAAATTTCCTCTAGATTCCAAAAATGTAAAATATATAGGGTGTTCCATTTAAAAATCGAAAATTGTGGGCATTTCCGGTCAAACCGGATGTGCACCAAACTTGATTTTTTATTGAAAAGATGGCATTTTAGTTGTGTAATAAGGCCTCCAAATTTCAATTTTCTATTCCAAATATTTTAGGAAATATCGGGGCGAGCGCAATTCGTGACTCGCCAGGTATAGTAATATACGGATATTATTAGTTCCGATTTGGTTGGAAGTGGTATACATAATTTTGTGATAGTGTATCAGATCACTTTCCTTGTCTCGAAAAAGTTTCTGAAAACCAATATTCTACAATAATTTAAAAAAAAGTTACAGTGGTTTATCAAAATTCACGTGTACTGGAATGAATGAAAGAAATAACTCTAAAACGGCCTGTTTTAAAAAAATTCTCTATGTCATCCAAATTATTCACAAAGCTTTGCTTTAATCACATGAATCATATTTCAAGGTTCCAACCATCAAAATATTATTTTGCATTGCAGCGCCATCTCTGCGTGCTGTCCAGGAAAAATTCTAATCGTAGTTATTTAAAGCTTTCTTTGGTATCAATCATCTGCCATTTACGAAAATAAAGCATCCTTTTTAGTTTTAGAGATAATGGTCTGGGGACTTTTAACTTAAACATCCTGCATATTGTAAAGTTATGAGTACCTATATGATGATGCCGACATTACCGAAACTTTGAAGCACATTTTTACCTAAACCGTTCTTTGTACATAAAAAATATAAGACATCATTTTTATGCGAAATTTTATCATCTTTCATTTTCATAATAACCACAATTGACCTCCGAGCCACAGAAACTTTGACCTTGAATAATTTTTTATGCCAAAATGATCTCGTTCTCGATTTTTCATATTTTCTCTAAAACATCAAAATAAATCGATTTAAAATAAAAACCGCTGCCTAAGGAATCACTACTTCCACATCCAGATTATTCGTCCAAGTCACTTTAAAGGAAACATCTTGACTATATTTGCACTCTAGTATGTGGAAATTATTGGTCATAGAATTTTAATAATATTTGGGGTAGATGTCATAGAAAAGTTTGAGGAGTTGGTTTCTACCATATACGTTAAAAATGAAGTTTCTAGTTTACCGTACTTATTTTCCACTATTTACAACCTACCACCTCAATGGAGTCATCTCAATCAGATGTCACTACAATACATACGTGTACTAACTTTCAAGTGAATATCTCAATTTGATGTTATCAATCCCATTAATAATGAAGCGGAGGTGGTAGAGTTTGAAAAATATTAGAAATAAATCTGAGGCCTTGGTTTCTAGTATATACACCGAATCCCAAATTTCTGTAGTCTTACCAGCTTGCTTTACTTATTTTCCCCTATTTGCCCCTATTTAACCCCCAACCCTTCAACGGCATCATGTCAAATTATGATCTAGTTTCAGGCGTCGTTATAATACATACGTGTACCAAATTTCAAATGAATATCTCAATTTTATTTTATCAACCCTTTTTTATTGGAGTAGGCGGGGTGGTTGGGTTGAAAAATATTATAAGAAAATCTGACGCTGTGGCTTCTAGTACATACACCGAATTTCAAGTTTCTGTACTCATACCAGCTTGCTTTACTTATTTCCCCCTATTGACCCCTAAATAACCCCCAACCCTTCAACGGAATCATCTCAAAGTATAATCTAGTTCCAGATGTCGTTATAATTCATACGTGTACCAAATTTCAAATGAATATCTCGATTTTATTTTATCAACCCTTTTAATAATGAAGTAGGGGTGGTGTGGGTTGAAAAATATTATAAATAATCTGAGACCTTGGCTTCTAGTACATACACCGAATTTCAAGTTTCTGTAGTCTTACCAGCTTGCTTTATTTATTTTCTCCTATTTACCCCTATTTAACCCCCAACCCTTCAACGGAATTATCTCAAAATATAATCTAGTTCCAGATGTCGTTATAATACATACGTGTAGAAAATTTCAAATGAATATCTCAATTTTATTTTATCAACCCTTTTCAAATTGGAGTAGGGGTGGTGGGGGTTGAAAAATATTATTAAAAAATCTGACGCTTTGGCTTCTAGTACATACACCGAATTTCAAGTTTCTGTACTCTTACCAACTTGTTTTACTTATATTCCTCTATTTACCCCAAATTAACCCCCAACCCTTCAACGGAATCATCCCAAAATATAATCTAATTCTAGACATCGTTATAATACATACGTGTACGAAATTTCAAATGAATATCTCAACTTTATTTTATCAACCCCTTCAATGGGGTAGGGGTGGTGGGGGGTTGAAAAATATTATAAAAATATCTGAGGCCTTAACTTCTAGTACATACACCGAATTTCAAGTTTCTGTACTCTTACAAGCTTGCTTTACTTATTTCCCCCTATTTACCCCTATTTAACCCCCAACCCTTCACCGGATTTCTTCAAAAAACAATCCAGTTCAAGATCTCGTTATAATATATACGTGTACAAAATTTCAGGTCAATATCTTAAACCGTTCCGGAGAAAGCGTGCGGACAAAAAAAGTTACAGACAGACCGACAGACCGACAGACCGACAGACAGACCGACAGACAGAAAATTTTTTTTCGCTCAAATTTAAAATCTCGACGTTTCATGACATTCTAAACCTATTTCACGAATAAAAATTTTTGAAAATTTTTTTGCGATTACTATACTTCCAATCCACTACGTGGATGTGGAAGTAAAATGAAGTATATGTTTTGTTAGATCACAAAGTCTAATTTCACTAGGCTATAAATAATCTAGGCATACGGAGAATCTTATCTAATTTAATGTCCTTTTCATCCAATCGTAAAGCTATTGTGCAACTTAACAAAACTAGGTCTGAAAATTATAATATAGACGTAGGAGTCGTCCAAGGACCTGTTCTTGGATCTCTGCTCTTACTTTTGTTTGCAATTGATTTACCGAATGATATGCCAAACTATTGTAAAATTATAATGTATGCTGATAATACCAACTTAATTGTGTCCTCGTTAGATCCAGATATTATTAAAGGTCAACTCAAAACTATACTCAAAGAATTTAATTAATGGGCAACAAAAAATCGTCTTATGCTAAATACGGAGAAGACAGTGTGTATCAATTATTTCAACAAAAAGCAACCTATATCAAATATGAACTTAACAATAGACGCTCTACCAATCATATTTTCCAGAAAACTAAAGTACCTAGGGATTTACCTTGAACAATTAAACTGGTCAGAACGCATTAATAATTTAACTAAGAAATTAAACAGCTGTTATTTCAACCTTCTCAATTTGAAAAGATGCTTTGAAATAAAATTTCTCATCAACATTTACTATTCTTTAGGATATAATCACATTAGTTATAATATTCATCTGAAGGGCTACTCCGCTAACGCATTCCGAATATTTGTCAGCCAAAACAGAATAATTAGATTTATATTTAATCTAAAATTTCAAGACTAGTGTAAACCTTATTTTATAAAATATACAATTTTAACTGTGCCCTGTAATTTTTAATTCTAAAATTATTAATATGTGTGAAACAAAACCGTGAGAATTTTATAAAAAATAATGCCTCCCACAAATATCCTACTGGCAGTGGCTCTTTAAGAAAGCTCCCCGGGCACAGAACAACTTTATTCAAAAAGTCATCTCATCACATCGGTCTCAAATTATATAAGAAGCTTCCTCAATCAATTCGTTAGAAAAAAAAACATACAAACTTTTAAATCCAGTGTGAGAAACATGTTGCTTAAATTGCTACTATAGCGTAGGCGAATAATTTGTGTAATTCGTTAATTTTGTAACTAAATCTATAAACATTCATAAATTTCATTTATTGACTATGTATACGATTGTATATTATGTTTTATATATGTCTCTTGTTTTGTGATTACAAGAAAGTAATTGACAGTGTTTTTATAGACTGTGTATTTACTGTATATTAATCAAGGTTTTATGACTTGTTCTACTCATTGCTTTAATGGCAAATGAAGTAATAAATAAATAAATTAATACATTTATATAGTTGAGGAAATGTCTGATATCACTTTTTTTGTCTGCCAAACTCGAAGTAATACGATTAATAATGTCTAGCTGATACAAACGTGTATCATCCAGATGATAATTGCACGCTGCCTTCTGTACTATAATATAATCTATCAGACATTTGGTTTGATAACCTTTAACATAATAAAGGAGATCGATAGCGAAATTCGAAATCTTTCAAAACTCTGAGTTACCCTAATCTTTTGATTTTAATCAAGTGTCAAAATGAGCAAATACTTACTAGTGATTCACAAACTGTCCCATTATCCTAGGATTACTGGTAAATGCAATAGTGGGGATAAGAGCGAATGGCAACTGAAGACTCATTACAGCATTCAAGTAGTCATTGAGGTTGGAGAGATCGGACAATGAGCTAAAGAAGGCTGTACAGAATGTTGGGATCATGGCGATACTCCTGGTGAAGAGGACTCTCTTCCATTTTGCCCATCTGAGATTTAAGAATCCTTCCATGGCGAACTGACCAGCATAGGTACCCGTCATAGTGGAGCTCTGACCTGCGGCTAAGATGCCAATAGCCCAAATGTACAAAGCTGCAATACCATAGGTACAACCTAAAAATATTCCTCCTTTGTAAATATCCGCGTCGACGTAGTCCGTGTTATTCTAAAATAAAATATAAATAATAATAGTGTAATAATGGAGCTTTAGATTAGTAAATAAAAAAAAGGTCGCTACTGTCTGTCCAAAATATAGAATAAAAGGTTATTTACTAGAAATATACTTAAAATATGGTTACTTTTAATGAACCAACACGGTTTATCCGCGAGAGATATTTTGAGAAAATAGTAGCAACAATCTCACGATTATTCCTAAAACTATTTTTTTTTCAGATACTCCCTAGGAGCATTGGAGGCTTGTGTAGCTTCAATCATATATTCACTTGCGCAAAGAACCTACAGTTTAACGTGGATTCCAAACTTTGAAAACTCTTTGGGATAATAGACCTTGGCTAGTTTCCCGCTGTCTTGTGATAGGAAGCTGAATTTACTATGAATGGTTGTTATAGACTGGGCTCACTATTTTGATCCGACAGTGATCGAATCAAAATAGTGTAGTTTTACATTTGGATGAGTGCATCCAAGTTACTCCAGTAAATAAACCGGAAATGGTGTAAAACTTGGGAAACATCACCGAATTTTAAAGTCTCTTCTGCGTTGCGTTCCTCGAACACTCGGGATCATTCAACACCACTAACATCTTTGTGGGCTGACAAAATCGGGGTGTAAAGGGGGTTATAAGCCCCAAAAATACCCCAAAAATTAAGCCTTAAAAAAATTTAAAAATGAAAATTTCGGCTTGGAAATCTCTACTCGGGGGTTTTCGAGGTCGCTGTTCATAAAACTGAGGCCCATCTTGGGAAATTCAAAATGGCTGACCGGAAATAGAGTCTATTTCTCAGGAAAAACTATTTTGTACAAAATCACAAAAACAGAAGAAAAATATGTCTTTCCTGAGAAAATGGCACTACTTCTGGTATGCCATTTTGGATATCCCCTAATTGAACATCGGATTCATTATCAGCGACCACAAAAATCCCGGAGTTCCCACTTTCAACCCAAGAACTAAAATAGTACAAGTTCTTCATGAGAAACTGACTGTATGTTTAAAAGTGAATTATTATTTGTTTGCTTATAATTGTAATGAAACATATTCTTTATAGGATTTTGCAGACAGCAGCAAAAACTATCTGAGAACTAAATAGAAAAACTGTGTAAAAATATTAATGAAATCTTTGCATTCTTTCGATAACTTGAACTCTGGTTATGCTCCAATATTAGTTAGTTTAATAGACAGGTGAAGATCTGTTGTTTTTTATCAGTCAATGTCAAATGTAATTATTTCATACATATTCATAGAAACTGTCTTGGTTTTGCATGAAACATCTTTATGAGTGGCTTTATGCGTTTCTGATGAGCTCCAAAATAAGGGCGAAAAACGTTTCAAAGGCTAAGCATTTCTAAGAAACAGAATGGCAGATTTCATGAAAATGTAATCAATTCGAATGAAATTTTTTTAAGACAAGGCAGGTAACTAAATTCATTTTAGGCCTTTGTTCTCATTTTTAACTGAATCTTCATGACCTTAGGGGACTATATGGATGCTATTGTTACAATGAGAATTGTGAAATAAGAAATTAGACAAATTCATTTTAGGATTTTAATTAGTTAGCATAACCAAAATTCAGGTTATCGGAAGAATGCAAAAATTTCATTAATATTTTTATACAGTTTTTCTTTTAGTTCTCATATACAGTTTTTTCTGCTGTTTCTAAAATCCTATAAAGAATATGTTTCATTTAAACTGACTGTACTTCCGGTGCGCAATTATGAATTTCCTACGGATTCATGAACAGCGATCCCATAGTACTCAATTTCAGCCCAAGAACGAAAAAAACACGAGTTTCTCCTGAGAAATTGACTCCACTTCTAGTCTGCCATTTTGAATTCAAATACGACCTCAGATTTGTGATCAGCGACCGAAAACTCTCGAGTAGAGATTTCCAGGCCGAAATTTTGAGGAATTTTTTGGGGCTTATAACCCCAATAACTCCCATTTTGTTCATCCACCATGATGTTAATGGTGACGATTAATTCTGAGGATTCAAGGAACACAACACAGGAAGGATTTTTAAAATCGTTGCTGTTTCCCAATTTTTACAAATTTGGCACTTTTTTCCGGTTTATTTGCTGGAGTAAGTGTATTTATATCCGAATATTACAATTGGATTAAAAACTGAACATGCGTTTTAGTACATGTGTATCTCTCTTTCTTTTGACTTCCTTATAACAACGAAAGTTTTTGAGATATTCGCGGAAAATAGAGACTTGCTGCCACTTTTTCAAAGCGGCGTCGATGTCTCTATCCTCCTATTTATATTCGAAATATATTGGCTGTGGATGCATAGCCATTCACAGACCATTAACACTGACACGGTGACTCAAGTTGGAAAATTACCAATAAGTCATTTCGATACAGTAAAAATTAATTTTTCTTTTAAACAGATTTTACAAATAATATGATTTGGCTTATTTCCTCAGTCTGAAATGTTTATTTTATTTGACTATTTTTGGGAGCACATAATCAATGTTGCTCGAAATACTAATTATAGTCCAGGGCAGTTAGCAAAATAAGGAGCGTTTTTTACAAAACCGGCACTTCAGCTCGATTTTTGGTAGCAAAGTGGGTCTTGGGGTATTAATGAAGGTATCGATGTTTCGTTAAAAATTTGGAACGCGCGTCATGGTTTAATATACGTATATATATGTTATTTCGTGTTCTTCGGCAGAAAATCGAAAATATCTCGAAAACGGTACATTTTGTAAAAAAATTTCGAATGAAAAAGAGTTTCCTTATAAAAAAATATTGTAATGTACATTTCATAAACAAATAAAAAAAAGTTGTTGTAGTTTTATTTAGAAGAAATATCTTGTATAAATATGGCCATTAGATTCCGCTTTTCTAATGACGAAACTTTTATCTAAAACATTTTTCTCGAATATTCTTTATTTTCAAGTTATTCGTGTTTGTCAACTTAAATGCCCCACCCGGCATAAATATAATGGTCTTTCATTGATAGCGGAAAAACAGTGCGGAAAATCGATATCGTACAATAGGTCATTTTGTAGGTAAGTTAATAAGGAAACTTTTTTCTATTTTGATAAAATGTACGGGATTTCTGCCGAAAAATATGAAATAATATACATACAGGGTGTAATTAGTTTCATGTAATTAAAAAAACTGATGGTAGGGAACGGAACGACATGACAAACAAAAAAACCTTATGTAACATAGGGTCTAAAGCTCATAGTTTTGGAGAAAAAAATAAACAAAAATTTACAAAATACTTGGCTTGGCTAGTTTCCCGCTGTTTTGTGATAGGAAGCTGAATTTACTATGAATGGTTGTTATAGACTGGGCTCACTATTTTGATCCGACAGTGATCGAATTAAAATAGTGTAGTTTTACATTTGGATGAGTGCATCCAAGTTACTCCAGTAAATAAACCGGAAATGGTGTAAAACTTGGGAAACATCACCGATTTTTTTTAAAGTCTCTTCTGTGTTGCATTCCTTGAACACTCAGGATCATTCGTCACCACTAACATCTGTGCGGACAGAAAAAATCGGGGAGTTAGGGGGGTTATAAGCCCCAAAAATTCCCCAAAAATTAAGCCTAAAAAAATTTAGAAATGAAAATTTCGGCCTGGAAATCTCTACTCGGGGGTTTTCAAAGTCGCTGTTCATAAAACTGAGGCCCATCTTGGGAAATTCAAAATGGCTGACTGGAAATAGAGTCTATTTCTCAGGAAAAACTCGTATTTTTTACAAAATCACAAAAACAGAAGAAAAATATGTCTTTCCTGAGAAAATGGCACTACTTCCGGCATGCCATTTTGGATTTCCCCTAATTGAACATCGGATTCATTATCAGCGACCACAAGAATCCCGGAGTTCCCACTTTCAACCCAAGAACTAAAATAGTACAAGTTCTCCATGAGAAACTGACTGTATATTTAAAAGTGAATTATTATTTGTTTGCTTATAATTGTAATGAAACATATTCTTTATAGGATTTTGCAAACAACAGAAAAAACTCTCTATAAGAACTAAATAGAAAAACTGTGTAAAAATATTAATGAAATCTTTGTAGGCCCTTGTTCTCAGTTTTAACTGAATCTTCATGGCCGTAGGGGACTATGTGGATGCTATTGTTACAATGAAAATTATCAAATAAGAAATTAGACAAATTCATTTTAGGATTTTAATTAGCTAGCATAACAAAAATTCAGGTTATCGAAAGAATGCAAAGATTTCATTAACATTTTTATACAGTTTTTCTTTTAGTTCTCATATCTAGTTTTTTCTGCTGTTTCTAAAATCCTATAAACTATATGTTTCATTTAAACTGACTACTTCCGGTGCGCAATTTTGAATTTCCTACGTATTCGTGAACAGTGACCCCCAGTACTCAATTTCAGCCCAAGAACGGGAAAAACACGAGTTTCTCCTGAGAAATCGACTCCACTTCTAGTCCGCCATTTTGAATTTCCCAAATAGGACCTCAGATTTGTGATCAGCGACCGAAAACTCCCGAGTAGAGATTTCCAGGCCGAAATGTTCATTCTTAAAGTTTTTCTTTCAAGGCTTAAAATTTGAGGAATTTTTTGGGGCTTATAACCCCAATAACTCCCATTTTGTTCATCCACCATGATGTTAATGGTGACGATTGATCCTGAGGATTCAAGGAACACAACACAGGAAGGATTTTTAATATCGTTGGCACTTTTTCCGGCTTATTTGCTGGAGTAAGTGTATTTATATCCGAATATTACAATTGGATTAAAAACTGAACATGCGTTTTAGTACATGTGTATCTCTCTTTCTCTTGACTTCCTTATAACAACGAAAGTTTTTAAGATATTCGCGGAAAATAGAGACTTGCTGCCACTTTTTCAAATCGGCGTCGATATCTCTATCCTCCTATTTATATTCGAAATATATTGGCTGTGGATGCATAGCCATTCACAGACCATTAACACTGACACGGTGACTCAAGTTGGAAAATTACCAATAAGTCATTTCGATACAGTAAAAATTAATTTTTCTTTTAAACAGATTTTACAAATAATATGATTTGGCTTATTTCTTCAGTCTGAAATGTTTATTTTATTTGACTATTTTTGGGAGCACATAATCAATGTTGCTCGAAATACTAATTATAGTCCAGGGCAGTTAGCAAAATAAGGAGGGTTTTTTACAAAACCGGCACTTCAGCTCGATTTTCGGTAGCAAAGTGGATCTTGGGGTATTAATGAAGGTATCGATGTTCCGCTAAAAATTTGGAACGCGCGTCATGGTTTAATATACGTATATATATGTTATTTCGTGCTCTTCGGCAGAAAATCGAAAATGTCTCGAAATCGGTACATTTTGTAAAAAAAATTCGAATAAAAAAGAGTTTCCTTATAAAAAAATATTGTAATGTACATTTCATAAACAAATAAAAAAAAGTTGTTGTAGTTTTATTTAAAAGAAATATCTTGTATGATCTATATTTTTATGAATTTAGAGGTTTTCGTAAGAAATTCCATCACTAAACATGTTCGTCATCGGATCTTGTTGATAAAATCCATATATTTTGAGATAAAATCGATTTTTGTTGTTACATTTTATATACCGGGTGGGGCATTTAAGTTGACAAACGCGAGTAACTTGTAAATAAACAATTTTCAAGAAAAATGTTTCAGACAAAAGTTTTATCATTTGAAAAGTGGCATCTAATGGCTATATTATTATGTTTTTAATGTTTGGTGGATGACTTCAAGGTCATCTGAAGGTTAACTTTGGTTTTTAAATGCAAACCCCCATTTCACATTGGATGTTCCATAAAATGTTTCGTTTCCTAATTACAGAGATTTGCTACTCCCGCGTTCAATGCTTAATTACTCGCAAATGGTGAGATCAAATAAAAAAATGGTAGGAACAAGAGTTGTTTATTTCTTAGAGCAGAATATGCATTTTAAAAAAATAGTAGTTTGCATTTAAAAAAACAAAGTTGACCTTCCGGTGACCTTGAAATCCTCCACCAAACTTTAAAAAAATATGGCCATTAGATTCCGCTTTTCTAATGACGAAACTTTTATCTAAAACATTTTTCTCGAATATTCTTTATTTTCAAGTTATTCGTGTTTGTCAACTTAAATGCCCCACCCGGCATAAATATAATGGTCTTTCATTGATAGCGGAAAAACAGTGCGGAAAATCGATATCGTACAATAGGTCATTTTGTAGGTAAGTTAATAAGGAAACTTTTTTCTATTTTGATAAAATGTACGGGATTTCTGCCGAAAAATATGAAATAATATACATACAGGGTGTAATTAGTTTCATGTAATTAAAAAAACTGGTGGTAGGGAACGGAACGACATGACAAACAAAAAAACCTTATGTAACATAGGGTCTAAAGCTCATAGTTTTGGAGAAAAAAATAAACAAAAATTTACAAAATACTTAATAACATAGTTTGAGAACTACTGGCATATTGGGATAGGCTTTATTGCCTCGCGTCTTGTCGCACATGATACTCTGACATTCGTGCAAATAAGAATTGTGTGCCTAAGAGATTATTAGGCCGCGACGGGGGTCTTCGAAAAGCATGCCGACAAAGTAGCTAAAAGCGACCGACAGAGGACACCGCAATGTTTTTTGCTTCTTCGTGGCCAAATTATCTTATTACGCGTGCTATACTCTCCCTTGTAATATTCTCAAGTAATAATTTCAGTTTGTGTCCTTACTTGGTAAACAACGTACACACGACGCAACCTACCCGTTCCTTGGTTTTGTCTGTTGCTTTTGTTCTTTTTGAATTTTGTGCCACTTATGTTAAGATTTATTTTATTGACTTATCGTTCAAGTCATTAGTACTTGGTTATGTAAGACACTAACTACTTCTCGTTCGTGTTTTTCGTGTTACTTTTTGGATTTTGCACCAAGTTTTTCTTTTTGTTTTCTTAATTGATAACGCTAATTCACAGTTTAGTGTGGAGTTTTAAAATGCAGATTTTGGACATTATGGGAGATTAGACTTATCCAGAGCTTGCGGATATGCACTTGGTGTATGGAAGGTTCCCTAATCGACGTCATCATTGTGCTCGTACATTTGTTAGTATTGACCAGCGTCTTCGAGAAACAGGTCGTCTCGATGGACATGGAGGAGAACGAGGTCGACAACGCGAAGAAAGGGTAATTGACGCGGAGGTTCAAATTTTGGAACTTGTCGAAGGGGATCCAACTTGAAGCACCCGAGATATCGCGAACCGTGTGGGAGTATCCCATTTTGTGGTATGGAGGACATTGAGCGATATGAACTTACATCCCTATCACTGTCAACGTGTCCAAGCACTGAAACCTCAAGATTTTGCGGAGTTAATGCAATTTTGTAGGGGGATTTTAAGAAAACACGCGGCAAATCAGGATTTTTTAAACGTTCTGTGTTTCTCCGATGAGTCGTGTTTTACCAGAAATGGAGTGTTTAATTTTAAAAATATGCACTATTGGGCAGACGAAAATCCACGTGTAATAAGAAGGGCGCATTTTCAACGACGGTTCAGCGTTAATTTGTGGGCAGGAATTTGCGATAATGAAATAATTGGACCTATATAATTACCCGCTAGATTAAATGGTGATGTATACTTAAATTCTTTGCATCAAACATTGCCAAATTTGCTGGAAGATGTACCCTTGGCTACGCGCCGAAGAATGTAGTAATTGCACGATGGCGCGCCAGTCCATTTTAGTCTGGCTGTTCGAAATTTTTCGAACAGAAAGTTTCCTCGACGACGGATTGGACGTGGCGGACCAGTACCATGGCCTGTTAGATCGCCCGACTTAAGTCCGATGGACTTTTATTTTTGGGGGCATCTTAAATTTCTGGTTTACCGTGATCCAATTGACACTTTAGAAGAATTGCAACAACGTATCTTAATGTGCATAGAAACCATAAAAAACGATCGTAATGTACCAAATGTGTTGAACGGAGTGCGTATGTCCTTAGATCGACGTGCCGTTGAGATGTAGGTCATTTCGAACAATTTCTGTGACAAATTCAAAAGAATTGTTCAGTTATTGGGTGTTACCTATTGGGCATTAAGGTATGATTATGATTATTATTATTAGTATTCGCTGTCTTGTTTTGATTTGTTTATTATTGTTTACATTTATTTTCATAGATACCAAAAACTCTATTTTTAGTTTTCGATATCTGATTGGGAAAAATTATGCGCTCAATTCGTTAAAAAAAAATCAGATTTTTTCCTAACTTAAAATACACAACTATTTTCTGTTATCGTATCTCGGACGTCTAACTGTTCGTTTTCCAATTACATAAAATAATTACAAATTTTTTAAGCTTCTAACACAATGTTACAAATGTTAATAAACCACTTTTAAATTTTATAAATTCTTATAAACGACAATAAAAGCTACAATAACTTTGTTCCAAATTAAAAAACACATGTACACAAAACCTATTTAAACCCCTGTGGCCATGCTATGCTTGCGTTGTGCGGAAAGAGAAGGAATTATTTACATTTCCATAATGAGTAGTATAAATAGTTCGGTACAAGTAATCCATCAAAGTGCCGCACTTCTTCCGGCGGGAACACAAGTCGGGTATTACAGATTTTTTATTATTTCTAATATTCGAAACTATAACACCCATTGACCCTGAAAAACAGAGGTTCTCAAATGTTTCCTACCTTAACACTCAAATTTTAAACCTAGGTCAGTTTTTTTTCAAAGTGCCCCTAGAGAAAAAAGTCATATAGGTTTTTTGTTTGTCTAGTCGGTCCCTATTACCAGTTCTTTTAAATGACATGAAACTAATTACACCCTGTATGTATATATCGTGCTGGGGTGCCGGTGTTTTCGTCGAAAAAATCTAATTCCCCGGACTATTAATAATACTTCGACGCAAGTCGTAAATGAAAGAAATTCTTACATCAAATACTTCCACGGCTCTATCGTACAGGTTTTCTCCACTGGCCTTACATTCTTCCAACTAAAAGAAAAATTGATTAGCAACATTAAACAATAAATGAAAAATAGTCACCTACCATATCAACATTTCTCTTCTCGAACAATCCAAACGCAAACACGGCAACGACAAAGATGTTGATAATCAAACTGATGAGCAACGCCAGTCCGCTTTCAATATAATAGTAAAGATTTGCTTCCGCCAACTTATCGGGTTTCTTCCTGTCGATATCCCTGGATTTGACCAGAGCCGAGTGTAGGTACAAGTTATGGGGCATGATTACCGCTCCAACCACCCCAACTGCCTGAAGCAAAACTTTGGAGTCGCAATCCACACATCTAGGAATGAAAAGTCCTTTCATTACTTCGTCTTGGGGCGGTGCTGCAACGATATATTCATAACCGAACGTAATGGCCATGGTAGCAATTAGAAGACCAAAGAAGAGTTCCAGCTTTCTCAAGCCGTATTTGTCCAAGAAAAGGAAGGTGAAGGTGTCGATGATCGTTATGAGACAGCCAGCCCATAGGGGGACTCTGAAATAAATTAATTTGTTTACAATTTATAATTAGATGTAAAGATAATGCTCTTCACAGGCTTATTGAAGATGTTATACGGATTTAGCAAATTTAGTTTTAGGTACGTAAACTTGTTTCTGCGCAGATAAACCACGCCTTGTCGAAGAAGAATGCAGGGCATTGGTATAAAACAATAGCGCCATCGCTTGACTGCGACGAGTTGAGAACAGCGCGAGCGCACACATTCTGCTTTTAATAGCGTAGCTGTTTAAACGTGTGAGAATAAAATAAATTAATCTCAATTTCGTTATTAAAATGCCGTGTGTTTATACAACTACAGTAAATGTGCAAATTGTGAAGTGGTACTTCGGGGGCTATTCCACTGATGGCACAATCAATTTATTTACTGTGGCATATCAAGACAGACCAAACCCCTCAGCTAGCATAATTTCATACGTTATTAATAAATTTGAGAATTTCGGGTGTCGTGAATTATTGTAAAACATGCTGCCAACCCGAACCCCGTCATCAATAAATGAGCGAAGAACGTGAAATTCGCGAAACTAATGTCTGTGCACTTCTTGAAACTAGTGAACCTTGTTCTTGCAGACAAATTGCTGATGAAGTTGACATGAAGGAAAGAACTGTAAGAAATATTTTGAAAAGAAATGGGTACAGTTGTTTTAAAGTTCAAACAACGCAAGAAATATTTTTCGAGGACAATTTCAAACGGATGGAATTTTGTGAAATCATGATAAATAAAGGGAATGAGAATGAAAACTTCCTAAAAAATATATTTACAATATAATATGAATCATCCTTTTCATTACATAGGAAACACAATCCATCCGTAGTACGATATTGGTTGCGCCTTATATACTCTGAAATTGCATCTAGATCCATCCAGAACACAATCTTCTCCCACCACACGCTAGAAAACTCTATCTCTTTCTGCAAGTTTCCAGTCACTATTAGGCATAGGCGTATCAATCTCCAGATTCAAGGGGGTGTAATACATAATAATATTAATGTTCCTGCTTCAACGTTTTATCATTTGTTTATTATTTTGGTATAAACAAACATATGGTTGCGGGAAGACCGATTATTTTCTTCTCTTTTTTTTAGAAAAAGTCATTTTCACCAGGAAGGAAAGTGGTGGGGGGAATGGGGAGGCGAAAGAAATTTTTTCGCCGTCGGATGCGGAATTTTTTTCTCTTTGATTTGAGCCCGACCAGATTGCGATCGGATGATTATAAGGGGAGGAAGGGGAGCGTAGAGTTTTGAGCCCATAGGAGTGCAAGGGAAAGGGTTAGGGACTTCGGGATGGGCTCATTTTCAAAGTCAATCAATTCTCTTTCAGAACTTTTTAAACACGATGCCCTAACTGCTTTAGGGCTTGCACGCGAGTGTGATACATTTATAAAATATAATAATATGTATATAATAGTGTGGGACATGACGAATCAACTGACACTGGGCCAATATATTACGGGTAAATAAATAATAGAATGCCAGGACTACGTTTTTATAAATGTATCACGCGCGTGCGCAGGCCCTAATACAGTTACAGCTCGTGGTTAAAAAGTTCTGAAAGAGAATTGAACACTCTTGAAAATGAGCCCGGCCCGAAGTCCCCAACTCTTTCCCTTGCCCTTCTATGGGTTAAAAACTTTGCGCTCCCCTCCCGCCCCTTCTAATCATCCGATTGCAATCTGGCCGGGCTCAAATCAAAGAGAAAGAAATTCTAAATCTAAAAAAGAAGGTTTTTCGGCAACCGTTTGTTTATTTACGCCGAAAATTATGAACAAATGAAAAAACGTTGAAGTTGGAACATTAATACACAATGTCGCGTTTGCTGGGCGATATGTGGACAAAATTGAGGAAGTTACAGCAGTTTTAATTTGATTTTTATTTGCCCCTCCCCCACCCCTCCTAATCGACCTAGCGACTTGAAATTTGGAAACAGTACTTTGGACCCGACTATTATTGCGGCTAAAAAATAGCAAATTGCAATATCTCGAGACCGTTACAGTAATTTTTTATCATGCTACAAAACAGTTATATTGAAGGTCCATTTGTGACAGTTTTGCTTTTAAGAACTGTTGTTCTAGAGCATGTTATATTATTATTATAATATAGCATTGTATTCGCTCTAATGTGAAAATAGCAACAAGATCATTACAGAACAAAATTGTTTACATGAGCATAAAAATGTGGTGGCTAACAACACAATAAAACATGTTTGAGAAAATTGATTTCCTGCGTTAATTGTAGGTATATTTATATTTAGTCATAATTAAAGTCTGTTTTTTTAATGAAAATTTGTTATAACTATAGTATACAAGTAAAAAATATTCTTCCAAAATTTTGGATACCAACATTGACACAGCAGCGGTGCAGATCTTCCCAGATCATATCACGGCGAAATGGACCATGGAGAAACTTACAAAGTGGTTTTAAAAATATTAGGTACATGTATTAACAGCGTAGTGGTTTTGACAATAAGACCCAGTTTATACTGCTATATAATGAAACATGATGCATTCCACTCAATTTTATTCTGTTAGAGTGTATAAATTAAGCAGCATATTTTTAAATAATGACTATTTAAGAGCTCTTATAAAGCAGTTGTTTAGTAGTTTTATAGCAGTAATTTAACAAACAGTGAATTGTGTTTTATAGTACAATTAAATGAAGCTTTAATAAAACTGATATATAATGATTGTACTGAATTTTCATAAGGCCTACAGTAATGTTAATATAACTATTGTGTGATGGTTTCAATAGGCGTTACAAAATATCAACAACGACAGAAATATTTTATACGATGGTGCCAATTTTGCATTTAAAGCTGCTGTGAAAACGTTATGAAAGTGTTTCTGAAAGTAACGCTGTTTTATAAAATTTACGTCGGAAACATTTGCACAACATTTATAAAACATCAAATTGCTAGTTGGGTAGTTTTCATGAAAATTATCTTCCACTCCTACTTTCTAATTCATTGTGTTCCTTGAAGATTTGACATAGAACTTCATCATTAGAAAACATTAATTTCGTTTTAATTCCGGGAATAACATAAGTACATATTGCTGTTTGTTCCAAATTAAATAGGTGTAACAATTTAATTACGACATAAATCATTAACACCATTGATTTTATCTTCCTATAAAAATGGAATATTTCCCATTGTTTTTTAAATTTCAAGATAAAGTTAGGAAATATGCAAGTCTATGTTTATCTAGTTTGTATTGTGACATTATGTATTTCAAAAGAAATGTTTGTTCGAAAACAACTTATCTATTATCAACATTACACGTACTATTGATAACAGGTGAACAGTTCCGTTTTCCGTAAAGGAATTTATAATCAAAACTGAGGCCACGAATTATTGCACTAGCCTTTTAATTCCTTATACCGAGAAAATAATGTATAGTAAGTTTTTTCTACAATAAAAATTTAACTGCCATAAAGGGTACACTGGAAATATGGGGCGAGACTACGGAAGTGTATAGTATGGGTCAAGATAACTCTAAAAGTATATCTGCAAATTTTTGTTTGTAATGATTTGAATAGTATGTGCTATAAGTTAGTATCTGCGATTGAGAAACACCGTGTTCCCCAAAATGTTTAAGAGTATGTAAAGCAATTAATTCCTTCCAGTATTCAGTGGGAAAATTACACAGCATGAACTTATAATGAGATATGTTCTAAATTCTTCTCTAGTGAATCTTGTCCTTCTATGACGAATTAGATTTATAATCTTTAGAAGAGATGGAGGACAAATACATAACATACATTTTTTAAACCACTATGGTATTGTAAATATACAGGTGCTAAATGCAGTTTTTCTATCGACACCGCATTTTTAATAGAGGATATTCTTGGCCTTACGCTCACGAAATGTTGATCCTTAATTCTGGGTCACCTTCTACATTACACCCTGAATTTTACTGAATGCATTGTGACACTTTTCCTAATGATGTGTGCTTTTCCGTCTCTCCGTCCATCAGCCCGCCTGTCCGTCCATGTATTCGTAGGTTAGCCTGTCTGTCTGTCCACATGTCTGTCCTCCGTTTATCTGTCATTCTGTATATAATATGCTGCACTTTGACTGGCTCTAGTTCAACTTTTTTTTAACCACTTGTAAACTCGCATTTCGCTTCTATCGACCCACAGAAGGCAGACATTTTCAGATTATTATTATCTAACTGTTCCAATTGTTGACCTAGATCAGTTTTCAAAGTGACCCTGGATGAAAACGGTTATATAGGTTTTTATTTGTCTGGTGGATCACCATTACAGTTCTCTACATATATTTAAAGCACATAAAAGGTGTCGCCGCCTTAGAATTTTGCGGTGAGGATTAAAGACTCCGACATTTTTTATTTGCTTTAAATATATGAAGAGAACTATACCAGTTTTTTAACGGCATGAAGACATTTTTTTTAGATATAAAATAATATAACGTTACCTTTTCAACTTCTAGATCTTATAAAATAATTATATTAATTATAATAACAATAAATGAGGTTCATTTATCTCAAGGATATTACATGTCAAGTATATTTCAATAATAGAGATAAATTAAATAATACTTATAAATTCTACTTAAACAGAAATAAACTGATTTAAAGATGCTTCTAATGATTTATTTTAGATAATTTATCAGAATTAGTGATTTTATATTCGTATTTAAGGTAATGTATTTATTGAACAAGCTAACCATTACACTCTTCGCCGATTTACTATACTTGTTATGTAATTGTTGCACATTCTATGCGATACTCTTCGCAGTTTTTTTGTAAATGATATAAGTTTCAAATATTTTTCGTTTAATTACAAAACAAAACAAAATTTTTTCATTTAAAAAATTAACTTTCTTATTTATTGAGCGATTTTTTTCAAAGACAATAGGGTTTGTCCTCTAGCTGACACTAACTTACTGTCCAAATTTCAATACACTCGAACTTTTCGTTCTTAAATTAACGTGCTTACAAGAGACGTGACGGACGGACAGACAGACGGACGAACAGACAGACACACGGTCAGACGGAGGGAAATTTTGAAAGTTGTTCAAAATTCGATCACCAACACAGTGATATAAAATTTTTTTTCTCTACGAACAATATTACCGGTTTTAGAAATGTGCCGATCGAATGTAATATACTCTTCGTTTTGTATTTGCGAAGAGTATAATAAGACCAGTATGCAATAAAGTCATGGAACTAGTCTTTCAAGTTGTTTCAATATGAATATGATACACCTATCGAGCGATGAACATCATGTACAAATCTAATTTTTGGCAATAAATTATTAACAGTTCTATAAATAAAGATAGTAAATCTTATTAGTACAGGCAATGAAGGCAAAATGTTGTAAAAACCTCGCAAAAATTAATAAAAGGATCATCTCTGGGATTTAAGTAGTTAATAACCTGTAGAATGAAATGATGCATTCTTTGCACTTCAAAGTTCCGGGAAAATTCAAAAAAGTTTGAAAAAACTTTTTGATTTTCGTTTTTTTTTGCTCTAACGGCTAAAATAATGAAAATATAGAACAAGTTTTCAGCAAAATTTGTAGCTCGTCTCTTTCTCTACAAAATAGGTCTTTACAAATTTTTGTCTCACTTAGCCGTTTAGGAGATAAATCCAGTTTTCCATTTACAGTTTTGAGCCGCTCCGAAATGCGCAGAAAATGAGAATTCTCTGGGAGTTTCGTACGACCGGACATATCGATCGATAATTATTACTATTCAGACCCGCTAAAAAAATGAAAACAACGTAAAATGTAGAGAAAAGTCTCAGCTTTAATGTAGAACTAATCACAAAATTCATACAAATTTTTGTCATAGAGAAAAAAGCATTAGAACATGAAGATAGGCTTAGTAAACTTTATACAGTTGATTTACTCACATCTTTGAGATTTATGCATCCTGCCTCTTTCTGCCGTAATAATGGGTGCATTTTCACTATATGGATTCGATTCCACGCACTTTAATCTATATTTCGTGAAAATTTCATTGAAGAATGTTAAGAAACAAATAAGTTTTATATGTTTTACTGTATAATTGTGCATTTTCTGAACGTGTGTGAATAATGTAGACAAATTCAAAAAGTACTGCGCGCATTTAAAAAACTCTAAAGTCATTCGAAAGAATATGTTTTATTGTCCTTATAATCCAAAAATTAAGACTGTGCTATTATTATTACTTAAGATATAGTGAATTGAACTCCAAAATTTGGAGGTGATTGATCGATGAGAAATATACTCTCTACTTTGATCGCAAGGCATATTTTTGCAACAAAAGTAATTGCAATAAAATGTTAATTGGATTAATACATCATTATATAAGAATACATAAGCAAAATGAATTACGATTCTAACGACTCCCGGCAAAGATATGAATAAATCTGTGAATCAACTGTACAAAGTACACTAAGCCATCTTCTGACACTTTCTCTCTTTGATAAATTTTTTTATGAATTTTGTGATTACATTAAAGCTGAGACTTTCCTCTACATTTCATGTGATTTTCATTTTTTTTTTAGGGGCTCTGAATAGTAAGAATTATCAATCGATGAGTCCGGTCGTACGAAACTCCTGGAGAATTTTAATTTTTCGCGCATTTCGAAGCAGCTTAAAACTGTAACTGGAAAAGTCGATTTATCTTCTAAACGGCTTAAGTAAGATACAAATTTGTAAAGACCTTTTTTGTAGAGAAAAAGGCGAGCTACAACTTTTGTTGGGAACTTCTTTCTCTATTTTTCTTGCTCTTTAGGAGACTAATCACTCATGCCGGAGGACTTTTGAATTCAAGAGGAAAAGTTTTTACGAAAGAAGGTGTTCCTTCGGCCCCAGGGGGCCAACCCAACGGGGTTACTATTGACCCCAGGGGAGTTACCTTTGCCCCAGGGGGTGATTCATTAACCCAGCATTCAAAGCTATTGCTCCTATCTAATTAAAGTGAGTTTTCGTTAAAGAAATGAAAAAACTAAATTTTGGGCCTGACGCACGGAGTTTGGATATTTCTAAACTACGTTAAAACTTGCGTTATTTGATCACATATAATATGATGATATAAAATTTTCCGTACCTCTTTGTGATAACAAAAATATTCGACTTTAAAAAAATTTAAAATATTTTTAAGGGCCTTGGTGGAGCCCAATAGAACCCCCAAAAATTGTGGCTACAGGCCTTTGGGATTACTATAACCATGAATTATTTCAGAATTTTAAAATGCTTCCATTTTTGTAAAAAAAAATAAAATCTAAAACGAGCCTTTTCGTGGGCAGGGGGGGGGGCAATGTTAATATTTAATATTCAGACCCTATTGACATTATTTTTTAGGCCCAAGAAACGATCCTATCAGGTTTATTCTAAAATCCGTGACAAGGGGCATTTCACCTATCTTATCTCGAAGTACTCTTTCAATTTCAATTGGTTCAAGGTATTCCTCCAGTGTTTACGTTTGCAGTCTGGGTTAGTAAACAGCCATGTTCTACATTTCTATTATTTAAGACGACAATTGAGTTTAGTTTCTCAAAAGAAGTATACAAATAGTTTGTATTAATAAATATCTAATTGGAGGTAGAAGTATCACCTCAAGGACAGATTCACTCATAATCTAGGATTTGAATTTGGTGCTGTTGATATCTTAATAATCTTAATAATCTTTCGTATGCAGATAGTGACGCAGACATTCTACAAACTGTAGATATCTGTGTTGTTGGGAATGATACTGATCTGCTTGTTCTCTTCTTGAACGTGTCACGATCAGATTTGAAAAATCTGTAATTTAAAACCGGACAAAATGGTTGCATAAATGTACAAAAGCAACGACAGTTCTATTACAGCAATATTTGGCGCAAAGCACGTTTGGAAACATATCCAAAGGGCGTTTCCTACTATTTATTTTTAAATAGAGGAGACACGAAAAAGTGAAACAATTTTTCTTAATCTTTAAAGAGGTGGTTTAGGGGGGTTAAATTAGAGAAAAATGTCTGCAAGGCTAGGGTTCTTTAATGCCTTGTGAACTCATTAACATTAAGACAAATGTTGGACGCTTCTTTTACGTAATTTCATTCAAAATATTTTCTAAAACGATTTACCGTTCATGGCATATCTTCGAAGCACCATTTTTTAGCAGCCATCTTTCCAAGACGGCGAACTTTCCCCAAGGAGTGAACATTTAGCATATGCATATTCAACATTATGGCACAAGAATTGTTTGTATAATATTCATTTTCTTCTCAAATATATTCCACACAAATAGCAAGGCTACGAATGTATTTATATTGAACAATTTTTTCATCACTTTTTTATTTACACTAAAAGTCGACTTAATTATTATACTCTTCGCAAATGCAAAACAAAGAGTATTATGTGTAACAGGATCGTGGTATACCGCCATTTTCTTCTTTACTTTTGAAGATAATTGATTGAAATTTAGGATATACTATATACACAATATATCATTTATTAGTACTATTAATTAATAAGGAATTTATTCATATTCGTATTAAAATGTGCCATAAATACAAACAAAATTATACCTAAAAGAACTTACAATTTTATTCTAATTACCTTGTAACATATAAGGTGGTTTTGGAATACCAAAAATTAACACAAAACATTACAACAGTTGTTCAAAATGCTGTCCATTAACGTCAATGCACTTCTAAACTCGCATAGCTGTTTCTCGAAGAACGTTCGCCAATTGCAGGGCCGTTATGCTATTAATTCTCTTCTTACTCGTAGCTTCAGGTCTTCACGGGTTAGCGGCGGTTGCATAAACAATATTTTTTAAGTGACTCCAAACAAATAAATCAAGGGGCGTTAAATCAGGTGACCTTGGAGGCCACCTCACAGGACCATTCGTCGAAATTAGGTTTTCTCCGAATCTCCGTTGAAAGTAATCAATTACTATCCTTGAATTATGGGGAGGAGCGCCATCTTGTTGGAATTACATTCCGTGTCCTAAATATAAGGTAACTCATCTAAAATGTCCTCCACCTCATTTTCCAGGAATCTCAAGTATCTGGCACCAGTCAGAGGTCCTTCAAATATTATTGGACCAATGATTCTACTACTGAATATTCCAAGCCAAACATTGAAACCGAACCGCACTTGAAAGCGACCCTCCCGTAACAAATTTTCATTTTTTGTGGCCAATGTTTTGTCGTTAAATAATCCCAAATTTGTAAACCTTAACTCGTCCGAAAATAAAATCAGTCCCAAAAAATTATTGTTTGGCTACACGTTATTATACAAAATCCAATTGCAATATTCCATTCTACGTTCGTAATCACTTTCGAATAAATGTTAGTGCAATTGGTATTTAAAAGATTTATAGTGGTATTTGTGCAAAATTCGGCTTACTGTTTGGTGACTGATGTTCAATTCAAACCCAACTTGCCTTAAAGAAACAGTCTTATCAACTTCTATTCAAGCCAAAACATTAATTTCCGTTCCTTTGACAATAATGAAGTTTTCTTCGGGATCATTGTTGGGCTCTCTTCCAAATTGGTTTTCAACACGTTTAAAATAATTTTTCACTGGACATTGTCTATCAGGATATCGTCGGCCATAAAGGTCCATAGCTAAAATTGCATTTTTTTTTTTTTTAGTTTCCCCATCAATAATTAACACGTCCACTTTTTCATCTCTTGTATAAATTTGCGGCATTTTGAACACAATTAACAAGAGTTTTAAACAATTTTTAAAATAAAAACATCGTTAAATCAACAAATGTTTGACAAGCTAAATATTTCATTGTTTTCAAAGTCACCTTAGTTAAGTTACTTCTTAACATTTAATTAGAACAAAATTGTATCTTCTTATTTTCTTTTAGCTGTAGTTTTGTTTGTATTTATCGCACATTATAATACGACATATGAATAAGTTCCTTATTAATAGTACTTATAAATGGTACCACGGTACCGATATGGTCCATTTGAAAAAACTGAGTTTTGCCTCAAAAACAATTTTGGTGAATTCTGTTTGCTCATAAATCACGTAATTTAGTGTTTTTAACGGGATTTCGATTTTTGTAGCATTACACGGGTCATTTAGAGTAAATCGGAACCATCATGGCACACTTAAATGGAAAACTAAAAATTATATTATAAAAAAAAATCGATGTTTGAAATGTCACTTATTTGGTATCGGTGGATTCAGAATTCAAAAATGCATTAATATATAGGTAAATCGAAGGTTAGTGTCACTTCCGGCGAAACCGGAAGTGAAAAACAAATCAACTGTATGTCAAAAAGTGCAGCTTATTATGTATGTAGTAATATTGCTCGTAGAGAAAAAAATTTCATATCACTGTGTTGGTGATCGAGTTCTGAACAACTTTCAAAATGTCCATCCGCCTATCTGTCTGTCTGCCTGTCCGTCCTCCACGTTTCTTGTAAGCACGATAAATTAAGAACGAAGAGTCCGATTGTATTGATATTTGAGCTGTAAGTTAATGTTAGCTAGCGGAAGAATCCTTATCTAAATTAAAAAATATATATATATATTTTTATGATTTGTAATTAAACAAAAATTGAAATTGTAAAACTAATATTATTTATAAGAAAAACTGTGAAGAGTATCCTATAGAATGTGCAACAATTATATGAAAAGTGCAGTAAATAGGCGAAGATGATAGTATCATAAGTAGTAGGCGCCTGTTTCTACTTATTATGATACTTTTAAACACATAAAAATAAACTTTATATCGAAATTACATCAAACAACTTTTTGTTGCTTATGCATATAATTTACCCAACAACCTCCATAAAGCAAAATTTAATAACGCCAAAGGAATAAATATTCATTTCGAATTAAACTTGCAAAATAGCATATAAAATGTCACTGCACAATATGCATTCGCCTGTTTAAACTTTGTTCGAGTTTACTTACACTTTATTAGAGAGCAAATATATAGCTATTGCTGTCCCGATGACTTCCTGCATGTCTGATCCGATGACGGCAATTTCAATCATAATCCATAGAACTAATCTCGGAAGTTTCTTATACTGTCTGTGGCACATTTCCGCCAGATGCAATCCGGTTACGACTCCTAATAAAAGTTCAGTTTTCATTAGCATGAGACTCTTGTAAAATCTTTTATGATATTATATCAGTTGAAAGTGTTGAAAGTTTGGACGCGAGAGCGCCAGAAATGAAAATAACAAAATGTGAATGTTATTGTTGTTTTAATGATGTCTGATTATAAAAGGGGGAATATTCTGGTTAATGGTTAATTAAATAAAGCATTACACACAACTATAAAGAAGCGCTATATGTGTAAATTGCTGGTCATAACGTTAGCAAGATAAGTTTGGTGATAACAGCTTAGAGCTTTCATAAATAATTATAAGATACGTGATAAATAATTTTCAATTTTATCTTTGTCATGTTTAAGTCAAGCTTTCTAGGGATTGATCATGAATTTGTTAAATCATATGTAAAGGGTATAGCCGGTTAAGAATGGGTGATCTGCCTCCGATTGGAACTGCCTATAATATCTATGGTGTCGTGCAGGCAACTCAATGGGTAAACGATGTATGTAGGTTCTTCAGTCCAACATTCAGCTGCTGCGGAGATGTTTTAAAAAAGTTGAAAAAATGGGGAATTTTTCAATAATTTATTTCTCGTATACTACATAACTTAGAGAGATGAACAAAAACATGATTGAAAGTTAACATTGTGAAAAATATTATGCAACTACTTAGTTGCGTTAAACTCTTATATACAGCAATAATAATAATAGAAAACATATTCGAAGCCTTATATCACGGGTTTTAAGGCTATTGTTATTATTGTTATATATACAGGGTGTAATCAGTTTCATGCCATTAAAAAACGAGTAATGGGGACCGACTAGACAAACAAAAAACCTTTATGACTTTTCCCTCTAGAGGCACTGTGAAAAAAACTGACCTAGGTCAACATTTTAAATATTTTATATTTTTTTTAATATTAATGTAGAAAATAATTGAGGACCAATGGACTTGGTCAATGGACTTGTAGTTCCCAATTACACAACTTTTAAATTGTCATAAAAAAGTGCAGTCCTCGGCATCACACGCTGTGTCAAAGCAAAGGTCTTGGATCATCGACCGCCTTTGAAGGACCGCCTCAACCGAACTGAGGCAATTATAAAGAGGTAAATAATTCGTTATCTTTTCCTGCACAACTGCAAGCAAATAATGGCCCTAGAAGTTTAAACAGAGCATTTATTTACATGTGTGTCTTTTAATTTGGAACAAAATATTGGATTAATGCTTATAATTTAGAATATTTAAATGTGATTTATTAACGTTTGTAACATAAATGAGTGTCCTGGGTTAAAAGCTTACCACCTTAGTAAATTATTCAAAATCTCTGCATCTGCATCAATACACAGTTCGGTACGTCGAATTAAGGACATACGTACTCCGTTCAACACTAAACAATAAACTATCAACTAACGTTAAAGAAAAATAAAAGAAAAACTTGGTCCAAAATCCAAAACGGAATACAAAAAGAACGAACAAGTAAGTTGTGTCTGTACGTAATCAATAATTTAACGACTTGAACGGTAAAGTCAATAAAATAAATCTGAACTATAAATACACACTGGCCCGAAATTCAAAAATAACAAAAACAACGAACGGCGGGTTGGACGTCTGTACATAACGAAACACCCACGGTAACTAAAATATAGCAGAAGGGAAAGTCAGAGTATAGTTTTCATATAGGCAAAGACACGCGCGACGATCTAAACCTACCTCAATATTCCAGCAGTTCTCAAAAGATTGAAGAAATTATTGAAAATTTGCGAAATTTTTTAAAATCTTTTTTCTCCAAAACTATGAGCTTTAGACCCCATGTTATATATGGTTTTTTTGTTTGTCTTGTCGTTCCTTACCACCACTGTTTTTTAATGACATGAAACTAATTACACCCTGTATATTATCCGACTTGCGACGGTGCATTTCGATTGGTCGCACTACTATTGGCCGAGAATTCAACTTAATAAGCAGATGATCAATCAACGCTGCACACCAGTCTTTAATCTATGATCTAGTTGTACGGCATAGACGTACATAGGAAATTATGGATTTCAGTAATTTTTTTCTTTCACGGTGTTTTTAATTCCTTTAACTAGTCTTGACTTGCGAATTTATCAAGTCTACTCATAACTGCGTAATACACGTCTGTTAAAATTGTTCTTCAAGAGCACTGCTTAAAGGGGACATCAAGAAACGCAATATAAATTAGTAAATACAGGGTGTAATTAGTTTCATGTCATTAAAAAAAACTGGTGGTAGGGAACGACAAGACAAACAAAAAAACCGTACATAACATGGGGTCTAAAGCTTATAGTTTTGGAAAAAAAAATAAACAAAAATTTCGCAAATTTTCAATTTAATCTTTTGAGAACTGCTGGAATATTGAGGTAGGTTTAGATCGTCGCGCGTGTCTTTTCCTTATACTCTGACTCTCCCTTGTGCAATATTTTAGTTACTATGGGTGTTTCGTTATGTACACACGTTCAACCCGCCCCGCCGTTCGTTATTTTTGTTATTTTTGAATTTCGGGTCACTGTGTATTTATAGTTAAGATTTATCTTATTGACTTTACCGTTCAAGTCGTTAAATTCTTGATTACGTACAGACACAACTTACTTGTTCGTTCTTTTTGTAGTTCGTTTTGGATTTTGGACCAAGTTTTTCTTTGATTTTTCTTTATTGACAACGTTAGTTGATAGTTTATTGTTTAGTGTTGAACGGAGTACGTATGTCCTTAATTCGACGTACCGAACTGTGTATTAATGCAGACGCAGAGATATATTCTAAATTATAAACATTAATCCAATATTTTGTTCCAAATTAAAAGACACACATGTAAAGAAATGCTCTGTTTAAACTTCTACTGCCATTATTTGCTTGCAGTTGTGCAGGAAAAGATAACGAATTATTTACCTCTTTATAATTGCCTTCGGTTGAGGCGGTCCATCAAAGGCGGTCAATGATCCAAACAAAGCCTTTGCTTTGACACGGCGTGTGACACCGAGGACTGCACTTTTTTATGACAATTTAAAAGTTGTATAATTGGGAACTACAAGTCCTTTGACCAAGAGAAGAAGTCGTTCTCAATTATTTTCTACATTAGTATTAAAAAAATATTTAATATGTTAACCCAGCTCAGTTTTTTCAAAGTGCCCCTAGAGGAAAAAGTCATAAAGGTTTTTTGTTTGTCTAGTCGGTCCCCATTACCAGTTTTTTTTAATGACATGAAACTGATTACACCCTGTATAAATCACAAGAAAAAAATTGAAGATGTTTTAAATTCCTTACCTAATTTTGTTGCTAACGTTTGAACTACAAGTCCTAAAACTGTAGATGCGAATAATACCCATAATAACTTATATCGTGCTATAGTTCCTGATTGTAAATCACTCTCTATGTTTCCAGGATCTAAGTAAGCTATTGACATGAGGAATCCAGGCCCTGTGAATGCCCATAATTTTCTAAAACTGAATCCAGGCTGGAACAAAATAAATATTATTCGAACAGAAATTATAAGGGAGACAAAAATAAATTACTAATTATAGTGTTGAAAATAGAATCAAGAATAACGAGTCTGGTTCTGATATATTGTTATAAATTTATGAATATACGAATGTCCGACGGTGAATTCCGAGTCAGTCAGACATCCACGATGCGTAGCGCCTTGGCAATTGAAAGGCGGGAAACGACGGGGTCGAATTCAATTAACCAACAATGTGCAGGATGCCCCACTTAAGTGTTACGCTCGATTTTGTCGAGATTTGAGATACATTTACGATTCAAGTTTCATTCTGACGTAGTTTTTCCATGGACTCCGTTATCGCTAGGACATAAAAAAAATTGAGCATAAAAGAAAACACCATGGCCAAAAAACTTATTCTCTCGACAAATCTAAAATGAATTAAAATTTTAAATATAATTTGCAGTAGTTTTGGAAAAAAAAATCATTGTTGTGTAAATATAATGAGACAGAGCTTAAAATTTTCTTTCCGAATATCTAATATCTATTTAACAGTTTTCGGCATATACAATTTTCCAGTCCTAACTAAGTATAACTGTAGTTATATAAATGTATAGACATTTATCTAAGAAAAGTTGTTGGTGTGCTTCCAGGTGTTTCCCGAGTAATTAATAGGTTTCTGTGGGAGCCATGGTTGTCACAACAACGTTTCGGCAGAATATCATCTGCCATCATCAGGTTCTCGCTGGGAGTTGGCTACTGCTGCTCCTCGTTTCTCGAACTGAACTATTTACGCGGGAAAACACCCAGAAGCACACCAACAACATCCTGATAGCATCTTCCCTACAGCTGTATCTTTGAGATGCCAAAAATTCGTGAATTATTCATTTTTTGTCAGTTAGTAACGTTGAACGAAGCTGAATAATGGATACGAGTTTCAACTGATAGTGCCAATTGTGTGGGTCGTAATTTAGAAGTGGAACTAAGATGTCGGGGAAGATTGTCTGAAGAAGGGCGACAAAGTGGATCCGGACGCCATAGAACAACCACGGCTTGAGAACAACACCTTCTGCGAATTTTGGCTCTACGAGACAGATTTTCCACGATGCGGTAAATCAGTTAATGCAAGTTTTAGAGAGGAGTATATCAATGGTAATAGTAAATCACCAAATTAAGGATATTTCAAGTTGGCGTGGTGTAATGAAACAGTCGAATGGCTTTAAGACTGACATCAGGCAGTGTTCAATATGAAAGAACTGAAGAGCTTGACTTTTATATCAAGGGCATAAATTTCATCACAAGATCTTGTGCTTCATCTGATAATCGTAACATTCGTGTTGAATTATTCAATATCTATATTTCTAGTTGAGCAATTAAAACACGCAAACAACATTAAAGTATTACTGTTTATAGAATATTCATTGTAAGATTTATTACAACAAAGCCGAGATAAACGTCAAGATCTTATGGTGAATAACAAGACCTTGATATAAATGTTAAATTGTTGAAATGATGAAAGTTAAGATTGAGTTAGCACATAAAAGCAGACCATTGACCTCTCAGATCTCCTGTAGTTCAGTAATGAGTCTCAATATTCTTTATAGACCCATGATCGACGTACAGGAGAGAGATGTTAACTGAGAGAACGCGAAAATCTAGAATTGGCTATTGAATATCAGATAGCGCTTACATAAGGTGTGATGGTACGGATTGGGATATACTATTTCAGCAGATCATCGTTAATCTTCAATCAGAGTAACTTGACGCTTCCGGTATTGTCTTATTCGTTAACTAATCTTACTTGCAAGTGTTAAATAATCTAAATTCTTAGTGGGGTAATATCCATCCACATGATGATCCTTGAATGGCCAACACCATATGCGTCCCCAAACTTTCGTGTTTAGAATATCATTACTTAAAGACTAGGGTATTTAATCCGTATTCCCGATAGTTTGAGCAATCACTGGTTTTGTATCCAAGAGGCTTGGGACAAAATACCGCAAGCAGACGCTGTTCATCTTATTGACAACATGCCTAATAGAGTCGGGCGCAATTTAAGCTGACTTGTGTCATGGCCGCTAAAACGTCTGAACTAAGATTTCATTTGATGCATAAGAAAAACCAGTAGTTCTCAAACAGTTCTCTTCTGTAACAGCTCTGATGTCGGTGAATAATTATAAGAAGTTCGATCCATTTTAAATGTTCATCATAATATCGTTTTGTATTAGCCCAAATTAACTCTATAGCGATAAATTGACAGTGGTAAGGTGGCAAACGGATAACTTCATGTCCATTCTCGTGCAGAGGTTCGTCAAAAAAGTACATTGGTACCTTCTTATTATTCTGAGCAAGATTTAATTTTATTGCTGCTCGAGTATCTTACTTATTAAGCTACGCGATCCTATGTTCATTCTATTCTAAAACGTGTAATATGTACGTACTAGATAATTGTAAGACTTAGTGGTTTGACCTTGTTCGTTTGACGGATAAATATCCATTATTTACCTCTAAAAGTAACTTAAATATTTCATATAAAGACATTTTTCATATTTACCGTGGTGTTAGTTCTCGGAAATAAATAATATTCGTCGTCAAATCACACAGTTTGAGAATCGCTGAGCTTATGACTGTTTCTCACTCCTCAGTGTGCATTTCATATTTCCGTCTCAAAAGAACTTGAAACTGTTGAAGTTTCTAATGTGATTACTTCTGAATGCTCTTACACCCACCTCCACCCTTTAGAATATTTATTGATTTTAATTGCAAAAGTAATCCCCAATCACCTCACCTCTTGTAGTTCTATCATTTCCAATGTCACCCCCCAAATAAGGGTTGTTTTTAATGTGTTTCCGAGATTTTCCGCCAAAACGGGTGATGGATTCGTTTTCAGCACTCCAAAATTTGTAAAAAAATGGCTTCCACATTTTACCACCTGATGGGCCAAAAAAGCCCTTTTTCAACATTGTTCTTTAGCTTATTTCCCTAGGTACGTCCCTATATGAAAAATAAAGACCCGTTTCCAAAGGCAACAAGTATTTGGTAAATAAAGCATCACTTACGACCGACAAAATAATGAAACTAGAGTCTACTTACGAGGGAGGTATGACGAAAATTAATTTACATTTCTCAATTTCGAAATAATGTAAAATGTCGATTTTATACGACATTATATTTACTTTTAAGAATTAATAAATTCTACTCACATTAACGATTGTTCATGCCCTATCTTTAATCTCGTTAACTCAATAACACAATTTCAGTTGAAACAGTTCATCAGAAAACATTCCACTTTTCAATTCGGCCCTAACCAGTTTTATGTATTATCATTAATTAAAATTAATTTTCACGACCTCAGTTATATTGTATTCTCAAAGGGTATTTAATGGGGGTTCGTGCAAAGCTTGCCATTTCAAATTTAGGAGTAAGTGAAGGTGAAGGGTTGATCGTTGAGTTGATATATTGTCGGATTGAAGCCTGTTTAAATCTATGCATATATAAATAGAAATATGTATGTTGTTTGGATTGGAAGGTTATAAATAGGTGTGCCTAATTAAGTTTAAAGTTAGTGATTGTTTATTTAAAGAACCGTATTGTTTTTGAACAAAATCAATCAATAAATAAAAATTTATTAATTATTTAAATGTATAGAATTGGTAAATATATTTATATTACATAATATTGTTACATTACAGAACCGGCCAATTAGGCAATGTTTATCAACTTAACAGCTGTAAATTCACGTCACAGTTAACGGCAGTCATTTATTTAACTGCGAAGAGTATCCTATAGAATGTGCAACAATTATATAAAAGATGCCGTAAATCAGCGAAGAGTATAATGGTTAGCTTCTTAATCTTTTAATATTTTTCTAAGAACCTGCTGTTATTTTATTGCTGTATATAATTGTTAACTTTGAGAATGTTCAAATAAGAATTCTTAAATTCTTATAGTTTAATTAGAAGAGTTGCGTACATCTAACGAAATACCTTAAAATGTTTAGTTAAAAATATTTTATAAGCAAGTTTACAAACTGCTTTGTTTAACATTCCTCTGTAAATATAAACCTCATTCAAAAATGTTAATTTTGCTTTGTTACATAAAGTGAAAATATGTGAAAATAGTTGTGCTAAAAACCAATTTGTTTATTTATTTGTTTTCCTAATATATGTACAGGATAGAATTTCAAACGTTATTAAACGTTGTCAATATGTATCACAAAATAACACATAAATTAAAGACAAAAGACGAAAAAGTAGAAAGAGACTAAGCTAGATTATTACTAACAAAGATACAATTAAAAAATGTTTTAAATGAACAAAAGTAAACATCAATGTTTATGGGTAAATGATTAATAGCCCATATGACTTTTGCAACAGGACAATGACTATTGTAGTTTAAATAAAGATTATCAGCATAGAACAAATCATTATTTCTCGTATTAAATCTAGGAAATTTAAAATTGAATAATTGCAAAATTTCTGAGGAATATATATTATTATTGATAATATTAAAACCAAATTTTTGTATCGTTTTAAGACGCCTTTCTTTAAGAAATGTAATACCACCATTTCTTCATATGAATAATTGGTTTTTAACAATATGCAACTTAACTAAAATGAAATTTACCATTTTGTTTTGCACACTTTCGAGGCTATCAATGTCAGATTGATAGTATGGTTCCCAGATAATACAGCAATATTTTAATATCAATCTAACAAGTGAATTAAACATATTTAATATACAATATCAGTGAAATATCCCTCCATTTTCGTTTAATAAGACCCACACAGACGGTACTGGCTGTACCAGCCAGTATCATAAATAACGCCAAAAGTAGCCTTTAAGGAAAGGATGCTTTATGTTTAAAGTCATCTTTTAGCATAAAGTATCCTTTTATAAAAGAACCCTTTTGGCGTTGTTTATGGTACTAGCTGTTAGAAAGCATTTTCCTGACTCATGTTTATAGAACATTCTCTTATTATTTTTGCGCCCCATGTTGTTCCATATATTTCCAAGATAATCAGAAAAAAACTATATTTAGGCGCCGTATTCAGACGACAACTACCTTCCAGAATCATTTATAACACAGTTTCTTACTATCTTAATAAGTAAATCAGGTCAGCACCTGAAGACGAATGCTTTTGAAAACCCTATATAATTATATATGTATGTGTGTTTATAAAAGAAAACAACGTTGTGCAAAAAACACAACAGTCTCCTATGTAAGTATATATGCCATCTGGGTTCAAATTCTAGCTCCACGCGGGTCGCAATATATGAAGAAATGGTTGTCTTTTGCTTATTCTTGCATGAATAATTAATTTATTTATTTATTGCATACAGTGTTGAACGGGTAAGATACCCAACTACAGAACTACATATTTTACATACAACAACCAATTTTACTCTCAAATTTTCGGAACTGCTATGGGTTCACCCATATCGGCCACCATTGCAAACTTAGTTATGGAGGAATTAGAATGTCAGATATTAAAATCATTAAATTATAAACCTATTTTTTACAAAAGATATGTAGATGACTGTATTATCTGTTTACCAAAAAATAAAATAGAATATACTGTTAATAATTTCAATAGTTTTCATCCACGCTTGCAATTCACAACCGAAATTGAAAAAGAAAAAAGCATAAATTTTTTAGATATTACCATTAAATATAATGAATCCGGAATTATTGATACTAACTGGTACACGAAAGAAATTTGGTCGCAAAGATACTTAAATTATAATTCACATACTCCTACCAATTACAAAAAGAGCGTTGTTAATAGTTTAACAGATCGAGCCATTCAACTTGCAGATCCAAAATATAGGCAAAACAACTTGAAAAAAATTAAAACCGTCCTCGAAACAAACTCCTATCCTAAACATTTTTATGAACCAATAATTAAAAAAAGAATACATAATATCTATAATAAGAATATGAATAAAAAAATTAAGAATAATAACAACTATGTATCCATGCCTTACATACCAAAAGTATCTGAGAATATTTCAAATGTATTAAAAAAACACAATATAACAGTAGCGCATAAACCTTATACTACAACAAAAAAATTCTTTACAAAATTAAAACCCGAACTGCAACCAAAAGACGAAACAAACGCAATTTACAAAATAGACTGTAATAATTGTAATAGTACATATATTGGCCAAACAAAACAATACCTGCATAAACGAATATATACACACAAATATAATATAAGAACACTAAATCAAAACTCGACAGCTCTTACCAAACACGCTTTAGACCATAACCATAGCTTTAACTTTGACAATACAAAAATTTTACAAAAGGAACCAAATTATCATCGAAGGACAATACATGAAATGTTACAAATTAAAAGACATAACAACGCAATAAACAACCGCACTGATATAGAGAATTTAAGTGAAACATACTTTAATTTGTTAAATTAACTAAAAAGGGGATATTACTAAACAACATATATTTTTACATCGTTCCATCAAGTCCGCAAGATAATTCTTAAAATATCATATTTCGCACTACCAGCCTTTAGAGAAAACCTCATAAGTAACATCCATAAATTAAATAAACTGTACCAATAGTGACATAACACAGACCAGAAAGCAGGCAATACTTTTGCTCAGCATTTAGTTGCATTAAAACTTTCAACAGAAATAAACGTAAAATGTTAATATAGTGTAAACAAAAAACTTCTTAAAATGTAAGTAATAAAATTAAATTTGTAAATTCACATAAAATAATTGTACGTTGATATAAATATTGTAGTTTTTCCTCTAACGATGGTTAATAAAACCGAAACGTAAGAAAATATAAGAATTTTCATTTAAAGATGACCGAAAAATCCCAGGATACATCAAGTTAATTTGATATCAACGGTCAAGAAAATACAAATATTTATTTATGAACAGGAATAGAGGCATACAAAGCATTAATTATGTAAAATAGATATACAAACATATACAACAACATAGAAAGAAAGTGAAATAAACAATAAATTGACTTATATGTACGAACTACGAATAACTAACTAATTACACATACAAGATTAAAAGTAAATTAAGAAAAACAAATATAATCACTAGGTATTTAATTTAGAATATTTTGTTTTATGTCATTAAGGCTGCGATTAGAAACATCGAAGTCGCTACATAATTTGTTAGAAGTACTGCAATTCGTATATAAAGGTGAACTATTTAGTACGTTGGTACACGGCGTAGGTAAATAGAAAACTTGGTGATTACGAGAGGTTAATCTGGGAACGTGAAAATGAAGCTAGCTAATTATTTCAGGTGCATCAAAATCATTGTGTAGTAATTTAAACAAAAATACTTGAGAAAAGTACGTACGCCTATACTCAAGAGTAGTCATAGAGTATCTTTCAAGCAAGTTACTTTGCGGAAAACCAATTCCTGGATAGGTACCGTCGGATTTGAACCAAATTAGCGATGCGTACTCAAGTTTCGATCTGACAAAGAATTGATAAAGAATTTTCAGAGTATCAGTATTAGTGAACTCTCAACTAGAACGAACGATGAATCTAAGGGCTTTGTAGGCTTCAGACACAATGGTATCGATATGATTAGTGAAGGATAATTTACCATCAAAAGTTACGCTGAGGTCGCGAAATGTTATAGGCCTTTGAGGTATAACATTATCTAACCTGTAATTAAAAATAATGGATGATATTTTTGAAGAAAAGGACATTACGTTACATTTACTAGGGTTCATGAATAATTTATTTACTATACACCAGGTGTTTATTTTGTCAAGGCAAGTTTGAAGTTGAAAACAGTCATCGATTTCATCAATTATTCTGAAAATTTTTCGATCGTCGCATATAAAAGGTGTGGCAAATCAATTTCGTTCACTATGTCGTTAATAAATATGTTAAAGAACAAGGCCACAGAATAGATCCCTGGGGAACTCCAGATGTGGCAGCAAATTCGATCGATTTGAACCCATTTAGGTCAATGTACTGACTCCTATTCACTAAATAAGATTTAAACAAAAGGAGCAAAGAATATGAGAAGCCGATTTTTTCTAATTTATTAAGTAACAACTGGTGATCAAGTCTATCAAACGCTTTGGAGAACTCGGTATATAGGACATCTGTCTGCCCACGTTCATCTAAGGATTCAGAAATATATTGAGTAACACAGAATAAATTGGTTGTTGTTGAACGCCGTTTCATAAATCCATGTTGGTTAATAGATATTTTGATACTAATTGAATGATATATTCTATCATGCAGTAATATTTCTAAACCTTTACAGAAGTTGCAAATTACAGAAATTGGTCTGAAGTTCTTAATAGCTAGTTTGTTTCCCTTTTTGAAGATGGCACATACTTTGGACTATTTCCATAAGTCAGGAAATAGGCAGTTTTATAAATGATTATATTTAACTCCATTTACTGGTGTTGTAGTAATTGATTTCTCAGACTTTTTCCATCCACTCCAGCTCCTAAATATTGCACACACATCAATTCTGCATGAGAATGCAGTATCAGTAGAAGATTTATGATACAAAACATACAAAATAGTAAAATTTTCCACAATTAACAATTTAAAATTATTCAGATAATTATAACACTATTATAAATTATTGGTAGATAGCATACTTATGAACATAAGAAACTTATTTAGATTACCTGTGTAATAAGCATGAAAAGTGAAACTAAATTACTTCATAACTGCCTGATAATATCGCCATAATACAGGGGATAGTTAAAACAAATTAATGTAATGACATACAGGTGCTTCAAGATTTTAGATTCAAGATATTGTTCTGAGAATTTATGATTGTCAGGTGGCCAAGTTGTGATTGTTCAATAAAAAACACTTTAGTGTTATCAAGCGTTGAATAATATACAATATTAATTAGAAATAATAATTGATAGGGTCCATGACCCATAGTTCAAACGGAGCATCTAGGTATTCAGCATTTTATTTAACAAAATTTACTTAAGAAAAATTTGGAACAATTCTTTGAAATATTTGAGTGGTCGGCATATCACTGTCTAGGAAGAAATTACTTAGATGCAACGGAACTATTTTTAAAAAATACATTTTTAAAACACCCAAATTTTCTTCTAAAACTAATTGATTATTTTTCAAAACGGTATTAATAAGAGAATAATTAAGAAGTTACTGTGGAAATTGCCACCTAGAATCGTTAGACGATCCCCAAGGATGCTGAAAATAATTGTGATGTATAGGACTATAATTATGCCATTAAGATTGTTTCATTTTATTGCAACTAAATTATTTATTTAAAATTAGAACTATTAATATTATAATTATTAATAGATATTAAAATAATGCATCAGCTGTTGAAAGCACACATGTCGTGCATTGACGTAGTTCAAGTGTCCAAAGAGTTTCACTAATTAGATGCTTATAGTAAGTATTAAAATTGATATTCGGATATGTTCTAGAAGGTAAGTAGCCGCCTCAAGAAATACAGAAACACGATCCATTTATGAAAAGTGACACGATTACCTATGCTACGAATGCTACGAATAAATTTAAATCATCTAGTCAATGCCAAGACACTCACTGAAGAATCCGACCATGTTTCAGAAAATCCCAATATATCAAGACATATGAAATGCATAGTACACAAAACTTTGAGAAAATTGATAGTATAGTTAAATAACAAAAATGAATCAATGAACATACGAATTCTGTGAGTACACTTCCACAAGTAGAATATAGACTATTCTTTATAGAATATACTAGCGTGTACGTGTGATTTTGTTCCTGTAGAGTTGTTAATTTTATCAACTGATATAATATGCACAAGCAGACAGTAGTTCAGTGCATTTGGATGATCTGCACCTAGTGAAAAAAATATTTAATGTTAACATATGTTGAGGTTTTTTGGGCAGTCTGTTTAAAAAAAATATTAAAATGTATTACAAATTAAAACAAAATTAACTGGTTCGAAGATTTTTACAAAAACCAACCGTTTTAAACCAAAAACGTGTTAACATTCAATGGGCGGTTTAGCACTTAGCGGCCGATTCTCAAGAAAATCTTTCTTATCTCGCACCAAAACCCAAATTCCAACTTCCTATAGCTGCGGGTTTGGTGAATTTGGTGTTGTATGAATAAGTGACTGAGTTCCCTCTTTTATGTATTGAGATTTTTAAGTGATACAAACTTTTTTTCTTGTCTTAACGAAGACCAGAAGCAGTTGGAATTTCGGGTGAATGGTACAAGGATAAGCAACAAGTCTGAATTCGACTTAATGCATAGAACTTTAATTATTCAGTAAGCATACACGATACACTGATTTTTTTGTTTTATATTCAAGTTATCATTTACTTTAATATAGTATGTTTTCTACGGCACTGTCTTTAAGAGTGAATATTCCATGATGTTCGTAATAAGTAAATCTAATCTATGTTAAAAACCACATCAGTAAGTGCAATAAACTCTTGTACAAGTGCCTTTTATTTTTTGACAAAGACAACATGGAAAAGTAATCAGCAAAAATAATTTGATTGTGTTTCATCTATCCGAAACAAGAGTAGGTTTTTATGTCGATTACATATTGCAGATATTCTTTTGATAAGTAATGTCAAAAAGATATAAGTTCTATTAAGTCTGTGAAATAAAATGAAATAAATTAATGAAATAAAATAATTTAAAGTTTCATAATAATGAACTCAATTATTGGCTTTAACGACGTTACCACATTAACAGTTCTCTTTAATGTTATTGTGCGATGAAAATTATGAACAGCTAATATACAAATGGATACAAAGGAAGTAACTGCCTTCTTTGATAAATTAATAATAACATAGTTTCACTACTAAAAGATCAACATAATGTTGAATAATAGATGGATGAATGATTACTGTAGAGAGGCTTTCAAAAACAAAAATAATGTGTAAGAAAAATATAAATAAACTGAAAATAATGAGGACTGTGTAGCATATACGTGAATTGCCAAAATTCATTAACGAAAATTACAGGTAATTAAAAAAAAATCTATAATCATGCAGGGCACAAAAATAAAGATAATTCAAGAAAACGCTGCCTAAAGAATCACTACTTCCACATCCAGATTTTCCATCATTGTCTCTTTAATGGACAGTATCTTGACTATATTTGCACTATAGCAGCTTGCTCTGCTTACTTTTTCCAATTATAACTACCCCCCTTCTCCCACCACCACCCTTTCAACGGAATAATCTCAACCAGATGTCATTACAATACATACATATACCAAATTTCAAGTGAATATCTCAATTCTATTTTATCAACCCCTTTTAATATAGGAGTGGAGATGGGGAAATATTATAAAGATATCTGAGGCCTTGACTTCTAGTACATACATCAAATCTCAAGTTCCTGGATTCTTACCAGCTTCCTATACTCATTTCCCCTATTTATCTCTATTTACGCCATACCCCTTTAAAGGAATCATCTCAAAATATAATTTAGTTCCGGATGTTGTTATAATACATACGTGTACCAAATTTCAAGTGAGTGCCATTTATTCTTCTTCAAATATTTTAAAACAGTCGACTGACTAATTGACTGTTCTCCTGCGACTTCGTAACTTGGTTTGTGAGGATCCTCCTCCATTGTCAATAAAACATCTAACTGTTTATTTTCTGAAATTGTAGGACGACCTTTCCTGAAATTATCTCTTACATGACCACAATCTCGGAACTTCTTTTCTAGTTTGCTAACAATTGATTGTGTAATAGATGGATTAGGGTATTTACCATTAAATAATAATTCTCAAACCATAGTTTATGTTCGGGACTTGTCTCCATAGCCAATCATTATCAAAATTTAAATTCGTTTTGTCTCACTTAAACGTTGCATTATCAGCACTTTCAATACGATATCACAAGTAAATGCTAATAAATGGACCTACCCCTTTCAGCGTTGTGAGGCTAATATAATTTAGTGAACTGTATTTAGGTATAATAAAAAAAAAGAATGTGTCGGAAACTTACACAGTAGGTTTGATGGATTCTCCATCGTCGATGTCGGCCCAGGCAATAGGAGGGATAAAGGGGAGCCAAAAGGAAAAGGAACAAAGCTCCGACCCACACGATTAACGTAACAATTATTAAATTAATGTAAGGAAGGACAATTATAATTCACTTATCACTGATAAATAACTATAGCATTCTGCGGCGTAAGTGACTATTGTCTTACCTACTATCATACTACTGTCTCTATGTGGGTCGCGTTCGACCCACACGGCGTTAAAGAAACTAGCTAAAAAAATCTTCTTAGTATTACCATAAAGAATTCAAAACATATATTTTTCTAGGTATAATACTACAACGCGCGTAACCAACTGATGTGTTAGAGCCAGGTCCGCGTTGCTAAGTAAATGAAAAAAAGCGTAAACATAAAAAAAGTGTAAGTTGTAAAAAGGTTCGACGATAAGTACTGAATGTGTTCTATTAATGTTAAATGTTTTTTTTTCTCGATAATATCGACATGCAATACTCCCTAGAATTTAACGTACTGTATGCAGAGAAATGTGCTCTTTCAAATGACGTTTTAAAAAATGGGGGTTGCCATTTAAAAAAAAATGGCGATGACGTCATAACTTTTAAAAAAATATTTGCAGCACTTCTTTTTTAAATAAACAGATTGAGAAATGTATTTAAAAATCGACGGGTCTGGGCGAATTTTTGTCACTTGTTTTGTAACTATTTTAATGAATTTATTCCAATCTTTACGTGCTCACTGTATGTAATTATAGCGGCCTATAGTGCACGTAGAATAGATTTATTTGCATTTATTTTTACCTCATTACATACAAAAAGTCCGCTTAAAGCATTTGTGTGTCTCTTAAGTTTTGATATAGTGCCTATTGTAAACCAAGTATGGTTTTATAATCCTCTTCAGATACTCTGTGAGTAAAGCTACTCTAGTATTAAAACTTAAAAGTTTTAACACTAGTTTTAAAAAGAGGCATATAGGCCCTTCTCTAGATGGGCCACTGTACTCTTATGAAGGTTTTAAGTCGGTTTCATAGAGTCTTTCCAAAATATTAACTTTTATAAGTAGTCTTGGAAATAAGTTTGGCTTGCATATATACGCAGAAGTTGTGTAATTTTAGACGAGGATTGCGTAGTGTATACCCGATACCATCCTTCGGAGGAAATGTAAAGCAGTCGATTCTTTGCCCTTTAGATGACAGACGTATAAAAAATCTGTACTTTTCTTGTGAGAAGTTTGGCAATATTTTCAGGTTGGGTGCAGCTCGTCTCCTGGCGTCGGTGACTGACCTTAGCCGCGGATATAAGCTGAAGTCAAATAAATGATAAAACAACTTTATCTGTATTATAAAGGTTATATAAGTATTAAATAAAAGTTAAGTTCATTGCCAACAGTAGATAGGTATATTAAGGATTGTTTACTATATATGCGCGATTATTTCAGTTTAATGTAATTTATTTTAATAAGCAAGATTAATATTTATAGCAATGTTAACCTTCTTAATATTCTAGATGAAATAGTCCCTGTATCTTTTAGTCACTTTTAATTTAAATGCCATTGCACCATTATTATAACATGCTACTTGAAAACGTCAGAAAATATAGAAGAGAATAGAAGTAGATGGCCCACATAATTTTGGAAAGGCTGTATAAAAATATCTAATATTTCAAAGTATCGATTGCCACCAGAACAAATTAGATGTGCTAAATCCTTTTTCAAGAAATTCGAAAATACACTTTCTTGCAGTCTTTTTCTTTAAACAAAAAAATAAATAGGAAAAAATAAGTAAAGCAAGCTGGTAAGAGTACAGAAACTTAAAGTTCGGTGTATGTACTAGAAGCCAAAGCCTCAAATTTCTTTGTAATATTTTTCAACCCCCCACCACCCCTACTCCATTATTAAAGGGGTTGGTAAAATAAAATTGATATATTCACTTGGTAGTTAGTACACGTATCTATTGTAATGATATCTGATTGAGATCATTCCATTGAAGGAGTAGGAGGTGGTAGGTTGTGAATAGGAGAAATAAGTAGGGTAAACTAGAAACTTTATTTTTAACGTATATGATAGAAACCAAACCAATTCTTTTATGACATCTTCCTCAAGTATTATTAAAATTCTATGACAGATAATTTCCACATACTAGAGTTCAAATCTAATCAAGATGTTTCCCTTAAAGTGACTTGGATGAAAAATCTGGATGTGGAAGTAGTGATTCCTTAGGCAGCGGTTTTTTATTATATTTTTTAGGCCAAAAATAGTAAGGTCTATATTATTAGGAGACCTGCTTTTCGTTTTTACGATTGTTCAAGAAATATGTGTTTTTTAATGAAGGAAAAAAAAGTGTAATTTGATTATATTTTTTATGTTTTTCGATGAAATAAGGTTATAATTTTATAAACAGAAATTAGCAGAATACCAAATTTCCCTAAATACACACGTTAACTATCAACTTAAATGAACCAGAAAAAATAAAGTACGGTGCAACACGACAAGAGGTAATCTTGGTTTAAAAATTAAACCTGGATTAATTACAAGTGGTGCAAGTGGCTGTTAATGTATCAACTACAAATTAAATGGGGCAATTGCTAGATTTAATTTGACCATTAGAGGACTTACTCTTTATGCCCTGGTTCATGTAAGTCATGGAAGTATTACGTTTTCTAATAATTTATCAAAAATATAATCTCCTTTAAATTGTATTTCTAATTTTAAAATAAGAATGTTGAAACAGAACTAAATATAATCTTAATTGATTATTCCAAATAATTGCAACAAGTTAATTATGCCCAATTCCATTGTTGTCTAGTTTATGGTTAGATTCTCGTCTGTCACCGCATTACAATACAAATAACGAATTTAGCCTAAAACCTCAAATAATGTGAGATAAAAAGTTTTTATTGCATATCAGATTATGCGAATAAATAAACAGGCACATATTTTGAAAGAGTGTTTCACTACCTAACTTTTTATTTATTCATTTGTTTGAAGTAGACATGTTTTGTTGTTGCTATTAGAGGTACTAGTAAACATTATAAAATTATCTATAAAGAGATTTAAATTATTTTCAATATCACGGTGGAAATAGGCGAAACATATCCACTATTCGCAAAAGATTTGTCGCTGTTTTCGCGTATGTGACACTTACAAAAATAGTGTCTAACAAAATCCTTCAATACATGCACTACAGGTTTTACATTATTCAACAAAATCTTGAAAATGAAATATAGGAAGCAATTTAAATCTATAAATACTGGACTAACCCAAATACTGCCCTTCAAGAATAACAATTAGATATAGATAATTTACTCTATTTACCGCCCTGATGTAACAATGTTTATTTAGTAATAATTACTCAGTGTAAACCCTTGCAACGTATGGATGCCTGACAACTTAATTTGTATACCGGGTGTAACGGGATTATGGCATACCCCCTTTTCTCCTTTAGTTTTGAAGATAATTGTTTGAAATTCAGGATATACTACATGCATAATAAGCGGCACTTCATGACATACAATTGATTTTTTTGTTCACTTCCGGTCACGGATGTTTTCTTTCATTCATTCCCACATCACAAACTTGTAAATAATTTGATGATTCCCTGTTAAATCTGTAGATTATTGATTTACTCCCAATTTAACTGTAAATCTTATTATGCCCAGTTTAAACTGTAAACAATTCAATTGGTTTCAGCTGAATCTGCAAATAATTTAATTTTCCCAGTTTAAATTGTAAATAATTGCATTATTCCTAGTTCAAACTGTACCTTACTTTCCACTTTAAACTGTAAACTATTATGACGCTTATTTTCACCCTTGAAACACCCTTCGGGATCCGTGGGTTCCAAAGTAATTTCAACAAGGGGTAATCACCAACGCTTTATTTAATAACTTGCTGAAACTACACAATATTTTCCTTAAATAAAATACACTAAAATAACCATCAACAATGTTTATTACTTTATCTTTCTATCACCTTGAATTTCTAACCTCTCACTTGTCACTTTTCAACTTCTTACTCCTCCGCCGTGAATTGCGCCTTATATATTCAACACAATAACACCCAGAAAAATCTATAGCATAGACTCTAACCTTTTCGAAAATATACATTTAGAATAAGGTATAAATCTAGAGCCCTCTGCAAGCTTGCAGAAGAGATGGCGTTTAATAATAGTTGCCTAACCTTTTCTGCTTAATTTCAGCTAGTCATGGGCGTAACAGTCTCCACTTCTTAGGGGGTGTAATACATAACAATTATATTATTTCCATTTTAGTACAGTACATAAATAAACTGGAAGAGCTGTAACTAAAATTGGTGCGGTGCTGTTGAATGGTTTATTATAGCACAATCGAAGATGATGTATCACCTCATAACTGTTTACAGTTCAGCTATAACCAACTGAATTGTTTACAGTTTAAACTGGGAATAATAAGATTTATGGTTGAAATTGGAAGTAAATCAACAATTTACAGATTTAACAGGGAATAATCAAATTATTACCAAGTTTATGTGGGAATGAATGAAGAAAAAACATCCGTGGCCCTTCTACGCATTCGTACTACGAATGAAAAAGAAAAATTCAAGCCGTTGCGGACATGTTCATGTGAATTTTTCTACATAAAATGACCTAAAAAATCACCCCTTGAAATATTAGCATGTGTAAGGAACACCCTGTATATCATTTAAAATTAAAGTTTCAAAAAATCACAAATCTGTACCTTTTGATGCAGATATAAAAAAATCGGTACAGGTATTTACACAGAACTTTATTCATACAAGACGGTCACTCTAACAAATTATTAATTAAGAGATGGCTTATGCGAATAATTATAATAGCCATGCAGTTAGCCCTATTATTACAGAGAAAACCTGATAACTTTCCGTCATCTACTGTATAGTGGTGGGATTTTTTTTTAATTCTCACGACACTTTTTTGTTAAAATAGGTTAAGAATATAATTAAACGTAGAAATTTTAGAATTGAAGAAAACAGTCTTGTCCATCATCTATTCTATTATAGTGGTAAAAAAAAATTGATAAAGGTATTTACACAGAACTTCCCTCTTTATTTGTGCATGGCGGTCACTCTAAAAATTATATATTACGAAATGACATTGAGAATAATAATCGCAATATAGTTATCACTATTATTACAAAGAAAACATGATAACTTTTGGTAAAAAAAATATACAGAATCCGACAGCAAAAATTCGATACTAAATAACAGATGCCTAATATGGAAGGCTTGCACAAGTACCTTTACAAAAGTCCACTATGGTTGAATTACTTCTTGGGATGACCACCGTGTACATTTTTCAATATAACTGTAATAGGTGCATATGCCAAATATTATTGCCATGTGTGACATTTTCAGTTCCACATTCACGTAAGGAGTGGAAGTATGCGAGTTAAGAAATTCCATTTTTTATTTTAATAGGTTTAGAATGTTATGAATCGTGAAAATTTTAAATTTGAACAAAAAAACTTTTTTCCATCACCCACTTTTATAAACTTTTTAATTCTCATTTTTTTTTAAATATGTTTAGAATGTCAAGAAACATGGAAATATTAAATTTGAGCAAAACATTTTTTTCCATCCATTCTATAAAAAATTTTCAAAATTTCAAATTTTTTTTCTATTTTAAGTTTTCATAAAGATTTTTTTTAAATAGGTTTAGAATGTCACGAAACGTGAAAATTTTAAATTTGAGCAAAGAAAAATTTTTCCATCGCCCATTTTATAAACAAATTTTAAAATTTCAAAATTCTTTTCTATTTAAGATTTAAAAAAAAAATTATTTAAGATACGTTTAGAATGTCATGAAACGTTAAAATTTATAATTTGAACGAAGAAATTTTTTCCATTATCTGTTTCTTCCCTTTAGACGGTCCACCCTATATATCTTCTAGTGAAAGTCTGACCATTTCTTCAGTGCCAATGGCGTTAGCTACCTACCAAATTTGACTGTCTTCCGTCAAGTAGTTTTGTAGTTAGTGCACCAACAGACCGATAGACACCGACAGACAGACAGACAGACAGACAGACGGAATTAAAAAATCTATATTTTCGTAATCTACAAGATCTGAAACGTGAAAATCCGCAAAAATCTCGGAGGGTGATTTTTCTCGAATACAATATTTCCCTTAAGTATGTGAGGAAAGCAAAAATAAACAATCTTTATTCCCTTTGATAACAAGATTTAACGACTTAATCCAAATGTTTCATTATTGTATTTTTGTACTAAAATTCTATTTATGATAATCTAGATACATGTGCCAGATAAGAAACATATTATTTTAATTCAACGAAATTTTTTTTCAAATATATCATTTCAAAAATATGTGACAGTATTAAGAATAGGTACAATGTCATTTTGACAATTAAATGCTAGTAATTCTTAAATTAAATCAGGTAGTATTCATTACCTTTTCAACTTCCGGTATTTTCACTTTCTCGCTAGAAAAATAAGTGTCCACTTCATTCTCTTCATAATAGTATGAGGGTTGTTCACTTTGTTGCTGTTGTCCACTTCGTTGTTTCTGTTGTTTTTGCTCCCGACTTTTTCCATTTTGATCGGCGTCCGCAGTCATTTTCTCAACTATTTCCAATCAGCCGCAACAAAATATTTTACGACACATACACATAAATCACAAACACATCAAATAACAGTTATTTAGTACTACGCCCCACATAAATTTCTCATTGCTTATAAATATATCTAAATAATTTAAATAATTTCGTCGAGATATGCGTTATCGTCGCTTGTTTTTCGAATCAACTCCTCCACTGCTGTTATCACTGCTAAGACCTCACGTTCCTTGACAAATTAAAAGTTAAGTACTTGTTAGTTACGTACGGATTTGTTTACTGTCTCAGTCTTGTACGACGCGTAACTTAAATTATATATGTAAGTGAACTTGGGGATTCTTCACAAATTCGTCTGTAGAGATAACCTAATTACAGTTGCTAGAATAGGTTATTGCAGAGTGGTTATCAAGAGAACTTGACCATTGATCTGTGGAAAATCTAATGTTTTTGATCCGTTTGTCTGGTTTAAGCACATTACTCAACATTTCAATATGTAGCTAAAATGATAAAAATGAAATTCCAAGGAAATATTTACTGTAATCGATGTAAGCAATATTTGTGTACAATTTAGGTAATAACAGCAGATGAATATTGATATAGGGTTTTTGCTCCTAATATTGTATATGCGGGTGTTGTAAACTGTGATTAATGGATATCTATATAAATAAATCTAATAAAAGCAGGTATTTTAAAAATTTTGTTCCTTATCATAAACTTGGGATATTAAAGTCAGAAAATGTATCTTTGTGAATTCACCACAATTTAAAGCTGCTAAAAATTATTTTATATCATTGTCTGTATGTGTATGGATCTTTCTTATGTAACATTTTAAAAGCCAAATGGTTATTTCAAAGCTCTATAAAGGTTTTGTTGTAATTTAAATAACGAAAATAATTTTATAACTGCGGTAATAAATACAAATATTACTTGATTGTGATAAAGTTACACGAAATAGTTCTATGAACTCTCTTAACACTAAATCAAAAAACCTTCTTGCTTGGAAGTATATTTGTTCCTTATAATACTTAATTATCGATAATTAGTACTACTATTAGTATACGTCTGATTTTAAAATTCCCTTAATGCTATTATATAACAAAATAATTAGCTATCTTGGCAAATTTTTTGTATTCAAGTTTACCTTATACAGGGTGTGTCATAAATTTTGGTACACAGCCTAAGTAACAATTGTAATTTTAAAATAATCTATAAGCTTTTCTAAAAACTTATTTCCAAGACTATTTAAAAACCTCTCTATGAAGCCAATTTAAAACCTTTATAAGAGTACAGGTTCCCATCTCGAGAAGGGCTATATGCATCTTTTAAAAATTACTATTAAAACTTTCAAGTTTTAACGAATTATTTAAAGCTTTACTCAGAGAGTATCTAAAGAGTGTCCATAGCGGACTGCAATCTACTACAAAACAGCCTCTCCAACGTATCTAATTGGTGTGTTCGAAATAAGTTAAACTTAAATGTGCCCAAATGCAACGTTATGTCCTACACAACAAAACTCATGCCCACCGCGTTTCATTATAGCATAGACAATGTAGAACCCCAAAGACCCGTGACTTTCAAGGACCTTGGAGTAATTTTTGATAAAGAACTTTCCTTTGTACCATACATAAATAACATAAGTTCAGAATCTTTTAAGATTTTGGGTTTTCTATTCAGATCAAGCAGAGAGGTTACCAATACTGATACTGTAAAATTACTTTACTTTGCTTTTGTCCGATCCAAACTTGAATACGCGTCACTCATCTGGAACCCTCATTACGTAACTCAAGTTAATAGCCTAGAAAGAGTACAAAGGCGATTTGTAAAATTATCGTGGTTCAAGTGTGATGGCGTATACCCATCAATTGGTTTCCCACATCTAGAACTCTTAAGTAGATTCTCTATGGACGCTCTTGAGAACAGACGGGTTTGCTACTCACAAATATTTTTATCATAATCTAGTACGTAACAAGATCGATTGCCCAGAATTTTTAATTAAATTACAATTTTATGTCCCATTAAATACTCGGATAATGCAAACTTTTTATCTTCCCACTCCACGCTCTAATAGACTTAAATTTTCTCCTTTATTCTCAATGTGTCATAATTACAACAAACATTGTGACAAAGATGGGCTACTTGTAATTAATTGATGGGACTACTTATAGTGGGCTAAAATTTTCTGCGAAGCTAAGTATTCTGTAAAATATGTATTAGATAGTTCTTATAAATTCATGCCCCCCCTAAAAACACAATTTTTAAAAAATATATAAATAATTTTTTTTTGCTGCGACTTAAAATGTAAAGGGGTTTCTCTGAGGAGGCTCTGATTAAGCGAGATATATACTTCTACTGCGTTTTCTTGTCGGGAACTGAATTATCCACAATGTTGCTGTCCCCTACGGCCATGCAGATTAAACTAGTATCTACATAACCCCCTACGATTATGAAAATTCAGTTAAAAATGAGAACAAGGGCCTAAAATAAATGTATTAATCTACCTTGTCTTAAAAAATTTTCATTCCATTGGATTACATTTTTATGAAATCTATCATTCTGTTTGTTGGAAATGCTTAGCCTTTGAAAGGTTTCTCGCCCTTATTCTGGAGCTTATCAGACAGACATAAAGCCACGCATACAGATGTTTCATGCAAAACCAAGACAATTTCTATGAATACGTGTGTGAAATTATTATATTTGACATCGACTGATAAAAACAACCTCACCTATCTATTAGCTAATTAGTATTGGAGCCTATATACTCTATGAGCCGTTCAATGAATAGCTTATTTCGTAAAGGAGTTGTACAATTCAACCTTCTACCCCAGGAAATTAAAACTAGTAGAACCATTAAACAATTTAAGTATAAACTAATAAATCTAATAAAAGACCCTACATTCCATCTAAGCTAGGAGTTGTTTTTGTTTTATATAGACCTTAGCTGTGCTTCCTTTTTGTATTATGTTATTTATATTTGTTTTGTATTATCTTTGGATAAATAAACTAATTTTATTATGTATGTTTAAAAATGTATTATTTGTTTGGTTATAATTGTATTGAAACCTATTCTTTAGGGGGGTTATGTAGATACTAGTTTAATCTGCATGGCCGTAGGGGACTGTGTGGATGCTAGCTCTTGGATGAGAATTTTAAAATAAGAAATTATACAAATCCATTTAGGGATTTTTAATTTGCTAGCATAACCAGAATTCAGGTTATCGAAAGAATGCAAATATTTCATTAATGCTTTTACACATAGTTTTTCTTTTAGTTATAGATAATTATTTTTTCTGCTGTTTGCAAAATCCTATAAAGAATATGTTTCAATAAAATTATAAGCAAACAAACAATAATACATTTTTAAAGTTTATTCTAAAAAATACATTAATAACAAATGCTCCACATGACGTCCACCTTTTTCAGCATTTTGTGTAATATCAGCGAAAAATCAAGGATTATAATTTTTTCTCCGTAGGTTATAGGTGCTTGTGAAACAGTAAATCTGTCGCGTTTGAGAAACAAAAGATATTTAGTTGTTATCAAGCTTACATAGAGTACTTATAGAGATACTAGTACGGGAGGCCGTAACCAAAAAAGCCTGTTATTCCCTAATGGATATGACGAGGTTTAATGGGTAGTTTTTTACAAAACAAACAGAATATCTCTCTTACAAAAAGCCCAAAAATGGGGCGATTAATTGGGAAACAATTTTCCGTCCGTAACAAATCATGTCATTTTTTTTTCATCGCCTAATGTCCGTTTTCAGTGGAATCTTGTAAAAAATATATAAAATAATAAGAATTCACACAGAACGGACATTTTGCATGGGGCGAAATCGGTAAAGTGAGAAAGGAGAATGTAAAGAAAATCATGTAAAAAAGTTACTCCCTAATGGCTCATTTTTGTTTTAAATTGAAGTATACACCGAATGCACGAGAAAAAAATGCTAAACGGACATTTCTCATGGGGCGTATTCACATGAAATGAAATGTACAGAGATCTGTGATACAGCGCGAAGGCATCTGTATTTAGTGCTCTGCGTGTGCGCTCTGGCACATGCCACTCCACCCGACGGTTGATGCTTGGAAAGCTACACAGCCAATATCTTGACAAGAGTCTAGAGAGACCGAAATGCGAAAGCTTCGAGCATGCGCATTACCTTGTAAATGTGTAATAAATTCGTGCAAGTGGAGAAATGGAAATATTTCCTGTTATTTTGTGGAAAAAAATTTTGTCTGCGACGCTAATACTGCCTGCGGCGCTAATAATTATTAACAATTAGATTTCAAAATAAAAACCTACTTACCTAACCTAAAGAAATCACACGAAAGAATAAAATTATTATATAAAAAGAAGGAAAACCTAAAGAAATCAGAAAAGAATTTGTAAAAAATATATTAATCGTTACAGAATTTAAAAAAGAAATGTGCGGACATATGAATATGAACCCGGTACCCTTCGCGCAATCAATCAATCAAAACAAATTTATTTTTAAATTATAGTGTACAAAAAATTTGTCTTTCCCAGACAATCGACCCGGAGCCAGCCAGACATCCATAGCATTTCAGACCACGGCAGTTGAATGACTGGACGGGGCGAGGCCAGGTCAGACTTGTAGGAAATCAAAACAAATGTTATCTCCTGTTTACAGAATGCAAAATAAATAACAAATAACTTAGGAATATGTAAAAAAAAGTAAACTTAAGATAATTAGTATAAAATGCAAAAAGCACGTGTATAAATAAAATCTGTAAGATATATGTGACTGATTTATACGGGAAAATTGCTGACTAAAAAACCCGTTCTAAGTAATTATAACGAGAGAGAGAGAGCGGCTATGTTAGACCGCACAATTTATGATTTAAAATATTAAGATTTTTCAAATGGTTCTAGTATTTAAGATAAAATATTATTAGGAAGAGAAAAATTTAGAAAAATCAACAAAAAATAACAAACAGAAACGAAGGAGGGAAAGAGTTAAAGATTAGAAATTGTGTTTGACAGATTTTATAGTTATAGATAAAAAAAGATTAACGGATTTTATATAGGTTGCCGGAAGATGGGCAACGCTTGGTATGGTAATTTGTGTTTTATACGAAAAGGTGCATTATGCTCTCTGATTTGAGTAATGTTGCTGGTAAGCGGGCTATCACCAAGTTTGAATTGGTAGAATTTTTAGGATGTAACTTTGATGTAGTCCGCTAGTGGTACTATGTCGTGACAACGTGCATAGAGATCTCTTAAGGAGGTGTATCGTGAGGAATTTGAGATGAGGCGCATAAATTTATGTTCCAGGACTTTTAGTTTTTTCATTGTCGTGACCGACGTGCTGCACCACACCGGTGCCGCGTATGTAAGGGCCGGTCTCAAAATAACAGTATATATTAATTTTTTATTCTGTCTGCTGAGTCTACTATTCTTGGCCAAGAGCGGGTACAGACTCCTGGACATGGAATAGACTGTCCGTATAGTTTCGTTTATATGTCGGTTAAACGTTAGTCGTTTGTCCAAGCGTACACCAAAGTACTTCACGCACTCCCTTTCTGGAATTTGGTTTCCCCTTATCAAAATTGGCGTCAAAATTTTATTTTCTGTAAATCTGCGCGTGAAGACTATGGATTCCGATTTCTCCGCATTCACCCGAATCTTCCACTTATCGTAATATGCCGTGGCACGAGCCATGTAAGCTTTGAGAAGCATGTTAGCCGCTTGTGCGTTGTGGCTATGAGCATACATGGCTGTGTCATCGGCGTACTTGGCAAGTTTAGTATTCGGGAAAGTGGGAAAATCGGATACGTATACCATCTTGCTGGAAGTAAGTGCTAGAGCAAAGAAGAAATACCCTTCGATTCCTATTTGGGACTGGGTGAAAATTGAGATTTTTTTTTCTAGCCCGACGGAAATCGATTTTTTTTAGCCCAGCCTCGTTGAAAATGTCCGTTGTAAATTTTTTGGCCTCTTTTAAACAAACAAAAACCGTTTCCGATAGAGAACGGACATTAGGGGGTAACAAAATTACACCGAGAAATTCTTCATATTCAGAATTTAATTACAGACAAACGCCCCACTTCAAACGTCCGTTTGTATTTTTTATTTACTTAAAATATTATCAATTAAATAATAATTTTCTTAACGGACATTAGGCGATTAGACCCCAAAAAAAATTGTTATAAATTGTTTGTTCCGACCTCCAGTATTGTTCTGCCTCACTACAAATTTCCGTTACCATGTTCTGTGTATATTTTTCATGTAAATAAAGACACACAATACGCAAACGGACATTAGGGAATTACATTTTTGAGCTTGTATTTTTTACATTTTCAATAAATAATTAAATATTTTTCGCCCCACTAAAAATTTCCGTCACCGGGGACTTTTTTGTTGGCTATGTCATAATCTATCAATCTATATGGTCGTGATTCATCACGCGATCAGGCGAAAATCTTGGTTACGGCCTCCCGTACTATACAGGTCCCATGAAAATTAGAAAATTTTATCTTCAATATAACGGAAATTATCTTTCTCTCTCACTTTAAGAGAACGTACTGCCTCAGTGATACATTTTTGGACTAAGGTAAATTGGGTTATATGGGCCCAAAATGAACTCAACAAGCACAATTCAACTCTGGGACACCCTGTATAATTACCAAATTTCAAGTCAATGTCTCAAACCGTTCCTGAGAAAACGTGCGCACAGAAAGAAGTTACAGACAGACTCACGGACAGAATTTTTATGACATTCTAAGCCTATTTCAACAATAAAAGAATTTTGATTTTTTTTTCCAATTACTGTACTTCCACTTCACTACGTGGATGTGGAAGTAATATGTGATTAATAACACTACAAATCTTATTTAGGTAATATGTTAATAAATAAAAGAAGATTGACAAAAGGACTACTAAGAGTTGATAAAAGTATTTTTAAATTATATAATATTTTTGCCTCCTATTATAGTTATGGGTAAAGTTAACTAACTTATTATTTTCACATTATTTGCACCAGGATGTTAGTTGGTATTATTATGAATATTATTATAGTTATTTATACTTATTCAGTATAATTTCTACATCCAGATATAATGTGTACAATTATTCTGTGTTGAATTGTATTATTATATAATTATAATAATTTTAAATAACGTCAAGTTAATGTCATATTATTCATTACATAATTTCTAAAATGAAACTTTTCAATTGTTGTATAGTCATCTAGAATAATACGATATTAGGCCAAATTTCAAGGCTTTAAGCGCACGAGAACTGGAAATATATTTATACATTTAGATTTGTGAGCCTTTACTCTAAACACCACCGGAACCGTGAAACTTGTGGAAAATCGAACAAAAACATCATTTATCCTTTTCTCTTCCTTAGCAGTAAATGTAAATGTATTATAAATTATGGAACTTGTCTGTCTGTCTGTCTGTCTACCTGCCTGTCTGTCTGTAAATAGTTTGTTTGCACGAATACTTTGGAACGGTTTAAGATATTGACTTGTAATTTGGTACACGTAGGTATATATTATAACGAGATCTGTAACTATTGTGAGATTGTTACGTTGAAGGGTTGGGGGTAAATAGGGGTAAATAAACAAAGCAAGCAAGTAGAACTCCAGAAAATTGAAATTTGGTGTGTAAATTGAAAGCCAAGGTCTCATTTTTTTTAATAATATTTAGGTAGCGGTTTTTACTTTGTGAAAGGATGAAATGACGTTAGGTCCTGTACTAATAAATGCATATCGTTTGTTTTAAGTTAATATTTTCTAGTTTTTGGAGTAGCTAAAAAAATATTGTCTGTAATTGTTTATTTGTGGCATATTCAGATTTTCTTACTTTTTATTGGGTATTTTGGCACTGGAAAATATTTAAAAATTTTAATGAAAAAACCTCTGCGCCAACCGGATCAGACAGAGATTGGTTTTTGAACACTTGACTGTTTCAAAAAGTCTCACACCTAAAAATATATAAACTAGAACAGTGTAGTAGAGAGAATATACTATCACAACCTAAGGTATTTAGGTCAATTGCAGTAATTCCATATATACATGGTCTATCGGATAAATTACGAAAAATTGGGAATAGGTTTCCGTACGAACTGTTTTTCAAACGGGCTCCACGCTAAGATCGGTTTTATCAAAAACCAAACCTCTAAATATTGTTCAAAATTCAAAAAATTGTATTTATAGTGTTCCGTGTGAGTGCGGAAAACATTACGTAGGTGAATCATCTAGACTTTTCACCGTAAGGCTTGGTGAACATAGAAATTACGCTAGAAGGGGAGAATTTGAAAAATCCAAAATTTGTGAACACGCGTGGGACAATAATCACAGGATTAAATGGGACTCGGCGAAGATTTTGGAAAAAGAGAGCAACGGAACAAAAAGAAAACTTAAAGAATCCGCGATTGTTTTGTTAAACGAGGATAGATGCGTTTCGAATTATTCAATAGATTTTTGTACTAGTTGGTTGCCCATCCTTAGAGACGAAGAAGTAAAAATAAGATAAATATAATTCAATGTCTCACGTGACTATGGAAATACATAAACAAAGAACTGTCATGGTTGACGGCCAAAAAAGTTTTGAGAACGGAAGTTGATTCTCTTCCGAAACGTTAACTACCTATAGCTTTCATTTTCAGTTTTTGGTTTACTACATTGTTCAAGTTTATATATTTTTAGGTGTGAGACTTTTTGAAACAGTCAAGTGTTCAAGAACCAACCTCTGTCTGATCCGTTTGGCGCAGAGGTTTTCTCAATAAAATTTTTAAATATTTCTCAATGGCAAAATACCCAATAAAAAGTAAGAAAATAGCTAAAAAAAGCTTTCACTGTTATTTAGATTTATAATTTTATTCTCTGGCAAACAACAATACCTACCGTGATATTTTTTCGGTATATTGGTAAAATTAGAAATAGAGAGGAAATATTAGATGTTATATTTTGCAATTTCTACTAATTAATTATTATTTATCTCAAATACATAATTTTTTAATTGAACGTTCAATTGTTCTTATTACGTCACTACATTTCTTTCGTATCTACAAGGCACAACATAAAACTTGTTTTTATTTTATCTATATCTATCTTATGAATATTTATCATATTTAGAAGCACTCTTATGAAGTGAAGTACGTAATAATAGATATAGAAAATATTTCATCGTATGACCAAGAGTGAAGATATCGATACTTGTTGAGGATAGCAATTAGTGCAACAAGTATGGAAAAGTTTCATATTTTCATATAAAAAGTGTGATTCTCAATTGAAACATCACAAAGATCGAAACCGTATCCAATATGGAAAAAACCCTTTCCCACAATTTGCATACAATGCATACAAATTCTTTTACGTACTGGAAGTAAATGAAAATGATCGAATGAATGAGAATTCAAGCAGAAGAATATATATCACCGGGTAGATTGTCAATTTTATAAATCATAAAATAATATTAGATTGATAAGATAAATCTCGTTATAATAGACACTCGCTAGATATGAAAAATTACTGGTCTGGGCTTTTTACTCGCTCTTTGTTGCAGGGGAGGTGGTGAACAAGTCTCACTATGTCCGGACGGTGGTAACGGTCATATGTGACGACCTGGTATATTTTAATTGAACTTCCACGTCGATGCTTTGTTGACACTTCTTGCTTGTAATGTAATATATGTTACCAGACATCGATAACAATCCAAAATTGCCATAATTTTCTGTCAAAATAAAATTGGATATTACTAGATATTTCATACAGGAACTATATACGCTCGGCAGAAAATAATATACAGAATGACCCAAATAAATTTTGGGCGTTCATAAAGAGCAAAAAAGGTTCAACCAATATATCTGACAATATGTTCTATGACGATAATAAGGTAGATAATCCAAGAGATATTTTGAACTCATTTGCCGATTTTTTCAGTAAATCGTCCACGCCCTCTGTTACCTAATTCTCGTTACATATAAATGAATTTGAGTTCAATGATGTTCTGACCGCCTTAAAACAGATTAAACCTAAGATGACGACCGGTCCCGATGCAGTTCCGGCTTTCTTACTTAGGGACTGTGCCTACGTTCTCGCCGCCCCATTATGTATTTTGTTTAATTTGTGTTTGAAGACTTGTACCTTTCCTAAAATTTGGAAATATTCTAAAGTGTGTCCAATTTATAAAAAAGGCGACAAACATGACATAACGAAATTTCGTCCAATTTCTATACTATGTAACTTTAGTAAAGCTCTAGAATTTTTATTACATAACAACATCTATCATCATGTCAGCAATGTCAACTGTCATCACGCAATTCATTGCAAAATCTATCGACATGCAGGCTCAAACTGATGTTGTTTACACCGACTTCTCCAAGGCATTCGACAAACTTGATCACAACATATTGCTACAAAAGCTTTCACTATTCGGACTTTCCCCATCACTTGTAATGCTATTTGTATCATATCTTTCTCACAGGAAACAGTACGTAGTATTTGGTTTCAGGTCTGTTGAATACCTTGCAACTTCAGGAGTTCCCCAAGGCTCTGTCCTTCGTCCCCTGCTTTTCAACATATCCATTAATGACATCGTGTTAGATCTAAATGTAAATTGCCTACTTTATGCGGACGACTTGAAAATATTTGATGTGGTTAGGAGTGTTGAGGATTGTGAAAGAATTCAGCACAATTTAGCCAGGATACTAAATTGGTGCGTCTTAAATAAATTACCGCTTAATCCACAAAAGTGCAATGTAATGTCATACACATCAAAGACCTCTACGTTAGTATTTAATTATACTCTCGAAGGTACAACATTGGAGCACCCTAATATTTTTCGCGATCTGGGTGTCATTTTTAATACAACACTGTCATTTAGTAAACATATCGAGACCATAGTGTGTTAGATGTACAAATCCTATGGATTTGTAGCCCGAAATAGCAGAGACTTTGTGGACCTAAACACCATTAAAATACTGTATAATTGTTTTGTGAGATCTAAACTTGAATATGCTGCGATTGTATGGTATCCTCATTACAATGTACACATCGACAATCTTGAAAACGTTCAGCGTAAATTTCTTAAACTGCTGTCTTTTAATACATTGGGTTGATTCTACGGTTGGTTCCTTGTGAAACATTCTTCAATAATTTAAACATACAGGAAAAATTATGCTTTTTAATGTTTCAAAAAGTTTTATTAGAACTCTACACGTGTTTCGGCTTATTAGGCCTTTATCAAGAGTACAAGATAATACAGTATTATCTTGTACTCTTGATAAAGGCCTAATAAGCCGAAACACGTGTAGAGTTCTAATAAAACTTTTTGAAACATTAAAAAGCATAATTTTTCCTGTATGTTTAAAATTGCTGTCTTTTAAATCGGATGGTATGTACCCACCCTTGGGCCTACCGCAAAATGAACTACTTGAGAAACACTCAATGGTAAGTCTCTTAAAACGGCGCGAGTATCACTCACAAACATTTTTATATAAAATTAGTCATAATAAAATCGACTGCCGAGACATTGTATCTCAGTTAAACTTTTATGTTCCCAGAATATCCTCCCGTGATAACGCAACATTCTACCTACCCACAGCGCGTACAAACACATTGCAACATTCACCGATATATACAATGTGTAGCAATTGCAATCTACTAGGAATTCAGTTAGATATATTTTCCCGCAGCCTTAATAACATAAGGACCATATACTTAGAATAAATGTCTTTGTTTTTCTTTCTCTGTATGCTTATAATATTATGATTTTGTATTCTTGCCTTAACTACTTATTTTACTGTAGTATTCTAACTTATATCTAATACTTATCATACCCTCCTGTTCTGTAATTGGGTATCTTACCTGTAGGACAGTGTAATTTAAATAAATAAATAAATAATTAAATAAATAGATAAATAAATAAATAAATAAATAAAAGGTTTGGCCCTAGGCTCAGCCATTAATAGTTTGGTCGTTTCTCCGTTTCTATGGAGACGTCTGGTCTGAACCAAGTTCCAAGTTTCTTCACCCTTACTAACTTGCTTTAGTTATTTACTCCTATTTACCCCTTCAACGAAATAAGCTCAGTTTGTTGAGTCCTTTAATAATGGAGTGGAGGCGTTGGTGTATGTGGAGGTAGTCATTAAAATAATTGATAACTTAGCTTTTAGTATACACACAATTTTCAAAATTTCTGGACTCTCACTAGCTTGCTTTACTAATTTGCCCCTATTTACCCAATTCTTCAACATTGAGATATGCTCAAAATATAATCTAATTCCAGATCTCGTTATATTACATAAGTGTATCAAATTTCAAGTTAATATCTTAAACCGTTACAGAGAAAACCTGCCTACAGAAATAATTAGACAGACAGGCGGACAGACAGACAGACAACAGACAAACTGACAGACAAACTGACAGACAAACAGAGAATTATTATTCGCTCAAATTTTTCTATATCTATATATCTACGATTCATGACATTTTAACACTATTTAAAGAAAACAAAAATTTAATTCTTTCTGTAACGGGAAAAAAGTTTGATATTTTATTTCTCTTGACAGGTAACAAAATGTCACTTTTTATTATATTAGTTTTTTACAGGGAAAAAAATTAATGTTTTTTCCCCGGATATTTTCACATAACATTTATCTGGTAATAATTTTAGTGATGCTACTTTCGCTGCTAGTGCTAATTCCGATGGTGTGAGAGAAAACTCTGAATCAGAAATGTCCGTTTTTGAACTTTGAATAATCAAAATATCTAATAAATAACTTCGCTAACTAAATTCTCAAATTTTCAAACCCAATCACAGAATTCCCAACTAGCATCAAAGTGACAGTAACTGAGATGGGAACTTCGTATGAGTAACCATTACGTAATTGCGACTAAATTTACGACTTTGGTGTAAAAATAACATTTTACAAGTCTACAGTCCCTGCCTCGTAGTTTCTACCACTAATGATTACTTTATAGTTATGCAACTTCTACGTAGCTTTCGTGGTACATGGGAACGTAGTAGTTACCAGTGGGACGACTTTCGGGTTTTCATAACTTGAAGGTGGTAAACTATAGTAGCAGCGACTAACTCGCATCACTGAAATGTGACTTCAAAGTTGCAATCACCTTCAAGTAGCTTTAATAGTTGCCGCGACGTTCTGGGAACCTTCACTATTTATTTAAAGTAGTGGAACTTGTAAGTAATATTCATAGGTGTTAATGACGTTACTGCTACCTATAGAACTGTGTACGGCTACTACAAAGTGCACATCACCTCTGAAATTCACCATGAAGTAAATTTCACCATCTAGTTCCCAATGTTGACCATAGACAAAGTTAATGCAACAAACCTAACCTATGTAATATGTTTCCCTAACCTAGACTAGAATTATATGCTGCTATATTCATGCTATGCAACATTTTATGTTCAATATAAGGCAACAAAATTTAATATTTCAATACAGTTTTATTACACCTACCTTTTCTTCTATGTTATCTATCATTGTAATAGTATATTATACCACAAGGTTTATGTTTATTAAGTCGTTGATATAAAATATGGCTGCATACAAGTAAATTGCGACAGCTGATAGGTTTTTCAATGTGAAGTTAGGAAATGATAAACAGCAAAAGCTAGGAACCCGTTCAGTCTAGACCTTAACGTATGGCTAACACGTACGTTCCGAATGAATATCGGGAAAAATGTAACCATGAAGTAGCAGCGGCAACTTTGAAGAGGTAATTTGTGGTAGTCACAACTTTGCTACGACTTTGAAGTGATGCTACAGTTCCATTCGCAGATTTGTGGTAAATATAACTTTAAAGTTACGTATTTGCAGTTTTCGTCACTATCGCCAAGTAGCAATTACTTTCAAGTAGCAGTTCTTGGTGAAAACGACCTTAAAGTCATATGTTCTGAAATACGCCATTGTTGATGCCCAAAATTATCGACGCCCTTGTTATACATGAACCATAATTTCACAATTGACTAACAAATTTAATTTATCGCCATTTCTTCACCAAATACAACAAATGAATACATAAAAAGTAGTGTTAAGTTCCGAAGAACAATAAAAAATAGGTTTCGGCATCTAGTGTGTCATATTCTCGCATGACATTACATATTTTAAAAACAATATTTTCATTAAAAAATGCAAATTTTAAAGGCGCGTGGTTAGATTCGGACGTTTTATCATTATGTTTGTCAGTAAAATTGCATTCGTTTTAATTGTGACCCTCAGACCATTGGAAAATAGCACAAGTTTTACTGTCTAATATTACCTTCTGATATTCTATTAAATTTCTGAGTTAGGGAAATGAACAAGAACAAGAATCATATGTAAGAATGAAACATAAATATAATAAAATCGGTTGCAAAACAAAGAAGGGGCAACATCGATTTGAAAGAGTAGGGAGTGGTAAAGTTTTCTGAAAGCTGCGGCGTCTACGCCGCCACGTCGCCGCTCCGGAGCAACAACGTCATTAGAACGTAGCCAGACAAGTTCCAGGAACGTGGCTGGAACGTTATCGTCAGCAAAAAATATTCCCCATTTTGGTCAACACGTATTAGGAACGTTCCTATTACGTGTCTGTGACTAGTACCAAAACACTTTAAAGTGCCTACAATAGTCATTGCTACGTTCCCACGACTAATTGTGCTAGTTGGGTTAAATCGACAGATATTTGATTACTTTAAAGGTTTCCATAGCAACGCAGATCCAATGTCGCTACAAGTACAACAGCCTACAAGTTTAAAACTTCAAAGTTTTTCTGACTTTAATATATTGTAATAATATGTTTTCTCAATATTAAATCATCGTTTTTCCCGTCACATAAAAAAATAATGTATTATACACGGGTAAAAATAGATTTTAACTCTCGGTGTTTTGACAAACGCAACATCGAGCTAAAATCTAATACTTTCTTCCCTTGTGTAATAAATAACATTTTTTTATGATTACTGTACTTCTACTCTACTACTCTGGGTGTTTAAATAATTACCAGTAATACCTTTACCCCCGTTTTAGGGTAATTATCACCACGTGTTCGGGTAATTATCGAGATTAGCCATAATTTCAAGATTCTTTTGATTATTTATTAAACAAAAACTGGCTCTTGAATGATGTTTAATGGTTTCACTGTTTAATGAAATCCATGAAGTTTGATGCTAAGTAACAAGTGAGGTATCGATAATTATAAAACGATGTCTTATCTTTTTAAAACTCGACATGATAGCAAAAAAAGAATAAAAAGGAGTCATTGTATGTTTTTAATTATTTATTCTAAAATGTTCTGCCATATAACATTTAGTGATGCCTTAAAACCCCTGACGACTGGGCTTTTTGGGATGTTTTATTAGTGCATCTTATACCAACAGAACTTGACTAGGTTACCAAAAGAGACTGGAAAGCTGAATCAACTAAACTAAATGATCCTAAGTTACAGTTAAAGACATTGGAATTTGACAATAGTGGTAGCAAATTTCATTGTGAGAAGTTAGACTTGACTAGGGTTTTAATACACACATTTAATACACAAATGTAGCAAGTCTAACTTCAGATAAAGAAATTTTTTATGCTTTGCATCAAATAAAAATATTTGTTCTTCCTTTTGTAGATTCCCATTCAATTTACACTTCTCAAAATTTATTAAAAAATTTTATCCTGGGAGTGAAACCTAAATTGCATTTAAAAACTGCGGTATCCTTTACTACAAGGAGTGACCGCAAAAATGCTCATTTTTCGCCTGTTTTGGGTAGCGGATTGCGAGCTTGGGAAAAATCGTTAAGAAGATTTAGCAGTCTCAAATTAAACGTCATTAAGAACCAAAAGAGGCATTGTTCTTGGTTTTTGAAAATATTCAGTAAGTACCCCAATTCAGGGGTTGAAATGAATAAATTTAAAAACAATTTTATTTGTATCATTTCTATTAAATTAATCTTAAAAAGGGAAGTTATATATTTTCCATCAAGAAGATTTAAAAATTTACTCATAGGCCCTCGTAGGGGGTAAAATTATCCCCAAAATATCAAGAAAATAAAATATATTTTTAAAAATTCTGAAAATAAAATATTAAAATGTTTCGTCATGACAATTGAGAAAGTAGTATTTTTATTGATAATTTTGACGAGAACGCAGTTTCCAAGGACTGAAAGTACCATTAAGCAACTAAAAAAGAGGAACATTGTAAAAAATTTAAAAAAATCTATTGAAGTCTTTTTTTCAAGACTTGATATTCAGAATAGTTCTCGTCTAGTGCTGTTAAATTACAGTAAAGCCTTCGATACCTTAAACCATTCAGTGTTGTGTACTAAGTTGAAATATTTTAGCCTAGGTGAAGGTGTAGTACATTTTTTTCTAATTATCTAGGTAATAGAAGTCAAAGAGTGGTTATAGACGGTGTGCGGTCTGATATAATTGTTCTTAAAAGGGGTGTCCCTCAGGATAGTGTGTTAGGTCCACTACTTTTCTTCATTTTACAAAGCCGATTTTTCTAAATTTTTGAAGCACTGTAATTGATGATTTCCAGATAATTTTTAGCATTCCGTTAAATGAGGCTGCTATTGCTTTAAGTAAAATTACCGAGGACCCAGCTGCCATTTGTCATATATCTAAAGCCCATGGTCTGGTCCTCAATGAATCTTAAACACAACTCATAGTATACGGTAGGCACAAAGGCACACTTCTGAATAACTCTGATTTCATTGTTAATTTAAATGGAGTCACTTTAACAGAATCTAAGCGATATAAGAACTTTTGAATATAATTTGATGATAATTTAAGGTTTTAAAGTCATGTGAGACACATCACATAAACTTACAACTGGCATTAAATTAAAACTGTGCGATTCATTAATTCTTCGCTAGCTCTCGTATTGCGATGTAGTGTACTGGCCAGCGCTGTTAACCAAAGACAATATTAACCTTCAAAGACTGCAAAACAGTTGCCTTAGATATAGTTATAATCTGAGAAAATATGACCATGTCTCTGATAAATTCATTGATTCTAAATGGCTGAACCTGGATGAGCGGTTCAGAGTTCACATGGCTTGTCTTGTTTACAAGGCACACTCGTCGAAAACACCCAAATATCTACATAATAAATTAATAAGAACAAGACAAGTGACATTCATCATCCCCCACTAGAAACTACGCCTTATACACCGTTCCTCGACACAATACCTCTTGTTTTGAAACATCCTTTAGCGACAACGCTGTGAAAATATTCAATCGGCTACCTCCGACCCTTAAAGCCCTTATAGCTAGATGTCATTTCGGAAACAAGTCAAAGCCTACAACTTTAATATTAGAAAGAAATAATATGTTTCACATATACATTGTACATGTATTTCACCGTATTTGCTTAGTTCTATATATTATTTTTTCTCTTTCTCTTTCTCATTTCTTTTCTTTTTATTGCTATTTAACTTTAATAGCTTAACATTATGTGCAGCTCGAAGTGGTTAAGTGGAAGAGCAGCCATGTTGAACTTTGCCATTTCCTTTGCATAATTTATTTTGTACATTTTGCTAAAATCTGAATAAAATACACTATTATTATTATTTATTCATTTTAACCCCTGAATAGGGGTAATTACTGAACATTTTCAAAAACCTAAGAACAATGCCTTTTTTGGTTCTTAATGATAATTAATTTGAGGCCTGTAAAACTTTTTACAATTTTTCCCAAGCTGGCAATCCGCTACCCAAAACAGGTGGCTTTTGGTCACTCTTTTCCTACACTATACGTATTTATATGGACTGGAATAATAAAACTTCAGTGTTAGTAACAATATATATTTTTTTGTTGTACTTATGTAAATTAAGTGATAAAATGTGATTGGACCTTATATACAATTAAGAATTAAGTAGTTTTTAAAGCTCAAGGTAATAGTAATTCATCTTTGTAACAAGTCTAAGACATAATGCCAATATTAAAAATTTAAAACATTTCGTCGTTTCATCTGAAAACACAATGCAAATATACAAAAATATACAGTAGTAATATAATAAGATTATTTATAACAAAAGATTACACTGAAGAGCGCGCGATCTTTATTTATTATCTACCTAGCTACAATTTAATAAGTAATTCTAGCACCTATCAACGGTAATGTTGAATACTATAATACTTAAAGGGAAGCGCATGCATGATCTTGGTAAGAAGGACACAATAATGCAGATAGGAACATTTTACACCATAAATGAGCCAGATCTTCTTAATAATAATTTTACAGCAATAATCCTAATGATTAAGTACCTTGCCCTTATTATAAGAGAAATAATTAACTAATATTTTGACCTGTCAGGTGTGAGTTACATGCAATTAATGATATTAGTGTGTACAAAAGCAGATGAAAATATACAAAACGCAAATACTACTACAGATTCAGTAACATTTGAATTTTGATACACATCTATGGAAATATTGAAAAAAGTAGTTTAATTATCATTATCTAGAAATGGTAACTAAATTAGTTTTAACAAATTGTAACTTTTTATTTCTTGGCCTCTGGGAAAACGATTTAAATGAAACCAATATAGTAGTAGTATTTGTGTCTTGTTAGCTATTAAAGTTTAACATTATTCTAGATGAATTACTACAAATATGCTTCTAAAAACAAGTCAACAATAACTATAATAACAAAAATATGCAGATCAATAATCATCTCCTTCGGCCTCTTCGTGTCCGTCGGCTTCTTCATCATCTGCAGAGGTATAGTGTCCGCTCTCTCCACCGGAACTATAGCTCCCAGAGCCCCCAGATTCACCGTCGTCGCCTTCCTCGTAGCCTATAAATTTAATATTCTACATGTTTATTGGCATTGTGCAACGTAACTTAATTTACATTAATGGCAAGTTGACGTAAATCTATTACTGGAAACGTCACAAACAGGCATTGCCCCAGTTTAATTTGAATACGCTCCTACGATGTTGAATTGATGATGTAGTATATATACAATGTAATGCGGCGGGATACAATAAAATTGGGTTTGTACGGTTTATAGAGATTAGCTCTGATGAATTCTACTATAGGATGGTTTCTGATTTTCATACAATGGTAAGTTTTTTGTTTGAAGGATCTGTTATTTGCGCTAAGCTAACTTGTTTCTTTTGCTAGAACGGTGTGACAGTACACCATTGTTATTAAAATATCGTTTGAAAATGGTGTCCAAGTAATGAACGTTCAAATAACACAACGTCAAATTGCGTTTGCAAATAAACTCACGAGGCTAAAGCTCAGTTTTGATGTATCTAATTTCAGATGATATGGTAACCTGAAAGTTTCAACGTTGGTTGGATTATTATAGGTTGACTTGGCAGGCTACTACCATCTGAAAGCTTTAACTTTATTTGACACCGGATAAAGTTGAATGTTGTTTCGATATCGTATGGATCTTAACCTCTCCTTCATTAACAAATCGTATGTTTTTAGTTGTCAAAATACTAACAAAGAGGTTGAAGTTAACGACGATCTTGGGTTTGGAATATTTTCAAGAATAGAGAAAATTGCCTCTCAGTATCTTTAAATTTAAAGTGCAGTGGCAAAGCTGTCACGTAAAGGAAAAGTTGTGCGAAAGTTACCCTTGCTCAATTTGCACCAGCAAACCATGTATGTTGGGATTATGGTCTGGTAGAATTTTTCAATGAATTGTTGAATACTAGCTGACCTTGATTCGCAAGTACACCCTAGCGGTCCTATACGCTGCTACATCCCATTTAACACTAAATGTTAGGAGCTGTAAAGAATCTGTTTTGACGGATATCCTGTATATACAATCTCTCGCGCCTCCGGTAACAATAAATATCGATACCAGTTTGAAAACTTAGCTTCATGACTTGGAACTACTAGTCCCATGGTGTCTATTCTATTTATCAACTGATGGCGAGACTAGTAGCAATTCATTATATTGGTATGTCTTAAGTAAATAATTCTGTTTTAAAAACTAATTGAAATCTACTATTTAGTATTGATATATTTTTATAAAACACATGTTCCATATTAGTCCAGTTGCTAAAGTAAAAAATACACCAGAGGCTCGCAAATATGTTATCTGAGATTTTCCTTCCGTAACTGTTAGTGCGAGGATTAAACATCACAAAACCACAAAAATCAGTTCTGGGGGTGCCACGCAACCCCCCAAAAAACCACCCCTTCGATGAAGAAAGCCTTATTTTACTGATAACTCGTTAACCGTTGAAGATTTAAAAAAAGAAAGCTTGACTAATTGCCTAAAAAAAGTCCTCTTGTAATTTTCTTGTATATGTCATGGTTTTCGAGAAAATCGGTATTGACAAAAATTGCAAAATTTGTATTTTTAATGAGCGGGAATTTTCGTTTATTTGAAATTTTTTGCGCGCGGCCTATTGGAAAAATTGAATTGCTCGAAAACCAAACAAGCTAGGGAAAAAAATCAAAATGGGTTTTAAAGGGGATATAAAATACTCTCTTGTGTTGCCATTTTTGAGGACTATTGATATTTATTAGTATATAAAAATAACAATATAATATAGTTATCTCTTGATTATTTGTGCATCTAACTATTCATAGGCCCATAAAAAAATAACTGACTATAATATAAGTTATAGATGCATTATCTTTTAGTTCAAGGTAGTACTTCAATGCAGAAAATGTTAGGAATAAAAATATTCACATTTACAAATTTAGCAGCATGTTAAACTTAGCCAAAGAAAATCTGCATATTCAATTTTTTGATATTTCTTTAATATGAAATGATTAGAAACAATAGTTATATGATACATAAACTCAAAAAAAAATTTTGAGCTAAATTTTCAAGGTGTTTGGGTCTTCTTCTTATTTTTAGGAAACGATAAAAAATTGGCCAAAATTTGGCTAATTTCAACATGCTGGTAAATTTGTAAATGTGAATGTTTTTATTCCTAACTTTTTCTGCATTGTAGTAATACCATGAACTAAAAGATTTATACCTTATATTAAAATCAGTTATTTTTCATGGGCCTGTGTCATCAGAAATGGAAACACAAAAGAGTATATTATATCCCCTTTAAAACCCATTTTGATTTTGCTTCCTAGCATATTTGGTTTTCGAGCAATTCAATTTTTTTTATAGGCCGCGCGCAAAAAATTTCAAATAAAGGAAAATTTGTGCACATTAAAAATACAAATTTTGCAATTTTTGTCAATATCGATTTTCTCGAAAACCATGGCATATACAAGAGAATTACAAGAGGACTTTTTTTAAGGCAACTAGTTAAGCTTTCTTTCTTATGATGAGCAATCTTTTTATATCTTCAACGGTTAACGAGTTATCAGTAAAATAAGGCTTTTTTCACCGAAGGGGTGGTTTCTTGGGGGGGTTGCGCGGTACCTCCAGAACTGATTTTTGTGGTTTTGTGATGTATAATCCCTCCACTAACAGTACTGAAGGAATATCTCAGATAACATTTTTTGTTATGGAAATCGTTATAATTATTGGATTATACAGTACATAAATTCGAAAGTCGATAATGTTTCTGTCTGCCTGTCTGTCGGTTTGTCTGTCTGCCTGTAACTTTTACTGTGTGCACGTTTTTTCTGGAACGGTTTAAGATATTGACTTGAAATTTTATACACATATGTACTAGAACGATATCTGGAACTGGATTGTTTCTTGAACTTATTCGGTGAGGGTTGGGGGGTAAATAGGGGAAAATACGTAAAGCAAGCTGGTAAGAGTAAACAAAATTAGGATTTTCCATCCCCTCTCACCACCCCCACTCCATCATTAAAAGGGTTGATAAAATAAAATTGAAATATTCATTTGAAAATTCGATAAACGTATATATTATATACGTGTATCAAATTTCAAATGAATATCTCAATTTTATTTTATCAACACCTTTAATGATGGAGTGGAGGTAGTGGGAGAGAATGGAACTAGATTGTATTTTGAGATAATTCCGTTGAAGGATTGGGGGTTAAATAGGGGTAAATAGGGGAATATAACTAAAGCAATCTGGTAAGAGTACTGAAACTTGGGTGTATATACTAGAAGCCAGTGCCCCAGATTTTTTATAATATTTTTTAACTCCCCCCACGCTATTATTAAAGGGGATGATAAAATAAAATAAAGATTTTCACTTGAAATTTGGTACACATTTTGAGATGATTCCGTTGAGAGGCTGGGCGTAAATAATAGAGGTAAATAGAGAAAAATAAATAAAGCAAGCTGGAAAGAGTACAGAAACTTGCAATTTGGTGTATATACTAGAAGCCAGGGCAGGGCCTCAGATATTTTAATAACCTTTCTCAACCCTTCCCCACCACTCCATTATGAAAGGGGTTGATAAGAATAAATTGAGATATTCGCCTGAAATTTGGTACACGTATGTATTGTAATGACGCCTGTAGAAGGTGGAGGAGGGGTGTATGGGGCAAATAAGTAGAGCTTAATTTTTTTATGACATCTTCCCCAAATATTAAACTTCTATGACCAATTATTTCCATGTACTAGAGTGCAAATATAGTCAAGAAGTTTTCCTTTAAAGATACTTGAATGCAACATCTGGATGTGGAAGTAGTGATTCCTTTTTATTGTCCTACGTTTCCATTTGCGGGACTTAATTGTTGTTTTTTATGGCTGATTACATTTCAATTATTCTGTTCGATTTATAAAAGACAGAATCAAAGTTGTAGCTAAAATATCTCTGATTTTCATTTGAAAAGTCAGCTACGGCATCTACATGTTGTATATTTTTGGGATTTCAATTAGATAGTTGGCTGTGTTCCTTTAGCGAACACTTGATAAAGGATTGATTTAGTACACAGTAGGGGCACTGTGAGTTTGGGAGATTAAGGATGAAAGGATGCACGGTTAAGCCATGTCCTGTAGAATGGGTATAAATCAATTGTAAGCGATCTCTTTGAAAATCCTAGAGACCAGCAAAATTTATTTAATTTAAAGTTGAAAGTGGTTACCATGAATTAATTAACGTTGACTGTCAAAGGAAAGTCAGGCTCAAGATAAAATATCAAAATATTTAAATTTGGTGGACCTGTGGGAGTCTAGTTTTAAACGGTTAAATCATACGAAAGAGGCTTTAATAGATTTTATAAATATGTAGAAGAACATTAAATCACTTTAAAGCACATCAATCTAATAGAGGAATTACCTACTTTACTAAGTAAACGACAAACATGTTGTAAAATTAATACAACCGAGGAACTTGGTATAGTTCTAATAGGTTTGTTCCATGATATTATTTTTATATTCCATGATATTATTTTTATATTGATACGTTTTTATAAAGTACATTCTTATTATGCACTTAAAATTTCATATTAACTTTTTCAGTTTTCGAGATATAATGGGTTGAAATTAGTAAAAGTTGCAAAAACAGTGTGTTTGTGACGTCCGTATACGCAACTTTGAACTCGGAGGTCTACCGCGACAACTAACAGCCGTTCAGTAGTAAGTAAATACGTGGAGTTGAAGACCGTTTTAAGTGTCTACGGAAAGAGGAAGAGTGGCGCTTTGTTCTGATACTAAAGTGAAAGGGCAAAACCGGAAATCCGGCTTAGCACGGGAGAACTAAATATGCTTTTCTGTTAAAAATTGAAAAACATCGAATTTTCAAAAATTCATAAATAAGTAAATACTTGGAATGGAAGTCCGTTCAAGGACTCTATGGAAAGAATAAGATTGGACCTTTCTCCTGATACCAAACTGTACAGAGAAATTCAGCAAGAGCGAGTAAATATTATTAATATTCTATGACCAATAATTCCCACATACTAGAGCGCAAATATAGTCAAGATGTTTCCTTTAAAGTGACTTGGATGAAAAATGTGCATGTGGAAGTACTGATTCCTTAGGCAGCGGTTTTTTTTTGTAAAAAATTGATTTAATTATAATTATCAGCAAAAAGCACGGTATTGTTATGTGCGGTAGAATCGTAGCATTGAACCAGTCAAAAATTTTAAATGAAATCTGAGGTATAATTTGTACCCCCGCTTTGGCACACTAAGAATGTGTTAATGCTATATTTATTTACACATAGCCATTTAACTTGTGACTATTCGGTGGAACCACATCATGTAAGCACAACTGAACCTCGACAAAGCATGAAAAATAAAAATGAAATTGTGGACAGAATTTCTTCTCATCCATATCTGAAACAATGTTGAACTACTACTGGATCTCAAGTGCTCCATACCCATTAGTACGAAAATATGATTATCGACATTAGTTTTCCATAGAGCTGGCAAATAAAATTTGCACGTCAGAGATTTATATCAATTGTTGGCGGATAAGAGGTCGCAAAGTATGCAAGGGTGGACACTATGGTCCATAAGGCTCATAATCATAAGGGCTATAAGTCTGGTCAAATATTATTAGACTTCAAAGGGCTAAATATTAAAGTTCCTTTAAAATTGGAAGCAAGAAAATATTATACTCTACAGAAAAATTGGATGAGCATATGTTTTCATTTGATAATGTTGCTGATTCTTTATTTTCTTGCTATATGCGTCTTCTACTAAAATTTTAAACTTTCCGCTGATATAAGAGCCGCAAGCCTAGAGGTTCCATTCCAGTAATATATTGGATAATTATATTATTTTATAGGTTTCGTGGATATTACTGTTGAAAGAGGCAGAGGTGGTAAAAATGAACAAAACAAAGGAGAAATTGATATGGGTGCGTCGTAATATCTAGAGCTTAGAGATAATGGCAATATATTAATTTTAGTGGCACGACCAATTGACTTGATTTCATTTGTAAATTAATGTGATTTCAATGAAATCCAAAAATTGTTTATGTATACAATTTGCTTCTTGATTCTACTGCTTCGCTTCCGATTAAACCAATGTAGAAATGGATGACAGAATGTCATGGATATTGTGAGCACTGAGCCTTTCTACTGAATTGTAATTGACAGTAAAGAACTAGAAATAGAGCTGGAGGGAGATGATGGAATCTCGTGTTACTTATAGTGTACATTTCTAAGTAAAAGGCTGTGAATAACTATTGTCTTGTCTAATCACTGTTATTTATTTTTGTGATACCTTTGATTCTGTAAAGATAACGATATTAATTTTGTTTTGCTGTCTAAGTTTTTTCATTTCAGAAATTACCTTTTCTCTAATATATATGATTACATTATTCAAGCTTTTTAACTGGGAGCAAATGCCTTTTACTGACGTCTTGAACGACATGAAATTTAAATTGAAATACACAGCTGTTATTAATAAACATGGCGTCTTTAACTACATGAAATTGAAACTGAAATACATTATTAATAAACATGGCGTGGAAAATTATAACACAAACACACAAAAAAATTATTTGTCTTTCCAAAGGACTGGCCCTACTACTCTTATGCATATTGACATCCTAAATCTGAATACTGCCTCAAAAATATAGGTTTCACGATTCAGTTTTTCGCTAGTTACCAAAGACTACTTTTGAGGGATCTCAAAGCCGATCTGCTTGCCAAGAAGCGTCTAATATGGACGTCTTCACAAGAATGAAGAAAGTATTCTACGAGGACTTGATAGCTTTAATAAGAACGCGAATGTATGAAGAATTGCATACTCACTGGATTAAAATTCTTACAACGATAAAGTACAAATATGGCTTAAACTATTTTTTTTATCTGTCTGTGTAATAAATGAAAATTTTTGGATTACGGGCAATAGCACTGAAAAATTCAGCAGCCTGCACTTTAGTAAACTAAAGACACCTTAGTTTACGAACGTTTGCAAATTTTTGTAGTGTATTTTGACAATTAGTTAGTAATTCTACGATAAAATTGATTATTGTCTTCACTGAGAGTCTTTACTTACTAGAGCTGCCGCCTTCTGAATAGCTGTCATTTTTTTCATAGCTTTGAGATTTTCCACCATCAGACTCAGCTGTTGCTCCATCTCCTTCAGCTTTACCGGAACCTCCGTTACCACCGAAATATACAAAATCAAAGTCGTCTAAGGCATTCTTGTTTTTCTTGTCCCTGGAACAAAATTTTCTTTGTAGACCTAGTAAATTTAAATATGAATATGAAAAATTGCAAAAACATCGCACGAGACCTGAATACACACCCGTATTTGAGGATGCTGAATACGATAGTGATATACTTAGGCCTCCCACTCCTCGGAAACTACCCCTAAACGCGAAGAACCACCCCCCTTATACGTCTTTTCTATTCTAGGCATGCGAGGGCTTGATCGGGTTTTTCGAGTAGACTGTATGGTCTTTGACCATCCAACATATTATCCGCCCGCGGAGTTGAAACTACACCCTGTCCTGATACTAAAATCCCCCAAAAAATTCAAATTTGATAAAAATTTGTTTCGTTTTCAAGAGTGCTCAACACGATAGCAATATACATTTCCCTCCTACATTCCACGAACCATCCCCAAATCCCCGAAACCACAACCTTTTTTACATTTCTGGTTACTGGACATGTGGTGAATCGTTAGATTGAGGTTTTTAACACGATTGCCCAGTAGCCCAGTAGCAAGAAATGTAATGAGTGGGTGGTTTCGGGGATTTGGAGGTGGTTAGTGGAGGGTAGGGAGAAATGAGCACCCTTGAAAATGAATAGAAACAAATTTTGGTATCAGGGCAGGGGATAGTTTCAACCCCAGGGGTTGACGATATGTTGGATGGTCATAGTCCATACGGCCTACCCGAAATACCCGATCCGACGAGCCTTCGCATGCCTAGAATGGAAATAATGATAAAAGGGGGTGGTTTTTCGCGTTTAGGGGTAGTTCCCAAGGGGTAGGAGGTCTAAAAATAACACCATCATATTCAGCATCCTCGAAAACGGAGGGGTACCCAGGTCTCGTCCTGGTCACAGCGCTTTTGAAGTTTACCCCTTTTTGCAACTGTTTCATGGACTAATAGCTAAAACCAACGTTTCGAGATGAAGCGAATAGAGGCTGAGATCGAGTGTGGCCTACTGCGAATATCTAACGGTTATCGCTTTGCTCGGCCATAACCTTACTTTTAAACCGAGATTAAATATAGAGTAAACATGTTTTTATTTTCTTTGTTCAAATAGGTACCTATCCATAGTTAGCAACGCCTTACTGTAACTTTTTTAAATTTTGTTCTAATGTCTTAATATTGAATTATTTTCCCCCGTCGTTTTTTAATTAACTACGTTTTAGAATGGAGGCGGTGACTCATTGAAGCTAATGGAGTTAACAAAAGGAAATAGAAAAAAAAGATAATAGAAAAAAGAAGAAAGAAAAAAGCAGAAAAAAATAGGAAAAATTAATAAAGAAGAAAGAGTAGAATGTGAAAAAAAAAAGAAAAAAGAAAGAAATAACAGCAAAAATTGTGATTTAGTGCGTATGAGATTGAAAGTTGTCAAACCATATTTTGTTATCAGTCACCCCACATTGTCAGCCTGGAGCAGACTATTTCAAACACTATGTTATTAGAATTTTATGGGCAATTATTTTCACATACTGGAGTTCAAATATAGTAAGATTTTTTTAAAGGCAATTGAACGGAAAATTTGGTTGTGGAAATAGTTATTCCTTAGGTAGCTGTTTTTAACTTCTTTGTTTTCTACGTTTTAAAAACATTTAAAATTTAAATTCTAAATATGATAACTGTGTGTGCATAAATTGTAAAACATGTTATCATTTCCTTAGTCAGTCGATTTATTATCTAGGAAAATTTTTTGTAATTATTGTTTATATTGGCTGCTAATATATCGAAAAATTCTGTCTGTTTTCTCTTCATTTGCCTGGGCTACAGCTATAGTACCATTTACTGATATACCCTCACTTTGCAGTTTTAAAATACATATATTAATTAATAATACATAGTAAACTGCTCAGATAAGATTATTCTTAAATAAATATTTTTAGTAACTAATATGAAATCACTAGACATACATATAAAATCACATACAGTAACAAAAACATTCGTTTAATCTAGCAGCCTTAGTTTAAATCCTAATCATGTTACCGTTGTTATTGATCTGTATTAATATATCATCTGCAAAAATAAGGACGACCTTCAATCAGCGGTTTACATATTTTTATTTATCGTAGTTATTCTATTTTGTTGGAAATTCCAAGACCAACAGGTCACGAAATTCATAGCTGTAATAATTTTGATAACATTTCTCAGAATGTTGCTAAAAGTAACACTTCTTTTTTGGACAGGGAAACGAAGGATTTCAATTGGGTTTTTAATAGTACTATTTAGCTACTTTATCATTATGGCATCAATAATCACAGAAAAAATTAATCTACGTTTTATATCAATTTAAAAAGATATACAATGAAATTATATTAAATCACTGTATGCATATAGCTTATTTCTTTTCTATGTTTGCTTGATTCAGTAAGATATATTTATGGATTCTTGCAGAAGTCATCGTGGATTAAAGAAAATTCTGTAAACAGACGCACAGACAGAAAGTCAGGCACACACTCGCTCCGGCACAGCCGACATGCTGAAAACCACTTTTATTTACATTTTGGGAGTAGTATGTGTAGTGTACATGCATGAATGTGTACGTATGTGTGTAGACTGTCTCTTTTAAACCACATATGTATTTCTATTTTGAAACTGCTGCAAAATAGCAAGGTAGAATATTTCCTCTAGAAATAGGGCCATATCAACGTATAAATTATAACGACATCTGGAACTAGATTTTATTTTGAGATGATTCCGTTGCAGGGTTGGGGGTTAAATAGAGGAAAATAAGCAAGGCAAGTTGGTAAGGTACAAAAACTTGGGATTTAGTGTATATACTAGAAGCCAAGGCCTCAGAAATATTTTTCAACTCCCCACTTCATTATTAAAAGGGTTGATAACATAAAATTGAGATATTCACTTAAAATTTGGTAATTCAAATGATTCCGATGAAGGGGTGGAGGGACGTGTAAATTGGGGAAAATAAATAGAGCATGCTAATAACAGACCAGAAACTTCATTCTTGCAGTATATGTTAGATACCAATGCCTCAATTTTTTTATGACATCCTTCTCAAATGTTATTAAAATTCTATGATCAATTATTTCCACATACTAGAGTGCAAATATAGTCAAGATGTTTTCCTTTAAAAAGACTTGGATGGAAAATCTAATGTGGATGTAGTGATTCCTTAGGCAGGGGTTTTTGATTTTTTGTTTAAATGACTACTTTCACTCCACTACGTAGATGTGGAGGCAATTATTGTACACAAGACTCAGTCACAGAATAATAAAACAATCAGAATGGAATCTTTCAGGGAAGGGGAAGTTTCGCGCATTTCGAGACGCGCATCCAATTCGCCATCTTCCTGGGGTAAAACAACTGATAATCGTTGTGCTCTATACAGTGTTGCCAGATGTACAATAATTTCTGATGAACTAGGAATAAATAATTGTATAGTTTTGTCATAAAAGCATTAATATTCATGTGGTATATTTTGCAGTAATAAAATGTCTTCAAATTCAATTTATTAAGAAATGAGATGGTTGGTTACATGAAAAAAATTATGTACTAAAATTAATAATTTTCATGCATCTTATATGGTAATTTCAAAAACTCCTCTGGCAACATTACGTATAACCTATTGGTCATAAGTTGACAGGATATTATTTATTTGTTTCGTTTGTTCCGCTGTTTATTTACGTTGATCAATGCCTGACTGCATTTGTTTTATAATACTCTCATTTAAAATAACTCAATAATATTTTAAAGTAATATTGACAGATCATCTAATCCACTTATAATTCGTTCGAACGTAGATACACAGACGTATACTATAATAGCTGCTCTCGTTTGCAGTGAACATTATAAACAGGATTTTAATGAACAATGATCTATGATACAAAATTGCATGGTAGGGACAGAGACAACACATGAAACATTACGAATCACTGCCGAATGAAAGCAGCTAATGTTTCCACATCGATCGTTCTTCACATTTTTGTGTGCTTAATCAATCGCGTCAGTAATGTTTTGAACTAAAATTATAATATAACATAGTCAATACATATTATTATATTCCTTTACAGGCATAATGAAACAACAATTTATACACACCTCTCATATGACCTAATTTCAGTAGGTATGGGGTATATTCGTTATTGTATTTTATTGTATTGTATTTTAGAAACAATTTTATATTAAATATTTCAGGACGGTGTATATTTACCACTATTTAATTAACCATATATTAGTATTAAAATATACAGATTTATTAATAAAACAAAATATACGTGTAATTATATTACACAACATATATAGGGATAAAGTCAATCGTATAGAATAAAAACAGACATCTATTGTCCCATAAGATTAAATCCATGGCACTGAGTTAAAATAGACATCTTCAACAATTTTGTAGGAAAATATTGTAATATGGTTAGGCATTTAACAATTCCTCTACAGAATAGTTAAATATATGCTTATGCTTTGAGATATTATAAGTTAAAGAATTGTTGAATTGAAATGGCGTTGTTTGACAATATATAACAATTTATATATATTTACTGTAAAATAATGCATTTTAATTGGCTGTTCTTCTAAAGTTCATATTGCAAGTCATTCACGCCCTTCGTATCATAATAATTATGATTATTTAAATGCTGCGTAAAGTTGTCAAAATTTGTTTTTAACATAACGTTAGTGTGATCCACTGTTTTTTACAAAATTAGTACGATAAAATGAGAAGTTCAGCACTATAACATACAAAGGGAACTTTTAGAAAATTCAGAGACAATTATTTTATAGGGTCTCTTGAGAAAAGTTGAAAAGTAGTAGTAGTATATTCTACAAAATTAAATTAGAAATTCCTAAGTGCGGACCTGACTACAACAGTACAGAATACACCCCTGTTCTTAACCCCAACAAGATGGCCGATTCTGGAGTTAAATTGTATATGGGCAATGCTGAGAGTTTCCCTTCTGATTGTTTTATTATTCTGTGACTCAGTACTTGACATACATATGTATCTTACGTTTGCATTTAAGAAGATCGTAAAATTATATACAATAATACGCATTGTTTACGTTTTTTTCTGCGTCTTAATTTTTGAGTAATATAGATAATTTATAAAAAATTGTCAACAGAGCAAGTAATTTTGATACACTTTAATTCATAGAAATTCAATCTGGATTCTGGGGTTTTACAATTAATAGTTAAGTAAATATTTACAATAAAATTATCAAAAATGTGTTTTATTTTTTTCATATTCTAATTAGGAATTTATCAATTCTATTAATGCAATCAAGGGGGAAAACACTGTGAAGTAAATTCCATTATGTATTGCAAGCGTTTCGCAATAAATTTCCAGTAATTACATGTACAAATACTATCAAAGTTGTGAACAAGGAAACATGTATTTATAATATAAGAGACGTATTTGAAAACATAATTATTGAAAAATAACTTCTAGATAAACCAGTAGAAGTTATAGTCGGGCGTCGCCGACTGCCAGCATCTATTTAATTACTATTTTGGTGAAATATAACACAATTCACTTTTACACAGTGCCACTGAGATTAGGATGCAGTCAATTTACCTTTTATATTTATATTTCAAATATTAAAGATACCTATAGTCCACAACAATGTGAATTGGCTTCTTGAAGGTTGCATACAGGGTGTCCAGAATTGCATAGGCCAAACTTACCTAAGTAATACAACTTTTGAAAATAAGAAAAAAAGTTCCTATAAACATGGGTCGGGAAGTGATTAGTTTCCGAGATATAGGGTGTTCAAGTAATTCTCCAGAAATTTCTTTTATGAATATATTCGAAACGTCTAAAGATAAACAAATGATAATTTACACAGGAATTTAACTTTTTATGCTTTTTAAGAAAAAATGACAACTATGTACGAAAATCTTTCAGGAGCGGGTGAAACTGGGGGGGGGCTAGGTATAATTTAGCCCCAACTTTATTGTGTAACACTTTTAAATTAATTTATAAGCAGAACTTAAAAATTTGAAGTTTTCTACACAGAAAAAGTGTCTTGTGTTCTTTCTCTAAAATTATCAGTTTTTGAGTAAATCTTATATCAGAACTTTATTCGGGAATAGTTTTTTATGAATAATTTTAGCAGAACAAAAAAAAACAATGACAGTAAAACAAAATTGTTGTTCAAAGTGCATTCCGCCAGCTTCAACACATTTCTGACATCTGCGCCGTACAGTGTGTAGCTTTACGAATAAAATCAGGATTAGCCCGCAAGTTTTCACGTTCTTCGAGAATTCTTTCTATTAACTCTTCTATCGTGTTTACAGGAATTGCGTATACTTTGTCCTTTAAATAGCCCCAGACGAAAAAATCAACTAGAGTTAAATCCGGTGAACGGGGTGGCCAGGCTCTTGCACCTAATCGATCGATCCACCGTTCAAGATAATTATTGTTTACCCACAAACGGTTCCCAACAGCAAAATGTGCAGGAGCTCCGTCCATTTGAAACCAGCATTCGTTTCTTAAATTAAGAGGAATATCCTCGAGATATTGAAAAAGACGGTTATTTAAAAAATTATTAAATAATGGTCTATTTAAACGGAGAAGAAGGATGTGGGGCCCACAAAAAGTTTTTTTTTCAGGACTCTTCATGGTCTGAATGAATTTTTCGTCTCTCAAAAGACTCCCAATTTGTGGTCCATCGAATAAACCTTGAAACTGAATAAAGGTCAGCAGCAACAAACGGGCCGGACTTAGGAAAATCCCTCCGCGGGACCACATCATAGGCAGGCCCTGGGATGCCCAGGATTCGCAAATGGGGCGAGCGGCCTTGTCCGTGATCTCTACCAACTTCTCAGTGCTACAGGAGTCTACCAGCTCTGTGTCTCGGGTCACCAGTATCAAAAGGGCCGGACTTAGGAAAATCTCCTGCGGGACCCCTTAACGGGCCGGCCCTGAAAAATTGACATGATAGATCAATTTTTCGTCTTCGGATTCGTAATCAGTGTTAAAAAATCTGTCGATTCCATACCCCCATGCTCGCTGCACAGAACTTTTTTCGTGTGGCTGTGTAATTAATACGAAGCCATTGCAGTATCTTTACTGTCAAGTTGTAAATATGCAATGATGTATTTTAATATTGAGGCGATCTAGAATTTGCGCACAGTTTTAAAAATCTATAATAGTAAATCTACAGGAAACTTGATTTAGACCTCACCACTTTCCACGATCTTCACTCATGTCAATCTTTTGATGTCGATGGGGTAGATATTGTACTTTTAACATATCGATATGAATAAGAGGCAGGCTTCTATTCTAATATACGATTCAATTGTATTGACCCCTCACTTTAACCTCGAATATCTCAGAAATGAAGGAGGATTATTTATCAATGTATCTAAAATTTTTTCTATAAAATAGTTAAGTATATAAAATGTAAGCATTTTCAGAAAAAAAAATTGGTATATATCAAATATTAATTTAGTTATCAACCGTAAGGGCTAATATCATTGCAAGTTTGCAATAATATTATCTAAATAAATTAATACTGAATCTATACCAGTTATTTTTTCTGAAAATACTTACATTTTATATAATAAACTATTTTAATAAACAAAATTTAATTGTATTGATAAATAACCGAATAAACATGACGTCACGTTTTTGAGAATAACTACAAAATTTTAAAATAAAAAATTATAACCAAATTTACTCGTACGTGCTTTATCGGTGTCTAAAATATGATTTACATGGTATGCATATTTTCCAAGATGTAATGGATTTAAAACTGGTATGGTCAAAATTTCCTTACAAAGTAGGACATTTTTCAATATAACTTAGCAGAACTTCTAAAGTGTCCAATGTGCATTATTCAAATTTGAATGGTTGATTTAGAATAGACTCATAATGAACACGTAATTTTTTCAATTTTCTCTGCTCATTCATTTCTGAGATACTCGAGGTTAAAGTGAGGGGTCAATTCATTTGAATCGTATATTAGTTGTCTAATCTATTTTAGCTTCATTTAAAAATAATTTAAATCTAGTACAACTCTGTGCGGAAAATCTACACAGACTAAACAAGAGTGCATCTGGCCCATTAGCTCAGTTGGTTAGAGCGTCGTGCTAATAACGCGAAGGTCGCGGGTTCGATCCCCCCATGGGCCAACTTTTTTGTGTTTTTTTTTTCAGTTATAGTATTAGATAAATCATCAACATTAAGATGAAATGAAAATCAGTCAAATAATTTATATTTGAAATATTATATATATTTTTTGAACCATAAAAATAAAAATACAACCTAAATAAAATGAAATTATATATATTCATTGTTTCTTACTTAATTTAATTTTTAGTATCTTAGAAATAATGTTTATGTAGTTCAATTTTACTTTTTGTATCTCAAAGGAATAAGAGTGATTTAGAGGCACTTCTTATAGAAGATCCGATATGGTCTAGTGGCTAGGATACCTGGCTCTCACCCAGGAGGCTCGGGTTCGATTCCCGGTATCGGAATTTTTTTTCCATCATCCCTATTTTTTTATTAGGTATTGTTTAATCACAATTAATTTTGAAATTAAAAATTTTTTAGCCGTTGAATGCTAACGTAATCTTTTTTTAGGTATCGTTAATAAATTCATAAATATAGAAATATTTATCATTTAAGCTTCTCCACGAAAAGGATTAAAAGTATACATTGATTTTTGATATAAAGGGACAACTCTGGAAGATTTTTAATAATATTGAATTAACTTAAAAGAGAATTATTCCTCTTATAAGTTAACAGAAAGAAATTGGCTTCAGTCGTCGCAGCTAAATAATAAGAAAATTACCACGTAAAATAAAAAAGGAAGGGGTATACAAGCAAGAGTAATGAAAAGATAAAAAATAGTAATTTTTTGGACAGATTAATAAAGTAGGTGAAAGGAAAACACTAATTACCAAAAACTAAATAAAAAGGGATAGACCTATAACTGTACACTAGTGTACACTGTAGCATTAAAACATAGTATTATAAGTCACTAGACTACGATATATACTATACATAATACAAGTCGCTGAACGCCATGCCATCTATTATTGCTCATTATGCTACACTTGTATGCCATGCTAGTTGCCTGCTACACTATAATAATAAATGTGTGCACTGAACAACAATTGAAAAAGCTAATAGTAGACATATCAAGATAAGGAAGAAATATGGCTCTCTGCTTTTGGATTAACCTGTATGTAGAAATTCCTTGAGGAGGCTTAAAACATTCATTTGTCTTTAAAAAATGATGCCACTTTATAGCAGCAATTCTCCAAGAGTCCCAACGTTTCTATATCATCAAAATATTGTCAAACCTCTTACCATGGGAGTTCACTTATGATAACAACATCTCCTATTTTACATGTCCTAACATTTTGTTCATTTCCATTGAACATGATCTTCATTCGTCTTCTCACCGAATTTTCGCAAACGTAAAAGATTCTTCTATCATAATTGCTATGATTTAATTTTCTATTTTGGCTCGAAGCCAAGTAAATATTCATTCTAACTAATCCTGTATGCTCAGCTTCTTCTATAGTGATGGTTATCAACTATAGTTCTATTTGGCCTTGATAACTGATCACTATCTTTAGGGGACATTATGATAGTTCCTAAGTACATTGTTTAAAAGTTCTAGCGAAATTCTTAAAAAATTCATCATTCCTATTCTTCTCGTCAGTCAGTAATGACTCTTTTGCACCATTAGTCATTTTGACATCTTCTCACTCACTGTCTGCAGGTCAACAATTAATGTTTAGCAAATAAAATCCTGGTAAAATGAAGTAGGTACGCGACATTTAAAGATAATTAAATCATAAATTAAACCGCATTGTTTTGCAAGAAGACAATGGTGTACTTATTCACTTTTTTAAGGCACACCATTCATTAAATACTCCATATTAGATGGTATATTCCTTGGATTTTTATGGAAAAAGTTGGGCACAACTAGTTTCTCCTCTTCATTTACTTCCAAACAATACTTATCATCACTGTCAGATATTGAAACATTCATTTTTGTCGTACATTCTGTCAAATTACTTTAAATGACAAAAACGTATTGTTATGAATTACACCCCCTTGGAATTGGAGATGATACGCCTATGCCTACTAATTGTGACTGGGAGCTGTCAGAATAAAATGGACTTTTCCGGAATATTGTTGGAGAAGATTCTTGAATGTTTCTAGATGAATCTAGAGAGTCAAATTCGGAGTATATAAGGCGCGATTACCAGCACGGAAAGAAGTTTATTAAGAAGGCAGTTTATAAAAGTGAACAAGTTGAAAAGTGAAAAGTGAGGTTAACTATTAAGTAAACAAGTATTGTACAGTCAGTAAATTGTTAAATAAAGTGTTGGTAGTGTTTATCTCTTGTTGAAATTATTTAGAACCCACGGATTCATACAGGGCGTTTCCTAAAAGGTGGAAATCCGTAACATTTTGGTGTCAGAAGTGGGATTTTGACAAGAGGATTTTTCGGAAGTGTTCGAGAAGGTTTGGCAGTGTATTCTCGAAGTTGGTGCTAACACGGAGGACTAATTTACTGGACGTTGTTCGATGGTTATTTTCGAACAGGAAAATAGTGTCAAGTGCATTTTTTGAGACATTTTTGGAACATTTTATTTGGACATTAGTGGTTAAGTGACAAAGACTCTAGATAAGACTATTTTTGTGCCGTTTTGAGGTTTTCTGGACAGTCCCATTTCCGATAGTGACGTAATTATTAAATTTTGTTGATAATTATATGCCGGCAACAACCAGAAGCATGGCATCCGAACAACAAATGCAGGACTTTATGGCCCAAATGCAAAAGATGATGATGGATCAGGAAACAAAGCGCCAGGAAGAGAAAGAAGAACAGGAAAGAAAACGCCAGGAAGAGAAAGAAGAACGGGAAAGAAAACGACAAGAAAAAGAACAAAAACGCCAACAGGAAAAAGAGGATCAAGAGCGAAGACGTCAAGAGGAGAAACAAGAATAGGAGAAACGACGTCAAGAGGAAAAACAAGAAGCGGAGAAACGTCGTCAAAAGGAAAATGACGACTTAAGGAAAGCTATAGAGACGCAACAGAATGCCTTGTTTACAGTCGCTGAAGACCTCAAAAATAAGATCGAAGTAAAAATGGACAAGGTTGAAGAGGAAGTAAGCGAAGTGAAAGAAAAAGTAGGCAAGGTCGAAGAAGAAGTTGGTGAAGTCAAAGTGAAAGTAAACAAGTTCGAAGAAGAAGTCAGAGGAGAAATAGACCATCTTAAACAACAGTTGAGGGATAGAGGAAACCAGCCAGTGGCATCATCAGGCCAGCGATTGAAAATTCCCTCTTTTGATGGTCAAAGTTCCTGGATGACTTACAAGACACAGTTTGAGGCAGCAGCGAGTGCAAACAACTTAATTGACGAAGAGAAGGCTAAGGCATTAATCCTGGCTTTAAGAGGCCAAGCGTTGGAGTTGCTCCAGACAATTCCGGCAGACCAACAACGGAATTTTAGAGTTTTAGAAGCTGCCTTAGATCTACGATATGGAGATCAACACCTTGCTCAAGTATACCAGACCCAGTTGAAAGTGCGCGTTCAGAAAGCTGGAGAGAGTCTGCAAGAATTTGAAGCTGCGGTGGAAAGACTGGCACACCTAGCATATCCTAATGCGCCAAAAGAATTTAAAGAGCAATTGGCAGTGGGAGCATTCCTAGACGGGATAAGGGATGAGGAGATCAGGCGAGTCCTCAGGCTATCCCGACATAAAAGTAGTAGTGAAGCCTTGGTGCATGCACTAGAGGTAGAAGCCGTCTATAGGGATACTCCAAAGTCAAGAGTGCGGGCTATGACGCTTGAAGAATCGCAGCCAGAAGAGAGAGACCAAAACCCTATCTTGAACGCGATTCTCAAAACGAATAAAATGATTAGTCAGTTACTGGCTCAATGGGATACTGCGGGAAGACAAGGAAAGCCAAGCAGGAGTACTAAATGTTACAACTGTGGCAGAGCAGGGCATATCAAGCAAGACTGTCGACAGCGGAACTCGAGGAATGTGAATGCTAGAAACATGGATGAGACACAGAATAGAAGTAGTGGAAGGCCAAGTGGACGGCGTATGAAATGTTACAGGTGTGGAGAACTAGGACATATCCAGCTTGAATGTCCACGGAGAAGATTGGAGAAAGTAAAGGCCGGAGAAGCTGTGAAGCTGAGGGGAAAATCAGAGGAAGCTGGTACCAGAGAGACTGTGACAGATAGGGAACATGGTACCCCGAGAGAAGTAAAGATTTCCCAGCTTCGAAGCATCCCGAGAAGTCCACTACTACCAGGACGTGGAAGTAAAGTGAAACCCCAGAAAATTGCAGATATTTCATCCGGAAGAAGGTGCAAGTACTACCACCAAGAGAAACTGCAGGTCAAGGGAGCAGCCAACAGTGTCAAAGTGGAAGTGCCGGATGATAGGGCAGATGAAGCGCTCAAACAAGAGCAACTAAACGATGTGGAAATTGGGCCTATATTGAGAGCCAAAGAAAGGGGAACTCGTCCAAAATGGAAGGATGTTTCGGACAAAAGAGTGGGACTGAAGGCACTATGGGCGCAGTGGGACTCGCTGAGTGTCAGGAACGGGCTGTTGCGGATAGCAAGGGAAAGCCCGGATGGAAAAAAGGTGGTTATGCGTCTAGTGATTCCCAGGTGTCGAGTAGCGAAGGTGCTTCAGGAAGTGCACAATGGAACATCCGATGGACACTTTGGTGTTAACAAGACCCTGAAGAAAATACGAGAACGATTTTATTGGATAAGAAGTCGTCAGGATGTGGAGGCTTGGTGTCGCAAATGCAAGATTTGTGCAGCCAGTAAGGGACCACAGACTGGAAGTAAGGGTGAAAACAAGCAGTTCAACGCTGGAGCTCCTTTTAAGAGGTTGGCTAACGATATAGCGGAACCATCACCAGCCAGTGACAGAATGAAGGCTCGATATGATCGTAAGGGTAGTTCAGAAGGGTTCAAGGCAGGAGACCTGGTTTGGCTGTACAACCCAAAGCGGAAGAAAGGAAGGTCACCGAAACTTCAACCGCCTTGGGATGGACCGTATACTGTTATTACCCGAATTAATGACGTCGTCTATCGAATTCAACGAAACAAAAAGTCCAAGATGAAGATCGTGCATTTGGACAGGCTGGCGAAATACATCGATGATTCTGAGTTGCCTGATCGGGACGATCAGGCTTAAGGAGGGGGCAGTGTTATGAATTACATCCCCTTGGAATTGGAGATGATACGCCTATGCCTACTAATTGTGACTGGGAGCTGTCAGAATAAAATGGACTTTTCTGGAATATTGTTGGAGAAGATTCTTGAATGTTTCTAGATGGATCTAGAGAGTCAAATTCGGAGTATATAAGGCGCGATTACCAGCGCGGAAAGAAGTTTATTAAGAAGGCAGTTTATAAAAGTGAACAAGTTGAAAAGTGAAAAGTGAGGTTAACTATTCAGTAAACAAGTATTGTACAGTCAGTAAATTGTTAAATAAAGTATTAGTAGTGTTTATCTCTTGTTGAAATTATTTAGAACCCACGGATTCATACAGGGTGTTTCCTAAAAGGTGGAAATCCGTAACAGTATTTTGTTTAATAAATTTTATGCTATGACAACCTAGCTGGCAATCAATAAATGTGCAATGAATCTGCCACTTGGGAAAACTCTAACCTCGAAATTTCGAATGTTTTATTATTCTCCGACATGGAAAAAATTTAAAAAGTACCACGAGCATTAGCTGCTGCCAGTCTCTGGCAAGATGGAAACCTCGCTCAAAGACTAAATCTCCTTCGACCTGTAAAACACAGCTACCACTCCTGTTGCTTAAATGACTATTAGGACGCATTACCAATTTTCTTAACTTTTCAGGGGTGACAAAATAATGAATCTTGGCTACTAATGTCCAGTAATACCTCTATCCAAAACACATTTTATGAAAGTATAGATTATGATCAAGATCTGTCACTTAACAATATGTGCAACTTAGGCTGTAATGTCTCTTTGAAAGGATCAATTATGGATGAGGAAAATCCACATGCCAGTTCACTATCTAATAATTCATGAGACATCTGCTGATTTCTTGTCGAAAACAATATGTAGCTTTCTTTTACTAAGGCTGCCACTGGTTCAGTTGTTAGAACAAAACTCTTTATATGTTTGTTTCCTAAGGTACATTTCTAACAACAGGAATATTTCTAGAGTCTTCCAATTTCTTTGATGGCGATTAATAACATGCAACATTCAACAGTTGAATATCTGTACTGATGAAACTTTGGTATATTACTAAAGACTATCCGGCGTTATAAAAATTCGACTTCTAATTAGTGATATTCCAGTTTGAGATCTAATATAAGGCAAACTTTTTTCCAGATAAATTTTCAGGATGATCTTCAATCATGAGAGACACAACAATCCAAATATAATAAATTTTCCTGTAATCCATATCCAATTGCTGTTCGCCAGTCTTCTCTTTATCAAAGATGATTGAGCTAACAGGCGATTACTCGCTGGCTCCATTATTCTTGGCTAAGACGTCGTTAATAGATTTTTAAATCTTTTCTCGTTAGAATGACGAGAGCTTGTATAGTTTATAGGTAACTTGAGATTAGTTAATTTAGTATGCATTCAATATACATATCATTAATATTACTATCAAGAAAACAGTTCAGATATTTTGAAATTACATCTGAAAACATATTTTTCAAATCAACTAATTATATCACCAATTTCATGTATTTTGCTTTCAACAGTGGTCCTAGTCAGTTCCTTAATTTTAATATCAGTATTATTTGGATTTGAAATTTTATTTTTTTATTACATGATATTATTAACACAAATCTATTTTGGATCTATTCGGAAAAAATTGTGTACAATACCTCATCACTATCGACAGCACGTACACAGATTAAATTAAAACTAGTATTAACAGTGGCGTTATAATCACTAATAATTGATTGATTAATTTTTCGTTCTGCGTCATCCAAACGCTGGGGAAAAATATTAGTAAAGTGTCTTTGGTAAGTCTAAATAATTGTCTTCTACACATCCCACTTTTGTCAATTATTTTTCTACACACCACATTTGCAGCTTGCAAATCATTAGGTACCGCACAAAATAGAGTAATAGCCTCAATTTCGTTAATTTTATTATACCCAATGGGCATTATTGTGTTACAACACTACAGAAACCTTTATAAGTCTCAATTATTGAATTAACAGTTCAAATGGGAGGTGTTTGCTTATATAATCTACCTATTCATTCATCAACTTTATGAAAGAAAGCGACGTATAGCATAAGTGTAAGAAGACCATGCAGCTCTATTTTTTCGATCCTAGTGTGGGATCTAGTGAATGTATGGTGCTTTCACTTACTAGTTGTCTTATGCAAAGTTGTTGGAGAGAGAAGTGAATGTTCTGTATTTATTTTGCTATTGAGTTGTTCACTGTAGAATTTCCAGTTGACTTTACATCCTGAAACTTAAGCTGAACAGTATTTTTATCATATCGTTTAAATTTTCATTTACTACAAGCTTTATACCATTTACTTTTAGGGTTGTTGAACTTGAAGGAACGGACTCAGGTTCAACTAGCGAGGTCAATAAGTTCTCCGAAAAAAATAGATATAGGTATTTAACTAGAATAATCTGATTGTAAAAATTCCTTCACTGAAATTAAATTTGGACCTTTTACTACAATACCGCTCAACAATCGAAGTAAATTTCTAGAAATAGAAAAAGTTCCTCGATGTTACATTTTTCTCTACAATGCTTCAGCACCCTCGCGTTTTTTAATTTTTCTTGGGGGGAAAAATAACCAAAATATTATTTCAACACCGCACAGTGAGGCACATAGCTCATTTTTTGATCAGACGATAATTCCCAGGCCTGGAATTAATGAAACTTTAAACAAATTTTCTTAAATTATTTGTTATAAAATTGCCTTTAATTCTATCGAGACCGAATTTCAAAATTTGAAAATTCAAGATGGCCAATCCGGACATAAAGGACCTCGCAATAATTTCGGTGGAATTTTCTTCTCAAACTTTGAAAATATATAGTTCAATGGCTTCCGAAGAAAGAATGTCATAAGAAAAAATGGATTTAATGTATTCCCTGCAGAATAATAGTGACTGGAAGTTAAAAATTTATTTGGCCCAATGCTGGCTTCTGTAATAATAATCTTCAAATCTTGTTTTATATAATTTGTGGTAGGTACCTTGTGAAACATCTTCAAAATAATTGTTAATTATAAATTAAACACTGCTTTTAGTAGATGAATCAATCAATATATTATAAATACTCTACATATGTTTCGGCTTATTAGGCCTTTATCAAGAGCATTACATAGTGAATACTAAAGTTTCCGACGTGCTTATTCTAATTCTGATTATTCTAATTTATATTTAGGTCATAAATAGATTAAGACATACATACTTTTAGGTATAAATTAGAATAAGCACGCCTGAAACTTTAATATTCACTATGTAATACTCTTGATAAAGGTCTAATAAGCCGAAACTTATGTAGAGTATTTATAATATAGTGATTCATCTAAGAGCAGTGTTTAATTTATAATTAACAGTTAATTCATTTTTCGTATCGATTTAAAGGTAAAATTTATATAAAGTATAATTAAAGTGAAATTTCCAATTTTTTTTTTAATATTTAATTAAATGTAATATTTAAATTAGAAAATGACTCTACATTGATAATCATCTCGACATTTTAAGTTAATATTTTCCGAGACATCTCTCACGTTTTAAGATTACCTTATTATTTAATCTCCATACGTCAATGTTCTCAAGATATTTGTAAATAAGAAAATAATTGATCACTTACTCTCTTGATTCTCCGCTGACACGGTATAACGTTTTAGATTCTTCAGCATCTTCGTTTTTGTCTGAAAAAATATTAGAATTAATAAAAACCCTAATACTCATAACAGTTTTTATGTATAAGTGAATAAAGACATACTTTATCCACTGGCGGAATGACCAGCACACACAAACAGTATAATTTCTTTACAGCCACTTTCTTAAATATGTACAAAAGATTTCTTAGTGAAGTGAACTTTATAGTAAAGTTGACTTCAAATTGTCTTTAGAATCTGTTATGTTCGAAAGAAGTAAATTAAATCTCCTGTTAGGGAAAGTTCAAATTTTAAAATATTTATGTTGGTGACTTGTAGTAGTAGTAGTTGATTGGCAACAAGTTCCCCAATATGTGATAACTCTCTATTTATTAGAGAAAGTCTTTTGTTTTATTTTCTCTCCTTCCCTTGGCTTTGGGTGACCATCAGCCAGTATCTCTTGATTTATAATATAATGATGAACATGCAAACAAAACTAATTCACCATGTTCTCATTCTTAATCATATCTTGTTTACCCTATACACTGCTCTGAAACAAAACTGCACAACAGTGTACATACATTCCATACTCATACGTGTAAATGCTCACATACATACACCAATGCGTAACAATCTATCCACCACCGTTGACTGGGGCGGGCACTCGTTTCACGTCTTGATGACTTTATGAAGACGTAGACAAAGGTAGGGGGGCCACGGTATGTATTGTGTCATCCATGAATTTTTCATCTTTGGTTTGTATGTATTTTCTCCAAGTAAACTAGACATTTTTAAATAAATAACAAATATTTTCTCTAGTGTAAAATATTGGCATTACTGATAGTGTTAGCTTCATTATTGTTTTATTATAAAATCACTATCGCATTTTTGACTTGAAGCAATCTTAATTGTTTCATTCCAAAATTTATTTGATAACAAATTCGAAAGATTCGATTCTAGTTCATAGAACCTTGTACCTAGTCGACTACTCTTTCACAAAAACTGTTCGATATAACCAACACCGATTTTAGTAATATTTTGATGTCCTCAAGCGGCTAAACAAAACAACTTAGTATATAGATAAATTTATTTAAGTCGAGTTACAGTGTTTACGAAGTCAATTGAAACTGGTCAATGTTAAAGCACAGGACCGTGCGCACTTAACTTGATATTTTGTCCTATGTATTTAACAATGGTATCGAGAATCGAATAGTAGTTGAAACTGTGCAGACGAGTCCAAGACTGGCAATGTAATCAGCCTGAATGAACCATCTACGACTGCACTGGTTTAAGGATAATAAAACGGACAGGTCCACTAGCATAAAAAAAACCTTGTAAATCGTTTCTCAAGAGTCAACGTGGACTTGTGAGATGTGTTGTCAATGGCCTGCGTTTGGGGACGGGTGGCGAGATTGGCTGGCACCCGGGTATTCCTCAGTCCGATTGGTCGGTCGGTGTTATATCAGTCATTAGTCAACGTGGACTCGATATTTCTCCAGTGCAGTGCAAAAAATGGTTTTCAGAACAGCTTTATACCAAATATTCCGCCTAATTCGGTAATTGTATTAGATAATGCTTTCTATCACTCGCGAATATTAAATAAAATACCAAACACCAGTACAAGGAAGACATTTTGAAATTCATGAGAGAAAAAAATATGGAAATTTCTGTAAAAGTTCCAATAAAGCGCGAATTACTGAAATGAATAAAAGAACAGAATTTCAAAAGGGAATATGTTATTGATAACTTATCCAATATACACGGTCATACACTTTTGCAGTTACCTCCGTACTATGCATATTTAATCCTATCGAGATGGTTTGAGCAACTTTAAAAGATCGTTTGTGAAAATGTAATGACTCTCCAACGTTAAGCGCGGTAGTAGTTGATCATATAAGAGAAGTAATAAATGACCTCGACAATACTGATTTATGGAAAAATTGCGTTAAGCATGTAATTGAGAAAGAAAGTCAATATCTAACACTACCCCCCAGTGCGCCGATTACAATTCAACCGAATAATGAGATCTTTTCAGAAAGTGAAGATTCGGACGCACCAACTTTTAGCATTTAACTTTTTAATATATATTTTCAGAACAAAATATTTAGCTATTATATTAGGTATGAAGTTTATTTTTTTATTGTTACATTTCTTGGAATATGTTTTATTTAGTTGACAAGAAATTTTAATTTAAGTTACTTTATTCTAGAGACATATTTTAATTTTGTTTTTATTTATGTTTTATCTATACAAGTATTTATTTTTGTACTAATTCTTTGCTTTGGTTAAGAAACTTACATTTTTATTTTTATTTTAGAAGAAACTTAAATTTTATTTTTATTATTTAACATCTTTGCTCCTCGCCAATCTAACCTGTCCGATTGCCTCATCCCGGCAAGGATATGTTCATACCTTCTCGTTGTTCCTTGCTGATAATAACATATTTCAATGTAGAATGGGATAACTTTAAAACTAAACCCAATAAATTTAAATATTTAGACTTTATATCTAATACTGATATAATACTTCAAAAATATGTTATTGGATAAATGAACAAATCAAACCACGGTGTGTTTAAGTTTAAAAACGTAACCTATCTAATAAACAAAAGATAATAAAAATTAATACAATTTTCAAAAAATTATAACATTTTCTTATAATAAGCATTTCTATTTACCTCCGCCCATGTACAATATAGAGTTGCCGACTGTTTTTGTCGGCTTTTAGTATTTATACGATTTCAATTTTGCTCGTATAGACTTTACTTTCACTACATCGACCAAAATAACCTATGTATACGAAATATTGGGACACCCTCTACGTTAGTAATCTATAACATGCAGCTCTGCGGTATTTTAAATAATGATTTAAGATTTACCTTCATCCTTATATTTGCCGTTTTTGTCTGTGGTATCTATATTAGCCGAGTCAGATTTCCCGAACTCTTTGTGCACCTCATAGCCATACTTGTCGGAGTCTTTTTTGTGGTAGCTATCGAAATGCTGATAACCGTCGTTTCCTCTGTCATTTAGTTTTTTCGAATACCCTTGGATATCACCCGCATCCCCTTGTTTGTCACCATAAGTGTGGATGAAGGCATCTTTCACACCTAGAAATTTTTAGGGTGTTAATGTTAATACAGAAAGGGAAACCTTTTGATTTATAATTTATGGTCAAAGTGGTGATTTATTTTTAATTTCTTCTATGTAGTCTGGTACTTCTATAAAACTAGTTGACAGAGGCCTGCATTTTGACATAAGTAACAATCGGTAAGAGGAGAGCTTTGTTGGAAGTTATTGACTGAGAATGAAAGAATGCGTATAATTTTTAGACAGTTTGGGGCGATCTGAAGGAACGTTTTATTTGTTAAGATGGTGTGAGAAATTTTGTATCTTCATTTTACTTTTTGAATGATTGTTAGCTTTCAAGTGAATAACGTGTTTTGTTAATGATGTAGTCAAGTGTTTTCTATGTAAGGCTAAAGACGCCGATACATTTCTATGATTCGCAGAAAGATTCTGGTGATGTGAAGGTCTATCAGTGTTGACATTCAGATTTTTATCCATTTTTCTTGTTTCAATTAGCCAACTTGGATCAAAAAGGCGAATGCAACAGCTTCATTGCTTAAATAATATAAATTATTTTTAAACTTTTGTAAAGCGCGCGAGAGATAGAATATGAAGGGCAGGATGGCCCTATTCAATGGCCTCCACGTTCCCCAGACGTAACTCCGTTGAATTTTCATGTTTGGGACGTGCCAAAGAGCTCGTGTACGCGACGGAGGTTGCGACTAGGGAGGAACTTGTCCAACGCATAGAAACGGCTTTCGGTACAATTAGGGAGGAAATACGACTTCATACAACAACTGTCGAAATACGAAGCAGATGTCGGGCCTGCATTCGCAATAAAGACCAACACTTTGAGCAAGATTTTTAAATTTTTTAATAAATGATAAAAATGTAATTGTTATTGTTGTTGTTATTTCAAGAAAACCAATGAACAGAAAGAAATTGAAGATAGATTTTACTTCGCAACAGTGAGATAACAGATTTTACCTGTTTCCCATGCATAATTTAAGCAAAAATAATTTTTTATTCGGAATTTTGAATATTAGCCTTATGTGACCCGATTCATTAATTTAGCGAATTCACGAAGTTATTAAAAGATTTTTATGACACGTGGCACATCACTAGCAAGAGGATAGACCAGAGAATTTTTGAGGGAGTTGGAAGATTCCGGTTGCTCTGAGTTTTTTTTTATAGCCATGTAAAGTCTAAGTTTAAATTTAAATTTTACCTATTCCGGAAGTTTGCGAGTGAACAAAAAAACAACTAGATGACTAATGCCAGTAATTTTGGATTTAAAAAAACCCTTCAACAATACACATCAAAATAAAAATGAAATTCGCAGTCTACGCCTAATACTTTTTTTATAATTTGAATATAAATGTAGAATTTGGGATTTCTTCATTAAAAAGATAAAAGGTCGATATGAAAAATCCCGCAGGGCATGGGAAGTGTTAAGGGGCCTGAAAGGATAGCAGATAACCCTTTCTGTCGGCCATTTCCATTTGGCACACGATGCACCAAACACCCTGTATAATACCTACAAGCTAAATACAAAAGATCTATTTCTAAAGTATTTTCTGTCAAAATACATGCAACATTTAAACATTTAGTATTAATTGCTGTGATATCAAAAACTAACTCTTTTACAGAATCTTAGAGATCCCCATCTAGAATGTGATTCGCAAACAGCACAGGCCTTTTTTTCTCTTTACAAGCCCAAGTCTTTATACAGCCAGGAATCGATATTGGATGTAGCTGGCGGTACACTCGTGCGTTAGTTTTTCTTGGAAATCTTTGAAATTGAAAAATTTTAGATGAAAAATCGACTAGATCTACAACTTTTGTTTGTAATGAACTTTTAGCATCTTGTAAAGTTAAATATCTCAAGTTCAGATGGACGAAAATTAACTTTTTTTTAAATTGAAGTTCTTGAAATTCTCTTTCTATTTCTTTCAAAAATGTTTTCAAAATGGTCGATAAAATCCATTTGTTGTCATTTGGCGTATAAATAAATGCCAAGAAGTGTCCAAAATGCCTTTAAAAGAAATTTTGGTAATGTCTTCGGAAGCTAGCGGCCAGATCTACATTTTGAAAAATGGCACAAAATGGCAAGCAATTCAAATTTCAGTTAACAAATTCATTTGTGTCTACAAGGTTCAATATTTGGGCACCAAAATTTCAGGGTCTATTGTTTTCAACAAAAGGTATAATATCTTCTGAAAATTTGAAGCCAATCTGAACTCTTGACGTCCCTAGGCGTTAAAATAAAAAAACAACACCAGTGCAAACAGAATTGGCTCTGGTTAACCCGCAATTAACTCCCGTCACGCCAACACTGATCCCTTCAGCCATGTTTGAACCATCTGGGTACCAAATGAGTGTATATGTATATAACTATCGTTGAATCAAAAGAGCCGATTACTTTTCCTGTGTCTACGATTTCCGATTGATTGATTTTGTATTTTGTTGATTTTTTGCAGCAAGAATCAATCATTTATTGTTTTCTTAAATATACATTAAATAATTACTTTTTCGGGAGATAAATACTAAAGTAGTAAAGATATTTCTATTGCTGGTATTTAAAATTACTTGGTATAAATTCAATTTTTCAAATGTATTTAATGTTAAATTATTTCAACAATCCAGTATGTGCTTTGTCCATTTGTTAAAATATAGGAGCTGGAGAACGATTTGTTTGAAATATTTAATACCTAACAAAACATTGTAGAAAGTAGTTTTCTCATTCCTGAAAAAGATACTGACCAGTTGTTTGGGCCACCCTGACTCGAAGTACACCCCTAATTAAACAAAGAAATACGGTCCACATCGGGCCGGTGTTGTCCAATCAGCCGGTGGATACCTATTTCAGAATTTAAAAACTGACTCTACTAAATTTGAGATGGTGTAAAATATTTCAAACAAATCGTTCTGCAGATCTCTGGTTAATACGCCATTGAATGTTTCGTCAACACCACAGAACATCGTAAATCAGTGATTTTGTTCTCAGTATATATGCAACCAGGAATACGGCTTTGAATTTCTGTATTGCATATCTATAGAGAGTAATAAATAAATCTGTGGTTTTAGCTTTATTGGTGTTTATATGTTCCTGTGTACATTAGCTATTTGGTTATTAGCATCCCATTCCACAAAGGGGTACTGAAATTAAAATGCTGTTTCTTAGTATTCTGTAAACTTTGAATTATATTAGACTAACAGTACTAACACTGTTCGTGTTTTTACCCTACTACTGAAGGGAAACTGTGTAATGCGTGAATGTACGTTGAATCGTTACCGCATTTCACTTACTCGAGCGATTTGGAGCAAATAGAAACTAGTACTTTTGAGTCTCAGGAGTATTATTTATTAGCTATTATAATAAATAAAGCATCCGTGAGAAGTATTTAGTTTGATAAACAATAATGATATAGATGCAAAAGTAATGTCTTTGTCAAAAGGGCGCAGAAAAGCATGGACATAGATTCGTAAGTGTAAAATACAGTACGGAAAATCTAATCAAATCTCAAAGAACTTTTTTTTTCGCGAATTATTAGCATTGACCAAGTTACGATAATAATATATTATGCCATAACGGAATCACTAATATTAGGGTTTAAAGGGCAGTTTCTAATACATATCTGTAGGTATAGATTCCATATTCGACTAGAGGTAGGCGTTAGAAGTGTAATTAGCAATACCAAATTTAGAAAGTCAAGTAATTGACACAAGACAATGAAAATTGTACATGTTTCGACTAACATAGTATGTCTTTGTTCATGTCTCTATCTTTAGTTGCCAATTTAGCTAATCCATCAACAATTTCATCATTACGATGCCTTAATGACTCTAGGTTACTACTATAGGTCAATTTTTTTTCTATTTAATTTTATGAAAAAAAATTCATATGAATATACAGTGTGGCTCATTTTGAATGGAAACACCCCTGTAAAAATGTGCCTATTATCTGATTTTAACGGGGCTTGTTTTAAAAGATAGGCCATCAAAAGCTTTACTTTATGACAAAACTTTAGAGATAAATTTCAATTTTCAAGACCTACTATGATTTTATCTCAATGTCAAAAATGGACAAATTTGATTAGCGATTTTCTTTTTATAAGATCTAACTATACCACTGAATTCAGAAACATCTCAAATGGGTAAATCCAAAATATCGTGAAAAAATATTAAATAATGACAGATTTATGACAAAATTATTGAAGATAATATTTTATAATAACTTTTACATTTTTTCTAAAAATCGAAGTAGCCCATGAAAAATAAACAATAGAAAGATAAATTAAGTGGATAGTTTTAATAAACATTGTATTTTTTTGAGTAATGACAGATAATAATAGGGTGCCTTGGAAAACAAATTTTAAACTCAGACGTCAAATCTTTAAAATACGCATATACTCAGAGTATATTGTTATTGAAATTATAAAATTGATCAATAATGTTTCTGAATCCAGTGGTATAGTCTGATTTTATAAAAAAAATAAAATTTGTCCTTTTTGACATTGAAAAAAAATCATAGCAGGTCTTGAAAATTGAAATTTATCTCCAAATTTTTGTCATAAAGTAGAGCTTTCGATGGCCTGTCTTAAAAAAGAAACCGTTAAAATCAGATAATAGACACATTTTTTTACATGGGTGTTTCCATTTAAAATGGGTCACATTGTATGTCTCTTTATGAGTTTTTTTTTATCCAAAATTACTCCTTATTACCTTATGGAACTTCTACAAGGAATTTCGTATCGCTCTAACGTAACTTTGTTTAGCTGCTGATATTTACGCTGTCTAAATATGCGGACTACTGACTTTTCCTCGGATATCGTGAAGACAACACCATCTGCCTATTTTAAAACATTTTAAATCATTATTGATAAGTTGGTCTACATCTATATTAAGGTTTTCATAATACAGAAATAGTCTGCAAATAGCATTATTTAAGTATGAACTTAAATTATCTTTAAAGTATGTATAGAATCAACGAAATATTGTTTCTTGTGGGAATCCAAATGAAGAGTAGTCATCAAGTCCAATAATGCCATAGTTTGCTTTCGTAAATATTTTTCTCTTGCCATATAAGAAAATAAGATAGATTATAATTTGATCTAGTACACAAAATATTTGAAGTCTGTAACTTGGAATATACAATTATGACAATGTATCGAACGATAAAATAAAAACTATAAGTGTAATAATTGATGCTGTGTCGACTTACATTTAAGCAGAAGACATATGTTTTAATACAATTGTAACCTTTAAGTCGCATCCAGTAACAAACCAACGCAGAATCATAGAAAATAAAATAAAGTGCGTAAAATTTCATTGATTTTGTCGTTGGTTTTTTATCTGTCCCTTACTAATAAATTATTGAAACTGGCACAAATTTAGATTGATGCACCAATTTATCTCCCAGCTGAACAGTAGATAAAACCCAGGACAAACCATAGACGCACCAATTCGGCAAGTGGAAAGACCAATGATTTCTAAGACCACTATTAACTTATTAATGGTTGCAACATTTTTTATGTACATTTTTTTTTAATTAAGTAGTTCGAAACTTTCATATTTCCCGATAGATTTTTTTGAAAGGTAAAAGAGTTCTTCCTCTATGTGACACTGAGTTACTCTTCAAGTTTCGATAAAATGAGACTTTTCGTTCTCAAATTATTGTGCTTACAAGAAATATGGCGGATGGAGAGACGGACAGACAGACGGATAAATCGACAGACGAATGGACAGACGATGGACATTTTGAAAGTTATTCAGAATTGCGTGCCTAATACAATATGACATTTTTTTTCTGCGTGAGCGATATTCGTGATTTTAGGAATGTGTCGAACAAATTTTTATTTTTGTATGTTCGAAGAAAATAACAATGGATACGGAAAATATGTATATAATATTGTTTGTGGAGAATTTAATAAGCTTTATTTCATGTATTGCATAATTTAATATCACTAGTGGTTAGATATATACAGTGTGTTCCACTTTCCACGGTAACACCTACGTAGCTCAGTTATTAATAAACCGATTTATTTTAAACTTGGTCAAATTATACACCTCTTGAAGGTAACTAAAAGCGCATATACCTATTTAATTTATTCCATAGACGTGCGGACTAAGGGGGTGAAAATGGGGTAAATTTTCAGGTAAATTGTATTAGGGATTTATTAAAAAAAAAATTACCACCATCTCATAGGGCATCCTTTGAAACCCCTTTTTGCCAAATTTTGTTAAAATATCTCTAGTAGTTTTAGAGGTATAAACAGGTACATATGACGCTTTGTCAAGAATTAATGGCGTTTAACTCGGAACGAGGTGAATTTAGAAACAAAGTTATTTCACATTTCTTGCTACAAATTTGAAGTAATAATCAAAAATATCTTCGTGCTCCCCAAAAACGCTAAGAAAATTCTGGCTATTTATACGGGCCGTATACAGTTTACTTGTTTTAAATCTGGTCACCTTTGAAATTGTAAACAAAATTATTAACTTGACAGTAATGGCAGCCTTTGTAGTTTACTTGTGTCATTATTTGTCGTTTAAATTATTATTCAGTTACTTATTTAAAACGGAATATCTGTCTGTAGCTGATAAAGTCGAATTAATTCGGATAGTGCGTGAAAATGTAATTTCATATAGGAGAGCGACCAGAATTTTCAATGCAAGACATACAAATCGAAGAAATGCCGTAGCAGCAAAAACTGCATGTAGTATTGATAGATTTTTTGATGAGACTGGTTGTATTAAGAAGCATAGACAAAAAAAATATCAAATATTAAATAATAGACATGCTGACGATCCACGAATCATAACGGCATTCAGAAATGACCCAACAAATAGTATTCGCTCAGTTGCTAGCATTTTAAGCGTTAGTAAGAATAAAATTTGGCGTTGTCTAAGAAGAAATAGATTAAAAGCTTTCAAGACGAAATTTTTACACACTCTAAAAGATGGTGATGAGGAAAGAAGGCTAGAATATTGTTTGTGGTTACAAAGGGAATATTTGAATGATCAGAATTTTATTAAAAACATCATCTTCACTGACGAAGCCACATTTTCAACTAATTTGGTTGTGTCATCACAGAACACTGATTATTGGGTTATTGGGCAGCTGAAAACCCGCATTGGGTAATAAATTGTAAGGGCCAATACGTGGCCAAAGTCAATGTCTGGTGTGGCATATTGAATAATAATATTTTGGGTCCAGTTTTTTTGAAAAATTTAAATGCCGAAAATTTTCTCAACCTTTTAAATAATTATCTTGATGGATTTTTAATGGACCTTCAACTGTTGCAAATGGTAAATTTCATTTTAGAGTTAGATGGGGCGCCCGGTTCAGAATTCAGTTGTTGTTAGAAATTGGCTAAACCTTAATTTTCCTCAAATGTGGATTGGATGGAACAGTCCATTACATGAGTGGCCCCTGCGGTTCCCAGATATCACGCCAATGGACTTTTGTTTTTGGGGAGTAATTAAAAACCGCGTTTACAAAACCCGTCCGAGAAACAGACAAGAATTATGTGACAGGATTACAGAAGCTTGTCGAGAGGTGACACCAGTAGAATTACGCATAGTTCTAAACCATAAAAGAAAAATAGTAGAAAAGTATATTAGATTAAATTGTGGCTTAGTAGAAATAACAAACATTTAGTTATGTATTTATTTTAATCATTTTGCTATTAACACTTTAAATACGTATTTTTTTGTTTAGTTTGTGTACTTTTATTTTATGTTAATTTAAAACCTTTTCAATATTCTGATCAATTTCTTAATGCGCTGTCCCACTTTGTTGGAATTAGCACAATCCGTTGCATAAGCTAAAGGCCATTCATATGTGCCTGTTGATACCTCGAAAACTACTAGAGATATTTTAACAAAATTTGACACAACGGAGTTTTAAAAGATGCCCTATTTGGTTGCTCTTTTTTCCGAAAAGGGTAATTAGATCTTGGATATTACAAAGACGTTTGTGAATCAATTTTACTTGAAAATTGCGAGCTTCCCAGGAGGTCAAAGTTGTCCATTTTTTTCCTTGGTGGGATAGATAATTAGAATTATTCAAAAACTATTGCACCAACAGAACCCATCCATCTTTTGCACACTTATAAAGCACTGCAAAACATACTTATTTAAGAAGGTTTTATAAAACTCTAACGACAAATTAAAAAGTTATGTTAATAAATAAAACATAACTCTATTACAGGTTTCTTTGCAATAACTTTTTTACCGCTAGAGCGATTGATTGAGACTCATAATGTAGGGATTTTAATTGCGTAGGAATCACCCGTTTTTCATTTTTCTCTACGACCAATAGTTTTTCCAGTATTTTAAGAAAGCTGATTTTCCCCTCTAATTGTTGATAAAAAAACGACGATGCAAATGAAAGGACAATGTTAAAAATAGGCGATTTTTCACCCCTCCGGGCAACGAATGACGATATCAAAATTCGATTCTGTATGGTATATTGTATATACATCTAAGTAGTGCACATTAGAAACTTGCATTTAGTGAGAAAATTATTAAACTACCCATAAAGTACAAAGAGTACCCCAAAACTTGAACCGGAAACGTAAGAATTATAAATATCCTGAAAAAGTAGTACGAGTGTAAAATAGTAATAGGTGATTACAAAGATTCAAAATTGTTTGTGCATAATTTCTTATTCCAAACTAGGCCCTAATGTAAAATGCTCGGTATGAGAAGACAAAAACTGATTCTAAGAAAGATGAAACGTTCATTTATTATTTCTCATATAGAAGATTCATTTTCAGTTAGATCGGAAAGAATTTGTATGAATACTTATAGTATTCATACAAATTATATTTTTTATAGCTTAATATTATTTTATAAATAATATAATAATTTAGAATAAGGGCGAAAAACGTTTCAAAGGCTAAACATTTCCAAGAAACAGAATGATGGATTCCATGAAAATGTAATCCATTAGAATGAAAATTTTTTAAGACAAGGTAGATTTCATTTTAGGCCTTTGTTCTCATTTTTAACTGAATCTTCGTGATCTTAGGGGGTTACGTAGATATTAGTTTAATCTGCATGGCCGTAGGGGACTGTGTGTATGCTAGTGTTAGAATGAGAACTGCCAAATAAGAAATTAGACAAATTCATTTTAGAATTTTAATTTGCTAGCATAACCAGAATTCAGGTTGTCGAAAGAATGCAAAGATTGCATTAATATTTTTACAGAAAGTTTTTCGTTTAGTTATAGATAGTTATTTTTTCTGCTGTTTGCAAAATCCTATAAAGAATATGTTTCAATACAATTATAAGCAAACTAATAATAATTTAAAGAATACTGTAAAGTACAGAAAACTTCAAAAATGTGTCTTACACGGATCATTTAGCCGCTGACTCTGCTTGCCAAAATGCACCACGAGGAGACGATCCTTTTTGCATCTCTTGTTTTTTTTTTACTATCCTACAGATATTAAGATTCTTTAAAATGGCTCAAGATGATAAGTGTAATGTGAAAATAACGATAATATATGTATACCCCAATGATGATACCTTTATTCACTCTCTTAAAAAACAAATTAATAACGGGAGTTTCTATTGTGCACTACTTATATGTATAAACAATATACAATCGCTTTTATGGGTCTAAAGTCGTTTCTCATCAGTGTCAAAAAATCGCCAATTTTTGCTACACGTCTCTTTTGGTTGACACCTTCTAGTTGGGACAGTTGGGGGTAGTACATGACCTACAAGTAATTTCAAGTACTTGTAACGGCCTATTGTTGTAATTTTATACATAAATATATATAAGTCGTCACTACAATGGCACCTTTGTTGGATTTTTGTATTACATTACCACCTGGTCTGAGGGTGGATTTTATACTTTGAAGGTAGCATACTGATTTTCCCCGGAGAATTAATGTGTCTAATATGCATTTTCTGTTTCTGAGAACCATACAGAATCGAATTTTAATATCGACATTCATTGCCCGATGGGTAAAAATTGTCCTATTTTTAACATTGTCCTTTCTTGATTCACGAGATGAGAAGCCTCTCCCACTACCTCTCCCAAAGCCATTCTGCAAAAACATTGCTTCTGCTAATTTACATACTTCAAGACCTTTATTTGCCTGGCCTATTTGTACTTTTTGCAGTTGGCACGCCGCTGGACACTCACCTGGCTGTAAAAGCTCTTCTATATGCTCCGGCACCTGTCGAGCCTCTCTCACCATAGATTCCACAACGGCCGTATCGCCTCCCACGTCGATCATCAATTTGTCTTTGGCAGGATGGCCGAATACGGCTCCTAAACCGAGTAAGAATAACGCACCCACAAGTTTACACATGTTTACAGCACTTCTTTATAAAATACCGCCTTAAACCGGATTTATTGTGGGTCAACAAAACCCAGGAGCGTTAAGGGCTGATAATGCGAAAGATGAAGTATATTTGCACTAGAAAAAAAAACGTAATTTAGTACGCCTATTTGTTGCTCGTGATGTATTCTGCTCTTATTATAGTCAGCGAATTGGAATACTCTCCATTTATAAATGCATTTTTCAGCAAACCTTTCATGGTGGGGCAAATTTTGCGTTCATTGCGGTTTTGTATTATACAATGTTTATCTTTTTGTTTGTGGTTGAATATTACATCAGAAGACGGGCGAATTGTTGCTCAGAGTCGTACGAACTGGGTTCTTCCGGAATATTTACTGTATACTATATACCTATTGTGGCCGTAATTCCTTATTCCTGGGCTGTGTTACTTCTTCATACAGTGTCCTAATGTGATGGGCGAATCGCAAAGGTAAATCCTAATCAGGGTATTACTTATTTATTTTTTAATTTATTTATGTATTTATTTGAAAATACAGTTGTACAGAATCGCAATTACAGCATAGGAACTCATATAAATAATAAAAGGTAAGACAAAATTTAATAAAACAAGATTAAGTATACAATATTATGAACTATCAATTAATGGCTAACAGGCAGGAGAGATGCAGTTGTCATAAAATGATTAGTAGTTAATCGCTGAAAAACTAAATTTCTCTTTCATGTTAATAGCTACAAAACAATTGTTTTAGTTTTGCTAGAGGTAATAAAAGAATACTCAGATTTTTGTCTAATAAATTCTCTGCTAATAGTAATGTCATTTAGATTAAATTTATTTTGTCAGTTTGACATTACAATAACTTTTACACAGGCCAAACGCAACTACTTCATGTCCTTGGTGCAGAAATAGTTTTTAACAAAACGTAACTTTACCTTAAATTACTTCCACATCCACTTAGTGGATTGGAAAAAATTTTCTGTTTGTCGGTCTGTCTGTCTGTAACTTTTTTTGTCCGCACATTTTCTCCGGAACGGTTTAAGATATTGACTTGAAAAAATTTTGTACACGTATATATTATAACGAGATCTGGAACTGGATTGTTTTTTGAACATATCAGGTGAATGGTTGGGGCGGGGAAATAGGGGTAAACAGGGGGAAATAAGTTAAGCAAGATGGTAAAAGTACAGAAACTTGAAATTTGATGTATGCATTAGATCCCAAGGCCTCAAAATCTTTTATAATATTTACCATTCCCCACCACCACCCATTCCATTATTAAAGGGGTTGATAAAATAAAATTGAGGTATTCACTTGAAATCAGGTATACGTATATAACATAATGACATCAGGAACTAGATTATATTTTGAGATTAATCTGTTGAAGGGTTGTGAGTTAAACAGAGGTAAATAAGAGAAAATAAGTAAAACAAGCTGATAAGAGTACAGAAACTTGAAATTCGGTATATGTACTAGAAGCCAAAGTCTCAGATTTTTTAAGTAATATTGTTTAAATGTTAAATTGAGATTCTCACTTGAAATTTGGTACATGTATGTATTATAAAGACATCTGAAACAAGATTATATTTTGACATGATTCCGTTGAAAGAATGGGGGGTAAGTAGATGTAAATAGGAAAAAATGAGTAAAGCAAGATGTAAGAGTAGAGAAACTTGGAATTTGGTGTATATACTAGAAATCTAGGCCTCAGATTTCCTTCTGATATATTTCAACCCCCCTCAACCCCTCCACCTCTGCTCCATTATTAATGGGATCGACAATATAAAATTGAGATTTTCACTTGAAAGTTAGTACACATACATATTGTAATGACATCTGATTGAGATGATTCCGTTGAAGGGGTGGGGGTTGGTGCAATAAAAGCGTGCAATAAAAATTTGTATTGCACAGTTTCTTATAAAATGCCACTTTTTACACCGGAAATGATGTAAAAAAACTGTTACTTTTTACACGATGGCAGATAAAAAATGTTAAAAAGCGCTGATAAAAGGTAATCTGAAATGTTTACAAAGAAGAAAAAAACTTGCTGAAACAATATTTAGATTTAGTAACGTTTGAAAAAGGATAAAGTTGTTATGTATGAAAATTAGACAAGGTTATTCAATTAATACCTCGTATAATGAGTTGAAAAAGAGCAAAAACATTGTTTTAAAATGAGCCATATTGTTATCAGTATTTTTGCTTCTTTGACTAACGACATTCTGCACAGTTTACTTTGTAACCCAAAACAAAACATTAAATATTTTATTTTTTGGAGAAAAGCCACGATTATATTGTTATTCTAGCATTTACTTATTGAATCTTGCCTTAAAATAGTAAATATTAAAATGTTGCATTTTAAAAAAAAGTGAATATTGAAACACTGAATTTATGCCAGAGACGAAGCGCTTCCAATTTTCATGTTACAAATGTATTTTGTCGGTTATAACAGTTTCTATGATTGCATAACACCCAACCACATTTTATATTATCAACTTTAGATCGCCATTTTAATATTACATGTTGTTCACATCATAGTCACTGAACGTAGATTATATATGCAATAGTTTGATGTAGTTCTTCAACATTATCCAATTTAAAAGTTGATTAAGGTTTACCTAAGTTCATAATTGTTTATAATTATATCGCAATTTTTATATGCCAGCTGTAACAAATGCCTTGTATAAGGCAGCCCAAAAGAGTGTTTATATAGCAGTTGTATAATTATTGTTTAACTATGCCTAAATATGTTGACCGGATCGTGTGGAGACACAATACAGACACTATATTATTAAAATGGGCCTTTTTTGGTTCTAAAGCTATCGTAAAATGCTTTAAAAAGTGCTCTTATAACAATTTGATTTTATCAATGTGTTGTGTAGTTATTTATACAACCATTATAAATATTATTTTGCTAGTTGGGATTAGTGCTTGTGTAACCACATTCTACATGTTCTGGTATATTGTGGTGTTGCACCGTCATGGATAACAAACATATGTCTTCTCTTTCGCAATGAAATATTACCTAATATTTCATGCAAGGTGTTTTCCAAAAATTCATAATACAGATCGCCATTTTCTAACAAATACATGGTATTCTACAAACTGATTACCTAGAGTTGCTGCCCATACACTCATCTTGAAAGTATGTTGAAAATGGGTTTGCATTGTTGCATTAGGATTTTGCTCAGCCCAGAAATGCACATTTCGAGAATTAAACATGATTTGTCGTGTGAATGTAGTCTCGTCAGTAAGAAGTATTTTGCTTAAAAAAATTGGAGCATTTTGCTTTCGTTCAAGATAACAATTCACAAAAATCAACTCTTATTTGAATATTCTCAGGTAATAATTCTCGAGTTCTTCGGTCATGAAACGGGTGCAATTGTTGTTCATGTCGTATTCTTAAAGCGCTTTGGTGAGACATATACATTCTTCAGCCTAACCTTCTAGTACTTATCGTAGGATTTTTCATTACAATATCTAATATTTCTTCTTCAATATCAACAGCTGTTGCGTTTCTTGGACGGCCAGCGCCTCTGTTTTTCACTTGAAGACTTCCTGTTTTTCTAAGTCGGCGTTCTGGACTTTGTTTTGAAGAATTTCTCTTTGGGAATTTATCTTCATAACATTCTACAGTAGCATTGCCATTACCAACTTTCTCCAAAAGTCAAAACTGCATCTGTTCATTCACAAAAGTGCCCCTATGAACAAAAACCTCGATAATCAACTTTTGTAGGTGATCTGAAAAGATAATTGAACTGACAGAAATTTATTAATTTTTAAAATGTAAATTGCATTGTAACTTAATGTTTGTAACAACAACAAATACTTCTTAAAAGTACATACAGCAATCACGTATTCACTTTTAACTTTAAAATCTATTGCATGGAATTTAAACCGTGTAATGTAATTTTTGTGGTTTAATTTGAACTATGTAGGCAAGCAAGAAGTAAAGTGTGATTTACTTACTAAGTAACATGTACCGTAATTAATTCTACTAAAACGAAATTCCTGTTGGAGGTAATTTATACGTTCCCAATAATTTTTTTAACTTTTATTTGTATTTTCTACTTTATTTACCAACTGTGACATTTACATAATAACAAATTTGTCACCTATATCATGGTACATTATTAAGAGAAAATAAGAAACATTTACAGAAAAGAACAAACTGCACTTAATTTATATCAATAAATATTACAATAACGTAGTTGTATGGTCAACTAATCGGTACCTCAGCATGACATTTCGCGAGCTGAGAGCCAGATGGTTCCAGGTGACATTATTTTCAAAATAATTTTTATTTTTACTACATTACATTAATATTCTCTAAATATTCTAACATTACTCCCAATGGTGACGATACAAGCTGAAGTCAAACTTTATTAAATTTCGTAAGGCTCCAAGTATTGTTTACTTGTGAGAAGGTCTGACAGCCATTGTGATTTCCTGTTAATAATAATAACAAAAATAACGATATTGCAGAAGATCACACTATTGGGAATGGTGCACATTCTAAGGAAAATCCTGGAGTAAGAGTCTCTGTGATTCCTTGTGACCCTGATCTGTTGGGGGAAGATATGACAAACGTTATACAGTGGGGCTGAAAAAAAATTACCATTCAAAATTCTCTACAGCCTTTAATTTTTGTCCAGTCGCAATACATATTTTTTTAAATTATCGTCAGACTTCTGGCTGCAAAACTATCAAGGCAAATTTTTGAAAAAAATCCAAACTGAACTTACATACGTCGTTATAGTTGATCAAAATTGGTCGAATATGCAGAAAAGTCATAATAATTACATAAATTCATCAAATTACGGCTATTTTTTTCGAGTAAATAAATAAGAACAAACTCTAAAGAAAGTGTCTTGAAGCTTTTCACCAAAAAATTGAACAAAATATGGCCGAAATCAGTCAGAAGTAGAAAATATTCACGAATTTTAAAAATATTGTATTTTATTTCTAGCACTACTTATTCTAAAATACATCAGATTGGCAAAAACGGCAAACACAAAGCCTAACATAACTTTAAAATGACAAATAAAATTGCCAACATTATTATGCAGCAGTTTCGAAAGCTAATAAAATTTACTTTTTCCACGACTAAGAATAATGTACTCATTATGTATGTATTTTCTCAAGGATAATGCTATCCATTATTCCCTTCAGTGAATAATGATTTCATTATTCACTGATTGCAGTGAATAATGAGGACAGTCAGTTGTTTATAAGAAATGACATTAGCGACTTTTTACTAAAAATTTAAAATGTCAAAATTGCAGCAACCAAAAAACAAGTGTTGTCTTTCTAAATTTTCTAGGAAGCCCTCATGCAAATGGTACATGCAGAAGAGGTACTTTAATGAACAGTCAAAAGCTACATTAGTAAGTTTTTTTCAAAGCATCATCTATTAGCAACACGCGGCAACCGCCATTGTTTTTGAAACCATTTAGCTACGTGTCTACAAACTGTATTATTTTATAGTAAGCCATGCCAATGTGTCAAAGCGTATTCTGTAATTAATTTGAAACGTCAAAATTTGTGCGATTTCACCGCCAACGTTATTTACAATAATGTTACATATTAGGGACTCAAGAAGAGTAATATATTTAAATAAATTGATACTGACAGTGAAAACGAGATTTCTTTGACACCGTCTGAGATAACGGAAGCTGCAAAAATCGCCTCATTAAACTTGTTACCCGACAAATCGAAAAATTATATATGGTGACATGAATCTTTCTTAAATAGGAGAAATTAAATGAAGATTAATTACATAAATATTAAATATTTATTTATTAGTCGTGGACAAAGTATAGTATTCTACTCGCATATAATATCATTATATGCTCCTTGAATAATATACTATTGTCCACGACTATTAAATAATGTACTCATTATGTAGGTGTTTCTTCAAGGATAATGCTATCCACTATTCCCTGCAGTGAATAACGATTTCATTATTCACTGATTGCAGTGAATAATGAGGACAGTCAGTTGTTTATAAGAAATGACATTAGTGACTTTTTACTAAAAATTTTAAATTGAAAATTGCAGCAACCAAAAGACAAGTGTTGTCTCTCTAAGTTTTCTTGGCAGCACTCAAATGTTACATGCCGAAAAGGTACTTTAATGAACACTCAAAAACTACATTAGTAAGATTTCTTCAAAACATCTATTAGCAACACGCGACAATCCCCAACATTTTTTTAAACCATTTACCTACGTGCCCGCAAACTGTATTTTTTTATTAGTAAGCCATGACAGTGTTGTCAAAGCGTTGATTTGAAACGTCAAAATTTGTGCGGTTTCAACGCCAACGTTATTTATAATAATTTTGCATATTAGGCACTCAAAAAGAGTAATATAATTACATAAATGGATACTAACAATGAAAACGAGATTTCATTGACACCGCCAGAGATAAGGGAAGCTGCAGAAATCGCCTCAGTAAACTTGTTGCTCGAAAAATCGAAAAAATTATATATAATGACATATGAATCTTTCTCAAATAGGAGAAATTAAATGAAGGTGAATTTTAATTTAATATTAAATATTTAATAGTCGTGGACAAAGTATAGTATTCTACTCGCATGTAATGGCTATTATTATATGCTCGTTGAATAATATACTATTATAGGTCAACTATAACGACGTATGTAAGTTCAATTTCGATTTTTTTCAAAAATCGCCTCGACAGTTTTGTAGCCAGAAGTCTGACGATTATTTAAAAAAAAATGTATACTGCGGCTGGACAAAAATTAAAGGCTGTAGAGAATTTTAAATGTTTAATTTTTTTTCAGCCCCACTGTGCGTCGCCACAGAGTCCAGTGTTTGACGGTAAAAATAGGTTATTACCTCTAACTTAAGATATATAGTGACGATGTGCGCTTTTACTACTACTCTTGAAAACCAGAATAAAAAATATCAAAACAAAATTGAGATCTTGGAAAGAAAAATTCGAAAAAATAATATCATCATATTTGGTATCACTGAAAATGAAGAGGACTTATTATTAGGTGCTGTAAATACACTAAATAACTTGCTAGAAATTAACATTGCTGAAGTGGACATAAATGATATTTATAAAGTTGGAAAACAAGGCCAACTCAATCGACCTATTATTATAGAATTCGCAACATTTCAAAAGAAGAAATTAGTCCTAAATAACGCAAGAAAATTAAAGGGGAAAAATATATTTATTGCCAATGATCAGTGCTGGGAAGATCGTCAAAAAGCACAGAAACTGAACAAACATTTAAAAGAAGCAAGAAATAGAGGTACTCAGGCATACATCAAAGGTGATAAGTTAATTATTTCAAATGAGGTGTACACCTTAGAAGATTTGGAAAAGAGAACATCTGAAGAAGGAGAAATAGAAGAACAATCAGCAAGTAGATACATACAAAGTACTACATATCAAACCCCAAATTTAGAGCAAAAGAGACTTCCTCAAAATATAGAGCAGCAAGAATACGAAATTAAAAAAACCAGACAAGACGTAACTAAATTTACTAATTCCACCAAAGCTACAAAAAAACAAAGTTCCACTTCCGTAATTACAAGACAGGCAAGGAAAACAAATTAAAATATTGATTGTTGTAACATTGTAAGATTTTATTTTTATGATTTTATATATGTATATATGTGTGTATATAATTTCAAGTTTTAGCTTTAAAAAAAAAACGATAAATCGGATATTTTATATGATAATAATTGTATATAATAATTGACAAAGAAGGGAACAGCGTTCAAAAACGAGTATTATTTTAAGATATAATCGTTGGAAAACAATTATAATCGTTGTACCATTTGAAAACATTTTAAACCAACACCATATCAGATATTTTAATTTTTAGATAATTATATACTCTCAGGTATTTCATAATCACATTTACCTATACAACCTCTAGAAACTCGATCAGGGAATAGAAACAGAATAGTGAAAAATTAAGCTTATATAAGTAGAAAAGACTATTAGGTTCTATAATTACTATTATCTGAAGGTACATTCTTTTTTATTATTATAGTTATAAGTTAATATTAATATTCGAAGAATATATTTCTTGTGTATTTACCTTATACTCTCTAATCAATCATACGTTTATTATTCTTCCATTTAGTCTACTACATCTAGTAAATGCGTATTTATAAATTGGAAAAGTAAAAAACAAATTAACAAGTAAAAGATAAATGAATAATAACTTGTGGGTTGCAGATTACTCTTAATAAATAGCAATGGATGTATTAGAATATAATTCTCAATTAGAAAACCATGCAAATATAAAAACAAGTATTGTTTCAGATCATAGTGATATTTTTAAACACACTCTGAATACCCCTTTACTAAATATAATTCATTTAAATATTAGAAGCTTAAATAAGAACTTTGACTGCATGCTCATTTTATTAGAAAGTCTGAAAATAAAATTTGATATAATTATTTTATCAGAAACCTGGAAAATAAATGATATAGAATTGTTTAACATACAGGGCTATGAACTATTTTATTCACAAGGATGTCACAATCAGAATGATGGTTTGGTAATGTATGTATCAAATAATGTTAATTCAAAATTTACTACTCAAAAATTATCTGAAAATACATTTACAAACTTATCATTTAAAAAAAACGATATTATATTCAATATCACTGCTGTGTATAGATTGCCATCTACAAACAGTAACATTTTTTTACAAGAATTACAGGATATACTTGCACAAAACAAAGAGAATAATGCGATAAATATCTTTCTAGGTGACATTAACATAGATTTAAGTAAAAAACAAGATAATATGAGTAATGAATATATAAACACAATGTCTGAACATGGATTTCTTCGATATATAAACACTTCAACAAGAATAAGTGTTGAAAATGAATCTTGTATAGATCATTGTTTTATTAACATGTCTCCGAGCCTAATGCGCAAAATGGATATTACACCCATTGTACTCAAACATGATATTACCGACCACTATCCCATAATTATAAGATTTGTAGAAAAAAACCAAAATATAATCTCCCATGAAAATAGAAATAAAGATCAAACAAAAACAAATAATAAAATAACACAAGTAAATTACAAATTACTAAAAGAAAAGATACAAGCTGAGAATTGGCAACAAGTATACCAAATAAATGACGTAAATCTTGCTTACGAAAATTTTACAAATACACTAAATAATAATATCAAAAATTGTACAAAAACTTTCATTATTAATTCTAAAGAAAGGAAAATCAAACCTTGGATAACAAGAGGTTTAGTTTTAGCAATCAGGAAAAGGGATCAGATGAAGGAAGACTTAAGAAAAAATCAAAATAATATCATTTTATTGAACAAGTATAAAGAATATAGAAATTTAACAAACAACTTAATAAAAAAGGTAAAAAGAGATTATTATCATGATAAAATTCTAGAAAATAAAAACGACATAAAAAAAATTTGGGAAACGGTGAATGAAAGTCTGAATGAGAAAAAGCCATATAAAAAACCGCTGCCTAAGGAATCACTACTTCCACATCCAGATTCTTCATCCAAGTCACTTTAAAGGAAACATCTTGACTATATTTGCACTCTAGTATATGGAAATTATTGGTTATAGAATTTTAATAATATTTGGGGCAGATGTCATAGAAAAGTTTGAGGGGTTGGTTTCTACCATATTCGTTAAAAATTAAGTTTCTAGTTTACCCTACTTATTTTCCACTATTCACAATCTACCACCTCCCACCCCTTCAATGAAGTCATCTCAATCGGATGTCACTACAATACATACGTGTACTAACTTTCAAGTGAATATCTCAATTTGATGTTATCAATCCCATTAACAATGAAGGGGAGGTGATGGAGTTTGAAAAATATTAGAAAGAAATCTGAGGCCTTGGTTTCTAGTATGTACACCGAATCCCAAATTTCTGTACTCTAGTTCCAGGTGTCGTTATAATACATACGTCTACCAAATTACAAGTGAATATCTCAATTTTATTTTATCAACCCCTTTAATAATGTAGTAAGGGTAGTGGAAGTGTTGAAAAATAGTATCAATAAATCTGAGACCTTGGCATCTAGGACATACACCTAATTTCAAGTTGCAGTACTCTTACCAGCTTACTTTACTTATTTTTCCCTATTTACCTCTACTTACCCCCACTCCTTCAACGCAATCATGTCAAAATATAATCTACTTTCAGATATAATTATAATACATAAATGTACTAAATTTCAAGTGAAAATTTAAATTTAATTTTATCAACTCTTTTAATAAGGGAGTGGGGGTGGTGGGGAGATGGAAAATACTAATAAAAAACCTGACACCTTCGCTTCTAGTATATATACCAAATCCCAAATTTATGTACTTTTACTAGCTTGCTTTACTTATGTCCCCTGTATACCCCAATTTAACCCCTAACCCTTCAACGGAATCATCTCAAAACATAATCTAGTTCCAGATGTCGTTATAATTCATATGTGTACCAAATTTCAAATGAATATCTCAATTTTATTTTATCAACCCTTTTAATAATGAAGTAGGGGTGGTGGGGGTTGAAAAATATTATAAATAATCTGAGTCCTTGGCTTCTAGTACATACACCTAATTTCAAGTTTCTGCAGTCTTACCAGCTTGCTTTACTTATTTTCCTCTATTTACCCCTATTTAACCCCCAACCCTTCAACGGAATCATCTCAAAATATAATCTAGTTCCAGATGTCGTTATAATACAAATGCGTACTAAATTTCATGTGAATATCTCAATTTCATTTTATCAACCCCTTGAATAATGGAGTGGGGGTGGTGGGGAGCTGAAATATATTATTAAAAAATCTGAGGCCTTTGCTTCTAGTACATACACCGAATTTCAAGTTTCTGTACTCATACCAGCTTGTTTTACTTATTTTCCCCTATTTACCCCTAAATAACCCCCAACCCCTCAATGGAATCATCTAAAAATATAATCTAGTTCCAGATGTCGTTATAATTCATACGTGTACCAAATTTCAAATGAATATCTCAATTTTATTTTATCAACCCTTTTAATAATGAATTAGGGGTGGTGGGGGTTGAAAAATATTATAAATAATCTGAGACCTTGGCATCTAGTACATACACCTAATTTCAAGTTTCTGTAGTCTTACCAGCTTGCTTTACTTATTTTCCCCAATTTACCCCTATTTAACCCCTAACCCTTCAACGGAATCATCTCAAATTATAATCTAGTTCCAGATGTCGTTATAATACATACGTGTACCAAATTTCAAATGAATATCTCAATTTTATTTTATCAACCCTTTTCATATTGGAGTAGGGGTGGTGGGGGTTGAAAAAATATTTTTAAAAAAATCTGACGCTTTAGCTTGTAGTACATACACCGAATTTCAAGTTTCTGTACTCTCACCAACTTGTTTTACTTATATTCCCCTATTTACCCCAAATTAACCCCCAACCCTTCAACGGAATCATCTCAAAATATAATCTAATTCCACACGTCGTTATAATACATACGTGTATGAAATTTCAAATGAATATCTCAACTTTATTTTATCAACCCCATTAATGGGTGGTGGGAGGGTTGAAAAATATTGTAAAAAATCGGAAGCCTTAATTTCTAGTACATACACCGAATTTCAAGTTTCTGTACTCATACCAGCTTGTTTTACTTATTTTCCCCTATTTACCCCTAAATAACCCCCAACCCCTCAATGGAATCATCTCAAAATATAATCTAGTTCCAGATGTCGTTATAATTCATACGTGTACCAAATTTCAAATGAATATCTCAATTTTATTTCATCGACCCTTTTAATAATGAATTAGGGGTGGTGGGGGTTGAAAAATATTATAAATTATCTGAGACCTTGGCATCTAGTACATACACCTAATTTCAAGTTTCTGTAGTCTTACCAGCTTGCTTTACTTATTTTCCCCTATTTACCCCTATTTAACCCCTAACCCTTCAACGGAATCATCTCAAATTATAATCTAGTTCCAGATGTCGTTATAATACATACGTGTACCAAATTTCAAATGAATATCTCAATTTTATTTTATCAACCCTTTTCATATTGGAGTAAGGGTGGTGGGGGTTGAAAAATATTATAAAAAAATCTGACGCTTTGGCTTCTAGTACATACACCGAATTTCAAGCTTCTGTACTCTTACCAACTTGTTTTACTTATATTCCCCTATTTACCCCAAATTAACCCTCAACCCTTCAACGGAATCATCTCAAAATATAATCTAATTCCACACGTCGTTATAATTCATACGTGTATGAAATTTCAAATGAATATCTCAACTTTATTTTATCAACCCCATTAATGGGGTAGGGGTGGTGGGGGGGTTGAAAAATATTATAAAAAGTCGGAAGCCTTAATTTCTAGTACATACACCGAATTTCAAGTTTCTGTACTCTTACAAGCTTGCTTTACTTATTTTCCCATATTTACCCCTATTTAACCCCCAACCCTTCACCGGATATCCTCAAAAAACAATCCAGTTCCAGATCTCGTTATAATATATACGTGTACAAAATTTCAAGTCAATATCTTAAACCGTTCCGGAGAAAACGTGCGGACAAAAAAAGTTACAGACAGACAGACAGACCGACAGACAGACCGACAGACAGACCGACAGACAGACAGAAAATTTTTTTTCGCTCAAATTTAAAATCTCGACGGTTCATGACATTCTAAACCTATTTCACGAATAAAAATTTTTGAAAATTTTTTTGCGATTACTATACTTCCAATCCACTACGTGGATGTGGAAGTAAAATTATAATAAAAAATAATAATACAGACGTAGTAAATGATAGTGAAATTAGTGAAATTTTTAACGATTTTTTCATAAATGTAGGTGAAAATATGGCAAATAAAATAAATGTTAACAAAACATTAAAACGCAGAAACCTAAATTGTAAAAACATATTTCTCAAACCTACCTCCGAAGACGAAATAATAAAGAATCTAAACGCTTTGAAAAATAAATCCTCGTCTGGAGAAGATAAGATATCCTCATATATATATTAAAGTTGCTGGGTCCATTTATAGCTAAACCACTATGTTATATATTTAATTTATGTTTTGAAAAGGGTTGCTTTCCAAATTTGTTAAAAGTTTCTGTTGTAACACCCATATACAAAGCAGGTGATAGGACGGTAATAAGTAATTACAGACCTATTTCGGTAATAAATAACATCGCGAAAATATTAGAAAAATGTATCAAATCTAGGTTATTAGAACACTTAAACTATAATAAAATACTTTCCCCTAATCAATATGGCTTTAAAGAAGGTATGTGTACGGAGGACGGAATGTATGAGGTAGTAAAAACTATATATAACTCGGTGGATGGTAAGAAAAAACAAATTGCAATATTTTTAGATTTGGCTAAGGCCTTTGATACGGTGTCCCACGATTTACTAATTACTCAACTTAATGAATATGGTGTAAAAGGTATTGTTAATAAATTGTTCAGTAGTTATCTTCAAAATAGAGAACAGTGTGTAAAAATTGGTGAAAGTAAAAGTAATTTAAAAAAGATGAAATATGGAATACCACAAGGAACTGTTCTAGGACCAGTTCTGTTTAATATTTACATAAACGAAATACTTCATATCCCAATGGACGGAAAAGTTATAGCTTACGCCGATGACACTGTTCTCCTGGTTGAAGATGACTCCTGGGAAGATGTAAAGAACAAAGCGGTTCTGGAATTTTCGAAACTACAACAGTGGCTAGCCGAACACCTTCTAACAGTTAATCTAGAAAAAACTAAATTTATGTGCTTCGGTATTTATGATAAGAACATACCAAATATACATACACTGCAATTACATTCGTATACGTGCTTAAATAAACAAAAATACAACTGTGAATGTGATATGAAGTTATTCCAAACAAAAACCACTAAATATCTTGGAGTTGTAATTGATCAAAACTTAAAATGGACTGAACATATCCAACAATTAAATAATAAAATGCATAAGTTAGTTTGGAAATTCTACCATTTAAAAAATACAATGCCTTTCAATATCTTAAAAACACTGTATCACGCCTTAGTCGAATCAATTCTTAGATATGGAATATTGATATGGGGAAGTGCCTATCCAACAAATATAGAACCTTTAAATATATCACAAAAATATATAATCAAAATTATCTTAGGAAAAAATAAACAATACTCATCGGAACTATTATTCAATCAATTCAATGTATTTAATTTGCAACTTTTATATATCAAATCGGTTCTCATATTTACTTTTAAACACAAAAACATATTAAACACAATACAACATGAACATAATACAAGGCAAAAACATAATCTAAATGTGATAATACCTAAAAACAGGTATACAACAACCCAAAGATTTATAACTTATTATGGCCCTAAATTTTATAATATTTTACCAACACATTATAAACAATTCAACAATATAGGTTTATTTTCTCGAAAAGTATCACAATTCTTAATGACTAACAAAGTTAGATTTATGAAACTATTGGCAGGTGGTTAAAGAAACTTACAAAGCATACGGCCCCTTAATTCTTCATGTATATATGTACACGATGTTATTAAACAAGTATTGTCATGGGTACACACACAGGCTACATATGTAGTCTAGGTGTACACTAAATGGAGGAATAATAGCATATGCATATACATATAAGATTAGGTAAAACTTATTTTTATATTGAAATCATTTTTATAATTTAGCGATTAATGATAAGAAGCATATTATATTACTAATTTTGTATTTTACATTGTATGTATATTCTATATTGTATTATTAATTATAAATAAATTACTTACTTACTTACTTACTTACCCTGAGGGTAGATGCCACCCCTTCTCGGAGGTGGATATTAGTATACTCAAAATATGTTCTATGAAGTTTTTTCAATAAACAACTGTTCTTTTAAAAGCTTTTATAATTTAACTTGCAATGTTCGTTTATAGTGTGTTTATATTTGTTTACGTCAAATCTTGCAAGCTGAATTTTGACTAGTTCTAATTAAGCTAGAGTTTTCAAATTTAACACACGTGTATAAGTCCGGTGACAATGCAACATAGTATAGCCATTATCGGTCTGAATCCAATATGGCGGACATCACGCAATGGGAGTATCTTATTCTTCACAACCCCCTTGATATGGGTATCAAATGAAAGGATTTGATAAATAAAATACAATAAACCATGTGACGTCATTCCAAATTCTACATGACGGAGTATCTCTTTCTTCACAACCCCCTTGATATAGGTATCAAGTGAAAGAGTTTGACGAGTAAAATATGATAAACTATGTAAGATCCTAAATCCAATATGGCAGATGTTAGGATAGCGCATTACCATTTTCTTCATAACTCCCTGGACATTGGTATCAAACGATAGGGTTTGTTCTGTCTGTTTGTCTGTAAAATAAGTAAAGACTAAAAAGTGAAAAATAAAATTATATAAAGAAATAATTTTAAGAAAAAGGCTTTATTTAAAAGAAATGTACTAAAAAGTAAAAAAAATATTTTTTAAAATTCATGCATTTGGAAACCAAAAGCTGACGTCATCTCGCATATCACATGTTTCTGACAGACTGTTTACCATATTTGTGAGTATAATTAGTAGTGTTTTTATAAATATAGCTATAGTCCCCCAATTTAATTCTTAAAATTATTATTTAGTCTTCGTATTATTACTCATTATTATATTATATCTAAGAATTTGGTTTATTTGCGATTATTTATGGTAACAACATAACCTTAAAAGAAAGCAGAATTAATATTAGTCCGTCATTTTCTGCGATTAATTGGTTATAATAATTGTATATTGTACATTTTCTTATTTTTTATTGGGTATTTTGCCACTGAAAAATATTTAAAAATTTTAATGAAAAAGCCTCTGCGCCAAATGGATCAGACAGAGGTTGGTTCTTGAGTACTTGACTGTTTCAAAAAGTCTCACACCTAAAAATATATAAACTAGAACAATGTTATAAACTAAAAACTCAAAATCAAAGCTATAGGTAGTTAACGTTTCGGAAGTTTTGAGAACGGAAGTAGATTCTCTTCCGAAACGTTAACTACCATAGCTTAGATTTTGAGTTTTTAGTCTATAACATTGTTCTAGTTTATATATTTTTAGGTGTGAGACTTTTTGAAACAGTCAAGTACTCAAGAACCAACCTCTGTCTGATCCGTTTGGCGCAGAGGTTTTTTCATTAAAATTTTTAAATATTTTTCAGTGGCAAAATACCCAATAAAAAGTAAGAAAATCTGAATATGCCACAAATAAACAATTACAGACAATGTATATAGTACAGGACAGTAAATACGAGGCAGTTCTTGACTCCGATTTCTGTGATGTTTTAGTTTTGTAAGAGGGGTTGTGTCATCAATGACAATGATGACAGCGACATCACCCGATGAAGCTCCGTTTACATATTTATAAAATGGAGGCATATTACCGGAACTAATTTTAAATATTAATTTTTAACCCTCTTAGTCCAATAATTATAAAGTTTTCCATAACAAAAAATGATATCTGAGATTTTCCTTCAGTAACTGTTAGTGGAGGGATCATACATCACAAAAATCAGTTCTGGGGGAACCGCGCAACCCTCCCCAAAAAACCACCCCATCGGTGAAATAAACCTTGTTTTACTGATAACTCGTTACCCGTTGAAGATATAAATAAATCACTCATCATAAAAAAGAAAGCTTGACTAGTTGCCTAAAAAAAAGTCCTCTTGTAGTTTTTTTGTATATGCCATGGTTTTCGAGAAAATCGATATTGACAAAAATTGCAAAATTTGTGTATATAATGCGCGCGAATTTTCGTTTATTTGAAATTTTTTGCGCGTGGCCTATAGAAAATATTGAATTGCTCGAAAATCAAACAAGCTAGGGAAAAAAATCAAAATGGATTTTAAAGGGGATATACAATACTCTCTTGTGTTGCCATTTTTGAGGGCTATTGATATCTATTAGTATATAACAATAACAATATAATATAGTTACCTCTTGATATTTTGCACATTTAACTATTCACAGGCCCATGAAAAATAACTGACTTTAATATAAGTTATTGATGCATTATCTTTTAGTTCAAGCTCTACTACTTCAATGCAGAAAAAGTTAAAAATAAAAATATTCGCATTTACAAACTTACCAGCATGTTGAAATTAGCCAAATTTTGGACAATTTTTTATTGTTTCCTAAAAATAAAACATAGACCCAAACGTCTTGAAAAGTTAGCTCAATTTTTTTTTTTTTTTTGAGTTTATATATCATATGTAACTACTGTTTCTAATCTTTTAATAGTTAAAAAATTGTATTGAAAAAATATATAAAAAAATTGAATATGCAGCCTTTTTGGGATTTTTTGGCTAACTTTAACATGCTGCTAAATTTGTAAATGTGAATATTTTTATTCCTAACGTTTTCTGCATTGAAGTACTACCTTGAACTAGAAGATATTGAATTTATAACTTATATTATAGTCAGTTATTTTTTATAGGCCTGTGCATAGTTAAATGCACAAAAAATCAAGAGATAACTATATTATATTGTTAATTTTATATACTAATAAATATCAACAGCCGTCAAAAATGGCAACGCAAGAGAGTATTTTATATCCCCTTTAAAATCCATTTTGATTTTTCTTCCTAGCTTATTTGGTTTTTGAGCAATTCAATGTTTTTCTTCCATAGGTCGCGCGCAAAAAAATCAAATAAACGAAAATTCGCACGCATTAAAAATACAAATTTTGCAATTTTTGTCAATATCGATTTTCTCGAAAACCATGGCATATACAAGAAAATTACAAGAGGACTTTTTTTTAGACAATTAGTCACGCTTTCCATTTTATATGATGAACAATTCTTTTATATCTTTAACGGTTAACGAGTTATCAGTAAAATAAGGCTTTTTTCACCGAAGTGGTGGTTTTTTCTGGGGTGTTGAGCGGTACCCCCAGAACTGATTTTTGTGGTTTTGTGATGTATAATCCATCCACTAACAGTTACCGAATAACCTCAGATAACAATTTTTGCGAGCTTCTGGTGTTCTTTACTTTACCGACTGGACTATCTTTCACACACCGATATGTAAATATTCTCTATATTTAAGAGTCCTTTAAGGGCTAATACGTTACTAATACTGAAATTGTAATAAAGTTTTATCAGAATCTAAATTAAATTATTTATGAGCTTCCATGGCTTCTTGGGAGTTAAGTAAATAAAAGCCCACTGTCACGTGTGACGTTTGCCTTATATCTCACCGCCACATCATTTGCCCCACTAAGTATATATACGAGCGGCCATGTCGAGTTCGTTGGAAAAGCGTATAAGTCAGTGGCTACTCCAGTGGTGCTTTTTTACTTTAACAGATTTATTAAATATTAAAAGGGTACAAACATAACACAACATAAGTTTTATTGAGCCGAACCGGTCGCGATCCGCCCAACCGCTCTAACACCACGGCGCTGTGCGACGTGGTTGTACGGTTGGCCATGGATCTCGATCCGGAGAGGCAATGATTGTAATTATAAAGTTTAATAAATTTGTTGTGATGATGGTGCAGCATCCCGGTCACGGCAATGAGAAAGCTCAAAGTCTTGGAACATAAATTCATGCGCCTCATTTCCGATTCGGGCCGATACACCTCCCTCAGAGATTTTATATGATCGAAGTAACGACATAACGCCATTAGCGGACTTCGTCCGGGACACATCGCAAAAATTCTACGCTTTTCGACTGGGCGACAGTCCGCTTACCCGCAACATTACCCAAATCAGAATGCATAATTCCCCTTTCCAAATTAAACACCCTTTACCATACCAGGCGTTGCCTATCTTTCGGCAGCCTCTCTAGCCAAACTCTTTTCTACCAAAACTTTTATCTATCACACACTTTCTCACCACCATATTTTTATTCTTTAACTATCTCTTTCCTTCTTCTTATTTGTAATCTGTTTGCATTTTTGTCATTTTGTCATTTTTTGCTATTAAAATTCCCTTTTGACCGATAAACCTTATGAAAATTCTAACTACCTTAAAACTCAAATTTCTTTTCCATAAACCAAAACTTCCCAACGGCGAGCAGACTGTTGGGGCACAATTGCCTCGAACGGGTTTTTTCCATTGAGTTTATCCCCGCCTTAGCAACCAAAATTAATCAGTGAAAAATACCAAATTTTAAAAAAAGTGTTAATTTTAAAGGTTCTAGAGTTTAAGTTTTTAATCATGTACAATCTTAATGGCAATTTTAAGCCGCCACCGGTGGCAGGAGTTTTGTCCTTTTAATGTAAGTTTTATTGAGCCAAACCGGTCACGATCCGTTCAACCGTACTAACACCACGGCGCTGCGCGACGTGGTCGTGCTGTGGGTTCCGGATGTCGATCCGGTGAGGCAATGTTTTATATTTTAAAAACTGAATAAATTTATTAACAACAACAACAGCCTTACTGACGAGTTCACGGAGTAGTCGCGGAACGAAACGCTGATATCGTCAAGCTCCACATCCATTTTACATTGTACAAATTCTAGTACCTCATATTCGCTGTCCTTAAGTGTAACACAATAGTACAGAATAGTAACGGCGATCACCGTCACTGCTACTTATCACCTGTTCTTTCAACTGAGCAGTCGCTGACAGCGATTGATGAGAAAAGATCGAGGCGATCCAAATAGTGATATAATCACTGCTACAAAGAACAGTGATTACTGAAAGTTCACTGTGGCGATCACTGTGATTAAAAAAATGTCGTTTGCCCCATCTCTAGTGGACAATGCTGCTTTATTGACATAGAGGTGTCGCCACATGTCTCTTTTGGTGGCGAATATTTAAGTTGAATCTAAATTTCAATATAGTTTCAGCAATAATATATACCATGAGTATTTTATATTTTTCGACTTAAAAAAAGTTCACACACCCCGGCTCTTTAATTAAGAAAGTATTAAAATTACTGGTGACACCATTTACTTATCTGGTAAATATGTCTTTTAAAACGGGAACGTTTCCAGAATACTTAAAAGTGGGTAAAGTAGTACCAATTTTTAAGAAAAGTGATCCTCATTCTTTAGAGAATTATAGGCCAGTAACAATCCCATTTAGTTTCTTTAAATTATCTTGACCGTTTGTTACTTTTTTTAACTGAATTTAAAATTTTGTCCAAGAAACAACATGGTTCTCGTTGTGGAAAATCCACTATAACAGCTATATCTACATTTTATAACCATGTAATTCAATATATTGAGGCAGGGGAATGCCCTGTTGGACTATTTTTTGATTTCAGCAGGACATTTGACTGTATCAATCATGTTAAACTGTTAACTGTACTATATTACTATGGGATTAGAGGACAAAACTGGATTAATTCATTTTTAACCAATCGTCAATAGTATGTGAGTATACAACATATTAGTGAAAATATGATATACAGAGCCAATTCTGAATGTTCGTTTTTAAGTATGGGAGTTCCACAGGGATCAATATTGGGCCCAGTGTTATTCATATTATATATTAATGAGGTCGATTGGGTTATATGTAATAATCTCTTTTCAATGTATGCTGATGATCTTTCTATGATTATTTCAGATCCTATGCATAGTGTGTTAAAAAGTAAAAGTAAATATAATAATGTTGTAGAAAATGTATCTACTTTTTTCAGTCAACATCAGTTGTACTTCAATGCAGATAAAGCTCAGTTAACTCTGTTTCATAGCAGACAGAAAAAATGCGACTCTATTTCTTTTCAGGTCAATGAGTCGATTATAACGAGTACCCAAGAGAGTATAAAATTTTTGGGTTTACACATCGATGAGTGCCTGACTTGGAAATTACATTGTGAACATCTGATTTCCAAGCTAGCATCAATTTCATTTTTATTTAATAATATTAAAACCGTGTTTACCAGGGAGCAATTAATTAATTTATACTATGCCCAAGTGGAGTCTAGATTAAGATATGGTGTCTGTTTCTGGGGGAACTCCTCTCTGTCACAGAATGTTTTCATTGCTCAAAAACGGATTATGCGTTGTATAGCTCGTGTTTCTAGTACCCACTCTTGCAAAGAGATCTTTAGAGAATATAATATACTAACTTTACCATGCTTATACATTTTCGAAATGTATGTTTATGCTTATCGAAACAAGAGTATGTTTACTGCTAATAAAAATATCCATAATGCAAATACGCGTAGCAAGGAGTTTCGAATACCTTATGCAAGACTCAATTTAACCTATAATTCTCCAAATTATATGGCACCAAAATTGTTTAATAACTTACCTTCTGAATGTAAAGTAGCTAAAAACTTACTGAATTTTAAAACTAAGTTAAAATTGTTTTTGCTGTCTAAATGCTTTTACACTGTATGCGATTTTTTACCTAGTTTTTAAGGTATATGTTATACTTGACTATTCCTATACAATTTTAATGTCTTTATGGAAAATAAATTATTATTATTATAATTATATTATTATTATTTTGAATTAACGTTACAAACCATCTGGTTTTCAAACTATGATTTGGTTCTGGCACGCCAATGCGTTTAACTATTTATTATCGATAAATCAAGAATGCAAAAATGAACGATTTTCGACTTTTTGCTCCTGCTTGTCCGCCGTTTAATTAAATTATAATAAAGAAACCTACGGGGAATATCCTAAAGCATCGAAACCAATCAACTAGTTGATTGCGCATTACATAAAAATAACTAAGGAAAGAAATTACTGTTTATTGTTAGGAAATTAGGTGCCGAGAGTGAAATTCGGTTCGAGATAGATTATGCAAATCGACTAACACTGGTGCTTTTTTTTGTCGTGAATGTTTGTACTAGAGCAGTCCAAACTACAGAATTAAGTCCCAAATTACGTTTGCAATATTTGGGTGAATTTAACGGTCCGTGGGCAGTGGTGAAATTTTAAATTATTATTTTTTCGTAAAGCGTTATATAATTATATATTTTGCCAGGTAAGTGGAACAATATATGTATTTTTAATTCCCATATCATTTCATATAATGCTGACAGCTCTAATAATATGGACCTAACTAATTACAATAATTAAAAGAACTAATATACGATTCAAATGTATTGACTCCTCAATTTAATCGCGAATATCTCAAAAACGGACAAGCTGAAAATATTGAAAAAATTATATGATCATTTTGTGTCCATTCTAAATCATTCTCTGAAATTTGAATAATGTACATTGGACAGTTTTGAAGGTCTGCTTAGTTATATTGAAAAATATCCTACTTTTAAGGACATTTTGACCATACCAGTTTCATATTCATTATATCTTGGAAAACATGCCTATTATATAAATAATATTTTAGACAGCGATAAAGCATGGAATTTTTTATACGAGGAAATTTTTTCATAATTTTTTATTCTAAAATTTTTCAGCTATTGTGAAAAACGTAACCTTATGTATATTTGGTTATTTATCAATGTATTTAAAAACTTTTTGATAAAACAGTTAATTATAATACAATGTAAGCATTTTCAGAAAAAAAAAATTGGTATATATCCATATCCAGTATTAATTTAGTGATCAAGCGCAATAGATAATATTATTGTAAGCTGGATAGCATTATCTATTGCGCTTGAGGTAACGTTCTTGAGAATAACTGCAAAATTTTAGAACAAAAAATTATGAAAAAATTACTTCGTACAAAAAATGGCGTGCCTTATCGGTATATAAAATATTATTTACATAGTAGGCATATTTTCCAAGATATTATTAATTTAAAACTGGTATGGTGGTCAAAATTTCCTTAAAAAGTAGGACATTTCTCAATATAACTTAGCAGAACTTCAAAACTGTCCAATGTACATTACTTTGTTTCATTTTATTAACATCTATTGGAACCCAACTGGTATTTCGGTCTCAAATAGACACAGAGCAGTATTGCATCACATTTTTCCTATTCTAAACATTTTTGAAAAAAAAAGAAACGTTTTAATAAGCGTCACTATCAAGAGTTACTAAAAACGTCAACTCATGCTTTATCTCAACTATCTTAGTTTTAAAGCCAAACATCCACCACTAATCCTAGGAAGTTGAGAAACTCGGTTCATAACATGCCGAATTAATGTTAAAATGTTCCAAATTTTCTTTGTAAAATTGCATGGTAAAATACTGCATATTGAAATTGGGTGGTCATATAAGTGGTCGCCAAAGCCGTGTGAACCATAATGTTTCATATAAACCACGTTTCACCATAACTTTAGGAGAATGTGTTACTAATATTTTTATTAAACATACAAAAATATGAAGGTGTACAAGATATGAGCAATGTGTAGTGTGTATCTCAAGTTTGACGAAACGTGTTTTCTGAAGTAAGTGAAACCCACGATTTAAATTGCTCCAATCCGGCTTAATTACAAGGATAGTAAGATTTGAAAATAATGATTATACAAGTAAGTAAATAACTTCAAAAATATAACAAAAAATACATTGTACAATATAACAACTATGTATAAAAATTACTGAAATGTGTAAAAATCATATTATAATATTTCTTAAGAGCTAGGGACCAATCTAAATTTTGTATTTTTTTTACACCACTATAATTATATCTGAAATCTTCTTTATTTATTTTATTTTATTATTTTATTCATACACCATCGAACAGTACAAGACCATTTACAAGATGGGAAACAACACATAAATCATACAAAAATTACTTAAACTTATTAGAGCGTACATTTCAGTAAAGATATACAACAAAAGAAAATATAAATATTAGAGAGAATAAAGAGTTGAATTTATTTACAATAAAAAGAGAGAATAAAAAATACTTATACAGATTCGGAAAATTCAGTTTAGGGTATAGGAATAACGATGTAATTGACCACGCCCCGCTAGTTCCATAAATCGTGAAAGCAGAGACACACAATGAATTGAATTTAGTACGGCATGAACTAAGGATGGATGCGGAAGTAGATAATAATTTCTTTACGAAACGAGAAAATATCTCTTCGCCAAAAGCGAAGAAGTTATTTGTCACATTTTTGACAAATAATTTCTTCTATTGAAAGCATTTTTGCAGTTTCTTTCTTAGCCGTAAATGTTATGGGAATAAAATAATAATTCTTGTTAAAGCCGAAATTAAAATAAAATAAAATTAAATAACTCGGTAACTAAAATCAACTAATAATTATCAAAATATAAATTATTCTTATTAAATTACAAAAATTGAACATTAAAATAAAATTAAATAACCCTCAGAAACTAAAATCAACTAATAATTATTAAACAATAAATTAATGAAGTAAGGATTCAAACAAACCACCTTCTTGTGCCAGACAATAGCCAAACCGATTATACAATGAACCTCTCATATCATTGAGTTGATTTGGACTAATGCTTGCACAAAGTTTGATAAGTTTTTCCCGTAATTCAACTAAATTATTGACTCGTTCAAATGCATGTATGTACGCGGTTTCCTTTAAAAATCCCCACAGAAAGAAATCATGGGGTGCTAGATCAGGTGACCTGGGGGGCCATTTTATCATTCCCCTCGTAGCTATTAAACGATTGGGAAATATTCTTTCCAAAAAATTAATAACAGTTAAGGTATTGTGACTTGGGCAGCCGTCTTGTTGAAACCAAATGTCGTCAAAGTTAACAGGAAAATTTTGAACTGCAGGAATTATTTGGTTTTGTAAAAGCTCTAAATATGTATTGCTATTTAAATTGCCATCGATTAGCAGTGGGCCTATAATATGATTGTCTAAAATTCCCGTTGAAACGTTCAACTTTTGAGGATACTGAGTTCGCACAGCAACAATCAAATGTTTATTTTTTCGAGACCAATATGGTACTACGGATGGATTGTGTTTCCTATGTAATGAAAAGGATGATTCATCTGTAAACAATATATTCTTTAAGAAGTTTTCATTCTCATTCACTTTATTTATCATGATTTCACAAAATTCCATCCGTTTGAAATTGTCCTCGGGAAATATTTCTTGTGTTATTTGAACTTTAAAACAACTGTACCCATTTCTTTTCAAAATATTTCTTACAGTTCTTTCCTTCATGTCAACTTCATCAGCAATTTGTCTGCTAGAACAAGGTTCACTAGTTTCAACAAGTGCACAAACATTAGTTTCACGAATTTCACGTTCCTCGCTCATTTGTTGATGACGGGATTCGGATTGACAGCATTTTTTACAATAATTCACGACACACCCGAAATTCTCAAATTTTTTAATAATGTATGAAACAATGCTAGCTGAGGGGATTGTCTTGTCTGTCTTGATATGCCACAGTAAATAAATTTATTTTGTCATCAGTGGAATGGCCCCCGAAGTACCACTTCACAATTTGCACTTTTTCTGCAGTTGCATAAACACACGGCATTTTAATAACGAAATTGAGATTAATTTATTTTGTTCCCACACGTCTAAACAGCTGCGGTATTAAAAGCAGAATGGGTGCGCTCGCGCTCTTCTCAACACGTCGCGGTCAAGCGATGGACCAATGCCCTGCATTGTTCTACACAAGGCGTGGTTTATCTGCGCAGAAACAAGTCTACGTACCTAAAACTAAATTTGCTGAATCTGTATGATTTAGACAGAATCTCCAATTTATTAGAGATGTCGATATCATGCTGCCTTTGGTTATAACTAGAGCACATGCTTTAAAAACTTAAAGTATTAGACCGGGCTATAGCAAGGTAGAAAGTTTGGTTTTGTCTTGAATTTATTCGCGGAATATGAAAATTAAGGTTCTGGAGTATGTCACTACAGTCAATATCATAACGAATCACCTTTTTTAAAGAAATTTATGGCAAATTCGTTGCGTCTTTCAGATAGGCTACGCATTGAAAACATTTGAAGTAAATCGCTTTGTGGAAAACCAATTATAGGTGGATATATTCCATGAGATTTTAGATGTAGAAATTTAAGAAAGTGGCGTTGCATGTTTTCTAATTTAAGACTATGAGTGTTATATCAGGGCTGCCAAACAAGAGACGCATACTCTAGTTTAGATCGCAAAAAAGAAAAATATAATAGTTTTAACGTTGAGATATTTGAGAAATCACGCCCATTGCGTATAATAAAACCAAGTGTTCTATTTACGTCGCAAATTAACGTGTCTATATGATTGACATAGCTGAGTTTTTTGTCAAAAATTACTCCAAGGTCTTTTAACGAGGACGGTCGAGTTAATGGTTCGTTTTCTAGAGAGTAGTTGAATGTAAAATTAACATCCTTCGTGGAAAATGTCATTACGTTACATTTTTGCACATTTAACGTGAAACTGTTCTCAACACACCAAGCGCTGAGTTTAGATATATTATTTTGTAATTTACTGCAGTCATTTATGTTAGAGATTCTATGTAGTAGGGTGAGGTCATCTGCGTACATTAAAAAATGAATATCTAGTTCATATGCTATATCATTGATGAATATATTAAACAAGAGTGGCCCAAGGACAGATCCCTGAGGTACACCAGAACAAGGTAAGTAATCAGTAGACCTGAATCCATTAAACGCGGCGTACTGTTTTCTATCTGACAAGTATGATTTTAAAAAATGTGTAAGATTCGGTGACATTCCAATGTTGGACAGTTTTTTTAATAAGAATGTTATGATTAAGCCTGTCGAATGCTTCCATGTTTCTCATCGTTCTCGAATTTTGCGCGAGAATGAACTATTTGATTCTTTTTCTACCCTTAAAGAAAAGATGGCGCTAGTAGCATATTATACTTTTTTACTCAGCTCAATACAACTTTGCCCGTAGAGATCTCCCTTCGAACACATTTTGCGATTTGTCCTACCCATTGGCTTGGACTACTTTCTGCTCCATATATTGCAGTATTAGTATTAGCATGGATAGTATTGATAAAATAACATAAAATTTGTTTTTATTTACTTTCCTTATCCCTGGTATAAATTTCTGACTCCGCCTGTGATATTAATGTCATTGTCATTTACATATAGTCATTCATCATGACATTTCGTTTCAAAATTTTAGAGTAATAATGACAAAAATTTTCGGCAGTATCATACCAAAATTTTTAAGTAGTGCACAGAATTACACAGAAAGTCACCGCTGTGTGTCAATATTCAGAAGGAAAAAAGTAGTAAGTGTTATTTTCTATGTATATTTGATAATTTTTAGTTATTTTTTCAAAACTTAGAATGATCACATTTTATTTGTTTTATTTATTTAAAGCTTATATACCCAGTTATTATTTGTAATCAGACAACTTTTCAGCATGATACTTTTCAGCGCCTAAATGAAATTAGTCCAGTGTTTGATGGTTTTGCGTTCAAAATTCTTTCGGAAACAACTGGTTGATTTGAAATTTAGACAATAAGTATCGAATGCCTCAAAGAACAAAAGTTGTATCAGTACCGATTTAACCGCAGAGATTGATCGGAAGAAAATGAATTCTAGGCAGAAAATGTTCTATGAAGTTTTTTCGATAAATCAGTAGTTCTCGAGTTATTTGCGGTTGAAAATGTTTTAGAGCGATCTCTCATGAATAACTCGAAAACCTTACGTTTTATAAAAAAATCATCACGAGCAAGAATGAAGCTTATAACACACATCGATTTTTTTCTCTGTAGATGCAATACGAAGCTTAATTTAAGAATATGTATCACTTTTACTCCTAATACAAAAATATACTGTTTGTATCTTCCAGCCAGCAAAACGAGAAGTAAAATATTTTAGAATACAAAAGTGCCTTATACTTACAAAAGTGACGACGTACGTACGTAAGTACTGCCGTGCGCAAAAAAAAATAGGGCAAGTCTTATAACGTATTTTTTTTTAAATCTAGTTGTGTACATCTAACTTTCATTTTTGTCAGTTCGTTGTCAAAATTCATTGCAAGTGTGCCAAAACTAATATGCCCCATTTAAGCGATTTAGTTAAAAGCTGGAGTTATTGCTAAAGCAGAAGATGGATGGTCAATGAGACAAATTGCACTGCGCTATAATATTCACAAAAACGCTGTGTTTAACATTTAAAAAACGTGGAGAATGGACGATACGATTAGTGGAAATCCTGGATCAGGGCGACGAAGGATATCAACTCAACAGCAGGATTTGCAATTGGTAAATAAATTAGTAGAGAATCGATTTAACTCAGTAATTCAGGCTGCTGAAGAAACGAACTTTCCTGGATTGAGTAATACTGGTCGCCGGCGAGTAAGAGAATCGGAGCTTCGCTGTCATCTAGCAGCACAGAAATACCTACTTAAAGCTGAACATAAAGAAGCTCGACTGGGATTTGCGTTTGAATTTTTAGTGCATGATGTAAATTTTTGGAACAATGTAACCTTTACAGATGAAAAAACTTTCCTCTCTCTACAGACAGCGGTCGTATTCGTGTTTATCGACCTCCGAATACTCGATGCGATTAGAAGTATATATCTAACAATGACAAAAGTGGTAGATTTTCTGTTAACATGTGGGCTTGAATATCGGCACGTGGTCCTGGTATTTTGTGGCATATTGAGGAACGATTTAATAGTGAAACGTGCATTAGGATTTTAGACAATATTTTATGCTCCTTTCTGAGTCACAATTACTTTCCTAATAACACAGGCTTACAAAAAAAAAGTTGTCTGGATCTGGGTCAGACCATACGTTTCTTATGTATTAAGAAACCATGTGTGGGATCTTAAAGTACAAGTCTTCACCTTTAAAATGCCGTTGAGTTTACTCAGATATCTTTTTTTTCCGCCGAGTTATTACAATTTAAATAATGACCATAAGGTTTCCGCACTAATTAAATGTATTGGGAAATACATGATATGGACAGACAATTTTAAAAATTGAGTGATATTGACTGTAATGACATACTCCAGAACCTTAATTTTCATATTCCGCGAATAAATTCAAGACAAAACCAAACTTTCTACCTTGCTATAGCCCGGTCTAATACTTTAAAGTTTTTAAAGCATGTGCTCTAGCTATAACCAAAGGCAGCATGATATCGACATCTCTAATAAATAGGAGATTCTGTCTAAATAATACAGATTCAGCAAATTTAGTTTTAGGTACGTAGACTTGTTTCTGCGCAGATAAACAACGCCTTGTGCAGAACAATGCAGGGCATTGGTCCATTACTTGACCGCGACGAGTTGAGAAGAGCGCGAGCGCACCCATTCTGCTTTTAATACCGTAGCTGTTTAGACGTGTGGGAATAAAATAAATTAATCTCAATTTCGTTATTAAATGCCGTGTGTTTATGCAACTGCAGAAAAAGTGCAAATTGTGAAGTGGTACTTCGGGGGCCATTCCACTGATGACACAATACATTTATTTACTGTGGCATATCAAGACAGACCCTCAGCTAGCATAATTTCATATTGTTGAAACTAGTGAACCTTGTTCTAGCAGACAAATTGCTGAAACTTTCCTCTCTCTACAGACAGCGGTCGTATTCGTGTTTACCGACCTCCAAATACTCGATTCCATGAGAAGCATATATCTAACAATGATAAAAGTGGTAGATTTTCCGTTAACATGTGGACTTCGATACTGGCACATGGTCCTGCTGTTTTGTGGCATATTGAGGAACGATTTAATAGTGAAACGTATATTAGGATTTTAGACAATATTTTATGCTCCTTTCTGAGCCACAATTATTTCCTAATAACACAAGTTTTACAAAAAAAAAGTTGTCTGGATCTGGGGGTTAGACCATACGATTCTTATGTATTTTTCGACGCTGAATTCTAGTTTATTTTTAGTTTTGCTCTATCACGTCAAGATTTTGAGATATTCTAACCAAAAGTTAGACATGTTTGAGGTTATGTAGCTTCGACAATTTTTTTTTTTTTTCAAGAAACCATGTGTGGGATCTTAAAGTACAAGTCTCCACCTTTAAAATGCCGTTGAGTTTGCTCAAATATTTTTTTTTCCGCCGAGATATTGCGATTTAAATAATGACCATAAGGTTTCCGCACTAATTAAATGTATTAGGAAATGTATGATATGAACAGACAATTTTAAAAATTCGGTATCTCAGCGAAAAAAAATGAGATTTGTACTTTAAGATCCCATACATGGCTTTTCGAGAAAAGAAAATTCGCAAAGCTACACGACCTCAAATATGTCAAAAAACGTGTTTTTTGCACTTTTAGGTTAGGATATCTCAAAATCCTGACGTGATAGAGCAAAACTAAAAATAGATTCGAATTCGGCGTCAAAATATACATAAGAAACGTATGGTCTGACCCCAGATCCAGACAACTTTTTTTTCTTTGTAAATCTGGGTAATGAATTTATATTTCAACAAGATAATTGTTCAGTTCAAACTGCTCATACCGTGACTAACTGGTTTCAAGATAACAACATTAATGTTTTTAACTGGCCCACGTCTGGGGACTACTCGTAAGAAGTATCCAAAAATGAAATGTGAGACCACGGAATGGCCAAGAATTACTGGAAGTAGTAAATAATGCATGGGAAGATATTATTACCAATGATTATAGTATGTTTATTTAATTCTATGCCAAGTAATAGGTGGTTAAAGTTAGTTATACATATTAGGTGTTATCACTTTCTCAAGATTTTAAAATTTTAGTGTACAACTTCAAAAATAAATGTTTGAGATTTTTTTCACTCATCGAATATTTTTATACAGTACTTTAAAGGTAATTTGTGAAAGTTTCAGATTTATATCTTAAACATTGTAGAAATTGTAGAGCTTTTACCGATTTCATCGAAAATCTCTTTATGTTCCGACTTCATACATGTACTATTCCTACATACATTCATTTTTATATCTAAAAATATGATAATCCAATAGTCACATGTTTCACGTTTCATTTAAGCTTTGTTGAGCTCAATTTCATTAATTAGTTCAAGAGTTACAATAAATTTAGCGTAGCGCGTCCGAGACCGCGTACGCTTCGCGTGCCGTACTTACGTGTCGCCACGTTCCATTCAAATGCTTTAAAAAAAATCTGGAGCCTACATTTTTGATCGTACAAAAAAAATTTCATATACGTTTTTGATGTGAAATATTCTTCCTCTATCGCTCATCGTCATCAAACAATTTATTAAAATTCAAAAATACAACATTGCCTCTCCGAATCGGATCCGGAGCCAACCAGACAACCACGTCGCATGACGGTTTAAAATTAACATTAAAATTACATTATGTCTGCGTAGCAGGCTTAAAATACTTAACATTAACACAATAAAAACTAGTGCACAAAACACTGATTAAATTTTGGTTGATGGTACGGGAAAAAGTCCCTACGGTCTACCCGCTGTTAGAAAGGTAGGGAAGGCGAGAAGTTAGGATTTTTAACAGTTCCAATTTTTTAGGAATTTTATCGGTCTATAATGAATTTAGAGCAAAATAGAACAAAAGAACAAAAAGACAAAAACTATAAAACAAAATGACAAACAGAGAGGTGAAAGAACAGGATAGGGATTGATTGGTGGGGAAAGGCGAAGTATAGGGTGAGAGAAAGTTATAGTTAGAAATAGTGTGACTATAAAGGCTGCCGGAAGATAGAGTGCGATTAGTCTTTTGACGAATTTCTTTTATTTTTCGAGTTATTGGCCAAAAGCAGAATTTCGAGGTGTCGCTGGCAGCTTACAGCTATAAACTTTTTTTCATCGTACTCTACATTAACAAAACTACTTATTCTGAAAAATATGACATTTACTAACGCCTTAAAACCCCTGACAACTAGGCTAAAAAAACACTTACAGCCGGTTTTACAATCGCTAGTTAACTTCCAGTCAGAGTTAACTTTCAGGTTATTATAGAAATTGGGTTTTACAATAGCTGCTCATTTTCGATGTTGTAGTTATCTAGTAGTTAACTTTACTAGCAGATGAGGTGTGGGTAAACTACAAGTTGGCAGTTTACTGGCAATTTATAACCTATAAAATAACTGTCACAAAATAATGTTTTGATGTTTTGCCTAAAAATGGATATGTACGAAGTAAATGCATATAGCAGTGATGAGGAGCCAAGGTAATCCTGTATAGTCCTAACTTTTTCGAAGAATACGATGCAAGAGATGTTTTAAATAGATCGAGACTAAATACTACCTTAGTAATAGACCACTAACTCATAAATTGCTTCTGACATATATTTGATAGCAGGTGACGTGACTTTGACCAAAATTCATACATTTTATGTATATTACCCATTTTTCCATTACCAACATTATAAATTTTATTCACAACCTCTCGTTTACAAATCATCACTTAACTTTATATTGAAAAACGCATGTGTCGGTAAAGTTATAGTTAACCTGCAAGTAAAAGTCAACTAACATGAAAGTTAACTTGCGATTGTAAAACCGGCTGTTTGAAAAACAGGAAATCTGCTTCATAGGACGCTTCACGTTTTCACCCATATTAACATAATTATTATTATTAACATTATTTTTTTATTAGTGCATTCTTTCAGACTATCAGTTGGCTTTTTAAAGCCTGTTTTATACTTTTTTTAAAATTATTTGTTTAAATTATTTGCTTTATTTCTAGACCGAGGATCAACTGTCCAATTACATAATACTAAAGGCAACCAAAGATGACTTTCACGATATCATGAGACTAAAACACGAAGAGTACTATACCGATGAACCGACATATCATTCCCTCGGCGTCTCTCACAATCCGTTCTTGGACGAGGCTGCCATGAATGCCATGGCGGAAGGATTGAGTTTGGTGGCCAGGTGCAAATTCAATGGAAACATAGTCGGCGCGAGCATAAATGAATCCACGAATCCGTGGGACCCGGATATGAGAGAAAAATTCGCATGCAGCATTAAATGCGCAAAAGTTAGACAATTGTTGCTCTTTCACGCGCACATACAGCGTTTACCAGATATTTGGAATAGGTACCATGTGAACAAGGTGTTTCAGGTAAGAGCAATTTTGACTTAAGTGAATCATTAACCTATTTAAAATCGATATATTTCCACTTGGTCCATTTTCTGTAGCGCAGGCGAGCTAGCTCATCAGGGACCCAGATCTCAGATAAACTGCAACCCCAGCAAAAGAAATACTCACATGTAGTTTGCGAAGTAGATGATATTATTTTGGAAAAAGAATCTTTGTTGGAATATGTAAAAAAATGAGAAAAAAAAGTCGTGGAAAGCGGTTTCTCGCGTTTTAAAGGAAAAGTTGTATATATACCAAAAAAGTATAAAGATAACAAACATTCGCAATAAAAAGACGAACAAGATGAGCCTCGGTGGGACTCAGTTGGCCCAGTGGTTCTCCCGCAAATTGCAAGAAAAACACTAAAATTGCACGTTTTTTCAAAAATTCATAACTCCAGTTCAAATACATATAAAGGGCTAAAATTTGCACACGTTAGAGTTTTAGTAGTCCCTAAACTATCCTCACAGTTTCAATCGTAAATGCCGTGTAGATTTTGCAAACCGCTGCTTTTTGCAAAAAAGGCACAACGCCGTAAAAGTCCTGTGGCGGTACATGTTGGAAGTAAAAATAGCAAACTCTTAGTAACTTCGTCATGCTAAATAACAATATAAAAAGCAAATGTTCAAGTTGGCTCTGGTTTTCCCAATACACGGTATACACCCTACTTTATGGGCGGTCCTATCACAAATAGCAGGTAGAATTAGAATTCTACGAACAATAGACATACTATACTGACCGTTTTAACTACCTACCTCTTTATTTGTCACTAAAACTAATATTCATTCTGAGGTGGTCGTATTTGTACCTTGTGCATGAAGCGTTTATTTTCGAAAGTAAATAGTGCTATTTTGAAAATATGCCACTTGATTGTGTAATTACACCTAACAACTTTTGTTATGTGTGTGGCCAAGTGACTTTTGCGCGTGAAACAAACGTAATTTTACTCCCTAAATTAAGAAGGCGTACCAGTTGTATTTTGGTTGTACAATTGGAGATGAAGACAAAAAATGGGCACCAATAATATAATAATATTTGCAGTTGGCTAAGTGGAAGAGGACGTTCAGTGGCTTTTGCAGTGCCCAAGATCTGGCTAGAACCTAAAGATCATGTTATCGATTGTTATTTCTGCGTGATACATCCTATTAAACAACAGGTAACTAATAAGAAAAAAAGGATGGTAATGCAATATCCCAATTTACCATCTGCCATTTGCCTGGTTCGCCATAGTGATGAACTACCTATTCCTAATCCACCTCAAGAATACAGTCTTGATTCTGACGAACAATTGGATGATAATGTAGATGACGACTTAGTCCAGCCATCAACATCACAAGACCCCGATTTCTCTGCCGAAGTGTCCGGTGGCGAACCACAGAAAATTAATCAACGCGAATTAAGTGATCTTATAAGAGACCTTGATCTGTCCAAGGCGAAAGCAGAGCTTTTGGCATCTCGATTACAACAATGGAATTTACTACAAGAAAATGTTAAAGTTTCCATGTATGGAAGTCGTCAAAAAGATTTTATACTTTCTTTCAAAATGAAAAATGACTTGGTTGCCTGCAAGCACATTGACGGTTTAATGAGTGTTTTACATATTCTCCACGATTCTAGTGCCTAGAGACTTTTTATTGACGCCTCGAAACTTAGTCTAAAGGCTGTGCTATTCCACAATGGAAATAAATTGCCATCAATTCCAATCAGTCATGCTGTCCACGTGGAGGAAAATTACGGTAACATGAATGTATTGCTATAAACTTCCGAGTAGACCAGGAGCAAAAAATGTTACTGACATTCCATTACTTGATTCACAAAAGGTAATACTGCCACCACTCCACATAAAACTGGGGCTTATGAAAAACTTGGTAAAAGCTATGGACAAAGAAGGACGTGCTTCCAGTTATTTAAAACAAAAATTTCCCAGACCTACAGCCGTTTTTACAATCGTAAGTTAACTTTCATGTTAGTTGACTCTTACTTGCAGGTTAACTACAACTTTACCTACACTTCCTTTTTGCAATATAAAGTTAAGTGATGATTTGTAAACGAGAGGTTATGGATACAATTTATAATGTTGGTACTGGAATAATGGGTAATATTCATACAATGTATGAATTTTTGTCAAAGTCACGTCACCTGCTATCAAATATAAATGTCAGAAGCAAATTTATGAGTTAGTGGTCTATTATTAAGTAAGTAGGTAGTATTTAGTCTCGATCGATTTAAAAAATCTCTTCCATCGTGTTCTTCGGAAAAGTTAGGTCTATACCGGATTACCTGCGCTCTTCATCACTGCTATATGCATTTACTTTGTACATATCCATTTTTAAGCGAAATAAGTATCAAAAAATTATTTTGTGACACTTATTTTATAGGTTATAAATTGCCAGTAAACTGTCAACTTCTAGTTAACCCGCACCTCATCTGCTAGTATAAAGTTAACTACTAGATAACTACAATATTGAAAATGACCAGCTATTGTAAAACCCAATTTCTATAATAACCTGAAAGTTAACTCTGACTGGAAGTTAACCAGCGATTGTAAACCCGGCTGTTTGTGGTGCGAAAATTAAAGAGGAAATTTTTGTGGGTCCTCAAATCAAGAACCTTTTCAAAAATGCTGAATTTGACAACATTCTAGAAGGTAATGAAAAAGCTGCTTGGAATTCCTTTAAAATGGTAGCAACACACTTTGTGTTTTTTTTTTCGATTAATAATAATAATTGAAAATTAACGAAACGCGTTTGTTAATGGTCCCTAAAAATAAAAGTAAACAGAAACAGTGTCTGTATTAGTGCAGTATAGCTGGAAGGTCGTAGAATTTATACTACTTGTGACCCGTCCCTTCTCCAAGTGTATGGAATATGGAGAGCATCCTGGGCAACATAAGCAGCCAGTCAGCCAGATGTGAATGAAGGGAGATAAGTTTTTTGTTTATTGTAGCATTAGCATTGGTTTACTTATCTCTTTATTAAAATTTTAATAAGAAATGGAGATTAAAATTGAAAAAGTATTAAACATAATATATAGGTGATTAAATGGAAAAACTGCCTGGAATTGGAAGGCGGAAATTGAAACCGATTGTTTCAAAGAAACGACATACCTGCAGAGTGAGCAAACTATCCCTTCGGACCTTTTTTCTCATAACGCGCAAAAAAATATTGTTACCGCGAAATTGAGCCCTCCCCAGCAACTCCACCGTAAACGGATATTTACCTGTGGAACAGTTAATAGATAAAATAAAAAATATATATGAATGTTGCCAGATTTAAAAACAGAAGAAACAGATAACTGAGAAGAAGAAGAATAAGGAGATGACGATAGATGGAAACTTAAAACAAGCATGGAAACTGAAAAGAAGCATCTGGCAAACACCTGCACACGCCAGTCGATGATGACAGATGGAAACTGAACCCCATGCGTCATGCGGCTCTCGCTGCTGACAACAAGCATGTCCAATGCCCCACCCGCCGTATGCAGTCGGTCTGGCAATATATAAAACATCCGAGATTTGGTTCCGACACGCAGTTGGGCCGTCCCGTTGGGCGTGTTCGACGGGCGACCAAGCTGCGCGTTGGAACGAACCTCCATGGATGCCCGAAATCGGCAGCGATGCCCACCTTATGCTGGCAAATCAAAGACAAAAAATCAAAACAGTGAAGAAAATATAAGGATAGGTATTCAATTTCATAAAAAAAATCTTCTTTATAAAGTTACATCATTTTGAAATTTTATTTTACACTGATATTTAATGTATAAATTTTCAAAATGATGTAACTTTATAAAGAATGAAGATTTTTTGGTAAAATTAAAAACTTATGCTTATATTTTCTTCCTTGTTCGATCAAAAATACACTATAGATATCTTTCAAGTACTTTTCCAGATTCCAGTGTAGGCACTTTTTGGAACAAAATTTCGCAAATTCCAATCAATTATTTTTTCCACAAAACGTCGCCATTTGGCCTCGGTAGTGATCCATTAAAGTTTGGTATGGGTCCCATGCTCCATTAGTAAGTTATAGCTTAAAAACATTTCACGGGCCGCCGCTGACCATAGCCTCTAGGTTATGGCTAACCAACTATAAAAAAATATCATATTCCAGGTGAGTCACTTATTCGTCCAAACGAATCATAGGAAAATTGGAATTGCAATGAAACTACTGAAAGGATCCAGGGAAGTAGCAGCGGACTGCGGATTTAAAGTATTTAGATGTGATGCCACCAATTACTATATGTAAGTATTTGATTTTTCCTTTCAGTTTCAGACACCGCTATTTTCTCGTGGTCTCCGTCTCCGTCTTTCTTATTGACGACCGATGTTAAATAGCCTTTAATCCACTCAATGAAGTGGATGTAGAGTTTGGAGTAGCTAGGAGATAAATAAAAGTCTCTGGACCTACGAGGTGAGCGTGATGCAGGGCGGCACGTAGAGGGTCACCCATTTTTTATTTTTCACTACTATGTTACAGTCTATTTTCGTATCTGTACAATTAGATTTGAGTATCGTAATATGTTATCGTTTTAGTCGAGTCTATATATAGTATAACTGGTTGCCTCTTGTTCGTGCTCCATGTGAGCCACGCATAGTGTTGCTGGTCCTGGCAACGCGTTGCTAGCAACGCACAGTAACTGTACCTAATTTCTTAGGAAGCGAGTTTCGAACGTCTCGATTCTAACCTTTTCAAGACCGTTATTGTCAATTAAACTTATTGTTTTGTTAATGGAATTACGAAATACTGTATTATTTGTGGAATATAGACGTCATTAAGGGAGATTTATCAGATTTGTGGGTTATGTTGTATAGTGTTCATTCGGAACGTACCCATGGACATAGTTTTAGTCATTCTCGGATTTTGACAGAGGTTTCCGTCTTGGCCATTTTTGGGGATTTTTTCCGTTTGCCTGCCGAAGATAAGTTGTGTCACTGAGCACGTGGGTAGCATTTTGTGAATTTGCTCCTTTAATGGGATATGGTGCTGTAGTGACAAATTAGCAGTATTTTATTTTGATATTTTTATTATTTTCTGTTGGGAAGTACTGCTACGGAATTTTCCGGATAAATCAACTTGCTGGAAGCACATGGCAAAGGAATTCTGTAAGCCCACTCAACATCTAAGGCATGCCTCTGAAATCTCTTTAGAAAATAGATTTGTAATGTTCTTTATTTCTTCTTTTTGTTCGTTTTAGTTTCATTTTCACTTCTACCTTTACCTTAATTTTATCTTGGACTTTTACTGGTATCGCATCATGTATGTTTGACCCCACATCTTACCTGTTGGATATTTGTACATCTGTATGTGAACTTTGGGTTTGCTGAAACTAGGTTGGCAAGCTGTTCGTTGAATTTGGAATCCTGAGTTGTACCGGTGAGACTCTCCTGCCTGGTTCCATTGGAAGCTACGCTCCCCTGGTAGGCCTAGTGGTTACACTGTGAAACCTACTGGAGGTAAGCGTCTTTAAATAGCCTAACGAGGGACCTGATATCACATCCCACCTTCTACGTGAGGCATAGAGAGCCCGTCAGTTTTCTTGCGGTACTAATTACACATTATTTTAATGTAATCGTCTAAGCCAGTATATTTTGGGGGGTCATATTTTGCCTATTATTAGTTAAGATTTTATTAGTTTTAAGTTGTCGTATATTTTGTGTTAGGTTAAGTGTGGGCCACACATCTAAGTATACTGATTGTGTGTGATGTTATTTCTGTGGGATTTGGCTGTAAGCGTACCTAAATATAATCATTAAATCTGTTGTATTAAGACGCGTATTTGTTTTCACCAGCATACATCCAAGCTCCAATTTGTCGAATCCACTCCCCAGGGACTTGTCTAGTCGGCCGTGTGAGCCTCTTTCGCCACCAATTAAATGCAGAGAGGGGACTGCACGTAAAACATAAAAATTTTGTTCAGGGCACAGGGTGACCACCCTACCTTGCTGTATTGCTGATACATTAGCCTCTAAAGTAATTTTTTTTTGACATATTCCCCTTTTATCTGGGAGCCTTGCAACAACTATAAATGAAAGCTGGTAAAATTTCCGACAAGATTGTTACTATTGTTTTTTTTCTATTCCCAATAGAAAAAATATTTAATATCAGGTATAGCTATGGGGCGCTCTCCACTGGCTAGCGTGATGTGATTCATAAATTAATGTTTCTTAGCTTAAAACGTGTTTCCTTACCAAATTTGGAGAAGATCGGTTAAGATGGTAATTATTTCCGTCTAAAGCCTCTAAAATAGCGCAGGCGAATTAAATTTAGATTGTTTACTAATTGTAGACAGGACTTTGGAAATTGGAAATGGCAAAGAGACTTAAAATGAACGTAAAAAAAGAAATGCAAAGCCGGGGGTAGTATAGGGTTAATTTGGTGGGTTGAATGGGGGTCTAAAATATATTATTGCGTTTTTCGGCGAAAATTGATAATCTAATACAGAATGTCCTACAGAAAAGCTGTAAATCATAAAACAATTACAACTTTCATAAGAATCACTTTTTACCATAATCTCAAAATTTCCGAAAGGAAATGCGAAAAAACGATTTTTTGTTTTTTATTTTCCATTTTCAATAATTCAATTTTAATGAAATTTTCTGAAGGCATGCCATTTTATGTCTTAAATAAGCACAATTTGTTTTATATAAAAAAAGTTTTTGACAAATTCGGTTTTTTCAGTTAAAAACTGTTTTTTCAAAAATAGATTCTGTGGTGAAGAATCATCGTACTTCTTCCGATGACCATTTTTTTTTTTTTTGGTTTTTTCATGTACCTATTGATACAATAATAAAAAATAATAGTCCCTATTTAATATAATAACACGTTCAAAAATTGAAAAAACGCAAAAATGACTTTTATTTGCAACCACGAGTTTTTCAGTAATTGTTGATAATTTGTTTAGATTTTTAAGAAAATTGAAAAATCGATTAAACCTTTTAATTGTACGATAAAAAATACAAAAGAAACTTTCTTTCATTGTTTGACCCGAAACAGTACAGTAAAGCTATAAATATTAAATTGGAATAATAAAGCTTAGTAAGTAAAATAATCATTTTTTATCTTAGAATCAAAAAGTATCGAATACAAAAGTTGTAGATCATGAAAGAATCTGCAACTTTTGTAGAGGTTACTATTTAACATAACCTCAAAACTTCCGAGAGAAATGCGAAAATCGTTTTTTTTAATTTTAAATTTCCACAAAAATAACTTAGTTTTGACCACGGTGTCGTGGTTTTGACGAAACCTCTGAAAATATATCTTTTTAAGTCTTAAATAATCACAATTGTTCTTATGAAACAATCTAGTAGTTTTCGACATAATCATTTTTTCTGATCTGAAACACATATTTCAAAATGAAAGATCTACCGTGAAAAATCGTCTACACACTTCTGCCGATGCTTATTTTTTTCGTTTTGACATATACTTTTAGCTAAAATAATGAAAATTTATAGTCATAATTCAAAAACTCAAAAATGCTATAACATTTTCGGTAATTGTTGATAATTCGTTTAAATTTAAAAGTGATTAAAAATGTGATAACATCAATACAGTAAAAACAGTAGGTACTTTATTGTTTGACTGGAAACTTTATTAATTTTTACAATGTATGTTTGCAGATGTACAAAAAAATTTTAAACCATTTTTCGCATTTTTCTCTGATGTTAAATAGTATCCTCTACAAAAGTTGCAGATTTTTTCATAATCAACAACTTTTGTATTGGATATTTTTTGATTCTAAGATGATTATTTTGCTTACTTACGTAAATTTTTATTATTCCAATTTAATGTTTATAGCATTACTTTAAGAAAATTAAATTTCAGGTCAAACAATGAAAGATAGTTTCCTTTCTATTTTTTCCCATATAATTGAATGGTGTAATCAATTTTTCAATTTTCATAAAAATTTAAACAAATTATCAACAATTACTGAAAAATTCGTTGTTGCAAAAGGAATTTTTGAGTTTTTGCAATTTTTGAGAGTGTTGTTAAATAAGGACTATTATTTTTTTATTATTGTAGTAAAGAGTACTTGTAAAAACAAAAAATATGAGCACCGGAAGAAGAGAACGATAATTTTTCAGCACAGAATTTATTTTTGAAATAAAAGTTTTTGACTGAAAAAACTGAATATCTCAAGAACTTCTTGATTTGTTTATATAAAAAAATTTGTGCTTATTTAAGACATAAAGGGCATGTTTTCACAACATATCATCCAAATTGAATTATTTTTGCGAAATTGAAAAATAAAAAACCAATAAATTGCTCTCTCGCATTTTTCTCGGGAATTTTGACGTTATGGTAAAAAGTGACTCTTATGAGAGTTGTAGATTTCTTTATGATTTACTTTTATGTAGGACACTTTTTGATAGAACGTCAAGTTTCGCCGGAAAACGCAATAATATATTTTACACCCCATTTAAACCCCCCAAATTAACCCTATACTTACGTTCATTATAAGCCCCTTTACCATTTCCAACGATAAAAGTCCTGTCTGCAATTAATAGCGGTTTTGGCTTCTAAATCAGTTAATTTGCCTGGACTACAAGTCGTCTTGGAGTCTACGTGTTATAAGTTTTACACAGATTTCAATTTTCGTTAGAAAATAACTTCGATAAAAACTTCGTTAGCTCCCCGACTATTTGTTCACGTGTTAAGATAAATAAATTATACTTTGTTATCATATAACACATTCCGTTCTCCACCATCCAGAAAAAGTTGATAAAAACGTTATAGAAAATGATAATTAAGTTCACTAACTTTTTTAAATGGTATTTATGCCACAAACAAATTTACATAACAATAAAAACAAAAATCTCAATTACGTCAAATTGTACATTCGTTTTTCGGAATAAATTATTTGTTTTACCTAATTGACTTACCTAACAAATGAAAGCATTTATGCTACATGGAGGCGACAACAAATCACTTTAGATTTAAAAGGGTTTCTTCTTTTAGAATTGCATTTTGATTTATATGCGTACAAGGACACTCCGACAAAGGAACTAAAATCTGGGATGAAACACAACTTGCATTTCTCTATATGTAATTCTACCGTTGAAAGAGAAAATAGATTCGTTTCGCCAAAATCTTGCATTAAACGTTTCTTTCCAACTTGCTTTTTCTTAAAGCCTTTGTTTTTGTTTTCTTTTGTTCATATACGCTCACTGAACTGCTTCGTTTACTCTTTTTACATTGGTTACATAAAATTGTCCAGTGCGTACTAAAAACTTTGCAGATAGGATTATGTAAGGTGTGATTCGCTTTGTCCATTTCAAAATGAAATAATTTGTACATATAATGGAATTTGTAAACTGAACAATCAGCACTTTATACTGTTTGAGAATATGACTTTTGTGAAACATATTCTTTATAGGATTTTGCAAACAGCGGAAAGAAAAACTATGTATGAGAACTAAAAGAAAAACTATATGTAAAAATATTAATGAAATCTTTGCATTCATTCGATCACCTGACTTCTGGTTATGCTAACAAGTAAAATTCTTATTTACCATTCTCATTATAACACTAGCATTCCACATAGTCCCCTACGGCTAGGCAGGTTAAACTAGTATCTACTTGATCCCCTACGATATGTAAATTCAGTTAAAAATGAGAACAAATGCCTGAAATTAATGCCTACCTTGTCTTTAAAAATTTTTCATTCTAATGAATTACATTTTCCTAAAATCTCATTTAGTTTCTTGGAAATGCTTAGCCTTTGAAACGTTTTTCGTCCTTAGTGTGGACTCATCAGAAAAGCCCAAAGGCCACTCATAACGATAAAAAATATGTTTCATTACTATAAGCAAACAAATAATAAATAATTCACTTTTAAACATGCATAGAGTATATAGGCTCCAATACTAGTTAGCTAATAGATAGGTGAAGATCTGTTGTTTTAAATATTTCATACTTATTTATGGATACTGTCTTGGTTTTGTATGGAACATCGTTATGAGTGGCTTTGGGCTTTTCTGATGAATCCAAAATAAGGACGAAAAACGTTTCAAAGGCTAAGCATTTCCAAGAAACTTAATGAGATTTTATGACAATGTAATTCATTAGAATGAAAAATTTTGAAAGACAAGGTAGGTAAATGAATTAATTTCAGGCCTTTGTTCTCATTTTTAACTGAATTTACATATCGTAGGGGATCATGTTTAACCTGCCTAGCCGTAGGAGACTATCTGGGATGCTAGTGTTATAATGAGAATGGCAAATAAGAATTTTACTTGTTAGCATAACCAGAAAGAAGTCAGGTTATCGGAAGAATGCAAAGATTTCATTAATATTTTTACATATAGTTTTTCTTTTAGTTCTCATAGATAATTTTTCTTTCCGCTGTTTGCAAAATCATATAAAGAATATGTTTCATTACTATAAGCAAACAAATAATAAATAATTCACTTTTAAACATGAGTTTTGTGATTAAAACTTTAGGCCAGTCATGGGTTGAAAAAAATGCTGCTTTATTGGATGAAATTTCTGGTTTTAATGAGAATAATAGTACAAATAACGTTACATTTATGTTTAGTAATAAGAATCCAGGTAAATTAAATGTCAGAAAAAATGTTTAATAGTTTCTCATTTTGAAATTACCTTCTTTTATTGTTCCGGTCTACGCCAAAAAGTAGCTTTTTGGCCACTAAGTGATACTTACATGCTATCCCAACAGGTTAGATTAGGCCAGGGTTGCTACGATTTAAATCAATTTGATTTAAATCGCGATTTAAATCATGATTTAAATCAACTGATTTTTTGAATTTAAGTTATGATTTAAATCAAATTGTGTAAAGCCAATAATCTAAGTAAATGAAAGTTCAGAAAATTCAAATAAAAAGTACAGTTTATCTAAAAGCTAGATATAAATTACAAAAAACTCAAATAAAAAGAAGAAAAGAACAGTTAGGTTACACATTGTAGTGAAAATAACCTTGACTAAATTAGGTTTTATTCAGCATAATACAGTTAGACATTTAATTATGTCAAAATATAAATGACAAACAAAATGTAGCCTAAGAAACACAAGTCCAATAATATAAACACCACACACATATAAAACAAAAGTTACCTTCTTAAATATACATTATAAATTATGTGCCTACTTAAAAGCACAAACATAAACAGAACGAACTCTAAAAGAAAATAAAACATGATTTGCTCCAAAATAAAAATTTTAAATTAGGTTAATTATTGTAAAGTTTGTACAAAAAAACTAATTTAGTTGCTTTTTCGGTCCCTAAACGACTTCGAATCTTAGAATGAATCAAGACAAATGTTGAAAATATTCTCTCAACCGAGGCTGCAGCAGAAAATAATTGCTTGATAATCGGGAATAATGTGTCAATAGCATCAATATTTCTTTGGTATTTCCACTAGTCCAAGGGTTTCGTGTTTTTAAGAATTTCTTCGTGAAACATAATATCGGCAAAAGTCTCAGATTTTGCCACAAATTTAATAATTAGTGGTAGTAAACCACTTTCGGGATATAATTCATTAACGGCTTCTAATGCACGATTCTTTCCGCTTTGTGTTAATTTATGCTTTGCTTTCGTAGGGTCTAGAATGAAGGCTAGCAAATGGTATGAGATGATACACTGGTCGTATCGGTATCTAAATATTTCCATTTGCATTAAGGTAATTTCAGTTTCGTCAAAATGGGACTCAGTTATTTTAAATTGTTCTACGACGTCTGAAAAAATTGCATCGTTTCTTTGAAGCGTGTCAATATAGGTTTTGTAGTGATGATGAAATGTTTGAAATTTTCTGTCTTACTGTGCTGTCAATTTCATTTTTATGTTCCTCGCTAATTTTGAAAAGTGTTGGCCATGACTTAACGGAACCCTCTGAGCAATCGGCATGTAAGTTCCATCTTACGTCAGAAGGTAAAGTAAGTTTTTTCCTCCTTCTTTTGCGTATGTCGCAGAGAAAAATGATTGTTTCGGAAGTATTTCACAACGAACGTAACGTGTTCCTTAATTTCACTAATTTCCAAATCCTTACACAAGTTTAAAATGTGTCGAGCACAACCGTAAGTAATAGCATTTAGTTCTATTGACTCTTTAATTTGGTTTCTCACAGCATTATCCGTCATAAAACTGCTTACTGTACTGATCTAGCCAGTCTTTAGAGTTTTAATAATTAAGTTTGTTACAAGTTCTGTTAAATATACAGATGTATGTGGATTTCCAGATATGTCTATTGTGTCTGCTAAAAAGGAAGACCCATTTTCCGTAGTTACAGTTGTACATGTTATTGGTTCATTGTGTATGTTGGACCATCCATCCAATGACAGACAAACTGAACTTCCTGATAAGTCTTTAAAACATTTACTTTTTTCCTCGTTATACACTTCATTGAGCAATCTGATGGACACATCATGTCGAGATGGTGGTACATATCCAGATCGTAAAGGCGTCATTGCCTTTTTTACTTCAGGTTGTTAAATACACATGAAACTACTGTTTGTCGCATACAGAGCTCTAGTAATTTGTTTATCTATTTCTTCTTTATTAGACTTGGTCATATGTACAACAAAAGATGATAAAGATCCAGAACTGGAGTTAGGCACAACTTTTCTTTTTTTACTTAACGCCGTAGAAGGTAAGAGCAGCTGTGGGGCACTATCTTCCTCTGCATCTTGTTGTAACCTGTTCAATTGTACCTATAATAAAAATATGATTGTTATGTTGTTCATTTTTAAATCCAGCTACACACAGACAGGCATAGATACTATACTTTATTCTTAAAACTAGGAGTGAATGAAAAAGTCACATTTGTCCATGGAAATTTACTGAAAATCTAGAAAATGCACTAGATCATTTTAAGAATTCGAATCTGGCTCATCTCCTGGTATAATTGGCCTTAGTCGCAGAAATAGACCGACGTTAAATATGTAAATTAAAAGAAAAAGGTTCGCTTAATATTTTGTCTTACTGAGAAGTTACACTTTCTACATTTCTACATTACGCGAAGTACATTTTTCTTCTTTTTTTCTTTCAGTCCATCCACAAGTCTAATTTACACTTTTTACATGTAGCTCTACTACCACTTTTTCCATCAAGCTTACTTGATGTTTAATAAAATATTGCCAAATAGGATCTTTTTTCCTTTCACTTCTATTGAAGGACACGTTAAAAAATTATTTAAATATTTAAATGCTATAAATATAATCACTCAGACTCACTTTCTCACTTGTTACGCAGCAGATTAGCAAATAATGGCAATTCGCATCATTACCGTTATAAAGACAGGCGAGTTTCCAAGTTCTGACAGGAATTTACATGTATAAATGCTCTAGCTTATTTTACAATTATAGATACAAGGTACACAATATATTCCATTTGCAAGTTTAAATAAAAACTATTTTTGTTAATATAAGTACTAAATACATTGTTAATGTTAATTATAAGGATGTTTATGTAAAAATATAAATAGTAATTAAAAAAAAACATGATTTCTTTGATTAAAAAAAAATGTGATTTTTAATTTTTTTTTAAATCATAATTTTAATCAACCCTGGATTAGGCTATATACATGATTGCAAAAAAGTATTTTTATTGTTTTTTATTTTAGGGCCAAGGTATGCGAAAGACTGAAAATGCATCTAATTGCAGAATTAAGATACTGTGCCTATCTCGGAAAGAATTTACAACCAGTCATTGTACCCCTGTATCCTCATGATTCAGTAAAGGTATACGCAGAAGTCAATCCACAAAGTTTAGAAACAACGAAGAACTTGTAATTGTAACATAATAAAAGTTAAAACAAACAATCATTGCTTAATTTTAAATTTTAATTCTAATTGTAATTTTCATGCCAAAAATTTTTGAAAAAAAGCTAATTAAAATTTAACTATGGCCGCAAGGTGGGGCAGGAATTCGAAAACGTGGCGATACATTTAATATACCTCTGTTCAAATCTAAATATACGATAATTCTACACAAGAAAGGGTCTATGACATTTTCTCTTTTGAGCAATTAATACCTTTCATGATATATTTCCAACAAAACTATGTTTAAAAATGTTTCTCTCCACTTTTCTCATTCTGAAACAATGTATAAAGGAAAAATCTTTTCTTTTTAATTCATGGTTTAATATTTATTGAAGGATCATACATTTGTTTTATTTTTCTCATTCAATTTCGTCTTCCACAACAGTTTGTTCAAGGAAATCTGAAGGATCCATATAATCGCATTCTTGAATTTATGTGCTGTTCATGGCTTCTTGTTCCGATGTATCATCTTTAATGGGCTCAGCATTTGAACAAGATTGGCCATGGCAATTACCACAAACTGATGAGCAACATAGTCCCAAACTTCGACAAGTGCACAATGGTTCACAACCTTTTGCGCAATTGCAGAAAATCATGTTCAAAAGACAATGAAGTGCGGGAGGTTGAGAGTAACATTGTTATTAAATAAATAATAGTTTAAAAAAACTAAAAAAACACGCATTAATAGCAAACTAAAAAGTAATACAATACAATACAAAAAAGAGTGGGGTACTTATTATGAAATATATCAAGCACTCCACGCTTTTTTGTATTGTATTTTATTTTAATCTGGAACCTCGATAACCCACAAATACCGATTTGTAGTCGAATCCGACGATAATTGATAAAACCTATCCGCCATGTTGACGCCGCCATTTTGGATTTTTAAGTTTTGATGACATATTTGTCTTCTACTTGTCAAGCCCTTTCCTTTGATACCCATATCAAGGGGGTTGTAAAGAAAATGATAATCCGCCATCTTGGGGCGGTGGCCATTTGAACATATTATAAAATTGAGTAAACTATATTGTACTGTCATTGGAGCTACACATAATTGCCAAGTTTCATGTTGATACAACAATTAGAAGTAGGTGAAAATCACGTTGACAAATTCCGTTACATTCATAGATTGATAGATACAGGTCATGAATGAAACATATTCTTTATAGGATTTTGCAAACAGCGGAAAAAATAACTAGGTATAAGAAAAGAATATGTTTCATTACTATCAGAAAACAAATAAATATTTCACCTTTAAACATACAGGAGAAGCCAATAAAAGCGTGTTAAAAATTCAGCTGCAACCCGTAGATCTTTGCGTTTCTTAATGAGTTTTAACGGTGCTGCCTTGCTTTTATGAAAAGGAGTAGATGTGCTTTCAGAAAATTTTCTGTTCGATCTTTCCTTTGCTTGGGTTGAGAAATTTCTTGGTCGATGGGTGTACGAGCAGTTAGAATAATGAGATCTACATCTTCCCCAACAACAAACGTGGTATTTTCACACGATACTTCTAGTGCTGTTTTAATAATTAACACATCAGCATCATATTGATCATGTTTAACAGAAAAATTATTTTCCTCAAATTTTTCAGTTATTGTCCAAATCAATCTGGATTAATTTTTGTTGTTGGAAAGAAGCTTGTCTTGATTCACTGTAGCCCATCGAACGCATCATAAGTTTCATCCTGATGCCACACAACGCGATGCAAGAGAAATCCTCTATCAATGGCATAAATTATCATAAAAAAGTGACTTTGTTGTTTTTCGCATACTAGTATCATCAAAAATGTATAAGGGATACGGAGCCAATAACTGAACCGACAAAAACTGGCGGACCCGTCTATCGACGTCAAATCGCTGTGACATACTTTTCACGTCAACAGCTTCTGGAAAGGAGGATAACAAAAATCGGAATTATAATGTGCATGCTGTCTCAGAATACACTCATTGTCTACAACCGTCTCGAAGAAGAGCTGTATTATGTTTATATATGAAAGAAATAAAATATTGTCAATAGGACTGACACTCCAATATTACATATAGTAAGAGAAATCTTCGTACACCCGTATGGATCTGTCAATGCAATTATAAACAGGTCACTGACAGATGATTACAATTCGAGGAGAGCTAGAGAGCGGGAGAGAGTAAGCGCACACGGCGGCGGCTCAACTGACTCGCTCGCCCGTGTTAGTTCCGTTTTTCCTCTTGTAACTCGCGCGGGCGGACAATGTATGAACATCGGGTACCTACTTACAAAATAGAAAAGTCGAAAGAAAAGACCTCTCAAAATGTTCATCCCGGCCCAAAGCCACCACCCCTCTCCGTTCTCCCGCTATACAGCAAAAACTTTGCTTGCCTGTATCTCCCTTCCTAATCATCTGATCGCGATCTTGCTGAGCGCAAATTGAAGATAAAAAAATACTATTAATTGGTGAAAATATTATCCCCCACCCCTTTCCTTCATGCCAAAAGAGACGTGCAAAAAATCGGCCATTTTTATTTTACGCCCTGTAGAAACTTGTCGCAATGATGGACGGGACCTATCTTTATAAGTTAGTAAAAAAAAATTTTTTCATTCGGAGCAGTCACTTTTCAAAACTCAGATCTGCCCGACACATCAGTAATTTGCATAATATTTAAAGGCTACTTTGAGCTCTGATTATATTGATTTTAATCGGCATATAAATTTCTTGCATATAATTGTAACAAAAATATTTTCTGTAGGATTTATCTACTGATTAAAGTCAGTCATGTCTCAAAGTACCCTTCTTACATTATTTACGTAATAGGTGTCTCGTAGTTTGATAATATTTTTTCAATGATAATACCAACACGTAATGATAATGTGGATTTATTATATTTATTCATATGACTGTTATCTCACGCGTGTTCACAAATTTTTTATTTTTCGAACTCTTCTCTTCTAGCGTAATTTCTATGCTTATGGAGGCGTAGTTTATTCAACACCAGAACTCTTAAAAACAGCACTCTAATGCCAACGCTCGATGTGCGTTTTGCTAGTTACATTAGTTTTAATAATGATGATGCTAATGCTGTTAGCGGGTCAAATACCGCGTTTAGAGTCGCCAATCTTTCAAAATATTGTTCTTAAAAACAAATCAGCAGAATTCAGATTTGATTTAGTTATTAAAACTAGTTAACTTGTCTATTCTATATCATGTTACTTCCCACGCATACCGAAGGGAAGTATTGTATTCGAGAAAAAATCACCCTCCGAGTTTTTTTCGGATTGTGCCGTTTCAAATCACGTAGATTTCGAAAATATAGATTTTTCAATTCCGTCAGTCTGTCTGTCTGTCTGTTGGTGCATTATCTAAAAAACTACTTGACGGAGGGCAGTCAAATTTGATAAGTAGTTGACGCTACTCAGCGAAGAAATGGTTAAACTTTCACTGGAAAATTGGAAAAAAAAATTTTTTTGCTCAAATTTAAAATTTCCACGTTTCATGGCATCCTAAACATAATTTTTTACCACTAAAATAGTTGGTAATTTTTTTTTCTCCGTTTAAATTTAAAATTTTCACGTTTCATAGAGTCCTAAACCTATTTAAAAAAAAAATTAGAATTTTTTTTTACCATTTTTGAAAAAAAAAATTATCTGCCACTGGAATAGATGAAAAATTTTTTCTTTGCTCAAATTTAAAATTTTCACGTTTCATGACATTCTACTAAACCTATTTCAGAAAAAAAAGAATTTGAAAATTTTTTTCACCAACATTTTTGAAAAATTTTTTACCACTAAAATGATGGAACATTTTTTTTTGTTCAAAATTTAAAATTTTCACGTTTCTTGGCATTCTGAACCTATTTTAAAAAAAAATAAATTAGTAATCTTTTTACTTCCTTCGCATACCGAAGGGTACTTCCCTTTTTTTTACCACTACTATAGAATAGAAGGAAACTTTCCTTTTTGCGCAAATTTAAAATTTCCGTGTTTCATGACATTCTAAACTTACCTATTTCAGAAGAAAAATATTTTGAAAATTTTTTTACCATTTTTAAAAAATTTCAAAAAAATGAAATTTTTTAACTACCACTATACTTTCACTCCACTATGTGAATGTAAAATTGAAAATGTGACAAGTGCCAATAATATTTGGCATATGCACCTATTATACTTTCATTGAAGAATGTACAGGGTGGTCATCCCAAGAAATAATTCAGTCATGGTGGAGATTTGTAAAGGTATTTGCGCAAGCCTTCCATATTTGGCATCTGCCATTTAGTATTGAACTTTTGCTGTTGGATGAGCACTCTGTATATTTTTTTAACCAAAAATTATCAGATTCTCTTTGTAATAATAGTGATAACTATATTCCGATTATTATTTTCAATGTCATTTCGTAATTAGTTCTGTGTAAATACCTTTACCGATTTTCTTTATATTTGAATACTAAATGAAATAAAGTTTCTAAAGTTCTCTCCTTTGGATTTTTATACGGTAACGTACTACTCAATCATCCGTAATTCATCTTTAATGTTTGATATTCTCTAATAGGACTTAAATATTCGAATAAAATATGATACATACTAGAAATATATATTAAATGTGAAAAAAAGTTAAAAATCGGCATAATATTTGCTTTAATAAGATATTAATAGGTTAGAAAAATGTATTAAGTTTTGCCAATTTAATCGGACGATTTTCTAAAAGAGGACGAGGCAGTAGCTGTTCGAAGTGATAACACTGCTGCAAATCATTAAAAAGGAGAGTCCGGGTTATTTTTTGTCTTCTCTAGCGTTTGAAATAGAGTTTAAAATAATTTTAATTTACTTACCAACTGAATACATTATCATAAAAACTATATAGCTAGTCAATTGTACTGTATAGCGTCATAACCATTCTCTTCTTCTCTTCTTCTTCTAGCGGGGCGAGGAAAGGTCGCCGCACTCAGGCCTTGTGGCCCATTGTGCAACCGCTAACGAATTTATTGGAAGCCCCCACACAGGCCAGATTCTAGTCCAAAGGCCAGAATCCTGCTTATGGGGGAATTTCTTATTTCCTCCAGCATTGGAAAGCCAATGCCGAGGTGTTTATGCCTCAGGTTCATCAACCTAGGGCAGGAAGTCAGGACGTGGATAGAAGTTTCTTCCTCGTCCTCGCAAAACCTGCAGTCGGGGTGGTCCACTACCCCCATGGTATGCAGGTGTTTCCTGAAAGAGCCGTGTCCGGTCAAAAGACCTATTACGACTCTGACTTGTCTCCTGCTTAGACGGAGAATTTGTTTTGTTCTCTCCGGCAAGGGCCCTGAGATGAGGAGCTTCGCTTGCCGGAGTCCTGGGTGGGATGTCCAGTAGTCAATGAACTGGGAACGGGCCCAGTCCTCTATTAACCTCCTGGCGTTGGATCTAGGGTAACCTAGGGCCGGCTCCGGACCCAGTAGAGGCTTCCGAGAGCCTCCTCTGGCCAGAGCGTCTGCTCGCTCGTTACCTTCAATGTTGCTGTGTCCAGGCACCCAGAGGAGCCTGACCCAATTGGATGAGCCAAGTTCGCAGAGAGCCTGTTTACAGTTTTGAACCAATTTTTATTTGGTTCTTGTCGATGCAAGGGCCTTGAGGGCCGTTTGGCTGTCACTACATATGTGTATGTGTTTGTTGGAGTATTCCCTTCGGATATTCTCCTGTGCACAGACCAAGATAGCAAAGATCTCAGTCTGGAATACTGTGGCGAAATTGCCCAGGGCATAAGAGAGCTCAGCCCTGGGCCTTTCTCCATATATCCCTGCTCCGGTACCTTCCTCAAGCCTCGATCCGTCTGTGAACCAGACGATATCGGCAGGCCCGAGTGTGCCCTCAAGTGGGTTCCAGTCTTCCCTTTTGGGGATGACCACCTCAAAGGGTTGTGCGAAGGAGAAGGAAGGCACGACGTCGTCACTCCTGGCCTCCAGGAGTGGGTGGGCCTCTATCGCATCAGATAGGGCCCTTGTGTGGCCTAATTGTTCTCCTCCGAATTTCCACTGACCACCACATTTCAGTCTGTAGGCCGCTTTCCGAGCCTCGGCCACAATCACCAAGTGAAGGGGCACGAGGTCCAGGAGGACCTCCAGAGCTGCCGTGGGGGTTGTGCGTAATGCTTCTGTGACTCCCAGACAGGCAAGTCTTTGGAGTTGTGTTAGCTTCTGCCGTATGTTACGCCCGGTTACTGCAGGCCACCAGACGACAGAAGCGTACGTGATCATTGGTCTAACTATGACAGTATAGTACCACATTGTTACCCTGGGGTTTAACCCCCAAGTTTTACCAAAGGTTCTTCTACATACCGTCATAACCATTAGTTCGCTTTCTATTATACTAATTTACCGTGGAGTGCAAGCGCACTCTTAAGCTCAAAATTTGACAGGATATTGACAGTTTTAAAAATGAACGGATTATTTTAAAAATTTTGTATTTCTACATTTTGCTTTTCTCTAAATAAATTTCTAAACTTATTTAATCGTGTATTTCTTTATGAATTGAAAACTGTATTGTACGTATGTAAATCACATACATTATATTATATATTTTCAGGTGTGAGACATTTTGTTAAATATTCAAGAACTAACCTCCGTTTGGTTCATTTTTCGTATTTCATAAAATTTTTAATTTTTTTTTTATAAAAGTGGCAAAATACTGTACAAAGAGCAAGAAAATTTCGAACTATTTTAAATGTCAGTTGTAATATTTCACAATTTTTTAGGTAAGGTACCAATCTGTTTGCACTGTTATATCTACTACGTGCAAGATAGGACAGATCTTATCTAAAAAAAATATGTAATTACGTCACTACTAAAAGAAATACACCATAACAAACCAATATTACGTTTATACTAAAAAAACCGCTGCCTACGAAATCACTACTTCCACATCCAGATTTTCCGTCCAACTCTCTTTGAAGGAAAACATTTTGACTATATTTGCACTCTAGTATGTTGAAATAATTGGTCATAGAATTTAGGCCAATATACGCCAAAAATGAAGTGTCTGGATACTTATTAGATTGCTCTATTTATTTTCCCCAATTTACACACCCTCCCCCAAACCCCCCCAATGGAATCATCTTAATTAGATGTCATTACAATACATACGTGTGCCAAATATCAAATGAATATCTCAGTTTTATTTTATCAGCCCCTTTAATAATGGAGAGGGATGGTGGAGAGGTTGAAAGGTGTTATGAAAAAATCTGAGGCCCTGTCCTCTAGTATACACACCAAATTCCAAAATTCTATTCTCTTACCACCTTGCTACTTATCTTCCACTATTTACCCCTATTTGCCCCCAACACTTCACCGGATAAATTCAAAAAACAATCCAGTTCTAGATCTTGTTACAATACATATGTATATAAAATTTCAAGTCATGTCTTAAACCGTTCGAGAGAAAACTTGCGCAAAAAAAAAAGTTACAGACAGACCAACAGACCGACAGACAGAAAATTTTGTTCGCTTAAATTTAAAATCTCGACGTCTTGTGACATTCTAAGCCTATTTCCAGAAAAAAAATTCCAAAATTTTCCACTACTATACGTGGATATAGAAGTAATACTTACGTATTTTTGAAAAAATAAATCGTTTTTCTTTTCAAAAACGTTTCCTTTTAATTTTAATGAATTTGTTACATTCTGCATATTAGAGAAGAAATAACTCTATAAAATAAAATGCAGGTTGTCAATAGGCTACAAAGATTAAAAATTGATAATTTAATTTGACTTCTACATTCCATTCGATAGATTTGATAGATTTGTGAATAAATTCAGTTTATAGCCTCTTAGAATAACTAGAATGTAGGTTATAGAGAGAATACAAAGACTGATTAACAGTGTCATAAAATATTCTTTAATTTTTCATAAACTACTTCTTCTGCTGTTTATGAAACACAAAAAATTAAATAAAGGATATTTTAAACATTGATAATATTATAAAATCAATTGCTTAATCACTTATCTACCGTTGTTTTCAATTTATTAATTCTGAGTTTCAGTTTCATATCTACTGTCTACATATAACGCATGAGTAGCTCAGCAGGACGCTGTTTGTAGACAATATTCACTAAATATTTTTTTGTCGCAAACATCAGCCAATGTATTTTCAGTTCATTGTGTCGTTAACTTCCATACCGCTATGATTGAATAACAACCGTAACAAATAAACCCGATAGAACAATAAAAACTTTTATTTTATTTGTACAGTAAAAACGTTACACATAACTTTATTAAATAACAATAAAAATAAAAAAGTCGTAATCGTATGGCAAGTATAAATAAAATAACAAAACACGTTAAACATAAACTGAAAGTTTTATATAGACTTTCACTGGTTCTTATAAATTGAACAAACCTAATGAAGCATGCCTTAACTATTATTATGGTTAAATACTGGATAAAAAAATATTTACAATATAATGGGTTTCTATAAATAAGATACGTGTTGATGTGGAATTAATATCAGCTGTACCAATATTTTTGAAATCGGAAATCTATGTATTTCCCTGCAGATACAATTTCAATAACAAATTTAAGTCATAAATGTTTAATTACATAACTTTATTTAATTACATTAAAGCTTTAGGCCATGCAATTAGTTACTATCTGTGTAAAATTCATTAAATTCGTATTTAAACACCACCGAACGTCCATACCCTATCCAGGATTCGAACCCTCATCACATGCAAAACCATAAAAACTGTTTTTATTTAAATCTTAGATAAGGAACTATTTATGTGGAAAATTAATATAAACAATTTGGGACTTAACTTTAAGAGTCTATGTAATTTAAAACATTGCCAATCGTTGAATTATTATGCATATAGTCGATACATCTTAATATTTTGAATCCACATAGTCTAATAATTATAAATATTTCCATAACAAAAAATGTTATCCGAGATTTTCCTTCAGTAACTGTTAGTGAAGGGGTTATGTATCACAAAATTACGAAAATCAGTTCGGGGGTACCGCGCAACTCCCCAAAAAAACCACCCCTTCGGTGTAAGAATCCTTATTTTACTAATAAATCGTTAACCTGAAGATATAAAAAAATTATTCATCATGAAAGAAAGCTTGACTAATTTCCTAAAAAAAGGTCTTCTTGTAATTTTCTTTTATATGCCATGGTTTTAGAGAAAATCGAATTTCAAAATTTGTATTATTAATGCGCACGAATTTGCGATTATTTAAAATTTTTTGCGTGCGGCCTATAGAAAAAATTGAATTGCTCGAAAACCAAACATGCTACGAATAAAAATCAAAATGGGTTTTAAAGGGGATATAAAATACTCTTTTGTGTTTCTATTTTGGATGACTATTGATATCTATTAGTACATAAAAATTACAATGTAATATAGTTTTACCTCTTGATGTTTTGCACTTTCAACTATTCACAGGCCCATAAAAAATAACTGACTTTAATAGTTATAAATGGATTATCTTTTAGTTCAGGGTAGTACTTCAATGCAGAGAAAGTTTGGAATAAAATATTCACACTTACAAAATTACCACCATGCTGAAGTTAGCCAAATTTTGGCCAATTTTGTATTGTTTCCTGAAAATTAAAAAAACCAAACATCTTGAAAATTAAGCTCAACAATTTTTTTTTACTTTATATAACACATAACTATTGTTTCTAACCATTTAATAGTTAAAAAAATGTCGTAAAAAAATTGAATATGCAGCCTTCTTTTGGATTTTTCTTTGGCTAACTTTAACATACTGCTAAATTTGTAAATGTGAATATTTTTATTCCTAACTGTTTCTGCATTGAAGTACTACCTTGAACTAAAAGATAATGCATTTATAACATATACTCAATTATTTTGTATGGTCCTGTGAATAGTAAGATGCACAAACAATCAAGAGATAACTATATTATATTGTTATTTTCATATACTAATAAATATCAATAGCCCTCAAAAACGGCAGCACAAGAGAGTATTTTATATCCCCTTTAAAACCCACTTTGGTTTTTATTCCTAGCTTGGTTTCACGCAAAGAATTTCAAATAAACGAAAATTTTCGCGCATTAAAAATATAAAGTTTGCAATTTTTGCCAATATCGATTTTTTCGAAAACCATGGCATATACAAGAAAATTACAAGAGGATTTTTTTTAAGCAATTAGTCAAGCTTTCTTTTTTATTGCATTGTTTTCATATTTTCAACGGTTAACGAGTTATCAGTAAAATAAGGCATTTCTCACCGAAGGGGTGACTTTTTTGAGGGGTTGCGCGGCACCCTCAGAACTGATTTTTGTGATTTTGTGATGTTTGATCCTCGCGCTAACAGTTACGGAAGGAAAATCTCAGATAACATTTTTTGCGAGCTTCTGGTGTATTTTTTACTTTACCGACTAGACTAAGTGAATAGATATGTTAAATTATTAAAGAATGCAAATAGAAAGAAGAATAAACGAAAAATGAGAAGAGGAAGAAAATTGAAAAAGAAGAAAGAGAGGACAATTATTTTATCCATATATCTTTTTAATATCTCAACTGCTACGTAAAGTAAGTAAAACATTTGCCTCGTTTTTGTTATCACAATTATTAAAGAAAAAGTATTTCTTCAGTTCTTGAAAATCTGTCTCATAATTGCCTGCTTTTGTTTTTGTTCATTTCGTCAGTTTGTGATGCAGCATGTACTGTAAGATGAATTTGGTTTTACATGGGAAACATTCATTTTGGTTCTCGACCAATAGCTCGATGAGTACAATATTTGAATATCTCGAAAGGTTGGATTTGATTTGTATTAAAATAGAGTACAATGGAGTACAAGATTTCGAGGTAGTAGAAAGAATTATCCTCCAAGACATGACTTATTTATTGACCATTACTATTATTTATGACTATATTTTTTAAACGGTTTTGCTACTCTTTGGCCGAGAACAAAAAAACATGCATTGATTTTAGAGTTTCCAAACTAGCATCTTAGTACCCAGTGACCAAAAATGCATTCAACTGGGTTTTAAGAAAATGTACTGAGCGTCAAGTTTCAGGATCATCTAATGGCTCAAAATGGAATTCTTTAGCAAAGAGCACCCAGGAAATTCAATACTATTGTTCAGTTTCGTACTCAACTAGTTGCAAATATATGTGGGACTCACTGCTCCTAAGGAATCAAAATTTAATTTTTACTATTCAATGATCTATTATACGATGTTGATTCCAATATTAATGATGAAAAATTCTTAAATTAAGTTTTTTTGGATTTACCAGTATATAGATAAGTAATAGTAGATGCCATATTTAAACTTCCTCGATACACGATTTTATGAACCCGAAAATATTCATTTAGTTTCTTTTGCTGAAGTTTTCAAGCAAGAAGAAAAAATATGAACATGTTAAATATGTATGTATTTTTATTCCGCGAAAAATAGAGACAACTCCTTTGAGGTATGTATGGTAGTATTACACTCGAAAATATTCAACACATACGAGCAATGCCTTTAAATTCAATAGACATGTACTTTTATTAGAAAATTTATCGAAAGTCGTAAAAGCAAACTTACGTTAAATACTGAACATTTAATTTTTTGCACATTATGTGTACACTATCAAGTAAAATTTACTCTTGTTTCAAATAATGGTATTTAGGTATCTCGTAGATTCAAGAACTGCGATTAAAATATTAAAAAAAAGAATGAAATCCAAGACAAAGTGAATTTTATATTTTCTGAGTTTGTAGGATTAACTGAAAGGATGATAAACAAGTATATAGTCCAGTCACAGGGGGGGTTTCACCGGTAACTTGAGTGCTAGTGAATGGATTTTGATGAAACGTTATGTAATGTACTTGTAATGACGTTAATAAAAAAATCAGTAAAGGTGTTTACACAGAACTTTCCTCTTTGTTCATACAAGACGATCACTCTAAGAGAAAACACCTCTTTTATCACGGGTTCCATGTCTTGTAGAATTAGATAAAAAATGGAAAGAAAAACAATATATTTACCTTTTTTGGCTAAAAATAAAATATTTTTGATCTTGTGAAATTTTTCGAAAAAATTACTAAAAGTTGGCGAGCGGAAATGTAAAAGTTGAGAATAAAATCTAAAAAAATTCAGGTGAATGTAACATCGAAATGCAAAACTTTTTTTATTTGCAACTTTTCTATAAAATGAATTTTCATCGAGTTCTTCCGGGAAAACATGAAAAACTACCCCTTTCTTTGAAATTGCGGCGTTTTAAAAATATGTAATTTAAAAATTTGAAAAAATTGAGACGTATGCATTGAGGTCTTCTAAACATTCTTTGTCTCTTGGAATTTTTTTGTAACTTGCTCATTTTCCGAGTTACAAGCAGTCTTTCACGATAAGTAATGTACTATATTTTTTCACCAATTAGGTTTCATATGTTTTTATTATAATACGTATAAATCCCGCTCATTTTTCGAATTCTCGTGTATTTTTTAATGTGCATGTAGTACATTATTCATCGTGAAAAACTGCATGTAACTCGGAAAATTAGCAAGGTACACAAAAGTTCCTAGAGATAAAGAATGTTCAGAAGACCTCAATGCATACGTCTGAATTTTTTCAAATTTTTAAATTACATATTTTTGAAACGCTGCAATATCAAATAAAGGGTAATTTTCATGTTTTTCCGGAAAAACTCGGTTACCGCGCACTTTGCAGAAAAGTTGCAAATAAAAAAGTCTTGCATTTCGATGTTACATTTACTTGAACTTTTATATTTCCTCTTCCTAACTTTTAGCAATATTCGAGTAGCATTATCTCGAAAAATACGCATTTTTCGAAAAATTTCACAAGATTAAAAATATTATTTTGGGCCAAAAAAGTAAATACATTGTTTTTTTTTTCATTTTTGACTTAATTCTACAAAACATGGAGGCATGGAACCCGTGATAAAAGGGGTGTTTTCTACCCCTACCGATCATTTCCTTTTCTAATATCCTTCTCAACTTTTCATCCATTCGCAAGTACTCAAGTTGGAGATTTGTCATTTTAGAACTCCGTTTACTGGACTATTACTAAAATATTGTACAGAGAAAATTTAATTTAAAAATCTGGACGTATAATCCTTGAAAATGGCGATAAAATCAATTAATTTATTTAATCATTTTAGATCATCAGTTTAGAGAATATTCCTATTGCGCATAATGTGTTATACTTTGCATGCAAGAGAAGGCAGGAAAATAAAAGAGAGAGAAGTTGACGATAAGAAACATGAGAAGAAGAGAAAGAAAGATTATTCATAAATTTTCATATTGAGTCATTTATTACTATATTAGAAACTTTAGGTAAGATCGTATGGTGTTTTTAATTTCTACTTGCGAAAGCAATAAATCTGTTTTTGTGTCAAGGATAATGTCAAGTTTGTTATAAGCGATGAGGCAACAATACCACAAATCGTAATCGAAGGCAGTAATGCCTCACTGGAAAATGGCTTAAACCAAACTAACATAAATTGTGCTTAGGAATACTACCGATTTGGCTCAAGACGTACCAGTCTAAGCTGCTAGATCTAAATACTTCACGGAATTTACCTATCCAATTTTTCAAAAGTATGGCAGCTGATACATTAATTAGCACAAAAGTAAAATCATTGTAATTTAACCATTTACTAGTGCTTCTCGGCAGCAGTGAATCCATGCTCCTTCCCACCCTCCTTGCCTTCTTTCTCTTTATACTTGCTTTGGTGATTATGGTGTGCTGCGTGACTTTCGTCCAGCTTATGACCCTTGTGTTCATCTTCAACTTTTCCTTTGTCTGAATGGCCCTTTTTCCCGAACTCATCCTCGTGATGTCCAGATTTGTGGCTACCCCCTTTCTTAAACGCGCCTTCTTTTTTATCATGGTCGGCATGGAAGGACCCGTGCTTACTGTGGTGGCCACTTTTATGGAAGTCGTCGTAAAATCTGTGCTCCTTGTGGTATTCGTCCTTGTGGAATTTATTATGGTAGCCCTTGGTTTTGTGGCCTTTTTTGTGTCCTTTCTTCTCGCCGAATTTAGCGGCTTTGTGTGATTTTTTGCTTTCGTGATGGTTCTTGTAGTGAGAGGCTTCGTCATGGTGTTTCTTCTCGTGACCGCCTTTTTCACCGTGATGGCCTGCTTCGTGTTCCTTTCCGTGTTTACCGTGATCGACTACGTCGTGATGATGGTTTGAGTGGTAACCTTTTTCACTTTTCTTGCCGTGTTCAGCGTGGTGCCCTTCGTGGTGCTTGTGGCCGCCTCCTTCCGCCACATGGCCGCCTCCTGAGAACAAGTAGGAAGAAATCAACAGACAATTCTAAAGACATATTCTGTAGAAGAGATTTAATGATAGACAGTATTGATAATAGTTAAAAATATAAACATACTTGTTTTCTGTAATATAGCGTTATTACAAAAAATAAGAATCTAGAAGTATCAAATTATAACATAAATGATGGAGCTTAAAAATAGCCATAATAATGATAATTTATTCAAAGCAAAATGATGACAGCGATTATTAACATCCCACGAAAAATCATACCGCTAAGAATTTTCTTCAAACTTTGGGAATAGGTAGTTTAAGGGTTTCCGAACAAAAAATGCCATATGAAAAAGCTGACTTAATGTCTTTGCTGTGTGATTAGTGACTGGTGGTTAAAAATCTAGATAATAGATAACCTAATAATTAACATATTATTACTTATTTCTAATATACTTAGCTACTACTAGGAACTTAATTTAAATTTTTAATTACTATTTTTGGGTATGTTTAATTTTAGTATGGTGTCTATTATGGGGGTATTATGAAATTTAGTTTGTGAATTAGTAACGCTTTTCTGTTCATTTAAGGCCTTCTTGATTTCCAAAATTCCAAGCATGTCTAACCTATTTCCCTTATCGATATTGTGCAAAAGTTTAATACTACTGCCGTTGAAAAAATGGTTTTTTATCTATACAATGTTCTGCGAGGCCAGTTGATTTTCTATTTTATAAAACAGACTTTTTGTGTTCATTTATCCGTACGTCTAAGCTTCGACCACTCTGACCTATACAGGGTGTCTCACCGGGAATTGAAGCGATCGGTATAGAGAAAAGCACGCATCAGAAATTTTTTAAAATTTGGATAGCTACTAATGCCGATGTGGCCAATCCAACTAAAATAATTAGAAGTATGGGGTAGTTCCGGTTATACCGAAAGTCGATACCAACTTGCTTATTTTAAATGGAACATCCTATATATTTTCAACTTTTCGAGATGGCAATTAAATTCTGAGTTCAGGTATATAGCACACTCTATATCTAAACCCAGTAGTTTCGAAGATATTTGACATATTATAGAAAATTTGAGAGGTGCAACGGTTTGCAAGAACAGTTATAACTATTTCTGTGTAGGACATCTTCATTTGCTCCTTGGCACGGAGAACGAACACAAGGAGAACTACGTTCTACAAATGAAATAAATTCAATAATAACATACCAAGTGTTCCGTTTTTCGCGTTACATTTTGTCAACTTCAAACCGCGAAAACTTGTTTAGGTCAAACGGAACACCCTGAATTTTTTTACGTCAAGTTGTGTAAAATTGAATTCCCTTTTTTCCGATATTAGCATTGAGGGGTTAAAGTTTTCAACTTTTTGAAATATTTGCGATTTTATTAGAAATTCATGAATTGTTGTAATCATTTCATCAAAATAGCTATGATTAGAAACAATCAGTCATTATCTTATGTCAAAATTACTATACTTCCAATCCACTACGTGGATGTGGAAGTAAAATGCCAGCACGGTTAAATTACACCCACGAAGACTTTTTAAATTTGTTTATTATTTATGAAGAATGTGATAAGGTAATATCAAGAACTTGCAGCACATTTGCTACTCGATATCCAGAAAAACGGAAAGCGTCACCAAACACTGTAAAACGCATACTGGGAAATTTTAAAAATATGGCTCTGTCAAGGCAAAGATGCAAAGAAGAAAGCCTATTGTTGATGACGAAAACACTGAAATAGTCATTCTGGGATATTTTCATGCCTTTCCAAGGATGTCATTAAGACAAGCTGCCCTGGAATCGGGACTATGCAAGGATTCAATACACAGAATCTTATTAAAATATAAGTTTCACCCGTTTTCATTCTATATGGTTCAAGGATTAAAAGAAACATATTTCCTACGACAGAATTTTTGTGAGTTTATTCTAATAAGGTCTGAGGGTGACGATTCTTATTTGGGAAATATTATATGGACAGATGAAGCAAAATTTACTAAAAATGGACTTTTTAATGGACACAATTCGCATTATTGGAGTGATTTAAATCCTCATATATTCAGAGAGCGAAACTTTCAGAAAAGTTGGCAGTTCAATGTTTACTGTGCCATAAGAAACGATAGAGTGGTGGCATTACAATTTTTTCAGGAAAATTTAAATGGTAAATTAAATTTTCTCTTCTGCTAATATATATAGGTAAATTTTTGTTATTTTTAGGTGAAAGATATCTGAATATCTTACAAAATTTGAATAATAACTATTTAGAAAATTTACCTCTCGCCGAACATGGAGAACATTTTTTATCATCACGACGGTGCTCCCTCAGATAACGCATTTTTAATTAATAATTATTTACAAGAAACTTGTTATGATCAATAGATTGCCAATAATGGACCTTTATTATGGCCTCCTCTCTCGCCTGACTTATCAGTTCTGGATTATTTTATTTGGGGAACTATTAAAAATAAAGTTTATGAGAGCCCATTAACAACCATTGAAGATTGTATGCAGAGAATAAGAAATGCATTTTAAAACATATCACAGGATTCAATTAGAAGAGCTACCCATGAGGAACTAATCCGAAGGTGCGAAAAATGTGTCGAGGTTCGAGGGCGGAATTTTGAGCAATTATTAAATTAAAATGGAATCATGTTTTAAATTGATCTTATCTCTGCTATTTTAGTTCATGCCATATCTTCAATTCGATTAATACACATGTTACAGTGTTAGTGTTATTTTCCGTTTTTGTGGATATCGAGTAGCAAATGTGCTGCAAGTTCTTGATATTACCTTATCACATTCTCCACAAATAATAAGCTAATTTAAAAAGTCTTCGTGGGTATAATTTAAACGAGCTGGCATTTTTTGACATAAGATAGTGACTCTGATCGTTTCTAATCATGGCTATTTTGATGAAACAACAATTACAACAATTCATTAATTTCTAATAAAATCGCAAATATTTCACAAAGTTGAATACTTTAACCCCTCAATGCTAAAATCAGAAAAAAGGGAATTCAATTTTACACAACTAACACAACTAAAAGAATACAGGGTGTTCCATTTGACTTAAACAAGTTTTCGCGGTTTGAAGTTGACAAAATGTAACGCGAAAAACGGAACACTTGGTATGATATTATTAAATTTATTTCAGTAGCAGAACGTAGTTGTGTTCTTTCTCCGTGCCAAAGAGCAAATGAGGATGTCCTACACAGAAAAAGTTATAACGGCTCTTGCAAACCGTTGCACCTGTCAAATTTTTTATAAAATGTCAAATACCTTCGAAACTACTGGGTTTAGATATAGGGTGTGGTACATTTCTGAACTCAGAATTTTATTTTCATCTCGAAAAGTCGAAAATATACAGGGTGTTCCATTTAAAATAAGCAAGTTGGTATCGACTTCCGGTATAACCGGAAGTACCCCATATTTATAATTATTTTAGTTGGACTGGCCACACGGACATTAGTAACTGTTTAAATTTTCAAAAATTTCTGATGCGTACTTTTCTCTATATCGATCAATTCAATTCCCGGTGAGACACGCTGTATTATGATGATTGAAAGGAAAAACATGTTATTTATTTATTTAAGATAAATACAATCGTTTAAATAAACTTAAACTACTCAAATTGTTTTCCATGTACTTATTGGCAATGTTCCAGATGAAATTCAAATTTATTTTAAACCTTATGAAGGGCTTGTGGTTGCATTAGTCTAATTTCGTACCTAACTCTACCTTTCAATTCCTCTGCCATATTGAAGCTATTCACATAGGCCCTGGATTTGAGATAACCATAAAAAATAATCTAGATGGATTAGATCAGGAAATGTAGCAGGTCACTCTATTAGTCCCCGTCTACAAATAAAAATCAATTAAATATAAATAGATAAAGTAATGTATCTCAAACTCGAGCTTACATAAACGATTTCCATAATAGGTAGATTGGAAGGCGGACACTAACAGAGTGGCCAGCTAGATCTCCCGACTTAACCCTTCCAGATTTTTCTTGTAGGGTTATCTCAACTCGGAGATCTATCTGAAGAGATCGTATAAGATTGAGGAATTAACTTGCAGAATTAAGTTCGAAATCGAATTAAGCCGATCAGAAACCCTTCATAAGATTTTAGATAAAGTGTCTCATATTGGATATTACCAAGAAATACGTGGAAGATAACTTAACCATTAATATGAACTTATTTAAATTGTTGTATTCATGTTAAATAAATTGTTATTATAAATAATTATTATATAAATAACATAACATCTGTAGTTTCGCATATGATAAACGTACTCTTTCAAATGACACCGTCAGAAATGAAGGTTTTTATTTAAAAAATTACCTCATAACTTTTTCATCTGAAATTATATTTGTATTTAAAAAAAAAATAGATACAGAAATATACAGGGTGTCCCAATAAAAACTATCAGGTCGGATTTATTCTAAACGAATAGAGATATTTTAATTCTGTAAAAGCCAACTTGTAGACCATAAAGAGAGCTTCATTTTTGAATATAATTGTTTTTTTAATATATCAGTGTATAGATGGCGCTGTGCTCTAAAGAAATATTTCGATGGGAGAAACTTTGAAATGGGGTTTATGTGAACGAAAATGCATTTCTAAGCAGATTATGCTATAAAAAATACCATAAAACTAACTGTTTTCGAAATATTTGAGTTCAAATGTTGGCATTTGCCAATATTGAATACTTGTAATCTCTTCAACATTTCAGTCCTTTAAGTGGGACAATCTGTATTTAATTTACAAATTTCAGAAGAAAATATTTTAAATTTTTCATATAATTGCTTTGTTATTAGGTTAGATTATAATTAAAAATATTTGTAATCTAGTGAATATAATAAACCCTTATACTTTATAAATTAAATACAATTAAAGTTACCTTTGGAATAATAGTTTTGACATTTCTCAATTACATCAAGTAGAAAATAACCCAAATATGTCAGTACGCAAGTTAACGGAATAAACAAATATTGCACGTTCCACCTGCCACAGAATTCTTTAAACAAACAATTTTTTCCATATAAAATTCATTTAGTTCATCATTTGATTCCAAGGGACAATGAGCGGAGATTATATTTTTTGGCGCAATTTTCAATTCTCTTAGAAGAAAATCCAAATCTTTTAGATACAATTATCTGGACTGATGAAAGTCGATTCCACAACAATGCAGTAATCACAACACATAATTGTCGTTATTGGTCTCAAGAGAATCCTAGGTGAATGAGACATACCAGATCCCAGAATCGTTTTATAGTAAATGTTTGGTGTGGTATCGTTAATGGTTACATTGTTGGCCCATACCTCTACCATGAGAATTTAACAGGTGAAAAATATTTACAATTCTTGCAAAATGATTTGCAAGTACTATTAAGGAATTTGCCCGCTCGGTTGGATAATATGTGGTTTCATCAGGATGAAGCAGGCCCACGTAATCATCACAACATTATTTAAATCAAACATACCCAGGAAGATGGATTGGTACCAATGGAGTACTTAGATAGCCCGCTCGATCTCCTGATGTTACCCCATTAGACTTTTATTTATGGGGATTTTTAAAGAGTGAAGTGTACAAAGCACCAATAGAAGACATGGCAGATCTTTATAATAAAATTTATGCTAGTGTTGCCGCTATTAATCGGCATACATTATTAAAAGTTTGTAGATCTGAACTAACTAATAGGTGTACGATGTGTGTTAATGAAAATGGCAATAGTATTGAACGCCTATTAAAAGTTATTTTAATTTCATTAGTTCGTAAAAATTGTTTATATTCGTAATTGTTTTTTTATTGCTTAAATATTTGAATCACATGATAAATAATATTCTTAGTTTTTTTCCAAGGGTTGCTTTAGATATATTTAATTCATAAGACATGAAATATTTTCTTCTAAAATTTGTAAATTAAATACAGATTGCCCCACTTATAGGACTGAAATGTTGAAGAGACTACAATCATTCAATATTGGCAAATGCCAACATTTGAACTCAAATATATGGAAAACGGTTAGTTTTAAGTTTTTTTTTTAACATAATCTGCTTAGAAATGAATTTTCTTTCACATAAACCCCATTTCAAAGTTTCTCCCATCGAAATACTTCATTAGAGCACAGCGCCATGTATATACTGATATGTTAAAAAAACAATTATATTAAAAAATTATGCTCTCTTTATGCTCTACAAATTGGCTTTTACAGAATTAAAATATCTCTATTAGTTTAGAATATTTCCGGCCTGGGAATTTTTATTGGATCACCCAGCCCGTCTATCACAGCGATTTTTTATCATCCATTTTGTAACCATTTTACAGAATGTATTCCATCCAAAAGTATTTTTTTAAACTTTCTTCGGATACCTTGGAGACGTTTGTTTTTACACTATTTTTAATTTAATAAAATTAATATGGCTAGATGAATTTAAGTATACTTGCTATTAAGTGTCCGTACCTCCACCGCCATGACCGTGGTGGCCATGTCCGCCTCCGCCATGGTGCGATGCAGCTGCGACTAATGTCTCCGATGCCGTAGGGAAATAAATGTATCCGCCACTAATTAACTTGACATCACCAGGTCTGTACTGGGCAGGTAGAGGGTAGAACGCGACCTGCCCTGCGAGGCAGGTGCCCGCTAGTATAGTCAGAAGGTTAAAAACCCTGAGAGCTAACATTGTAACACTGATTGTTTGACCGCCAAGTTACCTTTTATATCGGTTCTGACTGAGTAAGTCTGTTCGGAAATGCAATAAATATAAGAAACGGAAGTTCTAGAATATCGTTGATTTTGAAGGTTTCTGAAATTGCTTGTGAATTTCTAATTGGTGTTATGTGGTCTAATTTGTCTTAAGCTTTTTATCCGCATCTAAATTAGGCGTTAGGTAATAGTTTGTTGTTTTAATGCAAGTTTTTGTTTGCAGCTAGTAAAAAAGAAATTAATATTAATTGGATCGACAGCTCGCCGAGTTTACATTTTCTCTTAAAAAATTATAATCTTTAATATCCATAACAAAATAAATGCGCCTGCAAGCATGAGCAAGGAAACAACGCTGGATTTACTAAACTAACAAATCAATTTCTAACAGTTCAACAAAAAAAACTTACATATTATGGCAAATAAAGTAAATATGTTTTCTATATACTTACAAATATGTTAAGAAAATGCACAAAACTTATTTTAATATAAAAGCAAAAAATGCAATTTACTCGAAACAATAATGAGAGAGGAAAACAAGGCGGACCGGGGCCGTTGCAACTCAAGTTTAACGACGTATGCCCAGCATTATTTGCTTTCGTTTCACCTACAAATTAAAACAAAATTATCAGACCACAATTAAAATCTATTTCTGTAATTTTGTGAAAAAAATTCAGATCATATTACAAATAACACAAATTTCTTTAACAAGTGGTAATACGTTTCTTGATTGTGGCATGCACTTTAAAAAAAACACTCTCCCTAACTATTCCTTTGACGTGATAGTCAAAGACGTATGTATTAATTCAAATTAATATACTGGATACTTGTATATTCTGTAGATTCTCTGGATGTTATTTTTAAAACAGAATTTGTAGCAGAATCTCAAAAAGTAAAAATGAAAAATTGGATATCCCTATTCAGCCTCTATGTATTTTATTAGATATACAGTGCTAACCTAATAATAACTCAAGGTGGCCATTCCCTAGATAGGGAAATATTTATTATTTTTTGGCCATGACTTTTTTTCTTAGTACGTATATTTAAAAAACTATAAGAGTACCTAAGTAGAACTTTAGCAAGACTGTTACTATCAATTCTCTTTCAATAATTTCAGTGGTTTGCAAAGTAGCTAGATTGGAATTTAAAAATTATGTTAATCTTCCTATTTCATAGTTTTAAATCCAGCTATTTTGCAAACCACTGAAATTAATGAGTGAAAATTCATAGTAATAGTCTTGTTATGGTTCTACTTAGGTACTCTTATTTATAGTTTTTTTAAGGAAAAAAAGTTATGGGCAAAAATATTAAATATTTCCCTATCGGATATCCCTTTCTAGGGAATGTCCACCTTAACAGTCAATGGATAATATTGGAATAAAAGTCTATAGCTCTAGGAAATCAATTAACCACTAACCAGACAACCAAATAATAAAAAACAGCTGCTTAAAAAATCACTACTTCCACATGCAGATTTTCCATCCTAGTCTCTTTAAAGGAAAACATCTTCACTATAATTGCACTTTAGTATGTGAAAATAATTGGTCATAGAATTTTAATAATACTTGAGAAAGCTGTTGATTTGAGGCGTAGGTTCTTAGCATATATGCCAAAAATGAAGTTATTTAATGAATTTTCAGTGTGCTTTGGTTAGGTTGATCTACAGCTGAAGTGGAAAAGTTATAAAAGTAGTTTTATGGATATGAAACTTAATAAACTAGTATCTAACCAGTTGTGCATCAGGCCTGTCTCAGCTTTCTCGCATATTCCAATCCAAGTTATACACGATAGCAGTGTCATATGCGAAGAAATTATAGTTCCATTTCCTAATAAGTGTAAAACATCATTGATACATAGGAGAAATAACACAGGCCCCAACACAGTACCTTGGAGAATACCCATAGAGACAGCCAGAGAGATGCTTACAGTTTCATCTGTTTTTACCCTTTGTTTTCTATCAGTTAAATGGTTCTCAAACAGTCTCAATGTGTTTCCTCTAATACCCACATCTTTTAGTCTTTCAAATACTGTTTTATGGCGTACAGTGCCAAACACCTTAGCTAAGTCTATATAGACTACAAGGCTCTTTTTGTTAGTATTCAAATGATTTATAACTTCACTTGTTAAGTCGTAGATAGCGTTCTCAGTGCTTTTGTTGGATGTAAAACTATACTGCTTTTCATAAAACATATTTTTTGTTTCAAAAATATTTACGACAAGCCTTTCTTTCAAACATTTTTTCCAAATTGTTTATTACCGAGATACTCTGCAATTCGTCAGATTCTGGGGATCGCCATTTTTATATGCGAGAATAACAGCGAAAACTTTAAAATCTGTTGTAGAAGTTGTAAAGATTATTTCATGATATGTTACAGAGGTTTTAAAATATAACAATGAACATTTTTCATGAATTCCGCAGATATTCCATAAGGTCCTGGTGCAGAGTTTGCTTTCAAGGAGGCAATACTAAATATAAGCTCATTCCCAGTAAATATAAATTTTAATTTTTTTATGATTTCGAATTTTCAATTAAAATATAGGTTTTGATTATGATGTGGTTTGCCATGCAGTCAAATGCTCCCCCATATAGGACTGGGGACGTCGATTCATTTCCAGGACTCACAGAAAGACCCTCGTGGGGGGAGGGATCCTTCAGGGTTGTCTTTCAGTTTAAAATATGATATGACATTATAATTTCAGGATCATCATGTATGTCATCGAATTGCTTTATTGGTATACTAGCTTGGTCAACAGTATACGTAGGGAATACGTAATTTATTATTTCTCGTATTAAATATTAGCTCAATATCTAGTATAAAAGTTTGTATCAAACTACCAAAAAATATTTTTCAATAATATGGAATCCAGTAGTAGAAGATATTACAGTTAACTACCTACTCTGTAGCTCTAATTGTATCTATGGTAGTAAAAAAGTTTATATTTAATTCATTTCCTTAAAACGCAGACTCCAGTAAGTAATGATTATATGCGCCACAGCATGAGTGATTTTGAATAAACAATTGACAAATAAAAAAAAGGTTAAAAAATTGTCTTTAATACACAAACCAACTATACAAAAATGTGTTTTCGTAACTTTTACGCAAGAACTCACAGTTAATCAAGCATATATATTCATGTGGTCTCTAAAAGATATTTGACGTTTTGAAATAAATACTTAGTTAAGTAGCTCAATATATTTCACAAATGTTAATTGGAATCATAAAAGGGTAACATAGGATGGTTAAATTGGTTTATTATTGTACTATTTTGATATTGATGTCCGTTCGTAACAAATCCTCTCCTAGTAGAAATTTCTAATACTTCACGATCTAAACCAAATACTATTTTCAATAATAGTAAGTTAATTATTACATTCTTGAAAGGGAAGTTGAAATTCGTTGGTAAAAGCAAAGGTGGCACACCCCTCATGTTGTGTTACCCAATAAGTGCTATACGGATAATAGTTCTTTGGTCAAATGTTTTATGACAGTAGGTATCATAGAGAAAATAGGTACTTAAATTAATAAATTTCATGAAAAGTCAAATCTAGTCAAGAATTTTATTTGGAGATATTTTGATTTGTTTGTATTGTAAATAAAAGATCGTTCACATTAATCTGCATTACGCTGGACTTACCATATAATTTGTCACACTTTCACGAACAATTAATGAAAATGTGTTTTTGATATTACGTAATAAAAGAAAACTCAGAGGACAAAACCTCAAGAGAGATTATTAGCTAGAACAATATTCTGAGTTGGAGTTTTTTAATTTGCGTTATGTATTCATTATTGTTCAGTGGTCATAATTTGGACCGACAATTATGAATTCTGTAGATACTGATAATGTTATATGGTAATAATTACAATCCATCATTTTAAACTTACATGCTACCTCACTACTCGAACGGGACATTTTGGAATAGTATAAACTTAAGTAAGAACTTAATAAAAAAACCATTGCCTAAGAAACCACTACTTTCACATCCAGATTTTCTATCCAAGTCTCTTTCAAGGAAGACTTCTTGACTATATTTGTATATCTATAGACGTGTGGACTAAGGGGGTGAAAATGGGGTAAATTTTCAGGAAAATTGTGTTAGGGATTTTTTTAGATTACCACCATCTCATAGGGCATCCTTTAAAACTCCTTTGTGTCAAATTTTGTTAAAATCTCTAGTAGATTGAGAGGTACATAATGGCCTTTAAATTAAGTAATGGATTACGCTAATTCCAACAAAGTGGGGCAACGCATTAAGAAATTGATCAAAATATTAAAACGGTTTTAAATTAACATGAAATAAAACTTCTTAAATTTTTAGCACTAAAGATATGTTTTTAATGGAGTGTTCTATTATTTAGTTAATCAATATCATATGTAATACACAAACCAAACAAAAAAATCGGTAAAGGTATTTACACAGAACTTCCCCCTTTATTTGTGCATGCGGTCACTCTAAAGAATTAATAATTACGAAATGACATTGAAAATATAGTTATCATTACTATTACAAAGAAAACCTGATAAGTTTTGGTCAAAAAAATATACAGAGTGCTCATCTAAAGTATAATTGGTGCATATGCTAAATATTATTGCCATCTGTCACATTTTCAATTCCACATTCACGTAGCGGAGTGGAAGTATAGTGGTGGTTAAAAATTTCATTTTTTTTTTTAATTTTTCAAAAATGTAGGTAAAAATATTTTCATTTTTTTTTCTTTTGAAATATGTTTAGAATGTCATGTAACGTGGAAATTTTAAATTTGAGCAAAAAGGAAAGTTCCCTGCTATTCTATAGTAATGGTTAAAAATATTACAAATGAATTATTTTTTAATAGGTTTAGAATGCCATGTAACGTGATAATTTAAAATTTGAGCAAGGAAAAAAATTTTCCGTCTATTGCGGTAAAAATTGTTTCAAAAATTGGGGGAAAAAAATTCCTATTTTTTTTTTTCTGAAATAGGTTTCGAATGTCACGAAACGTGAAAATTTGAAATGTGAGCAAAAAAAAATTTTTCCTATTCCAGTGGTAAAATTTTTTCCAAAATGGTCAAAAAATGTTGCAATTTTTTTTTCCGAAATAAGTTTGGAATGTCATGAAACACGGACATTTTAAATTTGAAAAAAAAAGATTTTTTCATCTATGCTAAAAAAAAATGTGATAAAAAAAAATAATTTCAAAAATTTTTTAAAACTTTTCAAACACATTTTTAAATTTGTTTGAATAGGTTTAGAATGCCATGGAAACGTGTTAAATCTGAACAAAGAAAAAAAAAATTTCCATCTATTTTAGTGGTAAAATTTTTTCAAAAATAGAAAAATTCTCTAAATTTTCTTTAATAGGTTTAGAACGCTATGAAAAGTAGAAACTTTAAATTTGAACAAAGAAAAAAAAAATTCCATCTATTTTAATGGTAAACATTTTTTCAAAAATGTTGGTAAATAAAAATTTTTTAATTTTGTTTTTTGGAATAGGTTTAGAATGCCATGAAACGTGAACATTTTAAATTTGAAAAAAGAAAAAAAATATTTTCATCTGTTTTAGTAGTAAAAAATTTTTCAAAAATGTTGGTGAAAAAAATTTTCAAACATTTTTTTTTTCTGAAATAGGTTTAGCGTGTCATGAAACGTGGAAATTTTAAATTTGAGCTTTGAAAAAAATTTTTCATTATTTATTCCCTTTAGACGGTCCACCCTGTATATTTTCCAGTTAAAGTTTAATTATTTCTTCGCTGACAGTAGCATCAACTACCTACCAAATTTGACTGCTATCCGTCCAGTAGTTTTTTAGTTAATGCACCAACAGACAGACAGACGAAATGGAAAAACCTATATTTTCGTAATATACGTGTTCTGAAACGTCAAAATCTGAAAAAATCTCGGAGGGTGATTTTATATTCAATATGCCACACCAGACATTGACTTCGGCTACGTATTGGTCTTTACAATTTATTACCCAATGCGGGTTTCGAGCTGCCCAATAACGAGTGATCTGGAACGACACAACCCCATTAGATGAAAATGTGGTTTCGTCAGTGAAGATGAAGTTTTTAATAAAATTCTGATCATTCAAATATTTCCCTTGTAACCACAAGCAATATTCCAGCTTTCTTTCCTCATCACCATCTTTTAGAGTGTGTGAAAATTTCGGCTTGAAAGCTTTTGGACTGTTTCTTCTTCTGTCGAACAGATATGGGGTTATCCCCCACCCCTTTCAACGAAATCGTCTCGACATATAGTCTAATTCCCAATGTCGTTATAATATACACATTACACATGTACCAAATTTCAATTCTATTTGATTAAGCCTTTTATAAATCTAGTGGTGGGGGGTTGAAAAATATAAAAAAAACTCGTGGCCTTGGGTTTTGTACTCTTATCAGCTTTCTTTACTTACTTTCCCCTATTTTGCCCTAAAATGGGTCGCAAGCTTTCATTATTCTAAAGTTACAACCCTCGTCTTTTAACCGTTTGCGATAAAACTATATGGTGTTAAATTGCCCATCTGTTCTAATTATAATTAATTTTGTGTGACAAATTTATTATGTATGAATAAAACAAAGAACAAAATTTTAATGTACCAATGATATTTTTTGTGTTTTGCTTTAATGAATTTCTATTCAATATTGTTGTATCCAATTTTTTGTGAAATATCATTTAAATTTCTTTCCTACCTAATGTTAAGAAATATGCATTATATATGCCTTTCATTTCCATGCAGTAATTGAAAACATATTGTGTTCCTGCATTACTAAATCTTTAGAAACAGCTCTGAATTGATACCAATTACGCAGGTATAAGTACTTTTTGCATGTAATTTATAATCCAAATCTAAGAGATTTTGCTTCGCTGGTTGTAGCACTTATTAGTTTCAAGCATTATATTCTCGCATTGTATGTCATTGAATTATATATCAATTACACATACAGTCCCGCAAAAAGAAAGCGGTCAGTACCCGGGATCCGACATATTAATCCCTATGTATTCCGACGTACTGGGCACGAATTCGTTAGTTCCATCTCCCACCAATTTTTGGTAAATCGCGAAAATAACCTAAGAGACCTGATTCCAACTTATACTATAGAAGGCATTCTTGAGTAAGCGGCTTTTATTTTGTAATTGATTTGGGGAAAAAGGAATTGGTTAGGAAGGATTTTTTTTTGAATATTCTGCTACGTCCTTAGTCCTGAGAAAAACGTGCGAATCCTAATACGGACATTTTCGCAAAAAGCAGTAGGATCTTTAATTTTATATTATTATTTTATGTTAGGTCATTTTTGCTAGTAACGAGGCATAGGCTGTCAGTGGGTGTCGGAAAAGTCGAAAGAAAAAAACTCGACGCCTAACAACTTAAAAATTGTGAAAATATATTAGTTGTATGCACTTTATATAACGAATTTTTTTTGGCACAGGAAGAAGGGCTGTAAAAAAATATATAAGGGTTTTTCTCGAAGAAATTGGAAAAAAAACTGGTTGGGTTGTGAAAGAAGGTAATTTTCAAACGGCTGCTAAAAGTTTGGTTGTTGTAAAATTGACTTGAAATTTTGACTATGACAAATACCTCTAAAAGATTAGGCGCACATTTGAGACCCCTTTTGCGGTCTAACAACCCATTGAGGTGTAAGAAAAATTTAGGACTTTTCTTACTCTGATATAAGTGCTGTTAAAAGATGATGCGAGATCGCGTAAGGACTAACTGAAATTGATGCTAGCTCACAGATATGGTCATCATTATAAATTCTAAACTGCATTCAGATGGCTATAGTGAGATCCAATAGGTTCTAGTATCATACTAGGAGACAACTTTTCAACGAAATCATAGTTAAGGGAGTTAAAACTTCGGAAACATTCCTCGATCGATGATTTGTGCCTTCAATGTTTGTTAATTCTCGAAAAATGCGTTTTTCCGCTATGAGTATCTAACTTTGATGGTTAATATTAAAGTTTTCAAAACTGATATCGGCACTTTATAGGTGATTAAATTAAAACTGAAAATATGTATTATAAATAACAATGATTTATTTTTGGATAATTATAAGTGTTCATAGCTTTTTCTAAAAAAAAATGTTTTTTGACAATCCCACCTTTTGGAGGTGGCAGCTTAGGTTTTAATCTTTAAGACTGCACCTCAGATTTCCATTTTTATTGTTTTTGGTGAAATAAATATTGAAACAGAAAATCATAGAAGAGTCTATCTCCAAATTCAGACATGGTTATGTAATGAATTATTGCCAAATGAATGGGGATGGACGACAAAAGATACCAAAAGTGAATCAGTTTTCTGTAAATAGCTTTTTCAAAGAAGAGTATTCAAAAATGTATTATCTATATGTATCCCAAAAATTATCATTTCTTCAAATAAATGCATCAATAAATTCATAACTTTTAGCCTTAAAACTACTTAAAATATACGATATTCTAGTTAAATTTCTTCTTTTTGAAGATTTGTAGTCGACATGTTGTAACATTTCACGATACAAATGGTTTTTTTTGTCGCTCAGTTTTTCATTTGAGTGGGTCTCTCTCAACGCTATTTTGAATTTCACAAATCTAACATCAGATTCGTATTCAGCATACACAAATACATTTAGGAATTAATTTTAATTCAAGATATTAATTTTTACAACTAATTTTACACTTTTACTACGTTTCGTTCGACGATTTTGTATTCGCCATTTTGAATTTCGCAAATCGACATCAGATTTCGTATTGAGCATACCCAAAAACATTTACAGATTAATTTTCATAATTTTCCATTGATCCGTATTCGAGATATTTAATTTTAAAACCAAATTTATAGTTATTTGCCATTAATAATAAAAACGAACAATTTTCGTAAAATTCTTGAGGTGGTATTCTTTGTTGACACTTTTTGGAGGATATTCCAATAGGTTTCATAAAAAAATATGAATCAAGTATTTATTCCGAAATTAGGATCCTTTTTTGTCTAATTTGACTATCCTAAATGTTGCAATTTTTACTCAAAGTGGTGTAGATTCATTACGCTTAAGTATCTTACAAAACACATGTATCTAAAAAAGTTAAAAATATTTGAAATACTGCAAGAATTATAACGTGTTTAGTGTAATTTTTGAAATACTATGATGAATTTCAAGACTTGAGACAAACGTGTATAATTAAAACAAATTATTTGTCTTAAGGAGAATAAAATTGGCAAACTCAAAGTTACGAAATTAACTAATTCAAATGAGATACGCAGTATATATATTGACCCGACCACAATGTTAACGCCTAGTTAACCAATTTTACATAGGTATTTATCTGCTAATGTCATATGGACAATACAATTACGAAATACAAAAAATCCCATAGAGGTTTCGAAATTAACCATTACTTATTGAAAAACAATTTCGGCATGCTCAACATCCATAAATTTAAGTTATTACTAACAAAACACATTGCTTTTTGAATAACCTTGCATGTTAGGAAACGAAGAAATTTCTTCATTAAATAATTAGCAAATTTAATAATCAATAAATACAATAGTGCATTTCTCAACAAAATCGAATGAAACTAATAATTTGTTTTTATTTTAATAAATTGTGAATGGTACGTAAAACAATCCGAGTCCAGTTACCAAAGACGAGAATGAGCACAAACCTCTGGCTGAACGGCTGAAATTCAGCACACAGATATTTTTGAAGTATAAAGTATAAAAAACAAATAATTACATTATTATAGGCTTCATTGAAAAATTGAGGTTAAGCTTTAAAAATTACGTTTTTCCTAATTATTTCGGTAAATATTTGTCAGGTCAAAGAATAGTTAAATTATACAAAAAAAATTGTTTTTATTTGTCTGGGGGATCTGACCTATGGTATCTTATGTATTTTGATGCGTTGAATACGATAAGAGAAAGAAAATCTGACGAGACGTTTTAGTTCTACAGCCTATCAGTAGTCCCTGTGGGGGTGAGGGGTGAGAATACAAACACTGACACCAGACAACGGTGTCAATCAGCTGTCAACAGTCTTGGAATTATTAAAAATTCGATAAGTTTTCAGGTTCCTTAAGTTCTTGGGTACGCCGAGAACGAATTCCAAGATGACATTAGGTAAACACGTCATGACCGCTGCCAATCAGCTGTCAACACTCGTGACAGCCTTCGGAATCCTAGGCAAGGCACGGATCCTCCAGTATTCAAGATTGTTAAACACGAACCAGGACTTAGGATTACGTGGTGACGCAATGTCAGCTGTGGAAGCATTGGACGAGCAAGATATGGTCCCAAGTCTTACATTTTGCATTCGCATTCCCGTAATTGATCTCGACAATATGGTAACTATCAACTGGAAGAGAGGAGCTCTGGCACTGTGGTAAGGAACTTGATCTCCCCAGGCCGGTAGGTGCTTTGTCCTGGTCCTGGATCTCAATCTTCAAGACTGTACTCAGAAAGGCCAATGCACTCTCTTACCTGAAAATTGGTAAATACGTGCGGCATGTTTAAAAATCAATTATTATTAGTTAGCTTATAATTGTATTGAACCATATTCTTTATAGGATTTTGCAAACAGTAGAAAAAATAACTATCTATAACTAAAAGAAAAACTTTGTGTAAAAATATTAATAAAATATTTGCAAGATTTCGATAACCTGAATTCTGGTTATGCTAGCAAATTAAAATCCTAAAATGAATTTGTCTAATTTCTTATTTGACAATTCTCATTCTAACACTACATCCACACAGTCCCCTACGGCCATGCAGATTAAACTAGTATCTACATGACCCCCTACGATCATGAAGATGCAGTTAAAAATGAGAACAAAGGCCTAAAATGAATTTATCTATCTACCTTGTCTTAAAAAAATTCATTCTAATGGATTACAATTAGTGCAATATGAAAACGAATGTAAACCTATCACTATTTAAATTGTTGTCTATTTGGTTAGTATCATTCCAATGAAAGTTACATGCATCAATATAGGGTATTAATACAACATAAGTTTTTATAATATTTAATTTATTAATAATTATCAAAAAACTATACAATAATTTTTATACACTTTAGATGAAACGATATATATAAATATCCCTCTATATTTTTTTGGATTTGAATTACCTTGCCTTGGATATTTAGTATACAGAGTAAAATGGCCCCATCTAAACATAATGAACAATTCATACATAAATGCAATTTTATTTATACCTAGCTAATGAATTTACAGACTTTCAAAGCTATTATTATTAGTATGGTGTCAACAATAGGTTTATTTATCATTTCATAGATCACATGTACCGCTAAGGCAAGTAAAATTAGCTTAGACACTAATAAATTTACATAGGTCAAGTTCTTTAGAGAAGGAATATATTAATCTATATGATTTAACCTCTGGTGGTACCTACAAATTAAACAAGTCGTCAGTAATACTCTTCATTAAATAATTTTATCAATAGTCAAAAGAATTGATCCTCCACACTTTTAAACACAGGTTCTTTTGAAGATAAACTCTTGTTCTGCACCTTCAGTAAATGCGACAGCACCTTAGCATTCTTTAACAGTAGAAAATTAAAACATATTAGGTATCTTAAGAAAGCTCCGAATTGGCACAAAGCAGTGAGATTATTCCAAGATCTAGATGCTTATTCAGATCTATATCCTACCAGCTGCGCCATCTACTTTTTGTCGAGTGGTTTAGATCTTTTTAAAAATTGTGATTTAATCTTAATTAAACTTACTTAACAAAATAAAATAGCAAAATGAGTTGATTGAAGTTAAAATACAACGGTATGTATTATATTGTCTGTAATTGTCTATTTGTGGCGTATTCAGATTTCTTACTTTTTATTGGGTATTTTGCCACTGAGAAATATTTAAAAATTTTAATGAAAAAACCTCTGCGCCAAACGGATCAGACAGAGGGTGGTTCTTGAGTACTTGACTGTTTCAAAAAGTCTCACACCTAAAAATATATAAACTAGAACAATGTTATAAACTAAAAACTGAAAATCAAAGCTATAGGTAGTTAACGTTTCGGAAGAGAATCTACTTCCATTCTCAAAACTTTTTTGGCCGTCAACCATGAAAAAAGGTATGTATTATGTTAAAACGTAAAAATAGTGTGACCATAGTAAGTTTAATACATCTATTTATAACATTGGTATGCATCATCGTCTTCTCCTAGGAAGTCGGAATCTGTTATCTATATCTCGTGGGCGTATAGCATAATCTATATTTGGATGTAGATCTACGATTTACCGAACATGTAAATAATATAATTAAAAAATCATATGGGAAATGTAAAATGTTAAGATATAATATTTTGTGTGCATATAGCACAACGAAATTTTGAGCACAGCTTTAAAACTTAGATTGTGTGATAGTTTAATTTTATCTGGATTTAGTTATTGTCATATTGTATACTGGCCAGCACCTCTTGGCAGGGATAAAGTTAGTTTACAGAAAATACAAAATTCATGTATTAGATTCAGTTTTAATCTTAGGAAATATGACCATATTAGTGACAGTTTTCGGGGGTCAAAATGGTTCAATCTAAATGAAAGATATTTCCTTCAAATGTCAATAAAATAAATCTTAACATAAGTGGTACAAAATTCAAAAAGAACAAAAGCAACAGACAAAACCAAGGAACGGGTAGGTCGCGTCGTGTGTACGTTGTTTACCAAGTAAGGGCACAAACTGAAATTATTACTTGATAATATTACAAGGGAGAGTATAGCACGCGTAATAAGATAATTTGGCCGCGAAGAAGCAAAAAACATGGCGGTGTCCTCTGTCGGTCGCTTTTAACTGCTCTGTCAGCATACTTATTTGCACGAATGTCAGAGCATCAGATGTGATAAGATGCGAGGCAATAAAACCTACCCCAATATGCCAGCAGTTCTCAAACTATGTTGGAAATATTTGTTTATTTTTTTCTTCCAAAACTATGAGCTTTAGACCCCATGTTATATAAGATTTTTTTGTTTGTCTTGTCTTTCCCTACCACCAGTTTTTTTAAATGACATGAAACTAATTACACCCTGTATGTGGCGTGTTTATTTTGTTTATTATCACAATAATTAAATATAAAAACCCACTGCTGGGAACATAAAACCTTTTGCCCAATGAAATAAACCCTTTTTATATAATATTAAATCATACATAACAAAGTTAAGGATTAATGGCATACATCTGCCATGTACCGTGATAAATTGAATTTTATTTCATTTTAAAATGTTACTGCATTCGACCTTGCCGAGTGCCAACATTAGATTCCAGTGTATGGCGGTACTTTTACACGCTTTTTACTAATGCGTCTTCACTATTCCCTTCGAGTGAGTCCTCCTTCCCTAAAAAAATACAAAGTAAGATATATTGTGTCAATCTTTCCACACTGGCAGAAGTAACCCTGACTTTCACGTCCCGAGCTCTGGTAATATTACTATTCATCGAATACAAATACGGCCTTTGTAGTCATCGCTCTACGTGGAAACATAGTTCAAAGCACTCAATGGAACAATTTGTTATAGATTTCCTTTTATTCGTTGTAGGAACACTTAAAATACAATGTCACTATGAAGTGTGAAATGGCTTTTTGTGCAAAAATTGAAGAAAAGTGTGCTTTTTCCGTATTAGGTGTATAATTCAGTAATTTTATAAGGTTATAACCAATTCATGGGATAATAGTATTTACATAATAAATTGGATTCTACGTAAAAGGAAGTTGACTGAAACACTTTCACATTTTCTTTGCCTTTGTTATTTAAATACATGATATAACCAAAAAGTTTTTATAACCACCAGAGTAAACATTAACTTAGTGTAAAAGACGTAAATATAATCATGGCATTCGGAAGGATCATATTTAGCACTGTTTATACTCAAAGTATGCCTTCCACAGTACTGATGACAAGGTAAACTAGCCGATGATTGTAATGAAATATTTCATGTTGATTTTTGATAAAATTACCGACATTTCCCCCCTTCTTTTTGGTACATTTAACCACTATTAGTAATATGTATAAAAGTTTTAATGAAGCCTAACTTTGACAGAGCTTCATTTTTGATTATAGGTACACAGACTATTATAGAATTTCTCAAACCTAATAGTAAAAGGTAGACCTTGAACAGTTTGAAAATCGTACAATCTATGCCAAAAAGGAAGAATTTGATAAATCAAAAACTCGTGGACAAGAGTAACATATCATTCTTTTGAATCTGATGCTGTAAATTCCAGCTCCGACTTCCTGTTCTGTCTTAGAGTCGTCTGTATATCAGACTATTAGTGCCGATATTAGGTTTGTTCTTTATAAATGATACCACATCAGTTGCAGTAAGTGAGGATGTGCTTATGTACCTGTTAATCAACCTTCAAACAGTACGAGTATCTATGGTTTAAGAGTAAATGACAACAAGATGAAAATTATCATTGAAGCAGCAGTAGCAACAGCAAATCAAAATCACTCGGACGTGTTAATGGTAAGCCACTGTGTGGTAGTAAACAAGATGGTACACTACACTAATATCCTGGATGTTTTATTACTGACTGGACTAGTTGGTTTGAATTATTTGATTAGACTTTTCAGATAATAAACTATGACGAAAATTGATGAACAATGCTAGTACTAAGACAGCTTTACATCCTTATACAAGGCACATGAATTTTTTACTTTATCACCTAATCTGTCTGGAAACAATGTATCTGCTCAAATTCTGAAGAGAGGTTAAATCTTTGGTGTGACAGACTGACACAGTTAGCACAAAAACTTGATATGATCAGGAGATTGTTAAAAACATCTTAATCATCACTGCCCTTATATCTGCTTCTAAAAAAACATACATTGTAGTGATTACACAGGTCTGCCTGCGATGGAACATTATTTTATTTAGGAAATTTATTACTGATTCTTATAGACTTCACTCAGTAAAAACAGTTAAAAAAATTTATCACATTCCATTTTTCACACATATGAGGCAAAATAGCACTAATCACGTAGGAGTGCCATAGATCCTGGAAGCTCTAGTTGATTCAAGAAAATTTCTTTTGTTTTTACTTCGTGTCAAATTTGGTTTGATGAATTAATTTGTAAAGGCTCTGTCAACTGAAAGAAAGTGTTTTAAATACTTGTTATTTTGAAATCGAATTCTGAGAAAATGAATTCAGACAGTCTATCTTGCGTTAAAAGAAGTTTTAATGAGAATACTACTTTTAATTTTCAATGTGGGCTTGAAGATGAAGAATGTCATAATCTCTATAGTATAAATGAGGTAAATTCTGCATTTCGTTACTTTAATAAAGCTTTTCATATTATTTTAACTATCACTTGCCAGAACGTAGATTTTATTTTAATACAAAAAATTATAAGAAATGGCTAAATGATGCTATTAAATCGTCTAGTACAAATCTTTGCGTTATTAGGAGAACGTATCCTGAATTGATCTCGGTTTACAATGAAGCAAAGAAGATGCACAACAATTTTATAAAGGAAACAAAATAACTATTACCAAATCAAAATTGTTAATTCAAACAACCCCACGCAGGCAGCTTGGAGATGTTTTGCAGAATTATCAATTAAAAATATAAAGCATAACAATATTACAATAAATAATGATGAACATATTGAAAATCATGAAAACATTGTCTCATTATTTAATAATTTCTTTATTGATAAACCTATTAATACTACAAATCAATATACCAGGTTTACATGATATCAACTTGCCAGATCAGTCAAATCACATATTTTTAACACCCTTCACGGAGCCCGAGTTATCTTTCACTCTTAAATAATAAGCTTCAAAACAAAAGATCATCTGGCCCGGATAGTGTACCCAGTTTTATAATAGAGAAAGTATAAAATCATTGGTGAAACCACTTATCCATTTAATAAATTTGCCATTTGAATCGGGAATGCTCCCACAAACTTTAAAAGCGAGAAAAGTTGTACCTTTTCTTAAAAATAAAAATAGAGATCCACACTTGTTAGAGAATTATAGGCCTATTACAATGCCATTTATTTTTTACAAATTATTTGAGTATTGTTACTTAGATCGTCTGAGATCATTTTTAAACAAATTCAACATATAGTCCCTTCAAATTAGTAAAAAAATCGCTGTTTTTTGGAAAATTTTCCACAGCTATGAGACCTGTAAAAAATGAAGCATTTGGGTTATCTAAATATGATTTTCACCCCGTAGTTCTAAAAAAGGGTGGTTATTGAAAAATATATATATTTATATGAATTTTAGAGCTTTTCGCCTTTATTTATATTTTGAGGAAAAACTATGCATTTTGGTGACAAATGTCAGGAGAACAAAGTTGTAGAGCATAGAATTTCCTATCAATTTATGTTTTGTCCGAGTTCTGCATAGTTTCACCGCTAGAGGGAGCGAAAAAAAAATATAAATATACTTTTGTGCCTTTTTTAGATTTTCACCATTTTGGTGATAAATATTAGAGCAAAATTGTAGTAGAGCAGAAAATTTTTTACAAATTTCGTCTCAACATTTTTGTTAGAATTGCGCATAGTTTCTCCGTTATAGGGCGCGAAGGTCTGTTCATATATATCTTTCGCGCCCTCTTGCGGCGAAACTAATCAAAATTCGAAAAAAACTTTTAAAAAACGTAGATGCAAAATTTGTAGGAAATGTTATGTTCTACAACTTTTCTCTCCTGATATTTTTCACCAAAATGCATAATTTTGGCTGAAAATAAATAAATAAATAAATAAATAAATAAAAGGCATAAAAGTCTCTATATATGTATATATCTCTTTCGCGTCCTCTACAGCGAAACTATGCAGAATTCGGACAAAAACGTAGAAATAAGATTTGTAGGAAATTTCATGGTGTACAACTTTGCTCTCTTGATATTTTTCCTCAAAACAGAAAAAAAGGCAAAAAAGCGCTATAATTCACATATATGTATATATTTCTCAAAAACCACCCTTTGGAGGGTGAAAATCATATTTAGACAACCCACATGCTTCGCTTTTTAAAAGTCTCATAACTCTGGGAAAATTTCTTTAATTTTTTCCTAGCTTGAAGGGAACTAATATTATCTGAAAACCAACATGGGTTTCGTTGTGAAAAATCGACGATAACGGCGGTAAATTCTTTTAAGCTTGTAACAGAGAAGGTTGGTGGCTGTATTTGAAAACAGAATACCAAAAAAAATAAGAATCACTCATAACTTTGAGAACAATTTTCAATCACCGAAATTTTGTAGGTCTGTGTTATAAATAATAAAATTGGTCAAAGTATAAGTTTTCTAATAATTTAATAATTAATTAATAATAAATTATTATTTCATCGGCAGCGATGCAGTGACAGTGATTGTTATCCATGTCTCTATATAGTACAGAAAAAATTAGAAATTTGGACAAAATTTGTAAATATCTGAATTTTGCATTTCTTTGAGGTGTCCCAAACCCAAATCCACAAAAATCATAAAAATTCCAACATGGCTTCTCAAGATATTGAAGATCAAAGTTTTTTGCAAATATCTCGCGTCCTATGCACCGGATGCCCGTGAGGTCAATATAAAAGTTATAGAGAATACAGTTATCTATAAATTGTCTTTTTTACTTTTTACCACCCCCCCCCCTTACGGTTTTTTTAAACCTCGACCTTGAACATCTCGAAAAGGATGAGGTTTTAGGGAAAAATGCAAAATACCAATCTTATATACTTGAATTCTCTACAACTTTCATGTTAACTCTATTGTTGCCTAGTTTTTTTGGCGCGAGATCTTCGCAAAAAAAACATGTTTTTGAAACTTTGACCTTGAACATATAGAAAAAAGGGGAGGGGTTGGTAAAAAATAAAAAAGACGTCTTGTAGATGTAGACTTAATTCTTTGTAATTTTTTTCTTCAATTCTCTCTCAAAAGAGGCATATAGCAAAAAAAGGAAAATTAAAGAATCCGCGACAATATTATTGAATGAGGATAGATGCGTGTCGAATTGTTCCGTAGATGCCTGTACAACTTGGTTGCCAATATTAAAAGAAGAACTTCACAAACTTAACATTGTATAAAAACGAAAAAAACTGTTAACTATATCAGTTAACAGTTCTATGTAAATAGTAAGTATCTATGGATATTGAATATAACAAACATTCTTAGAGCTGTGTATTTATCATACACAACAAAAAAGATTTTTTCAAAAAAAGCCTTGGAAAAGGAAACAGATTAGATTTCCGAAACGTCGGTGAAATATTTAATTTCAAGTTTTTATACTTATTTGTGTTGTTTATTTAAAAAAAAAGCAACCTCTAACTGATCCTTTGACGTAAAAGCCACAGGCGTAGAGGTTATTTACCAGTAACATTCTGGTTAATTGTGATATTTTGTAGATTCCCCGAGCACCGCTTAACAAGAAAAAATACATATGGCAGGAAGTCCCAAAGAATTAAAGAAGAAAAAATTAAGATAATGCCACAAATAACATTTAGACAATAATTCTTTTTAACTTTCACATAGACCTCATAGGCATCCGATGCATAGGACGCGAAATATTTGCAAAGAACTTTTAGTAGAAGAGCCAGTGACATTTTTCAGTGATGATTTAGTTAAGGCCTATTTTTTGAGAGGATGTTGAGGGGGGTATAACTAAGTGTCGTCCGTGAGGCTTAGCCTGGATTCCAGTCGTAAGGCGGTGGCGGAACGGCCCCATGTGTAAAAAAAACTGCATCTTTTTATTATTCAGTTAGGACTGAAATTTTTTCTAGTATTGCGCCACCGGAGCCGGTGGTGCAATGCTAAAATATACATCATAATTTGTGGCTCTCAGTTGATACTGATTTAATTTTTCCGAAATCCGAAAAGAAATTCTTTATTTTCACTTTACCTCCGAAATGAAGTGATATACGAAAAATTATTAAGATTTTTTTTTAAAGAAAATCGATGTTTATACAAAAGGTCTTCAAGTCATATTCTCGTATCTCTAAATTTTCACTATATCGCAGAAACTAAGCAATATATGAAAAAATGTCAAGAGATCTTTTTTGTAGAGAATTGAATTTCCAATAAAAAACAACACTACAACTTTTTCGTGTCCATCATAGTTACAGTTATTCTCGAATGAAAAACACATTTTTGTAACTTTCAAGTCGCAATTTTCATCGAATGAGTATTAAAATACCAGCTCCAAAGGTAAATTAAGGCACATTTAAATTGTTCTGCCAGGTAGTTACGATCGCCATTTTGTTCTGCCAATTTGCATATTGTTAGATATGCGTTAATTTAACGCAGCTAGCTATGAAAATGTGACGCTCATACAGTTGAACCTGACGTCGGCGAGAGACGACGCAGGGAAAGCATCTGTCTGACTTGGTCATAAATACAAGAAAAGTAACGCAGCGAATATTGAATCTAACATCAGGTGTGGGGTACGCGTGTAGTTTCGTTGTGTTTCAGCCTGAATACATGTCATTTGGTTAGTTTTGGAATTACAATGGAGGAGCTAAGCAAGTTTTTGACAGCTATGGTATTTGTGTTGGAGAAATGTCAGGCTTGCAAGACAAGTAATCAGTTTTCGACGCTTTATCCCATCCTGTCCTTATCTGTGTTGCTATCTGTGCCTTCTGAGTTGAAACTTGGAAGGACAAAAACAAAAAAGGGGGTTTGGTAGTTATTGACGAATTGAGGTTGTTCAATAGCAAAATCGTAAGTAGAGTTAATCTATTTTTGTTAAAATTTGTTTGAAGGTGTTTTACTGCATAGCAGTTCGCTGAAGAAACATGAGAAAACTAACCAAATTTTTATCCATTTCGTTACCCAAACGGACAGATTTAAGAAAACTTTTGGTAGATGCACCGAGTAACCAGAGTGCCTACTTACGCATGCAGTTATATAAATATGTGTGGTATGCAACTGTGAAATTAGAATTTTTTTTTTTTTAAGTATACAAGCTAGATACTGATTCCGTTGAAATTGTTGCACATTCTATCGACGATGTTGCCGTGCGAACATTGGTGTATGAGCTCTGGTGTCTCATCAGTTATTGATTTGGTTGCATTCTTGGCAAACGGTGTGAGGACCCCAATTGTTGTTTGGTTTAATAAATGGGCATTGGTATCCCTATAGATTGTGATAAAACTCTTTATTGTTTTTGACATAAGTGTTACAAAAAAGCTTGACAGCCGAATTAATAGCGACCATGACATGGTTGATCACTAAGTTATTTTGATACAATACAAAAGGTATAACCTCAAATTGCGCCAGTGGATTACTTCTTTTAGCGTAAATTAATTATTGCCCGTATGAAATAATCAACTTATGATAAAGTATTATTATCTTTGTATGCGACAATGAAACATTTATTTTTGTCTGCTTGGAGCCCGTGAGTTTGTTTTACTGATCACAAACCTTTGGTTAGAGCTTTATTTCTGGGACTGATGGATCTCCACGTTAAATCCGACAATTGGAGTGCATTGCTCGGTTTTTATGTGAATTTCGACATATTGAAGGGGAGGACAATGTCATGGCAGACACTTTGTCGCGTGTATGTGATTCATCTTCCCTAGAGCAAGATATTTCCCCAATTCACGACAGAAATTCTGATTTAACTAATATTGATTTTGATTTAGATTTGTTGTGTAAAGCTCGAAAGAGGGACTCTGACCATAAATTTTTATTAACTAATCATTCATCAAGTTCTGAAAGTAGTTTTAAATTAGAGAAGATTAAAGTTCCTGAATATAACGGTTTTGTCTAGTGTGACATTTCTCGCCCAAGACTTCGTCCGTATGTTGCAATTAATTACAGACGGGCCATTTTTTATATATTTCACATGGGTTATGTCACCCTGACATCAAAGCACAAAGCAATTAGAACATTAGTTTCTAATAATTATTTCTGGCCTAAAATGAGTTCAGATTGTAATTTATGGACTAAGTCATCGTTAACTGTCAAGCTACTAAAGTTTATTTTGCGAATTTAAATTTCGCTTCTCCTGTCTCACACGTTAAATACAAATCATTTGTCAGGTCTGACATTTTAACGTGCGATTTTGTTTTTGTTCGCAATGAAGGTGTTAAAGATACTTTTGATTTTTCTTACGCGGGCCCGTTTAGGGTGTGTGTTGTCTCGTAAGATGAGTCAATTACTACGTGTAACCAAGTTTAAAAAAAAGTTGCAACATAAAGGTTTAACTTTAGAACAACAAGAAATTGTACAATGGGTGAGATATACATAGGTAAAATGTTTGATAAAAACTCAGTTGGTGGTTGTTGAATGGTTTCCCATCCTGGTCAATAGGATTTTTATTTTAGCATTGTGCAGATTTAATAGTGATTATGTCAGATAACAATAAGGTAATTACCAGGATGTAATTACCAGGCAGCCATTTTATTTAGCTAGATATTTGTATGATACTTGATTAGTGATAACTGATCAATTTGAATGTAAATGAATAAAAACATAACCACAACTTTTGTTTTGTCCATCAACCTAAAAAATAATTCTGTTTGTGTTGTGCTGGGCGTAACGAGATGACAAAAATGGGCCACGAATTTAGGGCATTCAAAATTGACAAGTGAGAGTGATTATCAATAGTTAGCAAGTCTTCGAATATTTTACTGAGTGTTTTGCAATCAAACTACACGTGACAACCCAGGTAAACTTCGCTCTAATTGATAAGCGAAAAGATATAAGCATATCATTATGAATCAATGAGAATCAATTCTGTTAAATTAACAGATTGGCCGAACAAATTGTGAAAAATTTAATTAATTATTAACATCCTTACGCCAAATACTACTGATGTTGTCCTTACAAGCCTGGGACAAAGGGAAAAACCCTTCTCGAATTCGTAAAATTTTGGCTGGTCTACCTACTTCTGAATTAAATAAGTTTCTGGTCAATCACATTAAAGTTCTGAATAATTGAAAGAACAATGCTGAAAAACTGATAGCTACTTTAAAGAATAAGATATCCAGATATACAAAATAGGTACTATTGAATAGGAACCTGATTTTTTTTTGCGAATTCGTTGGGCCATATGTTATCAAAGAATTGCCGGTAATGACTATTATTCATTTTGTTAAATTGATGCTGAGCTAAACATTCAGAGAAACAGATGCATCTTTGGCCTATGGATTTGTTCACTAATGTTCAGAAAAAAGTGTTATCATTCAATAATTGTTAGTATTAGTTTTTTTTTATTAGAATGCGTTGCCGTGTTAGATGTGTACTTGGAGAGACCCATCGCAAATATGTGCATTTTGCAGTATTTCCATCGTGTCTTTCAGTGTTGAAGTTTATGAGTGTAAAAAGACCCATCACAAATACGTGCATTGTGCAGTATTTACATCGTGTCTTTCAGTATTGAAATTTATGAGTATAAAAAGGCCCATCTCAAATACGTGCATTGTGCAGTATTTACATCGTGTCTTTCAGCATTGAAGTTTATGAGTATAAAAAGACCCATCGCAAATACGTGCGTTTTGCAGTATTTTCATCGTGTCTTTCAATAAATTGGATTTTGTTATGCCGTCCCTGAACTTTTTGAGTTATACGGATTTTGCAAATCAGATTGTTACTTACTTGAAAAAAAAAATTGTTAAGTAATATTTACTCAGTCGTTGTAGCAATCGCTAATGATCCAGAGACAGATGGCGTGAAAATTTACATAAAACTGCTAACACGAGTTGTCATCATGGAGCAATTTATTTATTTATATTTTTTAAATGCCTTGTTTTTCAGATGTTCTGAAAAATATTTAAAAATTACCTCGTATCTAAATTGCAATCATTAACACTTATATTAAAATTATTAAGCATTCCGAGAGCGGAATGATGTCAGTTTGGCCGTGTTAGATATGCGTTAATTTAACGCAGCTAGCTATGAAAATGTGACGCTCATACAGTTGAACCTGACGTCGGCGAGAGACGACGCAGGGAAAGCATCTGTCTGACTTGGTCATAAATACAAGAAAAGTAACGCAGCGAATATTGAATCTAACAATATACACTTAGAATAGTTGCTACAATAACATACTAAAAAATGAAGCTTATCTAAATAATAAAAAGTTCATTGCTCCCACGACATGTTGGGGGTGTTTTGCCACCCTTTTAAGTCTGTCCAATCGTTCTGCCAATATTAGAGCGATGTTTGTGGGCTACCAGAGGAGTACTGGAATAAAAATCAGCCCTAACTAAATAATAAAAAGATGCAGGCATTTTCACACCTGGGGGCGTTCTGCTACCCCCTTACGACTGGAATCCGGGCTAATCCTCACGGATGACACTTAGTTATACCCTCCTCAACATCCTCTCAAAAAATTGGCCTTAACTAAATCATCACTGAAAAATGTCACTGGCTCTTAGACTATTAAATTTGACCTTTAATATCTTGGGTAACTAGCCATGTTGGGATTCTTGTGGATTTGGGTTTGGGAGACCTTAAAGAACATCTGTGCAAAAATTCAGATTTTTACTAATTTTGTCCAAGTCAAATGCTAATTATTCTGATATAGATTGTTCAAAAAACTTTGAAGCATCGCAACTGAGTATTGCTTAATCGTATTGTAGTAGCGTTATGGAATTGTGTAGTCCATATTTTTAATGTAAGTTGATGATATATCTTATAACTTATGTTAGAAGTAAAAGCTTTTGTCAGTAAAATGTACAATGGTCACCAACGAATGTATTATAACTAAAGGTAGGTTTACATGAGTGACAGCATATTTCTTCTCTAACGGAACGGTGTGACTTGTGATGTTCATTCTAATTCTACTTGCCTACTTATAAAAGTGCGCTATATCTTAATTGTCAACAGTATTTGTTATAAAATATTAAAAAATTAACTTGCGACTAATGCTAAAAATGTAATACTGCTTTTACATATGTACAGGATATATTTTTATTTAAATTATAATACATTATGGCATTTAACACTGTAAACCGGATTTGGTTCGATTCCTCTTAACTTTAATACAAATTATAAAAAGTAATTTTTTAATGTATAATTTTATACCCACAACCGCGGATCCATTATACATTACTGTGAATTGTAGTCCGATGCAACATTTTGGTGATATAGTAGTCAATGAGCCGAAGAAACATGGAAAAAATGCAAATGTCGTCTAAAGTTACGAAATATACTAACCCCCACGACTTCAACGGTGCTGAACAAGAATATGACTGTTATTTTGCTTTTTGATCTTTCCTATCACTCCTCGAATGACCAAAAAACCACTCCTTTTCATGGTTTTTGTGTAGTATGGCTAGGAATATTGGTTTAATCGGGAAAGTGGTTTTGTTTCCATCGGAAATGATTGATAGGAGACAGGCAATGACAGCGAGAGCATCCCTAACAATTCTTGGGGGCTGATTCTACCCTATCAGGGAGCAGGGGATGGAAAATTGATACTACCTATGCCAGTAAGAAGGCATGTTTCGTAACATTAAATGTCACTTGCCTATTCTTCCGACTTATCGACTCTACTATTACTTCGTGGTTTCGTTTCAACATTTAAAATTAGATTATTATGTTGACTACTAAAATGTAATGTACAACAGACACGTCATTCTAAAGAACCCAACGGACTTAAAAATATATCAAAACCAATGCTCAATTCCTTTACCTTATTTAAAAAATCTACATCATAAAAAAATAAATTATCATTCCCATTGCAGTAATGTAGGTATCATCAATCTATCTTTGGTCTTAATTATAACTAATTTTTTTACAAATTTGTACATCTTGAACTCTTCGTTCGTTTAATTATTAATGGTGGTAAATAAAACAGAATAATTAGGTACCAAGGTTCGTTAGCACAAGAAAGATGAGGTTGAATTCAGGCCTGTGCCAGTTCCTTCATAATTTAGAATAATACGTAAAATTGAACTATTTTGCATATTGATATTGCAAAAAGAGGCGAGGGAACGGCTTGTTTTGCCGGCATAAAAAGTGTCGGCGCCATTGACTTTGCGGTAATGATCAAGGACCCCGACATTTTTTGTACGGACAATAAGTCTGAGGTAAACTATACTAATATTGCCATACTGGAATTTCGAGCCCTGAAAATAGTTACAACTTTCGTTGCTACAGCAGTATAAAACTACAACAAAAATTTACAGTAAACAATGTATAATTGTACTTGATAAAATAATTAAGAGGTTTACAAAAAGAAAACAGTTTTCTGGACCTGGGGTCAGACCATACGTTTCTTATGTATTTTTCGACGTTGAATTCGAATCTGTTTTTAGTTTTGCTCTATCACGTCAGGATTTAGAGATATTCTAACCTAAAAGTTGGATATATTTGAGGTTATGTAGCTTTGAGAATTTTTTTTCTTAAGTAACCATGTGTGGGATGTTAAAATACAGGTCTTCACCTTTAAAATACCGTTGAGTTTGTTCAAATATCTTTCTTTTTTTCGCCGAGATATTGCAATTTAAATAATGACCATAAGGTTTCCATACTAATTAAATGTATTGGGAAAGATATGATATGAACAGACAATTTTAAAAATTCGATATCTCAGCGAAAAAAAAGATACTTGAGCAAACTCTACTGCATTTTAAAGAGGAAAGATTTGTACTTTAAGATCCCATACATGGTTTCTTGAGAAAAAAAAATCTCAAAGCTACATAACCTCAAATATGTCTAACTTTTAGGTTAGAATATCTCAAAATTCTTGATAGAGCAAAACTAAAAACAGATTCTAATTCATACATAAGAAACGTATGGTCTGGCCCCAGATCCAGAAAACTTTTTTTTTGTAAACGTGTGTAATTAATAAATAAATGGACATTTGTCTGTCATTGTGTAAAGTCCCAAAATCAATAAATTCGGCACTCGACACGTCAAAGATATCTAACGCAGAAATATATCAACAATAATCTATATCTCATGGCAATGCGGCAAAAATTTATAATTAAATAATATATTGACTGGTAAACAGAAATGTTCGTAAAAATGTTGTTACTAGTAACAAGAACATAAAGTCTGTTCACTGATAGAATCCCGGCCGTATAGTATAAGGAATATCGTCCGGAGCTCTATCCTTTTTTGTCTTTATTGAAATATTGTTTGTGACCTAATTTGTAACGTAAGTTTTAATCTTTGTGGTCAAGTTACGACTGACATACGGCATTTCTATTGTTCGATAGCAAACCAATTTGCGTAACGCATGTCGTCGTCGAATGCGGCTGGCGATTTTAGGGGCGGGTCGATTTTCTCGCAAGTCGGGTATAGCAGGTATAGTGCACTTATTTTAATTAGTGCTTACGGTGCAAGTTTAGTCTTGTTCTATTGTTAAAATAGTAAACATGCATCCTGGTGAATTCTTAAATTCGCAATCACAGCAGTCCGTTTTGAATTTGTAGGAATATTTTTAAAAGGAAAACGAAAATTGGACCCTTATTGTAGATAAAAGTTGTTCAAAGGCGAGTGGATGAGGCTTTAAAAATCGATGAAAAGACTAAGAAAAATTGCTAAAAATGACAAGGAAAATGTGGAACCTCAAGCTTTGGTTAAATGGAATCATAGAATGTCCAAAACAGAGTTACACGATCTTGCAAAATATGAAATAAAACATGTTATTTACGATATGGTGTCTCATCATGAACATATTTCCTTGGCTATCCTTTTAGAAGAGCTAAAATTTTAGAGCAATACTTGATATTGGCTGTACCACTTTATATGAAGTGATTAAAAAATTAGGCTTTTCCTTTAAAGAAGATGACAATAGAAAAGTACGGTATGAACGACCACTAATTTGCCTAAAACGAATAGAATTTTTACGCAAATACGTAAAAAAAAAGAATGGGCGAAAATCTGTTTTTTTTTCAATCAATGTCAAACAATGTCAAAAAAGTTGGTAATTGTCTTGGTTTTTGCATGGAACATCGTGTGAGTAGTTTTGTGCCTTTCTGATGAGCTCAAAAAAAGGGCGAAAAACGTTTCGAAGGCTAAGCATTTTCAAAAAATAGAATGACAGATTTCATGAAAATGTAATCCATTTGAATGAAAAATTTTCCAAAAGATAAGGTATGCAAATAAATTCATTTTAAGCCTTTGTTCTCATGTTAACTGAATCTTCATAGCCGTAGGGGGTTATTCTGCATAGCCGTAGGGAACTGTGTAAAAACTAGTGTTAGAATGAGAATTGTCCAATAAGAGAGACAAATTGATTTTAGGACTTTAATTGCTAGCATAACCAGAATTCAGGTTATCGAAAGAATGCAGATTGTAAATCAATAATTTTGCAAATAGTTTTTATTTTAGTTCTCATACCTAGATAGTTTTTCTGCTGTTTGCAAAATCCTATAAAGAATATGTTTCATTACTAGTATTAAGTACAAATTTTTATTTTAAGATTACATACAGTGTCTCTCACTTAGAGAGTAACAGCGTAATATTTTTTTTGTTTCTTGTCCGGTTTGAATCAAACTGATCTTAAAAGGTAGAGGTCACCAAGGTCTATTATAGACCAAAACATAAATTGTATGGAAGAAATCAAAAAATCATAGTAGGCATTTTATAATCAAGAAATTTTGTTAACAAAATGTTTTCGGAATCATTCAAAAACCCCGAGTCCGAAATTTAGTTAAATTCTTAAAAAATCTAGGTTCAGACGTTCGTGACGTCACACCGGGACTCTACCAGTGAACAGACTTTAACATCTATGAAGTCAATAATGTAACGACGATTTAGAGATGATTTCAATTATGAATATGCACTGCAAAAGTGAAATACTGTTAATATATTTATTAAGCTCTCTGTTATTATTATTTTATGACAGAATTGCAAAGCTTGCTAGTTTGATGTGTAAAAATCTCATCTTTCCAGAGCCAAAGACGCAGTACAAACGGACAAATTACAAATTTTTCTCGGGGCAAAGAAACACCACGGGCAACAAATTCCTTAAACTGTATTAATAACACCTGATAGTTTATTGCATTTAAAAATGTTTCTTAGCAGATTTTTTAAGTTGAGTTCTATGCACTGTCCAATAAGTGATGCACCATCAAAGGAGTTGATGGTTTTGGCTTCTGAATTTTACTTCCTTGCACTTTACACTGTTTTGCAGTATTATTGGTCTTGTTTTTTCTGTGCCTAGCCCATTTGCTGTGAAGCTCTTCCTGGGTGGAGTAGTTATTCGTTTTAGATGAGGGCGTCACACAGTGGCTCTCCTGAAAGGGAAACATATTTTTCAGCATAGAGTTCACTAAGAGAGATGCAACATGTCCTTGTAAATCTAGTTATTAATGGTAATATTTCCCTCACATGTCCTATACTTTCATTTGTAATAATTATTAGCTTTTTTCAGTAAAATAATAAAGAAATATATAAGTTTATATGATATGTATAGTAAGGTTATTAGTACAGGCAATGAAGGCAAAATGTTGTAAAAACCTCGCAAAAATTAATAAAAGAATCATCTCTGGGATTTAAGTAGATAATAACCTGTAGATTGGAATGATACATTCTTTGCACTTCCAAGTTTCGGGAAAATTCAAAAAAATTTGGAAAAACTTTTTATTTTCGGTTTCTTTGCTCTAACAGCTAAAATAATGAAAATACAAAAAAAAGTGTTCAACAAAATTCGTAGCTCGTACTTAAGCCGTTTAGGAGATAAATCTAGATTTCCACTTATAGTTTTGAGCCGCTCCGAAATGCGCGGAAAATGAGAATTCTCTGGGAGTTTCGTATGACCTGACATATTGATCGATAATTGTTACTATTCAGAGCCGCAAAAAAAATGAAAGCAACATAAAATGTAGAGAAAAGTCTCAGCTTTAATGTGGAACTAATCTCAAAATTCTTACAAATTTTTATCATAAAGAAAAAAGTGTTAGAAGATGGCTTAGTAAACTTTATACAGTTGATATATTCACATCTTTGAGTTTTATGCATCCTGCCTATTTCTCCCGTAACAATGGGTGCTCTTTCACTGCATGGATTCGATTTCACGCACTTTAATCTATATTTCGTGAAAATTTAATTGAAGAATGTTAAGAAACAAATAAGTTGTATATGTTTAACTGTATAATTGTGCATTTTCTGAACGTGTATGAATAATCTAGACAAATTCAAAAGTACTGCGCGCATTTAAAAAACTCTAAAGTCACCGAAAGAATATGTTTTGTTGTACTTATAATCCAAAAATTAAAACTGTGTTATTATTATTATTTAAGATATAACGAATTGAACTCCAAAATTTGGAGGTGATTGATCGATGAGAAATTTACCCTCTACTTTGATCGCAAGGCATATTTTTCCAACAAAAGTAATTGCAATAAAATGTTAATTGGATTAATATATCATTATATAAGAATATATAAACAAAATGAATTATCATTCTAACGACTCCCGGCAAAGATATGAATAAATCTGTGGATTAACTGTACAAAGTTCACTAAGCCATCTTCGGACACTTTTTCTCCTTGATAAAATTTTTTATGAATTTTGTGATTAGTTCCACATTAACGCTAAGACTTTTCTATACATTTTATGTTATTTTCATTTTTTTAGGGGCTCTGAATAGTAAGAATTATCGATCGATGAGGTCGGTCGTACGAAACTCCTGGAGAATTCTCATTTTTCGCGCATTTCGAAGCGGCTTAAAACTATAAGTGGAAAACTCGATTTATCTTCTAAACGGCTTAAGTAAGTCAAAAATATGTAAAGACCTTTTTTGTAGAGAAAAAGACGAGCTACAATTTTTGCTGGGAACTTCTTTCGCTATTTTCATTATTTTGGCCGCTAGAGCAAAAAAACCGAAAATCAAGAAGTTTTTCCAAATTTTTTTGAATTTTCCCGGAACTTGGAACTGCAAAGAATGCATCGTTTCATTCTCCAGGTTATTACCTACTTAAATCTCAGAGATGATCCTTTTATTAATTTTTGTTAGCCTAAATTGTTAATTTGCCTGTACTATAATTAGTTTTTGTGAATACGAGTACCAAATTTGAAATCTCTACATTTAAAATAAATTCTCAGTTATATTATCAAACGATAAGGACAATACGTATCCTTTCCATACAGCACAGCTAGTAGGCCAGGCGTCAGGTATATTAAACATTGTTTTCAATCGGGAAAAAGAATTGACCATTGGAACCAGTTCTTTGTAGGCCTCTTTTAGACATACTAATTTTTCTCCCTCGTCGCCCCCCCCCCGAAATACTCCCAATATCGTTCAAAAATAATTTGTTTGCCTATATGTTGGTTCCATACTGAGCTACTTGAATGATCTCTATCCTCTACAATGTTTTTAAAACTTTTTATTTTCTTTAGTTCCTTCATTTAAAAACAAAACAAAAATGTGGATGAATCATGTATTATAAAAAATAAGTGTTTATTTCTCGTAGGGCAATTAACTGAAAAAATACAATTAAAACTTACAAAATGAGGGCTATTATCATACGCTTTAGCTTTACTACTAAGCTCGCTTTTAAGTTGCCAGCCCTGCAAGTACACATGGGGACTGAGGAGAAGATCACCCCTCTTTATTCTCACTATCAGCTGCCATCTAAAAAATAATATAGATTGAACTGTTCTATATATGTGTGCATATTTTCATGACATACCTGGTTACCAGTTGAAACAGTCTTGATTTTTGTCCAAATTTCCGAAGCAACTTGGCAGCTCCGATAATGGCTTCTTGGTGGGATGGCGATATTCGTAGAGATTTCCAATAATAGTGCAGGGCATCTTTATAATTACCTAAATCATTAAATAATATGTTAAACATGTGGATATCTAGTTTCATAACATAAAATAATAGTTATTTATTGCGTAAGTGTTTTAGATAGCGTTTTATCAACGCAAGAAAGTTTAAACTCGAGAACGAAGTTGGAGAGTTTAATTTTCTTGAGTGGATAAAACGCGACTAAGACACGAATGCTATACAACGTTTTATCCACAATCACGGTCATTTAGAATCAGACTTCATCAAAAAAATGGTTTGACATTTCGCTCTGTCAGCAGCTCTAAAGTAAAAAATTATTGAAATTAATTTAAGAAAACTTAGAAGGTGTTGAATGGTTGCTATTTAGTTCTGATTGTTTATCGATTCCATTTGTAGAAATTTGTGAAGTTGGTGAAAAATGCAAAAAAAGGATTTTGTTCCTGAGAAAATCCTTCGGGAAGCTGAAGAAGCAACTCTCCAATTATTGCTTGCGAAGTCCAGGGAACATTATGAAAGAGTATTTTCCGAATTTAATGAATGGAGAGAAAAACGGGAGGGGGTAGAGTATTCGATGCTGAAGGCTGCTATAAAGGTTCATAAAAACATAGACCTTGGACAATATAGTAAGCTCATTGCCTATCTGAAGAGTGAGTCGGGAGGGTACAAAGCGAATAAAGCTGAGGTATTGGAAAGAGCACACGTGGAAGAATTTTTGACAAGGGCTTGCGATAAAGGATATTTGATAATTAACCTTTTAGACATTGTAGATAATAAACTTTGAAATATTTTAGGTTGTTCTAATAATGGGGGTGTCTGGTGCCTGTCGTTGCTGTAAATGGACGAATTTGAAAATCAATGATGTAGAAGACAGGGGCGCATATCTGCTTGTTTCTATATCAGATACCAAGACCAGCGTCTCACGAAAATGCCCAATTATAGAAGAAGGATTCTCTATCAAAACTGTGAAGACGTGTAGAAAATACATGTTCTTACGCCTGAAGAAGTTATACAACGACATATTCTTTTTACGATGCACTAATAAAAATGTACTTCACAACCTGTTGGAATCAACACTTTGTCGAAAGTTCCTTCAAGAGTTGCTTCATTTTTTAATCTGTCAAATGCAGAAGCTTATAGCGGCCATTGCATGAGGCGCACTTCAACAACTTTACTGGCTAATAAAGGTGCTGACCTACCAACAATTAAACGACATTGTTTGTGGAGAAGTTCCGCTATAGCAGAAAGTTATATCGAGGATTCTGTATCCAATAAGCTTGATATCGCAAGGAAAATCCAAGATACTCCTGGTACTAGTCGCTCCTTACAAGAGGAGACATCCATTGTTTCTACAGATTTATCAAAAACTTCGACAAGCACTATGCGTTCTGAAACCGATGACAACTACAAGTTTGTTACTAATGGATACCAAGTGAAATATGATAAAACAAATAAGAAAATGTCTATTAATATAAATCTTAATATTAATATTAATAAAAATTAAATATAATGTAATTGATTTAAGATTGTATTTTTAATTATTCCACTAGTGGAATAAAGTAATTTCATTATTCAACTAGTGAATAAAGTGCCACTTTATATGCTTCAAAAGTATGGAGAAAACTCCAATTATAATATGATTGTGGATAAAGATAATTACGATTAATCATGAATTTTAAATGGTAATCGAGTAGAATTTTTAGGATCAAATCCACATTCAAAAGGGGATCTTTTTTCTTTTGTTATTTAAAGACTTGCCGCATAGACAAGTATTATTATGATATTACTGTCATCATCGACTAAAGAGTATTTAATTATAGAATGACTCTTGTCCAACAGCAAGTGACGGTGAAGGAGAATTATACTTGCCAACAAAATCTCAGTGTTAAAAGAATTATTACCCCCTAAGTTAAATAATTAAACACCTATATGGGGAAAAGCTAAGGCTTGCGTGAAAATGCAAGGCTATATCGAAGACTTTCGTGCAGAAGGAGGAGTGAAACAAGGTGATGTTATAATCCCACAACTTTTTACAATACTTTGTTCAAGAAAATCGATCTTTAAGACTTGGGCGTAAACCTCAATGGCGTGCGGCGAGTGATTAAATCACCTACGATTCTCGGGTGACATTGTCATAACAGCTGACCGTACTGATGAAGTAAAAGGATTATTAAAGAGACTATAGTGCGTTTGAAGCAGTTGGTCTAAAGAATACAGAATACGTTACAAATTTAGTAATAAGCCAGAAAAATTTCATAGAACAAATCAGCTCATATAACTATCCAGGCCTGGAGATTCGCAGAGGAAGAGATAATCAAACCTGTGAAATTTATATTTAACTTGGGAAGCGTTTGGTAAGCTTGGCAATTCTCTAAAGTCGAACATATCAACTTGTCTTAAGAAGGTCTTTAATCAGAGTGTACTTCCTGTGCTTACATACGGAGCAGAAACGCTCAGATGAATAAAAACGACTATTAATAAAATATGTGTTGGTCAAAGAGCTATGGAAAGGTCAATGTTGGGTGTTTTCCTTACTGATAAAGTCTCAAATGCAAGGCTCCGCGAAATGTATAATAACTGATGCAATTAAGCGCATAACAACGTTGAAGTGGAACTGGGCTGGGTATGTAACAAGAATGATATATGGGCGATGGACGAGAAAAAATTTAGAGTGAAGACCACGACCAGACGCTTTTCGAAATAGAGGCGTACCACCAACAAGATGGGTGAATGATATAAAAAGGAGAGTAATGAACTAGATGAATGCAGCATGTGATCGCAGACGATGGATTAGACTATGGGAGCCCTTTGTTCAGCAGTGGACGTAATACAATTGAGCTGATTGATGATGATGAAGTTCTGCTTGGAAAATTATTGTTTCTGAATATAAAGAATAATTCCATCTTCATTGACGGTGATTTACCAACAAGATTGAAGTTGAAGAGTATCGTTCATGTTGTAGGCATAATATACTTTGCTTCTAAAAAATACTATTGAACACTTGAAAAGACGGGATGGACAAATGTTTATGAAATAATAATAGATAACCATTTTGTGCGGGGGTGTAAGGGGCGACAGTTTTATTAGACGAATACCAGTCCAAACGCCAATCGTCTCCTGTACAGTGAACTCCACAATAAAATTGAAAGTACAGCGATATCAAAATGGGGCATACCCAGCAAACTTCAATAGATCAATTTTCAGTCTGGTAAAAAGAATGTTTGCACGAAAATAGAATTTTAACATTTGTATAGATTAGCTTTGGTCCTTTTTAAGCCTAAAAATGCTGATGAAATTTCTACTGTTTTTACTTAGGTGCAATAGATTGTTCATAAGTTTATCTTCAATTCATTTAACATTTTGTACAAAATTTGAACAAATTATTTTGATACAAATATTGCTTCAATTCATTGCTTCCTCAAAATGCTATGTTAGGAAGTATTTAAACATTTAATACTCTTGTTTTGTATTAGTTTAAATATTTTCGATCCTTGTTGTGTTATCAAATCTACACTCGCATATAAAAATGCACTACAGTGAATTTTACATTCTTTCCTGCAATGATAATAGCATATAGATACACAGAACTGCTTTTTACCTTTCTCTAAGAGCCAGTGTCCAAACGTGGCACCATAATATGGATCAGTGGGGTTCAAATCCACTACTTGTTTGAGCAATTGATTAACACTGCGGTCATTCGGTCCTCGAAGTCTCGCTAATTCAATGTAAGCTGGTGTAAATCTTGGCTCAAGGGATATGCATCTTTTGAGCATAATCTCGGATTCTGAGGACCTGTTACTCTTTCTGCAAGTCAAAAGATTAGATAACTCTCACTTGTAAATCGGTATAAGTTAAATATATGATGTAGTAAAGGACATTTTAGATAAAGGACTATGAAACTTTACAAAATTTAAATTTATTTGCTAAGAAATAAGGGATGAATAAAAAATCGGTATTTTTGTCTGATAATCAATGCTGATAGGATATAAGAATAATGGTGTAGGGATGATGGCGGTAGAATTTCCTATTGCTGGATATAAGTACTTATAATGTCGGTGATACTAATCCAAGTATTTTTCTATTCTTGCGGTACATTCACAAAACTTCTATTTTAACATTTTTAAATACTTGGATAGATAACCCAGACCTACACCGTTCTGTTGTTTGAGAGTTGATAGGTGCTTCCCATGTAACTTTGTGCGAATCCCGTTTCAGCAACTGTCTATCGTAGAATCTTTCCGAGATAAATGTGGTAAATTGGACCAAAAATGACGGTCTCATGTACAATCATCTGTATAAGTACTGCATGCAGAGGAAACAATGTTGTTCTTATATCTTTTGCTTCTCGCACTTTCTTGTGCGAATTTTATATAGAATAATTGGGACAGATAGCCTTTGACCAATGTTCAAGAAAAAGATTGCAATTTCCGTTGCCTGATTTGAATACCAAATTACATACTCATTAGCCACTCTCAAACTAATTTTGCTGCCATTAGATTTGTAGGCCTACGAATAGATGATGCTGTTAGAAAATTAAAACACAAAATATTAATTACTAATTATTATTTGTTTGCTTATAACTGTATTGAAACATATTTTTATAGGATTTTACAAACAGCAGAAAAAATAACTATCTATAACTAAAAGAAAATCTTTGTGTAAAAATATTAATGCATTCTTTCGATAACCTGACTTCTGGTTATGCTAGCAAATTAAAATCCTAAAACGAATTTGTCTAATTTCTTATTTGACAATTCTCATTCTAACACTAGCATCCAGACCGTCTCCTACGGCCATGCAGATTAAACTAGTATCTACATAACCCCCCACGATCATGAAGATTCAATTAAAAATGAGAACAAAGGCCTAAAATGAATTTATTTATCTACCTTGTCTTAAAAAAATTTCATTCTAATGGATTACATTTTCGTGAAATCTATCATTCTGTTTCTTGGAAATGCTTAGCCTTTGAAATGTTTTTCGCCCTTATTCTGGAGCTGAGCAGAAAGACATAAACCCACTCATAAAGATGTTTCATGCAAAACTAAGATAATTTCTATGAATAAGTGTGAAATAATTATATTTGACATTGACTGATAAAAACAACCTAACCTAGTGTTAGAAAGAGAATTGTCAAATAAGAAATTAGACAAATTCATTTTAGGATTTTAATTTGCTAGCATAACCAGAATTCAGGTTCAGGTTCAGAATGTAAAGATTTCATTAATATTTTTACACAAAGTTTTTCTTTTAGTTATAGATAGTTATTTTTTCTGCTGTTTGCAAAATCCTATAAAGAATATGTTTCAATACAAAACATTAATTGTGTATAGTGAAAAAGAGTTGGGAATTTGGTTCCTTATATCTTATACAAAGAGATCATATTTTTAATAAAAAATTTTCAAATTTTTTTTCTGAAGTAGTTTTAGAATGTCATGAAACGTGAAAATTTTAAATTTGAGGGAAACAAAATTTTTCGTCTATTTTAGTGGTAACATTTTTTGAAAAATGGTGAAAAAAATTTTCTAAATTTTTTTAAATAGGTTTAGAACACTATGAAACGTGGAAATTTTAAATTTGAACAAGAAAAAATGTTTTCCATCTATTTTAGTGATAAATTTTTTTTCAAAAAAAAATTCAAAACATTTCTTTTTGGAATACCTAGGTTTGGAATGCCATTAAACGTGGAAATTTTAAATTTGAACAAAGAAAATTTTTTTTCAAAATTTTGTTTTCTGAAATAGGTGTTATGAAACGTGGAAATTTTAAATTTGAGAAAAATTTTTTTTCATTATTTATTCCCTTTAGACGGTCCACCCTGTATAATTTCCAGTGAAAGTTTAACCATTTGAGATGTTTTTACTCTTGTCATTTTTTTCTAGAAATGCATATTTTTCGAGATATGGCCACTCGAGTGGGGAAGGGGAAATGCAAAAGTTGAAAATAAAAATCTGAAAAAAATTCAAGAGAATGTATTGTCACGCAGTACTTGAAATTAATTCTGGCCACCCGGTACATCATTTCTTTAGTAACGGATATCGGTTGTTACACCAGATCTGTTTAACGTATTTGCATTTTACTTTGTATCAAAAAAGCTGAGTTCGCGGGAAGAAGGTTCACCGCACTACAATGTTGGCGGGGCAAAAGTGTCAAGTCAACGAAAATGAATAACGGTACCGGCGTGCGGGAAAAAAGTCAGTTGGGTTTAGAGTGCTGAAATCGAAAGTCCACCGGGTACTGCGTGGGCCCAACTCCCTCCCCCAGAATGGTCCATCCCCAGGGGTTGTAATAACAAAATGTAAGTACACTCTTTTTTTGTATTGTTTAAATCTAATAAACTTGTACTTTGTTTTCTACCTCTATGTTTTATGTATTAGAGTATTCATTCAATAGTTAGTTTAAATCCTCTCGTATGCCAAGCGAGTTAAAGTGGCTTCATGGGTATCGCCGATAGGACTCCGGGTAACCGGACAATATGGGAGATACCTATGGACGTCGCACATAATACTCAACAATAGGTCTAACACCCCTAATAAGAGGGTGGTATGTGACACGTGGTGGAGGCGCCGTGTTCGATTCCAGGGGTGATTCTTCATAATCACTCCTCTTAATTTCAGTACTTAAAAATATATCTTTTTAAATTTTATAGCGAGTTAATTTTTTATACCGTATTTACGTAATTATTCATTATTAACTGACTTTACATTTTTTTTGCTTTTTATTAAACGTAGTACAGGCCACCACTTGTATACGATATTTTTTTTACCTTAAAATTGTATTAAAAAAGTTGAGCTTAAGCAGAAAATTATTTTTTTTTTTGCATACTTATGGAATTTTTCGCATTTTAATAAGTTATTTTTAAATATTTAGCTTGTATTTTACAATATTGAATGAATACTGCGTATTTTCTGTTTGATCGTAATTTTATTTTATTTAGAAACTTAGTAACTTCGCGTCATACAATTTTTTCTGGTAAAGTCCGACGGTAGAAATCAAGTGTACAAAATTATTTAGGGGCAGTGAAATAAGGAATGAACTAGGGTTTTTTATATTGATATAATAGTATTTATGAAGGCAAATGTTTTGTTGAGAATCTATTGATATTGGTTATGCACTTTGATAATTAATTTAACTATTGATATTTCGCACAGTAGCTGCTTAATTTATTAGACATTTTTTTTCACGACCTTACGTTACGTTCGTAAAATGGATTTTCTTGAAATTACTTGATTTGCTCTGTATTTTTTCTGTGATTTGGTTTTTTTATTATTGATTTTTTTTTATATTGATTGCTTTCTTTTTACATAAGCATTAATTTTACTTAATGGTAAACGCTATTAGTTGCTTTTATTTTTTTCGATTTATTGCGGATTTGCCAAATTTCGGCAGAATTAGGGTGAAAGCGCCGCATTTCTTTAGCTTGAATTAATTGTAAAATGTTTATTTGCTTTTTGAATTTTTCAGTAAATTGAAAAATTTAGGTAATGACAAATCGATTTGTGGTACTGATTCAATTATTTTGTGATTCATAAAGTTTTTTGTGTCAATAGCTATTCTTTCTCTACCTGTCTAGAGACAGCTTAGCAAGAATTTTCTTTTTCTATTTTTTATCTTTCAAAATAACTGCTTAGAAAATCTACTCTTTTCCCCAGCCTGGATCGCAGGCGGGAGAATTATAAGTTTAGTTATTACACGTTGGTAAATTAATACCCTTGATTAGTGCCCGACTACCTGGCTAATCAAGTTTAATTTCCATCTGTACCCCTGCAGTTGTATGAGAATTCGTTCCAATTTTTCATGAGAATATTATTCGTGCAAACAGTACCCCGAACTGACTTGTTGAGTTTTTATTCTTAGATTTTTTAGTAAAAATGCAGAAAGTTTCGCATTTTAGTGTTGATAATGTTAGAATAATTTTTTTTATTATTATTTTCACATTCGCAACCTCACCCTAACAGTTAGAGAACAAATTTTTATCCATTAGTGCGGACGCAATAAGAAAAATTATTGTGCTTAATATATATATTTTTTTGAGATGGTTATTTAACTAGAATACGAAATATGTCATTTTTTGTTATTGAAAATATAAATAACACAATTATAGCCAATTATAGAAGTTTTTTACCCCGCATCGTGCGGTTCGTTGTTTTAAAGTACAAGAATAATATTTTTGCCTCTTTCTTCCTAAGAAAATTTCTCTAGGAGAGAAAACAAAGTTTATAATGCTTTGTAGAAAAATAATGACAGTTTAGATAGTTTAAGTTCATTCCTTATTCCTTATTTCGCGTATAAGTTGGTAATAATGTGATATTTTTCTGAGTTTTGTTGTTCGTTAAGTTAAAGTTCTATGATTTAATTTTAATGCCCCTAAATAAAGTACTTACATTTAGGAAATACACGCAGTGCCATATTAAGATTTTTTAGAGTTATTTGGGGAAAATAATATTTTTTTTTATATAGCTACAGGAGGGACCTAAGTCTTATTAAATTGTGGCGATTTGTCTAAGTAGTATGGTTCTAATAATTTAAATTCCAGAATTGAGTGGACAATTGTTTTTATAAACTAGAGCTAAAATGTCGTTATTTGAATATAATTTTCTCAATGAAAGTATAATTTGAAAAAATGTAAAATCTAGTAAATGGGAGTTTAAAATAATTGTTCGTTTTGATAACATTGAGTTGAAAAAACGAAGTCAAAAAAAATTGTTTTTTTAAATTTTATTTTACAAAAAGGGGGATTATTTTGAAGTAAAACTGAAAGTTATAAAGTGTCAGTTTGAAGTCTGATCGTACTGGCCAGAATGATTTTTTTGTAACTTTTATAGAGAAAAATACCTAGGCAAAGGTAGAGTGAAATGTTTATACCCATAAACAAATATATTTTTATATTGATTCGACTATGCTACAATTTTATGATGAAAATATGAAATGTGTAAAAAGGGAATATTGACAATTTGAGTTACTTAATTACGTTGAGTTGTTGTACCAAGACCCGAGTCAAGTTAAGTTTAGGAAAATAGTAGGCGCGCCTAGGAAAGAAAGGTTTTATTGTGAATTATGAGAAATAATGTGTTATTAAAAAGGTACCAAGTTTATGAGTTTACAAGAGTTAGAATACGATGTTATAAGTTGATTGAGTTTAGGGATAATAAATGTGTTATTAAAGGGTACCGAGTTATGAGTATATTAGGGTTGTATGAGATATTGCGAATTCTCAGAATATTTAAGGGTACCAAAGCCCAATTAGAGGCGTAAATGCTTAGGACAGGAAAACAGGGTTTGATGACAGTGATTTAGTCCGGATAAATCTACTGTGAAGGAAGGTTCAAGAAAACTATCCGTTAGTCCGGTCAAAAGAGCATTTTTATTGGTCATGATAAATATTCATGATCTATTAAGAATAATGGTCCCAAGGTCTCCTCAGTGGTAATGAGGGTGTGTAAAAAGCGTCATAGGGAAAAGACGTAGGAAAAGGGTTTGATAGCAGGAATAAATAGTACGGTCAAACCCATCTTAAAAAACAAAACATATTCTTTTCTTTTGTAATTCAATGTTCAGCGGGGCAAATAGCCGGGAAAGTAGTTGTTTAAAGAAGAGAGTAAGCTTTGTATATTAGAAGGTAGAGAGATTTGCAAGGAAGAAATGATTATTTTTTATGGTACCAAGGGTTCCTCATAGGTTAATGGGGGTATATAAGAAGCGTCAAATGGAAGACGTAGGAAAAGGTTTCGGTAAATAAACCGAATATTAGTACGGTCAAAGTCTAATTTAATTAGCAAAGGTACAATAAGAGTAACTCGGATTTCTGTTCGTAATTAAAATAAGGACAAGAAAACAAATATCGTTTAAATATTTGGTCAATATTCCTTGAAAGGTAAATAGTCCGAAGGAACATGGGTAAAGGTAATTTTAAGAGTATGTTGTGGTAGCCTAGGTCAACAAGTCGAGAACACTAGTATCGGAGGGTTGAATGCCGTGTGGGGTGGTAAATGTTAAATTTTTTTCTCTTTGCTCGGATACCAATTGGTAAGTGCTATTGCTGGGTCACGATGCGATGTTGCTGGGCGATTTAAGCTAGTAGCTATAGCGAGGTTACTAGATAAATGGCAAAGTAAAGTAGCGAATGGCCTAGCGGAGTCCTTATCCAAGCTAAATTAATATTAACTATACAAACAGTGTTGACATGTCGCCTCCATAATGAACGAAAGTTGAACCACCCACGGTATATAAGAACCGAAAAAATGAGAAGTAATTGGTAAACGTTTTTATTCCCCCACAGTAAAGTTTTTTTTTTAAATTGTTTTATGACGTGAAAGCTATGATAAGTAATAAGGGGAAAATTTAGTAGAGTACATGAACTTTAGATTGTTCTTCCCCACTTTTCTCCCAAGAGTAAGTGTTTAAATGGCAAATAGTTTTATATTATGAAAATATTTTTTTGTGTTAAGAGAGAGAAAAGTAATAAAGGTAACAGGTCCTCCTAAGGAAATTTTGGTTCTTTAGTGATTCTTATATGTATTGAGTTAATTTTTTTTGTCCAGAGGAGAATACTAATAAAGGAAAGTTAGTTATAATTTGATTCTATATAAGGTACAAGGTGTTAAGGAACTATTAATTTTTCTTGTTTATGATTTTGATGATTTTTTTTTAATTTGGCATATTTTGCATAGTAGGTACATTTTTGTTGTTTTTTGGATATTTTAAATGATGAATGATAAGTTCAAAGGTACCGAAATACATTTTCATTTTTTTTCATAAGATTAAATTTATGAGTCTATTTCTTTTTATTTGTTTATTGGAAGAGATAAAAGTCAATAAATAACTATGACGGCATCAAAATAATAATAATAATAATAATATGACTAATCGAGTTTTTTTGATGTACTGCACACAAAAAACACATTTTTATTTTATTATGAAGTTCAATCAATGGAGTAGATTTTTTTTGTTTTGTTTTGTTTGTGTGCTTAAACAAATAAAAGTCAATGAATAACTTAACGGGATCAAAATATATCCCTATATTTTTTTTTAATCTGAGAGAGAAGTCTATGGAGTATTTTCACGTTTTTTGTAGAAATCATTTTGAGAATTTTCTTTACGCAAGCTCCAAATAAGAAGGGTAGATTTATTAAGTCAAATCATGAATATTATTAAGGTTGTAATTTTAGGGTTGATCTAATCATAACTGGTAAACTACCTATCTCTATTATTTTTTTAATTTGTGATAAAATTTGGGCTAGAGTCTAAATCAATGAGAAGTTAAATTTCTTTTGTTTTGATTGTCGATGGTAATTTTTTTAAATTGTTTACATTAGAAAAGTCTACTTGGCTAGGTGAACCGTTTGTTGTGTATTTTTTTCTGTTTCTATTAATGTTTGACAAAAGGTTAATTAAGAGTTTTTACAAGAAATGCATATTGTTATGTTTTTTTTTTCTTCAAATTATGTTATATAAGAACTTACTTGGGCCATTCTTTTGTTTTATGTAATCGCACCATGGAAATGAGACACACATAGCACAGGAAGGCAACCCCATTCAAATGTCCCAGGAACGGAGAATCTCACCTATAAGTCGTAGCGACTAAGACCGAACCGCATTTGAGGAAAAAGTCCGCTGTTTTTCTTCAAAATTTTCAAAACCAGTCCCAATATAAAATGGTGTAGCTGTTTCAAGAACGAGCTCCGCTGTCAGTCAGGCGATAAAAAAAGGCACACTTCTATAAAGGCATCTTTTTTCCACCCACATTAACAACTTGTGGTAGTTTTCGCCTTAAATTTTTCCGCCTTAGCCTGACAGACAGTTATTTCCAAATTTTTTGGAAATGGATAGATGGAGAGTAGACAAGGAGTACACGTCAGATGGTTATGGTCCAGTTGGTCCCGAACGAAAGGAAATGCAGTTCCTACCGCCCTACGCACATTGGAGATGGCGACGATGGGAGCAGTTGGTCGTGGTACGCTTGGTTGGGAGATCTCTACCCTTGTTCCGAGGATCCACAGGTTACACATCACGAGCCCAAATGTTGAAATGATGATTCATAAAGGTTGGCGATGAAAGACATTTAGAAAATATTTGGAACGTGGAAGGACAATGGTGTAAGTGTGGTTTATTAATTTGATAAATTGAACAGAGCCGGACTCCAAAAATTTGTGCTATAACAGTCGTGTGTTTTTTGAAACTTATACAGTGCGAAACATTTCTAAGTGCCCAAATAACATTTTTAGAATCATTTTGTCTTAGCGTAGTATTTTTGATTTTTCTTTTGTTGTTATTTTTTGGCGAAAAACTTATTTTATTTTATCATTACAATGATACTTTAATTTTTTTTAATGAAATTTTTTTTGTGCGCCCAAATGTTTTTAAAATCTTTTACAGCTTGGTAATTTTTATTTCATTGTTTATTTTTTTTCTCAAAAGAATTTACTTTAATTTATTACTACTATATTTTATTTTTTTAAATGAAACATTTTTGGATGTCCAAGTAGCATCCTCAGAATTTTATTACATTCTAGCACAATGCTTTTTTTAATTTTTTTTCATGGTGTGTCTTTATTTAAACTCGTTTAATTTATTATTGCAAGGATCCTTTAATTTTTTTATAGTAATTTACAATTTATTTTAATTTAATTGAATTTTTTTGTTGGCTAGCTGGCCTTTGATAATAGTTCACAAAGTATTGGAGCTTGCACTACTAAGGTTAAATAGATAATTTAATGTTTCATGTTGTCGATTTGCTGATATTTAATTATTTTTAAACTTGACAAAGACTTTTTTTTAAGTTTACTCCATGTTATTATTTTATCCCTGCGTTTTATTGTTGTGTGTTATATGTATTGGAAACATTTTAATACTATGTTTGCCGTTTTGTTTGATTTCTTAAAAAAAAAAAAAAATAATTTTTTTTCTATTTTCTGTACTTAATTTTTTTGTTTTTTGTAATTGTATACCCAAATGTTTAAAGCTGGGGACCAGCTTTCATAGGTGAGGGAGATGTGTCACGCAGTACTTGAAATTAATTCTGGCCACCCGGTACATCATTTCTTTAGTAACGGATATCGGTTGTTACACCAGATCTGTTTAACGTATTTGCATTTTACTTTGTATCAAAAAAGCTGAGTTCGCGGGAAGAAGGTTCACCGCACTACAATGTTGGCGGGGCAAAAGTGTCAAGTCAACGAAAATGAATAACGGTACCGGCGTGCGGGAAAAAAGTCAGTTGGGTTTAGAGTGCTGAAATCGAAAGTCCACCGGGTACTGCGTGGGCCCAACTCCCTCCCCCAGAATGGTCCATCCCCAGGGGTTGTAATAACAAAATGTAAGTACACTCTTTTTTTGTATTGTTTAAATCTAATAAACTTGTACTTTGTTTTCTACCTCTATGTTTTATGTATTAGAGTATTCATTCAATAGTTAGTTTAAATCCTCTCGTATGCCAAGCGAGTTAAAGTGGCTTCATGGGTATCGCCGATAGGACTCCGGGTAACCGGACAATATGGGAGATACCTATGGACGTCGCACATAATACTCAACAATAGGTCTAACACCCCTAATAAGAGGGTGGTATGTGACAGTATGACAGAAATACAAGATTTTTAATTATTTGTAACTTTTCTGTAAAGTACGTTTCCACTGAGCTTTTTTGGAAAAACGTGAAAAACTACCCCATTGAAATTATATCGCTTTATAAATATGTAATTTAAAAATTTGAAAAAATTCAGACGTATGCATTGAGGAGGCCTTCTAAACATTTTTGGATTTTTTTTTGTAACTTGCTAATTTTCTGAGTTACAGATAGTTTTTTTCATGAATAATTTTTTGCACATTTTTCAATTTAAAAATTAAATTGAACCTTTAAAAATGGTGTAACTGTGTAGGTTTCACATTTTCTATAATAATATATGAAAATCACGCTAATTTTTCGAATTTTTATGTATTCTTTAATGTGCAAAAACTGCAGTAAAATTATCTTGAAAAACCATCTGTAACTCGAAAAATTTGCAAGTTACAAAAAAATTCTAAGACATGAAAACTGTTTAGATGGTCGCAATGCATACGTCTGAATTTTTAGATTACATATTTTTAAAGCGCTACAATTTCAAATAAAAGGATAGTTTTTCATGTTTGTCCGGAAAAAGTCGGTGAAAACGCACTTTACAGAAAAGTTGAAAAAAATAAAAAGTCGTGTATTTCGGTGATACACGTTCACCTGAATTTTTTCACAATTTTTCAACTTTTACCTTTCCCCTCCCACTTTTAGAAATTTTCGAGTGGCAATATCTAGAAAAATATGCATTTTTAGAAAAACGCCACAACAGTTTAAACATCTTATTTTGGGCCAAAAAGGGTAAATATCTCCTTTTTGACATAATTCTATAAGTTACGGAACCCGTGATAAAAGGGGTGCTTTTTGCCCCCTCCGATCATTTCCTCTTCCAATCTTTTTTTCAACCGTTTTATTAGCGTCATTAAAACCACATTGCACAAGGTTTCATCAAAATTTCATTAGTACTCAAATTAGAGGTGAAACCTCCCGTTGACTGGACTAATACTACTGCATGGGTAGGAACCATCAATGGAAAATATGCGACCAGAAATGCGAACGTTGAAAGAGCTGCACCGCTGCACGTGAGGCCGAACATGATAGACAATAGATATTGAATATACTTTAAAATAAGAAAAATTGTGAATTTTGAAACTCTTTTGAAACTTATGTTCCACTCTGCACTTTCCTAAATTACTTTTCCTAATTAGACTTTGTACAAATATGAAATGTACAAGCAAATCCCTACAATTTTTCGACCTTTTTCCGAAGGGAAACTGTCCTATGTATATTTAAATACAATTTAAACTCTTTCTAATGTCACTCTACGCTACTACGACGACATGGTTCAGCTGAAATGACTGAAACATGCTAATTATTAACAAGTCTGTGCATAATTTACGGTGGCATCAGATTTACGTCATAAATAAATATAACAAACATCAAGCGAGTACTGTATCAAGTATTAAAGAGAGCTCATTAATAATTTAAAGATAAATAGGGTACACAAGTCATCTGTGAAAGGAAAGCCGAATTTAAACCCTTTCGGCATAGTATGAAAAGACTAGCAAGTCTAGCTTTGAGAGTAAACTGTAATCAAATGAGTAAGCAGAGGACGGGTTGAAAATTCGTGGTCCTACTACTAGATGGAGAAGCTAGCTTCAAAGTCGGGATCTGGGATGCTCAACGCCCAAACCCGATTTTAAATAAGGTCACACGGGCACTGGTGCATTTAGGCGTTGCAGGGGAAGGCATGCACCACTAGCAAAGGTAAAATAAACGGTTGTTTTATACAGATTAGATTAATTATATTGTTTGGTCGGGTAGAATTTACTGTCTGCTGTTCGGCGTGCTAACTTTTATTACGTAAATAATAAACTAGACATGTAAGCCAGCACTTCTTGCGTATGTATTTGTAATTAGGTCAGTACGCTGTAATACAGGTTACTACAAAAGTAATATGCTGCATAATAATTATATAGCACGACTAGTGGACAATGCTTAATGATTCGTTCTGAATATTCTGTGTATCTCATCACCTCTTGAATCCTATAACTTACTCAGTTCGAATCAATAGAAATTTTTCACAACACTCGCTATAGACAAATTAACATCTATGATAAATGCCGGATTTGCGGATGGGAAATACAGGATGTAGGTAATCAGTTTCATCTCATTAAAAAAAAACTGGTAATGGGGACCGACTAGATAAACAAAAAACCTTTATGACTTTTCCCTCTAAGGGCACTTTTAAAAAAAATAATCTAGGTCAACATTTTTAATATTATGGTAGACAACAATTGAGAACCATTGCATTTCTTGGTCAATGGACTTGTAGTTCCCAATTATACAACTTTCAAATTGTCATAAAAAAGTGCTCGCCGGCACACACGGTGGTCTGCGGTGTCAAAGCAAAGGCCTTGGATCATCGACCGCCTTTGATGGACCGCCTCAACTGAACTGAGGCAATTATAAAGAGGTAAATAATTCGTCCCTTCGTGCAAAATTGGAAGCAAATAATGACCATAGAGGTTTAAACAGAGCATTTCTTTACATGTGTGTTTTTTAATTTGGAACAATATATTAGATTGTTTATAATTTAGAAAATTTAAATGTGGTTTATTAACATTTGTAACATAAATGAATGTCCTGGGTTAAAAGATTACTACCAACCTAAATGATTCAAAATCTCTGCATTTGCATCAATACACAGTTCGGTACGTCGAATTAAGGACATACGCACTTCGTTCAACACTAAACTATCAACTAACGTTGTCAATAAAGAAAAATAAAATAAAAACTTGGTACAAAAGCCAAAAAGGAATACAAAAAGAACGAACAAGTAAGTTGTGTCTGTACGTAATCAAGAATTTGACAACTTGAACGGTAAGTCAATAAAATTAATCTTAACTATATATACACAATGACGCGAAATGAAATAATAACAAAAACAACGAACGCCGTGTTTGATGTGTGTACGTAACGAAACACCCACAGTAACTAAAATATTGCACAAGGGAGAGTTAGAGCATAGTTTTCTTCAGATCAGATCTAGATCTAAACCTACCTCAATATTCCAGCAGTTCTCAAAAAATTTTATTGAAAATTTGCGAAATTTTGTTTATTTTTTATTTCTTCAAAACTATGAGCTTTAGACCCCATGTTATATAAGGTTTTTGTGTTTGTCTTGTCGTTCTCTACCACCAGTTTTCTTTAATGATATGAAACTAATTACACCTTGTATATGTCTTCTCAATTTTTAGTTCTTATTAAGTAGTTTGATTGCGGGTCTCATGATATACTTATTGATGAATTAAATTATTATGGTTTTACTGAGGAAAGTGATCCCTTTTAAGTTTTACTTTAATAATAGACAACAATTTGTTGCCCATTTGTGTTAAATCAGAATCACTTAAATTAAAATATGGTGTTCCCTAAGGATCCGTCCTGGGGCCTATACTTTTTCTCATTTCCATTAATAGGTTTCCCCACTTACAAATAATAATCTTGCCATATCGTCATCAGCAAACGACACCAATCTAGCCATTTCCAATCATGATCTCATAGTCTTACTGAATGATATTCTTAACACTGAACTAGATACCCGAAGCTGCTTTGCTTCAAATAGTTTTTGCTTAAATGCATCCAAGATACAAATAATGGTATTTAGTTTGCACAACTTAAGAGAAGTAAACAATCCAGGTTGCATAAAATTTCTTGGAGTCAAAGTTTTCATGAGAAAATCACACCGCTTATGTCTGTCATAATATCTCGAAATACTATTTATTACCTACTCTGAAATCTTGGGAAAATATCGTAAAATACTATATAACTACGAAAAATTTGAACTCCCGACATCTGCAAATGACTGTTTTGAATTACAATCCCTTCGGGTTTCTCCTTGTAACAATTGGGATAATGTTGGTTTTTGATCGGTTTACCTTTAGCCCTTCCGCATCTGTCCATTTTTACCATGCATGTAGTTTTGTTGAACTTTTTCCTGTCACCAACTGAGATATATCATTTGAATTATAATTGACATTTGAAAAACCAATGAAATTAAATGACAGCTGTTCACTTCCAATTTTTTACGCAGAGCATTTTATAAAGAACGTATCTCAACACTTTCAATGGGTGAAAAATATTGTTTTCGTTCGAACTTCAAATCATCCATCATTTCAACAACTTTATGGTATTAACAACTAACGTCAAACAACTTTGTACAAATATTCTAAAGTTACACTGACCTTGCATTTTGGGTAGGACAAGATTTTTTTGTTTCGATGTTTAGTGGGTCAGTGTAAGTATAAAACTCGGTTTTCGGGGTTGAAAGCCCCCATTTGGCTGCCATCTTGAAAAGGGGGTGTAAGACTTTTTTTGTAGAGAATAGAATTCTCTACAATCTTGGTATAGGTGATATAGAAATATCATTTATTTATCAAATATTTTAGGGTTATAACTTTTTTTCTATTGATCTTATTGAAAATACACATGAGATGTTTGTTGTACATCGCTTTATTGCGAACAATTTTCTTTACTCATTTTTTAAATATCTTCTCTTTGGAGAGGTGTTAGGGCGATGAAAATGGATCAAGTGCATAAAAAAGGGCATTGAACAATTCTGAAAAAATTGGACAACATTCCTTGGATGATTCCAAACTCTTTTTGCCTCCCGCAATTTTTGTCCAAACTTTGTCCTTTTTGAGTAAAGAAATAGTAAACTTCTAAAATTTTGATTTTTCCTCGTCGGACAACTAAATAAAATTACAATTTCAGAAAAAATGTGTCGAACAAATGTAGTCAATTTTTAGTCAAACAATTGAAATTTGCAATAAAAAATTTGGGTTCCCATTTAAAAAATGGCAATTGACCTTGAATAACCTTAACTCTTCCACCTAAAGTCTAAGTGACATATATCGCCGAGCATTCTACATCTTTTGTTCGACACATTTTTTCGTGGAGTGCTTATTACTTGAGATATTTCAAAATTTCAGATTAAAAAAATCAGCCGGATGATTTTTTTGACTTGCAACTTTCAAATATCTCGAGTAATAAGTATTCTTCGATAAAATGTTCCAGACAAAGTTTTTATTGGGTATTTTGCCACTGAAAAATATTTAAAAATCTTCTAATGAAAAAACCTCTGCGCCAAACGGATCAGACAGAGGTTGGTTCTTGAGTACTTGACTGTTTCAAAAAGTCTCACACCTAAAAATTTATAAACTAGAACAATGTTATAAACTAAAAACTGAAAATGAATGGTGACAGTTCGGCGATATATGTCACTTAGACTTTGGATGGAAGGGTTAAGGTCATTCAGTCAAATTCGGGTTTTTAAATGGGAAACCCTATATTTTATTACAAATTTGGATCGTCTGACTAAATATAGACTACTTTTGTTCGAAGCATTTTTCTGAAATTGTCGTTTTTTTTAAGTTATCCGACGAAGAAAAAAAAATTTAGAAGTTGCAATTTTTTTACTCGAAAAAGAAGCAGTTCGGACAAAAATTGCAGGAGGCAGAAAGAGTTTTGAATCGTCCAAGGAATGTTCTCAATTTTTTTCAGAATTGTCCAATGTCCCTTTCTATGTACTTGAGATCACTTTGCAGTGTCCTAACACCTCTCCAAAGAAAGGAAATTAAAAAAATAGTAGAGAAAATTGTCCACAATAAAACTATGTACAAGAAACATCTAACGTGTATTTAAAATAAAATAAATAAAAAACAGTTACAACCCTTAAATGATATTTTTCTTGAAAAGTTTAGTCTATTTCTAATTATAGCTTTTTATTTTCAATTTAACGGTAAGAAGTATTTAGACCATGATTGTAGAAAATACATACAAAAAAGCCTAAAACATTGTTTGTGAGACTTACGCTTTTCAAGATATCGCGCAAGTATCTAGACCATGATTGTAGAAAATATATACAAAAAAGCCTAAAACTTTGTTTGTGAGACTTACGCTTTTCAAGATATCGCGAAAAAACTGTTTACACCCCATTTTTTCAAGATGGCGGCCAAATGGGGGGGGGTTTATACTCACATTGCAAGGTTCGGCCAAAATTTTGTAACATTTCAATGGCCTAAAACTAGTTATCAAAAAATTATATAAAAACAGGTAAATAGTGACAGGACACGTACATTTCATGCTTCTATACTTCAGTCCCTCTTTAACTCGCTAACTCGCTAACAAGTATAATTTGGTTTGTTAGATATTTACAAAGTTAAAATCCTGTTTGGTCTCTATTTGTTTAGTTAGCAAAAGTTTTAATGGACGTTAAGTGACGTAGTAAATAATTCAGATATGAAAGGTGTATCGCCCGCAAATTTTCCAACTACTATAATCGAATCCCAGCGTACAAAGGGCCAAAGTGAATGAATACGTACGTGCTCTATTTATTATTAATTTTCCCAGGTAATTTCGGCAAATTTTGAAATAAGTTTCCTAACAACTATTAACTATGCATTTTTATAGTAAAATTAAGCCATCCAAGTTGCAAAAATCATTCCTGTCGATTTATTTGGGTTAAATTATAAATTGTTTTGTAGCATTAACCAATAAAAAAGTTGGAGGGCAATAGGGATAGTTCTATTTTTGCATTTGTCCAATACTAATAAAAGAAAACATCATGCTACAAGTACATCTTATACGAATTTTTATATTACACCGAAGTACGTCAATTCCCTTGGTATCAATAATGCCAAATACTACACCAAAATATGATTTTCCCCATTAACTTTTTTACTGTTACGACCAGCAGTAAAAATATCCATAAAAGAAACGAAATAATGATATTTATCCAATATAAAGTCTCTTACCTATAAAGTTGACCCAAGTTGTAATGGGCATTGACGTGGTCAGCAGAATACCTTATGGCTGCCAGGAAATGCTGTTCCGCCTCGAGCTCATTGCTCAATAAAGTCCCCAAATTATTGTGGGCACTCGCGTAAGTGGGCCAGAGCCTGGAAAATTGATAGAAACTGCATTATCTCTCTCTTCGAATAAAGCATTATTAGGAACTTACTTCAAAGCTCTGTGGTAATGGGACTTCGCTAATTCGGGTCGAGACGAGTCCCTCAGAAAATTCGCATAGTTGTAATGCATCTTAGCGTTGTGGGGTAGCGTCATTAATCCCGCCCTGAAAGAAAGAAAATTGAATTGACTGGCACATTGTTGGGTGAAGAATAGGATTATTGACAATAAGTGGTATAATTTGTATAGGGAGAGCGGATAAAGCCCATTCAAATTAGAGGTGAGGAAATCGATGAGTGCCAATAAATTTTAGTTTGGCTCAATACATGGAGTGTCAAGAAAGTATGGAATAGTTAGGGAAATTTTATGAATATAAAAGGTTGTTATATATGGTTGCAATAAAGATTATCTGGTAATAATAATAATAATAATAATAATAATAATAATGTCGGTTTTATTATCAAAATGGGTAATATATAAGGTACATATCTATACATTTTCAAAAGGCGAAGCTGCCTATTATTGCACTTAAACTACTATACAATCAATCAAATATTGTATACTAATAGATAAATTACATTTTAAACACGAAATTGCAATTACCTGTGACTTGAAAGTTGGACACAAAAATGACATAGCCACAAAAGAGTATTCTGTGCAGCAAATAAAAATATATGGATTTGGTGCATTTTTCGACACTGAATCTAAATCTGTGGTCCAAAAAAGGATCTATTATGTCATTTTATTTAAACATTCCTGAAAATGGTGTAAAATCATAAAAATAATGTAGTAACTTGTGGGATATTGATCCACAATAATTATGCATTGTAAATAACAAATAAATTAATATTAACAAAAATACTTTTGATCACAGTTAATGATGCAATAATATTTATCTACATTATCTGAATATATGTCATAAATCCTATTTATATTACCTTTTTTCTTTCTTGCTTTTTTTCTATTCTCGCCACCTCTACATGAACTATCCCGGTAGTGATGGAGTGATGACTACATATGAGAGAGCATCCCACAATAATACTCCCCCCGGTAAGAAAAAAAAACAGTCAACAATCAGTATTAAACCTAACCTTTTTCTTGGTAGTGGCGACAGGCGAATCAACAGAATCCCCTAAAACATACGCAGGTTTAACGCGATCTAAACTGAGAGTGACATTCTTATCACGAATCAACAGAGTAATGATTTTCAGTTTTAGAAATTACGTGAAAGGGTCCCTGAAACAGTGGGTTGAAACATTATTTAATCCGATCTTGTCTAACAAAAATATAATCACAAGTAGACAAGTCAGGATTAACGAAAACTCTTAGGAGATCGCTATGCCTGGGATTTAGAAACGTCAAGTTGTCAAAATGTGAGTGAATTTTAGTAACAAAATCAGGAGTATTTGCGTCGAAATGGGGTTGTAAAAAAAATGAGCCTGGTAAACGTAAATTTTGACCGTAAAGGAGATCAGCAGAAGAACATTCTAAGTCAGATCTCGGAACTGTTCTGAAACCAAAAAGGACTATTGGTAATTCGTCATACTAGTGTATAGAGTTTGCACGTGCTAGCAATGTAGTTTTTAAAGTGCGGTGGAAACGCTCGACCATCCCGTTACATTGTGGGTAATATGATGTGGAATGAATACAGTTAAAACCTAAAAACTTTGCAAATTTACGAAACAAATTCGATTCGAATTGGGTGCCCTGGTCCGTGGTTATCGAAAGCGGAACACCAAAACGACAAATGCAATTTTGAAAAAGTGTCCTGGCAGCTGTTTCGGCGGAAGTGTTTGATATAGGAACAGCTTCGGGCCAACGGGTGAATCTTTCAATTATGGTTAGGATGTGAGAACATCCATGCGATGGGGGAAAAGGCCCAATCATATCAATGTGCAAATGGTCAAAACGGTACTTCGGTATTGGAAATTTTGCAAGCGGGGGTATTTTCGAAGTTTGACAATTTAAAAACGTCTTTGCCCACAAATCGCAGTCTTTGTTCAATCTCGGCCAGAAATAATGTGCCGCAACTAGCTTCCTAGTTGCGCGAATGCCTGCATGTGTCATGTTATGAAAAATGTCAAAAATCGATCGGCGTAAGACTTTAGGGACAAAAGGGCGATAGTGTGAAGTAGATACGTCACACCATATGCGATTTTTTGTATTAGGAATAAAAATGTGTTCTAAAACATACCTCGATTGTTTACATTTATTTTCAGGACTTTTAGAAATTAAAGTTGTAAGTTCTTCATCCTTTAATTGTGAATCACAAATCAATTGCGAACTAAAATGGTTTGATATGTCCCGAATAGAGGTATGTATTGTATTAGATGCAACTATTGTTGAAACGTCATGAATCCGTGACAAGGCGTCAGCTACTACGTTAGATTTACCACTTATATGTTGAATATCGTTGGTAAATTGGGAAATGTATTCAAGATGACGGATCTGTCAGGGAGATTTGTCAGTTTTTGAAAACAGTGCATTGACCAAAGGTTTGTGATCAGTATAACATGTAAAGACACGGCCTTCTAGTATGTATCTGTAGTGCCTGATGACTGCCTATAAACATAACAATTTTCTGTCAAAAAGCGAACTTGTCAGGAGTTTCTGAAAGTACGTTGCGTGTATTATGGTGAAATTGCAAAACTGGTTGTGCTTCAATGGAACACCGTTACAGGAAAAACGAATTTGATTGTATTAATTCTGACGATGGATGATGAGATCGAAAGGAAAGTCCTTGCAGGTGAGAACCCGTGGCATACATATCTCTAATATAAAGTCGCTCCATATCTATTATGAAGGTATTCTATACTGCATATTGGGTGAATTTATAAAATGTTGTTGGATTTTGTGTGATTGCTGGGGTCGGAAATATTACATTGGGAATTTTGAGTAAACTTTTTAGAGTATATTGAAAACAGAATCATTTGTATTGCAATTTTGTTCCGATTAAGGGTATTTTCATACTATTCTATATGAACTCTACGCACATGTACCTATCAATGCTTTGATTTTAGACATAAATACAACAATAACACCATAGTTTTATGCAAGACGATTTCCAAATACATGCGAATTGGGCGTACCACCTTGGGGCATAAATTATTTATCATAGTACACACTTCTTACGAAGTTTGACGTAATCACTTGACATATTTATCTACTTTATTTCCACGATAAACAATAAAAAACCACTAGTTTATACAGGAACGATTGGGAAGAAATTCGATATGGTAAACACCATAGAGAAAAGTTCAATAAACAGTCGTCCAAGGAAGATCATTTATATTAATATACAAATTAAGTATTTTAAACCAATTCTATTTATACAATATTTGTTAATACATATTTTATATCTTGAATGCTAACGACGTGAAATTATCTCCTGTCGTGTCATTTGAAACTATTGTATTCCCTTTGTTAATGTCATATAATTTATATTTATTATAGGATTACCTACGTTATATTGATTTTCATTATTTATAAAGACCCCTTTATTCAGAAACTTCCTAACCCACTATTGAATTAATATTTGAATAATATTGATTTTATATCCTACGTAGATAGCAGGCCAAACAAATTTCCTGTCAAAATGTATTATATTAAATGGAATATATTCTTAATGTCATTATTTTAATATTTGTATACAGTTCGCCAATGCACATGTTTTAAATACTTTTCAAATAATAAGTCTTTTTATCTCCATTTGCACAAGAATTAGATGTTGATACACTAAATGCAGAAAGCAAATAAAGTTCCAGATACGAAGTATATACATATATACTAGAGTCGTTAAAAGTTCCACTAACAAACAGCAAATAAATAATTGTTAATAAATTAAACACTGCTTTTAGATGAATCAATCAATATATTATAAATACTCTACATATGTTTCGGCTTAGAGTATTTATAATATATTGATTGATTCATCTAAAAGCAGTGTTTAATTTATTAACAATTATTTTCAAGATGTTTCACAAGGTACCTACCACAAGTTCAGTTCAGTGTAGCAAATAAATTATTGTTCGTACTGAAAATTCATTAGTAGTGAAAGAATGGGAAAGTTAAAACACCTCCCACCACTTTCGGTATCCCCTCCAATCTTTTCAAGCCACACCCCAACCCCACCACTTTTCTAAGCCACGCCCCGCCCCCACCTCCACCCCCACTATAATTCAGAACCCTCCACCACGTCACAGAACCCAGAACCCCCCACCATAATTTACAATCCCCCTATAATTTAGACCCCCACCATAATTCGGGAACCCCCCACCACGTCACAGAACTGTCCACCATAATTATTACAGAGTGTATGGGCCGGGCTATTCAGAAGTTTAGTTATGTATGGGACTGGTCATTAGGAAGTTAATTATGTTTGGGTCAGGTTAATTAGTAGAATGATTTATGTATGTGCCTAGCTGGTTGGTAGAGTAATTTTAGTTATATGAGGCCTAGTAATTGAAGGAGGAAGTCTAATAGGAGGAAGTCTATTGCTCAGACATTTGGCTATAAGTAGGTCTTTGCTGACGTTTAGAGAAGTTTTGGCTTGGAAAGTTGTTCGCAGCAGTCTCTAGAAAATTTAATACCGGGTTTTGGTGCAGCACGGAGTCGAAGTCGTAGACGTTGAGAATGTCTAGGAAGCCGTCGCAGGACACGCTGCAGCAGTCACAGAAAATGCCAAGGTTCTAAACAGGTTTCTTATTTTCAATTTGAAAGTACTTTCTTGAAATTATAGTTTTACTCAGCCACTTTCTATGCAAATATCAAATTAATTCATACTACCATTTTTGCAATTATAGTTTAACGCTAAGTAATACCTATAATGATGAAATACTTAAGATTCTTACTGTGAAAGCAACGTATGGTACCATGTGATGCTGATTTACCTTCTACTATATCACATCTGAAACATTTTTAATAGAATATATACTTATTTTATATCATTAACTAACATCCAAGATCTCCACCAAAAAGTCTAGCTGCCGCTCGCAGGTGAAACACTTTTCTTTAATATTTAGGTATTAAAATTGTTACAATATTTCGGATTGCCATTATTTCTTATAGGACAATTGGAGCCAACAATATTTATCCGGACAGCAATATACCTGCATAGTAAACTGAAGCAGTTCAACATGTAATTAGGAGAAGGGAAAATTTACAATGTTTAAATGAAATTAGCTAATCAGCTAATTGGCTGAATTTGATGAAAAACAAATTGGCCACAATGAACTTTAAATACCTTAATATTATATTAATAATTTTGTATAGTGATAAATTGTATAATTGCGTGTATTGAAGTAGCAAGCGATCAGATAAATTATTACATTTAGTGCACCTAATAATTTTACGTTCGATGTATTAAAATTATAGTTCATGTATGTTGTTATTTGGGATTAAAATATAATATTTAGGATAATAATATATTACCTACGTTACTTAACTTATATTTATGCAACGAATGAAGTTAAAACTTTATGAATAATTTATAATACTGAGAAGATAAAACGAAACACCAAAACTTAAACTTGTTAAAAACTAGATTGATATTTTCTATTTGGTTTCTTGGATCTAGGTCTCTCTAGTTAAAGAAAATTACTTTTTAAAACGTCTTCATTTTGGTGTTTTATTTCAGCTTCCTCAGAATACACAACAAATAGGTAAAAAAATAAAGCAAGCTATGAAAATTATTGCATTGTGAGATATACAGTAGACGCAGAAGTTCTTCGATCATAGGAAAGTTGAGCGCAATTTACACTTACCTAATCTCACTACGTAAATATCCAATGAGGTATCCAGTGTTGGCAGATCTACTTTATTCATACATAATGATACCAAGTTTTGTAGAATAATAGAATCTAATTGATTAAAATAAAATAAAATTCATATTATTATAATTTATATTAAACAATGAAATCACTATGTTTAGCTCATTTGCTTTTTTATCTTACCAAACGCAACTAAGAGTTGGGTTTTAAAAAATATAAATTGTTTGCATGATAAATGAAATAATCTGGCAACACTGATGCAGTAATACTTTGAAAGCTTGTTCTCTATTGAGCACGACAAATACATCGAAACATCGACCGAGAGGGTTGTCACTGCAGCTGTCCATCTAGGAGACAGGCGGCGTAGGAGTTTAGTAATGCAGGAAAGGTAAAGCGGGATGCACGTCCCTTCGCGAAATCTAATAAATTGCGAAAACAATTGGTTTTAAAAAAATAATAAATGTTGGTACTATTATGGAAAAATTTTATAATTTGGAAACTAAAAAAGTAATTCTCAATACAAAAACAGTTCTTAAAAATGGGTAAAACAGAATAACAATATTCTAAAAGTTTTTAAAGATGTATGGAGTTAAGGAAAACATTTATTACTTACACCTAACAAGTTTAATGTAATAAATGCTCAAATAGACTTCCCTGCTGCGCTGAGCAATATCCCAAACGATTATAAAATCCTTGGCGAACATACCCGACACAACAGGTGTAACAGTTTATCAGAAGTTTTCAACATTTAATTGAAGTTCCTGAAAATTGTTGGGTCTATTTTCCTGAAAATCATAAATTTTTTATTTTAAGTAGCCCCACAAGAAAAAGTCATAAGGCGTAAGATCTGGTGACCTAGCTGGCAATAAGATATTTCCATGCCCAGAAATAAGTCTATTAGGAAATGTTTTCTCCAAATACTGCCGAACGATAACTCTATTATGGGGAGGGCAACCATCTAGCACCTACTAGTTCCTGAATCCTAGGGACAATTTGCTGTTGAAGCAAATCCAAATATTTTTAACCATTTAAGATGCCATCGATATAAAATTGTCCAATAATATGTTCACCCAGTATACCGACTCAAACATTTAGTTTTTGAGGATACTGAGTGCGAAGTTCGTAAAACTTATGTACATCTTCTCGCGACCAATATGGTGTTCGAGTAGAATTATGTTTACCAATGAATGGAAAAGTTGATTCATCAATAAAAACAATGTTTCTAAGAAAATGTTCATTCGCATTCTCCTTTTCCATTAATTGTTCACAAAATGGAATTTTCTGATATTGTCCGTCTCAAAAATTTTATGAGTTTTCCGAACCTTGTATGATTTGTACCCATTTTTTTTTAAACTGACCTAACCGTTGATGGTGTAGAACCTACTTCAGCAGCAATTTGGCAGTAAGTACCGGGTTGTTGGTTGCCAGTGCACAAATCATAATATCTCTTTCATCTCGGCGTTTTTAATTTGACGCCTTGACTTTCCTTGATAGTACCACTTAACCATCTGAACTTTTTCGGCCGTTTCAAATATTTTTAAGAATTAATTTAACGACAAGGTCACTCTTTCAGTTCCCAAATAGTACTAGCTTGAGTACGAGTTTGATGTGACGTGAGATTGCGGCGGGTCGATTACTAGTTACGCATGCGTATGCATTTATAATATACCATTCGTTGGAAGTTGTAAAATCGCCTGGTAGGTAGAACCTATGACCGAAGAACTTTTGCGTCTACTGTACAATTTCTATACCTGGAAATTTAAAATATAGTAGAATTACAAAATATTTTTCAACGACTGGATGTATGTCCACTATCATAAAATAGCTGTCCTCACATATTAAGATTGAATGATTTAAAAAATGCTGTCTAAGAATCACGAAATGAAAAATAAGGATCAAATATAATCGTTTTATTCAAGTGTATTATTTGTTCACGATTTCCTCGAATATAAGTTTTATCCGAACAGGCAGATATAACTTGAATTAATATCAATCTAAATTAACACAATTCATAGATAGCATTACGTTACCACGACACTAAATTTATACAAAGGTACGCTACACTTATCTGATGGAACTTAAATTTAAGTCTGCCCGGATTATATCCAATATCAACTAGGAATCTGAGCGAAAATTACTTGTAGACGAACTTATTATCACCGCCACACCGGAAACATTAAGAACCTCTTGGATTCTGCTGGAGAGTTTCCGGAAGAGATGTATCTTCTTCGAGACAGGAGAGTAATCCCAGACAACATGAATGCCGAGACAGAGGTTCCCCGAGAGGGACGCGTTGACGTTTCAGTATCAGATCTATAAGAACTATTTATTTTATTTATACTGCTATAAGTAAATGTAGTCTCTTTATCCAATTTGACATATTTTGCAGGATATTTACTTATAGTGAATTCTTATACAACATGAAGAAAAATATACACATAATTTCAATAACTATTATTTTATAGAAAAAGGATGGACTTTCCTCATATTCATATATTATAAAGAAAGATTTATTAGAATTCCTATTATTTCTTGAAAAAGTTACTAATTACCAGCTATATAAAATAAAATAACTGACCCGGAAGCTAGAGTGCGTTAATTTAGTGAGCATTTCTCTCCCTTTCCAACACAAATTGTTAGAATGCTTTAATGATATCTATTTGGGCCTCTTTTATTTATTATGTACACTAACGACTTAAAAGATCATATCAATATAGATGCGTTATATCAATATATTGATGATAATTCCTGTGTGGAAACAACATAATATTCTCAAATATGACAACGGTGGGTAGAACGAATTGAACTTAAATGGACGTAAAACAATTCTTGCTCTGTTTCTTCCAACTACGGAACTTGATTATCCATTAAATAATTTTATTAACAATTCTCTTCAATTACCAATTGGAAAATATAGAATTTCCTGGCACTGCACACATAATTCTATTAGTAATCATATTTGATAAGCAATAGTTTATTATTAATTCTTCTATTTTGATTGTATATTTTCTCCTTCTGTTATTCTCCTTTTGTATATTTTGCATATTTTAATGTTTCTCCATTTTATTGCAATAACTTTTATATACTTGATTACATTGATAATCCTAATGTTTCTTGTAAGATGTAAAATAATAATATAATGTAAGAATTATAATAAGTGTATAAATTGAAATTGTATTAGACTGAATAAAGTTACATTATATTGGTATTCTGTCCTATTTAGACTACGACACGATGACAAAGAAACCGTTGCATAAGGAATCACTAGTTACGCATTTTGATTTCTAATCCAAGTCACTTTAAAGGAAACATCTTGACTATATTTGCACTCTAGTATGTGGAAATTATTGGTTATAGAATTGAAATAGTATTTGGGGCAGATGTCATAGAAAAATTTGAGGCCTTGGTTTCTACTTTATACGTCCAAAATTAAGTTTCTAGACTCTTATTAGCTTGCTCTATTTATTTTTCCCTATTCACAACCTCCCACTCCTTCAACGGAATCATCTCAATCGGATATCATTACAATACATACGTGTACTAACTTTTATATTTTGATCTTTCATTAAGGGAGTGGGGGTGATAGGGGGATGGAAAATATTATTAAATAACCTGAAGCCTTCGCTTTTAGTATATATATCAAATCCCAAATTTCCATACGCTTGCATTATTTATTTTCCACTATTTACTCCTATCTAACCCCCAACCCTTCAACGGAATACATCGTGAACCAAGTTTCAAGTGAATATCTCAATTTTGTTTTATTAAACCCTTTAGCAATGGAGCGGGGGGAGGAGCTGAAAATCTGATAACAATCTGAGGTCTTGGCTTCTAGCATATACCGGGTGGTCACGAGTCAATGTACGACCCCAATATTTTGGTTGTTTTTGTATTTAAAAATTTGGTTTTTGGTACAAATAAATTAGACAATAATATGCTACTTTTAGACTAACAGGAATGAAAATATCACTTCCGATTGAACCGGAAGTGACATCAACTTCTTTTTCTTAAATGAAATGTCTATATTTTTTTTATGGTTTCTCATTAAGCATACATTTCTAAGTGCAACAGTTTTTACAGATGTAAAAAATTCCAAAAAATAAGTGAGATACGAACAATTTCTAAATTTTTTCAAAATGGCCTCGTCAGATGAATGAGATGTAAGAAAATTACTAAGTAGGCTATGGACATTATTAGTAAGGTTGTAGACTTGTCTGTAAAGCAGAAAATAGTTGTTTGAATTACTGATAGGTACCAGTATTTTTAGTTTTTTTTTTCAAAAAAACGAAACTTTATTTTCATTTACGTAGGGGTCTTATGGATTTTTTTTTAATGGAACTGTGCTATTTTTTTATTAATCAGAAATAATGATTCATAAACTATAATTGTTTCGCCATTAATCATTTCTTAACGATATCCTTCGTAAGAGTAGAAGTATTTTAAAAAAGTAAACACAAATTAAACAAGAAATAATTTTAATAGGTATAACGTTACAACCATGAATAAATTACCAAGAATAACAAAACTATTTAAAACCTAAATTATAATAAACCATTATAAAAATTGTTCAAACTGTTCACCGTTATGAATAATACACAGAGTAGCGCGACTTATCGTTGCACGTCTAACATTCTGTAATTGTTGAGGTGTTATTTGTGCAATGTCATGTCGAACTCTTTCTTCCAGATCTTGCCTTTTGGTTGGAGCAGTCATGTAGACTCTATTTTTCAAATGCGCCCAAATAAAAATATCGAGTGGGGTTAAGTCAGGCGACCTTGCAGGCCATCTGACTGGACCATGGGTCTCAATCCAACGATCTGGAAATAACTGATTTAAGTAATCCCTACCGATAATAGCATTGTGTGGTCCAGCCCCGTCATGTTCGAAGTAAACCTCGTCAATATTGGTATTGGGAATTTGATTAATATGTGGAACTATTATATTTTGGAGAAATTCTAGATATCTTGGTCCAGTTAGAGTTTCGTTAAAAATTATTGAACCTATGATATGGTCGCCCAGTACGCCTAACTAAACATTGAAGCAAAACAGCTCCTGAAACCGCCCCTGTCTCATAATGTGAGGATTATCAATTACCCAATATCGAGTGTTGTTTCGATTAAAATTCTCATTTCTTAATTGGCGTAACTGTAACCAATTACAAAAGGTTATTCTTCGTTGATAATCATTCTCATACAAAAATTGATGCAATTGATATAAGAACGATAGCCGTGTTTCTTTAAAATTTTTCTGGCTGATTCTTTGGAAACTGGTAATTCATGTTTAATTTGTCTTATCGAAATGGTTGGGTCAACATGCACCAAAGCTAATACATTAATTTGCGTTTCTTCATTCACAATAAATCTTTCTTCAATTAATTGATTGAAGGAGCCGTTACTCTGTGGTAGTTAATCATTTTGCACAAATAACTAAATAAAACACACTACATGTTTTCTACCACTATGTATTTATAAAAATTGCGACTGCAGTTTCGACTTACAAAGCCATTGTCAAGCAGTGAATCAAAAATGACTTTCTTCAATTTCTACATGAGGTTCAGTTCTAAATTGTTGCTCCAACCGGGCGAAATAGTTTATCGGAGGTTGTCTTCTTTCTGGATATCTCTGTCCATACAGACTTTGTGCTCTAGTTGCATTACGTCGAGTCTCTCCATAAATAATGTCAACTTTTTCATCTCTTGAATAATTTTCAGCCAATTTATATTAATTTTCTTGTTTATAACAACTTTAATACACTTGCTTCAGAAAATTAGTGAGTAAGCCAAGATTAATTCAATTGTTGCGAATGTCTGTCATTTTCATGGCTATCTGAAATTTTGGATTTAAATGTAGATACATATACCTTACCTTATTAAAATGATTTGTAGGCGCTTACTTTTTAAAGATACTTCTATTATTACGAAGGATATCGTTAAGAAATGATTAATGGCGAAAAAGTTATAGTTTATGAATCATTATTTCTGATTAATAAATGAAATACCACAGTTCCATTAAAAAAAATTCCATAGGACCCCTGCGGAAATGAAAATGAAATTCCGTTTTTTTTAAATAAAAAAAGAACTAAAAACACTGGTACCCATCAGTAATTCAAACAACTATTTTCTTCTTTACAGACAAGTTTACAACCTTACTAATAATTTCCATGGCCTACTTAGTAATTTTCTTACATCGCATTCATCTGACGCGACCATTTTGAAAGAATTAAAAATTTTTTCGTATCTCACTTATTTTTTGGAATTTTTTAAATCTGAAAAAACTGATGCAAATTTTTGCTTAATGAGAAACCATAAAAAAATATCGTCACTCTATTTAAGAAAATAAAGTTGATGTCATTTCTGGTTCAACCGGAAGTGATATTTTCATTCCTATTAGTCTAAAAGTAGCTTATTATTGTCTAATTTATGTGTACCAAAAACGAAATTTTTATATACAATGTAATAACTGGGGTTTTATTCCCCTAATTACATAATTTAATCGGACATTACCACTGGCAGAGTACGGAGTGTCCCAATCACTTTGCAGACTCCGTCGATATTTTAGTATGTCCATCGAAATCAAAACTGTGCTTACCCTTTTCCTTCTAGGTGATTATATCCTTTTGGTGTCCCTCAACCAGGTTACTTCACAAACAAACTTTACTGAATATAGACTGAACTCAATTGCATAACAAGCAAATAAAACAAGTAATTTCTCAAAACACTTAAACCACTATATTTACAAAGGAAAATGAAAACACATGAAAATGACAATCGCAAACATTTAACGATTATATAAATTAACAAACAGTAATTACACTACATTAAGAAATGAAATGGTCCGCGGCAAGTTCAAATTTTTAGCCGAATCGCGACCGAACATTCTTAGTTCAATTACACAACACATTAATTTTCTACTTATTAAAACCGGCAAAATACTGAATAAATGTACTTAAGCTTTAAAATTGAAAAAGGTTCGCAAAACGAGAATTTACTATACCCTGTAAGTAGATGACGACCGAACAGACGTTAAGCCAAGAGTGACGATATTCTCTCAATCGAAATAATACGTTTCAAAAGTGGGCCGTAGACTTTAAACCCTCGACCAATTAGGATCTTCTTTACCTTAAACCGTACCCATTTGAAATTACCTAACGGACCATGGTATTTATCATATCGCCTATGTTAACATTTTTATTACCACTAAAACAGATGAAAAAAACCCCTTTCGTTCCTTACTTTGCTTTTGTATGGGGGAAAAAATCTGCCCTATGTGGTCTATCGATCTTATGGTCTATTACATATGTTCCTGGAATCCTCTTATCAACTGCTTTAGTCTTGAAAATCTCACTAGACCTCCCGGTGAGGCCGTATTTAACAAGTGTCCATAACTTCAAGTAAGAAAAGCGAATTGGACATAAAATAATTTGGATGGTTATTTATTGTTTCCAAGTGGCTAACGTCGACTACCTAATAAAGAGTAAAGTTAACAAAGCATGTTTCCTGGGCTTTAAAGTAAATCGGTTTGCAAGATAAAACAGATGTTTCTATGACCAGTATTTTATTGTACTGAAATCTCGACCCTTAAAATTACCGAAATCAGAAGTAAGCGAATACGGCGGCTCTATGACACAGGGCCGGACTTGGCTCCCTTAATTTGACTTTTGTTACAACAAAAACAACCAACATATTGGGGGCGTATATTGACTCGTGGTCACCCGGTATACCAAATTCCAAGTTACTGTGCTCTTACCAGATTGCTTCACTTATTTTCTCTTATTTACCCTTATTTAATCCCCAGCCCTTCTCCGGAAATAGAATACAACCTATTTCATATCTCGTCATGATACATAAGTGTACCAAATTTCAAGTCAATGTCTCGAACAGTTCCTGAGAAATCGTGCGCACAATAAAAGTTACAGACCGACAGACAGACAAAACATTTTTCTTCGCTCATATTTAAAATCTCGACGTCTTATGACATTCTAAGCCTATTTAAACAAAAAAAAACGTTTGAAAGTTTTTTTACGATTACTGTACTTCATACGCGGATGTAAAAGTAATAACTACATATTTAATTAAAACAAATTAAAGTATTGTTTTTATCATAAACATACAGATCTCTGTAATAATCATAAAATAAAAAATTCACAAAATTATAATATTAACATACGTCGTAAGCCTATTCAAGTTATTCTCCCTCAGTATTTGCGTTTCAGATACAATCAGTGTTACGTGATTTCGTGAATTCGTAAATAATTTTCCATATATTTATAACTATAAAGCTTAACGATAATGACTTGCTAGCAAAGTTAAAGAATTGCAGAGCACAGAAAAATATATTGTTATTTTTCTTAACGAATGTCGTTAAACAAGCCCCTAGAAATAAAACTTCAAGTTTACTTTTTTATTTAGAGGATAACAGTTCTGACTCTGAGATTATTTTTAAGGCGCTGAACTCTCATTTTAAACTTCTTTCTAATTACTCCTTCATTTAGTTGGTCATTAAAGAGAAAACAATTAACTTGTACATTAATTGAAAGTTTTAGTAGTTTTTCTGTGTATTATATTATAGTGTTAATCACTGTTTCGCTAAAAAGAAAACAGTCGGCTCCTTAGTCATTATACGAAAAAACATTTCATTGTGTCGCTAGCTAAGCTGATGTTTACATTGTTTTTATGTTCTGTAGTTTTTTATAAATGATGTTGTGTAAATTAAATGTGTGATAAATGTAATTTTTTTATAATAATAATAAAAACACTTTATCCAATATCAATATACAGGGTGACACAGGGTTAACCCACCAAACGTTCAGGGTCGATTTATCAGATTAAAATAAGTTTTTTTTTATCTATAAAGTTTTTTTGAAAAGCAAGAAGGAGGAAAGTGTGAAAAATACGTCTCGTTTCATGGAATTTACTACAAAACGGTGGAGTTTCCAAAATTCGCAATAACTATTTGAAATGATTGCCACCATTTTCAATACAAAGCTGACACCTACGAACAATAGACTGAGCTGTCGCACGGCACAATCCTTTCATTTTTCGTGCAAGAATCAAAAAAATAGTTTAACAATTTTTTAAAATTTTGTATAAACATTTAGTTAAAAAAAATAGGAGTTAAATGTTTGAAATTGACCGATAGAAACAACCAACTTTCATTTTTTTATCGCCTAACTAGTAGAGGAGCCTATATGCTCTAATATTTTATTTGAAACAAGTTTTATAAGGAAAGTTTAGAGCTTTCTGTTCTCTAGCACAACCTGATGTAATTTGTTAGAGATATACAAAAACTAATTTTGACAATTTTTTATGAAATATTTAATAGATAGATCTGTGGACCTTATACGCTTTATACTCATGGGGCTATGTGGATACTAATGTTAAACTGAGAACTGTCAAATAAGAAAAAAATCGGTAAAGGTGTTTACACAGAACTTCCCTCTTTATTTGTAGATGGCGGTCACTCTAAAAAATTAATAATTACGAAATGATACTCAAAATAATAATCGAATATAGTTATCACTTTTATTACAAAGAAAACCTGATAAGTTTTGGTCAAAAAAATATACATAGTGCTCATCCAACAACAAAAGTTCAATACTAAATGACAGGTGCCAAATATGGAAGGGTTGCGCAAATACCTTTACAACTGTCCACCACAGTTGAATTATTTCTTGGGATGACCACCCTGTATATTTTTCAATAAAAGTATAATAGGTGCATATGCCAAATATTATTGCCATCTGTCATATTTTTCAATTCCTCATTCACGTGGAGTGGAAGTATAGCGGTGGTTACAAATTTTTTTTTGTTTCAAATTTTTCAAAAATCTTGGTAAAAAAAATTTCATAATTTTGTTCTTCTGAAATATGTTTAGAATGTCATGAAAGGTGGAAATTTTAAATTTGTACAAAAAGAAATTTTTACCATCTATTCTAGTGGTAAAATATTTTTCCAAGATGGTAAAAAAATGTTGCAATATTTTTTTCCGAAATAGGTTTGGAATGTCATGAAACATGGAAATTTTAATTCTGAGCAAAAACAAATTTTTCATCTATTCTATATTAGTGATAAATAGATTAAAACTTTTCAAAATTTTTTTAAAATTTTTCAAAAATATATTTAAATTTGTTTTTGTTCAATAGGTTTAGAATGCCACGGAAACGTGGACATTTTAAATTTGAATAAAGAAAAAAAATGTTCCATCTATTTTAGTGGTAAAAATTTTTTCAAAAATGTTGGTAAAAAAAAATTCAAATTTTTTTTTTTAAATAAGTTTAGAATGCCATGAATCGTGGAAATTTTAAATTTAAAGAAAGAAAAATGTTTTTCATCTTGGTAAAAATTTTTTCAAAAATATTGGTGAAAACAATTTTCAATTTTTTTTTCCTGGAATGGGTTAAGCGTGTCATGAAACAAACGTAGAAATTTTAAATTTGAGCAAAAAAAAAAATTTTTCGTCTTTGTAAAAATTTTTTCAAAAATGTTGGTGAAAAAAATTTTCAATTTTTTTTTTCCCGAAATAGGATTAGCGCGTCATGAAACATGGAAATTTTAAATTTGAGCGAAAAAAAATTTTGTTCACTATTTATTCCGTTTAGACGGTCCACCCTGTATATTTTCCAGTGAAATTTCTACCATTTCTGCGCTGACAGTAGAGTCAACTACCTACCAAATTTGACTGCTCTCCGTCAAGTAGTTTTTTAGTAAATGCACCAACAGACAGACAGACAGACAGACAGACAGACCGACAGACTGACGGAATTGAAAAACCTATATTTTCGTAATCTCCGTGATCTGAAACGTCAGAATCTGAAAAAATCTCGGAGGGTGATTTTTTCTCGAATACAATACTTCCCTTCGATATGCGAGGGAAATAATATTGTTCTATTTTCTCTATCTATTTTATATTGTATGTACGAATTTACTTCTTGAAAGTAAATTGAAATGAAATTGAATTTATTATTAATTTTAAAATACTATTGGACGCCAAAGAGTTTAAAGAAACTATTAAAATTTACAGATTATAGAACATCATTAGCATGATTATCAATACTCTATAGAATGACTCTTACTCCAGGTTCAACGAAGTCGGTTCAGTTATGCTCAACGATCAGGACACCAAGCGAAAATAAATCAAATTCAATATGGAACGAACAAAGTATACATTTATTAACAAATTTCAGCCTGGAATGTAAATATCTAATTTAAATTACAATATCTAACTGAATTATAATCTAATAAATATGGCATTGTATTTAAATAATTTATTTAAAACATAAATATGTAGGTACCATGGATTTGTAATGTAAAGCTTTACCTTGTCTAGGTTTTCCATAACTTGAGTGACGTTTAATTATAACCTCTAAACTGATTATGAAAATTTTCTTGAATATTATATCACTTGACCGACGTGTTCATAACCTCTCAAAGTTTCTTCTTGAAAGATTTATGTCACTCGATAGACGTTTGGATATCTCCACCATCAATTATAGATAACTGAATTAACAAATACTTCCCTCTTCAAAACATTCCTTCAGGATATTCTTTGTAACACCTCCAAAGCTTAAAGTATGTTACCTTCAATTCTTTTTTATTTTTATTTTGATCTACTATTTCTAAATTTAATTCTAATTTCGTTTTCAAACTATTCAGTTTTGTTTGTTCTTTATATTATTTGAATACTGTTTTCCTGATAGATTTCTTATTCTACTTTTCAGCATTAAGTGAATAATTGTAATTACTCGAATTATACTGACATATTACATGTAATCTTTAAAATCTACTTATAACTAGAAATAAGTATTCCAAACTCAAATAAATACCAATTCATACATTTGGATGAATAGAAATCGTAAACAGAATATGCTAGTAGCTAAAAACATATTGCAATGTTTCACACTGACAGATTAATGAATATTGGTGTATTAAACTAAACACAAGAAATTGATGCGCCAATAAACATTTAATATCATACTATTAGTCCTTTTTTTCAGCATGATGTGAAATATCATTTATAAAACACCTTTATGTAATGATATTTGAAAATATCTGAAAACTTGAATGTCATTCATCTTTTGCAAGCTATGGACTTCCTATTTCTGAAGCAATCACGCTGCAATGCAACTACTGGTAATTGTCTTTTTTTAAGATATATTTTGTGTAGTTTTAAAATGTTTTTACACAAAATTTCAGATTTTCAGCCCTACGTTCTTGACATGTATGCCAGATTTTAGAAATCTTACTTTATTATTTTTAAGTCCATTCTAAACTATTTTAAATGAGACTGAAAGTCTCTAAAAGTTCATGTTTTATAATATACTACTTAGCTTAACCTTGTTAAAACTAAGTTAACTCCATTTTATGTTTGTTTAATTACTTCGCTCAAATTCAATACCAAGTTTCATTCTCTGCATCTTGCTCGTTCAACATAAGTAAAATTGAATCAATGAAACAAACCACAGACATTCCTGCTCCTGTATGCTCTGTTAATATAAAACTGTTATGGCTATTTTCCAAAATTTATATAATTTGTGAATTTTATTTATGATTTCAAACAGGATACCTGTGTAGTGTTCCACAGTGTGGATGACACAGCCATATATATTGATTTTAGAATTTTTTAATTTCTGGTATAACCAGATCGTAGGTTATCGAAATAATGCAAAAATTGAAAATTATTATGGTCATAGACAGTTATTCTTTTTGTTTTTCATAGGTTATTTATTTTTTTCTGCTGTTTGCCAAATCCTATAAAGAATATGTTTGATTAGTTTTTGATATGTTTGCAAAAAGTAATTTTTCGAATAAAATCGCCAAAGTCTATAACAGCAGGTCTACAAAAAAAATTCTGCCCCAAGGGCTAGACCTATCGCCTTAAGTACTTTGTGTGTTGTAACCGAATTTTCAACTTAGAAAACTTTCTACCGCGTGGATTTCGAATAAATCTCGGTTTTTGTTGTCAACATTCGGTGTTTTGCCAAATTTCGACGTCAAATAGGTTTATAAGTATTTACATGACGGGTCCCTACTGCAAAACAACATAAAATTACCGATAAGTTTTATGCCTACGCACTTTATTAGCTGCCTCTATCGAGAATTCTCGCGGAGAGAAGCTGTTCGTCTCGTCAAAATGAAGCTATTCACGAAGATTAAGCATGTTAGTAATCATTAACAGAAAAGGGTCCTTTACTGTGGACTAATAGGATAACTTTTATCCTCGCATTGATAAACCGACCCCTAGTTGCAACATGTTTGACGCCAGAGCAACGAATTCGCAAGTCAATCCATGTTACCCTATTAACAAAATGAGCTCCTTCCTTTGCAATTTGATCGTGGTAAGTAATAAACCTTACTTTGTGTGCACAGTAAACTAGAGTTAACATACGTAGTAAAAAGCTTTACGATCACCCTCGAATAGTTTTTTCTATTCGTGGACACTCGAGCGTAAATATGCTAATATATTTTTCTCTGGTTTATAGAGTGCCGATGTTTACTGTTTAGTGATTTTTAGCCAGTAAAACGAGAAACCTAGAATAAAAACTGCCGATAAATCATTTTTATGTAGACGTGGGTTGTTGATAAAAGTTTATTGCCCGGTTTAGGTATGGGTAGAATTGGATTTGCTGTAGTTTTCACTGTAAGTACAGGGTGTTTAATATAATTTATCCATACAAAAGTTTAGTTTTGGAGTAAACTGGCAAGTAATATCATATATAGTGGGAGGAGTGTCAAGGAACCGAAGCTATAGTGGTAAGAGCATGACGCAGAGGAAAAACTGCGCGAAATAGGCATATGTGCACTTTGCATCAGCAAATCGTTTATGTTTAGAACATGACACCACCTGCAGGATACTTGAGATGTCAACAACCCCACAAATTTTTTTTTCTTGATCCAAATAAGCGATTCCGAAGGTTCTTGAAGTGATGAACACTATGCCGTTGGCCAAATTGTGCCATCACGTCACAATTGTGAGAAAACCTAACCTAAAATTGCTAAAAAAGGCCATGTCTACATACATTCCTGCCCTAGTAAGTGGACAACAATAAGAGATTGAGTAAAACGAACCAGATTACCTTATTCAGTTGTCCCAATTTTTCAAAAACCAATAGTAACAATAAAAAATACTTAACTATAGATGGCGCAAACATTATTTTATTTTTGAGTTTAACAAGAAACACTAGAAGTTTCGTTGTAAGTATACCGAATTGTATAGGCCAAACTACACTTGGTAATAAAACTTTTCAAAATAAGAAAAAAAGTTCCTATAAATATGTGTCGGGAAGTGATTACTTTCCGAGATACAGGGTGTTCAAGTAATTCTCTTGAAAACGTCTAAAGATAAATAAATGATAATTTACACAGGAATGTAACTTTTTATGATTTTTAAGAAAAAAAATGACAACTATGTACGAAAATCATACAGGAGCGGGTGAAACTGGGGGGCCTAGCTATAATTCAGCCCTAACTTTATTGTGTAACACTTTTAAATTCATTTATGAGCAGAATTTAAAAATCTGAAGTTTTTTTACACAAAAAAGTCTCTTGTGATTTTTTCTCTAAAATTAACAGTTTTTGAGTACTTAAATCTTATCTGAACTTTATTCGGGAATAGTTTTTTTATGAATAATTTTAGCAGAGCAGAAAAAAACAATGACGGTAAAACAACATTTGATTACATTATTTTTTTATTAGAGAACAATGAATTAGATTAAAGTAAGGTAAATTAAAAATCACAAGAGTAGTTCAAAGTGCATTCCTCCAGCTTCAACACATTTCTGACATCTGCGCCGTACGCAGTGTGTAGCTTTACGAATGAAATCAGGAATAGTTCGCAAATTTTCACATTCTTCGAGAATTCTTTCTATTAACACTTCTCTCGTGTTTACAGGGAATACGTAGACTTTGTCCTTTAAATAGCCCCAGACAAAAAATCAACTGGAGTTAAATCCGGCGAACGGGGTGGCCATGCTCTTGCACCTAATCGACCAATCCACCGTTCAGGATAATCATTGTTTACCGACAAACGGTTCTCAACAGCAGGAGCTCCGTCCATTTCAAACCAGCATTTATTTCTTAAATTAAGGGATATCGAAAAAAATGGTTATTTAATGCTATGGAATTAACTATTTAGGTCCGATTTACTTGTACTTGTACATGTACGCACGACAAAAATTCTAGTATTTCTTACTAAACTCAGAAATAAAATAATGTTGGCACCATCTGTAGTTAAGTTCTTTCTTTGTTACTACTTTTTCAAGATATTGGACATCTGAATAAGACGACTTGGTTCGTTTTACTCAATCTTGTATCGTTGTCCAGTTATATGGGCAAAATTGGCTTCTTTTAGCACTTTTAGGTAAAATTGTGACGTGATGACGCAAAACGGCCAACGGCATTGTGTTCAACACTTCAAAAACTTTCGTAATCACCTATTTGGTTTAAGGAAAAAATAAAACAAGTGTTTTTTGCAGGTCTGCGTTATCAAATGCCTTATAAGGGTTTTTTCAAAATTAGTATTAAGAATATTTGGAACTGAATGACTGATGTAGAAGGCATTATGAAAGAAACGGACACAGACGTATCGGCCGACAAGTGAGACCTTCGTCTACTTTATGGGCGTTATAATATATGAGGAAAATAATTATTGATGCATAATGTAAAGTAATGCTACTAGTAAAGTAGTTCCACTAGTAAACCATATAAAATAAAATTTCGTATGTACTAAAACAAAAACATCTTACCTTAATAAGGACTCCCTAGAACGCCAGTCTCTATTTCTCACGACTGTCCTCAAACAGCCTGATGCTAACAGCAATATAACGAAACATACAATAGTTTGGCGATGACTGGAATAACTGTTCCATAATACTTGAATTCCATAAACAACTAGAAGAATACATCCTAGGCTGAAAAACAAATAGGTCAACAATTAATTATGTTTTATTTAAAATGTGCCAGATGGCTTAAATTACATTAATTTAATTTATTTTTAATCATTTTAAATATCAGCCATAAATTATATTGCATACTGATATTTTGAGAGACATCTATTAGAGATCCTTTAAAGGTTATGTTCTATTCCAATTTAAGCTGCTTGGGGTTTACAGGAAAATCAGTAAAAAGGGCCAGTTTTTAGTAATGGCGTTTTAGGAAAGTAGTAAGTAGTAAGAAGTAGTGCCACCAAGAGGGAGTTTCATTAATGGTTGGTTATTTGGTCAAAGATACCTTATTTAGCATTTTGTTATATTGTTTTGATAAAAGAAACCTTTGCGTAAGAGTGGAGGCGTCTCCTGTTGATGGTAGGGTAAATCGGCATGAGGAGGAGGTAAGCGTTTTGAATTATAATAATAAAAAGTATTAACAATGGGTATACTTGTTACTACATTTTGAAAAAAAAATGTAGTATAGGTTTTGCATTTTTCCGGTGGACCATCGAAACCCGAAAAAAGCGTCGGATCGAAATGAAAGTCATATCTATCGACTCGAGAGCGAATTTAGAAGATTCCGTCCGTCAGTCAGTCGGTCTGTCTGTCTGTCGGTCTGTCTGTCTGTCTGTCACGCCTAGCGCGCCTAATTCGTTTTCGGATTTCGATGAAACTTGGGCAGTTAATAGGAGGCCTTTACAAAACCTTAACGCCGGAAGCTCGGTTCCGTTCGGAAACCGGAAGAAAATTGATTTTTTTTGCAAAAAACTGGTTTTCTCGAAATCGGGCTAGGAAGCACGATAACTGTCTAGAATATTGATCGATTTCGATGAGACTTGGTGGGATCAAAGGTACGCGGCCACAAATGAAGCCTATTGACAGCAAGTATTTCTCCCAGGGCCGAGTATGATTTTTCAAAGAAATTAATTACTCCCGAACCGAAGGTCCGATTTTGATTTTCAAAAACGGCAATTGTAAGGCTCGATTAGGTCTATTAGTTGACGTTTGTGAGGCATTTGACAAAACAAAAGCGAATCTACAAATCCTGGAAAACTTGATTATTTTGATAAATTCTACAAATTCCGAACAGTTTCCTAATAAAAATCGAAAATTAACTATTCCGCCGATTAATCTCTATAACCAATAAAAGGCACGGACCTTTTTGAACAAATAATCTGAAATAAAGTTTTTTCGAAAAATTCAAAATAAACGAGTTATTTAAGAAAATGGAATGCAATAGAATTATTTAAAAAATATTACAAATTGATAAATTCTCCTATTTTCATTTACTAAATAAAAATAGAACCGATGCCCTTTCTGTGTTTCAAAATGTAGTTAGCCTTTACTTTAGTCAATGCAAAAAGAAAAGAAAAAAAAAAGAAAAATAAATCATGTCAAAATGTACTGAGTCATCTCACGACCCTCTGCTGAAAATGTACTGAATCATCCCAACTGGGATAAAAAGCATATCAAAAAGTAGTTTTTTTGGCTTGTTAATTATGGTTGATAAAATATAAGACCCGTTATTATTCTCTTTTAGACGTTTACTCTTTGTCCCTGCCTACATTTGAGCTTTAAGAATAAAGTTTTGGATGATTAAGTATTACTAAGAATAATTTTTGAAATAGTCAGTAGGGATTCCTTTGAAGCACGGAAAAGGTTTAAGTTAACCACTCAAACATTCGTGTAATTTCTTCCTTCTTATATTAGAACACAATGAAGTGGGTGGAAAGACCACATTAAAAAAATCCCACACCTATAGCTAAGAACCATCCGAGTTTAAACTAAATTTGTTATTAAAAGCTTGTTAAGTTAATTAATTAGCTAATTAGTTAGTTCCTTATTAGACATTTATTTAGATTTATATACTGTTGACAGCTGTCAAATTTAAAGATTATACTTTAAAATTATTATATTTGACAGTTAATTTGGCAGCTGTCAACAATAAAAAAAGAAAATGGAAAATATAAGCCAACAAATCATTTGCTTATTTGTAAAATGAAAGTTAAAACATAAATAATAGAAAAGGTTTACTTTGGGAACTTGACATTAATATTAATTGGAAAATCCCATATTTCTAAGTAAAAATACGCTTTTAGATAAAAATAAAATATTTGAAACGAAAATTGAAAATTCGGCTGGAGGAATTGATAGAGAATTTCAGAACGAACATTTTTTTTGAAAAACATCTTATAGTCTTTAATTTTACGATCTATAAGTTGATTTAGGTGGAATACTGCAGTATTGTCCCTCTGTGCGACGGCTAACTGGCCTGCACTATAAGGCTCTGAGTTTCCCTTCCCACTGCCCAAGGGCAGTGGAGCATAGTTTTAATAAACACGCCTAAACGTATGACGGTCATAAATGAATTCTATTATTTGCTCCATAATGCATCCGCTAAGCCTTGATGAATAAAACAAAGCGCTATGTGAACAATAATAAACAATGTGCTGCAAAATCAACATAATTAATAATTCATTTACATTCCTAGCAATCTAAGAAGGACAGCACTGAAGTAATGACATCTTGAATAAAGCACTGATGCATAAAGCTTGATTAGAAGTAGAAAGTTTGTGCCACAAAGGCTTACGGATTCAAAGGAATTTATTATTGCTAGAAGTTTCTAAAAAGAATAAATAAATATTAATGCGACATAGATTTTTGTTTTAAACTGAATTCAGAACAAACATGTCACAACAGATGAGATAGCTGTCATTATTAATAACCATTTATATACTAGAAAATGCTGTGTCTGACAAAAATGCACTACGTAGACCAAATTAAGAGAATAAACTGAAAACATTATCTACACGTTTAAACTTCTATGAATAATTTGTTACTTTTCTTCAATATTAAGGAAACACGATCTAAAGTAAAGTTATTTTGTAAAGGCGAGATCCGCAGTAAAACATAGAAACATAGGAAAGAAAATTTGCCTTTGGAAACTAATTTTACTATATCTACCTGCAGCCAACCATAAAATAAAAACATAATTTTTATTTCCATTTTTTATACATTTTGTGAATAATATTGGCTCCCTACGGCTTCAAAAATCTAATTAAACGATTAAAGCACTTGCTAATTCTTACTTTCCAACTTTAATGCTTTTTTGGAATGATGTTATTCACACTTGTATCGTAACGTAGGTACTAATACTTACCTAGGAATATATAATACTCTTTCTGCTACTACAAAACCGACTGTTACAAGAAGATTCGTGGCTGGCAGAAACGGCAGAACAAGAAGCATTAGACCCAGAACAATAGGCGTGTGCCTTTGACTCTGAAAATAAAGAAATATGTTAAAAAACACATACATTTTATTTAGAACAAAACATGACTAACATTAAGAGACAGTTTGGGCAAATGCACATATAGGAAAAACTAAGAGTTGTGCATTTCATGTATTAGAACATCACCTGTTTATAATATATAAAAATATCAGATGAGCTACACAATAACTTTCATCTTTTCTTTACATTTCTTTACTTATGAATTTTTGATTTTTTTAAAATCTTTTTTCACTGAAGATATATTACTTGCGTCGATGACGCCTTTCACCTTTTTGCACTTATAAAACAGTAGATTTTATTATACTATAGCTTGTTCTGTGTGTAATGGAAGTTTTATCTATCTATGCAAGCTAAAGACATTGATGGGGAAAATGATAACATTAATGAAACATATTTTTTATAGGATTTTGCAAACAGAAAAAACTATCTCTGAGAACTAAAAAGGAACACTATCTGTAAAAAAAAATGTTTAATGATAGTGTTTCTTTCTAATTCTCATAGATCCTATAAGGAGTATGTTTCATTACAATTACAAGCAAACATATAATATTTCATTTATAAAAATCATAATAATGTTATGAAAGAGAAAATGTTAATACGTATTTTTCCAATAATAAATTTCATTCTTAAATTTCATTTAATCTATAAGAAATATGTATGATAATTACTGTAGTCTTTACACCTTTGCTGGAAGACACATATTTATGTATAGGCCATTTAAAATCCGAATTTATTTCTATAACTTTGGACTTCATACTCAACAGTAACCTAGACAGAGTCTCTGTGACTAATTCTTAATACACTGAATTTAATTTAACGAATTTAATCCTCATTGGGATAAAATTCGACATCTTTGTTTTTAAAAATATTCTACACTGAAATAACATTTCAATTTATTTCAGTCACAGGACCAGGTTCTACCGTTTTGCCATTATTATGGCATCATTGACTATACTATATCTGTTTTCCTTCTTTGGTAATAGTTGCAACTACATACTAAATAAAAATCTTTATTTTCTCCTCGGAGGACCGAAACTCCCTTAAGAAGCATTTTTGTATATTTCTTCACACGAAATATTTTCCTTATTCAGAATTGACAAAGTTTCTAACAGAAATTTAGAAATATTTCGTATAATAAGAAAAGAAAACTCGAAGACAAGAGAAGCCCTGAGATCATGGTTTGAACAAACGACTTTTTAAAATTTAGGTTAATAGTACGATGGCCAATATGACCGCCTATTTTCGATAAGCGAATACAGCATCTAAAGAATAAAAACCGCTGCCTAAGGAATCACTACTTCCACATCCAGATTTTTCATCCAAGTCACTTTGAAGGAAACATTGTGTCTAGATTTGCACTCTGGTATGTGGAAACTATTGGTGATAGAATTTTAATAATACTTGGGGCAGATATCATACAAAAGCTTGACGCGTTGGTTTCTACCATATACGTTAAAAGTTTCTAGTTTACCCTACTTATTTTCCCCTATTCACAACCTACCACCTCCCACCCCTTCAATGAAATCATCTCAATCAGATATCATTACAATACATACGTGTACTAACTTTCAAGAGAATATCTCAATTGTGTGTTATCAATCCCATTAAGAATGGAGCGGAGGTGGCGGGGTTTGAGAAATATTAGAAAGAAATCTGAGACCTTGGTTTCTAGCATATACACCAAATCCCAAATTTTTGTACTCTTACCAGTTTAATTTACCAATTTTCTCAAAATATTCCAGATGTCGTTAAAATATATACGTGTACCAAATTTCAAGTGAACATCTCAATTTTATTTTATAGACCCCTTTGTGAATGGAGTAGGGGTATTGGGGGATTGAAAAATGTTATTAAACAATCTGAGGCCTTGGCTTCTAGAACATACACCGAATTTCAAGTTTCTGTACTCTTACCAGCTTGCTTTACGTATTTCTCCCTATTTTCCTCCACTTCTTCAACGCAATCATGTCAAAATATAATATAGTTTCAGATATCATTATAATACATACGTGTACCAAATTTCGAGCGAAAATCTAAATTTAATTTTATCCACTCTTTTAATAAGGGAGTGGGGGTGGTGAAGGGATGGAAAATATTATAAAAAACCTGTGACCTTCGCTTCTAGTATATACACCAAATCTTAAATTTCTGTACTCTTACTAGCTTGCTTTACTTATTTTGCCTTATTTACCCCTATTTAACCCCCAACCCTTCAACGGAATCATCTCAAAGTATAATCTAGTTCCAGATGTCGCGCTAATGCATACGTGTATTTGCCCCTATTTAACCCCCAACCCTTCATCAGAATAATCCCAAAATAAAATATAGTTCTTAATGTCATTATAATATATACGTGTACCAAATTTCAAGCAAATAGCTCAATTTTATTTTATCAACCCCTTTAATAATGGAGTGGAGGTTGGTGAGGGGACGAAAAATACAAAACATTTTGAGGCCTTGGCTTGTAGTACTACATCAAATTTCATGTTTCTGTACTCTCACCAGCTTGCTTTACATATTTCCCCTCATTTACCCCTATTTACCCCCAACCCTTCACCGGATATCTTCAAAAGCAATCCAGTTCCAGATCTCGTTATAACATATACATATACATGTACAAAATTTCAAGTCAATATCTTGAACCGTTCCGGAGAAAACGTGCGGATAAAAAAAAGGTTAACGAGAAGCAAACAGACAGAAAAACCGAAATTTTTTTTTTTCACTCAAATTTAAAATCTCGACGTTTCATTGCATTCTAAACCTATTTCATGAAAAACAGTTTTTGAAATTTTGTTTAGAAAGTTCTTTTCTTGCTGTGCCACAAGTAAACAATTATAGACAGTATCTGAAACATCTGGTATATTGCCAATTTCTTCTTCATAAATTCCTTAAGACTATGCACCATATTGATGACGTTTCAAAGTGTGGCTGTTGGAACTTTTAAATAATAAATGATGACTGCAATATATAAAACACTTACAAGTCACCACTCCACCAGAAATTTTAAAACGGTAATACCTACGTTAAACCATTTTAAAAATCGATAAAACATTTGATGTCAATTTAACGGCTGTGGGCGAGTTGAATAGCCACATTGGTTTTCCTGCTGTTCAATAATACCTGTCGGTCGCTGTAATACAAAATGTGTTTTCCGGTGTAGTTTAATGAAAACACCCACTGCGTAAAAGTGTGGTATATAAATCAGGCCAAAGGGCTTGTTAGAAATTAAAAACCGTGTTGCAGCTTTTCCACTGCAGAATGGAAAGCGCCTGGGGCGCAGACAACTTAAATGTTGTTATTTGCATTGCTTTGTGGTTTTTATTATACGACCAATTGTCCTAGAGGGTGCACAATACATATACGGCATTCACGGTTGGTTGACCTGTCAACAACGACTTCAAATTTGTTGCAATGGCAGGCCCATTATTAGCTCGGAAGTCAGGGTGTAAAAAAGCACTAATTCGAAGATAAATTTTAGACAGCTGGAAACTATTTTGATCGTGTACTTGTGCAATGTTTGTGCGACAAAAATTAGTTTCTTTCACTGTTGTTACTAATATAGAAAATCTGTAAGGATCTAGTCGAAACTTTCCCCTCTTATTTCTCAATTCTGACGGATGGCCACCCTGCACTTCTTTTCAGCATTAATGTTAGCTATTACGTCCACATCCATGAAGAAAGACATAAATAAAGCCACTCATAAAAGTGTATCATGCAAAGCCAAGACAATTTTCATGAATAAGCATGAAATAATTATATTTGACATTGACTGATAAAAACAACAGATCTTCATCTATCTATTAGCTAACCAGTATTGAAGCCTATATACTCTATGCATTGTTAAAAGTGAATCATTATTTGTTTGCTTATAATTGTAATAAAACATATTCTTTATAGGATTTTGCAAGCAGAGGAAAAAAGGCTAAGCATTTCCAAGAAACAGAATGATACATTTCATGAAAATGTAATCCATTAGGATGAAGAAGTTTTGAGACAAGGTAAGTAAATAAATTCATTTTATTTCTTTGTTCTCATTTTTAACCGAATCTTTATATACCGTAGGGGGTTATGTAGATACTGGTTTAATCTGCATGGCCGTATGGGGACTATGTAGATGCTAGTGTTATAATGATAATTGTCAATTAGGAAATTGGACAAATTCATATTAGGACTTTAATTTGTTAGCATAACCAGAACTCAGGTTATCGAAAGAATGCAAAGATTTCATTAATATTTTTATACATTTTTTTTAGTTCTCATAGATAGTTTTTTCAGCTGTTTGCAAAATCCTATAAAGAAAACGTTTCAATACGATTATAAGCAAACAAATAATAATTCAATTTTAAACATGCATAGAGTATGTAGGCTCCAATACTAGTTAGCTAATAGATGGGTGAAGATCTGTTTATCAGTCAACGTCAAATATAATTATTTCATACTTATTCATGGAAATTGGGTTTCGCATGAAACATATTTGAGTGGCCTTATGTCTTTATGATGAACTCCAGAATAAGGGCAATACATGTTTCAAATATGGTAAACTTACTTCATATGTGAAAGCCGAATCAAGAAATTATAAACCAAGGAAGGTAAAGATACTGGAGAGAAACCAAATCGAAAAATTCTTGAAGGAAGCACTGGATGAGGAATATTTACAAGTTAAGATAGGAAATACACGAGGAGCACTATCTTTGAAAACGCCATCCCTAGGCATCTCGGCCAATAGAAAGAGTCTAAACACCATCCGCTATTAATCCTAGACCCCTCACCCAATAGGATCTTAACCAATAGAATCTTACGCCCCACGATCAATAGCAAGTGCCCGGACACCTCAGCCAATAAGATCTTATGCCCCACGACCAACAGGATTCCTCACCCAATAGGATCTCACGCTCTTTGCCTTCCCTGGGGCGGAGCCTAAAGTGGGGAGGGGGGGTAAAATCAGACAAAAATGTGCAAAATGAACCACCATAAGAAATAACATGCGTTTTTGTCCCAGAACGCCTACTGCTATACTACTATTATGAATTTTATTCCACTAGTGTATTAAAGGGCTCTTAATCTACGGAAAATAGATGTGTTATACCTTCCTAATAGAGTGGTCGTGGAAAATAAATAAATACAACTTAAAAAGTATGAAATAATATGGAATATAATTCTTAATTTGAATAAAAAATTGGTTTCATGTAGTCAGTTAATCTTATACGCGAGAATATGTTGATGGCTACTGTGAACTGTCAACAAGCAAAAATCAAATAGACATGGGATTGAAGTATTGAATAGTAATATTCAAGTATCAAGACAGCAACTTCCGACACATTTATACGTATAAGAGGGCAAATCTCAAATTATCAACTTATTCAAAACAGATGTTTTTATGATAAGGATCCGCATGTAATGTTAGAGGAAATCAAGGGTGATTGAGTTATTTATTGAAGTCACCTTGTACAAGGTACAATAGCAAAAATTAGAATATTTATGGCACTGTTTTAGAAACACAACAATAGAATTTTAAATTTCTTATTATGTCTGCTTCATAATAAAAGATCTCCATTCATTCATTTCCTTAAGCATCCCTCGCAGCGTAAAAATGTTGATATTTAAAAATGTACACAATGCATTATTATGTTTTTATATGACATTCTTCAGAGCCCAGTTGACGTTAGCGAGGCGAAATAAAATGCTTCGGCATTGTGCGTTAATTTTATACATTTATAACTTCTTCATTTATTAAATGTATTTTGTATGTTCAACCTTTTTTATGAAATCAGCACGCTATATTGCCTGAAAAACTCTCTTGTAGGGAAAGTATATAAGGACACCATTCTCTTGTATTCGTTTTATTTGGTTAGATCTGTGATTAAGTGTAAATATTTCACGTAATTTTGTGCTAAGTTCCAACAACGTTCTTCTCCATTATATTTTTATTTTTGCACCAACTTTAATAATAACAACATTAAAAATTTAAATTAAAATTTAAATAAAATAAATTAATTATTCCCTAAAATTTGTATTTGTTTAGAACCATCGATCGGTTCATTCATAAAAGCTTATGATATTCGATAACCTCTTATGAAAACAATTCGAAACTAGCTCTTGAAGCAACTTTAAAGTTTTATTGTGTCGCGGATGGTGATATCTGTCCTCAATCAGGTAATCGTGGATATTAAATCGAAAGCATGCGTACTGGATGGCATTAATATAATGTTAATTGAAATTATTGATTGTTCTGACTAGTCAAACCCATATCTACAGCGAAATTGAGCTACCAACCCCCTACCCCTTGTAACAATCAGAAAACCACGCTCCGAATAAGAAACAATTCGTAAGTTCTATCCACATGATTCAATTGATATGAGATGTTCGTTATAATTATTGTTATGGCAAGTCGAACTCATATGCACTAAGAATTGTGCCTCGTCCACCCTTCTTCCCCTTGAAATAATAAGAAGAGCACCCTGAGAAAAAAAAACTTGAGATTTTCTAATTGTTATTGTGACTACTCGATCTCATATCAACAAATAAAATGGGCTACCACCCTCCTACCCCTTGCAGTAATAAGAAAGTCGTCCCCCGAAAACGGAAAAATTCATAGATAGCGGACCAAAAACAGGAGCGAAATGGATCCGGTAGGGAGAAATACCATGGTGGCACATTTTAGAAAGAATGCAAAACCACCATATTTAATGACCATTTAAAAAAAAAGCTGTTATTACTCAGATTCTATATTGTATGCATTATTACGTGTTATTTATTGTTATTCTGGACTGGGGGTGATTTTTTTATTATCACAAGGGGTAGGGGGAGGGCAGTAGCACAATTTCCTTGTAGATGTGAGTTCGACTAGTCATAATAATAATTCAAGTTAAAGTCACATGTTGATTTTATTATGTGGTTAGGACTTACGAATTGTTTCTATTTCTGGGGGTGGTTTCTTATTATTACAAGAGTTAGGAGAGTGGTAGCTCAATTCCCCTGTATACATGGGTTTGACTAGTCATAACAATAATTTCAGTGAAAATCCCATGATGATTTGATCATGTGGGTAGGACTTACGTACACACCTGCCTATCTATTTTTCCATCTACCTTCTTTTTCACTTCACCTACTTACAGTCCTTATGCCGCCTATATCGTCTTTGGACTCATTTTTGATTTCCGGAGTGTCTGAAAAGATTTTTGTATCTCTATAAGTTTATTTAATTTATCTCTTTCCGCTTGACATTGAATTTCTTCTTGGCGCCTTCTGCCTTGCTCTTCTTTCTCTTATTAATCTCGGCTCTCTTCATTTTGACGCCATTTGTCCTACTCTTCTTGAAATTTCCTTTCTTGACCTCCATCATCTGTTTGAAGTCTAGGTTTTTCCATCATTTTCCTGAATTTTACAAATTAAGTCTGCATGTGTTTTTCGGCCGCCATATTTCCCGTTGTTCTGGACAGGCGATTACGGCAACGTCAAAAAATCTAGTAATCACGTCATTATTTATAATGGAACATTCGAAAGAAATCCCTAAGCAGCACGTCCTGATCACTTCCCACTTGAAGAAATTTAATTATCTTTGCCAATTTCCAAATAAAATGTTCTGAAAATTTCACCAATTTTTTCGCTGGAATGTAATCTTCGAAGAATGACCAGTAAGGCAATTCTCCGTATTATCATTAAATCGCGAGAGGAATACTGTCCAACCTCCTCGAGGACTAAAAAAATATTCTATTATAATCCGACTTCTAACACCAATTGTAATTTGTTTGCACCCCTTAATAATCACCCCCAAACCGCGAGTTTGGAAATTATAACACAAAGATAACACTAGAGACTTATTAATTACATTACTTATTGCTTCATTTGTATACCACTAAGTACTACTTTCCACTTGCTAAATCAATTCTGTTTTCTGCTTCTTCACTTTGCAGTCTTCCAGTTATCTTATCCTTTCTTAATTCCAATCATAACTACTCTATTGCCGATGCTGTCGCCTTATATATCCTCAAAAAACCTATCTCGAATAGGTCGAGTTCTTTCTAGACCCTAGCGCCACCTTTGAAATGACAGACGAACTTCCAGTCTCAAAGGAGGACAGCGTTTAGAAGTATAAATAAAGTTATCGACTACTCCACTGGACGGTGTAATGATATATTATTATTTCAGATACTATTGGTAAACCAGAACCCAGACATATAGTTCTAGAGTTTATTATGCCTGTTTTAGAATCACACCTAAAAATTGGAGCGACTTCATTAAGCTTCCATTTGTTTCAGCATTCGCAGAGTATTAGGCAACTATTGAACATGTACACTAAAGGATGCAATAAGAGAGGAGTACACCTTTTACGCACTATATGTATAATAGTGTGTCCCCGGATGGGGTACCACAGTCTACAAGAGTAACAGTTGAATGGTTTTTATTATTTTTGATATTAATACAATTAAATAATTACAAAATCGCGGCGTGCACTTTCTGTGAAATGTGATTATTGTTCTTTAATAGATCTCGTATTTAATCACTCCTGGAATTTTAGCACATATGTTAAACAAAGTTACTAAAAGAATAATAAAATGTGATTTTTTTAAAATTTTGAACACCCTGTAAATTTTAGCGCAAATATTACTGCTTGGCCAGGGTTCTCACATCTCCAGGTACAATATATCTTTTATCGTTGGTAAATGATAGAGCTACTTTATTTTTAGTTCTGTATGAATGATGTGTAAAGTAGATTTAAATATTGACATTCTACGGAATATTAAATCGCCGTTTTCAACAATCTGAACATGGTCCGAAAAGTATATTTGATTAAAAATGAAAACAAAGACTTAAAATGAATGTATTTACCTACATTGTCTTAAAAAATTTTTCGTTCTAATGGATCACATTTTCAAAAAATCTGTCATTCAGTTTCTTGGAAGCCTTTGAAACGTTTTTCGCCCTTATTCTGAGCTCATCAGAAAGGCACAAAGCCACTCATAACGATGTTTCATACAAAACCAAGGCAATATTCATTAATAAGTATGAAATATTTATATCTGAAGTTGACTGATAAAAAACAACAGATCTTCACCTATCTATTAGCTAATTAGTATTGGAGCCTATATAATCTATGCATGTTTAAAAGTGAATTATTTATTATATGCTTGCTTATAGTAATGAAACAGATTCTTTATAGGATTTTGCAAACAGCGGGAAAGAACTATCCATGAGAACCAAGAGAAAAACTATATGTAAAAAATATTAATGAAATCTTTGCATTCTTGCAGTATAAATATTTGAATTTATGATATTGGGCGCCTCCCTGTGTACATTATAGATAATGGATGCTTAACTACAAATTTTAAATTGATAATAAATGTAATTAATGAAACCCCCCGTATATAGATGATCCCCATATTTAACGAATATTTCTATACCATTAAAAAGTTTATCAAAAGAAGTAAAGAAAGATATTGATTTGCCCTAAATATACATAGCAGCTATTTATGTAAGAGCTTTGACCCCTTCAATATATGCATAAATATGCTGATGTTATCGAAAATATTTCTATATAACGCGGATACCCCTGGCACACACCTTACATTTGAAGGTTAAGAGTTAATAGACCTTTAAAATAATGGCCAGCCATCAGAGTTATTGAGTAAAAATCACGCGTTTAATGAGCAAACAGCAGCAACAAATTATTATGCAGAATTAATCACTGTATTGCGTGAAGTGTCCGAAGAAAAGAAAGTGGAAAGCTCATAAAACAAGTGTATTTCCCCAGAACCCTCATTCTGTTGAACTATTAATCTTGACATTGTCCTAGTAACCCACCACTTAGATACTGGGATTCAGAGATAAATAATGGGAATAAATAAATCGCAACAAAATGATAGAGGGCCAGAAGAATTTTTAGAGTAATTTTTCGACTTTTTACTTAATTATATTGACATAGCTAGTCGACAGGGAGGAAGAATGCTAAACAATAAACTTTTGGCCCATAGGCGAGATTAATATTGGAATTGGGTTTTATGGTGTAGTTGATCACTCCAAGTTTGCTTACAAATCAGCGAACCGCTTGATTTTATAATTAACAATTAGTGAGCAGAATAGACACTTTTTCTATATTTATTTAAATATCTCCGTTCCTGCTAATTTTAGTATAACATATGCATTAGGAAAACTGTTCGTTGTGAAATTCTCTAAAACATGAGTATCGATAGAGGTCGCTAGGTGCAATTATTAACTGCAAATAGCTTCCAAAGCTTTCAAAACACGTTATTTTCACTATTTCTTTACTCGAAAACAACTGCACATAGAGGGCTTGAAGATGGTGCCTATGTTGCCCCGATAATGTACAAACGTATTACTTTTTGAGTAATTACCGATCAATTTTTTTAAAATAATTAATTAACAATTGTGCCATTTTTTGTAAAATCCATTTATAGTTAGGAAACTCATTTAGAAATTTGAAAAACTATTGAAAAATGATATCCCGTTGGAATTTTTGAAAGATCGCAATTCTGGCCGATTTTATGAGGTTTTCTACGCGTGAACCTTTTTATGCGCGACTTAAATAAACAAATATCTTGTTATATTTTAACTTTGGAGAATTCGCTCTTGCACATCTAAAAAGCTGCTATATTTTCACAAATAAAAAATTGTCCTAGCAGGCGCAGGAGTCGAGAAAATTTTTTTTCAAAAAATTCGTGAGGGCGTTATTATACGTCGTATAGTTATCAAATTTATAGAGATTGAACTCATAATACTAGTCTTTCAACAAAAAAATATTTCAGTCCTGGATTGTGTTTAACAGTATTGACAAACAATTGTCAAAATTTATTATTAAAGATGTTTATTTATGTCACGTATAAAAAGGTTCATGAGTAGAAAACCTCATAAAATCGACCAGAATTCCGATTTTTCATAAATTCCAACGGGATATCATTTTTCAATAAATTTTTGAATTTTTTAAATCAGTTTCCCATGAATTTTACACAGAAATGGCATAATTTTTAATTAAGGATTATCTTCAGCACTCAGGTATGTTGGCCCATTGTGCATTCACGTCATGTGGGATCTTCTAGAAGAGACCACTACTCTCCACAAATGATACCAGTCTATTCCATGGTTGATCCCGTAATTCCTTCGGCTGTAAACATTGCCTTTGGAGATGCCTATACCTTAACGCACCTAAGAGTGTGCAACTGCATATGATATGAGTGGTGGTTTTATCTTCCACTCCACACATTCTACAAATAAGGTTGTTTTTCAACCTAATTGTATGAAGTTGTTTGTTCAGAGGACAGTGTCCTGTTAACAAGCCTACTATCCGTCTCATTTCTTCTCTATCGAGCCCAAGCAGCCACTTAATAGTTGAGTTAGTCGAGGGCCCCTTTATATGGAGCCTCGACTGCCTCATTGCAGGGGCCTGAGTCCAATAGTTGCTGAACCTTGAAGTGGCCCAGTCTCGTAACTCGGATTGAATCAGACTTCTTTGCAGACCGAAGGCTGGCTCGGGGCCAGGGAACGGAGTTATTGCTCTTTATCCCACCAATCGGTCTGCCTCTTCGTTGCCCTCCACACCTCTGTGACCGGGCACCCATATGAGTTTGGCAGAGTTGTGTTCGCACAGTTCTGTCAAAATATTCCGACAGTTTAAAACTAGCCTTGAGTTCACTTTGTTTGACACAAGAGCACTTAAGGCTGCTTGGGTGTCACTACATATACAATTAAGTGTGTTGGCGAGATTATTGCTTGTACACAACAATATGGCATATACTTCTGCTTGGAATACACTAGGATGCTTTCCAAGTGGCACTGATATATGAGCCCTTGGTTTGCAGCCGCGTATGCCAGCACCAGTACCCTCCTGAGTCTTAGAATTATATCTACTATCTACTAAGATTTTTTCGGATCCGTCAAATCGTTTTCATTTTATTAAATAAAAAAGAAAAAAAAATGTTTAAACAATTATTTGACCATGAGGCTCGCGGTTTAGGAAAATTTTTTATAAGAAGATCTTGTTCAGGGAAATTCTCCTATTAGAATCCGTTGCTAACTCAAATCGTATACAAAATTTGTAAAATCACTTCTTTTTTACCCCAGGCAGATTCGCCTAATACTACATTTTCCAACCATTCTAGAAATTAACGGCAGTTTATTAATTCAATAAAATCGAAATTTTCTATGTTCTGTAAACGGCTTCAATGCTGTTACTCAAATTTTGTGCGCTAATAGTACATTATAAAGGCATCAATATCAGACTAATGATTTTTGCCGGAAAATTTATATAATGCAAGTATACTGATTAACAACCACTTTTCATCCATGAAAGAGAGTAGGTTCGGCGTGGGCGTACCATTTATTTAAGGATAAGGTGGTGATGAATAGTTGTTTAATAATAGGTATTAGTTGACAAATCAATTGTGGCAAGTGGTCCTTAAAATATCAAGCCGCTTAAAGAAAAAAATAGAGAAAATTAATTTCTAAAACTATCAATTTACATTTCATTAACGCTAAGTTAAAAAAAATTACTTATTTCCTCTCAAGCGCGTTCAAATATTGCAATACTATTTCTGCTTGAGGTTTCATATAGCTGATTTGCTTTGGGATACGGATATTAAGAGTATCTTGGTCTCAAGACGTCCTCATACAAAATTATTATCTGAATATTCAAACTACTTTTCTCTGTCTCGACACACTTATTGCATGGCGGTGCTCACTGAGAACGAATTTCTTTTGATGTCCGTACTTGAGTTGAACACGTTCAGAGAGCTTCTGACTATGCATCGCACGGTTTTCCGTGTCAGATCGGCATCTAAATATTCCCTCATTCTCATTTGGCCTCATACGCATTAATTCTTAATATGATACCAAGTAAATTAACTTTTAGAAACTGCCTGACTTCATTATGTTAATGAATAAATCTCAATTTCTTATTTTTATAGAAAACTTATAAACAACATACCTTCCAATGCCGTAGTTGGTTTAGTTAATGATGCTTACAAGCAGACTTGTAACCAGAAAGAAATTATAGGAGTGTTCGCTGCTCCTGAAATTTCAAGGGAGACCAATAATTTTTCGAAATTACTATCAGAGGAGAGTTTTTATCTTTTTGCAGGTGATGGGATAATGAATCGAAATCAGATGACCAGCTGGAAGGGAGAAATTTCAGAAAAAGTAGCTATGACATAAGGCGTCCCTCAAGGATCGGTGCTTAGTCCTATCCTATTTATAATATACACTAATGATCTACTGGCAAATATTAACGTCATTGGAGCCAGTATTTATGCAGATGATACTACTTTTTTATGTAAAGGTCAGAATGGAAATGACCCCCCAGTAGAAGAGGTATTGGCATAGGCAAATGTCTGGTTTGCAGCCAATCTGTTACTATTAAATCCGGCTAAAACTCAAAGTTTAAAAGTGACTACAACAGGCCGAGACCAAAAGTCAATAGACTTTCTGGGGATAAAACTAGACAGTACATTAAATTGGAAAATGCACCTAGAACAGCTTAGCAAAAAATTAGGTACCGCTATATATATAATAAGAAAATTTAAAAAAATTACTACTCATTAAACGGCTAAGATAGCATACTTTGCCAATTTCCACAGCATTGCAGCCAATGGAATTTTGCTATGGGGAACAGCATCAGAAGTCAATAGAATATTTATTCTTCAAAAGAAAGCTATAAGAATATTATGTGAGTTAGGTTATAATGAAAGCTATAGGGAATCCACCAAACAAGACATACTAACCATCCCAAGTCTGTATATACTGAATTGCCTCAAGTATGTACATACGAATAAAGAAAAATATTTGCAGAATTCTGTAAATCGCTTCTATCCAACTAGAAATAAAGATCACCTACGGACACCCTTTCACAGATTAGCAAAAACGCAAAATGGATTAGACTACTGGGGATCAAAATTGTACAACAAGCTACCTGAAGCTCTGAAAAAGCAAAATGATATGCTGTTCTCCTCGTGGATAAAGAAAAAACTTACAGAAAAATGTTGTTATTCAATTGATAAATACTTCCTGTGTGATTTTTAAAATTTATAATATCTTGACCAAATATTATTATAGTATGCGCTACTCTTTTTTTTTTCCTTCACTTTACTTTATTATCTATTGTTATTTATCACTTACTTACTGCCACTTGTTATTAAGCTTTAGACTATCTGTACCCTTTTTGACGTTTCATGTATAGTGCTTACGAAGTCAATTGAAACTGGTCAGTGTTAAAGCACAGGACCGTGCGCACTTAACTTGATATTTTGTCCTATGTATTTAACAATGGTATCGAGAATCGAATAGTAGTTGAAACTATGCAGGCGAGTCCGAGACTGGCAATGTAATCAGCCTGAATGAACCATCTACGACTGCACGGGTTTAAAGATAATTAAACGGGCAGGTACACTAGCATAAAAAAACGTATAAATGGTTTCTCAGCAGTCAACGTAGACTTGTGAGATGTGTTGTCATTGGCCTGGATTTGAGGACGGGTGGCGACGATTGGCTGGCACCCGGGTATTCCCCAGTCCGATTGGTCGGTCGGTGTCTGAGTTATATCAGTCAGTAGTTAACGTGGACTCGATATTTCTCCAGTGCAGTGCGAAAAATGGTTTTCAGAACAGCTTTATACCAAATAATCTGCATAATTCGGTAATTGTATTAGATAATGCTTCTTATCACTCGCGAATATTAAATAAAATACCAAACACTAGTGCAAGGAAGACATTTTAAAATTCATGAGAGGAAAAAATATGGAAATTCCTGTAAAAGTTCCAATAAAGCGCGAAATACTGAAGTGAATAAAAGAACAGAATTTCAAAAGGGAATATGTTATTGATAACTTATCCAATATACACGGTCATACACTTTTGCGGTTACCTCCGTACTATGCATATTTAATCCTATCGAGATGGTTTGATCTACTTTAAAAGATCGTTTGCGAACATGTAATGACTCTCCAACGTTAAGCGCGGTAGTAGTTGATCATAATAAGAGAAGTAATAAATGACCTCGACAATACTGATTTATGGAAAAATTGCATTAAGCATGCAATTAAAAAAGAAAATCAATATTGAACACTACCCCCCATTGCGTCCATTAAAATTCAACAGGATGATTCCTCTTCAGAAAGTGAAGATTCGGATGCGTCAACTTTTAGCATTTAACTTTTTTAATATATATTTTCAGAACAAAATATTTAGCTATTATATTAGGTACGAAGTTTACTTTTTTATTGTTACTGTAACGTGCGGAATGCGCAATAGCATCCTTCGTTACATTTTCTAACAATTATTAGAAAAATTTTAATAATCAAACATTTTATTCTCCTATGCTCTGGTACTATAACGAACATTTCTGGACAGATGAGAGGTTGGTAGTAGTTTATCCTTAGGCATCAGTATATTAAACAGCGCACGCTCGATAATATTCAAATTAAATTAAAGAAATAGATCAAACTGACTGAAAAATGAAGTTGAGTCGAGTATTTATAATAAAGTCGGATAGTCACATGAAACGTGGAACTATCAGTAACATTATAGATCATTTGGCTAATTAATATTTCACTAAAATAAAGAGAACTACTTTTTGGGGCGGAGACACGTTACTGTCGGTCCGAAACATATGTCACAGTACGACGCGTTAGACTAAATTCGCTCTTTTCACTCGAGCCGTCCTTCGAGGTGGACGTAATAGAAATTTTGTAAGACCCTGACGGGGATATTAGTAGAGAGGAACCTTATAGACGTATAAGGTAATAGTTAAATAATTATATATTGTTAAATACCATCTAACATTTAAACATATTGTTTTAGGTTCTTTCTTTCTTTCTTTCTTTCTTTCTTTCTTTTGTTTTTCTATATAATTACAATTTTCATTTCAACGCCGAAGTGATCTTAATGTTACACCTTTGCTTTAAGAAAAATTATCTACGTTCTATGTTGATACTACGTTTTTTATATACGTTTTCTTGATAACTTTATGGGATAAGAATACTACGTTTACCTTTATTATGAAATTTTCGACACAACATCTATTTAAGATTTTCTATCAAGCATACGAAAACCTGGGCGAAGAAATTATTTATGTTATTCGAGCATAGCACGCCTCTACGATTTCATAACCTTCAAAGTGGAATGGTACGACATGTGACATCTAGCTAGAGTAAAATGGAGATCATGAACCATTTAACTACCCCACGGTTATAATCTATTATCATCGGAGGACAGGGGCATGCTTAGGAATTTCTCTCATCAGGATATTATAATAAAAGATAAGTACCTTTGATTATTACCTGTAAAAGGGATTATTTTCGCATATCTAGTGCTACACATTAATTCGTAGTCACTCATATCTTAAATCCGTTGTTACAAATATTTCGTCGTAGTTATTTATATCTTAAATTCGCTGTAACAAGTATTTCTTCGTAGTATCGATTTCTTGTATTCAACGTTTAACGTAATCGTAGTTGTTTGATAACATGATATTTTTTTGAATTTTGCCAGTATCGCAAATTCGCTGTGTCAATGTACTTTTGTTTTAGATGTGTCTCAATGGTTAGACACGTCAGTTATTTGCACATAATACGCGTCGTGTGATCTGATATTTTCTAGATTTGACTCGTCAAGTCGCATCACTTATGTGGATTATTTATTTAAAGGAATTCGGATGTTCGGGGCGCGGTGAAATGTGTATTATCTTTTGTGGTTATATAACTTGGGGTGTCCCGTATTTTATTTGCTAGAGATGAGTTCTAGTATTATTTTGTTATGGTTATATAACTTGGGGTGTCCCGTTTTTGAGTATTTGGCATTACGTAGCGGGGAGGCTATATACTGGTAGGCTCAAATAAATATCAGGTTCGAGTGAAATAGCATATCTTTTATTAGGTTAAGTTTTATTATCTTTGTAATATATTTTGTGTCGCCATTTTGGTAAATCTAATGGTGTGTCTTTTGTGTTGCACTTTAGAATATCTAGTGCTGTAATATAGTTTGTTTGTCGGATCGTTTGCGAGATACCTTTGTATTATAGTTCGGTTTAAATCTCGTAAATGGTCATATCTTTTGTAAAATATGATTTTTTAGTATTGAGGTAAAGTTACGAGATGTATCTTTTGTAATATAGTTTTTTTTATCTCGTAAACACCTCAAGTTTATCTTGCTGTTGAGCAATATGTAATATAGTTTATCTTGTAATATAGTTTACCTTGTACATATTTTGGTGATATTTTGCTATACAGTATCGCTGATGCTGTGATAGCTCATTGTTTTTGTAATATAATATTTTGTAATATAGTTCTATTGTACATATGTAACTTTTGTCTTTGGTTTATCTTTATCTTCAATTTTCCTTGATTACACTCAGTAATCAATGGCGCCCAAGCCTTGAACTCGACGCCCTTTAGCTCTCCGTATCTTTACTGTGCTAGCCAGGTTACACCAGTGACGCTAACCACGTCGCTCGTAGGGTGGCCCACACTAGAACACTTGGGCAATATTTAAACAACGAGGAAAACCTCCTTTCCTTAGCCACATTACATTTCTTGGACTATATTTTATTTAGTTGACAAGAAATTTTAATTTAAGTTACTTTATTCTAGAGACATATTTTAATTTTGTTTTTATTTATGTTTTATCTATACAAGAATTTATTTTTGTTCTACTAATTCTTTGCTTCGGTTAAGAAACTTATATTTTTATTTTTATTTTAGAAGAAACTTAAATTTTATTTTTACTTTTTAACATCCTTGCCCCTCGCCAATCTAACCTGTCCCATTCCCTCATCCCGGCAAGGATATGTTCATACCTTCTCATTGTTCCTTGTTGAGCAATAACATATTTCAATATAGAATGGGATAATTTTAAAACTAAACCCAATAAATTTAAATATTTATTTTATTATTTATTTATATCTAAAACTGATGTAATGCTTCAAAAATATGTTATTGGATAAATGAACAAAAATAGCCTATCTAATAAACAAAAGATAATAAAAATTAATAAAATTTTCAAAAAATCATACCTTCGCCCATGTGCAATAAAGAGTTGCCGACAATTTTTGTCGGCTTTTAGTTTTTATACGATTTCAATTGTGCTCGTATACACTTTAATGTTCATTTACTAGAATAAAATAAACATCAACAATCAACAATAATAATAATTTATTTAAAAAATGTTTTTCAGTAAATACATTATTATCTAATAATATCCTACATTTTTAGAAAAATAATTAATAAATGGTGAAGACATGCCAGTCAAAAATGTTGGCAAATTGCCAAAGAAGACAGAAAAGAAATCATAACATGGCAACGCTGCATCCGATCGGCAAAATATTTTAGGGTGTAATACAGGATCCTTGGAGGCTTAAGTGGCGCCAAAAAAATACAGGGTGTTCCTTTAAAAAAATCCTACTTTCTTGTGTAACTCGTTTTTGTGACACCTTGTATAATTGAAATTAATTAGTAGGGATGTATATTTGAAAGTTTTGTTGAGACAGTCTTTTTAGAAATTTAGCCGTTCTTGCACAGGGAACAGTAGTAACAGGACACCCGGTACATGTTACAAAATTTTAAACATAGATATTTTTATAATATATCAGTTATACTGGGACTCTTTCTCGCTTTTTTAATATACATTTTATCGTGGGGCAATGTTACCATAAAGTCAATACAAATCTACATAATATTCTTCTTAAACTACGCATATACATTCGATATGAGACCGGCACCAAACTGTCACTGAATTTACTCCAAAACAATAACAAGCAGAACATTGACGAAATAACTTTTGTTCAGAGATTAGCTGTCACAGACACTTATCTGCTGTTTATACATCGCTGGGTACTTTTAATGTGAATAAAAGGCGTTTTATATTCCGAACTCGTTTTTAGTAACTGAGGTGGCTCCTTTTGTGGGCCAATCGATTTTATTAGTTACATACAATTAGAACACGAATAAATATGCTTTCAAGCAGAACTAATATTTGCGCAGGCAGTCTCACTGTTTTCGGAGCGGGAGTAAATTCACTGGAAGTGCCAGCTTTACCAATTGTTCAGTTTATTTAAATATTTAGGACCGACTTGACACTGAATCATTAAATAAACCATTAGATCTCAAGCGAATAAATCACATTTTCCCTGTGAAAATATCGGTAAGTAGTTTAAATCGAATGACCTAACGTTTCGGTAATGTCATTAGTTGAGTAATATTCATTATCAGATGAATGGGCTTTATTAATGTAGATAACATCTATTAAATATAGACATTTAAAGATTATTGACAGTGCAGATGAATTTGAGGCGGGGAACTGATCCTATAACTGAAGAATCTCCCACCTCCATGACGTACGAGGCGGAGTAGCAACGTATTTTTGAGTGCTTTTTAATAAATATTCTTTAAGGTGGCCATTCCCTAGAAAGAGACTTCCGATAGGGAAATATTTATTATTTCTGGTCATAACTTTTAAGTAGAACCATAACAAGACTATTACTATGAATTTTCACTCAGTGGCTTGTAAAATAGCTAGATTTAAATTTAAAAATTATGTTAAAGTAAACTTCATATTTCTAAGTCACATAAAAAATTTCAAAGCTTTGCCGCCTATTACCACTAGGATAGAGCGGGGCATGGATTAAAATAAGAAATTAAGGGAAACTCGCCAGTATCAGTTATAAATTCTAATAATTACGCCACTCACTCCTAAAATATTTTACGATCTAACGGCCACTACTGCTTACTTAATTTTTTACACACATACATAATGGTGTAAAAGGACAAGCAGAACGGCACAGGTATTAAGCAGAGACGGACCACAGTCTTCCGCGATATTTGGAACGAGTTGTGTTATATTTAGAATATATAGGTTATGCACTTCATACAATAATACAGTGTTTACATTTTATTTTGATTGTGAGTGCCTAGAATGTATAATACTTTGACAGATAAGTAAAATTGCTCTTTGTTTAAGCGTATTTGTGTAAAAATATTCCGGCGGATGGTGAAATATTCGAGTGTTTTCCGTTTTTTAGTGGCTATGGTAAAATAATAGTGGCCTTGAAAAGATCCTCAACCTAGCACCAGCAGAGAATTTAACGAAGATATGGGAAATGGTAAAGGCTCGCAAATTACAGAGAAAAGTTCTAAACAATATTTATGCGAACATACTAAAAAAGTAGTTTTAAACGTTTATAAAAATATAAAAGAAAGTGAAGGTGAAAAAGGAGCCGTGAACGGTCCATCTATAGAATAATTAAGGATGTGGTACCTAATCGAAAAGTTAGATCGGATAAAGTTAAGAGATTTAATTTATAGCAAGTATATGGAAAATGAGGTACCAACGGTGGAATCAATACATATGGAACTGAAAACAAATGGTGCAGTGTCAGTTAGTCAAGCAACACTTCGGCCCTGGATAATAAAGATAGGATTTAGGTTCAAAATTATTAATAAAAGGGCAGGTATTATGGAAAGCTTCAGAATTGTGTAGTGGCGTAATGAATATTTGGAAAATATAAAAAAATTTCGAAACGAACAACGACCTATTTATTATTTAGATGAAACTTGGTATGATACCCATGATACAGTGAAAAGAGGCTGGATAGATGATTCAAAGAAATGTAAAGTTGATATGCCTGCAAATAAAGGAACCAGATTAGTAATTGTACATTGTGGATCAGAAAATGGATGGGTGCATAATGGTCTCAAATTAAGTGAAAAAAAAATATGGAATCAAACGTTGACTATCACCAAAACATGACTGCGGATATTTTTGAAGTATGGTTTTAGACTTCATTGCTACCAAATATAGGAGAACACAGGGTAATTGTTTTAGACAATGCTTCGTATCATTCGCGACAAAATGAGAAAATACCAAATACGGGAACAAAGAAAAAAGATAATTTAGATAATTTGGAATTTGAAGAACATTTTAGGAAGAAAGATCTTTTGAAAATTGTTAAGAAGCAAAACTTCCTAAAACAATATGTGATTGATAGCATGGTTAAAGCTCAAGGACATACAGTTTTACGGTTACCCCCACATTTTTGCATTTTAACCCGATAGAACTAATATGGAGTCAGCTGAAAAGACGTATTCGCAAAAATAACACCTTCCCCAAATTTGATGCCAAAGTAGTCGACCTTATTAAAGCTAAAGTGTGAGAAATAACACCAAGTATTTGGAAAAAGTCTAAAATGTTATATGTGATTTGATTTAGTGTACATTGTGAATTTATCGTTTTATTAGTGTTTTACATACGCGCAAATGCAATATAACGTGATTTTTATTTATTATATTATATGTATACATATTTTATTTGATAATTATTTATTTGTTTCTTTTTCAGAACTGAATTTATTTATTTTATAATTATTTACTTGCTATCCAGAATTGAATTTATTTATTTTAATTACTTGTTTTATTTTTTATTATTTATTTATTTATTTAATTCATATAATAGAAAGCGATCTAATGGTTATGCCCATATAACAGGAACCATACAATTGGCGAGCTAAATAGATTTTATGATAATGTAACAAATCAATTGGTAAGTGAATTAAAACTCTTTTAAACTCTATTTCAAACGCTAGAGGAAAGGAAAAATAAGTCCTACTGTCCCTTTTTGTAATTTCGAACAGTTATTGCCTCGCCCTCTATTTGTAAACCGTCCACTTAAATTGGCAAAATTTAATTAATTGTTCTAATGTATTAATCTCTTATAGGAGCAACTATTATGCTGATTTTTAACCTGTTTTTACGTTTAATATATTTATTCTAGCATGTATCATATTTAATTTGAATATTTGAGTCCCATTAAAGAATATAAGAAAATAATGATGAATCACGGACGATTGAGTGGTGGTACGTTCGCGTATAATAATCCAAAAGAGAAAACTGTGGAAACTTAATTTCATAATTTCATTTTGTATTCAAATATAAAATATGATACAGAATAGATTTAAGTTAACCAGTTTTATAATCAAACCAACCAAGCGTGTGTCGCTGTCAACTTTCCCTTAATTATTATGTACTTTTCAAATATGACAAAGAATTTAAATGTGCTCTTCCTTTTGCGGCATTTTTAATTACACCATATAGGTGTTTGTGGTCTATGGGTTCATGAATTCAGCAAATAAACGTTAGGTTCATACAATTTTTATTCTTTAGTCAAGTATTGGCCTTATCATTTATATTGTGCTTATGTCTGATGAGACTAGTTGCCACAAAATGGTGCCACAAAAAAAAAGGTATGATATTGGTTTAAAAAAAAAAATAACACACTAAAAAGCTACACTCCAGTCAATTTATACACAAAAACGCGTTTGACCTTGTTTCGTTTTTCTCATAGTTAGTAGTAGATATGATTCCACAGTTATTTTGAAACAGAACAAAACAAAATATGTATTATGTTACGTTAGGTTGGGGTTTTTTCGAGCTTCTGGCGGAAGTTAGGGCCCACGGGAAGTGTCTGGCAATAATCAATGTTGGTTCTCAACAGTATTCTGTCAAACATATGAAAACCAGTTATCATACTTTAACGTATGTTGGTAATGTCTCTATGTACTTTTTGTACTTGTTACCTGTAAGAGGGCCCCGCTTTCAAGCTAGCAAGTAAGCATACGTTCTTACCCACATATCACACTATTTATTGTCAGAATATTAGCTTTGTTAAAATGACGGGGTCTGGGGGCTCTGGGATCTTACTCTATAACGCTTTCGTCAAATTCGCGAAAAAAAACTTTCGATTTTTCTTCATCTCATACAAAACATATAGGAAGCTTTATGGGATTACCGCCAAACCATACTCTACCGGACAGACATTACTTGTCGACCTAGAGCACTAATTGAACAAGTATAATTAAAAAACACATACAAACTGAATTGAAATTGGAATTGAAATTAGGTTATAATTAATTTTAATAACTCAACTAAAAAAAAAAGAAGTAACATTAAATTAGTGTTATGAATTACACCCCCTTGGAAAAGGAGATGGCACGCCTATGCCTCTGATGGTGACTGGAAAGGCTCTAGAAAGAGCGAAGGACTTTTCTAGATTATGATTGAAGAAGATTCTGGATTGATCTAGAGCTAATTTCGGAGTATATAAGGCGCGATTACAAGCGCGGAAGGGGAAGTTTTATTAAGGGGAAGTTTATTGGAGAAGTGACACGTTCGGGAAAAAGTGAGGTTAAAGTAAACAAAGTTTATTTTGAAGTATTGTATAGTCAGTAAATTGTTAAATAAAGTGTTAGTAGTGTTTAATCTCTTGTTAAAATTATTTAGAACCCACGGATTCATACAGGGTGTTTCCCAAAAAGGTGGAAATCCGTAACAATTTGGTGTCAGAAGTGGGATTTTGACAAGAGGATTTTTCGGAAGTGTTCGAGAAGGTTTGGGACAGTATTCTCGGAGTAAGTGCTAACACAGGAAGGACTAATTTACTGGACATTGTTCGAGGATTATTTTCGAACAGAAAAACAGTGTTAAGTGCATTTTTGAGACATTTTTGGAACAGTTTATTTGGACATTACAGGTTAAGTGACGAAGACTCTAGATAAGACTGTTTCGTGCCGTTTTGAGGTTTTTCTGGACAGTCCCATTACCGATAGTGACGTAACTTTGTTAAATTTATTTGATTTCAACATAGTCGTATGCCTGTAACAACCAGAAGTATGGCAACCGAAAAGCAAATACAGGACTTATTTGCACAATTCCAGAAAGTGTTGGAAGAGCTAGAAATAAGGCATCGAGAAGAAGTAAGTGAAATCAAAGAGGAAATAGACCTGCTTAAGCGACAGTTGAGGGATAAAGGAAGCCAGCAAGTGGTATTATCAGATCAGCTGTTCGAACCTCCCTCCTTTGACGGCCAAAGTTCATGGACCATTTACAAGATGCAGTTTGAGGCAGCAGCGAGTGCAAACAACTGGAATGACGAAGAAAAGGCTATGGCGTTAATCGTGGCATTAAGGGGCCAAGCATTGGAAATACTCCAGACAATCCCAGTAGACCAACAACGGGATTTTAAAGTTTTAGAAGCTGCCCTAGATCTACGATATGGCGATCAACACCTTGCCCGAGTGTACCAGACCCAGCTGAAATCACGTGTTCAAGGGGCTGGGGAAAGTTTGCAAGAGTTTGAAGCTGCCGTGTGGAGACTGGCTCACCTGGCTTACCCGGATGTACCGAAGGAATTCCAAGATCAACTGGCAGTAGAGGCTTTTCTGGATGGTATACAGGACGATGAGATCAGGCGAGTCCTCAGGTTATCTCGATACAAGAACAGCAGTGAAGCGTTGGTGCATGCACTCGAGGTGGAAGCTGTCCTTCAGGATACCCCGAGTCCAAGAGTACAAGCTATGAGTCTCGAAAGATCGCAGTCGGAAAAGGAGAACCAGAACGCTATGTTGACCGACATACATAAGATGTTCAATCAGTTAATGGCTCAAGTGGATACTGCAGAAAGACAAGGCAAGCCAAGCGGGGGTATTAAATGTTACAACTGTGGCAGAGCAGGGCATATCAAACGAGACTGTCGACAGCGGAACTCGAGGAAAGTGACTGCTAGAAAGATTGACGAGACTCAGAATAAAAGTAGCGGAAGGCCAAGTGGACAGCGTATGAAATGTTACAGGTGCGGAGAACCAGGACATATCCAGCTTGAATGTCCACGGAGAAGCTTGGAGAGAGTAAAGGCCGGAGTTGCTATGAAGCTGAGGGGAAAATCAGAGGAAGCTGGTACCAGAGAGACTGTGACGGATAAGGAACGTGGTACCCCGAGAGAAGTAAGGATTTCCCAGCTTCGAAGCATTCCGAGAAGTCCACTACTACCAAGACGTGAAAATAAAATGAAACCCCACAAGGATGCTGATACGTCATCCGGAAGAAGGTGCAAGGAAGATTGCAAGTACTACCACCAGGAGAAACTGCAGGTCAAGGGAGCAGTCGACACTGTCAAGGTGGAAGTGCCGGACGATAGGGCAGATGAAGCGCTCAGACAAGAGCAACTAAACGATGCAGAGATTGGGGCTATATTGAGAGCAAAGGAAAAAGGAACTCGACCAGAGTGGAAGGATGTTTCGGACAAAGCAGTTGGATTGAAGGCTTTGTGGGCACAGTGGGACTCACTTAGAGTTATGAACGGGCTGTTAAAAAGAGCATGGGAGAGCCCGGATGGGAAGCAAGTTGTTATGCGTCTAGTGATTCCCAGGTGTCGAGTACCGAAAGTACTTCAAGAAGTGCATAATGGAGCATCCGGTGGACACTTCGGCGTTAACAAGACCCTGAATAAAGTACGTGAACGATTTTACTGGGTAAATAGTCGTCAAGATGTTGAAGCTTGGTGTCGTAATTGTAAAATTTGTGCAGCCAGTAAAGGACCACAGACTAGGAGTAGGGGTGCAATGAAGCAATATAACGTCGGGGCTCCTTTTGAGAGGATTGCGATCGATATAGCCGGACCATTCCCAGTAACCAAGGACGGTAACAAGTACATACTGGTTGCCATGGACTATTTTAGTAAATGGCCTGAAGCCTACGCAATTCCGAACCAGGAAGCGGTTACTGTCGCCAAAGTCTTGGTAGATAACTTGATATGTCGGTTTGGTGTACCCCTGGAGCTGCATTCAGATCAAGGGAGAAATTTTGAGTCAGGGGTATTTCAGCAGATCTGCAAGTTATTAGGAATACACAAAACACGGACGACAGCCCTTCACCCGCAATCAGATGGAATGGTGGAGCGACATAATAAGACTATGAAAGAACATCTCTCTAAAGTCGTTCATAAAAATCAACGTGACTGGGATCTCCACATACCGTTTTTCCTCATGGCATATAGAGCTGCTATCCACGAGACTACAAAACAAACTCCGGCTCGTGTAGTATTTGGACATGAGATCAGACTGCCGTGTGATTTGATGTTTGGAACACCAGGTGGAGAACGGCTTCCTGTGAACAGCTATGTAGATGAAGTGAGTGAACGGCTAAGGAATGTCCATGAGTTAGTTAGAGACCAAATCACCATAGCCAGTGACAGAATGAAGGCTCGATATGACCGTAAGGGTAGTTCAGAAGGGTTCAAGGCAGGAGACCTGGTTTGGCTGTACAACCCACAGCGGAAGAAAGGCAGGTCACCGAAACTTCAACCGCCTTGGGACGGACCGTACACTGTTATTACCCGAATTAATGACGTCGTCTATCGGATTCAACGAAGCAAAAAGTCCAAGATGAAGATCGTGCATTTGGACAGACTGGCGAAATACATCGATGATTCTGAGTTGCCTGATCGGGACGATCAGGCTTAAGGAGGGGGCAGTGTTATGAATTACACCCCCTTGGAAAAGGAGATGGCACGCCTATGCCTCTGATGGTGACTGGAAAGGCTCTAGAAAGAGCCAAGGACTTTTCTAGATTATGATTGAAGAAGATTCTGGATTGATCTAGAGCTAATTTCGGAGTATATAAGGCGCGATTACAAGCGCGGAAGGGGAAGTTTTATTAAGGGGAAGTTTATTGGAGAAGTGACACGTTCGGGAAAAAGTGAGGTTAAAGTAAACAAAGTTTATTTTGAAGTATTGTATAGTCAGTAAATTGTTAAATAAAGTGTTAGTAGTGTTTAATCTCTTGTTAAAATTATTTAGAACCCACGGATTCATACAGGGTGTTTCCCAAAAAGGTGGAAATCCGTAACATTATTAAGGATAGGATATAGCTTATAACTTGCTTTAGGGCAAGCCTTAAAGATGACATGCTGTATGTTGATAGTACTTGGCACTGATTGTGATTAATTACAACTTTTATACACCAAACAGTACTTTGTTCGTTTTGACTTTATTTATATTTAAAATAATAAATAATCGTTTTATTTTAGTAAAGAAGTCATTTTGTACAAATTGTTGCAAACAATATAAGAGCTCCGCTGGTAATAAGTTTAACAGAAGACGCAGTTCAAGATGAATCTATCCAGTTTTATTACACTTTAAATGATTTACAACATGGCTTGGTTTATTTTATGTTTATGGGAAGCTTAATATACTTCTAGATTTTCCACAAAAGTTATTACCTCGTTTCTTTAGTTAAAACATTTTATCAGTTTGAAATACTATGTAAGAAAGTTTCTACTGATACAGCCGATCCAGGTAAATGATACATAAATGGTATTATTGTTCTATAAATTAATAAATACTATTGAAGATTAGAGTGCCGAGTGGAGTGAAAAACTAAAAGTTGGAAAAATTAAAGCTAATAGCTAGCAAAGATTGTCTTCGGTATCAGTCAGTATTGCCATATACAGCGTGTCCCACTTAAGTAAAGTAAAACAAACCTTAGAGGAAGTTAGCACTTGATCTCAAAGAGATAAATTAATACTAAATAAATCTAAAACAGCCTTCATACAATTTAATATTCAAAAACCACTACCTGACAATGCAGCGTTATATAAAGACATAACGGTAACTCAATTTACCAAACTTCTTGGTACATATAATAATATAGATTCTAAGTTGTCATTTGATATTTGATACCCATATAGAATAAGTTTGTAAACAGCTAAATAAGGTATATTTTGCTATTATGCAAATACAAATGCTTATAACTGTATTGAAACATATTCTTTATAGGATTTTGCAAACAGCAGAAAAAACAACTACCTATAACTAAAAGAAAAACTATGTGTAAAAATATTAATGAAATCTTTGCATTCTGGTTATGCTAGCAAATTAAAATCCTAAAATGAATTTGTCTAATTTGTTATTTGACAATTCTCATTCTAACACTAGCATCCACTCAGTCTCCTACGGCCATGCAGGTTAAACTAGTATCTACATAACCCCCTACGTTTATGAAGATTCGGTTAAAAATGAGAACAAAGGCCTAAAATGAATTTATTTATCTACCTTGTCTTAAAAATTTTTCATTCTAATGGATAAAAGATCTGTTTTTATCAGTAAATGTCAAATATTATCATTTCACACTTATTCATAGGAATTGTCTTGGTTTTGCATGAAACAGCTTTATGAGTGGCTTTATGTCTTTCTGATGAGCTCCAGAATAAGGGTGAAAAACGTTTCAAAGGCTAAGGCATTTCCAAGAAACAGAATGATAGATTTCATGAAAATGTAATCCGTTAGAATGAATTTTTTTAAGACAAGGTAGATAAATAAATTCATTTTGGGCCTTTGTTCTCATTTTTAACTGAATCTTCATAATCGTAGGGGGCTATGTAGATGCTAGTGTTAGAATGAGAATTGTCAAATAAGAAATTGGACAAATTCATTTTAGGATTTTAATTTGTTAGCATAACCAGAATTCAGGTTATCGAAAGAATGCAAAGATTTCATTCATATTTTTACACATAATTTTTCTTTAGTTATAGATAGTTATTTTTTTCTGCTGTTTGCAGAATCCTATAAAGAATATGTTTCAATAAAAGCTACACTAGTACGGCAATCTTCAACAATGTTTTTAAAACCATTTACTTACGTGTCAATGTTATTTACAATAATTTTACAAAAATTAATAATATAATTAAATAAATGGATACTGACAGTGAAAACGAGATTTATTTGACACCGCCAGAGGTAAGGGAAGTTGCAGAAATCGCCTCATTAAACTTGTTGCCCGAAAAATCGAGAATATTGTATATGATGCCGTATGAATCTTTCTTAAATTGGAGAAATGAAATGAAAATGAATTAAATAAATATTAAATAGTTAATAGTCGTGGCCACAGTATAGTATTCTATTCGCATATAATGGCTACTATTCACTCTGGTGACTTACGACACTCGCCTGCGGCTCGTGTTTTAAGCTGCACCCTCGTGAATAATAGCCACTATTATATTCACATTGAACAATATGCTATTACTTGGTCATGTGCTTCTCTTTCTTACATGTAACTTATGCATTCATATGTCAACTAAAATATAAGCTGAAGTAACGAATATAACAATTTACATGAAAAACTACACGAATCCTTTTTTCCAAAATTTCGTTCCTAAAAAAATGAAATTTAATTCAATTATCAATTGTTCTCTTTAGTTACTGTACTATAATTTCACGAAAAACTGTATTGACGCACGAAAGAAAAACGTTACATAGTAGATCACTCCGTATGTTTTACTGGATAATCTCCCTCGATGTAAAAGACAAAATGATTCCAACGTAACATGAAAAAACATATAGATTAACTTCAGGGCTCCCACACAATCCCAAGTGCGCTCCCTCTTTTCATTTGAATGTAACTTTTTCAATATAGCTCAGGATTTGACATCGTTTTTATCCGAGATCCGTTCACTTAGCTTTAATAAGATCGACGTCGTGACAAAATTCACCACAAAGAAAGATTTAAATTTTTATTTATTCTCAGTTTACGTAGTTAAGCTAAGAAAACTTGCTGTATTTATCTTTTAAACGCCAAAATGAAATTCTCAAGTTATAATAGACTTTTTAAATATTTCTCCTTTCAATACAGCGTGCACTGGTGCTCTCCCGACATGGAAAATATAGTAATTTGATAACGAGGACAAATTTTACAAAGTTATTGGCAATTAAGTTTGAAACTGCAAGAAATGTAAAGACTTTAATAATATAATATTCAGATACTCCCTAAAATCACTTATTTAAATGTATTTCCATACTCCAGGGATAGTATTCAAAGTGGCTGTTACCTTTTCCCATGTTTTTGACATCTTATTGTGAACTAATTTTTAATATTTTCCACATAATCTGTGACTGTTTTCCACCCATTCAATTAAAATTTGTTTTAGGCCCCCATTCATCTGGTTGGAACGGACTTTTGATGTCATTATTCCCAAACGAAAAGAAGATTATTTCACCATTACAAAATAATACATATTACACAGATTTTGAATGTCATATATCCTCACATTTTGGTAGAATGCAATTTCCACCTACCAATTTCTATATTACGTATGTTATTAAAACTAATTTTGTATGTTACTAGTTTAGGGAATACTAAAGAAATGCAGATGTCCGCCACTTTGTGATCTGCCAATCGAATGCCTTGTTCTAACTGTATATTTTGCAGATTTTGTGATGTTTTAAAACTTAATTTTGAATTATTTATCATCCCCAACTATCTTTAATCAATTCATGTGCCGAATTTTGCTTGTTAAGATGAAAACGAGTTTATATTTTACGATACTGTCTTATGAATTATGATGTACAGGATAGGCATATGGAAAAAAGTTGGTGCTATCAGTTTAAATCCCTATATATTAATTAAAGGCTACTTTAGTACAGATGCCGATGTATTTCCGAATATTAGTCATACATAATAATATATTGTATATGATTTTTGAAAAGAGCGCATAGTTATAAGAATGAGTACAAGCTTACAACCGTTTGTTAGTGGCTGGGTGAAAGAAGTTCTCTCTAAGAAATTCACAGGATTAGTTATTCATTAGAAATAATTTTCTCCATATATTTGCACAATTAAATATTGTTTTATGAATAATTACTAACATGCAGATACATTTTTCAGGTTATGGACTTTAAGCGTTGCCAATAAAAGCCTCAGTCCTTGGATTATTGTCGATCCAGATGATTTGTTAGTACTAGTGATTCTGCTGCAGGTACAGGCAGAACACGTTTGCCAGTCTGATTTGCATTTTATCGGGTACAGAGCGAGGAGAAGAGACGTCATTTCTTTTGGTTTGCTATCAGTAGAAATAGCTATTATGGCTGGGCAATACAATGTGTAGATTTTGTGGAATAGGTACTCACGAAAAGAAATAAATTAAACAACGGAATTAAATTTATAAATAGTACGGTAGACACAATTTATCTAGCGGTTGACCCTTCGTCTATGGTATATTTATGTACTGTTTTAAAATATATCATGTGGTGTTTAAAAACTACTCAATTCTCTTGTTTAACATTACAAAACTGTGAAAATGGGTTAAAGTCAGTGTTCAGACTAAGTTTTCAAATATTAAACAATCCAACACTTAGTAGTTTTTAAAAACCACAATATATACTTTAGAAAAAGACATTTAGTCCGCAGATCATCGATGACAACTATACTTTGAACTTTCAGTCTTAATTTATAAACTTTATCAGATTTGATAAAATTTGTAGCTTTTCTTTGAAGTTCCTCTTGAATTGTGCCATATTTAAAACGGTTGTCTCTGTAACATTTTTCTCCTTCGGGACAGAACCTCGTCTTCGGTCAACTCAAGTTTAGATACAAAAAATATGAGTTAAACCAATATAAAGTGTTAATTTCTATACCAAATTGTTTATAGAATTCTCTAGCAGCACTTATATTATCATAACCACTTTCAGTTCCATATCTGGGCTTTAACTTGGATTTCATGTTAAGAGAGGAGACCTAACTTGATTCTGGTCTTGTAACAGAGCAGTGTGACCTATAATATAAACCCACGTTACAAATAAGATTCTTACATTAACATCTAACAATTTACCATTAACAAAATGCTAGAAATTCTCCTGTAAAATAATATCTTTTTACTGCTTGAAATCAGACGACATGCTCCGATCTCAACTTATCCTCGTTGAAAAGTCGATGATATTTAATAAAAACTGGCGTCATTTCGTATTGTCACACTTTCACAATTGATATAATACAGCCAAAACAAACAAGGACGAAAAACGTTTCAAAGGCTAAGCGTTTCCAAGAAACTGAATGAGGTTTTATGAAAATGTAATTCATTAGAATGTACAAATTTTTAAAGACCAGGTAGGCAAATAAATTAATTTCAGGCCTTTGTTCTCATTTTTAACTGAATTTACATATCGTAGGGGATCATGTAGATACTAGTTTAATGTGCTTAGTCGCAGGGGACTTTGTTGGATGCTAGTGTTATAATGAGAATGGTAAATAAGAATTTTTACTTGTAAGCATAACCAGAAGTCAGGTTATCGAAAGAATTCAAAGATTTCATTAATAATTTTACATATAGTTTTTCTATTAGTTCTCATAGATAGTTTTTCTTTCCGCTGTTTGCAAAATCCTATAAAGAATATGTTTGATTACTATAAGCAAACAAATAATAAATAATTCACTTTTAAACTTGTTTGGGAACCTTCTGAGAAGTTGGTAATTTGCAACATTGGTCAGCTTTTAAGAATTTTGACCCACTGTACGTCACACTGACACGACCTGAATCACTGTCACCAACATGCAAATATTGAAAGTATCACAAAATAGTGTGAGTGGCACTCAAACAATCTTTAGAGAGCGGCACATTCAGTCTTTTTCGATTTCCCGGTGTTACATGTTCAATAGCAGTGGAATTATTAAAATATAATCTAATGTGAGTAGATAAACGTTGTTTACTGTATGTGATCAGGATGTAAAACAATTTAGGCGAAATTATATATTTTCAATTTTGGTCAATTATAATTAATGGGATTACCCCAATTTGCCTGGATTATTAATGTGTTTGGAGTATATTACAAATTTGCAAATGCAGCCTAAATGTAATATGTTTAATACGGATAACACAAATATTTAATTATTTCACAAAGTTCATTACAAATTATATTGCGCCGTGTTTGCATCATAATAAAGTTATTAATTCAATCCCACTTGAATGATAGGTTGATTGATCGAATTCTAATTATAAAATACACTTTGAATATAATCAACCTGTTCAGGAAAATTTAATTTGTGTAATTAATAAACGAGTACAAAGATTGAGGAGCTTTCGGCTTTGTTTTACTTTGAGGGATACTTATAAATCGGTAATTGAATGCTCAAACTAATGATGCTGTCAAAGATTTTATACTTAGAGTTAAATTAAGTATTTAAATAATACCAAACTTGAGTTCTCGATAGCCTAATCTGGAAAACTGTGATTGGGACAGTATTTTGATAAATTTACTAGTTGGTAAAAAATACTTTCTAACTTTGATATAACAAGCTTCGTTCATACTTTGGTCGCTGATAATCCAATCAATGTAAATTAGATCGAGAAGGGCAAATAGAAGAGAAAATTCATTAAAAGTTTATATTTTGGGGACAGGGCCACAAGTAAATATCAGAGTGGGCGTTTCAACACCTTTCAAGTGAAAAACATTCCCAGCATCCTACAATAAAACCGTAAGAGGGAAAGAATCTTGCAAGTTTGCATAGGAAATATCCTACGAGTCATCCTCATCATGCATTTATCATTGCCTTGAATTCGAGTCGCGAAGTATCCCAAGCAGCATTTTGAGTTATAATTTTTAGTCTACATGGCCAATTAGATGTACAATGGGCGTAAAATGGTTTTTAACATAATTTTAACGACTGCAAATCCTATGAAGGTCGTTATAAGGTTATACTTACGATTATCAAAATCTTATGTCAATCTCAAGTTATATTGTATACAAAGGACGACTAATTAGACGCTAAAAGTGAATGGTCGTTAAGAGGTCGTTATGGGGTTATAAAAAGGTTGATATCATATAAAATACAAAGCTCAACTCGACTTAAGGAATATAGTTGTATAAAGGTCGTTAAAGAAATTACGTGACCTCATGATGACCTTTTAGGAAGATAATTATACCAAAATAATTAAAAAACTTGATGAGACTTTAAAAGAACCTTGATTTGAGGTAGGACCTGAAATTGAAGGAAGTCATAACGTAGGTTATATTGATTTTGAATACCACTTCCATATGACCCATAAATGAAAATATGGCGTTCAATAATTGATAATGGTAGCAGAAGTTATATCAATAGTCAATACGATCTCGATACGACCCGATAAATAATATACTCCAAAAAGTGAAACTAGTAATAGAGGTTCATAAGACCTCGATATAATTCACGAATAAAAATATCACCCAATTTTTCCGCCATCAAATGTCAATGTTGATCTGTTAGTAAAAGTATGAGAGTGAACGTCTCTTACTCTTATAAAATTTAAAGATGAATTTTACAAGAGGTTGCCATAAATATAAACAGTCAGCGACCTACAGAAGGCAGTTTAAAAATAAGAATGAAAGGTAGTTTAAGGCGACCGTTTCCAAGAAAGAGACATTCGATATTATTTTTTGACATAACTTTTTTTTCTTAGTACATACAGGGTGTAATCAGTTTCATGTAAAAAAAAACTGGTAATGTGGACCGACCAGACAACCAAAAAACCTTTATGACATTTCCCTCTAGGGGCACTTTGAAAAAAACTGATCTAGGTTAATTTTTTTAATATTATGATAGACAACTATTGAGAACCACTGCTTTTCTTAGCAATGGATTTGTAGTTCCCAATTATACAACTTTTAAATTGTCATAAAAAAGTGCTCGCCGGCACACGCGGTGGTCTACGGTGTCAAAGGATCATCGACCGCCTTTGATGGACCGCCTCAACCGAACTGAGACAAGTATAAAGAGGTAAATAATTCGTTCTCTCTTTATGCACAATTGCAAGCAAATAATGACCATAGAGGTTTAAACAGAGCATTTTTTTACATGTGTGTTTTTTAATTAGGAAAAAAATATTGGATTGTTTATAATTTAGAAAATTTAAATGTGGTTTATTAACATTTGTAACATAAATGAGTGTCCTGGGTTAAAAGCTTATTACCTACCTAAATGATTCAAATTCTCTGCATCTGCATCAATACACAGTTCGGTACGTCGAATTAAGGACATACGCACTCCGTTCAACACTAAACACTAACTATCAACTAACGTTGTCAATAAAGAAAAATAAAATAAAAACTTGGTAAAAAAGCCAAAACGGAATACAAAAAGAACGAACAAGTAAGTTGTGTTTGTAAGTAATCAAGAATTTGACAACTTGAACGGTAAGTCAATAAAATAAATCTTAACTATAAATACACAATGACGCGAAATTCAAAAATAACAAAAACAACCAACGTTGTTGTTGGACGTGTGTACATAACGAAATACCCACAGTAAGTAAAATATTGCACAAGGGAGAGTTATAGTTTTCTTCGGATTAGATCTAGATTTAAACCTACCTCAATATTCCAGCAGTTCTCAAAACATTTTATTGAAAATTTGCGAAATTTTTGTTAATTTTTTTTCTCCAAAACTATGAGGTTTAGACCCCATGTTATATAAGGTTCTTTTGTTTGTCTTGTCGTTCCCTATCGCCAGTTTTTTTAATGACATGAAACTAATTACACCCTGTATATTTAAAAAAACTATAAGACTACCTAAGTAGAACTCTAGCAAGACTATTACTATGAATATCAGTGATTTGAAAAATAATTAGATTTAAATTCAAAGATTTTGCTGATATTCCTATTTCGTAGCTTTAAATCTAACTATTTTGAAAACGGCTGGAATTATTGAGTGAAAATTCATAGTAATAGTCTTGTTATAGTCCTACTTAGGTAGTCGTATAGTTTTTTAAAACATAAGCACCAAGACAAAACAGTTATGCTAAAAGTAATAAATATTTCCCTATTGAATGTCTCTTTCTAGGAAGTGGCCACCGTGAAGCCTGAAAAATGACAATATAGGCACATCAAACGACAATTGAGTCACGTGAATGGTGTGGACACGTCACTGGCCAGTCGATCATTACTAATATATGGTGAATAAGACTCTATGTTCACATCTAAAATATAAAACCTCTTCAGAGTAATTAAAAAACATGTCTTATGTCTGCTTGATAGTTTCACATACAAATTGTTAACTATTAGGTCGTAAGCAGTCTCGGCCATATTTTCTGTTGGAATTTCAACCAAATTTGGTGTCCATGTTTGACAATCAAAAATATTGAAACTTAAAAATTAGTTTGCAGGCTCTTTACATATTTTGACTAGAAAATATGTTTTGATTGATATTTTCTATTATTCTCTACATTCTTACCGCTTGAAACCAAATTTGAGAATTCATAAAAAATAAGGAATTTTTAATGTATTCTCAAATTTTATTTATGTTTCTTTATTCTGAGGTCAAGTTGTGTTTTTCAGAGTACCTTCGACACCTTCACAGTAGAAATTATTCCCCAGCAGTTAAATATGTAACATTTTCCTAAATAACACAACTTGGTTCATACTTAGCAGTTTGTAGATCTTTTATTTTCCGTATTGTAAACGAATGAATACAAGACATACGTATAGGTAAAATATGTATAGTACATAATGATTCGTTACGTTCCATCCTTTTTTTTAGGACTATTTGGTAGTATGATGATCCTAATAAAGGTAGTCATGACCTTGTAACGACTTTGGATCTTGTTTGCATCTTTAAAACAGCGTTTTTATATTAGATATTAGAAAAACCCTATTCATAAGGGCATTAAAATATTCTAAACTGCCAAGTTTCTAAACTTCAACATTGTTTTAGACCCTTCTTGTTTCCTACAGTCTGGACTATAGAGGTAGTAGGTTAGACAACCTGGTTTCCAACTGATTTATAATTCTTATGAATAGATAATCAAGAAATCTAAAATTACGGTACAACTGAATCGTCAAAATTAAATTACTCATTTATAGAAAATTGTGTTCGACTCGAGCCATCCTGGCGCCTCTTGATTCACTGCCAAGCATTTTATTCCCTTGATGTGTTTGAACATTTTAATGGTTCTCTAATGATAGCTTGATAACAACTGTAATATTTATAGCGCTTATTAATATTAACTTTTATTATTAGTAATGGTGATAGAGGAGAAAAATGATATTTAAATGGAAATATGAAAACATTACACGACGTTTCTTGCGAAAATACTTTGAATGAAACCTATAAAAAAGAAAAATGTGTATGTCTAATAACTAACATGAAATAGGTGACACAAAGTATGTATGTGCTAAATAAATGGAAATAATAATTACACAAAGGATATCATTACTAGTAAAGTAAGATCCCAGAGCCGCCAAATCTACGTCATTTTAGCAAAGCTAATATTTTGACAATAAATAGGGTGATATGTAGTTAAGAACGTATGCCTATTTGCTAGTTTGAAAGCGGGGCCCTTTTACAGATAACAGGCACAAAGGGTACAAAAAACCTTACGCTAAAGTACGATAGCTCGTTTTCATGCATGTTTGATAGAATACTGTTTAAAACCAACATTCTTTATTGTCAGATACTTTCTGATGGCCCTAATTTCCGCCAAACGCTTTAAAGCTCGAAGAAACTCAACTATGTAAAAAACGGAACAAAACAAAAAGTTTATTATGTTAGGTTAGGCTCGGCTTTTTCGAGCTTTAAAGCATCTGGCGGAAGTTAGATCCCATGGAAATTGCTTGGCAATAATGAATGTTGGTTTTTAACAGTATTCTGTCAAACATATATCAATACCAGCTATCATACTTTAAGGTAGGTTAATAAGGTTTTTTGTACTTTTTATATCTGTTATCTGTAAAAGGACCTCGTTTTCCAGCTAGCAAATGTGTATACATTCTTAACTACATATCACACTATTTATTGTCAAAATATTAGCTTTGCTAAAATGACGTAGGTCTAGCGGCTCTGGGATCTTGGTCTATAGATATGAAAATGAATTAGCCCTAAATATTTAATAAATGAAAGAATTTTTGAATATTTTGAAATTCAACATCAAATCAAATCAAATCCAATCATTGCTATATACAGAGATCGTATTGGCACAAGTCAGTATTTCAGTTTCAAATATATACATATACATATCTTGTAATCAAATAAAGTATAAGACAAACATCAGGAAATGAAACAAACGGACATTTTCTTATATAGTAAAATTATGCGATAGAAATTCATCATAAGAATAAAAACTTTTCTCAAGTAAGATGGCCCTTATTTTTTTCTTGAATGCCCGATATGGTAGGCTTATTATATTCATTGGTAATTTATTATGAAATTTGGGTGCTAAATATTGGATACCCTTTTGACTCTTGGTTAATCTTACATAAGGTGCGGTTAACATATTTTTGTGTCTTGTCATGTAATGGTAGTCACATTCCTTGTTTATACTTTGAGGATACAAGTTCTCTCTAGTATACAAAAGCAACTCATAAATATATATCGATGGTAATGTGAGTATGTCTAGCCTACGAAATTGTTCTCTACAGTCGTCTTTATAATTTAACCCAAATATTAAACGTATTGCTCTTCTTTGTAGAGCAAAGATTCTAGGCGAATTTAATGCTTGTCTTCAAACTAAAACAGCATAGGAAAGCAAAGAGTGGCATAGTGCAAAATATGCATTTTTCAAGGCTTCCTCACCTACTTCATTTGCTAAATTTCTCGAGATGAATGTATTTTTTGCTAATTTTTTTTTCTATGTGTACCTGCCAGGTCAATTTATCATCTAGATAAACTCCCAAGAACTTCGTGGATTCCTGGGGTTCGGGAACATAGTGCCCTATTTCATTACCCAGTGAAAAAATCATATGCACTGTTTTTTCTCTATTTAATGTAAGTTTATTTGACTTGAACCACTGTTCTGCCTTTGCCTCCACCTCACACGCCATAGCAGAAAGTTGTTTAATATTCTTGTTTTGAACCGAAATAGTTGTATCGTCTGTAAAAAGTATGTCACTAGAGTATTCGTTTGCATATGGAAAATCATTTACATATACTAAAAATAGGAGTGGGCCAAGTACCGAGCCTTGGGGCACCCCATGTATAATTTTTGTTTTGTTTGAATATGCATTATTTAGTTTAATTGTTTGATATCTATTTGTTAAATATGATCTCAATAGTGATATACTGATTTGGCAGAACTTATATCTCTTTAGCTTTTCTAGTAGTACTTCATGTGAAACGAAGTCAAACGCTTTACTTAAGTCGCAAACTATAGTGCACATATGTTCTCGACCCTCGTAAGCCCCTAAAATCTGTTCTATTAAATCGAGAATTGCAGAGGTGGTATTTCTTTATTTTCTAAAACCGAATTTTTTATTATAAAAAATATTATTGGTCTCAAAGTAGTTTGCTATTTGCTCTGAAAAGCATTTTTCCACTATCTTTGAAAATATTGGTAGTAGTGACACAGGTCTATAATTATTTGCATCATTTGCATCTCCTTTTTTCAATGTCGGAATTACAATAGCCTCTTTGAGACAGTCTGGAAAACACGATTCTTTGATGCACAAGTTTATAAGTTTGCATAATGGTGATATAATCAAATTCTTCATAGCTTTTATTAGGATTATGTCTTTACTGTTTTTGTTTTTCATAGGATCAATGGCTTCTCTAATAGTATCGTGAGTTACTAGTTTAATCTCAAATATTGGATGACTCATTATGATACATTTTATCTACAGGATCTATTTCGCTATCACCCAACTCTTCCAGAAGATTTTCAGTAACTTCACTGAACGAAGTGCTAAACTCGTTTGGAGATAAACTAGTATCTTTCTGTGCATGTAAATGTGTGGCTTTTCTCTTTTTGTTTATGATTTGCCACATGGTTTTTATTGAATTTTGAGAGTTTCTTATTAATTTCTCATTTAATTTTGACCTCACTTCACGTAAGTCTTCGTTGAAACAGTTTGAATCATAAGTGAAATTTGGATCATACAAAACTGACTTTTCAGGAAAAGCATTAACCATTGCATTTATTATTGCCTCTGTGAACATTTTAAATTTTTTGCTACAATCCAGATTATCATCATCAATGAAATTCCAATCTGTATTTTCTACATTATTGAAAAATATTTACTTGCCTTCGGCAGTTATTGGTCTACAGGTTTTTCTGCTTTTAGATACCCTTTGAATTTTATCTAAATGAAAATTTAAAAATTGACCATAATGATCGGAGATACCTAAATTTATACTTAATGATGAACATACATTACTATTAAAGTTGAAGATGAATATATTATCGATACATTTATCCATTCGTGTATTGGAAGTTATCATTTGTCGGAAATTATAACTTGACAATAAACCTGTTAGGTTTGCACACTCTCTGCTATCCGACCCAAACGAGGTATTGAAGTCGCCAGCTAAAATTATATTTTCAGTTGATAAATAGTCTAGTGACTGCTCCAATATGCTTAGAAAGAGCTTGTAGTCCTCAGATGCTGATAATATTACAGTTGGTGACCTGTAGACACATAACACATACATATTTTCTTTAGGCACAAACACACAACAAATTTCACATTGTTTCTCAATAGAGAGTGAGCTTATTTTCTCTACCGATCTTCATCCAAGAAATGATTTTGTAAGAATAAGTAGGTTCATGAATTGTAATTAGACTTCAAAAGTACTAAGTAATGCAATATCTCGAAGAGTACCTAAAAATAGAATATGTTGTTAGTGAGAACATTGCACTTTACATTTTATATTACTCCCAGATCGCCATGGTGTTCATTTTACGAATTTTTGACTCACCATCTGCCTCTTCATATTCTTGCCAAACAATGTTGTGTGTCTCTTACTCTTATATATTTTAAGTTGACCAATTTATAAACTCTGTCTTTTTTTAAGTTGAATAAAAAGTGTGATACATACCTCGAAATCTGATACGCTTCTGACTGCTAATAAAAAAGTGACACCAAAGAAAAAACATGTCACTAAGTTTCTGGAGTCATTCATGGACGTTACCAGCGGTACTGACCCCATTTGCCAGTCGTGGGACAGAGTTGCAGGACAGAGAAGTAACCACCAGTTGAAAGCAGCCAGGTAGCAAAATGTCAAGAACCTGCAACAAAATAATATTTTGAGCCTTTCTTAGTAACGTACCTAAATAATAACGTGGTTATAATTAGCTTTTAACCTTCGATGTCAGAACGAGAAATTTCCTAATAAATGGCGAAGGAGCCGGGGTTAGTTCAAATATTAAACTAGCGTTTCGAAGTGTACTCTAACAGTTTAAACAAAATATATCTTACACTTAACGGGTTTAAGTTAATCTTGTAATAAAAAAATTGAAAATAAAAGTTAAGTTAAACATTTTAAAAACCTCAGGCACGAAATATAAACGTCTAAAAATTTGAAAATAAAAGTTAAATTTAAAATTTGTAAAAACCCCGACACAGAAAATAAACCTTTAAAATGGAACAAATAATTCAAATGGACTGGCTCAAAACACTTAGACAAGGCACAAACTTCGCGTTCATATGAAAAAAAAGGCCCCAAGCGATTTGTTTGCATATTCACGTTTGGGACATACCCTTGAATACGGATCAAGATTTTACCGGGCGGAAATCTGGTCCCAATTTATTTAAACTAATTTTTTTAAGCAAACGGCAAAAATCGCTTTTATTGACCAAAATTACTTTCTTTAGTTTTTTGGATCATTTTAAGCAAAACAGATTTCTTGTCCATTTCTCGCAAAGTCAACCGTTTCTCACTTATAAATAATTTAATGTTTGATAAAACACAAAAACGGTCATTTACAAGGTTGAAATACGATCACCAAAGTTCTTATACAATCTTTGAACACCCATTAATCAAATCCTGAAAAGTGCAGACTTTTCCATTCCAAAGCTTAAATTTTTTGTGAATATAAATTACATAGGCATACACACACACACAAAACAATTTCTAATCTTTTGACCAGACCACTCTACCCTTATGTACAGTGTGTACCTAAACAAACGCACAAAATTCATATCCTTGGTATGTGTCATTTGTCAAAAAAATCCTCGAACATGTCGATTTTAGTTTTGTAAATGCTACATTTTGCCACTATACCAAAATTTATGACGTCATTGGTTTTTGAGTTATGACGTCATCATAATTTTTTTTAAGGAAAACGGACATTTTTGTTTACTGTTTTAGTGGTATATTCCTTTAGCTTTCTGGTGATATAAAAAAATGATGTTGCCTAGTCATTCTTTTGGAAAAAAATATTTTTATTGATTGACACTTTACACAAGTAATTGTGAGAAAAAAATCACCTCCATTGCTCAAATTGCGGCCCTCCAACCATTTTGCACTAATCAAGGCGGGTGTAGACACTTTGCACGCTGTTCTGAATCATCTCATGGGCAATTCGTCTCATCTCCAAGCCAATTCTGTCTTTCAATTCTTCTATGGTATCCGGTCTGTTAAAATACACCCTTGATTTTAAGTAACCCTAAAGAAAAAAGTCTAAGGGGGTTAAATCCGGTGAACGCGGGGGCCACTCAATCGGACCTCGACGACCTATCCACCTTCCACTAAAAGTGTCATCTAAAAACTGACGCACTGATATCCCAAAATGAGGTGGGGTCCCGTCTTGCTGAAACCAGAGGTTTTCAGCAGGAACATCTTCATCTTCATTGTTCGGAAACATAACTGCTAAGGCTGGCACTAACTCAACTCGCAAAAACTGTATATATCTTGCGGCCGTAAGATTTTCTTAAAAAAAAAAAAAGATCCCAATAAATGATCACCAATCATACCTGCCCACACGTTTACTTTGTCTCGTCGCTGTGTATGGGCTTCTTGAGTCCAATGGGGATTTTCGCGTGACCAATACCTACAGTTATGCCGATGTACAGTCCCCTTTAAAGAAAATGTAGCTTCATCAGAAAAAACAACGTTCTTTAAAAAAATTGGGTTTTCATCGCACAAGGTCATCAACTGTTCACAAAACTGTAAGCGCAGATCTGGATCGTTCTCATTCAATTCGTGGATTAATTGCACTTTGTATGGATGGTATTTTTCTATTTTCAATAGACGTACAACAGAAGTTTGACTCACGTTATGATTTAAAGCCAGCTGCCTTGTCGAAAGATGGTGGTTTTCCTCACTTTCTAGAAAAATATTTAATTTGGTTTCGTTGCTTGTGCTAAGGCGACCAGATCGAGGGTGGTCAGCTACATACACTACCAGATTCATCATATCTAGCTACCAATCTACTTACAGTGGATCTAGAAATTTGCTTTTCGGGATACTTGGCATTAAAAACATTACATGCTTCTTGATGAGTTCTCAGCCTATCACCATATCTAACCATCAAAAATTCTGCGCGTTCTCTTTCACTTAAACGTGGCATTGTATCACTAGTTTTACACTGTCTCAGAAGTGTCACAAAACTGAGGTTCCACACATGCCAGGAATAAGTTATCGATACTTTACACAAAATGGCCTCTGTTGTTAAAGTGATTGTTTTTTTTATTATTCTCTTTGTCTTGTTTTTGTCAAAAGTTTCCATGTTAGTTAAAACAAAAATGTAGGCAACAAGATTTATCAGTCCATAAAAAAGTGGAACATTACTCGTGAATTTGCGAAAGGTAAGCTATTTTCACATAAAATGCCATTTCTCCACCCAGCCCCCTACGAATATGCAGATTAAACTAATATCTACAGAACCCCCCCTATGGTTTGCAAAATCCTATAAAGAATATGTTTCAAAATAACCTTATTAAACATATTTGCAGCTATTGTAATATATTCAGTAAGACGTTAAATCGCCACCGTACAACGTTCCTATTTTCCAAGAGACTTCTTTTCAATAATTACAATTACTTTAAGATGTGCGGCTTGAAGTATTAAAGATTTCCAATAAAACAGCAAAATAAAAACTAATTTATAAAAAATATTTCATAAATACGTACATATCGAAGAAAAACTATATGAACAACAAATGTTCAAACTGTGTAATAATAATTAATACCTTGATCTATTAAGATTCTTAAAATGTTTTGAATAACGTGCATGAAATTTTCTTGAACAGCCATCCTTTTCGTCTTCTGGCTCATCTTACGATTTGGCTTTACTCTTAGTAAAATTAAACTAACATGTACACATACAAGGAATTATTCTACAATAGCATTTTAAAGGGGACTATGAACACAAGGAAAATAATATGAATTACAATAAGGCTCACTTCTACAGGCCCCTCTGAACGTTACAAATACGTAGAATAGATTTATGAATTTATTTATTGTTTGTATTTTAGGGTAGCAACCCTTAAATCTCACTTATCATATCTTTCTTTAACTTCTGGTTTTATTTGAGAATGCGGCTCGCTTTCACTAAGTACTGATGTTTTCTACTTCAAGTGCACTTTATTTTATGTGAAAATACCAAGTTGGTTATTAATTTATGCAATACTCTACATGTGATTTTATTTTTAAAATTGTCAGCTTTGAATAGAAATACAATACTTGGTGTAAATCGAAGAAAAATATTTAAAAATACATTTTTATTTACATGTTAAATAATTTATTTTTACTTAAGACAGAATCAGAATTTGTAAAGATTTATACATTTTAAAATTAAATTAATCAGAAAATCAATTTATATTTTAATACAATCGCGAAGGGACAAAGCAATGCATTTATTGGAATAGTATCTATCTAAAAATAGGAAAACCATATAGGATTATTCATTTCAAATACCGCCTACATGTCACAGAAATATGAACTGTTGAAAATCAAAATTCATACTTCAAAAAACTAAAGAATCCACAAAAGGTTTTATTGGGGTTATTTTTTAATCCAACTTATATGTTATCCAGAAGTCAATTACATTGACACATTTCCACAACGTTATATGTGGAGTAACCACTTAATTCTCTACGTATGATAAAAGTTGAATATAACTTCAGCACACGAAATTAATGGCAGCTTTATATATCAATCATAATGAGTCATAATGGAAAAATGAAATAAAATTAATTATATGAAAATTATTTTCAATAAATTGTTTCCATCTTTTATTTCTATTGGCAAGTTTCTGAAAATGTATTTTAATTTATAAGCCTGCATGTAGACCCGCTTTGAAGAATTTAAATCATAAGAATGACTTTAAGTCACCACTCGATAATACAAAATAAATTGAAAATCTACATTTAGCCTACTGAGGGTTTCAACCACTTCTTCGATTTATGTCTCAAATTCAAAAGGATTTAAATTAGAATAAAAAAATTGCTTCCCCAGTATCCGGCCTTTGGCCAGCCAGACAAGGGCTGAGTGGGGCAGGCCTGGATCCACATAACAAAGTGTATAAAAGTAATAAAAACCAGAACTGCTTTTGTTGTAAGGCAAATTAAAAATGATAATAACAATACAATAAGGACCCCTAAAGAGGTTTGTAAAACAATTAAGGCTTAAGACCAGCAAATTGAATAACCATGGCAGGTGATATGCGAAAAAGATCAACGGAAAAACCCGTCCGATGCGTCTTCCGTACAAAATATTACTTATCTTCTTGGAGAATGTTATTATTTTACATTTATTTATATTTATTTCAAGACAATTTTTTAAATTCCAATCACAAAAGCTGTCAATATGACAATATGACACTGCAACCTTTCAGCATCACTTATGGTATTAACAACTGCAAACAGTTGCAAACAGTACTTTCGGTGTAGCAGAACACGATGAAACATGCAGTTTTCAATATCAGACCTTGGACCTGATTTGTTAAGAGGTGTACTGTAGGATACTTTCCAAATATTGGGACACAATATGTCTCTTAATGAAAGTTTAAAAAGATGAGACAGAGGTAAAGAGAAGGTTGGACTGTACATTTTGAAGAAATATGAAGAAATACCATCAGGCCCTGGATTAGTATTGGAATTTAAAGATGATAATTTGTCAAAAATCAAATCATAGTCCATATATATATTTAATATGACTGGATTATCATATATACCAATGTTACCAATCACTACATCAATGTCATATCTGGCGTAAACAGACCCGAGGTAGTCGGCAACTATTTGCAACTATTTACTTATTAAAAAATTAATTGAAGGAGCCGTTACTCTGTGGCAGTTAATCATTTTGCACAAATAACTACAGTAAACATAGTAGTGTCGTTTATTTATTGACTTATTTTCTTCTCTTTAGTATTGTTCCAGCTAGAATAGTGTGTTTTTTCAATATAATTCCTCCCCCATAAACGACAAAACCTATTCATCATCCTGAAACCGACATTTTGAATTCTTGAATTTCGACTAAATATTTATAATCTGAAATCTCGAAGATCCCCAGATACCGACTTTTATACTAATGAGACCATACATTACAAAGCTCATGTGCCAATTTGACGCCGCTATTTTGAATTGTTAAATTTAGAACAGGAATTTAATCTACAACATCATAACCCTCAGATACCGATTTTTACTCGAATCATAATGATAAATCCTATTCGCCATATTGACGCCGCCATTTTGAAGTTGTATGTTTTCATCACATATTTGTAATCTAAGACTTCAACATGCCATGTGAACCATAAACACATGCCAAATTTCAAGTCAATATGGTATCTGGAAGTGGGTGAAAAAGTGAGTTGTAATATTCCATTACAGCGTTTTTAGATTTTTTTATTACAGCGTTACACGTCATGCTAATAGAATCCTGTTAATAAAGCAAAATATAATGTTAATAATAGCAATTTTATGAATGAGTGTAAAGGCTTGCTGCGCTCAAAATACTTAAATATTTTATATGCTTGCTATGAAGCAAGAATAATGATAGATCCATTCTTAGGTCATTTTGCTTTTCGGAATCATTTTGCTTCTGGGAGAGCCTTTTGTGCCTTGAAGGAGTTTCAGAGAAACGTCCAAACTTTAATATGTACTGAATTGTACCTGCCACCGCATTGCTTATATAATTCTGGAATCAATAATTATTTTACTCTGTTATATTTTTTGTGGTCGTATATTTCTGTTATGTGCTTCCATAATACTTTAGGTTGGTCTTTATCATCCAACCTGATACTAAAATGTGACCTTCCATTACTACAATGTCTCTTACATACATATAAATGTATTATTACGTTCTTTATGATTTTATTATATGCTACCTAAGCTATTGCACCATTTGAAACGTGTGCTACGTCTCCATAATTCATAACTTAGTTAAGATAAATGCTCTCAGTCATAAAAGTTTTATGCTTAAATTTAATACCTACTGCACTATCCCAGAGGCAATCTAGTTTGGGGTTAGGGCCTGAAAGATCTTGTTGTTTCGTTGGATTTACTATTAGCAGAAACATTTCTGAAATTTATTTTGTACAATGTGTCTAATATTTCTTACAGCGGCTGTTAACCTTGTTGGAGGAAAGTTAATTTTCGTAATGGAATGTCAGAAGGTGTGGTTGGAAAGTCATAGAAATTTTGTATCACAGGCTAACGATTTAAATTCGAACATAGATGTTTTGAAATAGTAAAGTCAATAAATGGATTATCAACATCAGCACGTGCACCGGATTGGATTTTTTGCTTACTCATATATACCTCTGAAGAAGTTTACATAATCGCCAAGACACTAATACTATCACTCGATTGGCGCCTCTGGGCAAGTATCCTAAGGTGTTCCAAGCAGAGGTTTATGCTTACCGTGTGTAAGCTAAAATCCCAAAAGTTTCGTTGACAAACATATTTATACATGCAGCTTTGAGGGCTCTTGCATCAAACAAAGTGACCTGTAAGCCTATTCTGAACCGTCAGAACATTTTGGCTGAGCTCAGACTAATACATATAGGCGTACAGACACAGTAGTGTGAAAGGCAATGAATATGCAGACCATCTGGTGGCAGAAGGAGTAAAAACTCCTTTTCCTGGCTCTGAACCAGATTTCATTTCAGGAAGTCTGATTTAATTAGATCTACGAGACTAGGCCATGGCACAGTTCAACAGCCATTGAACTCAAGCCCCCGGAATGAGGCAGTCAAGCCTCCATGTAAAGGGACTTCAACTGATTTAACCGTTGCTTGGGCCCAATAGAGAAAGAGAGACAGGCTTGATGAGAGGATACCGTCCTGTGAATTAGATTATTCATATAATGAGATTGAGGAAAGGTCCTACTTGTCGGATGTGTGGAGTGGAAAATTAAATCACCTCAAAACCTTATGCAGCTGTGCACCACTAGGCAATTTTCACAATTGGAGGTGTATCGCGATTTATCCAGCAATTGACAGTTGTTCTTGGTGGAGGTCACTGGTCTGTTCTAGGAGATCATACACATCGCGATTATATAATGGACCTATCAGTTCATAGAACACGAAGTGTCAGTATCGCTGCGTCATTTTTATTTGCTGTCTTGCGTGTCTTCTTTCCAATATAGCACAGGAAAAAGTCGTAAGAGACGCTGGACTAAAAAGCAGAGGAACCATCTTTAATAAATCTCCACAAATTATAGGATATGCAGATGACTTGGATCTGATGGCACGCATCGCTCGCAAAGCTAAAGAGATGTTCGCAATCTTCTCATATGCCGCTGAAAATATGGGCCATCGAACCAGCGAACATAAAACTAAACATATGGCATCAACAAGAGAGCCAGAAACATAGAGCAAAACTTAAGCGTTGACAATTTTAACTTCGAAGTTATTCAACAGTTTATATTAATGAAACATTTTCTTTATAGGATTTTGCAAACAGTGGAAAGAAATGCTATCTATGAGAACTAAAGGAAAAACTATATATATAAAAATATTAATGAAATCTTTGCATTCTTTCGATAACCTGACTTCTGGTTATGCTAACAAGTAAAATTCTGATTTGCCATTCTCATTTTAACACTAGCATCCAACCTAGTCCCCTACGGCTAAGCAGGCTAAACTAGTATCTACATGATCCCCTACGATATGTAAATTCAGTTAAAAATGAGAACAAAGGCCTGAAATTAATTTATTTACGTACCTTGTCTTTAAAAATGTTTTCATTCAAATGAATTACATTCTCATAAAATCTCATTCAGTTTCTTGGAAATGCTTAGCCTTTGAAACGTTTTTCGTCCTTATTGGGGACTCATCAGAAAAGCCTAAAGCCACTCATAACGATGTTCCAAGAAACTGAATGAGATTTTATGAAAATGTAATTCATTTGAATGAAAACATTTTTAAAGACAAGGTACGTAAATAAATTAATTTCAGGCCTTTGTTCTCATTTTTAACTGAATTTACATATCGTAGGGGATCATGTAGATACTAGTTTAGCCTGCTTAGCCGTATGGGACTAGGTTGGATGCTAGTGTTAAAATGAGAATGGCAAATCAGAATTTTACTTGTTAGAAGTCAGGTTATCGAAAGAATGCAAAGATTTCATTAATATTTTTATAGATATAGTTTTTCCTGTAGTTCTCATAGATAGCTTTTCTTTCCACTGTTTGCAAAATCCTATAAAGAAAATGTTTCATTACTATAAGCAAACAAATAATAAATAATTCACTTTTAAACATGCATAGAGTTTATATTACTTGGATTCGCTGGTTATCCACGACAACACCATTACTGAGAAAATTTAAAAATGCATCGTTCTAGCGAACAAGTGAACGAAAGAGGAGGCAAGAAACCAAACCGATCATATGTGGCAAGAGCAAATGAAAGTCACACCCCAAGATAAATACTCGTGTCACTAGGTGGAAGTAGACGTAGAGACAGGCCAAAGTTAAGTTAGAAGGACGACGCGCGGCGTGGATTTTCCAACAGTCAGTGAGAAATGGAGACAGCTGGCAGAAGGTCGGGGCATAACTAAGACCATAGTAACAATGACATATAATTGCTGCAAGATATTTCAAAAAACACTGTATCTGATAAACCAACAAAAGATTTCACTTCAATATGCATTATATTTCTCGAATTCTTAAAAAAATACAAACACAGGTCAAATTAAGAACCTCACTCTTCATAATTTCCTAGCATATATCCTGATATTCTGGAAAATCGATTACATATAATTTTATTCAGGATGAAATACTTTAGTGAATACACCGCGTATATTGGCAACACTAAATGATAACTTATTTCTATATTGATCTTGGTTTTGCTCGAATAAAATAAACATAACAATGCCAGTGATTAAAGTTCTCCAAATTTGGAATTTTTAAAGTTTTAATCTTTATTAACATGAGAATTTACACCTTTACATAATACTACGCTATTACGACGTGGTTAAACCCATTAACCACAGGATGTAATAGGATTTTAAGGTGGTAGAGTGACGATGTCTTAACAGGAACAAGCCAAAGATTCCCTAGAGTGCTCTCTCAGCAGAGAAAGCTATATTTCTCCTTTAACTACTTTGTAGTTTTTTATGTCTCTGGTGTATAGGAAACGTTTTTGTTGCTATTGTTTAATCAAACGTGATTTATATACCCAATGATTTATTTTTGGTGTTACTTTCAGGCAACAGAAATATTTTCCAGGGATATTAAATTTTCTTCCTAGGCGTCTTAGTCCAAGGGCGATACATTGTTGAGAGCGCATTACAATTTATTACTTTATTGTCCTTTATAATAGTCGCGATAGCTTATGTTTTTGTATATTTCTTATACAGGGTGACTCAGAAATAAACCGTCAAACGTCCAGGATCAATTTTTTAAGTTAACGTAAGACTTTTTTCCAAAAATGCCCCCCTTGTTCGAACAAAAAGGAATACGTCTCGTCTCATAGCATTTATTACCAAGCGGTTTTGAAAATTCACAAAAACTGCTAGAAATAACTACGACCCTATTTTTATTCTTCAATTCTTTGGGACTTCCTGCCACATGTTTTTTCTTTTTAAGCGGTGCTCGGTGAATCTACAAAATATAACAATTAACCAGTATGTTACTGGTAAATAACCTCTACGCCTGTGACTTTTACGTCAAAGGATTAGTTAGAGGTTGCCTTTTTAAAAATAAATAACACAAATAAGTATAAAAACTTGAAATTAAATATTTCGTCGACGTTTCAGAAATCTAATCTATTTCCTTTTTCAAGGCTTCTTTTAGAAATCTTTTTTGCTGTGTATGATAAATACACAGCTCTAAGAATGTTTGTTATATTCAATATCCATAGATACTTACTTTTTACATAGAACTGTTGATATAGTTAACAGTTTAGTTTTCGTACAATGTTAAGTTTGTGAAGTTCTTCCTTTAACATTGGCAACCAAGTTGTACAGACATCTACGGAACAATTTGATGCGCATCTATCCTCATTCAAGAATATTATAGCGGCTTCTTTAATTTTTCTTCTTTTGCTACCTGCCTCTTTTGCTAAAATTTTTGCCGAGTTCCAGTTTATTCTATGTCCGTTCCCCCAAGCGTGTTCGCAGATCTTGGACCTCTGAATTTAATTTTTTCTGATATAATTTTGATGTTCGCCCAATCTTACACTAAATGGTCTGGATGTCTCACCCACGTAATGTTTGTTGCACTCACACGGAATACTGTAAATGAAGTTTTTTGAATATTGCTCGTGGTTCTTCGATTTCGTCTTTGTCAGAATAGATCTTAGTTATTTGTTTGAAATACCATCCTAATATCCAATCTATCACCGATGCGGCGCAGCTTTTCGGATAATCCGCATACATAAGGAATTAACGCTGTGTAACGTTTTTCAGGTTTTTGTCGTACCTGATTGTTATTTTCAATATTTATGAAGGTTTTATCGACAAAACCCCCAGGTATAAGAACTTCTTTTATAAACCGCTTCTCATTGTTTAGTATTTCATCATTAGAAGAAATGATTTTGGCCCTATATATCGTACAAACATTTTACAACACCCCTCTTAACGTGCATCGACTGATTTGAGTTGAAATTTAAATATCTGTATGTGTTGGTTTTCTATATATACTTGTTTCAATTGTACCATTTACTCTTTAAATTAAAACATCTAAAAATGGTAATTCATTTCTAGTTCCTTTTCTAAAGTGAATTTAATAGAAGGTTCTTTATTATTTAAATGTTCCAAAAAATTATCTAGTAACTCAATACCGTGAGGCCAGATGCAAAGATATAATCTACGTATCTCCACCAGATAACCGGTTTGTATGCACAATTTTGAACATGTCTAGTCTCAAAATCCTCCATAAATATATTGTCACACAGGAAACAGCCAAATCCGGGAAAGTCGCAAATGTTTGTATAAATTAAATATATTCGACCCTAGTCCATATTAAATAAAAAACAATTAAATAATTTCAATGCCAATTAGTAGAATTGTTTAATAATAAAACACAAATATATATAAACATAACATTGACCGTTATAAAGGTCTGCTAAATAAACAAGTATATAAATCGAATAATCAAAACAAACGAGGCTCTTGGTTCTTTTTAATTAATTGAGTTTCGACGTTAGTGTCGACAGTCAGTCTTAGTTTTGGGCCCTCATCTTAGGATGTGGGGCCCAGGCCCTTCAGGCAGTTTTAGTGATCTCCACCCTGGAGATCACAAGTTAAGTTAAGTGAGAGTGACACCTTTTCCTCCCCACTATGTATATTGGTAAGATCGTTTAAGTTGTTGTATATTTTTATTGTGTTTGTATTGTTGTTGATTACTGATATCTGTTGTTTGTTTCGTTGTTATCCCGTAAACGAGAGTTTTAATAAAACCATGTAAATTCTTAAAGTTGCCCCTTATTAACACACGTTTCTCCAAATAACCCCCGTCACGTAGGGCGTAGGGCCCATGGTTAAGGCCCTAGCCCTTTTTCAGCGTGACAATATTGCTTAAAATCGGTGACAATGGAGAACCCATTGCCATACCGAAATCCTGCTGATAGAAATCATTTTTCAATTGAAAATAAGTTGTTTTTATACACATACTTAAAAGTTCTATCATGGCATTTACACTTAATTTAGTTCTAGCTTCCAAATTATTTTCATTTAACAATTTGTCTTTGATTATTTTCAAAAGTTTTGTCTGCTGGGACGTTAGTGAACAGACTAACTACGTCAAAACTAACTATAAGATGCGTATTATGAATATTGTTTTCATAAACTTTTTCGATAAAATGTTTACTATTTTTTATATACGAGTATTTCCAGATAAAGGATTAACAATTTTAATCAAGAATTTTGCCAAATTATGGCATGGCGAATTAATGGAACTAACAATTGGTCTCAATGGGACATTCTGTATATGTATTTTTGGTAAGCCATAAAAATGAGGCTTAGTATAATGTGGTGTAAGCTTCCGTCGTTCAAAGTCATTTAAATAAAGTTCTATAAATTTTGCCCTCAATTGATATTGTTGGGTTTTTACTTAATGTTGAGTATGGTCCTTCATTGATAAGTGTTACGATTTTTTCATCATATGTATTTTTATTTATAATGACTGTGGCATTATCTTTGACCGCTGGCAAAATTTTAATGGTTTCATATCTCTTCAAAGAGGATATTGACCGTTTTTCCTTTGTGCTTAAATTCTCTTTAATTTTATATTGCCTCCCTAAAGCAATTATTGCCCTCAAGCGATATTCATTTCCGTCCTCTGTTTTGTGCAGGTTCTTCTACAGCTGCTATTATATCAAATTTTGGAACTAATTTTGGGTTTATTGCAAAAAAAATTAAGATAATGTCACAAATAACATTTAGACAATATAACTGCTACCATTTTCACACCTACGAATGACTGAGCATCTGCACGACACTCAGCGACAGCTCAGCGTAAACAATGTCCTTCATCGTACTCCGTAGAAGAAACTCCATAGGAGTCACGCCCGGAAAGCGCACAGACCAAGGACAGGGACAGCCATCCATCTTCCCGAAAAATTGTCGTGTAACCATCGGTGTACTGGTAGAGTGTAATGGACTGGACATCCCTCTAATTGGAACCATCTATTTACTCTATCATTTAAAGGAATGTTATCTAAGATTGGTTCAAAATAATTTTCCAAAAAATTAAGAAAAGCTGGACCATTTAGGCGTGGAGGCAGAAATATTGGACCGATGCGTGAGTCATTGCACGATCCCATCCAAACATTGAACGAAAATTTATATTGCAAAGTATTGACAACACTGATCTTTTAGGCAACATCTTTAGTGGGAACTTATTATCATATCTCTAATAGTGACTATTATTAATAGGGAGGAGGTTTGTGTGGTGGAAGAAGTAAAAAACTGATTATCCCTTAAAAATATCAATTTTATACCCAATTTTACAACTTTGGTTGTATTCATTGCTGCTACTTTGTTTCATATTTTAGTTCCTTTAGAATATAATATTGTTCTATGCATACAGGATCAGTTTTGGATATCCGGATTATTCAAAATTTAATAGACAATGAGACATTCTTGGTCGATTTTAGCTCTTTACAATATACTGGGCAGTTTTCAAGCAACAGCGCTCAAGTAAAGAATGTACTCTTTCGATGCCCTGTAAGTCCATGTCTACGAAAGTAAATTCACCTTTTTGACTTACAAGTATACCAGAAAATTTAATGAATAACGGATTTTAAGGACATTAAATCCCATACTTAATTCCCGACATAATTAGCTCGGTGATAGTTCATAACATAATTCTGAGGTTTTGCCTGAGTGACATGCAAACTTTGATTAACTTTCCTCAACTTCATTAATATCAAGAAAATACGATAGTGAGCGTCTCGCAACTTACTAAACTGTCTTGAAAATCTACTGCATTTTGTTGCGATAGTAATTTAATAATGCATAGAAGTTCGCTGAAAAGTTTACGTGTAACATGATTACGCCTTCCGAATATAACACAAATTGATTTTAGAAGCATATTAAGAGGATATTAGTCTGGATATTCCAAACTCCTTATAAGGATATATATAAAGCTGGACTAGATTAAAGAAAAAATGTATTGCTGTTAATAATTTAGTTTCGTAATCAGTAATATGGTGGAAAATCTCGGGGCTTGCCCGTAAGACATATATAAGCCATCAAAGTGTCAGTTCTAATTTGTTAGAACAGAAGATTTATGAAATATGGAAGGTTACATATGAGTACTTGTATCATTACTCGGTGTGTTCTTTTTTGTTCTATTACTGATATTATTAACGTCCGCAAGTTTTTATTACAAAATTTTAAACAGTTTTAGTTTCGAGAAGGTTCCTCAGCACTTGTGTAATATATGTAATCTGTTTCTTCATTTCTTCACAACTTTCATAAGCCTAACAGGGAAAAGACGCCTATATCTGTACATTCATTTTAGATATCACTAACTAGAAGATAATAGTACAACTGACAGAAAAAGAAATATAGGAAATAAATATCGCCATATAATCTTGATATACAAAGTGATTCGTAATTGCAGGGCAAAACTTCAGGGGCACAGAATACACAAACAAAACAGAATGTATCTTATTTAATAGAACGAAGGCCATTAGATTAAATGTCGCAAGGATGATCTAGTTATTTGGTTTTGAACACCGGGAATATTATGGATTATTCTAGTTTTTAGGGATTCTTATCCAGCGAGGTCTTTTATATCAGACTCCACCGCGTTAATAAGGCCAAATAGCATAGATTATCAGTCACCACCTTTAGTTTCTTCTCACCAAGTAGTTGAGATATCAGTCTAAGTTCTCAGTGTCATAGAACTGAGGTTTCCTCCTTCTTTTGACAGAATCACCATGTTGCATCCTCTGTTAGATCCATTAGACCCTAATGTCTATTAAACCGACAGTGTTGGGTTGGAAGACCCACCATTTAATGATTATTTTAACGTAGTAGCTTTTCTGTAAAGATCGCTAATTCCTTAATGAACTCAATGTCTTCGTTCTCTCGGGAGGAATTTTTCCTTTTATCCAGATATTTATTATGTAGCCATTTATTATTGGATGCTCGTATGCATTGCATAGCAATAATGTAAAGGCGTTGAGGTTCTACTGAAGAAGAGATCAATTCATTCCCTTGTATCTCTTATGCGCTGGTTATTACGTCATGGTCGCCCTATTTTGACTTCTTAGGTTTATACGATCAAGTAATGCCATATCAGTCTCTAATCGATCTGCATGGGACCAATTTCCCTTGATGTTGCTCGAGAATCCCTAGATTTATTATTCCACTTTACACCGCTCTGTATTATGGTCATTACAGCTTGAAATACTATGGCGAAACTTTCTAGACTTATCCAAGTAAATCCCAACTTATTTAGGTAAATCCCAGTTTCAATTCCCTCTTCCCTCTTGGAGGATCCATATCAGACTGTTTATACTGAGGATCATTTTCCCAGTGTCTTCTATCTGATATTTTATTTTGAAAACTTTTATTGATGTTATGGTTTGGGACTATAGTATGTGTTTTAGCATGAAATCCACCAACACCTATGAGTACAACTTCTGGTGCTCTTTACTGTGCTTCTAATTTATCAGCGTTAAGCCTTGCATTAGCTTGTACTAAACGCGCTTCTATTTGGAATATATATGTAGTCACGGCAAATCTAGAAGTACTTCCAATGTAGATGTGGGAGTAGTTCTTTAGCCCCTGTATCGCATAGGCAAATAAGGATACAAGGTATGTCAGATAGCGCAACTGTTCAGCCACTGATTGGTCGGTTATTGGATACTCTGATATATAACCATTGGGATTTGCTCCCAAGTTCCATCTGTACTTTCCCAGGGTCATCGCTGCATTATGTGTGATCTCTTAGATGTGGAAATTGTAGATCAGTTTTGGTAAAAAATTACTCCTAGATATATTATCTCACTTGCAAATAGAATTCTCATTCCAATCAGCACTAGGGATTTTAAACCTCCCAAGGCATATTTTCATGTGAAAGTGGCGACTGTGTCATTGTGAGAATTAATACGCCACCTGTCAACAATATTTAGGGCTCTTTATAAACACCATGAATATCGCAAAATAAGGATAACATAAACCCCCAAAAGGACTTTTGAAAGTAACTATTTTGAAGATCACAACTAACTGACTAAATCTTAATTTTAGGCACTAAAGTTTCATTATAAGAATATTAGAAATTTACACCACAACGCATAATATCCAGCTCTGGCATCTATAGTATCACGCGAAATAGAGTACGATTCTGGGTATCAAAGAAGGCAACTTTCGATTACTTCTCTTATCCATATCCATAGTACAACCATATATATCTTCAACTGCTTCTGAAGAGGACAATTTGAACTTTTCCAACCACCCCTCTTCAAGTAAGAAAATGATCATTAATATGACTGGTGTTTATGCTCAAAACGGTAGAAGATCACATGCGAGTTATTGGTAATGTAATCAGAAAATTGAATGAAAAGGGGGCGTAGGCTGTTTCATTATGACCGGAGAAATTTTACACGTAGTTAACATGGTATACTCACAGCATCTGTGGAGCTGTATCATAAATTTCTCTTCAAGTACAGTTTTTACTATGTGTAAACCAACAAATTACAAATTTTGTGGACGTGACTTGTTAAATAGATCCTTCAACTGACATATTTAAATCTCTTAAATATTATTTATTATGAGTAGATTTAATTTTACTAATATTAACACACTGCTATTTGGAATGAGTTTGTCTTCAGTAAACCAACTGTGAGCATTGTACAAATGCTCATTTTCCCTTAAAGTGTCAAAAGCAGGATTAATTGAATTTGTTTTTATAAAAGCCGTGAACATAAATTGTGTAAAATAATGGTCCCAGAATAGACCCTTGTGGCGCACCTACAGTAAATTTCATTTTATTATATTAGATATCACCTAGCTGTACGTGCCATTCATTTTAGAAATGCACCCTGAATACCATAACTTTCTGATTTTTGTGAGAGTGAATTGTGTTTAATAAATCAAATGATTTACTGAAATCTAGAAATATCCCTATACACCATATACTGAATTATATAACAAAGTAGAATTTCATGGCAGCTGTAGTAGTAGAAAGCCTGGCCTCTCTAAAAACGAAATAAATCTTTATTAAATATCAAAGAATTTGTGAACCTGCTAGATAAATATTTTCTTTAAATTTTGGAAAATGAACTGCAAAGTATAAATGGTCCTACAATTTCATGTCTACAATATGCCTTAAAACAGGCCATGTAAACATTTTTCTCAATTTTAAATCTGTCTGGAAAAGACGAATTGCTAATCTACATACAGGTATAATAAATATAGTATATACGACCTCAATTGGAACAGTATAAAAACGAAAACTTGGAGTAAATTTGGCATCTCCTTTGGTTGACAAATCAAACTCTAAGCATCTAATCCCGCCTACATTTCTAAGTGACAGGCAGATCAAATCTACGTGGACTGTAGACGAGAAGTTGTGAATATACGAGTTTTCGTTTCTATGCTGTCCCAACCGAGATCATATATACTATACCAGTAGATGGTTATTCAGTATAGAGTGCGAAGGGGACCATTAATAGCCTTAGGCGTTATTCTCATGATTTCTTCAATTAAGTATTATCCTGTACACTATGTGCAAGCACTTCTAGATTACCATGTTATCATTAAGAAAAACTTTCGAAACTTGGTTCTTATTGTTTCTATAACCATTCGGTTTCTGGGTAAGTTGTAACAACACCACAATAATTAATTGTTGTGAACAATAGCTGATATTTCGGTTGGGTAACTTGAAACTCAAGTATAGCAACTTTGGGTCTTGAAGGTTTCAGTGGAAACGGGAACTTGAAAAGCGCTTTGTTAGTAGTGAAATTTCAGCAAATTCAAGATAAGTCTAATTAGAGGTAAATATTGTTCCGAAAGGTTATCATGAACTGTAGTTTCGCATGTAAGTCCCTGGTGCATAAATAAATAATAAATAGTTGGGTGAGCATCTGCAATGGGAACTGTCTTATATTCACTGCGGCATTAAAAATAACATGTTAATATTCATTCACAAAAATAGTCTTTATAATATTGATCAACTGATAAATAATTTAGAATATTAATCCATTGTGAATACACATGGCGTGCAACATAACAGGGAGAAGGAAGAATATAATATCCACGCATACCTACTATCTAAATATAAGTTCCAATTGTGTACACATACATTAAATATCTTACTCCAAAACTTTAAAAAATCATTTAATTTACCTAGTACTGTTTGTCATAAGCAATATTTCAAAAATAACTGAAGAAATTTATCTACACAAGATTATACAATTATCTAGAAACAAATAAGTTAATTACCATGTCAGTAAGGTTACAAAACAACTTTCTCGAACTAAAATTAATTTGGTAATCCCATAATAATTAGACGCTAGAGATTGACTGGATGCTATCGGATTCAGAGAGTTTATGTTTTCCATACACTTAGATATCTGTGATGTTTATGGCACGCATATTGGTGCGAAAGAAGGGTCGATTACACAGCTACACAAAAAAATGTTCTGTATCACGAACCAAAATTTGTGAATCTGGTGTATTTTTTGACTCTGAATCCGAATTCGCAATCCAGAGATTTCCCCGGGTCAATTTTTTTTATAGTCAAAAACGTCCCTGAAAATGGTGTAAAAGCATAGGGATAATGTCATAACTCTCAATGAAGTGTGAAAATTAGTAGAGGTTTTGTAGTCTACAGTAGAGAATATAAATTCGAGTTACAATAAGCTATTCCTATGACTTAAACCAAAATCCGCCCTTATGGGGGGGTGAAAACTTAAAATACGTAGGTGGGTGTGAATAACACGTATAAAAGCCAAATTTTTGTATATATTAGTGCAAAATATCTGACCCTGGTACGACGACCAGCCATTACTCTCAAAGGGTTGAGATTCACCCCTATAGAGGGTGAAAACTACCCCCACCGACGAAGGGTCTCATAACTTTCAAAACGGGAGAACGGGCTGTTGTAGTTTTGGTCGTGGTGGTGGTTGTGGTTTTGGTTGACAAATATGGAGTGAATGCATTCCAATCACCGACACAGGACCCTGGTAAGAGCTACCCCTATGGTCAAATTATGCATAAGGGTGCTACAGCCACCCAATATCCCCCCCCCCTACGACGGGAGGGGTAAAAAGTTAAATTATATCAATATCCCAGTACAAGAATTCAAGCATTTGTAGATTTAGGCAGAGTAGACAAGTAAGGTAAGGAGTAAGTTCATTCATTAAGCATTAACCAGTTGTGTTTTATTTATTTTACTATACCTGCTTAGTTAACTGTTTGTCTTAACATTTATCAACTTATTTATCTTTTAATCTGTATAAGGCTATTTTTTTTCTATTTATATCAGATTTTCTACTATCAATCCAAATACTTCCTATTCTTGCATTATCTTTCTCTCTTCTCCTCAAAAGGTTTTTAGTGTGCATTTATCTTCCTTTTTACTTCCCTCGTATACCGAAGGGAAGCATTGTATTCAAGAAAAAATCAGATTTCAGATTTTCACGTTTCAGATCATGTAGATTACGAAAATATAGGTTTACCAATTTCGTCAGTCTGTCTTTCTGTCTGTCTGTCTGTCGGTCTGTTGGTGCATTAATTAAAAACCTACTTGACGGAAAACAGTTAAATTTGGTAGGTAGCTGACGCCACTGCCACCGAAAAAAATGGTTAGATTTTCACCGGAAAATATATAGGGTGAACCGTCTAAAGAGAATGGAGTATGGAATTTTTTTTTTGTCGCCCAAATTTAAAACGTCCATGTTTTGTGACATTTTAAACCTATTTCAAAACAATTTTTTTTCGAAAATTTGAAAGAAAAAAATTTTGAAATTTTGATAATTTGTTATAAAATGGCGATGGAAAAAAATTGCTTTACCTCAAATTTAAAATTTCCATGTTTCGTGAAATTCTAAACCTATTTAAAAAAAAAAATTTCGAAAATTTTGAAATTATGAAAATTTTGAAAACTTATAAAATGTGTGATGGAAAAAAATTTTTCTTTGCTCAAATTCAAAATTTAAAAAACATTTTTTTTATAATTTGAAACAGAAATAAAATTTGAAATTTTGAAAATTTTGTTTAAAATCGATGCTGGAAAAAAATTTTTCTTTAATCAAATTTAAAATTTCCACGTTTCAAGACATTCTAAACATATTTAGAAAAAGAAATCTGTTTTGAAAATTTAAAAAAATATATTTTTAATTTTTTTACCACTACAATAGAATAGATGGTGCAATTTTTTTATTTCAACAAAATAAGTTTTGAAAACATCGAATTTTTTTTCCCACCACTATACAGTAGATAATGGAAAAAAATTATCTGGTTTTCTCTGTAATAATAGGACTAACTACATGGCGATTATACTTCTCATAAGTTATCCTTTAATTAATAATTTTTTAGAGTGTCCGTCTTGTATGAATAAAGAGGGAAGTTCTGTGTAAATACCTTTACCTAATTTTATAATCACAGATATCTCTCTTAAGTGAACAGCGATAGTTGGTGGTCATTTGGACCCCGCCTTCTGGACACCTTCGGTATGGCTTTAAAATGCATTTTAAAGCGATCAGTCCTGACGCATCACATAATCATCCAGGTACTCATAAAGCTAGTCACAAGTGAGCCAAGATTTCCATTTATATTCTTGAAGAATATTTTGTGACAGTGAATCTATTCTGACACTTTAACTCTTATGTAGTTGAGATTAAACATCCTCGGGCTGTGTTCCACACTTGCCATATGTGTTATGTAGATTTGACCTGCTTTATACATACTCACTTTGTTAGGGACTGGATTGTCTTTGCTGCATACAACTTTAATTCTTAGTCAATATATACAGGAATTAATTTAATTTAACAACTCGTGCGGTTATGTGAGTTGGATCGGTAACTAATTTTCAAGAAACATTACATAGTTCCTTACGACTCAGGGTTTCGACAACACAGAAACCAACGAGGTCAACTGTCGAGTGTTAGTAAACATCTCAATCACTTAGTTTTCAAGAAATTAATAATTAGTAATATTTCGTTACCTAATTTGTCGTAAAATAAAGTTAGGTATTTTTACTTCCCTCGCATACCGAAGGGAAGTATTGTATTCGAGAAAAAATCACCCTCCGAGATTTTTTCGGATTCTGACGTTTCAGAACACGTAGATTCCGAAAATATAGGTTTTTCAATTCCGTCAGTCTGTCTGTCTGTCTGTCTGTCTGTCTGTCTGTCTGTCTGTCTGTCTGTCTGTTGGTGTATTTACTAAAAAACTACTTGACGGAGAGCAGTCAAATTTGGTAGGTAGTTAACCCTACTGTCAGCGAAGAACTGGTAGAATTTTCACTGAAAAATATACAGGGTGGACCGTCTAAACGGAATAAATAGTGAAAAAAATTTTTTTTTGCTCAAATTTAAAATTTCCACGTTTCATGACGCGCTAAGCCTGTTTCAGGAAAAAAAAAATTTTGAAAATTTTTTTCAAACATTTTTGAAAAAATTTTTACCAAGATGAAAAAAAATTTTTTTTGCTCAAATTTAAAATTTCCACGTTTCATGACGCGCTAAACTTATTTCAGGAAAAAAAATTTTTTTAAAATTTTTTTCAAACATTTTTGAAAAAATTTTTACCAAGTTGAAAAAAATTTTTTTTTGCTCAAATTTAAAATTTCCACGTTTCATGACGCGCTAAACCTATTTCAGAAAAAAAAAATTTTGAAAATTTTTTTCAAACATTTTTGAAAAAATTTTTACCAAGATGAAAAAAATTTGTTTTTGCTCAAATTTAAAATTTCTACGTTTCATGACACGCTTAACCTATTTCAGGAAAAAAAAATTTGAAAATTTTTTGAAAATTTTTTTCACCAATATTTTTGAAAAAAATTTTACTACTAAAATGAATTTTTTTTTTCTTTCTTCAAATTTAAAATTTTCACGTTTCATGGCATTCTAAGTCTGATTAAAAGAAAAAGTTTTTTGAAATTTTATCACTAAGATAGAATTTTTCTTTCTTTGTTCAGATTTTAACTATCCACGTTTCCATGACATTCTAAAACTATTCAAACAAATTTAAAAATGTTTTTGAAGAATTTTTTAAAAAATTTGAAAACATTTTTAATCCATTTATGTATCACTACTATAGAACAGACGAAAAAATTTTTTTTGCCCAAATTTAAAATTTCCACGTTTCATGATATTCCAAACCAATTTCGGAAAAAAAAATTGCAACATTTTGTTACCAGTTGGAAAAAAATTTAACACCAGAAAGCTCAAATTTAAATGACATTCTAAACCTAGGTATTTCAGAAAAAACATTTTGAAAATTTTTCAAAAAGTTTTTACCACTAAAATAGATTAAAATTTTTTTTATTTGCTCAAATTTAAAATTTTCACGTTTCATAGCATTCTAAACCTATTTTAAAAATACATCATTTTTAATTTTTAAACTTTTTTTAGCACTACTATAGAACAGAAGGAAACTTTCCTTTTTGCTCTAATTTAAAATTTCTACCTTTGACATTTTAAACTTATTTCAGAAGAAAAAAATTTGAAAATTATTTTACCATCTTTTGAAGAATTTTAAAAAAATGAAATTTTTTAACCACCACTAACTATACTTCCACTCCATTACGTGAATGTTGGATTGAAAATGTGACAGATGGCAATAACATCTGGCATATGCACCTATTATACTTTTATTGAAAAATGTACAGGGTGGTCATCTCAAGAAATAATTCAGTCATGGTGGACATTTGTAAAGGTATTTGCGCAAGCCTGCCATATGTGGCACCTGCTATTTAGTATTGAACTTTTGCTGTTGGATGAGCAATCTGTATATTTTTTTGACCAAAACTTATCAAGTTTTCTTTGTAATAATAGCAATAACTCTACTCCGATTATTATTCTCAATGTCATTTCGTAATTATTATTTTTTTAGAGAGACTGCCACGAACGAGGGAAGTTCTGTGTAAATATCTTTACCGATTTTTTATTAAGAAATTGTATGGCTTTAGACAAAAATGGCCAATTCGTCGAGATACATTACTTTTATTGTTTAATGAGAGAGGTTAGTGCTTTATAAACCTATGGGGGGCGAATATTATTACGAATGAAATGGTGTTGTGAAGTATAATTTTGAGAGCACATTAATGAGCATTTATGGTGATGGTTAATTATATTTTATTATTTACATATTCATATTTAGTAATTTTATTCTCGACTTTTCTCTTTTACTCATTTCAGCTTTCAACAGTTTAACTTTTCCTGCTACAGAACTAATTTCATTTACACTTCAAAATTACGGTCTTTTCTTCTGTTGTTGTGGCGTTTATATGCGCTTAAAATATTGAGGCGTACAAAATAAAAACCCACATTTTATTATGGAAGTAAGAATTTTAAAAACAAACCGCAATATACAGGGTGTCTTTTCTTTTCAAAATAAGAAAAAAAGTTGCTATAAACATAGGTCGGGAAGTGATTAGTTGCCGAGATACAGGGTGTTCAAGTAATTCTCCTGAAAACGTTTTTTTATTAATGTTTTCGAAACGTCTAAAGATAAACAAATGATAATTTACACAGGAATTTAACTTTTTATGCTCTTTAAGAAAAAATGACAACTATGTACGAAAATCATTAAGGCGCGGGTGAAACTGGGGGGGGGGACTAGGTATAATTTAGCCCCAACTTTATTGTGTGACACTTTTAAATTAATTTATGAACAGAACTTAAAAATTTGAAGTTTTATACACAAAAAAAGTCTCTCGTGTTTTTCTCTAAATTTATCAGTTTTTGAGTAAATCTTATCTGAATTTTATTAATTAGTAACCATTATTACCAGCATTGTTGGTATGCAGGAGTGTGCCCTGATTGTAATGTTTGTAACAAATGAAAAATAATTTAGCATGCAATGCCAGAATGACAATAATGACATTGTTGTGTTTGGGTTTTCTGTAGTTTATTGTTCTGTACGCGGATATTCATTTTGTTTATGGATGTTGTAATGGAAACGCGAATGCCGAGGTACGCGAATATCGCAGAAGATTTCCTAATAGAAGGAAACCATCTAAAGATGCTTTTATTCGAACCCACCTAGAATTTACAAATGTTGGACTTAAAAGAGGTCCAAGAAATGAAGAACAGCGAAATGGGTGATTTAAAAACATAATTTTGGCCAAATTTAACAATATTAATAAATTAAGTATCAAAACAGCGGTCCAACAGCTGCGTGCGCAAGCTGTGCATGTTTCCAAAAACAAAGCTTTTCGGATTCTGAAAAAGATCACAGAAAAGCTTTTCGAATGCAGCCAGTCTAAAGCCTTCAACCACGTGATCCTGAAAGGCGTATCAATTTTTGTAATTGGAACAAGCCATGAATCAAGATCCTTATTTCGGAAGTAAAATTATTTGTACTGATGAAGCTACCTTTAACCATAATGGATCGGTTAATTTTAATAATTTAAGAATCTGAGCTCATCTGAATCCTCATATAATTCGCCCTAGGGCATTTCAACAGGAGTATGGCGTTAATGTATGGTGTAGTGTTATAAACGAGACTTTTTGTGGGCCCCACATCCTTCCGCCCCGTTTAAATGGATTATTTAATGATTTTTTAAATAAACATATTTTTATTCAATTTCTTGGGGATATTCCTGTTAATTTAAGAAATGAATGCTGCTTTCAAATGGACGGAGCTCCTGCACATTTTGCTGTTAAGAACCGTTTGTGGGTAAACAATAATTATCATGAACGGTGGATCGGTCGATTAGGTGTAAGAGCCTGGCCTCCCTGCTCACCGGATTTAACTCCAGTTGACATTTTTGTCTAGGGCTAATTAAAGGACAAAGTCTACGCAATTTCTGTAAACACGAGAGAAGAGTTAATAGAAAGAATTCTCGAAGAATGTGAAAATTTGCGAGCTAATTCTGATTTAATTTTTTAAGCTACACAGTACGACGCAGATGTCAGAAATGTGTTGAAGCTGGCGGAATGCACGTTGAACATCTCTTGTAATTTGTAATTTACCCTACTTTAATCTAATTTATTGTTGTCTAATAAAATATAATGTAATCAAATTGTGTTTTACTGTCATTGTTTTTTCTGTTCTGCTAAAATTATTCATAAAAAACTATTCCCGAATAAAGTTCGGATAAGATTTACTCAAAAACTGATAATTTCAGGGAAAAAACACCAGAGACTCCTTTTGTGTAGAAAACTTCAAATTCTTAAGTTCTGTTCATAAATTAATTTAAAAGTGTCACACAATAAAGTCGGGGCTAAATTATACCTAGGCCCCCCAGCCTCACCCGGATCTGAATGATTTTCGTACATAGTTGTCATTTTTTCTTAAAATGCATAAAAAGTTAAATTCCTGTGTAAATTATCATTTGCTTATCTTTAGACGTTTCGAAAATATTCATAAAAGAACATTTTCAAGAGAATTACTTGAACACCCTCTATCTCGGAAACTAATCACTTCTCGACCCATGTTTATAGGAACTTTTCTCTTATTTTGAAAAGTTGTATTGCTTAGTGAAGTTTGGTCTATGCAATTCGGGACACCCTGTATACTTAAAGCAATTTTATCCCAACATTGGGTACTCCATATAAGCCTTAAAATGTGTAACAGTTCCATATTTAGATATCATAGATTTATACACTAAATTTGCCGTCTTTATTTTCTTCGTTATAGTTTGAAAATAGCATACAAATCATTTATATAATTTATAAATAATAACATATAGGAATTTGTATAGCATTTTGATTTGTAAGAAACTTAACCCTCTTTGAGCAAAGGCCACTAAAATTATGAAATACCTAAAGGGCACAGGACTACAAACAAGGTGCAAAACTTTATAATGGATGACCAACATTTCGAGGTAGTGCAAAAATTGTGTTTCTTTAATTAATTATTGGTGGCTTTGAGAAATATGTATGTACAGCAATAAAATGGCGAATCCCAATTTATCAAGACTGTTGTTCTAAGCAAGCATATCCTTAAAGAATTAATTTAGAAGAATGTAATGGGGTTTGCATCAATTTTTTTAGCAGATTGCGTTGAAAGTAGAACACACTTTTAAATAGCTATATTGAATTTACGTGAGAACGCGCAATCTTTCACCGTCCAGTCTTGAAGTTCTTGAATTACGAGCAAATTATTTATGGTCAATATATTAAACTCAGTTGTTAAACCATGCGCGAAGGAGAAAATAGATTATTTCACGATTTACCGTATAAATATATCAATAAAATAGGCGATTTTTACAACTGATTGCCTAATTGTGTTATGATGCAAGTTAAAATATTACTACTAACTTCGCCTCGTTTCGATATAGAATCAATGGTTTTATTTATCTATATTTAATAGGATTATCGATCAGTGAGTACTAGTCCAATCAATATACACACGACCTTGCAAAAATTTTTAGTAGGATAAAAAATATGATCATGTAGAAAAAGAAAATCAAAGGAAGATAGCGTTTTATTTATCCAAATTTTTAATGGCGAATTTAACCTAAAAAATTCGTAACAGTAAAAAACCGGTTTTTCGCTAACAAATAAAAAAATTGAGCTCGAATTGACAAACTTAAATGAGAAAGTTGAGGCATTAAAATGATCTATCAATTCATGGATAATAAGTGCACAAAGCACAGAGGAAAATGGAAAAAACCGTTTAAAATCACGTTTTTTAAAATTGTTAATTACTTATGTAAATAATAAACATTGCTAGCTACAAAAGCTGATTTTCTTTCTGTTCCAAAATTTTGCATATTTTTCTTGAAATTTAAGTTAAAAAAAAACAGTTTTTCTAAAAATGATGATCTTGGTCGGGGAATTGTCGTGGAGCAAAGCTTAAAAGATCAAAATCTTATTTACGACTTGTACTATGTGCAATTAAATAAAATTTGATTTTTTTAACTTTCGATGTTAAAAATGGCACCCAAGATGGTGACGATTTTGAGGTTAAGTTTGAGAAATAAAACGCTCTTCCTTAGATAATTTTATTCTACATGACCATGTTTTTTATCCTACTAACGATTTTTGCAAAACTGACTATGGGTTTTCGTAGATTAATTGGACTATACTAAATCTATTCAAGTCTGCACTCGACGTAACAGTTTTTGAAAAGTTAATTATGTTTTGTTTCTATATAGACTTGTTTTCTAGCCCAACTCATCATCAATTTGAACGTTTTTCAGTGGAGTTATTTACGTTTTGACTAACAATTTTATAGTCCATAAAACAAAAATGATTTCGCTGAATTTTCTAGCCACTTTCCATAAAAAAAGACTAAAATTAATAATTGTTGCATAAACTGGAAACATACGAGTAGCTGTCCCGTCAGTCAGTTGAAATTGCTGTTTTTCCACATACATTTTCACCAACATTTCTGCCTTAATTATTTGAAGTTTATACGATGAATAATCCAGGAACTATAAATATTGTGGTTTAATTTAAACGTATCTAGGTAAACAATGCGCGGGATAAATATTTACACGCTTTACACCGCAAAATACCTACTTCCTGAAATAATATTTACCTCTACTCCAGCGACCAAATTGCACAAAATTAAATGCGGAGTTTTATTCAGCTGTAGTGTACTCGATCTATATAAAGTGTTTCCTATGTACATCAACAAAGTTGGGGAGAAAAATTTTAGGCCATATTTGGACTGGTAAGTTCAAATGAAGGTATACAGGGTGCCCCAGAATTGAGACCCCGGGAACGGGAACCTGTGATTCCTGAGTTCATGTTGAGCCCATATAACCCAACATACCTTAGTCCAAAAGTGCATTCCTAAGGAAGTACATACTCTTAAAGTCAGGCAGAAAAAAATATTTTCTTCCAATAATTTTCGTTATATTGAAGATAAATCTTTCAAATTTAGGCGGGAGCTGTAAAAATACTCTATGTAAACTTGATAGCAACCAAATATCTTTTGTTTCGTATTATCTTTCATAATAATTAATATTTCACTGGCTGTATTTTTTTCATCATCCTGTAAAATTACGGAATTCTTGAACATTCTTGCCGAGTATTGAAGAAGTTGAAAAAAGGTTTCATAACATGTTTTGTAATATTAACCAAAATACAAGAAATTATTGTTTCTTCCTCAATGCTGATCTTAGTATACCTACGTGATGCGTCTTGACGTATAGTTTCGGCTATGTTGTTATCCCTTGCTCATTCTACTCCACAAATTATATCTTCTACTGGAACACGAGCCGGTACGATTGCAAAATTAAATCCTTTGGCTAGGACATTTAAGGAGGCCTCTGCAATAGGGTAGTTGGACATGTTATGGACTACACTTGCACCTTCTAGTGGTTCGGCTTTCTTTACTGGCTTCTGTTGGAGTTGAATGTGGCCAAATTTCTTCTTCTCTTTCTCTGTATATAAGGTAACGGTGTTCTCGGCTCCAAACATTGCAAGTTGGTCGGTAACAGTCCATAATGCTGAAATGCATGTGTAGATTTAATGACTGTTTATTAATTTTATCTAATGTTCGTTATGGATTCTCTAAGTAGTGTGATGCTGCTTCTTCTGAGGATCTCTTTAGTGTGTTTGTAATTTTCATCGAACGTCAGCTGCATGCATTTTGGAACGATGTTTTCATCTCTGCAGCCTTGTAAAAAAATTTCCTTCTTTTTGGTCTCAATTTCTCAAAGGTTCTGATCTAATGGAATGTCTTCTCCCCGTCCCGTAGAAACATACTATATTGTTTCTTAGGTTTTCGCAGGAGTTGAATGAAGTGGTTTATTTCTGGGAGTTTTCCCGCGTAGTTGATAAGCTCCTATAGGAGCCACGGTTGTCTAAACGACGTTTCGGCAGCTGCCATCTTCCATCTTCAGGTTCTCACTGAAACCTGCCCACTGCTACTTCTCGTTGCTCAAGCTGAACTGACGTTCTCCGCGTTGGGCGGTTTCTTATATAAGGTTGGATGCGCATGCGCGACTGGTTACATGATGTTGATGTTGGCCCTCTACTATCTGTGAGAACCGTAGCGAATGTATTATCATACACTAAACCAAAAGAAGTGAAAGAGACTTAAGATTTTTGAATAACTCCGACAATTCTTCTTAAATTTAATATTTGCTAAAGATACGTCAGTTTCAGGCTGGATCGCAGTGCTTATAATATTCCCCTGGACAGTAACATCGATGAAATTAAACCAAGTTCAAGGTTTTCTTGCGATACGATATTAAAATATCACGCATGATAATATCCACCATCAAATCAACATAAAAGCTTGCAAACAGCAACGTATTTTCTATAACGCTGTTAACAATCTGAAAACAAGATGGGTGATAAATTTCAGTGTTTTTATTGTTCATGAAGGCTTTCCGTCATCGGTTATGTTGTATACTTCGATTTTTCACATTTCCTCGATACACTGTCCTGATCTTTGACACCAGAGTGCCGTAATATCAGTCACAGGTCGTAACTTCCTAAATTCGATGCAACTTCCCAACAGCGGGATGAGAATTTATGTTGTTTGTGATATTTAAACATGTTTTTATATTGAAGTGGCAGTTTTTAATTTACGACACGGGTTTTGACATATGGATTAACTAGTAGATACATGGAAGTATATAAAGCGACATGATTTTAGAACGTGTTTTTGTTTAATTCAATAAGGAAAACTAAGAATAATAACAAACATTGAATAATATGAGGATAAAGGGTATTAAGTATTGCAGTCGAAGACATTAAACTATGTACTGAAGTACAACGCCTGTGAGATGATGAAATTATAAACATTTAAAGCTTTTGAGATCCTTTAATGATTTTTGAACATTTTCTTTTAGCGCAGTCCCCAACTGTTTAGAGCTGGGATGAAATAATTTTAACGTGAAACTTTGCATGGACGTAGATCTATGCTAATATCAGCGTATAAATAAAGTTACAAGGCTACGTAGTTGTATCATAAAACATAGTAGTGTCAAACTTCCAAAAAATGCTTCTAAACCACACAAAGTACAAAAACAAAGTTTATAAAAATTAAAGAGCTCAAAATACTATACAAGGAATGTCACAAAGAAATTCGTATACGACGTTGTTCAAAGTGCATTCCGCCAGCTTCAACATATCTCTGACATCTGCGCCGTACAGAGTGTGTAGCTTTACGAATGAAATCAGGAATAGCCCGCAGATTTTCACATTCTTCGATAATTCTTTCTATTAACTCTTCTCTCGTGTTTACAGGGATTGCGTAGACTTTGTCCTTTAAATAGCCCCAGACAAAAAATCAACTGGAGTTAAATCCGGTGAACGGGGTGGCCAGGCTCTTGCACCTAATCGACCGATCCACCGTTCAAGATAATTATTGTTTACCCACAAACGGTTCTCAGCAGCAAAATATGCAGGAGCTCCGTCCATTTGAAACCAGCATTCATTTCTTAAATTAAGGGGAATATCCTCGAGATATTGAAAACATGGTTATTTAAAAAATAATTTAAACGGAGAGGAAGAATGTGGGGCCTACAAAAAGTCCCGTTTATAACACCACACCATACATTAAGGCTAAACTCCTGTGAAATGCTCTAGGGCGAATTATATGAGGATTCTGAAGAGCCCAGATTCTTAAATTATTAAAATTAACCGATCCATTATGGTTCGAGGTAGCCTCATCAGTCCAAATAATTTTATTATTTGTTTGCTTATAGTAATGAAACATATTCTTTATAGGATTTTGCAAACAGTGAAAAGAAAAGCTATCTATGAGAACTAAAGGAAAAAACTATATATAAATATATTAATGAAATCTTTGCATTCTTTCGATAACCTGACTTCTGGTTATGCTAACAAGTAAAACTTTTTTTTTATTTGCCATTCTCATTTTAACGCTAGCATCCAACCTAGTCCCCTACTGAATTTACATATCGTAGGGGATCATGTAGATACTAGTTTAGCCTGCTTAGCCGTAGGGGACTAGGTTGGATGCTAGTGTTAAAATGAGAATGGCAAATAAAAAAAGTTTTACTTGTTAGCATAACCAGAAGTCAGGTTATCGAAAGAATGCAAAGATTTCATTAATATTTTTATATATAGTTTTTTCCTTTAGTTCTCATATATAGCTTTTCTTTTCACTGTTTGCAAAATCCTATAAAGAATATGTTTCATAAATAATTTTACTTCCGAAATCGAGATCTTGTTAAATGGCATTTATAAACCAATTACAAAAATTGATACGCCTTTCGGGATCACCTGGTTGAGGGCTTTGAACTGGCTGCATTCGAAAAGCTTTTCTGTGATCTTTTTTCAAAATCCGAAAAACTTTGTTTTTGGAAACATGCACAGCTTGCGCAAGCATTTGTTGGACCGCTCGCGCTCTTCTGATACTTAATTTGTTATTATTGTTAAATTTGGCCAAAATTATGTTTCTAGATCGACCATTTCGCTGTTCTTCATTTCTTGGTCCTCTTTTAAGTCCAACGTTCCTAAGTTCCAGGTGGGTTCGAATAAAAACATCTTTAGATGGTTTTCTTCTACTAGGAAATCTTCTGCGATATTCGCGTACCGCGGCATTCGCGTTTCCGTTACAATGTCCGTAAATAAAACGAATATCCGCGTACTCCACATTACTAAACATGGCCATTTTTTACTTTTCAATAGAATACTTTTTCCAAAAGAAAATAATAAAACACAGAACAATGAGTTATAGAAAACCAAAAAAACAACAATGACATTATTGTCATTCTGGCATTGCATGCTAGATTATTTTTCATTTGTTACAAACATTAGAATCACGGTCCTGCATACCAGTAATGCTGGTAATAATGGTTACTAAGTAATATAGTTCAAATAAGATTTACTCAAAAACTGATAATTTTAGAGAAAAAATACAAGATACTTTTTTTGTGTAGAAAACTTCAAATTTTTAAGTTCTGTTCATGAATTTATTTAAAAATGTCGCAATAAAGTTGGGGCTAAATTATACCTAGGTCCCCCCCCCAGTTTCACCCGCTCCTGAACGATTTTCGTACTTAGTTGTCATTTTTTCTTAAAAAGCATAAAAAGTTAAATTCCTGTGTAAATTATCATTTGTTTACCTTTAGACATTTTGAAAATATTCATAAACAAAAATTTTCAGGCGAATTATTTGAACACCCTGTATCTCGGAACTTATTACTTCCCGACCTATATTTATAGGAACTTTTTCTTGTTTTGAAAAGTTGTATTGCTTAGTGAAGTCCTATGCAAGTCCTATGAAGGCCTATGCAATTCGGGACACCCTGTATATGAACTATGAATAAACTTAGCTGACTGTATTGATGATTGATGTTGAATTTAATAATTCAATAGACATTTCTTTCAGTATCCCAAATTATGTTTAAAGTTGAATCCCCTGCGAGCCACCACTTGTGTTCGATAATTTGATTCGTTAAATATCTCAGCAGCATTTTGGGACGATAAGCTACCCTTGTCATAAATAAATGTTTTTGTCATCCCTTCCGGAACCGCCCTATGTTTGCATTAAACTTCTAAATTCTATTTGCATTTGCTTAAAATTGACAGTCACGATGCATTAGCTTTGTATCAAAGTTGCGGAATACGTCATGTGGTATTCCTCGAACGCTTAATTTAAGTCACAGTAAACTTCACGAACTAAAACTGTTTTTAGTGCAACGAAAATTTACGGCAGCGCAACCAAGTTTCGGTAATATCATCTGCAACTTGCTCACGTAAATGTCTTAATGCTGCCAACAAGAATTCTCAGCCTGGTCCCATTTAAATTGTTTACGAAGCAGTTTATGTTCTATACATGGAAATGGACGATGCATTATTTGTTGAAGGACTTTTGTTAAGTGAGACAACGTTTTAGAAGACAACCTGCGTTTAATTCGTTATTATAGTCGACCTACCCATACTGTGTGGCATATCTAACAGCATCACAGCATGTAGCAGGTACCTAAAAGCTTCGCCAACTAAGAATGAACTACAATGATTTGGTCCCTATTTAAATATCTTTCTAGAATTAAATGATTAGAGAATTATATAAGTACACAGGCAGTTTATGATATCCTAACCATCCAAGCTTACCTTTCGCAAATTCACGAGTAATGTTCCACTTTCTTATGGACTGATAAATTTTGTTGTCTACATTTTTGTTTTAACTAGCATGAAAACATTTGACATAAAAACAAAACAAGGAAAATATTAAAAACACAATCGCTTTAACAACAGAGATACAGGCCTTTTCGTGTAAAGTATCGATAACTTTTTTATTCCTGGCACGTCTGGAACCTCAGTTTTGTGAGACTTCTGAGTTACTGCAATGCCACGTTTAAGTGAAAGAGAACGCGTAGAACTTTTGATGATGGTTGGATATAGTGATAGGCTGAGAACTCATTAGGAAGCATGTGATGTTTTCAATGCCAAGTATCTCGATAAGCAAATTTCTAGATCCACTGTAATTAGATTGGTGGCTAGATATCATGAATCTGGCAGTGGTGTGATCGCCCTAGCACAAGCAACGAAACCAAATTAAATATTCTTCTAGAAAGTGAGGAAAACCACCATCTTTCGACAAGGCAGCTGGCTTTAAATCGTAACGTGAGTCGAACTTCTGTTGTACGTCTATTGAAAAAAATACCATCCATACAAAGTGCAATTAATCCACGAACTTAATGAGGACGATCCAGATCGGCGCTTACAGTTTTGTGAACAGTTGATGACCTTGTGCGATGAAAACCCAAATTTTTTTATTGTTTTTGCTGATGAAGCTACATTTTCTTTAAAGGGGACTGTACATCAGTATAACTGTAGGTATTGGTCACGCGAAAATTATCATTGGACTCAAGAAGCTCATACACAGCGACGAGGCAAAGCAAACCTGTGGGCAGGTATGATTCCTGATCGTTTATTGGGACCTCTTTATTCTGAAGAGAATCTTACGCCGCCAGATATTTACAGTTATTGCGAGTTGAATTAGTGCCAGCCTTAGCAGTGATGTTTCCGAACAATGAAGATGAAGATATCATTTTGGGATAGCAGTGCGTCAGTTTTTAGATGACACTTTTACTGGAAGGTGGATTCCGAGGTCCGATTCAGTAGCCTCCGCGTTCACCGGATTTAACCCCCTTAGACTTTCTTCTTTGGGGTTACTTAAATAATTGTAAGACAGAATTGGCTTGGATATGAGACGAATTGCTCATGAGATGATTCAGAACTTAACCTATAGAGTGCAGATTTTTTGTATCTATTTGTTTTATCCTTGGCGTTGTAAATTAAATTTATTTGGGCTTCAAATGCTATCTTGATGCTATGTGTTTTGAGAATATTTGATATTTTCTCTGTTAGTGTATCACAGTATGTAATGGGTGGCGTAAGGTGTTTGTTTTTCTTCTATAACTATGGCATAAATTGCTTTAAAAGTGTACTGATTTTGTTTTTTGTTTATCAATTGGGCGATAGTTTCTGTGGGGAAACCATTGTTCTTGGCTATTTTTTTAATTGTTGAGAGTTCTGTTTTTATTTGCGTTTCTTATGTAGCATTGAATTATAAGCTGCTAATTTGTGTGCGTATGGATGGGATGCCACATTGCCCCTCCTTCACTTTGGGTGCCTGTTTATCACCAAATCAGCATCTCAAAGTCGTCAATAGGCCAAGCCGTTTGTTTGCCATGCTACCGATTCATGTCTCACATGCACAAAAAGACGGAGAACATTAGAATAATAACAGACCCGATCTTTATGCCTCCCGTGTTATTTTTATCTCCTCAGATAATGCAATTTGTCCACCTTACAATTTGTATCCATCATTTAACTTCATCTCTGCAGTTGTCAATATATATTTGAATTTTTTTGACGCAACACCCTACATACATTAGACAACCCCCACACTCAAAGTCAAAACTGTTCAGAAGGAAGTTATAAAGAAAACGCAGACAACATCCATTTCTCACCGATACTGACAGTGTCAGAGCTAGAAATCGAACCTAGCAGGTTCCATATTGGGACCACTATTGCTCAATTTGAAGGATATGAAGAATATAGTGGCAACCTGTGTGAGTGACAACTTTTAACATGCTGATGACAAGAAGTAATTCATGAAGTAATAATACAGTAAGTATTAAACAGACAAGATTATGTTACTAATTTTGGAGATTTTTACCCTGAAATTTCAACATTCAAAATATTATTCTGTCGACTTTTTGGGATTCATAACGAATAATTCGAGTGGTATTGATATTCAATTCAATTTCTACATTTGCTTCATAATATACGCATATATGTAATATATAACTAATTGAGCATATTTTTACACACCGCAACTGGTTTAAATTGTGGGGTGATGTACCTTACATAAATAAATAAATATCTATGTCTTTTGTTGAACGTTAGCAATGGAAGCGGCACATTTAACGATGGCAATTACGTCTATCTACAGATCTCTATTTCTAGTATACCTACGACATTATGGAATAATGACCATATTATTATATACTCACAGTAACTACAGTCACACAGACAAAATATGTAACTATAATGTCTGTTACATAGTCTAATTGCAAAAAAATATTTTTAAGTACAACATATACATTGTTGTATATTTCAAATCAAAAATACAGAATGGTTCTTGAAAAATTGTTTAATGAAACAATGTCAAAATAGGTCGATTTTTTATTGTTGCCTCTCATTTCTTTCTCATCCTATACAAATTTTCATATCAATAATTTTACACTGAACAAAATATCAATTGATGCATTATTTAAAAAGTCTTGGCGTTTTATAACTAAACTCCACCATTAACTTTGGAGCTGTGCGTCAAATCGAAAAGTGTTCAAAAGCAAATTGTCTGCAAGGGTATAACATGCAATATTCCATTTTCCCGTACTTTTCCGCAGTTTAAAAAACTCGATTTATACGTACGTACAATCCTCGTAAAAAACCACTGCCTAAGGAATCACTACTTCCACATCCAGATTATTCTTCCAAGTTTTACAGGGTGTAATTAGTTTCATGTCATTAAAATAAACTGCTGGTAGGGAACGACAAGACAAATAAAAAAACCTTATATAACATGGGGTCTAAAGCTCATAGTTTTGGAGAAAAAAAATTAATAAAAATTTCCAAAATACTTAATAACCTAGTTTGAGAACTGCTGGCATATTGGGGTAGGTTTTATTGCCTCGCGTCGTGTTGCACGAGATACTCTGACATTCCTGCAAATAAGTATGGCAACAGAGCAGTTAAAAGCGACCGACATCGCCATGTTTTTTGCTCCTTCGCGGCCAATTATCCTATTAGGCCTCTATACTCTCCCTTGTAATATTCTCAAGTAATAATTTCAGTTTTGTCCTTACTTGGTAAAGAGCGTACGCATGACGCGACCTACCCGTTCCTTGGTTTTGTCTGTTGCTTTTCTTCTAGAATTTTGTGACACGTATGTTAAGATTTATTTTATTGACTTATCGTTCAAGTCGTTAGTACTGGGTTACGTAAGACACTACTTCTCATTCATGCTTTTTGTGTTGCTTTTTGGATTTTGGGCCAAGTTTTTCTTTTTGTTTTCTTTATTGATAACGTTAATTCACAGTTTAGTGTGGTGTTTTAAAACGCAGATTTTAGACATTATGGGAGATTACACTTATCCAGAGCTCGCGGATATGGACTTGGTACATGGCGAAAGTGGTGGAAATGCAGCTGGTGCGGAAGAGCTTTAAAACAATTGCAACGACGTATTTTAATGTGCATAGAAACCATAAAAAATGATCCTAATTTACCAAATGTGTTGAACGGGGTAAGTATGTTATTAGTTCGACGTACCGAAATGTGTATACGTGGAGATGGAGGTCATTTCGAACAATTTTTGTGAAAAATTCGAAAGAATTTTCCAGTTATTGGGTGTTACCTATTGGGCATTAAAGGTATGATTATTATTATTAGTATTCGTTGTCTTGTTTTATCTGTTTATTATTGTTTACATTGATTTTCATAGAGACCAAAGACTCGATTTTTAGTTTTCTATACCTGATTGGGAAAAATTATGGGCTCAATTCGTTAAAAAAATCAGATTTTTTCCTAACTTAAAATACACAACTATTTTCTGTTATCGTATCTCCGACGTCTAACTGTTCGTTTTCCAATTTCATAAAACAATTACTAATTTTTTAAGCTTTTAACACAATGTTACAAATGTTAATAAACCACTTTTAAATTTTATAAATTCTTATAAACGATAATAAAAGCTAGGTATAATAACTTTGTTCCAAATTAAAAAACACATGTAAACAAATCCTATTTAAACCCCTGCGGCCATGCTATGCTTGCGCTGTGCAGAAAGAGAAGGAATTATTTACATTTTCATAATTAGTGGTATAAAAAGTTCGATACAAATAATCCCATCAAAGTGCCGCACTTCTACCGACGGGAACACAAGTCGGGTATTACAGTTTTTTATTATTTCTAATATTCGGAACTATTACATCCACTGACCCTGAAGAACAGTGGTTCTCAAATCTTTCCCACCTTAACATTAAATATGTAAACCCAGGTCAGTTTTTTCAAAGTTCTCCTAGAGAAAAAGGTCAAGGCTGGAAAATATTATTTAAAAAACCTCTCCCTTAAAATATCTAATCTAGTATCGGTCAAACCCTCTCTTTTGCATAAGCTGTAGTTTAAGGGGTAATTGTCAGTATTTTCATCATATCTTTTTATTTTTTTTTAATTTCTAAAAATAATTAATTTTCAGAACATTAGAGATAAAAAAGGTTTTCTTATTGTATTTCGATAAATCAAGCCTTTCGCTAGTAATTTGTGTTTAAAAATTTTAAAATTCTGAAAATCAGGATTTTTTTCCTAATTCAGGTGGACTAAAAATAAGTATTTATTGATTTCTCTTTCCAAAGAACTCGGAAAATAATTCTGTTACAAAACACACGTATTTGTCAAATCAATTGAACAGAACTGCAATTACTGATGCCGGGGTTGGAAACCCATGGTTTATACGTCCAACTTTTGCAATTATGAAATACGAACTCGGTGCAAAGAAAAAGTATCTTATATAAGGGCAGCTTGTTTAAGATTTTTCGTCATTGGAGTTGTTAAACAGTTGGGAAAGTTCGATTTTGTATGCGGGTAAAAATATATGAAATTCAGTTTTCTTTATCTGGTAGTTTCTGCCTCCGATGCAAAACTTCCGGGGAATCAAATCGCCATAAGATAACTTTTAGACAAAGCAACAGAAAATGTGTTCGCACCAAAACTAAAGTTTTGTTAACCCTTATTTTCAGTGATTATTTTAGGTCAAAATAAGAGTTTATTTGCAGTAGTATTTAAAAGAACTAAATGTACTAACAGACAATAGAATCTCTCATGAAATATAATTTTTTTAACAAGCTTGGGAAGTAGATAGGTAAAGTGTATACGAGCACAATTGAAATCGTATAAAAACTAAAAGCCTGCAAAAACAGTCGGCAACTCTTTATTGTACATGGGCGGGTAAATAGAAATGCTTGTCATAAGAAAATGTTATAATTTTTTGAAAATTATATTAATTTTTATTATCTTTTGTTTATGAGATAGGCTATTTTTGTTCATTTAACCAATAACGTATTGTTGAAGTATTATATCAGTTTTAGATATAAAGTCTAAATATTTAAATTTATTGGGTTTAGTTTTAAAGTTATCCCATTCTATATTGAAATATGTTTATTGCTCAGCAAGGAACAACGGGAAGGTATGAACATATCCTTGCCGGGATGATTGATGTTAAATAGTAAAAATAAAATTTAAGTTTCTTTTAAAATAAAAATAAAAATGTAAGTTTCTTAACCAAAGCAAAGAATTAGTAAAACAAAAATAAATACTTGTATAGATAAAACATAAATAAAAACAAAATTAAAATGTCTCTAGAATAAAGTAGCTTGAATTAAAATTTCTTGTCAACTAAATCAAATACATTCCAAGAAATGTAACAATAAAAAAGTAAACTTCATACCTAATATAACAGCTTAATATTTTGTTCTGAAAATATATATTAAAAAAGTTAAATGCTAAAAGTTGACGCGTCCGAATCTTCACTTTCTGAAGAGCAATCATTATCCGGTTGAATTATAATCGGCGCAATGGGGGGTAGTGTTGGATATTGATTTTCTTTTTTCATTACATGCTTAACGCAATTTTTCCATAAATCAGTATTGTCTAGGTCATTTATTACTTCTCTTATATGATCAACTACTACCGGGCTTAACGTTGGAGAGTCATTACATTTTCGCAAACGATCTTTTAAAGTTGCTCAAATCATCTCGATATGCATAGGATTAAATATGCATAGTACGGAGGTAACCGCAAAAGTGTATGACTGTGTATATTGGATACGTTATCAATAACATATTCCCTTTTGAAATTCTGTTCTATTATTCATTTCAGTAATTCGCGCTTTATTGGAACTTTTACAGAAATTTAATTATTTTTTTCTCTCATGAATTTTAAAATGTCTTCCTTGTACTGGTGTTTGGTATTTTATTTAATATTCGAGTGATAAGAAGCATTGTCTAATACAATTCCCGAATTAGCCGGAATATTGGGTAAAAAGCTGTTCTGAAAACCATTTTTTCGCACTGCACTGGAGAAATATCGAGTCCATGTTGACTAATGACTGATATAACTCAAACACGGACCGACCAATCGGACTGAGCAATACCCGGGTGCTAGCCAATCGTCGCCACCCGTCCTCAAAGCCAGGTCAATGACAACACATCTCACAAGTCCACGTTGACTGCTGAGAGACGATTTTTTTATGCTAGTGGACCTGTCCGTTTTGTTATCTTTAAACCAGTGCAGTCGTAGATGGTTCATTCAGGCTGATTACATTGCCAGTCTCGAACTCTCCTGCACAGTTTCAACTACTATTCGATTATCGATACCATTGTAAAATACATAGGACAAAATATCAAGTTAAGTGCGCACGGTCCTGTGCTTTAACACTGACCAGTTTCAATTGACTTCGTAAACACTATAAGAGTAAGATGTGTTAATAATATGATACTAATAATAAATAAAATATAAATACATTTATTTTGTTGCCGCGCATATCAAATAAAAGAAAGTGGTTATGGTGTTTCAACATGGTAATTAAATACATTGTTTACAAGAGGAGTTACTTCAATGATTGCAATTATAGTCTAGGTGCCGCGTACAAAAAATTAATTTATACATATTCTCTTGTAACTTCTTGTATGGCTTAATTGCGCCTAATCTACAACTTTTTTCCTCTGCGAAAATTTTCGAAAACGCAGCGTTCTCCCTCCACTTCTTCTGAAAGATTTCCACGTATCGTGCTGGAAAATCAGGAAATCTATTTTATCGGACAATCCGAAAATTGGATTCTACATATTACTATTATGCAGCTTTGAAAAAATCAGCTGGTTATCAATACATTTGTAAAAGTTGTTAATTCGGAATTTTTATAAAAATTCCACTGTGGTGTCTATACTTTACCTCGGTGTGTTCCACTGAATTGGAGATGATATATCAACGATAAGGATGGCTACCTGGTTTTTGCGTGATCAAGTGCCGCATTATCATATAGAGTGACTATGCTAAGAGTTGCCTAACGTTGGGCTGCAGTATAAATAGAGAACTAGAAACAATGTTAACAGCTAACGTTTGGAAGGTCATGAATTTTTCTTTTGCCACTTTTCTGCTATTTGATGGATGGCTCATAAATGCACCATTCTTCGAAAATTAATGTAAATAAACTGATTTCATATTTTTCATTTTTTTTGGCATTCCCTACCTTCGAAACCGGAGAAAAGTAGGTTCCTTTTTTTGCTTTAATTACTTACCTCCACATGCACGTAGTGGATTGGAAGTTTAGTAATCGTAAAAAAAATCAATTTTTTTTTTTTGAAATAGGTTTAGAATGTCATGAAACGTCGAGATTTTAAATTTAAGTGAAAAAATTAGCTACAGTAAAAATTAGCATGTTCTTCCGACTCATTCAACGCACATTTAGGTACCTATTTCATATAATCAGGTAGCAACCGAAAAAGGCAGTTTCCCAACATCATGTAGATATTCTAAAATTTGATGAAGACGGAAAACATTTTAATGGGCCACTCTATATACAAAACCAAGGGGCAAATTTCCCATTTAAATCTCGTCCCTGTCACTCTTAAATCATCTAACGGAATTAATACAAACTAACATTTCGAGGAAGAATTTTAGGTCGAGCAGCCATTCGTCATCATTTGATGCGCACATATAAATCAACAATTACCCACCGAGACCCTCCTCAATCATTTAGTATGCCTCAAAGTTAGATTAAACTTGTTATCAAGTCGGCTATGCTAAGATGACAAATGTCAAAACGTCCTAATCACATCACAACTATGAGCTAGGATAAACTTTTAACGGTTCTAGAGAAGTTCGATCCAGACATAAACTTATTTCGGTGTTAGTGAACATTACTTCTACTTACTTTTAGAGTACGACTTGTTGGGTGATGATCCGGGATGCGGAAGCGCAGGGTTGTATCGAGAAATATTGTAACTATCAGCGGTGGACTATGATCGTCAATTACCAATGTTACTGATATAATTACGAAGCTATAGTTCAGTATAATATGACAAAAGAAGTTACCATAACTTAGTAATGTTATACTCTAGTAACATATCTGCAACGGCCTAGAGAATAATAAATGGCCAAGTGAACAAAAAGAAAACGCATAGTATACCATCATGCCTAGTAGACGAAGCACAACTATCAGAATGCCACGCTTCCCAGACAAGATTCTAAAGATTCCTAGAAATAGGAAAATGTTTGTCAAACAACCAATTTGGATTTAGGAGCAATTTATCAACATCAGAATGTTATTTTTGGCAGTAGATAATTTTATTCTGCATAACTTTGAACTTAAAAATAAAGCAGGGTGTATTATGACCTCAGACATGTTTTCGACACCGTTAATATTGATAAATTAGCTATACAATTATGGCATTCGTGATTCTGCCTTACTCTGGCTTTCCTCTTACTTTCAGGGAGGAGCCAAGAAATTATTCTAAGGACCAACAATACCACGTTCAAGGTTGTTGGTCAGTTGAAAACCCTCATTCGGTTGTAAATTGTCGACGCCAGTATTCAGAAAAGGTGAATGTGTGGTGCGGTATTTTGAATGAATAAATAATTAGGCCATATTTCTTTGAAGGAAAAATGAATGCGGAACGTTTTCTAATCTTATTGCAAACTGAATTTTCAATCGAAATTCAAAATTTGCCCCTTATTGCATACAACAATGTGATACTCCAACTTGATGGCGCCCCAATGCACAGTACAGAATTTGCTAAACGACAACTTTCTCCCGAGGCGGATTGGAAGGAATAGCCCTTTTATTCATTGGCCTCCGAGGTCACCTGACCTCACGTCCTTGGACTCTTCTCTTATGGAGGTTTCTAAAGAATGAAGTCTACAAAATGCAGCCCCGAAATAAACTACAAATGGAAAATCAGATTAGGCAAGCTTGAGCTGAAATTACGCCTGCAACCCGCTGAAAAGTTATGAACAATAGAACAGAAAGTAAATTGAGGCATGCATTAGGGCTGATGGAGGTTTGATGGAACATAGTATTTAATTCTTTTGGTTGTATTTATTATTAATTTGTGTAAATTGTTAAAAAAGAAATTGAAATTATTTTTGTCTAAATGCCTCAAAAGGATTTTTTTCATAAAGACCTCATTTTTGTAGAATTTAACTAAACTTCGGAGTCAGAGTTTTTGAAAGATTTCGAACAAGTTTTGTTAACGAAATTTTTTTTATTAAAAAATGCCTATTATGATTTCTTGATTTTATACAATTTAGTATTGTAGATGGCCTTGAATTTAAAGAGGGAAAGTGATTATATGGCCTTAAATATACCTTGGTGACCTCTATCTTTTAACATCAGTTTGATTCAAATCGGACAAAAAATAAAAGAATTATTACGCTGTTACACCCTTAAGTGAGACACACTGTATATGTTTACTACCATAATTGTTGCTATAGAGAAAATAAATAAATATATATTATTTTCACGCTATACAAAGTATGTTGTCGAGCCTCTCTGTAAAAGCCTGTTCACTCTTTAATCAAATTTGCGAAAGGTCTTTGTTTGGAGACTTTTGAATTAGAAAGCTAATATTCCTTTGGTAATTCATTTTAATACCAATTTATCACCTTTATTTTTTCAATCCACGAAAGTGTAATGTCGGCAAATGTATAATTTATGGCACAAAGGAAAAAGGTTGGCGATTTGGTTTAAATCTCTTTTGCAGTACAAAGAAAATGAGTGAAAACAAATATTTGAACTAGCTTGCAGGCGATGCTGTCTACAAAATCAATTCTTTTGGAACTGCAATGAAGCGGATTCTTATTGTGGGTAAATTTGCATTCCATTTCAAAGAAATAAATTACCCTTTGATGCAGCTGATAATGAAATTGTAAAGAAACTTGAATTGAAAACTCCATGTTCTCCCAACTTACTAGTTCTGCATGAATATCATTTTCAATGTATTTGTGAACTTTCATCATCCAAATATGATTAAGTTTCTATCTGAAATCTTTTTCTCCATATATCCAACAGATTGAAATAAAATAAACAACGAGGATGGATTAAAAATATAATACTTGATTACGGCGGATGAAATCTCAGCATTAGGACAATCAGAACACAAGTCAATGGAAGGTTATAAATAATATCGTGGTATAAATAACTTCAGGCAATCAAACATCGATTTACTCGACAAGAAGCATAGAGTTAACTAATTTATTATCATGCGATGAAGTCTTAAGATCCATGAATAGAGTTTGTGTTGAAGAAATCAACGAAATGTTTTATGTGTTTTATTTCTAAGAAAAGATATTGAGAGAACTTTAAAATTCGTTTTTGTGTTAAGTATTCAAAGATTCAAAATTTACAAAATATTTATAAATATGTAGTTTACGAAATGAATCTTTGTCTATTTAATATATGCAGCTCTCAAGAAGCTTGTTCATATTTGTGGTGGACTGATGATACCTATTATCATTAATATTTCATTCTTCTTCGGTTAATTGGTTGTCAATTGATTGCAATAAGCAGTTGATAGATGGCTTTCCTTGTAAGTTTCGTGAACACTCTTACTCAACTTGCACAAGAGAAAAAAAATTATATATCTGCTATCATACTTACCGAGTCCTTACTGTCGAAGGCCAAAAAGTCGGAAACTGCAGAATACGAATGGTCTAATATACACCACATAGGATAACTTTTTCTACTGAGGCTTATTACAATCAATTTATTTTGAATTGGGCATTTTAAAATAATAAGCTGTAATTGAATAAGAAACTACTTCGTTAAAGGTATTTTATAGCTTCATATATTCAGTTGTAGCTGAAAGATGATAATTCCACAAAGTGCTGTAAAGGGTCTCCCCCGTTAAGAATGGCAAAATGCCCCCACTCTCGAAATTCAAAATAAATTTGATATATTGATTATAGGGGTATAAAAATAAGGTACTCACAGTTCATATGACCCCAACCCACCTCTCCGCTCCCACAAGAAAAAACAGGGGCTATATTGGTGTCTATTTTTTCTCAGGTTGCGTTTACGCTAAAATTCGGAAAAAAATCATGTAGGTAGTTGACTATATTACCTATCTATTGATTTTTTTTCAAGGTCATTTAAGGTCACTAACCCCATTAAATAAATTCTAAAATGTTAAAAATGGAATGGAATGTTAAATTAGGCCAAAAAACGCAGGTGTAACATGATTTCTTTATGTCATTTTATTCTATCGAATGGAATATATCTTAAATGGCTTGGTTTAGTGCGTCACGCTTAAAAATGCAGTTTTTATTTTTTTTGAATTTTACAAGATGGGGCTGAAGATGGCAAAAAGTTCAAATAACATTTCTTGCAGATTTTTTTGACACGAACAATTTGTTTTTTGATATTTATTCCTAGCATAAATATTCGCAAAGTTATGACCATTACAATTTTTCTCTAACAATTTTCGACCAAAGAACGCAGGTGTAACATGAATTTATTTTTGTCATTTTGTTTTAACTTAATCACAAAAAACTGCCTATTTCCTGACCTATGGAAATATTCCAAAGTATGTCCCATCTTCAAAAAGGGAAACAAACTACATATTTAGAACTTTAAAACAATCTCTGTAATTTGTAACTTCTGTAAAGTCTTAGAAATATTACTGCATGATAGAATATATCATTCAATTAACACCAAAATCTGTATTAATCAACATGGATTTATGAAAGGGTGTTCAACAACAACAAATTTATTCTGTGTAACTCAATGCATTTCTAAATCGTTAGATGAACGTGGGCAGAAGATACATTGGGTTGATTCTACGGTTGGTTCATTGTGAAACGTTCTTCAATAATTTAAATATACAGGAAATTATGCTTCTTAATGTTTTAAAAAGTTTTATTAAAGAGTACAAGATATATTGTACTCTTGATAAAGGCCTAATAAGCCGAAACACGTGTAGAGTTTTAACAAAACTTTTTGAAACATTAAGAAGCATAATTTCTTGTATATTTAAATTGTGGGCAGAAGATGTTATATATACCGATTTCTTCAAAGAGTTTGATAGACTTGATCATCAGTTGTTACTTAATAAATAAAAAAATCGGCTTCTCATATTCTTTGCTCCTTTTATTTAAATTTTATTTAATGAATAGGAGTCAGTACGTTGCATTAAATGGGTTCAAATTGATCGAATTTGCTGCCACATCTGGAGTTCCCCAGGGATCTATTCTGGGAACCTTGTTTTTTAACATATTTATTAACGACATTGTGAAAGAAATTAATTTGCCTCACCTTTTATATGCCGACGATCTAAAAATGTTCACAGTAATTGATGAAATCAAGACCTATAACATTTCGCGACCTCGGCGTAACTTTTGATAGTAAATTATCCTTCACTGATCATATCGATACCATTGTGCCTGAAGCCTCCAAAGCCCCTGGATTCGTCCCTTGTACTAGGCGAGAGTTCACTAATACTGATACTCTGAAAATTCTTTATCAATCTTCCGTCAGATCGAAACTTGAGTACGCATCACTAATTTGGAGTTCCAGTTGTTCACAAGAATAACTTGGAGGCGGTTCAACGTAGATTTCTTAAATTACTGTGGTTCAAATCCGACGGTACCTATCCAGTGATTGGTTTTCCGCAAAGTAACTTGCTTGAAAGATATTCTATGACTACTCTTGAGGATAGGCGTACGTACTTTTCTCAAGTATTTTTGTTTAAATTACCACACAATAATTTTGACGCACCCGAAATAATTAGCAAGCTTAATTTTCACGTTCCCAGATTAACCTCTCGTAATCACCAAGTTTTCTATTTACCTACGCCACGTACCAACGACTAAATAATTCACCTTTATATACGATTTGCTGTACATCTAACAAATTATGTAGCGACTTCGATATGTTTAATTGCAGCCTTAGTGACAAATCAAAATGTTCTAAATTAAATAACCAGTGATTGTCTTTGTTTTTCTTAATTTACTTTAAATCACATATGTGTGTATATGTATATATGTATATATAGTTTTTATATTTAATCATTTTCCATGTTATTTTTTTCTCTCTTTTCGTATCATTAGTTATTCATAGTTCGTACATTTAAGTAAATTTTTTCTTCATTTTAATGCTTTGTATGCCTTTATTCCTTTTCTGTAATTGGGTATCTTACCTGTTGAACAGTGTATGCCATAAATAAATAAATAGATATATCGTTATTTAAATATGCTCTTAAATAACTACTAGCGGTAGTTTATATGAGAATATATAAATTAATTTGTATTGTATTTAATGTATATTTTTCTATGTATTTAATTCCCTGTTTGAACAATAAAAGCGATACCTAAAACATTTGTACCTTGTTATTTATTAATTGTATAATTTACGTATAGACAAAAAGTCAGAGCCTGAAACTGTAGGTTTTATCAGCATGTTTAAATTCAGGAAATATAAGGGTTATCCTTTTAGTTTTCGGTAAGATAAAAAACGGACGGCCGAAATTTAGGAGTATTGTGCAATGTCAGGAAATGCCGAAATATCGCCGCGACCCTCTCAAATGACTGTAATATATTTTAAGTTAAATTAACTTACCTAACATATAGTGACGGATGAAACGCCGCAGGATTATCTTGTTGGGAAAACTTGGGCAGAGATCCTTGTAAAATTGCCAGTCTCATGGCGAGCAATATTCCAAGCTGCAATAAAAAAGCCATCTTTACCGACTTTGTTACTAATAAAATGGCAAGAAATATTATAGTATAATACGTTAAAGCTGGCGTTGGATATTTTTGTTGCAGTTTCCTGCAACCCAAGATGAATCTTGATGCACATGGTGTACCGCGTAGGTTTTCACTTAATTTAATAAATAGGCAAATAGAAGTTGCACTCAAGCGCGGCCGACTGCTTGTTGAGTACGACATGTTTACGTGGCGTCACTTGGAATAAGTACACAGTATATACATGTAGAAATAGGTATTTATGGTCGGCCTTTACTTTCACAATTTTCCTCTTATTGGAAATAAATTATTATTGTTTAAAAAAAATGAAAGCCAAACTTATATATCGTTTGATTCTAACTTGAGAGTCACTGTATATTCGACAGAATCTTCGTATTTTTTTCAGAAATCTTAACACCTTGAAATTAGGCAAAAAAATCATATAAAGAATAAAAACATTTGGACAGCAATGGCAATTTTAAATTAGTTTTAAAATCTAGTAAATGTCTAGCTCTAGTCTAGTTTAAAATAAGAATACAGTGATTAACAAAAAAAATTATTTCATTGTAAAAGAAGCGTGGGGTGCTTATTACTATATTTTCTATACTAACTCTACTTTTACAAATAGCTACCAATGAAATATTTATCAAGCATCCCACGCTTTTTTTACAATGAAATAACTTTTTTTGTTAATCACTTCATCCTTATTTTTAATTTATTAAAAACCTTTTAATTGTATTGAGTGAGTGGACATTCTATCGCTGTTACACAAAATCTTAATAATTAAAAATTATTTTTTATTTTTTAGTTCGGTTTGCTATTAAAGCGTGTTTTTTTAGTTTTTTAAACTATTATTTATTTTTCTATTTTTTAGTCTTAAAACGAACTTAATTGTAACAGTAACCAAGGGACGGGATTTTTTGGTATACCGGGTGAGTCACGAATTGCGCTCGCCCCGATATTTCCTAAAATATTTGGAATAGAAAATTGAAATTTGGAGGCCTTATTACACGACTAAAATGCCATCTTTTCAATAAAAAATCAAGTTTGGTGCACATCCGGTTTGACCGGAAATGCCCACAACTTTCGATTTTTAAATGGAACACCCTATATATTTTTACATTTTTGGAATCTAGAGGAAATTGTGAATACAATACATCCATTTTGGTCATTTTTTGATAAACATTAAAAATTTTATTAAAAAATCTATTTCTGAATCCAGAGTGCTGTGGTGCCCAAAATATATTTTAGTTTGTGTGCTACGTTACTATAAAAATAAAAAGAGCAATATGATTGCATTACATAATTCTCTAGATGCGTTTAAAATTTTTAAATGTGATTTTTACCCACTAACTCGGTTTTTTTAAATGGTAGTTTAATCGTTCACCAACATTTTTAAATACCTCATTTTCATACGAATCTAATGATACCAAAATTTTGAAAATCCGCTCAGAAATATTTGAGATTTCAGCCAAAATACAATGCAACCAAGCTTTTAGAAACATGCGGCTAATAGATAATAGATTAGTGGGCTTTGGAAACTAAAATGGCACATTTCTGTGTAAATCTGGTAACCTAACAACATTGGAAAAATCATAGTAGCCATTGAATGTAATAAAACAATATCAGCTGTCAGACAGATAGAAAATAAAGCGTTGCGGAAATCTCTTTGAGTAAAAATTAAAGAAAATGAATAGTTTTGGTAGAAATGAAAAGGTCGATATGTTACTGATATATGGAGAGCGTCTCAAAAATTCAACTGCAGCTGCAGAACTGTATCAGCAACGATATCTCAACAGACGTCATCCAAGCAGACACTTGTTTGCCAGAGTGGAACAAGAATTAAGAAACGAACCCAATCAACAAGATGACCATCAAACATTTATTGTAAGTGAGGACAAAGAAATTGATGTATTAGGATTTGTGATGGTACACCCAACAACATCAACAAGGGAATTGTCAATGGAATGCGACATTAGTCAGTCTTCGGTTTGCAGAATTTTAAAGAAACATAAGTTTCGGTCTTATAAATACCAAATACACCAACATCTTTATGGAGATGATAACGACAGGAGGCTAGTATATTGCAACTGGTTCTTGAATCCAGTATAACAAAACCCAGGTTTTCCTTTTCATATTTTATATTCAGATGAAAGTAGATTTACGAACCAAGGTATGTTTAACAGAAATAATACTAGGTACTGTGCTCAAGAAAATCCGAGGTTGGTAGGGCGGGGGAATATTCAGGAAAGATTTGGGTTTAACTGTTGGCTTGGAGTACTTGGAGATCGAATAATTGGACCCATATTTTTTGATGGAACACTTACTGGCGAACGATATTTATTCTTTTTACAAAACCAGACAGCAGAATTTCTTGACTTACTTCCTCTTGCCTATTTACAAAATCTGTTTTTCCAACAAGATGGTGCTCCCCCACATAATTCCAGAAGAGTGATGGAATATTTAAACAACTTGCATGGTGAACGCCTTATCGCAAATCTAGGTCATATCAGGTGGCCTCCTAGGTCACCTGACTTAACACCCCTAGACTATTATGTATGGGGCACTCTCAAAAATAAAGTTTATAAAACTTCTTCAAATACACGTGAAGAGCTGCAAAATAAAGTTGTACGGCATGTACGGGCTCTTAATGAAATAACGCCGGCTGAATTGCGTAGAGCCATTCAAGCAACTGTACGCAGAGCCGAATTGTGTATAGAAAAAAATGGTGGACATTTCGAACAATATCTATAAATGTCAGTTTATGGTTTAATTATATTAATTATTTTAAAGATACCTACTGTTGCCTAGTTTAAGTTTAATTGTTCAAACGGAATTGATTTTTATTTATTTATAGGCCCGATATTTATGTTCATTTAAATAAAACTCTGAAAACCGAACTGATGTCGCATTCTATTGCAAATGTCCTTGTGGATGTAATTGTGTTTACCTCCACATACCTATGCTAAACTTAATTGTAACGTTCTTTGCGCTCACAATTATTAAATGTTTGATAGCTCAAGATTGCCTATAACTACACGAGTCTGTCTGACAGCTGATATTGTTTTATTACATTCAATGGCTACTATGATTTTTCCAATGTTATTAGGTTACCAGATTTACACAGAAATGTGCCATTTTAGTTTCCAAAGCCCACTAATCTATTATCTATTAGCCTCATGTTTCTAAAAGCTTGGTTGCATTGTATTTTGGCTGAAATCTCAAATATTTCTGATCGGATTTTCAAAATTTTGGTATCATTAGATTCGTATGAAAATGAGGTATTTAAAAATGTTGGTGAACGATTAAATTCCCATTTAAAAAAACCGAGTTAGTGGCTAAAAATCACATTTAAAAATTTTAAACGCCTCTAGAGAATTAAGTAATGCAATCATATTGCTCTTTTTATTCTTATAGTAACGTAGCACACAAACTAAAATATATTTTGGGCACCACAGTACTCTAGATTCAGAAATAGATTTTTTAATAAAATTTTTAATGTTTATCAAAAAGTGACCAAAATGGATGTATTGTATTCAAAATTTCCTCTAGATTCCAAAAATGTAAAAACATATAGGGTGTTCCATTTAAAAATCGAAAGTTGTGGGCATTTCCGGTCAAACCGGATGTGCACCAAACTTGATTTTTTATTGAAAAGATGGCATTTTAGTCGTGTAATAAGGCCTCCAAATTTCAATTTTCTATTCCAAATATTTTAGGAAATATCGGGGCGAGCGCAATTCGTGACTCACCCGGTATATATATGTAACAACAGACCTAAAATTATTTCATTCATGACGCCGTCATTTTGAATTTTTAAGTTTTGATGACATATTTGTTTTCTACTTGTCAATCGCTTTCCTTTGATACCCATATCAAGGAGGTTATGAAGAAAATGATATCCCGCCATCTTGGAGCGGCGGCCATTTTGAACATATTATAATATTGAGTATACTATATTGTACTGTCATCGGAGCTACACACAATTACCAAGTTTCATGATGATACAACAATTAGAAGTGGATGAAAATTACGTTGAAAGATTCCGTAACATTGATAGGTAGATACACAATATTTATTGGTGTATTTATAAAAAAATTGCCAACTACAGAAATTATAGCGAAATATGCAGAATATTGAAGTTCCTTTAGTATGTAAGAAAGATTTGATATATGAAAAAAAATTTTGTGAAAATGTCCAGAAAAGTTAATTATGTTTCACGTCATTAAAAAAAACTGGTAATAGAGACCGACAATGGATGTTATAGTTCCAAATATTAGAAATAATAAAAAACTGTAATATCAGACTTGTTTTCCCGCCTGAAGAAGTGCGGCACTTTGATGGGATTACTTGTACCGAACTTTTTATACCACTAATTATGAAAATGTAAATAATTCCTTCTCTTTCGGCACAACACAAGCACAGCATGGCCGCAGGGGTTTAAATAGGATTTATTTACATGTGCTCATTAATTTGGAACAAGACATTTGTAGATTTTATTGTCGTTTATAAGAATTTATAAAATTTAAAAGTGGTTTATTAACATCTGTAACATTGTGTTAAAAGCTTAAAAAATTAGTAATAAGTTTATGAAATTGTAAAACGAACAGTTAGACGTCCGAGATACGATAACAGAAAATAGTTGTGTATTTTAAGTTAGGAAAAAGTCTGATTTTTTAACGAATTGAGAGCATAATTTTTTCCAATCAGGTATCGAAAACTAAAAATAGAGTCTTTGGTCTCTATGAAAATCAATGTAAACAATAATAAACAGATCAAAACAAGACAGCAAATACTAATAATAATAATAATAATCATACCTTTAATGCCCAATAGCTAACATCCAATAACTGACCAATTCTTTTGAATTTTTCACAAAAATTATTTGAAATGACCTCCACCTCCACACATTTCGGCACGTCGAACTAAGAACAAACACACTCCGTTCAATACATGTGGTAAATTAGGATCATTTTTATGGTTTCTATGCACATTAAAATACGCTGTTGCAATTGTTCCAAGGTGTCAATTGGATCACGGTAAACCAGAGATTTAAAATGCACCCAAAAATAGAAGTCCATCGGATTTAAGTCGGGCGATGTAGCAGGCCATGGTACTGGTCCGCCACGTACAATCCATCGTCGAGGAAACTTTCTGTTCAAAAAATTTTGAACAGCCAGATTAAAATGGGCTGGCGCGCCATCGTGTAAATAACACATTCTTCTGCGAGTAGCCAAGGGTACATCTTCCAGCAAATTTGGCAATGTTTGTTGCAAAAAATTTAAGTATACATCACCATTTAATCTAGCGGGTAATTGTATAGATCCAATTATTTCATTAACGCAAATTCCTGCCCATAAATTAACGCTGAACCGTCGTTGAAAATTCACCCTTCTTACTACACGTGGATTTTCGTCCGCCCAATAGTGCATATTTTTAAAATTAAACACTCCATTTCTGGTAAAACACGACTCATCGAAGAAACACAGAACGTTTAAAAAAATCTTCATTTGCCGCGTGTTTCCTTAAAATCCACCTACAAAATTGCATTCGCTCTGCAAAATCTTGAGGTTCTAGTGCTTGGACACGTTGATAGTGATAGGGATGTAAGTTCATATCTCTCAATGTCCTCCAAACCACAAAATGGGATACTGCCACACGGTTCTCGATATCGCGGGTGCTTCAAGTTGGATCCTCTTCTACAAGTTCCAAAATTTGAACCTCTGCGTCAATTACCCTTTCTTCGCGTTGTGGACCTCGTTCTTCTCCATGTCCGTCGAGACGACCTATTTCTCGAAGACGCTGGTCAATACCAACACATGTACGAGCACAAGGATGACGTCGATTAGGGAACCTTAAACGATAAAGCTCTTCCGCACCAGCTGCATTTCCATCACTTTCTCCATATACCAAGTGCATATCCGCGAGTTCTGGATAAGTGTAATCTCCCATAACGTCCAAAATCTGCGTTTTAAAACACCACACTAAACTGTGAATTAACGTCATCAATAAAGAAAACAAAGATAAACTTGGTCCAAGATCCAAAAAGTAACACAAAAAGTACGAACGAGAAGTAGTGTCTTACGTAACCAAGTATTAACGACTTGAACGATAAGTCAATAAAATAAATCTTAACATAAGTGGCACAAAATTCAAAAAAAACAAAAGCAACAGACAAAACCAAGGAACGGGTAGGTCGCGTCGTGCGTACGTTGTTTACCAAGTAAGGACACAAACTGAAATTATTACTTCAGAATATTACAAGGGAGAGTATAGCATGTGTAATAAGATAATTTGGCAGCGAAGAAGCAATAAACATGGCGGTGTCCTCTGTCGGTCGCTTTTAACTGCTTTGTCGGCATGCTTTTCGATGACCACCGTCGCGGCCTAATTATCTCTTAGGCTCACCATACTTATCTGCACAAATGTCAGAGCATCATGTGCGACAAGACGCGAGGCAATAAAGCCTACCCCAATATGCTAGCAGTTCTCAAACTATGTTATTAGGTATTTCGGAAATTTTTGTTTATTTTTTTTCTTCAAAAATATGAACTTTAGACCCCATGATATATAAGGTTTTTTTGTTTGTCTTGTCGTTCCCTACCACCAATTTTTTGTAATGACATGAAACTAATTACACCCTGTATATGAAGTCAAACCATAAATTCCATGAACTAACTAGAAAATAACAAAACATTCTACATAAAAATTGGCCGTTCTTGTTAATAGAGAAATTATTCTGCTACAGCATATCAAATAATTTTTAAAATTACAAGTTTCTTATCATCATTGAAATTGTTCTTCAATTATTGTGTCTTCATCGAGGATATGCAAGATTGTTTCTTGTATATCCTGGTAACAAATAACACCTACCCAAGAAGGTACTGATGAATTAAAAGGGGTCCGAATTTAATAGCTTCAAAATTATTTCCTAATATTAGTCATATGACTGCCCAATAAAACATGTTTAAATATCAAGTATAGGCGGGGCAGGTGAAAGTTGCATAAATAATATATTTATCTATGGAAAACAGCCTGGTAGTCTGGGATTATGAAAATATATTAAGCGAGAATATCCTAAAAGGCTTTAATTATCACAAAACGGGTGTTTTACACTAAATTAAAAAGCATTTTTCGTTAGCAAAGGTATTACGATTTCACTAACCAATCAACATGAATGAGTAACTAACCAGCCAGTGGAATGAAATACGCTCCTATCGACCTGGTGTGTGATGTATTCTATTCCAATAATTGATTTGAATTACGATAATTTGTCCTATTTTATTGACTAAATACTACTGAATAAAATTATACAGTTCTGTAACAGTAAAAGTATCTTTTATTTCATTAGAATACTGTGCGATTTGTCACAGGAAACTTTGTCACTATTATTTTATTATATGGTTATTCGATGGCCCAATCAATTGGATAATTTTATTCAGAGCTCAGCCCAAATATTGCACTAGATCAGAACTAGCTTAGAAGTCGCTTTGTTGGAAGGAAGAACCCCCAAAGATGTTTGATTGTTGCTGCATATACAAGGAGTAATTAGTGTCATGTCATTAAAACAATCTAATGGTGGGGAACGACTAGACAAACAAAAGACCTTATATGACCTTGGAACTAAATCGGCGAGGAGAGAAAGAAGAAGGCGATGAGGAAGAAAGCGAAGAAAAGACATGACTGTTGAAGTGGAATTCGAAGATTATTAATCATATGACAAATTTTAAAAGTCAGCAATAATCCATTCCACTTTGATAATTACCACGAGTACTATTTTCCTAATCAATAGGAAACTGTCTGATCAGACTTGCTTAATCAGTATCGATCGTGGATTATGCCTACTGGGGAAACCACGTTAAGAAAATACGCCAAGTACACTACTTCACAGGTAGTAGTGCGGAAATGTGCGCACAATAAGCACTCCTGATATCTCATGAGCGATGATTTGTAGGAAAAAAAAAGTGGTGAAACAGTTCCAGTAGATAACTGCGTGATCTATAAACTTTATATGACATATCTTTACGATAAAACTTATTATGTTATTGGGTGTTTCCGGCTGAGCAATAAAGGTATTAATGTTATTATCATTCTTATTCCTGTTTTGTTCTGATTTGTTTTGGTCTGATTTGTTTATATTGATTTCCACATAGACTAAATACTCGATTTTTTGTTCTCGATACCTGCTTTTTTCTAACTTAAAATACCGTACCATAACTATTTTCTGTTGTCGTATCTCGGGCGTCTAGCTGCTTGTTTTCCAATGTCGTGAAATAATTAATAAATACTTTTAAGCTTTTAACTTAGGACACTTATTTTATGTTACAAATAATTCGCTTTTAAATTTTCTAAATTTAAAGCTCCAATAATTTTATTCCAAATTAAAAACACACATGTATACAATTCATCTGTTCAAACCTCTGCGGCCATCCTGTTCTTGCGTTGTACAGAAAGAGATACCGAATTTTTACATTTTCAAAATTGGTATAAAAAGTTCGGTTCAAACGGTCCCATTAAAGTAGTGTGCTTCTTGCTTTGAGATTACGTGGCGGCGCGGACAAAACCGTTACAATTTTTTATGACTTCTATGATTGAAATTTTTTTTCCCATAATATACAACACTTAAAACGTTTTTTAATAATAGTGACACTAACTCCCTGGAAAAATTCATTCTCTTACAACTAATGCCAAACTTTACCGACTCCTTACTACAGTCAAGCAATCTCACATTACGCGATCCGCTAATTCCCAAATTTCTACATGCTCCAAAATATCCATCCATCAACTATATTTATACTCCTACTCCAAACACCTAACCATACTAATTTGATTTAGAAAAAATACAAAAAAAATCATAAAACAAATTAAAACAAACAAAATATTCGCAATGCTAAAAAATAAATCCGTTGCAAAGAAACCTGTCCTTCTAAGCACATCAATCATATTGTCAAAAGACGCCAACAGAACAAAACACTTATGTACATACACACTAACCTAGATTAAACTAGCATGTATCAACCCTGAGTATAACATTAAAGAAAAATAATCACAAAACAATTTTCATACATACAATAGCATATTGTGTATCTAGTAGTAAAAGCAATACATTCCCGCACGACGATGTAAATTGTTGGCCGAGGCGTTAAGCCCAGGCCAACGATTGGTTCATACTAGAAAATGGGCAATAATAGCCGGCATTATTATATGCAGCTAAACTTTTGCCACTAAGCGTTTAAAGCACACAATTATCCCTTATTACATATATGCAGGCTAGCATAGCCAAACGTGAACACAGAGTGAACCGATTGCTATTCACAATCCTCTCATTAGAAATAATTACTGTTATACCTGAACTAATTCAAGTTCCACTATCGATTACTTAATAGTTAATTGCACTTACCGACGTAAGAACTTTTGCGGCTCTATTAGCGAACTGGCGAGTCTCCGGATTCCATCTCATTTCTATGAGTGTCCTGAAATTTAATAAGAGAAGACTAAATCAATTAAGTGCTCTGTTAATCGAACAATTGTAAACTAGAAACGGTTGAATTGTTAACTAATTTTGTCAATTAAACTTCTTCCTTGGATTATCATCGTGGAATGAGTAAAGGGATGTTGCTGAGGATAAAAAGTGGTTTCTAATACTGATATTAAAATATTTATAAGGTAGAGATAAAATATAAATTGATTGTATCCAGAGAAATTAGGGTTTTTTGTTGTAAAAAGACTCTAATTTTTCATTTTAATTGTTTCATTTTATTGTTTTAAACAATATAGTAATAAAAATCGAAAGTGAGATCGGGATGGCGTTAGAAAATATTAATTCCACGCGTATATTTAATTTTATACTCCTTGTAAATAATTTAAGTATGCGATTACCCTTTTCCTGTTGCAACTAATGCACAATTACGCAATTTCTTACGGTGCTTTTAGTCGTCACGTGATTTTAATTGTTTATGTTTAATGTCGGCCCTGTTTTGCTCTTTGAACTAAATGTGTATTGTATCAGTGATTCAGGTGAAATACGCTTTAGTTGTTTCAAACGGGTTATTTCACAATTTATGTTCATGTTAAATGTACAATCAGGAACACTTAAAAACTCAATATATTTGGGAACAAAATTGCCTTCTTTATTAGAAGTTATTTAAGATTTCGACCTGAACAATTCCTATAGTTTTCTAACAGATACACGGCCTGCAGCAGATTCTGTAGTCTGGCTCAGCGGCGCCCTACTCTTGCGTCTGAGTCTAGAATTGATGAGACGAGCCCTATGGTAGTCTCGACGATTTAGCACAAACCACCACCTGACACCACTTTAAATATTGAGGTTTCCGATTACACGTGTTGAACATAAAAATCTATACTGGCAAGTTTTATGTGTCATGCGTTACAATAAAGGAAACAAGAGGGAGGTGGCGTATGAAACTATTCTAATATTAAAACAAGTTTTAAACTTTAAGTGTTAAGGGAAATATCGCCAACATCCTGGCAAAAGTCAATAGTTCCAGCTATATACGGTGCCTGAAAATATCCGCATTCCCCTACATGCGAAAATAGTAAAAAATGGCTATCTGACAATGCTGCCTAAATATAGGTTTTACTTTCCTCGCATGCCGAAGGGAAGTATTGTATTCAAGAAAAAATCACCCTCCGAGATTTTTTCGGATTTTGACGTTTCAGATCATGTAGATTATAAAATATAAGTTTTTCAGTTCCATCAGTCTGTTTGCTTGCCTGGCTGTCTGTCTGTATGCCGTCCGTCTGCTGGTGCATTAACTAAAACATTTGAACATTCAAATTCAACAATGCAAAGTAGCGATGATGAAAGTGATTCTTCGTTGGACCACGAGTACAAATTGCAATAAAATTGTATGATAATAATATTTTTTGTTATGTATTGGCCTTTCCATTTACAAAAATCCTCTACAAATATGAATTATTTCTATGTGTTCAATATAAATGCGTACCAAATTTGAAATTAACGGCCTTGAAAACGCTGACTTTCAGCTGAAAAATTAATTTCTTAATAAAAATCGGTAAAGGTATTTACACAGAATTCCCTCTTTATTTGTGCATGGCGGTCACTCTAAAAAATTATTAATTACGAAATGACATTGAGAATAATTACAAAGAGAACTTGATAACTTTTGGTCAAAAAGTAGCCATCCTACAGCAAAAATTCAAGACTAAATAACAGGTGCCAAATATGGAAGGCTTGTGCAAATACCTTTACAAATGTCCATCATGGTTGAATTATTTCTTGACCTGTACATCTTTCAATAAAACTATAATAGGTGCATATGCCAAATATTATTGCCATCTGTCACATTTTCAATTCCACATTCACGTAGTTGAGTCGAAGTATAATAGTGTAATTTCATTTTTTGCTTGAAATTTTTCAAAAATGTTGACAACAAGATTTTCCAATTTTTTACTTCGCCCGCAATCCCCGCATACCGAAGGGAAGTATTGTATTCGAGAAGAAATCATCTTGCGAGATTTTATCGGATTTTGATGTTTCAGATCACGTAGATTACGAAAATATAGGTCTTCAATTCCGTCAGCCTGTCTGTCTATCTGTCTGCTGGTGCATTAACTAAAAAACTACTTGATGGAGAGCAGTCAAATTTGGTAGGTAGTTCACGCGAAGAAATGGTTAAACTTTCACTGGAAAATAATGAAAACAATTTTTTTTGCTCAAATTTAAAATTCTCACGTTCCATGACACTCTAAACCAATTTCAAAAAAAAAAAAAAATGAAAATTTTCTTCACCATTTCTGAACAATTTTTACCACTAAAATAGATGAAAACATTTTGTTTCTTTGTTCAAATTTAAAAGTTCCACGTTTCATGGCATTCTAAATCTATAAAAAAAAAAAAAGATTTTTTTTTTAATTTTAGAAAAATTTTTTACCACTAAATTAGATGGAAAAATTTTTTTCTTCGTTCAAATTTAAAATTTCCACCTTTCATAACATTCTAACCCTATTTAAAAATACAAAATTCTAGAATATTTTACCATTTTTGGAAAAATTTTACCTCTAGATGGAATTTTTTTTCTTTGTTCAAATTTAAAATTTCCACGTATCCATGGCATTTTAAACTTATTCAAACAAATTTAAAAAAAATTAGAATTATTTAAAAAAAAATCTACTTATTTATCACTACTTACCATAGAATAGATGAACATTTTTTTTTACTCAAATTTAAAATTTTCACGTTTCAAGACATTCTAAACACATTTCAGATAAAAAAATTGAATTTTTTTTTTCACCAACATTTTTGAAAATATTTTTACCACTAAAATAGATGGAAAAAATTCTTTTCTTTGCTCAAATTTAAAATTATCACGTTTTATGGCATTCTAAACCTATAAAAAACAATTACCACTACTATAGAATAGAAGGAAACTTTCCTTTTTGCTCAAATTTAAAATTTCCACGTTTCATGAAATTCTAAACCTGTTTCAGAAGAAAAAAAAATTGAAAATATTTTTACCAACATTTTTGAAAAATTAAAAAAAAGAGAATTTTTTTAGCCACCACTATACTTCCACTCCACTACGTGAATGTGGAATTGAAAATGTGACAGATGGTAATAATATTTGGCATATGCACCTATTATACTTTTATTGAAAAATGTACAGGGTGGTCATCCCAAGAAATAATTCAGTCATGGTGGGCCTTTGTAAAGGTATTTGCGTAGTCTTCCATATGTGGCACCTGTTATTTAGTATTGAACTTTTGTTGTTGATTGAGCACTCTGTATATTTTTTTGACTAAAACTTATCAGGTTTTCTTTGTATTAATAGTGATAACTATATTCCGTTTATTATTTTCAATGTCATTTCGTAATTATTAATTTGTTAGAGTGACCGAGATGCACAAATATAGAGAGAAGTTCTGTGTAAATACTTTTACAGATTTTCTTCTTCTGAGATAAGCTTAGAATGTCATGAAACGTGGAAATTTTAAATTTGAGCAAAGAAAAATTTTTTTCATCTATTCCATAGTAGTGGTAAAAAGAGTTTTTTTCAAAAAATGTTTAATTTTTTTTAATGGGTTTAGAATGCCACGAAACGTAGGAATTTGAGCAAAAACATTTTTTTTCCATCTATTCTAGTCTCGATTCTAGTGGTAAATAAATTTTCAGAAATGTTTTTAAAAAAATTTTTCAAAAAAAATTTTTTTTCTAAAAAAGGTTTAGAATGTCATGAAACGTAGAAATTTTAAATTTAAGCAAAGCATTTTTCCATTTATTCTAGTAGTAAAAAATTTTTCAAAAAAAATTTCAATTTTTTTTTTCCGAAATAGGTTTAAAATCTCATGAAACGTGGAAATTTTAAATTTGAGCAAAACAATTTTTTTCTATTTATTCCCTTTAGACCCTGTATATTTTTCAGTGAAAGTTTAACCATTTCTTCGCTGACAGTAGCGTCAGCTACCTACCAAATTTGACTGTTCTCCGTCAAGCAGTTTTTTAGTTAATGTACCAACAGACAGACAGACGGAATTGAAAAACCTATATTTTCGTAATTTACATGTTCTGAAACGTGAAAATCCGAAAAAATCTCGGAGGGTGATTTTCTCTCGAATACAATACTTCCCTTCGGTATGCGAGGGAAGTAAAAAGGTCATTCATATTAGATTCGCCATTTTTTTATGACATCAAATTCAAAATCTGCGACCTCGGAAACACCAACACACTGACTTTCAGCTGAAGAAACTAATTTCTTAATAAATAAGTCGACCATATTGGATCCACCATTTTATTATTTTTTTTAATTATATCAAAATTGAAATCAGCGACCTCGAAAGCCCGTAAATACTAATTGTCAGCAATACCGAAATACATCTAACGGTTTCTGCCACGTTTTCTGCCCCTTTGCCCACTGTGCGCCGTCACATATATTTAAATCTAAAATCTGTTTAATAAAACACGGAATCTTAAACTTTATCACCTACCTCCTTACGCTAGGCCAATGAAGGTAGAAGTCATAAGCCAAATTAAGCAGGAACACGGTGACACCAGTTTCCTTTGCCAACATGCTAAGTCCTCCCAAGAGGGCGCTAATCCAGATGTGACATTTTCCATCAGGATGTCTGAAACAATGTTTTTAGTTAAGAACATTAAGACAAATTTACCAAGAAATTCATTCGTGCCAAATGAGCGTTAAGAGGATGATAGGTTTATGTCTGGAAATGCTTTCAATATCTACAGTACAAAAGTAGCGTTTGCATTTAATTTGAAATTTACTACTTGTGCTTTTCCTGGGGTATCATAAATAAACAGATATTGTCTGTAATTGTTTATTTGTGGCATATTCAGATTTTCTTACTTTTTATTGGGTATTTTGCCACTGAAAAATATTTAAAAATTTTAATGAAAAAACCTCTGCGCCAAACGGATCAGACAGAGGTTGGTTCTTGAGTACTTGACTGTTTAAAAAAGTCTCACACCTAAAAATATATAAACTAGAACAATGTTATGAACTAAAAACTGAAAATCAAAGCTATAGGTAGTTAACGTTTCGGAAGAGAATCTACTTCCGTTCTCAAAACTTTTTTGGCCGTCAACCATGACAGTTTTTGTTTATGTATTTCCATAGTCACGTGAGACATTAAATTATAATTATCTTATTTTTACTTACTTCGTCTCTAAGGATGGGCAACCAACTAGTACAAAAATCTATTGAATAATTAGAAACGAATCTATCCTCGTTTAATAAAATAATCGCGGATTCTTTAAGTTTTCTTTTAGTTCCGTTGCTCTCTTTTTCCAAAATCTTCGCCGAGTCCCATTTAATTCTATGATTATTATCCCACGCGTGTTCGCAAATTTTGGATTTTTCAAATTCTCCCCTTCTAGCGTAATTTCTATGTTCACCAAGCCTTACGTTGAAAGGTCTGGATGATTCACCTACGCAATGTTTTCCGCACTCACACGGAACACTATAAATACAATTTTTTGAATTTTGAACAATATTCGGAGGTTTGGTTCTTGATAAAACCGATCTTAGCGTGGAGCTGAAATTGTATTTATAGTGTTCCGTGTGAGTGCGGAAAACATTACGTAGGTGAATCATCCAGACCTTTCAACGTAAGACTTGGTGAACATAGAAATTACGCTAGAAGGGGAGAATTTGAAAAATCCAAAATTTGCGAACACGCGTGGGATAATAATCATAGAATTAAATGGGACTCGGCGAAGATTTTGGAAAAAGAGAGCAACGGAACTAAAAGAAAACTTAAAGAATCCGCGATTATTTTATTAAACGAGGATAGATTCGTTTCTAATTATTCAATAGATTTTTGTACTAGTTGGTTGCCCATCCTTAGAGACGAAGTAAGTAAAAATAAGATAATTATAATTTAATGTCTCACGTGACTATGGAAATACATAAACAAAGAACTGTCATGGTTGACGGCCAAAAAGTTTTGAGAACGGAAGTAGATTCTCTTCCGAAACGTTAACTACCCATAGCTTTGATTTTGAGTTTTTAGTTTATAACATTGTTCTAGTTTATATATTTTTGGGGACGGTAGCTCAGTGGTTTAGCGCGTCTAGCTTGCATACTGGCATACCTAGCGAAGCAGGTTCGATCCCTGCTCACTGCGAAATAATTTTGATTATAAAATTATCCCCAAGATGTGGTTCGGACTCCACTATAAACTGTAGGGCCTCGTTTCTCTTTACCTTACACAAAATCGTTCTGGATTTTCAAGGAGGTACCTCGGTGACTTGAGAAGCGGTTAAGAAAACATTTTAAGAAAACATTTTAAGAAAACATTTAAGGTGTGAGACTTTTTGAAACAGACAAGTACTCAAGAACCAACCTCTGTCTGATCCGTTTGACGCAGAGGTTTTTTCATTAAAATTTTTAAATATTTTTCAGTGGCAAAATACCCAATAAAAAGTAAGAAAATCATAAATAAACATTTTAAAACATTTACTAAATTTTAAAATATCAACTATGTTTAGTTTGTAAGTCACAGGTGGCATTTTGTAGCGGCTTGTTGTATTTACTGAGCTTCGATGAAAAATATAAAATTCTAACAGCAGATTACAACAATAGGTTCTATATAAAGAAGAGATAGTGTGAAGAGATTTTTACCAGTTCTTTCTTTTTTCGATAATATTTTTCTTTAAATGTCGTAAACAAACTCCACTTTCAAGAATGTGAATAAATTGACTGATTATTCGAAAACGGCCTTGAATCGTTGAAGAAATTTTTTTCTTCAACGATTCAAGGCCGTAGAGTCTTTTAGTGAAATCAGGAGAATAGTGAGTTTATAAACATATTTAATGTCTTTGTCAGTAGCATCAACATAGAGTCGAGTACAATTTAAGCTGACTTGTGTCATGGCCGCATTGGTACGTTTTCATAAACACTAAAACACTTGAACACTGCACTTGAACAATTTACGACACGTTTTCATAAACAATACAATACTACACTTGAACAGTTTATCTACTCGACGCACGTTTCACCATTCGTGTATTAATATATAACGTAAGAAAGTCTATTTTATTAGAGATAAACACGCGCTAGTAGTAATAAAAGACACATTTTTGGGGAAAATAAGGTTTTAACAAAACTCGCGGCGCGGTTTAATAAAATGAACATTTTAGAAAGAAAATTATTAACTTTCAATAGAGCTTAATCAAATAAAAAAAAAGTAGAAATGAGTATCGAACTCGCAACCACCCCATTTACATTTATTGCTGCTCGAGTATCTTACCGATTGAGCTACGGGGTCCTATGTTCATTATATTCTAAAACGTGTAAATATGTACATACTAGAAAATCGTAAGACTTAGTGGTTTGACGGATGAATAGCTACTATTTACCACTAAAAATAACTTAAATATTTCATATAAAGACGTTTTTTATATTTAGAGTGGTGTTAATTCACGAGAATAAATAATATTTGTTGTCAAATCACACAGTTTGAGAATCGCTGAGCTTATGACTATGTTTCTCACTCATCAGTGTACATTTCATATCTCCGCCTCAAAAGAAGTGGGAAATAATCTTGTAGACATACAGTGACAATGTCTCTAAGCTATTGCTTTAAGTTTGTGTGCAAGAGATAGTGAAAACGTATGCGGAACGTTAATTCGTACATCGGTCATTTAAAACTTGACCTGACTCTATCACTTAACTGATTTAAAGAAAGTCGATTGAAGAGAAAATTATTAAATATGAGATGAGAAGAAACTACAATTTTATTATTATTATTCATGGGTTGCAGATAAGAAAACCGCTGCCTAAGAAGTCACTAATGGTACATCCAGATTTTCCAATTTTTTTAAGGGAAAACATCTTGACTATATTTGCACTCTTGGCTTCTAGTGTATACACCAAATCTCAAGTTTCTGTACTCTTACCAGCTTGCATTACTCATTTTCCCTTATTTTCCTCTACTTACTCCCTACCCTTTCAACGGAATCATCACAAAATATAATCTAATTTCAGATGTCATTATAATACATACGTGTATCAAATCTAAAGTGAATATCTCAATTTAATTTTAATAATGTAGGGGGGGTGGGGAGGTGTTTAAAAATGTCATAAAAATATCTGAGGCCTTATATTCTAGTATATACACCAAATCTGAAGGTTCTGTACTCTTACCAGCTCGCTCTACTCATTTTCCCCTATTTACCTCTACTTACCCCTCGCTTCTTCAATGAAATCATCTCAAAATATAATCTAGTTCCAGATATCGCTATCATACTGGGCTTTTAGTATAGACACCAAATCTCAAGTTTTTGTGCTCTTACCGGCTTGCTTTACTTATTTTCCCCTATTTATCCTTATTTAACCCCCGATCCTTCAACGAAATCATCTCAAAATATAATCTAGTTCTAGATGTCGTTATAATATATACGTGTACCAAATTTTATGTGAATATTTCAATTTTTTTTATTAAGCCATTTAATAATGGTCTATGGGGTGAGGTAAGAAAAATATTATAAAAAAATCTGAGGCCTATTTGCTCCTATTTATCCCCAACCCTTCGCCGGATAAGTTTAAAAAACATTCCAGTGTCCGATTTTGTTAGAATGCATACGTGTACATTTCAAGTCAATATCTTAAACCGTTCCAGAGAAAACGTTGGCACAGACAGATAGACCGACAGATAGACAGACATGTTTTTTTAGCTCAAATTTAAAATCTCGATGTTTGATGACATTCTAAACTTATATCGACAAGAACATTTTTTGAATGAGTGATCGCAAGAAAAGCTATTTTTTCGTCTGTATTTGGGTAGCAGATTGCGAGCTTGGGAAAAATTGTAAAAAGGTAGCTGGTCTCAAATTAATCCTTATTAAAAACCAAGACCGGCATTCTTCTTGGTTTTTTGAAAATGATCAGTAATTACCCCTTATTGGGGGGTTGAAATTTAAAAAATATCAATGAATCTAAAAGAAATTCTATTTGTATTATCTCTATTAAGGCAATCTTAAAAAATCGAAATTATGTATTTCCTCTCGAGAAGGGTTAAAAAATGAAAAATATTCGTTGAAATTCTGAAATTAGATATTGGTAAAACTACCCTTAAATAGGAAAACCTGAAAAGGAATCATAGATATTTTTGGAAACTCTTGTATTCATTGTTTTCCTCTAGAACTGACGTTCAGTTAACTTATGTTATAGATGTTTATACGTTGTCGTTGGAATTCCTCGAAAGGGGTCAAACCCCTTTGCATACAGATTTATAAAGTGCCATGAAAAGCGAGAAAATTCGATAACAGTTTGCAGTTTTTTTAATTTCAGAATTTTGCTCTTTTATAATAACTTTGTCTATCTCTTGATCTAAGAAATCCTCGCGAAGATCCTTTATTTAACTAATAGAATATAGTAGCTATCTGAAAAATATACCTACTTAAGTACATTTAGATGCGACTTTTCGCCACATTTTCAGTTACATGTTTTTTTACTGTGTCAGTTGCGATATCTTGCAGATTACACGTCCTGAGTCCGCTTGTGTCAATAAAATTGTTTCAATATTTTATGTATTGACTTTTGTGTACTCACAAGTAAATAGAAAGGATCACAATGATCCGAGTCGAGTTGACAAACCTCTCCTTTTTAAAATTGTTTGAAGTCATAATTTTGGTATAAATTTGTTGCACTTATACAATTTCACGTAGTATTCTTCACATCTCCAGTGTTCGTCCAGCTAAACCGAATGAAGAATATCGTCGTGATTAGTAATTATTGAAACTCAACTGGAGCAGAAACTTGAATAAAGCTTAAAGCTCCTATAGTTCAGTTATTATCGGTAAATTATTTGAGCTAGTGCAGTTAGTTCTATACAGAAAAATGATTTTAAAAGTTTGTAAATCGCCCTTTCTAACTTTTAATTAGCTTGTTCTGTTTTGAAAGCTGTTAGTAGTTTTTAACAAAAATCCGGCAACTTCCATTAATTTTAACGGTATCAAGAAGAAGTTTTCATTAATTTTAACGCAATTTTAATTATTGACAATTTGCGTATTTTCTTATACCTAAAGAATAACATATTTAATCATAATTATTTATGCATTTTATTTGATAGTTATTTATACTGAAGCCTTGAATCGTTATATACAGTAGGGTGGAACGAAAAACGAGATTTTCAATTTTTTTTCGAGAATTATTACCACATAGTTATCAAAAGGTGCATTTGGTGGTTATTAATAACTGTGCAAAAATTGAAAACGGTACTTTGTTATCTTCAGATTCCTCAATGGGTTCAAAATATTGGAAAAGAGCTCTCTTTACCATTTATTTTTTCTTAGTTATTTTTCCAGTCTTTGGATATTCATAATGCCATATTCACCAAAAGGTGTCTTAATGTACCATAGATTACTGTGCAACATGTTTAAATGCTATTATCCACACTTCAGTTTCCTCAAGGATATGTCAAAATATGCTCTTCTAAGCTATTTCTTCCAAAAACCATATCTTATTGATCGAATCGTATTTATTATTTTTTTCTCTACATTCAGTAACTATAGAAGGATGAACACCAAGTAAAATCAGTTTTATTTAAAAAAACACACAAATAGACATGGAAAAACAAACAAAAACAGAACATGTTTAATATTTCAGCTATTATCCATTTTTAAAGTAATCTAATTTCGTTTTAAATGATGGCAATATTTGTCTTGATTTTATACAGGCTTGAATGAAGCCAGTTTGACTTTCTTGGCCACAGACAGCTGGTGATACCTCATTTGCAAGACGCGCACGAATCGTTCTACAGCTTCGGTATTGCAAACACTATGAAAAATCAGAAAAACTTATGTCTAACGCTTTGATAACACACATTTCCATATTAGCAGTCATTGGCAGCTCAGAAACATTTACGTCATTCCAAGAACTTAATTCCCAGTAATGGTTGGCCTCAAAATGTATTTTAGGTATACTAAATTCTCGTGTAGCTGTTGTCTTAACGGTTTGTGCCGTGAAGACACGTTAGACATCATCTTCCTTTTCATCATTAATTTCATACTGCTAGTATAGCTGAACAGATGACAGGTGGTGCATCTTTAATACCGGTGAAGCTTCTGCATGTTTTTCAATGCTATGGATGCTGGCATTGCTTTCCTTTCTTCTGTCATTTTCATTTTCTTGGTTTCCAGGGTCACAGTATTTTTTCTAGATTCTAAATTCTTCTGATTTTCCTTATAAAGTCCATGAAATTTTTTTAGTTTATCCCAGAAGTAAAAAACGGCAGGAATTGATGTACTTTGCCAAATCCCTTAAATTTTCGGTACAATATTTTTGAGTAATTCATGAACACTTATATCTCTCCCAGCATATTTATATTTTAGACCATTCCAAACAAATAAATAATGAAAGTAAAGACCTTATGAGTAGGTAACACAAGGTCACTTAGTATTTTAGAGTGACCAAATATCTTGCAACGAAGTTGACTTATAGTTGCCATATTAAAGTAAATATTCTAACACTCAACGAACAATCGGCATACAACCACGAATCACGTAAAAACCCACAGAAAACACTCAACTAAAAACAATACTTAGTAGAAGTATTCAAACAAATGAAATTAGGCTTGAACTTGTTACCTTCCCACCCCAGTCATAGAAGCCTATCGCTTGGATTGTGATTGTATTCGAGAGCGTTATTTGTCGCGCAATTCCCATAAGCGGCGCGATTTTCAAAGACAATGAGGAACCGGAAAATATTAGAATAAATCAAATTGACTTGGAGGGGCTTTTTATCATACTTTAATAATAATTTTAAATACTGTATTTACCAGGAATATATTTTTTCAAATAAACCAGGGCTGGTAATAAAAACCTATAAAATCACCAAAATTTCTATACTATCGGTCCCGTGAGGAATCTGAAGATGCTAAGATAGGTCGTTAAGCTTTTAGGAACGATTTTTATTTATCCAAATGCACATTTTGACACCTATGTCAAAACAATTTAACAAAAAATAATTTTTCGTTCCACCCTAATATACAGTGTGTCCCAGGATAGATGTAACAAGAGGTGTAATGGACCAAAAATTTTGGAATTTTGGAATGGTATTTGGGGATTGAGTCCTGCTTGTTGTAGAACTAAATTATACCAAAAATGACTTGATTTGGTGTTCTACTGGGTGTTTTATAAGTAAAGTTGTAAAAATCACCTCTAATAAAGTACCTTTATTTTTCAAAACATGAAAAAATTCCAATAAGAAAAGTTATTGAGAATGCAATTTTATACCTCTGTACCAAATTTCAGGAATATAAAATTATTTTTTTGAAACTTCCCGTTTTTTGCGAATTAAGAGTTGAATTCATATTTAAAGTCGTGTACGAGCAAATGTTAATCATCTCAAAAAGTAGGCTATTAGTAAATAAAAACTTGAATATACGAGATGTAAGAAGGTATAATGTTAATCAAACTAATTGTAAAACAAGAAACAATTATTAACAGAAGATTAATGAGGTTTAAAAATTATAACAAGTAATAAATGTCAAGAACATAACAGATTCACAAACAAATTAATTATTGACCAATTCAAAACAATGTTTACAATTTTTTTATTATTCGACGTAGCTACCACCCACATCCACACACATTTCGATCCTTCGCCTGAAGTCCTTAAAACTGTTTCGAATATGATCTAACGGTATGGAGTTTACGGCATTTGTAATTCTCTGCTTTAATACTGCTACATCGTTAGTAAGTGGTTCAGCGTAAACCAACTGCTTGAGGCGATCCCATAAAAAGAAATTCAATATTGACAGATCTGGGGATCTCGCCGGTCACTCGATCGGTTCATTCCTGGCAATCCAATTTTCTCCAAAATGTAAATTCAACACCATTTCTGTGGAGTGGCCAGGGCAACCATCATGTTGAAAATGAACTAAAGGCATATCTCTTAAAATATTTAAATGTTCTTCAGAAAATCTTTCAAAAAGCTGTAAATAAGTGTGCTCGTTTAACCTTCCCTCAATGAAATAAGGTCCAATATCTCCAACGTGATAAGAAACGGCACGCTACACATTCACTTTTTTATAATATTGTCTTCTACAATGAATTGTAAAATTTGAATTTTCAGAAGCCCAAAACCGACAATTCTGAGATGAAACGACACCATTGGTTGTGAATGTGGATTCATCTGAGAAAATTATGAAATGATGAAAAAATCTCTCTTCTATGATTTTTTCTCCAATGGTCAAACAAAAATCCAACCTACGGCCGTCATCTCCCTCTTCAAGCGTATGTTTATAATTTGCTTTATATGCCCTAATTTTCTTTGCCTTGTAAATTCTTTAGAGTTTAGACTTGCTAATATTAATAAGAGCTGACCTCTCTCTTAGTGGCATCCTAGGATCTTCTATAACAGAGGCATGACCTATAATAGCCCCAACATTGTGCTTATCATATGCTTTTATTTTTATCTTCATGTTAAGAACACTACCAGTAGCCAGAAACTTTTTCATTATTCTCACAGTCTGAGTACGTGATAAAGCAGTGTTTGGAAATTTCAAATTAAATTGGCTTGCCACTTCTCTTAGCGAGTTTTCACCGCCAATTCCGTAGCATTACACAATATAAATTTTTTCACTTTTTACTGTGAGTACCATTTTCACTTAATTTTTTATGCTTGGTTCGTTAATTTGAAACAGAAATTAAGGATAATATTGACTACGTTTGACAGATATGTCAATAATAAATGACAAATATGTATCCACTGCTTTTCTCATAGCCTACTTTTAGCTTCTACATGACTTTAAATATTAATTCACAAAAAATAATTTCTATGCAGTTTTAATTGAATGGTTCAAAATAAAATACTAATTTATTGAAAAAATGGGAAGTTTCAAAGAACTAATTTTATATTCCTGAAATTTGGTATAGAGATATAAAATTGCATTTTAAATAACTTTTCTTAGTGGAATTTTTTCATATTTTGAAAAATAAAGGTACTTTATTAGTGGTGATTTTTACAAACTTGGATATAAAACACCCTGTAGAACACCAAATCAAGCCATTTTCGGTATACTTTAGTTTTGCAATGAGCAATACTCAATCCCCAAATACCATCCCAAAATTTCAAAATTTTTGGTCTATTACACCTCTTGTTACATCCATCCTGGGACACCACATATTTTCATAAAATTGACATTTTATTTAATATCCCAGGTACCCTTTTAGAGCGGTAGCACGGGAAAGATTCTGGTGAACAATTAGCTAACGTCTGCGTCTCATGGAGACCTTTCTTAAGCACGTAAAATCGACTACGAGATATTTTTTATCATTGCCACTGGCGCAAAACAATTTTTAATTAATTTTTTATTTTGTAAAATAAATGCATCATTTTTATCAATTAGTTCACGTCTGCGATGTTAATATTAGTTTACTTTAGGAAAAAAAAGTGACAGGAAGCGTAATCGCAGACGTGTAGGTGGCGCACTAGTCTTTGAAATCGGCAATGGCGTTTGTATCGAAAATCGGCTTTTAAAAACAATCGGTTCACGTCTGCGAAAGGCGTCACCCGTTATATAATGTCTTTTTAAGTACTTGAATAGTCTCCCAGACGATTTGGCTGTGTATGTGATATTTTTATATATTTTCGATTATGCTATCGATTCCGGTAACTTTGTACAATAAGCTCACTTTTCACACAAATAGATATTCAAATTTTTTGATATACCGATACTTATGGACGCATTCGCAGACGTTGCGCGCATGTATAAGTGTAAGTAAAGAAAAAATTAATTTGTAAAAAATAACACACATTTTTTACCGATCGACTCACGTCTGCGAATAACTTGTTTATTGCTATAATGGTATAACAATATTAAAATATTTTTCACAGACGTTTAGCGCCCGCATAAATATTTTTAACATTAAGATTAAGAACTTTGAAAACCATATACACAGTGGAACAATCAGTTCACGTCTGTGTGTGCAAACCGCGTTAATAATTGATTTCTGCTTACTCATAGTGAATTTTGCAGACGCCTACTACTTGCATATATTTCAATCAAATTAATGTATCAGGTGCTCATGAACGTTCCGCACGTTATCATTTTAGCTAGTGTATTCTATGGGTCTTGCTTTGTCATGAAATATATTATACTTACTATCATACCACTGATCGTTGAAAGGTATTCCCTTGATCCGGTACTGGCGGTACTGCTCCTTCTTGGTGATGTCATTTTTCCTATTAGTTCTCGAGCGTGCTAGGTTCAAAGAGTTTACCAAATAGAGGAGACAAGCTCCATAAGCGTCATGTATAAGCAGCGCCTTCCATAGAATTAGCAGCATTGCGGGAGCGTTGAATTTGAATTTAAAAAAAACAATTACAATACATGACTTACTTCGGTTTTACTGTCACAATTTTCATTATCATATACGTATCTATTGATTCGTACAAGTGTTTTGTCTTATATGTGTGGAGAGTCTAATATAATTAGATGCAAGTTAACAACAATAATTTACTAAGAGTACCACTGTTGATTAATTTCTGTAGGAAATATAGGTGATTTTTCTGCACAAATGGACATTTTTTCTGGTAACACCCTGTAAAATATACTAATATTGGGCTACCTAACTTAACTTGTTTATATTTACTTACATGTCTGCTCTGCTAGCATCCGATTTTGCCACCCACCGCCCTTCTTCCCTCCCGAAAAATCTCAAAAATGAGCATCGGTCTTATGGGCCCGTTCTACGTCGAATTCAATGCCCAAAAGTTTTTATTTTTTATACCCATTCAATGATTTTAAGCAGTCAAAATGTAAAATTATTGACCTACCCCTTGCCGCCCTCGTAAACTTAGAATGTTCGAGACACAAAGGTCCAACCCACAGAACGTCACTCTAAACATCCCGATCTGACCATCCTAATTTTCTTATATCGCACTTAAACCTCGGCATAATTTTATTAAAATAGTCAAAACGCAGACCTTCACTATTGACCTCCCCCTTGCCGCCCCCGTAAACTTAGAACCTAACAACCTACACAACTCCACTCAAATCACTCCGATCTGATCACCCCTGCGTCCAGCAGTGACGCCCGAACATATGTTTCACTTTCGATGTATATGTCCCCCTATATCTACCATTACATTTCCGATTCCTTAAATATTTCCAATGTTAAAATACTTTATTAAGAGTTGTATTTCAATGAGACTTATTAAACTATTTTATCAACTTCAATAAAATTAAACATGTGCAAGGGGCATCATTTGCCGATTGTGTGTTATTAGTATTACATTCTGTGTTTACATGAAAGTTATTGTCGAAACGTTAATACACACTTACAAGCAAACTGACTACAGTTCTCAATTAATTGATTTTAAAATGTATAATTACAAACGTTTTTAAGGAAGCTTAATGTTCGACTAATCTTAAGCTCCGCGTACGATAAAATAATTGCAAAATAATAAAGCAAATACAAGCAATTTTTTTTTTACCAATAGATGAGGACGACAATATAATCGCTGTGGATGAGGATGAGGAGAGCTGTGTTGATCTGGATGATGATGATGACGATGACGACGAATGAATGAATGTTTTACTCGCGTTCAAGATAATTTACAAATACATGTCTTTTTTTGTAATGCAGATATCTTTGGTTTTTAACACCCATCGTGGCCTAATCGTTTATTTTACAAAATCCTGGCGACAACGAAAATGCTTTCAACAAGTGACCTGGGTGTTGCCGCGTCCATCCCCCCTTTTCTTTACCATACTTCATAAGAATTGGTTTTTTCTTGCCATTGTCACGGTAGTAAATAGTTAAATGTTTGTTTGACCGACTATAAAATCAAACAAAAACTCTTTCTTTGCAAGTATTATTTTTAAGCGACCGCAAATAAAATTCATGCGATCGTACTCATATAAGCAACTATGCACAATATACACATCTGCGAATAATCTCGTGGCCTAAAAGTGACGTACTTTGCATAAAAAACCATTCGCAGATGTAAACTAATTGTTCAAAAAAAATTATTTTTTTCACAAAGTAAAAGCGTACAGACAAGCGTCTGGGCTTGTTCTACGCGTCTGGGAATAATTTGATACAACAGTTTGAGCTCAAAGTTTTTGATAATGCACTTCGCAGACGTTAGCTAATCGTACAAAATTATCGGAATCGGTAGCATAATGGAAAATGTATAAAAATATCACATACACAGTCAAATCGGCTGGGAGACTGTTCAAGTACTTAAAAAGACATTATATACCGGGTGACGCCTTTCGCAGACGTGAACCGATTGTTTTTAAAAGCCGGTTTTCGATACAAATGCGATTGCCGATTTCAAAGACAAGTGCGCCACCTACACGTCTGCGATTACGCTACCCGTCACTTTTTTTTCCTAAAGTAAACTAATATTAACATCGCAGACGTGAGCTAATTGACAAAAATGATGCATTTATTTTACAAAATAAAAAATGAATTAAAAATTGTTTTGCGCCAGTGGCAATGATAAAAAATATCTCGTAGTCTATTTTACGTGCTTAAGAAAGGTCTCCATGAGACGCAGACGTTAGCTAATTGTTCACCAGAATCTTTCCCGTGCTACCGGTCTATTTGAGCTACAGTGACTAGTTTACTTACTTAGAGACTTACTTCTTCCTCAAAATTTTTTAATTTTCGAGATATTTGAATCTAAAGGAATTTTTCCAGTATTCTTGTGTAACAGAATTTTTTCAATGAATTAAAATTAATTTAATTTATTTTTTAACTTTTAAACCTGCTGAGTTCTTTAATTTAGTAATAGTTTGTTATTTTTCCTTAGTTTAAGATTTATGACTGTATACGCATAAAAATTGTATATATTATCATTACATCCACATTATTATGTTGTTTAACTATTTACAGGTAAAATGTAATTATTAAAATAACAGCAAACTGAAACTAAATATCAATAGTATATAATATACAAATTAATATTTATAAAAGTGTTTTGATTTCATAAAAGTGCTTCTGGCATTTAAATCAAACAAATAACAATTTTATGGAACTCGAAATTAATTAGAACCCTCAAAAATCAGTGTACATCAATCATCATCAAGAGGAATTGTACTGCTGGGTTGTATTGTATTTTAATCAAATTAAAATCTGTCTATAACACACTCTCATCTGGTTATTGTAGCTAGACAACACTATAATTTCTTGATTAGCCATTGGCATTATCCATATACATTATCTATTTGATTTTCGAGTATACTAAAATCGAACAAATTTTGTTAATAACACTATTGGAAAATAAACTGCACAGATTTTCGTTCTATAATCCGATAGATTCTAATATCGAATAAAAAATGTCTGTGTCTGTATGTTTGTTTATGTATTTATAGTTACACGTAGACAGTGCGCTTCTGGCAAACATGTTAACTTCTGTTAGATACTTAGATAAAATGTTGAACATACATAAAGTAGCATGGAAAAATACTCTTTGTTGACATCGAATTTAAATATTTCCTTGATCACCAGAGGCGTGTGTAACCATTACGCTTTATATGAACCGCACTTTATTATAATCACCAAGGTTCTTGAGTAAACATAAAGATATATAAAATATCGAACCTATGGTGTTTTCTCATTCGAAGGAACTTTACGTAGAATAGGTGATATATTTACTTTAAGAAATTATTCTTTTTTTTCACTTCCGATTTCGTCGGAAGTGACGCTTACTTTTGATTCTTAAATGGAACACCCTATATATTATTGCATTTTTGAATTCTGCATAATTTTCTGAATCCAACGATGTTAAATAAGTGACATTTCAAACATCAATTTTTTGTATAATATAATTTTTTGTGTTCCATTTAAGTGTGCCATGACGGTTCCGGCGGCTTGTCAGGGATGGCACGGTAGGCGGTGCCCACCCAATTATCTAAGTTTGCCAAGGCCAAGCAGTAGTTAGTCATAGAATTTTGCCGTTAATTAATTACTTCCACATCCACGTAGTGGATTGGAAGTATAGTAATCGCAAAAAAATTTTCAAAAATTTTTATTCGTGAAATAGGTTTAGAATGTCATGAAACGTCGAGATTTTAAATTTGAGCGAAAACAAAATTTCTGTCTGTCTGTCGGTCTGTCTGTCTGTCTGTAACTTTTTTTTTGTCCGCACGTTTTCTCCGGAACGGTTTGAGATATTGACTTGAAATTTTGTACACGTATATATTATGACGAGATCTGAAACTGGATTGTTTTTTGAGGAAATCCGGTGAAGGGTTGGGGGTTAAATAGGGGAAAATGGGGGAAAATAAGTAAAGCAAGCTTGTAAGAGAACAGACACTTGAAATTTGGTGTATGTACTAGAAGTTAAGGCCTAAGATTTTTTCATAATATCTTTCAACCCCCCACCACCCCTACCCCATTAATGGGGTTGATAAAATAAAGTTGAGATTTTCATTTGAAATTTCGTACACGTATGTATTATAACGACGTCTGAAATTAGATTATATTTTGAGATGATTCCGTTGAAGGGTTGGGGGTTAATTTGGGGGTAAATAGTACGTACTAGAAGCCAAGGCGTCAGATTTTTTTATAATATTTTTCAACCCCCACCACTCCTACTCCAATATGAAAAGGGTTGATTAAATAAAATTGAGATATTCATTTGAAGTTTGGTACACGTATGTATTATAACGACATCTGGAACTAGATTATAATTTGAGATGATTCCGTTGAAGGGTTGGGGGTTAAATAGGGGTAAATAGGGGAAAATAGGTAAAGCAAGCTGGTAAGACCACAGAAACTTGAAATTCGGTGTATGTACTAGAAGGCAAAGCGTCAGATTTTTTTATAATATTTTTCAACCCCCCACCACCCCTACTCCAATTGATTAAATAAAATTGAGATATTCATTTGAAATTTGGTACACGTATGTATTATAACGACATTTGGAACTAGATTATTCTTTGATATGATTCCTTTGAAGGGTTCGGGGTTATTTAGGGGTAAATAGGGGGAAATAAGTAAAGCAAGCAGGTATGAGTACAGAAACTTGAAATTCGGTGTATGTAAAAGAGGCAAAGGCCCCAGATTTTTTGATAATTTATTTCAGCCCCCCACCACCCCTACTCCATTATTCAAGGGGTTGATAAAATAAAATTGAGATATTCACATGAAATTTAGTACGCATATGTATCATAACGACATCTGGAACTAGATTATATTTTGAGATGATTCCGTTGAAGGGTTGGGGGTTAAATAGGGGTAAATAGGGGAAAATATATAAAGCAAGCTGGTAAGACTACAGAAACTTGAAATTCGGTGTATGTACTAGAAGCGAAGGTCTCACGTTTTTTTATTAGTATTTTCCATCTCCCCACCACCCCCACTCCCTTATTAAGAGTTGATAAAATTAAATTTAAATTTTCACTTGAAATTTGGGTCATTTATGTATTATAACTATATCTGAAACTAGATTATATTTTGACATGATTGCGTTGAAGGAGTGGGGGTTAAATAGGGGTAAATAGGGAAAATAAGTAAAGCAACCTGGTAAGACTACAGAAACTTGAAATTCGGTGTATGCACTAGAAGCCAAGGTCTCAGATTATTTGTAATATTTTTCAACCCCCACTTCATTATTAAAAGGGTTGATAAAATATAATTGAGATATTCATTTGAAATTTGGTACACGTATGAATTACAACAGCTGGAACTAGATTATACTTTGAGATGATTTCGTTGAAGGGTTGGGGGTTATTTAGGGGTAAATAGGGGGAAATAAGTGAAGCAAGCTGGTATGAGTACAGAAACTTGAAATTCGGTATATGTACTAGAAGCCAAGGTCTCAGATTTTTGAATAATATATTTCAGCCCCCCACCACCCCTACTCCATTATTCAAGGGGTTGATAAAATAAAATTGAGATATTCACATGAAATTTAGTACGCATATGTATTATAACGACATCTGGAACTAGATTATATATTGGGATGATTCCGTAGAAGGGTTAGGGTTAATAGGAGTGACTAGGGGAAAATAAGTAAATCAAGGTGTACAGAAATTTGGGATTCGGTGTATATACTAGAAACCAAGGCCTCAGATTTCTTTCCAATATTTTTCAAGCTCCACCACCTCCACTTCATTATTAATGGGATTGATAACATCAAATTGAGATATTCACTTGAGATTAGTAGACGTATGTATTGTAGTGACATCTGATTGAGATGACTCCATTGAAGGGGTGGGAGGTGAATAGTAGAAAATAAGTAGGGTGAACTAAAAACTTCATTTTTAACGTATATGGTAGAAACCAACTCCTCAAACTTTTCTATGACATCTGCCCCAAATATTATTAAAATTCTATGACCAATAATTTCCACATACTAGAGTGCATATATAGTCAAGATGTTTCCTTTAAAACGACTTGGATGAAGAATCTGGATGTGGAAGTAGTGATTCCTTAGGCAGCGGTTTTTATTATAAGAATTATAAAATTAAACATTTATTTTTATTTGTGATAATATTTTTTTACACTCTGTCAAGTTCACATACGAATTCGCTTAATTTTAATACCGGGTCGCTTGCTGCTAATATTTTATGCGCATGAGCCTAAACTCCAACCACTAGTAACCAGGGTGGGCGGCAGACACTGAAATTGTGTTATACCACGTCTACGCATATGCTGGTCATTCTCTTCGATCTTACACCTGCAATACGTATCAAAACGGGACGTATGTCGATGTCTTGCTAGGCGATTTATATCTAGGGAGGGTATGCCACACCTGAGGAAAACTTAATAAACTCATGAATAATGAATACTGAATTTTTAATTATTGAATAGAATATGTTATATGATATGAATTTATTTATTTTTTTATTTATTTCTTCACTTATTTATTTTAAGTAGTTAGTGGGACATTAATTTCGTTTCCGTATACCGAGCCGATATTCGGTTTGATCATAGAGATTTTATTCTTATTTATAATTTATTATTTGTTGATTTGGTCTAGTCTATTTTGTTCATTTATTCCTACATTTATTTATTTTAAGTATTTTTTTATTTCATCCGTAAAAGTTGTCCATCTTCGGTTGTGAAAGTGCACGCTTAACTAGATTATTAAGTTATCGGATAACCTTGAAATGTAAAAAGGAAAGTTAAGGTTAATCGATGACCTTGAAGTCTCAAAGAATTTTCGCCGCTCTTTCCAACCGCCCCGTTTCTGCCCACACACAGCTAGAAGCCACAGGCCGCCACTGGGTGGCGGTAAATAGGGGAGGTAAAAAGCAGACTAATAAGAGTGCAGATACTTCATTTTTGGCGTATGTTCTAGAAGCCAACGCCTCAAATTTTTGTATGACATCTGCCTCAAAAATTATATTATTAATATTCTATGGCCAATTATTGCCAAATACTAGACTGCAAATATAGTCGAGATGTTTTCCTTTAAAGATACTTGAATGGGAAATCTGGGTGTGGTAGTAGTGGTCCCTTAGGCAGCGGTAGTTTTTTTATATTTCACAGATTACTTTTTCTGCTGTTTGCGAAATCCTATAGATAATATACAGGGTGTAATCAGTTTCATTTCATTAAAAAAAACTGATAATGGGGACCGACTAGACAAACAAAAAACCTTTATGACTTTTTCCTCTAAGGGCACTTTGAAAAAACTGATCTAGGTCAACATTTTTAATATTATGGTAGACAACAATTGAGAACCACTGCTTTTCTTGGTCAATGGACTTGTAGTTCCCAATTATACAGCTTTTAAATTGTCATAGAATTGTGCTCGCCGACACACGCGGTGGTCTGCGGTGTCAAAGCAAAGGTCTTGGATCATCGACCGCCTCTGATGGACCGCCTCAACTGAACTAAGGCAATTATAAAGAGGTAAATAATTCGTTTTCTGTTTGTGCACAATTGCAAGCAAATATTGGCCATAGAGGTTTAAACAGAGCATTTCTTTACATGTGTGTTTTTTAATTTGGAACAAAATATTGGATTGTTTATAATTGAGAAAATTTAAATGTGGTTTATTAACATTTGTAACATAAATGAGTGTCCTGGGTTAAAAGCTTACTACCTACCTAAATGATTTAAAATCTCTGCATCTGCATCAATACACAGTTCGGTACGTCGAATTAAGGACATACACACTTTGTTCAACACTCAACTATCAACTAACGTTGTCAATAAAGAAAAATAAAATAAAAACTTGGTACAAAAGCCAAAAAGGAATACAAAAAGAGCGAACAAGTAAGTTGTGTCTGTACGTAATCAAGAATTTGACAACTTGAACGGTAAGTCAATAAAATAAATGTTAACTATAAATACACAATGACGCGAAATTAAAAAATAACAAAAACAACGAACGGCGGGTTGGACGTGTGTACATAACGAAATACCCACAGTAACTAAAATATTGCAGAAGGAAGAGTTAGAGTATAGTTTTCTTCAGATCAGATCGAGATCTAAACCTACCTTAATATTCCAGCAGTTCTCAAATTTTTTTATTGAAAATTGCGACATTTTTGTTAATTATTTTTCTCCAAAACTATGAGCTTTAAACCTCATGTTATATAAGGATTTTTTGTTTGTCTTGTCGTTCCCTACCACCAGTTTTTTTAATGACATGAAACTAATTGCACCCTGTATTTTATTATCCCTACAAGAGATTGTCATAGATGATACTGTAACTTGTACTTAGTTTGTTTTTTTATGTTTTTCTTCGTGGGATTTTATTCTCATCGAAGGGACGAGTAGACGAGGCGACGCCGGGCTGCTGTGGGGACGAGAGATAAATGTAGAAATCAAATAGACAAACAAATGCACTCATAAACTAACAAATAAACAAGTAAGCATACAAATAAATGAACAACCATTCAAGCAAATAAATAAATAAATTAATAAATAGGTAAATAAATAAATAGGTAAAAACGTTCTGTTTCTGTCATGAAGAAAAGTTTAGGTCATTTATTCTTCATTTCAAGTATTATTGTCATTATACCAACAGCTGAAGATTTTTTAGAATCTGCCGCTAATGATAAACAGTTTTCGGACATGACCCTCGGGCACCGACCCGGTTTACCAGATAATGCTACCGGACAAAAATGAACCTTTTACAAACCGATTTTTTGTCACATTTCCTAATGATATCCATTATGCAAACACAACAAAAGGACACATTTAGCTTTATGAAAATGCTTTTTTAAATTAATTATTTAAATTAGGCCAGCGCCGCAATGTTATTAACGTTGCTGGGGTCGCCATTCATTCTGTTCTACTCCGCCAATTCACCTTTCATGAAATGTTTTCGTAGTTATTTTGCGTTTTTGTGGGGCGTACTTTTTGTGCGACGATAACCGTATTAACATACGCGTTTTATATTAAAATTCCCTTAGAACTCTCGACAGTTGCTTATGAATTTAGTGTAAAATGATGAAAAAAGTACCCCATTTCCTCTCAACTACATTTCTCAATTAAAATTACATGAACGTGTTCTTGCTACTTACAGGAAAATTGGAATTTACACCGCGATCCAAAGCGAGATTTCTTCAACATTGTAAAATCTAGGCCAGAAATATCAGATTTTTCAGTTCGGAAAAAATATTATACAGTTAGGTTTAAAAACGGACTTAATTAAGTGCTCTATTAGTAAAGTGGTTGGGGCGCAGGCAACGTTAAGAGAAAACGAAGTTTTTAAGGTCAGCGTTTCGTATTTATTTTTAGGCATCTTCAGAATTTAAGATAAAATAATTTCAGACTTTTTAAAACATAATTGCATCTCTAAATGTAAAAACAAATTTTAAATACTAAGTATACAAAAATATGCAAAGAGATACGCACATTCAGATCTATAAATGTATACTGATAAGTTTAAAATTAATCTTATTTTACATCCCAGATTTGTTCACGAACCCAAAAAAATTATCTCAGAATTTGAGTAGTCGCTTAATATTAACACGTGTCCACGACACACAGTGGAAGATTTACCACTTTTTTTGGACAACTGTCCATTTGACGCACAGTTCTTGACCGATTTGAATATATATATTTTTAAATATTCGATGATTCTAGTATACCCTTTGATTGTCACAATTTAAAGATCTATTCTTCTGATTAGCGTATCTGATCCAATATCGGAACACTTAAGACTTTTTTTTAAACAAAAAAAGTAACTGCCATATGTACCTATTATTTTAATTAAAAAAGCAATTCCTCCTCAGGTATCTACATTAGGCCCGTTGATGTTTTTGGTTTATGTAAACGATCTTCCAAATTTTATCAAAAATGGCTTCACCGTTATGTATGCGGATGACACCACCATAACCGTAAGTGCTACAGGCCCCGAAGAACTATCTAATAAAATTCATATTGTATTGAGTGAGATGAGTACCTGGTATGATCGAAACAGACTAATGCTGAACGAGACTAAAACAATATTTTTGAATTTTAACTTACGTATGGTTACTTTACCTGGCATAATTTTAAGTGCTTACTCGAAATTTCTTGGCACCTTGGTAAGTAGCAAAAGTGTTTCAACTGCAAACGGCAGCTAGTTTTTTCGTGGGTAAGAAGGGTGGACACTCTAAGAGAGGGCGCCACTGGGCTGATGATGAAAAGTAATGATATACGTAATTCTGCCAGCCAAGGAACAAAAATGAGTTACTAGCAAACGCGCGATGGAAATATTAAACTTTATCAATAACGCCAAAATTATACTACAATAAATACTCTAAACTGAAGATCGTGGCAAATATCAAACAACTATTAGGAACGCTGGCATGAAATACGGAAACGTGTAGACATGACCATTTATTAACAACACAAGTGAGATGTACAAGAACATAAACAAATCTACTCAATTTAGTCCACACACACTGAGAAAAAGTCCTGCAGGTGTGACTCTAATAAGGCCATAATAGTGATTCAAATTTACTTTGAGAATTGAGATTCTCTCTCAACCATGAATTAAGTTTTTACAACGAGTTCTAATTTACAACGGTGGATCAAACATTTTACTATGAGTTAAATAATTACAATGTTCGCTGTACAGACTTAGATATAAATGTACGATATAAATTCAGCATACTCCATTAAGAATACTTCACACGTTACACGCAGATACTCTAATAGCATCACATGGTACCGTGCGTCACTTTCACGTAAAGATCTCAAAATATCTCAATGTTCTAAACAAGGTCAAACAAGGCGAAATTGTAGTGTCTTTTACTTTAATTTTTGTATCAAGAATCACTAAACAGAATAATAATAATTCTAAAAATACACATCAGAATAAAAATGAAAAACCTGCTTAAAGTCTGGCATTTTCTGGGACTCTCCTCGGACTTTTCCAGCATGATAGTTACCACTTTTCAGACGTTTTCAACGCTGCACGCGACGTCTCGCTGCCCGCAATCATCAAATACATGTGGAATACCAGAATTTCCACTAAATCTCCTGGAGACTAATGAGAGCATTTATACAGGTCACAACTTCTCCTGATGATTAGCCAAATCCATGCGTAACCAACTTAAAGTACTGGACTTTCCCAACAACAACTTCTAAAGAGCCTGGCCCTCGAACAACCAAAATTACTGTACCAAGCAGCTGGGCTAATACATAAACCACTATTCTAAATAGCTTGACACACACATAATTAGTATCTAAATTACCAGTTCCATATCTAATTAATTTCCAAGGGTCACTCCCATTCATAACTAAACTCCTGAATAGCCCGGCTCATACATATGCCTGTCCAAACACTCTCATATAGAGAGTTTTACTTAACCTCACGCAGAACGTGGCTTCAGAACTCAAACAACCAAAAGAATTTCTTCTCGGAATTGACAAAACCTTTGCGCCAAGGCGGTGAAGAATTGCTGGGTATAACAATCACAAATCCACAACTGTGTTAACGACATAAAACCTACACTCTCCAAAACAAAATCAGGACCGCCGCCCGTCTAGTGTCTCCTTGAGAACCAGAAGATATCTTAAAGATACGTAATACTTGAGCCTAATTGATGTAAATAAACATAAATTGTGAATTATTATTAATGTGGCACTTTCAAATGCTACTATCTTTATGAAGAATAATTTTTCTTCAATTCCTCCATTCTCGAATAATGGATATCACTGGTGATGTATTTAAGCAGCTATTACCAGCACATTCCAAACACGTTGGATATTAATTTAAGCCACTTTCTTTACATCCACAAGCTGGTTTACATCCGATCTAAAATGAACAGAAGATCATTTTCAGTAAATTTTCGGGGGCTGGTTGTTGACTCATTATAGCCGAATAGAAGATCATTTTCAGCAGATTTTCCGTGGCTGGTTGATAACTCATTGTAGGCAATATTGAGAAATCACCCTCAATCTCCCACCATTCTATTGGCATTCTATTATGTATGCTCTAATACTGCAGCATGTGTATGTGTCCGCAGCAACGAAACTAGGTTGAGAGGTCTGTTTTTAGATGTAGCTTTTATGAACGATTGGAACATGATTTCATTTAGATTTTAAAATTTCTTGACGCACCAAATAATATCGAAATACATAAAGTGCGTATCCAAAAATAGTATCCATTTTATTACTGATTGTACTCTATCTTTTCTGTTTTACTAATGTAAATAATGTTTTATTCAAAGTACTTTCATTATTAAATTCGATACTAATATTGTTATTTGATAAAAGCGAAAAAATTTTACAGTAAGTCCTATGTATGTTTAAATTTGCTAAAGAATCTCCATAGATTACATAGTATATTATGGCTTTGAGCCACTCGGCTTTATGTAGTTCCTTAAGGACACACAAAAAAGTAAATTATATTAAAATTACTAGCCCTCGATGGTAATTCAGACAAAAGTTTTGCACAATGTTGTGGAACAACGTCTTGTTGCATTTTTTTAAACAATTGTGAAATTTTGAGGCACAACGTTACGTAGTTTTATACAATTTAATTGTGCATAATTCTTGTGCGTTTTATTTATCCAATATAGATTTAGTTACGATGAATTTATTGGAAACTTCGACCAACAAATTGATGAAATTTAGAGTTAAATTTATTTATTTTTTCTCAACAAATCATAGCAAATTTAACTTAATTAATTGTTAATAGTATCCTCAAACTATATATTCTGTTGCCATTCTATTTACAATTAGTTTTAAGTAATTGTTTAAAGGATTTGCACAACTTGTGTAACATAAAAGTGTGATTTTATTTTATAAACGGTTGTTGACAAACTTGTGAAAGTAGGAGTCCCAATATATTTATTTCCGCTGAACAATAATAGTAATCTAAGCCGCCCGCACAAACTGCACAATTTAATGACATACTATTCACAATCAGTTTGGTGATATTGTTTTAAAATTTTGTATAATTGTTTAATTTGTTTCACGTAAAGTTTATTGGTAAAAAATTGTACTGACCGCGCCGGCCATGCTATACGCATATACGCGCAGGCAATTACGCATCAGAACCAGGTGATATTTCGTTAAGTGAAGACGTACACTTCCAAATTATAGAAGTACATACATTTGTGATCGAATTTGTTGAGAACTTATTAACCGAGTGGGGTTTCCTAGATCTAATTCCAGCATTCACAGAGGTAAGTACTTCATACAAAGTTACAGATTTGCATATATGTTCTCTTAAATTAACTTCGTTAACATATAAATATAAAAATGGTTTCTTGTTTATATGCGAAGAATGCATGATACCTATCTTCTAATACTTGATTTCGTTTACAGCTAGAGAGTAATTTCGTTTTCTTATGCGAAGCGATAGAAAGCTGTTCGTAAACTACTAAACCCAAAAGGCAAACTTGTAAAAGAACTGCTTCAAAACGAAGATAACACTTCTGATGGTAAGCAATACATTTGATTTTGGTGATGAGCTGATAAATGTTATTTTTTTTTAAGAATATGACGTGACTACGACATAACCTTTATTACTACAAACTGCGTTAATAGAAGCTAAAAAGAAGCAGCACTGGAAGCCTTCCAAATTAGAATTATTAAATGGATTTATTTTAAGCATAAATGTAAGTCACCTACTTCTTTTCAACTAGAACTTTATGCATATAAAATTTATTTGTATTTAAAAAAATAGAAATGTTTTCATTTACCATATGATTAATAATATATAAATGCATGCTCTATTATGTATTGTTGTTCTGTCAAAATAAAATATTTATTCTTTAATTTTTTTATTGAAATCCTTTAGGAATACCTCTAATTTTGGACATAATATTTCACAATCTGTGTTACAGAATAATACAATTAATATGAAGTCGATACATATAGTGTGTGAAATGAGTGCACGGTGAACCAAAAAATATATACATAATTTGGAGATTATAGAGTAATAAATTGTGCAATACTAACCCCAGTTCATACATTACTGAACAGCTTCTTTGAATTAAGTGTACATATTGTGCAAAATGAATTACAAAGTTGACAAAATAAACATACAATTTGTGGATTTCTCATTTAGAAATTGTGGAAAACCAAAAACACGTTCTCTTAAAAAACTATAAACATTGTGTGTCACTTAAGAGCACAATTTTTTGTAAATATGTTTTACAAATGAAGAGGTTTAGATGTGAATGTTTGTTTAGGAAACCTTCAGAATATATTTAAAAATTTCACACAAATTGTAGAAAGTAACTTAATCTGTTCAGAGATTTGTTCCACAAGTGGAATAAAATTATGTATTTTTATGCAACCATAATTCAAATTTGTAAACAATTCAATTCATGTGATTTTTAAGTTTGTACAAAAATTTCAAACAATGTTATTGCTTAAACTGTACAAAATCATTGCCCCAAAAATGTATTATTTATTTGCACAAATTGTTCCTGTCACCATTTTAAGACCAATTTGCAATATAATTTTCTACAATTGTGGTAAAATATCACACATTTTTCTCTGTGCACCATCTTCAATGTTAATAATGAAATACTTTAAAACTTGAAACCGTCAGATGATAGTTTTTTAATGTTCGTCTTTTTGTAAATCAGCGAAATAAATTGTATCCGGTGTCTCGAGTGGTGCACCGAGTGTAATTTATAATTCATTTAAATTCACTATTTGTCAGACCTTTAAGTTGTTTTGGAACCCAGCGACGAGTGATAAGGGCACTCTAGAATTTTATGAAGCTAAAAAGTCTATTGCCTTTCAGAGTAAATACGCCATCTCCCAACATCAGAAAATAAGTGCCTACATGTAATAAGCAAGCCGACTTCTTTAATATTAATGGTGTTTAATGTAGAACTAGTCGTGGCAGTTGAGTAAATATTAATTTATTTGAACCGAATGAATGACGAATGAGGTCAGATCAACTGAGTTTCATAAACTAAACGCACCGCTAGACAAACTATAACTCGCAAGGCTTTGCTAAATCTATAAATTCAGTTTCAAGGAGTTATACTTAAGTTCATATCATGTTTATCTTGCAAGCATGGAGTGTCAAAACGAATTAAATGTGTGTCTAAGTACTACGTCATCATATATGCCGATGGTTAGTAGTTCATAATTATTAAGAGTTATGTTAAAGCAATTAGCCAAAATTAATAGTTTAAAACGGGAAAAAAGTAATAATATCGCAGTAGCTAGGAATTCCCCTCAAACCGAGGATCATTTCACATTTTTTGCCAGAGTAAGTAACTTAACCAATGTTAGTTTTTCGGACCAAGAATTAAACATCCTTCAAAAAGGTTTAAAATATTCTCCACATAATGTAAGTAAAAAAGATTTTGAACTTCTTGCCGTTAATACAGAGCTAGCTACATTCTCAGTGGAGGAAATCTCAGAATTGGAAAGACATAATCTAGCTAATATATTTACCTCGACAAAATGTAACACTAACAAGGGAAAAATAAACCTGTTGATCAGCATTAAACAAAAACTGGTAAATTATGATTTGGTTCTCTGTAAAGCGGATAAGGGTAGACCATAACAATTTTAACAAAATCAGAATATAATGAAAAAATACAAACAATCTTAAATAGTGAAGACTTTGAAAAAATCAATAAAAACCCTACCAATAAATTCCAGTCCGAAATTGTATCTAACTTAAAGAAATGTAATACTGTTATTCAAAGTAATGAGGCGTATAAATTGAAAGTTATGAACCCTTCGGCCCCCATTCTCTATGGTCTTCCAAAAATTCACAAAGTAGATAACCCTATACGCCCCATAGTATCTTACATCAATGCTCCATCTTATAAATTATGTAAAAAACTAAATTATATTTTACCAAAATTAATAAATTTTAAATCTAAATATTCCATCAAAAATTCTTTTGAATTTATTGAAAATACAAAAAATTTAATAATACCAAATATCGCAAAATTATTCTCCTTTGACGTTAAAAGTCTGTTCACCTCAGTTCCGCTCACAGAACTAAAATTAATATTAAATAATTTAATAGATAATTCACAAATCAGCGAAACCGAAAAAACAGAGTTAAAAAATCTTTCGAGAGTTTGTATTGAACAAAACTATTTTCAGTTTAATGGTGAATTCTTTAGACAAAAAGACGGGCTACCAATGGGTTCACCAATTTCTCCTTTGTTAGCTGAAATATTTATGTCAAACCTAGAAAATTTAATTTTTAATAGCAATAACAGTTTAAATACACATGTGTTTTATTGGACTCGATATGTAGACGATATTTTTTGTATATGGACCGGTACAGAAAGAAACCTAAGTAATTACCTAAATTTCTTAAACTCTTTTAATAGTAAAATTCAGTTTACAATGGAATCGGAGCAAAATAGTCAATTAAACTTTCTAGATATGAATATCAAAAAACATAACAGCAGTTGAAATTTAGCATCTACCGCAAACCTACTACTACAGATACAGTAATACATTATAATTCGCAGCAATCATGGCAAGTTAAGATTTCACCCTTTCATAGCCTAATACATAGACTGACGAATTTTCCTTTAGATCAAAGTGATTTTGATAGAGAATTAAATATAATTAAACAAATTGCAAGAAATAACGGATACAACGAGTCACTAATAGATAACATGGTCAAAAACAAAAGACAAAAGGATTTTTCACTGTGCCTAACAAACCTACAAAATATAGTTTTATTAATTATGTTCCGAAATATAGTAACAAAATTTCTAAAAAATTGAATAATTTGGGTATCTCTACAATAAGTGTGAACAAAACAAATATAGAAACATTTTGGTTAATAACAAAAAAAAAAACTAAATAAAATGTGTACTTATATAAAATTAATTGTAAGGATTGCGATGCTGTCTATATCGGTCAGAGTGGTGGAAACGTTGTCAACCGGGTAAAAGAACACAAAAAAATCAATCTTAAATAACAATAAAAATACAGGAATGTCAACACACTGTATTGAAAACAACCATTTCATGGATACTGATAACATAAATTTACTTCATTCAGAAAGAAAAGGTAAACGTTTAGATCTGCTAGAACAACTAGAAATCAAAAAATCTTTCAAGTACAACCCTTGTACCACAAATGACCAGCAGAATTTCCTAAACACCCCTATAATAAACCAATTGTTAAGAAATATCCTTTGATTTATATAATCAGCTTAGGTCCACTCCAAACATTCAAATAATTAAAGATGTTAAATTAAATCTTAAATAGCTTAAGTCATAAATAGATTAAGACATAAACTTTTAGATATAAATTAAATAAGCACGTCAGAAACTTTAGTATTCACTATGTAATACTCTTGATAAAGGCCTAATAAGCCGAAACATATGTAGAGTATTTATAATATATTGATTGATTCATCTAAAAGCAGTGTTTAATTTATTAACAATTAATGTAACAGAGCACTTAACAGTGCAAAAGATGTTAATGCAATAAGTTTGTTCAATTTTATTCTTTTTATATGGTTTTTATACGGTTTTATATAGTGCTCGATATTCTTATTATGCACTTAAAATTTCAAACTATTATCTGTTTCCATTTTCGAAATATAAGGGGTTGAAATTAGTAACAGTTGCAAAAACTGTGCGTCCATTTGTGACGTCACTATACGAACTTTGAACTTAGAGAACTACCGAGACACCGCGACCACTAATAGCGGTTCAGTAGTAAGTAAATACGTGGAGTTGAATGTCGTTTTAGGTGTCTATGGAAAGAGGAAGATTGAAGCTATTTCCTGGCGGCAATTTGTACGGACCAAATCGAAAATTCGGCTCGACGCGAGCGAGAGAAAAGTGAATTTGTGGGACCTTTCAAATTTAACCTGAATGGTCGAAAAACATGGAATTTTCGAAAGCTCATAACTAAATAAATACGAAGCTTGTCAAAACCGAAAATTCGACTCGACAGGAGCGAGAAAAAATTAAAATTTTTTGACATTTCGTCAAATCGCACTCCTTTACAATCCCTACAATGCCCGTTTCTAAAAAAGGGAGGCGAGAGAGATTTTTGTGTGTTAATTGCGGAAAAACCATTAGAAATAGATCCTCCGAGTTCATTTTAACATAATCACAATTGACTCCCGAACTGAATGGCACCGATCCCTTGAAAAGCTACATTGTCCTGCTAAAGCTCTACTTAGCTTTTGGTCGGATGGTAAACAAATAAATAATTTTCTGCAGAATCTACTTGCATTTGTGCAATCTGGAATTATACAATACTTAACATTATTTTTCTTTGTATTTATATTGAATCAAACAAGAAGTACGTAACACAGACAATATTCTGAAAACGCTTATAATTATAACAACTAAAAACATGGAGTCGACTGAGATCGCCGAGTCTATGCGTATAATAACGTAGCGCCTGGCAACGCATCATTTTCGCGAAGTGCAGGTTTTAATTGTTTTTAAGATACTAAACGTGCGACTAATACTCTGATTTCTTCAGATCCATTATTTTATACTTAACTTTCGATTTATGAAATAAAAAAATGCCGAATAAGCCTATTGACAGCACCTACGTACGACGTTTATACGAATGATTTCACTCTTGATGTATGCAGATTATACCACCATAACCGTAACTGCTACAAACCCGGAAGAACTATCCAATAAAGTTCAGATATTATTGAAATGAGTATCTGGTGCTATTGAAACAAATTAATGCTGAACGAGAATAAAATTATATTTCTAAATTTTAAATTAAGGCGTTAACCATACGCCTTAAGTTAAAATTTAGAAATATAGTTTTATTCTCGTTTAGCAGGATGATGATGATGAATTCTTAACCAACGCGATGCGCGACGTAATTACTTAAACTAGTATATAATGGGTATACCTTCTTTGTCGTAAAATAAGAATGATATTTTTCATTCTTACCTGTGATAAGTTTTTTGTAAAATTTAAAATAATTATTTCTATTTTCTGGTAACTTATTTAGCTGATTTCACGTTTATAGTACTTTTACAGCTTCGGGAAATTGCATCTAATTATATTAATACTTTTTTAACAACTTTAAACGTTCATTATTAATTATTTCCTGAAAACTTATTACAGTTCCAAGGTTGGCGCTGTAAATAATGCGTGGCTAGCTCTGCAACATTCCCTTTAGCTAGATTTTTCTGTATCTCAAAAATGCGTTCTTCTGTTCATATATTGCATTTACTTGTTATTTAGTACTTTATTGATATTATTACAGCTCATATTTTGATAACAGCCTTAAAATATTAAACAATTTCGAAAGTTGGAAATGTCATTGTTTCTAATAAACCGATATCCTAATTTTTCAAATATAGCTTTGGAAGTGAGTTTAATAAACACAAATACATACATTTGCATAAAAAAATATAAAAACTAAAATTGTTTTGAAAATTTAAATATTTCTCTTAACACACGATTTCTATATCCCTTGCATTTATTTTTTGCGTCCCTTTACACATATCGCCAAGATATACGATTGCTTCTCCAAAGTTTCAACCCAAATTCACTGAGCACGAAATCCACTAGGTGGAAGGCGGAATTTCTGAAATCTAGATCGAATAATAGAGAGTATGATAATAATAAATAGGAAACTTAATCTTAAAGGCCATAATTCCTATCTTAACTTTAGTTCACTCCAGTTCACTTCAAATAATAGGGTAACTTAGGTATCACGTATCAAAATGTCTCCTTCAGATTACTTGATAGACTTGCCTCGGATAATGTCTCATTTACCTTGACGAGAACATTTACGTTGCGCTATGCCTGATTGTGTTATTAGTTGACAACAAGCTATAGGCGCCTCAAGAGAGCCATATTGCCAGTAAAGTCGGTGATTTAAACATTTTACATCTAATTGTTCTACATGCAATGAAAAGCATAAAAAATGTTTGTTTATTACTTCATAAACGTAAAATCTGCTTATTATAACTATTTGATTTATTCAAGTACGAACAATCAATTAAATCGTCACAAAATAGTATATTAGTATGTGAGTAATTATGATAGCCATTATTCACGAAGAAGATGTTTGAGCGCACGAGCCAAATGCGAGTGGCGAAAATTTTCTGAGTGAATGTAATAACCTTTTCTACACCCTTTAAACAAATAAATTAGACTCAAATTTGATAAAACTAATCGGCACCTACTCGTAAAAAGTGGAAAACGTAAACAAACAATACTGTAATAAATCCCACTGCCCCGTTTACACTACTTTGGGGGGTTATTATGTATATTGATTATGTCCGTGAAAATTAATGTACCACTTTCAAATTAGACCAATTTACACTATGTGCTACTACCAAGGAATACTCATTCATCAATATCTTTCGTCTATAGTCTCACTACCCCTGCACAGTGGGCCACGTAGATCTAGATGTATCAATCTCGTTTTATATGTGGACCGTTCTTAGAGATATTTTTTCAACGATACTTAATCTATATTTAGGCAAGAATATCGCGAAAATCATCGGTTTAGAAATAAATTCCACTTAAACAAATAAGAATATATGCAAATTGGGCCGTAGTCTCGTACTTAAGTGAAAAATTAGTTCGATGATGGGAAAATCGTTTACCATAAAACACAAACCGGTTGCCAGAAGGGCCAGAAATACAATACCATTAACGGACATGAAGTTAATTATTTCTAGAGACTATACTTTATATACTAGTGTAGAAAACGCCAGTTGCCAGCGACAATTTGAAAGAGGTAACGTTTAATTTGAAATCTGATGATATGAAGTTAAAATTTTAGAACAAAAATCTCAAAAATACAAATACCTATACACGGTATCCTAAAATTATTGCGATAAAAGTAGGACGATGTCACACCACCAGTAGCTGATCGGAAAATGGTTTTCTGACCTTGCGGAATTATCCTGGTCAATTTTTAAGTTAGTGGGCGTTATCCACAGCTTATCTAGAGCAGTGAATGAAAGTGCGCTCCTTTTTAGAGCTCTCCAGCCATCCGGAAGGTGGCGTCCTCCTAGTAGAAATCATGTACCGAAACCGCACTCGCCGCAATTGGCGCCATCTGCAGTAAATAAAAATATAAAGCATCCTTTTCCCACAACTTAAACTATCCTATATCTAAGCTAGCTAATTCTCCAACGGGATGAAAAAACCCTTTTGTGTGTTTAGATTCCTTCTTATCATATTCATAAAATAAAGGGAAAAATTTCGTCGTTCCTATCTAATGTACAGTACGTCTTGGGGGAAATTCGGACCAATCATCGTATTTATGGCAGAGAAAACTGTTATTATATTTCGTCTTCTCGGAATGCGTATTAAATTCCAGCCCGAACTTTCCGTGAAATTTTGGGGATCTGATCGCCTACAATAGGTGTATTATGTAGTCATTTTCAATGTTCACAAAAAATAATCTAAATAACATGACTCCAGAAATTTTATTTTTAACTTAAAAAATGTCTAATAAATAAATACAATTACTGTGTTCAATGAGATCGAAAACAGACAAAAGCACTTACCCAAATAGCAATTATGATAATTTTAGAACCAAAAACATCTGCCATAAAGTTGAAGAAAAATTGAAGTACTCGGGTAACGGAACTGGAAGTCGAAAAACGTTTGGGCGGTCGCCGCTTAACGCGATCGGTTACGGAGGATCCCAATTTTAAATTTAAATATAACCTAGGCGGAAAAGAAAAACATCAAATTCTCAAACATTAACATCTAAATAAATATAATATGTCGAGTGCAACAGTGCAAGGTCGTATGATGTCTCTAAAGAAAAGGGAATATTGACATTTTGTCGCTATCGTAAATTGCGCCGGCGAAATCGGAAATCCACCTCGGCACGAGCGAATTAAAAACGGCTCTTTTGACATTTGTCATGGGTGTTGCAGGTAAGTTATTGACTAGGCTGTCCCAGTGTGAAATTAATGAGTTGTCAGTTTCAAAATTCTAGCCCACGCTCAATTTTTGATCAAATTGGTTGAATTAGGCGCAAAATATTCGAGAAAGCTGGTAATTTATGAGGTAATTGCTGGTTTTCCAAATAAGGCATTATGTTGCTAATTGACAGCTGCCGAAACCCCGCAAAATTTTAAAAAGTTTCAAAATTTTTGAAAAGTTTAGCCTAAGTTTTTGTGTAACGGAGTATACACAGGTTACCTAAATTGTGGAACTTTCCACATGAAATACACCATAACAAAATATGTCGTGCTAACGTCAATACGCATACTGTGTGTGATGTCAGAGAGCAGTTTGAGGCAAGCACAAAGTGCCACGAGTATAATGCTACATGTACAATATGTACAAAATATACACCCATCTGTCCATGCCACCTACTCTAATATCTAAGAGCACACTTAATATTACGAATTGTTTTCCACTGCGAGTAAAATTTAGGGTTACAGAAATGGGTCGACTGAATAAAATATACTCTTCGTATTCATATTTGCGAAGGAAGTAATAATTAGATATGAACATATATTTTAGATGGATATGAAAAGTCGAATTCCATGATTAAATTTATGAAAAAAATCCATTAAATGAATAAATGCATCATCCATTCACTACTCTGCCCATTCACGTCCCTATTGCATTTGTTAACAGGCGCACACGTTCACTCTAAAGTAGAAGTCAGGTCTAGTTTAAAATGACCGATATATGAATTAATATTGCGCATAAGTTTTCAGTATACACTATTCACTGTACACAAACTTAAAGCAATAGCTTAAAGACATTGTCAATGTATGTTCATCAAGATTCTTTCCCACTTCTTTTGGAACGAAAATATAAAATGTACACTGAGGTGTGAGAAACATAGTCATAAGCTCAGCGATTCTCACACTGTGTGATTTGACGACGAATATTATTTATTTCTGTAAACTAACACTACTCTAAATATGAAAAATGTCTTTCTTTATATGAAATATTTAAGTTATTTTTAGTGGTAAATAGTGGATATTCATCCGTCAAACCACTAATCTTACAATTTTCTGGTGCGTACATATTACACGTTATAGAATAGGATGAACATAGGATCGCGCAGCTCAATCGGTAAGACACTCAAGCAGCAATAAATGTAAATGGGGTGGTTGCGAGTTCGATCCTCACTTCTACCTCTTTTTTTTAAATTTGATTAAGCTCTGTTAAAATTTAATAACTTTCCTTCTAAAATTTTTATTTTATTAAACCGCGCCGCGAATTTTGTTAAAACTTTATTTTCCCCAAAAATATGTCTTTTATTACCACTAGCGCGTGCTTATCCCTAATAAAATCAACTTTCTTACGTCTAGTGCGACCTGATTATTTATTCGATTATCACACGAATATCTACGGCCTTTATTTTTTATTTATTATACATTACATAGAATACACCTTCAACTTTTTGTATTTATTTCTTGTTAAATAAATCCCTAGTCGAACCCACAATCCTGTGGTGGCTCGGTATGCCAAAGAAAGTCGGGCTTCTGGAGCATTTCTGTCTCGTTCTTATCTCCTGATGATATAGGTGTAGTTTATCTATGTCTTAACCAATAAATATACACGCTCCCACCACCAATAATTTGGATCGAGTGCTAAGTGGATCATCCTATTTAGATAGATACAGTATTTAGTGATTTACCAGGTCTCGAATGTAAAGCTAGTTTTGAAAAAACATCAAATTATAAAAATAAAATAGACATATTTGATAAATATGGCAACTAAAGTGGGCGTCTTAAAGGATTATTTTACAAAAGAAAGGCAGTATACCACTTGAGCGTATTCATGAAAAAGTTTCTGCAGCTTTAAACATGCAAAAAATACTATATTGGGGGGTTGTTTCCTTTTTTACATGCAAATACCTTTATTCAACTAAAATACATAAAGTTTTTGTCGAGTCTAATCGAATATTTGTGAAATAGACACAAGAATTTATGGTTTTTCATATAGTAATGGTATATAGGGGTAAAATTTGCACTTTAACTATTTTATACAGTCCTGCCATACCGTTGATCACATGACATGTGTCAAAATGTAATTTTTTGTTGTCGCATAAAAGAACCACCAATAGAGTGTTTTCCAATGACACAATTTTTTCCAATATGTAGCCTACTTTATGGCGGACACTGTATAATCAGAATTTCACTAAAATGACGAAGTTACTAGATCAATAATCTTAACATTTTACAGCAACATCTTTCTTATTTTTTTATAATTATTTAGCGACATCATTTCTGTTACAGGAGAGAACTGTTTGAGAACTACTGGCATTTCTTATGCATCAAATAAAATATTAATTCAGACGTTTTAGCGGCCATGACACAAGTCAGCTTAAACTGTACTCGACTCGATAACGTAATCAAAAAATCTTTTATTATTCAAGCTGTTGATAACGTTCACTGTACCTAAATTTCTCATCCAGCATCAGTGCCAGAAACACCGTTTCAACGAAACTAGCTATATACTTAGGTAGTATTTCCCGTAGCATTTAAATTTTTAAAGCTGATTCTCATAGAGCAACGCGGCCGCCGCACCAGAAGTACATATTATTTTATTCATACAAAATGCAGAGGCTCAATATTGTTCATATTCATTTTGCACAGTTGATACAAACGATTTCCCAGGTGTTCTTGAAGAAAATATCTAACTCAGAAAATATAAATAATGTGAAACGAGGGACTGGGGCGCTACGCTGTTGTTCTGAATATTTCATTATATTTCGGCTGCAATACGTAGAAATCTTGCAAATTGCTGCATTTGTGTAGGATTATCATATCCGTATCATACAATGAAGGGTATAACTGTAATCCTAAATTTGATGAATTCTTAACAAGCTTAATCTTGCCGAGTTTGAGTCGGAGCCAAAATCAGGCTATGATTTATCCCTCGGGCATTTTGCGTGTTATACAAAAATGATATACGAGAAAAAATGTTAGTTGAAATAGAGAAACAATTTAAACGTTGGTTTATAATTTATTACAAACGACTTACCTACAATAAAAAATAAAGAAACTATTTCGACTAATTCTGATTTCCATAATTATGACATCAGAATGCCACACACACAACTCATACAGCCTCGGTTTAAATTAACAATATTAAATTAAAACTCTTAAAATTCCCAAAAACAGCGTATTCTAAAATATCCACATTTCCGTTTACAGTGCAGTAAAACAAGACAAGAAAAACGATGAGATATAATAACGAGAACATATCAGTTTCAAACAAAAACAATCAGTTATTACATTGTTGCCCAAACGTTGCTTTAATTTAATTTTGAATATAATCCTGCTTGAAGTAAAAATTCATAATAATAATATCGATTATAAGCCTAGATCTGAACGTATAATAGGATTTGATGAATTATTGAACAAGTTAAATATTTAATAAATCCAAGTGCTATTCATCCGAGCTTAGGTAGTAAACCGTATGTAGGCTTTTCTATTTCGTCGTTTCAATCTGGGCTATACTGTGTAAACGCTGCGAGGCTGTAAAAAACTAATACATCAGCGGGTCTGTAGACATTTTATTCTTCCCGCAGTAGAGTTTTCCAAAGCACTTGTATTAAATTATTTAAATTCTACATTGTTGCAGGGACTCCTTTTATTACATTGTTTCAGGTCTCCACGGGAATCTTCCTTTTTTAGGGACGCAAATCAAAAAGGGAATACGTATAGGTGTAGCAGAGTGCCGCACTTTAACGATCAGTGAGCTGAATGTGATTTAAAGCACAGCGTAAAGTATTTGTTGTTGACAATGTAGTAAAGTCTAGCTGCTGCTTAAAATAACTCGGCTCACTTCCATGTTTATGTTCAGTGAATAAAATAACGCCTTTCAGCTCGACGGTTTTAGAGAAATGTGGCGAGATTTGTGTTAGCAAAAAGAGCAAAAATAAAAACAACACAAGTAATTAGATACTTAATTAAGACATGCAATAGTTATAAAGCCAGGGGTTACACAATTAGAAGCAATAAAGGCAAAATTTTGTAAAAACCTTGCAAAAATTACTAAAGGGATCATCTCCGGAATTTAAATAGGTAATAACCTGTGGAATGGTATGATGCATTCTTTGCACTTCCAAGTGCCGGGAAAATTTTAAAAAATTTGAAAAAACTTTTTGATTTTCGGTTTCTTTGCTCTAGCGGCTAACATAGTGAAAATACAGAAAAAAGTTTTTAACAAAATTTGTAGCTCGTCTCTGTCTCTACAAAAAAGGTTTTACAAATTTTTTGCCTTACTTAAGTTGTTTAGGAGATAAATCCAGTTTTCCACTTACGGTTTTGAGGCGCTCCGAAATGCGCGGAAAATGAGAATTCTCTAGGAGTTTCGTACAACCGGACACATAGATCGAGAATTCTTACTATTCAGAGCCGCTAAAAAAATGAAAACAGCACAAAATGTAGAGAAAAGTCTCAGCTTTAATATGGAACTAATCACAAAATTCATACAAATTTTTATCATAGAGAAAAAAGTGTTAAAAGATGGATTAGTAAACTTTATCAGATTTATTTATATCTTTGAGTTTTATGCATCCTGCCTATTGCTCCCGTAACAATGGGTGCTTTTTCACTACATGGATTCGATCCCACGCACTTTAGTCTATATTTTGTGAAAATTTCCTTCAAGAATGTTAGAAAACAAATAAGTTGTATATGTTTTACTGTTTAATTGTGCATTTCCTGAACATGTATGAATAATGTAGGCAAATTCAAAAAGTACTGCACGCATTTAAAAAAACTCTAAAGTCATTCGAAAGAATATGTTTTATTGTACTTATAATCCAAAAATTAAGACTGTGCTCTTATTATTAATTAAGATATAGCGAAATGAACTCCAAAATTTGGAGGTAATTTACTGATGAGAAATATGCCCTCTACTTTCATCGCAAGGCATATTTTTCCAACAAAAGTAATTGCAATAAAATATTAATTGGATTAATATATCATTATATCAGAATATATATTGCTTTTTTTTTATTGAATCCTCCATTTTGCTCGTTACTAGTGTTACATTATATCCTAGAACATGGAAAACGACGCAGGAGAAACAGTTGACTTGTACTGCCCAAGGAAATGCTCGGCAAGTAACAGAATTATCCATGCTAAGGACCATGCTTCCATTCAGTTGAGCATAGCAGAAGTTGATCCACAAACCGGAAGGATGACTGATAATTCTAAAAGTTTCGCCCTTTGCGGAGCTATTAGACGTATGGGAGAATCAGACGATTGTATTGATAGGTTAACGAAAAAAGATGGAATTCTTGCTAAGAATTTCTAAATGGATTTATTTGATCCCAGAAGAAATACACAATGTTTTGTATTAAATTTGTGATTGAATAAATATAATTTTTATTTGCAAATTTTTATATGAGGAAAATGAATTATCACTCTAACGACTCTCGGCAAAGATATGAATAAATCTGTGGATCAATTGTACAAAGTTTACTAAGCCATCTTCTGACACTTTTTCTCTATGATAAATTTTTTTATGAATTTTGTTATTAGTTCCACATTAAAGCTGAGACTTTTCTCTACATTTCAATTTTTTTAGGGGCTCTGAATAGTAAGAATTATCGATCGATAAGCCCGGTCGTACGAAATTATCGGAGAATTCTCATTTTTCGCGCATTTCGAAGTAGTTTAAAGCTATAAGTGGAAAACTCGAGTTATCTTCTAAACGGCTTAAGTAAGACAAAAATGTGTAAAGACTTCTTTGTAGAGAAAGAGACGAGCTACAACTTTTGTTGGGAACTTTCTCTATTTTCATTGTTTTGGCCGCTAGAGCAAAGAAAAACGAAAATCAAAGAGTTTTTCCAAACCATTTTGAATTTTCCCGGACCTTGGAAGTGCAAAGAATGCATCATCTCATTATCCAGGTTATTATCTACTTAAATCCCAGAGATGATCCGTTTATTAATTCTTGTTACCCTAAATGGCTAATTTGCCAGTACTAAGTAGAAAATTAAAGAAGAATATTCCATTTGTGAAAATCAGGTTCAAAATTGGCGTCGCTATGCGTGCAAAAATGCAGTAGTTTAATTTAGAGTTACAAAATCACCTCGGTGTCTGCCCGTCTGTCACAGGCATTTTTCTCAGGCACAGTTTGACGTAGAAAGTTGAAATTTAGGACAATAATGATAACACAGGCCCACAAAAAAAGTCCTGATACAGAAAGGTGAAGTACCTTCGATTTCACCCCAGCACACCCTTTTGCAAAAACTTCAATATTGATATTATTAGCGAGTTATACCAATTTATCTAATGATCAACTAAAATTGAATTACTTGTTTAGATATTATTAATGATTTCTGCATTTAAGGTTTGTGATAGAGGAATGATTTTTTTAAATAATATAAAGAAATTTAATACTAGGGATGTAATCATTTTATCTTTTTGTGAAAAAGTATCAGAACAGCACAGCTCACCAGGACTTGCAGTTTTCCATTTTAATTATAGAGCTGATTAACATATTTCAGCATCTAATGGACTGGAAGTACTCGGTAAGTAACTTACATCTCAGGAGTAGATCTTAATTAACATTAAATTAAGTTTATACATGGCAACTTGACATACTTTCATCATATTTTACTGGTTACTCTTAATTCGACGTATTCCCTGAAACAAGTGATAGCAATTTACTATATTTTGTACCTAGATATGCATTATTCAAAAGTTATTAATTTCAAAGATATTACAATTATTTTCACAGTAAAAGTATAGTAATCATGAAAAAATTCAAAAATTGTTCATGTTGAAATAGATTCAGTATATCAAAATAAGTTACGGGGATTTTCTTGGTAGAAGAAAAGAGCAGTGTAGACTTAAATTCTTTATTAGAATGACTTATAACACTTCCTGATGGCTACAAATTCGATACGGGTATTTATATGCTTGCTAATCGGATAAATTTTGTTATTCTTCACAAGGATGTTTTTAACAATAGTTATTATAGTATTTACCAACTCAATTGGAACAGCACGGAACTAGAGGATCTTACGAGGTATTGTCAACTGAATCTTCATGATCGTAGGGGGTTATGTAGATACTAGTTTAATCTGCATGGCCATAGGGGACTGTGTGGATGCTAGTGTTAAAATGAAAATTGTCAAATAAGAAATGAAACAAATTCATTTTAGGATTTTAATTTGCTAGCATAACCAGAATTCGGGTTATCGAAAAAATGCAAAGATTTCATTAATATTTTTAGACAAAGTTTTTCTTTTTGTTATAGATAGTTATTTTTTCTGCTGTTTGCAAAATCCTATAAAGAATATGTTTCAATACAATTATAAGCAAACAAATAATAATTCATTTTTAAACACGCATAGAGTATATAGGCTCCAATACTAGTTAGCTAATAGATAGGTGAGGTTGTTTTTATCAGTCAATGTCAAATATAATTATTTCACACTTATTCATAGAAACTGTCTTGGTTTTGCATGAAGCATCTTTATGAGTGGTTTTATGTCTTTCTGATGAGCTCCAGAATAAGGGCGAAAGCGTTTCAAAGGCTAAGCATTTTCAAGAAACAGAAAGATATATTTCATGAAAGTGTAATCCATTAAAATGAAAATTTTTTAAGAGAAGGTAGATAAATAAATTCATTTTAGGCCTTTGCTCTCATTTTTAACTGAATCTTCATGATCGTAGGGGGTTATGTAGATACTAGTTTAATCTGATTTAAAGTGTTGACTTGATACAATTATGTACCATAACTAGATCTGGAAGTACATTATATTTTGAGCTTACTCCGGTAAAGGGTTGGGTGGTAAATAGGGGTTAATAGGAAAAATAAATTAAGCAAGTCAGTGAGGATCCAGAAACTGGAGACTTTGTGTATACAGGATGTTGGTACATCGATAGAAAAGAGTGATAGTTGTAGTCTCTTGGAACATGTATGATCATATTTACCCTAAAGCAAATTCTCACCGTTTCTGAGATATCGGCATTTTTAGATATTTTTGCGAAATAGCTGAGTTGTTACTAATACATCTTAATTTTCATTGTAATAAAGGGGTGTTTTCTACCCCTTCCGAGCATTTCCTACTGTAATCTTTCTCTAAACTATTTTATTAACTTCATTACAAACACATTGCACAATCTTTCTTCAGAATCCATTCATTAGCACTCAAATTAGAGGTGAAAAACCCCATTGACTGGACTACTATTAAGTAGTTTTTCCTTAGTCCAAATAAACGTTTCCCTCAGGAGCATCTGACTATAATAAATTGCATCAACTATCACAAGTTTAAAGGAATATAATGAAACATATTCTTTATAGGATTTTGCAAACAATTGGAAAAAAACTATCAATGAGAACTAAAAGAAAAATTATATGTAATAAATATTAATGAAATCTTTGTATTTTTTCGATAACCTGACTTCTGGTTATGCTAGCAAATAAATTCTAAAATAAATTTGTCCAATTTCTTATTTGACATTCTCATTATTACACTAGCATCCAACATAGTCCCCATAGGCTAAGCATATTAAACTACTAACATTTAAGACCTAGACCTTAGTAAAGCTTTTGACCTAGTATGTCATGAACGACTATTAAATATGCTTGAACTGTATGGAATTAGAGGTAAATCGTTAGATTGGTTCAGATCCTTTCTACAAGTTAGAAAACACAATGTTGAAATAAACAATTGCTCATCTAATATTCTAGACAGTTCGCATGGTGTTCCTCAAGGATCAGTTTTAGGGCCCTTATTATAAATTATGTATGTAAATGACTTTCATTTTGCACAATCCATAATATTCGCAGACGATACATCCATACTAATTTCTGACATCAAAACCGACAATGCAGTTCAGAAAGCTAATTTTATGTTACAAAGGGTGCATGAGTGGTATGACGACAATATGCTTATTTTAAATGATAAAAAATCCTCTTTTATAAGATTTAATCCCTCAAATACTAATTTTAATCATAGCTACTTAATTAAAACAAAGGATGGCACTATTAAACAAGACAAACACGTAAAATTTCGCGCTTGCATTTATCAGAGAATTGTTCATGGACCTTTCCTATTGATATCGTTAGTAAAAAGATCGCCCCAATATGTTATTGTATTAATCAACTGCAAGTGATTTCTTACGGTTTATTGACTTGGGGTACATCACCAGAAAGCGTCCGTGTTTTTAAGTTGCAAAACAGAGCAGTACGTTTTATAGTAGGGGCAAACAGAAGAACGTGCTGTAGAGGCATTTTTAAGGAATTACATATATTAACTCTGCCGTGTATATTTATTTTACAGTTACTCATTTATGCTAAAACTCAGTTACAGAATATACCTACTCTAAATAATAACCATTCATATAATACTAGGAATGAATTAATACTGGAGGTTCCAAATCATAGATTATCTGTGTTTGAAAAAGGCCCGTACTATTTGGCAATAAAGGTGTACAATAAATTACCAAACTCATTCAAAGAACTCGATTTAAGAAAGTACAAAACATATGTTAAAAATATGTTGTACAATAAAAATTATTATTTATTAAATGAATATTTAAATGATGTTCTGTGATATATGTATATTATGTATTGTATAAATGTTCTTTATTATTCCGTGTGTAGTAATATTTTTGATTCTCTGTGTTGTATTTTTTAAAGAAATCTTGACTGTGATCCTATTTTAATTCCAAGTATAATAGGATTGTTCTTATTTTTAAACAGGCTGAATGTCATTTTATGTTATATTTAATATTGTGAGGCTACCTTTATATTACGTGTTTATATACTATTATTTATTTATTGTTGTCTTTGTGTTTTCAAAATTTTGTATGCTTACTTACATATTTTCTTGTTTTTTATTCTATTTGTTATTATGTTTATATACCTAATTATTAATTTTCCTTATTGACTTATCCTATATCATACTTTATGATCGAATAGACAAATAAATTATTATTTAATAAACAAAACAGTCGCTACTGTACGCCCCTTTGGAAGGATTATATACCATCTATGCAACTCCCGCCTAAGATTACATTAACTTTGCCGACATGATCCTCTACGGTATTCAGTTAAAAATGAGAACAAAGGCCTAAAATCAATTTATTTACCTACATTGTCTTAAACATTTTTTCATTCTAATGGATTACATTTTCATAAAATCTATCATTCAGTTTGTTAGTGTTATAATCAAAATGTCAAATAAGAAATTGGACAAATTCATCTTAGGATTTCAACTTGCTAGCATAACCAGAAGTCAGGTTATCGAAAGAATACAAAGACATCATTAATATTTTTTACATATAGTTTTTCTTTTAGTTCTCATAGATGCTTTTTTCCGCTGTTTGCAAAATCCTATAAAGAATATTTCATTACTATAAGCAAACAAATAATAAAATAAATAAATAAAGGGAACATGAATAAAATATGGAGTTCACTTTTAGTTGAATCGAAATACTGCACTTATATGGCAAGGGGCAGACGAAAGACCCGGAGATCCCAAAGAGACAATGATGCAATTCCAGTGGCGCTTATTCCTTGAATTTGAAATTACTTCTCTTTATATGTGAATTTGTGCAATAACACACAGTACACTGTCCTGAGCGAAGTCGATTAGCATTATTATACTTTTCGCAGATACAAAATGAACAGTATATTGCATTCGAACGAACGGCACATTTCTAAAACCGTAACATCACTCGTAGAGAAAAAATCACTGTGGTGGTGATCGAGTTCAGAACAACTTTTGTCCGTTTGCCTATATGTCTGTCTGTCTGACCGTCGCGTTTTTTGTAAGAACGATAATTTAAGAATGAAAAGTCCGATTGTATTGTAATTGGGACGGCAAGTTACTCTTAGCTAGACGAAGAACCCTATTGCCTTTGAACAAAATCGATCAATAAATGAGAAAGTTATAAATTATTTGAATTTCTTAGGCAATATGCACTATATCAAACATTCTGAGTTGTAAAAGTGTCCAGCCAAGCTACGAAATGCCGTCAACAAGTGAATCTCTTTCTTTTACGCTGTCGGCATGCGGGCAATTACTACGACGGCTGTCATTAATCTGTGTACTCATTTCGTTTCATTTTAATGTACCTGTTGTTGGACGTTTTTAAGTTCCTCGGGTTTAAGAACGTCCAACAAGCACTAGAAAAGAATGGTTAGAACCAAAGAGATATGCAACGAATTATTAACAGACAGAGAAGAACAATAACTGAAGAAAAGGAACAACCTACAACACAAGCATGCTTACTATTCGTCGCCGGGGTCACGGATAGGCTAAGAAGAATTTTATAAAAAAAAAATAAGTGCACGTTTTCGAACAGTGAAGAAAATACAACAGTTGCTTCCCTCAAACAAGGACCCCATCCCTAAACTGTTCACGAAAAGTGTTTACCAGTTGGAACGTATATGTGGAAAAAGTTACATCGGACAAACAGGGTGAAGTATCCAGTGCGGAATCAAGGAACGCCAGAGATATACTAGACTCGGATACACAGATAAGTCGGCTGTAGCAGAACATCTTCATCACAATGAGAACCATAAAATCAAATACGAGAACGTTAGGATATATATAAGTTTATTAGATAGTTAATAGGGCCAGATATATCAGTGATAATAATCTTAACTATCCTGTTTATGAGTTCTTCACATTATGATAAATATTCTTGAACTCTTTAGTAGCATTTATATATCGTGACTATGATTTGTGAACAGCAGTTAATTTCCCTTGATTGACCACATTTATAATTCTTTTACAACAGAGAAACATTTATCTTCTATTCCTAAACATAAAGGCAGAAAACTTGACACCTATGCACGCACTTTGAATGACTATATCAGACTTTTATATTTCTAATTGGTCGTAACTGAAATTTTACCCATGGGAATTTAATTTGTTGAGTCCCTTCGGGATCATATATTCCAGTACAAACTGAAAGTGAAACAGGCTATAACTGTTAGTTACACGCACTTGTATAGAAACTTAATGAACGAATAGCTGTCTTCCGTCCTTCAGAGGTATTACAAGTAGCAGTGACAAATTAGCCGTCAGATTTGGTGATAAGAAAGAAATTACAACAGCAGCGCCGCCGGTAGAACGCACTTGATTAAAAAACAAATTAATAGAATAGTCATATTAGATCACGTAACAAGAAAATATGATTATCTGGTGCTTTGTGGAGATTTTAATATAAATTTGCTTGACAAGTCTGAATACAAGAATGTTGTGTGACATGTTTGAGTCTTATCAATTAAATGTTACTACAAACGATTTGACAAGTATTGTTAAAAATACAAATGAACACATATAAAGTGGGACTACATATACAACTTAGATACAAATAATGCCTTTAGTATGTTCATTCAAGATGTAATTTGGTGCTTAAATATGTTTTGCCCTATTAGATGTACTAGAATTAAAACAAATAATGCTAAAAAAAATAAACAGTGGGTAACAAAGGAGCTTATACTGAAAGGAAACGCACTTAGATATATGTTTAATAAAATGAGAAATACTGGCGCCCAGGGTGACTTACTCGAGTATATGCAAAGAAAAAAGGAACATGGAATAAAAAGTAAAACAGTAAAGAAGAGCTTTTATAGGGATAAAATAAAAAATGCGGAAAATAAATTTAAACAAACCTGGAAAATTGTAAATTATAGGTCGGGAAAAACAAAAACGTTAAAAAACCTATCTGTTTACAAATTGATGAACATACTGTATCAGAGATGACAAATCGGTGGCGAATCTGTCACATATTTCTACGATTGCTTCGGAAGCTATAAAAACTAATTTTGTTTACCGTGGAATCGACAACGGTAAGTATTTAGGTCTTTTGACTCAGTAAACAAGAATATACTTATTATAAAGTTAGAAAATATTGATATACGAGGGAATTTACTAAATTGGTTGATTGCATACATGGACAACAGAAAATTTACAGTGAAATGTAATGAGGTAGTATCTGATGTACACGCTATAGTTCTAGGTGTCCCTCGGGGATCAATTCTGGGGCCCCTATTATTTTACATATATGTAAATGATCTTCCTTGCCATATAACAAAAGGTCTTACTGTTATGTACGTGGATGACACAACTATTTCAGTAGCTGCTTCAAATGGTGATGATTTACTTAAGGCTATTGGTACTTGCTATTGATGAAATGAACGATTGGTGCAGTCAATTAAGAGAAAAAAGGTATTTCTGAATTTCAGTCTAAGAAAACAATTACCATTAAATTTTTACCGATAAGTAACTGCTCAAAATTTTTAGGTATCTATATAGACCACTCATTATCCTGGGAATCTCACGTAAATCATGTATGCAATAAATTAAACAAAGCATACTTTGCTATATTGCAACTAAAGGGTCCTCTAAACGAGCAGGAAATTATTGATGTTAACTATTCCCTGGCTTAACACTCAGCATCTGTGTTTGGTGAAGCCAAATGTATAGAATTTTTGTAGTATAAAAAAGAATTATAAGACTGACGTTTAACCTTAATTATAGAGAAAGCTGTAAAGGTACTTTTAACTGCAAAGAAATTCTAACTGCACCCTGTATTTTCATGTTTATATGTTTAATATACCGTAATGCTAACCTGTAGAAGTTTAAAACACTCATTGATAATCGTGTATACAAAACGAGACACGAAGAGCTCTTATCAATTCCACAACACAGAACAGCCAAATTCAACGATGTCTCCATTCCAGTTGAACTATATAATATTCTCCCTAATGAACTCAAAAATTTTCCCCTACCAAAATGTATGATTGAAGTAAAGAAATTACATATAGAAAGGGCATTCTATAGCATGCAAGAGCTTTTGGGTTGACTAAAGACAGTAATGTTGACAACAAGTTTGTTTTTTTTGTATTTATTTCTTATATTTCTTGTACTTATTCTTATGTTCAGCGTAATTTTATTATTGTCATTATGTTATTATTTATATGTACGCTTTTTCTCTGTTTATTTTATTACTTGCCATATATACAGATTGTATCATTGAGGATGTTAACTAAATAGTATTATTATTATCATAGATGACTCCTATCCCTTAGAGCTATTACAAGTAGCAGTGACAAATTAGCCGTCAGATTTGGTGATAAGAAAGAAATTACAACAGCAACGCCGCCGCCGGTAGAACGCATTTGATTAAAAACCAAATTAATTGGATAGACAGGAACAAATTTGTATCGAGTTCCTCTCATTAGAAAAACACCATTAGTTGTGACGGTAACAAAACAAAAGCAGAAAAGTGGCACATATAGCAAAGTCGGGCGCCCATATAAAACAACGATAAGTCAAGAATGAGCAATGACAGTACAGCACGTAAATAATGGTGAAGTTCTTGTAACTTTTTTCGTGAAATTGATGGATTACTTGCCAATAGTATTAGGTGGTTTGCGGTGTATTACGGATGCGTTCGAATTACTAACAGGTGTAGAAGGATGTTCTAGTCGAGCATCCGATCACGGACTTTGAAAGCGAAGTGACCAGCAAGGTGTGACAGTAAAAACGACAATCCATCACAAGCAGATATCATTGAGAATATCAGTTAAGTTTTATTTGTACAGGGTGTAACAGAAAAGTTATTTGCAACATCAAGGATCACATCAAACTGAGGAAATGTTTCTATCAAAATAGATCTTCAAGTTGACTCTCTATTCAGTTACGGGTATTACAACTTAATTCAGTAATTGGCTTATTTGCGAATAGAATACATTTTAATTTATCAGAAGTAGCATAAAAATTAAAGATGTTCATGAAGCGTTTACGACAGTAAACTGTTCACCTTGGCAAGTCCAAGGATACCGTATTACTAATTATTCTGCATTTTCAACCTAGTGGAGCAACATATTTAACGCAAATAAAGTAGAAATCCGAAGAATTTAGTTCTCGTGACAAACGAAACAAAGTCAAGGACTGCACGTTGGGTATTCCATAAGACCAGGTTTGGATCCTGTGGTAAGCTTAGTCGATTTGCACATGTTGCGTCTATTTTCCTTCGTGCTGTTAAATAACTTTATATTAAACTGATAGTTTTGCCTAAGTAGCATTTTCTTAGCCTAGTCGTAGGGGACTATGTTGGATGCTAGTGTTATAATGAGAATGGCAGATAAGAATTTTTACTTGTTAGCATAACCAGAAGTCAGGTTATCGAAAGAATGCAAAAATTTCATTATTTTTACATATAGTTCTTCTTTTAGTTCTCATAGATAGTTTTTCTTTCCGCTGTTTGCAAAATCCTATAAAGAATTTGTTTCATTACTATAAGCAAACAAATAATAAATAATTCAATTTCTTAGCATATCTAATAGACCTGAGGTGTAAGTATTAAATGGTGTAACTATTAAACGCTTTGTCTAAATCGGCGGAGATTCATAATGATGTTTCTTAATGATCAGCTTAGGGACTTCGCACAGTGGGCCAGATAGCAATTCTAGCAAATAAAAAATGAAAATAATCAGAGGCATTTTATATCTTTTGTTTGCAATGAAAAATTATAAACGTTAATACGGTAAACATATTTAGCATATTTTGGGAAGAAAGTCATACACAATGTTTTATTCAATCAAAATTAAAATACATACTTTTAAGTGAAAATTTTCATATATTACATTTATTTTGATTCTAATCTGTATCGGAGTCCTGAGAAATCTCAAAGTCATCGTCAGGACATCCTTCGGTAGCACATTTTTTTTCCTCCAGATTGTTGTTGTTTTCGAGCACGTAGAGATTATAGGATCTGAAAAATACAGTAATGCGTGAAATAAATCTTCTATAGTTTTTTCTCTGGACGTCTCCCTGTATGTATTCCCTGTATTTCCTAATATCTTTGTGTCGTGACTTTAGAGCTTCCTCTGACAACATTCCTATAGAAAGAAAACCTTCGACCGTTAACATACAGGGCCAAGGCTTCTTCTGAGGTATATTTCTTAGCCACCGATTTTGGAGAAATAAGGGGCTTTCTTAATCCTAGTTGCTCACTATTGAGAGTTTGCTGTAATAACTTATACTATTAGCGCAGCATCTCTTTTACCATACATTCTTAAACTGGTGCTAGTCACAAATGATGACTCCTGTGTACTACATGTTTCGAGTAAAGGTACAACTTTTTGCATTTTGGACAGATCACCTGCCTAAAGAGTTTGCTTTTTATGATCGACCTTTTCTTCATCCTGTTCGATTTTCAGTAGGTATTACAACCAGAACGTCATCAAGCCATTCATGATGTCGCGCGAGAAATACCTGGAGAGAGCAACTACATTTCTTCAACTTGTCGACAAAGTTACAGTTTATATTCCTGGTTATTACTTTGACATGTTGTGTCTTCCTCATGTTCCATTAATAAAATGCAGAACATAAGCCAATACTGCAGCATTTTTTTATTGTTTCATGTTCTTGACGCCAAATATCAAAAAGCTCTCTTCGTGACACGGTCATGCCACTGACAAATTGAACTCTATTAATTAAATGCAGACCTTTGCAGTCAAGTTAATTGGAAAAGGAATTAAGATGAACTACATAACTTGAAAAATATATTAACAGAACAAATCTCCTCAGATCTGAGAACTGCGGATCTTTCAAATTCATAAAATAGTATTAGTCGGTGTAAATTGTCTATGACAATTAAGCAGTGTTACTTGGAGTTTACAACAAAATTATTAAAATAAAATGAGCTAAAACGTTGACTTACTTTTGTCCAATTCTCCACTAAAATATTTTAGTGAACAGGTAATGACCAAAGCACAGCGATACTTGCAATGAAACATAAAAGAATATTGAACTGGGCAGATTATGCTTGCTCTTATATAAGTTTGAGAGGACTTTCCATGAAAACTCTTACATTAATGCATTAGATATTGACACTTAGAACATGAACAACTACCTGAGACCTATATTAAGTAGAATGTTAACGATTCTGAGAGTACTGGTTTTATTATTTATTATTTTCTAGAATTGTTATCTGGCTCACTGTGCGACAGCGTCGTAGCGTAACATGGTTGGGCTTATTTATTTTCTTCTTCCTCAAGAGTGGTACTTTTGACAATACAGTAACATCAACACTGACATCAACAATAGCAATACAAATAACAATAATTGGGCAAAGTGCCGTGCAGAAGAAATTAAACTTGAACGAGGTCCGTTTTATGTACTAAGATGCTTTTTTTTGCAAAACTAATAAGATATTTCATTCTATCTCATCGAGTTACCCAAAATCGATTGGCTATAACACCTTGCACGTGCAGAAGAAGAGGAAGATTTTGCGAGCGCGCACAAGTTCAGTTCACTTGCATTCACGGAATACAGACGCGAGTGGTGGAGATTTTTTTTAATCCAATATTTATTTTGTATGTCGAAGGTATTGAGTGTTCTTTTTAAAGTGGAGTATTGTTAAATTAACATTTTATAAAAGTTTCTCGCTCAGCAAATTTCTTGTGAGTTTTAGTGGGGGTTCTAGAGCTTCTACGTGTAGGGCATCAATAGGCGTCGACGTCATAGCACCAAGACAAATCCGAATTGCATTATTTTGTACCGTGTCAATACAAGGAATGACTGACTAGCAGACCCATAAAGATACAGTCATAATCAATTATTGATCTTATATATGTAAGCCTTGTAAGAAAAGAGTGACGTTTGTGCGTCAGAACCCCACCACATTCTAGTAGTCATCTTTAAGAAATTTAAACATTTGTTGCACCTAATTACTATTTCCTCTATAAAGGGCTTCTAATCCAATTTTCTATCTAGTACTATTCCTAATTATTTAGCGTGCTGTTGAACTGGAAAAGTGCATTCTCCCAGTCTAATAAATTTGATATTAGTTCTTGTAAAATTGTAATAAACAGAGTTATGAAATCAGCGAATTACATCGGCGTATGGTCATTTCATTTCCTGAATAGCTGATCGAGCGTTTGCCTATGGCAAGACGCTCATTTAAGATGCTCTACATCTCAGACTATTAGCATGTGCTTAATAATCTCTGTCTGTTATTTACACTTCCTCGTAGTTAAAACATAAGCTCGGAACACCTGGTCTTTATCTTTCGTGTTGCTCTTGCAAATATGTTTGTTCTTTGACTTATGCCGTGATCCCATCTTGTTTCAAATCCCCTGTGCTCACTAGTTCGCATATGCTAGGCTAGTTAATCCCGAATCCTCTAAACTAAGTTTAGTCATTTGTCTTAAGCATAAAGTTTCGGTGTATTTTTGGAGATATGGAATGTGGATCTTATATGAACTACAAACATCGTATTGGTTACTTGTTAATATCTATTGAAATAACTATATAATACCGAGTAGAAAATATTGTAGGTCTTCGCCGACTTTAATTAATGAAATAATACCACTCAAATCACTTTTACGTGGAAAGTATACAGATTAAGTATACAGTTACCTCTTTTATTTTTAGTCTTTAAATAGGTATTCGCATTCGACAATGTTCTACTGTAACTATCAATTGTCTCGTAACAGTATTAATAACTGCTCCTTGTACGGTTCTCGTTGGAGACCTCAGTCCATATGCTGAGCTGTAAAGGCCTGACTGGACTGAGGCGACTTGACGAGAGAACGACAAGGGCTGATAACTGTACCAAGGGGCCCCATATCAACAGACTCGAAGTCTATTAAGGACCATGTCGGGATAGGGAGCCCTAAGGAGGGTGGCACGTACAAAAAGGAGTATCTACAGTAGACCTTCTAGGTCGCAATAGGCAACACCAATCGCCAGCTCCTGTAGACTAAAATCTAAAAAAAAAAACAGTATTGATAAAAATGTCTGTATACAGGGTGTCGCAAAATTGAGTTTGCGGATAGAAACCTGTGATTCCTGGGTTCATATTGAGTCCATACAACCCTACTTATCTTAGACAGATGAGACAGAAAAAAGCATTTTTTCCAATAATTTCCGTTGTATTAAACACAAAATTTTCAAATTTTGATGGGAGCTGTATTTCTATAAGTAAACTTGATAACAACCAAATATCTTTTGTTTCTAATTTTTACTTCCCTCACATACCGAAGGGAAGTATTGTATTAGAGAAAAAATCACCCTTTGAGATTTTTTCGAATTTACACGTTTCAGATCACGTAGATTATAGTCCAGTCAATGAACTGGTTGTAGAGGACATGGTCGGGAACAGAATTTTTGACTTCAGGGCTGTGTTTGGAATACTTAGGAGGTAAACATACTAAAAGTCCCCGAATTTACGAGGTGAGCGGAGTGCAGGGGGGGCCATTGAAGGTCACTTTTTTTGGATTTTCGCTGATATCTCGAAAACAGTGCATTATAGCTAAAATATTAATCTATTCAAAATTAAAGCTGACAAAATTTCCAACAAAATTGTTATTATTCATTATTCTTCTATTCCTAATGGCTTTCGAGATATCCGCTGGCGAAAATCACCAATTTTCGAAATACGCATTTTTGCGTCACGCTTCTTGGCAAACTTTGCCTTCTAGCGCCTCAGCCTTTAGTTTCACGGTAATATCTTCACAGTAGAGCATTAGTTGTAGAGCATTCAGTTTTTTTTAAAGTGAGTTGTTATTAATGCTCCTCCATTAGCTTGACCTCTAACATTCTAAGCAAATCTTACAACTCACTTTTCACACACTTCCAGATGTAGGATTGACTTGAAATTTGGGACGTGTAAATGGTTCAGATAACAATATAATTTGGCAAATTTTGTAAAAAATCCAAGATGGCGTTTCGAAGATGGAGGGTAGTTTATTGTCATTTAGTATCCGATTCTACGGAAAATTGGTATCCGGGGTTTCTTGAGATCGCAGGTTACAGACATCTGATCAAGACACAAAAATTCAAAATGGCGGCGTCAATATGACGGATAGGTTTTATCATTTATCGTCTGATTCGACTGAAATATCTGAGCATTATCGGGGTTGCAGAATACAATTATCTCATCTAAATTTAATAATTCAAAATGGTGGCGTCAAAATGGCGGATGAGTTTTGTAATTTACAGTTTGATTCGTCGGTATCTGCGAATTTTCAAGGTCGCAGATTATAAACATTTAGTCGAAATTTAAAAATTCAAAATGGCGGCTTTAGAATGAGGAATAGGTTTTGTCATTTATAGAAAAAGAATTATATCGAATAGATACACTATTCCAATTGGAACAGAACTAAAAAGAAGATAATAAATAAATAATTTCAAAAAAAACAAAAACACGTTTTTAAACAGAAACTGTTAAAAAATGCACCAAAAAGAAGAAACTAATGCCAATTATAATAATAATTATGTTAATAAACGTAAAGGCGTGGGGAGCTCAAAGCATCTGGATGAACAGAGAATTTTAGCCAACAGGCGTCCTACGCATTTGCATTTATTAAGGTAGTTATTTTTATTATTAACATTATTTTCTTTCTTTTATGGCATTTTTTAACAGTTTCAGGGGGTTTAAATACGTATTTTTGAAATTATTAATTAATTTTTTTCCTTCTTCAATTAGGTGTTTTCACTATGTGCAAATTTGCTTTTTTGATATTATTAAAATGAAGTACTTGTTATACTAAAGCACTTATTGATATTTAAAAAGCATTCTATCATCCATCAAATTAAAATTTCAACAAACAAATTACATAAAGTTTTGGTAATTGAACGTGTACGCAAAACACGCGGTGACGTCATCGGTTACATTAGTTTCTTAAATCGCGTTTAAAAATTGCTTAACACATTTTATTCACGTTATTTACGATTTACGTGTGATTTAATAAGTAACACCCACCAATACGTAATTTGTAAAAGCTACTTTAGGAAATTCATCTGCAAAATTACATGTTTGTGACTCAAAATGACACTGACAATATAACAGATGGCGTCATGAGTGCGTAGTGAATTGATGTAGTGTTTTTGGCGAAAAAATTTCAATACAAAATTAAAATGGCTTATTTTAACGCATTATTCGACTGTTTCTCAAAATTCAAGTGTTTTTAACTACAGTAAAGCATTATCTTCACAATGAAAGTGAATTTAAAATTTGTGAAAACACCTAATTCTTTGGGACTTCCTGCCACATGTATGTTTTCTTTTTAAGCGGTGCTTGGGAAATCTACAAAATATCACAATTAACCAGTATGTTACTGGTAAATAACCTCTACGTTTGTGACTTTTACGTTTTAAGTTAAAGGTTGCTTTTTAAATAAACACAGATAAGTATAAAAACTTGAAATTAAATATTTCGCCGACGTTTCGGAAATCTATTCTGTTTCCTTTTTCAAGGCTTTTTTTGAAGAATCTTTTTTGCTGTGTGTATGATAAATACACAGCTCTAAGAATGTTTGTTATATTATTCAATATCCATAGATACTTACTATTTACATAGAACTGTTGATATAGTAAATAGTTTTTTTAGTTTTTATACAATGTTAAGTTTGTGAAGTTCTTCTTTTAACATTGGCAACCAAGTTGTACAGACATCCACGGAACAATTCGACAATTTAATGCTCTACAACTAATGATCTACTGTGAGAACATTGATGTAAAACTAAAGGCTGAGGCGCTAGTAGGCAAAGCTGGTCGAGAAGCCTGAGGCAAAAAAAACATTTTTCGAAGACTTGCGATTTTCGCCAGCTGATATCTCGAAAGCTATTGGGAATAGACGAATATTGAATATTGTAGGAAATTTTGTCACCTTTAATTTTGAATAGAATAGACCTGTTCACGACGATGCACTGTTTTCGAGATATAAATGACAGAACCTATTCGTTATCCTGAAGCCGCCATTTTGAATTTTTGAATTTCGACTAAATATTTATAATCTATGACCTTGAAAATCCGCAGATATCGATTTTCATGCGAATCAAACTATAAATTACAATACTTAACCGCCATCTTGACTCCGCCATTTTGAATTATTAATTTCAGAATATATAATTGTCCTCTGCAACCTCGATAATGCTCAGATATCGATGTTTAATCGAATCAGATGATAAATGTCAAAACCCATCCGCCATGTTGACGCCGTCATTTTGAATTTTTGAGTTTTGATCAGACGTCTGTAATCTGCGATCTCTAGAAACCCCGGATACCAATTTTAAGTAGAATCTGATATTAAATGACAATAGAGTACCCGCCATTTTCGAAACGCCATCTTGGATTTGTTATAAAAGTTGCCAAATTGTATTGTTACGTGAACCATATACACTTCCCAAATTTCAAGTCAATCCTATATCTGGAAGTGTGTGAAAAGTGAGTTGTAAGATTTGCTTAAAACGTTACAGGTCAAGCTAATAGAAGAGTGTTAATACCAACTCACTTTAAAAAAAATTGAATGCTCTACAACTAATGCTCTACTGTGAAGATATTACCGTGAAACTAAAGGCTGAGGCGCTAGAGGGCAAAGTTTGTCAACAAGTGTGAGGCATAAATGCGTATTTTGAAAATTGGTAATTTTCGCCAGCGGATATCTCGAAAGCCATTGGAAATAGAAGAATAATGAATAAGAACAATATTGTAGGAAATTTTGTCAGCTTTAATTTTAAATAGATTCATATTTTAGCTACGATGCACTGTTTTCGAGATATCAGAGAAATTCCAAAAAAGGGACCTTCAATGACCCCCCTGCACCCCGCTCACCTCGTAGATTCGGGGACTTTTAGTATGTTTACCTCCTAACTACTCCAAACACAGCCCCGAAGTCAAAAATTCTGTTCCCGACCATGTCCTCTACACCCCACTTTTGATAGTTCATTGACTGGACTATTACGAAAATATAGGTTTTTCAATTCCGCCAGTCAATCCGTCTGTCTGTCTGTCTGTTGGTGCATTAACTAAAAAAACTACTTGACGGAAAGCAGTCAAATTTGATAGGTAGTTGACGCTACTGTCACCGAAGACATGCTTACACTTTCATTGGAAAATATACAGGGTGGACCGTCTAAAGAGAATAAATAATGAAAACAATTTTCTTTGCCCAAATTTAAAATTTCCACCTTTCATGACACTCTAAACCTATTTCAGAAAAAAAGAATCGGTAACGGTATTTACACCGATCTTCCCTCTTTATTTGTGCATGGCGGTCACCCTAAAAAATTAATAATTACGAAATGACATTGACAATTAAAATTGGAATATAGTTATCACTATTATTACAAAGAAAATCCGATAAGTCTTGGTCAAAACAATGTACAGTGCTCATCCAACAGCAAAAGTTCAATACTAAATGATAGGTGCCAAATATGGAAGGCTTGCGCAAATACCTTTAAAATGTCCGCCATGACTGAATTATTTCTTGAGATGACCACCCTGTACATTTTCCAATAAATAATTCACTTTTAAAAAGTATAATAGGTTCATATGCCAAATATTATTGCCATCTGTCACATTTTCAATTCTACATTCACGTAGTGGAGTGGAAGTATAGTGTTGGTTAAAAAATTTCATTTTTTTTTGAAATTTTTCAAAAATGTTGATAAAAAAAATTTCTAATTTCTTTTGAAACAGGTTTAAAATGCCATGAAACGTGAAAATTTTAAATTTGAGCAAAGAAAAAAAAATTTCCATCTGTTTTAGTGGTACAAAATTTTTCAACAATGTTGGTAAAACAAAATTTCAAAAAAAAATATTTTTTTGAAATATGTTTAGAATGCCATCAAACGTGGGAATTTTAAATTTGAGCAAAAACAAATTGTTTTCATTATATATTCCCTTTACACGGTCCACCCTGTATATTTTCTAGTGAAAGATTAACCATTTCTTCGCTGACAGTAGCGTCAACTACCTACCAAATTCGACTGCTCTCCGTCAACTAGTTTTTTTAGTTAATGCACCAACCAACAGACAGACAGACAGACGATATTGAAAATTATTCTCGTAATCCACGTGATCTGAAACGTCAAAATCCGAAAAAATCTCGGAGGGTGATGTTTTCTCGAATACAATACTTCCCTGCGGTATGCGAGGGAAGCAAAAATTTTTGAAAAATTTTTACCACTAAAATAGATGGGAAAAATGTTTTCTTTGTTCAAATTTAAAATTATCAGGTTTCATAGAATTCTAAATCTATTAATTAAAAATTAGAAATTGTTTTTACCATTTTTGAAAATATTTTACCACTAAATTTCCACGTCTCCATGGCATTCTAAACCTATTTCAACAAAAAGAAATTTCAAAATTTTTTAGAGACAAATTTTTTAATCTATTTATCACTACTATAGAGAGAGAAAAAAAAAATTTTGCCTAAATTTAAAATTTCCATGTTTAATTTTTTTACAATTTTGGAAAAATATTTTACCACTAGAATAGATGGAAAAAAATGTTTTTGCTCAAATTTAAAATTTTCACGTTTCATGACATTCTAAACCTATTTCAGAAAAGAAAATTGAAAATTTTTTTCACCAAACACTTTGAAAGTGAAGGCTTGTTTTACTTTATTTGAGGGGGGTGCAAGTCGAAAAAAGACCAAAAATAAAAAATAAACAATTTTTTTTTCACTTTTTTATTATAATGAAAAAAAGTTCACGTCTCATGAAAAAAACACACTTCGTTATTTGTAAATGAGAAATAATCAAAAGATTTAACTATTTTAATGGCAATTATTATTTTATTGTTTTAATTACAAACATTTACAATTAATAACTATTAACGCTAATAACTATTGGAGTATTCCACCATTCCATGATTTCGACTATAAGAAATGTAGAGCATACAAAGCAGGTGCACAGCATCAGCTCGAGAGTTACGGATTTAACGAAGTTCTCAAGAATGAACAAGCTAACCATTATACTCTTCGCTGATTTACTACACTTGTTATATAATTATTGCACATTCTATAGTCTATATATTGTTATGATATTACAATTTTTTATATATTATTATTTATTTTTAAATTTGCCTGGACGCCAGTCACGCTTAACCCCGCGACAAGGTATTATTCGCTAGCTCACTTCAGAACATGAGAAACCTACTGCTCGCCTGCCTCTCACCTCAGGAGTAAGTTCTACGGTGCTCTGAAATAAAGGATAATAAAAAAAAAGGAAAGGCCCATTCAAATTTACAAATTTAATAAATAAAATATGGGAAAAGTATAAATGAAAATGTGAGATAATAACTATTCTAAAAATTAAAACTAATCGGCCTTTTTGATTTGAAAAGATATCTGTTGCAACTTTTGCTAAATTTAGTTTTCCCTTTTATTTGCGAATTTAAGCTTAAATTTGATCAGTGTTTTTATTCTTACTCCGTCCTGGATGTAGAGATCGCTGCTTCCAACTTTCCGGCCTGAGATGTAGACCCGCTACTCTGTCAATACTGCAGATCTGTGAATGGCTGCTTGATTTCTTGCGTTTTTGTGAGATTTGTTTTACGACGAATTATGCACTGTGTTTTAACGGATACACTTCCGAACTTTACTTTATTTGTTAAGGTAAGTAACAAATTACCAATATTTTGTGAGAAACTGCTCACTTGTATAAGATTTACATACATTATTTATAAAAAGTAGGGTTATGTCTTCAAAATTTTACGAAAGGGTATTTGATTACCTTTGGATGCCTTTTTGCTCCTAATTTAATATTTGACGTATTCCACGTACTTTATGGATACTTTTAAACATTCACTTTACATTTGATTTAAGAAAATTTTATTTAAATTTAATTTATTTTGTATACTTTTGTGGAGCTCAATAAACGGCGTCTTTTCTCTCCCCACGCTTGAACAACTCTCTCTTTTTTTCTTAATTCTTAAATTCTATTGGCTTAGATGTGACATTTCTAAAAACCAAAGCAATCTAGTTTTGACATTTTTTAAAATTTATATTTTTTATATTGAATTTTCTAGCAATTTACTGAATAAATCTTTACTCTGATTATGTTTTAATCTTTCTGACCTTCTTCTGAACATTTTGATACCCCATACATGTCTCTAGGAGTCTTATTAGTAATTTCGATAATTTTCGTAAAATTGTTCACAATTGCTTAAAACTGCTAAAATTACTTTACTTTTCCCATTTTAACTTAAATTCTAATCACCTACTATCGTTTTAAATCATATAAACACCGTTTTTAACATTTATAACAATAATAATAATAATCATGCATTTTTCAGGTATGCCTACGATGTAATGCTATGTACCAGTCCTTGGGTATGGTATTCGAAATATGCTATTACATCAGATCAAACTACAAAGTGGTCTCTATAATTACAAAATGAATAAACTTACACAAACTCTTTATTTGAAATGTTTTATGCAACTTTTATGGAGAAAGTCCTAACCAAAGATTACTACCAACCATTTTATAAAATTTCTACTATTAAAAATCAACACATTCCAGTGCTTGATGTGTGGTTACATACACTTGGTTAGTCTTTATAATCTTATCACTGATTTTACTCATTACGAGGCTTGAAATTTGTATTTTATATAACTTTACGTTAGCTGCGGGAGAGTTTTTCACTATCTTATAAAGTCACTGAGTCTAGGTCTCCCATTTGATTTTTATAGTTAAAATGTTATTAATTAAGCACTTTCATAGCCTATTACATTTATATTTTAAGTTTCTTTGTGAATACATTCTTTTTAAAATGTTTATTTTGTATTTTGTAGGTTCTACGCTGAGTTCCAACTACATCTATGCACTCTGGTAGAACACTACCTATGTTTGACTACTTAATATTGTTACATAAGCCTTTTGTAAGTTAAACGATGTACCAATATCCTTTTTTAATATCAGGTATGTTAAATATTTAAAATAATAAAATTAAAATTAATTGGTATTCAGTACAATTCAAATATTACTACTACGCGTTACTATTGACTATACATTTTGTATGAGCCCTTCTTTCTACCATTTCACCTTACCATATTGAAACTTAGTACCGTTGTAAGAGGCCACGTGTAACATCCTCTCATGTTCTGCGGTGAGGTAGTTTCTGGCTTAAACGTTCTAATTTACTGTTTTTAATTTACGTTATGAGTTGCTATTTTGGCAAATCTTTATTGATGAACACTTTATTGCTGTCATTATGAATCAATTATTTTGTAATTTAGACCTTACTGTTGTAAAGTTTAGCTTAATTATAAAATATCCCAATATCATAATAATATATGCTCTTCGCAGTTTTTTTGTAAATGATATTACTTACATTTTCTTGTTTAATTACAAAAGAATTTTTTTTTAATTTCAAAAATTTATAACTTTTTTATTTATTGATCGACTTTGCTAAAAACAATGGGGTTCTTCCTCTAGCTAACACTAACTTGCTATCCAAATATCAATACTATCGAACTTTTCGTCCTTAAGTTATCTTGCTTACAAGAAACGTGACGGACGGACAGACAGACGGACGGACATTTTGAAAGTCGTTCAGAATTCAGTGATATGAAAATTTTTCTCTACGAGCAATGTGCCGTGCCGATCGAATGCAATATCCTCTTCGTTTTGTATTTGCGAAGAGTAAAATAATTATTTACTTAAAAATTATTTTATTATAAGAAATTTTATTGCACAATAAAAAGTGAATTTGACAAAAAAAAAAATACCCATACCGAGGATCGAACCCGCCAACCCATTGCGCGTTAAGACTAACTATTTTCACGTTGCGGGAGAGATTTTTAAGGGTCAAAAACGCGTATAACTCTTCAGGGATTGAATATTTTTTATAGAACTTCTTGTGGTTGATGGAAAAACTTGTTAGCTTTCATTTGTACCGAACCTCCTGTCCAAAAAGTTGTTAATATACAAATTAGAGACTCTCACGCAATGTCACCTCTATTTTCGGTTCCGGTTATTCGATCAAAGTCTTTCTGGTCTCAAAATTTTCCTTTTTGTAAGCACTTTCATATGCACAAAACTCCATTTCGGTACGCTTACGTCGAGATATTCCATTTGGTAATTTGCAAAATTAATTTAAACTTTAAAGAAACAAAAGCAAAAAGTTGCATTCGTGCAGACTTCTATGGGGTTATGCCCGACATCAATATTTACCGTTTAGTTGGTTTGAAGTCGATCAAATTTTCGAAAAAAAAGTTATTAACAAATTATGCCAATTGCTTAAACAATCAAAAAGTATTGAAGATATCGGAAAAAAAATGGTATATTCTTTGGTATAAAAATCACATATTTTGAAAAAAACTATATCCTGACCTCATTAGTTTCGTAATAATCAACTTGTTAATTATGAAATTTATTTTGGCTATTACAAATGAATGGGTTGACAAAATGAGTTGTGCCTGACGTTAAACGATGCGTATTGAAAATATCTTTCGATTGAATCAAGATTTTTTTGGATCTGTCAAACCGTTTTTATTTCATTAAATAAAAACGAAAAAAAATTTGTTTAAACAATTATTTGACCATGAAGCTCGTGGTTAAGGAACATTTTTCATAAGAAAATCTTGTTCAGCGGAATTTTTTCTATAAGAATCCGTTGCTAACTCAAATGGTATACAAAATTTGTAAAATCACCTCTTTTTTACCCCAGGCAGACTCACCTACAAGGTAACTTTGTCAATTTGCCGTATTTTTACAAAATTATATTGTTTTTTATTTTTGAGTGGTGGTACAAAACATTTTGTTCATAACTTGAGACTGAAATGTGTTCTTTTACTTTTGTGGTACGAGCCGAAGGCGCCCAACTTGTAAAAAAAAAACACAATTTTAGCCACTTGTTACATAAAATACTATTATAGCATACTATATTTCAAATTGAAATAAGACACTGTTAAGTAGATAGGTTTATCTTCGCGAGGATATCCTATAGTTAAGTCAATGTAACGTCAGTTAGGGTATCTGGGCCCAGGGGGTAACTGGGCCATGGTTTTTTTCCGTAGAATTTGTGGGGGTAATTTCACTTCAAGCAGTTGGCAGCACTGAAGGACAATGTCATCTCACTACAACAATTAGTCTCATGTTTCTGAGTGTTGTTGCTTTCATGTAGCAATTTTTTAAATTTTGTAGTGTAAAATTTTCATAGCAACGTGATGTAATCTTGATTTTTATGAAATACTACAGGTTTACTGTATATATTATCAACGTCACAGTTAATTTAGCATAAATTAGAAGCATGATATATCCCTAAAATGTTATTGCAAGCATGTATTCTGCGTTAGGTCATAAGCTTGAGTGGGTGGCCCAGTTACCCCACAATTTTTCAAAAATGGGGTAAGTGGGCCAGTTAGATGGGGCATCTGGGCACGGCTGGGACCAAGTTACCTCAAACACATTAAGTATGTTGTTTTTTTTATTTATTAGGTAGATGTAGATCACTGCCCACAGTCACACAAACAATAGCGATCTGAACCCGGGACCCGACATATTAATCCCTATGTATTTTGTCGAACATGAACCTGATGTCCGTTTAGTTCCATCACCCAGCATATTTTTTGTAAATCGCAAAAATAACCTAAGCAGTAAGCAGCCTTATTTCTTTAGATTATTTTCGCGATTTACAAAAAGTTGGTGGGTAACGGAGCTAAACGGACATTGGATTCGTGTTCAGCACATAGAAATACATAGGATTACTATGGTCCGGCCCCTGGTGTAGATCACTTTTTTTGTGGGCCTGTGTTATTTATGCTTACTTGAAATTTGATATTTTTTACATTTAATTTTGCCCTTTTTACTTTAACAGAAGTTGTGTTATTCCTAAATTTGAATAAATTTCCACCTAATTGTTATGTAGTAGTTCTCTTACATCATCGACCACTAGACTATGGTGTGGTTTAAGTGACTTGTGGTAATTTTTGTACGAAATTTACATGTTTACCAATACGCCCACTTACCCCAGTTCAAATAACAATCGTTTGTATGATACCAAGACCCGTATGGTCCAGTTGCCCCAATTTCTAGGGGTAACCTGGCTCATCAGACTTTATATTATTTAATTATAATTATAAAGAAAATTAAATTTGACTCGGGATTTGAATATTATATATTTAAAGACTGTATATTGTATTATATATAAAAAAATATTTCATATATTAATATAACTTATTAGTGGTTCACAGGCAAGTTCAAAGTATAATCTTCTCGCTCATGTTGTAAAATCATGGCCCAAATACCCCAAGTGACCTTATAGGTCTATGCTTTAACCATAGGATAACCTAACCTCGCATTGATAAACCGGCCTTTAGAAATATAAATTAACCTTAAGCCAATAAATTATTTAGTCTCAAACAGTTATGAACTCGGTAAAAAGCGAGGTATGCAGAAAATATTCAAATATATTCGTTTCAAAATTTTACTGTGAAAACTAACACTAGTTTTATGCAAAACCGTTTACATACACCAGACATAACATCGCAATTGCTAAATTAAAATTATGCAGTATGCATATGCGTACACTACACGGAATGTCATTTAAAAAATAGTCCGTACAATATCGTGCGCAGTGTTATTCACACAAAAGCACTTTTGAACAGGACATTTAAATATAAATATGTAAATATTCTACAGTAAACGAGTGCGGTACGGTTCGAGCTATGGGTTTTATAATGTCATTAATGATTGTTTTAATTACACGACGCGCTTGAAAATGCCAACATGTTAAAATGGTATGATCGTAGATAGTAAAAGATGAGTAGTTCAACACTGTTGGTTTAATTTGAATTGCTAGCGAAGTACTGTAGTGTGTTTAAATAATTTCCAGCACAGTTTTATGACCCGAATTTTCACAAAACGGTAATTTGGCAACTTAAGGAACGGTTCCTAGGAGCGCATATAATTGGAAGCATTTAGGTAAAAAGTTTAATAGTAACAAGGATAACAATAATAATAAACGCCTGTATTAAAAAACAATACTTGTGACGGTGCACTTCTGCATACACCCTGTGTACATTAAAATTAAGTTCATCACTATGTATGTATATGGTATATATTGGGTTGCCTATAGTTTGCAAATCTGAGCACATGCTTTCATAAAGAAATAAGAGCTGTAGATAAAATAAAAAGTCGCATATTTTTGGCTACCAAGTTACCCAGAAAAAATGGGGAGAGTGATTAACATCTTCTGTCCCTGTAAGCATTAAAAATGTGTATGGCAAAATTACACACTAAAGATGAATTTTGGTGGTGATTGTTTGTGAAAGGCCTAAGAACAGCTAAGGCCTTTAGTTTACTTTCCTTTACTTTTCTTCATTTTTACTGTAAGGACAAATTTTATGCGAGTCTCACATGAAATAAGAGCAAACTTTAAGGTCAAATTGTTGCTGCATCACAGGAGAAAAGGGCAGATTACACAAGACTCTAAGCAGCTATAATGTTAATTTTGGAATAATCTGGGACAGCTGTAAAGTTACCTTGTCTCTAATGTTTTCTATGGTGCTGAACACGATGAAACCCTTGATTTTGTTCGTAGATTGAGAAATTATCTATAACTGGCCATCAACCCACTGGGTCTTTGGGATTTCTCTGGGAAAGATTATTCGGAGTCGGGTTTTGTCTTTTTCGTAGTTTATGTGGAGGCAGGACAAGAGGGTAGGGATCTGAATCAGAAGCCACCTCCAAGGAGTATGGAACCACCTTCTCAGAGGGTAGCAAATATTTTTTTTGCTATATTCAGCGGGAATTTCGAGAAAAAGGTTTCGGATTAGTGTAGGGAATGATCCCCTCACCCCCTTCCGCGGAAGAGTTAACCATATTTCAACGGAGCCCATGTGTTCTTATGAATTAAAAAAACACACGATTATTATATTAAAATAAATATTTAATACTGCAAATAGCAGGGTGAACGACCTCTACTGATGTCAACTTATTATCCACAATAACTTCTTGACTGCTGTCTTTTTAATTACAATAATAAGTTCCTGTATTACTGGTAGGAACTCCTTATCTGCATTGAAGGACTCAAAATATTAGATGTTTTATTCATATTAACGTGAACACTTAAAAAGCATATATGAGAGTATTATTGTTAAGTTTCAAAATAAATTTGATTCTTGATATTTAATAAAAAGTATTCGATGGTGGAATAATTTTGTCGAAACCTGGTTGATACTTAATAACTTTGTGTTTTGGTAATTAGGTTCTGATCCTTACTGGCATCTGGTTTTACTGATTATACAAAGAAAAGTCTACTAAGCATAAGTCGACAACAGTATGTCTTATAAATGTAAGGTTTTCTATCTGTGCTCTATCACCAATCCTCGTTAATATCTATTTTGAATACGGCATGCGACTTATCCTGGAGGACTGTTTGGGTGGAGTAGCTATAGGCAGAATCACCTTAGTTGTAACAAATGAAGATGACTTCATATGCCAACTCGACAATCTTCAAACAATTAACAAGCCTAAGTATGATTTAAATGTAAATCAATACAAGACGAAAATTATAACTATAGACCAAGGAAATGAAAGCCATGCAAACACGCGACAAAGATAAGACTTGCTAACGACTGAGCTCTCTCTAACCTTCTTTGTGGCCTTGAGAGATAGATTGCAATGAAGACAGATGGATGGCATTGTCATCAGATCCATTGTACACTGTTGCCAGGCTGTTCGCCTAAGAGGCAATCCCAACATACTTTCAGACGTGCCATACCGCAAAGGAGGACCAACTGGAAGAATGTACGGGTCACAAAACACCTGCCAAGACATAAGGCCATAATTTCTCCTTAAATTATAATTCATTTATGTTCTTTCCAAAAGAATTTCTTATGAAAAGAAAGTAACATTTGAATAAGAAATCTGTAGAAATGCGACTCATCTATTAATATATCACCCCACATAAAATTACATAAATTATGCTGAATTGTGACTGAACTAACGAACAAAATAGACATAGATTATAAATTTTGCAGTGTCTCTTCTATAATTTGCCGTAAATTTTAGAATAAAATTCAAACCTAGATTCCAATACAGTTATGTAGCTTTACCACATAAATTTCCCTTCAAATTCAACGGTCCGTTATTGATGCGTTCCAACTGAGGGAATTTCAAATATATTATTAATTCATGTGCATATATTTTATACCGAAGACGAACAATAGCATCCCATTTTCATTTATTGAACCATGTAACACGATTTGCGTAGACATTTCATGATTAGATCTAAGCAAATCTTCTCATATGCAGGATGCAGTTCGAACTACCAGACTGTTCTCAATATCCCTAGACAATAATTTGTTTATTTCTAGATTATGCTTCTGTTTGCATCAATTCCTCGATGATGCTGTTGTGTTGCCAGCACAGCAGTCTGACTAATAAATAGACCAAATCAATATGTACTTGAATTGTTTCATTTATCGAGTTTTAGTTGCACTTGGATGATCAATGTTGGTACTCTATGATAAACGTACTCCGGCATCAATAATTCCCAACTTGCATGTTAGTCCAGTGCATTTATTTGAAAAAGATGAGTAATCACGAAAATACTTCAAGGATTTTAACGAAGCCTTTTGCAATGTACTCTAGAAATTACCCATTAAACAGTTAAGTGTGAAAATTCACATTTCTTCAAAAAAGCTAAAAAATATGTTTCATTTTCTAAAAATTCAACGTGGTATAACAATTTGTCAAGTAATAAAGCTGCAAATAAATTTAAGCAGAAGTTTTTAGGTCGATAATTAAGATTGTAATTTTATAATTTAAAAATTCAAAATAGCAGATTCAAAATGTTTGACCAAACCTGAAACTCATGAAATCATGCACACACCACGCTTCACAGGTTGCAACCCTAAACAGATGCACTTGAATTTTTAACCGCTTCGTGTATTGGTCAAAATCCACCTTGGTATAGGAATAACGCAGTGAGAGATATAAAGAGAAAAGTATAAGCAAACACAAAGTAATAATATCTATAGGGAATGTAGTGATATAAGAAAAGAGATAAAAGGTGAGCTAAGACAATTGCTTAAAAATTATTTATTGAATATCCGAGAAAATATAAAAAATTCTGGGCTTATGTTAATAGGTAACAGGAAAAGCGGTTCCATTCCCCATAATATTGCATATATTGATATCTCCTATATGCAAGTCCCCAGGATATTGTCAATGCCTTTGCCTCCTTCGTTCAGACTGCATATTTAAAACTTAATGACAACGGAGATAAATATTATTCCTATAAAGATAACAGTAACAGTACCAATTTATCGTTAATAGCGTTTTCTAAGATGGAGGTGTTAAAAAAAATCAAACCTAAGTGTACATAAAGGACTACATATAACTCCTGTATTTATCGTAAAGGATTGCGCAGCCATCTTCGCTGGCCCACTTACAATACTCCTTAATCTATTATTAAAAGCACGTACATTTCCTGATATGTGGGAATACTCTGGTTTATGTCCTCTTTTAAAAAAGGCAACAAGTGCATGGCTGAAGACTAGAGGCCCATAACAATTATTTGCTGCAATTTTGCTAAAGTATTCAAGATTACTTTGCATACGTACATTATCCAATCATGTACAGAGCTAAATTATAAATAATCAACATGTGTTTGTTCCTGGTAAATCTACTGAAACCAATCTTTTGTGTATTACACAATTTAGTACTAAAGAATTAAATGCAAATAAGCAAATTGATACAACTTATACAGATTTTTCCATGGTATTCGATCAACTGGATCATGGCATTCTATTAGAAAAATTTTGTAAATTCGGATTATCAGTAGCACAATTAGATTTCTTATATTGGTATCTAGACAATAGATGTCAATATGTGGAATACCGTGGTTTCGGGTCATTTGATGTTCTGGCCACATCAGGTGTTCCCCAGGGATCCGTACTGGGCCCGCTTATGTTTGATGTTTTTATAAATGATATCGTAGATAATCTAAATGTAGAAAGCCTTCTGTATGAAGATGATTTGAAAATTGATTGTGTAATAGAATGCGAACAAGATCGTGAAAAACTTCAAAATAACTTGGACATAATCAATGACTGGTGCCTATCTCACTTGCCTCTAACTATCTAAATGTAATGCATTTACTTTTTCTAAAATGCGTAACCTTATCGAGTACAATTATCACATAAACGGTTAAATGTTGCAGAGGCCCGATATAGTAAATGATCTTGGAATTATCTTTGATAAACATCTAAGTTTTAATTAGCTTATTAATCTTACTGTAGAATCAGCATTTCAAAGCCTGAGTTCTGTAATACGAAACTGCAAAGGGTTCAGCAATACTGATATTATGAATTTACTATACTACTCATTTGTAAGATCAAAAGTGGAATACTGCTCGCTCATATGGTCCACTGGATATGCTATTTATATAAACAATGTTGAGAATGTTCAAAATGTTAGGTACTTATGTTTTGTCGGATATGGTATCTGTCCTATAACTGGATATTCCCAAAAAATTATGCTGGAAATATTTAACATGTCAAATCTACAAAATAGAAGGATTATAAGCTCAATAATTTTGCCTTACAAAATTATTTATTTTGATTGCCCTCGTATTTTGGGACAACCGAATTTTCACATGCCTTGTATAACAAGTCGGAATTGTGAAACATTTCGTCTGCCTATTCCTCGAGCTAACTTATTAAAATTTTCTCCTTTATATTTTATATATAAAAATTATAATTTACTGCAAGATAGGCTTGATATATTCACCTGTATTATTCAATCAATTAAGAAGCTTAATTTATAATAGAGTATAATCCTTGTCCTTACACTATTCTAGTCTAGTTCTATTTGATTATAATGCTATAGCATGTCACTCTAATGGTTCCCACCATGTACTGGGTTAACCTGTTAGGTGGTATATCTAAATAAATAAATAAATAAATAAAATAGAACCCCATTTAATTCCACAATTATCCGTCGAGTAATTTAATTATTTAGATAATTATTTAACACCGTTTTCGCAAACTATTTTTCTCATTATCTGCATCTCAATGATAACATTTATGTATCAGGCCTCCCTTTGCTGAAGAGTACGATTAACAATATTAATCTACGTGTCGTGGTTATCTATTAGGTGCCCGGTCTCACCAAAGTTCCATCTCATTAGACAATGAGATGGAACCCCTTGATGAAATAAATTCAACATTTTAAAGGGTGTCTTCTTCACTGCTCACATTCTAAATTTTCCTGAAATATTCATTGTTGTATATTGTGTCCTCCCCTCTTAATAGCGGCCGAAAATAATGATTTGCTGAAGGAGTATTTCTTGGGGAATTAAGTTCGTAATGAACTTCTCCAGATACATTTCTCGAAAGCACTAATACGCCGTCTTGCTACTTTCAAATACCTAAAGAACAGCAGCCTTTAGAAACTCATTCACGCCGCTATTTAATTTATATTTACTTATGTTATAACAATTTTAAAGAAAGATTTTTTTTTTAAATTCCCTCTATCGTGCACCGACCGATTTTCATCTGCCAGTGTAATTGGGGCATGTCCAGTACACATACTAACTTCATAATATCAGATGTCGGTAAACATTCGTTTAAAAAAAGTCCCCCACACCATATTCTCCCACCATACCAAAAACTATCAGAGAGAAAAGGTTTCGTAGTTATGTGCTCTCTTCGATTACCAGACTGTCCTAGGCTAATAGATTTGAACGCGATTGCGCTAGTAGTAGTAGAGTACTTACCCTAATGCATTGTACTATCAACCGTTGACAGAAATCATTTCAATACAGACTAATATGCACATTTTAGTTATCAAGTGAGAATGTATAGGTAATATATATTTGGCGAGTTGTCTCGAAAATTACGTCGAACGTTCTAATCTTATTTGACATTAAGGGGTAATGCTTAAAGCTAATCGAACAAAATAAGAATTCAATCTTGTACGGCAAACAACTTAAAAGTGGTCGCCGTATTCAGTTAATTTTCACCTCCAGCGCTAAACGTAAAATAGCTCGCGTTAGAATAAAGCGATTTCTGTTTCTGATTAAAAAATCTCCACCAATACCGGTCAAGCATGTCGTTGCAAAAGTTCCACTATTCGTCATTTTAGACATTTTGTCGCCAGATATCGAGGAGGAACTATAGACAAAATTTGGCATATATTGTCATATAGACATGTAGTTTAACACAATGAAAATCCTCATGTCAACTTTGTGAGCATTCACCGCTTTTGACTCAATGATTGGCTTTGGGCATATTTCTTGAAGGGTGGAACATAGAAAAACATTATGTAACAAAAAATGAAATGTAATTTTCTAAAAAAGAGACACGTATCCATTTTGTAGCCTATAAATTTTATAGCCCTTTAAAACCAAGTAGTTTATTTAAATCTGTCTCTTTACTGCTCCATGCATCCCTTCAACAGTTTTTTTCGATTTATATGCTATCGTCAATCGATTTGTTATCACTTTGTTATCCCAATCTCTCTGATTGACGTTTCTATTATCATCTATACTTTATAAAGCAACGTTTAAGTAACTTGTTTTTACTTCCCTCGCATATCGAAGGAAAGTATTGTACTCGAGAAAAAATCACCAGTCTGTCTGTCTGTCGGTTTGTTGGTTCATTAACTAAAAAACTACTTGTCGGAGAACAGTCAAATTTGGTATGTAGCTGACGCCACTGCCGCCGAAGAAATGGCTAGACTTTCAATGGAAAATAGGGAATAGGTAATGGAAAAAACATTGTTCGCACAAATTTAAATTTTCCACGTTTCGTGACATTCTAAACCTACTTGAGATTTTTTTTTAAATTTCAAATAGAAAAAAAATTTAAAATATTGAAATTATTGAATATTTTTTATAAAATGGGTGATGGAAAAAAATTGTTTTGCTCAAATTTTATATTTCTACGTTTCGTGACATTCTAAACCTATTTCAAATAAAAAATTTTTTGAAAATTTTAAATGGAAAAAAATTTGAAATTGTGAAAATTTTGAATTTTTTTTATAAAATAAGTAAGTAATGGAAAATATTTTTTTTTGCTCAAATTTCAAATTTCCACGTTTTATGACATTCTAAACATATTAAGAAAACAATTTTTTGAGAATTTTTTATAAAATGGGTGGTGGGAAATTCTTTTTTGCTCAAATTTGAAATTTACACGTTTCATAACATTCTAAACATATTTCAAAAAAGAAATTTGTTTTGAAAATTAAAAAAAAATAATTTGTTGCTCATCATAAAAAAGAAAACTTGACTAAGCGCCTAAAAATAGTCCTCTTGTAATTTTCTTGTATATGCCATGGTTTTCGAAAAAAAAAAAATATATATATATTGACAAAAATTGCAAAATTTATATTTTTAATTTATCCGAATTTTCGTATATTTGAAAATTTTTCCGCGCGGCGTATGGACAAAATTGAATTGCTCGAGAATCAAACAAGCTAGGAAGCAAAATCAAAATGGGTTTTGAAGGGGATATAAAATACTCTCTTGTGTTGCCATTTTTGATGGCTATTGATATTTATTAGTATATAAAAATAACAACATAATATAGTTATCTCTTAATTTTTTCTGTATCTAACTATTCACAGGCCCATAAAAAATAACTGACTTTAACATAAGTTATAAATGCATTGTCTTTTAGTTCAAGGTAGTACCTCAATGCGGAAAAGGTTAGGAATAAAAATATTCACATTTACAAAACCAACATGTTGAAGTTAGCCAAATTTTGGCCAATATTTTATTGTTTCCTAAAAATAAAAAAAGACCCAAACATCTTGAAAATTTAGCTAAAAAATTTTTTTTTTGAGTTTAATATAACTATTGTTTCTAATCATGTAATAGTTAAAAATTATCGACAAAAAATTGAACATGCAGCCTTTTTTTATATATATGTATTATAATTTATAAATGTGAATATTTTATTCCTAACTTTTTCCACCTTGAACTAAAAGACAATTATGACTTATATTAAAGTCAGTTATTTTTTAAGGGCCTGTGAATAGTTAGATGTACAAAAAAGAGATAACTATATTATATTGTTATTTTTATATACTAATAAATATCCATAGCCATCAGAAATGGCCACACAAGAGAGTATTTTACATCCCCTTTAAAACCCATTTTGATTTTTCTTCCTAGCTTGTTTGGTTCTTGAGCAATTCAATTTTTCTATAGGTCGCGCGCCAAAAATTTCAGAATTTGCAATTTTTGTTAATATCGATTTTCTCGAAAACCATAGCATATACAAGAAAATTACAGGAGGACTTTTTTTTAGGCAATTAGTCCAGCTTTCTCTTTTATGCTAAGCCATTTTTTATATCTTCAACGGTTAACGAGTCATCAGTAAAATAAGGATTTTTTCACCTAAGGGGTGGTTTATTGGGGGGGTTGTGCGGCACTCTCAGAACTGATTTTTGTTTTGTCAGTTGAGTGTGTTAAAACTAATTTAGAGGCATTTGAAAAATAGATAAAGTTGACTGTCAACATACACACTTAGTCATCGCCACATTATTTAATATAAACGTATTCAATCGTAATTTGTAAAAAAAAGTAACTGACACATAGATTATTTAGCAGATAATAAAATGCAATGGCATACATACCTGCTACTGGTATGTGAATATGACACTAACATTCAGCAGGAAATTGTTTAAATCAATTTTCATTTTGTGACGCGTAGGGACGAGGACGTACACCACGTTAAACAAAGATTTACTCTATTTTCCATGCATGAACATTCATTTTCACACTGTATCCTTCATTATAAATGAACCTGTGGACTTGATTTATAGTTTAAAAAAGACTTTTTATGAATATATACGTGAGCCCCTAATGCGAGTTGGAAAACAGATTTTTATCTTATGATTACTGAACACCGCAGTCCTTCCCTTATCTCCGGTTTCCAGTGAATTTATATAACATTTTCTATAAATTAAGACTATGTACCTGATGTAGAGCTAGGGTGATATGAGATGCGTGCTAGGGGCTGTGCTAAAAATAGCTCGTGCAGGGCAAAGCTGGAATGAATCCCATATTTACTAGGAGAATTTATAGAAACGTGATATAGAATTTATAGTAACATAATATAAAGAAAGCATATTTATGTGTTTCTTTTTGTATTATAGTAAGTTTAGAGGCAGAATACTTTGTTTTGGGTCATGATATGATTCATTCATCTATTTATTTTACAAAATGTGGTGGTTTGTTTATATCTTCATAATTTACGGAAATGTAGTACGTTTATAAAAATGTAGCCTAATATTTTAACTATGTATATTTGAACGAGAAATTATGACAATTTAACCCTACATTCAAAATAGCACAATTGTGGGACATAAATGTGACAAACGAATAATTATTTTAACAACAAAAATTTTCTTACATTGGAAAATATATTTTTCTGTCCATAATAAAATTGGCTGCGTTTATAATTTTGACCCACAGTTCATCTCTTGAATTGATAGCATTTACATACACTAAGGACTTTATATGTTCCACACATAATAATCCAAGGGATTATAATCAGGACTCCTTGGTGGCCAAGCAAACTCACTTCCTCGAACGATCCATCTGCGTGGGAAAGTCTCATCAAGATAACTCCTGACTTCAATGGAGAAATGAGGGGGAGCTACATCTTGCATAAACCACATTCTGTTGCGCATGTCTAGCATGAAATCATGTAATATATCAGCAAGAGTATTTTAAAGGAGAAACAGATAAGAGTGTCCCTTAAATTTGGAGTAAGGACAAATGGTCCCAATAACTGATTGTCGATAATATAACACGAAACTTTATTCTTAAATTCGTGATGAAGATGCTTTTCTTTAACTGCATGAGGATTTTCTACTTCCCAGTAATTGGTATTTCTCTAGTTAAAAACTCCTTGGCGAGTAAAAGTTGCTTCGTGGGTAAATAAAATGTTCTTAACAAGATCTCGATCCATGTTGTGTTTATTTAAAATAAATTGACAAAATTGTAGCCTTTCTGGAGAATCCTTTGAGATTTGGAGTAATTCGCTTCGGTCCACCCTGTATATATTATTGAATATGTCAATAAAAAGTCGCAAGCGCTGCAAACTTATATGTTCAATGAGCAACCCGATTTCATATTGAAGTGATTTTAGCAAATACATGCATGGGTTTCAGGCGTATCTTTTATTTGCAATCGGTCGGCCATGCAGATAGATTCTAAAATACTTGAATTGACATTGTGGTGGCTTTAAAGTTGCATTAAAACCTCAAATCGTAACTCGCTGAGTCATTCTAAATGAATTTTTATGGGAAAATAACCACCACACCAATTGTAGGCACACAAACACACTTCAGTATCCCTATATTTTAACTCATTCTCTTTGATGCGCATAAAGTTCATGAAACGGAATAATACCACTTGTAAAATCTGTAAATCTGTTTCAAAACAAACTCAAGTTCATTTATAATAGGGGATAAACTAAAGGGAAAGTGAACACTCATGCATGAAAAAGAGAGTAAATCTTCGGCCTTATGCCTTGTAGGCTAGCGAAAATGTGGATTAATTATTTCAAAAATCCACTACCGGAATTTTAATACTACACTAAAAGAATCTGCTCGGGGCGATTTTCACATTCTCTATGCTTTATATTCACATATTTTGACACGCACCCGTTGGCACAGCATGGGAAATTGAAAATGCAAATGTTGAGTACAAAGGCTGGTGCCGGACTTTTTTAGAGTTTGACCAAGCGCATGTGAGTTGTCTTCCGTGTTATCTGGCACTTTGCACCATCTGGCAAACCCAAACTCTCTGTCCTATGTAATTGAAAAATACGGTTTGCGACCACCTATACGCTGGTCGCTTAATTAATTTTGCTCCCTCGAGTTCCATACAGATTTTAACTTGTTTGTCAATCGTTCATTGGAAAAAATAATATTTAATGCTGGCTGATTTGGACTTGTTTTATCGACGAGGGGCCGCCGCCGCTAACAGTTTATTATAATTAAAAGGGCTAAACGTGGAACTTGTGCCGGACAATGTTTAATTAAAATGTATGTGTTGGAACTTTTATAGCTTTTTTGTACGGACATGCTGTGTTGACGTATAATTTAAGTGGATATGGTTTTGCTTGTTTATAATCAAAATGGATTATTGTTAAATTGATATCCATGATGTAAAAAAACTTAAAAGGGCTCTTGCGTTGTTAAACTTAACCCATTCAGGATTGTATATTTTTAAACAGACAAAGCATAATCTAGTTTTGAATAAGTTTTTTAATATTTTCCCATTGCAGTTAACTGAATTAAAATTAATATATCTCTACGGCTATTATTTCAAAAAGTTTGTTTATAATTTGGTGATTTCAATGCTTCATGATCTCTTTTTTTTTTAGCTGTTATCAAATTGCCTTTAATTCTATCGAGACCGAATTTCGATATTTCAAAACTCAAGGTGGCTAATCCGGATATAATGGCCTCCACTCCATTGCATTGAAAAAACCATTTGGCTGTATTTTTCTTCAAATATTGGGAATATGTAGTTTAAGAGCTCACGAACAAAAAAATGTCATATGAAAAAATTGATTTAATGCCTTCCCTGTAGAATTACAATGACTGGAAGTTAAAATTTTTTATCTTCTAGTCACTGTAGGGAAGGCATTAAATCAATATTTTCATATGACATTTTTTGTTCGGAAGCCATTGAACTTTTCATTATCATTTTCCTCAGTTTGAAGAAAATTTCATCGAAATGATTTTTGTGATGTTAATGATGCGGCCTTTATGTCCGAATTAGCCATCTTTAATTTTGAAATTTCGAAATTCAGTCTCAATAGAGTCAAAAGCAATAAAACGAATAGTTTAATTTTTTTTCAGTTCCATTAGATCCAGGACTGGGAATTGTCGGTTTATCAAAAAATGAGTTATTTGCCCCACTGTGCGTCGCGCGTCTGTTAAAAATCAAGAACATGTACCACATTTACTACTCGATACCCACAAAAACAGAAACCATCACCAAACACTGTAAAATGCATATTGCACAATTTTAAAATGTTTTACTCATCAAAGCAGGAAGTCAATGAAGAAAGCCTATTGATGTCTCCGGGTGTCTCGTCCAACCGGACTCATCGATCGATAATTCCTACTATTCAGAGACCCTAAAAAAATGAAAATAACATAAAATGTAAAAGAACGTCTGATCTTTGATGTGGAACTAATCACGAATATTTCAAAAAGTTGTAACTTTAACCTTTAACAATGCCTGTACAAGAAAAAGAGAATTTAATTTTACATATCTTGACGTAAAAAATACAGAGCGTTCCATTTGAACTAGAGAAGTCTTTGAGATTTCAATTTGACAAAATGTAACGTGAAAAATGGAACACTTGGTATACTATTATGGAATGTATTTTCATTGTAGAGCGTAGCTTATTTTATGTTCTTTCTACGTGCCAAAGAGCAAACGTGGATTTCCTACGCGTAGACAGTTATAACAGTTCTTGCAAACCGAAAAGTGAAAAATATGTAGTATTCCATTTAAAATAAGTACTTCCGGTATAAGCGGACGTACCACATGCTTGTAATTATTTTAGGTCGATTGGCCACACTGACTTTAGTAACTCCTAAAATTTTCAAAATTTCTTGTTACATGCTTTTCCCTATATTGATCTATTCAGTTCCCGGTGAGACACCTTGCATACGGTGTGGTGCATGTGACCCAAGAGGAACCGAGTTATTGTGACGATTAACAGTCGCCATTTTAATTTGGCCACCATGTTAGCATTTTGACTTTAATAATCATATATTATTTAGTAGCAATATAACTAGATTTATAAGAAACCCCGGTATTCCCATTTTCTGTTGTCAAGAGTAGCCAGTACACACTTTTTAAAAAAGTACCGGCACCTCTACCATATGTTACGTCAAAGGAATTTAACATGTTCTGCTAAGTTGAATTTTTCCCCCACCTCAGATATATTGTATCACTAATAAAATGTCATTTTTATTATTAATAATTTGTTATTAGTACAGGCAATGAAGTCAAAATGTTGTAAAATTCTCGCAAAAATTAATAAAAAAATCATCTCTGGAATTTAAGTAGTTAGTAACCTGTAGAATGGAATGATGCATTCTTTGTACTTCCAAGTTCCGAGAAAATTAAAAAATATTTGGAAAAACTTTTTGATTTTCGGTTTTTTTTGCTATAACGGTTAAAATAATGAAAATACAGAAAAAAGTTTTCAACAAAATATGTAGCTCGTCTCTTTCTCTACAAAACAGGTCTTTGCAAATTTTTGTCTTACTTAAGCCGTTTAGGAGATAAATCCAGTTTTCCACTTATAGTTTTGAGCCGCTCTGAAATGGGCGGAAAATGAGAATTATCTGGGAGTTTCGTACGACCGGACATATCGATCGATAATAATTACTATTCAGAGCCCCTAAAAAAATGAAACCAACGTGAAATATAGAGAAAAGCCTCAGCTTTAATGTGGAACTAATCACAAAATTCATATAAATTTTTATCATAGAGAAAAAAGTGTTAGAAGAAGAAGTAAACTTTATACAGTTGATTTATTCACATCTTTGAGATTTATGCATCCTGCCTATTTCTCCCGTAACAATGGGTGCTTTTTCAGTGCATGGATTCGATTCCACGCACTTTAATCTATATTTCGTGAAAATTTCGGTGAAGAATGTTAAGAAACAGTAGTTGTATATGTTTTACTGCATAATTGTGCATTCTCTGAACGTGTATGAATAATATAGAAAAATTCACAAAGTACTGCGCGCATTTAAAAAACTCTAAAATCATTCGAAAGAATATGTTTTACTGTACTTATAATCAAAAAATTGAGATTGTGCTATTATTATTACCTAAGACATAGCGAATTGAACTCCAAAATTTGGAGGTGATTGATCGATGAGAAATATACCCTCTACTTTGATCGCAAGGCATATTTTTCCAACAAAAGCAATTGCAATAAAATGTTAATTGGATTAATATATCATTATATAAGAATATGTAAGCAAAATGAATTATCATTCTAACAACTCCCGGCAAAGATATGAATAAACCTGTGGATCAACTGTACAAAGTCCACTAAGCCATCTTCTGACACTTTCTCTCTTTGACAAATTTTTATATGAATTTTGTGATTAGTTCCACATTAAAGCTGAAACTTTTCTCTACATTTTACGTTATTTTCATTTTTTTAGGAGCTCTGAATCGTAAGAATTATCGATCGATGAGCCCGGTCGTACGAAACACCTGGAGAATTCTCATTTTTCGCGCATTTCGAAGCGGCTGAAAACTATAAGTGGCAAACTCGATTTATCTTCTAAACGGCTTAAGTAAGACAAAAATTTGTAAAGACCCTTTTGTAGAGAAAAAAACGAGCTACAACTTTTGTTGGAAACTTCTTTCTCTATTTTCATTATTTTGGCCGCTAGAGCAAAGAAACCGAAAATCAAAAACTGTTTCCAAATTTTTTTGAATTTTCCCGGAACTTGGAAGTGCAAAGAATGCATCATCTCATTTTCCAGGTTATTACCTACTTAAATCCCAGAGATGATCCTTTTATTAATTTTTCTTACCCTAAATTGTTAATTTGTCTGTACTATATAAGTTTCCTGAATAAAAATGTATGCATTTTAACACTTGTTAACGCTTTGCAAATTTGGTTGAGGTATTTTTTTATTGGTTTTGAGGTAAGGTTGAAACTGACTTATTGTTATTTTTGCATATTGTGTTTTGTATTTTAGACACACTTAAAGAAATAATTTTGCATCTGCAGTGTACATTTTATATCTTCCCATAACAGCAATAATACAATATGAGCCCTATAAAACTTATAAAACGCTAGCAAATCAAAAATGGTGAACTTCTCTATACTTTATATAAAAACAACAGTCCTTACTTCGGACAATAACATACTCGCGAAAGAGAAAAAACTCTTGTGCTTGCAGACAAAACAAGACTCTACAAAAGCGACAATTAAAATAAAAGAGGGTTAACTCAGAAACTTCTCTACTTTTAAACAGGTACTTTTCAAACCAGAAAACAACCGAACGAAACTCTAGTAGTGTTCATGCATGACGGTTTCCGTGCTGAAATTGAAAACTCTAAAAAGCTTTCTACTAGCTCTATCTCTGTGCAGGACATTGTTCAACGTTACTTTTTAACAACTCCTCGCGACAAATCCATGCTATATCTTGATTAGTAAAAGAACCAAGGAGTTTCCTGATTCTACACATTTGTTAGTTTGTTTTCTGAAATGTATTGTGATACTGAACACAGTACGATGTATAGAGCGATAGCAGAGCAAAAGCACTCTTTATATATAACATACTGAATACTTTCACATATTTGTTGGATTTTAATGTTTGCAAACATTTTATATTACTCATTTATTAATAAAAGTATTCAGTTTATAGATCGGCAGATTATTAGAATGATTTGTATAATTTCCCTGCACGTATTTATTTAATTGGTAACTGATGTATACACGTCAATAGTTTTGTTTATTACCTTATTTAGATAAATCGGTGAATGTTAAATAAATTGAAGCACAACATTCTAGATAGAAATAAACTGATAAAAAGAAGTAATTAATACGCACGAATTTAAATTAATATTCATTCTCTGATACACAGGGTGAGTAGAATTGGATGGTTACCATTGGGATATTGGAAACCGTAAGAGATGGATAGTCGGTTAAATGGGGACACAGTTGTGCAATATAGTATTTTATAATATGGCATAAAGAAATCCTAAATACTTCTGTTGGTTTTTGAGATATTGAAAAAAAAATATTCTGAATTTTTCATTTTTGGAAATATCTTGGTTATTATTACACTTAGAAAAATTCCAATAATACTTTCTCAGAGCACTTTACAATGCTCTGCACGCATATAATAACCGAATAAACATGAGGTCACGTTTTTGAGAATAACTGCAAAATTTTAGGATAAAAAATTATGAAAAAATTTCCTCCTACAAAATATGGCGTACTTTATCGGAATATAAAATAATTTTTACACAGTAGACATATTTTCCAAGATGTAATGGATTTAAAACTGGTATGGTCAAGATTTCCTTAAAAAGTAGGACATTTTTCAATATAACTTCGCAGAACTTCAAAACTGTTCAATGTATGTGTGTATTCAAATTTCAGTGAATGATTAAGAATAGGCACATAATGAAGACATAAATTTTTCAATTTTATCCACTTCTTGGTTTCTAAGATATTCGCGATTAAAATGAGGGGTCAATACATTTGAATCGTATATTATTGGTTTGCTTTACTTATTTACCCCTATTTACCCACCTTCACCCGAAGTTCAAAATATAATCTAGTTAAAGATCTCGTTGCAATACATACGTGTATCGATTATCAAGTTAATAGCCGTTTCAAAAAAAATTTGCGCAAAAAAAAAAAAAAGGTGCAGACAGACAGACAGATACCATTTTTTTTTTTGCTCAAATTTAAAATCTTCATGTTCCATAGCATTCCAATCCTTATTTTAAAATTGTTGTTCTCACTGACAGCGGTGGGGCTATATTTATATTAAGCCTTCTCTCCCTTTTGTGTGCCTGCTGTTCCGCATAATTGTTGGTGGAAGATCTTAACCATGTCATTGTGTCTACTAACATATTATTATCACTAATTACTATTATTGTAATTTTTTGCCTTGCATAATGGAGATAAGTATGTTACCATTGCTTGGATAAAGGGTCACTGCGGAATAAAAAATAATGAAATACAAAGTACTCATCCAACAGCAAAAGTTCAATACTAAATGACAGGTGCCAAATATGGAAGACTTGGGCAAATACCTTTACAAATGTCCACCATGACTGAATTATTTCTTGGGATGACCACCTTGTACATTTTTCAATAAAAGTATAAAAGGAGCATGTGCCAAATATTATTGCCATCTGTCACATTTTCAATTCCACATTCACGTAGTGGAGTGGAAGTATACCTAGTAGTGGTTAAAAAAATTTCAATTTTTTTAAAATTTTTCAAAAATGTAGGTATTCTTCTGAAATAGGTTTAGAATGTCATGAAACGTGGAAATTTTAAATTCGAGTCGAAAGAAAAGTTTCCTGCTATTTTATAGTAGTGGTAAAAAAATATTAAAAATTTATTTCTTTTTAAATACGTGTAGAATGCCATGAAACGCGAAAATTTTAAATTTGAGCAAAGAGAAAAATGGTTCCATCTATTTTAGTGGTAAAAATTTCAAGTGTTGGTGAAAAAATTTTCAAATTTTTTTTTCTGAAATAAGTAGAATTCCATGAAACGCGAAAATTTTAAATTAAAGTAAAACAAAATTTTTTCCATCTATTCTAGTGGTAGTAACATTTTTTTCCAAAATGGTAAAAAAATGTTGCATTTTTTTTTCGAAATAGGTTTGGAATGTCATGAAACGTGGAAATTTTAAATTTGAGCAAAAGAAATTTTTCATCTATTCTATAGTAGTGATAAATAAAAATTTTTTTCAAAACATTTTAAAAAATTTTCAAAAACATTTTTAAATTTGTTTGAAAAGGTTTAGAATGCCATAAAAACGTGGACATTTTAAATCTGAACAAAGAAACAAAAATTTCCATCTATTTTAGTGGTAAATTTTTTTCAAAAATGGTAAAAACATTTTCTAAAATTTTTCTTTAAATAGGTTTATAACGCTATGAAACGTGAAAATTTTAAATTTGAGGAAAGAAAAAATTTTTTCCATCTATTTCAGTGGTAAAAAATTTTTCAAAAATGTTGGTGAAAAAAGGTTTTTTTCTGAAATAGGCTTAGAATGTCATGAAACGTGAAAATTTTAAATTTGAGTAAAAAAAAATGTTCCCATCTATTCAAGTGGTAATTTTTTTTTCCAAAATGGTAAAAAAATTTTGCTATTTTTTTTCCGAAATAGGTTTGGAATGTTTTGAGACGTGGAAATTTTAAATTTGAGCAAAAAAAATTTCCATCTATTCTATAGTAGTGATAAACAGGTTTTTCAAAATTTTTAAAAAATTTTTCAAAAACATTTTAAAATTTATTTGAATAGGTTTGGAATGCCATGGAAACGTGGAAATGTTAAATCTGAACAAAGAAAAACATTTTTCCATCTATTTTAGTGGTAAAATTTTTTCAAAATTAAAAAAAATTTCAACATTTTTTTAAAAATAGGTTTAGAACGCTATGAAACGTGGAAATTTTAAATTTGAACAAAGGAAAAAAAATTTCCATCTATTTTAGTGACAAAAAATTTTTCAAAAATGTTGGTGAAAAAAATGTTCAAAAGATTTTTTTTTAAAATAGGTTTAGAATGTCATGAAACGTGAAAATTTTAAATTTGAGCAAAAGCATTTTTTTCCATCTATTCAAATGGTGAAATTTTTTTCCAAAATGGTAAAAAAAATTGCATTTTTTTTTCCGAAATAGGTTTGGAATGTCTTGAACCGTGGAAATTTTAAATTTGAGCAAACATTTTTCATCTATTCTGTAGTAGTGATAAATAGATAAGAAAAAATCCAAACATTTTTTAAAATTTTTCAAAAACGTTTTTAAATTTGTTTGAATAGGTTTAGAATACCATGGAAGCGCTGAAGTTTTAAATCTGAACAAAGAAAAAAAAAATTCCATCTATTTTAGTGGTAAAATTTTTTTATATATAGGTTTAGAACACTCTGAAACGTGGACATTTTAAATTTGAACAAAGAAAAACATTTTTTCCATCTATTTTAGAGGTAAAAAATATTTAAAAATGTCGGTAAAAAATATATATATATTTTTTTGAAATAGGTTTAGAATGCCATGAAACGTGAAAATTTTAAATTTGAACAAAGAAAAAAAAATTCGTCTATTTTAATTTGAACAAAAAAAAAAATTTCATTATTTATTCCCTTAAGACGGTCCACCCTGTATATTTTCCAGTGAAAGTTTAACCATTTCTTCGCGGACAGTAGCGTCAACATACATACCAAATTTGACTGCTCTCCGTCAAGTGGTTTTTTTGTTAATGCACCAACAGACAGACAGACAGACGTAATTGAAAAACCTATATTTTCGTAATCTACCTGTTCTGAAACGTCAGAATTGTAACGGTTTAAAAGCAATATCTCTAAGCGGTTGATATTTAAATCTAATCGCGGGGAAATATTCTACTTCGCGGGCTAGTTAAATTACTAGAGGACGATATCAGCAACGTGAATTTACCCTAAGTGTATATCTGGTTGCGGATTGTGCCGAAGTCGAGCAGTCTCAGTTGCCGAGGAACTTGTTTTTTCTCTAGGACTGATAACGTTTTTGGTTGAGCAAAAAGGTATGGTGACAAGTGTTGGGTTCGTATTGAATTTGTTTATATTTATAAACATCTATGAGGGGATTTATAATACGTACCTAAAAGTTAATAATTTTCAATTGGTGTGTGTCTCTCGATTGGAGAAGATATTTATTTGTTGGAAGATTGAAAATTTCCGCTTTCGGGATTTATTGTCACCATCGCTCTGTGATAAGTTATTTAGCAATTTATATTTGGAAATTAAACCCTCTTGGCTAAGAGGTAAAGTATGCAGGTATGTTATTAATCATCATCTCTAATTTTCTCGTACTATTTGTAGGGTTTTCGCTACCGGCTATAGTTTAAATTGGTTCGTGGTTTAAGTTTTACTATAAGGGGAGAATACGTCTGCTTGGTGCACTGTGATTGTATCCTGTTGGGTGTATATAGGAGTCAGTAGTTGGAAATTCAGTAGCAGAAAATATATTTTCCAAGGGAATTCAGGCCTCAAGTAGGAGATTCTAATTCGGCGATTCAAGGAGCCTCACCAAACAGATAAGCCTTACAAGTTACTCTAATTTTACGTAAAATTGCTTTGATATTTGTTATCCTAAATATTTAAGAAAATCGAGGTAAATTTCATTTAATATCACCTGAAATGTAATGTGCCGAGTTCTAGAATTTGCGTATATTAGGTATCATATGGTATTTATTTGTATAGATGTGCTGCTTTGAAAATGTGCAGTTTGCAGTTGCCCTATTTTATTAGCACATGTTAATTAAATTTATTTATTGCTAGAGCTCGCTAAATTGTGTTTGATGCGCTGCGAAATCATATGTACATACCTTATTATAACACCGATATTATTAACATTATTAACATTATATTTGTTGATTAACCTGTTAACCGTACGTGATCACGTTTGGGTATAATCCATATGTTTTATATATAACTTTTGCTATTTTAATTATTGTGCATTTTGATATTAGTTTTCATATACACTGCTGGCACAAATTAATGATACATTTTCTCGATTTATTTTGTAAGTTAACTTTTCTATTAAATTAAGTATTAGACTTTACTTGCGGCTATTATTTAGTGTGGCGTGAGTGCTTCCTGACCCTTTTTTCATTAGGGTTATTCCTACAATAATTGAACATTCTGGTGTTATTTAATTGTATTTTCGCAGTTTCGTAATTTCAGGGGAATACCTTCTAGAGAGCAGTATATTATATAGCCAGGTTAAATTACGTGGCGCCTACATTTTTTTTTTATTACTTAACCGTTTACCTAAGTATAGCTGAGGCACTGGCGTGCGTATATACTTGCTAGTCAGCCGGTTATTGTAGGAAGAGATTCCTTTTGTTAGTCTGGGCATTTATATGGCGATTTACAAAACGAACCTGGTATAAAAGTGAGTTACCAAACGACCCTGAGATCATACGTTCAAGAAATCGTCACAGAATCCGAAAAAAGATGATTTTTTTCTCGAATACAATACTTCCCTTCGGTATGCGAGGGAAGTAAAAAATAATATTTGAAACATTGAAACCATATTTATCTACAAGACGTACCTGTACGTACCTCTAGTACATATTATAAGAAATTGAATTTAAATCCAAATAGTCCACCCTGATACAAAAAAATTAACGATTCCAATAAACACTTTATAAAAACAATATGTAGGGGACCAATCATATAACTTTCCCCAGTCATCTGCATAAAATTAATCTGGCAGATTCACCAAATTGTAATTGCGGATTACAAGGAGCGACACAACACATAATAATTCTGGAATATAAGAACAGAGAAGCATCTACTAACAGCTTATTAGATGAGTTGTATATACTAGGAATCAAAGTACCATTTGATCTGAAATCTTTATCAGCAGAACAGCTATATGATATATATTTAGCTATTTATAAACATATTTTAAGGAAGAACATTAAAATTTAAAAATGTTTAAAAAAAAAATAGTTCCATACTAATCAAAATATTTCAGGATAAAGTAAATTATGTCTAATAAAAAAAATAGAATATAACTAATGTATTTATTATAGTTCATCTTAACGCGTGTCCTAATGTAAACAACCTTTAATTTTCGTAGTTCAGTGGTCTTTGTCAAAAATCGCCATGACGAACCCCTTGGCGTTATTGTGTCCCTGTGAAATTCCTGTTAAAATTAGAAGAGAAAAAATCGAAGAAAAAAAAGAAAAAAGATAAAAAACAATTAAAAAAATAATAATCAATAATATATGTATATAATAACAAATAAAAGATATAAAAAAATGTAATTAGAAAAATGCATTATTTTTTTTTAAAGTTATGCGAAAAAAAAAAAGATTTAAAAAATGGTGAAAAATATCGTTATATTAACAATTTTAATTATAACTTTCATATATTGACCTTTATTGTACTTATTTGCAATTTAATTTCAAAAACTGGGCAAAAGATGGACACACTAATACAGGACGTTGAAACGAGAACACATCAATTACTGGTACAAAAAATCGACGGCGACGGAAACTGTCTATATGGAGCATTAAGCCACCAACTGGAGGGAGAAAATATAACATCACAGGCACATACCAATGCGACGAAAACCCTACGAAAACAAGTAGCTGATTATATCGAAAATCACTTAGACCACTTCATGCCATTCATGCAGGCATCCATCCATGAACTAGCACCCCGTTACAATAGATACAACTCTAATACGGGAAAAATAAATGCGTTCATTCGAGATCTGAGAAGAGAAGGTTTTTGGGGGGGGGCAGGAAACAATTGCAGCAACAGCAAATATGAAAAACAGGACAATAATAGTACATCAAGAAGAAGGAGAGCATATAATCTTCCATCCTACTAACCAACAGGGAAGAGAGAACACACCACTAGAGATAGTATATAGGAAGCACGGAAACGAAAGAAATCACTACGATAGCGTGATTATTGCACAAGAAAAACATGAAGCAGAACAACCAGAAGAAACATATGCTCGAACTGGGGCAATAACACCCCGCCCAGAATTAGAGGAAGCAACGCACATAAACATGTACCAAATATCACAAAGAACAGAGGAAGCCAACAGTCAAGAATTACAACACGATGACATCATCCTGGCGACATGGAATGTCAGAGGCTGCATAACGAGAGAGAAAAGAGAAAAAATCGGTGAGGCTAGTATACTGTCACGCTTAAAAAGGGCTAGGGCCTTAGCCATGGCCCTACGCCCTACGTGACTGGGGGTTTTCTGGAGAGTGTGTGTTAAGAAGGGGCAACTTTAGGAATTTACATGGTTTTATTAAAATAATCTTTTAAGGGATAACAAGGAAACAAGAAGTACAAATAATCAACAATACAAAAATAGATCGAACACATAAAAATTTAAACAATCTTACCAATATACATAGTGGGGAGGAAAAGGTGTCACTTTCACTTAACTTAACTTGTGATCTCCAGGGTGGAGATCACTAAAACTGCCTGAAGGGCCTGGGCCCCACATCCTAAGATGAGGGCCCCAAACTACAACTAACTGTCGACACTAAGACGTCGAAACTCCATTAATTAAAAAGAACCAAGAGCCAAGAGCCTCGTTTGTTTTGATTATTCGATTTATATACTTGTTTATTTAGGTAACGGTCAATGTTATGTTTATATATATTTGTGTTTTATTATTAAACAATTCTACTAATTGGCATTGAAATTATTTAATTGTTTTTTATTTAATGTGGACTAGGGTCGAATATATTTAATTTATACAAACATTTGCGACTTTCCCGGATTTGGCTGTTTCCTGCGTGACATATTTCCCTCCCGTCCAAAAGCTGGCCCTCCAGCTTAGATTAGCCCTTCATATAGGGAGAAAACAACAAAGAGGATTTTATTTATTCTAATATCACAGTTCAACAGGGGTAGCATCAACAAAGTCTCGTTATAGGTAATTTACTAATGCAACACCAAAAAAGAAGAGGAATAATGAGAACTTTGTCGATGCCTACCCTGCCGAAATATTAAAAAAATTTTACATCAATTTTAAAAGAATGTTTGGCATGTTCACCACTCGGTCTTTGATCAAGTTTGTTGGCACACCCGGTTCAAATTCATAGTTCGGCACTATCACTACAGTTCGTTCACGCAGTTCTTCCAGGACTGTGGGGGCATTGTACTTGTCACCTATTGTTTGTTTGTCTCATTTTGTGAGATAACGGTTTCAAGTGCCCGGAGGTGTGGTCGAGTTACATCATGGTAGTTTTTGTTGGTCCCTGGATGGTTATACAGCATCTCCTGTATGCCAAGGGTCGGGCGTTGACGATACCGGCCGCCTTGGGACTGTCGGCCAGCCTGTTGTTTTTGCCATTCGAGCAGCCAATGTTTTTGTTCCCTCCGAAATGCCTGTGTTGATGGCATTTGTATGACCAAAAATGCTTGGAGGCATCGCTCGGCCTGGGTGCGGCGGACGTTGGCGTGGAAGGCTTCTGTAGTATTTACCTGCCCCTGAATTTGCAGATGGTTCTGGATAAGTTGAAGGTCTTGCCCTTAGCACGACTTGGAGGATGCTGTATATGATGTGTGGATTATACTTATGAATGTAACTCCCCGATTGGTTGACTGTATTTCCATGTCGGGTACCATCCCTCTGGAACGGTGCGCCACTGCCAACTGCTGGGAGACGTCCGGTAGTGCCGACAAGTGTCCTATCTGAGTGTGCCATATGTCCTCGTGAAAACATGCAAGAAAAAACAATTAATACATAATTGAGTACTTATAATTCATTAAACACGTTTATTAAAGATGATTAAATAATTGTTGTCTTAGCTTTTAATTATAATTATATTTCCTATCTATAGGGTCAGCGACATTATTTACGTTTGATATGAAAGAATTCGCTGATGCTACACTTCTATTCTTTTAGCTGAACTTGGCCTGGACAAAATTGCTGAGTTTTACTAACATTACATTTCTATATTGTACCAGCATAAGTTAGTGGGTGTTTTATTTAAAAACAAACTTGAACTTGACACTGCAAAAGTAAACTATGACACAAACCAACTTTACGTGTATTCACCTATTATTGCAAGTTCAAGTAACTAATATGCAATGATATGATAATATTTAATTAATGAAGAGACAAAAGAAAAAAGTTATTTTTTACAAGTGATTATGCTTGTGAGGGGAAAATATTTTAAAATATTAGTGAATTGTTTAACTTCTTTAGTTTTTTTACCTAAGTAGGGTACCGTTTTTTTTTTTTTTTTTTTTGTGTGTATCATTTCCTATTAATTTTAACTTTAAGTAAACTTTCAACATTACTCTATTAATCTATACTCTGCTTTAGGAAGGACATAGTTAAACCTTTATTTATTTCTCTTCTAGGAAGAAAATAGTTATACGTTTACTTGTTTAGCTTTAGCACGGACATTCTTAAACACTTGTTTTTAAACTTTATTGCACGAAGATGACGTTGAGTTCCCGTTAATGAACCTTCTTCCACGCCTTCCTTGTCATGAAATATTTTACTCGCAAACTATCAGCAATGTACCCCCTTATATACCTCAATTATCATTATTCACAATTATCTCCCTTGGGGTTGTACATCTTTATTTGCAACAATGGTACTACATGTACCTTATTTGACGAGGCCGACGTTCAGTTCCCTTTGAACCTTCTTCCACGTGACCCTCATCTTAAAACCTCTTGCCCGTAACATCATAGGCAAAATAATCCCTTATACATCTCAATAAAATAATCATCAACTCTTTATATCCATCTTGCACATCTCTGTGTGCGAAAACCTTAACACGTATATTTCATTTGACAAGGCTGACGTTCAGTTCTTTTTGAACTATTTTCAACGTCGTCTTCGACTTGAAACATCTAGTTTCGTAATCAAAAACATCATAATCTACCATTATTACATAAAAAACAAATTGTCCCTAACTATTTTTATTGACATCCTAACTTCCTGTGAGAATTTGTGATACACACTGCTCAAAAATTAAAAAAAAAATATCTTGGTACCCTTGTTTACTAATTAAAAAAAAACTTGGTCATTCTACAGTTAACACTTTAAGTTCTTGACTAGATTAATTATTTGAATAAATAAATTGCTGTCTCATTTATTTTTTTAAAATTTTAAAATTAAGCTGTCATTTGTGCTGTATCGTTGTCCACAAGGCAGTTCGGGCTAATTAATCGATGTTGCGCACCATCGCAATTTTTGTCCAAATCACCTAGTAGACTCCGATGACAGTCAGCTTGATGACTTTACCAAAAAGAGAGAGAGAGAGAGACGACAACAAAAAAAATGCAATCTAGCAAGCAGCAACCAATTATTTGCTTATGACCTAATTATTTTTCCCCGGTATCTTCCTGACTAAAAACTTCTAAAATTTTTACTTCAAATAACAATCTAAAAATTAAATTACTTTTGTTTGCAATTGTTTACCATAAAAAGCTACCCAAATATAAGTTCGTACCATACTGCAAACTTTAACTAAGTGAAACTTTTGACTAATTCTTATCAATTAATTAATGCCTACTAATGTGATAATTCAACTTTTGACTAATTTGTATTATTTTATAAATGCCTTATAAATTAAAACCTATAGGTACTATTTACCCGTTTTATCCCTTACTTTACTTTGATTTTATAAATGATATTCAATGTATAAATAGCTATAAATACAACCATTTAACTAAAATCTATACCATTTGCCCATTTTATTCCTAACTTAATTTGACTGATTTTCAATGTCATGTGCATCTACGGCCTCATTTACATCAACACGGTATTGCCAACCAAATATTAAAGTTAAATTTCACGTCAATTTCTTTGGAATTAGATGATAAAAAAATATATCTTATTTTGTATCTGCACTATTCTATTATATTTCTATACTTAACAAAAGGACGCGAAGTACACAATGTAAATGAGCTCGATGACCACATGACTTTTCCATCCCTTAAAAAAATACAACAAATGCAGATCGTCTTCTTGGCAATTTACTAAGACAATTGCATTTGCCTAATACAAACCTCTCTTTACCTACCTGGTAGAGAGCACCCTCTCCCACACTAATGTATATTGTATCTAATAAGACCGTATTTTAATTGTTTCCCTATTACTGATAACTTTTGTGAAAAGGAAACCTAATACGAAAAATTCATTTGCCCTTAAATACTCTACTAGAGAAACCATAAACAGATTTGTTGATGTTAACTTTTATTTTCCAAAAAGATAATCAACTTCAGAAGGCGTAAGATGTAGTTTTGCCTACATTATGTTTAAATATTTTGATAGAAATTTTAGATAATATGAAAATAAGTAACACACTGACTTTCTCCAAAAAGATCCAAAATATTACAAGACTTTTTACCTTAACCATTAGCATTATGAGAAAACAATTTGAAACATATGTTTGATAGTACCTTTACAAATTTCGTGTCGGGGTAAAAAAACAAAAATAGCTGAGGCAAAAAGCTAATAAAGGGGTAGTGAGAAAATCCTAACAGAATATTTCTCTGCCTGAGAGGAAAATGTTAATTATCTCCAAGTTGAAGACAAATTGCAACAATAAAATAACCATCTTTTATAGATTTTCAGAAATTTTACACAAACATTTTCGCCAAAATCGATCACTTTCTGGTTCATAAGTCATGTACATAAAATAAAAATAGGGTGGCTATATGAAATTAAAAGAAATGGGGCGACTTTGAAAAATCATCCCTGAAAACAAAACTTGAAACAACGTATATGAAATTTAAAAAAAATGAGTGCAAAACTTGGGATAGGAGTGGTTACGAAAAACCAACTCCTTGGGCGAAAACTCGGCTTGTCCACCATCTGCCGTATACATATAGCACATGATGGGCTTTAAGAGGAGAAGTGATTATGAGGAATCACCCCTGGGAATGAAGCTAGGCGACCTCCACCATGTGTCACGAAGAGAAAGGGCTAGGGCCTAAGCTATGGGCCCTGCGCCTCACGTGACTGGGGGTTTTCTGGAGAAGTGTGTGCTAATAAGGGGCAAGTTTGTGGATTTACATGATTTTATTAAAACCTTCATTAAGGGATAACAAACACGCTGAAAAAGGGTGAGGGCCCTAGCAATGGGCCTAACGTGACGGAAGGTTCTCTGGAGAAGTATGTGTTAATAAGGGCAAGTTTGTGGATTTACATGGTTTTATTACAAAACTCATTTAGGGGATAACGAACAAACAACAGATACAAATAATCAACAATACAAAAATAGATAGAACACATAAAAATTTAAACAATCTTACCAATATACATAGTGGGGAGGAAAAGGTGTCACTTTCACTTAACTTAACTTGTGATCTCCAGGGTGGAGATCACTAAAACTGCCTGAAGGGCCTGGGCCCCACATCCTAAGATGAGGGCCCAAAACTAAGACTGACTGTCAACCTTAAGACGTCGAAACTCAATTAATGAAAAAGAACCAAGTCCCAAGAGCCTCGTTTGTTTTGATTATTCGATTTATATACTTGTTTATTTAGGTAACGGTCAATGTTATGTTTATATATATTTGTGTTTTATTATTAAACAATTCTACTAATTGGCATTGAAATTATTTAATTGTTTTTTATTTAATGTGGACTAGGGTCGAATATATTTAATTTATACAAACATTTGCGACTTTCCCGGATTTGGCTGTTTCCTGCGTGACAATACTATGGACCGGACAACATAAAACAGCTAACCCTAGAAATCATCACCAACGCATGGACGGAAACCACACCCTGCCTGAGGAGTGGAACACAACCATACAGATACCGCTCCCTAAAATCAAATCACCACAAAACGTGGACGATTACAGAAGAATAACACTCTGCAGTGTAGGGTACAAATACTACGCACAATTCCTCCTCAGAGAAATGGAAAAATACATCGGCGAACTACCAGATTATCAAACAGCATTTATCAAGGGTAGATCAACAGACGACCATATGTACACCACCAGACGGATCCTGGAAGAAAAGTGGAAAGAAGGAACAAAACTATATATAGTCTCAATTGACCTCCAAAAGGCATTTGATACCATAAGGCATGAGGCTATAGTCAACACTTTGCTCAACAGGGGAGTACCGCACTACTTAATAAACAGAATAATAAAAGCATGCCTACACGAAAACACTGCAATACAATGGTTTGGACAGACGACGGAATCAAAAATGAAGAATATAGGAGTCAAACAAGGATGTCCCCTATCCCCCCGACTATTCACCACAGTCCTGGACCAAGTGATAGAAAGCACAATAAAGGAGAATCAGAATTTCAATGGAAACGATGGAACGATAAAGCCCCCCATCGTACTTGCATACGCCGACGATATACTCATCATCACCGAGGAAGAACAAGACATCGTTAAATTTCTAAGAAACATGACACCACATCTGGTCCGAGACCCATTGACAAAAACAAGTCCAACAAGTGGGGAAGAATACAAAATAGGAGACTACACCCTGAGAACCACGAATAGAATGAAATACCTAGGAACATACCTAACGAATCAACTAAAAAGGAGGGAAACAGTAAGGGAAAGAATCAAAACAGCCTACAGAGTCACAAGAGCTCTACTACCCTTCATTGAGGACAACAAACCACCATGGTGCCTAACCAAAAAGATATACACGACCATCATAATGCCTACGATGATATATGGAGTCAAAAACGCAGCAACGACAAAGGCCAACAGAAGAAGCCTGAGAAGAGCTGAAAGGGACATTATCCAACTGCTAGCAAAAACAGGAAAACCACAAAAACGACAGAAAACGTCAACATTACTAGAGGGAAGAACAATAATCAAAAGAATAGAATCATACGCAATGAAATACTGGGGACACGTCCAAAGACGGGACTCGACACACCTACTAAAGAAAGCGCTGCGAATGAACAGCAACAAACTGAAAATAGGGAGGCCATGCTACACATGGATAACAACAATCGAGAGGATTATGAATAAGCTAGGAAAGGATTATACACACTGGGAAAAGCTGGCACAACAAAAAATGGAATACAATAAAGAAATATCAAGGATATACACACTGCCAGACTCAGAAACAGAAGAAACAGAAAACTCAGAAGTAAAATAGGAGAGAAGATGATCACAGGCAGAAACTAAGAAGAAGCATATCACAAAAACCTGAAAGTGAAAAGAAGCACGAAAACCTAAAAGAAGCATCTCACAAACGCCTACACTTTCCATCCGATGAAGACAGAAGGAAAACAAGAAGAAACATCTCACAAACACCTACACGCTCCATCCTATACTCCTACCCCATGCGTCATGCGGCTCTCGCTGCTGACAACAAGCATGTCCAATGTCCAATCCAGCGTATGCAGCTGGTCCGGCGGTATATAAAAGCACTGGGGGTTTGTTCTGGCACACGGTGGGATGATCGGTGGGCGATCGGGCTGCGTGGTGGAACAAATCGCCCTGCACCGGAATTGGCAGCAATGCCCACCTTACGCTGGCAAATCAATCAATCAATCAATCAATCAAATATAGTGTGCTAATATTGTAATTATGTTCGAATTGTAAGCGTAATGTATTTAAATACTTAATTATAGCTTTCTATCAAGTTGTACAAGGGCCCAAATAGAGTAATGCTATCGATTACACCCAATTCAACTTTTATATTCCAAATATCCAGGTTATTCACCACATTGATTCACGATGCAGTATAAAATATACATTTTCCACTTCCAGTCTTTCGTATTCGCTGTATACATACGGTATCTGATGATTAGATTGTAGCAGATTAATAAATATAATTATTTATTAAAATATGTGCATTGCTAGTGTATTTACCGTATACAACTGGAAATACTATAACGTAAAGCACGACAATTTAGGTATATATTCTACACTTATTTTAAGTTGGTATATTGAAAGCATCCAGAGCAACTTCTCGTTGTCAGTGAACGATATATTTTGTGGTAAAAATAAAACAAAAGCAAAACGTCATGCTCGCAATATTGTAAATTGTTATTACCCGTGATACGCTAGAAGGGAGATGAGAAAGAACACACAGGCCAAGACGTCAGCTCTTCCTACAATTCCTGTCACCTGCAACAAATATAAATCATTAAATCCTTGTTTCAGACACTACTGAGAGAGCTAAGAAACTGTGAAATATTTTAAGTTTTTTCGACATGTTAATATATAGGAATAATAGGGCTATAACCATAATATAAAAAATATATGTATCAGGGAACACTAATCATACCTTGAATAGTGTTACGAGTGTTCGCTTGTAATGGGCTTGTTCGGCATTTTTTTTTAAATTTCATAAATCGAAAGTGCAAGTATAAAATAATGGATCTGCAAAAAATCAGAATCTTATTCGCACATTTAGTATCTTAAAAACTATTACAAATTACAAATCTCCACCTCGCAAAAATGGGGCGTGGCCAGGCGCTACGTCACTATAGGCATAGACTCGGCGATCTCAATAGACTTGATGTTCCTTAGTTGTTATAATTATAAGCGTTTTCGAAGTATTGTTTGTTTTGCTTACTTCTTGACAGTAGGGGAGTACGATTTGGTGAAATGTCGAAAAATTACAATTTTCTCTCGCGCCTGTCGGGACGAATTTTCGATTTTGACCCTGCAATTTACGATTAGGATTCATCGCCGACCATCTCCTTTCCGTAGAGACAGAGAACGAACTTCCACTTGACGTATTTATTTAGTTACCAGCGTTTGAAAATTCCATGTTTTTCGACCTTTCAGGGTAAATTTGAAAGGTTCCAGGAAGCCATTCTTCTTACGTCACTTGCGTATAGTGACGTCACAAATTTGCGCTCGGTTTTTGTAACTACACTGCTGGCCACTCGAACTTACACATAGAGACTTTTAGGCAAAATTTAAAGTTCAATATTTTCAACAGGAATGCAAATTTTTGAACGCGGCTTGCAAATTTTAAGAGCTAGTTTTTTTCGGATTAAGCTGCATGACGTATATTTATCGTAGGACCATAAGTTTATTATATACGGGGTGATCAATGAAGTCATGCAAAAAATCAAAAAGTTTCTATGAGTGAAATTTCCGCAAAAAATTTTTTTGGTCGTTGCAATACGGTTCCTTACTAAGGTAACATCAATATCTCCAGACGGTTTTGTCAGTTTTTGGATTAAGGCCCTTAGGCCTTGTACACACTACTCAACATAAAATTTGGATACCGAAATCTTTAAAATGCTATAACTTAACATTGGATTGACGGTTCTTGATGATTTTTGCGGATTTGGAATCCTTATTTCACGTAGATTTTCTATGGTTTAAGCATTTTATTTGAGGGTTGAAATTTACACATTATACCGGGTCGATAATAAACAAAAACGTAGCGACAAGAACAAGTTTATTACATTAAATTCTACAATATACAACACTGCTTAACAACGACCAAAAGTCAATTCTTAAAAAATTTATAATTCTAATTCTGGTAATTTTTAATAACTGAAAAAAAATTTAACTAAAAAATTAAAAATTAATTAAATTTAAATTTAAATTAAAATTAAATTAAAATTACCTAATTAAAATTAGGTACATTAATTAAAAAAAGGAGAAGCTAATATTTTGTTGGTCCTCCTGCTCGGAATATTACTTCCCGACATCGATTTGGTAGAGTATCCACAAGATTATTTATAAAATCTTGTGGAATATTCTCCCATTCTTCACGAATGGCCTCACTGAGCGTTTCTAAGGTTTCAGGGGGTACATCAAGAGATCTTACTTTAAGTTTTAAATAAGAAAAAACGTGTTCGATGACATTAAGATCCGGAGACTTTGCAGGCCAGTCCATCCTATTGATGTTTTGTGCCTGCAAAAACTCTGTGATCCTTCGCTCTGTGAGGTCGAGCGTTGTCATCCACCAATAGAATTTCTGGGCCGTAATGTCGAGCAAAATCTTGTTTCGTCAGTAAATAAACAATGGCTCCACTCTGCATTACCCCAATTTGCATGCCGATTTGCCCATGCCCGCCTATTCGCTATATGGCGTTGTAATAACCGCACACATCGCTCTGCGACGGGCTCTATAATTTAAAATGTTTGGCATTATGTTATGTTTAAAAAAAAAAAAAATCTCACCTCAAGTTGTTTTTATTTAATGTTCTTCTCACTGTTCTGTCCGAAACTCTCACCCCAGTTTGTTGTCTTAAAGAGTCATTTAGTTTTCTAGAGTTTTTTGTTCTATTCCGCATAGTTTCTCTCATTAAAATTCTTTCGGTTCTTTGGTTTATTTTTTTTGTATGTCCACCCACATGCCCATAATTATGATCACCAGTAGTTTCGACGCGGCGGTTCAAATTATAAATTGTCTTTCGGCTGACATTGTAAATGTGCGCAACTTGCTGTTTTGACATTCCTTCGTTGAGAAGTCGAATGCAATTTTCCCTTTCTGCCGTGGTTAAACGCCTCATATTAATTAAACTTTACAAAATTATGACATTGAAATATGTCAGATTATTTCTAAAATAATGTAAACAGTTTTTAATTCCATAGCAACAAATTTGTTTTTCCAATGTCTACTTTGAAATTGACGCGTCGTGTAGAAATTACACCCGATCATAATTATGGGAATGTTATCTTTATTTTTGTTTATCTGTTTATTTATTTGTTTGTTTTGTTTATTTATTTTAATTATTTATTTTTTATTTTATTTATTTATCTATTTATGCATTTATTTTGTTTATTCATTTAATTGATTACATTTTATCTAAGCTTATTCATTCTTAAATCTTACTTTTAATATTTACTGCAAAAATGGCTTATAAAAACATAATACAATGGAATTGCAACGGTATAAAACTACATTACTATGAACTTAAGCGTCTTTTGTTAGAAAAGTCACCATTCTGTGTATGTATTCAAGAGACCCATCTAAAACCAATGGAAATATTTAATCTGAGAGGGTATGACAGTCATAGATATGATGTTGAGCCAGACCTTCGGGCTAGAGGAGGAGTTGCCATATATGTAAAAAGCAACATGCCTTACCAATCCATTCCATTGCAGTCAAACTTACAAGCTGTAGCCATCCAATTAAGATATCCGCTAAAAATAACTATATGTAATATCTACCTTCCAAATCGGAACTGGGAATTAAATGATTTGAGGAATCTGATGTTGCAACTCCCAAGTCCAGTACTAATAGTTGGAGATTTTAATGCACACAGTCCCCTCTGGGGATCACATAAACTTGACAGTAGTGGTAGGCGAGTAGAACACTTGCTGGATGAACTTAATCTAACTGTATTAAACTCTGACGAAGGTACTTACCTAAATTCCAGATCCAGCAATTTTTCATCTATTGACCTAACAATGTGGTCCCCTGCTGTAGCTCCCCGGCTCACTTGGTCTGTAATCTGCGACCAAATGTATACGGATCATTTTCCAATAACAATAACTAATGATAATGCTATAGTGATTGAACGGCCAAAGAAATGGTTATTGAACCGGGCAAACTGGCAACAATTCCAACAAAACCTTACAAATCTAGAACCAGATGATGTTAATACTTCAGTAGAACTACTTCAAAAGTCAATCTTGCAAGCGGCAGAGAAATCAATTCCCCAATCTACTGAAGTACTCCCAAAAAAGTCGGTTCCATGGTGGAACGACGAGGTCAAAAGAGCAGTTTCAGAAAAGAAGAAACTACTTAATCGTTTCAAAAGATACCCTACCCAAGAAAATATGATCGCTTTTAAAAGAGCCAGAGCTTATGCTAGACGTACCATACTTACCAATAAGAAAGCCACTTGGGAAAGCTATGTTGGGTCCATTACCATTGATACACCTATTACCGAAGTGTGGAAAAAAGTGAAGAGTATATCAGGTAGGAGGACACAGTCACCGGCTCCTATTTTGTTACATGATGGTCAATTTACAGCCGACATAGAAGCTGTTGTAGACATTTTAGGAAGACACTTTGAAAAAACCAGCAGTACCCAAAATTATCATCCTGATTTCCAACGTTTAAAACACAGCTTAGAATCAGAATTCGATTTCGAAACACAAGAAGACTTCGATTACAATAAGGATTTTACTATGCTGGAATTTGAAAATGCGTTATCGTGTGCTAATAAGTCAGCTCCAGGTCCAGATAGGATACCCTACGAGCTCATAAGGCAGCTTCCTAGAGAATTTAAAATCAAAATATTAGAATTGTTCAACATTATCTGGAGAACGGGTATTTACCCAGATCAATGGCGTCAAGCCATTATCGTTCCTATCTTAAAGGTAGGTAACGATTCCCAACCTAGCATCGAATTACCGCCCAATATCCTTAACTTGCTCCTTAAGTAAATTATTGGAAAGGATTATAAACAACAGACTCGTGTGGCTTTTAGAAACCCTTCATATCTTAAGTCCCTTCCAAATGAGATTTCGTAAATATCGATCTACCTGCGACCAGCTCGCGTTGCTTGAAGATACCATCCAAAATAGCTTTGCTAGAAGAGAGCACACAGTTCTAGCGTCATTTGATCTGGAAAAGGCTTACGATACCACTTGGAGACATGGAATCTTAAACATACTATATACGCGGGGCTTACGAGGACGTCTTCCTGTATTTATAAAGAATTTTTTAAGTAACCGCTATTTTCAAGTTAGAATAAACAACACCAAATCTAATCTGTTTACTTTGGAGAACGGTGTACCTCAGGGATCCAATTTGAGTGTCACGCTATTCTCTATTGCTGTAAATGAATTGATTTCTGAAGTAACACATCCAGTATTAGGCTCCATATACGTGGACGATTTGATAATTTTTTATTCAGCTAAATCGATGGAAGAAATAGAGGAGAATATTCAGTAGAATATCAATAGATTAGTCGGTAAAGCAGAACGCCTAGGCTTTAAATTCTCTGTGTCAAAGACTGAGTGCATCCATTTTTGTCGCTTAAGAAGGCCTCATAACGAACCTTACTTGTACGTAAATAGAAATCGTATAAAAGTCAGTAACAAAATCCGAATCTTAGGTGTAACCTTCGATACTAAACTCACTTGGGGTCCTCACATAACTGACTTAACAAAAAGAACAAAAAAGGTTTTAAACTTACGTTCTGTTTCAAGTATCAATTGGGGTGTAAATAGAGAGGTGTTCCTGAAATTATATTCATCCTTGGTACTGTCAAAATTAGATTACTGCTGTCATATATACTCTTCGGCTCGTAGATCCCGACTTAGAGTCTTAGACTCCATACACTGCATGGGACTCAGATTAGCAACCGGTGCATTCAGAACTAGTTCAATGGAGTCAGTATATGTAGAAGCGGGATTTCCACCACTGAAATTTAGAAGAGACCGCCTGTTACTAAATTACTGTACTAAAACCTGGGCTCTGCCAGACCACCCTCTTCATTCCATAATTCGCGATACAGAATTAGATGACATCTATAAGACAAGACCTACTATCACACGTCCATTGAAGATTCGTGCAAAGGAGCTATTACAAAAATTTGACATGCAACTTCCAGAAGTCTTAGGTCTGGGCAATTGTTAGATAGCGCCGTGGGAGCTAACACTACCTTCAGTAAGAATAGATCTCACTAAATATAAGAAAGGCGAGGTAAATAACATAACTCTACGCCAAATATTTCATGCAGTCATAAATGAGTATCCAAAATGCTCTGAAAGTGTATACTGACGGCTCAAAAATTGATTACGGCGTGGGCTGCGCCTTTCTAGTTTTGGAAGATACCTACTCTTGGACATTACCACCTATGGCTAGTATTTATACGGCAGAATTGTATGCGATATGGATAGCACTTAGGTACTGTGAGATGTCAGTATACGACCAGTTTTTAATCTGTACAGACTCTTTAAGCTGCATCCAAGCGTTAGAGAATACTTTCTCAAGAGATCCGCAGGTCCAAAATATCCTTTCATTACTACACTGGATGACTAACATCGGTAAGCGGGTGGTTTTTGTTTGGTCACCAGGACATGTGGGAATCCATGGTAATGAGAAGGCGGATATGGCTGCGCGTCAAGCAGCAGAACATGAATATACCGAGAACGGTATAGCAATAATATCCTCTGACATGAAGCATGTTTTTACCTCCAAGACTACTGACGCATGGCAAGCAGAGTGGGACACCACAATAAGTAAACTACGGATAGTGAAACAAACAGTGAACAAATGGATGGCTCCTAGAAAGCTGACAAGGAGAGAGCAGGTAGTGCTCACTCGCCTTCGAATAGGTCATACCCATATAAGCTCATTCCATTTGTTAAGAGGTGAAAGACCACCTCAATGTCAAACCTGCGGAAATGTCATTACAGTTAAACATCTGCTACTTGAATGCAACGTTTTAGAAAATGTTAGGCAAAATTTACATATGCCAAGATCACTAGTAGAATGCTTAAATAATAACACCGTGAACATAGACCGCGTATTAGAGTTTCTAAGAAAAACTGGCCTCTTCTACAAAATATGAGAATACTGGACCTCAGAATAACTACCCTACTTTTGTTTATATATGTATTTGTAGCTTAAACTCTATCACTGCACACTATCTGCGTTTAGGCAGCTAATGACCTAAGATGTCGATGCTGCAAAAAAAAAAAAATATGGGAATGGGGGTGGACAAAGAACTCTGTAAAACTGAATGGTTCTTTGAGACAACAAACTGGGGTGTGAGTTTCGGACAGAACAGTGAGAAGAACATTAAATAAAAACAACTTGAGGTGAGAATTTATTTTTACAAAAACTTAAATAATGCCAAACTTTAGAGCGCGTCGTACCCTACGTTTTTGTTTATTATCGACCCGGTATAATGTGTAAATTTCAACCCTCAAATAAAATGCTTAAACCATAGAAAATCTACGTGAAATAAGGATTCCAAATCCGCAAAAATCATCAAGAACCGTCAATCCAATGTCAAGTTATAGCATTTTAAAGATTTCGGTATCCAAATTTTATGTTGAGTAGTGTGTACAAGGCCAAAGGGCCTTAATCCAAAAACTGACAAAACCTTCTAGAGATATTGATGTTACCTTAGTAAGAAACCATATTGCAACGACCAAAAAAATTATTTTTTGCGGAAATTTCACTCATACAAACTTTTTGATTTTTTGCATGACTTCATTGATCACCCCGTATATAATAAACTTATGGTCCTACGATAAATATACGTCATGCAGCTTAATCCGAAAAAAACTAGCTCTTAAAATTTGCAAGCCGCGTTCAAAAATTTGCATTCCTGTTGAAAATATTGAACTTTAAATTTTGTCTAAAAGTCTCTATGTGTAAGTTCGAGTGGCCACCAGTTTATTATTAATTTCAACTCCTTATATCTCGAGAACGGAAAAGGTTAATAATACGAAATTTTAAGTGCATAATGAGAATATCGAGTACTATATGAAAATGTATAAAAACCATATAAAAAGAATATCATGGAACAAGCCCATTGTCAAAATGGATATTAGCTAATAATGTTTAATTAAACAAGTGAAGGTGAACTTTTCATTTCACAATTTTGAATGGACGTTTTTAGACAGTTCAATTTTTTTGAACAGTTTTAATTAGCACAGAAAATCGACGCAGTAGCAATATTTCTAGACTCTCTATAAACTTCTATTTATGAATTAAATATAAAGATCACAAATGCTTTCTCTGTAGAGATTAGGTTAGATTTCTAGATTAATATGTGAGTGGGATTATAGTCAGTTATCTTTTGCCAAAGAGTGGGAATGGGATTCTTTCTGTAGCAGGACAGACATAGAACGTCGATTCGTCAAGCTGTAGACACTGATGTCATTCAGCGTTTTTTGCTAGACTAATACGGCATATGTGAAGATTTAGTCTGCTGTGTCCAGTATACAAGGTGTCCAGAAAATGGTGGGAAATCTTTCGGATTTGGGTAGAACTAGTGAAAATAAGGTCACAAGTTCGTATATTTTTCTTTCCCCCGAGGTACCCCTACGAAGATATTCGCTCTTGAAGTTGAGGGTTAAAAATCGATATTTCGCGATAACTTTTTTATGGTTTAATCGATTTTAATCATTTTTGGGTCAGTATCATATTATTTCAATTTAGTTAGGTCAGTGTATTAGAATCTTGGATACCATTCGTGGGTGCTCGGGGGCAGAGCACTCATTGCCTTAATAAGTTGTAAAAAAAATTTCAGCATATTTTGTTTTATTTCTAAAGTCATTTTCAACATTTTGAGCCCTTTTTACGTAAAAAACGTATACTTGTTGATGTCAGTAATATGAACTCTTTTCGAGATAAATGCTCTTAACGATGAAATTGCGATTTTCAATCGCACAAATAATAGTAAATTTTACTTTGTCATATTATGTATGATCTTCCCGTCGATTATTATTTGAAAAAAAAAACGACAAAAAATGGTGCCACACATGCTGAAGCCCAAGTTATGGGGTCCGCATTGAATGTGTTAATATTAATTTTTTTAAATATTTAAAAAACAGCTACATCGTCTTATCTAAATAAGACGATGTAGCTATTTATGTATAACACCAAACGAGTAATAATGACAGTTTATGGTTACCATGGATCAAAATATCAGATAATTGGAGTGACATAATTTTTCAGTATTAGCTTAATCCGACTCTAATTTAGCAATTAATCGGTTGAACTGTGGCTTACACTATCAACGAATACGCAGATATGCATCTAATGTATGGAATGGCTTCTTGTAATGCCTTGAAAGCAAAAAGACTATACGCTCGACGGTATCGCCATCGAAGGGTTCCTCATCGCAAAACTTTTGAACGTGTTGATCAACGGCCGAGAGAAACTGGTAAAAAATAAGATAATTTTCTTCAAAACTAAACATCTAAGAATTCTATCTCTACTTAGATCGATTTGCGCCTAATGATGTAAACAGGGATGCTCCGCGGACAACACGTACTGTTGAAGTAGAAAAAAACGTATTGGATGCAGTCGCTGCGAATTCATCTGTCAGTATCAGACCATTATCACTACAAATGAATGTCCCAAAATCGATCCTTGGAAGAATTTTAAGAGAGCAACTGTTTCATCCGTACCATATACAAAAAGTACACACCTTTAGCCCAGCTGACTTTCCTGCTAGGGTGCAATTTCCGTAGTGGTTTATACAGAACCATGAACAAAACCATGCCTTCATTTGGTCGGTTTTGTATAAGGATGAAGCGAGCTTTGGAAGAAGGGGTCATTAACTCCCATAACTTACACGTTTGGGCCGAGGATAACTCACATGACAAAATTCAAACGCGCTATCAAAATGAATTTCATATTAATGTTTGGGCCGGAATTATTGGCCGGTATTTGTTGGGCCCATTCGTGTTGCCAAATCGATTGAATGGGCAACATTATCTTGAATTTTAGAAGACGTTGACATTGCATCTCGAGAGAACATGTGATTTATGCATGATGGAGCGCCCTCTCATTTTAGTCGTGAGGGGTCATTTGAATAGAGTATATCCAAACCGGTGGATAGGTCGGGGTGGGCCTGTCTCTTGGCCTCCCCGATCACCCGATTTAAATTCCCTTGATTTCTTCCTGTGGGGGTATTTAAAGAGTATTGTATATGCAATACCAGTAGAGACAAGAGAAGAATTATACGAGAGAATTATGTACCATTCAAATGCAGTTAGAGACAACGAAGGAATGTTGTGGCGAGTCCAGCGATCGTCAGTTCGTCGTGGACAAGCATGCATTAGAGAAGGAGGTGCTCATATTGAGCATTTGTTATGAAATTTCATAAATCTTCATTTTTCCATGTCCCTACTTAGTTTTCTACAGTCAGATTTCAAATTTTGTGTTTAGCGTGTTCAAATTTTTTTTTATAATTGCAGGTAAGTACTTACTACCTCATAGAGAAATAAATATTGTTTTGTACATAATCCTCGTGTTTATTTATTTTAAAAAATTACTATTATTATTTGTGCGATTGACAATCGCAATTTCATCGTTAAGTCCATTTATCTCGAAAACGGTTCATATTACCGACTTCAACAAGTATACGTTATTTACGTAAGAAGGGATCAAAAAGTTTAAAATGCCCTTAGAAATAAAACAAAATAGGCTGAAAATCGATTTTTAACCCTCAACTTCAAGAGCGAATATCTTCGTAGGGGTACCTCGGGGGAAAGAAAAATATACGAACTTGTGACCTTATTTTCACTAGTTCTACCCAAATCCGAGAGATTGCTCATCATTTTTGGGACACCCTCTATACGCCAATTATAGCTCCAATTATAGCTCTATCTATCTCTAAGAATTTTTTAGTTAGTTCTTGACTTCAAGGAATAGGTAATGAACACCTTTGAGTGAATTAATCCTGGTAACTGCTGCCAATGTTGGAGAATTTTCCTCTCAACTCAGAATAAGAAGGAAGGATGGAGAATTAGATATCATTGGAATTAAATTCTTACTTTAATTACAGACATTAGTTAAACAAATTGCATTATATTAACTTAAAAATTGATAGTTTTATTCTTATCATTAAAACACTTTGTTTTCAGTGAGCATGAAAAAAAAAATTTCTAATATGGGTGCCATGTAAGAAGATTATTTTGCGCTCCATCTAAAATATGCCCACTACTAACTATCGATTCGAGAGATTCCGGCTGTGAAAAATAAAAAATGGTTGTTTCGAAACAATTATGACGTTTGTGAAACACTGTTTAAATGGCTACGAGTAAATTAATATAAAGTTTAAGTTACTGTCCTCGATAAGCTAATTAAACAAGATGAAAGTAAAAATATATATTTTCTAAATGACAGAATAGCAAATAGTTAAACCTCTATCAGTGACATACAAGTGAAGGCAATATATACAAGATGTCAGAGACAAGGATCTCTCACATCTTCAGTTTATAGTTGTGCCATCTCACTGAAACATTTCCTATTTCTGATTAATTTTAAACAGAGAAATGGGTTTGAGTTCAAAAAAATATAAGAATTTGTAACTAACTAATCTACCTTGCAAAATATGTTTACCTATTTACCAGACATCCTGTATATTCACTGAGTTAAATTAGGATACGATGAGTTTTGAGGATAAGATATTTTTATATTTGTCTTCGTCATGTTTTCAGTTTCATATGAACAACTATAAAATAATGTGTTTTCACCCAACCAGGCTAATAATCGTGTGTATTTGTGACCATTTTTGCATAAAATATCCTAGTATTCCAATTCAACTTCATATGTATACGTACTATAGATTCATTTATATTCCGGCGGAAACTTTCCTATATTCCATTTCAAATTTATTTCCCAACAGTTTTCGACAACAAACTAATATTAAACCGCCCGTTTCTATCAACGACTATTTTTGAAACTAATTAGGAGAAATTTATAGCGACACGGCCTCCAAAACAAATAGTTCCTATCATCCGAATATACGGGCTACCACAGCCAAATAAATTTAAAAAGTTCACAGACAGTCATGAGACTCGCGGGGCCCACATATTCCTATTCACCGACTTCCCGTATTGATATTGAATGTGTAGAAGTACAATTTAATAATGTCGAGCATAGAAAAATAATTGACTTGTCAGATCCACATTTGCGTTTATTCAGCTAGTAATGACAATGGATATTTATTTTTTATGTTCGGTAAGGGAAGAGACTTTTATTAGAAATATTTTTAACGGTGACAGATTGAATTGGTACCTGCCTACGTTCGTTCAATTATCCACTTGAATAAAAAGCGTACTAGATTAATCGCAATGCAATTGACGGCATAGTACCTACAAAGCGTGAGATGTGCCACTGGTAATGTTTTAACGTGGTTTTGCTTCTGCAGGTATGGATTTTGATTGGAATTAACTTTTATGTACTTTTCACTTCAATGACGTGATTCAATAAAGAACTAAGGTTACTAACTATTCCAAACCAGTTTCGTAAGAATAGTTATAACATAGCATATTCTTTATAGGATTTGGCAAATCCTATACAGAATATGTTTTGCTATAATTATATGCAAAAAAAGATTAATTCACTTTTAATAATAAATGAACTTTGAGAGAAACAAATGATTCTAACCTAAAATTTTGCATAAAAATAGGTTTTTGCTAGTAGAAATTTTCTCAAAGCTACCACACTGACAAAGTAGCTTGCTAAAAAGTTTCTAATAAAGGCTATTAAAACCATTGTAACCATTATTACGGCTTTAATACTTAACACATTTTAAAGTAATACAATCATTTTTCTAAAACTGTATTATTTTGGTTATCAGTTCTCAGCTACGGTAACAAACGTATCTCATAGGAATACATCGATATTTGCACGGATAATCGGTGATGCAATAAGTTTTTCGACTAATCACGTGCTAAGCAGACAGACAGGGCATTTCTTTATTATATACAGATATTCTCTCCAGTTCCTGCGTCAGCCTTATACGGTCTTATATGCATAAAAATGGTTCATTTTCTGTATTCAATGATAGGACTCCTACTCATCGTAGGGGTAGTTTCAAAACTACTGAATAACGGTCCATAAGGACTTTTGATCTGTCGAATTCCACTTGTTCCAATATACATGGAAAAAAATCCTATGTGTTTGGTGTGAGGTCATTTAAAAACTTTGAGGAAACCAAGAATTTGCATAACTATCTTTATAGTTTTCATTCCTTTGCGCATGTAACTACGAATATGTTCATGGATTTAAAGCCAGTCGAACCTTGATAACGATTAAATAAATTATGTGTTTATTAAATATCAAATTAATTTTAAGAAACCCTGTAATATAACACAGAAAATGTATAATAAATGCTCGAGGAATATTTAACACTTTTGTTGCTTTATAATTCCACTCTTGGATGCTGTTATAATATTCAATGGAGCATTTGACTGTTGTCTGTGTAATGGGAATAGCTTCAGAAATTATTTGATTTAGGTCATGTTTCAAATATGTCAGTTATCTGAGCGAATTTGCGTTATCCTCACAAAAGGTAAATATTCAAATCACCCATCATCATAACAGTGTCGAAATTTGACATAAATTAGAAATGATGTAGAGTCAAGCTTTTTTAGTACAGGCTTAGTATTGAAATATGGAGGCCGACACCGTGTTGCAAACAAATATCGCTTACCAAGTAAGTTTATCAACGTTCGTGATTGTTACTGTTGAGTTCATGAATGAAATTTTCTTTCGCTTTTCTTCCTCGATAATTACACAATGTAGTATCGCTGATTCACACCCGCCGGTACGATTTAAAGCAAGGATTGCAAAAAGACACGTAATGATTAGTCAGCGCACCCAGACTCGTCACTTCGTTATTTGTACCCGCCGTATACGCAACAAAAATTCGCGTGTGACTGTGATTGTGACAAATGCCAAAAAGACATTGGGAAGACACGGGGAGTGACCGTAAAAGAAAGAGGAGAAGGTTTGACGACATTTTGTGTGAATTAGGTCGTCTCCGAAACAAGACAGTTTTCACCTTCATCCAGCGAAATCTCATCAGACGAATGTTAAGTATCCGTCACATATAAAAATCTATAATAAAAAGGACTATGCACAATTATTATCAGTACTTATATATTATACTTAAATTGCATGTTTGTTCATTGACATTCATCTTGTTTGAATTACTATAAACAAGATCATAAACAAATGGTGACTAGTCAGCTAGCAGCGGAGTGTCGACATGGGACTATGTTTATGAAATGATTAAACTAATTCTTACACAGAGACAAAACATTACATAGGGCCCCCTTTGGGTTAAAATTAGGTTTGTTTTTACATAGATATGATGATGTGTGCATTCTTTTTGCTTTATGGATCATGAGAGCTGTTATTTTAGTCGAAATAAATTACTGCTTTAATTAAATATATGGAATACAGTGTGATTCAATACTTAGGTATATATCCTTGTACTGGTTACACTACAACCACACTCTATGACTATTTGCTACAGATAGGTATTATTGGAGTACTCGTTATACTACCTAACTGCAAGAGTAGCAATAATATTAGTCGTCATACTAATTTAGGTCACTGACAGAGTGGTATTAGGGTAGTCGTTATACTTACCCAGCAAAAACATAATTAGTCGTTATACTATATTACTTATATTATTGTTCTAGCGTTATCTGGAACAGAAAGGAGTGTGCGAATTCAAACACAAACAGACATACAAGCTTCACCGGAAGAAGTGTTTGATGCCGAAGTTTGTTTCGAGTTTTTATGCATACTGAGTCGTCATACTCCTTAAAAACTCAAAATAATGATAATAATAAGGTAGTCTTGATTGTACTTAAGAGTGCAGACAATGTGCATACAATGCATGCTCCTTAAAAATCCAATGCTAATAATAATAATAATAATAATAATAATAATAATAATAATAATAATAATAATAATTATACCAGTGATCATTTCTGTTGATGGAGTTTGTTCAAAACACCTGGAGCCAAATTTGGCTAAACTAGAGCTTCCTAATTGCCTTATAATACTTATGCATAAGGCTGTTATTCTACAAACCTGCCACCTAGTAAGGAAGTTTCTATCGACGTAACAGCAGCTGGATAGGGTGAATTCCCTCTCAGCTGATGAAAGTAACCGGCAAGCAGACCGAGAAAAATGAAAGAAAATAATAATAATAATAATAATAACATTAATAATAATAATAATACATCACATCACGAGAAAGTTTTTGAACGATGGAGGATAGACATCTGAACCACCCATCGGACTAATGGGATGTGATGAATTTCATCCCCATTAACCGAGCCCAATCCCAAAGGCGTGCGCGAGGGATCGGTAAATTTATTCCAGCCTCGGCTGAGAAAGTGAAAAAAAAATAATAATAATAAAATAATAAAAATAGTAATAATAATAATAATAAGGTAGTCTCTATACTACTTAAGGGTGCACACAGTGCATACTGAGTCGTTATACTCCTTGAAAACTCAAAATAATGATGATGATAATAATAATAATAATAATAGGGCATACAGTGCATACGGAGTCGTTATACTCCTTAAAAACTCAGTACTAATAATAATAATAATAATAATAATAATAATAATAATAAAATAATAATAATAATAAGGTAGTCTTTCTACTACTTAAGAGTACATACAGTGCATACTGAGTCGTTTTACTACTGAAAAACTCAATACTAATACAATAATAACAATAATAATAATCAGGATAAGTAGGTAGTCGTTATGCTACTTAAGATTACAGGGCATACTGAGTCGTTATACTCCTCAAAAACTCATTACTAATAATTATAATAATAATAATAGTAATAATCATGATAAACAGGTAGTTGTTATACTACTTAATAGTGCGTACAGTGCATACTGAGTCGTTATACTCCTTACAAACTCAATACCAATAAAATAATAATAGTAATAAATAATATTAATAATAATAATACTTAACAGTGCATACAGTGCATCCTGAGTTGTTACACTCCTTAAAGTATTTATTGCATAGCACATTATATTTTGTATTCGTTAAACTATTATAAAACAAAACCAAACTTTGGAATATCTGCGTGAGTAGTCGTTATACTACCCAGGAACCCAAGGTTGAAAACAGATTAAGAAAGTTAAAATTTCTATAGATGAAAAAGTTTCTTACGACATGTTTTTTAATTAAGAACCCTAATGGAAAAGTAAGATTCATATTAAACATAAAAGATCTAAATGAGTATATTGATGCGCCAAACTTCAAATTGAAGATTCAGGAGCGTTTTTACTCACCTACAATTTTATTATAGCAAATATTGATAAGAGAGATGGTACTATATGATATCAGTTAGTACAGACAGTAGAAAATATTTTAGATTTATATATAATGGGATACGCTACCAAATCACCTTGCCCTCCTTTTGGCCTAAGCAGAGCTCCATATATATTTACTAAAACATTATAGCCTGTGGTTAAAGTATTATGGAAATTAGACATTTTACTTATTATATATCTCGACGATATTTTAAGAAAAGTAATTTCCAGCCAACAAAAAGGTAGCAGACTGCCCCGCATTAGATTAGGGATGGATGCATGCATTAAAAATAAATAAACACATATAAAAAAAAAAGCCACTAAAGAAATCTAAAGGATGATATTAATTGGTGGATAAGGAACATCAGAATCAGGGTGGGGGCACATTGCAAAGCAGATGCAATTCAGCATTCTGGTGGCAGGATGAGAAAAAATTTCACACAGATTTCTTATATCTTGTTAAAAGTAAACAACAAAACAGCAATTGCTTGTATCAATAAAAAGAAAGGAAGTGTTCAATATCCAAGTCTAAATGATTACCAGGGCTATATGGGAGTGGTGCGAGGCATGTTTTTGCGTCGTACATACCTTTTTAAGGAAAAGGCTTACTCAGACGCAGAATCTAGATCCTTATCATACGACCTAAACAGGAAAATATTTAAACACTGTGAACTATTTGGTGAACCGGATATCGACTTATTCGCATCCAAACTAAATGCAAAATACAACAATGATGTTTCTTGGGGACCTGACTCCGACTCAGGTCAGATAGATGCATTTAGATTTAAATAAGACCCTTTTTTCTATGCATTTCCATTCTTTTGTCTGGTTTCTAAAGTTTTACACCAAATTATAAATGATAGAGCCGAAGTTATTGTGGTGTTCCCTAACTGGCTTTCTCGACCGTGATACCCTCTCTTTGTTAGACTCTTAGATTGTGAAGTACTGATAATTGAACCCAAAGAAATATATCATATCTTCTTTCAGAATCCCGCACCGACTTCATCAGATCCTTTCATTAGCTGCCGCGAAATTATCCGGAAATCAATGCTGAAGAGTCGAGTTCCAGAACATGCCATTAATACTATGATAGCATCAATGAATGAGGGCACCTTAAGTCAATATAAAGGCTGTTGCCGAAAATGGTGGATTCATTGTGGAAAACATTTTTCAACTCATTAGAATTTATTCTAGAACAATTCTTAACATTTCTTCAAGAACAAATGAATACTTGTCTTTCATATTCAACACTTAATATATACAGATTAGCATTGAAATTACTAAACACACCATCTCCGGAATCCGAGAATATTGTAAAGAGATTTTTGAAAGGTGTAGGTAACATTCACCGTCCACAGTACCAAACCACTTGGGACCCTCAATATTTTTAAAAGGGCTTTATCCATTAAAAACACTCAGTTTCCATCTGCTATCCAAGAAATTAGTTATGTTCCTTGCTTTAACGCCAGGTCACAGAGTACAAACGGTTAAGATATCGGATAAAATAAAGACATCCGCAAAAAATAAACTTCGAACAATTTTTTGGTTTCCTTGTTTTAAAGGATGCCCACAACTCTGCGTCGCATAATTAATTAAAAATTATATCGAAATAATAAAACCTCTAAGAAATTCTATCCAGTACCTTATACTAACTCACACGAAACCACATCGCCAAGCTACAACACAACAATCAGTAGGTGGCTAGAGGATATACTAAGAGTTAGTGGTATCGATGCCATTTTCTCAGAACATAGCACCCGTCATGCAGCAACGTCAGCCGCTTTCCGATAAAGGGTTAATCCTGACTCATAAAGATGTCAGCAGGTTGGACAGAATCTTCAAACGTGTTTAACCGATTTTATAATCGACCTGTGGCACACAACCAGAAAGATCTTGTTCAGTCTATTTTAGATATTAAATGAAACCGTAATTTTTAGACTGGCTGTTTTGCTAAAGCTTACATTATTACTATTGTTTTTTGTTATTATTACTATTATAATATCTAGTTGTTATTTATCACTTATTTCAAATATCTAGTTATTGTTCTAGTTATTACATTACCTCTTCACTAGACACTGTTCAATGTTTCTTTATTTAGAGTACATCTTAAAATTTATTGAATCTAATTGTTTTACTTCAGATCGCTTAAATCTCTGTAAACATCTACATTGTGTAATTATCGAGGAAGAAAAGCGAAAGAAAATTGAATAATTGATCGACTTACCTGTAAGGAAGATCAATTTCTATTTTCTGAGGTTTTCTTCCGAAGATAATTACAACCCTCCCTCCCATAGGACTTACCCACTGCGATCTGATAGCACAAATACCGAAGTGACGAGTCTGGGTGCGCTGACTAATCATTACGTGTCTTTTTGCAATCCTTGCTTTAAATCGTACCGGCGGGTGTGAATCAGCGATACTACATTGTGTAATTATCGAGGAAGAAAACCTCAGAAAATAGAAATTGATCTTCCTTACAGGTAAGTCGATCAATTATTTAATTATACTGTATGGATTTACTTACGAACACACCAATACTATCACCTTTGCCTTTTTTATTTATCTATTTAAAGCCAGTCTTTTCTAACCGGAGTCCGAGGTTTTGCACTTTTTTTGTCTTTGCTGACTGGGCTATTAGAAGAGTACTGATATTAAATTTCTTAGGGGCCTATTTTAAGTACGAATCATAAATCTAGTTGTAATTATTGCCAGATTTAATGAAAACAAAAACAAATAATATACAATACAATTGTTAAACGTCTTTGAGAAAGCAAAGATATATTGGCTATTCGGGCTATCAGAGTAGTTTCATAAAAAGTTAACAAATATATGGTTTACAAAAGACTATACAGGGTGTCCCGAATTGCATAGGCCAAACTTCACTAACTAATACAACTTTTCAAAATAAGAAAAAGTTCCTATAAACATGGGTCGGGAAGTGATTAGTTTCCGAGATACAGGGTGTTCAAGTAATTCTCCTGAAAATGTTTTTTTATGAATATTTTCGAAACGTCTAAAGATAAACAAATGATAATTTACAGAGGAATTTAATTTTTTATGCTTTTTAAGAAAAAATGACAACTATGTACGAAAATCATTCAGGAGCGGGTGAAACTTGGGGGGGGGGCTAGGTATAATTTAATGCCAACTTTATTGAGTGACACTTTTAAAGTCATTTACGAGCAGAACTTAAAAATTTGAAATTTTCTACACAAAAAAAGTCTCTTGTGTTTTATCTCTAAAATTATCAGTTTTTAAGTAAATCTTGTCTGAACTTTATTCGGGAATGTTTAAAAAAAAAAATGTTTTCTTAACCGCTTCTCAAGTCACCGAGGTAACTCCTTGAAAATCCAGAATGATTTTGTGTAAGGTAAAGAGAAATAGTAATAGAAATAGTTTTTTATGAATAATTTTAGCAGAACAGAAAAAACAATGACAGTAAAACAAAATTTGATTACATTATTTTTTATTAGATAACAATGAATTAGATTAAAGTAAGGTAAATTACAAATTGCAAGAGTTGTTCAAAGTGCATTCCGCCAGCTTCAACACATTTCTGACATTTGCACCGTACAAAGTGTGTAGCTTTACGAATGAAATCAGGATTTGCCCGCACATTTTCACAATCTTCGAGAATTCTTTCAATTAACTCTTCTCTTGTGTTTATAGGGATTGCGTAGACTTTATCCTTTATATAGTCCCAGACAAAAACATCAACTGGAGTTAAATCCGGTGAACGGGGTGGCCAGGCACTTGCACCTAGTCGGCCGATCCACCGTTCAGGATAATTAATTATTGTTTACCCACAAACGGTTCTCAACAGCAAAATGTGCAGGAGCTCCGTCCATTTGAAACCAGCATGCATTTCTTAAGTTAAGAGGAATATCCGCGAGATATTGAAAAAAATTATTGTTTAAAAAATCATTAAATAATGGTCCATTTAAACGGGGAGGAAGGATGTGCGGTCCACAAAAAGACCCGTTTATAACACCACAGCATACATTACCGCTAAACTCCTGTTGAAATGCCTTAGGGCGAATTATATGAGGATTCTGATGTGCCCAGATTCTTAAATTATTAAAATTAACCGATCCATTGTGGTTAAAGGTAGCTTCATCAGTCCAAATTATTTTACTTCCGAAATCGGGATCTTGTTCCATGGCATTTATAAACCAATTACAAAAATTGAAACGCCTTTCGGAATGACCTGGTTGAAGGCTAGGTCCCCTAGCCATACCATCGGCCCTTGTTATGTTTATTTTTGTAATAAAATAAATGTGATGAGCTTATAACTGTATTGAAATACTAATACAGTACCCTAGCTTTGAGTATACAATGTATTTAGCTAAATAAAATAAAGAATATTTAAATGGTAAATGGGATCATTCGAAAAGCTTTTCTGTGGTCTTTTTTCAGAATCCGAAAAATTTTGTTTTTGGAAACATGCACAGCTTGCGCACGCAGCTGTTGGATCGCTTTTCTGTTACTTAATTTATTATTATTGTTAAATTTGGCCAAAATTATGTTTTTAAATCGCCCATTTCGCTGTTCTTCATTTCATGGACCTCTCTTAAGTCCAACATTTCTAGATTCTAGGTGGGTTCGAATAAAAACATCTTTAGATAGTTTGCTTCTATTAGGAAATCTTCTGCGATATTCGCGTACCGCGGCATTCGCGTTTCCATTACAATATCCACAAATAAAATGAATATCCGCGTACTCCCCATTACTAAACATGACCATTTTATACTATTCAATAGAACACTTTTTCCAAAATGAAATAATAAAACTGCAGAACAATGAACTACAGAAAACCAAAAAACGACAATGTCATTATTGTAATTCTGGCATTGCATGCTAAATTATTTTTCATTTTTTACAAACATTACAATCACGGCATACTCCTGCATACCAGGAATGCTGGTGTGGTTACTAATTAATAAAGTTCAGATAAGATTTACTCAAAAACTGATAATTTTAGAGAAAAAATACAAGAGACTTTTTTTGTGTAGAAAACTAAAAAATTTTTAAGTTCTGTTCATAAATTAATTTAAAAATGTCTCACAATAAAGTTGGGGCTAAATTATACCTAGGCCTCCCCAGTTTCACCCGCTCCTGAATGATTTTCGTACATAGTTTCATTTTTTCTTAAAGAGCATAAAAAGTTAAATTCCTATGTAAATTATCATTTGTTTATCTTTAGACGTTTCGAAAATATTCATAAAAATACATTTTCAGGAGAATTACTTTAACACCCTGTATCTCGGAAACTAATCACTTCCCGACCCATATTTATAGAAACTTTCTTCTTATTTTGAAAAGTTGTATTACTTAGTGAAGTTTAGCCTATGCAATTCGGGACACCCTGTAGAAACACAAGTTGTATTCGACATATTTCGGCCACCATTTTGGAAAGTTGCTATCGGTAATTAGTTTTTCAAGTGTATGAGAATGTAACTTTTATTTAAAGTTTGAATCTTATACCACTGAACATGTCATTTGGCGACATTATCGTCTATTTCGTTTGTTTCAGGTTCTCTTTTAACCAGCCGAGTATTCTCCCATTCAAAATCAATGTGATGTGATAATGTGATGTTTATTTAAATTAAAATATCTTGAAACTATATTTGCAATTTCCTGCTCCAGGACAATATTTTGCTGATAGCAAAAAATGTTTTGAGAACTTTGACAAATTTATTTTCTCTCAAATTAAAAATCTCTACATTTTATGACATTCTAAACCTATTTGTACAAAAATATTTGATATTTTTTTAAAGATTATTATGCTTATACTGAAATTAATTTCACCTTAGTTAAGTGTAAGCTGATATTAATTTCACGTTAGATCAAGTGCGAATAGATGTGTGACATTGTTTATTTCCTTTAGAAAAACGTAATCATCAATTTCAAATGACAGGTTGCTTCTTAGTCTAATGCATTTAGACAGAAAACACTAAAGTTTTTGAAAATGCACGCATTGAGATTTTCGCCCAAAGTGGAAGGGGGGTATGGGTAGAGTCTAAAATAAATAAGTCGGGACTGTATCTGCTGGCTTCCGGTCGCTATCTTGGAAAACGCGAATGACGTTGTATATCCGTTCGTGTTCGTTTTTTTCGGAAAATTTATGAGAACCAAAGGTGTAGAAAATCGTTGTATCTCTCATTTTCAGTTTAATTTTTTTTGTAGGATTCCTATTGTAAAAGTTACAGCTGTTTGAAAAAAAAATGTCCTTATCAATTTTTCAACTAATAAATGAAACTTCCGGGTGTAAAACTCTAAACAAAAATGATTGAAGACTTAATAATTACCTTTAGTTTAAATGCTCAACAAAGTTTCTGTGACTAATAGTTCGAAAGTTATAGAGCCGTCAGTCCTACGCATAATCAAGGTCTTACATGCCCAACCGCTGCGCGCACTCAAGCCCATATTACCCATTTAGTGCATTTATTATCGGTGCGCATTCGACATTCCTGTGATAAAATACCAGCAACTGCTGAGATCCAATAGTAGAGGGTCCACGCCTTCGAAAGCCGTCTAAATCGCCAAGTAACCCATTCCAGCAAGGTAAATAATTTTTGAGCTCGGATATCGAAAGAGGGCCCTAATGGGCATCAGAAATGGCTTGTTGGACTTTTGTTGACGATTGCACAACTTCTCCACAAGAAAAAAAGATGGCGAAATGACATTTCAAGAATTCGTGTTTTTAAACGTATACCTCTCGCTAGAGAGTGAACCACATGCGATATTGATTTGATTTTTTTTATTTATATACTACTGACATGAGCGCATCTATCTGTACTAATTAAATTTCAAACTCGTTTACGGTTTTTTTCTAAATAAATCCTAAATCACAGTAACGAAATTTGTGTGTTTGAAATTTCGACGTGCGGGCAACTATATTAAATATTCAATTTTTTTATATACTATATGCGAATGAAATATGGCCTAAAAATCAACAGATTTTTTGCAAAAAAAATTAGCTCGATATATTATACAGTTTTTGAGTTAACGACTTTTTAAAATAAACCAAAATTAGATTCGTGGTATTCCTGTTAGCATGCGGCTGTTTTCTGGCTAAGTGTAATGCATTAAGATAGTAAGCCAATACATTTTTGAAATTGTGCTATTATTTACATTTTTACAATTTTGCAAAAATATGAACAGGTAAAAAGAAACTCATTTGATTTACTCGATCTATTAATTATGAAGGTGTTGTATAGAGATATTATTTATTAAGTATATCATTATTGTGGTACAAATGATATAGCATTTTACAAATATGAAAATATAAAAACGTACACAAAACTTGTAATATATACATAAGTAATAATAATAATAATGCATAATAAGTATACACAGCTCAGTAAGCATTGACAAACGACTACATAGGCATTACTATTAAGAAGCACTGTCTGCTAAAAACTGCTCTGTATTATTTCTGCCCTTAAAACAATTGTTAGGAAAGGCTGCACATACAACAGAACACCAAGTGGACGCGCATTTTTAATCACAGTTTACTTTACAATTCCATTATTTGTTTTCATTAGAACCAGTTGTGATTTTTTGTCATCATTTGTGATTTTATTAGGTTATTCTCTATCAGATATCCAAATTTTCTGGGAAAGGGTAAATTGGGAAGGAGATCGGAAAATCGCTTGGACACTAAAATTTTATGTGCTTTGTTAACTGCTTCTCAAGTCGAGAAAATTTGTTATAAATCCAGGATTTTGTGTTAGGTAAGGGTCTAAACCACTTTTTGTGGATAATTTTTACAATTAAAAGTATTTCGCAGCGAGCAGGGTTTTACCCTACTTCGCTAGGTTCTTCAGTTGCTAGCTAAGCTAAGTACACTAAACCACTGGACTACCGTCCCCTGTAATGCTCGTTTTAAATGCAGTAAGGAAGTGTCTTGTGTAGGACGCGGACGTAGCTAACGTAAGTCTAATAACCTTAAGGAAAAATAAATACTGCCTTAGCAAATCTAAAGATTTAAATTCACTACAGATGGCCGTAGTGAATTTAAATCCTTAATTCGTAAGTCCTATGCGAATCTGTATGGATAGATTCACATAGGACTTACGAGCATCTTAAATTACACGATCATCAATTGCATCGCAGTTATCTCCAAAATTAATCAAAACATATAGTTGGCGTGTTCATTTTAAGGCAACAATAATTGCTCATTTATCCTCTTCGGAAAGGATAACTGACAGGTCACACAATACACCGACTGCCAATAACGTTTTTACAATATTTTCTTCTTCATATTTTCCACTTAATTATTTACCGATTTCGTGAGTATCCTAAGATACCCTTTGTTGTCATGTACCCACACAATTTTTGTAGGTTTTCTATTTTGCAAAAATTAAACATACCTTGCGCAAATATTATTGTGTTCCCTTCTTCATGATTGTAAGTTCACATTATTGGGCAACGTAGGTATGTCATTATTTACACCAATATTCTAAAATGTATTTTAGATTATTCGCTTTATATTTTTTACTATTTATAAAGTAATTCCAGTTTAGAATAAGAATTGAATCTGTTATGGTGAATTCATATAATTCTGATGGGTTTTTAAGTCATACCATACATTTTCTTAAATATGAAATTTCGAACAATTTTTATTTTTTAATCTCACATTTGTATAATTTATTGACGATTTCATACTGTTTTGCACCTTTCGATATATACAGTCCTTCTAAGCCAAAATGACGTAACTGAAAATTTTCTAAGCAAATTGGACGTACTCTAAAGTTTCCTTTCTTTCAGTAATCATTAAACCATTATTTCTGCATCTATATTTTAACAGACTCTATTTTAAAATCACGTAGTTGTAACATAACACATAAATGATTGTCTAATTTTCAGACAATTGGTGACCTACTGATTAATAGTAATATAATACCTTAATCAAATTAGTTGTTAGACTAATGTCTATCCACAAATACACAGACCGAATCCTGCCGCAGCTGTCACGTTGCGCGTTATCATAACAAGACATTATGATGATCGAATTAAAAAATCTGTAACTCGAAAACTGTATGAGATATCGAGTTAATTTTTTTTGCAAAAACTTTGTTGAACTTTAGACCATATTTCATTCACATATAATATATAAGAAAATTAAACATTTAATGTAGTTGTCCGCACGTCGAAATTTCAAACACACAAATTTCGTTCCTGTGATTTAGGATTTAATTAGAAAAAAACCGTAAATGACTTTGAAACTCTACTAGTACAGACATATGCGCTCATGTCAGTAGTATGTAAAGAAAAAAAATCAGATCAATATCGCATGTAGTTCATTTTCTAGCGAGAGGTATACGTTTAAAAACACGAATTCTTGAAATAACATTCCGCCATCTTTTTTTCTTGTGGAGAAGTTGTGCAATCCTCAACAAAAGTCCAACAAGCCATTTCTGATGCCCATTAGGACCCTCTTTCGATATGCGAGCTCAAAACTTATTTACCTTGTTGGAATGGGTCATTTCAATTTTTAATGCTTTGGACCCCTTACTACAACATCTTGCATCAGGCGAAGAATCTGACGAATAATTAGATGAACAAAATCAAAGGGAGGAGAATGAAGCCGATGTCGAGATATTTTTGTCACACTTATGTGTGGTATGTACATTTAATAAAGTAACAGACTATTACTTTAAAATAGGAACTTAGGTAGGATGCATTTAGCGAAACTGTTTTCTTAGAAAGCCCACCAATACAAACATATGTACATATTTCTTAAGATTTCATAAGAAATTACATGTCACAAGTAGTAATTGGATCTTTTGTTATTGTATTGTCTTCTACGTAGTTTTCTTCTTACTCTGTGTAAGATTACAATCAGGCCTAATATTTGTAATAATATTCGTACAGTGTTTTGCTGCATACTTAAACCTGATTGGAAACATTGTGGACGCGTTCCATTTTAGTCGCTCTATTGCAGTTGTTTGTGCTGTGCTATGTGCTACTATTTATTGAAATTGTGTAAAGTTTGACCTAACATGATATTAATTTCAACTTAAATTCAATTAAGGTTAAACTATTTCACGTTAACTCAATGATCCTGAAATTAATGTCAACATTTGTATTTTTCTTTATGTGGTCTTTCCGTAAAATACGTGGAAATATTTCATATTTGTATATAGACTATCTAGATCGTTTTCTAAGTTACTCTGCAGTGAAATCGATAGATACATACAAGAGATAATAAATGTTAATGGACTATTTGATCCATAAAGCACTTAGCTGAAGTAATTCTACTGAAAGTAAATCCTGACCTACTAAATACTGATTGCCTCACGTTTGCCACAACAAACGAATCACGACATATTTAAACCAATAGCTCACTTTTGTCATAATTACATTTGAAAGTAGATTGATGAAGCATACATTATCTCAAAAGGATAGGTATTCGGTTAACTACAGACCAATATCTATGATACAGTCAATATATCCGGAAAACTGTTGAACAGGATACGCTGTTTACAAAGAATGTTATTAACAAAGGTGATTCTAAGGTTGAACCTTTGCAAGATATATTATGATAGGTAACAAAAATGAATGGTTTTCTATACGTTGTGGTTTTTATGTATTGAGTAAGCGCAGCTATGAATCAGGAGAAATTCTGGAACAGGTCAAGTTTTAATTTAAAATTACCATTTTTAGCAGATATGTAAAATTATACAGAAAACACATTTTTCTCGAGGAGTTTATCATTTGAAATCGAAAATAACGTCAGAAATTGCACTTTTCAGTTTGAAATTTGAGTCAGCCATTTTAAATTTTCCAATTTCCACAACAGATTGGTAATCAGCGATCTTGAAAACGCAGGACTGTAAATTTTTTCCAAGAAACTTTAAATATTAAATCGTATCTTCCAGCGTTAATTTATTATGCATCTACAAAATACACTTGTGACCGCAATTCTGGGCATTAAGGGGCTCCTAAATGCTTATAAATGGCGCTGTATGATAAGAGAAGTTTAAATAATAATAGAACAAGACATTTTCAACAAATCTAAACTCTTTAAACCGTATAAATCTGAAAACATAACGAAAAAATCGGTAAAGGTACTTACACAGAACTTCCCTCTTTATTCATACAAGAGGTCACTCTAAAAAATTATTAATTAAGAGATGACATATGAGAATTATAATCGCCATGTAGTTAGCTCTATTATTACAGAGGAAACGTAATAACTTTTTCCATCGTCTACTTACTGTATAGTGGTGGTGAGTTTTTTTTCTTTCTAATTTTCAAAACATTTTTTTGTTGAAATAGGTTGAGAATATAATGAAACGTGGAAATTTTAGAATTGAAGAAAACATTTTTTTCCAACATCTATTCTATTGTAGTGGTAAAATAAAAAAAAAAATAAGTAAATATATTTTTTTAAATTTTCAAAACAAATTTCTTGAAATATTTTTAGAATGTCATGAAACCGGGAAATATTAAATTTGAACAAAAAAATATGTTTTTTTATCACCCACTTCATAAATTTTGTTTTTTGTATTTTCCAAATAAATTTTTTTTTTAAATATGTCTTGAGTTTAAAAATGAATTATTATTTGTTTGCTTATAATTGTATTGAAACATATCCTTTATAGGATTTTGCAAACAGCAGAAAAAAATAACTATCTATAACTAAAAGAAAAATTATGTGTAACAATATTAATGAAATCTTTGCATTCCTTCGATAACCTGAATTCTGGTTATGCTAGCAAATTAAAATCCGAAAATGAATTTGTCTAATCTCTTATTTGACAATTCTCATTCTAACACTAGCATCCACACAGTCCCCTACGGCCATGCAGATTAAACTGATATCTACATAACCCCCTACGATCATGAAGATTCAGTTAAAAGTGAGAATTATTTATCTACCTTGTCTTAAAAAATTTTCATTCTAATGGATTACATTTTCATGAAATCTATCATTCTGTCTCTTGGAAATGCTTAGCCTTTGAAACGTTTTTCGCCCTTATTCTGGAGCTCGTCAGAAAGACATAAAGCCACTCACAAATATGTTTCATGCAAAACCATGTTTTTATCAGTCAATGTCAAATGTAATTATTTCACACTTATTCATAGAAATTGTCTTGGTTTTGCATGAAGAGTATTGTTTATTTTTTCCGAATAATTTTGATTAAACATTTAAAGGTTCTAAATCTGTTCGATAGGCACTTCTCCATATCAATATTCCATATTTAAGAATTATTTCCACTAAGATGAAACGTTTTTAAGGTATTAAAAGGTATTTTTTACAAGAAAAATTTCCAAACTAACTTATGCATTTTATTATTATCATCATTCCATTTTAAGTTTTGATCTATTACAACTCCAAGATATTTAGTGGCTTTTGTTTGGAATAACTTCATATCACATCCACAGTTGTATTTTTGTTCATTTAAGTACGTAAACGTATTGAAGAATCAGCGATAATATTGTTGAATGAGGATAGATGCGTGTCGAATTGCTCTGTAGATGTCTGTACAACCTAGTTGCCAATGTTAAAAGAAGAACTTCACAAACTTAACATTGTTTAAAAATTGAAAATTCTGTTAACTATATCAACACTTCTATGTAAATAGTAAGTATCTATGGATATTGAATATAACAATTATTCTTAGAGCTGCATATTTATCATACATAGCAAAAAAGATTGTTCAAAAAAGCCTTGAAAAAGGAAACAGATTAGATTTCCGAAACGTCGGCGAAATATTTCATTTCAGTTTCTATAATTATTTGTGTTACCTATTTAAAACTAACTAATCCCTCGACGTAAAAGTCACAGGCGTAGAGGTTATTTACCATTAACACACTGGTTAATTGTGATATTTTGTAACTTCCCCGAGCACCGCTTAAAAAGAAATAAAATACACGTGGCAGGAAGTCCCAAAGAATTAGGAAAGAAATTGAGATAAGGCCACAAATAGCATTTAGACAATATGTAAGCGTATGTAATTCCAGTGTATGTATAACTGGTATGTTCTTATCATATATATTCAAGCACATAAATTTAGTTTTTTCCAGATTAACTGTTACAAGGTGTTCGGTTAGCCACTGTTGTAGTTTAGAAAATTCTTGAACCGCTTTGTTTTTCACATCTTCCCAGGAGTCATCTTATGCATATAAACATATGTTCCATCACATATAAAATGTTTTGCTTCTGTACACCTCAAATAACAATTAAAAATGAATTGGATGGACCTAATTTCGACCTCAAATGTTGATCCGACTGGACTGATAATCATATTTCTGTTGGACAAAATATCTATGAATTACTCGCGATAAGTTTCTAAGTCAACATTGATAAAACGATTTAATTTGTTTGATTCGATAATGTTTAACTTACCTTTGTTAACATCCGTTCATCCGCACTTTATCCACTTTAAGTACATTTTAATTTAAATTTAAATTATAAAAAATTTTCTTGTTTATATTTTATTCGAAGTTTCAGCTGAGGTAAAGATCCCATATTCTAAGGTGTTAACAGTCAAATAAGGGGTTCTATTTTATTTAGATAACATATATATCCACTTTTCGCGATGAAATTGTTCCAGCTGGTAACTTTAGTAATTTATTCAGCCTAGCTAACCCCAGTGATATGCAGAACTAAGCACTAGCATGTACTGTTCTCATGTCGGTTAATATTTGAACACCCTAATTACCACAACAAATGGATATAGAAACCTCAAAGCTAATATCCAGAACAGCATAATACAAGTTGAACAAATGCAACATATTAGGGTAATGACTAGTTCTGTATTCCATTTTTAAGTTTTGTGATTTTTTGTTAGTAACGAAAACCAACAAAGATAATTACCATTGTTAATAAATTGCTTAAACACGTACATGTATATGGTTAAGTTTTATATAAGCTGCAACTTTTCTGTGATAAAACAAAAGTTATATTTGTATCTTTAGTTCCCTCGCACACCGAAGGGAAGTATTGTATTCGAGAAAAAATCACCCTCCGAGATTTTTTCGAATTTTCACGGTTCAAATCAGGTAGATTACGAAAATATAGGTTTTTCAATTCCGTCTGTCTGTCTGTTGGTGCCTTATCTAGAAAACTACTTGACGAATAATAGTCTAATTTGGTAGGTAGGTAGCTGACACTACCACGAGCGAAGAAATGGTAAAACTTTCACTGGAAAATATACAGGGTGGTCTAAAGGGAATAAATAATGAAAAAAATGTTCTTTTGCTCAAATTTAAAATTACCACATTTCATGACATTCTAAATCTATTTTAGAAAAAAATTATTTTTTCAAAACTGAAAAAATTTTTACCAGTAGAAAAACGGGAATTTTTTTTGCCCAAATTTAAAGTTTTTACGTTTCATGACATTCTAAATTTATTTCATAAAAAAAAATTTCAAAAAGAAAAATTTGAAAATTTTGTTAAAGAAATTTTTTTTAAATATTTTACTACTACTATAGAATATATGATGGAAACATTGTTTTGCTCAAATTAGAAATTTCCACATCACACGACATTCTACTTATTTCAGAAAAAAAAATTTCAAAAACAAAAATTTTTTGAAAATTTACTATAGGTACCAAGAATAAATTAACATTTTTTTACCAGTAGAAAGATGGGAATTTTTTTTGCTCAAATTTAAAATTTCCTCGTTTCATGACATTTCAGAAAAAAATTGTTTTTTACTGAAAATCCCATGACGATTGTATCAAGTGGGTAGGACCTATGAATTTTTTCGTTTTCTAGTGTTGGTATTTTAATTATTACAAGGTGTTGTAGGACAATTTCCTAAACTCTTGCAAATACGCTACAGAATAATATATAATCCATAAAAAATTCATACAATATAAAATCTGACACATACTTACTTGTTTTATCGTTTAAAAAATTTATTATATACTGCCTTTTTAAACATTTCCTACCCTTAAATAGGGCTGATTTTTGCATTTTTCAAAAAAGTAAAACATGCTAACCTTAAAATTTCTCAAAATTTAATTTGAGTCCTATAGGATTTATTTTGCTCTTTCCCCTGGACCTCTATCTACTATGCAAAACCAGGCGATTTTTAGGCCTTTTTTGCTCTTTGTAAAGGTATTTACGCAAGCCTTGCATATTTAGCACTTTTTGTTTAATCTTTTTTGCTATCGGATGACCACTCTGTATATTTTGTGACCAAAAATTATCAGGTTTTCTTTGTAATAATACCTTCCGATTACTATTCTCATGTGTGGTTTCGTAATTAATACTTTTTTAGAGTGACCGTCCGGTATAAATAAAGAGGGAAGTTCTGTGTAAATACCTTTACCCATTTTTTTATATCAATATATGCTCTGTTCCAATTTAAAGCTTCGATATAATCACGTATGTTGTAGTAGTAAAGCTATATTTTTTGAGGTCGATAGTGGCCTTTAGCAGGGGAGAAGATTCTTGGTAATATTTTTCTAGATAATAATGTATTATTATATTTCCAGACTGATTGCATTGATTCGCTCTATTAATGCTCAGAATTAGATTAGCAGTATGTATAGAGAATATGTTATTTCTTGTGTTTCATATTGAAATATATGGTGTGTCCACGGCTTGAGTTCCAAAGAGGCATAACTTTTTTATTTGTAAGTTACGAGGAACAGTCAATGTATATAAAAACGTCTGTTTTTTATGAAAAGATCGAAAATGAAAGTATTTTCTAAAATTTATGCGCAGAGAGAAAATGTTGGCTTAGAAAATATAGTCAATTATGAAATCTATGCAGAGTAAAAAACATGGCCGTGGGGGACTATGTGATTACTACTATTACAATGAGAACTACAAATAAGAAACAGACAAATTCATTTTAGAATTTTTCGATCTCACAGATTCTTTCTTTGCTGCTTGTCAAATCCTATAAAGAATAAGTTTTATTACAATTATAAGCAAACAAAAAATAATTTTCTTTTTAAAATGCATATAGTATATAGGCTCCACCAATAGTTAGGTAATAGATTGGTAAAAATCAATTGTTTCTATCAATCAATGTCAAACATTTAATATCTAATATCTAATTTTATAAACTAAATTGTCTTGGTTCTTGCAAGAAACATATTATGACTGGCTTTATGTCTTTCTGACGAGCTCCAGAATAAGGGCGAAACATGTTTCAAAGGCTAAGCAATTCCATAAGATAGATATGATAGATACCAATTCTTCATGAAAATGTAATCCATTAGAATGATTTTCTTTTTAAATATAAGATATGTAAATAAATTCAGTTTAGGGCTTTTCTGGTCTCTAGTACAACCAGATGTAGGTTGTTAGAGAAACATAAAATTTTGTTTTCAGTAGATTTTAATTCTTTATTGAAGAGATACGATGTTGTTCTCATTTTTAAAGGAATCATCATGGCCGTAAGAGGCTATGTAAATACTAGTTTACTCCACATGGCCGTAAAGGACCATGTGGATACTAGTGTTAGAATGAGAATTGTCAAAGAAATAGACAAATTTAATTTAGAATTTTAATTCCTAGCATAACCAGAATGCGGGTTACCGAAATTAATATTTTTACAGATAGCATTTTCTTTTAGTTCTAGTTTTTTCTCCTGTTTGCCAAATCCTATAAAGAATATGTTTCATTTGACACCGTATTTATAAAGTTTGATAAATAGTACTAATTTCGGATTTTTCATAACAAGCAGACGTTTGTATAAAGATTGACGTTTTCGCATTTTACAAATTAAAAAGTTGCCCCTCGGCCCAATTTAATCAGTGGACACACTGTATATACTTATTAATTACCATTATGTGCTATTATAATTAGTTAATTTTTTATATGTCTTAATAATACTAAATGAAAATAAAAAAGAGACAAATTTGTCAATTGTGGAAATATTCCATTTATATTTGTTTTATATTTAATAAAAATATGCACTATTTAAAAAACGTAGAAGAGTATTTTGACAAAAAATTTCATTTAATGCAACTTTTGTCTCTTGCAATATTTCAATAAAATCACTATATAATAGTTATTAAAGGAGACCTGATTTTTAACCCCTAAAACTTGGGCGGAAGAGGGAAATATAAATGTTGGGCCTTGTGGTATTCTTGGATATTCCTATTGATACAAGTTACTATAATTTTACGTTGAGAAGACTATATACTTCGACAGTAATTTAATGTTCAATGATAGGTGTATATTGAAAATTCCGATAGCATAAATTCCCAAATAGTTGCTGACAGTTTTTAATACATTATAATAAGCACAATACACTAAAGTTCAGTTGTTGAGTTATTAGTTTAACGCTATCTTTGAACAAAATGATGTCCTAAATCTATAGAAAACGATTTTACTAGAGGGGTATTAGACGGAGAGCTGGCCACGAAAATTAAAAATGATAAGGTGCAGTGAGGAAGCCGGAAGTCGCTCCCGGGGTGGGAAGCGTGGACGTTGATTTTTAATCAAAATGAAATCTTTGAGTGCAGCTTTGAAATTCTGTGTATTTATAGTTTTTAACTGTAAAAACTGCGTAAAATGATTTCCAGAAGTTTAGATTGGAGATTAAACGTTGCCACAAGGCAAATTTTAATGTCAGTCAGGCGATTCTGTTTTTATATTATTTATTGCTGAAAAAAAACTGTACATGAATTGCTAGAATGGAAAATGATGGCTAAGTATATAAAAAATGATAATATCGCCAGAATTTGCTAACGCGGTACAACATTTTTTTAATCTAAAATAATTTCATACAGTTTCGGCAATATGTCTTTGTATTTTTAAACTTTTAAAATTAATAGTAGACAAAACGAAGGATAAGTACCTATAAATAATACGGAAGAATAAATAATTACATTAATTAGAATCTTGTGTTAATTCGTTTCTACATGTTACTTAAAAAATTGTTTATTCTCATTACAGGGTAAAAATAGGATTTTAATTGACATTCACAATCTGACTGATCATATCCTCGTCGCTGGTATAAACAATATCTGTTTCATCATCTAAAACATAAATTAACTTTTTTATAAAAACTGTTGTACAACGAAAGTAATAGCTTAATGCTTTACCTTCAGATTCTTCGTTATTTAGTATAACATCTTTAACTGTTGACGGTTGAAATAAATGCGGTATAATTTTAGAATAAGAAATATCAGCCAAAAAGTTCAAAACAAATTAAAAAAGTACACCTGTACAGGATTCGAACCAAGAAATTCGCTGTGAAAATTGTCGCAGGACATGAAATTTCAATTAGTCTTGTCAGAAAAAGCAAAGTATGGAATTTTTAAATGTTCATAACTAAATAAATACAACAGCAGGAAGGCTTCTTAATGTCTATATCGAAAGATCGAAATTGGCATTTTCACGGGATCGTTAACTGCATGGGCGAAATCGAAAATTGGAGCCGACAGAACTGAACGAAAAATGGCATTCTTTGAAATTTTGCGAAATCGATTTGTTCTTTGTTTCATTAACGTCACTGGTACTTTAATAATCGGAAAATCCGGAATTGTAGGGAGATTATAGGCCCCTTAACTTACCGCCCGCCCACGGTTCCCTACCCGGTAGAGCCTTCTAGTGCAGAGCTACAGGATTGTCAGCTAGTAAGGAATATTTTTACATAAAAATTTTCACTTTTCCTTATCATTTTTAATTTTCGTACCCAACTCTTAAGCTAAGTATATAGAATTATTCTACCTGGAGATACGAGAATGAATTTCATAAGCATATCGTGTCGAAATTTGTACTGAAATTACCAAGTGTAATAAATAAAATTAATCCGGATAGTGGATTATCTAACCTTATAACTGTGGTTATAGTATGTAATCACTAAGAACGTGAGATAATCCTGCTAATAGATCGTTCTGAAGTTAGATGGGTTTGGAAGATGATTATTAACACCATTTTGTGCTAATTACTTTCTGTTAACGCTTTATTAAATATATTTTGGTTTAGTGTTTACTGAACTGGACTTAAATTATTTGATGGGAGTGGAGCGATGATTAGTCACAGAATATGCCAAGAAATATGGACGATAGAAATATGATTCCATCATTGAAGAACCGCAATCTTGTGTATTGCAATAAAATAATGCTGTATACCATTTAACTAAATACCTTCATAATAATAATAATAAATAGCTTATTAAATTAAGGAAGTTTGTTTACATAGTCCAAGTTCAGGCCACATATCACTTGTTCTTTCACTTAACTGGGATTAATTTAAATTATACTACTTATTTATTTATTCCATACACTGTTCAACAGGTAAGATACCTAATTACAGAACAGGAATAAAGGCATACAAAGCATTAATTACATAATATACAACAACATAGAAAGAAAGTAAAATGAAGAAAAAATTTACTTAAATGTACGAACTATGAATAACTAATGATGTACGTTGGTACGCGGCGTAGGTAAATAGAAAACTTAGTGATTACGAGAGGTTAATCTGGGAACGTGAAAATTAAGCTTACTAATTATTTCGGGTGCGTCAAAATCATTGTGTAGTAATTTAAACAAAAATACTTGAGAAAAGTACGTACGCCTATCCTCAAAAGTAGTCAGAATATCTTTCAAGCAAGTTACTTTGCGGAAAACCAATCACTGGATAGGTACCGTCGGATTTGAACCACAGTAATTTAAGAAATCTACGTTGAACTGCCTCCAAGTTATTCTTGTGAACATCATAACTGGAACTCCAAATTAGCAATGCGTATTCAAGTTTCGATCTGACGAAGGATTGATAAAGAATTTTCAGAGTATCAGTATTAGTGAACACTCGACCAGTACGAACGATGAATCCAAGGGCTTTGGAGGCTTCAGACACAATGGTATCGATATGATTAGTGAAGACAAGTATAACATGCACTAAATATTTTAATAAATGACTGAATTTATGAAATTGGCGAACACAACAAAATTAACAGAAAACTAACACATGAAAATAATAAAATACGTACAGAATATTGAAAACAGGTGAAGCAATACAGATGTGAATTAGACAGTTTTACAATAAACTTTTGGAATTGAATTTTTAACACCATTCTTAAATTTGTATCCAGTGGTATTAGACTATTGACTATGTACAAAAAGAGGGAGTAAGGAACAATCAAAGGGTTCCTATTATCATCCGTTAGTTGGTAACCTAAAAACGACAAAATCACAAAATGCTATTAAATTTGGGGGTGCATCTTTAGAAACGGGGTGAAAAGGATAACCAAAAAGTCCTGAGCAATATTACTCTAGTGTTTGACGTTACTCGCTCAGAATTCCTTCGGGAAAAGCCGATTGATGTGAAATGAGGACAGTAAGTAGGAAATGGTCCAAGGAACAAGAGCTATACAGTGACAATGTGTGCTTCTACCCTGCCGGTGGATGCCACCCCTTCTCGGAGGCAGAAATCAGTATTTGCAGATGCAATATGAACCGAGTTATGGCTTCTTGTAGATGACGGTTCACGGAAAGCTGAATTCGTACCACTTAACGTCAAATAACGGAAAAACGACGAATTTTTGGAGGAAAACTTGTCACACATTTTTTAAAGTACATAAGAGGGCTTTTAGTAAAAGTCGTTAGCTTAAAAACTTACGGAGTTATTGTGAAAATAAAATGGTAATCTCGTTTTTTCAGAGAAAAAATCAGCAATGAAACCAATGGCTTAACGGCAAGAAATTAGACGAAATCCCCTTACGATATACTTTATTTAAATACTAACAATATATTCTAGAAGTTTGAACGGTTTAGAATGCCTAGATTTGGAAAAGGATGAAACGATTTTTGAAATTTTCTTCAAAATAACTCAAAAACTAAAGAAGATACGTAAACAATGCAAGAGTACAAATGTTTAGGTTTTTTGTTTTAATTTCTCTAGGATGAAAATTAATTGAGATATCACCATTCGTTCGCATTTGAGTGTGAGAACCAGCTTCCCCGAGCCCGTGAAACTGAAAAATCTCAAAAATGAAAGGTTCAATGAAATTAGCTTCAAAATGTTTTTTGGAGCCATTGTAACAAATGTCAAATTAAGGAAGCCAAGTCCGACCCTGTCGCCTAGAATCACCGTATTTAGGACAATAATGTAAAATACTGGTCATAGAAACATCTGTTTTATGTTGCAAACTGATTTATTTTAGAGCCCAGGTAACATGCTTTGTTAATTTTAGTCTTTATTAGGTAGTCGACGTTAGCCACTTGGAAGCAATAAATAATCTTCTAAATTATTTTATGTCCAATTCGCTTTGCTCACTTGAAGTTAAGGACACTTGCTGAAATACCCACCGGGGGGGTCTAGTTAAATATTCAAGACTAATGCAATTGATAGAGGATCCCAGAAAACATGTAATAGACTAAGATAGATAGACCAAATAAGGCAGATTTTTCCCCTATACAAAGGCAAAGTAAGGAACAAAATGGTTTTTTTTTCATCTGCTGGAGTAGCATTAAAACGTTAAGATAGGCCATATGATAAATACCATGGTCCGTTAGGTAATTTCAAATAGGGGTACGGTTTAAAGTAGGGAAGGTTTCAATTGGTCGAGGGTTGCGAGGGTTTAAAGTTTACTGTCCACTTTTGAAACGTGTTATTTTGATTGAGAGAATATCAATACTCTTGGCATAACGTCTGACCGGTCATCATCTACCTACAGGGTATAGTAAATTCTCGTTTTGCGAGCCATTTTCAATTTTAGGGTTAAGTACATTTGTTCACTATTTTGCCGGTTATAATAAGCATAAATTAATGTGTTGTAATTGAACTAAGAGTATTCGGTCGCGATTCAGCTAAAGATTTGAACTGCAGCGGACCATTTCATTTCTTGATATAGTGTAATTATTGTTTGTTAATTTATTTAATCGTTAAATGTTTGTGACTCATTCTCATTTGTTTTCATTTTTCTTCTGAAAATATAATGGTTTATGTGTTATGAGAAATCACGTGTTTTATTTGCTGGTTATCCAATTGAGTTCATTCTTCATTCTATATTCAGCAAAGTTTGTTTGTGAAGTAACCTGGTTGAAGGACACCAAAAAGGATATAATCACCTAGAAGGAAAAGGGTAAGCACAGTTTCGATTTCGATAGATATACTATGATATCGATGGAGTCTGCAAAGTAATTGGGACACTTCGTACTCTGCCAATAGTAATGTCTGATTAAATTATGTAATTAGGGGAATAAAAAAAACAGTTATTACACCATTAGAAGGAAGTTATCGTTAAAAAACCAATACGAATGTTTTGCCAAAGCTATTGCAAAGAGCAAGAAGGCGGTCCAACTAAGCGCGTTGCCTTCCACAGAAAACGCAACAGCTGAATATTTGAAGGTCTATTCGTAATTTGAGTTGTTGCTGGGGAATAATGCAACGCATGAAAAATGAGGTTGAAAGTATATCAAAATATTCAAACGCCGCCGCCGATCAAAATGACTCAGCCTCACTTTTTTGTAATTGTCAGGAACGATGTCCAAAAAGTGGACTGTGTACACAAGTATGTACTGGATGCCATGGCAGCAGTTGTCTCAATGCTCCCCCAAGTGTGGATAATTTTGTGGATGATGGAGAAGAATGAAATAGAAACTGTTGCGTACATCTGACAACTTTAAGTAATTTTATTAAATTCTTGTAAGCAGATTGAATTTTTGAGAAATATTTACAGGTATTTACCATATTCTAGTAACTAAAATGCCAGACATGAAATTATAGTAAGTAATCTATTTAAATCTAGGAATGTACACAGTTATTATATTTTCTTGTTTCAATCATTTAACTCTTTTTGTATTCCAGTTTTTGCTAACAGCTCTCGTAGAACACAGAGGCTTCGATCGCATAGTAAATATATCTATTTCACAGCACAAATTTCTTAATTATTGGTTAAACCAAATATACTGCAGGAAGTATTGTGGGTTGCATAGAACAACGCAGACCCAAATTCTTAGTAATTTTTAGTTGATAGTATGGTAATATGTTAATTGAGACTTGAGAGGGGATATCTCTTTTATTAGCTAGCTGGTAGCAGAATGGCCATTTCTGTAGCCAATTCTGCAGCAGCATATACTTGGACTTAAAGTTTTTTTTGATAATCATTCAGTCACGAGTTGTGACACTTCTGCTGTTATCAAACTTTTTCTTAGTGATCTATCTAATAAAAGAGTTTTGCTGCCAACTGATTAAATACATAAATAACTGATTATTTAAATAACTGATTACATTAATAAATGATCAAATAACTGATTATATAACTGATTATTTAAATAAATAACTGATTATATAGATAGACAATTAATAAATTATTTAAATAATTTACCGAAATAATTTACATAAGGATACTCACTTCTTTCGTTTGATGGTTAAATGCCTGCTAGATTTCATGAGTCCAGTCAAATATAGTTTAGTCAAGTTCAACATAGCCTAGTGAAATTTCGTTTAGTCAAGTCCCGTTTAGTCCAGTCAATCCAAACCAACAGCAAAACCCTAGCGTTAAACAGGTTAGCAAGACGTCAAACCACGTCGAGGGGCCGTCTGTGTTCGGAGAGGCTGTTAGGAAAAGCTACCAGAACTCACCAGGAGCCCTCATCCACTATCTATCCATCGTCAGGAGGATTGGTGAGATTCTGAGAATTTCATTGATATTTTTTGTTGTGTCATATTTACTGTATAACTTTCATTGCACAATATATTTATTTTCTTTTAATGATAAATTAATTAAGCTATAAATATTTTCTCTTGGAAATTGTGATAATATTACTTAATATTTCTAGTTGATAATTGATAACATTATTTTATATATTTTTTGATTAAATTCGTTGATTTGTTCTTATATTGATGATTTTTCTGAAGTTGTTAATAAATATGTCTCTTTTATCGTAAAATTCAATTTTTCATTTTTTCTGTTTGTCTGTCCGCCATAAGATCAAATCTTTCCACGGCGGTTGGTTTCACCATCACAGGGGTAGCAGTAACTCTTAAATTTTCCGTGGATGGCGCTCATAATATTTACATCATTTTAAGCTACCTCTGAGTGTTGGAACAAACTAGCTAGGTAAAATATCACAAAAATATTGGTTCACCCTCTGGCTGATTTAAAAAAATATATATATTAATTGAACCCACGAAATCCCAGCCACGCACCAGATCAGCTAGCCGTTCGCCGTCTCTACTTGTGTGTTGGTTGAATTACCTTTGGTTATCACCTTAACCGGTGATACCATTGTTAATTTTTCTAGGGCCAAGTAGTGATGTAACAAAACACATCAATAAATAAATATTCAATCCCATTATATTTCTTTAAAATAAAACACAAATCTTATTTATTTATTTTTCTTGCTCATTTGTTGATAAACTTTCTTCTTCTCCAAGTAACAATTTGTCCATTTTTGTTGCTAATCTGTAGTTAAATCGTTGCTGGTTTGCTGCTAAACTGCTTAAAAAATGTTATTTTTTATGAATTTTCAAATTCATATGTGAAATCTCTAACATCGAAAACCACCTAAAGCCATTTCTATCAAATCAAAATTTTGCCTTATTTATTTATTTTTGTTGCTGATTCGGTGCTTGTTTGTTGCTTAAAATCAAAAGCATGCGTTCGGATCATGTAGACTTTGCAATACTATCAATTACGACTCGAATGCCATTTATTTCATGAAAATCAATCTTTTCTAAATGGAGTCCGAGGTTTTGCACATTTCTTGTCTTTACTGACTGGACTATACTAAATTGGCAATAAATGATCGGAAAGGGAATATTTTCCTTTCCTTTGTAGATTACCGAAAGACTTTTATAATAGTAATCAACGTAGAAAACACCATTGGGCTGGTGCAGCCAAGGAAATGCTGGTAAAGATGTTTAGTGTGGCCGTAGGATAACTGGTGACATGCTATTAGGCAACAAAAATAATGTATTAACAAAAAATCTGTTTTAAGATGTGAAGGAAAAGGAGAGACTAAACAATGTGAGGTTTACATGACGTCATGTAATGTAGTTTCTAACTAAATAACTAATAATAGTTTACTGATTGTAGATGTGCATAGATTTTAACTATTCCCCACTCCAACTACAATGCTTTGTACCTGTAAATCTCAAGATAGCTTTATCTACCAGTACTTTGACTATTCACTCCGCAAACCCATCTAAAGGACAAGAGTTTATAAAATTTCAAAGCCAGGCACGACAAATATTCTGCAACCACCTTAAGTTGTGCGTTAGTAGCAGGATTCAAGGGTTATCCTGAAATGCCAAAGTGGGGTTCAACTTCATACAAGACACAATATACCGGGATATTGCAGTCAGCTGAGCTTTCAGTGTAGCAGCTTTATGCGCTATAAATCTAACACGAGTGGTTGTATTGGATGTTGGCCTGGGTCGGAGCAAGATATATCAATACCTGAACCTCGAAAAGCCGATATATCTGCGCCACTTATATGCATACTCAATTGCCGATATGTTGCATACAGCCCAGGCATATACCAACAAACAGGACTGTTTTGAAAATAAATCAGTTATTTTCGAGGATAATAATTTTAAACGAAATTTTTGCACAGTTGGAAACCTTTTCAATATTTTAAACATTACAAATAATATCCTATGTTTTAGCTGTTTTTCCATAATTGTCTTATGTGGAAGTGCATTATGAAGATAGGCACTTAGCTAATTAGGACATTTTTTAAATTAATTTCCGTAAAGCGTTCAATGGTTATGTACTTTTCTGTTGAGTCTAAATTTGTTAAGGGTATTATACATACAAGGCAGAATAATGCATCAATGGTATTGTCACAATAATTCTGATGATCCTCCTTTGCATAATAAATAATTAATGAAAGTGTTTACGAAGTCAATTGAAGCTGGTCAGTGTTAAAGCACAGGACCGTGCGCACTTAATTTGATATTTTGTCCTATGTATTTAACAATGGTATCGAGAATCGAATAGTAGTTGAAACTGTGCAGGCGAGTCCAAGACTGGCAATGTAATCAGCCTGAATAAACCATCTACCACTGCACTGGTTTAAAGATAATAAAATGGACAGGTCCACTAGCATAAAAAAAACCTTGTAAATCGTTTCTCAAGAGTCAACGTGGACTTGTGAGATGTGTTGTCATTGGCCTGCGTTGAGGACGGGTGGCGACGATTGGCTGACACCCGGGTATTCCTCAGTCCGATTGGTCGGTCGGTGTTTGAGTTATATCAGTCATTAGTCAGCGTCGACTCAATATTTCTCCAGTGCAGTGCGAAAAATGGTTTTCAGAACAGCTTTATACCAAATATTCCGCCTAATTCGGTAATTGTATTAGATAGTGCTTCCTATCACTCGCAAATATTAAATAAAATACCAAACACCAGTACAAGGAAGACATTTTAAAATTCATGAGAGAAAAAAATATGGAAATTCCTGTAAAAGTTCCAATAAAGCGCGAATTACTGAAATGAATAAAAGAACAGAATTTCAAAAGAGAATATGTTATTGATAATTTATCCAATATACACCGTCATACACTTTTGCGGTTACCTCCGTACTATGCATATTTAATCCTATCGAGATGGTTTGAGCAACTTTAAAAGATCATTTGTGAAAATGTAATTACTCTCCAACGTTAAGCGCGGTAGTAGTTGATCATATAAGAGAAGTAATAAATGACCTCGACAATACTGATTTATGGAAAAATTGCGTTAAGCACGTAATTAAAAAAGAAAATCAATATCCCACACTACCCCCATTGCGCCGATTATAATTCAACCTGATGATTCCTCTTCAGAAAGTGAAGATTCGGACTCGTCAACTTTTAGAATTTAACTTTTTTTATATATATTTTCAGAACAAAATATTTTGCTATTATGTTAGGTATGAAGTTTACTTTTTTATTGTTACATTTCTTGGAATATATTTTATTTAATTAACAAGAAATTTTAATTTAAGTTACTTTATTCTAGAGACATATTTTAATTTTGTTTTTATTTGTTTTATCTACACAAGTATTTATTTTTGTTGTACTAATTATTTGCTTTGGATAAGAAACTTACATTTTTATTTTTATTTTAGAAGAAACTTAAATTTTATTTTTACTATTTAACATCCTTGCCCCTCGCCAATCTAACCTGTCCCATTCCCTCATCCCGGCAAGGATATGTTCATACCTTCTCGTTGTTCCTTGCTGATAATAACATATTTCAATGTAGAATGGGATAACTTTAAAAAAACTAAACCAAATAAATTTTAATATTTAGACCCTATATCTAAAACCGATACAATACTTCAAGAATATGTTATTGGATAAATCAACAAAAATAACCTATCTAATAAACAAAAAATAATAAAAATTAATACAATTTTCAAAAAATTATAACATTTTCTTATGACAAGCATTTCTATTTACCTCCGCCCATGTACAATAAAGAGTTGCCGACTGTTTTTGCCGGATTTTAGTTTTTATACGATTTCAATTGTGCTCGTAAAGACTTTACCACGGCCTGTCCCGAGATGATACAATTTTAACTAAGAGTCGTGTATTTAAATGAATGATATGGCATAACTAGGTCACTCTCATTAATTGCCTTTATTCACAATCATACAGAAATACTCAAATTGTCTGTCATGTCAAAAGTGGCCACTTTCTTAACACTTTTTGGGTTGGAAAGTGGATATACGCCAACCTATGTTCTTTACTGGTCTTCGTTTAGTTTAGGAAATATAAATTATAAGACATAGGAAGTATGTATATTTATTAACATAAACCTCGTCCAAACAGAGCAACTGATACAAATACTTGCTAAATAAATAAAGTGAATAAGTATTTATATATTAAAAACGACGCGACGTTAATTTGACATTTGCCCTCTGACAGAAGAATTTTTTGTTTATTGCCAACTGAATAACAACATAAAATGTTATTTAGAAATTTAGTGAACGGTTTATTGGCTTCTTGTTCCTTATTTCAGGAGATGATTGGGAATGAAACAGTCTACAAACCTTGGTGTAAAGTTTCATTGCTGTCTTGAGAAGTAGAACTATCTCATCTATCGACAACAATGAAACTCTATCCATCTTGGTATTAGTCGCGTCATTTTCGCATTTTACCTCTAAAAAAAAGATACAGGGTCAATTGACTTCGTTTTTGTTGCAAAGAGTTCAGAAAGGCATTTAAAAAATCAGTACCTTTTATTTTTTGGCGGAAATGTTTGGTTTAATTTGTTGTCCAATAATTGGCCAATTTTAATGACCAATTCAATCAAATTAATTGAAAAATTCGTTATCATTCACAATATGCCATAGAATTAGACGAAAATGGTTACTCGGGGTTCTTGGGGTCGATGATCACCAATCTGAAGTCTAATTTGGGAAATTCAAAATGGCGAAACGGAAGAACAGTCGATTTCTCCGGAAAACTTGTATTCTTTTCTTCTTTGGTCTAAAAGTGGGAACTCGGGAGTTCTCGTTATCGCTGATAACGAATCTGATGTCCAATTAAGAAGGATTCAAAATGGAGGACCGGAAGTAGTATATTTTTCAGGAAATACTCGTATTTTTCATACTTTCAGCACAAAAAAGTAAGAAATACTAGGTTTTCCGGAGAGATTGACTGTTCTTTCGGTCCGCTATTTAGAATTTCGTAAATTGGATCTACGATTTGTAATTAGCGACCTCAAAAGCTCCCGAGTACTCATTTTCAGCCCAAAAACGGAAAAAATACGAGTTTTTCCTGATAAATTGCCCCTATTTCGAGTAACTTTATGGCATACTGTGTATAATAACTAAATTTTCAATTAATTTCATTATATTGGTATTAATATTGGCCAATTATGGGAAACAAAATTAAACCAAACATTTCCGCCAAAAAATAAAAGGTACACTTATTTCTAAATGCCTTTCTGAACTCTGCAACAAAACTGAAGTCAATTGACCCCGTACCTTTTCTTTAGAGGCTTTCAGATTTTTCATTCTAAAATGACGCGACTATACCGGGTGAGTCGCGAATTGCGCTCGCCCCGATATTTCCTAAAATATTTGGAATAGAAAATTGAAATTTGGAGGCCTTATTACACGACTAAAATGCCATCTTTTCAATAAAAAATCAAGTTTGGTGCACATCCGGTTTGACCGGAAATGCCCACAACTTTCGATTTTTAAATGGAACACCCTATATATTTTTACATTTTTGGAATCTAGAGGAAATTATGAATACAATACATCCATTTTGGTCACTTTTTTCCAATGTTATTAGGTTACCAGATTTACACAGAAATGTGCCATTTTAGTTTCCAAAGCCCACTAATCTATTATCTATTAGCCGCATGTTTCTAAAAGCTTGGTTGCATTGTATTTTGGCTGAAATCTCAAATATTTCTGAGCGGATTTTCAAAATTTTGGTATCATTAGATTCGTATGAAGATGAGGTATTTAAAAATGTTGGTGAACGATTAAATTCCCATTTGAAAAAACCGAGTTAGTGGGTAAAAATCACATTTAAAAATTTTAAAAGCCTCTAGAGAATCAAGTAATGCAATCATATTGCTCTTTTTATTTTTATAGTAACGTAGCGTACAAACTAAAATATATTTTGGGCACCACAGCCCTCTGGATTCAGAAATAGATTTTTTAATAAAATTTTTAATGTTTATCAAAAAGTGACCAAAATGGGTGTATTGTATTCAAAATTTCCTCTAGATTCCAAAAATGTAAAAATATATAGGGTGTTCCATTTAAAAATCGAAAGTTGTGGGCATTTCCGGTCAAACCGGATGTGCACCAAACTTGATTTTTTATTGAAAAGATGGCATTTTAGTCGTGTAATAAGGCCTCCAAATTTCAATTTTCTATTCCAAATATTTTAGGAAATATCGGGGCGAGCGCAATTCGTGTGTCACCCGGTATGTAATAAACTATTATTTACAACCATTCAGAAGTAATCAAAATATGACATATGACATTTGTCATACAAAAGAATGTTTGTGTTTATTGCCTACTTAATAAAAACATAAAATGTTGTTTAAAAATTTAGAAAACGGTTTATTGGCCTTTTGTTCATTCAAGAGGATGATTGTGAATAAAATATCACACACATCTTGGTAAAAAGTTTATTTTCTGTCTCGAGAATTAGTTGACTTCGTCGCTTCGTGCCTCGGTCAACTATCTGTCACTTTGACATTTGTCCTTTGAAGTAAAAACATAAAATGCTATTCAAAACTTTAGTAAATTTATTGGCTTTTTGTTCATTAAGGATAGGATTAAGGAGGATAACTGTGATTAAAATAGTATATAAACCTTGGTTAAAAGTTTAATTGACTTCGCCACTTCACGTCTCCACTATCTTATCTCTCGGCAACAATGAAACACTTTCCACCACGATATGTAATATAATATTTAATACCCACTTTTGAAGTATCTCATGTTTGCTTGAATAATAGTTCGTTGCACCCCCTAACTTTATAATTTTGTTGTATTTTATGCGATTTGTTTTTGGGAAATATAATCAAGTAAAAGCCATTTCCAATTTGTTCTTCACAAGAATTCCCCAAGAACAAAATCGTACCAAAATACAAAGCCCTTATTAACACATGCAGTATTCCACTATTATGAAATATACAGTGAAATATAACAAATCTTTTCGCTTATATTAACTACATGTTAAAAAATGTTACGTAGGGGGTGTAAGATGAGTAGATCATAAATGTTAGTGACTTCCTGTTATTATATTGTACATTTTCATATTTCTGCTTCAGATCTTGAGAATTGATTGCCTGGTACTTATTATGGAAAAATTCATGACGCAGCCATGGATAAGAATCACTGAAACTTTAGAAAGTTGGAGCATTATTGTTCGAACACAAAGAGCATACATGTGCTATTTTCATATCCGGAAATCACCCACAATACCAGGATGTCTAGTTCTCTGCTTATTCACATAGCTGTTCAGGTGAGAACGCTCATCAAATTATTAGATTATAATATTAATTATCAAAAATCAGATTATTAATAAAATTGTTGTCTTTTCTAGCTATTCTGCATATAAGAGTCCGCTGCTGCTAATATCTAAAAGTTGCATTTTGCAGGAGTCCATATTGTATAAATGTATTTGTAACCGCCGCAACGAGGTCCCAAGAACGTCTTCAGTGGATGTTTCTGGTTCCTTTTGAATGCTCTGCTGCACACGCTCAATATTTTCCCGCGTAGGTACTGAACTTAGTCTCCACTCTCTAGTCGCAAAACACTGACACCCATGTCCCCTGTTGCTGAAAATGTTGGACGAACTTACATACAGGTGATTTTGTGGGTAGATTTATAATATGGAAAGAGCGTACGTATGCTGTATGCGTTAGAACAATAGAGGACTGATTTTATGGATAATACAATACCGGGTGAGTCACGAATTGCGCTCGCCCCGATATTTCCTAAAATATTTAGAACAGAAAATTGAAATTTGGAGGCATAATTACACGATTAAAATGCCATCTTTTCAATAAAAAATTAAGTTTGGTGCACATCCGGTTTGACCGGAAATGCCCACAACTTTCGATTTTTAAATGGAACACCCTATATATTTTTACAATTTTGGAATCTAGAGGAAATTTTGAATACAATACATCCATTTTGGTCACTTTTTGATAAACATTAAAAATTTTATTAAAAAATCTATTTCTGAATCCAGAGTGCTGTGGTGCCCAAAATATATTTTAGTTTGTGTGCTACACGTTACTATAAAAATAAAAAGAGCAATATGATTGCATTACTTAATTCTCTAGAGGCGTTTAAAATTTTTAAATGTGATTTTTACCCACTAACTCGGTTTTTTTTAATGGGAATTTTATCGCTCACCATTTTTAAATACCTCATTTTCATACGAATCTAATGATACCAAAATTTTGAAAATCCGCTCAGAAATATTTGAGACTTCAGCCAAAATACAGTGCAACCAAGCTTTTAGAAACATGCGGCTAATAGATAATAGATTAGTGGGCTTTCGAAACTAAAATGGCACATTTCTGTGTAAATCTGGTAACCTAATAACATTGGAAAAATCATAGTAGCCATTGAAAGTAATAAAACAATATCAGCTGTCAGACAGATACAAAATAAAGCGTTGCGGAAATCTCTTTGAGTAAAAATTAAAGAAAATGAATAATTTTAGTAGAAATGAAAAGGTCGATATGTTACTGATATATGGAGAGCGTCTCAAAAATTCAACTGCAGCTGCAGAACTGTATCAGCAACGATACCCCAACAGACGTCATCCAAGCAGACACTTGTTTGCCAGAGTGGAACAAGAATTAAGAAAAGAACCCAATCAACAAGATGACTATCAAACATTTATTGTAAGTGAGGACAAAGAAATTCATGTATTAGGATTTGTGATGGTACACCCAACAACATCAACAAGGGAATTGTCAATGGAATGCGACATTAGTCAGTCTTCGGTTTGCAGAATTTTAAAGAAACATAAGTTTCGGTCTTATAAATACCAAATACACCATACAACATCTTTATGGAGATGATAACGACAGGAGGCTAGTATATTGCAACTGGTTCTTAAATGCAGTACAACAGTACAGGTTTTCCTTTTCATATTTTATATTCAGATGAAAGTAGATTTACGAACCAAGGTATGTTTAACAGAAATAATACTAGGTACTGGGCTCAAGAAAATCCGAGGTTGGTAGGGCGGGGGAATATTCAGGAAAGATTTGGGTTTAACTGTTGGCTTGGAGTACTTCGAGATCGAATAATTGGACCCATATTTTTTGATGGAACACTTACTGGCGAACGATATTTATTCTTTTTACAAAACCAGACAGCAGAATATCTTGACTTACTGCCTCTTGCCAAAAACAAAGTTTATAAAAATTCTTCAAATACCCGTGAAGAGCTGCAAAATAAAGTTGTACGGGCTCTTAATGAAATAACGCCGGCTGAATTGCGTAGAGCCATTCAAGCAACTGTACGCAGAGACGAATTGTGTATAGAAAAAAATGGTGGACATTTTGAACAATATCTATACATGTCAATTTATGGTTTAATTATATTAATTATTTTAAAGATACCTACTGTTACCTAGTTTAAGTTTAATTGTTCAAACGGAATTGATTTTTATTTATTTATAGGCCCGATATTTAAGTTCATTTAAATAAAACTCTGAAAACTGAACTGATGTCGCATTCTATTGCAAATGTCCTGGATGTAATTGTGTTTACCTCCACATACCTATGCTAAACTTAATTGTAACGTTCTTTGCGCTCACAATTATTAAATGTTTGATAGCTCAAGATTGCCTATAACTACACGAGTCTTTCTGACAGCTGATATTGTTTTATTACATTCAATGCCTACTATGATTTTTCCAATGTTATTAGGTTACCAGATTTACACAGAAATGTGCCATTTTAGTTTCCAAAGCCCACTAATCTATTATCTATTAGCCGCATGTTTCTAAAAGCTTGGTTTCACAGTATTTTGGCTGAAATCTCAAATATTTCTGAGCGGATTTTCAAAATTTTGGTATCATTAGATTCGTATGAAAATGAGGTATTTAAAAATGTTGGTGAACGATTAAATTCCCATTTAAAAAAAAACGAGTTAGTTTGTAAAAATCACATTTAAAAATTTTAAACGCCTCTAGAGAATTAAGCAATGCAATCATATTGCTCTTTTTATTTTTATAGTAACGTAGCACACAAACTAAAATATATTTTGGACACCACAGCACTCTGGATTCAGAAATAGATTTTTTAATAAAATTTTTAATGTTTATCAAAAAGTGACCAAAATGGATGTATTGTATTCTAAATTTCCTCTAGATTCCAAAAATGTAAAAATATATATGGTGTTCCATTTAAAAATCGAAATTTGTGGGCATTTCCGGTCAAACCGGATGTGCACCAAACTTGATTTTTTATTGAAAAGATGGCATTTTAGTCGTGTAATAAGGCCTCCAAATTTCAATTTTCTATTCCAAATATTTTAGGAAATATCGGGGCGAGCGCAATTCGTGACTCACCCGGTATATCTAGTTGGAATTACGAGTCTTGCTGTTCATGTTATCAATTTATGTACTTACTAAATTAAAAGAAAAACTGTGTATAAAAATATTAATGAAATTTTTGCATTTTTTCGATAACCTGAATTCTGGTTATGCTAGCAAATTAAAATCTTAAAATGAATTTGTTTAATTTCTTATTTGGCAATTCTCCTTAAGTCTATCATCCACATAGTCCCCTACGGCGATGAAGATCGAAAGAATGCAAAGATTTCATTTATATTTTTACACACAGTTTTTCTTTTAGTTCTCATAGATAGTTAATTGTGCTGTTTGCAAAATCCTATAAAGAATGTATTACAATTACAAGCAAACAAATAATAATTCACTTTTAAACATGCATATAGTATATAGGCTCCAATACCAATTAGCTAATAGATAAGTGAAGATCTGTGGTTTTTATCAGTCAATGTCAAACATAATTATTTCATACTAATTCATGAAAATTTGTCTTGGTTTTACATGAAACATTTTTATGAGTGGCTTTATGTCTTTCTGATGAGCTCCAGAATAAGGGCGAGAAACGTTTCAAAGAAACAGAATGATAGATTTGATGAAAGTGTAATCCATTCGAATGCATTTTTTTTTAAGACTAGGTAGGTAAATAAATTCATTTTAGGCCCTTGCTCTCATTTTTAACCGAACGTTCATACGTAGGGGATTATGTAGATACTAGCTTAATCTGTATGGCCGTAGGGAACTGTGTGGATGCTAGCGTTAGAATGAGAGTTGTCAAATAAGAAATTAGACAAATTAATTTTAGAATTTTAATTTGCTAGCATAACCAGAATTCAGGTTATCGAAAGAATGCAAAAATTTCATCAATAATTTTAAACAAAGTTTTTCTTTTAGTTATAGATAGTTTATTATCTGCTGTTTGCAAAATCCTATAAAGAATATGCTTCAATACAATTATATGCAAACAAATAATAATTAATTTTTAATCATTCTAAGCCTATTTCAACAAAAAAATAATTGCGATTATTATACCACTTCCATTCCACTACGTGGTTGTGCAATAATAATACGATTGAAAATCTATTTTTTTTTTAAGTTTGAAATGGGTTAAAAACTGTTTATCCTAAGTTAAATACAAGAAAATTCATATCCCTTACCTGCTGATACAGTCATAATTGAAAGCTATACCACAGAGTAAAATTTTATAACAGTTTACTTTACCGACCTAGGTTTATTCTATCCACGAGAATTTAATTGGTTAACTGTATTTTATATTTTCACAGCATATATCTATATTAATTTTAATTAAAGATATTCCTATATGGCATTAATTTTAAAACGGCAATTAATAATATATAATACTAAATATTTCAACAAACATTGCCATATATGAAGCGGAATCATTGTCACACAAATATGCAATATTAGTTTTTCATAAATGCAATAATTCTCCGTTCTGTCGTTATTCTGCTAAAAATAAAACCTAAAACTCACAATTTATATTTCCACAGTTAGATACGGTTCGCAGATAGATAATGATTTACATGTTTGCAGTAGCCGCGCTCCATAATGACGCCATCTAAATAAATGTCAGCTTGTCAGGAATTGATAATGTTTTATGCTCATTAAAAACATCATTATTTCTCGATATCGCAAACACAAAATGAGGGACACCGCGATTAAAATCAGTTACTGAAATATGTTGATGGAGTTCAATGATATTAAAATAGAAATCTGATAATTATGTGTACAACCTTGATGAGTATTATTTTTCTGTTTATATTTATTGTTATAAAGCAATATTTAGTTTTAATTTGAAAATTTGAATTTGATGTTTTCGGCGAAGTTAAACTAAATGAATTGCTACCAATCGTCTGTTCAAAGTATGTTCTTATGTTTAGGTAACGAAATATAACAGAATAGAAAATAAAATCAGTGTTTTAGTTGACAAATCAAGTGCCCGTTTCAGCTGTATCGTGTAATATTGAAAAACGCTGTAAAAAATACAACCAATTTTTTTAAATATGTTGTTGCATATGGCTGTTTTTGTAATTTTTTTAAGATTTAGAAAACAAATATTAGAATTGTCAGAATTTGTTTATAACAAATTGTTAAATTAATAAACAATTAAATTGTTGATAAAAAAAAATCTTTTTGTTGCTTTATTGAGGATTGCCAATTATGATTTTTAGGAAAAAATGATTTCTTAACTAATTATTCAAATGATGAATAATTAAAAAAAAAGCGATTATAAACAATAAGATAATGTTTTTAAGAAAAACATTTTTATTTAAAAATCATAATATTCTCAAGACAATAAAATTGTAATAAAAATGTTTTAAATATAAAACTAGTCAATTTGTTTATAAACAACTTATAAAAAATTGGCGTAAAATTTTTTTATTACGTTAATGAATGCCCTTCTTCAATGTAAAAATAGTAATATGATAACGAATTTGAAAAAAAAATTACAACTTTACTTTGGTTTTCAATTTTCTGTTTGCTTTAAAAAATTATAATAAACAAAATAAACAATTTTTAAAAACTTTTATAATAATAATATAATAATAACAATACATTTATTTTACTCAGAGTAAAAAAGGTACAAATTGAACTGTAGAGCTCTTCTTCCATTTGCCCCATACAAAAGAAATCTAATTCTAAGATTTGGATAAGAAAATATAAATCTAACACTACAACAAAAATAAAAAAATATGTATATTAATTTGCTTTTTTATGAATGTTATACTAGTAATAGACACATTTTATAATAATAACAGCAATAGCACCACACAGCAACACGAACAGACACAGGGAACAGGTTGACCTCACGAAATAAAAACAGAAATGCCAAAGATGACTACGATTTATAGCTAGGAAATATATACACCCACACACGACATCAAATTGCCAACCTCTGGCTGGTTAGGATGTAGTTTTTGACTACTTTGACGTATTTTTTTTTAAGTTTATAATGTTTAAGTTCATTTGGAAGTTCATTCCAAAGATGAGACGCAAAATAGGTAAATGATCTTTTAAAAATCACAGTTCTATGCTGAGGTACCAAGAAATTTTGTATGTGCCTTGTATTATGCACGTGATCTCGAGAAGTTAATTTTCGCCTTAAGTATTGAGGTTCATCATTATAAATTATTCGCCATATAAGTGTAAGCATGTGAACACGTCTACGATTTTCCAAATTTAATATACCATGTTCGTTGAGATATGGTGATATATGTTGTCTATACGGAATGCAGTAAATATAACGCATACATGAATTTTGAAGCTTTTGAATTTTCTTTTTTGCTGCCGCTGACAATAACTTCCCATAAACAACATCACCATAGTCAATTATTGTAGATAATATGAGAGAATCACAAAATTTTGACACTCGCTGGATACATCTTTCGCAAAATTGTATAATTTTTTCAATCGACTATATGCTAGTTTCAGTTTGGATAATACATGTTTTTCAAAATTTAATGTTGAGTTTAGCCAAAGCCCTAAAATTACAATAAAATTACAATAGGGAGGACGTTATTATTTATAGTGACATCAAAAGAAACTTCCGATAACTTTTTCAATGTGACGGACGTACCAATCAGCATTACTTGCGACTTTTCAGGATTTAATTTTAAATTATGGTTAGATGAATACTCAAACATTTTATATAAGTCCTGTTTTATTAAAGTTAAAGCATCCTGCCGCTCTTGGAAATCAAATGATTTGTATATCTGCGAGTCATCTGGATATTGATGTAGTTGGCAACTAGTGACTACATCTGAAATATCGGAAACGTACAAAGTAAACAACAGTGGCCCCAAGATGGGACCTTGGGGCACGCCTGTATTTAAATTACTTAAGTGCGATTTAATTCTAGTGCCATCATCATCTATGACCACAGCTTGCTTTCTTCCATATAAATAATTACCCATAAAATCAGTGGCAAGTTTCGAAAAACCAAGATAATGGAGTTTTGCTAGTAGCATAGAATGGTCTAAGGTATCAAAAGCTTTTGAAAAATCCGATAGTACCAATCAGGTACATTTTCCACCATCAATGTTACTTAGAAAATCATCTACTAAATGTGTCAATGCCGTTGATGTGGAATGATTTTTCCTAAATCCCGATTGTGTATTTGACATTAATTTATTTTTGTTTGTGATCTTGTTAAGTATATCTATAAGAAGGGCTCCAAGAAGCGAAAATTTTATAGGCCAATTATTTAAAAAAAATTGTCTCCAATGATAACGGAGGTCCCATAAAATTTCGTTAGTTAACAATGGCCTCACTTGTTGAAAAATAAAATTTTACATTTTTTTCTAACGGGACCTTATTTTTTGAAGTGTTACGAATACACCATAATTTTTTCAAATTTTTTAGTTGATATTTAATAGTATAAAAAAATGATTTTATATGATGTACTCTTTCGAGGCGGCGCTCGTATCCTGCAACGGTCGCGTGGAACCCTATTTTCAGCGTGAAATTAAAATGATAACTACTGGAGATAGTGGTCCGGGAGTTGGACTTTTTTATTGGAAATTATCTCCTCTTTAAGAATCTCTTTTCCGATTTCCGTTATCGCTTATAGTTTTTGAGTTATAAGCGAGAAATTAAATGCCATTTTTTTCCATCTTAATTTGTTTATAACTTTTGCAATTTTTTATGTGCCAATAAAACATTTTAACACATTTTTCCAGCCGTCATTCCGAATCAAATGAGCTATCGCTCATATTTTTAGGAGCTATTTCAAGAATTAACACCTTTTAGAACTTGTGAATTAGACTATAAGTATATTTCTTATGTCTTTTAAACATGGGAGAATGGGATATGCATACTGACGTTTCAAATTCCGAACTTTTATAACAGACGTTTTACTGTACATTAAAAAAGACAAAGAAAAAATTCACGCCAACAACAATTGATTGAAATTGCAATATGCATACACCGGGACCATAATTATGCGCTCCAATAATTCACTGTATGCGTTGACAGTAATTCCCCTCGAAATGCAATAAAATCACCGGAATTATAATGGTCCGAAATTTGAATATAAACTTTTTTCATTCTCCCGAGACCTGACCTTATCAGAAAAACACTGGAACTACATAAAATGACACTGAAATATTTGGGGCCAATTTACATGAAATAAATGAAAGTAACCATCTTCCATCACAGACGCTCGGGGTGAATAATTAAAAACAAAATTGAACGAAATGTCGCATTCCAAAAACTTAATTAAGCGAAAGATGTTATCTGCGTACGCAGAATTTCAAATTACCTCGAAATTAAAGCTTTAATTTTATTTAAATTTCGCGGCGGTCTCAGATCCGAGTGGAAAAAGTTCTTCGGGTATTTACTACTTCACTACTCAATTAGAGGAAACCTCAGTTGACTGTTTGCCCTATTTTATTTATATAAGTGCGGGTAATCTGATGCGAGCCACTTCGTTAATTAGTTAGACATTTTATAGCGTCTGTTTCAACTTTTATGAGATTTTGTTTAGATATACAGAACGCTAGAAAGAGTTTAGTAGCTTCAAATTTATGTTATAATATTATGGTTCATTGCATATTTATATGGCACATACAGAAATTAAAGCTGCCTACTGAACCAATATAAGGGGAGATCGGGACAGAGAACAGATAAACAGGCCCGTGCATTGATCTTATCCGTCAATGTTGCGAAGGACGGGCAATACGCCCATCAATGCATAAGATATATCACTAGATTTCTTAATTTAATAGAAATGTCACAAAGTTTCTACCGATAACGCTATTTTCAAATATCTGTAATTATTTTGTTCATACTAATATGCAAATTTTGATCTGAACAGTAATCTTGTCAGCAGTAATAGTGCGACTTTGATATTTTGATGGGCGGTTTATATGGCTTTTTTATGTGCACTAAACATACGGAGACAAACTAACAAATATACAGGGTGTAATTAGTTTCATGTCATTAAAAAAAACTGATGGTAGGGAACGACAAGACAAACAAAAAAAGCTTATATAACATGGGGACTAAAGCTCATAGTTTTGGAGAAAAAAAATAGACAAAAATTTCCAAAATACTTAATAACCTAGTTTCAGAACTGCTGGCATATTGGGGTAGGTTTTATTTCCTCGCGCCTTGTTGCACGAGATACTCTGACATTCCTGCAAATAAGTATGCCGACAAAGCAGTTAAAAGCGACCGACAGAGGACATCGCCATGTTTTTTGCTTCTTCGCGGCCAATTATCCTATTAGGCCTCTATACTCTCCCTTGTAATATTCTCAAGTAATAATTTCAGTTTTGTCCTTACTTGATAAAGATCGTACGTATGACGCGACCTACCCGTTCCTTGGTTTTGTCTGTTGCTTTTCTTTTTGAATTTTGTGCCACTTATGTTAAGATTTATTCTATTGACTTATCGCTCAAGTCGTTAGTACTTGGTTACGTAAGACACTACTTCTCATTCGTGCTTTTTGTGTTACTTTTTGGATTTTGGACCAAGTTTTTTTTTTATTGATAACGTTAATTCACAGTTTAGTGTGGTGTTTTAAAATGCAGATTTTAGACATTATGGGAGATTACACTTATCCAGAGCTCACGGATATAGACTTGGTACATGGAGAAAGTGGTGGAAATGCAGCTGGTGCGGGAGAGCTGTAGAACAATTGCAACGACGTATTTTAATGTGCATAGAAACCATAAAAAATGATCCTAATTTACCAAATGTGTTGAACGGAGTAAGTATGTTAGTAGTTCGACGTACCGAAATGTGTATACGTGGAGATGGAGGTCATTTCGAACAATTTTTGTGAAAAATTCAAAAGAATTGTTCAGTTATTGGGTAGTACCTATTAAGCATTAAAGGTATGATTATTATTGTTAGTATTCGTTGTCTTGTTTTTATCTGTTTATTATTGTTTACATTGATTTTCATAGAGACCAAGGACTCGATTTTTAGTTTTCGATACCTGATTGGGAAAAATTATGCGCTCAATTCGTTAAAAAAATCAGATTTTTTCCTAACTTAAAATACACAACTGTTTTCTGTTATCGTATCTCCGACGTCTAACTGTTCGTTTTCCAATTTCATAAAACAATTACTAATTTTTTAAGCTTTTAACACAATGTTACAAATGTTAATAAACCACTTTTAAATTTTATAAATTCTTATAAACGACAATAAAAGCTACAATAGCTTTGTTCCAAAATTAAAAAACGCATGTAAACAAATCCTATTTAAACCCCTGCGGCCATGCTATACTTGCGTTGTGCCGAAAGAGAAGGAATTATTTATATTTTCATAATTAGTGGTATAAAAAGTTCGATACAAATAATCCCATCAAAGTGCCGCACTTCTACCGAGCGGAACACAAGTCGGGTATTACAGTTTTTTATTATTTCTAATATTCGGAACTATTACATCCATTGACCCTGAAAAACAGTGGTTCTCAAATCTTTCCTACCTTAACATTAAAAATGTAAATTCAGGTCAGTTTTTTTCAAAGTGCCCCTAGAGAAAAAGGTCATATAGGTTTTCTGTCGGTCCCTATTACCAGTTTTTTTTAATGACATGAAACTAATTATATCCTGTATCAATGATTAATTCATTAGGATTTCTTTCTCCTGGGGGAGGGGAAATCTTCAGAAAAGACTGCCTGTGCGTGGTAGTGCCGGATTTCTACCAGCTAAAACCCCTCCACTCTTCAGCGTTTCCACGGTGACTTGGAACCGCTTCCACTTAGCATCAGGTCACGGATCATTCTTTATTTTAGACGTTTCTCTTATTAGTGCGTCCTCCTTCCTTTTGTTCGATCAGGCGTTCGGACCTATTGCTTTGTTATCTTCTTCCTTAGCCTTCATGATATGTGTGATCATGTTCTCGAGAGTTCAACAGTTAAGCTCCGATTATAGCATCATTTCGACTAGGCTTTCTGTATTTAGAAGTTGTTCTTATTCTGCTGCACCACTTTCCCTCTTGTTCTTCCATCAATTACACACGAATACTGTGTGTTCGGGTGTATTGTTATTAAACAAAGTAAAACGATCCATTTGAAAAAATATCCAATTTACTATAAAAGTAAATTTAGACAAAAAATACCATGAAAAAATAATATTTAAACCAGTAAAAAGACTTCTAAAAACCTTTGGCGTCATATTAAATCGGAATCTACGTAAAAAAATATTTCACTAAAAGTGACCAAAATATTGACTTGACTTGAAAAACTTTTCATCTCGAGGACGACGGTCAATCGCCTTTGGGCTCCGTCGTTCGAATTTTCAAAAGTGCTTCAAAAATTGAGAAATAAATTTCGAGTTGCACGGAGCGAAAAACCGCTAGCGCCCGACGAACTTTTCGAAAGTACCACGAATTTGGGTTTTCGAAAGTACAACGAATTCAATTTTTTGAAAATCTCAAAAATTTATTTTTATACAAATACAATAACCAGACGTAAATAAAGCAGAAAACCGCTCCTCGAGATGAATTTTTCGAAAGTACTATGAATTTGGTTTTTCGAAAGTACCACGAATTTGGTGGTACACAAGTCGAAATCCTCAGTCAGGATGTAGCGAGTAGAGGTGTTTCAGAATCTTATGAGCCGCGAAATGCGCAAAAGCCAAAGTTCATTCTGCGTTATAAGTATTTTTTTGAAGACACTGGCGGCTGAATTGTTGTATACATAAACAAGAGCTCGGGATAAATTGTAAACAATAAATATAATAATTTTAAGAAGTGTAACTGAGTCGACAGGAGCGATTATGTCTGTGCGCATATGAAGGTCACAGCTCATGAGATTTTAAAACACCTCTAGCTATTTCAAACGTCAAAATTTAGGAAACAATCGATGGGACAGTTTTTCCAATAAAAACCAAAATTCTCATTTAATATTCAAAGGGTTGGAGCATAATCCTCATACAAAACCCCAAAAACGTACAAAAAAATATAGTCAAAGAATTCAAAGTCGAAGGGTCGATTCCGACGAACCCAAAATACTTTTTAACCCGGCTCAGGCGGACAACGCCCTCCTAATCGCTCGAAGGCGAGTCGACGGAAAAAAGTATATTTGGGTTCGATGCCGTTAGTACGTTTATAAAAGCAGGAAAACTATCGAACTCACATAGATAGCTTCTTTAAGCATCCTGGCAACCATTTCAATAATTTTAGTGCAAAATTCAAAGTGAATAATTTTGAAAAAGTTTCGCATACATTTTACAAATATTACTAATTGGGAGTCTTTCTGTACAGTCGATTGTCATAGTTCTCTCGACGCTGGATGAGTTACGCTCCTACGGGAGGTAACGGCGTGCCGAGTGGTGGTGCTCGTTAATGTTTGCCTTATACACATTAGCTAAGTATTGAATATTTCTATTTTTTACATTTTATGAATTATTTCCATAAATGAAAATATATTTTGAATTCGATTTCTTATTCATCCACAAATTATAAGATTTTTGACCGACGAACGATTCTGTGGCGTAAGTCGGACAATTACTTTCCACGGGTCACCTTGATCCCGCCAAGTCTGTGTATTTGTCCGAATACTCATAGAACCCATCGACGGTCTTAATTATCAAGAAGTATTTCTGAGAAAGTGCTAATTACAAGACATATTCATTAAAAGTGCACTACCCGAAATAATATTTCGACGGATAGAGCAGACTGTAGCAATCACAGAAAGTATAATTTTGTCTATTTTCGTCTTGGGGAGTCCGAGGGGTATCTTGAATCCCCCTTGTGAGTAGAGTTGATCAGAAATTATATAAAATCCTTGTCGTGTCCATCAGACCAAACGATACTAGGTTCATCTACAGTATCTCTCTCCCTACAGTAGATACACTCGTCGCTGCCAGCTTTGCCAATTCTATGGAGGCATTCTATGAAACATGTGCCCGGACAGGACCTGCCCATTTCCTGATATCCGGTATGAGTTGTCTCGTCCATGTACGTTTTTGGGACCCCTCCCATTGCGTTTGCCATACTCTCTAGGCGTCTGCCTTCTCTCTATCTTCGAAAATATCCATCTTTATCTCGCACAGAACTACACACTACGTAGATGAAATGCCAATCTCCATTTTCAAATTGAGACCTAGATCGATCCACTACATCAAGTTTTTAATGAGATATAGGTGTGTATATGTGTGGATATTACATGTTTTTCGACGTGTTAGGTTAAAATTGAAAGTTCCCGAAAACGCACTTTTCTCACTCCCACAACTGAACTGAATTTTGGATGTTTTCGTTAAAACATGATATCACGATAAAGCTACAATCTCCTGATTCTCATAGAGACGTCGCCAACACTTCTCTATAGTAGGGGAGCCCACGATGCTAAATGGGGATTTACTCGAGCGTCGTAGGGAACTATTTGATTTTGAAGATTAGATGGCAGAAAGAAAAAAAGGTTATATGATGTATACCCTTTCTCCGGTGGGGGAAGCGTCTACAGGCTTTCAAAAATGTAAAAAAAAACAATCACATGGAAATACTCGAGCGCGTCAGATATTGATAGTGTATATGCCCCACGTGTCTCCGATGACGGAGGTATGTTAATCTGCCGGTTTGCATGGTGGGAGCGGCCGCACGGAAGTGTTAAAAATGGGAAAAATAAAAATTTACTCGAGCGCGTCAGATATTCAGAGGGGATGTTAAGTGAACCCGAACGAAGCTCCCATTCAAAAGACTGACGATTCGGATGTGACGCAAGCTTGTGGCGGCTTTTTGAAAATGCAAAGGAAAATAGCCATTTTGAAATACTCGAGCGCGTCAAAATTTCATACAGATGGTTTAGCTTGATGTCCTGGTCGTGCTGATCAATAATCTGACGATTATTTGGAGGGATTTTCTTAATCTGACGGTTTGAAAAAAAATATTTTTATGATTTTTTTTTAAACCACTGAATGTGATAAATAAAATGCACGGAAAATAGCATGCAAATAAAAAAAAATTGCAAATTTTGTTGAAATTTGTAAAGAAAGTTTTTTATTTTATTTTCTGCACACGTAAATCTATTTCTTTTAATTATAATACATATAAACACATATATTACATGTATATATACTTTCGGTAATCTCTTTCTCTGATAAAATTACCAATGATAAATAAATAACAGGTAAAAAAATTTTGACCGAGGTTAATAAAAAACGATATTTTTAAACTTTTTGATAGTTTTATTGGTGGGTGATAACTTTACAGAATTCACAAAAAATTAATGAAACAAAATAAACATGTTAAAAATATATTGTTTTGATCTTCATCTTCATCCGTGGAATTATCATCATACAGCAAGTCTGGTTCGATTTGATCATCAATTTCATCCACAGCCTGCATATCTATAACAAGAAATCGTTTATAATACTTGACAATATATTTTTTATTTAATGAAAAGCGTATTATTAAAGTATTGAAAAGCAAATGTACCTGAATCTGGAGTATCCCCTAGAATATCTGGTGTTATGACTACATCTTCATATACTTCTGGTAATTGATCACCAATGGCGTGATGTCTGGCGTGTGGGAACGGTGCGAGAGAGTGAGAGACAGAGAAAGAGTGAAAGGGAGAGAGATGCGCGGAGTGGGGAATACGTGCTTCACTGCGGTGCACGCGCCAAACTTTATTGACGATTTTTGTTACTTCGGCTTGTGGAAATCGGCAGATTATATTTTTCCCATTATCCTTGAATTATTTCCTTCAAAACAAAAAAAATTCGACCGCGCTCGAGAATGTCGAGGTGACGTTTTTTTTTGCAAGTTTGTGACCCTCCCACTCCCTTGCGTAACGCTGAAATCGTCAGATTATTGAAACGCACACTTTTCAGCATGTAATTAACCCATCACACCTTAATCTGACGCGCTCGAGTATTTCCAACTATGGATTTTTTTTTACTATTCTGATCGGCTGCCCTACACGCGCGGCCCTATATAGAGGGCTTAGATATGGTGGAGGTACCCAACAGGGTGCAAGGTATTCCCTATATGTTAATCTGCCGCGCTTGAGTAAATCCCAAAATCCCCTATTGGGCTCCCCTACTTGTTTTCAATGTTTACGAAAATATCCATTTTTATTTCGCACAGAACTACATGAAACTTTCGATTTAACCCCAGAGCACATGCTATGCAGATAAAATGCCAATCTCCATTTTCAAATAGAGACTAAGATCGAGCCTCTACAATAAGTATTAATTAAAATATGAGTGCTTTAAGATTTAATGTCTGAGAATTTTTCAGGTTACGTTTTAACACTTTCAAATTTGTCACATTTATCTCGTATAAACATATAAAACGTAACTATTTAATATGTACTCTAAACCGAATTAACTTTCCCGATAGAAAAAAGTTTCCAATATCAGAACATATTTGCTCGCAGCTGAGTGACAAGCAAATAGCTGTTTTTTTTTATATATCTGCTATAGGACGGTATCAAATATTTCTTTTTTTATATATGTTTGCAAAGGCAGACAGTTAATTAAACTGTTAAATAAACTGACGTGTGTTTAGTTTTACATGATGTGTACACATTTTAAAATTGTAGAATTACCTAAAAAACATCAGCTGCATGAGTTAAATTAAAACATCTAGCAAGTATATAACGTTTAACTATTAGTTAACAAATGTAGACAGGTGGACGTATACAAAATAAAAAGTTTGAATATATTTTTCATAATAGAAAAAGCTATGTAATATAAACAAGTGAAAGTTGCAAGCGGTTGTGGCAACATGCAAATACTACATGTATTTTCATTTATTGATTTTATAGAAAAGTTTGAGATTTTGGCTTCTAGTATACAGGGTGTTTCAAAGTTAAAGGAACATACGTTACTTGTGGATAGAAGGCACTTTGGCGGTTCCAAATTACCCGGCATTAATGCATCCATCGTCCTTCCTTACTGAGATACAGGATGTTTGATTCATTTTGGCTAAATTTTTCTTTGAACCACCCTGTATAATCGGTTCATACCTAGAATGTATGTTTCACTTATTTTTCTTGATAGAACTTCATAATAAACCGAAAAGAAATCCAGGTCCGGCTTAACAAAAAATTGATAATGTATTGTATGTCAAAATCAACACCCTGTATGACAAAATTTTGTAGATATGTTTCGATATTCGAAAAGAGCGGAAAAAACTGACTAGAGTAGCTTACTTAATTTGTTTGCGCATTTCATTCATCAACCTTGATTACTTGCCTCAGGTTTCTTTATAATATTTTCCATCCCCCACCACCCTCACTCCCTTATTAAAAGAGTTGATAAAATTAAATTGAGATTTTCACTTGAAATTTGGTACACGTATGTATTATAACGACATCTGAAACTAGATCATATTTTGACATTATTCCGTTGAACGAGTGAGGGGGGTAAGTAGAGGTAAATAGGGAAAAATAAATAAAGCAAGCTGGTAAGAGTACAGAAACTTGAAATTCAGTATATATCCTAGAAGTCAAGGCCTCAGATTTTTTAATAATATTTTTCAACCTCCCACAACCCTTACTCCATTATTAAAGTGGTTGATAAATAAAATTGAGATATTCACTTGAAATTTGGTATGTGGTTCACGTGTGTATTAAAACGACATCTGGAACTATATTATATTTTGAGATGATTCCGTTGAAGGGTTGGGGGTTAAATTAAATTAACGTACATTGTAGAAATCAACGCCTCAAACTTTTCTGTGACATCTGCCCCAAATATTATTAAAATTCTATGACCAATAATTTCCACATACTAGAGTGCAAATTTAGTCAAGATGTTTCCTTTAAAGTGACTTGGACGAAAAATCGGGACGTGGAAGTAGTGATTCCTTAGGCAGCGGTTTTTAATTATGTGACATCTAGAATATTACCCATATGGTCGCCTATCGCAAACAGTGGAGTAAAGTGCGTCTGAATCACTAAGGTAAGGGAACTTCACGTGGTTATGAATATCTTAAATATAAATTATTTAAACAATTTTTTGTTAAAATAAGTATGTAGCAATAATTCATGTTCAAAAGTTCTTGTCTTAATAAAGTTTAAGCTTCTTTTTTATTACTTGAATTATAATATCAGGGATGTCGAAATTTGGGACATAAAAAATGTCCCTAATTTTGTCACCACTGACGAAATTAAGGCCAAAAGTTATGTTTTTTTGATTTTTTTGTTTAAGTAACGAAATAATTTATTTTCAAAATAAAGAAATAAATGGTATATAAGAAACAACCTATATTTTCACACGCCCTAATTTCGTCATACCTTTTTTAAATTAGTTGAGGAGTTGTAAATAATAAAACATGTGTGACGAAAATTGGTACATAAACGTGACGATTATTGGTTCATTAATGACGAAATTAGAGCCAAGAGTATGTTTTTTTAAAACTGATTTTCGTCTAAAATTAAAAGGTATTTTCAGATAAAAAAACTGTTAATACAAATTTTCTCATGCCCTAAGATTTCGTCAGCCCATCTTTAAATTGGTTTGGATGTAAATAATAAAACGATTGTGACAAAAATTGGAACAAAACGTGACGACTACTCCGTCGTTTAATATATGAAAATAACAACATTATTCTGACCTTAAATTTTGTCAAATGCATAAAAAAATATTGGAAAAATCAAATGTCAAAGAATCGTTTCAAATTCAAACAAAAAGAAACAAAAAGCCATATTCCGTAGATGATGTCCACAATGCGCAACAAGCTATTAGAAGTGGCATGTGCATTGTGAAAGCAAGCAGGACATTTAAAATACTCGACTCTGTCCTACAAATATAATTGAACGACAGCAGTTGAATGCAAAACTGGAGTATCTACCATTCTATGTGCACAAAAAGAAAAGACTAGTAGACTGGATTAAATATGGCTAAACGAGGCTTCCCTATTACAAAGACACAGTTATGTGACAATGTTCAAATACTGATGACCGAACTAAAGAGACCTAATCCTTTTCCAGACAATCCGCCCCATGTGCCTTTCATACAAGTGCCCCAAAGGCAATGGTATGAAGTTTTCCTAAGAAGCTACAAAAAGTTTAGTGAGTCGCCAAAATCTTTACAACCAGAGAGCCCCGAGTGCAGTAACGCATATGCATAATTGGTTCCTAGAATTTTTTTTTAACTCAATAATTTATTTACTTTATATTTCTTTAATAAAAAATGATATTTTTAGCCATTGTTTTTCATTGACGAAGATAGGGAAAATCATATGACGGAAACGGGGCACAAAAATGACGAAATTAGACGCAAGTGTTATGTTTCAAGTATTTATTTAATTAAAAAAAAAAGTTACTATGTCAGTTATTTAAAATTATTAGTTGAATTTGAACTAATCAGAGATTGTTTTGTTAAAGATTGCATATCAATATATTTAAGAGTTAACATTTTATAGCTTAACAAAAGTTGAATATTGCTTCACCTGACGAAAATAGGGACACTTACCTTATATCCATTAACTTTATCGTGTACATTGCTGTTTATTTATGTGTTCCAACTTATTTACATAATATTGCGTCTGTTCTTTTGTCTTGTGTAAGCACTATTGTACTTTAGTACCAGTGAATTATATCTATCTATCTAAAACGTCTTTATATGATTAAAAATGAATTATTATTTGTTTGCTTATAATTCTACATCTAATCTCTACAGGATTTTGCAAACAGCAGAGAAAATAACTACCTATAACTAAAAGAAGAACTTTGTGTAAAAATATTAATGAAATCTTTGCATACTTTCGATAACCTAGGCCTTTGTTTTCATTTTTAACTGAATCTTCATAATGGTAGGGGGTTATGTAGATACCAGTTTAATCTGCATGGCCGTTGGGGACTGCATGGACGCTAATGTTAGAATGAGAATTGTCAAATAAGAAATTAGACAAATTCACTTTAGAACTTTAATTTGCTAGCATAACCAGAATTCAGGTTATCGAAAGAATGCAAAGATTTCATTAATATTTTTACACAAAGTGTTTCTTTTAGTTATAGATAGTTATTTTCTATGCGGTTTGCAAAGTCCTATAAAGAATATGTTTGTGACATTCAAAATTACCTGAATGCCACTTGCTAATTTTTATTCTAATAGCAATGAATTTTTGTAGTCTTAAACCACAATTCAGTAAACTTATTAATTAATTTTTCAGTTCAATCCTGAAGCCGTCCTTGTCTCACTGAATCCGGAAGAATTTGTGTTTACCATTCCAACTTTAAATTATAAATTAGCATACAAGCGCCATTTGTTACTTCTCTTGATATGCACCTACAAGTCATCTGGTACAACAAATATTTAAAAGAAGAAATCTGTATTAAGTGAATAAATCCCAAATCAATAAACAAAATTATAAATCGATAATTCTGATTAAATTGGAACTCATGAATTCATATAAATGATACAGTAGAGTAATTGTGTAGATTTGTATTGTATTTAAAGAATGATTTATATGTTACCAGTGTCAGCGACACCTCGCGTAACTATGAGTAACTAGGTTTTTAGATCATACACGGTATCGGAACAGGTCGTCAGGGCATTTTCCTGTCTACTTCGAGCAATACAGACGTATTTCGGACCGATTAACACCTCATCTGGAGTGGTATGTTAAAAGATACTTGATAATATGAATATAATTAGCTTCTGTAGTATTTGTTGTACATGTATTTGTAATTTAATTGTTGAATTTATCATAATTAAACGCGATGTTTGTTGATCACAAATTACCTCATTCCGGCGCGTGGCTTGAAAGATGGAGACGCGGTCAAGTTAATGTATGAACGGGGTATTTCGAGACATGTGTTTAACTCGGTATTAAAATATATTTAGAAGTAAATGTTATTAATGAATAATTGAGGTTTAATAAGGGTTTAAAGACAGTTCAAATTTAGTAAATTACGTTTCCGTAACCTTATCGAATAATTAAAACTCAAAGGAATTTAACTCGATATTAGTAGGGGCGAGAAGGGCATGTTAATGTAATTTATTTAGAGAGACACCAGTAATGCATTAACGTGGGGATTTTATCAAACGCACTAAGAGTGCCCACTAGTAAGCAAGTAATTTCAAGTGTAGTAACAGATGATAACTCTTGTAGGAATGAGGTGTTAAGTTGACCCTTAAGAATTGATGTTAAGTTAACCCTTAAATTTGGAGTTTTACCAAAAAATTGGCTTAACCTTGTGACAAAGAACTGGGCTGCTGCTACTAATCCATGGGTTATTTGCCAAGAAGGAGTCTTTGAATCCAATTGTTGGAGCGTCTTGGTAGAGTCCCCGCTGGATGAGAGCACCAAGTTAGAGTTTTGGTAACCGTCCACAGAAGATTAAGTTCTGAGAGTCGAGGGATCTCTGCTGATGTCAGTAATCGAGTGGTGGTAATACACAGCGAAGATTCGGTGAGACGAGGACCAGGGTTGGTTTCTGCAGGACGCAACCGGTGGTAACAATATCACTTGAATTTCTCTTCATTGTTCAACTTTCAACATTCAGCTTTCGATACAATTTTAAACATTTCTAAATTTTTACTATTGTTGTATGTTATATGTTGCCTATTTATTAATTTTTTACATTTAATTATTTAATCACAGCTTAACGATAAATTGTCATATTCTGTATTTTTTTGGTCTTCAACCTAACCATAATTATTTAAGATATGACTTTCTGTAAGGAAGTAGCTACATCCAGCCATAAGGTGTAACATTTAAATTAATTAAAATCAAACCATTTCAATATAATAGAGTCAATAAACCAAATATATTTAACAGAGTAGTGTGTTTATCTGTGAGAATTGTATCTATGACATTTTAATTGTCCCTGAGAAGTCACAGTCGTACAGTTAGACAAGTACGTTGTAGATGCTTTTTTAATATGACTACTGGCGCCTAACCTAAAAATAAAAATTTTTCTGAATAATTTCCGAACCACGACCCAGTCTCCACAAACTAAACGAGAACCGGGCAACCTCAACTTCCTAACCTGTTGGGGGCAGAAGTTGGTGGTAAATGTTTCAATACAGTCTTTATATGACATTGACTAATTTTGTGATTCTGAACTAAACCAAATTAATATTTAATTTACTTATACCGTAATTTTACAATGCTTATTTTACATTATATATTTCAGCTGAGTAAATACCATAACTATATCTTCAAACATAACTTCTAATATTGCGTACGGTTCAAGCGGGTCCAAAAAATCTGATCTTGCCTTTCATGACTTTCCAACTCCTTTGTTTAAACGAGAGGGTTATATACCCCTAATCTGCTGGTGCTTACAATCTATTAGCTGAAAAGGACTTACAAGGGTACAACATAATCGATAAGAGAGAACTTCCTGTACACGGTATATAAAATAATGCAACCTAAATTGAAATTTGTAAAATAGTTTCATATTGTTTCTCCTAATAGATTATTCTACCCTTGTTAACATAGCCCATGCAGTTTCAGAACTTTATTATATAGCTATATATTCAGCAGGGAGTTCCCTTTTGTCCTAAACGATGAGTCGCATTCAGACTTGCAAATAGCGTATAGCTGAAGGCAATCCCTATCCATTATTTTGCTTAAATTAAAGTACACGTCTACAGTTTTCATAATCATTGTTAGTTTGGAGGTGTGTACATTACACACAAATGGAAATACATTCTAAATTGATTTTATTCAGTACACAATGCACATGTAGTTTATGTAATTAAAACGCGTTTAAAAGTTCTCTAGCACTATATATTTTTAAATGTATTAGCACATAAACTTTTTGTTCTTATTTCTCGGCGTTTCTACCATATTCCAGCTTCATTTCTAAAAAATGATAATAGCCGTGGAATATGCACAATAATACAACTACATATACAGTCTTTTAATGCAACCTTTACTCTTGTGATTTTTACGTTAAAATCATTGAAAAAAAGAATTCTCAATAACATAGCGAAAAAAATTAAGTAACTACTATAACCAAAATTCTCTTTTAGACTTTATTTTAGAAACACACCGGACTTAAGAAATTGAAGCGGAAACATATCCTGAATGCTCTAGATTTAAGTAAGTACCATGACTTATGAGTCGGGTCAACTTTAAAATGACCTATGTAGGAATTAATATTGCACATACGTTTTCACTATCTCTTGCATACAAGCTTAAAGCAATAGCCTAAAGACATTGTTAATGTATGTCTACCAAGATTCTTCCTCACTTTTTTGAGAGGAAAATATGAAATGTACACTGAGGAGTGAGAAACAGTCATAAGCTCAGCGATTCTCAAACTGCGTGATTTAACGACGAATATTATCTATTTCCGTGAACTAACACCACTCAAAATATGAAAAAAGTCGTAATATGAAATATATAAGTTATTTGTAGTGGATATTCATCCGCCAAACAAACAATGTCAAACCACTAAGTCTTAAAATTTTCTATTAGGTACATATTACACGTTTTAGATCAGAATGGACACAAGATCGCATAGCTCAATTGGTAGGATATTAAGAACAGCAATAAATGCATGGGGTAGTTGCGTGTTCGAATACTCGTACTTTTTTTTTATTTGATTAGGCTCTATTAAAAGTTAATAATTCTCCTTCTAAAATTTTTATTTTATTAATCCGCGCCGCCGTGAGTTTTGTTAAAACTTTATTTTCCCCAAAAATGTGTTTTTATTACTACTAGTGCGTGTTAAGCTCTAATAAAATCAACTTTCTTACTTTTTATTATTAATACACGGAATGGAGAAACGTGCGTCGAGTAGATAAATTGTTCAAGTGTAGTGATGTATTGTTTATGAAAACGTGTCGTAAATTGTTCAAGTGTAGTGTTCAAATGTTTTACTGTTTATGAAAACGTGTCAATGCGTTGTTCTTTCAGAATTGTTTTAATTTATTTGTTTTAAAATTATTGTTATTTTTTTAATATTTATTTGTCAACCAGAATTTTTATTTATTACCGCTAACAGAAAAATGATTTATTTTCGTTATTCTCATAGATTTCAGATATTTTTTGTTATTATATGAAATATTTTATTTTTATTAACATCGTTTCCCCTACTAATAATACTACGATCCTATCCTTTCCTGGCAAGAAGTGCCCATACCTCCTCGTGTTTCTTGCTGATCTGTAGCAATATTAGTCTTTGATTTCTTTTTCTGATTACTCACTGTTATGACTGAATTGGGCAATTCATTTTTTGTTATCAGTTTCAGTTGTGCCCGAACCTATATATCTACAGCGCCCGTCATAGAGTTGGCTACATATGGTAAACATTTGTAATATTGAGATTTCTAGAAAATACTGTATTGGGGGTTCGTTGTTTCTTTTACTTCCCTCGCATATTCAAGAAAAAAATCACCCTCCGAGATTTTTTCGGATTATCATTTTTCAGATCATGTAGATTACGAAAATATAGGTTTATTAATTCCGTCAGTCAGTCAGTCAGTCAGTCAGTCAGTCTGTCCGTATATCTGTCTGTCTGTTGGTGCATTAACTAAAAAACTACTTCACGGAGAAAAGCCAAATTTGGTAGGTAGCTGACGCTACTGTCAGCGAAGAAATGGTTAAACTTTTTCTGGAAAATATACAGGGTGGACCGTCTAAAGGGAATAAATAATGGAACAATTTATTTTTTCGCTCAAATTTAAAATTTCCACGTTTCATGGCATTCTAAACTTATATCATAAAAAAAAAATTGAAAGTTTTGAGAAAATTTGAAATCATTTTTTACCACTACTATAGAATAGATGAAAAAACTTTGTTTCATGATATTCTGAGTCTATTTCAGAAGAAAAAATAATAGAAAACTTTATTACCAACATTTTTGAAAAAATTTTACCACTAGAAGAGATGAAAAAACATTATTTTTGCTTAAATTTAAAATTTCCAGGTTTCATGGCGCTCTTTTTTTTACCACTACTATAGAATTGATGGAAAATTTTGTTTTCGCTGAAATTTAGAATTTCCACGTTTCATGATATTCTACGCATATTCCAAAAACTTTTGAAAATAAAAAATGTACAAATTTTGGTCCACTACAAAATACAAAATAGATGGCGGAAAAAAATTGTTATTGGTCAAATTTTAAATTTCCACGTTTCATGGCCTTCCTTTTTTTATTTTTGAAAATTAAAAGAAAAATGAAAAATTTGCAAATATTTGCCCACCACAAAATACAAAGTTATTAACGGAAACAAACAGTTTTTGCTCATTCTAAACCTATTTCAAAACATTTTTCATTTTAAATTAAATTTAAAAGAAATTGTTAAAAATATTTTTACCACTAGAATAGATGACAAAAACTTTTTTACCACTAGAATACATGAAAGAAGATGTGTTTGCTCAAATTTAAAACTTCCACGTTTCATAATATTTTTTAAACCTATTTAAAAAAAATATATGAAATTTTTTAACCACTACTACTATACTTCCACTCCACTACGTGAATGTGGAACTGAAAATGTGACAGATGGCAATAATATTTGGCATATGCACCTATTATAGTATTATCGAAAAATGTACAGGTTGTAAAGGTATTTGCGCAAGCCTTCCATATTTGGCACCTGTTATTTAATATTGAATTTTTGCTGTCGGATGACCACTCTGTATATTTTTATGACCAAAAGTTATCGGGTTTTCTTTAATAACAGTAATAAGTATATTCCGATTATTATTCTCAATGTCATTCGCAATTAATAATTTTTTAGAGTGACAGCCATGCACAAATAAAGAGGGAAGTTCTGTGTAAATACCTTGACCGATTTCTTTTACATACAAATATCTTTATTCAACTAAAATACACAAAGTTTTTGTCGAAACTAACCAAATATTTGTGAAATAGACAAGAGTTTATGAATTTTCATATAGTAATTAATGGTAGGGGTAAAATTTGCACTTTTTTATTTTCCTCATGTCTGCTTCAAATTTGTTATATTCTATGCACTTTTTCTTCATAAAATTTTTCGGTATCTTAACAATTTGACCCATTTTTCGGTACCACCGTCAACTATTTTTTTACAGTCCTGTCAAACCGGTGATCACATGACATGTGTCAATGTGTAATTTTTTGTTGTTGGACATACATAAACGAACCCCCAATAGTTTTTTATAAATGGTAATAATACAATTTTTTCCCATATTATGTAGCCAACTTTATGGCGGACACTGTATAATCAGAATTCCACTAAAATGACGAAGTTGCTAAATTAATAATCGTAACATTGTATATCTTTCCTATTTTTACTTCCCTCGCATACCGAAGGGAAGTATTGTATTCGAGAAAAATTCACCCTCCGAGATTTTTTCCGATTCTGACGTTTCAGATCACGTAGATTTCGAAAATATAGGTTTTTCAATTCCGTCAGTCTGTCTGTCTGTCTGTTGGTGCATTAACTAAAAAACTACTTGACGGAGAGCAGTTAAATTTGGTAGGTAGTTGACCCTATTGTCAGCGAAGAAATGGTTAAACTTTCACTGGAAAATATACAGGGTGGACCGTCTAAACGAAATAAATGATGAACTATTTTTCCCTAAAATTTAAAATTTCCACGTTTCATGACACGCTAAACCTATTTCACAAAAAAAAAATTGAAAATTTTTTTCAACAACATTTTTGAAAATTTTTTTACCACCAAAATTGATTAAAAAAAATTTCTTTGTTTAAATTTAAAATTTCTACGTTTCATGGCATTCTAAATCTATTAAAAAAAAAAAAAAATTTTGAAATAGAAAACAAATTTTTATGAAATAGAAAAAAAATTTTTTTTTACATTTTTTTAGCAACATTTTTGAATTTTTTTTTATCACAAATAGATGGAAAAATTTTTCTTCTTTCTTCGAATTTAAATTTCCACGTTTCATAGCATTTTAGATCCATTTAAGAAAAAAAAAAAACAGAAAATTTTACTACTAAAATAGATGACATTTTTTTTTCTTTGTTCAGTGTTAAAATTTCCACGTTTCCATGGCATTCTAAAACTATTCAAACAAATTTAAAAATGTTTTCGAAACACATTAAAAAAAATTTGAAAACATTTTTAATCTATTTATCACTACTATAGAATTGACGAAAAATGTTTTTTTGTTCAAATTTAAAATTTCCACGTTTCATGACATTCCAAACCTATTTCGGAAAAAAAAATTGCAACATTTTTTTACCATTTTGGAAAAAAATGTACTAGGTAGAATAGATGGAAAAAAATGTTTGCTCAAATTTAACATTTTCACGTTTCATTACATTCTAAACCTACTTCAGAAAAAAAAAATTAAAATTTTTTTCACCATTTTTTAAAATTGTTTTACCACAAATAGATGGAAATTTTTTTTTACTTGCTCAAATTTAACATTTTCACGTTTCATGGCATTCTAAACCTATTTAAAAAAAACATGTAATTTTTAAAGTTGTAAATTTTTTTTACTACTACTATAGAATAGAAGGAAACTTTCCTTTTTGCCCAAATTTAAAATTTCTACGTTTCATGACATTCCAAATCTATTTCAGAAGAAAAAAATTTTAACAATTTTTTTACCAACATTGAAAAATTTAAAAATAAATGAAATTTTTTAACCACCACTATACTTCCACTATATTACGTGAATGTGAATTGAAAATGTGACAGATGGCAATAATATCTGGCATATGCACCTATTATACTTCTATTGCAAAATCTACAGGGTGGTCATCCCAAGAAATAATTCAGTCATGGTGGACATTTATAAAGGTATTTGCGGAAGCCTTCCATATTTGGCACCTGTTATTTAGTATTGAACTTTTGCTGTTGGATGAGCACTCTGTATATTTTTTTGACCAAAAGTTATCAGGTTTCCTTTGTAATAATAGCAATAACTATATTCCGATTATTATTCTTAATGTCATTTCGCAATTAATAATTTTTTAGAGTGACCGCCATGCCATGCACAAATAATAAGGGAAGTTCTATGTAAATACCTTTACCGATTTTTTTATAATTATTTAGGGGCGTCATTGCTGTTACATGAGAACAGAACTGTTTGAGAACTACTGGCATTTCTGATGCATCAAATAAAATCTTAGTTCAGACGTTTTAGCGGTCATGACACAAGTCAGCTTAAATTGTACCCGACTCTATTTTCCATCGCTACGTAATACTATGGGTATTCATTTTTAATTAGATTTTCATACGGGTGGAGATATTCAATTTTCAAAGCTACTTATCATCATCCCAAGCTCGTATGAATGAATCTCGAAAACACAGACTTTTCAGTAATTGTTCAGATACATCACACCATTCTTACAATATAAAAAAATATTTTAAAACTTGAATGAAAGTGTTGTTCACATAAATAAAAATATATTGCCATATTTTGCTTTTAATTAACTTAGGCCGGTAACGAGTCGATAATGATTGTTCTGAAGATCGCACTTCAGATAGGCGCTATCAAAATGTACGGCTTAACTAACACTCTTTTACCCAATTATCACCGACTTCTTCCAATTATTAGATAACGCAAAGTCCGTAAAACCTTTAGTATGCAATTTAAAATTTATCTCCCGCCCGCATCACTGTAATTTGCCGATTTAAAAGGATTTAAACGTTTTGCCAGTATACGGGGTACAAATTTATTACATCTGTAATAGAATAGTCGGTGATTATCAGTAAGATTTAATTTATATAGTTATCACATCTGTATTTATATACATATTAACTATATACTATGAGTTTCGTTCGTGACTTGACGCCAAGGAAAGCCTGTCTCTTCCTTTAAAAGTACACTGGTTATGGTGTGCATGCCTTAGTGACGCGAGACTGTCACAGTTCACTAAATATAGAAGGTAAATGGTCACAATCTAATCGAAGAAATTGGCCACTGACCTGCTACATATAGCGCGCTTCCTTACTCCTTCATCAGATCGTGTCATCAGAGAGTGCGCGTTGGGTCCCAAGTTCCCCGTAGAGAGAGAAAACTATCTCCTTCTCTAGCCTCAATTGCGTACATAGTGGCTTATAGTGTGTTACCAGCATATAGTTAATAGGTATAGGTCTGTATTGATATTTTAACGCTATTCATGTTTTTAATTTCATTGGCATTAATATCATCTACATAGAAGTCGTTGTTACCTTCTTCTTGGTTTATGGCACCAAAACACCAAAATATTAATACAGGTGTGACAACTATATAAACCATGCGTTTTGTGCCGAAATGTAATTTTTACACTTAATGCGCCAGGCTTGCAATTCGTAAGCCAACACTTGACAGGGCATATAGTGCGGAGGATAGCTGTTGATTTGGAATTCGGTTATTACCCTTATGAAAATAAGGATTTACACAGGAGTTTCATAGAAATATTTCGGTTGGTAATAATTCTGCCCAGTTGAGGCATACATTTGAACTATATAAATTAATTTGGACTGCAGGCATTACCTACTATTCGGTTACAGACGTGTATACACATGTATTATGTTCATAATTTTTCTATTCTATTCTGTATTTACTACTTACTTGTATGTTGTACTCATCCTGTAATTGGATTATACACTCCTTGGATATTTCATTGATTAAGTAAATAAATAACAAGTAACAGTACAGCGAATTATCACAAAGTATAAATAACTATACACTTTATACTTTATATGAGCTCTGAGAAAAGATTGCATGTGGCCAAAGTTTTATATTTAGCAAATCTTTCACCACATGATTACTGTAATACATATACGCAAACTATATGCTGGTCAAAATACACCTGACAACACACTAATATTTAATCGTATTAAGGGTTTATGTTATACATTGTGTCCCAGGATAGATGTAAGAAGAGGTGTAATAGACCAAAAATTATAGAATTTTGGAATGGTATTTGGGGATTGAGTTATTCTTGTTGTAAAACTAAAGTATACCAAAAATGACTTGATTTGGTGTTCTACAGGGTGTTTTATAAACAAAGTTGTAAAAATCACCACTAATAAAGTACCTTTATTTTTCAAAATATGAAAAAATTCCACTTAGAAATGTTGTTTAGAATGAAATTTTATACCACTGTACCAAATTTCAGGAATATAAAATTATTTTTTTTAAACTTCCCATTTTTGCGAATTAAGAGTTGAATTCCTATTTAAAGTTGTGTAGGAGCAAATGTTAATCATCTCAAAAAGTAGGCTATTGGTAAATAAAAAATTGAATATACGAGATGTAAGAAGGTATAATGTTAATTGAACTAATTGTAAAACAAGAAACAATTTCTAACAGAAGTTTAATGAGGTTAAAAAATTACAAGTAATAAATGTCAAAAACATAACAGATTCACAAACAAATTAATTATTGACCAATAAAAAACAATGTTTACAATTTTTTTATTATTCGTCGTAGCTACCACCCACATTCACACACATTTCGATCCTTCGCGCCTAAAGTCCTTTAAACTGTTTCGAATATGATCTAACGGTATGGAGTTTACGGCATTTGTAATTCTCTGCTTCAATACTGCTACATCGTTAGGAAGTGGTTCAGCGTAAACCAACTGCTTGAGGCGACCCCATCAAAAGAAATCCAATACTGATAAGTCTGGGGATCTCGCCGGCCACTTGATCGGTCCATTCCTGGCAATCCAATTTTCTCCGAAATTTAAATTCAGCCACCGATTAACCATTTCCGTGAAGTGGCCAGGGCAACCATCATGTTGAAAATGAACTAAAGGCATATCTCTTAAAATATTTAAATGTTTTTCAGAAAATCTTTCAAGAAGCTGTAAATAAGTGTGCTGATTTAACCTTCCCTCAATGAAATAAGGTCCAATAACTCCAACGTGATAAGAAACGGCACACCACACATTCACTTTTTTATAATATTGTCTTCTAAAATGAATTCTAAAATTTGGATTTTCAGAAGCCCAAAACCGACAATTCTGAGATGAAACAACACCATTGTTTGTGAATGTGGATTCACCTGAGAAAATTATTAAATGATGAAAAAATCTCTCTTCCATAATTTTTTCTCCAATGGATAAACAAAAATCCAACCTACGGCCGTCATCTCCCTCTTCAAGCGTATGTTTATAATTTGCTTTATATGCCCTAATTTTCTTTGCCTTGTAAATTCTTTGGAGTTCAGACTTGCTAATATTAATAAGAGCTGACCTCTCTTTTAGTGGCATCCTAGGATTTTCTATAACAGCGGCATGAGCTATAATAGCCCCAACATTGTCTTCATCATATGCTTTTATTTTTCTTTTCATGTTAAGAACACTACCAGTAACCAGAAACTTTTTAATTATTCTCATAGCCTGAGAAAGAACACTCAGAAGAAAATATTCATAAGCGGAGTGTGATAACGTAGGACAAAACATTTCTTCTGATCTTACTTGGAAATACATCTGGGTTAGTGTGGACGAAACCACCAATGCTTGTGGCGACAAGGTAGCAAATGTTTCAGTGGATGCACTGAAAAAAAATTGTTCAGTGCCCATATTTTAAGTACGCTCCGATGACATCTGTTGACGTTGAGCGGTCATTTTCTCATAAATGGATTTTTTATGACAGGCGGCGAAGGTTAACTTCAGAACGTTTAGAACAAATATTAATAATAAACTTTACAAGGTAAGGTAAATTGTGCCATACTTGATCTCTGGACTGATTATGGAGAAATATTATTCTCCCGCTTTCAGTATTTGCCAAATGATAAGGTCGTTCGAGAATCTAAATGAAAACACAGGCACACAAGAGAAAAAAAATATTTTCCAGAGACAATATATCCTCATTTATTTTGAATCGCTTAACACGAATTTGGGATTTAAATTTCATCACAATTTTCACAAATTCAGTTCATTTAGGTGATAAACGTATATATGTTTTGCAAGATCCCAGTCCTCATTAAGTTCAGTGACTTAAAAATAAACAAAACCATACACTAGGTACTTGTAATTTTATGCGAAACATATTTAATAACCTAAAATTGAACAGTCCAAGAAATGTTAGACCAGCAAAAAGTATAACAATGCTGGCATTGCAAGAAACTGAAAGGAAACACAAACAGGTACACAAATAAAGAAAACCCAGAGCTACGGCATTTCCCTTATATAAATTTATATTACATTGGAGAGCATACGTCTGGAAAATAGAAATGTGAAAATAAAATGGCTTAACAAGAATAATTCAAGTTTTCTTATTTATTCTAACAATAATCTGAGAACCCCAGTTTATGGTGGCAAAACTTGTACGAACTCAAAGCTCCCGGAGCTGGCAGCAGACACGCAACGTGAAACAATAGGGTAAAAATTGTTTTCATGAAATACTCTGCACTTATACAGTTATTCATTATTTCAGAAAATCACACACAGTATTTTTCCTCTTGTATTGTGTTGCCTGATTCAACAAAAGGAGCTGAACTGGTTGTAATAAATTTGGAACGTGTTCGGTTCTATTAAAATAAAAGAAAGATATATTGATATGAAAATCTTTTCTTTCCATGTTTTTAAAGTAAGAGTAAATAAGAACAATATTAGATACAGGAACTACTGAATATTCCTTCACGTTGTCCATGGTTATATATGGGTCTATATCTCTATCCTTAATATTTTTGACATCGACATTTAATTACTTCTACATCCACGTAGTGGATTGGGAGCATAGTAAGCGTAACAAAAATGTCAATTTTTTTTGTTGAAATAAGTTTAGAATGTCACTAAACGAATTTAAATTTGAGTGAAAGAAACGTTCTGTCTGTCGGTTAGTCGGTCTGTCGGTTTGTAACTTTTTTGTCCGCACAATATCTCTGGAACGGTTTAAGGCATTGACTTGAAATTTCGTACACGTAGGTACTATGACCAGACCTGGAACTGGATTGTTTTTTGAGCTTATCCGGTGAAGGGTTGGGGGTAAATAGGGGTAAATATCAGATAATAAGTAAAGCAAGCTGGTAAAAGTACAGAAACTTGGAATTTGGTGTATATACTAGAAGTCAAGGTTTCAGATTTTTTTAAAACATTTTTCAACTCCCCCACTACCCCCACTCCATTATTAAGGGGTTGATAAAACAAAATTGAGATATTCACTTGAAATTTGGTACACCTATATATTATAACGACATATGAAATTAGATTATATTTTGCGATGATTTCATTGAAGGGTTGGGGATTAGATAGGGGTAAAAATATTGGAAAGTAAGTAAAGCAAGCAAGTAGGAGTACAGAAACTTGAGATGTGGTGTATATACTAGAAGCAATATTTCGATTCCACAACCACCCCCACCCCATTATTAAAGTTCCTGTTAGAGTAGAATTAAGATATTCGCTTGAAATTGGGTACAAGTATATACTATAACGATATCTGGAACTAGATTATATCTTATTATGACATCTCAGGTATTATTAAAATTCTGTGACCAATTATTTCCACATTCTATAGTGCAAATATAGTCAAGTTTTCCTTTAAAGAGACTTGGATGGAAAATCTGGATGTAGAAGTACTGATGTGATTCCTTAGGCAGCGGTTTTTTATGACTCTTCACCAATGTCAACACGTGTGTGGTAAAAGTTTTCCAAATTCAATACTTTCCATATTGTTCAGTTTTATGTAATTAGAGACTTGTCTCTAAAAAGACGGAATTTGATGAAAATGGAGTTGTTGTGGCAAATCTCTAATTTTCATGAATCTGAAAACGATGTTTTATTTGGAACATTTCTGCCGCGCACATTTCACGTTCACAAGGAATAATTAAATAAATTAAACACCTATTTGAAAACTGCTAAAAGTTTTTATTTTTCATGAATCATCAAGGTCATGGGAATCCAGCTAAGCATTAAGCGTTTTGACTAATAATGTACACGAATTAGTTTTAGATACTTACTGATAAGTTAGGATATTAGAGGCTACATATAAGTAAAATTTAAAAAGGTTAAACACAAAAAATAATCAATAAAAATTGACATAATATTTCACCTTTGAATCACCCGGTTATTTGAACTTTATTACCTATGTTCTCGATATCAGGGTAAGTAGAAAAAATCATAAATAAAAAAAACATTTTTAAAGCAAAGCCTTTATTAAAAAAATATAAGTACTAAAAAGTAAAAAATAATTTTTACTTTGCTCAATTGATCACCCCAAAGCTTCTTAGTTTCCAAATGTATCAATTTAAAAATAATTCTTTAATATTTAATACATTTTTTTAAATCTTTGCTTTTAAATTTTTTTTTTTTTTTGTAATTTTATTTTATACTTTTTAGTTCACTTATTTCACCGACAGACAAAGCCCTTTCATTTGTTACCCATGTCAAGAGGGGTTGTGAGGAAACAACCATATTGCATTTAAAATGACGTTACATGGTAAAATACGATGTTTTACTCGTCAAACTCTTTCATTTGATCAAGGGGGTTGTGAAGAGAAAAGATAATCCGCCGTCCTGGTGCATCCACCATATTGGATTTCGAATGACTCCACATAGTTTATCGTATTTTACTTGTAAAATCCTTTTATTTGATACCCATATGAAGGGTGTTGTTAAGTAAAAGGCAATCCACCATCTTCCCCGGGGCCTGATGGCATACCCCCCGAGGTGGCTAAACTAGCGGCCACACAACACACAGCTCACTTTGTGGATATGTTCAACAACATTTTCATAAATGGAGAGATCCCCCACAGGTGGAAAAGGGCCGTATTAGTGCTTGTACCAAAACCGGGCAAGCCGCCGGGCACGGTACCCAGGCCCATCTGTCTGATAGACACTATGGCGAAAGTCCTTGAGCGCATCATCGCGACGCGCCTTACCGCGGAACTTGACGCGAGAGGGGGCCCCTCTAATAGCCAATTTGGCTTTAGAGAGGGTCTCTCCACAACCGATGCCATCCAGGAGGTCATCAGAGTAGCACGCTCTGCGAACGCGGGCAACTGGCGGCAAAGAGAGATCTGCCTAGCTGTGGCGCTCGACGTGAAAAATGCCTTCAACACGGCCCCTTGGGGGCCGATTGTTGACGCGCTAGAACTCAAAGGGGTTCCAGCATACCTGGTACAACTCGTTAAGAGATACTTCACGCAAAGATCTCTAATCATCGACAACCACGTCCGAGAAGTCACATCAACATTACGTAATACGTCTTGAATAATGAACGACAGTAAAATTTTAATGGATACATTTTTAAAAACTAGTTACATTTTGTCAAAGGTTTTTTAAGTAAAATAATTAATATCTCAAATATAAGGGAGGGCAAAAAAACCCTATCGCCTATACTATAGCTGTTTGTGTAATTCCTCTTCAAAGCAGGCCTCTGCGAGTTGTAAATTGCAAATGGTTATTACCATAAATTAAGTACCAAAATAAATTAAGATATGGCCGTAGCTGGGTATGGTTATTCACGATACCGTCCAGAAGGTCTCCCAAATAAATTAACTCATATTAGAGTCCTGATTTACATGAATTTGCGAAGCGCCTGTGTGGCCAATGAAGTTACTACAATGTATTCTCCGAGTTGAGTGGGATATCAATACCGAGATTACAATAAAGCCTACCACATTATCCAGCTTGATGTATATCCGAGCATTCAAGGATAATCAGATTCCAAAACGTTTCGATCGGTTTCAACGATTGCTCTCGTAGTATACAGGGCAATAATAAAACGGGTGGATTTGATTGAATTTATTCCCTAATTTAGTTCCTTTGTTCTAAGCCCGTACCATAAAAAAGAAAATTTATGTCGGGTATTTTCGGCTGTAAATTCTCTACCTGAAAGTACGGTGTGCAGTACGTAAATAGCAATATCCGTCACTTGAGTCAATACTGAATTTTTATTTATTTGAATCGGATAAAAGCCGTTTAAAATACTGATTTTGGCTTTATCTGCCTCGTTCCATTCTCGCTGCCAGAGCCAAAGGCGAAGTGAATTGTGGTTAAGGTTCATTGATTATTATTTTGCTCATACTGGATAAAATTACTATAGAAATATAGAATATAGAAATAAGATCCCTAATTAATCATTTGTAACAATTGAATTTATAATAATAGCATTAATAATATTAACGCTCCACGTTTAGCGTAATACAAATAAATTCAGACAGTCTGTCGATATCAAGTACCATAACGAGTTTAAATTAATTCGTTCGAAAATAAAATACCGTATATCTGAAGCCTTATAACAATATATTACTCATTCGAGATTCATATTTGCTCTAATGCTCCGACGTGTTGGTCATATACAGGGTGTCCGGAAACAAAGTAGAAAAAAATTAACTGAAGATTCCTTAGCCCAAATTAATGGGAGTTCTTCATATAACATTTTTCAAAATACCCCTTCGTTGTCAAGTTACAGCCCCTTTAAAGGGGTAATTTAAAAACTGTTATGATTTTTTTACTCAAAAAATAAAATTTCAACAAACACAATATTTGGCGTATCTACTACATTTATTAAAAGGCATCTTGTGAATTTTTTTCACCCCCTTGAGTGCCTCACCAAGGGGTAGAATGGGCAACCCCTAATATATTTTTAAAAATATTTTAAAATCTATTCATTTTACATTTCAGAATAAAATATTTTTCGAATCCCTTGTTCATTCTAAAACTTTTTTATCTCTTTAAAAAATGCCGTAGTACCAACCGTTTTCGTGATAAAAAATAAAATTTATGTTAATGCAATGGAGTTCATTTCAATCATTACTGAACGATAATGTTTTAAAACTTTTAGTAGGCTGCCTTCAAGTTTCAATTTGACAGTAGTATTAACATTTAAGTATTTATTGGAATTGGTCTACCACATCTAGTAGGCTCATGTCAATTATTGGAAATAATTACATAGTTTATTTCTTACTTAAAACCATTATTTTTTCTATGTCGTAAGCTTTTAAAATGCCTAGACATATTTATAGTAGTGAAGAATATGCTGATATGCATTTCATTTATGGTGAATGCAAAGGAAACTCTCTAGCAGCCCAAAGAAAATACAACTTGAGGTTTCCTAACCGTGTTACACCTAATGTGGCGACTTTTACCAATATCCACATACGGCTCAGAGAAAGGGGTTCTTTTGAAAAAAGGAATCGAGATACTGGTCGTGAAGTAGAAGTGGCACCTGTCTTAGAAGAACAGATATTAGAATATTTTGGAGAGAATCCTGAAATGAGTATTAGACGGGCTGCTCTTCATTTTAATGTAAGTAGATGGAAAATATGGAAGATTTTGAAGCGGCAAGGACTGCACCCTTACCATCTGCAAAGGGTTCAGGAATTGCTCCCGCGTGATTTTCCAGTAAGGAAGGCTTTTTGTACAACTATTTTAAGGAAACCATTAGAATTCACAAAAAAAGTATTGTTCACTGACGAGTGTTGTTTTACTCGTCATGGGATTATAAATTTTCGTAATCAGCACCTATGGAACGATGAAAATCCGCACGCTGTGGTAGCTAAACGATGTCAGTACAACTTCTCTATTAATATTTGGGCTGGAATTATAGGCGATTATTTAATTGGACCAGTTGTGTTACCTCACAGATTAAATGGGATATCGTACCTGCATTTTTTACAGAATGACTTGTTTCCGCTTTTCGATGACTTACCCATTGAATTACGCCAAGATATGTGGTATATGCAAGACGGAGCGGGTCCCCATTATTCCGTACAAGTTCGGGAATGGCTTTCGCAATATTTTAGAAATCGTTGGATTGGAAGAGGACAAGAAGCTACAATTAAATGCCCCCCCCGGTCCCCGGATTTGAATCCATTAGATTTTTACTTCTGGGGGCATATGAAAAATGTCGTTTACTCTACACCACTTCCAAATGAAGACGTTTTGAGGGAAACCATTTTTAATACTGCTGACGAAATTCGTAACTCCCCACTAATTCTACGGAGCTTGTACGGCAATTTGAGACGAAGGTTACAAACATGTGTTCGTACTGAAGGGCGCCATTTTGAGCAGTTAATTTAAGTTTGGAAAAATATGTTCTTGTTTGTCAAAATTGTTTCACTTTTTTTAATATTATTGTTTGTATTTCATAAATTATTCCATTAATAAATATAGTATTTGTCAATTTGATTAAAAAATATGTACGTTTATTATTACATAGAATTTGTTAATGAATATTTAGATTATTCGATTATAGCCTACTAGCAGCCTACTAAAAGTTTTAAAACATTATCGTTCAGTAATGATTGAAATGAACTCCATTGCATTAACATAAATTTTATTTTTTATCACGAAAACGGTTGGTACTACGGCATTTTTTAAAGAGATAAAAAAGTTTTAGAATGAACAAGGGATTCAAAAAATATTTTATTCTGAAATGTAAAATGAATAGATTTTAAAATATTTTAAAAAATATATTAGGGGTTGCCCATTCTACCCCTTGGTGAGGCACTCAAGGGGGTGAAAAAAATCACAAGATGCCTTTTAATAAATGTAGTAGATACGCCAAATATTGTGTTTGTTGAAATTTTATTTTTTGAGTAAAAAAATCATAACCGTTTTTAAATTACCCCTTTAAAGGGGCTGTAACTTGACAACGAAGGGGTATTTTGAAAAATGTTATATGAAGAACTCCCATTAATTTGGGCTAAGGAATCTTCAGTTAATTTTTTTCTACTTTGTTTCCGGACACCCTGTATAACCTCTAAAAAAAAAATCTTCGATTCCCTGGGAAAATCAATTTTCATAATGCATAATCCCCAGAAAACAGGTAACACCTTTAGTTATTATTTTGTGTTCTTAGACAATCTGAACATTTCAACGTTTCTTCAAATGAACCTTGTATTTTGTATAATCTAAACACAAATCATATACTGGATAATGACATAATGATTGTAAAAAAAAATTAGAGAACGTTTGACGACTGGAGGAGACAAAGCACCCAGCTTTTTAGTAATAGTATATTACATACCAACGCGGAAAGAGTTTCATTGTCGTCGAGAAACGAGACAGCAATGAATCTTTTCACCAAGGTTTGTATACTATTTTATTCACGTTTACTAAATTTTTAAATAGCATTTTAGGTTTCTATTAAATTGGTAACAAACAAAAAATTCTTGTCAGAGGACAAATGTCAAAGTAACGTCCCGTCGTTTTTAATATATATAAATATTTACTCAGTTTATTTGTTCAGCTAGTATTTGTAGAATTAATGCCCTGCTTGTGTCTAACCTTGTGTTAATAAAACTTGTAACGTGCGGAATGCGCAAACGCATCCTTCGTTACATTTTCTAACATTTATTAGAAAAATTTTAATAATCAAATATTTTATTCTCCTATGCTCTGGTACTATATCGAAGACAGATGAGAAGTTGTCAGTAGCTTATGCTTACGCATCGGTGTGTTGAACGGCGCACGCTCGATAATATTCAAATAAAATAAAATAAATAAATCAAACTAACTGAAAAATGAAGTTGAGTCGAGTATTTATAATAAAGTCGGATAGTCACATGAAACGTAGAACTATCAGTAACAATATAGATCCTTTAGCTAATTTAATATTTCATTAAGATAAGAAAACTACTTTCTGGGCGGAATCACGTTACTGTCGGTCCGGGACATGTCACAATGCGCCGCGTTAGACTAAATTCCTTCTCTTTCACTCGAGCCGTCCTTCGAGGTGGACCTAACAGAAATTTTGTAAGACCCTAACGGGGATATTAAAATGGAGGAACCTTATAGACGTATAAGGTAATAGTTAAATAATTATATATCGTTAAATACCATCTAACGTATAAAAATATTGTTTTAGGTTTTTTATATACAATTACAAATTTCATTTTAACGTCGAAGTGATCTCAATGTTACACCTTTGCTTTGTGAACAATTACCTATATTCAGCTTCGGAATTTCTCGACATGGCGCATCTTTAAGATTTTACTACTAAGCAAATCATTCCAAGTCAACAAAATGGAGGTACCCAACATCAGCCTACATAAATCCGTATTCATCCCAGAACAGGAGCGCACTTAGGAATTTCTCTCATCAGGACTTTTAAAACAAAAGATAAGTACTTTTGATTATTATCTCATATAAAAGGGATTATTTTCACTTATAGTAGTTCTTGCTTCATGAAAGCAATGTACCTAGTTTTGGTTCATAAAGCCAAGTATCTTAAGTTTAAATCGTAGAATCAAGCGTCTTTTGTAAGATTTTGTTTTGTGAATTCGTTGTAATATATTTTAATTCACAGTTACCTTTATCCTGTTTCATTGTTGAAATTTTCCATCGTAGTATTGTATATGCACATTTGTTTGGTTAAATATGGTAATGTCGTGGTGCATTTTGTTGTAACGAGTGTATATAGAGTTGAGGTGGTAAAGCAATGGGGGGGGGCATTTCGTTGTAATATATGTTTTGTGAGTATTGAGAAACCGCTACAAGGTATTTTTTTTGTAATATAGTTATTTTGTCTCGTAATATTCTCAAGTAGCCCCAGGCCCTATTTTGTAATATATTTTGTGTTGCACTTTAGTGTATCCAGTGCTGTAAATATTTTGTTTGTTGGATCGTTTGCGAGATACCTTTGTAATATATTTCGGTTTAAATTTCGTAAATGTTCATATTTTGTTGTAATATATGATTTTTAGTATTGATGTAAAGTTGCGAGATGTATCTTTTGTAATATATTTTTTTGTCTCGTAAACACCTCAAGTTTATCTTGCTGTTGAGCAACCTGTAATATAGTATATTTTGTAATATAGTTTATCTTGTATATATTTCGGTTTGATATTTTGCTATACAGTATCGCTGATGCTGTGATAGCTCATTCTTTTTGTAATATAATATTTTGTAATATAGTTCTATTGTACATATGTAACATTTGTCTTTTGCTTATCTTTATCTTTATCTTCAATTTTCCTTGATTACACTCTTTAATCAATGGCGCCCAAGCCTTGAACTCAACGCCCTTTTGCTCTCCGTATCTTTACTGTGCTAGCCAGGTGAAACCAGTGACGCTAACCACGTCGCTCGTAGGGTGGCCTACACTTGAACAACTTGGGCAATATTTAAACATCGAATAAAACCTTATTTTCTTAGCCACAAACTGAATTATTTTTTGTTTGCTTATACTTGTAATGAAACATATTCTTTATAGGATTTTGCAAACAGCAGAAAAACTATCTATAAGAACTGAAATAAAAGCTATTTGTAAAATTATTGATTTAAAATCTTTGCATTCTCTCGATAACTTGAATTCTGGTTATTAATAATTAGAATCCTAAAATGAATTTGTCTTCCTTATTGCACAATTCTCATTCTAACACTAGTTTCCACACAGTCCCCTACGGCTATGCAGAGTAAACCATTATCCACATAACTCCCTACGGCTATGAAGATTCAGTGAAAATGAGAAGATAGGCCTAAAATGAATTTATTTACATACCTCGTCTTTTGGAAAATCGTTAATTAATTCATTAAAAATATGCAAATTTTTTTACCAAGCATAAGCGTTTATAAATGTAAATTGAAGATGTAAGTATTTGGTTGGACCTAAAACTTTGTTTACATCTTTCTTCTGGTTTTAAATTAAATATTAGTAATATTAGTCAGATAAGTTTTCTTTGGCAAATAAAGACTCTGTCCCTTTCAGTGGCCATACCCCAACACAATGTACTAAAACTTATGTGCGAATGTGCCAGAGAATAATACATACTTAGTAGAGCTTTGAGTTGGAATATATTTTTCATTTGCATAATTGCAAAATAGGCTTGGTTTAGTTTATTGCTGCATACTATATCGATCTGAGATTTCCAAGATAAGTTAGCGTCTAGACAACTCCTAAAAGCTAGCGAAGTTAATATTCTGTAGATTACAGGGTTTCCTATTATAAAAATTCATGTAGGTTGTTTTGGATGCATTTAAAATCAGTATCTTGCTCCACGCAGCAAATTCATCTAAAACATTACAGGTTTTTTTATGCAAGGCATTTATATTCAGGTCTGCCACGGTGATAGTACTATAGTCAGCAAACATCGTCGCTGTTCCACTTTATATTTAGTTTGGCAGATCATTGACGTATAACAGAAAAAGTAAAGGTCTCAGTACTGATCCCTGAGGCATCCCTCGAGCTATATTAGATCCTTTTGAAAAGTGAGTACCAATCCTCACAATTATTTTACGATTCACCAAGTAAGAATGAATCCATTTCTGAATATTGCCCAGAATACCAAAGAGTTTAGACGTTAAGTAATCCACATCCAAGATGTCAAATGCCTTGGATAAGTCGAATTGTAGCATTACCATATATTAACCTTTATCTAAATTATTGTAGATGGTGTCAAGTAACTGCACGCTAGCAGTCTCTACTGATTTATCATCACTAAAGCCATGATGACATGGCGTGAGTAAGTTGTATTTTTCGATAAATATTGGTAATTGGTCGTAAATAACCCTTTCATTATTTTCGATAGAGAGCTAACGAATGTTATAAGTCTGTAATTATCAATATCTAAGACATCACCTGATTTTAGTAATGGCAGCACATGTGAAATTTTTAAAATATTTGGAAAGAAACCTTTTTCGACTGAGTCATTTATCAAATGCTTTAGGGGTGGTATGATAAAATGTTTAATTTATTCCGAAAATTTAAAGCTCAGCCCATCATTTCCAAAAGTCCTTTTGTTTTTCAATATACTAAATGTATCTATTAATTGAAGTTCGGAAACTGAGATAAAAAAGAAAGTCTGCGGATTAATACTAGGAAGTGTACAAGGCAAGGATAGTTTTTGTCCAAAATAGGTATTAGCCCAAAGCCAAAGAATTGGAAAAAAAGTCATGCCAAGTTTCCAATGTTCTATATAGAACAGCTTCATAATGGACGACGCTTCCTATGCATGACTTACAGACAGTTTCATATCCATAGTTCATCTTTTTGGCTGAGTAATCAGAACGTACGAGTTAACTATTAGCAAAGTCTTACAAGCGTTTTATTTAAGACTAGACATGTTGTGCCACTCAACAGGAGTCTAGTCTACTACTACCATCTCGGTAACACGTTAGAAGCACCACTTAACATCTATACCCTTGCCAGGATTCGAGCCCAGGACTCCGAGTCGACAAATATGACCCAATATATGAACCCTTAAAAGCTGCTTAAACACGTATGTCTATTATACGCCACTTATAGATGTAAGAAATTTTATTTAAACTAACGACCTAGCCGTGTACCTCATCTGGCCACTTTATGGTTATAGTCAATGTAGGTATCTGGAAGAACTTACATTTCATGACCAATTTTACATTTATATTTCTGCAGTACACGAGATTAAACATGACCTATTTGATTACAATGCAAGGAATACATTAAAATCACGTAGTAGTGAATACCCGCTGTATTTTTCCATTTTTTCTTTTTTTTTATAATAAAATAGAGCTCCAGTAATTTTAAACCACTCCATTCCCAAATCCTTAATCGAATACGTGACGACGTTTTTAATTCGCGGATTGATGTATTTCAAAGACACTAAGCAAAAAGTTTTATTGCGAAATATTTTTGTCACCTTGAAAATATGGAATTCACGACGACGCCGCTACGTGGTGAGCCAGTGAAAAAGGGTAATTAGATATTCTCGTATAAATGAAAAATTCTACGCATATAATTTCAAAAGAAATTTCAACAATAATGAATTCTGCCAGCGTGCTTGCAAAGGGTCGATCTAGAATGTTGTGTGTTTTCTTGCGTAGTAAATTATACAAAATTATGGAAAATTGAATAAGTAATGAAACTGATCATACCTACTACTTACTAATGGAAATATGAAAATTGAATTTTTTCTTTATTTCAAAACTGGGAGTCATTTGCTGGATTAAATAAAAATGAATATATTACTATATTTTATTACAAACAGGATAATCTCAAGTTCTTTTTTTATTTAATTCAGTAAATCGCATAGTGGAATGTAAAATCATTTCATTCTTGCCTGCTAGTAAATACATTCAAATTAAGCATTAATGATAGAGCAGTACGAAAACAACTCATTTGAGTACGCTAGAAATCGCTAGATATTAGAACTATGAGACCTTCTTGCAGGACTTTCTACTCTTTTCAGAAGCCAATGAAATGCTCTGAAAGCGCATCTTTGTGCGAGGGAGCAATCTTTATTACTTCCAAAGTTATGAGTGCTTGAACTTGTCAGTTTCTCTTAAATGATTAAGTCAGGCATGTGTATTCCCACGCCATGGCCGGCAACGGTTTTTGATACGAAAAATAACCATTCGTGGAGTATATCGTAATTTCGCGAGGAGTGGAATAACGCCAGGTGATTTGGAGTAATAAAAAAATAAAAAAAAAACCTGACAAGTGTCGAATGGGACATTGATGGAAGCACCACAAAGACTTGTTGTAGTTTTCTTCAAATTGAAGGTACGTAAATGCGTTTTTGTATACTTGGACCTAAAAACCGGTCGCATTAAAAGAATAATTTGTGAGGAAGGTCTTTTTTATATTTCATTCAACATGAACTTTTTTTATTTATTTTTTTCAGACACTACAGAAAGCAATATCCTTTCGCAGATAGATGTAGTCAAAGCTCTGTCTGTAACCGATAGACGTAGACTGATGGATGAAGCTTCATCAGAGGATTGTTCTTCTGGATCACATCCAACCAGTTCGCCTTCTTCTTCTTTGTCGGACTCCGATTCAGATGACCTTGGTGGCGACTAAGTCAGATATTGCTAAAATTCCAGTAAATGAAGAATCTGTTTTTGATAATAATATTACCAATGTCAATAAGGTGACGGTCCATGATACTACTTGGACTTTTGGGGAAACAGTCACCATAAATTATTTCAAAGATGCTCAACATAAGCCCCAATTGCATGTCCATAATATCTAGCATATGATAGAGATGGATATTTGGCTAGCTTTTTTCCCATCCGAAGATATGGACCTAATTGTTCAAAGCACCAATGCAGGCTTGAGAGAACGTCGAAGGGTTATAACTTATTACTTATTTAAATCATTTAAATCTCTCCGTTTAAGGCGCTGTACTTCTGGCAAACACAATTCTAAGTGAGTCCTGCCAGCAGGTCTTCGATTTACGAAGGTTAATGACAATATATATTTTATTCATATTTTGCTGCATGTACTACTGGTAGTACGTTGCGTCCTGTATGCAGGATGACTTTTTAAGCTGAATATTGTCCTACTAGTAGAACAGGGGCCTCTGTACGAAAGGAAAGCCAAAGGAGAAAATTATAGAAATATACAAAATACACTACCTGACAAAAAGAGTGGGCAATTAGTAAGTTCCAACCATTCAAATCTCCTGGAATGAACGGAATTTACCCAATCCTGCTCCAGAAAGGACAGGATATATTACTACCACATTTATGTAATATATTCAGAGCCTGTTTGGCCTGGAAATACATACCACATATATGCCGGAAAGTGAAGGTCACCTACCTCCCAAAAATTGGTTGGACTTCGGACAAAGCACCCAAGTCATATAGACTCATAAGTCCGTAATTTTGTGGTATGGCCAAGCCATGCATACGAAGATTCATTAATAAATGGATGCAAACTAAATCTCTGGAATGGTGGAAAAGTTTCCCACGGCAGAGACAGGCCAAAGAGTTCATCGGCCAAATTTAGGGAGGAGCTATTGTGCCAAAAGAGAAAGGCCATTAGAATAATAGTGGGTTTCTAGTCGGTCACTGCCGACTTAATAGACATCTGAATCTAATAGGTCTGTCAACAGTTCCTCGAACGGTCAACAATTTAGGTGCCGGCACTCCCCACCATACCATGCCCCCCGACCCATCGACACCACATAAAAAATATTTCTGTCAAAAATAATGTTCAACCAGATTATTGAAGTATCCCAGATTTAAGTTTACAATGTGCATAGATAAAGACAATAAAGATCTTTAAATGGTAAATGGTGCCGACATTAGATCGGCGAAGATAAGCAACATTGGTCAGGTCCAGCACATGGATGGGTGACGGACGTTATCGTCATGCATACAGCTAAAAATCTAAAGAAATGGGTATGGCAGAGGACGCGACATGCAGACTCTATCAAGAGTCAGAGAGAACCTCAGTCCATGTATTGTGCATTGTGAAGGCCTTGCTAGATGTCCTTAAAATATTTCATAACTTATAAAAATCGGCACAGTTTCGTAGAAATAATTTTTTTGCACGGCCAATATTAAGTGAGATATTCTCGAGTGTCCTGATAAAATGAACAACCTGTGTAACTTATATATTGCCCTTAAAAGCATTCTCAAATAGGTAATAATGAGGATGAGCCCAAGCAAAGAAAAACTTTATTAATGACCTCTATCCTCAATCAAACTCCTTTCAACCTGAAATCAAATTGCCCAAACAATTCCTCAAGGTACTTGAATGTTCTTGTGTCAGACAATTGTGTGAAGTTGCAACTAAACACCTCAGGAGATGTCCCAAACTTACCATGAGTGCCATCAAATCAGATCAGATCTTAAACTGAATTCTTAATCTTCTGCGATTCTATGGGCCTAATCGGTAACACCATTTCCAACACATTAACCAACGAGGTAAAGTCAAGACATGTTAGTAATAAGATACATATCCGAGCAAAGTGCAAAGTGCACATTGGAGAACAGCAAGTAAGATTTAAGGCGAATATAAGTTGTTCTTTTGCAAAACCGAGGTCTTAAGTCGAATTGAGTTTTAATGAACTACTCTGAGAATGGAGAAACCATCAAACGTTTTTGAAGGTGCGATTGGCGCCTCTAACAAAAACATTCTTCTTTTGTCCTTCAAACAAAAGGTGACAGGCAAAATATTAGCTCATAGTTTTGGAGAACGCTTTTTTCACCGCTTACCACATAGTTCTTATCGGCCCATTTTTCAATCTATAGTTTTTTTGCCGTGATTAACGTGGCCCAAGGATAATATGACACAAATGAATATGATGCATTTACAAGAAGTAAAAAAATGCCTTTATTAAATTTTCTGTAAAAGATAATTATCAAGGTTATTATAACTAGTGGCATTGGAGTAATAGCCTATCGAACGCTAAAGTCGACTTTAGTGCTTACTGCATTTCACCTTCATGCTTGGATTGCATAAGTTCCACCAACTGCATTTAAATTCATAAAAACAAATTGGCAACGAGTTAAGTATAATGGAGCAAGTATAAAATATAATGTGAACGTAAAATATGGAAAGACGCTTCGATCCATGGCTAGAGTTCCATTTCTTATTATATGAATTTTCGATATGTTGCACGTTGTAAAATTTTATATCGTCTTAATTTTATTACAAAGCGTGCGTGACCACAGACTAACACTTATTTTATGTAACCATTAATTAGATATGGCAAATTAAGATTGCAAATTATGGTAGATAGGAATCACATGTAATACATATGGTCTAAGAGCTGGCTACGAAAATTCAAAATGATAAGGGCAGTGAAAATTTTATGTTAAAACCCTCCTTACTAGCTCTTCAGCCGTAGTAGCGTGGGCGGGCGGTAAATTAAGAGGCCTATGATCTCCCTATTCTTCCGGGATTTCCGGTTATTAACGTGCCAGTGACGTTAATTAAAGAATAACAAATCAAATTCGTGAAATGTCAAAAAATGCCATTTTTCTTTTACTTCTGTCGGTTCAAATTTTCGATTTCGCCCATGCAATTATCGATGCCGTGAAAATGCCAATTTCGATCTTTCGATATGGACATTAGGACGCCTTCCTGTTGATGTAATTGATGAACATTTAAAAACTTCATGTTTTGTTTTCTCCAACGAGACTAATTGAAAGTTCAAGTCCACTCCGACCGTAGCACAAAATGTACCTTTAGGGGTAGTTTTGTGGTGGTTCAACTCCGAATTCGAGATGACAACTGAAATTTTCGGAATTAGCGGGATACTCTAAAAATACATATTGGCAAAAAGTAATATCATTTTATTCTTAAGCATTCGAATTTGATAAACCTAGACTATAGCTCAAGATATACGTTTTTCGAAAATCGTACATTTCATCGTTTCTAAATACGTGTAGAAATAGTTCTGGTAGCCGCGATAGATGGCATCAGGCTGTCAGACGTGATATACAGCAATGGGAGGCTAACTAGTACTTTATATTAATCACAAAATGTCTGCCAAGACGTCGTGTATAAGAAGAAGAAGAGGATATGTGTATAAATTATTCCGAGCAGAACTTAATTTAAGATGCATAATTTTCTATTCAGGAATTTCATAGCAGATTGTTAAAAAAAAGAGTGATATTATATATTTATTTAATCGTACATTATCCAACAGTACAAAACCATTTATACGATGGGAATCTAAATGAACTTAACCTAACCAAACCTAACCTAAATAAGAAGTACAGGCAGAAATTATGAAGGAGTTTAGACTATATGTCCACTTCACTGCAATGAGTTTTTTATAACCGGTACAAATATTAAACAGAGGACAAAACCTTAACATATTTGATCTAGAAGTGGAAAAGCTATGAGAATGACGAGAATTGATGCGTGGGACATGAAAGTTCATCAGTTGACAGTTAATGTTTCACTATCTACTTTATTATACTTAATTTTGTCTGACTGAACAAATTTTTGTAATTGGTTTTGAGGAATCCCGATTGATGAAAATCTACCTTCAGTATTCAAGTTTAAACATTCCAGGAGGCGACGTTGAACATTTCTAATTCATCTTTATGAGTGTTATAACTAGATTACCAGACAAGTGTTGCATACTCAAGCTTATATCGCGAACAAGCAAAATAAAGCATCATTAAGGTTTTCGCATCATTAAGGTCATGACACAAAATGAAGCTTAATAGCCCGGGAGACAGCGACAGATTTTTCACGTTAATATCTATAAAGTTAGATTTTTTCCAAAGAGAGTTTAGATGGTATCTATAATGAAGGTACAATTCTACCAAACTCTTAGTGGTGAATAAATGAGTAAAAAATTAAAGAAAAAAATAGATGGACAAAACTTTCGTTTTTCGAATTGCCACGAATTGTCAAAAAATGACGATTCGCCTTATCTCCTGCCAGCCTCAATTTTCGATTTTCACTTTGTGATTAACGTTGTATGATCCTTGCCGACCTAATCCTCGCCTTCGAGACATAGAACGGATATCCGATCGCCGTACTTATTCGGTTCTTACGTTGGAAAAATTGACTTGCGGTCATGCTAATCGGCGACTATTTTTAAGTGGTTGCCCGACTTCGAATCCTCCCCGGGGATACTTTTTTTCGTTTTCAATTTTTTGGCAGATATTTTTGATTCTATAATTGCTATTCGCTCCGTTCTATTGCAATTCTCCGAGAAGAGTGGTGTACGATCATTAAAGAGGTGGAGTAGTACAAAAGCCATCTGAGATTACTGACTACAATAAATGCAAAGTGTTCATAGACATTTCGGACCAAATAAAGTCCTACTCGACTGTATTAAGAAAGTCGATAAAACAGCATAGTAAAATAGCAATTTAGCTTCTATCTGGGTCAGCACTTGCCAACGCCTACATAATGCACCAGAAAATCACCAATCAGAAACTCTCTAGCACTTCTTTCAAAGAGGAGCTGGTTAGCCATTTCTTGGATCTTTCTAAGCTTGAAAATATTGAAACGTGCAATCCACGCGGCATGCTCGAGAAAACTTTCCATCATCTACCTGAAGAAGATGTGTGACATGTTAAGCAAAACTTTCCTCCGAAATTGGACGAGAATTTGCACAAAACATAACGCAATTTCATTGCTTCAGATCTATTCAGTGCGGCAAATTTTACTGCATTACGGTCTATTGTAATATTTATAGTTGTAATATATAAGCGGTTTTTGATATTAGAATTTTCTTTTTTTATATATTTTTTCATTCATAATTGGCTTGGTATACGTATTCCACGGCGGAAAATGCAAAACTTCTCCGAGAAATGCAATAGAACGGAACGAACAGCAATTATGGAATCAAAAATATCTGCCAAAAAATTGAAAACAAAAAAAAAGTATCCCCGGGCGGGATTCGAACTCAGGAAACCGCTTAAAAATATTCGCCGATTAGCACGACCGCAAGTCAACTTTCCAAACGTAAGAACTGAATAAATACGGCGATCGGAGACCCGTTCTATCTCGATGGCGAGGAGAAGGTCGGCAAGGACCGTACAACGTTAATCGCGAAGTGAAAATCGTAAATTGGGGCCAGCAGGAGCGAAGGCGAATCGTCATTTTGTGACAATTCGTGACAATTCGAATAACGAAATTTTTGTCCATCTATTTTTTTTAATTTTTTTACTCATTTATGCACCATTAAGAGTTTGGTAGAATTGCACCTTCATTATAGACACCATCTAAACTCTCTTCGGGAAAAAATCTAGCTTTATAGAAATAATTTCAGGAAGAGTGTCGCTGCCTCCCGGGGTATAACGTTCTGTATGTATGAGAAATTACACCATTAACATGGTTAGTGAAGGTTGATTTATTATCAAAGGTAGATGGTCTATTTACCATGTCGCCAGTAGCACTACAATTATATAGAATAGCGGCTTCCATAGTTGTATAACCCATAACATTACACTTTACAACATTTAGGTGAAGAACATCTTTATTGCTCCAAGCTGATAACTTACTTAATTGTTCTGAAGTTGTTGGCAGTCAGTGGAAGCATTAATCCTGTGCAACATCTTAAAGTCATTAACATATATCTAAATGTCGTTAATAAAAATATTAGAGAATTGTGGTCTAAGTATCGATCCCTGGGGTACTCCTGACGTGGTGCCGTATTCAACAGATTTGTATCCATTATAAGATACGAATTGAACTCTATTAGTTAAGTACCTAACTCTCAAGAAATCGAAGCAAACCGTCAGATATTCTAAATTTGTCAAGTTTACATATAAGTATACTACGACATGTTGTGCCTCTTAATAGCGATCTAGTTGAGTGCTATTTTCAGAGTATCATATTAAAAACGCCACTAAACATCCATACTCTGTCCAGGATTCGAACCCAAGACTCCGTAGCCGCAAGCCGAACACCTTAGCACTGCGTTATAGAGTCGAGTAAATATCATTTAAGTAATACCGATATCGATTTTCGTTCAGTTAGTTTCATGAAAAACATGTACTTATTGTAGTGCATGTTTTTCATGAAGCTTTACTAATTCAGAAATCGTGAATAAACGGAAACTATATTAACAGCAGTATATTACGACTGTAATATCTTTCTTTCCATTTAGTCTAACTGTAATACGTACGATTCTCATTGATATTTACTATGGATAAGGGTTTTTACTTTTACGTAATATCGGAAAACAGAATTTGGAGCATCATTCTGTTTATTTTAAAGCAATATCAGTGAGAGAACCAAGCCGACACTTTCCAGCTCAAAACCACTCTAGTTTTTAATAAAAAAAGTAAAAAACGTAACATTCTCATTCTCATACCATATATCCCATACCGACAATAATCGAAATTCAATATAGACTCAAGATGAAAAATTCTTTAATACCTATAATAATATCACAGGCGATATTGTCAGCTTGCGATTCCAAAGAAAAATGAACACAATAACATAAAAAGTGTAATACAACATAATAACAGACCATTTGGACGTAGCGACGGTCTCGAAACCCAGATAAAAGCACTTGGAGGGAGAGACGTACAATTCCACCCCGGGCAGTTTTCATTCAGTATATTTTTAATCCTGGCGTCTTCGATTCAACCTCAATAAGTGAGGTCGGCAAACCAATACCACCGATAGGCATTTACGACGCCATAAGTTCAGAAATAGAGAAATAAAACTGACCACTTCTGTGTGGATTGGGTGGGCAGGGAGTCTGAGGCCGGACTCGGGACAGCAAAGCCATGATCATGCGAAATCCCTTCCTGAGGTTGTTTTATTATCAGACTTCCCTGATATCTGTTATCTAACACATTCTTTGCATATTTTTTCGAATGCCTAGCATATATTTGAGATTATACAAGCTGCCTTCTAGTTTAGCTGGAGGAAAGAATTCATTTCATTTTAGTATATATCTTGTCCCATAATATTTATCATAATAAATTGTGAAATTTCAAATTGGGTATTCAATATGTCTCAAATGGCTGAAAGATGTCTATTTAAGTAGATACCTAATTGTAAATTATCAGTTTTCAGGCCCCTTCTCTTTAGGTCAGGTAGACTGGTATATGAAACTAAAATAACTGAGAAGAACTGTACCAGAAGGCTATTACAGCACACAAAATTAGAAAAGCCTTGTGAAGTGGAGGATTACATTTAAGGAGCATGTTATACTCCTGATGCAAAGCCTGTGTTACCAGCTTCAGGCTGTGAAACATGTGATAATAATAATAGTAATAATATAATACCTACTAAATACTATTTTCTTGTGTCAAATATATTATCAAGAGACATACAGACTAGGGTGGAGCCAAAACGGCGAAAATTTTTTTTCGAATTTCATTTCTCCTATATGTGGAAAAGTGGCCACATGTAGGGTCAATTTACTGTGAGAAAACTGAGCTCATACGATTACGTTTTCCGGTGCCCCAGGCTCTTCAAATTTATGACTTTTTTCTAAATAAGTGAAACTATTAAAACTTATAATTGATACAGTTCTTCGTTTGTTTTAATTTAAAACATCCCAGAACTCATTACGTGTAGGTGGCTGCACGGCCAAATCTTCCGATATGTTACCCTTCGATATAGACTAACTCATGTTATACAAATATTTTTGGTCTGTGCTTAACATTTGTAAGTCAATTTCAGGAAATTCTGTGGTAATCTTTTGAAACTCTGTGACTGGTATAGATTGCAAGATTGCAATGCTTTTCCGATTTCGCCAGAAAACCCAGAAGGGCCAGTAGTTTCCCCATCTAAATGTTTTATTAAATGACGCAAAGGTAATTTATTTGCGTGTAACATACAAATGAACCACTGTAGTGGCCTTCCAATATGCATTTCTAGCTTTCTATGTACTGTGGTAATCTTTTGAAACTCTGTGACTGGTATAGATTCACAAGATTGCAATGCTTTTCCGATTTCGCCAGAAAACCCAGAAGGGTCAGTAGTTTCCCCATCTAAATGTTTTATTAAATGACGCAAAGGTAATTCATTTGCGTGTAACATACAAATGAACCACTGTAGTGGCCTTCCAATATGCATTTCTAGCTTTCTATGTACTGGATTCCCGTATTGACAGCGGCCTCATCACATCCAATAGCCACTAAGTTCGTCAAATCCATATGTTGCTGTAGAAGCTGTATCAAATTTTCGGAAATTGCCTCTGCTGTGCCACATGGGACAGTGATATGTCCAAAATGTTTAGATACGGGTTCTGATTCCATCACAATATGTTCTTCGCTAATTGTGCTTCTGTGATATTTATTACCAATTGAATGCTGAAAGAGGGTATTATCTTTTCGTCCATGGAAATAAATGGCTTGTAAAAAATCCTTTTCTTGCTTGGTTCTTAAAATGTTGCGTCTTCTTTTTCTCTCTCTTCTTATCGTATTTCTATCAATTGCATACAAAACGAGATACGAAAAGCTCTTATCAATTCCACAACACAGAACAGCTAAATTTAAAGAATATCTCCATACAGTTTTATATTACTGTATAATAGTATCGCTAAAGAACTTAAAAGTATATCAAAATATAAGATTGAAGTAAAACATTACTTATAGAAAGTGCATTCTATAGCATCCAAGAGTTTTTGGGTTGACTAATGACAATATTGTTTATTTGGTGTTGACAATAAGTTTGATAGTGTTTCTTGTATTTACATTTTATATTCGTCGTAATTATTATTATTGTTATTATGTTCTTATTTATATATACCGTTTCTCTTTCTTTATTTTATGACTTACCATATTGTATCATTGAGGAAGGTAAGTAAATATTATTATTATTATTATACTTAAAATGAATATTTTCTATGAACCGTCTACTAAATTCAAACTGAATTTCTAACGCTTTTATATGGTTTTGATAAAATAATTATGTCGACTGTTCGCGACTCCAGGTTCACGGTAAATAATTACACTCCTTCCCCATTCTCTCCAACCATTGCTCCCTAATTTTCATTATGTGGGGTATTTTATTGTAGCACGCTTTAACACTTGACTAAACTTTCGCATCTAAATTTTATTGTTTCTTACAGGAAGGAAACTTACCGCCTCGGTGTGTATGGGGTGGGCGGCAAACAGGAGTCCGGCCATTGCGGCAAACGGCGGTTTCAGTCCAGCCACGCACAGGCACACCCGGGTAAACAGGATGCTGGCGGATGCGTGCAGCAGGACGTTCGTCAAGTGAAACCACAGCGGCTGTAGGCCGAAAAATAAATAGTTCGCCCTGGAAAAGAAAGAAAATTGTGAATAGAATAGTGCTCGGGGAGAATTTTAGCTGAATGCAACGTGACTGGGATAAAGAGAAACATTCGGTTTTGTATTTGTATTCATTCGACGTCAATCAAAAGTTAAATTTGTGAAACATATCATAATTTTATAATATAATAGATTTGCAATTTGCATTATTGAAGGCCCATCAATCTTTATTTGGTTAATCATCCACCCTTTAATAAATTTTGAAGTGTTAAATAGTTATATACTAAATAATATTATTCACGACAATAATGCAGGGAGTGTTTATGATGGTTATAATTTTAAAAGGTAAATCGTTCATACAAAGCGGGCAAAGAAAGTCTTATACAAGGTGGTTCCAAATTGTCTCCCGATATTTCTGTGGATATACTGCCATTTAAATTTCCAGGAAATGATATCAAACAAATTGATATCTTAGAGTGGCTGCCCGCACATTTATTTTGAAAGTATGATGAAAATGGATTTGAATTGTATTAGGATTTTCCTCAGCCCAGAAATGCATGTTCTTAGAATTAAACATGAATTGTCGTCTGATTGTAGCCTTGTCAGTAAAAAGTATTTTACTTACAACATTTGGAGCATTTTGTGTTCGTTCAAGCAACAATTCACAAAAGTCAACTCTTTTTGTCGCATATCCTCAAGTAATAATTCTTGAGTTTTTCGGTAATGGAACGGGTGCGATTGTTGTTCATGCATCTTCTACAAATTCAGTTTTATCATCATCTACAGTAATGTTTGTAGTATTTTTGATAGAGTCCCTTTATAATTAAGCAATGATCTCTAGCTAAGTCTAATTTTAGGTATTCATTAACTAAATCACAGGCATTTGTTACTTCTTGAGGGGGAAATGAAAAGTAAAGTCATCTGCGTATAAGTGAATTTGACAGTGTCGACGATATTTTATCAAATTGACAGTATATATAGTTATAGAGTAGTAGTCCCAACATAGAGCCTTGCGGAGCGCCAGAATTCAGTGTTACATAATCTGATCTTTGATCATTTATACAAATTATTTTCTAATTTTAACGTAACATTCCAGTAATAATATTACGGTTTTCGAGAAGTCTATATAATAAAGAATGGCAAGTGAGTGTGTTCAATGCCCGACTAAAATCGAGTAAAACTGAAATTGTGCAGCAGCCGTGATCTGTCACCCCGCGATTGTAAAAGTGCAGTGATGCAACTGTTGCCGGATCTAAAAACTGGATTGTATAGGCGGTATTAAAGAATGTTCGGTTAAATATGCTCTTAACTGTACTTCCAGTGCTCCTCCTAACATTTTTGACAGTGTCGGTAATATGCTGATAGCACACAGATCTTTATAAACTGTTGAGTTTACTTTTTTAGTCGGCACAGGTACCTCGACACTTTTCCACATAGTTGGAAAGACATTCTCCACTTAACAAACATTTACATTATGTGTTACATAGGGTACTATATGCGGACAACATAGTTTTATAACTTTTGGACTTACTCCGTCACACCCTGTGGCGCTTGTGGATAATTCATTTATGACCTTATAGGTAAAGATGTCATTTATTTCGTGAAACTGAAAATCAAAGTTTAGCAACCGATTATTTTTATAAAAATCTAATACTGTGTCAGGTGGTTTAGATATCGGTATTGACAAAACAATAATTGTTTTTTTCATTTATTTTTTTACTATTATCAGGAATATCCTTACATTTTTCAGGAATAATTTGACTTGATTTAGGTATTTTCTACCATTTCCTCAGATTTAAATTAGTTAATTGATATGTAAAATATGCTTTTCTTTCTCTGTCTAATGCTGTAGTGGTGTAGTTCCTCATATTTCTAAAAAATTGGAAATGTCTATCACTTTTAAAAGCAAAAATAAGGTTAAAAGGATATTGCATGGTTTAATTTTGTGTGTTTATTGCTATCAATACACTGCAAAAATATGTGTTATCCTACAATTTTTTGTCATTAACAAATATATTATCGTTATCCTTTGCCACGTGTACTTTTAGTACATTTTCCTGTAAATAAACTTACCATCTATATTGATCTTTAATTATGCAATAACTTAGATAATGCTTAAAGGATTGTCGTTAATTCTAGCTTAAGCGGACCACCGTTAATCAAAGGGAAAACCACGGCAGGAGTGAAAAATCGTTACCAGAACGCGGTCTCTATATAAAATCAGTAGTTTTGTTCAACATAAAAAAGTCAGTAAAAACAAATACATCAAGTTTGACGTTTCAATCAGTATTGATTAACAACACATATCTATTCCCCTGGCTTTTAAGTTGACAAATTACAGAACCGTCCAAAAAAATTATCGATAGTTTATTACTAGGCCATTATGGCTTCGTGAAAGATAAATGATTAGAAATTTTCTGTGACGTAGGACTGCTTAAAAGATCTATATCCAAATGTGATAAACGTAAGGAACTTTACATGGTTTATACTTGTAACAAAAAGTATAAAGAATTTTATAAAATAAAAATAATATGAAATGGACGAGTATATTCGTCATTAGGTACTTTTTAGAAATTTCCGTTCGCTTCAGTAATTTATTTGGGAGTCCAAAAACGACTAAGTATGAGTTTGTGCATCCTAATTGAATCAGGAAGCTAGTATTTTTAAAGAAACAATCATAGATCCAGAATTGTTCGATTCTGTCGTACTAACATAAATGTAGTAAACAAAAGTTGACAAAATTCTACGTAAAACAAAAACAGAGATTCTGTAGTTCTTGTAGTTTTGGAAATACACTTCACAAAGAAGATCTTATTTTTTGTCATTTTTGGTCCGAAAATTATGTTTTATATTTCTTTGTAGTACAGCCAGAACTTTTAGAATCTTAACGAAACCATGATCATAGATTGTAATGAAACATATTACTTCGACATCCACGTAGTGGATTGGAAGTATACTTAGTAATCGTAAACATTTTTTTTTCTTGAAATAGGTTTAGAATGTCATGAAACGTCGAGATTTTAAATTTGAGCGAAACAAATTTTCTGTCTGTCTGTCTGTCTGTAACTTTTTTGTCAGCACGTTTTCTCCGGAATGGCTTAAGATATTAAGTTAAAATTTTGTTAAAGTATATATTATAACGAGATCTGGAACTGGATTGTTTTTTGAAGATATTCGGTGAAGGGTTGGGGGTAAGGCCAGCTGGTAAGAGTTTAGAAACTTGAAATTTGATGTATGTACTACAAGCCAAGCCATCAAATTTTTTATAATATTATTCATCCCCCCACCCCCACCCCCACTCCATTATTAGAGGGGTTGATAAAATAAAATTGAGATATATACTTCAAATTTCGTACACGCATATATTATAATAAAATCAGGACTAGGTTATATTTTGGGATTATTCTGTTGAGATTTTCATTTGAAATTTGGTACACGTATGTATTATAACGACATCTAGAACTAGATTATATTTTAAGATGATTCCGTTGAAGGGTTGGGGGCTAAATAAGGCAAAATTAGTAAAGCAAGCTGGTAAGAGCACAGGAACTTGAAATTCGCTGTATGTATTAGAAGCCAAGGTATCAGATTATTTATAATATTTTTCACCCCCCCCCCCCCACCATTATTAAAGGGACTGATAAAATAAAATTGAAATATGCACTTGAAATTTGGTACACGTATGTATTATAACGACATTTGGAACTAGAATATATATTGAGATTATTCCGTTGAAAGCAAGCTGGTAAGAGTACGGTAACTTGAAATTCGGTGTATGTACAAGAAGCCAAAGCCTCAAATTTCTTTATAATATATTTCAAAAATATATAAGCCTAGACATTTTAGACACTGCATGTATAAAGATTTTATGCCCAATGTTAATAACACATCATGCCAAAACACATCAAACTTTACTGATACCGATGTAAGGGTTAATTTTCTAACAAAACATTATTTATTTATTTGACTTTCAAGCCCCTATACACGCTCTAGGCATAAATAAACCATATGCGCCTCGGTCGAGTGATGTAATATAAAATATTATGAAGCCAAGAGACATGGTACAGAATAAATATGAATGTTTTGGACTCAAGTAAATTGAGACAACTATAAAGAATTATGTAATTTTGCGACAGAAACTACTACAAGAGAGATACGAGTTTTAATATTTTAATAGGAACGTGAGACTATTCTGTTGTGAAAATATCATTATGAACACGCAGTTAAAAGTTATATCCAAGATTCGAAGAACGAGATATTCTTAAGGAGATGTATTGGGATTTAATGATCTCTCAGACAGGGCAGAGTAGCACTTCATATTTTCAATAATCATGATTTAAAGAAAATTGCTAGAGAACTATTTTTAAAAGCTCAAAATAACAACAATGTTTTTTCTTGGGACAGAGATTAAACCAAACTTTCAGACACCTCAAAACATACAGGAGAAACAACAATACGCAGCCAAGAAAATACACACCACTGCAGCATTGGGTCCGGAAGCTAGAATAAGAAGGAATCGCAGAGAGAAGTCAAATAGAACCAATACAGGAAATGGACCACTAGCCTTTGGACAAACCACCGTCAGAGGACGAACTACTAGAAATAATGGCCAGAAATAAGAGAAACACGGCCCCGGGAATAGACAAAATAAATAACGAACTACTATACTATGGACCGGACAGCATAAAGCAGCTAACTCTAGAAATCATCACCAACGCATGGGCGGAAACCACACCCCTGCCTGAGGAGTGGAACACAACCATGCAAAGACCGCTCCCAAAAACCAAATCACCACAAAACGTGGACGATTACAGAAGAATAACGCTCTGCACTACGCACAATTCCTCCTCAGAGAAATGGAAAAATACATCGGCGAACTACCAGATTACCAAACGGCATTGATCAAGGACAGATCAACAGACGACCATATGTACACCACTAGACGGATCCTGGAAGAAAAGTGGAAAGAAGGAACAAAAGCTCAAAGTTCTGAATTAGACCAATCAGGTAGGAACATTTCTAAATGTAATTCCCACTAGAAAAAAACACTAGGATCATATTCAGTACACGTGACATATCAATTTTCAAACCAGTGCATCCAAAACAAAGTTACAGAAAGAAAATGGCGTACTTTTTACTTACGAAAAAAATGAACAAGTCGGTTTTTCTCATTTATCTGCGAATGTAACTATTTTATCGAAAAAAGCTTTAAACAACAGTTATAGGAATTTAAAATACCTACAAGGTGCCGCCCGCTGAATGAAAATCGGATTGTTAGATTTCTCGGAAATAAATAAAAACTTCGGAAACTCGGATGGATGAATAGTTTCCGAGAAATTCAATTGTTTATTAAAAATGGGATCTTAGTAACATTTAAATTCCCCAAAATGAAGCGATCCGATTTTAATTTTGCAAATAGGTTTCTCTTCAAGAGCTGTACTATCACTGAGCTCAAAGCTCAATTAAGTTGCTTAAAAACGTCGTTGAAAATGTTGCATATTTCTTTGGTATAAACAAATGTAATTAATAACTTGTCAATTATTCGCGTATCAAAATGTAAAGCGGGTAATCACGTAGCTGGCATTTTTATACGAATCCTTCCGACCTTCAAGACTCAAAAAATTCCCAAGACCTTATTTTACTTCCACATCCACGTAGTGGATTGGAAGTATAGTAATCGCAAAAAAATTTTCAAAAATTTTTATTCGTGAAATAGGTTTAGAATGTCATGAAACGTCGAGATTTTAAATTTGAGCGAAAAAAAATTTTCTGTCTGTCTGTCGGTCTGTCTGTAACTTTTTTGTCCGCACGCTTTCTCCGGAACGGTTTAAGATATTGACCTGAAATTTTGTAGACGTATATATTATTACGAGATCTGGAACTGGATTGTTTTTTGAGGAAATCCGGTGAAGGGTTGGGGGTTAAATAGGGGTAAATAGGGGGAAATAAGTAAAGCAAGCTTGTAAGAGTACAGAAACTTGAAATTCGGTGTATGTACTAGAAGTTAAGGCCTCAGATTTTTTTATAATATTTTTCAACCCCCCACCACCCCACTTCATTATTAAAAGGGTTGATAAAATAAAATCGAGATATTCATTTGAAATTTGGTACACGTATGAATTATAACGACATCTAGAACTAGATTATACTTTGAGATGATTCCGTTAAAGGGTTGGGGGTTATTTAGGGCTCAATAGGGGGAAATAAGTAAAGCAAGCTGGTATGAGTACAGAAACTTGAAATTCGGTATATGTACAAGAAGTTAAGGCCTCAGATTTTTTTATAATATTTTTCAACCCCCCCCATCACCCCTACCTCATTAATGGGGTTGACAAAATAAAGTTGAGATATTCATTTGAAATTTCGTACACGTATGTATTATAACGACGTCTGGAATTAGTTTATATTTTGAGATGAATCCGTTGAAGGGTTGGGGGTTAATTTGGGGTAAATAGAGGAATATAAGTAAAACGTTGGTAAGACTACAGAAACTTGAAATTCGGTGTATGTACTAGAAGCCACAGCGTCAGATTTTCTTATAATATTTTTCAACCCAACCACCCCTACCCCAATATGAAAAGGGTTGATAAAATAAAATTGAGATATTCATTTGAAATTTGGTACACGTATGTATTATAACGACGTCTGAAACTAGATCATAATTTGAGATGATGCCGTTGAAGGGTTGGGGGTTAAATAGGGGCAAATAGCGGAAAATAAGTAAAGCAAGCTGGTAAGACTACAGAAATTTGGGATTCGGTGTATATACTAGAAACCAAGGCCTCAGATTTCTTTCTAATATTTTTCAAACTCTACCACCTCCGCTTCATTATTAATGGGATTGATAACATCAAATTGAGATATTCACTTGAAAGTTAGTACACGTATGTATTGTAGTGACATCTAATTGAGATGACTCCATTGAGGTGGTAGGTTGTAAATAGTGGAAAATAAGTACGGTAAACTAGAAACTTCATTTTTAACGTATATGGTAGAAACCAACTCCTCAAACTTTTCTATGACATCTACCCCAAATATTATTAAAATTCTATGACCAATAATTTCCACATACTAGAGTGCAAATATAGTCAAGATGTTTCCTTTAAAGTGACTTGGACGAATAATCTGGATGTGGAAGTAGTGATTCCTTAGGCAGCGGTTTTTAACTTACAGGGCTCTATTTTTTGTAACATGCATATTTTCTGAGTTTTCAGCAGTTTCTCACGAAAACGTGTTTAGGTCAATTTTCGTCTAATTCGCATACACTATTGTGCTCACCAGCAAGTGGTTTAACTCATGTCAACAGGACTAGACTGGTCTCAATCAGCAATGCTCAGGGCAGTAAAGCTACTAGGAGAACGGTAAATAACCTATATTAAAATTAATTACTCCAAATCTACGACAATTCACACTATTGTCAGTCAAGCTAACGCGCACTAAATTCCTCTGAGTTAACTTAATTTCGTTTCTGTTTAATTGGATCAATGTCCTGTTGGAAACTTTCGCCAAGTTATACACAGTAAAGTTCGAAGTGCGACAGCAGAAGATACGCTTAGTTAGATGGCAATAAGCAGTAGTTATTGTACATCGAAATTGGTTCTGCGGTTAGTTTGTGGCTCTAAATGAGTATTATTATCTTCTGGGAACACGAGACGAAGGGCCAGGAAGTCGCTGTTAATAGATCGCGTATTACCACTGTTCACGTATAGCCTACTATTATTGTACGAGGTTTTGCTGGTAACATCCCACTTCTGACCAAAAGTATTATGGTTATTACCTGTTATTATAGCTCGGTCAGTGTCTATCTGTTTTAACGGGAAAGGTCGAAGGATATAAAGGCAGAAATTAGGTAATTATTTTAGCTCAGATTACTGCAAAAACGTCATTAGGTTATTATTCCAGAGTATAAGACATAAAATAGATTTTCACAGTGTTAAAATTTGAAATTATTTCGCTAAAATTATTGTAATATTGAGAAACCTGCTTTAATAGAAAATATACTACCTAATTGTCTATTTCTACAGAGTTTTGGTTTCATTTTCATAAACCTTAATAATTTAATATATTTCTATCAGGGCTAGTTGCCGTTACTCTTCTGTATAGAAATAAAAGAATCTACAAAACTTCTACAAAATATATTTTTGACAGACAGTGCTTTTTGAAACATATTCTTTATAGGATTTTGCAAACAGCGGGAAAAACTATCTATGAGAACTAAAAGAACTGTTTGCAAAATCCTATAAAGAATATGTTTCATTACTATAAGCAAACAAATAATAAATAATTCACTTTTAAACGTGCATAGAGTATATAGGCTCCAATACTAGTTAGCTAATAGATAGGTGAAGATCTGTTGTTTTTTATCAGTCAATGTCAAATATAAATATTCTTATTCATAGATAAATATAAAGATTTTATGCCCAATGTTAATAACACATCATGCCAAAACACATCAAACTTTACTGATACCGATGTAAGGGTTAATTTTCTAACAAAACATTATTTATTTATTTGACTTTCAAGCCCCTATACACGCTCTAGGCATAAATAAACCATATGCGCCTCGGTCGAGTGATGTAATATAAAATATTATGAAGCCAAGAGACATGGTACAGAATAAATATGAATGTTTTGGACTCAAGTAAATTGAGACAACTATAAAGAATTATGTAATTTTGCGACAGAAACTACTACAAGAGAGATACGAGTTTTAATATTTTAATAGGAACGTGAGACTATTCTGTTGTGAAAATATCATTATGAACACGCAGTTAAAAGTTATATCCAAGATTCGAAGAACGAGATATTCTTAAGGAGATGTATTGGGATTTAATGATCTCTCAGACAGGGCAGAGTAGCACTTCATATTTTCAATAATCATGATTTAAAGAAAATTGCTAGAGAACTATTTTTAAAAGCTCAAAATAACAACAATGTTTTTTCTTGGGACAGAGATTAAACCAAACTTTCAGACACCTCAAAACATACAGGAGAAACAACAATACGCAGCCAAGAAAATACACACCACTGCAGCATTGGGTCCGGAAGCTAGAATAAGAAGGAATCGCAGAGAGAAGTCAAATAGAACCAATACAGGAAATGGACCACTAGCCTTTGGACAAACCACCGTCAGAGGACGAACTACTAGAAATAATGGCCAGAAATAAGAGAAACACGGCCCCGGGAATAGACAAAATAAATAACGAACTACTATACTATGGACCGGACAGCATAAAGCAGCTAACTCTAGAAATCATCACCAACGCATGGGCGGAAACCACACCCCTGCCTGAGGAGTGGAACACAACCATGCAAAGACCGCTCCCAAAAACCAAATCACCACAAAACGTGGACGATTACAGAAGAATAACGCTCTGCACTACGCACAATTCCTCCTCAGAGAAATGGAAAAATACATCGGCGAACTACCAGATTACCAAACGGCATTGATCAAGGACAGATCAACAGACGACCATATGTACACCACTAGACGGATCCTGGAAGAAAAGTGGAAAGAAGGAACAAAAGCTCAAAGTTCTGAATTAGACCAATCAGGTAGGAACATTTCTAAATGTAATTCCCACTAGAAAAAAACACTAGGATCATATTCAGTACACGTGACATATCAATTTTCAAACCAGTGCATCCAAAACAAAGTTACAGAAAGAAAATGGCGTACTTTTTACTTACGAAAAAAATGAACAAGTCGGTTTTTCTCATTTATCTGCGAATGTAACTATTTTATCGAAAAAAGCTTTAAACAACAGTTATAGGAATTTAAAATACCTACAAGGTGCCGCCCGCTGAATGAAAATCGGATTGTTAGATTTCTCGGAAATAAATAAAAACTTCGGAAACTCGGATGGATGAATAGTTTCCGAGAAATTCAATTGTTTATTAAAAATGGGATCTTAGTAACATTTAAATTCCCCAAAATGAAGCGATCCGATTTTAATTTTGCAAATAGGTTTCTCTTCAAGAGCTGTACTATCACTGAGCTCAAAGCTCAATTAAGTTGCTTAAAAACGTCGTTGAAAATGTTGCATATTTCTTTGGTATAAACAAATGTAATTAATAACTTGTCAATTATTCGCGTATCAAAATGTAAAGCGGGTAATCACGTAGCTGGCATTTTTATACGAATCCTTCCGACCTTCAAGACTCAAAAAATTCCCAAGACCTTATTTTACTTCCACATCCACGTAGTGGATTGGAAGTATAGTAATCGCAAAAAAATTTTCAAAAATTTTTATTCGTGAAATAGGTTTAGAATGTCATGAAACGTCGAGATTTTAAATTTGAGCGAAAAAAAATTTTCTGTCTGTCTGTCGGTCTGTCTGTAACTTTTTTGTCCGCACGCTTTCTCCGGAACGGTTTAAGATATTGACCTGAAATTTTGTAGACGTATATATTATTACGAGATCTGGAACTGGATTGTTTTTTGAGGAAATCCGGTGAAGGGTTGGGGGTTAAATAGGGGTAAATAGGGGGAAATAAGTAAAGCAAGCTTGTAAGAGTACAGAAACTTGAAATTCGGTGTATGTACTAGAAGTTAAGGCCTCAGATTTTTTTATAATATTTTTCAACCCCCCACCACCCCACTTCATTATTAAAAGGGTTGATAAAATAAAATCGAGATATTCATTTGAAATTTGGTACACGTATGAATTATAACGACATCTAGAACTAGATTATACTTTGAGATGATTCCGTTAAAGGGTTGGGGGTTATTTAGGGCTCAATAGGGGGAAATAAGTAAAGCAAGCTGGTATGAGTACAGAAACTTGAAATTCGGTATATGTACAAGAAGTTAAGGCCTCAGATTTTTTTATAATATTTTTCAACCCCCCCCATCACCCCTACCTCATTAATGGGGTTGACAAAATAAAGTTGAGATATTCATTTGAAATTTCGTACACGTATGTATTATAACGACGTCTGGAATTAGTTTATATTTTGAGATGAATCCGTTGAAGGGTTGGGGGTTAATTTGGGGTAAATAGAGGAATATAAGTAAAACGTTGGTAAGACTACAGAAACTTGAAATTCGGTGTATGTACTAGAAGCCACAGCGTCAGATTTTCTTATAATATTTTTCAACCCAACCACCCCTACCCCAATATGAAAAGGGTTGATAAAATAAAATTGAGATATTCATTTGAAATTTGGTACACGTATGTATTATAACGACGTCTGAAACTAGATCATAATTTGAGATGATGCCGTTGAAGGGTTGGGGGTTAAATAGGGGCAAATAGCGGAAAATAAGTAAAGCAAGCTGGTAAGACTACAGAAATTTGGGATTCGGTGTATATACTAGAAACCAAGGCCTCAGATTTCTTTCTAATATTTTTCAAACTCTACCACCTCCGCTTCATTATTAATGGGATTGATAACATCAAATTGAGATATTCACTTGAAAGTTAGTACACGTATGTATTGTAGTGACATCTAATTGAGATGACTCCATTGAGGTGGTAGGTTGTAAATAGTGGAAAATAAGTACGGTAAACTAGAAACTTCATTTTTAACGTATATGGTAGAAACCAACTCCTCAAACTTTTCTATGACATCTACCCCAAATATTATTAAAATTCTATGACCAATAATTTCCACATACTAGAGTGCAAATATAGTCAAGATGTTTCCTTTAAAGTGACTTGGACGAATAATCTGGATGTGGAAGTAGTGATTCCTTAGGCAGCGGTTTTTAACTTACAGGGCTCTATTTTTTGTAACATGCATATTTTCTGAGTTTTCAGCAGTTTCTCACGAAAACGTGTTTAGGTCAATTTTCGTCTAATTCGCATACACTATTGTGCTCACCAGCAAGTGGTTTAACTCATGTCAACAGGACTAGACTGGTCTCAATCAGCAATGCTCAGGGCAGTAAAGCTACTAGGAGAACGGTAAATAACCTATATTAAAATTAATTACTCCAAATCTACGACAATTCACACTATTGTCAGTCAAGCTAACGCGCACTAAATTCCTCTGAGTTAACTTAATTTCGTTTCTGTTTAATTGGATCAATGTCCTGTTGGAAACTTTCGCCAAGTTATACACAGTAAAGTTCGAAGTGCGACAGCAGAAGATACGCTTAGTTAGATGGCAATAAGCAGTAGTTATTGTACATCGAAATTGGTTCTGCGGTTAGTTTGTGGCTCTAAATGAGTATTATTATCTTCTGGGAACACGAGACGAAGGGCCAGGAAGTCGCTGTTAATAGATCGCGTATTACCACTGTTCACGTATAGCCTACTATTATTGTACGAGGTTTTGCTGGTAACATCCCACTTCTGACCAAAAGTATTATGGTTATTACCTGTTATTATAGCTCGGTCAGTGTCTATCTGTTTTAACGGGAAAGGTCGAAGGATATAAAGGCAGAAATTAGGTAATTATTTTAGCTCAGATTACTGCAAAAACGTCATTAGGTTATTATTCCAGAGTATAAGACATAAAATAGATTTTCACAGTGTTAAAATTTGAAATTATTTCGCTAAAATTATTGTAATATTGAGAAACCTGCTTTAATAGAAAATATACTACCTAATTGTCTATTTCTACAGAGTTTTGGTTTCATTTTCATAAACCTTAATAATTTAATATATTTCTATCAGGGCTAGTTGCCGTTACTCTTCTGTATAGAAATAAAAGAATCTACAAAACTTCTACAAAATATATTTTTGACAGACAGTGCTTTTTGAAACATATTCTTTATAGGATTTTGCAAACAGCGGGAAAAACTATCTATGAGAACTAAAAGAACTGTTTGCAAAATCCTATAAAGAATATGTTTCATTACTATAAGCAAACAAATAATAAATAATTCACTTTTAAACGTGCATAGAGTATATAGGCTCCAATACTAGTTAGCTAATAGATAGGTGAAGATCTGTTGTTTTTTATCAGTCAATGTCAAATATAAATATTCTTATTCATAGATGCTGCCTCGGTTTTGCATGAAACATCATTATGAGTGGCGTTGTGCCTTTCTGATGAGCTCAGAATAAGGGCGAAAGACGTTTCAAAAGCTAAGCATTTCCAAATAACTGAATGTGAGATTCTATGAAAATGATCCATTAGAATGAAAAAATGTTTAAAACAAGGTAGGTAAATAAATTCATTTTAGAGTTTTGTTCTCATTTTTAACTGAATCTTCATACCGTAGGGGGTCATGTAGATATTAGTTTAATCTGCTAAGGCGTAGGGGACTATGTTGGGTGCTAGTTTTATAATGAAAATGTCAAATGAGAAGTTGGATACATTTATTTTAGGATTTTGATTTGCTAGCATAACCAGAAGTCAGGTTATCGAAAGAATGCAAAAATTTCATTATCATTTTAACCTCCCCACAATAAAATTGTGGGAGGTTACTAAAATCCAAAATCGAAAATTGAGATAACATCAAAGCTTTACGTGATATTTTATTTACACTAGCGTCTTTTGCATTGCATTGTTTTAGGTTAAATATTTTTACATGTTCTATCTTATACACTTTTTAATTCGCTGATCCTGCGAAAGGAGATTGTGATTATTTAAGTTTACTTTTAATCCAACCTAGTCTCGCTTTGTCTATCCCTTCAATTACTACGGCAATTAGTGCTGTGGATGTTTGTCTGGCTCCGGTCGAGTACCTAGGGAGGACAATTATGCATTATGAATTTAAAATAAATTTGATTTGATTTGACTTACAAATCGAGAGATCGACGGTTCGATCCCAACACAGTGCGTTTTTTTTCTTTTTTCATTATAAACTTTATTAATAATTGTGGAAAATGTTACATGATTAAATATCATCATATATTAGGTGTTTATAATTATTCAGAGTTTGAGGATTGGTCAATAGTTATAAATGAAATTTAAATAATTCTATTGCTGTTTATATATTTGATCTAAAGGCTGATTTGAATTGACTATCAGAGATCGTAGCATTTGTTACTGCTACGAATCAAATTACAGTTAAAAAGTAGCAGACTGCTGTTTAGGAGCTCATCACTAATTTCAACCGGGTGGGGAGGTTCCAGCCGCTTCCAGTAGCTGCCGATTTTTTACATATAGTTTTTCTTTTAGTTCTCATGGATGGTTTTTTTTTCGCTGTTTGCAAAATCCCGTAAAGAATATGTTTCATTACAATAAGCAAACAGTGTTTTTTGAGTTTCTGAAAAATTCAAAAAGAACAAAGTATTCTTAATAGGTAAACTTTGAAGTTTATTATTTAAAACATGTCGCTATATATTTTCAATGAATACTCAGAGGATTTATTTTGAAACATAACAAAATTATTTGTACAAAATAAAGTATCGTCGTCCACAAATCTTCCAGTTCACATCGTACTTTCTCTTCATTTTCATTTAGCTAAGATAACGAAGTAATAATGAAGGCAATTACTATGCATTGCACAACTAAGTTACCCCCGAGATCCAATCATTTAATGCAACTTATGCTGATTGGCATTAATTACTATGTACGGGCATGAATTTCCACTTTATCACGATTCCCGCTTTAACAAAATAATTTATTACTGTTTTCCATTGTTAAGAGTTGGATGAACAGAAGAACTGGGCTTTGTATTTATTGCGTTCATTTTGTTCGTTGCGAGAGAGTGATTAAAATTTATAAGATATTACTACCCAACAATTAAAATTATGGCAGAGTTCTCTAACGGAGGACGAGGTAAACACTTTTAGCGAAATATAAGTTTAGCAAAATGTAAATTATTTTAACTCAACGATATTCATTTGGTTAAGTACCACAGTAGTGACGTGAATCTATTTTTAGGGAATTCTTTTACTATAGCATTCTCTTGCTAGAGCTTGTAAATATTAGAGAAATTGCAGGAAAAAGTTTTGGATTAAATCCAATGCAGAAAAGGCTTTTTTCTTTTTCTTCATTGATTTTGGATGTCTCCATTTTGTCACGATGTTTCTTATTATAGAGTCGGGTCTAGTTTAATATGACCGATGTATGGATTAATATTGCTCATATGTTTTCACTATCTCTTGCACACAAACTTAAAGCAACAGCCTAAAGACATTTTCAATGTATGTCTACCAAGATTCTTTCCCATTTCTTTTGAGTCGGAAATATGAAATGTAACTGAGGAGTGAGAAACATAGTCATAAGCTCAGCAATTCTTAAACTGTGAGATTTGACGACGAATATTATTTATTTCTGTGAACTAACATCACTCTAAATATGAAAAACGTCTTTATATCAAATTTTAAGTGATAAATAGTGGATATTCATCCGTCAAACAAACAATGTCAAAGCGTTAGGTCTTACAATTTTCTAGTACGTACGTAAAACACGTTTTAGAATAGAATGAACATAGGATCGCGTAGCTCAATCAATAAGATACTCGACCAGCAATAAATCTGAATGGGGTGGTTGCGAGTTCGATCCTCACTTTTTATTTGATTAAGCTGTATAAAAAGTTAATAATTTTAGTTCTAAAATTTTATTTTATTGTTAAAACTTTATTTTCCACAAAAATGTGTTTTATTACTACTAGCACGTGTTTATCTCTAATAAAATTCGACTTTCTTCGTCGTCGAGTAGATACATTGTTCACGTGTAGTGTTGTATTGTTTATGAAAACGTGTCGTAAATTGTTCGAGTGTAGTAGTGTTCAAGTGTTTTAGTGTTTATGAAAACGTGTCCACGCGTTGTTCTTTCAGAATTGTTTTAATTTATTTGTTTTAAAATTATTGCTAATTTTTTTAATATTTATTTTGTCAGCCAGAATTTTTATTCTTTACCGCTAAAAGAAAAATAATTTATTTCGTTATTCTCATAGAGATTTTGGAACTTTTTTTTTGTTATTATATGAAATATTTTATTTTTACTAAAATAATTTCCCTTACTAATACTACGATCCTATCCTTTCCTGACAAGAAATTGCCATACCTCCTCGTGGTTCTTGCTGAACTGTAACAATATTAGTCTTTGATTTCTTTTTCTGGTAACTCATTGTTATTGACTGAATTGGGCCATTCATTTTCTGTTATCAGTTTCATTTGTGCCCGAGTCTATATATCCATAGTGTCCGCTATAAAGTTGGCTACATATGGGAAAAAATTGTATTATTGAGATTTGGGGTAGATTTAAAGGCTCCTAATACCAATCTTAATGCTTTATATTTTAATCTGTCCAGTTTAACGAGCATAGACTAACACGTGAACAATAATGCTTATATTTGCCCCTCTTGTTACTACATTTTGAAAAAAAATGTAGTATACGTTTAGCATTTTTCCGGCGGACCGTCGAAACCCGAAAAAAACGTCGGATCGATGTGAAAGTCATATCTATGGATTCGAGAGCGAATTTAGAAAATTCCGTCCGTCGGTTAGTCGGTCTGTCGGTCTGTCTGTCTGTCTGTCTGTCTGTCTGTCTGTCTGTCTGTCTGTCACGCCCAGCCCCCCTAATCCGTTTACGGATTGAGATGAAACTTGGGTGGTTAATAGGAGGTCTTTAGAAAACCTTAACGCCGGAAGCTCGGCTCCGTTCGGAAACCGGAAGTACCCGATATAGACGTTTCGAGTGTTTCGGGAGAAATTGAATAACTCGATAACGGGTAGTCGGATCGAGACATTTCAAAAAAGAAATGGTGCCGCTGGCAAAGTTCTACAAATAAGTATACCAGAGGCTATGCCGAAAAACAAATAAAAATTGATTTTTTTTGCAAAAAACTGGTTTTCTCGAAATCGGGCTAGGAAGCACGATAACTGTCCAGAATATTGATCGATTTCGATGAGACTTGGTGGGATCAAAGGTACCCGGCCACAAATCAAGCCTATTGCTGGCGGCTCGAATCCGTTGACCGCAAGTATGTTTTCCAGGGCCGGGTATGATTTTTCAAAGAAATTAATAACTCCCGAACCGAAGGTCCGATTTTGATTTTCAAAAATGGCAATTGTAGGGCTCGATTAGGTCTATTAGTTGACGTTTGTGAGAAATTTGAGAAAACAAAAGCGAATCTACAAATCCTGGAAAACTTGATTTTTTTGATAAATTCTACAAATTCCGAACAGTTTCTTAATAAAAATCGAAAATTAACTATTCCGTCGATCGATCTCTATAACCAGGACCATGGACCTTTTTGGACAAAAAACATAAAATAGAGTTTTTTAGAAAAACTTAAAATAAACGAGTTATTTACGAAAATGCATTCCATAGAATTATTTAAAAAATATTTTAAATTGATAAATTCTCCGTGCGATAGAGGTGCAAAAAAATAATGTAATGTTATATTTAAAATATCATCATTCATTTCCTTATTTTCATTTACTAAATAAAAATAGAACCGATGCCCTTTCCGTGTTTCAAAATGTAGTTAGCTTTTACTTTAGTCAATGCAAAAAAAAGAAAAATAAAACATGTCAAAGCACTGAGTCATCTTGCGACCCTCTGCTAAAAATGTAATGAATCATCCCAACAAATTGAACAAAAAGCATATCAAAATGTAGTTTTTTTCACTTGTTACTACATTTTGAAAAAAAATGTAGTATACGTTTAGCATTTTTCCGGTGCACCGTCGAAACCCGAAAAAAACGTCGGATCGATGTGAAAGTCATATCTATCGATTCGAGAGCGAATTTAGAAAATTCCGTCCGTCGGTCAGTCGGGCTGTCTGTCTGTCTGTCGGTCTGTCCGTCACGCCCAGGCCCCTTAATCCGTTTTCGGATTACGATGAAACTTGGGTGGTAAATAGGAGGTCTTTAGAAAACCTTAACGCCGGAAGCTCGGCTCCGTTCGGAAACCGGAAGTACTCGATATAGAAGTTTGGAGTTTCTCGGGAGAAATTCAATAACTCGATAACGGGTAGTCGGATCGAGACAATTCAAAAAAGAAATGGTGCCGCTGGCAAAGCTCTACAAATAAGAATACCAGAGGCTATGTCGAAAAACAAATGAAAATTGATTTTTTTTTTCAAAAAACTGGTTTTCTCGAAATCGGGCTAGGAAGCACGATAACTGTCCAGAATATTGATCGATCTCGATGAGACTTGGTGGGATCAAAGGTACCCGGCCACAAATCAAGCCTATTGCTGGCGGCCCGAATCCGTGGACCACAAGTATGTTTTCCAGGGCCGAGTATGATTTTTCAAAGAAGGTCCGATTTTGATTGTCAAAAATGGCAATTGTAGGGCTCGATTAGGCCTATTAGTTGACGTTTGTGAGACATTTGAGAAAACAAAAGCGAATCTACAAATCTTGGAAAACTTGATTTTCTTGATAAATTCTACAAATTCCGAAAAATTTCCTAATAAAAATCGAAAATTAACTATTCCGTCGATCAATCTCTATACCCAGTATAAGGCACGGACCTTTTTGGACAAAAAATCTGAAATAGAGTTTTTTCGAAAAATTTAAAATAAACGAGTTATTTACGAAAATGCATTCCATAGAATTATTTTAAAAAATATTACAAATTAATAAACTCTCCGTGCGATAAAGGTGCAAAAAAATAATGTAATGCTAGGTTTAAAATAATTATCATTCATTTCCTTATTTTCATTTACTAAATAAAAATAGAACCGATTCCCTTTCCGTGTTTCAAAATGTAGTTAGCTTTTACTTTAGTCAATGCAAAAAAAAGAAAAATAAAACATGTCAAAGCACTGAGTCATCTTGCGACCCTCTGCTGAAAATGTAATGAATCATCCCAACAAATTGAACAAAAAGCATATTAAAATATAGTTTTTTTCATTATCTATGTTTAGTAATTGTCATGTACACTTCTAACTTACACCTTGACTCAGTTAAATTTTTAATGTTATTTGTTATGTATGTTTTATGTTTGTTATATACACCTATGTGTAACATTGTACGTTCTTACAAATTATTTTTTATTGTACCTATTTATTGTACTGTGACGAAGTGAATTTTTGCAGGCAAAAATGTAATTTAATTTAATCATAAACTTCGCCACTTTTCCCATCTTACGGCCGAAGGATTAGAAATTGTTCTGTTCATCTTTATTTAGCCCGCGACATGTAGTTTTCTGTAGAAAAATAATGTAAGGTTCCACAGCGATGAGAAGTTTGCTAAAATCAAATTTTAATTAATTCCGATAAATTATTCCGGATGGCGTTGGCCACAGTTAAATTACTCCCCACTTGGTATTTAACACCAAGTTGGAGGGGATTTTTACTTTCTGGGGGAACCAGCTGGTCAGAGACACCCAGAAACGAGAGTTGATTTCTGCGAGCCTAAAGGATTACCACGTGAGGATCTAACATACCGTACCGCTCACCTGGAGATCACCACGTGTGTAATTCGATAGTCTCTGCCATCGCCGTAAAATATAATAGCAATGTAAGTTTTAAAACATTTTTTGGTTTTTCCGTAAATTAAATTTCATCTTAACAGTTAAATGAATTAACACGTGGGGGTTCTAAAATACCGTACCGACCGACCACCTGGAGAGCACCCCGTGAGAGTTTACATAACTGTGCCCCGTATACCAGCAGTGTAAATTCATAATTTATTTTATTTGATACACTTCATAAATAATCTTTTCATGATAAACTAGCAAATCTCTGTTAAATATTCATGGTCCGATTTGCCTATATTAGAGAAGTGTACGATAAAAATTATTTGATCCGAGATAAGCAACTGTTTCTTGCCCGGCGTTTTTATCCGCTATTACCCGATAAGAAATAAAACATTGATACGCGTGATTAGCAATAACACTTTAAAACGATTTCAAATTTGATGTATCAGAATGTAAATATATTTTTCCGAAATACCGACGCCCATCATAGACATAACAAAATTTCTCCGAGTTAATGTTTGTCCAATCGGGGGCCCTGTTAGATTCTCAAGATTTAATCCAGATAGCTATGTCCCAAATAATTTCCAAGGGAAAATGGACATATTGGACATAGAAGATATTTCGAGAAAATTATTATTTTGTCTCAGACTGTGGAGTCAAAATAATATCCGCCAAGTTGGTTGGAATGATAGAAACCCGCCGTCCGTAAATTTCTGTTTTTATTAAACCGAATTTTGCCGTGTAAAACCGTTCCAAAGCCTATTGTTTTAACTTAACCGTTGTTTCATAATTTATTGTGTTAAAATAATATCCGACATGTTGTCGGATTGGTAGAACTCCGTTTTCCGGCTATTTTATTATTTTATTTTGTTGTAAACTATTTCATAGATTAGCGAATTAGGATAAAATCCGTTAATTTTAAATGGCTTTCAGTAATTTGTTATAGTCCGAGAGTTCAGGGGAAAATCTAGGAGATACTCTGAATAAATAAATTATATTTATATTTTGATACATAAACCTTTTCAGTGTACATCTGGTAAGAAACACGTGGCGAATCTTATTTCCGAACCGAATGCAATTAGAGGTACTCAACTATGTGGTTTGAGGTGCTTGGCGAATCTCTCTGAACCGAACCGACACCGTCGAGATTAGTTCTGGTTGTCCGTCCAGGCAGAATGATCTTTACCGAGGGAGCTGATACCGAATCCGATTACCATTTTACTCGGTATCAGTTTTCCACAATTTCACCAAGTTCTTTACACCACATGCTGCCAATTTCTATCTGACATGTATACAGATATGATAAATTCTGTCCGAGAATAGTTGTTTACTTTTACTAAAATTTAATTGCTTTCCGCTTTGCTACTAATCTGTTTTATCTTAACATCCACTGCTTGCTTGCTTGCTGTTATAACCGACCGTACCGATTATTACCGTTTTTACCGTCTTACCGCTTTGCCGCCAAGCCTACTATCATTTTGCACACTATTTGCTTGGCCTTGTTGCTATCCGAATTAATAAGAAAATATTAAAATCAGTAGTTTAATATCTTCTCACCGCCTGGTTCCTTGTCTTCGTAGCTTTACTTGTTTTCATAGTTTCACTTGTTTTCGTAATTTCACTTGTAAATAAACCGAAATGAATCTTAAGTTTTACTTGTAAATTTTCATAACATGACATATCTTAAGTTTTGATATTATTTATCTGAACTCTATAAGAGTATTTTGGTACCTGACCGTTTTATTTATTTTAATAATTATTGTTTATTGTTGAATAATTAATATATTTTAATAAATGTTATTTTCTAAAATGTGCGTTTTACTGTTGTGTGTGAATGAAAATCTAATCTGCCGTCCAGACCCCTGGACATACCGTGTCTTCACTGTAGCTATCCCAGCCCTACTGCAACAGGCTGCGTTTAGGAGGCTAATGTGGGACCTTTGCCCCACTTAAAAATTGCAAAGGTGGCGCTCGAGATAACCGAATTTAACCGAAATGCAGCTCAGCGCTAAAGTGACGCTTCCGCTTGTCTATGCGCTAGGCAACCGGGAGAAAGCACGTCACAGTACTATTTGTCGTGTTAATGCACCACGGTGCATTTTATGACCAAGAAAATCTATCTATCTATCTATATATTACATGGTAAACGTTTTATATATTTTAGTTTTAGGCTTTAATTTTAATTTTAAGGATTTAGTCGATAAATGTTCTTTCCTCTCTCCCTCTTTATTCCCCTTTACACTGGTTTTCTTTAAATCGAAATGGTGTATGTGTTTAATCTGGTGATCGAATGTTTTTTTTATCGGGAGGTATCCCAATATCCAATCGTGCTGAAATTTCGCACGCAACTTTGATCCTGAAGACAATACGATATCTATATTGTACTAATATTAAGATAGCAGATCCGATTTGGCGGCAGCCAAATTCCCAAGGGTCTCATATATACCCTATATATAAACAATAAGCTGCGTGACATCATTCTAAATCCCATATGGAGACCGGCACAAAATGACGAATCGCCTAATTTTTTACAACCTCCTCGGCATTGGTATCAAATGAAAAGGTATTACAAAGCTGTGCGACGTTATTTTCTCTTCTCTGTGCTCTCTTTCCATCTGTTTCTCTCCTGTTTTCTCTTTCTCACTTTCCTCTCCCTTTTCTATCTTTGTTCTCTCTCTTTTGTCTCCCTTCTGCATCTCTCGCTCTTTTTTCCAAGCTCTCTCTGTTCTCCCCTTTCCTTTCTCCACCGCTCTCTCTCTCTCTCTCTCATTTGCTCTGTAATTTCTCTCTATTTTCACTTATCTCTTTCGTCTCCTTTCTCTCTACCTCTCTCCTCCTTTCTCTTTCTCACAACGTCTCTCTCTCTTTCTATCTCTCAATCTAACCCAACCCGCGGGCACGCGGGCAGCGGACAGCGGGAAGCGGACAGCATGCAGCGGACAGGGGGCACGCGGGCAGCTGGCACGCGGGCTGTGGGCAGTGGGCAGCGGGCACGCGGGCAAGAGGGCAGCGGGCACCGAGCACGCGGGCAAGCGGGCAGCGGGCAATTGTGCCGTAATCAAGCGGGAATCGCGCAGGAATTAGGGGACAAACACGCGGGAACAACGCAAGACACGCGCGGGACCCCGCGGGAATCGAAAGAGCTGACCTGACATCTCCTCCTCTCTCTTTCTCACAACTTCTCTCTCTGTTTTTCACTCTCTCTCAATCTAACCCAACCCGCGGGCACGCGGGCAGCGGACGCGGGAAGCGGGCAGCGGGTAGCAGACACGCGGGCAATTGTGCTGTAATCACGCCGGAATTCGGGGGAACACACGCGGGAACAACGCAGGACAAGCGCGGGACCCCGCGGGAATCGAAAGAGCTGACCTGACCTGACCTGGCCTGGACTGATTATTAGATTACAAGTAAGATAGCTGTGCGACGTTATTTTCTCTTCTATGTGCTGTCTTTCCATCTATTTCTCTCCTGTTTTCTCTTTCTCACTTTCCTCTCTCTTTTCTATCTCTGTTCTCTCTCTTTTTTCCAATCTCTCTCTGTTCTCCCCTTTCCTTTCTCCATCTCTCCATCTCTTTCTCCCTCTCTCTCTCTCTCTCTTTCTATCTCATTTGCTCTGTAATTTCTCTCTATTTTCACTTATCTCTCTCGTCTCTTTTCTCTCTATCTCCCTCCTCCTATCTCTTTCTCACAACTCCTCTCTCCCTCTCTGCGTGTCTCTCTCGCTGTCTCATCTCCTCTCCCCCCTCTTCCTCTTCTTGATGAACTTAGTATCGCATATCTGATGGACTCTTGTTAGGCCGTAGTCGTGCCGTCGCAACGCTATATAGCAACTGTACTCGCGAGGAGGATTCCGGTTACCCTTGAGACTCCCCGAGGCCTTTAAATAAAATTATCCTTACTGTGATTGCTACTGTCTGCTCTGTCCGTCATAATCTGATATCGAGCGGTGCACTTCTAATTAATATATCTTATAACTAGTACTTTCTCATTAACGCTTCTTAATAATTACCAAGACCGTCGATGGATTCTATGTGTACTCGGATAGCTACGCTACCTTCACGGGATCAGAGGTGACCCATAGTAAGTCGTTATTCGACTCACGTCACAGAATCGCACGCAGGTCGTTAATCTATAATTAGTGGACCGATAAGAAATCGAATTCAAAACTTATTTCCATTTATTGAAATAAATTTTATAAAATATAAAAAATATAACTCCATATTTAACTAGTGTATATAAGACAAACATCGGAGACCCCTACTCCTTGGCAGTAATCTCTGCTCCCCTAAATTGCTCCGCAGGCGATAATTTTTAATGTCACGCGTCCTGAATTTCAATGAAAAATCCATTTATACAAAAATGTTAACTTTCACGAGTATCATTTTCGAAATAAAGCGTTAGAGGGACATCGGTTACCGGATAAAAGTGGATTAAACTAAACCTGCTTGAAAACCACATAAAAATGTAAATACAAATAAAAAAATTTATTGACACTGTCACAAGCTATCCATTATACTCTTCGCCGATTTACTGCATTATTTACATAATTGTTGCACATTCTATAGGATAATCGTCGCAGCTTTTTTGTAAATAATATTAGTTTTAGACATTTTTTGCTCAATTACAAAATATACAAAAACAAATTAGATTTCATTTAAATCATTAACAACTTTTTTATATATTGATCGACATTATTCAAAAACAATAACAAGACTAACTTACTGTCCAGATTTCAATACAATCGGACTTTTGGTTCTGAAGTTATCGTGCTTAAAAGAAATGTGACGGGGCGGACGGTCAGACAGACAGACAGACGGGCGGACGGACGGACGGACATTTTGAAAGTTGTTCAGAATTCATCTATGATTTCGTCATTTTTCTAATTCTACAAGAATGTCTTTTTCTATCGACAAATAAAAATGCTTCCGGGTGATCTTGCGAAAAGCAATTTCTCCGCCTATTTAAAATATGTTTTAAATTGGAGAACGTTGTCTCGCATCTCACTTGGGTTCACGAAAGTGTCAACGGATATATAGCTGAACGGATCCGATTGGTTGAATAGGAAAGATCGCCTTAAAACCTATGCCCTTTGTTTGTTTCACAAAATTCTATTATCTCGGTTTATGTTGTTTATTTTTTAATAATTATTATTTGAATAATTATTGTTAGTTTAATCTAATTTAATATCAAGGGGTAATTAATCCAACACCTAACGCATCCAACACAGAATATGTTGCATTTGCTAAACTGCCTCCACATTCAACATTTTTAATTTTCTCATAAAATGACACTGCACTACCTGAATACTTAAAATAGCTAATATTAGTCAATATAATACCTTCATATCATACCAGATCTGCCTTAAACTTTTATGTTTCACCAACTCTAAAAAACTGTACCGTGAATAGTTTGTTTCATAAAGGCATTAGTCTATACGATCTTCTTCCTCGACCCCTTAAAGATCTTAAGCGTATTTATTTATTTAATACACACATATTTATGTATGTACAATGTACATGTCCAGATACATTAATATAAGTATCAGAAAATCCATCTTATAGCCAAGGCTTATTATAGCATCAATGAATTTAACTATACAGATTTGTAATTATATAAAATTAATCACGCACTTAGTCAAAAATGTTAGTACTACTTGTTACTACATACATTTTGAAAGAAAATGTAGTATACGTTTAGCATTTTTCCGGTGGACCATCGAAAACCTAAAAAAACGTCGGATGGATGTGAAAGTCATATCTATCGATTCGAGAGCGAATTTAGAAAATTCCGTCCGTCGGTCAGTCGGTCGGTCTGTCTGTCTGTCGGTCTGTCACGCCCAGCCCCTTTAATCCGTTTTCGGATTGGGATAAAACTTGGGTAGTTAATAGGAGGTCTTTAGAAAACCTTAACACCCGAAGCTCGGCTCCGTTCGGAAACCGAAAATACCCGATATAGACGTTTCGAGTTTCTCGGGAGAAATTGACTAACTCGCTAACGGTTAGTCGGATCGAGATATTTCAAAATAGAAATGGTGCCGCTGGCAAAGCTCTACAAATAGGTACACCAGAGACTATGTCGAAAAACAAATGAAAATTAAATTTTTTTGCTAAAAACCGGTTTTCTCGAAATCGGGCTAGGAAGCACGATAACTGTCCAGAATATTGATCGATTTCGATGAGACTTGGTGGGATCAAAGGTACACGGCCACAAATGAAGTCTATTGCTGGCGGCCCGAATCCGTTGACCGCAAGTATTTTTCCAGGGTCGAGTATGATTTTTCAAGGAAATTGATAACTTCCGAACCGATGGTCCGATTTTGATTTTCAAAAATGGCAATTGTAGGGGTCGATCAGGTCTATTAGTTGATGTTTGTGAGAAATATGACAAAACAAAAGCGAATCTACAAATATTGGAAAACTTGATTTTTGTGATAAATTATACAAATTTCGAACAGTTTCCTAATAAAAATCGAAAATTAACTATCCCGTCGATCAATCTCTGTAACCAGTATAAGGCACTGACCTTTTTGGACAAGAAATCTGAAATAGAGTTTTTTCGAAAAATTTAAAATAAACGAGTTATTTACAAAAATGCATTCCATAGAATCATTAAAAAATATATTACAAATTGATAAATTCTCCGTGCGATATAGGTGCAAAAAAATTATGTAATGTTATATTTAAAATATCATCATTCTTTTCTTTATTTTCATTTACTAAATAAAAATAGAACCGATGCCCTATGTGTGTTTTAAAATGTAGTTAGCCTTTAGTTTAATCAATGCAAAAGGAAAAAAAAAGAAAAATAAAACATGTCAAAATGAGTCATCCTGCGACCCTCTGCTGAAAATGTTCTGAATCATCCCGACATGGATAAAAAGCATATCAAAATGTAGTTTTTTTAGCTTGTTATTTTTCGCTTTTGAAATATTTGAAGAAAAAACTATGTTTTAAAGCATATTTGTTAAACAAGCAAATAAACAAGACGTCCTGAAGCATAGCGTCGAATAATTATTTCTTTTACTTTCAAGAACATCTCAATATTTCAGCGATTGAAGTAAAACTCTAACTGTGTAATCCATTAATTGCATAATGAAAATTTATGATGGTACTGAAGTAAGTAAAGAGATGCGGTTAACGGTGATTCCTCTAATATCTCCCATAAATTACGCGAAGAGTTTTAATGTACAATTTATTATTGACAAAGTGTAGCTATCATGACAATAAATGGAAGTTAACGACCAGCACCGAGAAATCCGGAGTAACCCGGAACTTAATGATTGGAAAAGGAACGTGCTGATTGGCTATTGTTCGATTAAAGCGTATTGGAGTTGTAAAAAATTAGTTCCTTTGTACATAGAATTTAAAACAATTAAATGCGTTAATCAAATCAATCTTATCAAATCTTTGTTTATATAGCTCAAAGTGAACTCATTTTAGATACAACATAATATTTATTTTAGAAGAATTAGAAAGAGGGACATCTCTCAACGGAAAATAAATCTGATAAAGTATTTTTTCAGATTTTGTAAAATAGAAAATATAGAAGAAGTTAATAAAACATATAAAAAAAGTTTCAAAAACAGCGCATTTGTAAATATAGTAAAACCACTACCTAAGGAATCACTACTTTCACATCCAGATTCTCCATCCAAGTCTCTTTAACGGAACACATCTTGACTATATTTGCACTCTAGTATGTGGAAAAACTGGTCATAGAATTTTAATATATTTGAGGCAAAGGTCAAAAAAAAATGAGGCGCTGGTTTCTAGCATATACGCCAAAATGAATTTTGTGGACTTTTGTTAGCTTGCTCTACCTATTTCCTCCAATCTTTCAGAGGATAAATTCAAAAAACCAATCCAGATCCAGATCTCGATTACATAGGTGTATAAAAAAAATGTCAAGTCGATATCTTAAACCGTTCCAGAGAAATCGTGCGCACAAAAAAAGTTACAGACCGACAGAAATTTTTTCTCTCTCCAATTTAAAATCTCGACGTTTCGAGACATTCTAAACCTATCCCAACAAAAAAAAAAAGATTTTTACTTCCCTCGCATACCGAAGGGAAGTATTGTATTCGAGAAAAAATCACTCTCCGAGATTTTCTCGGATTTTTACGTTTCAGATCATGTAGATTACGAAAAGATAGGTTTTCAATTCCGTGGGTCTGTCTGTCTGTCGGTCTTTTGGTGCATTAACTAAAAAACTACTTGACGGAAGACAGTCAAATTTGGTAGGTAGCTAACGCCACTGCCACTGAAGAAATAGTAAGACTTTCACTGGAAAATATACAGGGTGGACCGTCTAAAAGGAATAAATAGATAACGGATAAACACATTTTTTATTAAAATTTTAAATTTCGACGTTTCATGACATTCCAAACCTATCTCTACAAAAATTTGAAAACAATTTCGAAAATTTTGAAAATTTTGTATAAAATGGATGATAGAAAGAAATTGTTTTGCTCAAATTTAAAATTTTCACGTTTCGTGACATTTTAAATCTATCCAAAAAAATTATTTTTTTAAATTTTAAATAGAAAAAAAAATTGTAATTTTGAAATTTTTTTTATAAAGTGGGTGATGAAAAAGATTTTTTTGCTCAAATTTAAAATATACAGGGTGGACCGTCTAAAAGGAATAAATAGATAATGGAAAAACAATTTTTTCGTTCAAATTTTAAATTTCGACGTTTCATGACATTCTAAACCTATCTCAAAAAAAATTTGAAAAAAATTTTGAATATTTTTTATAAAATGGATGATAGAAAAAAACTGTTTTGCTCAAATTTAAAATTTCCACGTTTCATGACATTCTGAACATATTGAAAAAAAAAAAAAATTGGAAAATAAAAAAAACTACTTGTCGGAAGACAGTCAAATTTGGTAGGTAGCTAACGCCACTGCCACCGAAGAAATGGTTAGACTTTCAGTAGAAAATATACAGGGTGGACCGTCTAAAGGGAATAAATAGATAATGGAAAAAATGTTTTTTCATTCAAATTTTAAATTTCCACGTTTCATGACATTCCAGACCTATCTCAAAATAATTTTTTTTGAAAATTTTAAACAGAAAAAAGTTTTGAAATTTTGAAAATTTTGAAAATTAATTATAAAATGGGTGATGGAAAAATTTTTTTTTGCTCACATTAAAATTTTTTACGTTTCGTGACATTTTAAACCTATTTAAAAAGTTTTTTTTTGAAAACTTGAAATTGAAAAATTGAAATTTTGAAATTTTTTTATAAAATTGGTGATGAAAAAACATTTTTTTGCTTAAATTTAAAATGTCCACGTTTCCTGACATTCTAAACATATTTCAAGAAAGAAATTTGTTTTGAAAATTTTAAGAATATATTTATCTTTTATTACTTTACCACTACAGTAGAATAGATGATGGAAACATTTTTATTCTTAAATTCTAAAATTTCCACGCTTCATTATATTCTTAACCTATTTCAAGAAAAAAATGTCCTGAAAATTTAAAAAAATTCCCACCACTATGCAGTTGATGATGGAAAAGAGTTATTAAGTTTTCTCTGCAATAATAAGGCTAACTACATGACGATTATAATTCTCATACGTCATCTCTTAATTAACAATTTTTTAGAGTGTATAAATAAAGAGGGAACTTCCACTCCACTTATACAGGGTGTCCCAGAATTGATTTCCCGGACGGGAACCTGTGCTTCCTGAGTTCATATTAGACCCGGTATAACCCAACTTACCTTAGTTCAAAAATGCATCCCTAAGGAAGTACATTCTCTTAAAGTGTGAGGGACAAAATTTTTTGCAATAATTTCTACTATATTGAAGATAAAGTTTTCAAATGTTCACGAATCCGAACCATCGAAAATGATTTCGATCACGGATACCAAGTACGGACCTCTTTGATATAAATAAAGTCTACACTAAACAAAATAAAAGAAATAGAAATGGTGTTAATAATAACCAAGCAAAAATTTTTATTTTATTTTTTGTTATAGTGTGTTGTTATTCGTTTACACCATATCTCCGTGTATCATATCTCCTTTTTAGAAACAATAGCAAAAGACCTAGATTTTATCTAATTTGGTAACTTGTTGAACTAATCAGCACACAAACATTTAAAAAACGAAGAATTTTATGCTACTTTTATATTAATTGGTTCTAGCAATGTACATGTTATTAATTAACAATAACACTTACCGTGGTATTTTTCAGTTTGGTAATTTATAAACGACAAATACATTTACAGACTAGGACCTATGACAGTCCACAATTAACACACATATTTCGTCGGCGGGTAGTGGCAATGCAAACTAAAACAAATGTCTTAATCTATATACGTGTCAACATGTCACAACACGCAAAATCTTAACTCTTAACAACATAACGCTTTCCGTCTGCGCAAGAAGTATCCGAACCACAAAAATGGATTTGTCTCTTCTACAAATGGATTCGAATACAAATCCTCTTTCTTTTACCTTACAAATCACAATCAGGAATCTTTAAAATGAAAGTATTCGATGAATGCCTTCGAATACTTAAAAAGGATTCGAATACTGAGTGATTTGAATCCTACCCAGCTCTGCCACCACCTCCAACGTCCCCACTCCATGATCAAAGAAGTTATCAAAAGAAAATTGTGTTTTAGTTTCTGTATGAGAGCAAATTCTTGGGCATCAGCCATCACCTTGAGGCAGATGATTATATTATTAAAATTCTTTTAGCAAATATTTCCACATATTGGAGTTCAAATATAGCCAAATATAGTAGCTGAAAGAAATTCCGGTGGGAAATCTGGATGTGGAAGTTGTAATTCCTTAGGCAGCGGTTTCCTTTATTTAGCAAAGTAAATGAACGAGCGAATAAACCCCTACGCAGCTCATCACTTGGTATAATGGCCATTTGCAAATGTTTCTGATAATCGTAGTCGTATCTCATGTCAAGGGGATATGTATGCGGATAGCAAGTGCGTTCGTTATGATTAGAAAGCGGCTATTTATATCCTGAATATATGCTATATTGAATTACACGACCTCCGCTAATGAAGTCTTTAGAGAAAAACACGACCCTTGGCCTCAAGTATCAACTGTGCCGTCGAGATTTGCCAGGATACGGAATTGATTTATATTGTGCCTGGTATGAAAAAAATAAATATGACCCTCGTATTGTATGAGGCTTGCGTGAGTGGAATTTGAGATTAAAAGGAAAGTAAGCAACTTCATCTTCATGCCAGTGTAGACATTAGTATTGTTTCGTTCTGGGACCGAGAAAATTTATGTAATGAAAATCATGGTTTATTGCTGCAAATTAATGTTATTCTCTTAGGAAAATTACGTACGTATGCTTGCTCTGTACAATTAAAATTGAACTAGATGTTGTCTTGAAATTACCTAATTTATTACTGCCTAAGGGCCTACTAGATGTCTGCACAAAATGGTATATTATTCCAATTTGTTGCTAGAGACGTACACAAGCACAGTGCTCTTATTATTTTGTTAAATCAACACTGTTATTTCTTCTAATCCAATAGAATTTCTTAAAAATATTTTTGTCATAAGGTGAAACGGAAGACTTCTGTTTTAAAAATATATGTATGTAACTATACCGAATGATAAATTTCTATTTTGAGATACTACAAACCAGAACACTATTTAATTAAAACCAACCAACATCCCTCATACAGATATTAATGGTTTAAGAGATACAGGGTGTTCAAAGTTTGAATTTTACTTTGGAATTTCTCGATAATATTGAAAACTTTCATAGTAACAGCTCTTAAATTAGCAACTGTACATTAGTTATGACGAAAATGTGCTGTATTGCATGTTTAAAATCGTGCCATAATTTGAAAACTTGTAAAAGTTATATTAAAGGTTCAATATGTAGAAAGAGACATTTTGCTATAATGTGCCCTGACTTGGATATTAAAAACCGCTGCCTAGGGAATCACTACTTCCACATCCATATTTTTCATCCAAGTCTCTATAAAGGAAAATATTTTGACTATATTTGCACTCTAGTTTGTGGAAGTAATTGGTCATAGAATTTAAATAATATTTGAGGCAGTCATAAAAAAATTTGAAATATTTGGTTTAAATCATTTACGCCAAAAATTAAGTCTCTGGACTCTTATTAGCTTCCTCCACCTATTTTCCCCAATACATCACCCCCCTTTAATTTAACGGAACCATCTCAATATATAATTTATTTCCAGATGTCCTGACCTATGGAAATATTCCAAATATGTTCCATCTTCAAAAAGGAAAACAAACTAGATTTTGAGAACTTTAGACCAATCTCTGTAATTTGTAACTTCTGTAAAGTCTTAGAAATATTACTGCATGATAGAATATATCATTGAATTAACACCAAAATCTCTATTAATCAACATGGATTTATGAAAGGTCGTTCAATAACAACAAATTTATTATGTGTAACTCAATATATTTCTGAATCCTTAGATGAACGTGGGCAGGTAGATGTCATATATACCGATTTCTCCAAAGCGTTTGATAGACTTGATCACCAGTTGTTACTTAATAAATTAGAAAAAATCGGCTTCTCACATTCTTTGCTCCTTTTGTTTACAACTTATTTAATGAATAGGAGTCAGTACGATGCATTAAATGGGTTCAAATCGATCGAATTTGCTGCCACATTTGGAGTTCCCCAGGGATCTATTCTGGGGCCCTTTTTTTTAACATATTTATTAACGACATAGTAAAATTAATTTGCCTCACCTTTTATATGCCGACGATCTAAAAATGTTCACAGTAATTGATGAAATCGATGACTGTTTTCAACTTCAGACTTCTCTTGACAGAATAAACACTTGGTGTATAGTAAATAAATTATTCATGAATCCTAGTAAATGTAACATAATGTCCTTTTCTTTAAAAACATCATCTTTTATTTTTGATTACAGGTTAGATAATGTCATACTTCAAAGACCTATAACATTTCGCGACCTCGGCGTAACTTTTGATAGTAAATTATCCTTCACTGATCATATCGATACCATTGTGTCTGTAGCCTCCAACGCCCTTAGATTCATCGTTCGTACTAGTCGAGAGTTCACTAATACTGATACTCTGAAAATTCTTTATCAATCCTTCGTTAGATCGATACTTGATTACGCATCGTTAATTTGGAGTTCCAGCTATGCTGTTCACAAGAATAACTTGGCGGCAGTTCAACGTAAATTTCTTAAATTACTGTGGTTCAAATCCGACGGTACCTATCCAGTGATTGGTTTTTCGCAAAGTAACTTGCTTGAAAGATATTCTATGACTACTCTTGAGGATAGGCGTACGAACTTTTCTCAAGTATTTTTGTTTAAATTACTACACAATGATTTTGACGCACCCGAAATAATTAGTGAGCTTAATTTTCACGTTCCCAGATTAACCTCTCGTAATCACCAAGTTTTCTATTTACCTACGCCGCGTACCAACGTACTAAATAATTCACCTTTATATACGATTTGCAGTACTTCTAACAAATTATGTAGCGACTTCGATATTTTTAATTGCAGCCTTAGTGATATAAAACAAAATGTTCTGAATTAAATAACCAGTTTTTCTTAATTTACTTTGAATCACATATGTGTATATATGTATATATATAGTTTTTATATTTAAACATTTCCCATGCTATTTTTCTCTCTCTTCGTATCATTAATTACTCATAGTTCGTACATTTAAGTACATTTTTTCTTCATTTTACTTTCTTTCTATATTGTTGTATATTATGTAATTAATGCTTTGTTTGCCTTTATTATTCCTGTTCTGTAATTGGGTATCTTACCTGTTGAACAGTGTATGCAATAAATAAATAAATAAATAAATAAATAATGCATACGCGTACCAAATTGGAAGAAATTGAAAATATTATAAAAAAAATTGGAGGCCTTGGCTTCTAGTATATACAACAAATTTCAAGTTTCTGTACTCTTACCAGCCTGCCTTACTTATTTTTCCCTATTTACCCCTATTTAACCCCCAAACATTCAACTTAATTATCTCAAAATAAAATATAGTTCTAGGTATCGTTACAAATGTAAAGTGAATGAATATCTTTAACCCTTCCAGAGGTATCGTGCGCACAAAATAAGTTTCAGACCGACAGACAGAAAATATGTTTTCGCTCAAATTTAAAATCTCGGCGTTTCATGGCATTTTAAACCTATTTCAACAAAAAAAAATGAAATTTTTTTACGGTTACTATACTTCCGCTCCACTATATGGATATGGAAGTAAAATGAAGAATATGAGACAAAAAATGAAAAGGAAGATCTAGAAATAGGAACATTTGAAAAGTACTTACAAGAATCAATCATATTGAGATCTTATTACAAGCGATTATTGTTCGACTTGTAAGTGATAAGAACAGAAAAGTTGTGAGAACTTTATTAGATTCAGTATCACAGGGGTCATATACTTTAACGAAATATGCCACTTATATGAATTTTTAGTACCATGATACTTTCTATTAAAAATGCTTCGATGGAAAATCTGGATTTGGAAGTAGTGATTCCGTAGGCAGTGGTTTTTTCATTTATTTTGATATTTGTAGGATATACAATAATTCACATGTTATCTTAAATCATTTTGATTAATCGTTCTAGACATTTAAGGTCTCTTGACTTGTTCTTACTTACATAAGTTCGTTATGGCTATCAGACCGAAACAATAAACTTTCAATCTTCTTGACAACGTAGTATCAAAAGCTATTAATACTACTTTTATTCACAAAAGTAGAACAGCGCAGTAGTTTCCATCAATTTCTGTCTGCTATTATCCAGAAATAAAGAATTTTCAGTACATTGTATATAACATTGTAGATACTTTAAATGTAAAGTGTAGATACGCTGTCCCAATTTACATAGAAAAACACAATGCAAAATATGAGACTTAAATCCCGAAAAACAAGAAGTATGTCCAATTTAATACGATGGAAATATACTGAAATGTAGGAAGTTATCTTCTCGGATGTTTGTTTTATGACAATAAGTTTCAAATATGAGCAGTTCCAGTTAACTTAATGGGCTTGCAAGGCTTTACTTTTTCCAACGAAACATATCTGAGTTTATTTTAAATTATACTTGTTCATTCTTTAATGTTAAAATTAATTGATGGCATTTTTAATATGTAATAGTAATAATAATTTAATATATGTGGCATTAAGGTGTCAAACAATATTTCTGATCCTATTATAATATTTTGTTGTTTAGATGATAACGTACCTAAAGATTGTCACAAAAATATTAAAATTAGTTACTTAAAACGTATAGACACAAATATTTTAAATGATTTTTTAGTTAATACACCGTTTGAAAACATAATTTATTTGGATACCGTAAATGATAAATATATAACAGTTCATTAATCAATATTTTTAGCGCTCCTGAAAAATGTTGTTATAAAAAAACCAAAACCACCATGGCTAACGGATACTAGAAAATTAATGGTCTGACTTAAGGTGGCCATTCCCTAGAAAGAGACATCCGACAGGGAAATATTTATTATTTTTGCCCATAACTTTTTTTTCTTAGTACGTATATTTAAAAAAAATATAAGAGTACCTAAGTAGAACTATAACAAGACTATTACTATAAATTTTCAGTCAATAATTTCAGTGGTTTGCAAAATAGCTCGATTTAAAACTACGAAACAGGAAGATTAACACAATTTTTAAATTTAAATCGAGCTATTTTGCAAACCACTAAAATTATTGAACGAAAATTCATAGTAATAGTCTTGTTATAATTCTACTTAGGTACTCTTATAGTTTTTTTAAATATACGTACTAAGAAAAAAAAGTTATAGCTAAAAATAGTAAATATTTCCCTATCGGATGTCTCTTTCTAGGGAATGACCACCTTAAAGATCGTGCATATAATAAGTATAAAAGTACCAAGACTATATTACAAAGATTTGAAAATTCGAATATAGCTATGCGCTATACGAATTTTGCATTAATAATAATACTAATAATAATAATTCAAAACACTGGAAATAATTAAATGAGCTTAATATTTACAATAAACCTTTAACAAATTTACTGCTACAACACTTAAATAAACCAAGAGAAATAGATAACCACTTCTTACAATTTTCTTCAAATAAAACACCAGCTGATTTGGAACTCTTACAATTTTACAGTGATAATTTTCTTTGTTTAATTTGACAACAGTCTCAACTGAAACGATCAAAAAACACTTGATGGAAATAAAATCTTTTGTCATCGGTGCAGATCAAATAAACGTAGAAATTATTCTTTTATGCCACCCAAGAATTTTAAATTTACTTATAAACATTGTAAATTCGTGCCTGCTTGACGGTGTTCTTCCTAACAGTTGGAACATTTGCCAAAAAAAAAGATGCTCTGTTATGTAATGATCTTCGCCCAATAAGTATACTTCCAGTTCTACCTAAACTCATTGAGAAAATTATGTATTACCAGACACGAGAACACCTGAATGCTTACGACATTCTGCCCCAGAGTCAATCTGGGTTTCGTCCAGGCTTTAGCTGTACTACAGTGCTGTTGAAAATAACTGATGATATCATTGGGGCTACAGACCAGGATAAAACTACGGTACTGACATTTTCAGATTTCTCGAGAGCCTTCATAAAATTAGCCACGAAATTTTGTTTTACAGTTTGTTTTTTTCTCGGAGAGTGCAACTAGGCTTTTAGATAGTTATTTACTCAGTTCAGTTCAGTTTGTAAATAAAACAAAATTGAGATATTCACTTGAAATTTGGTACACGTGTAATTTATATTGACATCAGGAACTAAATTATATTTTGAGATTATTCCGATGAAGCGTTGGGGGTTAAATAGGGGTAAGTAGAGGAAAATAAGTAAAGCAAGCTGGTAAGAGTACAGAAACTTGAAACTCGGTGTATGTACTAGAAGCCAAAGCCTCAGATTTTTTAATAATATTTTTCAACCCCCCCCACCACCCCTACTCCATTATTAAAGGAATTGATAAAATAAAATTGAGATATTCGTTTGAAACTTGGTATACGTATGTATTATAACGACATCTGCAACTAGATTATATTTTGAGATGATTCCGTTGAAGAGTTGGGGGTTATTTAGAGGTAAATAGGGGAATATAAGTAAAGCAAGTTGGTAAGAGTACAGAAACTTGAAATTTGGTGTATGTACTAGAAGTCAGAGCCTCAGATTTTTTTACAATATTTTTCAAAAATCTAGTCAAGATGTTTCCTTTAAAGTGTCTTGGATGAAAAATCTGGATGTGGAGGTAGTGATTCTTTAGGCAGCGATTTTTATGTATTTATACTATGCATGAATTATAATTGATGTTTTTATAATATATTGTACACAATGAAATACCTAGACTTTAAGCTTAATGAAATGAAATGTAATAACATTGAATACATGACTTTAATGGCCATGCAGCACAGACGAAAAGTCCACTCTACAGTTTTGTTTCATAACATTATTTTAAATCAATGTCCTCTTAATGAAACATATTCTTTATAGGATTTGGCAAACAGCAGAAAGAAAAACTATCTATGAGAACTATAGGAAAAACCATATGTAAAATTTAATGATATCTTTGCATTCTTTCGATAACCTGACTTCTGGTTATGCTAACATAGTCCCATACGGCTAGGCAGGTTAAACTAGTATCTACATGATCCCCTACGATATGTAAATTCAGTTAAAAATGAGAACAAAGGCCTGAAATTCATTTATTTACCTACCTTGTCTTTAAAAAATTTTTCATTCTAGTGAATTACATTTTCATAAAATCTCATTCAGTTTCTTGGAAATGCTTAGCCTTTGAAACGTTTTTCGTCCTTATTGTGGACTCATCAGAAAAGCCCAAAGTCACTCATGACGATGTTCCATGAATTTACATATCGTAGGGGATCATGTAGATACTAGCTTAACCTGCCTAGCCGTAGGGAAGTACGTTGGATGCTAGTGTTAAAATGAGAATGGCAAATAAGAATTTGTACTTGTTAGCATAACCAGAAGTCAGGTTATCGAAAGAATGCAAAAACTTCATTAATATTTTTACATTTTTTCTTTAGTTCTCATGGATAGTTTTTCTTTCTGCTGTTTGCAAAATCCTATAAAGAATATGTTTCATTACTATAAGCAAACAAATAATAAATAATTCACTTTTAAACATGCATAGAGTATATAGGCTCCAATACTAGTTAGCTAATAGATAGGTGAAGCTCTGTTGTTTTTTATCAGTCAATGTCAAATATAAATATTTCATACTTATTCATGGATATTGTCTGTTTTGCATGGAACATCGTTATGAGTGGTTTTGGGCTTTTCTGATGAGTCCACAATAAGGACGAAAAACTTTTCAAAAGCTAAGCATTTCCAAGAAACTAAATGAGATTTTATGAAAATGTAATTCATAAGAATGAATAAAATTTTAAAGACAAGGTAAATTAATTAATTTCAGGCCTTTGTTCTCATTTTTAACTGAATTTACATATCGTAGGGGATCATGTAGATACTAGTTTAACCTGCCTAGCCGTAGGGGACTATTTTGGATGCTAGTGTTAAAATGAGAATGGCAAATAAGAATTTTAACTTGTTAGCATAACCAGAAGTCAGATTATAGAAAGAATGTAAAGATTTCATTAATATTTTTACATATAGTTTTTCCTTTAGTTCTCATAGATAGTTTTTCTTTTCGCTGTTTGCAAAATCCTATAAAGAATATGTTTCATTACTATAAGCAAACAAATAATAAATAATTCACTTTTAAACAATGTCCTCTTACTTGTATAATAAAATAAAATATAGAACGGATGTCCATTATCCATAACTTAAATTTAAGATTCAAAACACTCATTACACCTTCATTTCACAAATCTGCAATGCTTAGAAGATGTTTTGTGTATAATATTTATTTTATTTTTCATAATGTACGCATCTTTGAAATCTTTCAAACTAAATCGATTTAAGAAAATTCTTTTTAAGGCCTAACATTAGACTCATTTATTACGTTTTTCCTCGTATTGGCTGCCTATCCTATTTTTTCACTTTTCTCTATTTTCAATTTAAAAAAGACATAATTTTATTTTTCTTTGTTACGTGGGTATGATGTTAACTCGCTGTATAGTGTTCATGTATTTGTAATGTATCTCTGTCATTGTTGTAGCTGAACCTTGAACTTTTTTTTATTTGTTTGAAGCTCCATTTTGCAATATTTGTTTATTTAACTATTTATGAGAAAGTGTACATACTCTGATTGAAAATAAAATTATTACTATTATTAATAGATGCCTTTATTTAACCTGGCGAGATGTTAGTGCAAAGCTTCTATGAACTTCAACTCACATTAAAACATTTCTCAAATATCTCCTTGCAGATAACAACGCTTGATTGCACATTTTGTTCGTATATTTTGTAGCCAAGAATAATTAAATCGGCGGTAGCTCAGACAGACAGAGCTGTCGTGAAAACTTTCGTAACATTACGCGAGGCTTGAGGTATAAACAGCCCTCGAGCAGTAATTTATGTAAGTGTCAGAATTAAAAATTTAACAGGCCAAGTAAGCTGGCTCCAATGTGTCTGTCTGCATTATAAATTGTTTTTTAATACAAGCGAACATTTCCTTTAATATACTGTTATACACGTCTGAAGTTTAAAAGGAACGTGTAAAGCACACAAGTTACTGAAACTTTTCCCCCGGAGATTTATGAAACACAAATGTTTTCACTTAGATAGGATAATTTTTAATAAATATTTTAACTTCTTGACATAATTTAAGCTGGAAAAAACAAGAAACTTTGTTGCTAGCTTTAATGTTTTATTAGCGCTTTTATCATTCCTGTCTGGGTGAAAGAGCGGCGTCAAAAAGTTTTCGAATTATGGATTAATTTAAACGAGAATTAATTGCGAAAAATTTTAAAGCGTAGTTTCGTTTTTTTGGCTATTTATTTTACTTTGCTCGCCGAAGAAATTTAGGATGAGGGTTACTAATGCTGTATAAATACAAAGTTATTTAATTTTATCAATATAACAGATTGCCAATATACAAAAAAATAATAAATTTCAATTAACTTATATATTTCCAGATATATTTAAAGTAGATAAAGTTATACCATCATACAGAAAAGGGGACAATACTTGTATGGAGAATTATAAACCAGTATCTTTTATCGAGTTCTATCTCAAAGGTACTGGAGAAAATTATGTTTGGTAAAATAATGATTTTTTTTTGCAGACAATATTTTAAATAATGCGCAACATGGTTCTAGGAAGGGTAGGAACACACAATCAGCATTACTTGATTTCTTAAACAAATTGTACAATGACCTTGATTTAAATAAAAAATGTTTCGGTCTACACGTGGATCTAAGTAAAGCTTTTAACTTGGTCAACCACGATTTTTTTATGGAGAAACTTAACGAATATGGTCTTAGGAGTAAAATTGGTAACTAGATTAATTCTTACTTAACAGGCAGGAAACAGGTAGTGGAAATCAATGGAATTAGGTCATATGACCGTGATGTTAAAATAGGTGTACCACACGGGTTCATTCTGGGACCGTTGTTATTTTTAATATTTATAAATGACTTGCCAGAAATTGTTGAAGATAAAAATCTAATAATGTTTGCAGGTGATAATAATTACTTATCCATAGACTCTAATACCAAGGAAGCTCTAATAAAATTGCAGACTATGATTAACTGTTTCACCAACTGGTTTACATCTAACAAGCCACATTTAAATATACCTAAGACACAGTTCATTAATTTTACTCCAAAGTCAAGCATAATCAGTGAATCACATTTAATTAAAAAATTGAGTCAAAATCCACTGAACAAGTAACCTCAACAAAATTTTTTGGAATATATATAGATAATAAATTAACCTGGCAGAATCACATTGATTATTTATGCAGTAAAATTTCTCCATTGTGTTATGCATTGTTTGGTCTCAGAGATATTACAAATAGATCCGTCTGTTTAGTTTTTTATCATTCTCATGTTTTATCTAGGTTGAGGTATGGTATAATATTTTGGGGTATGTCAGGTCACTTTAGACTGTTTAAACTTCAGAAAAGAATAGTTAGAGCAATCGTGGGCGCTTCAAGACTGCAATCATGGAGGGCCATTTTTAAAGAATTAAATTTATTAAATTTACCTTGTCTATTTATATACGAAATTCTACTTTATGTCAAGAGTAATTACCAAAACTTTTTATCAATCAACTGTTTTCCCGAGTACGATACCAGGTGTAATATGGATTTAACTACGCTTTCACATAATTTAAAGTTATTTGAAAATTGCCCAACTTACATGGGAATTAAATGTTTTAATAAACTGCCACTTGAAATAAAAAATATTGCTAATATAAGAATGCATAAAAAGCAAGTCTTTAATTTTCTGTTAGAACGTAATTTTTATAGTGTTGAAGAATTTTTAAATTAATGTGTATATAAACTTATTGTTTTAACTTAATTTATTTGTTAACACGATGTTATATTTGTGTAAGATTGTGTTTTACATCGGATTTTATTTTTTATATTTATTATTAGGAAAGTGGTATCTTAGGAGCCACATATTATTTGACGTTTCCTATACTAATGTAAATGGTCTCTTGGAATAAATAAAATTATTATTATTATTATTACTATTACATATCTTTGAAAATATTTTAACAGCGTCACCTTGATAATCATTTGTAACCTAAGAGATCTATTAGCTAGGGAGGTGGGAGTAATGCGGGTATGATTTCATTGTAGTTAACAATAATACTGAATGGAATTATCGATATAACTGACCGATTAGAGCAGCTACCGAGTTTGGTTGCTGCTGATTTTTTAAATAAATGAATATAAAATTGTTAACTTGCAAAAAAGAGCGCTATTAACTCATTTCATTGTACTTCATATTGGTTTTAATTTGTTAGTTTTTATAATTATAAGTAGAGAAAAACATTGGCTGACGTGTACCCCAAAAAATGTCAAAGTAAAAAAATAGTCCAATCAGTCGAGGTTTTTGCCCTTCAAAAGGTGGAGTAGTAATTTCCACATACTAGAGTGCACATATAGTCAAGATGTTTCTTTTAAAGTGACTTAGATGAAAAATCTGGATGTGGAAGTAGTGATTCCTTAAGCAGCGGTTCTTTATTCAAAATTATTTGCCTTTTCTTTCATTTTCTTTTATATTGTCTGAGCCAATAGAATCTGGTACTTCGAATTATTGTAGTGTCTCTAATTCTCAGCAATACAAACATTATCCAGTCACCTCTAATTGCCACAAAGTACGTTTAGTTTTCTGGAGCTATATAATTATTTAAATTCTACCTATTAATTAAAGTGAAATACATAAATAGTAGTCTCTAATATATATTTCAAAAGTATTCCATTTAAATAACTTCTCTCTAAAGCAATTATGTAGCTACGTATTTTTCCTAATTATTTTATTACATTCAAGTGTTCCATATTTAATTTAAAATAAATAAATATATCAGTTGGAGCCCCAATTTAAAACTAATGATTCATTTTTGATGTCTGTAAATTAAATACATTCAATATAACAAATTGCAAATTATTTGTTTAAATAAAACATAATAAATTTTGAACGACACTCTAAAATAAATTAATTTGAACATAGAAGTTAACCACCCAATTACTGTTTCAATTTTCAACACTAACTGCAGTATGACGTCATGTGATTATTAGAGCGTGAAGTTTAAATATCTGAATTTGACAAGTAATTAAGGGCTGGCATTTATACGTAACGTGGTTTAAAATTTGATTGTTAATTTTTATTTAACGAGTGTGAAGTTCCAATTAATCGCTTTGAATTGACTTCTCACAGACGATTATAAGCTGAAACAACATTTGTTTTTGTGTAGCGATTTGTTACGAAGCACCATTATACATGTAATATTGTTTAGAAAGACGACAATTACAGTAATCGCTCACAAGCACAATGGGGTTATTTCATAATTTATGTTTATGTTAAGGTGGCTATTCCCTAAAAAGAGACATCCGATAGGGATATATTTATTATTTTTGCCTATAAATTTTTTTTCTTAGTACGTATATTTAAAAAAACTATAAGAGTACCTAAGCAGAACTATAGCAAGACTATTACTATGAATTTTCAGTCAATAATTTCAGTGATTTGCGAAATAGCTCGACTTAAAACTACGAAATAGGAAGATTAATATAATTTTTAAATTTAAATCGAGCTATTTTGCAAACTACTAAAATTATTGAGTGAAAATTCATAGCAATAGTCTTATTATGGTTCTACTTAGGTACTCTTATAGTTTCTTTAAATATACGTACTAAGAAAACATAGTTATGGCTAAAAATAATAAATATTTCCCTATCGGATGTCCCTTTCTAGGGAATGGCCACCTTAAATGTACATGGTTATTCATTATATTTGGGACCCTTTATAATCGTTATTACTGGAGATAGAAAAAAAGTTTCGAGCAAAAGTTGTGGGGCTCTAACTGAACCCTTTTAATAAGTTAATGGAAGCACAGTGGCGTGCAGGGATTGAGGGGTACAAGAAGCAACAATATATTTTTTTATGGATCGCCCTGTGTATTGTTAAATTCTGGAATTATTCTTTTTTTTCTGATTTCAAAAATATAACATATGACAGTTCTAGCTTTACCCGTTTTCGAGTTATTGAATATTGTAAATTAATATATTAAGAAAACTACAAACTGCATTTATTTTAAATATTTAATTATGAACTTATAATACTAACAAAACAACAAATACAGATAATGAATTATAAAAGCTGTTCGATATGGCCACCACTATTTAAGATGCAAAGTTCATATCGTCTTCTTTAATGGCGAGAATACTGTGATTATTATTTTTATTAACAATATCCTTTAAAAACCCCCATAAAAATGAATCTAATAGAGTAAGATCGGGACTATTAGGCGGCCATTTAATAGACCCATTTTTCCCAATCCATACTGGAAATGCATTGTTTAAATGTTCTCGAACTTCTAGCGCACTATGTGGAGGTGCCCCGTCCTGCATCCAAATCATATTGTCAAATTCATTAATAGGAATTTTTTGTTTAAGCATAATACGCACTACTTTCATTAACAAAATTTCAAAATTAATTATATTTAGTCCTTAAATAATATATTCTATTTGATCAAGGGCATGGGACTAAAAAAGAACTGATCGAGAAGACATGATAATATTACGGGCATACATACCTTTCTGTCGTGGACTACAGTAAGGCGTTGGACAATGTGGAATAGATTATGGGTTGTATTACCAGACATGAAATAGTATTCGTCATCCAAACGAAAAAATCTTAGCTCATGTAAAAGTTAACAAAACTAACTCCAAGAAAGTAAAGCTGGACTGCCTTCTGTCACCATTCTCAATCGTCCAATCCATGTTCACTATACATGAGTGAACATGCAATGTAAGATATATTGGAAGGCTGGTAGGGTGGATTAATTATTAGGGTGGAGTAATTATGGGCGGAATTAAGATTTCTGGCTTCAAATTTGAAGATAATGCCACTTTCGTGGTAACAAGTGATGAGTCCATACATCTGCTGGGCGATATTGGATAGTGCATACATGAGACTCGATCAAAAATACAAATGGTAAGATCAGAAATTTGCCAGTTGAGCTAAAATTGCTATCATAAAATAGACTACGATCAAGAGCTAGAATATTCAAGACACGTCACCTGGATGTGTAGTGATAACTTTTGCCCGCTTGAAACATATGAAACATATTCTCTATAGGATTTTGCAAACAGTGAGTGGCTTTGTATCTTTCTGATGAGCTCCAGAACAAGGGCGAAGAACGTTTCAAAGGCTAAGCATTTCCAAGAAATAGAATGATAGATTTCATGAAAATGTAATCCATTTGAATGAAAAATTTTCCAAAAGACGAGGTACGTAAATAAAACAAATTCATTTTAGACCCTTGTTCTCATTTCAACTGAATCTTCATAGCCAGAGGGGGTTATGTGGATACTGGTTTACTCTGCATAGCGTATGGAACTGTGTGGAATCTAGTGTTACAATGAGAATTGTCCAATAAGAAAGACAAATTCATTTTAGGATTTGAATTGCTAGCAAAACCAGAATTCAGGAGGTTATCGAAAGAATGCAAAGATTGCAAATCAATAATTTTACAAATAGTTTATCTTTTACTTCTCATGGATAGTTTTTTCTGCTGTTTGCAAAATCCTATAAAGAATATGTTTAATTACAAGTATAAGTAAACAAAAAAATTAGTCACTTTTAAATATAGTGATTTAATGATAAGCATTAATTTCAACCGTTTGGTGATCCTTTATAGTACAGGCAAAGTGTTGTAAAAACCTCGCAAAAATTAATAAAAGAATCATCTCTGGGATTTAAGTAGTTAATAACCTGTAGAATGGAATGATGCATTCATTGCACTTCCAAGTTCCAGGAAAATTTGGAAAAACTTTTCGATTTTCGGTTTTTTTGCTCTAACGGCTAAAATAATGAAAATATAGAAAAAAGTTTTCAGCTAAATTTGTAGCTCGTCTCTTTCTCTAGAAAATAGGTCTCTACCAATTTTTGTCTTACTTAAGCCGTTTAGGAGATAAATCCAGTTTTCCACTTATAGTATTGAGCCGCTCCGAAATGCGCGGAAAATGAGAATTTTCTGGGAGTTTCGTACGACCGGACATATCGATCGATAATTATTACTATTCAGAGCCGCTAAAAAAATAAAAGCAACATAAAATGTAGAGAAAAATCTCAGCTTTAATGTGGAACTAATCACAAAATTCATACAAATTTTTATCATAGAGAAAAAAGTGTTAGAAGATGGCTTAGTACACTTTATACAGTTGATTTATTCACATCTTTGAGTTTTATGCATCCTGCGTATTTCTCCCGTAACAATGGGTGCTTTTTCACTGCATGGATTCGATTCCACGCACTTTAATCTATATTTCGTGAAAATTTCATTGAAGAATGTTAAGAAACAAATAAGTTGTATATGGTTTATTTTATAATTGTGCATTTTCTGAACGTGTATGAATAATGTAGACAAATTCAAAAAGTACTGCGCGCATTTAAAAAAATATAAAGTCATTCGAAAGAACATATTTCATTGTACTTATATATTATAAAATTAAGACTGTGCTGTTATTATTACTTAAGATATAGCGAATTGAACCCCAAAATTTGGAGGTGATTGATCGATGAGAAATATACCCTCTACTTTGATCGTAAGGCATATTATTCCAATAAAAGTAATTGCAATAAAATGTTAATTGGATTAATATATCATTATATAAGAATATACAAGCAAAATGAATTATCATTCTAACCACTCCCGGCAAAGATATGAATAAATCTGTGGATCAACTGTACAAAGTTCACTAAGCCATCTTCTGACACTTTTTCTCCTTGATAATTTTTTTTATGAATTTTGTGATTAGTTCCACATTAAAGCTGAGACTTTTTTCCACATTTAATGTTACGAAACTCCTGAAGAATTCTCATTTTACGCGCATTTCGAAGCGGCTTAAAGCTATAAGTGGAAAACTCGATATATCTTCTAAACGGCTTAAGTAAGACAAAAATTTGCAAAAACCTTTTTAGTAGAGAAAAAGACGAGCTACAACTTTTGTTGGGAACTTTTTTCTCTATTTTCATTATTTTGGCCGCTAGAGCAAAAAAACCAAAAATCAAAAAGTTTTTCCAAATTTGTTTGAATTTTCCCGGAACTTGGAAGTGCAAAGAATGCACCATCTCATTCTCCAGGTTATTACCTACTTAAACTCCAGAGATGATCCTTTTATTAATTTTTGTTACCCTAAATTGTTAATTTGCCTGTACTATTAACGTATATTTCGCTAGTAAAATGGACGAAATGTGAGCTAAAATTAGGAGATGAATTCTCTAAACGTCAACGGTTCGTCGTCGTTTAAATCATTCTCAGGACTACTAAATACAGTATAAAATAGATCAAAATTATTAATTTTGAGAATGTTTTAAAATAATGCGAAACGTCAACATTTAAACACAGTTATCTTATTAAAGAAAATAACTACATCGACCATAAAGTAATTAATAATTTATTGAACATAGAAATATAACAGCAATTAATCCCCAACAATGCCTACTTAATTGACGAAACTCTCATGGCCATATGTGCTCAATATTTTTATTTAATCGACACTGTTGGAAATTCCATATTTACCACTTTATGCATTTATTATCATAAAGTTAGAAAGCATTTTAGTTCAGCACCAATATAAATAAATCATATGATAAAGTAATAATAGCTCTATGGTTACACGAAACCAGCGTATAAGCTATTGATATTTAATTATTAATGCTTTGTTTTATAAAGATTGGAAAATTATATACATAGAGCTGTACAAACGTTATGCTACATGCATGCCGATTACACAATTTTCACGACAAAGGCTAATTCATTTTCATGTTTTGAGAGGTATAATTATTTCGCAGATTACGTCGTACTCAATAAAGTTCATTAGTTCAGTTCATTCAGTTCGTTCCTGGGCATAGAAATACATTTGTTCGATGTAATTGTTATCTGATCATTTACATTAATTATTATTTTAACAACGTTCTTAAATTGTTCTTAAGGGACACGAATAACAACTATATGGTACTATAAATATATAAAATCAATCGAAGTTTCTTCTATCAGTTAATGAATTCGAGATATATGATACAATACGAGGTTTAAAATATTCAAGATCTCATAGGGACTATGTGTTAGTGTCTAAAAAAGTGTACTAGTAGTTACTAAATTTGTTAGGTTCTCCCTTAGTTGCATTCCTTTCACATCTTAGTCTTATTTCATGGATTTTGCTGCTTTTATGCTCGACTAAGCACTCCGTTATGTTATTGACCTCATCTCTAGTAGTTTTATTTATCAGTTGAGATACATCCTCCAAACCAGCTTTCTTCGCTGCTTGATGTTCATTTTTTTTCAGGGGTTGAATTTTCTGACCATTGAACTCTAGACCAGTGGAAGCTCCTGCATAAAGAACTGTATGTACATTACATAAATCTTGATCCAGTTGGTTCTCTATCATCAATTTTGGTTCAGTATAGGTCTTATGTATCACTGTGTCGATTATTGACCTGGGAGAGGGTAGGAATCGCAAAATAGAAGGTTTCCTTTACCACTTATGGTCGTCTGTCGTGGTGACTACCAGAACACTCCTCCATGTAGAATATTGTGCAACCGCCCCATCTCATCCCCCGATCATTCCCTATAATCCTTACAGTTCTGTGTCTGACCCTATAGTAGAGGGTCCACGCCTTCGAAAGCCGTCTAAATCGCCAAGTAACCCATTCCAGCAAGGTAAATAATTTTTGAGCTCGGATATAGAAAGAGGGTCCTAATGGGCATCAGAAATGGCTTGTTGGACTTTTGTTGACGATTGCACAACTTCTCCACAAGAAAAAAAGATGGCGAAATGTTATTTCAAGGATTCGTGTTTTTAAACGTATACCTCTCGCTAGAGAGTGAACCACATGCAATATTGATTTGATTTTTTTTATTTATATACTACTTACTTGAGCGCATCTATCTGTACTAATTAAATTTCAAACTCGCTTACTGTGTTTTTCTAAATAAATCCTAAATCACAGTAACGAAATTTGTGTGTTTGAAATTTCGACGTGCGGGCAACTATATTAAATATTCAATTTTTTTATATACTATATACGAATGAAATATAGTCTAAAGATCAACACAGTTTTTGCAAAAAAAATTAGCTCGATATCTTATACAGTTTTTGAGTTAACGACTTTTTAAAATAAACCATAATTAGATTCGTGGTATTCCTGTTAGCATGCGGCTGTTTTCTGGCTAAGTATAATGCATTAAGATAGTAAGCCAATACATTTTTGAAATTGTGCTATTATTTACATTTTTACAATTTTGCAAAAATATTAACAGGTAAAAAGAAACTCATTTGGCCGATGATTTACTCGATCTATTAATTATGAAGGCGTTGTATAGAGATATTATTTATTAAGTATATCATTATTGTGGTACAAATGATATAGCATTTTACAAATATGAAAACATAAAAACGTACACAAAACTTGTAATATATACATAAGTAATAAAAATAATAATAATAATGCATAATAAGTATACACAGCTCAGTAAGCATTGACAAACCACTACATAGGCATTATTATTAAGAAGCACTGTCTGCTAAAAACTGCTCTGTATTATTTCTGCCCTTAAAACAATTGTTAGCAAAGACTATACATGCAACAAAACACCAAGTGGACGCGCATTTTTAATCACAGTTTACTTTACAATTCCACTATTTGTTTTCTTTAGAACCAGTTGTGACTTTTTGTCATCATTTGTGATTTTATTTGGTTATTCTCTATCAGATATTCAAATTTTCTGGGAAGGGGTAAATTGGGAAGGAGATCGGAAAATCGCTTGGACACTAAAATTTTACGTGCTTTGTTAACTGCTTCTCAAGTCGAGAAAATTTGTTATAAATCCAGGATTTTGTGTTAGGTAGGGGTCTAAACCACTTTTTGTGGATAATTTTTACAATTAAAAGTATTTCGCAGTGAGCAGGGTTTTAACCTACTTCGCTAGGTTCTTCAGTTACTAGCTAAGCTAAGTACACTGAACCACTGGACTACCGTCCCCTGTAACGCTCGTTTTAAATGCAGTAAGGAAGTGTCTTGTGTAGGACGCGGACGTAGCTAACGTAAGTCTAATAACCTTAAGGAAAAATAAATACTGGCTTAGCAAATCTAAAGATTTAAATTCACTACAGATGGCCGTAGTGAATTTAAATCCTTAATCCGTAAGTCCTATGTGAATCTGTATGGATAGATTCACATAGGACTTACGAGCATCTTAAATTACACGATCATCAATTGCATCGCAGTTATCTCCAAAATTAATCAAAATATATAGTTGGCGTGTTCATTTTAAGGCAACAATAACTGCTCATTTATCCTCTTCGGAAAGGATAACTGACAGGTCACACAATACACCGACTGCCAATAATGTTTTTACAATATTTTCTTCTTCATATTTTTCACTTAATTATTTACTGATTTCGTGAGTATCTTAAGATACCCTTTGTTGTCATGTACCCACACAATTTTTGTAGGTTTTCTATTTTGCAAAAATTAAACATACCTTGCGCAAATATTATTGGTTCCCTTCTTCACGATTGCAAGTTCACATTATTGGGCAACGTAGGTATGTCATTATTTACACCAACATTCTAAATGTATTTTAGATTATTCGCTTTATATTTGTTACTATTTATAAAGTAATTTCAGTTTAGAATAAGAATTGTGTCTGTTATGGCGAATTCATATAATTCTGATGGGTTTTTAAGTCATACCATACATTTTCTTAAATATGAAATTTCGGATAATTTTTATTTTTTAATCTCAAATTTGTATAATTTATTGACGATTTCATACTATATTTGCACCTTTCGATATATCCTTCTAAGCCAAAATGACGTAACTGAAAATTTTCTAAGCAAATTGGACGTACTTCAAAGTTTCCTTTTTTCAGTAATCATTAAACCATTATTTCTGCATCTATATTTTAACAGACTCTATTTTAAAATCACGTAGTTGTAACATAACACATAGATGATTGTCTAATTTTCAGACAATTGGTGACCTACTGATTAATAGTAATATAATACCTTAACCAAATTAGTTATTAGACTAATGTCTATCCACAATTACACAGACCGAATCCTGCCGCAGCTGTCACATTGCGCGTTATAACAAGACATTATTACGATCGAATTAAAAAATCTGTAACTCGAAAACTGTATGAGATATCGAGTTAATTTTTTTTGCAAAAACTTTGTTGATCTTTAGACCATATTTCATTCGCATATAATATATAAGAAAATTAAACATTTAATGTAGTTGTCCGCACGTCGAAATTTCAAACACACAAATTTCGTTCCTGTGATTTAGGATTTAATTAGAAAAAAACCGTAAGTGATTTTGAAACTCTACTTGTACAGACATATGCGCTCATGTCAGTAGTATGTATAGAAAAAAAATCAGATCAATATCGCATGTAGTTAAGTTTCTAGCGAGAGGTATACGTTTAAAAACACGAATTCTTGAAATAACATTCCGCCATCTTTTTTTCTTGTGGAGAAGTTGTGCAATCCTCAACAAAAGTCCAACAAGCCATTTCTGATGCCCATTAGGACCCTCTTTCGATATGCGAGCTCAAAACTTATTTACCTTGTTGGAATGGGTCATTTCAATTTTTAACGCTTTGGACCCCTTACTACTAGCTTGCAAGACAACAACGGTGTATCCCGATTCATCGAAGAGGTAACCGCACCGACATGACAGTTGCTTAACCTTAATGATCCGGGCTAGGTCGGGCTTCATACATGTACGATTTTTCACGAAGAAGGTTGCTAAGTAGCTTCTGCTGTCTGCTTCTACTGTTACGTCTTTCCCACTATTCTCATTGCGCCGGCCATTCTCATCAGATTCGTAATCATTCCCAATATTATCTACAATTATTAATGCAATGCAAAATATATGGATTGGACACTTAGCGGGGAACTATATACCAATCCTGTGTACAAAATCAATAATATATTGGTTTATGGTTGTGATACATTTATTATACCTTTTGTGCGTTATTATTAGAGAATTGGAAGGCTGCTCTTCATACAAGCCTGATTGATGATTGTCAAACACTGATTATAGTCGTGAAAGTACCGATGAATAAATTATTACTAAAATAATAATTTATTTATAAAACCTTCATTTTCCTTTAATTCGAGCGCACGTGTAACATAAATTTATGATCAAATTAAACCGGACAAATTGGTGTCAATTGTGAAATGCAAAGAGAATTTCAAAGTTTTATGACTTTATAGCATGTTTCATTATATGTTGCATGCGAAATGCGAATGGTTTTATTCCAGCAATGTGTTTCATTTTGTTATCACAGGTTTATATGAAAATTGTTGGTTGATAAACCATCTGCATAATTGATGTATGTTAATAATTAATTTTGCTTATTACGAACCTTTCATGTTTGTAATTAAATTTATAGATGAATTGTACGTTGTAATCGGGAGTAAATCGAAAAACTGGAATGCAGTCATTCGTGAGTTGTTTGAGGGTAACGTACGGAATTGACAATGTTACTAAATGCATTTAGCTTTGCTTGACAAATTGCAATTTCTCTTGTGGGAAAAGGTAAAGTAATTCTAAAACACAAAGATTTACTAAGTACCGACAGATTGTTTCTACAAACCTAGTCTGTACAAATGAAATTGGTATAATTGACAAAGTAATTTTCCTTTATGAATTTATGTACGAAATATTAGCTTATATGTAAGTAAAAATATGCTTACTTGTGTGTACTTGAAGCGGCTTGCGAGGGATTATAATATAGGCGACTGACAGAATTTCGAATGAGAACTGTGACTATGTTCTGTATTTATCAGAATTTGATACCTCCTTCGCGAAAAAAAGGATAGTTTTGTTGCTTTTACATTTTTCATATAATAAAAAACTTTATTACTCCTCTGATATGTGGATCGTTAGGGATGCAGACAGCATATTGATGCCATCCAGATGAGTTTGGAAATAATTCTTATCTCTTATTGACAACATCATGGCAGACGTTTTGGAATTAATTCAATATTCTGGTCACTGCTTTATGGCATACCTAACAGCAACACGCCACATGTCGTGTTAGCTGTCCGATCTCATCATTTCGGTTTCACCGGAAGTGACATCTAGGTACTCTGTTATTTTAAATGTCACCCTGTATATTTTTTTTACCTATCTAATTCGTCCCTAGATTCTCTTTTCAACCATGTATCGGAACATGGCATTTGTTTTTAAAATGACAGTTAATATCAATTTTTGTTTGTTAAGTCTAGGTGGCCCTGATATGAACCTTGGCAGATATTGATGCGTAGTGTGCCGTGATATCGTAGGACCTCTGGCATGCAACTTTGTGCCTCATGTTTTTCTGGGAATAACTAGTAGCTGAACAGACTAATAAGATCTAACTTATTTAAAAAAAATATCTTTAAACAACCCACGATATCTTAAAAACCAAGATAGGAACCCCATTTTTTTACTTCACCTAGTTAAAAAATACTTATTTATATTTTATTTTTGTCCAATACAATTGGTGTGCCTATCATATTTTGTTTTCTTCATTAAAATTAGCATCGAATGTTATTGCATAGTAATTAATATTGTACTGCAACAAAAATATTTACTAAGCAGGCGGTGGAAACAAAATAAAAGTAGGTAAAACGATTTTTTTAATAAATAAGAAACATCAGTAAAACACATTTGAACAAAATTGATGAAAAACCATTACAGTATGTAATATATTTTTACAACGAATGAATGAAATTAAAATAAAATATTTACTGAAATACTACATACAAAAAACATTTTTTGACTACAGGTGTTCAAAATGTTCGATATTATCTCTGCACAATCGTGTTTTTGTGAGGGTAGCCCTAAGCACGTTATCTAACTGTAATTCAGTAATCCCATCGATTGCTCTTCTGACTCTCATTTCCATGTCTTCTCTGTTTGTTGGTGGAGTCCTAAAAACGTTTTCCTTGAGGTGGCCCCATACAAAAAATCAAGCGGCGTAAGATCTGGTGACTTTGCAGGCCATCGAACGGGCCCATTTGTTCCCATCCAGTTTTCTCCAAACCTTTCATTTAAATAATTCACCACAACTCTGCTGTTATGTGGTGGAGCCCCATCCTGTTGAAAAATTATTGGGTTAACATTAGGTGGCAGTTCCTCCAAAAAATCTTGTATCTAGTTTTGCAATAATCCCAAATATCTTTCTCCATTTAATGGAGCATCAAAAATTATTGGCCCAATAATTCTTCTGCCAATTACTCCTAACCATATATTAAAACTAAATCGCTCCTGATATGCATTTTCTCTCATATTTCTGGGATTTTCTTGTGCCCAATAACGGGTGTTGTTACTATTAAATAATCCCAAATTAGTTGAACCTGGACTAGTCGGGAAATAAAATTTGTTCATGAAAATTATTATCCAAATTGTGTGTTCAGAAACCAATTGCAATAGTTCAATCTTCTTTGAAAATCATTTTCGTATAAATGCTGGTGTATTTGGTACTTGTATGATTTAAATTTTTGTTTTTTCAAAATGCGTCGAGCTGATTCCCGATTTACACCGGTTTGGTCCTCAATCGGTCTTATCGAAATCGTGGATCTACCTCGATAATTGCAAGTACATTGATTTCCGACACTTCATCGATAATGAAATTATTTTCCGGTACTTCTGGTTCACTTCTGAATTGTCATTCAACTCTTACAAAATAGTTGTTTGGTGGATGAATTCTTTCGGGAAATCTTTCTTCATATAAGTCAGCAGCCTGCCAGCTATTTTTTTTACATTCGCATAGATTAGTAGCATATCTACTTTTTCATTTCGTGAAAGCATGGTTAAAAACGTGATAACTTAGGTATAATTTAATGAAAAATACTTAAATTGCTGCCAAGTAAACAATTCTTAATTGTCAAATCAAAATGACGCGTCGTTTTACCTTCTTTTATTTCCACCGCCTGCTTAGTAAATATTTTTGTTGCAGTACAATATTCATTACTATGCAATAACATTCGATACTAATTTTAATGAAGAAAGCAAAATATGATAGGCACAGCAATTGTATTGTACAAAAGAAAAGATAAATAAGAATTTTTTAACCAGGTGAAGTAAAAAAATGGGGTTCCTATCTTGGGTTTTAAGATATCGTGGGTTGTTTAAAGATATATTTTTTAAATAAGTTAGATCTTATTAGTGTGTTCAGCTACTGGTTATTCCCAAAAAAATATGAGGCACAAAGTTGCATGCCAGAGGTCTTTCGATATCACGGCACACTACGCATCAATATCTGCCAAGGTTCATATTAGGGTCACCTAGACTTAACAAATTAAAATTGATATTAACTGTCATTTTAAAAACAAATGCCATGTTCCGATACATGGTTGAAAAGAAAATCTAGGGACGAATCAGATTCAAAATAATATCTTTTTAAATAAACATGCTACGGGGTGTTACATGTCTTCTGTGTCACCCGGTACAGTATGTGGCATTTGAGATCACTGGTTCAAAACATAGAGTTGATATTGCTTCTAAGAGAGCTGAGTAGGGTAATTCACGAGTGTAAATAATATCAAGACAAATCTACGTTCTTCCATTTACTGGAAATAATCTTGATGTATTATCACTAATCCTGCTGTAACGAAATCGTCCGGATTACTAAAATACAAAATATATTTTATGTTATTTGCTTGCCCTCTGAAACTCATTTCATTAAAATTTATTTACATGGAGCTTAATGCAGATTAAACTTTATTCTCCACATTGGGATTTGTGCTTAACTTATTTTTCTGTCTGACTTTCACCCCACGTGATGACCTACATAAAAGGAGATACGCTGTCATATAATAAAAAAAATAAAAATGTGTATATTTAGATGACTTTTTATAAATACTTTATATAACGACCGACCGAATATTTGATTAGAAAAGTTATTTTCTCTTCGTTTTTTTTTTGTTGAATCGGGCCTGTTGAAAAAAATTATTGCCTTATTATTAGTTACAGGATTTCTAAAAATACATATATACGCAGTAGAAAATATGTTATTAAATATTTCTTGGGAGAAATGCGTGATACACATTAACATTTAAAACATGGCCTAAAGACTGTCTTTGTTTAGTGAACCTGCAACAAAAATCATTAATCTTTACTAGAAGAACACTTTCCACCATGGTTCATATTAATAGGGTTGCTTTGTTTCCGCTTTGTAAGCTAATTATATTAAACTTTTCAATATATGTCATATTGACCTAAAACTTGACACACTATATGCTTCATCTTATACACATCAAAACATACAGGAGAAACAACAATACGCAGCCAAGAAAATACATACCACTGCAGCATTGGGTCAGGATACTAGAAGAAGAACTAAAAGTAGAGAGAAGTCAAATAGAACTAATACAAGAAATGGACTACTGACCTTTGGACAAACTACCAGACCAGGACGAACTACTAGAAATAATGACCAGAGTTAAGAGAAACACGGCGCCGGGAATAGACAAAATAAATAACGAATTACTACACTATGGACCGGATAGCATGAAGCAGCTGACCCTAGAAATCATCACCAACGTATGGATGGAAACCACACCCCTACCTATGGAGTGAAACACAACCATACAGATACCACTCCCCAAAATTAAGTCGCCACAAATCGTAGACGATTACAGAAGAATACCATTCGGCAGTGTAGGGTACAAATACTACGCACAATTCCTTCTCAAACAAATGAAAAAATACATCGGCGAACTACCAGATTGTCAAACGGCATTCACCAAGGGCAAATCAACAGACGACCGTATGTACACCACGAGACGGATTCTGGAAGAAAAGCGGAAAAAAGGAACGAGACTACATACAGTCTCCATTGACCTCCAAAGGCATTTGATACCATACTTCATAATCAACACTTTACGCATCATGAGAGTGCCGCACTACTTAAAAAGATAATAAAAGGATGCCTACACGGAAACACCGCAATGCAATGGTTTGGACAGACGACGAAATAAAAAATGTAGAGCATAGGAGTCAAACAAGGATGTCCGCTATCCCCCTGACTATTCACCATAGTCCTAGATCAAGTGATAGAAAACACAATAAAGGGGAATCAGAATTTCAATGGAAATGATAGAACGATAAGACCCCCCATCGTGCATCGTGAACAAGACATTATTATCTTTCTGAGGCATGACACCACCAGATCTGGACTCCTGGAATGAAAATAAACTTCAAGAAGAGCCTAATAATGGTGCGAGAACCATTGACTAAAACAAGTCCAGCCAGTGAGGAAGAATACAAAGTAGGAGATTACACCCTGAGAACCACGAACAGAATGAAATACCTAGGAACATACCTAACGAATCAACTGAAAAGGAGGGAAACAGTAAGGGAAAGAATCAAAACAGCCTACAGAGTCACAAGAGCTCTAGTACCCGTTACTGAGGAAAATAAATCACCATGGAGCCCAACCAAAAAGTTAGTCGACCATCATAATGCCTACGATGACATATGCAGTCAGAAACGCAGCAACGATAAGGGCCAATAGAAGAAGCCCGAAAAGAGCTGACATTGAGGGACATTGTCCAACTGCTGGCAAACACAGGAAAACCACAAAACGACGGAAAATGTCAACATTACTAGAGGGAAGAACAATAATCAAAAGAATAGAATCATACGCAATGAAATACTGGGGACACATCCAAAGATGAGACACGACAAACCTACTAAAGAAAGCGAAAGACTAAACAGCAACAAACTGAAAATAGGGATGCCATGCTACACATGGATAACAGCAATCAAGAGGACTATTAATAAACGAGGAAAGAATTATACACACTGGGAAAGAACAGGAAAGCAAAAGACGGAATACAACAAAGAAATACCAAGGATATACACTGCCAGATTCAGAAACAGAAGAAACAGATAACTCAGAAGAAGAATAAGTGGGAAGAGGATCACAGGCGGAAAAAAAAGAAGCATCTTACAAACACCTACACTTCCCATCCTATATTCCTACCGCATGCATCATGCGATTCTGGCTGCTATCAACAAGCATGTCCAATGTCCAATCCAGCGTATGCAGCCGATCCGGCGGTATATAAAACATTCAGAATAGATGCCCGGAATCGGTAGCAATGCCCACCTTACGTTGGCAAATTAATCAATCAATCAACCGAAAAAATCCTGAACCTTTTTGGCACATTGGGTCATTTCGGTAGAATCTTGTAGACTGGCAGGGTCCTTTGTTGAACCAGCTTCACATTGGAAAAATTCATTGTTAGCATTGTATGCAGTATAATGTGTACATGTAAATCAATAATAATAATAATAATAATAATAATAATAATAATAAAAATAATACTTTATTTCCACATTTAAAATGTAAATATACAACAAAATGTAGAGTACGTCAATCCTTATACTAGAGTGCAAATATAAACATAAACACTGGACCTGTAATAAATATTACAATAGTCAACAAGCAAAATTAAAGACACTTAAAAAAAAGAAAACATAAATTACTTATATAAAACGTGTAGACAGTTAAAAAATTTAAATATATCTGTATTAAACAAAAAACTCATCCAGGGTATAGCACACTTTATTTACTAATAAATGTTTGAGTTTTACTCTAAAAATCTTAACATTTGAAGATGATCTAATTTCATCGGTTAAAAAATTGAAACATTTACAGCCATTATATATAAAACTTTTCTGGTACATTGCTGTTCGAAAGGAAGTAGTATGCATTTGCTCTTTATGCCGCGTTTCATACCCGTGTCTTATTTGATTGTTTAAGTACATAGTCTTGTTTTTGAAAATATACGTACAGATCTCCAATATATAAGTACTCGCTAAAGTCAGAATTTTTAGATTTTTGAAGGCATTTCTGCAAGTCTCTAAACTTTTTAATCCCGCAATTATGCGCACTGCATATTTCTGTAATATGAAAACCCTATTTACTTGAGAACTATTTCCCCAATTAATTATGCCATATTTTAATCTTGAATGAAAGTTGGCATAATATAGAGTTAGTAGAATTTCCGCACTACAATGATAGGACATAAATTTTAGTCCAAAACAACTGCTTCTTAGTTTCCCACATAGCATTTCTATATGATGATTCCACTGTAGATGCATATCTACAGTAATGCCTAACATTTTAATGGATTCTGTAGGAAATATTTGAAAATTGTTAGAAAAATGCAATTTCTCAGGGTTTCTCTTTAAGCTAAATACTATTGAAGTAGTCTTATTTTTGTTTAAGCACAATTTATTTTTGTCTGTCCAGTTAGATATTGCATTATATACTTTTTCAGTGGTAAGTTTTAAACTAGCTAAATTATCCTCAACTATAAGGATGTTAGTGTCATCAGCATAACAGATTGTAAGAACATTAGGTATTTTATTTAAGTATAGAATTAAATCGTTCGCAAAGAGTATAAAGAGTAAGGGCCCAAGAATAGATCCCTGTGGAACTCCCTGTTTTACCTCTAGGCTATTACTGGATACACCATTGGGCATTTGTACAATTTGTCTCCTGTCCTTTAGGTATGAGGATAGCAAATTTAAAGGAGAGCCTCTTATTCCATATCTACAAAGTTTAGCTTTTAGTAGCTGATGGTCAACACAGTCGAAAGCTCGAGAGAAATCTATAAAAAGCCCTAACACGAACTTTTTGTTATCTAGTGCATTAATTATTTTATTATATACCTAGACTTTTGATTTTCTATATCAGATATGAAACATACCATATTAAAATCGTACTTGCATGGACTTTATGCTCGCTTTTCATATTTTAATAATTTTATATGTATTTATCTATATAGTTACCTCTACCGGATCATTCAATTTTTTTACCCGGAAAACTGTATGGAAATAAATGAAATAAAAATAAAATAAAACATATCCCAATGAAGAAATTACTGAAACATACAATCATAATTACATTTTATATTTTACCGTAAACAAGAGGCATCATAAAGAAAAACAATATTTCAGTATTTTCATATTTCTAGTACATACGCCATAAAAGAGCAACCGCGTTTGTTTTTATATACATACAGGGATAATTTCAATGCTTTTATGCGCAAAAAGTTCGTGCTGTTGTTTTATGGTCGTATCTCTTGCAAAGTTCTAAATAAACGCTAGTTTATACAAATCTGGTTTATACAAAAGTCAGCAGTGTTTTAATATGCAGTGGCGTGCATTCGAGATAAATTTGTTTACCATTTTGTTTAGTGAAACGGAAAGATTTGCTTATTGGTACTAATCAACTATGTAACGAAGTATATTTCAAATGCCGTTCTACTTCCATTTAGATTATATACGGAATGCTAAAATCACCACCCAATATTTGTAAAATATCCTTATATAATACAAGTTTTTTAACTTTAAGTACATACACAGCTATTTCAAAAAAAGAAAATGTTTGAAGTTCTGTAATAGATGCACTAGAATTAAATAGAGAAAACTGCCCTTTTAACCTTTTCTGTGCGGGATACGGTTATAAAAATATATGAAAATAAGCAATACATTATTTCAGTTCTAATTGATTGAAAACATTAAACATAAATATATCTAAAATGTTAAATTGGTGTAGAAAAATAGAATAATAATAATAATAATTGTAAGTAATTCATATCCACGTTATAAAACCACATACGAAAAAATAAAAGTCCATCGGATTTAAGTCGGTCGATCTAGCATGCCATGGTACTGGTCCGCCACGTCCAATCCATATCCAAGGAAACTCTCTGTTCAAAAAATTTCTAACAGTCAGACTAAAATGGACTGGCGCGCCATCCTGCAAATACCACATTCTTCTGCGCGTAGCCAGGGGTACATTTTCCAGAAAATTTGGCAATGTTTGTTGCAAAAAATTTAAGTATCCATCACCATTTAATATAGTGGGTAATTGTATAGGTCCAATTATTTCATTACCGCAAATTCCTGCCCACAAATTAACGCTGAACCGTCGTTGAAAATTCGCTCTTCGTATAACACGTGGATTTTCGTCTGCCCAATAGTGCATATTTTTAAAATTAAACACTCGATTTCTGGTAAAACATGACTCATCGGAGAAACACAGAACGTTTAAAAAATCGTCATTTGCCGGGTGCTTTCTTAAAATCCCCCTACAAAATTGCATTCGCTCTGCAAAATTTTGAGGTTCTAGTGCATGGAGACGTTGATAGTGATAGGGATGTAAGTTCATATCTCTCAATGTCCTCCATACCTCAAAATAGGATACTCTCACGCGGTTTGCGATATCGCGGATGCTTAGAGTTGGATCCTCTTCTACAAGTTCCAAAATTTGAACCTCTGCGTCAATTACCCTTTTTTCGCGTTGTGGACCTCGTTCTCCTCCACACCCATCGAGACGACCTGTTTCTCGAAGACAGCAACAGACAAAAGCAAGGAACGGGTAGGTCGGGTCGTGTGTACGTTGTTTACCAGGTAAGGATACAAACAGAAATTATTACTTGAGAATATTACAAGGAGGAGTATAGCTCGCATAATAAGATAATTTGGCCGCGAAGAAGCAGAAAATATGGCGGTGTCCTCTGTTGGTCGCTTTTAACTGCTTTGTTGGCATACTTTTCGATGACCCCCGTCGCGGCTTAATTATCTCTTAGAATCACCATACTTATTTGCGTGAATGTCAGAATATCACGTGCTACAAGACACTAATATGCCAGCAGTTCTTAAATTATGTTATTAAATATGTTGGAAATTTTTGTTTATTTTTTCTGTTCAAAACTATGAGCTTTAGACCCCATGTTATATAAGGTTTTTTTGTTTCTGTTGTCGTTGCCTACCACCAGTTCTTTTTAATGACATTAAACTAATTACACCCTGTATTTTACAAATTTGAATGTATCTCTCTTTATTTTATTTTAATGAACCTAGATATTGTGTAATCACTTCTTGCCAATGCTAATGTCTTTTCTTTATAAGATCTATAGCAATAAAGTTTATTATTATTATTATTATTATTTTCTCTCTTTGTGTTTACATAATTGCCGGGGATTGTTATTACCCAAGACAAATATGAATTGTGGTGACAATATTTAGACAATGAAGGCAAATGTTCTTCGACGTGTGGGCTAGTGGTTGCAGCTTTGTTTGATGGGTTTAATCAAGACTTAAAAATTTGCGGACAATATTGGCACTACCTAGTAAAGCTGCTTTTTGAATGGTGCGTAAATGCCTTTCTTGTAGTTGTAGTTTCTTCTTAGCATCTTGCAAATCCTTTGTCATTAGCCCATTTGCAGACACTACCACTGGGATTATTTCTACTTCCCGTAGCTTATGTCTTTCAACTCTGCAGCCAGTTGTTGGTATTTTCTTTTCTTCTCGGCAATGGTTGCCACTAGTTTGTCATCCGTGGGGACTGCGGCATCAATAGTTATTGCTTTTTTTTCTATTTTATCTAATAGGACCATATCAGGTCTGTTGGCTTCAACCGTTCTATCAGTGATGATCGGACTGTCCCATAGGATCCGTGCCTGTTCATTGCTGATTACTTGCTCAGGTTTGAATTTATCATTATTATTATTATTATAGATAACAGCAGACCATTTAGTAAATACTCTAACCAATGTAATGCAGCAAAACTGACAAACATTTTGTTAAAACGTAGTAAGCAACAGCGAGCTTACGCTATTGACCCATAAATTCTAGTCGGACTCCATCGGAATCGAACAACGTTCATAAAAGTTCAGTAAACTACTCGACGGAATACGTTGGGTGCATATTTTAGATTTTTTAAAGCTCAGGAGCTCAGGAAAACCACTAAGGTCGCTAGCCGAAGTCCGTAAAAACGTTTCCTTGGAGAAATGGATGGTTAAGCGACGAATTTACTTCAAGCCGCACGGGAAATGCAACTATTTAAGCAAATTGTTGGTAGGCTAGAATTTAAGAACCGTTCGAGGAAATATTACGGAAAGGGAAATTGTCAACGCTTTTTAATTGGATGCAGTTAATTAAGATAAACGAAGTGCTTTTTAAACAGGGCTGAAATTTCCACAATATTATTCTTTTTAAGTGCTTCGCGTTGAAATAACAAAGCCCAGTCGCTGTAAGGAAGAAGTGCTTAAGGGGAAATTATTATTTTTTGGTTGAAATATAAAAGAATCTCAAGGACACGATCCGTTTTGCTTTCTGATAGAATTCGTGTTACGCAGCTTTGGTTTTTGTTTAAGTGCAACAAGGAAAACGAGAACGATTAATTACAGTAAAAATTTAGGTCTGAAATATTAAATCAAAACTAAATTTCTAAGTTGAGGATGTATTCAAATGAAAACAGGGTACATATTTATTTACACAATTAATATACGATTCAAATGTATTGACCCATCACTTTAACCGCGAATATCTCAGAAACGGAGAAGCACAAAAAATTGAAAAAATTAAATTAGATGTGTTCATTATGTTTATATCCTAAATTATTCACTGAATAATGTACATTGGGCAGTTTTGAAGTTCTGCTAAGTTATATTGGAAAATGGCCTACCGGTTAAGGAAATTTTGACCATACCAGTTTTAAAATCAATATACAGGGTGATTCACGTAGGACATTCATTAGGAGTTTTTCAACTTGCAGTTGGATTAGAAACTTGAAATTGGGTTTGCAGCCATAATCGATCATGCCCGTTCTATCTAAAATATTTTCAGTCCTCCAACTATACAGGGTGTGCCAAAAATTGGTACCAACTTTCTTATTTTAAATGGAAACCTATATTTTTCTTTACATGGTTCGATTGGTCTTCTAATTCTGAGTTTAGACAACCTAAGTTATGTTAACTTATCTATTATAATTTTTGACATATGTCCAATTTTTTGAAAAAAATTTCCGCTGTAGTAGTTTACGAACAAATTTGTATCTCGCAAACCTTTCAAAATTATGAAACCAAATTTGTGAAGCAGTTAGCTGGAAGTCCAGGCTAACTTTTGATGTCCCATCGGTGGTCCCATTTTGTACCATATGGGCGCAGTCGGTTTTCAAATGTCGCAATCAAAAATTGTCAAAAAGTCAATTTTTTCAAATGGCACCTACTATTTTTTTTCACACCATCCGAAAGAAAATTGAATTTTATGGTGAGTTACTTAAGCATTCCCTATACCTAACATCACCCCATATCGAGTTATTCAATAAAAATCAAGAAATACCTTATCTTGCCGAGAGATTCCTTACTTCATCAAGTATGCCATGGAAACAAAAGACAGTAGTAATAATTGAAAAAAAAAAATATGGATTCTTATTTAATTACATACAACACCAACAAGTTATTATTAACGAACAAGAACGAAACAGTCGAAACAAACGAAATATTCGATTGTTTTTTTTTTGCTTTTTCGCCTGTATCTTTTTTTGGGCTTAGATAGGTATAGGTACTGCTGCAGATAAAAAAAAGTAGATTAAATTTCCTTTAAAATGGTGGGCGGAACTTTGAATGAAAATTAACCGAGATAGGGCCATTTGAACCTGGCTCTTTTTTTTTTTGGATTTCATCCCTCTTGTACGCATATTGTTTTTGTTCGAATTTTATTGAAAAAAATATTGTTTTACTCAATTAAAAAAGTTTTTTTACGTTTATTATTAAGTAATACATGACAATTACAACAAATATTTGGTTTAATTATCAATATTCAAACGATACTTTAAAATGTTTACGTGACAATGCAACTGAACAAGATATTACCTCTGCATCGGAATACATTGCAGCTTGTTTGTATGGGGCAAAGACGAACATGAGTCTGAGCAACGGATGATTTCTAAAGTTTTGTCAGTTTATAAAAATGCCAAGTTTCTCTGATGCAAATACCACCAACACGTAATGCCATCAAACAGCATGGCTTGAGGACTTATCGTCAAATGCAGCAGTGGAAAGGAAATATCTTGGACCCACTGAGTTGGGGTTGGAAAAGGTCTAAGTACGGGTTAATTGCGATTCGTACAACGGCACCTCCATCGCCAAAGATTTTGTTTAAAAAAGTTGCTTGTGGTTGCACTACAGGTTGCCATAGTAACTGTGATTGCAGAAAAATGAATACTACTTGTTAAATTTTTTGTAAAGAATGCATGGGGATTAATTGTGACAATATACAGGAAGCTGATATTGCAGAAGACGACATTACTAAAGATATAGATGATGATATCGATATGCAGTGTTTGACAATATTATTGTTGAAATGTAGTAGCACCATTGTTCCAAACATTAATTTGTTGTAACTGTCATGTATTACTAAATAATAAACGTAAAAAAACTTTTTTAATTGAGTAATAACTTTTTCAATAAAATGCGAACGAAAACAATATTCGTACAAGGGGGATGAAATGCAAAAAGAAACAGGTTCAAATGGCCATATCTCGGTCAATTTTCATTCAAAAAAATTGATCCGCTCATCATTTTAAAGTAAATTTAATCTACTTTTTTTATCTGAAGCAATGCCTATACCTATCAAAGTCCCAAAAAAAGATACAGGCGAAAGAGCAAGAAAAATAAAAAAATCGAAATTTTCACTTTTTTTTCACGTTTGTTTCGACTGTTTCGGCATGAAAAATTTTTTTCTTTATATTAAGAAAACTCTATTTCGATGGGAATGCAAAATACTATAAAATATTTTGAGGCCTCGGCTTCTAGTATATACACCTAATTTAAGATTCTGTATTCATATCAGATTGCTTTACTCATTATTCCCTATTTACCTTTACCCCAGCCTTTCAAGGGAATCATCGCAAAATATAATCTAGTTCCATATATCGTTACATTATATACATGTACCAAATTTCAATTAAAATTTTTTTATTTTATTTTATCAACCCTTTTAATAATGGAATGGGGTGTGGGAGTTGAAAAATATTGAAACATATTCTTTATAGGATTTTGCAAACAGCAGAAAAAGTAACTATCTATAACTAAAAGAAAAACTATGTGTAAAAATATTAATGAAATCTTTGCATTCTTTCGATAACTTGAATTCTGGTTATGATAGCAAATTAAAATCCTAAAATGAATTTGTCTAATTTCTTATTTGACAATTCTCATTCTAACAGTAGCATCCACACAGTCCCGTATGGCCATGCAGATTAAACTAGTATCTACATAACCCCCTACGATCATGAAGATTCAGTTTAAAATGAGACTGAATGAATTTACTTATCTACCTTGTCTTAAAAAAATTTCATTCTAATGGATTACATTTTCATGAAATCTATCATTCTGTTTCTTCGAAATGGTTAGTCTTTGAAATGTTTTTCTCCCTTATTTTGGAGCTCATCAGAAAGACATAAAGTCACACATAAAGATGTTTCATGCAAAACCAAGACAATTTCTATGAATAAGTGTGAAATAATTATATTTGACCTTGACTGATAAAAACAACGGATTTTTACCTATCTATTAGCTATTGAAAACTATTTCAAAAAAATCTGAGGCCTTGGTTTCTAGTATATACCTCAAATTCCAAGTTCCTGCACTTTTACTAACTTGCTTTAGCTATTTTACCCTATTTACCACTATTTAGCCCGCAACCCTTCAACGAAATCATATCAAAATATAATCTAGTTCCAGATGTCGTTAAAATACATACGTGTACTAAATTTCAAGTGAATATCTCAATTTTATTTTATCAACCCCTTTAATAATGGAGTAGGGGTGGTGGGGGAATTGAAAAATATTGTAAAAACTGAGACCTTGGCTTCTAGCATATACATCAAACCCCAGGTTCTTGTACTCTTACCAGCTTGCTTTACTGATTTCCCCCTATTTACACCTATTTAACACCCAACCCTTTAACGAAATCATCTCAAAATATAATCTACTTCCAGATGTCGTTGTAATACCAAATTTCAAGTAAATATCTCAATTTTATTATATCAATCCCTTTAATAATAGAGTAGGGGGTGGTGGGGGTATGAAAAATATTATAAAAAAAATTCAGGATTGACTTCTAGTAAATACACCATACATACAAGTCCCAAATTTTTGTACTTTTACCAGCTTGTTTTACTTATTTTTCTCTATTTACCCTCAACCCTCACCGAATAAGCTCAAAAACCAGATCTCGTTATAATACAAATGTGTACAAATTTCAAGCCAATATTTTAAACCGTTCCAACGAAAACGTGCACACAAAAAAAAAATTACTGACAGACAGACAGAGACCGACAGGCAGAAAGAAAATTTCTTTTCGCTCAAACTTAAAATCTCGACATTCATGACATTCTAAACCTAAATATGTCAACAAAAAAAAAAATACGATTACTACTATATTTCCACTCCACTACTTTAATGTGGAAGTAATAAATCGTGGGCACATAATGCAGACAGCTCAAGATATCCACAGAAATAACAGTTTATGCGCTTTTTGATTTTTAAAATCTAAGCACAAACATTAAAGTGTCGATATTTTTCGAAACATTGTATGCCGTTAAAACTTTGCAGCCTCACGCCACTCCTTTTACGTCTTTATTGATTGATTTAAAAAACTGTTAATAAAATACGCCAATAATCTACGCTATATCATAAAAATATACATATACTATAATTTACCTAACCTAACCAAAATAAAATTGCATGTGCAAAATGTCTATACTAAACACAAACTTTTCAAGTATTCAATTTACTTCCACACAAATAATATCCCATTTACAGTCCCATTACAGTCCCTCTTATATCATTAGGGCCAAACTACATAAACACAGACGTTAACTTAAAACAACGTCTAAACTTTCGCAAATTTGTCATTTAGCGAACTTTGGGAAATTTACGGCCCCATAATAGAAAGTATTTTTTCACATCTTACTCTCTTTGCAACAGAAAGTAACGTTGTTTACGCTTTTGTTTGTAAATAATTAGAGCTTCCTCAGGGTCGGGAACGGGAGGACTGGGAGGATTAACTCCATTTATTTACCATAATGGTACATCAAGGCTTTTACCAAGTTAAGGGTTTATAACGACATTAGGAACTTGTAATGTGCACATCGTGACATTTCTGTGTCCAACACGACGTAGAAATACAATTACCCTGATTTATTTGGGAAATAGTTAAATGTGATTTTACTCACTTCTTGCGTGCAAACGAATTTTCATTGCGGCTGGAGTTGCGGGTTTATAGTATGGTTGTTAGTGTCAGGATGTGATATTTATTTGAAAAAGAACAGCCGGCGATTTGCACTGTCTGAAATGAGATTTTACCAGTGTAACGCCGCCGGCTCACGCAACACTTATTTCATTCATATGGAGAAAATGAGGATATACAAAACAGGACAAAAATATTTATTACAGTAATTAACTTACAACTTAGACAGTTCAAGTAATTGCCATGCAGTAAATAATTATGCGAAGTTAATTATGCAGGAAGGTGCAAAAATTACATGGTTTTATATCATTCCTCAATACGGTTTGAAACAGCCCGAGGTACAAGTAGACATGTTGGGGTACGTAATTGCGTAATATTATTTTTATTCGAATACGAAGCGTAACGATAGAAGAACAAAGCACGAAACAAATTAAAAATTGAAAATTACTGTAAAATATTTTTTGATAATAGTATAAAGTAATTACGGGTTTAGTGTATGGGCCGTTACGTCATAAACGAAAACTACCTGGGACCGACCCCTTAAAACGCCTTTCAAGTAGATTGGATGAGTAGCCTATGTTTATAAGGCAAGATAGACATACCAGCTATGGTCGAAAGTTTTAAGTAGCAGTTTTGGTTTATTAGTGTACTAGTTTATTTCTTTATTAAAATTGAAAAATACCCGGAATTGGAAAGCGATAGTTGAATGTAATTACTACAAAAACAAACTAATATACAGAGTGTGCAAAATATTCTCTCCGGACTGTTTCTCATACTCTGCTGTAAAAAGCTCTTTCTGCCGCGAGACAGGGCTCTGCCTTGTACTTCCACCATAAATGGATGTTTACCTGTGGAACGGTTAATAAATGGGGGCTTCCTGCAGCGAACAAATGTATGTATGTATTGGCAGACAAACGAAATATACGCAAGCGGGCAGAAGAAACAGAAAACTTAGAATAGGAGTAAATAGGGAGATGATGATAGACGGAAACTTAGCATGGAAACTAAAAAGCAGCATCCTGCAAACGCCTACACTTCACATCCGATGATGACAGATGGAAATTAAAGAGGAAGCACGAAAATTTAACAGAAGCATCTCACAAACACCTACGCTTCCCATCCTATATTCTCACCCCATGCACCATGAGGCTCTCGCTGCTGAAAACAATCATATCCCATGTCCAACCCATCGTATGCAGCCGGTCCGGCGGTACATAAAACATCCAAGGTTTGTTCCGGCTAGTTGAGTGTTAGAGCGAACTTTTAGATTGTATGCCCGAAATCGGCAACAATACTCACCTTACGATGGCAAATCAATCAATCAATCAATCAATCAGTCAAACAACTATTAAGAGACTGGTAGAGCAGTGGACTAACGGTTATGCTTGTTACCCAGTCTGTTATGTACTGGGTTCATTCCTCAGTTGCAACAGTGGAAATGTCGGCAGATAATGGGTATTGTCTGCGTTTTTCAGATGTGTAATTCTCTTCTCCCGCACAACCTTAACTGTGGATTCAGGAGATTTTTAATAAGCGTGGTGTGTTTCTGCTATGTTTAGGTTAAATAGCAGATGTAAATGTTGTATTAATGACGGGTTTCAAGAGGTCCGATTAGTTAACGACAAACGGGCAAACTTGTGTTATATTTCAATTTGAAAAAGAACAGATATATACGGAGAACGGCCCTTTGTATTTGCTATTTATCCAGGAATATAAATTTTTCGAATATAACCGCTCACATATGACATCTACCTAAAATACTTCAAGAATGTTTCATCAATCCGTTTCTGTATATACTTATAGATCTATACGAGTAATTTGTAGCTATCTCATCCATTCCTTTTGATAGTTTTCAGTCCTATTTCCGAGTTGTACAAAGTTAGATCCGCTTCAAGTTCAACTTGAATTTTACTTTTAAATTATTCTGCTTTGTGAGTAAAATAAAAAGCGAGTTCAAAGCATGTTTTTCATGTAGATTTTCGTTTTAATTCTGAGCTTCAGTAAATTAAGCGACCGGTTAAATGGTGAAACAAGAAGCAGTACGTTTTATTTTCTATATAAACAAGAGAGATGCGCAAATGTAGGTAGCGGTTGAGTCACAAAGGGCTGGAGCAGTAGAGAAATTATACGTCTTAAAATACAATTCTAATTGCTTTAGCAAAATTGTTGGGTATATGCTTTAAGTCTATTTTCTATAGAAACTAAATATGTAAAATTATATACAGTAGCACGTAAAGGTTGGAATAAATTCATTGAAATAGTTACAAAACAAGTGACAAAAATTCGCTGAGACCCGTCGATTTTTAAATACATTTCTCAATCTATTTATTTAAAAAAAGTGCTGTAAATATTTTTTTAAAGGATATGACGTCATCGCCATTTTTTTAAATGGCAACCACCATTTTTTAAAATGTCATTTGAAAGAGCACATTTTTCTGCATACAGTACGTTAAATTCTAGGCAGTATTGCATGACGAAATTATCGAGAAAAAAATCTTAACTACTTATAACAATGTAATAAAACAAAAATACAAAAATTTAAGAATACAGCAAAAAATAATTAGATTAAATGTTCAAATTGCGCGCCATTTGCTTCTTGACAATGTCCAAGTCGAAACTGAAATTCTCGCAAAACGTTAATAATTGTTTCGGGTCCAATTCTTCCAATTTCGTAACTAATTCTGTCTCTTAAGTTCTCAATATTGTTCGGTCTATTAAAATAAACTTTGGATTTAAGGTAACCCCATGAAAAATAATCCAATGGGGTTAGGTCCGGAGATCTAGCTGGCCATTCTATTGATCCGCGACTACCAATCCATCTGCGTGGGAAAATTTCGTTTAAATAATTACGCACTATTACCGAATAATGTGGCGGTGCACCATCCTGTTGAAACCATATCGAGTTTTCCGGTACATTAGGGTTTTCACCATTTGGATACAGTGCGACAATTTCTGGAATTACGATTTGTTGGAGCAGCTCCAAATATTTTTCGCCATATAATGAACCTTGAATGAAAAATGGACCCAATATTGTAGTCCCAACAATTCCAGCCCACACGTTAACTTTCTGTGGAAACTGAGTATGGGCCTCCACCATCCAGTGTGGATTTTCACTTGACCAATATCGACAATTTTGCCTATTCACAGTGCCATTTAAACAGAAGGTGGCCTCGTCAGAGAAAAGTACTCGACTTAAGAAATGTGGATTGATATTACATCGTTCCATCATGGTTTCGCAAAAATCTACTCTGCGGTCGAACTCATCTTCGTTAAGCTCTTGAACTAAATTCACTTTATATGGGTGTCATTTATTCTTCTTCAAATATTTTAAAACAATCGACTGACTAATTGACAGTTCTGCTGCGACTTCGCGACTTGGTTTGTGAGGATTCTCCTCCATTGTTTATTTTCTGACTTTGCAGGACGACCTTTCGTGAAATTATCTCTTACGTGACCACAATCTCGGAACTTCTTTTCTATTTTGCTAACAGTTGATTGTGTAATAGGTCTATTAGGGTATTTACCATTAAATAATTCACAAACCATAGTTTGTGTTCGGGACTTGTCTCAATAGCCAATCATTATCAAAATTTCAATTCGTTCTGTCTCACTTAAACGTTGCATTATCAGCACTTTCAATACGATATCACAAGTAAATACTAATGGGCCTACCCCTTTCAGCGTTGTGAGGCTAATATAATTTAGTGAACTGTATGTAGGTATAATAAAAAAAAAGAATGTGTCGGAAACTTACACAGTAGGTTTGATGAATTCTCCGTCGTCGATCTCGGCCCAGGCAATAGGAGGGACAAAGGGGGGCCAAAGGGAAAAGGAACAAATCTTCGACACACAATTAACGTAACAATTATTAAATTAATTTAAGAAAGGACAATTATAATTACTTATATTATAACTATTATAACTACTTTTTGGCCAAGAAGTTTTGAGAACGGAAGTAGATTCTCTTCCGAAACGTTAACTTCCTATAGCTTTGATTTTCAGTTTTTAGTTTATAACATTGTTCTAGTTTATATATTTTTAGGTGTGAGACTTTTTGAAACAGTCAAGTACTCAAGAACCAACCTCTGTCCGATCCGTTTGGCGCAGAGGTTTTTTCATTAAAAATTTTTAAATATTTTTCAGTGGCAAAATACCCAATAAAAAGTAAGAAAACCTGAATATGCCACAAATAAACAATTACAGACAATATTTGAATAATTTTTTGAGACAAATTCAAATTTAATGAAACAAAGATTATTTATTGAAAAAAGTAGAAAACGTAAGGGAAAACGGCTGGGAGAATGGAAGCAAATTTTTTCACAATATTACTGTCTTTTTATTCTAAATAATAACTAATTCCAGGTCGTCTTCAGTGGTTGAGTCATATACAGAAGAATCAATTGAGAAGAAGAAAAAAGTGTGCAGAATGTTAATGGGGAGAAGAAAATCGAACCATCGAGTACATGAGTACATCGAACATAATATCGGTTACTACCGAAGCTACTAACTATCACAATATCAAAAGAAATCGACACGATACCCTTGGGTTACGGAATTTCGTTTAAAGGTGTTCAAAATTGTTCATTTAACTTTTATTTTGGACCATAATCATTTAGTTATTATTAATTTAACTTACAAACCTAATAATTAAGTCACATTGTTGTGCCTATTTGATTAAATAAAGTTGTTTAATTGTTGTATGAACCATCTTGCCTTATTTACCCAAATGATCATCAAAAGTTGTCATGGCAACTTTTTGGGATTGACTCCGGAAATAACTTATTTTACGGACTTAAATTAGTCTGTAGAATAGGTAGCTATATTAGGGTCCAAATACAAAAAAACCAATTTACTTTAAAAGGGATTCCTTATTTTGATTTAATACGTACATTCCGATAATCATAATTCCGCCTAGAGACTAATCATATTCATCAAAACTAAGTATTTTTATACAGATTTAAAAAAAAATCGGTAAAGGTATTTACACAGAACTTCCCTCTTTATTTGTGCATGGCGGTCACTCTAAAAAATTATTAATTACGAAATGATATTGAGAATAATAATCGGAATATAGTTATCACAATTATTACAAAGCAAACCTGATAACTTTTAGTCAAAAAAATATACAGAGTGGTCATCCGACAGCAAAAATTCAATACTAAATAACAGGTGTCAAATATGGAAGGCTTGCGCAAATACCTTTACAAATGCCCACCATGGTTGAATTATTTCTTGGGATCACCACTCTGTACATTTTTCAATAAAACTATAATAGGTGCACTCGTAGGTTCATATCCCAAATATTATTGCCATCTGTCACATTTTCAGTTCCACATTCACGTAGTTTTTGAAATAGGTTTAGAATATAATGAAACGTAAACATTTTAAATTAGAGAAAATATTTTTTTTTATGTATTCTAGAGGTAAAAAAAAATGTCATCATGTATTCTGTGGTAGTGGTAAAAATATTTTCTTAAAATAGGTTTAGAATGTCATGAAACGTGAACATTTAAAAAATTTTTCCTCATCTATTTTGTATTTTGTAGTCAGCAAAAATTTGCATTATTTTTTATTTTCAAAAGTTTTTGGAATGGGCTTAGAATGTAATGAAATTTTAAATTTGAATTTTGAAATTTGAGAATCAATTTTATAGTAGTGGTAAAAATAAAATTAGATTTCTTTCAAAAAATGTTTATTTTTTTTTAATAGTTTTAGAATGCCATGAAGCGTGGAAATTTCAAATTTGTGCAAACATTTTTTTTCCATTTATTCTAGTGGTAAAAAATTTTCTAAAAATGTTGGTAAAAAAATGTCAAATTATTTTTCTGATATAGGCTTAGAATGTCATGAAACGTGAACATTTTAAATTTGAGGAAAAAAATATTTCCATCTATTCTATAGTAGTGGTAAAAAGACTACAAATACTTAAGAAATGTTTACTTTTTTGTCTTTGAAATAGGTTAGAATGCCATAAAATTTTAAATTTGAGCAAAAAAAAATGTGTTTCCCATCTATTTTAGTGGTAAAAAATTTTTCAAAAATGTTGGTAAAAAAAATTTTCATTTTTTTTTTCTGAAATAGATTAATGCCATGAAACGTGGAAATTTTAAATTCAAGCAAAAAATATTTTTTTTCATTATTTACTCCCTTTGGATGGTATATTTTCCAATGAAAGTTTAACCATTCCATCGCTGACAGTAGCGTTAGCTACCTACCAAATTTGACTGTTCTCCGTCAAGTAGTTTTTTAGTTTATGCACCAACAACAGACAGACTGACGGAATTCAAAACCTATATTTTCGTAATCTACATGATCTGAAACGTGAAAATTCGAAAAAATCCTCGGAGAGTGATTTTTTCTCGAACACAATACTTTCCTTCGGTATGCGAGGGAAGCAAAAAAATTGAAGCACCGTTGCTCTTTCTTCTGGAAATTCAATTGATCAGTATGGTTGAAAAATTAGTATAAAAGGAAATAATAAAAACCACAAAAATGAAATTATGTGCCTCTGAAAACTATAAGTTTTAAAGATCGATTGAGAAATAACGGAGATTTGACGATGTAAAGATTGGATGCGGAGAACAGGGTATATCAGTCCGGCGCTTTAGTCTATCCTATGTGAAAGTTTGTCCAAGTTGAGTCGGATCGTTTATTATTAATGCATGGAATATGCCTACTTCGAGAATTCATAAGGCGCATTATTAAACGAAGCCGCAATATTTCATTTAAACCGCTTTTCATCAAAAAGGGTTGATCCGACGACTAAGTGTCTGGAAGACTGTTTTTATAGTATAATATTAGCCAGAGAATCATGTTTAAGTTTTGAAAATTTATAAGACATCTGTTGTATTCTAATATCGCACACCCACTAAGAGTTCGAAGGTCTTGCAATGAGGGAATAAATCTTTTCTCCGGGATGTGCACTTAATTTACAGCCCAATATAATTAGGGCTGTTTCACATGGAAAATACGATCAGCACTGAGCGCCAGGACGTATAAGAGAGAACCCTGATTTCAAATGGACATTTTCAAAAGGAGCCCATATGGTCAGTCCGTAAGAATAAATACGCCGCACCTACGTGAGCTCGTGAAGCGATGTATCGTCAGCGGGTTGACGAGCATTGTGATATATGAGTTATTTAACATTTGAACTAATGGTCGGTTGTGTATATAACTATATTCGAACATTTTAAAGTATTTTGTCGCTTGTGATATAATTCGTCAAAAGATTTGATATACGAAAATAGTTAAAAATTCATAGATCTTGCATCTTTCGCGAGTATCTTAAGCGTATTGAAAATACCAAATGCAACTATACTGTTCTAGGTCGAAGTTCTATATGATCGTCTTATTGAAATGCCTGCTAAATTACACCAAATAGTTTTCTGTATTTCATTTTTTATAAATATTACTTTTATTAATCATAGTACGAAAACCTGAATAATTACATATTAAATACCTTCGATAATATATCTCTATAATATAGGTACAACTGTTGAGAGAAAGTATTAGAAAGAAAACGGTCTCAGAAGGTAACGATTAAACAGTTAGTGGACGAAAATCGACTGTATGCGTGCTCAATAGCATAAGGACGAGTATAGCAGGGGCGTTCGGTAATTATGAACCTTCCTCACATGTCCGTAGTCGGGTCGGCGAGATTCGACAACGGTTCACAAAAAAAATCCTACAAATCAAACGGTAAATCCTATCATAAATTTGAAAAAACCAACTAAATCCTCGATAACAAGCGTACAACGTTTACTTCAGGGTTAAGGATTTGTGGATTGATACGTTTCAGGGCAAGCGTTAATTCATTAAGGCGCTAAGAAAGCATAGCGCAGACAATATTAGAAAAAAATATTAAGTATTAAGATATGTACGTAATATTACGTGAAAACAAATTTCAAGTATACAACAAAAACTTTTTTGACTTTTTCAGAAAATCGCCTCCTGCAACCCCCTGTACAGGGCGATTTTTCCACGACCAAGTCAAATCTCCTTCTCTTTTGACGGGGCATCGTTTAAAACAGGTCGTAGCTTTTAGCAACACATTGGAATGACACAATAGAGGCGGCTTGTTACTCTACTACAAGGCCGGCGCAGCGACCTAGACAGATCTGTCGCTCTCGATACGTTTTTCGTAAGATGGGTCCTATATCATGCGCCCAGTAGTATTTTCAATATTAAAAATGTTCGTTCCTCTTCTTTTAAATTGCAACATAATGTGACAAAGGCACCTGTTAAATACCTCGCGCTAATAATAGGATGTACCTATAATATCCTCTTTCCTCTTTCCTCCATTTAATCAGCAAAATGGCGGCAACAGCGACTGCCTGGTTGCGAAGATATATTTTGATAAAGTCACCCCGTTTAAATGCATGTAAAAGTAGTACGTTCTATCTGAAACGGCATTTAAGGGCCGCACTTGAGGTGATTTCCTCACAAAACTGTAGTTAGTGGGCTAAAGAGAATAGAAAATTTCAGGTAATAACTAACAGTAAAAAATAAAAAAAAATAAATGTAAGGTGTGGCATACCATATCATAAAGCAATTGGTCCTTAATTTTTGGAAGAAAAACTTAATCAAAATTCGTATCGAGAAGGTATAAATAATGTTGTTATGGTAGAACTGGACAACGAAAATTTACGAGTTTAGAAAAAAATCAATACATCAACAAGTATGTTCTGCACGTTCAACAATTCAAGTTAGAAAATGGCTTGATGTTCACTTCTTTAACGAGTGGATAGGCCATTATAGAATAGTTCGGCCTGCACGGTTTTAATTAAATTGTTTCTTAAGGGTATAGTTAAGACCAAACGTCTGTCACTGATTTTAGCGACAAGACTGTCTTCTTAAAGTAAATTCGGGATGCTGTTGCCACCATAATCGAAAAAATGATCGCTATTCTATAAGAGGAATTTAGAAAAACGTTAGAGAAATGTATATTAAGGTCAGTTGGGGTATCTGGGCCCAGGGGGTAAGTGGGCCGTGGCTTTTTTCCGTAAAACTTGTGGAGGTTATTTCACTTCAAGCAGTTGGCAGCACTGAAGGACAATGGCATCTCACTATAACAATTAGTCTCATGTTTCTGAGTGTTGTTGCTTTCATGTAGCAATTTTTTTAAATTTTGTAGTGAGAAATTTTCATAGCAACTTGATGTAATCTTGATATTTATGAATTATCTACAGGTTTGCTGTATATATTATCAACGTCACAGTTAATTTAGCACATATTAGAAGCATAATATATCCCTAAAATGTTATTGCAAGCATGTGTACTGCGTTAGGTCAAAAGCTTGAGTGGGTGGCCCAGTTGACCCCATAATATTTCAAAAATGGGGTAAGTGGGCCAGTTAATTGGGGCATCTGGGCACGCCTGGGACCAAGTTACCCCAAGCACATTAAGTATGTTGTTATTGTCTTTATTCGTTAGGTAGATGTAGATCACTTTTTTTGTGGAACTGTACACAGTCGCACAAAAAAAAAGGTGATCTGTACCCGGGATCCGACATACTAATCCTTATGTATTTTGACGTGTTGAATGCGAATCCGATATCCGTTTAGCTCCGTCACCCACAAATTTTTTGTAAATCGCGAAAATAGCCTAAGCAACACCATTTCTTTAGATTATTTTTGCGATTTACCAAAAGTTGGCGGGTAATGGAGCTAAACGGACATTGGATTCGTGTTCAGCACGTCAAAATACATAGGATTACTATTTCGGGTCCCGAGTACAGATCACTTTTTTTTGTGGGCCTGTGTTATTTATGCTTACTTGAAATTTGATGTTTTTTACGTTTAATGTTGGCTTTTGTACCTTAACAGAAGTTGTATTATTCCTAAATTTGAATACATTTCACACCTAATTGTTATGTAGTTCTCTTACATCGTCGACAACTCGATTATGGTGTGGTTTAAATGACTTGTGGTAATTTTTGTACGAAGTTTACATCTTTACCAACAGATCCACTTACCCCAGTTCAAATAACAATCGTTTGTATGAAACCGAGACCCGTATGGTCCAGTTGCCCCAATTTCTAGGGGTAACTGGGCCCATCAGAGATTCTATTATTTAATTATTATTATAAAGAAAATTAAATTTGACTCGGGATTTGAATATTATATATTTAAAGACTGCATATTGTATTATATATAAAAAAATATTTTAGATATTAATATAACTTATTAGTGGTTCTCAAGTAAGTTCAAAGTATAATATACTCGCTCAGGTTGTAAAATCATGGCCTCCAAGTGACCTTAATTTGAGGTTTATATGGTGAATAGTTTTTGCTTTTATTGAGTAAACCAGTGCAGGTTTTTAAGGAGGCCATTCCTTAGAAAGGGACATCCGATAGGGAAATATTTATTATTTTTGCCCATAACTTTTTTTCTTAGAACGTATATTTAAAAAAATTGTAAGAGTACCTAAGTAGAACCATAACAAGACTATTACTATGAATTTTCACTCAATAACTTCACTGGTTAGGAAAATAGCTAGATTTAAATTTGAAAATTATGTTAATCTTCCTATTTCGTAGTTTTAAATTTAGCTATTTTACAAACCGCTGAAATTATTGAGTGAAAATTCGCAGTCATAGTCTTGTTATGGTTCCACTTAGGTACTTTTATAGTTTTTTTAAATATACGTACTAAGAAAAAAAAGTTATGGACAAAAATAATAAATGTTTCCTTATCGGATGTCTCTTTCTAGGGAATGGCCACCTTGAGCTGATTATTTCCAGTTCTACTTTGTTATTTTTTTATTTTCATATTTTTCGTGTCTTGCATAGGAAAACTCCGTGTCAATAATTTAATTAAATGTACAGTAAGAGTTGAATATTCTTTTATAGTTTCTGCCCACATAAGATATATAAGTTACAAAATCGTCTCTTTTCTGTAAAAGGTGATTATTGATATTTTTAGACTAAACCCCATTAGTCCATGAAAAAGTTGCAAATACATCAAAAGTGCTGTATCAAGGACGAGACTTAGGTACCCCCCGTTTTCGAGGGTGACATTTTTTGGCCTCCCACTCTTTGGGAACTACCCCTAAACTCAAAAAACCATCCCCTATTTGCGATTTTCCATTATAGGCATGCGGGGGGCTTGTCGGATCGGGTTTTTAGGGTAGGCCGTATGAACGTTGACCATCCAACATATTGCCAACCTGAAACTGAAATCTCCCCAAAAATTTGAACATTGATAAAAAATGTTCCATTCGTTTGCAACGGTGATTAACACGATAGCAATATAAATTTCTCTCGTAGCATCCACTAGCCACCCCCAAATCTCCAAAACCGCCACCCTCAAATCCCCAAAGCCACCTCCTCGTAATATTTCTTGCTACTGGGCATGTGGAGACTCGTTGGATCGGGGATTTATGGAAAATATTACGAGGAGGTGCTTTTGGGGATTTGAGGGTGGTTCAGGGAAGTGTGGGGGAAGAAATTATATTGCCATTGTGTTGAGCACCCTCGAAAACGATGATAAACAGTTTTCACAAAGTTTGAATGTTTCGGAATATTTTAGTATTATGGGAGAGGGGTAGTTTTTAATCCCGGGGGTGATTACGTGTCTCGGCACTCAGCTCGCTTTACAATACCGAAATCTTGTCAAAAACCTCAACCCAACGATTCCCCATATGTCCAGCAGCCAGAAATTTGAAAAGGGGGTAGTTTCGGTGATTTGGGGGTGGTTAGTGGTGGATAGAAGAGAAACGTATATTGCTATCGTGTGAGCACCGTTGCAAATGAATAGAAACAAATTTCTATCAATTTTGAAACTTTTGGGGAGATTCTAACGTCAGGGGAGCAGGTAGTTTCAACTCCGGGGGTTGATAATTATGTTAGATGGTCTAACTCTATACGGCCTACCCGAAAAACCGGATTCGACAAGCCCTCACATGTCTAGAATGGAAGAAACGCGAGAAGGGGGTGGTTTTTCGCGTTTAGCGGCACATGGGTTGGGACGACTAAAAATATCACAATCGTATTCAGCATCCTCGAAAACGAGGGGACACCCAGGCCTCGTCTTTGTCATAGCACTTTTCAAGTCTACACCTTTTTGCAATTTTTTCATGGACTACATATCTGAGTCTTAAAACAATTACATTAAGAGTGCGTTTGCACGCCACAGTATAATAGAAGACGAAGTAACGGTTATGCCGATATAACAGGAACTATACAATTGGTAAGTGAATTAAAATCATTTTAAACTCTATTTTAAATGCTAGAGAAACGAAAAAATAACTCCGACCCTACTTTTTAATGATTTGCAGCAGTATTTCCACTTTGAACAGCTACTGCCTCGCCCTCTATTAGTAAATCGTCCAATTGAATTGGCAGACAATACATTTTTCTAATGTATTAGTCTCTTATAGGAGCAAATATGCCGATTTTTAACTTTTTTTCTCATTTAATGTATTTATTATAGTATGTATCATATTTTATTTAAATATTAATTCCCATTAAAGAATATAATAAATTAGTGATGAATTACGGACGATTGAGTGGTACGTTCGCATATAATTATCCAACGGAGAAAATTCTCGAAACTTAATTTCATTTAGTATTCACATATAAAATATGATACAGAATAGATTTAAGTTAACTAGTTTTAATAATTAAATCGAATTTGAATTCTGTTGGTTTATTTTTAAGAACAATATCTTGGAAGATTGATCACTTATAAACGCGGTATTTGACCTTGAGCCTTAAATAAAGTTTTCAAGAAAAATGAATACAAATACAAAGGCACTTTGCTTGATAACAATCTTACATCCCAATCTAGATACACATTGTATATTTGTAATACACTGAAAAGTTTTTGGGGAGTCTCGTATTTATTAAAGTTAGTAGTTACTCACCGCTCCTGCCCGATATTAGAGAAAATGATGATTTACCTGAAACAAAATAAATAAATTAGAGCTGGAAGTATTTGTATTCAAGTAACTTATTTGACGTACTCATGCAAAAAATACAACTTCGTGCACTTGATATATGATATCACTGACGAAAAGCACATTTGTCGTTTTGAAAATGATCTGCTTATATTTTTTAAACTGTTATGTTTTAAATTAAATTGTATTTACACCATCTACTGGATTCTCTCAGCAATATATAATCGATTTTTAGTCCATGTTCCGTCTTGAAGATAAGGTGGGATAATTTCACTCAAGTTTTCTTGTCTGAAATTACTCAGGAACCATGATATATGAGACTGTCAAGAGATAGTAAACAAATTAAACTTTCATATTCGTAGATCAACTTTCCGACAAGACAAGTACAAAAGTTTCACTTACATACAGCATGAAAATACTTACGTATTTTCTTATTGAAATAGGTATCTCTTGTTTTAGTTTCTAAAATCGGCAATAAGTGGTATGAATATATATAGCTTAATAACGTAACAGATATTATCGATTTTTGCGGTTCTCATTATTTACATGGAACAATTTTTATCTCAGTGTGTGGAGAAAATATTGGCTGTGAGTGGCGCATGGCGTTGTTGAAATGTGCACATACATATTTAAAAATCAAAAAGATGTTATATGAAATAGCCAGTACCACAATGTAAGTACGAGACAGAAACATAATACTCATGTTCCCTTTGCTGAATTAAACAGAACTTCTAAATCTCCACATTGTCAAGGACCAAAATCTTTTAATTTGCTGCCGGATGAAGTATAGATTATAAAAAATGAAAGACTGTTTAAAATGAAACTAAAAGAATTTTTATTTATTTATTTATTTATTTATACGACTCAACAGGATGAAAGTCCCAATTACAGAGTCGGAATACTAACAATAAATATTGTGCTATGATAGAAGTAGGTATTACAAATTATGTCCATATATACACTTTAACTCCTTAATTCTACAATAAAATCCTTAGTTCCACAATAACAGAAGTATTACAAATTATGTTCACATATATTCTTTATATCCTTAATTCTACAATGAAAAATATCAATATTATTCGGTATATGATTATAATTCCTGCATATGACATTAATAGGTGAATACATTAATAGATTGGTGCGTGAAGCTTTGATATGAAATGTTTGGTGGAGTCGAGTTGATTTAGAAGGAACTCGTAGGTCAATGAATTTTAATAGATCAGAACAGTCGAGTTTATTGTTTAATATTTTAGACAGAGTTACAATTCCGTGTAATTCTCGACGAGTTTGAAGTGAGTTAAGTGAGAATCTATTTAACAAAATATCGTTACTTATTCCAACAAGTGGATAGGTCTTGTCCTCGGTGTAGCTTAAGTATTTTAAAAATTTTCTTTTAATATTCTCCAGTTTATTAATATGAACGATGTAGTAAGGACTCCAGATTACGTCAACATACTCCAATTTACTTCTGACAAACGAGTTAAATAGAAGCTTCATAGTTTCAACATTCTTGAAATCTTTGGATTTTCTAATTATGAATCCCAATGGTTTAAAAGCTGAAGATGCGAGGTTATTTATGTCATAAATATAAGTCATCTTGCTATCAAAAGTAACACCTAGATCCTTATATCTATTAACTCTTTGTATGACACTATCGTTTATTTCATACTCATTAATGAAAATATTATGCCCACGTGAGTAGATGACAACATTACATTTTTCAACATTTAGAAATAGTTTATTTTTATTGCACCAGTTATCAATATTTTCCAAATCTGACTTGAGCAATTCTATATCATCATTGCAGCTAACTCTGTAGTAAATTTTTAGGTCATCGACATAGAGTAGATATGGACACTGTAAGTTTGTAACTATGTCATTGGTAAAGACATTGAGAATTACACCTTGAAATATTAGCACGTCATTAGGAAACAGCCTGTATCTTTACAAAAAGTATTTCTTGTAAATTTAGACCACCCTATAAACCAAATAAATTATTTAAGGAAAATTCTCCGCGCAAAGATTTTATACAAATACAATTTAAACGTGTTGTGCTTTTCAAGAGCCGAATGTATTCCTCCACACCCGCTTTCCATTACGTTTCCAGTCAATTTAAATTTTTAAGCGAGGTTCAAATACATTCAGACTTTGAACTATCCCTTTTTCTATTTTATTTCCAACATCCTTTGCATAAAATCACAGTACATTATCGATCGCATAACGAAATACCCGAACACCAAAATCACACTTAATTTCCGTCTTCACTACAGCCAGAAATATCTGACTACTAAATATTCAAACTGACTAAACTTTGGGGTCTCCAAAATATACGCTGCAATACAATGCACAAAGTGTCAGGAAGACACATGTTACACCGAGCAGCTGTGAATATTTGAATAATGGTCGTTTTTTAACCCAAATTACAACACTATTTTGTTTTTACAAAAGGTACGCTAGGAGCTTTTTGGCATTATCGAACGGCACCGCACGTGTTTCATAGATTATCGTGCTTTATTTCGAGCTTGTGCGCCTTTGTTTCCAGCTGATATTATCATATTTAGACATCGATGTACGTAGAAAGGAGAACGCATTCTCTATTCATCTTAAAATGCTTTATTTACCACGCCGTAAACATTTTGACAGGTAATGAAAATAGACTGACAGAGTTTTGCACATTTATATTTTGATTTCAATTGTCTCTATATTATATAAGAACAAACCGGTTTTCCGTCGTATTATATTTGTTTCACATTTATACTTCCACATTTCAGAGAAAATTATGAAAAAGAATTAGAATATTTCTCTGCCATTCAGAGCGAGATTAATTTTAGAGCTTTTACAACCTCAATATACAGGGTCTCCCAGCTCTATTTAGACAAGCATTATCTGGAAAATGGTAAGACACAGAATGGAATGTTAAATGGAATAGTTATCCTATTAGAAAGGATGTATTTAATCGTTTCATTTTCAAAAGGTTAATAAAAAAAACGTTAAGCCAAAAATTTAACTGCTAATATCTCAACAATGTTTGATGATAGGTATAGGACATGGTTAATAAATATGACCGAAAATAAAAAGACAATTTAAAAATATAAAATTGTACAGGGCATTCCATTTGAAAAAATTAATTGACATAACCCGCACCTGTTTGAAGCGCCTGGTATATTTGAAAATAAATTGATTAAATGGAAATTTTTAAACAGAATAACTTTTCCGTTACCATTTCTTTCTATACCTCGTCGTTTTCCAGATAATGCTTGTCTAAATAGAGCTGAAACACTCTGAATAGTATTAGGAGCAACTGTCATTCCGTGAACTCTTTAGTGATGATTATGGAAAATGTCTCAATCATTTTATTTTTTAACGTTTTATATTATGTTAACACCCTGGCAGAGTTTAGATGCAAGCATATCACCACTCAACTAGATCACGCACACATAAACACCAACACAACAACCATGCCCTGAGACATTGCCATCTGCCGCAGCAGAGACATTAGATACGCAACATAATCACGATATATGAAATATACTATTCAAAGGTTTTTATAAGGTAACTTTAAAGGAAGGTAATGCTCGTTTTAATGTTCTTTTAACGAGTTGTCCAGTTGCACATGATTTTTATTGTTTCTGTTGTTTCTTGATAATAGAGTCGGCAAACGAGGTTCTAAAATAAAAAAAATATGATTTGAAATGGGAATGGGGTCCTTTAGTCTAATAATTCTCCCCATACCAAGTATTCATATTCTAGAATTAGGGCTATACATATATAAAAATCAACAAATTTGATAAAAATGAATCCATGCATACTCATAATACGAGCCATAAATGCAATTTTCTCGTTCCGTTCAAACATATAAATATGTCAAGAGCAAACAATATCTTAGGCCTGAAATTGTATAATAACTTACCTTCAATATATAAAAATATAAAGAACGATTTTATTTTTAAGAAGAATGTCAAAAAATATCTTTTAAAAACTTGTGCTTATTCTGTTCAAAAATATCTTGATTGTGATATTGCGCTATGACACATTCCAAAAATTAACATTACGATTTTGAATATTTTTGTGGATTTTTTATATACTTTTATGATCTTTTATATATAGGTAAATGTATCCATTTATGTGTTTTAAATAGTTCTTTTATGTACTTGTATGTAAGGACTTCTCGCATAGCATGTATGAAATGTTCTTATTGAATTAATAAACATTCTATTCTATTTTACACTAAAAAATAGACATTATGTTAAAAAACAGGAAAAGAGATATGTGCCAACAGGGCACTAAATGGCATCCAACATCCGTCTATTACCAACTTTCTGAAATTATCACGAAACAGTTCAATCTACGATAGATTTCCAAGAATACCATTATAAAATAAGTTTCTTCATGTTTCAGGAGTAAATTAAAAAAAAATAATATCGAATAATAGTATCTATCTCTCTGATATATTCTCTAGTTAATACTAATGACAAAATAAAACCTATAAATTCGTATGTCGAACATCATAATCCGACTCAATATCACTTTTCCTTACTTAGGAATCATTTTCATACACGTTTGCATCAACTTTTTTCTTATTTATTTACGTGGAATTAGCTCTCCGACTCCTTAACACTAATTTAGGAACCCCTGTATAAATTTCAAGATTGGTTCAAATCCAAATTGTGAGAAATTTTTGAAAAGTTGATTAGTAATTCCTATGACTTCACATGTGTTTTTATGAATACACACAAACTTGAAACCTGTATACCTCGTGTACTTATATTTTCTGCTAATTCGATAGACGAATACGTCCTCTACATAGCAACAAAATAAATTGAATAATCTCTTCGTTGCCTTCTAAAAAGATTTCGTCCTTAATAGTGTACTTTTCTTATCATACTTGGATAAGAGAAGTAAACTCAGCACAACTTCCTTTCACTATTGTATGCGTCACTGTCCTCAAGTGAAGTATTGCATCTCAATGATCCTCTCGTCAGGAATTCGATAACCAAGCGTGCTCTGATATAGTAATATACTTTGTGGGATAAAGCCAAAATACTTAGACGTATTCTTCTTGCTGTACAAGAACTATTTGTAAATAAAATGAGTATGGAATAACTCAGGGTATCTAATATACTTAAAATACTTTGTACATGTTTGGAGGCATTATTGAAATATGCATAAAACTAACGCACATATCTGACTTATCACAAAGTATGACATCCATTTGAAATCTACTGTTGTCTTTAACTTTGTTCTTTTGAAGATTATACTTATTCAAAAGCCTAATTACAAACTATGTTATATATTTTTAAATAATTTATTGTTTAAATAAACTTGCAAATAAATCAAATAAATTAAAGTAAAATCAAAAACTTGTATAGCAGCTGGGTAACGACAATATTACGGCCAAGGCGCTTAAACTAGTTGGTGAAGATGGAGATAAAAATTCTTCTCAAAATATGCCAAAATTACGGCATCATACCTGATGATTGAAGTCCTCAATCTTCGTACTATTACATAAAAAAAAATATTTTAATTGTGCAACAATTTTTTCTTTATGAACTATTTAATGAAACATCACTATTTTTTTCTGTGATGTGCCCATACCCTAAGTAACAACATATATTTTTTGGAACAAGATTGGAGGTTTATTTCATAGTGTAAAAAAATAAGAAATTAATTTTGGCCCCCTAATATTTATATAATTTCATGGGAATAAGGAACCAACATTAATTCTCAGCTTGCGACTCAATAAAATGAGTATTTGAATTGTTTGCAGAATGTATTATGAATCCCGTGATCGAGGAAGACAGTGATAAAGATTAAGTGTCTTTTACATTAGAGCACGGTGTATTATTCAAATAATACTCATTTTATCGAGTCACAAGCTGAAAATTAATGTTGGTTCCGGATTCCCATGGAATTACATGAATATTAGGGAGTTCAAATTTATTTCTTATTTCCTTACACCATGAAGTAATTCTCAAATCTTATTCCAAAAAATATATATTGTTGCTTAGGATATGAGCATATCACAGAAAAAATAGTGGTGTTCCATGAAATAGTTCATCAAATAGGTCATAAAGAAAAAAATGTTATCCCTATTCATTTAATTCATTAAGTATTAATTTTTTTTCTAACCGACATAACGCTCTGGATCACATATATTTTACCTCCTGGGTTCGGCTCATTCACGTTTGAGAAAATCATTTTTTTCAGTTTTCAAAATTCTTTAATAACTTTTGTAAAAAAAGTTTTTTCAAACTGGCAGGGTAAATTATTCTCATATGGGTAGGAACTTATCTCCCAAACAGGACCCAAATCCAAGCAGGGGCTAATCTATGCTCATCCAGCTACGCTCTTTGTTACGGAACTGTTCATTATTATTGGTATTTCTTTACCACCTAGGCATTTACCCTTATACCACTACAAAATATAAAAGCTGTATTAATACTGTGGTGAATTTGCGTTTTGTCAATAAAGATCGAATTTTCTAACACTTTTGCTCTATGATAAAAAAATTTATAAATTTTGTGATTAGTTCCACATTAAAGCTAAGACTTTTTTCTACATTTTATGTTATTTTCATTTTTTTAGGGGCTGAATAGTAAGAATTATCGATCGATGATCCCGGTCGTACGAGACTCCTGGAGAATTCTCATTTTTCGCGCATAAAACTCAAAAAATAAAACAAAACCTTCAAAATTTAATAAAAAATGATAATCTATTTAAAATATCAATATCAATCCTTGTACTCCTCCAACAACTCACAACTGGTTGCCATAGAGAACAATGTGATCTAAATTGAATTTATTTACAAAATCTATCTCAAACTATCATATACAAAGGGACTCACTTTGAAGTATTATCTACCTATCTCTTGCAAAAGCTTCATACAGTTTTATGAAAAATTTTGAAACTTTTGTCTTGGTTCTTGGTTCTAAAACGTCTTTTGACTTTATACCTTTCTGAAGAGCGAAAAACGTTCCAAAGACTAAGCATTTCCAAGAGATGGAATGAAATAAAATGAAATAATATCAGAAATATGTTCAGTAACAAAATACAGACAAAAAATGAGCCATTTAAAGAATATATGAACACTAACATTCTCTCAGTTTCTAATACGTATTGTCATATAACGGTTGGAGCTGTGATTAACAACGCTCAAACGGTTTAGTGATAACCGATTGGTAATTAAATTTAATGGCTTAACAGCTATGCAACTTAGATTCAGCTCAACCATAATTACATATGACTTTGTTGCAATTAGACTTCTGACCATATAATTTAAACTAAAATCCCAGACATTCCACAGCAGCATATTATCAAAGGAGTTATTAACATCTACATACATAAACAAACTGAATATTATACACTTCGCTGATTTAACGAACTTTTTATATAATTGTTGCACATTCTATGGGAATAAATAATAATCTTTTTAATAATAATAAAATATTATTTTTCAGTTACAAGCTCTATAACTTCCACATCAACGTTATGGAGTGTAAGTATAGTAATCGTAAATAAATGTGCAAATACTTTTTTTGCTGAAATAGGCTTAAAATATCATAAAACGTCGACATTTTAAATTGAGCGGAAAAAATGTCTGTCCTTCGGTGTGTAATATTTTTGTGCGCATGTTTCCCAGGAACGCACATAGGGGTATTTGACGGTGAAAGTTGATCAAAAGTCGAAAATCTAAAACTTGGTTTCACTCAGTAAATAGCATGTGTTGGGGAAGTACATAAAGTATGACGTCATTTATCATGCACAAAACAAAGCAGGCACGAGCAGGTATTCTGGGAGCCCAGTCGGAACTTTACTGTTGCATACGCTTCATGTTTTATTACCTGTTACTCTCTCGTTTAAAAGAACTTTCATTGTAAATTTTAGACATTTTTCTGTGCGGTTGTGGAATTTTTTGTCCTGGATTCTAATATAAAAGGTATGTACCGTTTAAAAATTTGTTTTTTACATTAGTAAACGCTTTGATTACTTCATAATTAATTTAAATATGAATGAACTAAAAATAAAAAAAATTATAAAGTTTTATTAGAAGCTGTAAGGTTTTTAACTAACTTCCAAAGCTATCCAAGGCACAATTTTGATTTGTTTTTAAAATAGGATCTATGGAGAACTGTCTCCTAAAGAAAAAAATCCTAAAACATACCAATTGTTTTTTAATATTTTTTTTTTTGTAAAATAAGTCCAAAATATCAATTTTCTACGATTTTTAGTATTTCAATGTAAATATTCCTTTCTTTTCAGAATCGATTAAGATGTCGAAGGTGGTCACTAGACAACAGTTATTCGACCTAATAAAACAATCTCCAGCTCGCCAAATTTAAAAAAAACTAGAATACATGGAAAATCATATTCTGAAATTGACTGGATGTGTAAACGGCCCTGACAGCTTGCTTAAAGACTGTAGGCACAAGATATCTCACTTCAAGTCTCAATTTAAGGCTCGATGGGTTGCAGCTCGGTATTCAGAGGTAATTTTCATTAAAAAAAACGAACAGTGGTTGAACAACACTGTCTCTACCTGCGAAAATCGTTGTACGTTCAGGTCGGCCAACAAAACCTTTTCAGGAATCTAGTGAGTGCAGCAAGAGGCGTAAAACAAAAGATCTAAGGGACAACATACCTGTGAATGAGTTAACCTTTGCGACCCAAATGAGCCTACGTGCATCCGGTAGCGCAGAGGCCTCACATATCTTGAGAGATATTACGAATTCACCAACCCGTGCAAAGAAATATAGAAAAACGGCTGCCCATGTACCAAAAACTAGACAACTCACACCTCGAGAAGCTCTGTCAATGCTTATCGAAGCTGACTTGACTCGTAGTCAATATGAAACAATAAGAAATTTTGATAAGGCTAGATTCCCGTGTTACTCTCTGTTACAGACTGCCAAATCAGAGTGCTATACAAAACGAGGAAATCACAGTTACATCGAACTTCGCTGAAGTAAGACTTCAGGCACTCATGGATCATACAACTTATAGATGATGTCTTTACTTGAATGATGATATTTTTAAAAGAGTTTCTTCTGAAGAACTACTTAACCTGGAATTCATTTCCAAATGGGGCTACGATGGTTCCCAACAAAATCAGTATAAACAAAAGTTAGAAAGTGATACAGACAGTGATGCATTTATATTCCAGAGTTCATTTGTTCCCTTAAAATTAGTTAGCAACCTAAACAATGAAAAAAAAAAAATTTTGGGAAAATACGTCGCCGCCATCGCCTAGATATTGTCGACTAATGAGAGTGAGGTTTGTTCATGAAAACGTAGACATTACAAAAGAAGAGATAGCCTATTTTGAATACCAAATCAACACGCTGAAGAAATCGTCTATAACTCTAGGAAGTGGAACATATATTGAAGTTCGTCACATAATGCTATTAACAATGATTGATGCGAAAGTTTGCAACGCAGCCACAAATACAGTCTCCACGATGAGGTGTTACATTTGTGGTAACACTTCAAAACACTTTAATAAGCTAGATGACAGAAAAGAAGAAAACCCCGAAAATTCAAATTTGGATTGTCTATACTTCATGCGAGAATACGATTGTTCGAAAGCCTGTTGCATTTGTCTTACAAAATTCCTCTTAAAAAATGGCAAGCTGGGTCAAAAGACGCATTCAAATCCGAATTGGGCCTATTGGTCGATTTTCCGAAACACGGGTTCGGAAGTACGAATGATGGAAACACATCACGTAGATTTTTCCAGGACCCAGATGTATCGTCAAGAATAACCGGAGTGAATGTGGATTTGATAAACCGGCTAAAAATTATAGTAGAAATTATTTCGAGTGGACTGGAAACCGCAAAACTCTATGTAAAGTTGTATGAGTGGCATCCAATGACGCCAACCATGCATAAAATTTTATTGCACGGATCTTCAGTTATCAATTATGCAATTCTACCTATAGGGCAACTGTCTGAGGAAGCATCGGAGGCACGTAATAAACATTTTCGTCTGTATAGGCAAAACTTTGCTAGAAAATTTTCCAGAGAACAATGTAATAGAGACATATTGAACAGACTTCTGCTGACCTCGGATCCATACATGTCTAGTATTAGACCAAGGCCGAAAAAGACTTTTAAACCGTTTTCTGAGGAGGCAAGGGGTTTTCTTATGGCTGCATCCCAAGAAGCCACATCTCATGATGAAGAAGTACACACAACCAGCGATGAGGACGACTAAGTTTCACTACCTGTCACTACAACTATACATATTTCTAACGAGATTATAGGCGCTATGGTTGTACATGTACAATGCAGCTTTGCTTTTATTTAGTTAGATAATTAAAAACAACGTTATAGAATAAAAATAAATAGAAAAATTAAAATTATATTTCTTATATCTAACATTGTTTTTTATTTTTTTTTATTAAAACACATTGAAAATAATAAACAATAATTGAAATTAGTTAAGAATGGGGTTAGGAATGAGAAAACAAAGATAAATAATTTTGATCAACTTTCACCGTCAAATACCCCTATGTGAAACGGTTTAAGACATTGACTTGAAATTTGGTACACTTGTGTATCATGACGGGATTTGGAACTATGTAGATACATTTTGCGCTAATTACGATGAAGAATTTGGGGTTAAATAGGGGTAAATAAGGGAAAATAAATAAAACAATCTGATAAGAGTACAGAAACTTAGGATTTGGTGTATGTACTAGAGGCCAAGGCCTCAAACTTTTTTATAACATTTTTCAACCCACCACTCCATTATTACAGAGACTAAAAATATAAAAATGAGGGTTGAAGGGGTGGGCGGTAAGTAGAGGTAAATAGGGGAAAATAAGTAAAGCAAGCTGGTAAGAGCACAGAAACTTGGGATTTGGTGCATATACTGGAAGTCAAGGTTTCAGATTTCTTAATTTTATTTTTTTGCGCCATTGTTATTATACCCGTGTTCGGTAAGATTATTGAAATTATTTTAAAAAATCGCTTAACGAAATACTTTGAAACCTATTCGCTCATTCACAAATTCCAATTTGGCTTTAGAAAATCATGTTCTATCATAGACGCAGTATGCAAGGTAGTGAACGACATCGTCGAGGAGGGTAAATGTACAGCAATTACGCTGGTAGACTTTAGCAAGGCCTTCGACTGTGTCTCTCACAATCTTCTTATTAAAAAGCTTAGCCACTATGGTAAGAGTGTAAGTGTAAGAGGACAAACTTTAAATTTATTAGAGTCATATCTTTTTAATAGATATGAAAAATCAAACATAAGATTTCAGAGTAATAAAACACGGAGTACCCCAAGGCTCTGTATTGGGTCCTCCCATTCATTATTTTCGTTAACGATCTTTTCTTCTATCTCTTTCCAAACAAAGCTGTTATGTTTGCAGATGATGCAACTTTAATAAATGATACCAAAGATCTAATAACTTTACAAACAACGGTTAGCGAAACCCAGAGCTCTTCCGAACATTGGTATAGTAATAATAAGTTAAAACCGAACAATGATAAAACCCAAAAACAGATTTTCTCAAGCAATAACGCGAATGCTAGAGTGTCAAGCTGCTCGGAATTATCTTGGATGATAGTCTTAAATGGGACGCACATATTGAATATATAAGCAATAAAATATCTAGTTATATTTTTCTTCTACGCCAATAAAAAAAATACAATAATAATCAAGCGTTAGTATCTGCGTATCATGGGTTAATTCAATCACACATCACCCAGGGAATTGTACTTTGGGGATTTCTACACAGGACTACAAAATCTTCATGTTGCAAAAGAGGTCAACTAGAATAATAGCAGGTGTTAATTATCAGGATCATTGTAAACCCTTATTTCGTGAATATGGCATAATGCCTTCACCTTGTTTATATGTATTTTACTCATTGTTGGAAGTTCATAAAAAAATATAAGCACCTTTCCTACACTCAGACTGCCATAGTTATGAGACTAGATCGTCTAATTTATTAAAAGCTGTTAGATATCGTCTGACAAAATCTGCTAAAAACTCATTAGATGTAAAACTGTATAATATAAAGGTGCGTATAAGCTTGGCGAACCGAACATGTAATGTAACATGCAATGCAACAGATTCGTCAAATTGAGACGGTCTTGCGAACACGATACGAATGGCTATTTCGGAGCACGCTGCGATCCACTGCTTGTCGGTTTCGCGACGAACACAAAGGGATTCGCAGTGCGTAGTGGGACGGCATTCGTGATGTTTTAATGTTTTAACGAACATGGACTAGTCGAAGGAGGCGGATTTGCTGTTAATAGAAATTTACAAGTATCATAGTGTTCTTTGGGACCAAACGGACCCGAATTATTTTAATAAAAACAAAAAGAAAGATCCGTGGATGGAAATTGCTGCTTCCAGGTAGCAATCAGAGGAAGCATGTAAAAAAAAGTTCATTATTATAGTTTTATTATATAAGTTGATTATCATAAAATTTTTATATTGGCCGTTACTGTGCTGGAACTTCAAAACTCCCAGTAGATCGTAGAAGCTTTCGTTTTTTTTTTTAAATATTTGCGATAATTAATAAGGCACTACTGCCTAAAACCAAAGCTTCAGCTTTACCGTCGGACATGTTTTTGGTCTGTTACCATCGGATAGACTAAACAGTTCACCTCGCTTGCTCGCGGCGTGTTCGTCAAATCCCACGGTTCGTAAGATGTTTGTGGCGTGATCGCGGGAGACAAATTTCAACGAGCATTGCATTGCATGTTACATTACATGTTCGGTTCGCCAAGCTTATACGCACCTTAAGAAAGTTGGACTATCATTGTAAATCCCTATTTCCTGAATATGGCATAGAGCTTTTACCTTGCTTATATGTATCTTATATAATAGATTCAAAATTAAATTAAAAAAACATCTATTAAAATATTGTTTTTATTCGGTAAATGAGTACATCAGTACTCCTATGGAAATCTAGGACACCCCCAGATGTATTCCTTGTATCATGAAATGTAGTCACGTTTTTTCTTTTTATTTTCTAACTATGTTGTACTATATTTATACTATGTTTTTATACTATGTGCTTCGTACTTTGACAAGTATGTTTTTTATATAATTCTTCTCTTTTCTATGTTATACACTGTATTCTTTTCTCAGTATACACCCATTAATTTATTAATGTAATATCTACCTGGCAATATGTAAATTGAAATTCCAATTTGAAATGATCCTGTTCAACAAAACCGAAAAGCAACTAAAGATAAAAAACACTTACCAAAAAACTTTAGAAACTTTCACATACACGTGTTTGTGCTACTTCTTTCAAAGTTTAAAATGAACTGAATAACCATTTCTCAGGCAATAATTATTTATGGTAAGTGTTTTTTGTCTTTGTTGTTGTTTTTCGCTGTTCTTTTCTGTTTTATAAGCTTCATTTTTGCCGTTTATTTTATGAAAATCTGTCTTTCCTAACCGGAGTCAGAGATAAAATGCTTCAATGACCGCACTAAATCCTAGTTTAACGGAGTAGTCATGTGAAGTAGACTGAAATTTCACAGGGACTAGGACTATAAGGAAATATACATATTCATCAAATTGAGAACCTCTTCTATTTAAAAAATTTTTAGTCTGTTAGAACTACATTTAGTAACAGATGTTCTCAAAATAAAAACAAATAAACAAATAGCTAGTTTCTTGCCCTAATTGCAATCCTTCATTCCATGCACGAAGATAAATTTGTTATATTCTAGATAGTATGTTTTGTTATAATTGAAGATACACCTGTATATTTTAAAAGGTACACCCAGCATTAATTTCAATTCCTGATTAAAGAGGAGTATTATCTATATCCCAAGTCAAGTTCAAATGCATTCAGTTGTGGCTGATGGCTGTACCTTGTGATTAGCTCTGAGAATAATTATTGGTAGAGTTAATAACAGTTTCTTGTGTGTTCACCCCATAAGCACTAATTAGATCATGAATAAACAACCGGCACAGTTTCGTGGCGGCGGCTTCAAGACTGTATAAAATTGGGAATTCTGGAGGGAATATCAAGCATCTCGGCCTCCTCGCAAACTGTATTGTCAAATTATTCATTATAAGAATAACACGAGACTCATGAATAAAACAAGTAATTATACCTGCCGTTGTATAAGTGAAGGATTGGTTTTCAATCTAACAAAATATCAGGTTTCCCGTAGTGACATCTTAAAACATTTTTGGTTTGTTAATCATTATTTTAGTTAAAATTTTCAAAGCAGAAGAGACATGTATATGATTACTTCCACACCCACGTACAAGTAAACTATTGTAGGATGGCCAACAGCCGCGCAGAGAGAGAAGAAATATCGTCGCTGTTGAATAGAGACAAGTTTCTTAACTATGAACGTAGTACAGTCGGGGGAAGAAGTTTAAGTAAAAAGTGCTCTCTTTTTCCCAACAATCCGGGTATGTCATAGGCCAATTGATGTTTTCGATTGAACAACAGTTCTTTGTACACGTAACATTAATGTTTATAAGTAGATACTTCTAATAGGTACCTATGTGTTAAATATAAGTTATACACTACAAGCACTTTTCTCAAGACTGTACCGATGTTTACACGAGGAAGGAACATAAACAAGTGAGCTCCGTAAAAGTGGGGTGGTTTCAACTACTGCGCATCCTAATCTCGTTGGCCATTCTAGGATGGTCGACCTGTAGTAGAGTGAAAGTAATCGCAAAAATAATTTCAAATTTTACTCTGAATGGTTTAAGATAATGACTTGAAATTTGGTACATATATGTATGATAAAAAAATCTGGAACTACATTGTATTTTGAGCGTATTCTGATAAAGAGTCCACAAACTTGGAATGGTGTCTAGAAACTACCTTCTCAATATTTTTACGCCATCTGCAAGGTTTATAAAATCAAAAATACTTGTGGAATGCTTTAAAATCATTAAATATCCAACAAAATTCGAAAACTAACTTACCGAGCAATATGAATAACCTGGATGATATTAACGACTACTTTATTTCTGTTTTTGAAAATAATAACTCATGTGAGGAAACAATAAATTTTTGATTTTAATATGACTTCAACTGAAATAATTAATAAGGTACTTTTTAATCTAAAATCTAATGCCTGTCGCTCTGACAAGATTTTCCTAGAAATGATAAAATACAGTTTTCCACTAATTGGTGACTATCTCACTCACATTATGAATTGTTGGCTGGAACAAGAGTACTTCCCTGAATAATGGAAAGAGGCACTAGTTAGTCCTTTGCCAAAGGTCAATAATCGTCAAATTATATCTAACTTGCGTCCTGTAAGCATTCTAACGGTTCTATCAAAAATTCTTGAGAAAATTGTACACCAGCAATTAAGTGATTATGTCAAAGAACACAAAATTATTCCTTTATTTCAATCAGGTTTCCGAAAGGGTCATAGTACAACAACTGCCTTAATAAATGAGACCGATAATATATTTAGAGCCCTAGATAACATACAAGCTACAGTTTTAGTTTTGCTCGATTTCACAAAAGCTTTCGAAAAATTAAATCATCAACTTCTATGTGCAAAATTGCACTATTTTGGTTTTTCCGACATAACTGTAAATTTTATCAAATCTTATCTTACTGGTCGTAATCAGGGAAAATTTATTGAAAATAGTTATTCTCGTAAACAGCTTAACATAATCCGGTGTGCCTCAAGGTTCTGTATTGGGACCTTTTTTTTATCTCTTGTACACGTCGAAGAAGTATCCATAACATTAATATAAGATCTACAGATATTTTGACCATGCCACAACATAGTACTGCCATTTTTCTGCGCTCTTTCTCCTACAACGCTATATCAAATTACAGTCTGCTTGAAAATTATTCGAAATATTTTTCCATAAATACATTTAAGTATAAAATAAAAAATGTTTATTTAACCAACAGTGTACGTAATATTGTAACATTTTTTGATACCTAAGTATTAAAACATGTGCGGACGGCAGCCGATTTTTGTTGGAGAGCATAGGCCGTGGGTCGGGATTGTGTGTGGACACTCAAGAGGGCGCCACCGGCTGTATGTTACGTAATAAGATTTAAATAATTTTGCCAGCTCGGAACAAAATTAAGTCACTAGCAACCATGCGATGGAATTCTCAAAATATATCTGCGATATCAAAACTCTACTTTACTCTATTAAATCTCAAAATTTAAGCAAATATCAGGAGTACCAGTGCAAATAATAAGAACATGTAGACACTAGACATTTATTACAACACACGTGAGATATACAACAATAAAAAGAATAAAATAAAAAAACTTCACCTAATTGTGGTTTATGCGTATTAAAAATGTTCTATACCGTTGATAAAAAACTTGATTTGAATTCAAGCTTAGATCTTTGACTGAGACTTTCTTGCAACTACGAGTTTGCCAATATGCATCTATGAGTTATAACTTACAACCACGGATTAAAGATTTACCATGAATTAAATATTATATGTGTGACATAATAGTAGGTGAATTAACATCTCACGGTACCATGGGTGTTTTACAGTAAAACTCTTAAATATATTATCATTCTATACACACAACTTAGAGCTTGATTTATAGTTGCAAGATTGTGTTATTACTTACTTCAACATATGAACTAAAACCACTGAATTAAACTATAATATTTTCTTTAAAATATTTGACTAAAATGAACAAAAAATCCTGGTTAAGGCCTTGGCATTTCCTGTGACGACTGCAGTGTGACTTGTCACCATTTCTCTCGACGTTGGCTGCAACTGCAGTTCCGTGTTGCATCAAATTGCTACCTGAATCTCCGGGAGACTGCTGCGAACGACTCTGCCAGTCCTAACTTCTCAAAGTGTCAGCGGAACCCAAAACCAAATATCTGAGTAATAGACTTCCTCCTATTACTCCTCCAACTACTGGGCCCCCTTACACAACCAAAATTACAGCACCAAACCTGTGCTCATCCCAATTGTAAGCCTCTCCAAACATAACTTATTTTCAAGGGCCAGTCCCTCCAAACATATACTTGTACCAAACACTCTGTAATATTTACAATAAATAAGAACTAAATAAAACATCAACTAAGTAAAATAAAAAGCCTACCTCTTATAGAGAGTATTACATAACCTCCGAAACACGTGGCGATCAGATTTATGGCAACCGACAAAACTCCTTCTTGGGAATTCACAAAATCTTCACAGCAAGGCGGTGAGGATCATTGGGTACATCAATCAAATCCCTTTTCAGTGCAAACGATGTAAAACCCAAAAATTCCACACAAAATCGGAACCGCCGCTGTTCACTCGTGGCTGTCTCAAAGATCAATCCTCGACGGAAATCCGCTTGACAGTTCACCATGTTCTCAGTGTTGCCAACTTGAGCATCTAGAGAACTCTTTCTCTAGCCAATAAAAATGCGCCAACAAAAAGGGCTTGTAACTTAAAGACTGAATTACACCATTGTGTAATGTCCCAACAACAAGAATATGTGAGTAACACCTCCGACTCAAAATAATACATAAAAGAAAACACGCTTTCTTTCCTTGTTGAGAATTTCAGATATGCAACCAGCTATGCCCTTTGAAGTACGAGTGGTTGCCTATCAAACAAATGAACTAATGGATTAATTTACTGTATTGAAACTGAAATTATTAATGTAGATTTTTCAAATGCTACAATATGTGTAAAACTGTGTAAAGTACATGTATATATTTTCAATTGCTTATTTGACAATTTGTATTGTGTATGTAATTCTGCGTCAATGAGTAATTATTCTTAGTCACAGTTTATAATTATTATTTTGTTTGTTACCTGAACGAATTCTACTGGTTTAATATAAGTACCTACTTAGTGCAAGTATCTTGTTATCATGTTTTTAAGGGTATACGTGGTGGAATAGCTGATGAGCTAAACTTCGCCCTTTAGATTAAGAAATTGTATTTCTATTTTCTAATAAAGACCATTTATTATTATTATTATCAGCCACCCTCACCGACATCCCCACTCCATTATTAAAGAGGTTAACAAAATAGAACTAAGATATTGACTACAGGTGAGACATTTTTAAAGATACTTGGATGGGAAATCTGGATATGGAAGTAGTGATTTTTTATGTAGCTGTTTTTTAGTCGGACAGCGAAAGGTACTTGTGTATTATCGATCCGATGATTGCTTTTTTTTTTCATCGTAAACTGATATTAAATGTTGACTTTTGATGACATATTTTCTAAAAATTTCTCGCAATAGCGATTCAGAGAAACGAGTTCCTGTTCATACAAAATGTTGCTTGCTGGTATTGATTTGGTTCCAAACTGCACTTTAACTGGGTGTGATCTACATACTGCAGACCCGTAAAATAGAGCTTTATACTAATTTCCAATTTAAATAGAACAGAATATTTATGTTCCAATTTTTACTTCCCTCACATACCGAAGGGAAGTATTGTATTCGAGAAAAAAACACCCTCCGAGATTTTTTCGGATATTCACGTTTCAGATCACGTAGATTACGAAAATATAGGTTTCTCAATTCAGTCAGTCAGTCTGTCTGTCTGTCTGTTGGTGCATTAATTAAAAAACTACTTGACGGAGAGCAGTAAAATTTGGTAGGTAGCAGACGCTACTGTCATCGAAGAAATGGTTAAACTTTCACTGGAAAATATACAGGGTGCACCGTCTCAAGGGAATAAGTACTGAAAAATTTTTTTTTGCTCAAATTTACAATTTCCACGTTTCATGACATTCTAAACCTATTAAAAGAAAGAATTTGAAAATTCTTTTAAAAAAATTTGTTTTTTACCACTACTATTGAACAGATGGAGTTTTTTTTTCTCGAATTTAAAATTTTCACGTTTCATGACATTCTAAGCCTATTTCAGTAAAAAAAAATATTTAATATTTTTACCATTTTTGAAAATGTTTTCCACGTTTCATGACATTATTATTAAAATAAACTGAATTTTTTTTTGAAAAAATAATTTTTTTTTATCACCACTATAGAATTGATGGAAAAATTTTGTTTCGCTCGAATTTAAAAGTTCCATGTTTCATGACATTCTAAGCTTATTCCAAAAACTTGAAAATTAAAAACAAAAATAAAAAATTTGCAAATTTTGCAATTTTGCAAAATACAAAATAGATGACGGACAAATTTGTTTTTACCCAAATTTAAAATGTCCACGTTTCATGTTATTCAAAACCCATTTCAAGAAAATATTCTTACCACTACAACGGAATAGATGATGAAAATTTTTTTTGCCTCTAGAATACATGAAAAAAAATTTTGTTTGTTCAAATTTGAAATTTCCAAGTTCCATAACATTCTAAACCTATTTAAAAAAATGAAATTATTTAACCACTACTAAATACACTTCCACACCACTACGTGAATGTGGAACTGAAAATGTGACAGATGGCAATAATATTTGGCATATGCACCTACTATAGATTTATTGAAAAATGTACAGGGTGGTCATCCCAAGAAATAATTCAACCATTGTGGACATTTGTAAAGGTATTTGCGCAAGCCTTCCATATTTGGCATCTGTTATTTAGTATTGAATTTTTGCTGTCAGATGACCATAAGTTATCAGGTTTTCTTTGTAATAATACTGATAACTATATTCCGATTATTATAAAAAATCTGAGGCCTTGGCTTCTAGTATATACACCGAATTTCAAGTTTCTGTACTCTTACCAGCTTGCTTTACTTATTTTCCCCTATTTACCCCTATTTAACCCCCAACCCTTCATCAGAATAATCCCAAAATATAATCTAGTTCCTCATGTCATTATAATATATGCGTGTATCAAATTTCAAGTGAATACCTCCAACTTTATTTTATCAACCCCTTTTATAATGGCGTGGGGGGGTGGTGGGGAAATGGAAAAAATCATGTTCGCAGCTTTCCTCTCTGTTCTGTAGGATTCCCACACTCGTTGTTTCACATTTGTATTTATATCAGACTTCTGGTTCCTAATTTATTATGCTACAAGAAAAAAAAACGTTGGTACAGAAAACTGTTTACCTACATTCAAACGGGCACCATGCTAAGATCGGTTTTATCGAAAACCAAATCTCAAAATATTGATCAGACTTCTAAAAATCGTATATATAGTGTTCCGTGCGAATATGGAAAATATTACGCAGAAGTGAATCATCTGGACCTTTCAATGTAGCATGGTGAACATAAAAATCAGAAAGAAAAAAATCCAAAGTTTGTGAACACGCGCAACGGAACAAAATGAAAACAAAACAACAAGTAATCTGCGATTATTTTATTATCCCAGGATAGGTAGATCCACTATTTCTATTTACATGTCTCTGTGCGCAAACTTCTTTCTGAAGCTTGAAAAAATGCGGAACATCCTTTTAATATCGCCGCGCCGTAGCTCAGTGAATGTTTTATACAACCATTACTATAGTGGACTAGAACGTTCATTTGATGCCGCCAAGTACAAGGAAAAAATAAAACAAAAAGCTTTCTAGGGCCTGAGAGCAAGCTGAATATTTCTTAGGTATTTCATTACTTGATGGGTGCTGTCATGATACAAAATTAGGCCTCAGGGTGCTGCTACAAGATTTCCCTGCGGACTCGAGTAAGCCCCTTATTGAATGAAAGCTCCGCTTACCTTAATTTATGAATCTAATAATTAAATGTTAGTTAGTTTTTTGGTTGTGTAACAGAAAAACGAAAATATATTGCCACGCGTAGCCTTTTAAGGAGAATAATTTATTTGACAACTTCCTCTCTTGTTAGAACTAAGTAAGAATTAATGTATTTACTACAAAGCTGTAAATCACATTTTACTAACAATAATGATGTTAAATTATATGGTAAGTAAAAAGTTTGAAATCCACGTACATTTTTTATAAGCTAGCTGAGATAGAGATATAAGGGTCTTTTCGAGTAGAAAGCTGATTTTTTGTGTACAACTAGTAAAAATCACAAACAACAACACATATTTTACCGACACTTCAAATAGTGGTAGGTCATTTTTTTAAACCCACTAAACATGCGATTTTGAAGCCATTTTTACGAAAATATTAGTTGTTGTCCTTCTAAAATTTATACGAATTGACACCCCTAAGGAAAAAATAAAACATTCGATCTCCATTCAGTATGAACTTATTTAAATGTAATTTGACTTTCAACACAGAAATAATGTAAATGGATGAAACAGTAATTTGTTGTTAATGAAGTATTGCTTGCAGCTATCTCTTTCATTGAGTTAAAAATGGTTCTGATTATTCTTTTTTGCAAAACAAACATCCTTTGAATATCAACACTTTGGCCCCATAATATAATGTTATGCAGGGTGATTCGTGAGGGTCGTACTTTACCAAAAGATAGAAAACATTGAGGTGATCTTAAATCCCCAAACAGTAATGGCTAAAGCGGCCCCGTTTTCGAAATACAGAGTGGTTTATATTTTTTGGAAGGATATTCTTTTCGCCATATATCTGTAACGCGTAAGCGGAATCCAATGAAATTTTGTATTTTGATTACAGTAGTCATTCACCATCTAATGCCTGGGATATTAATAAAATCTCAGGGCCGGACCCAGAATAAAAATATTTTTAAGCTATTTCTAGAAAATAACACTCTGTATACTGTTTACAAAATATTTGACATTAAAATATTAATTTACACCTAGAAAGATACAACATCCCATAAAAAAATCTTTTGGCACCATTTCATTGTTTAAATAAAAAAATTAAATTTTTGAGGGTTCAATTTTTTTTCTTTAAATGAGAATTGAGAAAAAAAGTCACTCTAGGTATTAACTACATATTATTTTTTTTGTTCCCCAGCTGCACTACCAAAAGGTAGTTCTCCAAACTCTGGTTTCAGCAATATTCAATTCATTCCCAGAGTAATTAATTGTTACAATCATCTAGTCTTGCCATTACACTTGTTTTAAAAGTTATGGCTACGTACTTTTTAATAATCAAGTAGATACCTGACAAAAATCAGTCATATTGTAATTAAGAAGTGTCACGTCACCACTCTTGCTTTTACTGGTTACAATATTGTCTTGTAATAATTCTAAATCATGCCGTTTACATACACGAGTAGAGAATACGCAAATATGGTTTTTGTCTATGGATATTGCAATGCCAATGCAAAAGCTGCTGAAAGGGAATACGACGCCGGTTTGGAAATCAACGTGTACCAGATTATAAAACATTTTACAGAGTGTTCAGACATCTTTCTGAAACTGGAACCGTTCCTTCAATCATGAAAATAGAACGTCCTGTTAGGCAGACCCGCCAAGAAAAAGATTTGATTTTAAACATGGTTGACCAGAACCCAAAAATCAGCACAAGAAGAATTAGTCAACAATTAAATATTCCTCAAACCAGAGTTTGGAGAACTATTAAAGGCGAACAAATGCATCCTTATCATATCCAAATTGTCCAACGATTGGTGCCAGGTGATGAAGTATTTCGGTTAACTTTTTGCCTCTGGGTTTTATCCCATAGACGAACTATGTTTCGACTATTGTTTACCAATGAATCTCAATTTACCCGTGATGGTATAAATAATACTCTAAATTTTCATATTTGGAGTCACGAGAAGCCCCGTGCAATAATCCAAAAGAATTCCCAACACAGATTTTCTGTAAATGTGTGGTGTAGGATGTTCATTAATAATCTCATAGGTCCTCATATTTTCGAGGGTCGCTTAAATTGTGACAATTATTTAGATTTTTTACAACATACCCTGCTAAATGTATTAAATAATGTAAACACAAGCGGAATGTGGTTTCAACATGATGGGGCTACCCCGTATTTTTCGGTACGATACAGAAACTATCTGAATAAACAATATCCAAATATGGATATTGGTCGGGGCGGTCCGTTGTATGGCCTCCGAGATCACCAGATCTCACACCACTTGACTACTTTTTGTGGGGCTATTTAAAAATTGAAGTACATAAATAAGAAATAAATAGCAGAGAGCAGCTGATTGCAAGAGTTGAGCATTTTTGCAATGAAATTAAAAACAATTTAGAGATTGTTAGAAAAAGCGTAAATGAAATGACAAATCGATCAAGAAAATGTATTGAATTTGGTGGTGGTCACTTTGAAAATAGACTGTGATTCAAAATAATTTAATTGGATTTAGTAAGTTTGACTGATTTCTTATGTTCTAGTTAAATTGTCAATTTTTATTATTTATTATTTTGTTGTTTATTAATTACACATTCATTACAAAATATTTTTTTTATTTCACCAGGTATATGTGATGAATTTTTATTCTCCCTATATGCACTACCTTTTGGTAGTGCAGATAGTGAACAAAAAAAATAATATGTAGTTAATCCCTAGAGTGACTTTTTTCTCTCAATTTCTCATTTAAAGAAAAAAAAAATTTGAACGCTCAACAATTTAATTTTTTTATTTAAACAATGAAATGGTGCCAAAAGATTTTTTTATGGGATGTTGTATCTTTCTAGGTGCAAATTAATATTTTAATGTCAAATATTTTATAAACAGTATACAGAGTGTTATTTTCTAGGAATAACTTAAACATATTTTTATTCTGGGTCCGGCCCTGATATTTTATTAATATCCCAGGCATTAGATAGTGAATGACTACTGTAATCAAACAAAATTTCATTGGATTCCGCTTACGCATTGCAGATATATAGCGAAAAGAATGTTCTTCCAAAAAGTATAAAACACCCTGTATTTCGAAAACAGGGCCGCTTTAGCCATTACTGTTTGGGGATTTAAGATCACCTTAATGTTTTCTATCTTTTGGTTAAGTACGACCCTCTCCTCACGAATCACCCGTATGATGGATGGCAATAAGCCAAAGCAAAATATACATTTTGTAAATGTTTGATGTCATTTGTAGATCGAAGTTGGTTTATTGCAAAACACGCTTTATTCAATTTCTTACATAGTTCATTTATGTGGTTGTCCCAATGCAACTTCCTATCCAAGTAAGTTCCCAAAAATTTGACATGTTTTGATGGATTTAAATTTAAGACTAAAATGTGGATTGTAGTCAGGTAGTATTTTTTTTTTGGAGAAGAATACCCGTTAAGTTTTCGCCAATCTAATATTAAAAGATTTGTATTGCACCATTCATGAAACTCTCTACAATAAGATTAACCATAATCTGTAGGGTTTCAACATCAGCTGCTGTTACTAACATAGGCGTGTCATCGGCAAACATCGTTACCGTTGCTTGGGGTATATTTTTGGAGAGGCCATTTATGAACAGAAAAAAGACAAGGGGCCCCAACACTGAGCCCTGAGGAATTCCCATATTAACGTCAAACTTTTTGGATATTACATCGTCAACTTTTGCTTTAAGTTTTCTATCCGTTAAAAAGGATACGTTAAAGAAGTTTCTGAAGTAGTGAAGGAGGCGAACGTGCACACTTAGCATAACAGGACATTTCATTATAAGAACTTGGTACTTCTTTAAGATGAATGATCCTGTGAATGATATTTATTTACGACCAGCAAGCGGTATTGTTTTATTATTTACAAGTTGGCATAGTTTCAGGGCACTTAACTGGATACGGTATTAAATATGGCTCGCATCCTTGGAATAACTGCACACTAATTCACTTATAGAATTTACAAACAGGATAATATATAATTTGAATGCAGACAAGACACTTTACGAATGTTTCCTGGCTCTCGGTATTCACAAATTAAAATTCCGCTGAATATAAGATTTATATTCATATGTCCTCGAAAGGGACTAGAGGGGATACGAGTCGACCGACACAAATATACATATTCTGATTCCGTGACTAAACTGCATTAATAATACAATACAGGACGATCTCGCCATACAGCCTTCTGATGAAAGCCTTGTTTGATGCCTGGGTATTGGGTGGACCCGAGAACACAACAGGGATTTGTTGTATAATTGACTATTAGTTCTGGACAATAATACTGAGAGAGATATTGTTGAGGGTGGACACGGTGCGAATAATAATTATTATCGAGGGTCGCACCATCACTGAAAGTAGTCTCGCCTGATCCTGATTTTGAATATTGATCACTTTCAGTGACCTAAATTTAGCTGCGAAATACTGAAACTGACGTAAATACTTCTAAATATAATTCTTTTGATTGGTTGAACATATTAATTAATAAATATGCTTCAAATTTTCGTATCTAAGAGGGAGTAATTTAATTGGGAAATATTTGCTAGTTTTGGACATTTACTTTTTCTTAACATATTGCGGAAAATTCCTTGAGGCACTATAAGTATAATTAGAGTAGTTAATTATCACTTAATATTTGACTACAATTAATAAGTTGAACCGTAGTTCAACGGTAACTAAAAAGCCGCTGCCTAAGGAATCACTACTTCCCCATTCAGATTTCCTATCAAAGTGTCTTTAAATGAAAACTTTTTGATACTATATTTGCACTCCAGGATGTGAAAATAATTATTCATAAAATTTTAATAATATAATATTTGAAATCGCCTGCTTCAGGGCCTCATGGGGTGGGGGTTAATGTCAAGAAATTTTTGAGACCTATTGTTATCATTCATTGTCATTTTGAAAATTTGAAAATATATAGGGTGTTCCATTTAAATTAAGCAAGTCGGTGTCGACTTCCGGAAAGACTACACATTTAGAGACAAAGAACATATTCAATATCCGTATGCACTGGACTAATATTTTATTAATAATATTAATTAATATTATAAAAATTCTTGTGCCACGACAGGGAATCGAACTCCTGACTAAGACCTAAGTGTGCTTGCTTCTCAACCAAACAGTCATATCCCCAAGTAACAAATTTGCTCTATAAGTTTAAAATAATAGTACAATTTTATTTTATTACTGTTACATTTCTGCTCTGCAAAAGCTATTTTGTTTTATTAAAACCGCCAAAGTGATTATTTAGTCTTCACAACTAAACCATCATATAAATAAGTGCTAAGAACGCTCTTACAGCTAAATTATAAAACATTTCTTAGAATTCGTTTTTCCTCTGTTTTATAAATGTCTATACAGCAATTATTATAGGATGTTTTAGCTGACGGAGAAAAATTTATTTATAACAGATTTATAGTAATGACTCCCGGCACTATTTGTTCAATTTGCGAACATCTATAAAACTATTCTTTATGACTTTAGCTAAGCATCAATGAAACAATTTTATTAGGATTTTTCTTAACACAATATTATTTCTGGGAGCATGTTGTATTCAGCCGTAGCTACTAAACAATTGTTATATAAACGAAGCACACATTGCTCTCATAAAACATTTATAAAATAGTTAAAAACTAAAAATTGTCCATAAAGACTGTACTAAGACTATATGTTCTGTACCATTTTTATAAAACATGAGTAGGTGTTTATGCGCCATATTGGTTTCTCATTTGCATTAAATGTTCTTTACTTAGACCTTAGACTCAGTGTCATAATAATATCGAAAATGTATTTTATTTATTTCATACTGACCATTATATTCCTATAATTATTAATATTCAATACGTATACAGACATTAAACAAAACTGAAAGGTAATCTTAAAATAAATTTCAAAGTCACTTTTATTCTAATTCTAGCTATTCCTTTTCGTCGCATTATTGCGACAATATTCCATGAATAATATTTCATACCCTTGTTTAACTCATTTGAGAAGCAAAATAGAATATCCTCATACATAAATCTCTGCGAGACGTTATACCTGATGATGTAAGTGAACATCAAAATGACAAATAACCAATATCGAATAAGGCGGTATCATCAAAATTAGATACTGATGTAAATGGTATCTGATTTACATATTTATAGGTGTCACCAGTAAGTTATATCGAGACATCAGTTGCAAGCAAGCCGGAGTCATATAACATCGCCATCCAATATGCTCCAGACAACGCTTTAATCAAGTATCATATTTAGCGTTCATAAATTTCTATTAGGAAGCTGATTTGCATATTGAGTTATTCGTCTCTGGGTGAACTCGAATGGTAATTTGTTAAAATAACAAATCTCGATTCATCGACGACAAAAATTTATGTCTAAATTGTGATCAAAGGTCTTGGCACTGATTTAGGTCAACACTTATATTGGATGACTGGTTATTGGAAGATTATGATATAAGAAATACGGGGGCTCTGAAATTAGTGACCGCTGCCACAATAGTAGACACTATTATTATTATTGTATTAGAATATATTGTAATGGCAAAAAATAAGGAGGAAAAAGCAAACAAATGTCTGTTCGATCTGAATATATTTTTTAATAAGTACTTTGATTTTTTGCTAATAGCTCGTCTGTAAATAACTGTAAGGGCACTGTCGTCTCCTGGGCTTGTTATTAGTCTATGATGTAATGAAGGCACAAAGAGTGTAAATATTTCCCGGAAAGACAAGACTACACTTCCTCCTCCTCTTCGAAGATGATGAACACGATGCAAGTGGTGGGAGCAGTTTTTGACAGCTGCCATACCCTGAAACCGCCATAGACCACCACTTTTTATGGATCCCTTTATGTTTTTATATATAAACGGGTCTGGGGAGTCATTTATCCACAGGTTATACTTAAAGTAATATGGAAGGGAGTTATAGAGTAAGTGGAATCCAGAGAGCCGTCCTAGGGGGTTCATTACACCCTCCCTAGGAGTGGAAAATCATTTCCCCTCCTCATTCCTTAAACTGACATAAACCTCCCCACACTCACCAGAAAGCATGCTATCCAGGATTTATAGGTTTTCGGCGTTATCTCTTTAGTTCTCACTTAAGAGAAGATGGTACCGATTTCTGGGGTTGCTTTAACCCTTCCAATGGGTATAAAATTCATTAATTATACTTTGCATTATCAATACACCTCCCTCATTTTGGCAGGTCGTGATCATGATAAAAATATTCACTTTCATCTCCGACTCTCCTCAACCCCTGTAATGAACGGAAACTTACTCTCATCCACCAGTATTGCAGGAGCGATGATTGTGTTGGTTGCTGTGTACGGTATATTGATTTCTTCATCGGGGAGTAATGAATAACAAATTTTGTGGTCAACGGCAATGTTACTTATTCAAAGAATTACATGGAAATATTTTTATGACAAAATAACTTTAATTATTTGCTCCTGATATTACTCAATATGCACATCGCATGCGGTCTCTTCTTCTTCATCCGTCACCGCCTCAGGGCGAATCTAAATCGGAATCGCTTAAACCATAATTTTGGGGACTAAATTAAAATAAAAATCATCATCATCTTCACCGTCATCTGCTGTCTCTTCTGTACATGCACCTTTATCATCTGGCGTATAGTTCTCACACATTTCGGCCTTTGCAGTTCTTACAGAAAGAGTACATATTAACCATAATTTTAAGCAACTGCATCGCTTTTCGCCTTGGAACGCTTAATCGATATTTTTATCGTGATCAGCGTCTGTGAAAACGGGTACGATTAACTTGAAATGAGCATAATAAACAAAAATTGTAGTAAGAAATTGATGGCTGTCTGGCCTTCAAATTAATTGGGAATGAAAAATGAGAGAGATATAAATGTCAATTTATTTACATTATTTTAAAGCCCATGTGTATGTATATATTAAGAATTATCTTTACTATTATTATTTTTTGTTTTTTTTTACAGAAGCCAGTCGCCCTTCTCTGCCTCTCTTATGCCAAAGCTGGTAGCACCAGAGACCACTCTCTGCGCCGTAGTCAGTGATCACTGGGTCCGCGAATCGTGTGCTCCGAGCAGGCGTAACGATCCAAGAATAATGGCCTTCTGCTTGCTTCCGGCCAAGATTTCTGCAGAGTTTCGACACGCCGGTATCTTCTTCAATTCTGAAAGTAGTGTTTGTCTCACTCACTATTATCATTTTTTTTTTTCGGTTTTCCAACGCTGGACAGTCTTTCCGTGGCCTCCGACATCACACGGAAAGAGCGCCAGCAAAATATTCACAGCCACTCCCCACATCCCACGGGGTTAGTGACTGTAAATTCCAGCATCATGTGCTCTAAGTAGGCGAAGTGACCCCGAAGACTCGATGTCTTCGGGGACGTAAGGCAGCACTGGTGTTTGGTATATCCCGTACGAGTGCCGTAGATGATAGTACAGTACACCTAACGTCGCGTTATGGTGATGGATGTAGGCAGAAATCGCATACACCAGACATGCAGAAAGTAAATGCATGAGCGACTCCGGCGTCTGATGACAGGTCCTGCAGTTTATATCAGGAACCTCTACCCGCATTACGCGGTTTCGGTAGACCAACGTGTTAATTACACCATCTTGACAGGCCACAATGAATCCCTCGGTCTCTGACTTTAGCCCGGCTGACCTTAAAAAGGCAAATGTCAACCTAGTCGATAAACCCAGTGTTTCTACGTTCTTATAGTACACACCGTGCGTAGGTTTATCGACATGCTGCCTAAACACACGTTCCTGCTCGGCAGTTTTTATTTGGGTCTTCAGACGAATCGGCTGTAGTTCAGTGACTTACTCTGGATCAGCACCGCGCCGGCCTCCTCGCTGGTCATCGAATACGAGACCAAGTTCATCTGCGGCTCTTTTTACCGCCTTAAACAATTCTGCACCCACCCCTGCATTTTCGTGATATCTCACTAATTGCAGGAGAGGGTCTGAACTCCTGACATTACATGTCATTCTCAGTGCTACTCTGTCATGCATACACCCCAACCCCAAAAGCCCTCTGCCCCCCGATTTCGTGGGAGGTACACACGAGGGACGGACGATCTAGGATGAATGCTTCTATGGATATTCATCATCTTGCGGGTACCTCTGTCCAATTGACGCAGCTCATCTACAGTCCATTTGACTACTAGAATGGAGTAGAGCAGAACAGGAACGGTAAGCATATTAGTGGCAGACACCTTGTTTTTTCCCGAAAGTTCGGATGACGAAATCTTTCGGAGTAGGTTTATTATTATTGTTTTTTTATTTCGGTTTCACCGTTGCCGGACAGGGTTTTCGTGCTTTCCGATCGATACCATACGGTAGCCTCGCCGGCGATAATGACGGCCACTCCCCACGACTTGTGGGGTTAGTGACTGTACATTCTATGTGCCCTAAGTAGGCGATGGAACCTCAAGATGACCGTCTTCTGCATTTGGCCTGCCAGCCACTCAGCTGATTTCTGACAGGCTGGTATGGTCTTCTGTTTCGAGAGCAGCGTACGCTTCGTACCTCCGAGTACACCGATTATTAGGACAACCTTATTATTATTATTATTATTATTATTATTATTATTGTTATTATTATTATATTCGTGATCTCGTCTTTCAACGGGTTTACTTCGATGGTAGGTTGCTTCAGACGGACATTTGTCAAGCCTGTCTGCATATTAGTTTTAAATTGATAGGAAACTTCTTACAATGTGACATGTGTAAATTCGGTGTTAAATATTTTATATCCAGTCCTTCTGTTTGTCTGATGGTGTTTTGTGGTATTATTCCTGTTGCGGATATTATAATCGGTCGTATGTCAACTCTATTTACTCTCCACATTTCTTTTATTTCTGCTGAAAGTTCTATGTATTTATTTATTTTTGTTGCATATGTGGTTTATAAGTTATTAGATAGGGGGACAGAAACATCAATAAGAGTGACCTCTCTCCTGGTTTTGTTATATATTACTATATCAGGTCTATTAGCCTGTATTTTTATATCGGTTCTGATCTCCCTGTCCCAGTACATTTTATACTCATCGTTTTCAAGAACATCTTTTGGCTGATATTTGTAGTAGGGCACAGTTTCAATTATTAATTTGCATTTTCGTGCCAGTTCTTGATGTATTATGCGGGCTACGTTGTCATATCTGTGGGTATAGTTATAGCTGACTAGTGCCTCACATCCCCCTGTTATATGCTCTATGGTCTCCGATCTTTGCCCGCATCTTCGGCATCTTTCATCGATGTTTTCATTCAGAATATATTTCTTATAGTTCCTTGTGGAGATTACTCTATCTTGGATAGCTATCATGAATCCAATTGTTTCCCCGTATAGAGTGCTACGACTTAACCACTGATTGGGGGCTTGTTTATCAGCATTATCTTTGTGCAGATAGTTAGGATGGGTGCCATGCTTTTGTTTCCATGTTGCTATCAATTCGTTATTATTTCCTCTGTTTCATTCGCGTTTATTTCACCTGCTCTGAGATTTAGAGGTGTGATTTCCTCGTCATGATTGCATATCACTGAGAACATTTGTGTTTCTCTGCTTTTGTTGAGAAAGTATTCGCGGAGAAATTTTATTTGTGAATGGTGCATATTTCCAATGTTTGTTATTCCAAGTCCTCCTTCTCTTGGTGGCAGTGTTACTCCTTCTGTGGATTATTATAGATTATTATTATTATTATTATTATTATTATTTGTCATATTCTCTCCTTAGAGGGATGTTCGGTGTACCATCCATCGGCTACTAGCAAGATGGCGGTTTCTATTTTTAATTTATCGATAAGTTCAGGAATTTTCGAACAGAGTTACATGTATTTAGAAGGACAGATTTCTAAATTTGAGTGACAGTATGCGGGTGGATATTAAGTTTTTGGAGATTTCGAGAGAAATTTTTAGGAACTACACCTGTTGTGGATATAAATTATTATTACTATTATTATTATTATTAACATTATCTGTTGTTGCTCCTTGCAATGCAACAGCAATTTATCATAGTTTCTCTTAGAAAATGCTCATATATGAACAGATATTATCTTTAATATATCATAATTTTATAGTTACTTGTATAAAAGTAACAACTTTCCAATTGCTTGACGTAGAAATATATGTGCACTTTGCATTACCACACCCAGTTAATTCAGTTTAGGGGTCTATTAATCCATTTCAGGGGTCTAGAGTTTAGCTGAACCAGACATCCAGTCCTACTTTTTAACTTTTTTTTAATTCGCAATCCAACTTTACGATTTGATCCGGTGACACTTTTACAAGAGACCTACTTTGATTCCATTAGTACAGTTTCATGTCACAATTCAAATGCTAACTTTAAAATTACTACGTGGTAAAATCCTTTAAATAAAAAGTTCCCAGCAGAGTTTAATTTCAGAACATTTAGAATAGTTCCTGAGCGCTGGAAAATTTAATATCGAGAAATTTTATTTTAGTAAATGTAGTTGGTTTCATACGATTTTCCGACGTAAAAGAATTATATAAATTGGTAATATAATATGTACCTTAAGATAACCGAGCAGAAAGACATTACTTATTTAGGTAACGTGTTATAAATGTTATTTCGATTAGTAATTTCAAATGAAATGTCTTTTTACGACTTTATTTTCAAGTAATAATTCCTCACCGTTTCTTTATGATTTTGAATGACTTGATATACAGTAGACGCAAAAGTTCTTCGATCATAGGATCTACCAAGCGAGTTTACAACTTCCAACGAATGGTATATTATAAATGCATACGCATGCGTAACTAGTAATCGACTCGCCGCAATCTCACATCACATCAAACTCGTACTCAAGCTAGTACTATTTGGGAACTGAAAGGGCGACCTTGTCGTTAAATTAATTCCTAAAAATGTTTGAAACGGCCGAAAAAGTTCAGATGGTAAAGTGGTACTATCAAGGAAAGTCAAGGCGTAAAATTAAAAACGCGTTTAATGGTGCATTTCCCGGCCGACCTTCACCTGCATTATCCACAATTCATAATATTATTCACAATTTTGAAATACATGGTTGTGTTGATTATAAACAACATAAAAAATCGATTCCTCCCAAAGAAGCCCGAGATGAAAGAGATATGATTTGTGCACTGGCAACCAACAACCCGGTATTTACTACTTCAAAATTGTTGCTGAAGTAGGTTCTACTTCATCAACGGTTAGGTCGGTTTAAAAAAAATGGATACAAATCATACCAGGTTCGAAGAACTCATGAAATTTTTAAGACGGACAATATCAGAAGAATGGAATTTTGTAAGCAATTAATGGAAATGGCGAATGCGGATGAACATTTTCTTAGAAACATTGTTTTTACCGATGAATAAACTTTTCCATTAATTGGTAAACATAATTCGACTCGGACACGATATTGGTAGCGAGAAAATTTACATAAGTTTTACGAACTTCGCACTCCGTATTCTCAAAATGTTTGGGTCCGTATACTGGGTGAACATATTATTGGACCATTTTATATCGATGGTATCTTAAATGACCAAAAATATTTGGATTTGCTTCAACAGCAAATTGTCCCTAGTATTCAGGAACTAGTAGGTGCTAGGTTTAATGAAATTTGGTTCCAACAAGATGGTTGCCCTCCCCATAATAGAGTTATCGTTCGGCAGTATTTGGAGGAAACATGTCTGGGCTTGGTAATATCTTATGGCCAGCTAGGTCACCAAATCTTGCACCTTGTGACTTTTTCTTGTAGGGCTACTTAAAATAAAAAATGTATGGTTTTCAGGAAAACAGGCCCAACAATTTGCAGAAACATCAATTAAATATTAAAAACGCTTGCTTAACTGTTACCCCTGTTATGTTGGGTAATGCTGGCAAAGGGTTTTATAATTGTTTGGGATATTGCTCAGCTCAGCAGGGAAGTCTATTTGAGCATTTATTACATTAAACTTGTTAGGTTTAAGTAATAAATATTTTCCTTAACTCCATACATTTTTAAAAACTTTTAGAATATTGTTATTTTGTTTTACTCATTTTTAAGAATTACTTTTGTGTTGAGAATTACTTTTTTAGTGTCCAAATTATAAAATTTTTCCATAATAGTACCCACATTTATAATATTTTCAAAACCAATTGTTTTCGCAATTTATTAGATGTCGCGAAGGGACGTGCATCCCACTTTACCTCTCCTGCATTACTAAACTCCTACGCCGCCTGTCTCCTAGATGGGCAGCGGCAGTGACAACCCTCTCGGTCGACGTTTCGATGTTCTTGTCGTGCTCAATAGAGAACAAGCTGTCAAGGTATTACTGCATCAGTGTTGCCAGATTATTTTATTTATCATGCAAACAATTTATATATTTTAAAACCCAACTCCTAGTTACGTTTTGGTAAAATAAAAAACAAATGAGCTATACATAGCGATTTCATTGTTTAATATAAATTATAAAAATACGAATTTGATTTTATTTTGATCAATTAGATTCTTTAATTTTACAAAACTTGGCGTCATATGTATGAATAAAGTAGATCTGCCAACACTGGATACCTCATTGGATATTTACGATAGTGAGAGTAGGTAAGTGTAAATTGCGCTCAACTTTCCTATGATCGAAGAACTTCTGCGTCTACTTTATAATAGAATTATTATACATTTAATCAATACCAACCATAGCATTATCCATTACGATAAGGATAGTATAACCCAAGGCAGTATTCTGGGTCCTTTGTTGTTTCTATTACATATTAATGACATAAACCAGCATGTGACGTCTTCTCATTGTGCATTTGCAGGCTATATTACAATTGCAACATGTGACAAGTATACGGGGTGCCCCAATAAAAACTCCCAGACCGGATATATTCTAAACGAATAGAGATATTTTAATTCTGTAAAAGCCAATTTGTAGCATAAAGACAGATTAATTTTTGAACATAATTGTTTTTTTTAATATATCAGTATATAGATCTAAAGAAATATTTCAATGGGAGAAAGTTTGAAATGGGGTTTATGTGAAAGAAAATGCATTTCTAAGCAGATTATGTTCTAAAATAAAATACCATAAAACTAACCGTTTTCGAGATATTTGAGTCCAAATGTTGGCATTTGCCAATATTGAATAATTGTAATCTCTTCAACATTTCAGTCCTTTAAGTGGGACAATCTGTATTTAATTTGCAAATTTTAGGAGAAAATATTTAAAGAAATGTTCATATCATTGATTTGTTATTAGGTTAGATTATTATTAAAAATATTTGATATCTAGTGAGTATAATATCCCTTATATCTTATAAATTAAGTACAATTAAATTTACCTTTGGAATAACAGTTTTGACATTTCTCAATTTCAATCACATTTTGTTTATTGGTGTGTCAATAGAACTGTATTATTGTACCTAATTATTGTTTTCTCTCTGAATATTTATTATTAAATATGGTTTCTCATACAATTGAAGATAAATTAAACACGGTTTTAATTTATAGGGAATGTCATAAAAATGCTTCAAGAGCTGTAAGTTTATATGAAATATAATCCGAGGTCTAATTTGGTAAATACAAAATGGCAGACCGGAAGTAGAGTTTTCTTATCTTGCAAATATGTATATTAATTATATTTCATATTATGTTATACTTGCCAAGAATAGTAATTATTTACTTACAATTTCATTTAAAATATAAAGTTCCAAGCTGTAACCATGTCAAAAAAAAGTTCATAATGACCAGCTTCTTAAAGTCTTGGCTAGTAGCACCTGGTCACGTTCCCAGCTTCTTCAACTTATACGCAAAAATAGGTCAACTACTGAGTTCTTATGCATGCAGGTGTGAATCAACCGCAAGGGCATTCGTTTTCAACAAACAGTGCCGGGAGTCTCTATTATGCGGTGCTTCTTGAGAGCTGACAGCTTACCTTTGCATATACACTAGACTTGTAAAGTATATGCCTGAAAGTGGAGCTGATAAAGAGGGAATATTTATTTTAAATTCAATACTAGTTACATCGCTCTTGTCATGTAGATGCAGAAAGATAAATAGCTAAGTAACATGGTAAGAATAACATTAAATAAATATTTGATATTTGTTAAATAATGCAAGCTTAGATAAAGTTTAATCAGCATACAAAAGATATTGAGCAACGCTAAAATGGGAAACTGAGATAAAAGTTCTTCTTTCAGACATGCGCATATGAAGCAAATATTTGTCCAAATGTCTCATTAGAATCTTTAAAACAAAACATCACGAAGGAAGTAACGGGAGCACAAAGCAAATACTTCAAAATGTGAATCAGGCATACAAACTTTGAAAGAAGGCGAGGCAGCGAATAATTACACAGGCCTGCATTTGATAACATTTTCAAAGTTGATTTAAAAATTTTAACTGTTTTTTGGTAATTGGGTAGCACTGATTTCAAATCTGCTTTCAGTTTTTTTGTATCGCGTAAGGTTATTTTTCAAACCAGCAAAATCAAGAAATTTAGAATTATTTCATTTATAAGCTAGTTTTATAACATATTAAAGAGAAACATACAAAAACATACAAGATATAGACATTGAAACTATTTGGAATAGTTGTTTATTCTTTACGCTTCTTAAAAAACCGTTTTCCTTTTTAAGAAAAGCTTCTTTTTGTTGTTTTTCTGTCATATTCAGCTAAAGGAAGATCTCTCCTCAATGTCCAACAGTAACCGGCCATCATTTTTGTGTCCCAGCGCCCCTGGTATCTTTATTCCACCTCTTTAATATCTTGATGAAATCTTTCACCTTGCTCTTCACTCACGTCCCCAAGATTTTCCGGGAACTAGTCCAAATGGGAATGTAAAAAGTGAATTTTTATGCTCATATTGCAACCAAGAATCCTGAATTTTTCCAGCATATTTTCAACGATCTCAACATAGTTTGTGTCTTTATAATTCCCTAGAAATTTATGTACAACTTCTTTAAAAGCATTCCATGCATGTTTTTCCTTATCTTCCATTACATTTTCAAATTCTCTATCTTTCATCAAGCTCCTAATCTGCGGCCCTACAAAGATTCCCTCCTTTAATTTTGCCTCTGACATAGCCGTAAATGTGTTACACAAATATTTAAAACAATTTTCTTCTTTGTTTAATTCCTTAACAAATTGTTTCATAAGTCCAAATTTTATGTGAAGTGGTGGAAGTAAAACTTTTTTAGGGTCAATAAGACTTTCGCGAATTACATTTTTGGTTTCAGGAGTTAAAGTATTTCTTTGTGGCCAGTCTCTTTTTATCCAATGCTGTTCTCGGTTCCTGCTATCCCACTCGCACAGGAAACATGGAAATTCAGTAAATCCAGACTGCTGACCCAAGAGAAGGCCTAAAATTTTTAGATCTCCACACAATTCCCAGTTGTGATCTTTATATTGTATTCTTAAAAGTAATTCCTCTAAATTTTCATAGTTTTCCTTTAAATGAACTGAATGGCCGACAGGAACAGAAGCAAAAACATTGCCATTATGTAAAAGAAGATGTTTTTAATATTTTTTTCTTTTTTTTTGGGGAAAAAAAAATTCTGTGGGGGATGGAGCTCAATTTAATTAGTTATTTCTATATAAAAACTGAGCTTAACAAACAAAAATCACGTCATCACAAATTTCATGCAGGCCTGTGTTACTGTTACCAAGTCCAAGGAAACTCCTTAAATTGTCGAATTATTTGAAATAAAATTATGTTTATTGATGAGGCCACATTTACTACCAATGGGACAGCGTCCTCTCATAATTACAGATATTGGACTACATAGAATATTCATTGAGTACTTCACTGTAAAAGCCAATAGTTCCAAAAGGTCAACGTGTAGTGTGTAATTCCTGGGGAATAACTAGTTTTTATCATTATTTATTTTTTATTTCTTTATTTCTCGATTAATTGTACAAGAATTATACAAAATATTGAAGAAAGCGTCAAATACAAACAATACATGGATTATATAATTATAACTACAGATACTACGAACATAACAAAGAGTGTATATAACTTCCTGAAATAAAGGGGTACAAACAAATTAAGGTATATTGTGTATATACATACAAAGACAAACAAACACAATTAATTGGAGAAAAATTCTTCAAGAGAGTAACAGGTTTTATCGATTAGTAAGGCCTTAAGTCATTTTTTGAAAATAAAAATGTTTTGAGAATTTTTTATCTCAACTGGCAAAGTATTAAACATTTTGCAACCATTAAAGTATATACTTTTTTGATAACGTGCCGTTTAATCTCGACTGGGTATAAGATTGTCATTAAATTTTGTGGAATAATTGTGGTTAGCCAGATATTTTTGAAAAATGGGCAAATTTTTGTAAACAAAGCAACCCAGTTCATAAATATAGGTGCCGGTTACTGTTAGAATTTTTAATTCTTTGAATGTTGCTATACAAAACTCCCCTTTTGACAGCCCTGTTAATATGCGCAATGCATACTTTTGTAGAATAAACACGCGTTGAGAGTAACTACTTATTCCCCAGTTAATAAAACAATACCGTATCTGAGAGTGGAAGTTTGCATAATATAGGTTAGTTATAATGTTTTGACTGCAGTGGTTTACTAGTGATCGTAACGCATAGCAACAGGTGCCCAATTTACTACATAAAATTATCGATGTGAAAATTCTGTTTTTATCCAGAGTAAAAAGTGACTCCCAGAATTTTACCTGAGATATAAATATTGAACTGGTCAGAATTTAAATCAACTTGTGAAGTTTGTTGCTTAAAGAGTATCGATACAGTTTTTTTGCCTGATTAAATTAATGACATTTTTTCAGACCAGAGAATACATTTCTTATATACATATATTTTCTAACTACATTTATTGCTTCAGTACCTTTGTTTTCCATGATTAAATAATTTTTACCGTTAGCATAACATACTATTTATTAGTCCTCAGTTGGCTTTGAAAAATGGACTAGATCATTATCAAAGATAATATATAGGAGAGGGCCCAGGATGGAGTCTTGTGGGACACCTGGGGTTACTTTCCTAGGTCGACATCATTGATTTGAGCAATTTGATATCGATTGCTTAGATATGATTTTATAAGATTTAATGGCGGTCCCCTGATTTCACACCTGCATAGTTTTTTTAAGAGGAACTGATGGTCTACGCAATCAAATGCTCGGGAAAAGTCAATGAATAGGCCAAGCGGGCACATTTCTTTATCAAATCCATTTACAATTTCTATATGAAAATTACTTAAAGCCGTATCCACACTTCTAACTTTTACAAAATCATGTGATAATATTGTAATTGCCCGATAACTGCCATACAAGTTAGCGTCGTCTCTCTTGTATAAAGGACAAACCACTGAGAGCTTCAATTTTGTAGGAAAAACTCCTTGTTCAAATGATAAGTTTATCAGATACGACAAAGGTCGACAGAAAAGATATTTACAGTTTTCTTAATAAATTATTCGATATGTTATCGTAGCCACTAGAGTTAGATGATTTAAGATTGTTTATTAAGGCTGGTACATCCTTTTGACTTAAAGATGACAGAAGAAAGGAAACATTAACTGAGGGCATATTACTAATTGATGCCTTTCTTTCAAATTTTGACGCGGCTCACTTGGTATGAATTATTGATAATGATTAAATCCACCTATAAAATTGCATTTGCTCTGCAAAATCTTGAGTTTCTAGTGTCAATATCACTCAATGATCTCCATACCATAAAATGGGATACTTCCACATGGTTCGCGATATCGCGGGTGCTCAAAGTTGGATCCTCTTCCAAAAGTTCCAAAATTTGAACCTCGACGTCAATTACCCTTACTTCGCGTTGTGGACCTCGTTCTCCTCCATGTCCATCGAGACGACCTGTTTCTCGAAGACGCTGGTCAATACTAACAAATGTACGAGCACAAGGATGACATCGATTAGGGAACCTTAAACGATAAAACTTTTCTGCGCCAGCTGCACTTCCACCATGTTCTCCATACACCAAGTGTATATCCGCGAGCTCTGGATAAGTGTAATCTCCCATAATGTCCAAAATCTGCGTTTTAAAACACCACACTAAACTGTGAATTAACGTTATCAATAAAGAAAACCTTGGTCCAAAATCCAAAAAGTAACACAAAAAGCACGAACAAGAAGTAGTGTCTTACGTAACCAAGTACTAATGACTTGAACGATAAGTCAATAAAATAAATTTTAACATAAGTGGCACAGAATTCAAAAAGAACAAAAGCAACAGACAAAACCAAGGAACGGGTAGGTCGCGTCGTGTGTACGTTGTATACCAAGTAAGGACACAAACTGAAATTATTACTTGAGAATATTACAAGGGAGAGTATAGCACGCGTAATATGAAAATTTGGCCGCGAAGAAGCAAATAATATGGCGGTGTCCTTTGTCGGCCGTTTTTAACTGCTTCGTCGGCATGCTTTTCAATAACCCCCGTCGCAGCCTAATTATCTCTTAAGCTCACCATACTTATTTGCACGAATGTCAGAGTATCATGTGCCACAAGACGCGATGCAATAAAGCCTACCCCAATATGCCAGCAGTTCTCAAACTATGTTATTAAGTATTTTGGAAATTCTTGTTTATTTTTTTTTCTCCAAAACTATGAGCTTTAGATCCCATGTTATATAAGGTTCTTTTGTTTGTCTAGTCGGTCCCTATTACCAGTTTTTTTAATGACATGAAACTAATTACACCCTGTATAATGCTCATTAAGTACAGCCCAGTAGTCATAATAGGATTCCTACCATTGTTTACGATTGGGTCCATGGCAGGATATCCAATGTTCCTTCGGGGTATACGTTCTAAACTTTTAACCTTGGAATAATTGTGGTTTGAGTCTTTGCGTTTACAAACCTTAGCTTACAATTTACTCACATATTTTTCAACTTCTCGATATACTGATCTACAAATTTAATTCTTAATTCCTCGCTCGCTATCTGTTAAGCAGTCCGAGGCACTTAACCGTCTTCCAGCTTTACGTAAACACACGCAATTCACACACTGTTAAAACAGTTGCTGGCATGCGAGCTCGCTGCATTTAAATGCCAGGGAGTGTTTACATTACAAACATAGGAAGTGTACCTCGTGGTACGTATCCAACAATTGAAACAACGCAATCTGTACTACGATCAAATCAGAGCTATCTGAGCAAGCTGTCCTATTACATTACGCCGGGAGCATAGCTGGAATATAAACTGCACCCAGGATATCGCAAACCCAACCCAGTGACATTCAAAAGGCAATGTAAAATAGCTTGAATTTATGTCTGCAGGGTGAGTGTTAAATGCATATGTATATTTTGCCTTAGTTACACAAACGGTTTGCTTTTACTGCAGCTGAACAAGCTAATATTCCATCAGGTTAAATAAAAACCAGTTCATAGAGAAACATGCACTTAGAATAACATTTAATAAAGTAGGTTTCATTCCTGAAAACAGATTTTAATTAAAATAAATAGTTTCATATTTGAGATTTCTACTCTTAAACTAACTTAATCTTGCACCTTCAGATGAAATACGAAAACCAGATTTATGAAACTAGATCAAGAAAGTTAAATCATCTGAGAGTTGAAAAAAGAAAGAGACAAGGAGAAAGCTAGTATGCAAACATAGCTCCAAGACTTTATAATATGTTGCTATTAACCATGCGAAATATACCAAATATATCTTAGTTTGAAATATAAATAACAATATGGATATATATATGACTAGATTGTGATATTGTGGCATCGAAAGATACGTAGAATTGTCTATAATTGTTTATTTGTGGCATATTGAGATTTTCTTACTTTTTGTTGGGTATTTTGCCACTGAAAAATATTTAAAAATTTGAATGAAAAAACCTCTGCGCCAAACGGACCCACAGTACTTAGATACAGCTATATATGATACACAGAATTATGAACTTGATAAATGATGGAAATTATTCCAAATTAAATAAAGATCCTACACATTCTTTAGAAAACAAAATATATAGATTCTTATTTAAATACGAAAACGAATTTACAGATATTGAACGAATGATGTTAACTCCGCATCACAGCAAACCTCCTCATCTCAATGGTTTGCCAAAAAGTGATAAACCTGACATTCCCTGAGTTTAATTAGTTCTTCATATAGCGAACTCTCAAAATATTTATTAAAAATTCTAAATTCATTATCAGGTTCCTCCGAGTCTTATATTAAAAATAGCAAACATTTTTTGAAAAAGCTGTCAGAAAATCATTTTAACAATAATCATCTAATGATCAGTTTTGATGTAGTAAGCCTATTTACATATGTTCCTGTAGATAAAACATTAATAATAATTAAAAACAAATTGTAACAAGGTGGGAATTTGGCGAATAGAACTAAGTTAAGGATTCAGACTATAACGGAATTACTTACACTTTGCATAAAAACAACATACTTTCAATTAAATAATTACTTCTATCAACAAGACTTTGGGATGGCCATTGGTTCTTCATTATCTCCAATATTAAGAAACATTTTCATGGAAAATTTTGAGGAAAGTAATATTAATAATGTAGCTTGTAAACCCATTGTATGGTGAAGATATGTAGATGACATTTTTCCTATGTGGCCTTATAGGAAAGAATACTTAAGCAATTTTTTGAATCAGATTAACGAAAAAGAACCTTCAATTAAATTTACAATAGAAATAGAAAATAGCAATTTTACATATTTTAATTAAAAAGTAAATAACACATACTAAACCAGTGTGTATAGATAAAAGCTGTAAGGTGCTGGCGACCCCTAAAAAAATCGAAAATATTGGCCGAAATTCGGTTTTTGGCCAATAACTCGAAAAATAAAAAACATATATCAAAAAACTAATAGCACTAGGCGATATAGGGGGAAATTTCATATCAAGAACGTATATGAAGCTTTTACGATTAAAAATGTAGGCCCCAGACTTTTTTGTATAACGCACAAGAATGGAATGTTTCGACACATAAGTGTGGCTCGCGAAGCGTGCGCGGTCTCGGACGCGCTACACTAAATTGGTTGTAACATTTGAACTAATTAATGAAATTGAGCTCAACAAAGCTTAAATGAAAGAAGAAACATGTGACTATTGAATAATTATATTTTCAAATATAAAAATGAATGTATGTGGAAATAATACATTTATGAAGTCGGAACATAAAGAGATTTCCGATGAAATCGGTAAAAGCTTTACCACTTCTACAATTTTTAAGATAGAAAACTGGAACCTTCATATATTACTCTTGAAGTAATGTGTAAAAAGATCCGATGAGTGAAAAAAATCTCAAAAATTTATTGTTGAAAATGTACACCTCCAAAATTTCAAGTTCCTGAGAAAGTCATAAAATTTGATATGTATAACTAACTTAACCACCTAGTACTCTGGTTTACGCCACGTTATAAGATTTATTTTTTTTTCTTCACTGGCTTAGGATGTCTCCATTTAGCCACGATGTTTCTTATTATACGCTATACTAAATATATCACAACTAATCTATATTTAAAACCTATAAATCTAAAAACCAATATAAGATTTCTGTAGGTGCGATTTTCAAAACTTGAAATATGTACCTTAAGATGCTTCAAGGGGATTTACCTTAAAAATTAAATTAACCCTCTTTATTTTACAAAAATAAAAGACAAATTTTTCTTTGCTCCAAAATTCGTGAAATTAAGGGTAAAGCAAACGTTAATAACTTTATTTAAAAAATCATTTGGCATACCAGTCCATCAGATCTTTCTATAGATTACTTCAAGAGTAATATGTGAAAGTTTCAGATTTTTATCTTAAAGATTGTAGAAATGGTAGATCTTTCCCCGATTTCATCGGAAATCTCTTTATGTTCCGACTTCGTATATGTACTATTCCTATATAATATGTTCCATCCCCCCCACTATCCCCCCACTCCATTATTACAGGGGTTGACAAAACAAAATTGAGATATTTACTTGAAATTTGGTATACGTATATATTATAATGACATCAGAAAATTTATTATGTTTTGGAATTATTCCGTTGAAGGGTCGGGGGTTAAATAGGGGGAAATACGTAAAACAAGCTGGTAACAGCAGAGAAACTTGAAATTCGGTATATGTACTAGAATACAAGGCCTCAGATTTTTTACAGTGATTCCTTAGGCAGCGGTTTTTTTACCGAAACAGTAAATACCTTTAATGTTTAATATGCGTTAAGAATATAATTCGCGAAAATCTCGGAGTGGGCGACATCTACATTTTGACAGTGGAACCTGTCTAAGTGTGAACAACAAATCAGTTTATTATTGACATTTAATGGAAGGTTAACTTTGTTGCTGCTTTAATTAACTTATTCCCGTGATTTTAGATTAAAAAGGTGTATTAAAGTGTTATTTCGACATAATAGTATTTAAGGATAACTTAATGCAAAGTGTCCATAAAACTGTTCCTACGAAATCGAGAAAGTTTTGTTGTGTTCCCCAGTGTAGTAGTTATACGACTGAAGACATTTCCCTACATTTCTTTCCGAAAGATGTAAAATTAATTCAAAAATGGAAAGAAATATTAAAAATTGGAAAGCCTATTAGCAAATTTATGTGTGTGTGCAGCCAACATTTCTTAAAAGAAGACTTCATGCCAGGTAATTACAGTAAACATTAGAGAGTCCGATGTCAGAAAATTTTTACTCTTACATTCTACTGTTCTTTTCATTTTCGTAAAAGCACAGGATACTAAATTTCAGTACTGTTTGATGTGAGCTATGTACTTTTTCACAACAAAAAGTGTTACAGTGTTACAAGAATTATTCTCTAAACTAATCTTTTTTTTAATTTTAGTTACCCCCCATACTTTAAGGAAACATTTGAAAAAAGGAGTGGTTGAGGAATTAAAAACCGGACTGCAACCAACAGCTATTATCCAGACTAATTTCCTGCCGTCTGGTTATAATTCCTTATATATTTAAGGAAATCTATAGAGTTGGACAAAATATTACATTAGTAAATATTTTACTTTATATGCCTTTTTTGACAAATAAATATATGATAATCACATTTAGGATATTATATATAATTTACTAGTCTGTTTAAAAGCTTTTAGTACTAACATTCAATACGAAAAAAAAATTCTAGATAAATTTTCTAAAGAATTCTATGAACTAAACGGTTAATTTGAAAGCGTTTTTTTTGTAATTATTGACCTAGTTTTATTATCGAAACGGTGAGTGGTCTGTGTCTGTATAAACATTGTATTTATGTTGTCAGAATGTTTTGTAAATAACCAAAGAAGTTTGTTTTAACTTATGTTAATCTCTTTTTTGTAATGTATTTAATGAATATTGAAAGTATGTATGATTAAATGCTATATATAAATAAAACGAGTGTATTATTTTATAAGGTTTTTATTTTATTATACATCCAAATTATAAAAAAAAGTAATATAATACATCACAGTATTTAATAATAATAAACTGGCTTTTAGAAAGAACCGATTTACAATACCTAAATAAATGATAGGCAACACCAAACTTACTTTCTCGTGCATATCAGTACAGCTTACATATTCTAAATCTTCATTGCTGAAATTTTAATATCAATTATTGCCATAGAAATTCTTAGGACAACAAAAATATGTTTACTTATAAAACTTACCGATTTATATAAATCAAAGTTGCCACAATATGCTTGCAGAAACCTGATAGCCCAGCTTTGCAGGTGCATTTACAGGACCACGGTGTATCCAATTTAATATTAATTTCGTGTGGAGGCTTAGTTAAACCAAATGTCTGGAGGCAAACACTGTTTATATTATTCGGTTGGTCTGTATTTAAGCCACATAAAATTATATGTCCAGCTTTGAAAACAGCCTCCCCTTCTTTTAAGGGCCTCACACGATTTCCCAAATACTCCAAAATATTCGAAATCGATATTTCTATTTTGGGCATTTTGCCTGAAACTGCCAAAACAAATCTCAGTAAATTCACTTGATAACATTATATTAGGCATTTTGTCATACTTGTCCGTTTTTTAAATACTTTAAGAAGCTTATAACCACCACCAAACACAATTTTCACTATATTAAACTGTTTATTTAAGACCACAAATATCTATTTACTTATATGTCAAAACTTTGTTGTTCACACTTAACTCTGACATTTTGAAATTGACAGCGCCACCTATTGGTGACTGATTTTCGCGAATACTGATGTACAGTGCAACATAGGAAAATACATTATTCTAATATTCATATAAACAAATAAAAGATTCTTACGTAAATAAGAAGTATCCTATATATATTCCAATGCAAATCAGCAAAAAAAAAACAACTGGTATATAAATAAGGGCAAAAGTAATTATATATTTCTTTACATAAGTACAGAATATATTATTCATGTAACTGCTTTATACAAATTAATACGTAAGTCAGTTTCGATAAAAAACGTAAAATTGCGTTTTTAAAATTTTGAATTTTGAAGCTTCGACCTACTGTATTTGGTGTCGGTTCCGTTTATGGTGTATCACTCGGATTCGAAAGAATTTTAAGTTGATTAGGTCATAGATAAATTTTAGTGCAAAATATTATTGACGTATTTTTAATAAGATGTTATGAATTGAATGCAAGTTGCAATGAGGCTTTAGAGGATACCATTTTGTTTCAAATTTGGCACATATGTAAAATAGCATGGTAGAATACAACTTCCTAAAATTGGGTAATATCCGTTGTATATGGTTAAAATTCTAAAAATAAACGTACTAAATTTCAAACGCCCACCAGTCGTTTACAATAAGTTTTCCTTTAAGAATTTCAACCACAGGCTTACAAAAAGAATAAACAATATCAAAGGCCCTACGCATTCATCTTCTCATTTTCAATACAAAGCTTGATTGTTATCACCCACTCATTATCTGGTTTGGTTAATTTTCCTAATATTTACTTTCCTTTCAACAAAACAGATCAAGGGAAGTAAGGTTTAGCAGTTTTTTTAAGCTGGAAAGTTCGTTATTCCATCAGCTCCACATTTCTTTTATCATAATTAGTTTATATGATCCTTTTGATCAATGTAATGAAATTGTATTAACATTTTAATTAAATGACGACGTATCTGTAATCCTTTGATTATAACAAAATCTAATTATCGGAAATGTTATGTAATGTTAATTATTTTTCTACACGTCGCGTATTGATTTGAAATTACAAAAAAGTGTAGTTTTGTACACTCGCAGAGACCGTACAATAACGAAAATTTTCAAGCAAAGATAATTCTATACTAGGAAATTTCAAAATATTTGATGTCACAGGTCAGAGCCAATTTTTTTTTTTGTTTCGATTCTGCTAGTACTTGATTGTTTCTATATTAATTATTTCACTCACTTAGTGGTACTAAAACAAACTACGTCAGCTTTTGACAGCTCGAACATGCAGATTTATCGGTGTGAAACTGTACATGCCATTTTATCGCGGTAAATCGTATTGTAGCTCAACATAGGCCATGTTTTATGTTGTAGAACATTTTCCGCAAATATTGTGTTCATTTTATTTACACATTTTTTCTCGAGCTTTTGACCTAAGTTAATACAATTCGTATAAATTGTAATAATATTTAATACATGGTAACATATAACCTAATCTGTAAATATTCAAATTTCCCTATTTTTATATTTATAATCCATAAGCTGTTAGACTTTTACAATTTTATCATACGGAGAAATCCAGTCAAGAACGATGAGTAAAGGTTGTAATTTAAACATGTGTAGAAGCAAATGACATAAAACTGTATAAACACACCCGCTCTGAGAAAATATAAGCCGTGAGAAGTTAAAACTTCTGGCGGTAATCTATCAAAAAGTAGCAACAAGTTAATAATTTAAGAGGTTAAAACTATGCGCTGTTTATTATAATTATTTGGGGTAGCATTCATTCAGTCTTTTCCAAAGTTTTCTTTACTTAAGTAAATAAGATTAACTTTATTTTTAAACTTCTCTAATTAAATAGGTAAATATAATCTATTAAACGCTTTAATCATTGCATGATTCACTGCCCCAAATAAAGTCTACTATCATCGCTAAACGGTGCTACAATTATAACCTTGCCTTTTATTTATATTAAATCCGCAATCGGGGTAAGGGGTGCTCGAGTAAGTTTTACGAACTTGCGGGCAATGCCGGCGGGAGTTTATAACTCCTGGTAGGGCCACCCAAGCCGGTAAGGCCGTCGGGGAGAACTGAAAAGAAGCACCCTGGTAAGTGTTATGCGCAACGTACAGCCTCTGCACTTGCAAGACCATCGTGCGTGGTGAAGAACCACATCCGACTAGAGGTTACCCTGTTTCCTACAGAACACGATGGATCTAGGGGAGTAAACCCCGAAAAAATAATCCGTAATCCAAAGTGTTTGCCGTGCTGATGGATGAATGGCTCTACGTTAGTGAGTCTCAAACGGCTACCTCCGGACACCTGGCATCCTTCGGTTGTAACCTAGCCCCTCCGTGGTAAGCCTGCTCTGCTGCGGTTGAATTTATTTCAGAGCTCACTCGTGGGAATTGTATGGATATTGCTAATAATTCTTTACAACCTTCTGTGGACTGCACTGCTGGGTCTGCAGTTGGAGAGCGACAGCATACCTCGTTGGCCAACCGAGGAAAAACAGGCCCCAAAACTGATTGTGGTATATCTAAAACTACCACAATCCCTCTCAGCCAAGAAAAGGCGGACGTAGTTCCCCGGTTTTTGGTAATAAAGAGGATTGACGAGGGTAACTTCGATAAAGTGAGCCCTTTCGTCATTTCAAAAAGCCTTTTCGGTCTTGTTGGAAATCTGAAAAATATAAAAAAAATTAAAGATGGTCTTTTAGCAGAAACTGTTTCAGAAGCACAGGCAAGGAGACTATTAAATATTCAAAAATTAGACGCTTATAGTGTTAATGTTGAACCTCATAGATCCCTCAATAATTCCAAAGGAGTTGTTACATGTCCTGACCTATTAAATTGCTCCGAAGAAGAGATCTTAGATGAGATGAAACACGAAGGGGTTATTAATGTTAAAAGGATTAAAAGGAGAGTGAATGGAGAACTTGTTAACAGTCCCAGTCATATATTAACATTTAATAGGCCAAAAATTCCGATTAAAGTTAAAGTAGCCTTCTATTCCTTAGAAGTGCGTCCTTATATCCCCAATCCACTGAGATGCTATAATTGCCAAAAATTTGGTCATATAACTGATTCATGTAAAGAAGGAAAAATATGTGCCTGTGGAAATCTTCCTCACACTGGACAAGTTTGTAAAGATCCTATCAAATGTGTTAATTGCGGAGGACCTCATTCAGCGAAATCTAGAAAATGTCCTAGAATGATCGAGGAAATAAATATCCAAAATATAAAAATATTGGAAAAATTAAGTTATGCTGAGGCGCGAAAAAAAGTATGTGGTCCTAAAAATAACAGCATGACATATGCACAAGTAGCCAATAAAGATACAAATCTATCAACTACTATTATCGATGAGCTTATACCAAATATTACAAAAATTATTGAAAACCAAATTCAGTCAGTGCTCAACAAGCTGCTAAGTGAACGAACTAGTTCAACTCAACAAAACATTAATTCCATGCAACCACCAATAATTGCTAATCCCCCACTTACTGGAACAAGGGGTGGTGGACCACTCAAAAAGTCAAGCTCGTTTTCGGGCACAACTCAAAATTCAAGGGAAAAAAGAAAAAGAGATGAGATTAGTTATTCCGTAGAAGAATCATGTGATTCTGATGAAAGCCTGCTCTCGTCGCAACAAAGTGATAGCTCAAGACGAGAAAAAAAAAAGAAAATAAAGGGGTGGCCTAAGGGTAAACCTAGAAAACCGAAGGATAACCAATATCAACCTTCGAATGAAATACCTGGACAGTCCGCACCACCGGACTAATTATTTCTCTGTGATATTTCTTTATGTGATATTATTTAAAAGTGATATTTTATTTAGTTAAATAATTTTCAACTGTGATATTTTTCATTTGTTTGTCTATTTGCTTGTTTTATATGTTTGTTATATATTTTACTTTATTTGTTATTTTATATACATGTGTGTATATATTCTATTCTATTATTTTTATCTATATTAATTGTTCGCAAAATGCCTTATACCTTTCTCAAATTTCTGTTTATTTTTTCTTTGTAAATTTTATCAAGAAAATTATTTATGGAAGTTCTACAACAAAATATAATTCAATGGAACTGCAATGGATGTATTAATCATTATTGCGAACTCAAATCGATCATGTTAGAAAAATGCCCCATAATTATCTGTCTACAGGAAACACATTTTAAACCCGGTGAAAACTTCTCACTCAGGGGTTACAAGTCTTTTAGATATGATGTTGTACCAAACATGCGAGCGAGAGGAGGAGTCGTAATATTTGTAAAAGATAATATTCCAACTATTGATCTAAATATACGTTCTAATCTTCAAGTCGTAGCTGTTCAAATATTATATCCAACTAAAATGAGCATATGTAATATTTACCTACCTGATAACGCTTGGAATCAAAATGATCTACAGAACATCACTGCACAACTCCCTCCACCATATTTATTGCTTGGAGATTTCAATGCACATCACCCCCTTTGGGGATCAATTAAAACAGACATACGAGGAAGAATCCTAGAAAAATTTATAGATGAAGAAGATCTAAATATTTTAAACACAGGTTGTGGTACCTACCTTAATAGCAGATCACAAAATTTTTCGGCACTTGATCTTTCTCTTTGTACCCCATCATTAACACCTATTCTTCGGTGGAATGTCCTAGATGACCACCATGATACAGATCACTTACCAGTTATGATAGAATTTTCCAATCATTCAATCGATCAAACGCAACAACAGCGATGGCAACTTCAACGCGCCAACTGGAGCATATATAAAGATACAATTAAAAATTTTGAATTCTCAACGGAAAATACCAGTTTAATGATAAATACTCTAACAGAATCAATCATTACAGCAGCTAAAACTGCTATTCCTCAGACCAATTATAATTCCCGACGAAAAACTGTTCCATGGTGGAATAATCAAGTAGCTGAAGCAATTTCAGAAAAAAAGCATGCCTACAACATATTTAAAAAACACCCCTCTCAAGCAAACCTTATTAATTTTAAGAGGTTAAGGGCGAAAGCTAGGCATATTATATTAAAAAGTAAACAAACATCATGGTCAGACTACGTTTCTTCTATTTCATCTGATACACCGGTACCTGAAGTATGGCGAAAAATGAGATGCATCATAGGCCGTAAATTCACTAATCCCTCTCCTGTGCTTTTGGTTAACAATATAGAAATTACGGATCCTGAAGAAGTGGCAAACGAACTAGCGAATCAATTTCAATTTTACAGCTCCTCTGAAAACTATGACGACAATTTCAGAAACCAAAAAGCATTATACGAAACCTCACTAGACTTCAGAACAGATACAAACTTGTCCTATAATGCACCTTTCTCAATGAAAGAACTAGAGGAAGCCCTATTTTCATGTAATAGTTCTAGTCCAGGCTCTGATAAAATACCATATGAATTTATTAAAGAGTTACCGCCTTGCCAAAAACGAAATATTCTAAAACTTTATAACAAAATATGGACCGAGGGTAAATACCCAGAACATTGGAAGGAGGCTTACATTATTCCACTCCTCAAACCCGGAAAAGACCCTCTCTCTCCCAGTAGCTACAGACCAATATCTCTTACGTGTTGTATAGGAAAAATTTTAGAAAAAATGGTCAGCGCACGCCTCGTATGGTTTTTGGAATTCCACAACCTCTTGTGTCCATATCAGACAGGATTTCGAAAAGCTAGATCTACATTGGACAACTTAGTGTATATTGAAGACAATATACAACGTAGCTTCGCCTGTAGAAAACATCTTGTGGCAATTTACTTCGATCTTGAAAAGGCCTTTGATATAACATGGAGATTTGGAATATTAAAACAATTGCATGACTGGGGATTAAGAGGAAATTTACCTTCCTTTATAGAAAGCTTCCTAAATGACCGTTGTTTTAAGGTTAAACTAGGAAATAATATATCTGAGAGTCATATGACTGAAAATGGCATTCCTCAAGGGTCAACTCTCAGTGTAATTCTGTTCATTATTGCAGTAAATAGTATCATTGACGCCATAGATGATACAGTGCAGAAATGTATGTATGTGGACGACCTCGCTATTTTTTATTCAGCAAATTCAATAGAGGAAATACAAGAAAGACTCCAGAATGCAGTTAACCAAATTGTAGGACAAGCAGAGAGAAAAGGTTTCAAATTTTCTAGTGTGAAAACAAAAGCAGTGCATTTTTGTCGATTAAGAAAAATTCACGATAATCCTGAAATATATATTCAAAATATGCCAATTGAATATGTGGATTCGTACAAATTTCTAGGTGTAACTTTAGATAGAAAACTTTATTGGGGTCCTCATATTGAGCAGTTAGTGGTAAGATGTAAGAAAATCCTTAATATCCTCAGAGCATTATGTAATATTAATTGGGGCTGTGACAGAGAAACTCTAATAAAATTATATAAAACACTTATTCTGTCAAGGATTGATTACGGATGTATTATATATGGCGCAGCCCGAAGAACTAAGCTCAAAAAACTAGATTCAATACAAGGTACCGCTCTCAGGCTTGCGTTAGGAGCTTTCCGCACAAGTCCCCTTCAGTCACTAAACTGTGAAGCAGGTATATTACCTCTGCATTTGAGAAGAGATCAATTACTTTTAAATTATGCACTGAACATATCCTCTCAGCCACAACATCCAAACTATAAAATATTATTTAACGATGAAAGAAGAGAGGTCTATGAGGGTCGCCCCACCATAACCAAACCAGTTGCTGTGCGATTCACAGAAATTTCAAATAAATATGAAATAAACTTACCTGTAGTATATAGCCAGAGTCCCACTGAAATCCCACCATGGAAATTGAAGCAACCTGAAATAAATCTGGAATGTACAAAATATAAAAAAAATGAAACCAATAAAAACTTACTTCAGTCAACATTTTGGTCAGCATTAGAGAAATATCCAGGGAGCCAAACAATTTTTACTGATGGCTCTAAACTGGATCATGGTGTAGGATGTGCCTTCTATACCGCCGGTCGAACATATTCTTGGACTCTTCCTCACTGCGCTTCTATATTTACTGCCGAATTATATGCCATAAGGCAAGCTGTATGTTTTGTAAACACGGCAGTTCAGCAAAACATTTCAGTAATTTGTTCAGACTCGCTTAGCTCATTACAGGCTCTAAACAATTCTCATAGTTCAGACCCCTTGATCCAGGAGACTCTGCGGCTACTAAATACTTTAGAAAATAACAAGCTAGTACATTTTATATGGACCCCGAGTCATTCTGGTATTGAGGGGAATGAATTAGTAGATAAAGCCGCACGAGAAGCAGCAGAAGCTAATATCACAGAAAACATCCCTGTTCGTCAATGTGACGCAAAGAAATTTGTAAAAGAAATCATAATGACTCAGTGGCAACATCAGTGGCAAAACACTGATACACGTTTGAAGATCAATAAACCAAATGTTGAAAAATGGATTTTTCCCGTAAAGCTGAAAAAAAGAGAACAAGTAGCGATAACAAGATTAAGAATAGGGCACACAAAACTTACGAGTTCATTCATGCTGTTAAATAGGAGACAACCGAAGTGTGACGTCTGTAATACTTACTTAACTGTTAGCCATGTGCTGCTATACTGTACAAAATATGCTGCAAGTAGAGTTAGAAATGGATTGTCCAATGAAATTAGTGTATGTTTGAATAATCAATCTATTAACGTAAGAAAACTAGTTAATTTTCTATATGAAACGCAACTTTTAACTAAAATATAACGCATGCACTTAGTTCTTTAAATAAAACAGCGGCTAATAACCTCAGATGTTGATGCCGCTTAATTAATTAAATAAAAAAAAAAAAAATCCGCAATCATAATTATAATTAAAAATAGAACATAAGACCTCAGGGGGCAGATTATCCTTGATAGCTTGGCTTAGTATTGGTTATCACTTATCTTGGCAAATACTTAGTAACAGGAAATTACCAAAAAATAAATACACAGCTCCAGAAGGCTCAACAAAAAAAAAACGATAGTTGGGCGCCACCTTATTTTCAGTTACTGGAAATCAAATAATACACCATTTCTGCTCACTTTAAACTATAAAGTGGCCCGGCAAAATAAGGAAACACCGAGCTATCCCAGTTTAAATGAAATGAAACAACTACTAAAACAAATAATCTATTAACATTCGGAGTTACAAAAAAAAAACAAACAAGATACTCTAGTCAAAAATAGAACTACAGAGATAAATCGATACAATATTTTGTATCACCCCGCCTGAGCTCAATGACCGTTCTAAGAAAACTTATAACTTACTTACTAAAATTTCTAGGAACTGCACAAATACCATTTTAACAAGGATTAACCAGTTAACTAATTACATAAATTGACATGGCACTATAAATTTTAACCCTCAGAAGGTTTCACAACCGAATACCCAAATTGGGGAGACATACAAAAAGCTTTCGGCGCGTAACGGTTTCATTTGACAACCTCAAATGTTGCTAGCGAGCACACACTAATTAAGCCACTAGGAATGCCTACTGGGGTATTGAAATTGTCAACAAATCACGTCAATGTGGCCAATGTCTAAGACCAACATGAAAGCGGTAGTACTGTCTACCGATCTCACTCGGGAAGGAAAAATAAATCACGAAACCAGTTCCTGAACGGCACTAAAAATAATTTCTCCACGCGTGTAGCCTTGAGCTACCACAACTAGTACATAAAATAAAAAATTTACAGTTTCATTCCTGGACACATGAAGGTGAATGGACGTATGGTACTCAACAAAAATTAACGTACAAACTACAAACCAGGTACTTAAAATCACCAACAATCATGGATGGTATCAAAGCAACTAATCCAGATTAATCACGCAATTTGCTGCTGTTTAATGCAGATTAATTCTGTCATTTAATTGACTATTAAATATTTGCACTTTGTGATTTACACATTACTCTGATGCACAATTTAACATAATTTAACATAAAGCCTTGCTGTAACTATGGGCAATGTTACACTATAACACAGAACATATAAACTACTTTATTGATTCTATTCGCAGTTACTATTCACTATATACAGATATTTACAAATACATGGCGGCTTTTTAATTCTTACAACCTACCGGCCTACCGCCTCTACGCCATCTTTTCAGTGTCTTTCTTTGTTGCCGACTCTAGCTCCCACGCTATTGGTCAAGCAATTGTCATGACTAGCCGATAAAATTTAAACGCGTATAAGACCAATACGTTACAATTTAAATTTAAATAGTAAAAGGAATAATCGCGCGCTTTATCGTTTTGGCACACATAATTAAGATTTACCAATTAAATTATAGTGTGTCTCAAAACGTGAGCGTTGCACAATACTACTACTACATAATGTCTTCAGTCCGGTCCATTGGTCAATATAATAGCGACCTATTTATACATCTCTACTTGTCAAAGTTTTTAATTTTTTTCTACGATTACTCTACTTCCACACGACTATGTGGATGTGGAAATAGAAGCACGCCTCTGAAATAATCATGTCGGACCGGATCTGTTTATGATCATCTTCTAATAACAGAGTATATTCAGAATACAAGAAAAAATTAGGACACGCTCTGTAATAAAGTCTTTAAGACCATCTCTAGAATATAAAATGCTCCTAATTCGTCACAGCACAATGATCAAGCAATTAATTCGACGTGAGAGAACTTTACAACTTGGTTAAAAATGAATTTTGTGTAAAACCTTAAAAGTGGGTATTTTTATGTAGTCTTGTAACAGTTGAATTAAATGTGAGGGACAGAATTAAATTAAAGGTATGGTAAAACTACGTCTTACGTCTTATAAATATTTTCTCTATAGACGTATCCAGCAATGTGCAGAATGTTCAGTATTTGTGAAACTTGAAGTGGAGTAAAAAAGTGTTGTAGAATGGATGATGGGTAAATATCGAGGTAAATATATGGTACGAGAAAATGGTATGGATGGTACTTACAAGATTTCATCACGTAAATTACTATGGGCCTAAACACGTTGACATTTACTTACTAAAGAGACCATTCGGTTATGTAAATGAGTCATATGTGAGCAAGATTCGAATATTTAGAAACAATGATAAATTCCATGGAATTGAAACAGCGTATGATTTATTAATATAGGTAGATGGAAATTTAACACACATTTTAATTTAAAATTAATCATTTTTTGACAATAATTGAATCGCCTTTACAAATACCATCACAAAAAATGTTTTACTTCCCTTGCATATCGAGGAGAATAGTCGGGGAGGTAGCGTCACATTTAATTACATCGTTTCAACAAAGCTCATTTTTTCAGTACAGGGTGTTTGTTCATTGCTTTTCGAAAAATCGGCTGTCAGCTATTTCAGTCGCGGAGATAAAGGGCGTTGGAGTCTGCGAATGCGGTAAAATAATTTCGCGTCAATCCAACAAGGCTACTAAACTATAAGTAGTTTATTTATGTAATATAAATGAAAAAAAATGTGTCAGCTGCATAGGGTAAGGAGCGAAGGTTGTCAGTTGCCCAGCCAATATGTATGAAAAACAGTGAAAATTCGTTATTTAACAAAGCTGAGTTTATTGATATAATAGTTTATGATATAAAAAAACAATTAAAAAGTGTGAGCTGACAATACCATGGGACAAAACCTGTCAGCTAGGTCTTTCAAGTGCAACGCAGCGTCCCACGCTCTCAATCTCTACGGTCGCGCCAACTGACACTTATTTTATTTGTATATTTTAGATGTATGTATGTATGTATGTAGAAGTTAGAAAACGTTAGAAGACATTGATTTTTATTTACGATTAGAATGCTGTCAAGACGTTCAAGGAACTCATTTTGAACATTTCTTACATTCAAATTCAGTTTTTTTTAATTTACGTCAAGCACATGAATCATTGTTTTATCGTTAATTTTGCAATAAATATAGAAAGCATAGTATTTTTTGAATAGATAATGAAAAAACCTTTCAAATGAGGCATCACAAGATCCTACTTTCATCTAAACATTTAGGGGTTGCAGCTGCCACTCTAAGGGGGTTGAATTTAGAGATGAAATTTGTACTTTGCAGGATGTAATTTCAGAGTCCAAAATAGACGTGTCTCGGGATTTTTCATAAATATGCACAATAAATGAATACTGAATTTATTCCATTTCGTTGTTCCACTGTATGTTTAAGAAGCTAAAAAACTACATTTTGATATGCTTTTTATCACTGTTGGGATAATTCAGTACACTTTCAACAGAGGGTCGCAAGATGACATTTTGACATGTTTTATTTTTCTTTTTGCATTGACTAAAGTAAAGGCTAACTACATAAACACAGAAAGGGCATCGGTTCTATTTTTATTTAGTAAATGAAAATAAGGAAATGAATGATGATATTTCAAATATAACATAACATTATATTTCTGCACCTATATCACACGGAGAATTTATCAATTTATAATTTTTTTTTAAATAGTTCTATGGAATGCGTTTTCGTAAATAATACGTTTATTTTAAATTTTTCGAAAAAACTCTACTTCAGATTTTTTGTCCAAAAAGGTCCTTGCTTTACACTGGTTATAGAGATGGATGGACGGAATAGTTAATTTTCGATTTTCATTAGGAAACTTTTCGGAATTTGTAGAATTTATCAAAAAAATCAAGTTTTCCAGGATTTGTAGATTCGCTTTTGATTTAGCAAATTTCTCACAAACGTCAACTAATAGTCCTAATCGAGCCCTACAACTGCCATTTTTGAAAAGTTATTAATTTCTTTGAAAACCATACTCGGCCCTGGATAAAATACTTGCGGTCAACGAATTCAGGCCGCCAGCAACAGACTTCATTTGTGGCCGTGTATCTTTGATACCACCAAGTTTCATCGAAATCGATCAATATTCTGGACAGTTATCGTGCTTCCTAGCCCGATTTCGAGAAAACCAGCTTTTTGCAGAAAAATTCAATTTTAATTTATTTTTCGACATAGTCTCTGGTATACTTATTTGTAGAGCATTGCCAGCGACATAATTTATTTTTTGAAATATCTCGATCCGACTACCCGTTACCGAGTTATTCAATTTTTCCCGAAAAACTCGAAACGTCTATATCGGGTACTTCCGGTTTCCGAGCGTAGCCAAGCTTCCGGCGTTGAGGTTTTCTAAAGACCTCCTATTAACCACCCAGGTTTCATCGAAATCTGAAAACGGATTAGGGGGAGCTGGGCGTGACAGACAGACAGACAGACCGACTGACCGACGAACGGAATTTTCTAAATTCGCTCTCAAGTCGATAGATATGACTTTCATTTCGATCCGATGTCTTTTTCGGGGTTCGATGGTCCACCGGAAAAATGTAAAGCCTATACTACATTTTTTTTTCAAAATGTAGTAACAAGCTAACCGTTATACTCTTCGCCGATTTACTGCACTCTTTATATAATTGTTGCACATTCTATAGGATACTCTCTGCAGTTTTTTTGTAAATAATATTAGTTTTAGACATTTTTAGTTTAATTACAGAACATAAAAAAAACACGTAAAGAAAAAAAAAAATTTTTTATTTAAAAAGATTTATAACTCTTTTATTTATGGATCGATTTTGCTCAAATATAGTAGGGATCTTCCTCAAATTAGCACTAACTTACTGTATAAATTTCAATGCAATCGGAATTTTCGTTCTTATGATACTTACAAGAGACGTGACGGACGAACAGACAGACGGACAGACAGACAGACAGACAGACAGACAGGCAGGCAGGCAGGCAGACAGACAGACAGACAGGCAGGCAGGCGGACATACAGACAGACGGACAGACAGACAGACGCCCAGACGGACGGACATTTTGAAAGTTGTTCAGAATTCGATCACCAACACAGTGATATGAAAATTTTTTCTCTACGAGCAATATTACCGGTTTTAGAAATGTGCCGATCGAATGCAATATACTCTTCGTTTTGTATTTGCGAAGAGTATAATAATGTGCCCGAGTGTTATGCTAAATATTTAAAATTTGAATATTTGCTGGCGACAATTCCTTACAATATTTTTTAAGAAACATAAAGCACACCACATAAATTAGCAAACTTAAATTGTTGCTACTACTTCATTTTTACATGCAGTTGGCACTACTACTATAAGAGATAACTATTCTAGATACACAATTTCTATTTTAGTAGAAATATTATTATATGAAGTCATGATAACAGTCATTGTCTTGCCAACATTTCTCTGCATCCTCTCATAAAAGCACAACGGCACGGCAGCCATATTTCTCAAATAAGAATACGGATTTTTTTAAAATCAGAAACCATGTTCAGTACTTAACTTCTGTATACGGCTTTTCTAATTACAATAAACTCTCGTTAACACTTCCACAAGAAAATGGGCTCGCACAAAGTACCCATTTCGACATTATCTTCAAGATTGCATGTAACATACGTTTTTGCGGTCGTTTTAGAGGACGTAACAAATTACTCCGGCAAAGATTCAAATAGCGATAAAGTGCGGTGAACTCGCGTTCGGTACAAATGTTTTAAAGAAAATTATTGGGAAGGTTGAAGTATTATTTGAAATGCACGACAAATGGCTAGTTTTTATTGATGAAAACTAGCAATTATCATGGGTATGGTTAGGTAATAAAAAATGTCTGATTATAGAGTGAAAAATACGTACTCATTGCGCTCGATTCATGACTCAGCATATTTGATTTCTGCGGTTTCAGAGTTATTCTATTTTAAAACACTAGATTAGCATGCTTTCAGATTTTTCACCATACCTGGTGGATGGCAAAAATATAATTTGATATTGCTTCTATCCTTTAGAAGGTTATATAGTCTAGTGAAATTAGCAAAATATGGATGGTTTCATTAAAAAACTAATGAAGATATCGCTGTTCCGCAAAAAGTTTGGGATGGACATCAGGGTTTTATATACATATAGTATACATATACAGAGTGGACCATTAATAATAGGCCACAGTGAAGGAGTAGGGTCCTTGGGCCAAAATATGGGGATATAGCCAAATATGCTTTAGTAAAATATTGCTGTAGAAAAAGATACAGTGCGGAAGAGATTTAGAACAATTGCAACAACGCATTCTAATGCGCATAGAAACCATAAAAAATTATCCTAACTTTTGTGAAAAATTCAAAAGAATTGTTCAGTTATTGGGTGTTACCTATGGGACATTAAAGGTATGATTATTGTTATTATTTGATGTCTTGTTTTGATCTGCTTATTATTATTTACATTGATTTCCATAGAGACCAAAGACTCGATTTTTAGTTTTCGATACCTGATTGGGAAAAATTTTGCAATCAATTCGTTAAAGAAATCATATTTTTTCCTAACTTAAAATACACAACTATTTTCTGTTATCGTATCTCGGACGTCTAACTGTTCGTTTTCCAATTTCATAAAATAATTGCTAATTTTTTAAGATTTTAACACAATGTTACTAATGTTAATAAAACACTTTTAAATTTTATAATTTCTTATAAACGACAATAAAAGCTGCAATAACTTTGTTCCAAATTAAAAGACATATAAACAAATCATATTTAAACCCCTGCAGCCATGCTATGCTTGCGTTGTGCCGAAAGGGAAGGAATTATTTACATTTTCATAATTAGTGGTATAAAAAGTTCGGTACAAGTAATCCCATCAAAGTGCCGCACTTCTACCGCCAGGAACACAAGTCGGGTATTACAGTTTTCTATTATTTCTAAAATTCAGAACTATCGATTGACCCTGAAAAGCAGTGGTTCTCAAATGTTTCCTACCTTAACATTAGAAATGTAAACCCAGGTCAGTATTTTCAAAGTGCCCCTAGAGAAAAAATCGGTAAAGGCATTTACACCGAACTTCCCTCGTTATTTGCGCATGAGGTCGCTCTAAAAATTTTTTAATTACGAAATGACATTGGGAATAATAATCGGAATATAGTTATTGCTATTGTTACAAAGAAAGCCTGATAACTTTTGGTCAAGAAAATATACAGAGTTCTTATCCAACAGCAAAAGTTCAATACTAAATAGCAGGTGCCACATATGGCAGGCTTGCGCAAATACCTTTACAAATGTCCACCATGACTGAATTATTTCTTGGGATGACCACCCTGTACATTTTTCAATAAAAGTATAATAGGTGCATATGCCAGATATTATTGCCATCTGTCACATTTTCAATCCAACATTCACGTAATGGAGTGGAAGTATAGTGTGTGGTTAAGAAATTTCATTTTTTTTAAAATTTTTCAAAAGATGGTAAAATAATTTTCCAAATTTTTTCTTCTGAAATAAGTTTAAAATGTCAAACGTAGAAATTTTAAATTTGATCAAAAAGGAAACTTTCCTTCTATTCTATAGTAGTGCTAAAAAAGTATAAAAATTCAAAATTATATATTTTTTTAAAATAGGTTTAGAATGCTATGAAATGTGAAAATTTTAAATTTGAGCAAATGAAAAAAAATTCGATCTATTTTGGTGGTAAAAACTTTTTGAAAGATGTTGGTGAAAAAAATTTTCAAAAATTTTGTTCTGAAATACCTATCTTTAGAATGTCATTTAAATTTGAGCATTCTAGTGTTAAATTTTTTTCCAAACTGGTAACAAAATGTTGCAATTTTTTTTTCCGAAATTGGTTTGGAATATCATGAAACGTGGAAATTTTAAATTGAGCAAAAAAATTTTTTTCGTCTGTTCTATAGTAGTGATACATAAATGGATTAAAAATGTTTTCAAATTTTTAAAAAAATTCTTCAAAAACATTTTTAAATTTGTTTGAATAGTTTTAGAATGTCATGGAAACGTGGATAGTTAAAATCTGAACAAAGAAAAAAAAATTGTATTTTAGTGGTAAAATTTTTTAAAAATAGTAAGAAAAATTTCTAATTTTTCTTTTAAATAGATTTAGAACACTATGAAACGTGGAAATTCAAAATTTGAAGAAATGAAAAAAAAATCCATCTATTTTAGTGGTAAACAAATTTTCAAAAATGGTAAAAATAATTTTCAATATATTTTTTTTTGAATCAGGCTTAGAATGCCATGAAACGTAAAAATTTTAAATTTGAAGAGAAAAAAAAATCATTTTAGTAGTAAAAATTTTTTCAAAAATATTGGTGAAAAAAATTTTCAATTTTTTTTTTTCTGAAATAGGTTAAGCGTGCCATGAAACGTAGAAATTTTAAATTTGAGCAAAAAAAATTTTTTTTCGTCTTGGTAAAAATTTTTTCAAAAATGTTTGAAAAAAATTTGCAAAAATTTTTTTTTTCTGAAATAGGTTTAGCGCGTCATGAAACGTGGAAATTTTAAATTTGAGCAAAAAAATTTTTTTTTCACTATTTATTCCGTTTAGATGGTCCACTCTCTATATTTTCCAGTGAAATTTCTACCATGTCTTCGCTGACAGTAGCGTCAACTACCTACTAAGTTTGACTGCTCTCCGTCAAGTAGTTTTTTAGTAAATACACCAACAGACAGACAGACAGACAGACAGGCAGACAGACAGACAGACTGACGGAATTGAAAAACCTATATTTTCGTAATCTACGTGTTCTGAAACGTCAGAATCCGAAAAAATCTCGGAGGGTGATTTTTTCTCGAATACAATACTTCCCTTCCGTATGCGAGGGAAGTAAAAAGTCATATAGGTTTCTTGCTTGTCTAGTCGTCCCTATTACCAGTTCTTTTAATGACACGAAACTAATTACACCCTGTATATATACGTAAGTAGAAGATATTTCGAAAACTGTTCATATGATCAAAAAATGCTAAATAGAAATGTATAATGGCTTTTAGGCTCAAATAATAGACGCAGGTCTTTTGGACGTGATAGCAAATTCTCTTTTCTTTTCATCAATAAGTAATTCTCTTTATAAATACATGTACGAACGAAGAAGCCACGTGGCTTTGATCTGATCTGATAATGAACAAAATAAGCCACTTTAAACCTTCCCTAATGCTGTAACCAAAAAGCCAGTTAGCATCAGGACTAATACTACTGTATTTGATAGCGTAAATAAGAGACAAGTAATTTATAACAGTGATATCGACTGTCCCACAACCACACGGTTTAGGAGATTAGGTGACTATGTACACAGGCTTCCAATGGAGCATATCGAAAATACGATGTATTAATCATTATGTTAATTCTCTTATGTAATAGTGTAGAGCATTATATTTTATTTCCAAAACACATTCGATTTAACTGAATTTTATTTAAAATATTATTAATTCAACAATTTATATGGCTTTACAAAGCTCTCAGTGCTGTTGTTTAATTATGTTCTACTTACAGTCTACCACTTACGGTCATTTTGCTGAGCTGTCAATTCTTACCTGAAAAGAAGATCCACATTAATATAATAATACAGAAATTTAAAACAAATTATTTTACAAGATAATCAAAGTAAACAATAGTGAAGGATAATTTTTAAAGACATATTTTTATTATTACTTCCTTATCCACGTAGTGGAGCGGAAGTATAGTAATCGTAAAAAAAATAAAAATGTTGCTTGCTGAGCAATGAGCATGACATAAAACGACGAAATTTTAATTAAAAAAAAAATTCTGTTCTGTCGGTCTGTCTGTATATAACTTTTTGTTGTGTGCAAGTTTTCTCAAGGACGGCTTAATATATTGACTTGATATTTGATACACATATGTATCATGACGAGATCTGAAACTGGATTACATTTTGCGCTAATTCCTGTAAAAGGTTAGGAGCTAAATAAGAGAAAATAAGTCAAGCAAGCTGGTAAGAGTACAGATATTTGGGATTTGGTGCACATACTAGAAGCCAAGGTCTCAGATTTCTTATAATATTTTAAACACCCCTCTCCACCACTCTAACGCCATTGTTAAAGGAGTTGATAAAATGGAATAATATTAATTCAACAATTTATATGGCTTTACAAAGCTCTCAGTGTTGTTGTTCAATAGAGCACTAGCAGTGACGTCACAGCATTGCCAGCTGTCAGTTGCCTGGGTGGTAAATTCAGAAATTTGACATTTGAGTTGGGGTCAATTTTCGTTCAATATAAATTAAAGTGGAGGATTTCTTAACATCAGATAGATGTAGTGATGTTTATAAATACATATTTTTTAAATCTACTGTGAGAGAAAATTTTATATATACTTTATTAGTGTTGTTTTTACCAGTGTAAAGTTTGGTGTCAAGGACGTTGACATCTTTGTGAACCCATAAATTAGTGAAAATAAAGGCTATATTGGATTTTTTTACATTTTTTGTACATATCAAGACATATTTTAGTAAATGTTTAATTAATATACGCTCAGTTACAGAGTTAGGGAGGTTCCTAGGTTCAAAATCACTAGTAGACTGTCAACACAACTTTATTTCAATTTGGTTTACAAAAATCTCTTCTTTTACTATAGGATGTTGCTTTTACAAGATATGATTTCTAACTGACATTATGTTGGTTCCTGCCTATATTTATATAAAAGTGTTATCTTATTTATTTTGATTGTGGTCAGGACAACCTTCATAACATTTTTATCCTTATACATAAAATAGAGCAAGGCAATAAAAATAATAAATAGTTTGAAGGGTGCACATGGTGGTAACTACAGCTAGGCAGTGACATAGGTTAGGCAGTATTATTACACTAGGTTAAAAGTTATCAAAATACTCATTGATTTATGCCAATATATCAATCATATATTAATGGTTTTATAAACCTATTGTAAAATCTACGTTTTTTGTCGATTTAAAATATTTCCTTTCAACTTTTTATTGATTTATATCTTACTTTTGTTAGACTCGAAAGTTTGTAACGAGTTTAAGTGTTTATCACATTAATAACAACGATCAGAGGTTTGTATTATGAAATGCAGGAGTAATAGTAAATCTAACAAAAAAATAGGACTGTGAGATCATTTCAGTTTCCATTTAATTTAAATTGCGAGCAAATATGCAACATAATACGCTCCGAATACTTTATATAGCTATATACTTAGTTTGGTATCTGTTCTGATTCTTACAGTTATAATTACAGAGGTTCAAAATATTGATAATGTACACAAATAAAATACCAGTGAAGGTAAGTAAGCTAAAACACAACAGAATTTAAAAAATAACACAATTTTAACAGCATCGTCTACCATCATTGAATGTTTCAAATTATACATATTATACATAATTATAAGGGTAAGTATGAATAGTAATAGTCTTATAGTTTAGATATAAATTTTATTTACAAGAAGGGTCACAATGGTTCATTAATTCAACGCTACATTATATTTTTGAAAAATCATCCAACGATATAGTTTCAATCTCTCACTTTTAAATCACATAGGTTGGCTTCATTAATAGATTTCAGCTTAGAAATGTAATGAGGGGACTCCTAAAATGTAGAATATAAATAAAATTATAATAAATTCACTGAAATTCCATTACCATATCGAAAATTAATAACTTTTGACAGGTACGCAAGATAACACGCCGCGCCGGTCGAAAAACACAAATAAAACACTAAATTAAAGTCAGATCAATAAATCGCGACATGTATAATATACGAAAAACACCCAAAATTGATGTGACACGAAAAAAACGTTTAAAAAAGCACTACAAATTCTTTAAAATCTCGAATTAATCAGAAAGCACACAAATGCAAAACTAGGTTATTACCACCCAGGCAACTTTGGCGGCCATGTTGTGACGTCAGCTGCTACTGCTCTATTATGTTCTACTCACAGTCTACCACTTACAGTCATTTTGCTGAGCTGTCAATCCGTTTATCCTGTTTATTCGCCTCGACGAGACGGTTCGAAATGGTTCTATATGAAATTGGCGTGAAATTAACCGTTATCGAGCAAAATGGCTGAATAGTGAATTTTCATGTCAACTCGTAATAGGACGAAAACTGAACTTCATCTATTCAGAAAATGTTATTTATCCAGAAATTTAGAACAAATTATTTTACAAGACTGAAGGATAATTTTTAAAGACTTGTATTATCATCGCTACTTCCACATCCACGTAGTGGAGTGGAAGTATAGTAATCGTAAAAAAAATCAAAAATGTTTCTTGCTGAGCATAACATAAAACGACGAGCCTTTAATTTGGAAAAAATCTGTCTGTCGGTCTGTCTATATACGACTTTTTGTTGTGCGCAAGTTTTCTCAAGGACGGCTTAATATATTGACTTGATATTTGGTACACATATGTATCATGACGAGATCTGAAACTGGATTACATTTTGCGCTAATTAAGGTTAGGGGCTAAATAAGAAAAAATAAGTCAAGCTAGCTGGTAAGAGTACAGATATTTGGGATTTGGTGCACATACTAGAAGCCAAGGTCTCAGATTTCTTATAATATTTTAAACACCCCTCTCCACCACTCTAACTCCATTGTTAAAGGAGTTGATAAAATAGAATTGAGATATTCACTTGAAATCTGGTACAAGAGATTTGGATAGGAAATCTAGATGTGGGAGTAGTAATTCCTTGGGCAGCGGTTTCCTCTATTCATTTCACATATTTTTATTACTGATGTTATATTGAACGAAAATATGAATAATATGAACATGAGATATTAAATGATTTATTCATCGTGCTCAGATTATAACGGCTAGAAGTATAAAAACCGCTGCCTAAGGAATCACTACTTCCACATCCAGATTCTTCATCCAAGTTACTTTAAAGGAAACATTTTCACTTTATTTGCACTCCAGTATGTGGAAATTATTGGTCATAGAATTTTAATAATATTTGGGGCAGATGTCATAGAAAAGTTTGAGGCGTTGATTTCTATCATATATGTTAAAAATGAAGTTTCTAGTTTACCCTACTTATTTTCCACTATTCACAATCTACCACCTCCCACCCCTTCAATGGAGTTATCTCAGTCGGATGTCACTACAATACATACGTGTACTAACTTTTAAGTGAATATCTCAATTTGATGTTATTAATCCCATTAATAATGAAGGGGAGGCGGTGGAGTTTGAAAAATATTAGAAAGAAATCTGAGGCCTTGGTTTCTAGTATATACACCGAATCCCAAATTTCTGTACTCTTACCAGCTTGATTTACTTATTTTCCCCTAGTTACTCCTATTAACCCCAACTCTTCTACGGAATCATCCCAAAATATAATCTAGTTCCAGATGTCGTTATAATACATACGTCTACCAAATTACAAGTGAATATTTCAATTTTATTATATCAACCCCTTTAATAATGTAGTAATGGTAGTGGAAGGGTTGAAATATATTATCAAAAAATCTGAGGCCTTGGCTTCTAGGACATACACCTAATTTCAAGTTGCAGTACTCTTACCAGCTTGCTTTACTTATTTTTCCCTATTTACCTCTACTTACCCCCACTCCTTCAACGCAATCATGTCAAAATATAATCTAGTTTCAGATATAGTTATAATACATAAATGTACCAAATTTCAAGTGAAAATTTAAATTTAATTTTATGAACTGTTTTAATAAGAGAGTGGGGGTGGTGGGGAGATGGAAAATACTAACTAAAAAACCTGACACCTTCGCTTCTAGTATGTACACCAAATTCCAAATTTCTGTACTTTTACCAGCTTGCTTTACTTATTTTCCCTTATATACCCCTATTTAACCCAAAACCCTTCAACGGAATCATCTCAAAATATAATCTAGTTCCAGATGTCGTTATAAGTCATATGTGTCCTCAAATGAATATCTCAATTTTATTTTATTAACCCTTTTAATAATGAAGTAGGGGTGGTGGGGGTTGAAAAATATTATAAATAATCTGAGACCTTGGCTTCTAGTACATACACCGAATTTCAAGTTTCTGTAGTCTTACCAGCGTGCTTTACTTATTTTCCCCTATTTACCCCTATTTAACCCCCAACCCTTCACCGGCTATCCTCAAAAAAACAATCCAGTTCCAGATCTCGTTATGATATATACGTGTACAAAATTTCAAGTCAATATCTTAAACCGTTCCGGAGAAAACGTAGCCCCAAAATTGTTTTTGGGGCAAAACTCAATTTTTTCACATGGAACCATGTCGGTACCATACGGGTACCATTTATTAGTAGGTACTATTAATAAGTAATTCATTCATGTATTAAAATGTCACATAATGAACACATAACTTTTTAAATTTTTTCCGCTCCTCTTTTTCTGAAATATTCGCGGTTAAAGTGAGGGGTCAATACATTTGAATCGTATATTAGAACCTTGCCTTGGTACATTTGCTATGAGAACACTGTAAAACAATTGATTGATCACAATTAATGTAACTTATAAAAAAACAGCACTACATAATTTCGCCTCGTTACACTACAACCAAAATATAAATTCACTTCATTTCCCTGGAAAAGAGGATATGCGTTACATGTGCAAATGGAATGATCAAATTGTCAGCCGACCCAAAAGTTTCGGTGTTTCGCAAACTCCCAAGATATATTCTGTAACTAAGTCTGAAACTTTGGTAGGGATTCATTGTGCATGAAGCCCGCGTAGGATTATTACATTATGAGATAGGCCTCAGCGAATTCCCCAGTTTGAGATATTAATCAGGGTAGGTGGCCAGGTTTTTTTTTGTCCTGATTGGAAATATAAATTTAAATATACTCTAATCGAATACCCGAAAAGAAAACAAAATATATTGAACATTAGTGTAAATGTTTGTTTTCAATTTGATGTAGAGGGTAAAAGGGTCCGTTCTACAACATGAACTTTGTGCAATTTTCGTGATAGACTCAGCATGCGGTATTCAATTTATATTCAATTACACTATCGATATTATACTCTAGCAACATTCTAACTCCACATTGAGGAGAACATTGAATTGAAACATTTGAATGGTTTTATTTATGTTAAGTAAATATGATTAAAATAATAATAATAATAATAATAATAGTAATATTTATTTCGCCATGTTCGATACAAATAACGTACATATGGCAAGTCAGGTACAATAGTCCGTAATAAATTAAAATATAATAACATTAATAAGTAATGCTAATAAAAACCATGTTAAAAGATCTAACATAAGTGAATGTACTCAAAAATCTTCCCCTATCAAAATATAAGATTGAAATAAAGGTCGAAAGTGCATTCTGTAGCATCCAAGAGTTTTTGGGTTGACTAAAGATAGTAATGTTTATTTGATGTTGACAATAAGTTTGTTTGTTTTTCTTGTATTTACTTTTTATTTCTTCAGTTATGGCTTTCTTTATTTGTAGACAACTATACTATAGGAAGTCGTCGAATCCAAAAAATAAATACATTTTTTAGAATTCTATTTCTTTAGTGGTGGTTTTTCTAACTGTGCCTATTGATACTTTTAGTAAGGAACCTATGAACTGAAACACCTAATAGCCCTAGCCAATTTAAACAGAATTATTTTCTCTAAGGCTTCCACGGAGTTATTTGCAAGCCTGCAACCAAACACCCCTAATTTACACATTTACTTCTGCTTTATAAATTCCAAAAAGCGTTTATATAATATACAAATTATAATATGAATAATCGCCCTGCAGCTCTGTGCTCGTGAATTAAATTCTAAATATTTTATTTCGAGCAAGATCAAAAGCTTCCCCTAATATTTTATTTAAAAAATTATTGCCTGCGGCCAGTACCGTGCCGCGCCATCCGAAAAACAAATTACATAAATTTACTTTCAAACGAGTTTTTCTGTTTATCGTTTGTTTGCCGGCACACTGAGCAATAATTCTGGGTGAAATGTATTGCCGAAATGTTTTATTTTTAATTTGAATAATACAGTAATTTTATACGCTACCCCGGACATGTTTAACCAATGAAAACTACTACTAAACGGATTGGTATAATTCGAGTATAAATTTTGCTTTTATCAAGTGTAGAAGTTGTAAGGGAACAGCAATAACGCGGGAGTAAAAAATAACTGATCAAAATGTTGGTCTAATACATCATCTGGAACTAGTTTGTTTATCTCTTTTCTAAGGATGGAACTGCTATTGTGTTGTTAAGGGGTATTATTTATGAGGACACATTCTTCAGAAAACAAACGGAAGGATGTATAAATATAAAAGGCATAACTGCTTTCTTACTACACGCGCAAAAAAGGACGCTTGTTTTGAATACAATCATCCGTTGAACAGTTTAAACGTACACTCACTGGATTCCCTGTTGACTTGTTTTTTCACTTTTTAACACACCCATCAGATGTTGTAATATGCGTGTACAGAGATATTTCAACAATATGAGTTTCAGTCAGCTCCGCCAGGTGTACATGATATTAAAAAAGTATCAAATATGCTTCTTTATTTACTGGGATAATGCTGTGTCCTAACGCTTACTTTTAGAAATTATTATTTGAAAAGGCTATTAAAGAATTTGCATGCAACTTTTCATTTGCACTTTTCATCAAACCTGTTGCACTTAAAAACTTGAAACAAGTATATCTTTTACTTCCCTCGCATACGAGAAAAAATCGCCCTCCGAGATTTTTTCGGATTTTGACGTTTCAGATCACGTAGACTACGAAAATATAGATTTTTCAATTCCGTCAGTGTGTCTGTCTGTCTGCTGGTGCATTATCTAAAAAACTGCTTGACGAAGAACTGTCAAATTTGGTAGGTAGCTGACGCTACTGTCAGCAAAGAAATGGTTAAACTTTCCTTGGAGAATATACAGGGTGGACCGTCTAAACGTATAAATAATGAAAAAAATTTTTTTTGCTCAAATTTAAAATTTCCACGTTTCATGACATTCTAAATCTATTTCAGAAAACAAAATTTTAAACCTTTTGAAATTTTTTTTATCAGTAGAAAGATGGGATCTTCTTTGCTCAAATTTAAAATTTCCACGTTTCATGATATTCTAAATTCATTTCATAAAAAAAAAAATTAAAAATTTTGAAAGAAGCATTTTTCCACGTTTCATCACATTCTAAACCTATTTCAGAAAAAAAAATTAAATGGACAAATTTTTTGAAATTATTTCTTACTATTACCTAGAATAAAAGGTGAAAATTTTTTTTTTGCTCAGATTTCAAATTTTCACGTTTCATGGCATTCTAAATCCATTTCATAAAAAATATTTCAAAATGAAAAATCGTTTGAAAATTTTCTCAAAGAATATTCTAAAATTTTTTTACCATAGGATATGATGGAATTTTTTTTCTGCTCATATTTAAATTTTCCAGGTTTCATCACATTCTAAACCTATTTCAGAAAAAAAAACTCAAAAGGCAAAATTTTGTGAACATTTTTCTTATTACTAATACCTAGAATAAAAGGTGTAACATTTTTTTTTTCCTCAAATTTAAAATTTCTACATTTCATGACATTCTAAATCCATTTCACAAAAAAAAAACCAAAAAGAAAAATTTGAAAATTTTGCCAAAGAAAAATTTTTCTAAAATTTTTTTACTATAGAATGTTATAATGGAATTTTTTTTGCTCAGATTTTAAATTAACATTAAATCACATTCTAAACCTATTTCAGTTTTGAAAACTTTTTGAAAATTTTTTACCAGTAGAAAAATGTGAAATTTCTTTTTGCTCAATTTTAAAATTGCCACGTTTCTTGAGATTCTAAATCCATTTCATAAAAAAAAAAAAATTCAAAAAGAAAAAATTGAAAATTTTGTCTTAAGTAAAATTTTTTAAAAATTTTTTGACAACTATAGAATATGTAATGAATTTTCTTTTGCTCATATTTAAGGTTCCCACGTTTCATGACATTTTAAACCAATTTCAGAAAAAAATATTTTGAAAATTTTAAAAATTTAAAAAAAAAATTTGACCACTACTATAGAATAGAAATATGATGGAAAAAATTTTTTTTTGCTCAAATTTCAAATTTCCACGTTTCATGACATTCCAAGACTATTAAAAAAAAAAAGAAAAATTGAAATTTTTTTAACCACAACTATACGTCCACTCCACTGCGTGGATATGGAATTGAAAAAATGACAGATGGCAATAATATTTGACATATAGTTAACGCATTTGGGAAGGAAGACACCTATTATAGTTTTATTGAAAAATATACAGGATGGTCACCTAAAAAACAATTCAACCATGTTGGAAATTTGTAAAAGTATTTACGCAAGCCTTCCATATTTGACATCTTTTATTTGATATTGAATTTTTGCTATCGGATGATCACTCTGTACATTTTTTTGACCAAAAGTTATCAGGTTTTCTTTGTAATAATACCTTCCGATTATTATTCTCTTATATGTGGTTTCGTAATTAATAATTTTTGAGAGTGCCGGCCCGCGATAAATAAAGAGGGAAGTTCTGTGTAAATACCTTCACCGAGTTTTTTATTGAGAAATGATAAAGGAATACAAAGTTCATAAGAAATCTGCGGTAAAGGCGCGGGTGAAAAAGTTGTGGCATTTTTAACACATTAAACATACCGTACGTAGCGCCTTCTAGGAGCTAGAGGAAAATTGAAGGTGTGTTGTGATTAACCACCACAAATAACGCCCACCTACCAATTTTCATAACATAATGTTAAAAAATCATTAAAATAAAAAGGAATATAAAAAAAATTAATTTTAACTACAATACCCTCTATCTTTTTACCTATCAATATTTCATTGAGGCGTTATTAATATAATCTTAATATTTTGACTCCTACTGTCTACAGTTAAGTGTTGTACTATTACTTATGAATCTTTCTGTATACACAATTCTCAGTTTATAGTTTAGCTTCGTTGTTAAGTTATACTTTTAGTTGACACTTGTTTGGGCTGTTTCTTTAATAAGTAAATAAATAAATTGGATCCTGAATCGCTTTATATAACACGTATACAATGTTTATACATTTCTTTATATTTGGCTCTGCTCCTTACAGCATTTGTGGCTTGGGTTATTATATTATTTCGCACCACTCTTCATTGTCCCGCTATCTTTCACTTGTTAAGTAACTCCCATTTGTCAAGCTAAAATTTGAACTCGAACATCAGATTTACCCCAACTTTATTTTTTTCATGTCCATACTTTAGATTAGATAAATTGTGCTCTTTCCCCTATATTGCTGTTTCTTTTCGTCTTTTGTCCAGTTCTTTGTAAATAATATTAGCCATCTATCTTCACAAAGATACTTAACTTCCCCCGGGCGGTGGATACGAAAATTTTCACCCCCTGTCGTGAAAGCTCTCATCCGCACTTTTATGAGGAAGATACAGGGGTGTATCAAGATATTCGTGAATTGTAAGATATAACTAAAACAGTTTAATGAACGCAATTAAAACCTGCGTTAACTAATATATGAAACTATATTAAAATTCAGAACAAAATCCTGTCGATTCCAAATATTATAAAAAAATTGTGGAATAAAATTTTATAAAATATTTCTTCAATAACAGACAATTTTTTATGCATATAGGAGATCTTAAACTTAAGTTGTTTCTTTCTAAGATGTTATGAGATGCCAGTAGTTGATCCTGACAAAAATTCTCAGCCAGACAAGTTGTAATAGATAGAAGAGATCTTAAACTTCATTTTAAAACAAAAATTAAGGAGATGTCATGAAGTGCACTTTCATAAAAAAAATTATTTATTAAAAATTTAGTCTGACAAATTAATTAACAAAAATTGTGTAAATTTTAAGCAGGTATATTGAAAAGTAAATTTTTTTTAGGTAAATTTAAAAATTCATAAAAAATTACAATTAACAAATGTTTAATAGTCTGGTGAGCATAACATGATTTTTACATGTTTTGTAACCATTTCCACCTTTTAAAGGACTCAGCACAATTCTTATGGAAAATGGCTCACAGCTAAATCTTCCGAATATATTGTAGATAATTTTTTCCTGATTAAAAGTTCTCATGGGCACAAGGTCGGCAATATCGGGGTTTTGGCAGCTGTCAGTTGGCATATAATACCTTAATTGTGAAACCAGCACTTACACCATAAAGTACCAGCTTTCTCAAACTTGCGGCTAATCTCACCCAATTTGATCAAAAATTGAGCGTGGGCTAGAATTTTGAAAATGACAACTCATCACCGTACAGTATAAAATTGTCTATACAGGGTGTAATTAGTTTCATGTCATTAAAAAAAACTGGTGGCAGGAAACGACAAGACAAACAAAAAAAACTTTTATAACATGGGGTCTAAAGCTCACAGTTTCGGAGAAAAAAAATTAAACAAAAATTTCCAAACTACTTAATAACATAGTTTTAGAACTGCTGGCATATTGGGGTAGGCTTTATTGCCTTGCGTCTTGTCGCACATGATACTCTGACATTCGTACAAATAAGTATGGTGAGCCTAAGAAATAATTAGGCTGCGACGGGGGTCATGGAAAAGCATGCCGACAAAGCAGTTAAAAGCGACCGACAGAGGACACCGCCATGTCTCTTGCTTCTTCGCGGCCAAATTATCTTCTTATACTCTCCCTTCTAACGTTCACAAGTAATAATTTCAGTTTGTGGTAAACAACGTACACACGATGCGTCCTACCCGTTCCTTGGTTTTGTCTGTTGCTTTTGTTCTCTTTGAATTTTGTGCCACTTATGTTAAGATTTATTTTATTGACTTATCGCTCAAGTCGTTAGTACTTGGTTACGTAAGACACTAATTCTCGTTCGTGCTTTTTGTGTTACTTTTTGGATTTTGGACCAAGTTTTTCTTTTTGTTTTCTTTATTGATAACGTTAATTCACAGTTTAGTGTGGTGTTTTAAAACGCAGATTTTGGACATTATTGGAGATTACACTTATCCAGAGCTCGCGGATATGCACTTGGTGTATGGAGAAAGTGGTGGAAATGCAGCTGGTGCGGAAGGGCTTTATCGTTCAAGATTCCCTAATCGACGTCATCCTTGTGCTCGTACATTTGTTACTATTGACCAGCATCTTTGAGAAACAGGTCATCTCGATGGGCATTGAGGAGAACGACGTCCACAACGCGAAGAAAGGGTAATTGACGCAGACGTTCAAATTTTGGAACTAGAAGAGGATCCAATTTTAACCACCCGCGATATCGCGAACCATGTGGGAGTATCCCATTTTGTGGTATGGAGGACATTGAGAGATATGAAGTTACATCCCTATTACTATCAACGTGTCCAAGCACTAGAACCTCAAGATTTTGCAGAGCAAATGCAATTTTGTAGGTGGATTTTAAGAAAACACGCGGCAAATGAGGATTTTTTAAACGTTCTGTGTTTCTCCGATGAGTCATGTTTTACCAGAAATGGAGCGTTTAATTTTAAAAATATGCACTATTGGGCAGACTAAGATCCACGTGCACTAAGAAGGGCGCATTTTCAACGACGGTTTAGCGTTAATTTTTGGGCAGGAATTTGCGGTAATGAAATAATTAGACCTATACAATTACCCGCTAGATTAAATGGCGATGTATACTTAAATTTTTTACAACAAACATTGCCAAATTTGCTAGAAGATGTACCCTTGACTACGCGCAGAAGAATATCGTATTTGCACGATGGCGCGCCAGTCCATTTTAGTCTGGTTTTTTGAACAGAAAGTTTCCTCGACGATGGATTAGATGTTATACAACTACTACCATAGCCTGCTAGATCGCCAGACTTAAGTCCGATGGACTTTTATTTTTGGGGGCAACGGAGTACGTATGTCCATAGTTCGACGTGCCGAAATGTATATACGTGGAGGTGGAGGTCATTTCGAACAATTTTTGTGAAAAATTCAAAGGAATTGTTCAGTTATTGGGTGTTACCTATTGGGCATTAAAGGTATGAGTATGATTATTATTATTATTAGTATTCGCTGTCTTGTTTTGATCTGTTTATTATTGTTTATATTGATTTTCATAGAGACCAAAGACTCGATTTTTAGTATTCGATACCTGATTGGGAAAAATTATGCGCTCAATTCATTAAAAAAAATCAGATTCATTCCTAACTTAAAATACAGAACTATTTTGTTATCGTATCTCGGACGTCTAACTGTTCGTTTTCCAATTTCATAAAATAATTGCTAATATTTTAAGCTTTTAACACAATGTTACAAATGTTAATAAACCACTTTTAAATTTTATTAATTCTTATAAACGACAATAAAAGCCACAATAACTTTGTTCCAAATTAAAAAACACATGTAAACAAATCTTATTTAAACCCCTGCGGCCATGCTATGCTTGCGTTGTGCCGAAAGAAAAGAAATTATTTACATTTTCATAATTAGTGGTATAAAAAGTTCGGTACAAGTAATTCCATCAAAGTGCCGCACTTCCTCCGGCGGGAACACAAATCGGGTGTTACAGTTTTTTATTATTTCTAATATTCGGAACTATAACATCCATTGACCCTGAAAAAAGTGGTTCTCAAACGTTTCCTACCTTAACATTCAAATTTTAAACCTAGGTCAGTTTTTTCCAAAGTGCCCCTAGAGAAAAAAGTCATATAAGTTTTTTGTTTGTCTGGTCGGTCCCTATTACCAGTTTTTATAATGACATGAAACTAATTACATCTGGGAAAATTAACGGAAAATCAAAAATTCTTCTCCCCATTATTTTTGTACCATCATGGAGAGTTCTAATAAATCACATTTATTCTCTATTGCTCCATATTGCTGAAATAACTAAGTAGTCACATCCAGCATGATGATGACCGGTAAGCATTTGCCCAAGGGATAACTAGGAAAATATTATTTTATACAAGGTTATAAAAAGCTTCATTCGAAATATATCTCACAAATTCGAGTGTAATTTCAGCAGAATCAATTGCCATGTCAAAATAAAGCTGTGGTGATGGATCACGGTGAAGATTGATGGGAATGTTGTCAAATGTACAGATGTATTTATTTATGTGTATGCTTTTTACTAATTCTTGAAATTACCTGTTACTTTAGCAACTGTACCTACCTACTACAAATGGTCAAACTTAATTTAGAATAGATCCAGCGGCGGAGCTATGACAGCGCGGTTTTGCAATCCCTAAGGATTGGATGGGAAATCTGGATGTGGAAGTAGTGATTCCTTAGGCAGCGATTTTCATTATTTGGTGGAGTGACGAATAAAGTGAGTTATTAGGAAATTTATCAGATCTAAATGCCTTTACCTAAAAACTTTTTTAATGGCTTTCTGTAATTATTTCAGAGGTTCATCAGAAGTGTTCTATCACTTTTATTGCCGGAAAATTTTTTCAAGAGTTCCAAAAAACTCATCTTATTATGAAAAATTATTTTGTAAATGTTTTAACTCGAACAATATCAGTAATTTTTTCTTCATTATAATTACCTAAACATTCATACCAAATCCGGGATCAAGGGGACACAAGCCTAATACGTAAGCGTTGGCCAAGTGTGTTTGTTTACTTCATTGATTTTTCTTAAGGTGGCCATTCCCTAGAAAGAGACATCCTATAGGGAAATGTTTATTATTTTTACCTATAACTTTTTTTCTTAGTGCGTATTTAAAAAAAAAACTATAAGAGTACCTAAGTAGAACCTTAACAAGACTATTACTATGAATTTTCACTTAATAATTTCAGTGGTTTGCAAAATAGCTCGATTTAATTTAAAAAAATATGTTAATCTTTCTATTTCCTGGTTTTAAATCGAGCTATTTTGCAAACCACGGAAATTATTAAGTGAAAATTCATAGTAATATTCTTGTTATGATTCTACTTAGGTACACTTATAGTTTTTTTAAATATACGTGCTAAGAAAAAAAAGTTATGGCCAAACATAATAAATATTTCCCTATCGGATGTCTCTTTCTAAGGAATGGCCACCTTAAGTAATAATATGTTTGATCATAAATTATTGCAACAAAAATAAGTAACTTTTAAATCTATTCAAATCTGTGATGCGAATTCCTAAACACTATTTTTTTTTAGAGGAATGTTATTTTCCAAATTTTTCATGAATATTCGTTTGAAAGCATCGTTATATTCGACAACAGCTACGACAGCGACCGCAATAAACCAGAACAATTTTAAATAAGTTATTGAACGAAACATGGAATGGAATGTCGTAGATTCAGTACGAAGTAGTATGTTCAAATTAAATAGTTGCTTTCTGGTTAATGAGTTTTAATATTTATTAGTTTAGTTTAGTTTGGTACTTTTGTTGCGCAAAATTAATTAAGGAGAGTTGTCTGTCGTCTGCAATAATCACAAAAATAATTGATATTCGAAATGCTGCATTCTACTGCTAGTGTTCTATCTAGGTAGTTTCCTAATAATATTTACAAAAAAAAACTAAGAAATGAAATAAATGAATTAAAGGTTGCAAAATCTTTCTATGAACGCAATAAACGAAATTAAGTTGTCTGTAATTAATTATAAAAATTAATATTAAAAGCATGATGTTCATCTCATCGTTATCATTATGGAAAAACTTGATATATAAATAGTCGCGTCATTTTGGCATTTTACTTCTAAAATTGAAAGTACAGTCAGCTGACTTCATTTTTGTTGCAAAAAGTTCAGAAAGACATTTAGAAAAAATAGTACCTTCTATTTTTTTGGCGGAAATGTTTGATTTAATTTTTTGTCCAATAATTGGCCAATTTTAATGACCAATTTAATTAAATTAATTGAAAATTTTGTTATCTTACACAGTATTTCATAAAATTAGACGCAAATGGCTACTTGGAGGGTTTTGGAGTCGCTGATCATGAATCTGAAATTTGGGAAATTCAAAATGGCGGACCGGAAATCAGGCAATTCTCCAGAAAAATGAGAATGGATATCTTGGCCTAGAAAATCTGTACTCGGGGGTTTTCGATGTCGTCGATTACGAATTCCAGGTCTAATTTGGTAAATTCAAAATGGCGGACCGGAAGTAGAGTCAATTTCTCAGGAGAAACTCGTATATTTTTCGTTCCTGGGCTGAAAATGACTATTCGGGAGTTTTTGAGATCGCTAATCATGAATCACAGATCCAATTTACGAAATTCAAAATGGCGGACCGAAAACCATTCACTTTCTCCGGAAAAACCCGTATTCTTTTCTTTCGTGGGCTGAAAGTGGGAACTCGGGGGTTTTTGTTATCGCTGATAATGAATCTGATATTCAGTTAAGGAAAATTCAAAATGGCGGACAGGAAGTAATATATTTTTCAGGAAAAACTCATATTTTTCGTACTTTTTCGTACTTTCTACCCAAAAAGAAAAAATTACGAGGTTTTTCTGAGGATCTGGCTCTACTTCCGGTCCGCCATTTTAAATTTTTTCTAATTTGACATCAGATTCGTTATCAGCGACGTCAAAAACCCCCGAGTTCCCATTTTCAAATACGAGTTTTCCTGAGAAATTGACTCTACTTCCGGTCCGCCATCTTGAATTTACAAATTAGACCTCGAATTCGTAATCAGCGACCTCGAAAACCCGCGAGTACAGATCTTCAAGGCCAAGATATCCATTCTCATTTTTTCTGGAAAATGGCCCGATTTCCGGTCCACCATTTTGAATTTACCAACTTGGGAGATTCATAATCAGCGACCCCAAAAACCTCCGAGAAACCATTTTCGTCTAGTTTTATGGCATATTGTGTATGGTAACAAATTTTCAATTAATTTAATTAATTGGCCAATTATTGGATAAAGAATGAAACCAAACACTTCCGAAAAAAAATAAGAGGTATTGTTTTTTCTAAATATTTTTCTGAACTCTTTACAAAAAAAATGAAGTCATTTGACCCTGAACTTTCAATTTTAGCGATTTCCAGGTGTCTCATGCTAAAATGAGGCGACTAAAATAAATATATACTCAAACAACTTTTAACGACATTTAAATTAGGACTGATTTAGTAATTTTGTCTCGATATATGCAAAACTCAAGCAATCTAGTGATTTTGATAGTGGGTACGACCACGAACATAGGTGAAGGAATTTCCGTTGCAGTTGTTGTCGGAAGATGATCAACGCTTGGTGGGGCAGTCTGTTTATTTTTTATGCGGAAAGGTCAGGCCCGTCGAGAGGGTCGGGGGGTCGGGGATGTTTCCCCCGGGCCTGACGGTTATTGAGGGGGCCCGGGTTCCACCGTAAGTTAGAGAAGCATTTGCATTAGGAGAAATCAGAGAGGTATACTTTTAAATGATTAGTGTGATGTAAATAACAACGAATTCCGAATGACTTGTATTGTTCTTGTTAGGTAAAGTATTTCCCCTCACTCTTTATATATTTATTTATTTATTTAACACTACCCAACAGAGCATTCCAATTACAGGGCAGGAAACAGTATTTACAAATATATAACGTATGATAGTAAGATATAAAGTAAACAGATAAAAACAAAGATAAAACAAAACAAAAAATTTTAAATTATGCAGTTAATTTTTTTATCGCAGCTACATTATAGTGGAATATATCAAACTGATCTTGTAGATTATCTTAATTCTCACACATTTTGTACAGCGGCCGAAATTTCTGGACGTTAGTTCGGGGAGTCGGCAAATAGAACAATGAGTTATGCCTAGAACCAGGTCTAGAAGTTCGAAAATTTGGTAAGTTTAAGATAACGCCGCAATCAGTTATATTATGTACTATTTTAAAAAGAAAAATTTGCTGTGAAGTAGTTCTACGAGTCTCCAGACTCGACAGTGAGAATCTGTTTAACAGTTCAGACTGAGGAAAACCAATAGCAGGATAGACACCATCTTCCTTATGACTCAAAGTCTTGCCTCTGAATTCTCTCTATGCTCTGCATATGTGTGTTATAATGGGGTGGACCAAATAATTGACGAATATTCCAATTAGGACCGAACAAACGATTGATATAGTAGTTTCAGTGTGTTAATGTCGTTAAAATCGTGAGAACATCGTATTATGAATCCCAGCGTTCTGAAACTTTCATTAGTGATGGTATTTATATGGCAATTAAATGATAGTTTTGTGTCAAATGTTACACCTAGGTGGCGGAATGTTGATGGACGTGTAAGCACTGAACCTTCTATACGGTAATTAAATTCTACATATTGGTGTTTATTAGTAAAAGTTAGGATATTACACTTTACACTTATACTCAACTGTAATTTGTTTAAATTACAGCAGTCATTAATTTTATCAAGGGCACTTTGTAATACCACAGTCACTCACATCATTTACTTTATTGTATAATTTCATATCATCGGCGTTTAAAAGACAATTGACACCCAATTCCTCTACAATGTCATTAATGAAAATGTTGGAGAATAATGGACCCAAAATAGAGCCTTGGGGTACACCGGAGGTAGATACGAATTCCGCAGATCGTTGTCCACGGTATTCAACATGGTGATGTCTATTTTCAAGGTATGATTTGAAAAATAACAACAAATGTCTTGAGAAGCCAAATTTTTGAAATTTATAACATAAAAATACTCTGATCTAGTCTGTCAAATGCTTTAGTAAAGTCTGTGTAAACTACGTCAACCTGTGAGTTAGTGTCGATAGCATTAGATATATATTGAGTTACACAAAAGAGATTAGATCATGTAGATCGTCCCTTCAAGAAACCGTGCTGGTATTCAGTAATGCGGTTCTTTGCATAAGAAAATGTTGGTTCATGTAACAGAATTTCGAACGCTTTTGAGAAATTGTTGATAATCGTTATAGGTCTGTAATTCTCAATATTATTTTTTTCGCCTTTTTTATATACAGGAATTATTTTAGATCATTTTAGTGCATCAGGAAATATACTAGATTTAATGGCTGAATTAAATAAAAATGTAACAGGAGTTGTGAGCACGCTAGCACAATCATGTAGTATGAAGGCTGGAATTTTGTCAGGGCCCATTGTGTATTTAGGCTTGATTTTTTTAAAGGAATTTAAAACTTCTTGTTCTGTAAACCGTTCGATTGTTAAAAAATCTGTTTCTGAGTCAACAGGAAAGTCCTCGATTGATGGATTAGAGGTAATATATGAACTACAAGAATATTCAGCGAAACCATTAACCACTTCCTCGTTGCCTACATAATATTTATCTTCATAGTTCATAGCTGTTGGTAAATTATTACTAGATTGCTTACTGTCGATAAACTGCCAGAACTTACTGGGATTGAGTTTAATATTACTTTCAATGTCGTGACAATATTTTATATATTCAATATCAACCTGCTCTTTGATATATTTTCTTAATAATTCAAACTCATCGAGTGCAAGAGGATCCTCACGGTTCTTGTAATTACACCACGCTCTATGTTTTAATTTAAGGCTTTTAATTATATTGGAGTTATACCACGGTGGGTAACTTTGCCTTTAATTTGGACTGAGATAAATATGTAATGCTAACCAATATTACCCCCCGCTCTTCAAAATTTCTATCGATGTAGTAAATATTCAATTTTAAGGAATATCAAAACGATGAAATCGTTTATTCATTATGACCATGCTGGTATAGCAGTAACACCAATCGATGACATCAATACGAAATTAACTTGCTTCATCCGAAACCTAGCTTCTTGACTAACTCCAGACCACGCATTTCCATATACACTATTACACAAAATACATCGTTTAAAATACAATCAGCATAATTAATACAAGGTAACTTGTTGCTGTTAGAATGTCTAGGCCGAAAACCCCAATTTCTTAATGGTGCAAGGCCCAGCTGCGTGGGTAGTCGGTGGTACTTAATATTATGCCATCGTTTGCAAAATTATCATCCGAAACTACAACAACGTGCCGTGTTATACATTATTATGAATAGCTAGAGCAGTAATTTTGTCGGTAATATGCCCGTACGGTCGGATAATTTAAAACAGAATTCCATCGGCCTGCATGAAATCCGATCCCGGGAGAGGAAGTTTGCGGTTATGTTCTATTTCCTAGCTGTGAGTACGCCCACTATGTATCTTAGGGAGTTCACTGGTTAAGTTCACTAAAGCATAATACACTTCTTGTTTAAAGCAAAAAGAGAACCATTTGTAGTTTTATTATACTGGGCTTAATTATCCTTGTTATGAAAGCAATTGCACTGTTTTAGTTTAGAGAAAGAGTAATGTTATATACAGCCTGATGCCTTCAGAATACTATTAAAAGTACCGTAAGGTAAAAAATCGTTTTCTACTAGTTAAAATTAAATTTTCTTAAGAAAATGATGCATGAATTTTAGAAATGCAATAATTTATTATTTTTTCGTTATATATGTTATATAAGTTGAGAAAGTAATGAAGAAAAGGTATAAAAAAAAATGTGTAGCCTAAATAAACGACTTTGAAATTCAAAATTTTATGGCAACATATTCACGTGACTGAAAACACCACGCTATTGGTCTGACGTCATTCGGCATAATGTCGTCTATCTGCCAAGGGGTTAAATCGTAAATTGTTTTGTGTTTTGTAAATGTGTATTGATATTTTCGTAAAAGAAATCATTCATTTATTTATTTATTTTAATCATTAAGTGGTAAAAATGACGGACAGTGGGTTTTTACGGGGCCAGAGTGACAATTTGCCCGTTGTTGATGTGTTTATGATGACAAACTTTATTGCTACTAATACTGATTTTATTAGTGCACAAATTGGAGGTACTAAAGCAACAAGGTATGTGTCATTCATTATTCTAAACATTAATGAAATTGTGCCCATTTTTATCCTTTTACTGTAGTTGAATATAACAAATTATTTATGTACCTAACCTCAAAATAGGTAAACAAGGCAATGTTTTAGGGCGAGTTGTATCAAGAGGGTTTAAACCAAGATCAGCTAGACTAAGCATCAATATCCATGGCTACGATTGTTACAACAATAGTAACCATGAATTTAGATCTTGGATCAAACTGATTTAGCATTGAACTTAGTTGATACAACCCGCCCTTAATGTTATATTAATTAATATTTTTCATCTTAGAATGCTTTACTTTTACTTCCCTCGCATACCGAAGGGAAGTATTGTATTCGAGAAAAAATCACCCTCCGAGATTTTTTCGGATTCTGACGCGTCAGAACACGTAGATTACGAAAATATAGGTTTTTCAATTCCGTCAGTCTGTCTGTCTGTCTGTTGGTGCATTTACTAAAAAACTACGTGACGGAGAGCAGTCAAATTTGGTAGATAGTTGACGCTACTGTCAGCGAAGAAATGGTAGAAATTTCACTGGAAAATATACAGGGTGGACCGTCTAAACGGAATAAATAGTGAAAAAAAATTTTTTTTGCTCAAATTTAAAATTTCCACGTTTCATGACGCGCTAAACCTATTTCAGAAAAAAAAATTTTTCACCAATATTTTTGAAAAAATTTTTACTAAGTACTAAAATGAAATAATTTTTTTTTTCTTTCTTCAAATTTAAAATTTACACGTTTCATGGCATTCTAGGCCTCATTAAAAAAAAAAAATTTGAAATTTTTTTTTACCATTTTTGAAAATTTTTTTACCACTAAAATAGATAGATTTTTTTTAATTTCTTCAAATTTCAAATTTCCACGTTTCATAGCGTTCTAAATCTATTTAAATGAAAAATTAGAAATTTTTCTTACTATTTTTAAAAAATTTTACCACTAAGATAGAATTTTTTTCGTTGTTCAGATTTTAACTATCCACATTTCCATGACATTCTAAAACTATTCAAACGAATTTAAAAATGTTTTTGAAGAATTTTTAAAGAAATTTGAAAACATTTTTAATCCATTTATGTATCACTAGGTACTATAGAACAGACGAAAACATTTTTTTTGCTCAAATTTAAAATTTCCACGTTTCATGATATTCCAAACCAATTTCGGAAATGCAACATTTTGTTACCAGTTTGGAAAAAATTTAACACTAGAATGCTCAAATTTAAATGACATTCTAAACCTAGGCATTTCAGAAAAAAAATTTTTTTCACCAACATTTTTCAAGAAGTTTTTACCACTAAAATAGATCGAATTTTTTTTTATTTGCTCAAATTTAAAATTTTCACGTTTCATAGTATTCTAAACCTATTTTAAAAAATACATAATTTTTCATTTTTAAAGTTTTTTTTTAGCACTACTATAGAATAGAAGGAAACTTTCCTTTTTGCTCGAATTTAAAATGTCTACGTTTGACATTTTAACCCATTTCAGAAGAAAAAAAATTGAAAATTATTTTACCAACATCTTTTGAAAAATTAAAAAAAAAATGAAATTTTTTAACCACCACTATACTTCCACTCCATTACGTGAATGTTGGATTGAAAATGTGACAGATGACAACAATATCTGGCATATGCACTTATTACATTTTTATTGAAAAATGTACAGGGTGGTCATCCCAAGAAATTATTCAGCATGGTGGACATTTGTAAAGGTATTTGCGCAAGCCTGCCATATGTGGCACCTGCTATTTAGTATTGAACTTTTGCTGTTGGATGAGCAACCTGTATATTCTTTTGACCCAAACTTATCAAGTTTTCTTTGTAATAATAGCAATAACTATATTCCGATTATTATTCTCAATGTCATTTCGTAATTATTAATTTTTTAGAGTGACTGCCATGTACAAATAATGAGGGAAGTTCTGTACCCTTACCGATTTTTTTTTCTATAATAAATACCTCCCGTCACTTACTGCTTTTAGGTAGGTACGTACATTAATAGTAAAAATAACTGTTGACATACATAGGTATATATAAATATATAACTGGATAATATGTAGAATTGTAGAACGTCGAGAAGTTACATTATTCCCACCGTTCTTATACATTTATACATTTTAATTCAAGGTTCCTATTAACAGAAGTTAGTAAACTTTTGTATTCCTATAAATAGGAAAGTGACCAAATTCACCATGATATGTAAACAAATTATCACAATAATATTAGGGTTAGGTACATATTTTCATAATATTATTATAAAATAATTAGTTTTAATGGGTAAATTTACATCAAAATGATCCTGGCAGCAATATAATCTTGAGGATGACGATAATTCTGCATTTCGGTCGTCTCGTCTCATAGCTCATCTGCACCATTTCTTCCTAACTTTATCGCATCTAGGCACATTAAAAAATAACTTTTCTGGAGTTTTTATTGTAGTATTTGTACATTTGGGCACAATACAATATTTATAGCTACTTTTCTTTGTATTTTCCATAACACAACATAAATAATGTGTACATTTTCGCAATCACAATACGTTTTCCGTCGGTGCGATGTGCCCGATGACGCCACACACAAGTAGCGCGGAAACTTCTCCATTTAAACGCAGTTAAATTGACAGCTGCAGTAAATAATTTTTTTAACCCGTAATTAGAACATAAAACAAAAATAAAATACTGGAAAAATTATGTTTTTTAGTGATCTATTCATCTGTGATGTTTAAAAAAATTATGCATTTTGCTCATTGATGTGCTAAACTAATCTAATGGAATCGAATGATATCATAATATCCATATTTAACGAAAACGTGGGCGTGGGGTGCTCAAAATACAGAAACAGGACATTTTGCTCATCGCATTCTTTTATGTTTAATAATTAGAATCGATTAGGCATTATTTTCCTATTTTTAGTTAATTTTTTAAACGGTTTCAGTTGGTTCTCAAAAGCGTGTAATTAATATGTTTAAATTTTGTATTTATTTTCTTCCTTTTGGTTTTGTCCCAATTAGATTAGTGTTTTTATTTATTCGATCGGAAGAAGTATCACAGTTCAAATACATAAATCAGACGTGTCACTTAATAAAAAACCGCTGCCTAAAGAATCACTACTTCCACATGCAGATTTTCTTTCAAAGTCCCTTTAAAGGTAAACTTATTGACTACATTTGGACTTTAGTATGCGGAATTAATTGGTCATAGAATTTTAATAAGGGGACAGATCTCATAAAAGACTTGAAGAAGTTACAATTTAGCAAGCTTCATTAAGACATTGTAAATGAACTTGGCTAACTTTCAAGCCTGACATGATATTTACAAAATCTGCAAAATGTACAGGTGATAGAAATAAAGAAAAGCTTAATATTACATTAACATTAATATTTCACAAAAAATGCGTAAAATGCGAGAACATTAATCTAGGTATCAAAATTTATCAAACATACAAGTTTTACAAAAACGACGGTAGGCGTCGGTCGGCGTCGAGACGTAAAAATGCAAAAATATAGATTCAGATATCAAAATTTATTAAACACACAAGTTTTACAAAAACTACGTTAGGTATCGGTCGACGTCGCGACGTAAAATGCAAGAACATATATTTAGACATCAAAGTTTATCAACTACATAAGTTATACAAAACCGACGCTGGGGGGTTGGTAGGTGTCGAGATGTAAAAATGCAAGAATATGAATCTAGAAATCAAAATTTATCAAATACACGAATTTTACAAAAACGACGCTGAGCGTCGGTCGGCGTCGAGACGTAAAAATGCAAGAACATAGATTTAGATATCAAAATTTATCAAATACACAAGTTTTACAAAAATGACGCTAGGCGTCGGTCAGCGTCGAGACATAAGAATGCCAGAATATTATTCTAGGTATCAAAATTTATCAAATTCAAAATCAAATTTGGATCTTTCAAAAAGTATGCGATGTAACAGCACAGAACGCCTTCGTGTCCAAAAATTATGTTATATTATATATAATATATAATATTATATTATATATAATATACAGGGTGTTTGGTGCATCGTGTGCCAAATTGAAATGGCCGACAGAAAGGGTTATCTGCTATCCTTTCAGGCCCATTAACACTTCCCATGCCCTGCGGGATTTTTCATATCGACCTTTTATCTTTTTAATGAAAAAATTCCAAATTCTACATTTAAATTCAAATTATAAAAAAAAGTATTATTCGTATGGATTGGGCAGGAGCCCTATTCAATGGCCTCCACGTTCCCCAGACCTAAGTCCGTTGGATTTTTATGTCTGGGGACGTGCCAAAGAGCTCGTGTACGAGACGGAGGTTGCGACTAGGGAGGAACTTGTCCAACGCATAGAAACGGCTTTCGGTACAATTAGGAAGGAAATACGACTTCATACAACAACTGTCGAAATACGAAGCAGATGTCGGGCCTGCATTCGCAACAGAGACCAACACTTTGAACAAGATTTTTAAATTTTTTTAATAAATGATAAAAATGTAATTGTTTCTTTATTTCAAGAAAACCAATGAACAGAAAGAAATAGAAGATAGATTTTACTTCGCAAGAGTGAGATAACAGATTTTACCTGTTTCCCATGCACAATTTAAGCAAAAATAATTTTTTATTCGGAATTTTGAATATTAGCCTTATGTGACCCGATTCATTAATTTAGCGAATTCAAGAAGTTATTAAAAGATTTTTATGACATGTGGCACATCACTAGCAAGAGGATAGACTAGAGAATTTTTGAGGGAGTTGAAAGATTCCGGTTGCTCTGAGTTTTTTTTTATAGCCATGTAAAGCCTAAGTTTAAATTTAAATTTTACCTATTCCGAAAGTTTGCGAGTGAATAAAAAAATAACTAGATGACTAATGCCAGTAATTTTGGATTTAAAAGAACCCTTCAACAATACACATCAAAATAAAAATGAAATTCGCAGTCTACGCCTAATACTTTTTTATAATTTGAATTTAAATGTAGAATTTGGGATATTTTTCATTAAAAAGATAAAAGGTCGATATGAAAAATCCCGCAGGGCATGGGAAGTGTTAAGGGGCCTGAAAGGATAGCAGATAACCCTTTCTGTCGGCCATTTCAATTTGGCACACGATGCACCAAACACCCTGTATAATACTATATTATATATAATATATAATATTATATATAATATAGAATATATAAAGAAATCTGAGCGCTTGGCTTCTAGTACAGCTACGCACCAAACCTCAAGTATTTGTACTCTACACAGCTTGCTTTACTCATTTTCCACTATTTACTATACTTATGTCCCCACTCCTTCAACGGAATCATCTCAAAATATAATCTAGTTCCAGATGTTATTATACATGTGTACCAAATTTCAAGTCAATATCTCAGTTTTATTTTATCAACATCTTTAATAATGGAGTAGGGGTGGTGGGGGGATTGAAAAATTATATACAAAAATCTGAGGCCTTGGCTTCAAGTACATACACCGAATTTCAAGTTTCTGTACTCTTATCAGCTTGCTTTACTTATTTACCCTATTTAACCCCCAACCCTTCAACGTAATAATCCCAAAATATAATCTAGTTCCAGACGTCATTATAACATATGCATACGTATACCAAATTTCAAGTGAATGTCTTTATTTTATTTTATCAACCCCTTTAATAATGGAGTGGGGTGGTAGTGGGGGGATGGAAAATATTATAAAAAATTTGAGGCCTTGACTTCTAGTACATATACACCAAATTTCAAGTTTCTGTACTCTTAATAGCTTGCTTTATTTATTTTCCACTATTTACCCCTATTTAACCCCCAACCCTTCAACGGATATGTTCAAAAAACAATCCAGTTCCAAATTTCGTTATATGTATATGTGTACAAAACTTCAAGTCAATATCTTAAACCGTTCCGGAGAAAACGTGCGGAGAAAAGAAAGTTACAGGTAGACAGACTGACACAGGCAGACAAAAAAAAATTTCGCTCAAAGTTAAAATCTCGACGTTTAATGACATTCTAAACCTACTTCAAGAACAAAAATTTTTAAATTTTTTTACGATTACTAAACTTCCAATCCACTACGTGGATGTGGAAGTATTATCTACCTACCTATAATAAAATCTATTAATTTCTAAGCCGCCATTTTGAGTTTCTGGATATCTACCAAATATTTATAATCTATACTAGAGTAGTAATCAGTTTTCGTCCTATTACGGGCTGACATGAAAATTCACTACTATTCAGCCATTTTGCTCGACAACGGTTGATTTTGCGATAATTTCATATAGAACCATTTCGAACCGTCTCATCGAGGCGGATAATTTTGGTATATAACTTTTTCCGAACAGACGAAGTTTAGGTTTTGATCCACTACGAGCTGCCCTATGAAAATTTACTTGTTAGTCCAATTTGCTGGATAACAAATGATTATACGCAAAATTCATACAGAATCATTTCAATCCAACTCGCCGAGATTGGTATAACTAATAGCATGCGCCGCCTGGAATAATATCTCCGCCACCCAATGTAAGAGGATACAGACTACACAGAATAAATTAATCAGACTATTGATAGACGCAGATCGCTACACGCCGATAGCTGAACTCCACCGGGCAACGAATCTCCCCATGATTCGCGAATACATTGATGAACTCTCCCAAGAGTTCTTCGCCAACAAATGTCAGCTATCGGCACTGACATCCAACATTACAGACATACGCATACACGACGAACCAACACACACTCACAGACTAGTACACCAACAACTCCCCATATTCTTTCAAAGGAGATGACCTTTATTTTAACCCGACAAGACTAATTACTTTGACTAAAACAATAAACCCTCCAAATCCCACATCCCTTCACCAACCCCTGCCCCCTACCCGCCGATATCTCATAATTTCATTTCTTATAAATGAATACTACATATAATCAATATTTTTACCTATTGACAATATTTTCTGAAACAGGTTTTTATTTTCAAATTTTCCTGTATTTATTTATTTGATCATTTTCGTTCCAGCATGAAGCCACTGCACTAATGAGCTTTCAGATCAATTAAAGCTAATAAGCAATAATCTCAACATAAATTGATATGAATTGATAAGAAATATCACTAAAAACATGATAATAAAAAAGCTATTACTTCTTCTAAAGTCTTCAGCCATACCAGCGGCTCGGTCATGTTTTATATTATACTTTCTGTATAAATTTAGAACGTGACAAATTATGTACTACGTACCTACTTTTATATCTTTAGATTTAAGCTTATACAATGTAATATTTCAATTAATAAAATATATTTAAATGGAAAAAATGGTATAACTAATAAATAACATTTTCTGAATAGATGAAGTTCAGTTTTCGTCCTATTACGAGCTCACATGAAAATTCACTATTCAGCCATTTTGCTCGATAACGGTTAATTCTACGCCAATTTCATATAGAACCATTTCGAACTGTCTCGTAGAAGGGGATAGTCTTGGTATATAACTTTTTCCGAACAGACGAAGTTTAGGTTTTGATCCACTACGAGCTCTCCTATGAAAATTTACTTGTTGGTCCATTTTGCTGGATAACAATTGATTTTACGAAAAATTCATACAGAATCATTTTAATCCAGCACGTCGAGACTGATAAAACTGATAAATAACATTTTCTGAATAGATAAAGTTCAGTTTTCTTCCTATTACGAGCTGACATGAAAATTCACTATTCAGCCATATTGCTCGATAACGGTTGATTTTACGCCAATTACTATAGTACTATAATTTATAATCGAAAATCTCCCCAGATCGGTTTTCAGATAAATCAGGTCATGAGTTACATAACTTATCCGCCATATTTACGCTGCTATTTCATACTAGTAAAGTTCAACTAAATATTTATAATCTTTAACATCGACAAACCTCAGATACCGTTTTTCAGTCGAATCAGTCTTCACCATGCCAGTACATATGTTGCTTCCAAATAACAGTTTAAATTCTGTTTTCGCTAAAATGTTCAATAAATCTCAACAAACTTCCACGGTGCCATAAAAGTAGGAAAAAATATCCCCTATTTAGTGTCACACAACTTTTGCTGAGGTCATAAAATGAATATTTACCAAGCTGCATAAGCATGATACACTCTTTACTAATGCATCTGAAATAAAATTTTATGGACACGAATTTCGTGTAATAAATATCAGAATGTTATATTATGCTTTAGGCAACATAACTTTATATGTATGTATTTCTGACTAAATAAAAATAGTACAACTTTATCTTGATAACTTCGGGAATCAATAGAATACGTAAAAATAAAGGTCTTACATGACCTCTTTCTTTACAATCAATGCACGGTTTTCGTGATTTTTTTTAGCTTTATTTATATTCAATATTAAAGTAACTCTCATGTTTGATGTATTTAAATGGTACGTATATTTTTACGTATATTGTTGAAAGAAATTCCAAGTAGAGCACTGGCTGGATCCTGATTTAATATTAGGTCATTCAGATACATCATATCCGTAAAACAATATTAATAGATATTATATTATATTATATATTAGAGAAGACCTCTAAGTCACCGGAAATCCATTTTCAGACAAGTGACCATTTGCAAAAAAAGATCCCAGCATATCAAAGAAATTGAGAAAAACAGGCAAATTTGGAAAGAGAAAAAAAGCGAATTTCAAGTTGAAACTTGGCAGGATGGCACATTTATATCCAAGATTACGTGAAAAAAATTTTGCTACAGGTCTCGCCATTTTATTATTACAATTTTTTAAACATTTGTTGGGCCCAAATTCGCAAAACGTTTGTGCCAGGTCTGAAATTGTCACCCACACTACTTTCTTAAACACCCAAATATTATGAAAAAACAAATTTCAGAAACATGAGACTTTGCTAGTTCAAATTCTGACAAGATGATTCAGCGCTGCCGAGATGCAGATATCGTCCAGTGAAATGAACGGAAAAATGACAAGTGCTTATCAGGACGAGCAAGACACGACCCCCCTACGTATTTGGGCCTCTGAATTGATTGGGGTCGGTCTGAAACCCCCACCCCCACCCCTAGATTCACATCTGTTGGTTAAAAACCACCCCGAAAACGCGCTTTCGAGCTAATACACAGTGCGACTCTGTTTTGTTTTTTGTTTTGAATCGCTGATTCGGAACTCGGAGCAATTAAGTTTTACCAATCGGAAAGGGGTAATAAAGAAGTGGAAACTATCCTAGTAGAGTAAATTTTTAATAAAATTGTCATTTACTGATACAGACAAGCAAGATATTCTCCCCTACATTTTTTGGGATACTGAGTAGATTTTGGTAGGTTTCAACACCCCAGCCCCATAGACTCATCCTATTGGCCAAAAATCACCCCCGATTGTCTATTTAAATAAGATTTAGATCACAAATAAAACTAAAAATTCCTATTTAAAGGTAAAATATAAATCTGACGATAGATTTTAGTCTAAAAATAGATTTATTAAAATTCTTAGGTTATGTAACACATATTCATATGCTTTGTTGTTCGTAAAAGTATTTTCTTCATGTGCTGCCTTGTAATTCCATTATAGTACATTTTTGCGATAATAGCTTCATTTGATCTAGATAATTTTTTTTTAATAATAATTGTCTAGTATTAACTTTTATTAAGTTAGCAATTAAAAAAAAATTATTAAATTTTGTCAAAATTTGAGCTGGCAGGCGATTTTTGTCCACAAATGTAGCTTTTTGCCCCACTCCGCGTCATATTGGTTTCGTAATTTTATACACATTACTGGTTTTGAAATATCAAAAATATGTATTTCCTTTATATTGTCTAACTAATTTTAAAATTACATTGTATAATACTGTTGGTGTAAAAGCATCTCTTTACAAGTCGTTTGACAATATAATAACAAGCACTCACTCAATCTGTATTGACGACGGCTAAAAAGTCAGAAACTATAGTTCATTTCATTACCTTATAAGCTGTATCTTATTGCAAAAACTGCTCTTTTAATGAATATTTTGAAATAGCATAATGTACATTTCAAAGTTACAAGAACGTGTAATGTGAAATACGTTATTTGGGTATATTGCAGACAATTTTCATACACCCTATATCTAGTATTTAACATGAGAAACAGAAAATTATGTATTCATTATGGATACTGTTGTGCTAATTTTGACCAGGCAACAAAGTTAATCAATGCTGCCATAATACTGTAATTGTAGTAACATTATAATCTGAAATCAGTACTGAAATAATCGTACAGTATTCTCTCATGTACGTCTCGCTGTAGTTAGATTGGAACAAATACTTAACTTTATAGCACAGACACATGCAGTTGAAAGTGCTATTCCTTGAAAACTAACAGCAGTAATACGGCTAGAAGTCTACGATAATCGATAAATCCGTGTTAATTAGTCTAAAAGCACCTTTACTTTAACGTTGGCATGAAAACTGTTTCTTTAAAACGATGCGCTTTATAGAAAGACATATAACCCACTTATGCTCGCTAAATATAGTATCAGAAAAACAAACTTAATTTAACCACAATTAATTGTGTTACATTTGCAACTAATTACATACAAATTAATAATTTTATTTCTTTTCATTTTGTAGGATTCATTTAATTGAATGAATACGTATATACTTTACAAATATTTCACAAAAAATAAATGGCAATAATAGTATGAACATAAAATAAAGAAGAATTATTTAGAATAGAAGCAAAAGAGGGAAATACAAAAAAAGCGTTTTTTCTTTGAAATTATTGGATTTTTAAAAGTGAATTATTTATTATCTGTTTGCTTGTAGTAATGAAACATATTCTTTATAGGATTTTGCAAACAGCGGAAAGAAAAACTATCTATGAGAACTAAAAGAAAAACTATATGTAAAAATATTAATGAAATCTTTGCATTCTTTCGATAACCTGACTTCTGGTTATGCTAACATGTACAAATTCTTATTTGCCTTTCTCATTATAACACTAGCATCCAACACAGTTCCCTACGCCTAGGCAGATTAAACTAGTATCTACATGATCCCCTACGATATTTAAATTCAGTTAAAAATGAGAACAAAGGCCTGAAATTAATTTATTTACCTACCTTGTCTTTAAAAATTTGTTTCATTCTAATGAATCACATTTTCATAAAATCTCATTCAGTTTCTTGAAAATGCTTCTTAGATCTTGAAACGTTTTTTGTCTTTATTCTGGACTCATCAGAAAATCACAAAGCCATTCATAACGATGTTCCATGCAAAACCAAGGCAATATCCATGAATAATAGTAGGGGAGCCCACGATGCTAAATGGGGATTTACTCGAGCGTCGTGGAGACCTACTGGATTTTGAAGATTAGATGGTAGAAAGAAAAAAGGTTATATGATGTATATCCTTTCGCCGGTGGGGGAAGCGTCTACAGGTTTTCAAAAATGTAAAAAAAGACAATTACATGGAAATACTCGAGCGCTTCAGATATTGATAGTGTATATGCCCCGCGTGTCCCCGATGACAGAGGTATGTTAATCTGCCGGTTTGCATGGTGGGGGCAGCCGTATGGAAGTGTTAAAAATGGGAAAAATAAAAATTTACTCGAACGCGTCAGATATTCAGAGGGGATGTTAAGTGAACCCGAACGAAGCTCCAATTCAAAAGACTGACCATTCAGACGTGGCGCAAGCTCGTGGCGGCTTTTTGAAAATTCAAAGAAAAATCGCCATTTTGAAATACTCGAGCGCGTCAAATTTTCATACAGATGGTTTAGCTTGATGTCCTGGTCATGCTGATCAATAATCTGACGATTGTTTGGAGGGATTTTCTTAATCTGACGATTTGAAAAAAAAATACTTTTATGATTTTTTTTAAACCACTGAATGTGACAAATAAAATGCACGGAAAATAGCATGCAAATAAAAAAAAATTACAAATTTTGTTGAAATTTGTAAAGAAAGTTTTTTATTTTGTTTTCTGCACACGTAAATCTATTTATTTTAATTATAATATATATAAACACATATATTATATGTATATATACTTTCGGTAATTTCTTTCTCTGATAAAATTACAAATGATAAATAAATAACAGGTAAAAAAAATATGGCCAAGGTTAATAAATAACGATATTTTTAAACTTTTTGATAATTTTATTGATGGGTAATAACTTTACAGAATTCACAAAAAATTAATAAAACAAAATAAACATGTTAAAAAAATTTTTTTTAACTTCATCCGTGGAATTATCATCAAACAGCAAATCTGGTTCGATTTGATCATCAATTTTACCCACAGCTTGCATATCTGTATCAAGAAATCGTTATAATACTTGACAATATATTTTTTATTCAATGAAAAGCGTGTTATTAAAGTATTGAAAAGTAAATGTACCTGAATCTGGAGTATCCCCTAGAATATCTGGTGTTATGACTACATCTTCATATACTTCTGGTAATTGATCACCAATGGCGTGATGTCTGGCGTGTGGGAACGGTGCGAGAGAGTGAGAGACAGAGAAAGAGTGAAAGGGAGAGAGATGCGCGGAGTGGGGAATACGTGCTTCACTGCGGTGCACGCGCTAAATTTTATTGACGATTTTTGTTACTTCGGTTTGTGGAAATCGGCAGATTATATTTTTCCCATTATACTTGAATTATTTGCTTCAAAACAAAACAAAAATCGACCGCGCTCGAGAATGTCGAGGTGACGTTTTTTTTTTGCAAGTTTGTGACCCTCCCACTCCCTTGCGTCATGCTGAAATCGTCAGATTATTGAAACGCACACTTTTCAGCATGTAATTAACTCATCACACCTTAATCTGACGCGCTCGAGTATTTCCAACTATGGATTTTTTTTTACTATTCTGATCAGCTGCCCTACACGCGCGGCCCTATATAGAGGGCTTAGATATGGTGGAGGTACTCAACAGGGTGCAAGGTATTCCCTATATGTTAATCTGCCGCGCTTGAGTAAATCCCAAAATCCCCTATTGGGCTCCCCTACTATAAGTATGAAATATCTATATTTGACATTGACTGATAAAAAACGACAGATCTTCAGCTATCTATTAGCTAACTAGTATTGGAGCCTATATACCCTATGCATGTTTAAAAGTGAATTATTTATTATTTGTTTGTTTATAGTAATGAAACATATTCTTTATACGATTTTGCAAACAGCGGAAAGAAAAACTATCTATGAGAATATTTTTACATATAGTTTTTCTTTTAGTTCATTATTAACATAGACGAAAATCTAGTTGTATTTTTGGAAATCATTAAGAAAAACTGGTGATGGGGAACGACTAAACAAACAAAAAAACCTTGTATAACATGGGGTCTAAATGGAGAATTTTTTTTATATAAAAAAATTGGCTGCTGGCATATTGGGGTAATCATTATTGTCTTCGCGACTGGCTAATAATAAAATATTACTAATTTTATATTCAAAAAAATGTTTTTTGAACAAATTATCAAAATTTACAATTCTGTATTGTAAATAATGAAAAGATGTATAGACAAAAATCGTTCAAATGAAAGTTAACGTTTTACCCTATCGATCGGCGGTGGTCCGATCAATGGCGGATGTTAATTTTGACCTTGCCTCGGTGGAAAAGTTGATACAAATTTTCGAGACATGTAGTGTCAAATAGAATTGTGCGAAAACTATTGGGCCGAATTGAAAGTTATGGAGTTCATTTTTTTTATAATCGGTGAAGCTTAAAACTGATAGGATCTAATTTGCTTTTTATAAATATTTTTTAACAAATAAATGTAAATGGAAAAAGTTAATTTTTTGCCATTTCTTCGCGTTTTTTTGCAAACCTTAAAAAAATTGTTTTACCCATGAAAGCTGTAGATTGATATCTTGGGAACAAAAAAGGTATATTGGTACCTACACCCTAAGGCCCACCATTTCCCAGTTATAACGAATAAATAGTGCTCGAAAATGTTTTTGGCCGTATCTGTTTAATAATTGAAACCCCCGAAAAGATACGCTGGGAATATTTGAGATCCTGGGTACCCTCCCCTGTCGATTAGAGTCAGTTTGGTCCTTATAGGTGAAACAACACTAAACTCTAACTTTCTTCCTTAATTCGAGACTGTCATTTAGCTGCGAGTGTTTAACTTATTTTATTATCATCGCATTAATTATTCCATTCTAACTTTAAATTAGGCTAAGTACTTGCAGATAAAATAAACGAAATGAGATGGCACCCGATAGCATGCAATTATTTGAAGAGAAAGCAACACGCAAAGCACCGCGTGCAATATTATAATAATTTAAAAAAGGTATAAATATGGATTAACTTAATTCTTTATTTTTTTCGTTGACATATTTGCATTGAAGAGCAGTATATATTCGAATATTTCACTAGTTAGCATGGAAGCCAATGAAACGTCATTTTTGAGACCATCGCATCAAACAAACCTCATTATTAGTAGTAAAGTAAGCTTCTAGACAGCTCCCGCACGCAGTATTACCACTGTAATACTCTCTAGATACATTTACTGCTGAAACTCACGTTGTAGACACTGACTGACATGTCATATTTCATTTCATGAAATATTTTCCACAAATGTTTTAAATGTTTTTCTTAAAATGTTTTCTTAACCGCTTCTCAAGTCACCGAAATAACTCCTTGAAAATCCAGAATGATTTTGTGTAAGGTAAAGAGAAACGAGGCCCTACAGTTTATAGTGGGGTCCGAACCACATCTCGGGGATAATTTTATAATTAAAATTATTTCGCGGTGAACAGGGATTGAACCTGCTTCGCTAGGTATGCCAGTATGCAAGCTAGACGCGCTAAACCACTGAGCTACCGTCCCCCACATGTCGCTTTGGATTTGAATTTCACTTCCATTCTGCTTTACTATGTGTGGTGTATTCATGTTTATGTAATGCCTATGTAACATACCCACCAAGCATGAAAATTAATCATTATATGACATGAAGTTACATAAACACGCTGACCTTGAAAAATTGAGAAAATGTACTTCGTTACGGTTTATCAAAAAGTAACAACATATTAGTAATTCAGGAATTAAAATTTGCACCGTTTGTTACAATTATTCGTAGCACAACTTATTCAGTCATTTAGTAGTAGTATTATTTGATTAACTAAATAATTTTAACTTATTTTTCAACCTCTTAAAGTCAAAATGATGCATTAAATACTGTCTGAAATATGTACACGAATCAGATTCTTTTATAAAAGTAGTAGTGTTTATATTTAAGTTTCCCACTTCGAGTAACATATTTTGTTTTATTGCAGCTTCATGTTAATGTGTTAAAATCAAACCAGTTCTTTATTTTTCTGGAATCTGTTTCGACCTTTGTTTTCACTTCCTTCCAAGTACCGGCAGAATAAAAAATGACTGATCGTCAGCGAAACTTAAAATATCTCCAGCACTTTCTAATGTCGATAAATTGTTACGATATGATAAACAGGATGGGACCCAAAACTGTACCTTGTGGAACGCCATACTTTATTTTCCTTAGGTGAATAGTGTTTTCAAGCTACTCTAACGTACTTTGTTTGATAATAAACTCAAGTGTCTCCAAAAACCATAATTCTCGATTTTTCTGAACAATTTTTTGTAACATACTGTGTCGAATGCCTTTGCCAAGTCTACAAATATACATAATGCAGGTTTCCTTTCATCTAGTTTTTCACATATTAACTTTGTTAGATAAGCTATGGCGTCTTGGGTGGAATTTCTAGTTCTAAAGCTGAACTGTTTGTCGGACAGTACATTAAATTTATTTTGAAACTTTAAAATACGTTCTCTAATGATATTCTCAAACAGTTTTGTAATTTGATATCAACGTTAAGGGTCTATAATTTTCTATTTTACATTTATCCCCATTTTTATATAATGGCTTAATAACGCCAATTTTTAAGATATCTGGAATAACACTCTGGTCTAGTAATTTATTATGATCTTTGCAAATACAGAACGAAGAGTATATTGCATTCGATCGGGGTATTTCCAAATTTCTAAAACCGGTAATATTGCTCGTAGAGAAAAAAATTTCATATCACTGTCGGTGATCGAATTTTGAACAACTTTCAAAATGTCCGTAAGTTTGTCTGTCCGCCTGTACGTCCGTCACGTTTTTTTTTTGCAAGCACGATAACTTAAGAATGAAAAGTCCGATTGTATTGAAATTTGGGCAGTAAGTTAGCGTTTGGTAGAGGAAGAACCCTATTGCTTTTGATCAATATCGATCGATCAATAAAAAAGTAATACAATTATATAACTAGTTTATTAGATACTTGAATGTCAATACCTGATCTACTATTTCTTTTAATGTTCAGACGTAATGTTATCAATACCTGACGCATCTTTAGTTTCATTTCCACAACCACGTAGTGGATTGGAAGTATAGTAACGGTAAAAAAAAATCAAATTTTCTTTTCTTGAAATAGGTTCACAATGTCATGAAACGTCTGTCTGTCTGTAACTTTTTTTTGTCCGCACGTTTTCTCCGGAACGGTTTAAGATATTGACTTGAAATTTTGTACACGTTTATATTATAATGAGATCTGAAACTGGATTGTTTTTGAAGATATCCGGTAAAGGGTTGGGTGGCAAATAGGGGTAATAGGGGAAAATATGTAAACTCAGCCGGTAAGAGTACAGAAACTTGAAATTTGATGTATGTAATACAAGCCGAGATGTTTTTCAATATTTTTCATCCCCCTGATAAAAATTGTGATATTCACTTGAAATTTGGTACATGTACATATTATAACGACATCTGGTACAAGATTATGTTTTAAGCTGATTCCGTTGAATGGTTAAGGGTTAAGTAGGGGTAGAAAGGGGAAAATAAGTAATGTAAGCTGGTAAGAGTACAGAAATTTGAGATTTGATGTATATACTAGAATCGAAGGCCTCAGGTTTTTTAATAATATTTTCCATCCCCCCATTACCACCACTCTCATATTAAAAGAGTTGATAAAATTATATTTAGATTATCACTTGAAGTTTACACGTATGTATTATAACGATATCTGAAACTAGATTATATTTTGACATGATTGCGTTGAAAGATTGTGGTGTAAGTAGAGGTAAATAGGAAAAAATGAGTAAAGTAAGCTAGTAAGAGTACAAAAACTTAAAATTCGGTGTGTGTCCTAGAAGCCAAGGCCTCAGATTTTTTAATAATATTTTTCAACCCCCTACCAACCAGTATTAAAGGCGTTGATAAAATAAAATTAAGATATTCACTTGAAATTTATTAGACTTATGTATTATAACGACATCTGGAACTCGATTAAATTTTGAGATGGTTCCCTTGACGGGTTGAGGGTTAAATAGGAGTAAATAGGGGAAAATAAGGAAATCAAGCTGGTAAGAGTACAGAAATTTGGGATTTGATGTATATACTAGAAACCAAGGCATCAGATTTCTTGCTAGTATTTTTCAAACCCCACCACCTCCGCTCTATTATTAATAATAATCGTTTATTATCCGCTTATTATACAAATCGGATTAATAACATAAAACTGAAATATTCACTTGAAAGTTAGTACACGTATGTGTTGTAATGACATCTGATTAAGATGATTACGTTGAAGTGGTGGGAGGTGGTAAGTTGTGAATAGGGGAAATGAGTAGTGTAAACTAGAAACTACATTTTTAACGCATATGGTAGAAACCAACGCCTCAAACTTTTCTATGATTTCTGCCCCAAATATGATTAAAATCCTATGACCAATAATTTCCACATACTAGACGGCAAATCTAATCAAGATGTTTCCTTTAAAATGACTTGGGTGAAAAATCTGGATGTGGAAGTAGTGATTCCTTAGGCAGCGGTTTTTAATTCTAATACATTCTTATTTCCACGCTGGCCCATGGAGATCGCCTCATGATCTATACCTGATAATTATTTTTTCTGAATGTTTTACGAAACGTTGTGGCATTTTTGAATAGAAAATCTCTTGCAGGAACATCTTTACGTAAAAAACGTACACTTAATAGAACTTAAAGCAGATGAGATATTGCAAAAAAAAAGAAGAAAATTACAACTTGGACACCCTGTATCTTTTCCACGGCAACGATTTACTATAGCATATTTGGTTATATCATATTTTGATCCAAAGAACGTACCCTTGAATTATTGTCCATTATTAATTGTTCACCCTACATAAATAAACATTTGCAAAACCTTTCTGATGATTATTTATTAATCTTTTATTTTCAATGCAATATTAAAATCGAATCAAACGATTTGATTTAAGTTCATTTATTTTATAAAGATATTATGATCACAATTCCACTTAATCGTTAAAAATATGTAACTATTATCGCAAAGACAATAGAACGCAGCCACAACCAACCCTTCATCGTTTTTCTTCTTATCGATCGATAACCTAGCTAAACGTATGCTCCACGTATTTTCATATTCAGATATGTTGACATAGCCACGTTACGTGTGACAAGGCGAAATTTGCACGATGACTCCACCATATTTCCGCTAACTTTATATGTTATCATTTTGCTCGAGCAAAAAAGCTTCTAAAATATCGCACAAACATGTCGTACCCTAAGTCACAAAAGTGCATCTATGCATACATTACCTTTTTACCGTGCAAGCCAGATGGTGCTTCAGACTCGTAATCAAATTTAGGTCAACATCACTTTAAATGTTGGTTTATGAACTAACCAGTTTTCATAAAAACGATATATAGTTAGGTACTTAATTGCTGTTACCTATTATAAAGTAACTAACATTTAAATTAATGTAGTGCAGTAATTCCATGTGTTTTCAGAGAACTCTTTTAAAATGTAACAAAGATAGCGTTGCCGGATAAACATGGGTTAGCTGCCCCGGCTTGGATTTGGTTTATACTTGGGAGGTAAGTTCCTACCATTGCGAGAATTATTTACCTCAAATGACAAATTGATTTTTTTTTAAAAAGTTGTGAAAGAATTTTGAAAAATGAAAAAAATTGATTTTCTCAAATGTGAATGAGCCGAATTCGGGAGCTAAAATATATGTGGTCCAGGGCGTTACGTCGATTATAAAAAATATTGATGGTCCTCCGATGAGTCCCAAATAACTTATTTTAGGAACGTGTTAGATACAACATTTTTTTGTTAAAGGTCCCTAAAACATATTTAAATTTTTTATCTCACCCTTACCCCTCTCTTCAAATCCTATGGGATTTTAGTGTAAAAAATATTCACAATTTCTAAAAAGGGGGTTTGTTGTAGGCAAGATGAAGGTGACCAGGATTACAACCAGGGGTGGTTACAACCCCTCCAGGGGATGGATTTCCACTCCTGAGGGATGCTACAATTCTGGTCGCCTTTTATCCTCCCTCCATTAATCCCCTCTCTGAAAATGTTGTATATTTTTTACAAAAAAAGATCTCGCCCTGGAGGTGTTTTTACCACCCCTGGTTACCTCTTTACTTCCCACGCACACCGAAGGGAAGGATTGTATTCGAGAAAAAGTCAGCCTTCGAGATTTTTTCGGATTTTTACGTTTCAGATCACGTAGATTACGAAAATATAGGTTTCTCAATTCCGGCAGTCTGTCTGTCTGTCTGCCGGTGCATTAACTAAAAAACTGCTTGATGGAGAACAGTCAAATTTGATAGGTAGCTGACGCTACTGTCAGCGAAGAAATGGTTAAGTTTTCGCTGGAAAATATACAAGGTAGACCGCTTAAATGAAATAAATAATGAAAAAAAAAAAATTTTGCTCAAATTTAAAATTTCCAAGTTTCATGGCATTCTAAACTTATTTCAGAAAAAAAAAGATTTTTTTTTACCAACATTTTTGAATTCTTTTTTATCACGAATAGATGGAAAAAAAATTGTTTTGCTCAAATTTAAAATTTCCACCTTTCATGACATTCTAAGCATATTTCAGACAAAAGACTTTTTTTTTAACCAACATTTTTGGAATAATTTTTACCACTAGAATAATAGATGGAAAAACAAATTTTGCTCAAATTTAAAATTTCTACGTTTCATGGAATTCTAAACCTATAAATAAAAAAAATATGTATTTTGGAAAAAAAGAATTTTTTGTATTCGAGAAAAAATCACCATTCGAGATTTTTTCGGATTTTCACATTTCAGATCACGTAGATTACGAAAATATAGGTTTTTCAATTCCGTCAGTCTGTCTTTTTTACCACTACAATTGAATTGAATCCGAAAAAATGTTTTTTTTTCGCTCAAATTTAAAATTAGCCTATTCCAAAAACTTTTGAAAATAAAAAAAAAATAAAAATTTGCAAATTTTTGCCCATTACAAAATACAAAACAGATGGTGAAAAAATTTGTTTTTGCTCAAATTTAAAATTTTCAAGTTTCATGACATTCTAAACCTATTTCAAGAAAACATCTTTACCACTACTATAGAATAGATAATAAAAAATTTTTTTACCACTAGAATACAAAAAAAAAAATTGTTTGCTCGAATTTAAAATTTGCACGTTTCATAACATTCTAAACCTATTAAAAAAAAATAAATGTCTTAACCACTGTTATACTTCCACTCAGATGGCAATAATATTAGGCATATGCACCTACGAGTGCACCTGTCAATGTAATTTCCTAACTAATAATTGTTTAGACATGCACAAATAAGGAGGGAAGTTCTGTGTAAATACCTTTACCGATTTTTTAAAATTGTAAATATTTTTTACAAAAAGAAAATAATCCATACCCTATAGGGGTTGAATTGAGGGGTAGGGGTGTTTGGGATCATCCCCTCTAGAATTACCACCTTACCCTATGTTACAGGGAGGGCCAATTCACCAAAATACAGGGTTGGACTGATGTCTGAGCCGGGAAAGAGACTTTAAGGGTGGTTTTCAGGCCATTTCAAGAGGTAGCCGGGTCAAAAAATTTCATGGACCCTGGAATCGGCTTCAGCGTCCTAGAAAAAGGGGAGTGGGGGGGCTAGCTTGGCTAAATAGTAGATACTTGCGTGTCCTCCTGACCTCCACTATTGTGCCTTGTGGATAGTTTTTAAAAATTTATTATTCGTTCTTGCATGAAACGCCTTAGTGGCTTTGTGTCTTTCTGAAGAACACCAGAATAAGGGTGAAAAACGTTTCAAATGCTAATGCATATCCAATAAAGATAAATAATCCCTTTTGTAGAGAGAGAAGCGAGTCTCTTGTCAGTATTTCTTATCAGTAACTATGACTAGCAATGGGTTCCGGGTGCACGTTAAACGAAACTATTTTATACTTGCTGACTCGATAACCTCCATCTAATACAACCACATTCGAAAGTTGGAAAAGTCTTAAGCATTTAACATCGAAGCAAGATGTTGATAGCTCAGAAGATGTTGATGGCTTTATAGATAAAGTGGAGAGAATGTTTATTAATTCTAGAGTAAATTTCAGTAAGTAAAGTCTAAAGTAAGTTTAGTTGGTACCATACTGTCTCTCTCTCTTTCTTCAAATCTAAGAACCCCACTTGTTTCTGCCGACCTTTTTCCTGTTCTCGACCTCGCTCTGTCGTGTTTTGATAAAATACTAACAACATTTATCCACTGGTGGCTTGATCCGTTAGATCATCTTTATTAAAGTGACCTCAAATGAAAATGAGAATATAATTCAGATCTGGATGCCGACGTGTTCAAAATGAGAATATTTCAAAATATGGAATAGTTTTTAAATTTCTATGGGTAAGGTAATACTATCAAATAATTAGTACTGCTAAAGGAGTTAAAGTTTTAAATAGTTAAATGGTATTAAAACATTTATTTTATTTTATTTTAATGTCTTATTTATTTTAACATCCTGGCGAAGTTTAGCTAAAGCTATTCCACCACTTAACCAGGACGGCGAAATGAGATACGGTCACCCATCCAAGTAACGGACTCTCCCGACGTTGCTTAACTTCGCCAATCGAGTTCTCGCCACTTAAACTGGCACCGTACCTCGCCATTTGTGATGCAAATGAAATATTTTAATATGCTTTCCACATCGCGTATATTATTACTGATCATTTTAAGGATATACTTTTGAGCACGAAGTCCTAGCTAAATCATAAAATGAAGGTATAAACCAAGGAAAACTACGTCGATATCAAGTATAAAATATGTTATTATGATAAGAAAATATATTTGCGGCAATAAAATTAAAACATTTATAAGCAAATATGCTTCATAGTTCATGTCATATTAGGAATATCTCTGGAAAATTATAATAATGATAATAATAAATCGACGTCCCAGTTTGCAAAAATAATGGAGTAAGGAGCAAAGAATAATAGTTCCATAAAATCATCATACTTAGCGTCATTGAATGTTTACAAATTTGCTGTGTTAGATATTCACAATATTTCTTATATCTCAATTGACAATTAATAATGTGATGCGTATTTGATACACATTCCTATTTAGTTGATAATACACTTAACAGGCAAAGCCCTATTACAGAGTTGATACACAATATTGACATTAAAAACCGCTGCCAGATTTTTCGTCCAAGGTTTTTTAAAAGAAACATCTTGATTAAATTTGCACTCTAGTATGCGGAAATTATTTGTCATAGAATTTTAATATTTGGGGCAGATGTCATAGAAAAGTTTGAGTAGTTGGTTTCTACCATGTACGTTAAAAATGAAGTTTCTAGTTTACCCTACTTATTTTCCCCTATTTACAACCTACCACCTCCCACCCCTCCAACGGAATCATCTCAATCAGCTGTCATTACAATACATATGTGTACTAACTTTCAAGTGAATATCTCAATTTTATGTTATCAATTCGATTAATAATGGAGCGGAGGTGGTGGGATTTGAAAAATATCTGAGGCCTTGGCTTCTAGTCCATGTACCGCATTTCAAGTTTCTGTACTCTTACCAGCTTGTTTTACCTATTTTCCCCTATTTAACCCCCGACCCTTCATCAGAATAATCCCAAAATATAATATAGTTCCTGATGTCATTATAATATATACGCGTACCAAATTTCAAGTGAATATCTCAATTTTATTTTATCAACCCCTTTAATAATGTGGTGGGGGGTGGCGGGGCATGAAAAATATTATAAAAATTTTTGAGGGTAGTACATACATCAAATTTCAAGTTTCTGTACTCTTACCAGCTTGCTATACATATTACCACTATTTACCCCTATTTACCCCCAACCCTTCACCGGATATCTTCAAAAAACCACCCAGTTCCAGGTCTCGTTATAATGCACATGTGTACAAAATTTCAAGTCAGTATCTTAAATCGTTCCGGAGAAAACGTGTGGATAAAAAAATTACAGACAGACCGACAGAAAATGTTTTTCACTCAAATTTAAATTCTCGACGTTCCATGGCATTCTAAACCTATTTCAAGAAAAAAAAATGATTTTTTTGTTTGATTACTATACTTCCAATCCACTACGCGGATGTGAAAGTAAAATTAACTGATAACATTTATAACTTATACTTTATATACTACATATTTACAAACAATAGTTAAATTAATTATAGGGTGAAATTTAAACCTTAAGCTAATGCAATTGTTTTTTATTGCAATATAAATGCTGCATATTCTATTAAGAGAAGAACAACTGCATTGGTAGCTTGTACTAGCAATTTCTAAGTAGTAAGTTCTAATAATTGTTCTGATAGGATACATAGATATGTACATATAAACATACTGAAGATATAAAACTAAGGCCATTAATAGCAGTATGCAATAGTTTATGTAGATATACAATATGAAGGTATTTTCTCCGGCTATCCAATGTTTTAAGATTGTACTGCAAGAATTTTAAAAATGTGTAATGTGGAAATTTTCTATAGCAAGAACTGAACCAATGTAACTTTCCAATCAACGCGTTTTAATTATGATAAAAAAAATTTTACTATTGTATTAATTTTACATATTTCTTTTCCAATTTACACATTATATTCCTTCACAATTTGGTACTTCGTTGATATTAAAAATGTCATTGCATTTACCATATATACAATATTATTCTATTTATAATATGTTACTCTATTCAATGTTTCAAATTGAAAATCATCCAATTGTATACCGTTTCATTAAATCAAACCACGTCAGGCAACTTTAAATGATTAGCAATTCATATATCAATTTGTGAATACAGTAAACAAAGCAGTTAACAAGCCAGAAGTAGTCAGTGGCAGTATAATTGAAGTATGAAAAGTAAACAGAATAACAGGGTATATCTAAAATGCATGTATGTCCGGGGTCTCCGTGAAATTTCAGATTAAAAATATGGACGAATTCGTTGAGGTAAATTGCTTGTCAGGTGTTATTGGAAAATAACTAGATTCATTTTTCATATCACGTTACCACTGCTAGTATTAAAATATGTAACACTAATACATTTATTTACATAAGAAATATAACAAGAGTTTTTCCACGTGTGCAAAGCCTGTTGGATTAATAAACACATGTATTTACAGCGAAATTTTTTCTGAAATTTTCAAAAAATCACAAGTTGCACCTGAACACAAAGAAATATCTTTACTAATACAGTCAGTTATAGACATTTCCATTATACCTATTACTATTTGAGATTATGTTTTAAAACAGACCAGAATATTTGGGAAAACAGCTTACTAACTGATGTTCAATTCGGCTCTAGATGGAAGAAATCTACCATTGGTGCAATCTGTGAAATACATGGAACCATTTTATGACATGTCTAAGGCATTTGATACCATTAACCACGGTGCTCTAATACAAAAATTGAAATACTGTGGGATCAGAGGAGGAGCCTTCATTTTATTGTTCTTTTATCTCGCGGATCGTCAACAATGTTTAAGTTTAATGGTAATAAAAATTCTCTAATATTGATTGTGGTGTGCCCTAGGGGTCTGTTCTGGGTCCGGTGCTGTTCATAATTTGCATTAATGATTTATCTTTCAAGTGTGCTGCTGAAGTGCTTTCAATAATGTATGCTGATGACATGATATTTTTGCTAAGTAACAAACTGTTTTCCAACTTGTGCACTATTAAAGAAGAAGCTGATAATTTGATGAAGTACTGGTACCAGAGTATACAGAAACTTGGGATTTGATGTATATACCAGAATCCTAGGACTCAGGTTTTTTATAAAAAATTTTAACCCTTCCATCACCCCACTTTATTATTAAAGGGCTTGATAAAATAAAATTGAGACATATTTAAGCTTGGTACACGTATGTACTAGATCATATTTAAAGATGATTCCTTTGAAGAGGTGGAGGTAAGTTGGGTTACTGCTTGTAGGACCAGATTACTGGCTCTACAAGCAGTGTTTTGACCATTTCTATTTCTTAACTTTAGTTGTTAACAGTGCTTTCAACATCTATACTATAATATTTTAAATTTCATATAAAATATATCTTAATTGTTTTAGAATTTTGAATGATTTTAGCTTTAAATTTAAACATCCTGAAGCCGCCAGTCCATGTATAATTTTTGAAGTATAGAATTCATGATTGGCGATATCTAAAATCCTTAACTAAATCTTCTCAGGTGAAAATAACAAAAATGTTTCGAGTCATAATTTTAAAATTTTTATTTTCATGAAATTGATTGGGGAAGCCATGTGGTAATCCATCAAATTTAATTTACAACGCCAAGGATAAAACAAATAGATACGAAAAATCTGAATTCTATAGGTTAAATTGCTCAGAGTGCGATAGCATATATATAGGACAGACCCAACCAGATACCTCGGTCATGATAGGTCCTTCAGACTACAAAAAACAGATTCTGCTCTTTCTAGTCACATATTAAAGAGTCGGATCTAATCGATTTGCTAATGACTTACTTTTTTTTAGGTTCCCTCCATTATATATTTATTTGACGAACTCTCCCATATGTGCCCATTTTATGACTGAATTATAATCTATTGAACGGATATAAATATAAACGAATAAATTGAAAAATAAAAGACGAGGATGGTTGAGTCTGGGTATTAAGTTAATTCCTATTAAACATGCACTAACAAACATACAGTAGCGGGTGCAGTAGAAAATACATATACTACGTATCATATTTTCTTTCAAGGTAGATTCTAACTGGTTATCCCCCGGCGGCGAACCACACTGGCGTTTCATTTATGCATATAACTAGAGCTTTATTTCCGGTGCAGCCATTAAAATTATGTAACTGCAATAAGATAACGTAATAAAGCTCTTTTATTGTCTCCAAGGATAGAGTTTTATATTCATTCGCTATAACAATTTGCATTGCGTGTATTCAAAACAAGCCATTCCCATGTCTATTAAATCTGCTCAGATTTATCAATATAAAACGACCTTAATAGCTCTTTTATTCTACCCGTTTGGTATTTACGTATTATTCGTATTTTAATATTAGATAAAAGTGGCTAGTTAAAAATATTGAAGAGCTAAAAGATACTGCAATGGCTAAAGTACCACAATTAAATTTCCTTCAATTGAGTTACATCAGGAAAGTACTATAAAACCTTAGGTTTCGTGTTTTACAAATGCTTATACATACTGCGTGCCACATTCCAAATCTGAACACCCTTGTAAAAGTTGCATTCATATATATTTTACATATTTATTTTGACCATGTATATTTAAAGGTACAACACCAAAAACTGTACTTTTGGACGAAACGTCATACTTCATTTTTAATAAACATGGTTTACCATGATTTTTGTAGGGATTAAAATTAAAAAACGTATTGGCGATTTTTTTATGTAACATCTAAATATATCCCTGTACTCAGCACCCTCCGCCAAATTTCATAAAAAAATACGAATTAATAAAATTTTGGCAGATAAAACACCCCGTACAAAATATACGACAAAAGTTATGCAGTCGCTTGAGTCCGTAAATAAGTTACGAACACTTGAAGGCCAAGTAATGATTATTCATAATAATAAATTTGAAGGCTTTTAATTTTCCAAGTGCTATAGTTACTCAGTCTGCCTGATCACCCGACTTAAACTCATTGGACTGTTTTTTTTTTGACAATTTAAAACAGTATGTTTACAGTAGGAAAGTTGTTGATACTCAGGACGAGCTGAGTCACAAATAGCGAAGCATTAGTTACGTCGGAAATGGTGCAAAGATCTGTGCTGAATGTAAGCTGATGAGCATGTTTTTGTCTTCAGATGGATAATCAAAACTGTTTTAATAATGGCCAAAATGTCTTTTTGTCACAATTCATTGTGTTTACAGAGCTTACTTCCAAATTTAATAAAATATTAGCCTTACAAAGAGGATTTCTCTTTGCGAAACTGTATTAACGTCCTGCTCGAAAACGAGGGACAATCACAACTATAAAACTATTATACGTTATATGAGAGTTTAATATTTTGGGTCTTACTAGTAAATAAAGAACAGGATTTATTCAAACAAGTTAAATTCAGTCCATTTAATTTTTATGTTTTTTTAATAACTGCGACTTATTAAAACAGCGATTTTTTACATAAATTGCACTTTTATTGATATGCTGCAATAAAAATGACAGTAATACATCATATTAATGGCCTTCTAGCTAAATTATTTAAAAATACATTCTCGCATTAGCCAACTTAGCTTTTCAGTATTTTAATAATAACGCCTAGTTGTGAACATCCTTGTAATGAGAATTTCATGAAATGGTTCAACGTGTAAATATACATACACAGGGTGTTTCACTTAAAAGTCCCCAGGCCATTATCTCTAAAACTAATAAAGATATTTTATTTTTGTAAATGGCAGATGATTGATACCAAAGAAAGGTTTAAATAGCGGTGATTAGAATTTTTGCTCAACAGCACACAGAGATGGCGCTGCGATGCAAAACTATTTTTTGATGGCTGGAACCTTGAAACATAAGTCATGTGATTAAACAATAATTTGTGAATAATTTTGACCGTATAGAGAATTTACAAAAAACAAGCCGTTTTGGAGTTACATGAGTTTCTTTCATTAATGCCAGTACACGTGAATTTTGATAAATCCCTATAATTTATTTATTATTTATTATAGAATATTGGTTACCAAACACTTTTTTTCAAGATAAGGAAAGTGATATAATACACTATCATAAAATTATGTTTACCACTTCCGGCCAAACCGGAACTAACATGATGAACCAATATCCATATGTTCCTACATATTAAATTTTTTTTTCTAATAACGCTTCTAATAAAACGGCTCCCAAAACTTAAAGTAAGTAAGACAACAAAGAAAATACACACTAATTTAGAATGGGCTAAATTTATATTAACAATTCAGTAAAGAACGTAAACAAAAGTTTTATAAACAAACATTTAAAAACTATCGAAATATTATTAAAAATGAAATTAAACTAATTTCTTTCTTATTAGTAGGTACTTATTATATTAAATGTTCAAAATTTCTCCCTTCTTCATGAATACACATATTGTACCGTTTCAGTAACTCTTCATTGCAAACTTTTTGTAACGTATGTCTATTTATAGCAGCAACACTTGCATATATTTTATTATACAAATCGGCCATATCCTCAATGGGTTCAATGTACACTACACTTTTTAAATACCCCCAAAGGTAAAAATCTAATGGAGTCAAGTCAGGTGATCGTGCTGGCCATCTGACTACTCCATTAGTACCAATCCATCTCTGAGGGTACATTTCATTAAGACAATCTTTGACTAGTACTGAGTTATGGGGTGGTGCACCATCTTGGTGAAACCAAATATTCTCCTGTTTATGAAGGATAGTCTCTAATAATCCTGGCAATACATTTCTCAAAAATATCTCATATTTTCTTCCATTTAAAGTCCCATGGAATAGATATGGTCCAATAATATATGAATTTAATATTCCACACCACACGTTAACTCCAAAAGTTACCTGATTTCGGGTCATTCTCATCCATCTAGGATTATTTTGTGACCAGTATCGGCAGTTATGCTTACTCACAACTCCGTTGTTGTGAAAACGGCTTTCATCGCTCCAGAGCACATTTTTTAAAAAATTTGGGCATTCTTCAGAAAGAACTGAAAATTCAGCTAGAAAATGTAATCTTCGTTCATAATCACCAGGCCTTAAATGATGGATCAATTTTAATTTGTATGGATGGTATTTATTTGATTTTAATATTCTATGGCACGAAGATATCGACAGATTAGTTTCCGATGCCAATTTCCGGAGAGAACATTGAGGATTGTTGACAACACTATTTAACACCAAGGCTGTATTTTCATCGTTTCTAACTGGCCTATTTCTGTTACGAATAGTTTTCTTAAAACCACCCCAGTTCCTTAAATTTTTAAACAGCATGATAAATGTTTTTTTATCGGGTGTAGGTCTATTTGGAAATCGTAAGCAAAACAATCGTTTTGCTTGTCGGGAATTTCTTTTGCATTCACCGTATATTAAAATCATATTTAACTTATCTTCATTGGTGTATCTAACCATTTTTTAAATTTATTTTTTTTTATTGCCTTATTTGGATTAATTTGCTTTGAATTGTTTCTAAGTACACTATTTCTGTTTGAAACTATGATTGAAATGCACCAACTAAAAACTTTGTTTAATAACTGTCAAACTTAAAATTAAATCAAAGCCTACTAATATCTCTTAAGTAGATTTTTCATTACCATTCTAAATTAGTGTGTATTTTCTTTATTGTCTTACTTACTTTAAGTTTTGGGAGCCGTTTTATTAGAAGCGTTATTAGAAAAAAAAATGTAATATGTAGGAACATATGGATATTGGTTCATCATGTTAGTTCCGGTTTGGCCGGAAGTGGTAAACAAAATTTTATGATAGTGTATTATATCACTTTCCTTATCTTGAAAAAAAGTGTTTGGTAACCAATATTCTATAATAAATAATAAATAAATTATAGGGATTTATCAAAATTCATGTGTACTGGCATTAATGAAAGAAACTCATGTAACTCCAAAACGGCTTGTTTTTTGTAAATTCTCTATACCATCAAAATTATTCACAAATTATTGTTTAATCACATGACTTATGTTTCAAGGTTCCAGCCATCAAAAAATAGTTTTGCATCGCAGCGCCATCTCTGTGTGCTGTTGAGGAAAAATTCTAATCACCGTTATTTAAACCTTTCTTTGGTATCAATCATCTGCCATTTACAATAATAAAATATCTTTATTAATTTTAGAGATAATGGCCTGGGGACTTTTAACTGAAACACCCTGTATATTAACAAATGTGCATGATGATAAAACAAACGGTTATATTGAAAATATTGAAAAGAGAAGAGCAGCAGATTTACAATAGATTTACCCTTTCCGATATTTATATTCAACATAAAACTGAAAGTGACATTTATGCTTCGTTTTCGGGCTCACATAACATCAAAGTGTTATCAGTTCACAAATCTACTTTAGTCTACCCATGTTAGAAATCCTATTTTTGGGAATATTATTTCATGCGATACCTTGGTTCAAATTTTAAGAATATATCAAGCTTAAATAACTACTGGTTTATGTTAACTTCTTCGATAAAATTGACTGTTTAGCTACTTATAAATAACTAAATAGATGAGTAAATATTGTTCCTCTATTTATATAGAACATAACATAAAATTACAAATTCGAATTATACAGAATGTTTGGGAAGTAAGCGACCCAGCAACAATGAAGCCTCCGTTTAAACCAAACATTATCTAGTGGGTACGAAATATATAATAAAACAATAGATAAAATGTACAAATCAGAATTATACAAAACGTTCGGGAAGTAAGAGATCGGCTCGAATAAAGATTTCTTTTATACCAAACACAACGTAGCCCCATCTTCCTTAAAAAGTTACGAGAGTTAAAGAAAAACCGCTGACTAAGGAATCACTACTTCCACATGCAGATTTGCATCCAAGGCTCTTTAAATGAAAGCATCTTGTTATTATATTTTCACTCTAGTAAGTGAAAATAATTGCTTATAGAATTTTAATATTATGTGAAACCGTCTGACCCAAAAACCCATAACACGATGTGCCATGAGCCCTTTCAACTGATCGATGCTTAATGGGGTTGAGGGTAGCTGATGCCAAAAAATTTTTTGAGAACTTTTACTCTCGTACATACAAAATTACAATTTTATCTTGTTAACCCCTTTAATAATGGAGTGAGAGCGGTGATGGGGGTGGCAGATATCATTAAAATATTTAATACCTCGGTTTCTAGTATGTACATCATATCACAAGTTTCTTCGCTCTTAGTAGCTTTCTTTATTTATTTACCCCTCAATCATTCAACAGAATAATCTCCAAATATAATCTCGTTATAATACATACGTGTACCCATTAGGTCAATATAATAATTTTATAGCAAAACACATTGGAAAATGATAATATTTGTGGGTCGCTGTACCACAGCATTTAGAAATATCGTAACTAAATTGAAAGAGAACTACATTTGTCGCGATTTAAGAAAAATTGAAAGAAAATCTAGAAATTTTGACACAATACTCGTGTTTAACACATCAGAACACACTGGAGAATTATAGTTTAATTTTTTTAACTCGTTTAGTTTGACCTGTAACTTTGTAAAAGTCTAATTTTGTAATTTTGTAATTATGTAACAACTTTCCAGAGAATTCTACACCACACATTGCAACCACAATTTCTCAGCTGGCTGCTGAGGAAGCTATGAAAGCGTAGCAACCAGTTAGCTCAGGGCTGGTCGAGGGTCACTAGGTGGCGAGAAGAGTTATATATTTTTGTTTCTTAACGATTATTTGCTTGTCAAATTTACCAAACAAAACTTTAATAAACTATACAAATTTGGACGCCAGCGTATTCAGTAAATAACACTCTTGAAAACTTTATCAGGGGGAGAAAACAATCAAAATCAAATATAAAACAAATAATATATTAACATAAGTATAAAAGAGTGAAAATTTTACAACACTTTACAATTTAGTAGAAATATTAATGGTGAAATTTGATTTAATTAGTTAAACAACAAAAATTTAGTTTAGAAAAAAAATTAAATTTGAATATTAACAAAAAAATTACAATGAAACGATCAACTGGTTTACAAATTATCTTCTGACCAAAAGTTGAATTTTGCACATAAATTTGGCTACTTAGCTTAGCGGAGACGTGGAATCCCGACGAGGTCTGTTCCTGAAGATGGCCACGGGTACCCGGGAAGGACGTAATATTCAGGTCCTGACAACGCTGATTTCCAGGAAACGCTGCGTCGGAATAGTATCCAATACTTTTAGGATAACTCCAAATATTCAAGTTATGCCTTGTGCCTTGCTTCAATGGTGGTTTGGTCCAGGATTTTACATGAAAAAGGGGAATGTAAAGAACCAGTTGATAATATAAAAACTTTAAAATGGGGGGAAAAAAGAGATACAAGAAAACTACAAAAAACTATGGTGACGAAGGTCACTGCAAAACCAAACTATCAGCAATTTAATAAAAAACCTGAGTCTTGATAAAATTTTACTTTACTCTACTACTGAAAATGTATGAATAAACTACTGATTAATATAATATATGAAATTAATAAATAAGAAAACTCTACTCTCATGAAATTTTAGCCGTTTACAAAATGGCTGACTGGTTATGACCAAAAACTTGAATGAAGGTAACAAAATTTAGTTAGAATTAGAGAGAAAATATCTGAATTACTATCTGAAAAAAAACTAATACTGTAACAAATATAGCAAACAAAATTATGGGTTTAATCTCCCAAAAAAATGAACTAATAAAAAATTATATCTTAACCTCTTGTACTAACACGAGGTTAACTAAATGCGACAAAATGACTTTAGGTTTCGACTTTTAATGAGATAAGATTGTCTACACACGATTAAGAAACAAAGATTCTAATTTATCCTTTGATTAATTTCCGAGTTTAATCCTCGTACAAATAATCTAAATAATGACAAAACACCACGGTATTGTGTCTCAAGCGACCACAAAATACAAAATTGCCGCGATAATTAATGAATTAGCATGTGTCCAAATGGACGCCGACATCACACAAAGATGTGTGTTAATAAAATTAATTATTATACGGAATATCCTTTAATTCTCAAAAATAACTATACAGCAACGTTAACTCAATAATATGACATCATTTAATAATCAAATATATTCAAAATACCAAAGGATTAAAGAAATAAACGTGAAAATTCGTTAAAGAACAAGTACCAGTCTTTACTCACCTAGGTCGAAATCAAAAGTGAACTAGCAGGGATATTTCAAATGATGGTTCTACCGCGTTTGCGCACTTGTTGACTTCCGGTCGTTATTTCGGCGGGTAATTCAAATTTATTTAGCACGGGTGCTTAAACGAAAAAATTATTTTTTCGTTACAACATTTATAGACCAACGACCCTAACGGTACCAACACGGAGAAAACAGGTTACCTAGCGCCTATTTTCAGCGCCGAGTACCAGCGCATATTTCTCATGTCACGCATACTTACGGTTATTTGCTAGTTTAAAAGCAAATTTTGTTCGACCCAGATGTTCATCTTCAGAGGAAGATTGTGTGTTAATGGAAAATATTTTTCTAAAAATGCAACGAAGGGAGCATACATCCTGTAAATCGAGACCGGAAAGTTTATGGCGAATATCACCATATACCTATTTCCTTCTTTAAAACAACACGAACTACGCGTTTTTCAATATATTAGAATGACCCTTGAGACATTCACATACATCTTGGAAAAGATTAAAATGCGGCTAACAAAAACATTTGTAATTGGCACAAGCAGCTACAACAAGCGATCAAGAACTAAAAATTCATTCTGGCAAATCCTCGGCGCCGATCGGCGCTTGCAAGAAATTCCGACCGGCTTTGTCTATGTGCGGGAACATTTAAAAATTATTGGCACTTATAGGCGCTGACTACCAGTAAGCAGTCAGCCTATTTCTTTATGTGTATACCCTAAGACTCGACATCTCGCATCCAGTGCGGATTCGTCTCAGACCAATAATGCATATTATGACGATAATACAATGAATATGTGTTGTAACGTGTTCCTGCGTTTATTGCTTTGGACGTTTGATTTGTTACATTGTTTATTGTTATTACTAATGCTTGTTAATTATTAATTTTTATCGTATGTAATACATATTCCACTGAATATCTTTGATATGTGTTGTTTCTTCATTGTGTAATTTTCACAGCTTACTTGTTTTCAACAGCTACTTTTGCAAATTCCGTCGGCAAGATCGAACAATAATTCATAACTTCAAATTTGTTTGCTAATATCTACTATTAGAAAAAAGCTATGGAGTTGCAGTTTTCACTGACATCTGAAGCTTTTCATTCTCTATTTTACGGTGTAAAAATAAACATACCATTACATTTAATGTTTTTTAGAAAAAGTGAGATATTTGTTGACATGTCAAATACCGCTCTCTAGCGGCGACGGCAATAATCAGATGAAAACAGCTGAAAGTGCCCTTGATGTAATAAGAAAAGCACTTTGTAATGAACTCCGTTAAGGCTAATCGGAGTAATCCACATTTAAAAAATGCTTTTTTGGTATCTCCCCATAACTTTATTCTTGAAGTTACAGAAAAAATGAATTACTAAAAGGATTCGAAATTGTCTTTGGATTACGATGCATATATTTTCAATGCCACTTAATTGAGCAAAATATAGATAAAAACCTAACTTTCTATTCGGTCATGGCTGTTGCGCCCTCTGGCGGCCATTTTAGAAACTCGAAAATATTTTCAGCGATTTTGCCGGCTCACTTTGCTCGTGGCAATTTTTTTCCTAAACTGGCGCGATGATTGGTTTCCGACATTCTTAGTTGCCCGGATATGGATCACAGGTCTAAGACAATTTGACATTTTCTATAGAAAAATCCAAGGTTGCGTTTCCAATTTGACAGGACAGTTTATTCTTATTTAATAACCAATTCTAATCTTTTTGTATTTGCTTGGCTGGGTAATAGAGGGACTATATTTATATTTGCACTACACTTAATTTCTAACAAATGGTGGAGGATCCGGTACTAATGTATTTTCAAATTTTTATTTTTCTTCTGCAAAAAATTCGGAATGATTCACAATTACTTATTATTAAAAACATATCATACCAGAACTATGACAGGTAAATCGTTTCACTTATCTACTATGGTTATAAAAGGGTAAAATACAAAACAGGAAACGAAATGTTTCACAAATAAATAACCGCATAACAGGCAATTCAAAAGAATATCAATTAAAGGTCAAATCGGTCGATAGAGATTAGCTCTCAGAAGGATATTTTTGTTATTTTTAAGCCTACTGTGTTGAACGAAAATACAATTTGCATCATGAATTTTTTTCACAGTTACACTACTCACATAAGAGAACATGATAATTTGACAGATATTGCGTTTTCAAATTAGCGTGTCTGTATTCACAAAGCAATTTGCTAGGTAATTAATTGGATTAAAGAGATAAAAAACACCATAATCAGAGTTTGTTTATGATTAAAATCTACGTCCATAAACCTCAACTTTTATTTGGATATCCTAATTACAAAAGACAATGTTTTTATGTACATACTAATACGCAAATTACGTTTTTATGGACACATGCTGATCATGGAACAAAACAGTATGTTGACGATATACATTTTTCTGTTTATCTATTACTTCCTTATACGCGTAGTGGATTGGAAGTATAGTAATCGTAAAGAAACAATTTTTTTTTTACTTGACATAGTGTTACGGATTTCCACCTTTTTGGAAACACCCTGTATGAATCCGTGGGTTCTAAATAATTTCAACAAGAGATAAAACACTACTAACACTTTATTTAACTATTTACTGACTACAATACTTCAAATTCACTTTATTTACTATTTATCTAACCTAACTTTTCACTTTTCTACTTGTTCACTTTTATAAACTGCTTTCTTCATAAAACTTCCCCTTCCGCGCTTGTAATCGCGCCTTATATACTCCGAAATTAGCTCTAGATCAATCCAGAATCTTCTCCAACCATAAGCTAGAAAAGTCCTTGGCTCTTTCTAGAGCCTTTCCAGTCACCATCAGAGGCATAGGCGTACCATCTCCTTTTCCAAGGGGGTGTAATTCATAACACTGCCCCCTCCTTAAGCCTGATCGTCACGATCAGGCAACTCAGAATCATCGATGTATTTCGCCAGCCTGTCCAAATGCACGATCTTCATCTTGGACTTTTTGCTTCGTTGAATTCGATAGACGACGTCATTAATTCGGGTAATAACAGTATACGGTCCATCCCAAGGCGGTTGAAGTTTCGGTGACCTTCCTTTCTTCCGCTGTGGGTTGTACAGCCAAACCAGGTCTCCTGCCTTGAATCCTTCTGAACTACCCTTACGGTCATATCGAGCCTTCATTCTGTCACTGGCTATGGTGATTTGGTCTCTAACTAACTCATGGACGTTCCTTAGCCGTTCACTCACTTCATCTACATAGCTGTTCACAGGAAGTCGTTCTCCACCTGGTGTTCCAAACATCAAATCACATGGCAGTCTGATCTCATGTCCAAATACTACACGAGCCGGAGTCTGTTTTGTAGTTTCGTGGATAGCAGCTCTATATGCCATGAGGAAAAACGGTATGTGGAGATCCCAGTCACGTTGATTTTTATGAACGACTTTAGAGAGATGTTCTTTCATAGTCTTATTATGTCGCTCCACCATTCCATCTGATTGAGGGTGAAGGGCTGTCGTCCGTGTTTTGTGTATTCCCAATAACTTGCAGATTTGCTGAAATACCCCTGACTCAAAATTTCTCCCTTGATCTGAATGCAGCTCCAGGGGTACACCAAACCGACATATCAAGTTATCTACCAAGACTTTGGCGACAGTAACCGCTTCCTGGTTCGGTATTGCGTAGGCTTCAGGCCATTTACTAAAATAGTCCATGGCAACCAGTATGTACTTGTTACCGTCCTTGGTTACTGGGAATGGTCCGGCTATATCGATCGCAATCCTCTCAAAAGGGGCCCCGACGTTATATTGCTTCATTGCACCCCTACTTCTAGTCTGTGGTCCTTTACTGGCTGCACAAATTTTACAATTACGACACCACGCTTCAACATCTTGACGACTATTTACCCAGTAAAATCGTTCACGTACTTTATTCAGGGTCTTGTTAACACCGAAGTGTCCACCGGATGCTCCATTATGCACTTCCTGAAGTACTTTCGGTACCCGACACCTGGGAATCACTAGACGCATAACAACTTGCTTTCCATCCGGGCTCTCCCATGCTCTTTTTAACAACCCGTTCATAACTCTAAGTGGGTCCCACTGTGCCCACAAAGCCTTCAATCCAACTGCTTTGTCTGAAACATCCTTCCACTCTGGTCGAATTCCTTTTTCCTTTGCTCTCAATATAGCCCCAATCTCTGCATCGTTCAGTTGTTCTTGTCTCAGGGCTTCAGTTGTCCAATCATCTGGAACGTCTATTTTAATAGTGTTGACTACTCCCATGCCCTGCTGTTTCTCCACATGGCGGCAGTGCTTGCAGTCGTCCTTGCATGGTCTTCTAGATAAAGCGTCTGCGTTCTTATGAGATCTTCCTGGTCGATGCTCGATTTTAAAGTCGTACTGTTGCAGCCGTTCTATCCAACGAGCCAGTTGACCTTCCGGGGTTTTCAACTGCAACAGCCATTTCAACGCAGCATGGTCGGTCCTGATTTTGAAATGTCGTCCATAGAGATACTTATGAAAATGGTCCACTGATTTGACGATGGCCAATAACTCTTTTCTGGTTACACAATAGTTTCGTTCTGGTTTGGAGAGCACCTTGCTGAAGTACTCGATCACTCTTTCCTCTCCGTTCTGAATTTGAGACAGCACACAACCAATCGAAGAATTGCTGGCATCTGTATCTAAAATAAAAAGTCCATTCTGTTGTGGGTATGCTAGTACAGGACCAGTGCATAGAGCTGCCTTCAATTTTCTCCATGCTGTTTCACACTCCGGTGTCCACTGGTACTGAACTTTCTCCTCTGTTAGCCGGTGTAATGGCTTCGCAATGTCTGCAAACCCTTCCACAAAGCGTCTATAATAAGTGCAAAGGCCAAGGAAGCTTCGTACTTCATGAACGTTAGATGGCCTTGGCCAATCTCGTACGGCAGAAATTTTATCGGAATCCGTTTGTATTCCCTCTGAAGACACTACGTGCCCAAGGAATTTAACTTCTTTCTGAAATAGTAAACACTTCTTCGGGTTCAACTTCAGGTGTGCATTCCTTACTCGTCCAAATACTTCTTGAAGATTTTTCAAATGTTCTGTAAAGTCTTGTCCCATAACCAGCACGTCATCAAGGTAAACCAGGCACGTCTTCCAGGTTAGCCCTCGTAGTACAAATTCCATCAATCGTTCAAACGTGGCTGGAGCATTGCAAAGTCCAAAAGGCATCACCGTAAATTGGTAAAGACCACTGCCTGCTGAAAATGCTGTCTTTTCCTTATCATCAGGATGAAGCCCAACTTGCCAATAACCGCTCCTAAGGTCTAACGTCGAAAACCATTGTGAGCCTGCCAATGTACTTAACGTGTCGTCAATCCGGGGTAATGGGTAACTGTCTTTCTTCGTCACATCGTTCAATTTCCGATAATCGACGCAAAATCTTAACGTTCCGTCCTTTTTGGCAACCAAAACTACTGGCGATGACCAGGGACTTGTTGACTCCTCAATGACTCCATCTTGTAGCATCTTATCTATCATTGCCGAGGCTTCTTCTTGTTTTGCTAGCGGAAGCCTCCTAGGTTGTTGTCGAATAGCGGGTGAGTCACCAGTATTTATCCGATGCTGGACTATATCTGTTTTTGTAAGGGCCTCCGTGCTTTTGGCAAATACTGAACTTTCCTTTTCCAGGAACTTGAGCGCCTCCTCTCGTTCATCCTCAGATAAATGCTCCAACTGGGAACACAGCAAGGTCAAAACTTCCTGGTCTATATTTGTAGATGAATTTCCCTCCGTTTGTTCTTCGCACCTTGCTACCCACATAACCGGTTCATATGAGCCAATCGGTTTGCCTTCTTTAATTGTTACTGCATGGGAATTTAAATTGACGACTCTAATTGGGATTGTATCTTTAGTCCGGGTTAAAGTTCTTGCCACAACAATATTGGTTAGGGACTTAATCGATTCGTCACCTTCCACCAGGCCAACACGGTAACCTCCATGATTTCCTTCCAAGGCAGCATCGATGATCTGTTCTGAACGAGCAGGAATCTTAATCGTCTTTGTTGTCAATAGCCTTGCTTTACGGAATTGGTCATCTGCGGTTGCCAGGATAAATTCCTCATTTCCAATTTTCAAGACTCGCTCCCCTACGTCAACAATAAACCTCTTCTCCTCCATGATGTCCAGTCCCAAAATGAAATCATCTGTAATGTCAGCCACAATGACCTTGTAATTGAATCTCAACCGTCCAACCTGCAGTTCCAAATTGACCTCTCCATGGACCGCAGCCCTGTCTCCCGTGGCTGTCCGAATAATTACTTCATTTTGCTTCTTCTTAATCTGCAAGCCTGATATAAACCCTGGCCGCACTATTGATGACGTAGCGCCGGTGTCAACAGTAAACACACACTTTCTTCCATTCACATATCCTTGCAACAGCAGACTACTTGGAATTCTTCGCAGCTGGGAAATCTTTATTTCTCTGGGGGCACCGTGTTCCCTAGCCAGCACAGCCCCCTTAGTGCTGGCTATTTTTAGTTTTCCTGCTGCTCTTCTACATTTACAGCATTTACTCGTCTGTCCGAGTTCTGCTGTCGACAGTCTCGTTTCATATGTCCCATCCTGCCGCAGTTGTAGCATTTAATACCCCCACTTGGCTTTTCCCTATTTTGTTGGTTTTCCTGTCTTCTTGGAGGATTGAATTTAGCCAGTAATTGACTGAACATTTTATGTATATCGGCCAACATGGGGTTCTGGTTCTCCTTTTCTGACTGCGATTCTTCCAGCGTCATAGCCCGTACTCTTGACTTTGGAGTATCCCTATAGACAGCTTCTACCTCTAGTGCATGCACCAAGGCTTCACTACTACTTTTATGTCGGGATAGCCTGAGGACTCGTCTGATTTCCTCGTCCCTTATCCCATCTAGGAATGCCCCCACTGCCAATTGCTCTTTAAATTCTTTTGGCGCATTAGGGTATGCTAAGTGTGCCAGTCTTTCCACCGCAGCTTCAAATTCTTGCAGACTCTCTCCAGCTTTCTGAACGCGCACTTTCAGCTGGGTCTGGTATACTTGAGCAAGGTGTTGATCTCCATATCGTAGATCTAAGGCAGCTTCTAAAACTCTAAAATTCCGTTGTTGGTCTGCCGGAATTGTCTGGAGCAACTCCAACGCTTGGCCTCTTAAAGCCACGATTAATGCCTTAGCCTTCTCTTCGTCATTCCAGTTGTTAGCACTCGCTGCTGCCTCAAACTGTGTCTTGTAAGTCATCCAGGAATTTTGACCATCAAAGGAGGGAATTTTTAATTGCTGGCCTGATGACACCACTTGCTGGTTTCCTCTTGTCCTCAACTGTTGTTTAAGTTGGTCTATTTCTCCTTCTACCTGATGCATTTTCTCTTCAACCTTGTCTACTTTTTCCTCGACTTTGTCCATTTTTACTTCGACCTCATTAACTTTCGTCTTTACGCTACCCATATCTTCCTTAATCTCATTTTTTATTTCTTCAACAACTGTAAACAAGGCATTCTGTTGTGTCTCTATAGCTTTTCTTAAGTCGTCATTTTCCTTTTGACGGCGTTTCTCCTCTTCTTGTTTTTCCTCTCGACGGCGTTTCTCCTCTTCTTGTTTTTCCTCTTGACGTCTTCTCTCTTGATCCTCAAACATTTTTCTTAATTCTTCTTGACGTTTTTGTTCTTGTTCTTCTTTTTCCTGTAGGCGTTTTTGTTCTGTTTCTTTCTCTTCCTGGCGCTTTCTTTCCTGATCCATCATCATCTTTTGCATTTGGGCCATAAAGTCCTGCATTTGTTGTTCGGATGCCATGCTTCTGGTCGTTACCGGCATACAATTACGTTGAAATCAAATAAGTTTAATATAATTACGTCACTATCGGTAATGGGACTGTCCAGAAAACCCTCAAAACGGCACGAAAAAGTCTTATCTAGAGTCTTTGTCACTTAACCTCTAATGTCCAACAAAATGTTCCAAAAATGTCTCAAAAATGCACTTAAACACTATTTTTCCTGTTCGAAAATAAACCTCGAACAATGTCCAGTAAATTAGTCCTTCCTGTGTTAGCACTAACTCCGAGAATACTGTCCCAGTCTTCTCAACACTCCCGAAAAATCCTCTTGTCAAAATTCCGCTTCCGACACCAAAATGTTACGGATTTCCACCTTTTTGGAAACACCCTGTATGAATCCGTGGGTTCTAAATAATTTCAACAAGAGATAAAACACTACTAACACTTTATTTAACTATTTACTGACTACAATACTTCAAATTCACTTTATTTACTATTTATCTAACCTAACTTTTCACTTTTCTACTTGTTCACTTTTATAAACTGCTTTCTTCATAAAACTTCCCCTTCCGCGCTTGTAATCGCGCCTTATATACTCCGAAATTAGCTCTAGATCAATCCAGAATCTTCTCCAACCATAAGCTAGAAAAGTCCTTGGCTCTTTCTAGAGCCTTTCCAGTCACCATCAGAGGCATAGGCGTACCATCTCCTTTTCCAAGGGGGTGTAATTCATAACAATAGGTTTAGAATTTTCTTACTTTTTATTGGGTATTTTGCCACTGAAAAATATTTAAAAATTTTAATGAAAAAACCTCTGCGCCAAACGGATCAGACAGAGGTTGGTTCTTGAGTACTTGACTGTTTCAAAAAGTCTCACACCTAAAAATATATAAACTAGAACAATGTTATAAACTAAAAACTGAAAATCAAAGCTATAGGTAGTTAACGTTTCGGAAGAGAATCTACTTCCGTTCTCAAAACTTTTTTGGCCGTCAACCATGACAGTTCTTTGTTTATGTATTTCCATAGTCACGTGAGACGTGAGTGTCTTACGTACGTACAATACAGTTTTTGATTCACAAAAGAATACCCATTTAAATAAATTTAGAAATTTATATAGTGAAAGACAACATATTGAATTACAAAACTTTCAAAATAATCCTTTAATTGACAAAACTGTCATCAACCTGTCAAATCGTGAACTAAATATATCCGAGAAAGTAGTATTAACAAAAGGCATGAATTATGCGTTAACACCAAAGGCTATTCCTAAATTTGATATAATAACTGCAATTGAACAGGCTGCACAGAAGCTTCCATTAGATGATGCTAATGAATACCGAATTCGTTCTAAAATTGAATTAGAGAAACAATATAAGACTAAAAATAATCTAACATCCGATGAAAAACGTTCCATTTCATCTCTAAAAAATAATCATAGCATTAAAATTTTACCAGCTGATAAAGGCAATGCCACGGTAATCTTAGATACAGCTATATATGATACAAAAATTACGAACTTGATAAATGATGGAAATTATTCCAAATTAAATAAAGATCCTACAAGTTCTTTAGAAAACAAAATATATAGAGTCTTATTTAAACACAAAAACGAATTTACAGATATTGAACGAAAGATGTTAACTCCACATCACAGCAAGCCTCCGCATTTCTATGGTTTGCCAAAAATTCATAAACCTGACATCCCCTTAAGACCAATTGTGAGTTCAATTAATTCTCCATGTAGTAAACTCTCAAAATATTTATTAAAAATCCTAAATCCTTTATCAGGTTCCTCCGAGTCTTATATTAAAAATAGCAAACATTTTTTGGAAAAGCTGTCAGAAAATCATTTTAACAAGAATCATCTAATGGTCAGTTTTGATGTAGTAAGCCTATTTACAAATGTTCCTGTAGATAAAACATTAATAATAATTAAAAACAAATTGCAACAAGATGGGAATTTGGCGAATAGAACTAAGTTAAGGATTGAAACTATAATGGAATTACTTACACTTTGCATTAAAACAACATACTTTCAATTAAATAATGACTTCTATCAACAAGACTTTGGGATGCCCATGGGTTCTTCATTATCTCCAATATTAAGTAACATTTTCATGGAAAATTTCGAAGAAAGTAATATTAATAATTTAGCTTATAAACCCATTGTATGGTGGAGATATGTAGATGACATTTTTGCTATATGGCCTTATAGTAAAGAATGTTTAAGTAATTTTTTGAATCAGATTAACGAAAAAGAACCTTCAATTTTTACAACAGAAATAGAGAATAATAATGAATTACCTTTCTTAGATATTTTAATTAAAAAATTAGATAACACATACCAAACCAGTGTGTATAGAAAACAAACACACACAAACAGATACTTAAATTTCAATTCAAATCAACATATTAGTGTTAAGAAAGGTGTTGTTACGTGTTTGTATGACAGGGCCAAAATTATTTCTTCAAATAATGTAATATTAAGGAACGAAAAACAATTTATAAAAACTGTCTTATTAAATAATCAATATCCTGAGAGTTTTGTTGATAGTCAGTTATTGAACATTGGCAGTAGAGAGAATATACTATCACAACCTGAGGTATTTAGGTCAATGACAGTAATTCCATATATACATGGTTTATCGGATAAATTACGAAAAATTGGGAATAGGTTTTCCGTACGAACGGTTTTTCAAACTGGATCCACGCTAAGATCGGTTTTATCAAAAACCAAACCTCTAAATATTGTTCAAAATTCAAAAAATTGCATTTATAGTGTTCCGTGTGAGTGCGGAAAACATTACGTAGGTGAATCATCTAGACCTTTCAACGTAAGGCTTGGTGAACATAAAAATTACGCTAGAAGGGGAGAATTTGAAAAATCCAAAATTTGTGAACACGCGTGAGATAATAATCATAGGATTAAATGGGACCCGGCGAAGATTTTGGAGCAAGAGAGCAACGGAACTAAAAGAAAACTTAAAGAATCCGCGATTATTTTATTAAACGAAGATAGATGCGTTTCTAATTATTCAATAGATTTTTGTACTAGTTGGTTGCCCATCCTTAGAGACGAAGTAAGTAAAAATAAGATAAATATAATTTAATGTCTCACGTGACTATGGAAATACATAAACAAAGAACTGTCATGGTTGACGGCCAAAAAAGTTTTGAGAACGGAAGTAGATTCTCTTCCGAAACGTTAACTACCTATAGCTTTGATTTTCAGTTTTTAGTTTATAACATTGTTCTAGTTTATATATTTTTAGGTGTGAGACTTTTTGAAACAGTCAAGTACTCAAGAACCAACCTCTGTCGGATCCGTTTGGCGCAGAGGTTTTTTGATTAAAATTTTTAAATATTTTTCAGTGGCAAAATACCCAATAAAAAGTAAGAAAATCTGAATATGCCACAAATAAACAATTACAGACAATATAGGTTTAGAATGTCATGAAACGTCGAGATTTTAAATTTGAGTGAAGAAAATTTTCTGTCTGTTATTTTTTTGTCCGCACGTTTTGTTTGGAACGGTTTAAGATATTGACTCGAAATTTTGTACACGTATGTAATATAACGAAATTTGGAACTGGGTTGTTTTTTTAACATATCCGGTGAAGAGTTAGGGGGTAACTAGGAGGATATAAGTAAAGCATGCTGGTAAGAGTACAAAAATTTGAGATTTGGTGTATATACTGAAAGCCAGGGCCTCAAATTTTTTTATAATATGTCTGTATTATAACAGCATCTGTAGTGTTATAATTTAAATTTTCTGGAGTCTCGGTCTGCTTGACTTTACCCCTGTAGCACAAGATATTGGGTGGATATTGGTACAATGTGTTACCTATATTGTATATTGGGCCAATATATGTCAGCTTTAACCAATATTGTACCTATATGATTATCAGCTGTATTTTCAATATTGTCGTCCAAAATATAGCCAACATTTCACCAATACTGGCAAATCAGGTCCAATATTAACATTATTTAACCAATATTGGCACAATGTGTAGAAACTAATATTAGTTCTGAATATTGGGCAAATGTAACTTCTTTATTACTTCTTTATTGTAAGAAATAAACAACTTTCTTTTTTTTTGTATTCCAACCACCACTAGTAACAAATTACGTATTTAAAGCTATTTAGTAATATTGCAATATTGTAGTATTATTATTTTTTGTTCAAATGCAATGAAAGTTGGCATGTGGCTCTAACTTTTAATGCGAAATATTTTATTCAAATACAGTTTTTCGGTAAAATTAACAGAAAGATCAGTTTACCTGTAATGATTTATTAAAGGGGTTGATGAAATAAAATTGTTATATTCACTTGAAATTTAGAATATTTCGTTTGAAATACTTGTAAGTTTTACAAACAGTTTAATCTGTTCAAGTGCAAGCACTTTACATATGTCAAGATCCTGGATTAAGGCGTAATCATCGAAATCCGGCTTAATAAGAAAACTATTGAATTCAAGACATCATTATCGTAGTTTGAAAGTCTAATAAGGAAGTTGAAGTATCTCGAAGTTTGTCAGATTACTTAACAGTTTATTAACAAATAGTTGCAATAATAAACTAAACCGGTAACAAGTTTGTTCCTAACCAGTTCCTAGTTAGTTAGGTGTTTGATGCAGTTTATAATACTGCACTCGCTTCAGCATTTTGCGAGATGAAATCTGAGATTTCTCCAGTAATTCGACGACGGGGACACACCAATAAACCCTATATTAAATCAAATAAGCATTAGATTGCAGGAACATTTACCTCACTTAAAGCGAGAGTGCTACTTCGGCTACCCTTATCCGAATCTGGTGTAGTCACTGCCACAGTTTTAATTTATTTCACTGGTCAGATTTTTGTAAATTTTAATAGATTTGACTTTATTCCGCGAAGTAGCACAACGAGACAGAAGGGTAAACTAAAGTTCAAACAATAATCGACTAATTTTGATAGTATCGGGCTTATTCGATAATAATAATAATAACAATAATAATAATATTTTTTATTAATCCATTTTGATCACATTACATGGCATAGGATAAATCGAAATGTTACTTACAAATGAAAGTATGGTATGTGCAACTGAGAATAGACATACAAAACTACTTAAAAAAGAGACGTCAAATAAAAGTGAACAGTAAACAAAAAAAAAAGATTATTTCTGTGATATCCCGGACACAAACATGTCAGTGCTGTAGAAGCTGCTTCCTACTAAAATGTTTTTAATCGTTTAGGCCAAAAACACCCTAGACGGTTTTCGCCGATTCGGCCACCGAATCAGTAGCCGACTCGACAGATGCTGTAATGGAAACAAATGGAGCTGTTCACACTAAAACGCGCTGCGAGAAAACGGCATCCACCACCGCGCATACAGTCATTCGATTCATGTGTTTTTATTGCTTCGAGTGGCGTCTGCTGCAATATAAACAAATGAATCTGTTTTGAAACATATTTATAGGATTTTGCAAACAGCAGAAAAATAACTATCTGTAACTAAAAGGAAAACTTTGCGTAAAAATATTAATGAAATCTTTGCATTCTTTCGATAACCTGAAATCTGGTTATGCTAGCAAATTAAAATTCTAAAATGAATTTGTCTAATTTCTTATTTGACAATTCTCATTCTAACACTAGCATCCACACAGTCCCCTACGGCGATGCAGAATTAAACTAGTATATACATAATCCCCTACGATCATGAAGATTCAGTTAAAAATGAGAACAAAAGCCTTCGCCAACGCGAAGTCACCAAGTGCGGATACGCGGGTAAAACATCACTGAGGCCATTTTAATATCGAAACTACTTCACTTTCGCTTCCGACGCTGGTGAGTTGAGATTGTTTACTTATTCTTTTCACGGATTTTCACGTTTATTTCTTTAATCCTTTGATATTTTTAATATATTAGATTATTGAATTAGGTCATATTATAGAGTTAACGTTGCTGTGTAGTTATTTTTGGGAATTTTTAAAAGATATTCCATGTAATAATTAATTTTTATCGAGGCACGTGTTGGTGCGATTTCGGTGTCCACTGGACACATGTATCTTTGTTAACTCATTGCTGTAAGTTTGGTTTTGCAGTGACCTTCGTCACCATAGTTTTTTTTTTTGGTTTTTCTTGTATTTCTTTTATCTCAAGTAAAATATCTTGCCAATTAATTTTTTTATTAGACAGGAATTAATATCTAAAGTTTTCTTTTTCTCACAATTAAAAAAAATGTTCTGGTTCCTTACACTACCCATCTCTTTTTATCTAAAATCTTGGAGCAACCAAAGCACCGCAAGAAGAGAAGTTTGATAGGCTGGGACTGATTACTCATTGGCTGGACATTTCTTCCCAACGCAACGTCTCCCTGGACCTCCTCGTTGACCAGGACATGGCCATTATTTAGTCCTCATTCCCAGGTGGTACCTGTGGCCATCTCCAGGATTCGACCTCGTTGGAACTCTACGCTATCCACAACGTTGAGTAAGCCTCTATTTCAAACCAAATCCTCCGTTAGTCAGGAGCAAAAAAATTGTCAGCCAGTTGATTTAATTTTATGAGGAATCTAAATATGAAATAAAATATAGGGTGTTCCATTTAGAATCACAAAGAAATATCTAATACCAACGTTTCGTTAATAACCCTGTATATGTTGTTCCCATAATGCAATCGTCTTGTAGTATTAGATAGATAGATAAACAAAATAAAATAAAATAAAAATATGTTTTATTACGCAGTAACTTAAAGCGCACAATTAAAATTTTTCTCTGAGCTCCTTTGAGGCACGCATAAGTTTAATAAGGCTGTAGCATTAACAGCTTTCCCTAATAGTTTCAGCACTATAAAGTAGTAGCCTTAAACCTGCTGAATCTATGACATCAAAGTGAAATTTTATGCACCAAGTTGCGAAATAGCAACACTTAAATTCCAGGAATTATAACGTTATATTTTCCGTGGTGTTTCAACTTTGTAAACATTCTGAAACGATTCAAGTTTTCAGCAATTAAAAAACAATTATCAACTTTACGCGAACCATTCGGGACGATTAAAAAAATTGAACTTCTCATTTGATAGATTAGATTCATTTATCATCCGGAGACAGCAGAAAATAATTTATCACGGGAAATTTGATTTTTATTTGTCCTCTTACACTTAATCAATTAGAAGACAAAAAGTTCTAATCTATCAGAAAAAATATATGTACTCTCTTTCCAACGAGAATGTTGCCCGAGGCAAAGTAATAACTCACACGCTTTTTGTTCTATATAATGAATTACTTTCGTTTGTAAAAGAAGAAGTTTAATTACCATTCCGTAGTAACATATTTTTCTGTTTATTAAACGGTAGGGCTACAGCACTGGTTAGGAAAAGGAAACGTAACTAGTTAGCATGTTGTATTACTTTACTACGTGCAGTAAAAAATGATACCTCCAACATTAACGATACATTGAAACATATTCTTTATAGGATGACCTGAATTCTGGTTATGCTAGTATATTAAAATCCAAAAATGAATTTGTCTAATTTCTTATTTGAAAATTCTCATTCTAACACTATAGTCTGGGAGGCAGCGACAGATTTCTTACGTCAATATCTATAAAGCTAGATTCTTCTCTAAAGAGAGTTTAGATAGTATCTATAATGAAGATGCAATTCTACCAAACTCTTCGTGGTGCATAAATGAGTAAAAAATAAAAAAAATGTATCGACGAAAATTTCACTTTTCGAATTGTCACGATTTGTCAAAAAATGACGATTCGCCTTATCTCCTGCCGGCCCCAATATTCGATTTTCACCTCGAGATTCACGTGGTACGGTCATTGCCGACCTTCTCTTCGCCTTCGAGACCAGAAGCGCGTTTAGGTCTAGGCGCACTAGGCGCGCGCCTAGGGCCCCACTTTCCCAGGGGCCCCCATTTCACGATTTATTGAGGTAAAAAAGCGATGTAAAAATTTTATTTCTTTGTTATGTCGTTATTTATTTTCGCTTTACCGAAATTGTCTAATGATAATTACAACTGTCATGAAATACATTTCTTCCCTTTTCCATATCATCCTCATCAGATCTCAATTGCAAAACAACAAAAATAACAAAATAAGAATGGTTCATGCGAGTATGTGTTCACGAACATTTGTCGTTTATTTACATTTTATATCATTTGAATTTGAAATCATTTTATAGTTCTTCCTTTCGATTTTAATTTTTTTCATATTTCAATGTAGAAGTCTATAGGAATTTATTGTTTGTGTTTATCGTGTTTGAATATTCTTGAATTTTAATTTTTTTAAAGTTTATTCACTGTATCACACTGAAAAAAATATGTTCGTAATATTAATGAATAGGTTCATGGACTGAAAAGTGATGAATCCGTTTATTAATATAATGTACGCTTACATAGTAACAATAAATGTGTACATTGAATTAATGAACATATACATTATATCAATAAACAGATTCATAAATTCTCAATGAACTCTCATTCACTGATTTCTCGAACATATTTTTTGCAGTGTATTAAAAAAAGATGCAATCAATTAACAGACCAATTTGGCAATTCCTCAGACGTTACTATTTAAGTTTCGGCAGTCAGCACGTGCCAGATGACGAATCAGCTTTTCGGTATATTTCACATTAATGAAAATAAATCTACTGATAATGATACTGAAAATTCACGAACCTGAGACGGAACAATCTAGAAAACCCGAGAAAATAACTGAGAAAATTTTTGTTTTAAAACCAGTGATGAGGACTGCGAAAAGGAAGAACCATTAGGAAACGATTCTAGTGAATCTGGCGATGATGAACAAATAGAAAAAGAATCTGAAAATAAAGAAAATTTGGAAAAAGTGTATGACGATGCAAAGCAAGCTAATAATCAGTACATTGCAATGATCAATGCATTAGTATCAACCTATAGAGGCGACATAGATTCCGAGCTATCTCCAGATAACTTGCATCAATTTTTGATATATGTCGGCTTAAGTCGCCTGACCCGCAGTTTTTTATGGTAAAAATGTGTTTCAGTCGATAGTTCTGAAACTTGGGGAAAATGTTGTCCTGGGCCCCCTGATTAAAATTCATTTTGACCACCAGTTCGACCGAATTCGATTTTTTGATCTAGATACGATTGAAACTGTGAACATCTGCGAAGGTCTGCTTAAATGTTCCATAAGAATTCTGAAAATATTCAGACTCATTTTTTGCAGACAGATCTTTTGTTTCTCGGTGTTTTTTTTCAAAGTGCTTTCTTTCTGAAGTAGAAAAAAAATCAAATTTTAGGGAAATTCTTGGTCGAAATTATTTTTATCTAAGAAATTCTGAAAACCGATAGGCGTGTTCTTTGAACAAAAATAAGCATCTTTTCTCTCTTGGTATTTAATTTCAAAGTGCTTCCTTTTCCCGTAAAAAAAATTACAAAAAATATTTTTGTTTGTTCGTTATTTTTTTCCGGGAGAAGGAAGCACTTTGAAAAAAAATCCCAAGAGACAAAAGATGCTTATTTTTCTTCAAGAAATGAGCTTGAATATTTTCAGAATTTTTATGGAACATTTACGCAGATCTTCGAAGATGTTCACAGTTTCAGTCGCCTCTAGATCAAAAAATCGAATTCGGTCGGACTGGTGGTCAGAGAGAATTTTAATCAGGGGATCCAGGAGAATATTTTCCCCAAGTTTCAGAACAATCGACTGAAACCTATTCTTACTATAAAAAACTGCGGAGTCCTTTGTTCTCAATGTGTTGCAGGCGAGATTTTTTAATGTTGAAACCCATTTGTGTATTTACTTGACCATTCCGGTCAGTAATCCCTCATGCAAATGCACTTTCTCGGTGCAAAAAAGAATTAATAGCTACCTACGAAGTACTTCGAGGCAACAGCGACTTCAAAATTTGTATCAGAGGGAATACAAAACTGTGATATCAAACGTTCAAATTGACAAGTTTGCTAACATATAAAGCAGGAAAAAAATAATATGATAATATGTATTTGTAAAAATATACTTGCCTTCACATCTTGCATTATATTTTTTTAATCGAGGGGCCCTCAAATCTCACAGCGCTTAGGGGCCCAATTTATCTAAACGCGCCCCTGTTCGAGACATAGAATGGGTCTCCGATCACTGTATTTATTCAGTTCTTACGTTTCAAAAATTGACTTGCGGTCATGCTAATCGGCGACTATTTTTAACTGGTTTCCCGAGTTCGAATCCCGCCCGGACATACTTTTTTTTTTTCGTTTCTTCGGCAGATACTTTTGATTCTATAATTGCTATTCGCTCCATTCTATTGCATTTCTCGGAGAGAATATTCATTTGTCGGTATTTCATGTTATCTACTAAACTTGATATGCTATTTTAAAAATTACTTTGAGGATTAGACAAATATTGATGTTCTGCGTGTTATATTCATTTTCATTGTTACTTTTCTTTGTTAGCTGAATTTACTTTATTCTTTTTAATTGTGTTAATGTTTGATTGTAGTAAAGATTTGAAAAACTTACTGAATTATTTAATAGATTGTTTAATTATACTACTCTATACAGCGGTTTTCAAAAAAATTAGATATAATCTCGTTGAAATACTCTGCTTCGCAAAAAATTGTCATCTTACAAATTTCATCGTATCTCTTCAAATAACGAAGATATTTTGCTTATACATTTTCGACATTTTCCGTCATAACTCTTAAAGTAGGCCAATGTCTTGTAACGAAGCATTTTTTAATATGGAAATTGCAACACAAACCGCCGTTTATATTTATAATTAGAATATTAAGATTTTATACTGTAGGTACAAATTGTAAATAATTGTTGTAATTTGATTATTTACTTAGAAATATTAAATTAGTAAGTAAGGAGTTATGCCGCTAGGTAGCACTAGTTACGCACTATTGACCCTATTTGATACCACGGAGACAAGCCAACGGCATTGGCCTCCTGGAGTCACTTCGCTCAGTTGTGTCTACTGGATAGACATAGCTAGAAGTAGGCAGGAAACCGTTTGTCAACTAACCCGACTGTGAGGAAGTAAGTAGCTGGGATTTTCGTAAGCAACTTGGCTGGTGCGAAGTGCCGTAATTATAAATAATTGTATTTTGTTTTATTTTTCAGATAAAAGGCGTCCGCCGCTCTGCAACGTTCCTAAACTTTCTTAGTTATTCAGTTAGTTGAGGGAACGTTGAATGTGGCAAATATTTGCCGGCCACAACTAAAGTGGACCGGTGTCACCGAGTCATAGGACTCGGGAGGTAGCTGGAGACGTCTAGAGGGGTATTTTGTGAAGGGAAGCATTCCCTGTGTACCAGTCGTTATTACTGGGAGTTTTTGGGTAAAAGGTGGGTCTCGTGATTTCCCCTCCGGTATAGTTATTCGACCAGTCAGTCACGTCGGCCCTCTGGACACCCGAAACACCGTCCGTACTGCCGACCAGTGTATTTTGTTATATTAGCACTTGTTGTTATTACTGGGGGATTTTTGGTAGAAGGTGGGTCCCGTGATTTCCCCTCTGGCCTAGTTATTCGACCAGTCAGTCACGTCGGCCCTCTGGACACCCGAAACACCGCCGGTACTCCCGACCAGTGTATTTTATTATATTAGTCCTTTGAGTGTTGGGGCACTGAACACTAGCCAGGTTACGTATAACGTATTCTTGTATAAATTGTATTGCATGAACTGTTGAATATTGCTTCCTCCCGCCTAGTAACCGTACCGTACCGACTGTATTATAACCCCTGCACTTCTGCCCCCCCTCTCGCTCATTGCCTCATTACTGTTAATAACCGTTTAACCGTCTGTGTCACAGTAGCTAGAATCATATCACCGTAGCCTAGCTTCCAGTTTTAACCTCTTGGTTCTTTGTATAGTTGAAGGTATAAATAATAGTATTGTAAATCGTAGGTTTAAAGGGACAATAAATATTTTTTTTATCTAAACTAAACCATGCTTTTTACTGTGTGTGTGTGAAGTCTACTATCCCTAGACCCTCTGGACATACCGTTTCTTCACTGTAGCTATCCCAGCCCTACTGCAACAGGCTGCGTTAGGAGGCTAGTGTGGGACCTTTACACCACGTAAAAAACTGTAAAGGTGGCGCCCGAGCTTACCGTTCACCGACAGCACAAAGCTCGAGTGCCAGAGTGTGACGGGTGAATAAAATGTCACAGTCTTTAAACCATTTTGCAGTCCATCAAAATCGGCACAATTTTCTTAGAAACATTTTTTCTTGCACGACCGATATTAAGTGAGATATTCTCGAGCGCCCCGATAATATGGACAGTATGTATAGAGATAGTAAGAAAAATAAATACCTACTTTACAAATCTGAAATGAACTTTCAAGTTGTTAATTTAACTTTTTTGTTTTTTGGCATATTTATTCTCGGGTAGAAATAAAATCCAAGTAATATACTTCATACAAGATATTAGTAAGTATTAAATTCACATAAGAATCTAAGGTTACTGCTTCTCAGTTCGCGCGGTGTTTGCAGGATAATAAAGTTTTCTATGGCACTAATTTATTATTATCTTTAAATTACACCCCGATGTGCATTTTCCTAAAGAAAGTAATTTTTGCCTTGGGCTTCCCATCCATCATTCTGCTCCCTGTCAAATTTCCTAATCCATCATCATCGCACTCAAAACCATGATTATTTTGTTAAGTGTTTCTGAACGTTTTATGTCGTGAAGCAAGGCTTTGATAACTTACACAACTTCAATAATTTAATAATAAAGTTTTAACTAATTTATAGCTGGGAGAAAAAATTGATTTGAGATTATCAGGGGACGCAATTTACGTCTGCTTGTAATATCACAACCTGCTAACACAAATCTACAGGTACGATAATTTTCGGTAGTAAAATGATGAATTTTTATGAAATCAAGTGCTAGAAATTTATTTAGTATTTTACAACGTTTTTCAATTACTTCCACATCCACGAAACGGATAAAATTTTGAAAATTTTCTTTTTTGACTTAAGTAAGTACTTAGAATTGATGGAAAAAAATTATTTCGCTCAAATTTAAAATTCCCGTGTTTCATTCTAAGCCTATTTCAAAAACTTCTGAAAATAAAAAAAAATAAAAAAATTTAAAATTTTTGTCCACTAGAAGATACAAAATAGATGACGGACAATGTTTGTTTTTACTCAAATTTAAAATTTCCACGTTTCATAACATTCTAAACCTATCTGGAAGAACAGAGAATTTATTTTAAATTCGCTGAACTCTGCCCTTTATAATCATTTTATGACGTATCTTATAGTATTGTAATATTTTTTCTGTATTGTAATAAAAACGATTATTATTATTATTATTATTATTATTACTATAATTATTTAAATAAAAAATGAAATTATTTAACCACTACTAAGTATACTTTCACTCCACTGCGTGAATGTGGCACTGAAAATGTGACACATGGCAATAATATATGGCATATGCACCTATTATGGTTTTACTGAAGAATGTACAGGGTGGTCATCCCAAGAAATAATCGAACCATGGTAGACATTTGTACAGGTATTTGCGCAAGCCTTCCATATTTGGCACTTGTTATTTAGTATTGAATTTTTACTGTCGGATGACCACTCTGTATATTTTTCTGACCAAAGGTTTCAGGTTTTCTTTGTAATAATAGTGAACTATATTCCGATTATTATTCTCAATGTCATATCTTAATTAATAATTTTTTAGAGTGACCGCCATGCACAAATAGAGAGGGAAGTTCTGTGTAAATTCCTTTACCGATTTTTTTTTACAGCACTATCCCCCGCACCATTCCCACTCCATTATTAAAGTCGTTGATATAATAAATAAAATAAAATAAAAAAAAGGTATATAATATTTCAATTTATTTCCACATACTAGAGTGCAAATATAGTCAAGATATTTTCATTTGAGGAGACTTAGATGGAATATCTGGATGTGGAAGTAATGATTCCTTAGGCAGCGGTTTTTCATCATTCCTAGATTGTACATCTCTTGAAGCATTCATTTCTTAAGTATTTCGGAAAATATTGATAGGTCAAAATGTTGAATTCTTCTTGAGGAAGAATTAATTTATCAATAATAAGTGACTACTTGTAATTTTTCCAAATATATTGACATGTTGCATTTAATAGTTTAAAATCCAATTTTAACAATAAATATCCATACCAGGTAAAATGAAATATTATTCAATACATTTAGATCAATAGCCTACTTAGTCTAAATTATTTTATTACATAAATACATAATGTAAACTTTTAAAGCGGCTTTACATTTATGCAATGCAATGAAATGGATGGCATGCAATACTTTGCGTGATAATTTTTGCATCTTCAAAGCACTTTACACTACTGCAATATTTTGTGAAATCTTTGGGACTACCAACCAGACGAGAAGAAATACTTTTATGAATATGTTTATTGTTTATTTATTTACGTTACCATCACTGAATCACTATATACAGAAAGGGAGAAAATCAGTTGTATTTCCCAAAAGAATTACAAAGTAGGTTATAGTATTTTTGTTGCTTCAGTTCCTTTAATGCGTGGTTGGCAACCCAAATATTCCCAAATAAAGTAACTATATTGCATCTGCAATGCAATCAAATTAGAACACGCGCTAATTCAATGCAATGAAAAATATTGCCATCAGCTGATCGAAATAGCTGAATGTACGCATGCGCGCAATGAAAATTTGCATGGCACCTGCAATATTGCATTAATGTAAAGTGGCTTTTAGATTGACATGTACCCATCTTATTGGTATCCCAAACTAAACAGCAACTTCTATATACCAATAATCATTCTATACTATGATATGAAGTCTTTCCTTCTAGCATAATATAAAATTACATTCACCAAACTCTTTTATGGAAGGATATGTGAATATGAACTGAAACTTCACACGTCAAACTCTATCTGTTACAAGTAGTGGGCCTTATTTCAGTCCTTATTTCTAAAGCAATCACGCTGCAATACAACTATAGGTAATTATTCTTTATTTGAGACGTATTCTATTTACTTTCAAAATGTTTGTATATAAATATGTAATAAATTCAAAACTACTTTGACATTTGATGTCATATTTAAAATTGAATTATTATTTGTTTGCTATAATTGTATTGAAACATATTCTTTATAGGATTTTGCAAACAGCAGAGAAAATAACTATCTATAACTAAAAGAAAAACTTTGTGTAGAAATATTAATGAAATCTTTGCATTCTTTCGATAGCCTGAATTCTGGTTATGCTAGCAAATTAAAGTCCTAAAAAGAATTTGTCTAATTTCTTATTTGACAGGTCACATTCTAACACTAGCATCTATACAGTCCCCTACGGCCATGCAGATTAAAGTAGTATCTACATAACCCCCTACGATTATGAAGAATCAGTTTAAAATGAGAACAAAGGCCTAAATCAGAAATTAGACAAATTCATTTTAGGATTTTAATTTGCTAGCATAACCAGAATTCAGGTTATCGACAGAATGTAAAGATTTCATTAAAATTTTTACACAAAGTTTTTCTTTTAGTTATAGATAGTTATTTTCTCTGCTGTTTGCAAAATCCTATAAAGAATATGTTTCAATTTGATGTCATATTTTAGAAATTTGCTTTTCTGTTTAGAAAGTCTATTCTAAATTATTTTAACTTGGCTGATGATCTCTAAATGTTCATTCTTTATAAAATACTATTAGTTTAACATTGTTAAAATTAAATTAACTCTGTATTTTGTTTATTTTTAGGTTCATCACTTTTCGTTGGTATCTTGTGGACTTACATCGTTCGGCCAGTACATTTTACTTCATTATGGCCTTGTATCTTAACGTATGTACGATGCATTGTTCGAATATCTTATAACTACACATTTTGTTGATATGAAAACATCTTGCAATTTTTTATCTTACTTAAACTTTATCTTAAAAAATATTTAAATTTCTTTTCTTGATTCAGCACTAAGTTTCATTTACTATACCCTACTTCCTTCGCGCAAATGAACTTGAATTAAACTATAAAGTAAGAGATATTCATGCTTCTGTATGCTTTACCAGTATAAAACCTGTTATGGTTGTATTATAAAACACGAGTGAAAAAAAATTGTTGATATGTTTGATAAATAAATTTAAATCATTCACAGTTAAATTTAAATCTTAAGTTTAACTCAGTAATTTTAAAGAGTAGTTGTTATAAAATTTCTTTGTTAGAAATACCCACCGCTAACATTAATAGACAATGCAATGTTTAAAGGCAAAACTTTGTCCAGAACTTATTTATCCCTTAGAAAATATATCAACTACTCGAAAGAGCTCCCAATAGAATTCTGTCTCGGTGAGAATCATCAGATAAAGTAAAAAAAAGCCAGACACGTTTACAACTTTTTCCAAGATTAGAACTCTTATATGAAAATGTATATACACTTTGTGAATTTCAATTATTTCCTCTCTGCCAAAGACTGTTTCCAGTTAAATAAAATAAGGGGTCTCTTTCTTTTTTCAATAAGCTTTATCGTTATATTGTTATTAGCTATAAAATCAGTTTTATCGTTTTCGCCATATGTCCTTTTCGCATAAAATTCAAATATGTTACTTTATCTACGAAGCTGTAAGTTTCATATGAGATTATTTTTATATAAAATGCTGAACCCATATCCGCTTATATCAAGGAACGTTTTATTTGTATTCGAGTTTTAGTGTAATTGGCAGATTTCCTAAACGTTCTTGATTGAAATATGATTCTTCAGCTTTCTTGGCTTTAGGATGAAGTATATTAGTTAATTAAATAAGTAACATTCTCGCAGCTGTTGTTGAAATAGAGGTATTGGACATAAGTAAAGTAAACGGCGAATAAATTTAATTTGATCTGATTTCTCTTCGCTATACTTCCTGAAATGAAGATAATCCATTACTTTTAAGTTAGTTGGCTGTATATTTAGTATGTACTATACATTTAAGGCTTCCTTTGCAACTCTCAGCTACTTTCTGATCAACTTTAACTCTATATTGATCTTTGAATTGGATGGTTTACCAGCGAATGAGTTTGGCTGCCTTAATCTTGGTGTTTCTATTCTGTCTCCTATTTAGTGAGGAATTGATTTTGCTAAATTTATTGTTAAGCATTATACACCTTGTCTGCAACATCCGCATTAATCTGCTCCAAATATTATAAAAATTCTAGGACCAATAATTTCCACATACTAGAGTGCAAATCAAGAAGCTTCCTTTAAAGTGACTTGAACGAAAAATCTGGATGTGGAAGTAGTGATTCCTTAGGCAGCGGTATTTTAACTCAAGAAATGTCCTGATAGACTCCTAACCGTGAGGAGATTATCCTTGTGAACCATCATCCTGTGTATATTGTATGTTGTGTTAGGTTAGTTTAGGAAATGAATTAGGCAATAAATACAATATGCAATTGGCTAATGGAGAAATCCAACGCGACAAGAAAAAATCGTAAAACTAAATAAAGAGTTTACTAAGACTGAAATAAACCTGAATTTACTGATATAACTAAACACCTCTAAAAATACATTAATTATTGAGCTATATCTAATGCATTTAAAGAAACTGAGCTGTTACTGAGAATAAATTTTTAGAATTTGTAAATTGATCTGCAGAAATATTTTCAAATATTTGTAGTTCAAAGAAACTACTGTTGTAATTAGTTCTTTGAAACACTTTATATTATATAGCATTATTAATTAAAGAGACTAGATATATTAAACTATATTTTAACGAAGGAAACATAAAATAGAAACCGTTTGCATAGAACCGTCTTAAGCGTTATTGCTAAATCCTGCGAACTCCAGAACTGCCGTGGTAAAGGCCACTTTATCACCAGCCTGTCATACGACAAATGTATTTCAGTTGCTGAAAACGGTCTTTCGGGGTTAGCTGTGTCGATGCCATAAAAATCTCAGATAGTAAAATGATGCACTGTTCGATATATACATGTAAATTTTGTCTAGTTTATATTCGATGTGCTTGTATGCATCAGTCAAGAAAATTGCAGTACATGTGTCCCAGCCTCGTTATTTTCGTCGCATACTTTTGTGGGCATATCTGAGAATGGTCCCGAATACACGAAGCACGGCATCATATACAAGGCATGTATCACGAGAGGATGTCGACTCAGCATACTAATATCACCAATCTGATCAAAATCCGATATCTCTAGCCGGATTTAAAGGAATTCTATATATTATATACCAAAATGACAGCAAGAAAGCATTTCAATTCAACGGAATTGAATAAAATATTTTCATTTTCAATATATTGTCTGATTTTACATTATGGGGATACCTAGGATAGCTTTGAGATTAACTTTTGATGTTTAGTATAGAATCTATACATTTCTTGGAAAATAGGGACTATATGTTATAAACCATTCAGTGGTAAATGCGATCAACTCCCTGAAACCAAATATAGTTTCAGGGAGTTGATCGCATTTAATGCTGATAGTTGGAACTTAGGAAATAAATCGTAATGTATTCACGTAAAAGAAAAGCAATGAAGATCAAACCTCAACATTGATGCCTCACTGTTTGATGAAAACCCTAAATAGCTATATCTCAGTAACAAATACACAGAAAAACTGCTGTAAGATGAGTAATCCAAATACAATTTTACGAAAAGATCTTTTTATTTCATTTCATACAAAAAGTTATATACAAAATTTTAATAACCACAGACGAAAAGATAAACCGTTAAAACCCGCTGCCTAAGGAATCACTACTTCCACATGCAGATTTTCCATCCAAGTATGTGGAAATAATTGGTAACAGAATTTTAATATTTGAAGCCTTGGCAGCGACCCCAAAATCCCCCGAGGAACCATTTTCGTTTAATTCTATGGCATATTGTGTATGATAACAAATTTTTCAAGTAATTAAATTAAATTGGCCATTAATATTAGCCAATTATTGGCCCAAATTTAAACCAAACATTTCCCCCAAAAAATAAAACGTATCGTTTTTTCTAAATGCCAAAATGATGCGACTATATACAGACTGTCTATTTTATGAGGGCCACACCAAATATCTCGCTTAATATCTATTGTAGAAGAATAAAGTTTTAGAAACAGTTATCCCATTTTTTGTGAGCTATATTTCAGTAAAAAGAAATTTGAAATCCATAGCCTACTTTATGAGATATATTACAAAAACCTGAAAAATAGGAAAACCACAAACGGTTATAGCTTCCTTATTTGAGGAGATACGAAAAAAGTTAAAGGAATAAAAGTTGACGGTAAAGACAATAAGAATAATAACGTGTAACAAAAAAATCGAAAAATGCAGTTGGCTTTGACATACGCTATTGTGCAAAAATGAAAAATACATATCTCAAAGTAGGTCATGACGCCATTAATTATTTTTTTCTCATTCCAACGATATAAAACATGTCACAGAAATTTTAACCGATAGTGTCAAAGGGAGTAATATCTGGTGATCGAGCTGGCCATAGAATGGGTCCATAGGTGCCTATCCAGCTATCTGGCATAACTTGATTTAAATAATTTGTACATATTACAGCAGTGTGAGGTGGAGCCCCATCTTGTTGAAAATATGAATAATTTAATCTTTCTGCCACTGTTAATTCATAAAGAAAATATTGAAATTCGTTTTGCAGGAAATTAAGGTATCTACGAGCGGTTAAGTTGCCATCATAAAAATAAGGTCCAATTACTTTAGTCCCTAAAAGACCCAACCAAACATTCATAGAAAATCTTTCTTGGAAAGCAGTCTCTCTGCACCAATGTGTATTTTCTCGTGTCCACTTATAATGCATATTTCTATTGAAAAATCCATTATTAGAAAAATTTGATTCGTCCGACCAAAGAATTTTGCTACATATCAGCGCGTCATTCCTTTTCTTATTTAATAACCATCTACAAAATCTTACTCTCCTTGGCTTATCTCCCTCATTTAAATGTTGAACTTTCCTCATTTTGTAGCATCGAAATCCGTTTTTTTTCAATATTTTTCTTGCACTGTCTTTTTTATGCGACAGTTTCTCCGAATTTGTCTCAAAGAGGTTTCCTCATTTTGGTTAACATAATTCATTACTCTATTCACTTTTCTTACATTATCCGCAACATGCGCTCGCCTTACTACTTTTTTTGAAAATTAACCGTGCGTTTTTAGATTTTGAACTAATTTCCTAAACATAGTTCGATTTGGCTGCGGAGCATCTGGAAATCTATCTCCGTAAACCGTGACTGCCATCTCAGCGTCAAAATTGCACTGACAATAAATGCTAATCATATCGAATTTGTTATTATTGGTGTACACCATAATTACTGATATAAAATTTGTCTTAGAACTCGACAACGCAACATACAACATACAACAGTTACAATCTGTCAAATTTATTAATAACTGTATACACTGTTTTTCACTAATTATGGCACAGCTGATTGTTACGATTCAATTATATGAATTGTGGTATTCGTAAAATATTAAATATTGACACTATCGGTTAAAATTTCTGTGACATGTTTTATATCGTTCGAATGAGAAAAAAATAACGGAATTAATGGCGTCATGGCCTACTTTGAGATATGTATTTTTCATTTTTGCACAATAGCGTATGTCAAAGCCAACTGCATTTTTCGATTTTTTTGTTACACGTTATTATTCTTATTGTCTTTGCCGTCAACTTTCATTCCTTTAACTTTTTTCGTATCTCCTCAAATAAGGAAGCTATAACCGTTTGTGGTTTTCCTATTTTTCAGGTTTTTGTAATATATCTCATAAAGTAGGATATGGATTTCAAATTTCTTTTTACTGAAATATAGCTCACAAAAAATGGGATAACTGTTTCTAAAACTTTATTCTTCTACAATAGTAATTAAGCGAGATATTTGGTGTGGCCCTCGTAAAATAGACAGTCTGTATAATGCTCATTGTACTTAACACTATATAAACCATTTGTTGATTATATAACCTGGTTTTTGTATTATGCCCTTGCATATTAAAATAAAATTTATTAAGCTGGATGTTGCGAATCGAGTTTTATATTATTCTCCATTTGTTGTCCCCCTTTTCAGTGCTATTTCTATTTTGTTGTTCTGCTTTGAATAATACGTACTACAAAAGTTGTATTTACACATATACAAATACGTACAAATAGAGGCACAAATATATTTTTCTCTTCGATATTTAAATAGCGATGACATCTACTCAAACATTTTTTGTTACAAATATGATTAAGAGTTAAAATAAGTTTAAACATAATAATTTAAAAGAATCGCTACCTAAGACATTACTCCTTCAGGATCAGTTATGAATTCACACGTGCAAACAAGGATAAACACGCAACTGGACTTGAAACCCTTTTTTTGAAGTCGATTAGGCACTATTTCTATCACTCGTTCTTTTAAAAATTCATCGATTGTAAAATAGAGTTTTAACCTTTCAGTGAAACTTGCGGAGACAAAACAGTTTTATCACCTAACTTCCAGAAACTATAAGAAACTCTTTATCTGTTCCTAGAATTCGCTGTATTCGAGTAATTGTCGTTATCCCAATTTATAAATTGTTTTACAGAAAGGAAGCGTAAGAGATGTGAGATATTTCTTTTGTCCATCGCGCGACATAAGTGCTGGTTCTCAAACTACTGGATTGTATACGGGTTTAAAATAAAGAAGCAAAAGCTCTCTAAAGAAATTCGAAGGGCTTTTGTGTAAGGTCCTCCGTAACAAGTTCATCTGTGTCTGGAGCAGCCAAGCGAGTTTATCTACATGGTTTTCTCTTGTCGACTCGGTACTTGTAAACACCACCCAATTAAAATGATTTAAACTGATTGCTTTACTTTCAGCTTAATGAAACTCCTAGCGGAAACAGAAGTCTCAGAAATATGGGTCAGGGACAGAGATATAGAACATTGCGAGCTTTAATATTAAGCGCCAGTTACGCAAAACTGGAGTAGATTGAATGAATATTTCTAGATATTTATCAAAATAACACACTATTAACAATCATTAGTTGATTTTGTTGCAAATAAAATTTAATTTTTTGTTTTTTCTTGAAATAGGTTTAGTATGTCCTCATGAAACTTAGAGATTTTAAATTTGAGTGAAGATTTTCTGTCTGTCTCTCTGTCTGTCGGTCAGTCGGTCTGTCTGTCGGTCGGTCTGTCTGTCTGTAACTTTTCTCATCCGCACATTTTCTCTGGAGCGGTTTAAGATATTCGCTTGAAATTTTTTACACATATGTATTATAATGTGACCTGGAACTGAATTGTTTTTTGAACATATCCGATGAAGGGTTGGCGGTAAATAGGGGTAAATGGAGGAAAATAAGTAAAGCAAGCTGGTAAGAGTACAGAAAGTTGAGATTTGATGTATGTATGCCAAGGCCTCAAAATTTTTTATAATGCTTGCCATCCCCCCACCTCCCCCACTCCATTATTAAAGGGGTTGATATAATAAAATTGAGACATGCGCTTGAAATTTGGTACACCTGGCATTTTGAGATTATTTCGTTGAAGGGTCGGGAGTTAAGTAGGGGGTTAAACAAGTTGGGAAGAGTACAGAAACTTGGAATTTCGTGTTTATACTAGACGCCAAGGCCTCAGACTTTTTACAATGTTTTTCAACTTCGCCACTAACCCCACTCCGATATTAAAGGGGTTGATAAAATAGAATTGAGATATTCACTTAAAATTTGTTACACGCTTATATTACAATGGCATCTGGAACTAGATTATATTGCGAGATGATTCCGTTGAAGGGTTGGGGGCTAAATAGGGGTAAATAGGGGAAAATATGTAAAACAAGCTGGTAAGAGTACAGAAACTTGGGATTTGGTGTATATACTAGAAGCCAAGGTTTCAGATTTTTTTATAGACTTTTTCAACCCCTCCACCACTCCCACTTCATTATTAAAGGGGACAATGAAATAAAATTAAGATATTCACTTGGAATTTGGCACACCTATGTATTATAACGAAATCTGGAACTAGATTATATTTTGGGACGATTTCGTTCAAGGGGTGGGGGTGGGAATATGTAAATAAGGAGAAATGAGTAAAACAAGCTGGTAAGAGTACGGAAACTTGAGATATCGTGTAGATATACATAGAAACCAAGGCCTCAGATTTGTTTATAATAATCTTCAACCCCCTCCCCCATAAAAATGTATAAAGGTGTATATAAAACAATGTAAATGGCAGGAAGGATAAGTAGGACCTTAGTTTCAGTTGTTAATATATTTATTATAATTTGTCGACTGATTTTGCTACCCAACATGAAAATACTTAGTAAATCAAGTTTCAAGCAAGCTATAATAAGCAGTAGTTTTCTTTATTTTTAAATTAGGTGTATATGAGTGAAATTATTGAATTTTTTTTCGGACACCACATCACCACAATTTTGAAATAGAAGTTGAAATTTTTGTAAGAAATTGCTGTAAATAGGTGTGTAGTAATGAAAATATTCTCTACATTTCTAACATCCAAAAATATATGAGGTTGTCCCATTTGAAATACCACTATTTCGGTTCCCTGAAGAGCTCCAGGTAGAAGTTTTCATAAAAAATTGCATTTTACTTCTACACTAAGTCTTAGAGATTTCAATTTGCTAATCCAAATATTTTAGGAAATATTGGGACGAACACATTTCTTGCATCACCCCGTATAAAACTGTCAGTAACAGCAAGCCGTAGGACGTACTGTTGCTGTATTGAGTCTGACATGCATCCTGAATTATTGTTATGAACTTTTCGGACACCTTGTATAAACACGACTGGAAAGTTAATATTTTACGGGTTTTCTTTCTCTCTGAAGTAGAATAATGTTGTACCCTCTTCCGCACCACCGCAACGCTCGTTTTTTACGAAGTTTCACCTGTACTCGTACACCTAAATTAAGATCATAGCGGAAAATATTCTGCAAAATTATCAACTTTCCAGTCAGTGGTGCAGAAGAGGGACGGACATATTATTCGGGGCTGTAGCCGAAAATTTATGACTAATTTTGTTTCAATAAGTTCCAGTAAAACATTTTATAAAAACTCGGGTCTAATACATCAAAGGCCTTTTCTCCTTTGGATTTTGGTAACGCTGATATTTTAAAGTTACTAACATGTTTTGTCCGGTTTGGAAATTTCCTTTATCTGCAATCAACTGTCTGCTGACATTTGACAGTGTTAAAGTTTACCGGGAAGTTAATATTGTCAGTTTACCGCTCGCGTCCCATGGTGACAAGCCAATCTCCTGGAGTATACAATGGCTCAGTGAATTCATTTGCTGAAATGCAGCCCGTACTCTGTTCTAGAGAATGTTTTTGATATTACCTCAAAGGTAAAAGTCTAAGGGGATCAAATCAGGGGACCTTGCTGGCCATCTTCAAGATCCTCGGTAGCCAAACCAACTAAATTCGAACGATGTTACTAATTCGTCATACACTCTCATGTATTATGTGGACCGCAGCCATCCATTTCATAATACATAGAATTATAAATATTTAGAGGCAAATTATCAATAATAGTAACAACTGCTATTGAAACATTCTTTATAGGATTTTGCAAACATCAGAAAAAATAACTATCTATAACTAAAAGAAAAACTTTGTGTAGAAATATTAATGAAATATTTGCATTCTTTCGATAACCTGAATTCTGGTTATGCTAGCAAATTAAAATCCTAAAATGAATTTGTCTAATTTCTTATTTGACAATTCTCATTCTAACACTAGCATCCACACAGTCCCCTACGGCCATGCAGATTAAACTAGTATCCACATAACCCCCTACGATTATGAAGATTCAGTTAAAAATGAGAACAAAGACCTAAAATGAATTTATTTATCTACCTTGTCTTAAAAAATTGTTCATTCCAATGGATTACATTTTCATGAAATCTATCATTCTGTTTCCTGGAAATGCTTAGCCTTTGAAACGTTTTCGCCCTTATTCTGGAGCTCATCAGAAAGACATAAAGCCATTCATAAAGATGTTTCATGCTAGCATAACCAAAATTCAGGTTATCGAAAGAATGCAAATATTTCATTAATATTTCTACACAAAGTTTTTCTTTTAGTTATAGATAGTTATTTTTTCTGATGTTTGCAAAATCCTATAAAGAATGTTTCAATACAATTATAAGCAAACAAATAATAATTCATTTTTAACAACTGCTGTTCACAATATTTCCACGTATTTACTGCCATTTAAATTCTTCGAGTAGATATGATACTTATACTCGTTATCTACTAATAAGAAGACTCCAAAACTAAATTTCTCCTGGAAATTTAATTCTCGCATCTCATGAGAATTTTGTTGCTTTTACTTCCCTCGCATACCGAAAGGAAGTATTGTATTAGAGAAAGAATCACCCTCCGAGATTTTTTCGAATTTTCACGTTTCAAATCATGTATATTACGAAATTCCGTCCATCCATCTGTCTGTCTGTCTGTTGGTGCATTATCGAAAAAACTACTTGACGGATATTAGTCAAATCTGGTAGGTAACTGACACTACTACCAGCGAAAAAATGTTTAGACTTTCACTGGAAAATATACAGGGTGGACCGTCTAAAGCGAATAAATAATGAAATTTTTTTTTTTTTACGTTTCATGACATTCTAAACCTATGTATTCGAAACTGAAATTTTTTTAACCAGTAGAAAGATGAGAAATTTTTCTTGCTCAAATTTAAAATTTCCACGTTTCATGACATTCTAAATCTATTTCATTAAGAAATTTTTTAGAAAGAAAAATTTGAAAATTTCGTCAAACATTTTTACTTCTCTCGCATACCGAAGGGAGGTATTGTATTCGAGAAAAAATCGTCCGAGATTTTTTGGGATTTTGAAGTTTCAGATCACGTAGATTACGAAAATATAGGTTTTCAATTCCGTCTGTCTGTCTGTCTGCCTGTTGGTGCATTAACTAAAAAACTACTTGACGGAGAGCAGTCAAATTTGGTAGGTAGTTGTCAGCGAAGAAATGGTTAAACTTTCACTGGAATATATACAGGGTGGACCGTCTAAAGGGAATAAATAATGAAAATTTTTTTTTTGCCCAAATTTAAAATTTCCACGTTTCATGACACGCTAAACCTATTTCGGGAAAAAAAATTGAACATTTTTTTCACCCATATTTTTGAAAAAATTTTTACCACCAAATTTTTTTTCTGTGTTCAAATTGCCACGTTTCATGGCGTTTCTAAAACTATTAAAATAAAAAAAAATGATTTTTTTTAACATTTTTGAAAAATTTCTTACCACTAAATCAGATGGAAAACATTTTTTCTTTGTTCAAATTTAAAATTTCCACGTTTCATAGCGTTCTAAACCTATTTTTTTTTTTAATTTAGATTTTTTTTACCATTTTTGAAAAAAAATTACCACTAAAATAGATGGAATTTTTTTTTCTTTGTTCATATTTAAAATTTCCACATTTCCGTGGCATTCTAAATCTATCCAAATAAATTTAAATTTTTTTTTTAAATGTTAAAGAATTGTTTTTGAAAAAATGTTTAATCTATTATCACTAGTTACTATAGGATAGATGAAAAACATTTTTTTGCTCAAATTTAATATTTCCACGTTTGACAACATTCTGAACCTATTTCAGAAAAAAAACATTTTAATTTATTTTCACCTTTTTTGAAAAAATATATACCACTAAAATGGAAAAATTTGTTTTCTTTGCTCAAATTTAAAATTTTCACGTTTCGTGGCATTCTAAACCTATTTAAAAAAAAATTACCACTACTATTGAACAGAAGGAAACTTTCCTTTTTGCTCAAGTTTAAAATGTCCACGTTTCATGACATTCTAAATCTACCTCATAAAAAAAAGGTTTTCAAAAAAAAAAAAAAAATTTTGAAACTTTTGTCAAAGAAAAATTGTAACTACTAGGTATAGAATACATGATGCAATTTTTATTTGCTCAAATTTAAAATTTCCACGTTACATGACATTCTAAACCTATTTCAGAAAAAACAATTTCAAAAGCAAAAATATGGAATTTTTTTTTTACTCAGATTTAAAATTTCCACGTTCCATGACATTCTAAGCCTATTTCAGAAGAAAAAAATTCAAAAGGAAACATATTTTGAAAATTCTTTTACTACTATACCTAGAATAGCTGATGGAAAAATGTTTTTTTTCTGCTCAAATTTAGAATTTCCACGTTTCATGACATTCTAAATCTATTTCAGAAAAAAACGCTTATGAAAATTTTTGACCACTACTACTATAGATGGATGATGGAAAAAAAATGTATCCTCCCAATATTTGAAATTTCTACGTTTCATGACATTTTAAGCCTATTAAAAAAAACAAAGAAAAATATTAATTTCTTTAACCACTGCTATACGTCCACTCCACTGCGTGGATATGGAATTGAAAATATGACAGATGGCAATAATATTTGACAGAGTTAACGCACTTGGCAAGGACGACACCTATTATAGCTTTATTGAAAAATACACAGGGTGGTCAATGGTCATCCTAATAAATAATTCAACCATATTGGAAATATGTAGCTATTTACGCAATCCTTCCTATTTGGCAACTCTTATTTAATATTGAATGTTTGCTGTCGGATAACCACACTGTATATTTTTTTAACTAAAAGTTATCAGGTTTTCTTTGTAATAACACTTTCCAATTATTATTCTCATATGTGATTTCGTAATTAATAATTTTTTAGAGCGACCGCCCATAAATAAAGAGGGAAGTTCTGGGTAAACGCCTTTATCCATTTTTTTTTCAGAAAGGTAAGAACCGTTAAAAAATCTCCAAAAATTTTAATTATCTGGAAAACTGGTAGGTTTAAGAATATATTATGGGACATAAACCCAAGTTAAAAATTTATGAGGAATCCAGTTATGAAATAAAATGTAGGGTGTTCCATTTAAAGTAACAAAGTTATGTGCTACATCCGATTTAAGCGGAAGTAACAAACGCGTGAAAAAAAATTTCGTTAGATCCGCCATATCTAAAAACCCCCTAAGCCCAATTTTCAAATTTCTAAACTAAACAGATCCCAAGAAACGTTTAATACCCGCTTTCCAGTGAATAACCCTGTATGTGTTCGCTAATCAATTATCATGATAATATTTGTATTACATTTTTAAACTTATTGCAATAATCTTTTTTGTTTTTTACTTGGCCAAACTCATGTAGTCATGTATGATATGCATCAATCGTGGCCAATAAATTAATATTAATATAATTATTATTTGCGATGTGAGCACGTTACAGATTCCAGCCAAACGAAAAAGTTGCAGGTTCGGCAATTGTCCTTGTACTATTAATTCATATAAACACATGTTGCTTATTAAGCTTAGCACATCCCATATCCTCCTTTATGCCAGTTTTTACATACTAAAAAGTAAACATAATAATATAGAATCTTGTGAGCATCTGTACCGGAACGAGTTTTATAATTTAGATACCTAAAGCGAGCAGCAGAATAGCTACATGATTTCGTGAGGCAGAAACTCATGAATTAAAAATCCATTATAGTAAGGTAAAGGTTAGTTAGGTTAGAGGATTCGACCCTAGATAATAACTGTTGATAGTAATCCGGTGTTCTACCTGTTTTCATTTGGAGTTAAGTCTATACGCGGATGAGTACTTATTTCATAAAATATTTACCCTAGGTGTCCGTTAATGTGATGGGAGTTGTACAAGGGTTAGCGGATAATCAGAAAGTGGAGAGTTTGATATATGAAGATTATTTCAGAATGTACCATTAACTAAAGTAATATTTACGCTACGGTTTGCCAGCAACGCTGATAAATTGCTAATGAATAATCAACAATAAAGCAATTCTCTAGAAAATCAAATTTACAAATATTGCTTGCCTGGCAAGCAGCCATTACACAGATCTGCAAAAACACTTTTTTAAATATTGTGTAAATATTATTTGTTGATTCAGTCGACCTTTACGTGATGAAAATCCATAGTAACATTGAATATTAGTAAAACTTTGGCAATGTCTTCACTTGCGAAAAACTTAAGGAAAGATAATTTAAGCATCGCACATAAAACTTCTAATTCACTAGGTAGGATTAATTAAAAATAATAATAACAAGACTGAAAATGACGATAAATCCGGTGTCTATAAGTTAACCTGTGGTTCGTGCCCTAAAGTACATATGGGATAAACTGGTAGAAAATTTAAAAAATGAATCTCCGAACACAAAAGAAGCTTCCAGAATAAAAAACTAGACTCTACTTATGCCAGCCACTTAATCGAAGAAAACCATAATTTTAACGCCAATTATGATATATTGCATGTAGAAAATAAAGGATTAAAATTAACACTTAAAATCGTTAGAAATCAATAAATTAAAAAAACCCTTCACCATTACTTAACCTTTTTTAATTTCTATTGTTCTATGTATTTTAACAACAATTCACCTTAATTATAGATCCATATTATTTCTGAATTACAAGAACCTGGTTTTCCCATTTATGATACGTAAAAGATAAATTTGTTGGGTTTGTTTATTGCCTCAGCTACCTCTATTTTAACATTCAGTTTAGCATTGTACAAGTTAGTCACATCCAAAGAAGCCACTGTGTTGGCGAAACAATTCATATAGTATATGTTTTTGTTAAAACATAAATAAAATATTGTGAAAATCGTAAAACATTGTTTTATTAATATTCAATATTATTTGTAGCATTATCTTATTTATTTTTCTCCTTCAATTCTTTGGGACTTCCTACCACATGTATTTCTTCTTTTTAAACGGTGCTCGGGAAATCTACAAAATATCACAATTAACCAGTATATTACTGGTAAATAACCTCTCCGCCTGTGATTTTTACGTCAAAGGATCAGTTAGAGGTTGCTTTTTTTAAAATAAATAACACAAATAAGCACAAACATTTGAAATTAAATATTTCACCGATGTTTCGAAAATCTAATCTGTTTCTTTTTCAAGGCTTTTTTGAAAAAACTTTTTTGCTGTGTATGATAAATATACAGCTCTAAGAATGTTTGTTATATTCAATATTCATAGATACTTTCTATTTGCATAGAACTGTTGATATAGTTAACAGTTTTTTTAGATTTTATACAATGTTAAGTTTGTGAAGTTCTTTTTTTAACATTGGCAACCGAGTTGTACAGACATCTACGGATCAATTCGACACGCATCTATCCTCATTCAATAATATTCGCGGATTCTTTAAGTTTTTTTTTATCTGCCTCTTTTGTTCAAATTTTTGCCGAGTCCCAGTTTGTTCTATGTCCGTTCTCCCAAGCGTGTTCGGAGATGTTGGACCTCTGAATTTCATTTTCTCTGATATAATTTTGATGTTCGCCCAATCTTACACTAAATAGTCTGGATGACTCACCCATGTAATGTTTGTTGCACTCACAGGGAATACAATAAATGCAGTTTTTTGAATTTTGCTCGTGGTTCTTCGGTTTCATCTTTGTCAGAAAGTGTTGTTTGTTTGAAATACCGTCCTAATATCAATAAACTGGGACTCGGGAAACATATTAACCAAAGAGGCAGATAGCAAAATGGAAAAATTAAAGAATTCGAGATAATATTAATGAATGAGGACAGATGCGTGTCGAATTGTTCCGTAGATGTCTGTACAACTTGGTTGCCAATGTTGAAAGAAGAACAGCACAAACTTAACATTGTATAAAAACTAAAAAAACTGTTAACTATATCAACAGTTCTATGTAAATAGTAAGTATCTAGGGATATCGAATGTAACAAACATTCTTAGAGCTGTGTATTTATCAAACAAAGCAAAAAGATTTTTCAAAAAAAGCCTTGAAAAAGAAAACAGATTATATATCCGAAACGTCGGCGAAATATTTAATTTCAAGTTTTTATACTTATTTGTGTTGTTTTTTTTTTAAAGCAACCTTTAACCGATCCTTTGACGTAAAAGTCACAGGCGTAGATGTTATTTACCAGTAACATACTGGTTAATTGTGATATTTTATCGATTCCCCGAGCACCACTTAAAAAGAAAACATGTATGTGGCAGGAAGTCCCAAAGAATTGAACAAGGAAAAAAACAGCAAGTTGTATTACAAGTAGAGATTCCATCGGATTTCTAAGTCGCATTTTTAAACATGCTATACCATTTAAGAGAAAGACGTACTATTCATAACTGTTTTGAAGTGAATGTATTCATGTGCCACTTCCTTTTTTCTACGGTTCAAATTAGCTTACAAGTGAAAAGTTGTCAGCTTCAATACTTTTTTTTATTTTAAATATTTTCGCACGTTAGTCGATTATATAAAATTATGAATGCAGGGGCGAGCTAATAAAAGCTAATCAAACATACAAAGGGTTGGTAGGTGAGCTCGTAAATGAAATGGCATACCTTGCAACCAGTGTTGACCATACCGATAACGGTGATTATGGGATTGAATGGAAAGGAAAATCATATAATATATCCAATACAGTTTTATGATTTTTATACACAGCGAAGAGTGGTAGCACTATTTTGTTTTATTAGAAGGTAAAATTCATAGCATATCGCAAAGTTGCTACTTTTGTTCATAATTAGACCGCTTTCTGTAGAAAGCGCACCACCTCCTTTCAATCACCAAGAAGTTTGCAATTGGGTAAAATTTAATAGAACTGAAATATCATGCAGGCTTGCTGACACCCATTTCTCTATCATCTCTTCCACTGAGGCAGCTATGATGCATTCAATATTTACAAGTGGGCACGTCTGTTTTGGATTTCTTCAATCACCCACTGCACCAAATACGCCCACCCCACAAAATGAATTTCTAACATCATAATTCCCCAAATATTATGATTTTTTGGCCACATTAACCAAGGAAACCAGATAACAAGAGACGACGGGGACACTTTTCAAAAGCAATAGATTGATATTTTCAAAGAACTGACGATGAAGAGCTTTGTTAAGTCATCTGCTTAATAAACAGCGCATGATGCTATTGGACTTGCCATACAACAGAAGGAGGCCGATTTGAATAATACATGTGTCAAGAATTATTTACCAAGATGTTGTGGATAATAAAAAGCTCTTTGTTCCACTTACTTGTTCCTTTAATGGTGCATAATTTATTTTGCAGATATTTAAACTAATTTAGTTCCCAATAATCGCCTCATTTGATTAGTTTATGAATAATTATTTGGCACTTCATAAAAGAAGTATTTCTCAAGTCATACATAAATTTAATAAATGTCTCTTTTACTGATACACGATTAAAACGTTATTATAAACCGGGGACCACTTACAGCATGATTATTTAGGGCGGGCCGAAAAAATTTTTTTTGGAAAATTAATTTGGTATAGTCACAAAAAGTTGAAGGGTATAAAGACATGTTCGCTAATTTTTTTTTTTAATTTTCGTTTAAATTTTGACCGCGCCCCATGGGCCTTAAAAGAGTCAAATTTTCAAGGTCATGTATCGTTTTCGTTACAGCGTCAAAAAGTTAGGAATCAATGTATATAATAACCAAAAAAAATATGAAAGAAATAAAAGAATTTTTACCCGCGCCCCGGGGCCCTTAAAATATATAATATCAGCTCTTCGCTTGAGTAAGTGATAGACTACCTAATATTATTGTATTAATTGTCTTTATTTAATATAATATACATATTTTATCAATTACTCAACCCAGAACTCACCACGAGGAGGTGGCTGCTTATCGAATTCCACCCACCCCTTCCTCCCTTTTCGGCTACTTGTACTTATTCTCATCGTAGATCTAACTTACTTATTACTCAGTTTTGCTTTTTTTGGATCTATAGTGTAGTATTGATTTTTGTTTTCAAATGATGGTAGATCACTCCTCGCATCAAATTTTACGCGAATGTACCCGTCTCTTGAGTCATGACCACAAACTTTGCCTCATGCTTCAGTGATGATCTTTACACATCGCTCGACAGCTTGAGTGTGGCATGGAAATTGTTTAATGGCGATGGCGGATTTGCTCTGAAGTGCTGTCATTAAATCGTCGGTAGAAATATTCATTGTAAGAGGCGGTTCGGTTACGGTACATTTGTTCCAGTCAATTAAATCGATATAGTCCTTAGCATCCCAGTTGAGAGCAGGTATTCTTAAATACTCTTACATTTTTTGGATCTCTCGAATTCCTAGCCTTCAAAATGAGACGAATCCCAAGTTCTCTTACATGACTCCGAGAATCTGTGATCATGTCTAACAAAATGTTTTCGGGGTGTCCAAAATAAGCGTTTGTGCTAATAACATTGTCAATATCGATTTCCATACATGTTGCGCTCCATACTGGCATAATGGTTGTGTTTTTATGTTAAACCACATTGGCGAGTACACTTTCATAATAAAATTTGTCAGTACAACCAAGGTTTCAGAGGGCTCACTTGTTGAAATATATAAGCGCAATAACCTATTAGCCATTTTCAACCACCGTGCATGACTTAGTTTTAACGGATTTTTTTTGCTCAGCTGATCGGGACAAATACCGTTTCTTATAGCACAGCTTATTTGGTATCAGTACTGTTGATCGGTACTTAGATCGTTTTCATCAACTTCTGGCAAGTCAGTTTCAATTGGTTGAAATTGCTTTACAGATCTTGATTCACATGTTGGCAAAAGGGATCCAATGGAAGCTGAAAAAAATGCGGCCCCTTAGTTTTTCTTTCTAAATCTTGAAGGAGATGTCGAAGAGGCAACTCGTTGGCATGAAGCAAACATATCAGCCACTGAACAGGTTTTCCAATCTGCACTTCCATTAATCGAATCACACCACCTTTCCAGCCTGTATTAACATTTGTTCCATTACAACCGATTGCCTTAATAGACTTTGGGTTTACTGACTTAGCTTCTAAGCAAGATAGTGTGTTTTTGACTATATTAGCAGCTAAAGCTAAGTTCGTGGCACAAAATACACAATTATTTATTCTAGTAAGTCATAAAATAAGTACTTTTTCTTGAGCACGTAAGAATACTTTTCAATTCACAATATCGACCGACAGTCCTCGTAATTAACGTGAAAGTAAGTAAACACATTATACTTGCATAACACATTATACTTGCATTTTACCACATACGTACCGGTCGAAACTCGTAACTACCTTGCAAGAGGCGGTTATTACCAGGACCGGGCTAAGTGTGGATGAAGCGTAAAAAATGTTTTTAGGTTGGGGCGCGGCTAAATATTAAGATAAAATTATGAGATTTGATTGGTAATTTAGACCCATTATTTAAAAAGTATTTACGACTAAATCAGATCCAGAATAGTAAGTTTACAAAAATTTTATTTTAAGGCAATTGGGGCGCGGTCAAATTTCATTTCAAATTTTTCATAAAAATACAGGACATTTTTAAAGTTATTTTACAACTTTTTTTTGCTATACCAAATCAAATTTCAAAAAAATTTTTTTTCAATCGTTTTCGGCCCGACCTAATGATTATTCTTCTCAATTCAATTTTTTAAAGAATTTAAAGCATTTATCGAAGAGAGCTAAATAACTTTTATTACGCAGCTTTGAACCAAGCAGGAAAATACTGCAAGCTATTTCTACTTTATTATAATTCTGTGATAGAATTTATCAAAAAATAAATGAAAACAACGCGAGTTTCTAGGCAATAAACGGAAATATTGAAGTAGATGACTGTGCTTATAAAATATGCATTGCTGAAAGCCATCGTTATAGTAAATCAATCTTGAACTCTGACATCAAACAAGTCTAATGCTTAAAAGTTAATGTATCCTTGAATTATTTGATTTAAATGCTTTAAATAATAGTGAAAAATATTAACATCAATGACGTTAAAAGTCGACGATCAGCGGCAAATAGGTACTTACCTCATTTGAGACGATTAGCTTTGATATACAGTACAAGTTACGCTGCATGGTTGCGTGAACTTATGTGCCTATACCCTAAGCTATAGTAATTTTATCATGCGTTGACGAGTTCTATAGTAGAATAACGTGTCAATGCCGCAGTACAAGTCCAGAAATCACATATGCCTAGGCACAGAATTAGAAGCTAAATATAAATATAAAAAAAAAATTAGGTCTTTCGCTCTATAAAATCCAAATATTACCTTGCCACTACTATGTTAGATACCCTGTAGAGTTAAAATATGACCAAGGTTAACTTCTACAATTTTTGTCTGAGGCATTTTTTCAAATCTGAAATGGCCGAGGAGGTATTGACCATCCACGCCCCGATGCCTCACCCTATACAGGGTGTTTTTAAAAAGTATGTCAATCACTTAACCACGGACTCAGCATGTCAAAAGAAGTTGATTCAGCCTAATTTACCTCTATCCAAAATCGCACCCCTATGAATATACAGTCCTCTAAAGTTGGGATTAAAAATATTTATTTTTTTAATATTGTGCAAATGGCTGTAGATATCTTTTTCAATTTCGGAACACTGAAATGTATGTCAAAGGGTAATAGTTTAAAGTAAAAACTGTTTAAAATCAAATTTTCTAAAAGGCCGATTTGGGGGTAAACTACCCTTCCCTCCTACCCCCTCTTTTAGTGGTACGCCTATGACTTTTTTGATATAGGGCATTTTATATAAAATTTAATTATAAAACTTTTCTTTATCTTGTTTTTTTTTTTTCATTTAGATAACCATTTTCAAATGAATCTGGAAATACTAAAACCATTATGAAAAGTGGAACATATGAAATAAAAAAGTTCTTCTGTGTAATTTTGGCATTTGAAGTTACTGGTATTATAATAAAAGATGTGCATTGCTATCATAAATTGTAAAATTAAAAAAATGTTTAAATAGGTTTTTTTATTAAATAAAAATCACAGAAACTAAAACATCAATCATTAAAGCAACAAAGTAAATTAAAATAATATTAGAAGTAAAACAACAAATAATGAAATAAATTAAAAATAAAATAAAAAAATATCGAACATTAAAATTTTATTTCAGAATGTGCTCAAAATGATTTCCATTTTGTCGTACACAATACCTTGCCCTTTTTAGAAGCGAAAATCTCACATTCTGAAATACGGCAGGAATGTTTCTAAATTCCTCGGCTGATTGTTGAATTTTTTGTCGGAGATGTTCAACGCTCTCTATTGGAACAGAATAAACTTTTTCCTTCATAGCTCCCCAAAGACAGAAGTCAATTGGGTTTAAATCAGGGGACCGAGCAGGCTAACTGACTGGAGCATCAGCTCCTCGACCTATCCAACGTCCTGGAAAACGCCTTGATAAACATTGCCTGACTTGCAGGCTATAATGGGGTGGAGCACCATCTTGTAAATACCACATGTTTTCTCTAATATTAAGATTAACAATATCTAATTGCTCAGGCAATTCATTTTCCAGAAAATCTAGGTAGTCAGCTCCATTTAAACGACGTGGAAAAAAAACAGGTCCAATTAGATGGTTATCAACAATACCTGCCCAAACATTAACAGAAAAATTACGCTGAAAATGCGTTTCTATCTTTGCATTGGGATTTTCTTCAGACCAAATGTGATAATTATGATGATTTGTAATACCATTTCTATGAAATGAGGCCTCATCAGATGACAAAATGGTGTTTACAAAACTTACATTTCTTCCATTTTTTCTGAGAAGCCAGTTACAAAATTCCATTCGAGAACCGTAATCTTGAGGTTCCAATGCCTGAACAGTCTGTATATGAAATGGAACTAGTAATTGTTCTTTTAATGTTCTCCATACTGAATAATACGATACTCCTACCTGAGAAGCTATTTTACGTACACTGCTTTTAGGCCGTTCTGATACAATATCTAAAATTTCCTCTTCGACCTCTGGAACTAGTACAGTCCTAGGTCTGCCACACTTCCCAGCACGATCATTTGATAGACTTCCAGTTTCCCTTGCACGACGATCGACTGCAAAAAATGTACGTCTATCAGGATGCCGACGGTTTGGAAACTTTTCCACATAACGCCTAGCTGCACTAGAACCACTTCCATTACATTCGCCTAATATTCTAATCATATCCACCATTTCGGTATTAGAATAACTCATATTAAATGCCATTGTTAACAATTAATAACTGATATCTATTAAAGCAGTTTGACAAAAATGACAGGTGTCAACTACCTATTAAATTTTCACAGGTGCCTTTGATCATCATCTACATTAATTTTAAACATTATTTGTGTTATTCTGCAAAGGCGTGGTAATGGTTTTAATATTTCCAGATTCATTTGAAAATGGTTATCTAAACGAAAAAAAAACAAGATAAAAAAAAGTTTTATAATTAAATTTTATATAAAATGCCCTATATCAAAAAAGTCATAGGCGTACCACTAAAAGAGGGGGTAGGAGGGAAGGGTAGTTTACCCCCAAATCGGCCTTTTAGAAAATTTGATTTTAAACAGTTTTTACTTTAAACTATTACCCTTTGACATACATTTCAGTGTTCCGAAATTGAAAAAGATATCTACAGCCATTTGCACAATATTAAAAAAATAAATATTTTTTAATCCCAACTTTATAGGGCTGTATATTCATAGGGGTGCGATTTTGGATAGAGGTAAATTAGGCTGAATCAACTTCTTTTGACATGCTGAGTCCGTGGTTAAGTGATTGACATACTTTTTAAAAACACCCTGTATGTTTACATCATAAAAAGTTATTATTTTTAGGCAGTATCCTGTGACGATGTTCTGTCACAGGATACTACCCTGCATATTCTAGTAAGTAAAATACGAATAAGTACTAATACTAAAAATGGGTAAAATAAATTTTAGTTTACAGTAAGCACGCTTTCACATCATTCACTGGCCATATCATTGAGAAAAGGAATAAAATAAAAGTGGATCAAAGAAAATCAGATGATAAGCGTAAAGAGGACACCCTCCATGACTTTAGTTTCGAGCTTGAGATAGTTTTAACGATATCGTGGCTTTAACATACAACCGTGATATATGGCGTGATACTAGCAGACGTACCACACAGGTAATGTATGACTACGAAAAGACTTCTTCCATCACAAAACTTCTGTTATGACGTTAGAACACGAAGGGAAATTGTACAAACAATATGCATGCATTTAAATACAACTGAATTCACCTGGTATAAATAAATAAATCAATAATCAAACACAAGCACGATATATTATATAAAAACACTCATTTTAGTGGCCGGCAATTTTCGACAATGAATAATATTTTTAAGGCGGCCATACAATTTCAAAGTATTAACAAACCATAAAAGTGATAATTGCAAAATTATCTGCATAATCTGCTAAGGGCCTGGCTTCAAGATGATTAATGACATGTCATTCATATAGGACCTAATATGCTTCCCTAAGGAATTCTGTATCTCTACTTAACAATTTATCTCTTTTTTCAATTACAACTTTTTGTTGTCGGTTTCTAATCGTGACCTGAGCCAATTTATCTTCTATACGTCATATAAATCTGTTTCTTTAGTTACGTAATTATTTCGGCTAACAAGTATATAATTCGATTTCTAAGGAGGAAGTTTGAAACAGCACAATTTTAAGTCTATCAAAATAAATGGGAATAAAACAACGTAACAATTTTAAATTTAAGTGAGCTCAAATTATCAACATGATTACTGTTTACGATAAAAAACCGCTGCCTAAGGGATCACTATTTCCACATCCAGATTTCCCATCCTAGTCTCTTTAAAAGAAAACATCTTGACTATATTTGCACTTTAATATGTGGAAATAATTGGTCACAGAATTATCATAGTACAATAGTTGAGGCAATGTCATAAAAAATATTAGGCTTTGTCTTCTAGCATATACGCCAAACTTTTTACTTATTTCCCCTATTTACCTCCTAACCCTTCAACGAAAAGTGTTGGTGTACCTTTCAACTGAATATCTGAATTTAAATTTACCGTCCCCTTTAATACTGGAGTTGAAAATATTATGCTTCAAGATATAAGATAAAACTGAGTAGCTGTAAAAGAGCGCCTTCAACGAAAAAGATTTAAGTACTTTTGTTTGTTACCTTTAGTATTATCTTGCGCATATTATGCAAGTATTACCTCATACTCTCAGTACAGTCAGTATAATTTTATTAATTTATCTTTTTAGGTCTCGAAATAATCAAGAAAAACCTAGAATTTAGTATCTTCTTTGATACCACAATACCCTGTACAAACTAATGGGAGCATTAATAATAATCATACTAAGAATAATAATGGGTATTCTTCAATCAAGGCGGACAGATCATAGGGAAGTTCGCAACAGAGTTACAAAGATCTACTTGCAGAGTTACAGCCATTATCAAGTCCTGGTTAAATGGTAAAGATACTTTAAAGGCGATTAAACCTATCCATCCCCATTCTAACATACACATTTGGTATTGTTAAGTGCCCTGGGACTGAGATTGAGAATATGTTAAGATCTACTCGTAAATTGCTGACCAAACATCGGGCACATCACCCTAAGTCAGCGGTTGAAAGGCTTGTATTATTACCTGGAAGTAGAGGAGGACGTGGACTGGCTGACATTAAGTAGTGGCTATATCAGAAATAAATTACCAACCTCCAGAAATACCTCTATAGTCAAAACTCCCAATTGCATCATGTGGTAGCTGACGCTGATAGGTTTTACACCCCTCCAGATCTCCATCATGCTAATCCAGAAGACACGGAAACGGACAGTGTCCGAGTGGCGAACGGCTTACTACATTGTGCTGAGAAGCAGTTGCATGGGAGGTATGCTTATGACCTAAGAAGGTCCCTAGTAGACGAGGAGGCATCAAGCCCTTGGCTGTACAATGGATGCATATCTACAGAGACCGAGGGCTTCATGATAGCCATACAAGATCAGGTGATTACAACAAAGAAATATCTGAAGTTCATTGTTAAGATGGATATGGACAACGATAGGAGCAGGGTGCAGGATATGTTAACAGGCTTCTGAGACCATCCAATTCATAACTGGGGCTTGTCAGGCATTAGCGGCATAATCTGATGGGAAAGATAATCCATCAACCGCTAGCACATATGCATATATTAGTTTAGGATACTGAGGATACTGACTTACTCCCAACAACAGACCGGACGTATTTTTGATCGATAAAGTAAAAAGAACAACTATTCTAATAGACATTGACATTCCTAACACCCATACCCTGTATTATAATGAAAAAATTATCAAATATCTCCCACTGGCACTGGAAATTAAAGATCTAAGACGGCAAGAGAAAGTAGGTAGCAGTGATTTTGTCATTGATTATCTCCGTCAGTACAAGAATGCTGGAACCATATTCTTGGCATACTTGGATCATTTTTAAGTATTCCCGCTTAAAGATATCATCTTGCCAGAAAAGCCAATAGTATCGTTGAAACCCACTAAAAAGGTGGTGAGAAAGGAAAATAATAATAATAATAATAGTGTATTTGCATAAGAAAATTTCACAATAACCAGTTTTTCATCGTATTTTGCACCAACAAAAATGCTTATACTAGAAAATTCAGCCATATAACATTTAGTGACCGGTTTTTATCAATTTCTGTCTGACAACTGGGCTATTTATTGCATCGTATGTATTAATTCCCAAAGTCAGGTCAACACTATATATTTTAAGTTTTGTAAAGTTTGGTAAGCACTTTTGCTTTCGGCAAATCCGTTTTAACCTTTCCAGCTGCAGGATGTCTTTTATTTATAAATTTTCACTGACATTTCTGCCACAATTGCACTATACATAGGGAATACCCGAAGCCGTAATCTGGGAAACAAGCGTAATCAGGTTAAATCGATATTTCTACATAGTGTAAACAATTCTAAACCTGATGCACCGTCATCGGTAATAAAGTCTGCCAGCAATCGCCACACCGCATAAAATTGTTTAATCCCGTATAAACCACGTAGTTTCCGTTCAGGAATTCAGGACAAGCGAGTTCTTGTAGAGGAAAACTTCATTTTATCGGGTATAAGGCGTGTCTCTCATCAACGAACCCAATTAAGTAACACTTATTTAACCAACATGTGTGGCGTTTGAAGCCAGCCACGACGAAATGGATAAAGGCCAGTGACGGGCCTTGGAAATAGCCAAGGGACCACCGGGTCGACCGCTATGAATGTGATCTCACATTCTCTCCCCGAGGACAAGTCTTTAATGTTGCCGACATTAGTGACATGTTTAATAATAACAGACTTTCCTGAATAATCTTCCTGCTTGCATGAGCTTTTATAACGTCAAAGATCTTTACTCCTGCTGAACTCGTTTAAGTGTAATCTAATCAGCGTGTGGCTGGGTTCTCGTCGAATAACTTGTGTAGCAAGTTCACTTATTTCGGGGATGTTTTCAGCTACGAATTTTAAAGGAAAGTGTACGTTGTATAATATGTATTGGTACAGGAGCCAACGTACAATTACTTGATGCATATATAACACAGCCCCACAAGAATAAAGCTTTTGATCTGGATGACTGACAATGACATTATTATTTCTCGACGCTGAATCTGAATCTGAGGTCAAAAAAATTCGTATACACCTTAAATTTTCACATAGAGGCAAAAACATGCTTTCTGTAAGGTAAATTTATGAAGAAAGCAATTGACAGTATTTTTATTAACTTTGTATAATTATCTTACATTCATTAATTAATAATGACTTGTTTCTGTTTTCTTAACCGCTTCTCAAGTCACCGAGGTAACTCCTTGAAAATCCAGAATGATTTTGTGTTAAGTAAAGAGAAACGAGGTCCTACAGTTTATAGTGGACTTGTCCTATCCATTGTTTAAATGGCAAATGAAACCAAAGTTTTTTAATTCCGTTAGTCTGTCTGTCGGTCTGTCTGTCTGTTTGTCTCTTGGTGCATTAACTAAAAGACTACTTGACGGAGAACAGACAAATTTGGTAGGTAGCGGACGCCACTGCCACTGAAGAAATGGTTAGACTTACACTGAAAAATATACAGGGTGGACCGTCTAAAGGGAATAGAAAATGGAAAAAAATTATTTTCACTCAAATAATTTCGACGTATCGTGACATTCTAAACCCGTTTAAAAATGAATTATTATTTGTTTGCTTATAATTGTATTGAAACATTCTTTATAGGATTTTGCAAACAGCAGAAAAAATAACTATCTATAACTAAAAGAAAAACTTTGTGTAGAAATATTAATGAAATCTTTGCATTCTTTCGATAACCTGAATTCTGGTTATGCTAGCAAATTAAAATCCTAAAATGAATTTGTCTAATTTCTTATTTGACAATTCTCATTCTAACACTAGCATCCACACATCGTAGGGGGTTGTGTGGATACTAGTTTAATCTGCATGGCCGTAGGGGACTGTGTGGATGCTAGTGTTAGAATGAGAATTGTCAAATAAGAAATTAGACAAATTCATTTTAGGATTTTAATTTGCTAGCATAACCAGAATTCAGGTTATCGAAAGAATGCAAAGATTTCATTAATATTTCTACACAAAGTTTTTCTTTTAGTTATAGATAGTTATTTTTTCTGCTGTTTGCAAAATCCTATAAAGAATGTTTCAATACTATTCTAAACCCATTTCAAACAAAAAAAAAGTGTTGAAAATTATAGAAATAATTTTGAAATTTTAAAAATTTGGTATAAAATGGATGACGATGAAAATTTTTTTTGCTCAAATTTAAAATTTCCACGTTTCAAAACATTCCAAACATATTTCAAAAACAATTGTTTTAGAAAATAAAAAAATATTTTGAACATTTTTACAAAACGGGAGATGGAAAAATGAGAACAAATGCCTAAAATGAATTTATTTAAATACCTTGTCTTAAAAATTTTCATTCTAATGGATTACATTTTCATGAAATCTATCAATCTGTTTCTTGGAAATGCTTAGCCTTTGAAACGTTTTTCGCCCTTATTCTGGAGCTCATGAGAAAGACATAAAGTAACTCATAAAGGCTAAGCATTTCCAAGAAACAGAATGATAGATTTCATGAAAATGTAATCCATTAGAATGAAACATTTTTAAGACAAGTTAGATAAATAAATTCATTTTAGGCCTTTGTTATCATTTTTAACTGATTCTTCATTATCGTAGGGGGTTATGTAGATACTAGTTTAATATGCATGGTCGTAGGGGACTCTGTGGATGCTAGTGTTAGAATGAGAATTGCCAAATAAGAAATTAGACAAATTTATTTTAGGATTTTAATTTGCTAGCATAACCAGAATTTAGGTTATCGAAAGAATGCAAAGATTTCATTAATACTTTACACATACTTTTTCTTTTAGTCACAGATAGCTATTTTTTTCTGCTGTTTGCAAAATTCTATAAAGAATATGTTTCAATATAATTAGAAGTAAACAAACAATAACTCATTTTTAAGCACGCATAATATTTCCTACATTTTTTTTGCAATATAAAATTCTATGTACTGTACCTCGAAAAACGCAATATCTTACCCTTGACATAAATCCGGCATGATAAAACGATTAACAATGGCTTAAAACATGTTTTGAAAACACTTAATAGCTGCCGCGGTTAATCCAACCATTCGGCAAATTTGTCTAAAAGCATGAATTTTGGCACACACGTATTTTAGGTCATTATAAGATTTTTGACCCGGAGGGCAAGGTCATTTTTTGAGTTTGACTCAAAATGGCGCCTTTTTTTCAAAATGGCCGACTAACAATTCGCAATTGTTGGTTATCAACAGTTTTAACACCTAATATGTCGATTTCGACCAATTTTTTGGAGCGCAATTCATTAAAACAACTCTTTTTTTTAGTGCAATGTTAATTTATATGATAAATTTGTACAGGGTGGTTAAAAGCGTACGTCCAATATGGAAATTTCGATTCCTATGAGCTTAATCCAGCAAATCTTCTTCATATGCACTAAAAAGAAGTAAATCGGTTAATAAATCATTAGAATATTTATGTTAGACTATTTACCACTTATTTACACATGTATCCTTGCACTTGCACTGTAATGTACAAGTGAGTCCTGCGCGCCGGCATGAGCAACGTTGCGAATCACAGTCTGATTTACAGCCGCACTTTTCCTGCTCCCTGCATGCTGTCCATATAGATGAAAGTGTTTACCAAAGTGACTCCCAGACTTCATTGTGCTGCACCCAACCCCAAGAAATTGGTGCCGGTGGGTCACACTGTAACATATCCAATGATCTGCCCCAAATTTGGCAGGCTTGATATGCAGCACGAAGGCAATGTTGTAACAGTGCTGCGGAGCTAGGAGGAATTAGGTGTAGAGGCTTATTTTCAGTGCAGAATAGGTGCTTTGGAAGCTGATCGACTTTGGAGAATCCTGTAGTTGCAACATACATCTTTAATGTAAAGTCTTCAAGAAGTGCTTGAATGTGACTTGGAATGTGGTCATTCGGGAAAGACATAAAAATAAATGCGTCGGTTGCTGACTCACATGACATCCATGTTTTCCATGCTCCTTTTTTTCCTTTTCCGCCAAAGAAGGATACACTGTCACAACCAGTAAAGGCATGAAAATCCCTGAGGCCCATACGTCTTTGTCTTCCTAGCTGGATAGCGATTTTGTAAGCTGCAATATACCGTCGATTCTTTCCCAACCCAAATAAAACCCATAGTTCTTCTAAACCCATAACCTGGAGCTCATAAAAAAATGACACACACAAAACAACAACATCAGTGTCAACAGTTTGAACTAAAATATTTTTGGCTCCAAGTCTGACCGAAACATGCAACAAAATGCGTCCATCTGCCTCTTCCCATTTTAAACACGATTTTCCGGCTAATGCAGACTCACAATTCTTTGTAGCTAAAATGTCACCAACATTTGTGACAATTTCTAAATCATCCACTGTTTGTACAAAATTTTTGACCAGGAAGGTAAATAGTTCGCTTTTATTGTCAGAATTGACCAATAAATCGCTCCATTTTTTCGGCAGTACACCTAAAACATAATAAAAGAACCTGAAAGAAAAGTATTACGACTTTATGACAACCTTACCTTTAGCTAAAACTTGTCTCCGGACCCCTGTTCCCTTCTTCTCACGAGCTTTTTTGATGGTGTCAGTTTTGTAAAGGTCCCATACCACGTCTGCCCTCTTACAATTTAGCGAAGATATTTTGCTTTTTATATATGGATCTATTTATTGTAGCATATGATATGTAACAGGTACCTTATCGTGATATAAGAAACACATAACCCCAAAGGGGTGATTTTCTTTTATTTTTTATGTGTGGGAATATGATCTATTATAATACAATTATAAAATAAATCGAAATATTATCTATATATTGTTTCCTGACTTATTGACAAGTAGAAAGAAAATCTTGTTTGTTTTTTCTATTCAACAACATGAAAATACATGTTGGTTGAGTCGCGTGTCTGTACACTCGCAAGTAAAAACAAAAACGAGGTCAATTGCGAACTCGCGACTGAAAGAACAACCGTAGAGAAGCGACAAATTGAATTTGCCTTCAAAATTTGGAGTGCGGCAAGCCGACCAACTGTCGTTTCCACGTGTGCTTCGAGTCCGACGCAGGGTTGCTATTTGATATATTTGTACTAAAGTAAATATATTTTTTTAAATATATATATTTTTTTAAATAAAATAAAATAATAATTTAAAATAATAAAAATTAGCCGCCATCTTGACTCAATCAAAAATTAGGCTTGCCCTCCGGGTCAAATCCCTTAGAATGGCCTTAAAAATGTTCCTGCAAAATTTGGTGCTTTTAGATTAATTTGCCGAATTCTGCCCTTTTTTGGGATTAACCGCGGCAGCTATAAGTGTGTTCAATTTCTTCTAATAACTTTTAAGGGTCATTTTTGAAAAATCGGTATTTAAAAGTGTATCCACAACATTCCACACTTTACATCCTGTACAAGCCACACAAATATTTTCATGCGTGGATTTATTTTGTAGCTTCTATTAATTTGTGAAAATTAAAGTAAAACGGAAATACGATTACAAAGGATGATTAATGTCTACAAGCTTTATAACATTTTCTTGCTAAGCATTCTTTCAAAGCTAAGAATTTCACTGCAATCTCGAGTGACAATACCAGAATGTTTTGTTTGACTAGCGACCAAAATAAACCAGGACTTAATTAATTTACCGCACAACATTCCCTACTAGTTATATAAGACTAGAAATAATGAGTATCCGTAAAGCTAAACTTCATGTTACATAAGAGAATGTAGTCACGGACATTGAAACATTCACTACCTCGATAAGGCATCGAAATGAGGTGATCGATGTCCTGTAAGGATAAGTCATCCCAGACTTCTTGAATCCGACGCCGACAATCGCGCAAGTTATTCTGTAGATGGATACGTTACTTCAACCAAGTGCTTGTGTTACGGCCCACACCAAAAAAACTTACGAAATTTATTTTAGCAAGATAACAAAAATACGCGAATGGTCTTGGGCACAAGTATAAAGATAGGTTATTGTACATTTTTCAATGACAGTACGAGTAACGGTTTTAATAGTGTAAGAATTACACAGAGAAGTGATGCCAGCAAGTAATATTGTGTCACACCATACATACTACCTAGATGCATTGTAACTCGAGAAATTAACTTTTTCGGCACTTTAATCCAGTCAGTAGGAACAAGAGAGAGGCATTTGCAAAAGATGGAGAAGAAACGATTGAGATAAATGTTGTTTACGTCGGGACCCTGATGGAAAATACAAGCTTTCGACCTTGGGGGAGGAGATGTGCGAGCCGCCATCTTGGATTTAATGTGCTAAATATAGTTTCTTTCAAAATTAAAGATGAACAATTTTACATTCGCGAAACCCCTTTTTTTAATTCTTAGGACCGGACCCTATATAGTCCAAACTCCCGTAACACAATTTTGTTTCTAACATATTAATACTACCAGTTACAGTTGGTCATTTTCAAAATTAAAGCTTATAAAGACGTTTGTACGAAATTCAATGACACAAGAAAGACTTCAGCATTATGTGTATTAAATATTGAGAAAGAGAGAGCAAGGAAGTTAGATACTGATCACATCATCGAAGACTTTGCTAATGAGAATGTACGCTGCTGCCGAAAAACTTTATAATTTAAGTGATTTTTTTATTTTGTGGGAGCCCCGACCATACATTTTGCGGGGGGGGGGGAGATTTTCAGCTACGCTACTGGACATGTTTCGTAAACTTCTCTGCGATGACTATAATATCATTTCAAATTCTAGCAATCATCGAGACACTTCAGTCTTTTCTAGACGAGCGTCAGTCTATTTTCACATAGCCTCAGAGTGTCTGAATATAATATTTCATTTTATATTTTAATAAAACGCTCAAATGCAATTAAATTATGTTAGAAGGTGCTTCTGAACAGCGGTCTCTGCTTTAATGCCCTTTAATGTTCATGTATACCAGACGTTTTATGTATTATTTATGATATGTATATGAAAATATGCATTTTTAAATGCAATGCTGAAGTAAACATCAAAGAAATGTCTTTAAAAATACATAATAAAAGCTGGCGGTCATTTAATTTAATTTTAGAAAAATACGTACATTACAAACCGTCCTGCTCATTTCTCTCATTTCACAACGACTTTTTTTCGCCGGCAATTATAAAACACTTTTTATAATCATACTTTCCGAGATACAAAGGGTCGCCGCTTCTTATTCCTGACTCGCTTTATCTAAATTATACTAATTTCTGGGAGAGGAATAATCTTTATTATAATAATTATAATAATAATAATCTTTATTTAGCACACAACACAAATGTAATTAATACACATGATTAATATAGAACACAGTTACTACTGCTTATAATTATAAATAATATATTCCCAATAAACAATGGGATCATTCAACAATATGATAGATTCCCATACTTTTACTTCCACATCCACTATAGTAAAGTGGAAGTATAGTAATCGCAAAAACATTTTCAAAAATTTCTTTGTTGTTACTGATCCAATTGAGTTGAATTTTGTGACTCTATACTCTCCCGTTATACTTTATAATTACTAAAACTGCTGCCTAAGAAATCACTACTTCCACATCCAGATTTTCCATCCAAGTCTCTTTCAAGGAAAATATGAGCCTTCGGCTTCTACTATTTACACCAAATCCAAGTTTCTGTACTCAACAGTTTGCTTTACTTATTTTTCCCTATTTACCCCTACTTACCTCCGAACTCTTCACCGGGATCGTCACAAAATATAATCTAATTACAGACAGGGTTATAATAAATATATGTATATTGCTGTATATCCACACTGTGGAACACTACCTAAGTGTCGTGTTTGAAATCATAAATAAAATTCACAAATTTGTATGTATTTTAGGAATTAATCATAACAGTTTTACTTTAACGGATCATACAGAAGCAGGAATATCTGTGGTTTATTTAATTGATTCAAGTTCACTTATTCTCAGCGAGTAGGATGCAGAGAATGAAAGTTGATATTGAATTAGAACAAAATATTAAAATAAACTTATAAAATGAAGTTAATTTAGTTTAACAAGGTTATTCTAAATAGTATATAATAAAACATGAACTGATAGAGAATCACAATCTCATTTAAAATGATTTAGAATGAAATTGGAAAACAAAAAAGTAAATTTTATAAAATCTGACATGCATGTCAAAACTTAGGGCTGAAAATCATATTTTGTGTAGAAACACTGTAAATCTACACAAAATGAATATTGAATGAAAGACTATCAACAGTAGTTGCAGTGCAGCGTAATTATTTTAGAAATAGTAAGTCCATATATTACAAAACACTGAATGACATTTTAAGTTTTCAGATATTTTCAAATATCATTGCAAAAAGGTGTTTTGTAAATGATATTTCACATCATGCAGAAAGAAAGGACTAATAGTATGATGTTAAATGTTTGTTGGCGTATCAATTTCTTGTTTTAGTTTTTAATATCAGTATTCTGTCATTATGAAAAACTGCAGTACGTTTTTAACTACTAGCATTTTGTGTTTATCATTGCTATTCATCTAAATGTATGAAATAGTATTTATTTGAGTTTGGAATTGTTAATTGTAGTTATAAGTAGATTTTAAGAAAGTGTATGTAATATGTCAATATATTTCGAGTAATTATAATTATTCACTTAATCCTGAAAAGTAGAATAAGAAACTTATCAGGAAAAATAAAGAATTAAAAACAGTATTCACTTAAGGTAAAGAACAAACAAAACTGAATAGTTTAAATTTTAAATTAAAATTAAATTTTGAAATATTAGATCAAAATAGAAAAAAACAATTGAAATATTGGAAATTAACCCATTGAAACGACTAAAAATAACAAATCAGTTGATCACACACCGCTGAACAGCGAGCTGCGAAATATATTCATCCAAGAATAAATAATAAATTGAAAATAAAAGAAAAGTGGTGAATAAGTTGAAGGTTAGGATATTACAATCCAGATATATTGATATCAAGAATAAATTGTAAAAGTTGATTAAATATAAGAAGTGAGTATACTTTGAAAGTATTACGAAGTAGATTATCCGGAAAGCAGATTTAGAAGAGGGAAGTATTTGTTAATCCAGTTAGCAAATTTATATGGTAAAGAAATTTCAAACGTCAAGCAAGTGATAGAAATACTTCAAGAAAATCTTGAAAATAAATTGGAGGTTAGAAACAAACGTCAATTCAGTAAAGAAGAAGAAGAAGAAGCCTTGAGAGGTTAAAAAGTCAGTCAAGTGACATAATATTTCAAGGATCATAATAACCAGTTAGAGGTTATAATATAACATTACTCGAGTCGAAAGAAAGACAAGGTAAAGCTTTACAGTATTCCAAATCCATGGTACATATTTATTTTAAATAAAGGCCATATTTATCATTTTAGTTAAGTTAGATTTTGTTATTTAAATTTGTTAATTACATTCCAAGTTCAAATTTGTTAATAAATTAATACTTTGTTCGTTCAATACTGAGTTTGATTTATTTAGATTGTTATCTTGATCGATGAGCATTTATTGAACCGACTTCGTTGGACCTTGAGTAAGAGTCATTCTATAGATTGTAGATAGTCATGCTAATGGTGTTCTATAGTCTATATAACAGCTTTTAAGAAACTGTTTGGCGCCCAGTAAAATCATTTAAATTTACTTTCAAAAAGTAAATTCGAACGTATAAAAAAATAAAATAGATATCAGAAAATAGAACAATATATACACTGAACTGAACTTGTGGTAGGTACCTTGTGAAACATCTTGAAAATATTACTTCATTCAGAAAGAAAAGGTAAACGTTTAGATCTGCTAGAACAATTAGAAATCAAAAAATCTTTCAAGTACAACCCTTTTACCACAAATGACCAGCAGAATTTCCTAAACACCCCTATAATAAACCAATTGTTAAGAAATATCCTTTGATTTATATAATCAGCTTAGGTCCACTCCAAACATTCAAATAATTAAAGATGTTAAATTAAATCTTAAATAGCTTAAGTCATAAATAGATTAAGACATAAATACTTTTAGGTATAAATTGAATATGCACGTCGGAAACTTTAGTATTCACTATATAATACTCTTGATAAAGGCCTAATAAGCCGAAACATATGTAGAGTATTTATAATATATTGATTGATTCATCTAAAAGTATATGTATATATGTACCAAATTTCAAGCGAATATCTCAATTTTATTTTATCAACCCGTTTAATAATGGAGTGTGGGGTGGTGCGTGGGGGATTTAAAATATTATAAATTTCAGGCTTCTCAAGTTTCTGTACGCATTTGAAGAGAAGCACACTCGATCAGCGAGGGCTCGGCAAGTGACGTTCACGTGGCAGTTATACCTAGAATATAGTCCGTTAGAGCTGCGCGCTCGCGCTGAGTATCAGTGACAAAAGTAATTACTTACGCATCCACATAGTGGAGTGGAAGTATAATGATCTTACACAATTTTTTTTATTTCTCTTTTGTTGAAATAAGTTTAGAATATTGTGACACATGGAAATTTTAAAGAGGAAAAAATACTGCATTATGTTTACTTCAGTATTGCTATTACATTTTAGAATGATATGCATCTGAATTGTACTTCTTCTCATATATCTGGTCGGTATAAAAAGTGTCGGCGCCTTTACCGGTGCGGCAAAGATCAAGGACCCCGACACTTTTTATACCGACGATGTCTGCAGTAAACTATACACCACCTCTATTTTAGATACATTGATGTCATTACATTTAGCATCGCTCTCCTAGTTTTTCTTTTTTCATTGAATGAATAGCTAGAGCGACTATAGCTATTAGCTTAGCACAGTGAATACTTTTGTACTTGGCTGGGAGGTAACGGATTACAAAAATACATCTTTACCTCTAGAACTATTACATTTTTCTCCAATTAATTACTTAACTGTCAACATCAGTTTTTTTTTTTGTTAAAATGGGCTTAGAATGTCATAAAACTTCGAGATTTTAAATTGGAGCGAAAAAAACTCGTCTGTCTGTCTGTCGGTCGGTCTGTTTGTCTCCTTATGAGCGGTTTAAAATATTGACTTGAAATTTGGTAGACATATGTATCATGACGAGATCTGGAACTAGATTATATATTGCGCCTATTCCCATGAAGGGTTGGAGGTTAAATAGGGGAAAATAAGTAAAGCAAGCTGGTAAGAGTACAGACAGTTGTGACTTGGTGTATATACTAGAAGCCAAGATCTCAGATTATTTTTATTACATATTTCAACCTCTCCACCACCCCCCACTCCATTATAATAGGGGCTGATAAAATAAAATTGAGATATTCTGTTGAAATTTGGTACACGATGTCTAAACATTTGGAATTAGAATACATTTTGAAATGATTCCATTGAAGGGGTCGGGGGTAGATAGGGGCAAATAGGGGAAATAAGTAAAGCAAGCTGGTATGAGTACAGAAACTTGGGATTTCGTGTGCATGAAGCCAAGGCAGATTTCAGATTTCTTCATAATAGTTTTCAGCCCCCCACCACCTCCACTTCGTTATTAACGGGGTTGATAAAATAAAATTGAGATGTTCACTCGAAATTTGATAGGTATATTACGTATGTATTGTAATGCCATCTAATTGAGATGATTCCATGGAAGGGGTGACCAATTATTTACACGTACTAGAGTGCTAATATAGTCAACATGTTTTTCTTTAAAGAGACTTGGAAATCTGGAAGCGAAAGTAGGGATTTTTTAGGTGGCGGTTTATAGGCCTACGATCTACAGGTATAATTTGGTTCCGGAGACTTCTACTACAGGAATTATTAGTGACGTTTTTAGCATTTTTGAAAATGATTGGTTATTCACCGATATGGAATAATGGATAACCAATGACTTGAAACGTATTTATTATTAATTTAAACTCAATATTATTCTCACATGAATTATTTTGCTGCTCAAAGACAATTTTACTAAACACAGCGAGATTTGCGACATTAAATGCTTTGAAAAATGTATCTGGCTGCAAAGTTCTATTTTCAAATAAGGCATTTTTTATAATAATAAGCTTTTTCTACTTCCGTCTTTAAAATGGCGTTTATCGTATACGTTTCCATGACGCTAAATAATCCTTTAAACACGCTTTCGACAAACCGTGACTTCGTGCATTTTAGTCACAGGCTGAACTTAGCAACGAGATATTCGTCACGGCTGAGGTTAATTCTAGATATTTTAATGGCAAAAATCAATTTAGTTTTCCGTAATTCTTGTCATCAATCTGTCAAAATAAATCGACGCGTTGTGACAAGAGACAAGTAATTTTGTATTTTTTGGAAAAAAATGAGCCTAAATCACTTAGTTTTTTTAGCAATTGCCAAAATGTTTCCAATGTAACCATTAATATACACAATAAGTAGAACAATAGTTTAGTAATTTTTTACTGTTACCATGTTATTGATACGTTAATAAATGAAATATTAAAATAACTCCCAAATTTTTTATTTAGATATTTGCTGTCGTAGAAAAAGTATAGTATGCAACACGTTTTATAAACTTGTTAGTCACTCATTTTATTAAACACTCGCTCCGCTACGCGTCGCTCGCGATTAATAAAACTCGTGACTAAAATGACGTTTATGAAACTTGTTACATAATATACTATTATGTCTTAAGTCATATTTAACCCATAGATTATGATTTTATTATACTTATTAATCATCGCAACATTAATCTCGAATTATACTTTAAATTATAAACTTCATATTCATAATATTTTTGCTTTTCATTTCTTAAACCTTGTACAGCCTCGTTGCCATTATTAATACAGGTTCGCCAGTTCTCCTCATTTTTGTTTTCTTATACTGTTTATATGCAAGGTCTCTGTATTTAATGCTTCTTTAATAGTATTATTAAAACACCGCAGTATTTCTTTGCTCATTTTAAAAATGAAAATTTTCATTACAACTGTGCTTATTTTACTTCAGTAGTTTGTTTTAAATTGGGGCATCCGCTTGAGACTACGAGAGCTGTGGAGGGTATGTTATATAACTTTACGCCCTAGAGCATCTGTATTGATTTCTTAAAGGACGACCTAAAACAGCTGTTCCGGGCTCAGTTATAAATAAAAACAAAGGATATATAAATTGTATCATACCCGTGCTTTTGAGACAAATTCACTTTGGGGTAGAAATAATAGCGTTAACTTTAAAAGCAACGTTAAAGTTAGACAGCAGAGATATTTAATTAGCTTTGTTCATAAAAATCTTTCTCATTAGTCTTTTTATTTATGAGAAGAAAAAAGAAACTGTTATTTATATATAGATGTGTTTTTGTAGCAAGTCATTGTAATATGACACAATAATTGTGTACAAAATGTATGATCATGTATAAAAGACGAATAAAACAGAACGGTAGATGCTAAACAATACATAACATTAAAATATATTTTGGAAAAAAAATACGACAATAGAATAGAAAGGCATGTATATATATTTTAAACATGTATAAAGTATATAGGCTCCATTACCAGTTAGGTAATACATAGGCGAAAATGTTTTTTAATTCAGTCAATGTCAAACATTAATGTCAAGAAAGAATTGTCTTGGTTTTTGATGAAACATCGTGTGAGTGGCTTTGTGCCTTTCTGATGAGCTCTAGAATAAGGGCGAAAAACATTTCAAAGGCTAAACATTTCCAAGAAACAGTATGATAGATTTTATGAAAATGTAATCCATCTGAATGAAAAAAATTTCCAAAAGACGAGGTATGAAAACAAATTCATTTTAGATCTTTGTTCTCATTTTTAACTTAATCTTCATGACCGTAAGGAGTTATGTGGATACTGATTTACTCTGCATAGTCGTAGGAGACTATGTGGAAACTAGTCTTAGAATGAGAATTGTCAAATAAGGAAGACAAATTTATTTTAGGATTTTAATCACTAGCCTAACCAGAATTCAGGTTATCGAAAGAATGCAAATATTGTAAATCAATAATTTTACAGACAGTTTTTCTTTTAGTTCTCACAGATTCTTGCAACATTCATTTCTTTGTTTTAAACTAATATACTGGTAGACCAGTATCTTTGGAATTTCTTTTAATTTCAACATATAGTTTCTTGATCATTGAAAATAAAATTTTTTCTGTAATATGCCTCTCTGAACATTGGCTTGATAAGACACAAATAAAGTCCTTTAAAATAATTAACTACAGTCTTGCAGCGTCATTTTTCAGGGCCCCCAACAAACATGGCGGAGTTGCAATTTTTACAAGAAATGACATCAAATATAAAGAAATATTGTAGTGAATTCGACGCCGAATTCTGTGGTATAGATTGCTATGCAAATAAATTTATTGTTTTGACAGTATACAGATACAGAACCTACCTAGGTAATTATACATTTTTTTTAATAAATTGGAAGAACTCTTAATCGCGCTTTCAGATAGATATGAGAAAATTGTACTACTGGGTGACTTCAATATAGATTTTAACGGCAGTTCGACGTATTTAGCAGAACTTACTTGTCTAATAAAATCTTTCGGGCTGAAAATTACAATTTCCGAATTTACTAGGGTAATGGATACCTCTTCTAGTTGTATTGATAATATCTTGACAAATCTAACCAATGACAGCTATGACACAGAGGTTATAGAACCTTGTCTCTCTGACCACTATGGTCAAATTATTTCAATTAAACTTGAAAAAAACTTAAGTTCGGAAACTTCCTGGAGAAGAAAAATTACCGATAGTGAATGATAAAGTTGGTAACATCTCTTGGTGAAGTAAATTTGGACTTTTTTACAAATTCCTATTATAATTCTAATGATTTAGCATTTTTTCTAATAAACACATACCAATAACTAGTTTTAAAACACTTTCCTCTAAAAAATGCTTTTCCGGCAATAAATCTCCTGTCAACTGGTTCAACGATGAAATTTGTAATGAGAGACACGCTAAGTGCTATAAAACAAATATGTGTAACAACGAAAGATCCTACTGATAAATCAGCTTACAATACATACCGCAAAAATTAAAAAATGCAAATAATGAAGGCAAAAAGATCTGTGTACGATACTTTTATAGAAAAGTCTGAAAACAAGTCCAGGGACAGTTGGAAATTGATTAATTTTGAAGTCAATCGTAATAATGAGGAAATTGATATTGACCCTGATACTTTTGTAAATTTTTTCGCCACAGTAGCTGATCACTTAATTAATAACCGGAAACAAACAGAAACGCAATTCAATTTTTGGACCATACACCAGCACCAAATACTTTATTTTTCTTTAGAGCCGATCACAACATTAGATGTTAGTGGTGCAATCAAAGCCCTTAAAAACTCATATAGCAGTGACATTTATGATCTTAACAGCAAGATAATTAAAGGAACATTAGATTTTTTGGTTGATCCACTAACTATTATTATAAATAAATGTTTTAGTGAAGGATACTTTCCACACGTTTTCGAGATTGCTAGAGTTATACCAATCTTTAAAAAGGCGATAAATGTAGTCCCGACAATTACCGTCCCATATCAATCATCCCGATTTTTGCTAAGATAATAGAAATTATTCTAAAGAACCGTCTGATCAAATATTTTGAGAAGTATTCATTACTACATAAATTTCAATTTGGTTTTCGAACTAACTGCTCGACAATAGATGCAGTCTGCAAGATCGTGAGTGACATAGTTCAGGACTTTGAGGAGGGCAAACATACAGCGATCACGCTGTGTGACCTCAGCAAGGCCTTCGACTGTGTTCAATATAGTCTTTTAGTAGAAAAGCTTTTTTATGGAACGTTTTTATGGAATAAAGGGAACACCATTATATCTCCTTGAGTCTTGTCTGCAAAATAGGCAGCAATGCGTTTCAATAAGTAATAAAAAATCAAATTTTAGAACGGTAGCGCATGGTGTGCCTCAGGGTTCTGTCCTGGGGCCACTGTTATTTATTATTTATGTTAACGATTTATTTTATTACTTATTTCCTAGCCGAATCATTATGTTTGCTGATGACGCTACCCTATGCGAATCAGATAAATGTCTTGCAAATCTACATGAAACGATATCTGAAACTGAAAGTCGTGCCGAACTATGGTATAATTCCAATATGGTAATATTAAATCGTGATAAAACACAAAAACTGATTTTTTCCACTAATAACCTCAATAGAAAAGGGGACAGTGTCAAACTCTTAGGCGTGGTCCTCGACGATACTTTAACTTGGACGTGCCATATTGAGCAACTCAGTAGTAAATTGGCTAGTTATATTTTTCTAGTGAGACGTATTAAATATGTAGTAAATAATAATGTATTACTATCAGCGTACTATTCACTGATTCACTCTCATATAAGTTATGGGGTCGTACCATACGGAAACTCAAGAAATGCGCTCAGGATTTTTAGACAACAAAAACAAGCTATCAGAATTATTGCAAATGCTAATTTTAATGAATACTGTCAACCTTTATTTTTTTTTTTTTAATCACTTATTTAACGTCGGCCTATTTCCGCTACCGAGGCCAATCACCGACGCCAGGAGACGAGCTACCCCCAACCTGGAAATTTCGCCGAACCTCTTCTCTATCGAAGAGTAGGGATCTTTTACTTGCCTAACATTTAATAGACAAGGGACCGACTGCTTTACATCCCCTCCGAAGGATGGTATATCCGCTATGTAACCCCCGCCTAAAGTTACATACCTTCTACGCATGCGCTGATATACAAGCCGTTAGAAGACGGAGCGAGAACGCTGTGTTTCCCTGGAGAGGCTTACCCATCCAAGTACTAACCGCGCCCGACGTTGCTGCATTTGCGTATCGAAATACGAGTATATGCAGACGTCTCTACGCTCGCTCCTAACCTTTATTTATAAAATATGGTATTATGCCCATTCCTTCGTTATATATTTATTTCTCATTGCTAGAAATACACAAAAACGCTAATCTCTATGACAGGCCGGTTGATTATCATAATCATGACACAAGATCAGCGAACTTATTAAAACCTCCTAGATACCGTCTTGCTAAATCGGTTAAAAACTCCCTTAATTTAAATTTGTATAATATCAACTTATATACTGGGTGTTAATATGAGGGACACTCACAGATTTTTTAATTAATCTTTTAATCTTTCTAATATTTTTAATCTCTTTAATCATTTACATGTTTTATATATGATTATGAAATAGTATATAGTGTCAAGTATTGTTAGTGTTTTTTAATAACCTCATCTTAATAATTCAATATTATCAAATTTTTATTGACTGTAAATTTTTGGTATTCGTTAATTTGGTTTCAAATTAATCTATTTTTTTCTATTACTTTGTGTTAGTGTGTGCCTATATTTAAAGTGTTTGTTTTTGTATACTATGTAAATTATGTTTTTAAGCTTACTGTAATATCAGTATTGTTGACTTGTTACAAATGTATGATCTGTATATAGTGTAGTCAAATAAACATCTATCTATCTATCTATAATATATAATATTCCAAATAATTTTACTGCATTGTCAGTTACCATAAGTGTATTACCTTTAGGTTCAATTTCGCTTGTAATTACAAACAGCAGAAAATAAAGCACGCATTTGTTCATGGAATGACTCCCACTATTTAGTTTTATTTCCTGCGAGTATGTCTACATTTCTGGTTACAGACTACATATAAATATTCTACTACTGCAACTAGGTACTACTTACAGTTATATTGACTTGATTTAATCCTTACCTGAAAATAAAATACAGTTTAGTACATTTTTTATTATGAACTTTTTTTCTAAGAAATTGTCAAAAAATGGATGCAAATAATTTACAATATCAAGACGGAATCGTGATTTGTAAAAGTTGTTCTAATGTTGGATACACAATGTTTAATAACAAGCATATGTTGGGCCAGGATAATATTTCGAGAATAACTAAACAAACTAAACTAAAATGTATTGTATAACATTAATTCACTATTAATAATAAGTTTGATAGGCTTTAATTCGTTTGCATTAAGATACTATTTTCGTTTCTTTTCGTTTTTTGCAATTGTTAATAAATTTCTAAATTATACCTTTAAGCAAAAATGCAAATCAGTTAGTGACAAACACATCATTTATGAAATCACAAAAGTAAACAAATTATTAAGGTAGATACAAGACAAACGTTAAGAAAATTTAATAATCTACTCGCATTTAAAAATAAGTAAATATTCGCATTTCGGGCGCTTATATATACGCAAATTAATATTTCAGCTTATAATTTGGACTAGATATACAATGACCTCAACATTTAATCCACGTAGGTGAGTGGAAGTATAGTAATCGTAAAAAAAAATTCAAACATTTTTCTTGTTAAAATTGGGTTTAGAATGTCATGAAACGTCGATACTTTAAAATTGATCGAAAAAAAAAATGTTTCTTTCTGTCCGTCTGTCTGTCAGTCTGTTGGCGGTCTGTCTTGGGACTAGGTGTTTATTATTATACTAGAAGCCAAGGCCTCCGATTTTTTATAACATTTTTCAACCCCTCCAAGTAGAGGTTATTAGAGGAAAATGAGTAAAGCAAGCTGGTAACAGTACGCCGGCTGATATCCACTATTTGTTAAGAGGCCAATTAAAGGAACGTCCGATTACCTAGCACCCTAGCACTATTAACTTTTCGGGATATTTCAAATACATACAACGATATTAGAGCAAAGTAGGTCGCAGTAACTACTTCAAACCAGAATAGATGCATATTTAAGATAATTTTGCGTCCTATGTTCAGCAATATTGAAATTTTATGAATGAAAACAACTTCAAAACAAGATTGCAACCATTAAAAAGATTAGACCAGCTAAAGAAATTTCAGTTTTAAATAAGGTATCAATTTGCCACCCTGGACTTTTATTCCTGAATTGACGAAAAGCTAGACATTTGGTTCATCCAACGAAGTATCTCGGTAAATTAGAAATAAACTTTGATGTATTTTATTTTACGACAGATAGACAGGTACATGGTTTGACAATAATTGACTACGTGTTTATTGTGGTACGTGAATATTTGCACAAGTGTCGCTTCGCTGACAGTTACCGAAATATTGATTTTATTGTTGAAGTATAATGTAAATACCCGTGGACAATTACGTTCCAAGTGCGGAGCTGTTGCAGAGGAAAATCGTCCTTTCAAGTGGATGAAGTGTGAAAATATAACGTGTTGGATATTGTGGTACTTGTCGTCGTGATGGAAATGTGTAAATATTTAACTAAGAATTACTTATTTAATTAGTACGAGTATGGGTATCGGATTCGTTATCATTTATCGGGCAAATGTTAGAAAAATTGAACTAGTGGCAATAGGCGATAGTGCGTCGGACCTCCATATCTTGAGTTCTACAATAATTACAAAATTCATGTTGTTGGTGTGTCTCTATAAACAAGTTACTTCACATATCCCCATAAAGAGAAATCCATTATTATAAGATCTGGAGTTCTAGCAGGCCATTTAGTGGGTCCATTTTTTCCAATTCATTGAAGAGGTTAGGTATTATTTAAGTGGTCTCTAACTGCATTTAAATAATGTGGTAGAGCACCATCTTGCTGAAACCACATTCTATTTCGAATTTTTTCAGGGAGATTTACCAATAATTGTGGCAGACAGTTTTCCAAAAAGTGAAGATAAATAGCCCCAGTCAATGTACCATCAAAGAAATGTGGCCCTATTACATGTTCTCCAATAATTCCTCTCCAGACGTTTATAGACCATCTGTAATTATTAACTTGCATAAAAAAGTGGGGATTTTCCGAAGCATAATAATGGAAATTGTGCCTATTAACAAATCTATTTTTATGAAAAATTGCCTTATCAGTGAATAAACCATTATTGAAGAAGTTGACATCATCTTGCATTTTACCTCTGGCCCAATTACAAAATTGTAGGCGCTTTTGAAAATCGTCATCAGATAATTCCTGATGCATTTGAATATGATATGCATGCAACTTATTTGTTTTTAAGATTCAACCAACAGACCAGACCGTTTACTTATTCCTATTAATGAACTCACTTCTCTTTAACTAACATTGGGATTCTGAACCGTTGCCAGTACCACAGAAAACTTATTTTTTTCGTTCACAACACGTTTTATTCTTTCACTTTTTTATATTATATATTATTTCCAGAAATCTATCGAGAAGGTTTAAGAAGCTTCTAACATCAGGAGTCCTTCTTTCAGGATAACGTTGGTGATAAATTCTATTGGCAAGTAAACAATTTCTGTCTGAATCGCCCAAAACAAAAGTCACTTTACAAGTTCCGCTTTATTAAAATTCATATTGTACAATTCCAAATATTTTAAATTCAATACAAATTGTAACTAACGACCGATAAGTGTGATACATGCCCCATTGTACACGACAATTTATATCAAACTGAAGTTTAATTGCTTGTCGAATATCGAAACGGCAAAAGAACAAAAAAACATTAGAGTAAAGGACCTGTTAAATACTATTTACTCATTTCAATGGATTGGAACAAATGATCCCACTAAATGGCCTCATTTCAAAATTGCATCAAGGCGTGTGTCAGTCAAAATGGGCAACACATCGAACACCTATTATAAATGTTTCTAATGAATTATTTGAGGGAACCTCTATTTTTAAGTTTATTCTTGAATTTATTTATTTATAAAACGAAAATGGTTGCAATTAGCCGTAGGCAAGTACTTACAAAAAATTTTCGTTTTTTATTTCTACATCACATCGTTGAAAAATATACAGGGTGTTCCATTTGAAAAAAATGAGAAACTTCAATTTAAAGAGTTCTTAATTGAAAAATAATTTTGGGTCACCTTGTACAGTTTTAGGAAACGAAAATGCTTCAAAAACATTAACTAGATATCTCGTAATTGGTATTCACATAACTATTTCTTAAAACCCATAATTGTGACTGTGGTGATTTTTTAATATCCATCTGCAGATTGCATTATTTCAACAGAAAAATATTCAATGAGACATGAGATATTCAATGCTAATATAAGAATCAATAGAGCCTAGAAAGAAGCTTCAAAAAATGTACTGATATACATAGCATTTTATTTATAAAAAAGTCACTTGGTCCTCTAATTTCGTCTTGGCTCGCCCTGTATGTTCGAAAATAATTTCCAGTTATAGACTTTTCTACCTAGTTTACTAGCAAAGACTTTCCAGCTATCGTAGAACTCAGTTAAAAAAACCGCTGAAGTTCGAGTTCGGTCGGAGACGAAGGCCGGCGCGTATTTAAGCGCCTCTTACAAAATTTTGAAAAAAAATCGGTTAAAACTGTGAGAAATCGTGCGAAATTGTGTTGAATCAAAGCGTGGACAATTCTACATTAATTGAATTAGCATAAGTCTGGCTATTTCACATAGCCGAGAGTCGTATGGAAATTAAACTAGTTGTTTTGCATTACCTTGGTGGATCGGTATACAACCTGTATACTGTCTTTAAGTTTTCTCTCAGAGCTCTTTTTTTGCCTTTGTGGATTTTATTTTCTCGTTTCGCATAACCGTGACAGAAAAAGTTAAAACTTTTGCTTCTAGTATATACACCTTTTCCCAAGCCTAGAATATTAACCGTTATTTTTCATTATTTTCGGAGGAGTATATATAGTTTTTGTTGTCTTAAAAAATGCATCTTTTGCATTATGCAATTGATGTTTATTTCATATTATTAACCTTTGTTATTATTATAACACAGAACTCTCAAACTCTGCAGCAACCGTTAGAGCCAAAGTAAACTTTAACCAATTCATATTTTAACGTTAACTACTTTGTTAACTTCCATATACTCCAGAAGCGTTTTGAACTACCCTTAGTCACATTTTACACTACATTAAATTTGCTGGAGACTACATTTCATTTCCATATCAAAGAACCAAGACAAAGTTGTACTGTGGTAAATTATGTATCAATAATTAAGCAATATACATACATTTACTGATTTGAATAAAATTCGTCGAGATGTTTTCAGAGAAAGTATTGGTCGATTAAGTGTTTTAACAAACTTTAAAGTTTATCAAACTGCGAGAATAATATTTATATACAGGGTGATTTACCACAACGTGCGGAAAATAAAATGGTGTAGTAGTTTTCTATGTGGGACACCCCCTGCAAAATTTTAGAGTGATCCGAAATGATTTAATACATTTTCTTGCATTAAAACTTGTAAAGATCCGCCACTGAACCATGGAATTACCGCTTAAAAAGAGAACATACATGTGGCAGGAAGTCCGAAAGAATTGAAGAAGGAAAAAAAATTAAGATATGCCACAAATAACATTTAGACAATGTATAGAAAATAACATTTCTCAATAATTGAGAAAGCAGAAATAAAACATGTTAGACTTAAACACTAAACAGTTAAGATTATAGTTTTCAAATAACAAAAATCTCCACCACCCAGGCAGGATACCCGTGATTTGAGGCAATTAAGATACCAAAATTCGATAAGTGCTGCATACTGTCAGAAGCATGGATGTTTCAAAGGCCATTTACAAGTTAGATGAAAATATACGACGGAGTTCTATGTTCGCTTCGATTGTAATATCACGGAAGCAAATGTGGCGATTAAATCTCAATCTAAAAAATGATTCTTTATCACGCACTGGTCGATGATATTTACGATCGGTGGGTGCCAAGAGTTCGAGTGGTATCTTGAGAGATGTAAAGTAATGGACTGAAAGGGACTGCCGGTTGATAAATTCTGGAAAAAAACGCTGATATAACATTAGGAAGGGCTGCTAATGAGGTAAATAAATATTCCTGAGAGGTTTACCGAGATTATGGTGTCACAGGCAGGATAGATGATATGGATATAATAACAATATATTATTATTTGGCCGATAAATTTCCTGGGTTTCTAATATTTATGAATCGTAAGTGAAATTCTCCCACAGGCCTGAGATAGACATTTATGTTCTTTAGAAAACATGATCTGGACATTTTATAGATAACTAATAAGAAAACAATGAACTATTAATCCATTACGTATACTTTTGATGTAATTCTGGCCACGTTAGTATACCAACAAAGCCAGGCAATGACATCATTCTGTTTCATTCATGTTTTCTTCTTTATGGTGATTTTAAAAAAGTAGGTTCATTTTTGACGGAGCTATAACACTTTTTATGAAGAACTAGCGTTTATGAAATTTTTAATTATTTAGTTTTCCGCGCAAATGAAGAGTCGCCAAATAATAGCGCTATTTAATTTCATCAGGTTTTTCTGTAAATATCCTCTTTAAAAAATTATTTCACTTTTGCCCGATAGATAAAGATTTCCCAAGATATTTAACAAAAACAAAGTTTGAAACAATCAAATTAAATTGTTTTACTGCCCCCTGTAGAGATGCCAACATTTATGTTATTAAATATTGTATGCCAAAATTAACCTATTGCATTCCGAGGTTTAGACATTTAGCAACTGGAGTAATAGTATATACACCAAATTCGAATTTTCTGTACTCTTACCAGCTTGCTTTACTTATTTTTCCCTATTTAGCCCTATTTAACCCTCAACCCTTCACCGGAATCATCTTAAAATATAATTTAGTTCCAGATGTCGTTATAATACATACGTGTACCAAATTTGAAGTGAATATCTCAATTTTCCTTTATCAACCCCTTTAATAATTAGGTGGGGGTATTAGGGGGGTTGAAAAATATTATAAATAATCTGAGACCTTGGCTTCTCGTACATACACCGAATTTCAAGTTTCTGTACTATTACCAGCGCGCTTTACTTATTTTGCCCTATTTACCACTATTTAACCACCAACCCTCCATCAGAATAAACCCAAAATATAATCTAATTCCTCATGTCATTATAATATATACGTGCACCAAGTTTGAAGTGAATATTCAATTTTATTTTATCAACCCCTTTAATAATGGACTGTGTGGGTGGTGGTGGGGGATGAAAATTATTATAAAAAATTTTGTGGCCTTGGCTTGTAGTACATACATCTAACTTCAAGTTTCTGTACTTTACCAGTTTGCTCTACATATTTCCCCCTATTTACCCCAACCCTTCACCGGATATCTTCAAAAATTAATCTATTTCCAGATCTCTTTATAATATATATGCGCATAAAATTTCAAGTCAATATCTTAAACCGTTGCGGAGAAAATGTGCGGACAAAAAAAAAGTTACAGGCAGACAGACAGACAGACAGACAGAAAATGACATTCTACACATATTTCGAGAAAAATAATTTTTTTTACAATTACTCTACTTCCAATCCACTACCTGGATGTGGAAGTAAAATATGCTAAATTTACAAGATTCAAATGGTAAGTGCGCTGTTTTTGAATAGTTTATGGTTAACAACGTACTGTCAAATATTCTGTTAATATGTTTCAGATCCTCCTCCACAGTATTTTTTAGTTTCAGGTGTTAATAAAGTAAAATATAGTTGTATCATAGGCATAAGATATTATTCCTGTAGAGTTTGTTGTATATATTTTATTTACATATATAGTGAAAAGTATGGGACTCAATGCTGTACCTTGGGGAACTCTGTATTTTATACTTTTAGGTTCGGCTAGTAATTTATTTTAACATATTGTTTTCTGTTCCCTATGCGGCTCCTAAACAATGGAGAACTCAACTTCTAACACCTACTGGTGATTTTCTGGTATGTGTTACGATAAGAATTGTTTTTTTTTAAGCCCGTAGAAATTTGAATTACTATAAGAAAATTACTATGATTAAGTAATCAGCCGAAAATTAGATCATTTATTAAAGCAAATTTTTATTTAAAAGTGTTACTTAATTAGTTTACTATATTTATATAAATTATTAATATTGCATGAAATTATAACGTAACAAATCTTATATTTTTAATAAATCACTCGAGTTTCGAAACATTGTCATAAACGCAGGAGACGAAGGAATTTTGTGAATTTAAGTGAAAGTTTTTGGGAGCTTAGAAAGAAGGATTTCTCTAACTGTAATTCGTTATCCCCATGTCAATGCGAACGTAGAAATATGTTCCTTAATATATATTCTTTTTATAAATGTGTTACGAACTTACTAAAGGAAAGCAGGGCTACTCGTTTCGTGTACTTTTTTGTTTAACATTTTTCTTATGCATGCGATACATTGAAAGTAAATTAGGTTCTTTGTGTCCTGTATTTTCTTAATATATCACTTATTAAATCTTAAATGTATTCCTTTATATAGCAAGAAATATGTACTACATAGTCATTGAAGAAAATTTTCTATTCGTTGTGTCAGTTAATCATACTGAAATATTAAAAATAATAATAAACGTCTTTATTACCTTCTTTCAGTTAACGATAATTTTTCAATGAAAATAAATGGCGAAATTCAGCCCTTATATTAGAAATTCTATTACAGGATTGTTCTTCCACTTAACCTGCATAATGCCTTATTACTAATACAAAATAGCGTATACACGTATACATTACGTAATAAATGCATGCTATTATTAAGTGAATACTTAAAGTTTGTAAACGACACAAGAAAAAAAAAAACGAGTATTTTTAATTGATAAAAGACATAAACATAGTAATAGAGTCGTGGTATATAGCTGGCTTAACAGAACAACAAAAGCAAAAAAGAGGAAGAAGCTACAAATAGCAAATAATTTATTTCAATTTGTTTTATTTCAGTGTATTAATAATCCTCAACTATTAAATAATTGTTTAGTATTGAATTATATATGTAGCAAAGGAGTGAATAAGGGCGTTTAAAAGTTCAGTGCGAAACAGTGGAGGAGTTAGCATTTCCCTTAAATCTAATACCCAGCTTCTGCACATCTGTTCTAAAGGTAAGTTTTCGAATACAGTAAAGTGTAGGGGTCGCAAAATGGAGCCTTGTGGGACGCCAGAATTTAGTGTTACATAATCTGATTTTTGACCATCTATAAAAATTCCTTATTTTCTATTATTAATGCAATATTCCTGTAATAATATTACGGTTTCAGAGAGGCCTATATAATAAAGAATGGTAAGTAATAAATCACAGTCGAGTGTGTCGAATCAAGTAAAACTAAAATCGTTAAAAAATGTTGTGGTTTTTATGTCAAATGGCAACGTAAACTAATTATTCATATTTTTTATATTTCAAGGCCTGCAGATCAAAAGAAAACAACTGTTAATTAAGAACATACATTAAATTATGGTAGTATATACTGTTTTAAAATATAATTTGTATTACAAACATATTAAAAACGACTCTTTAAGAATTCACATAAAAAATTCCAATTCCATCTACATACAAAATATAATTAAAAACATTTTACTACAGAATGTTTTCTATAGCCTTATCGAATTTGTATCTAGATAATTTTACCTTTGTGTTTTTTTCCATATTACTTGACCGGTTAATGCCACTATATTGATTACTATATTTGCTTTGGACGTATTTCTTATCTGATCATGGTGTTTTTGGTTTAATGTTATTAATGTTAATATTATTGATATTCTATTATTTATATATTACATTTTCCTTTTTACATGACGTCCCATATAATATACTATTATGTATCAGAAAGATTTTGGTTACCACAGAAATAAAGTTGGGACAAAAATTTGCTATGGTAACACTCAAATATTGTAAAAATGTATCTATGTATACGGTATGTACAATCTTTATAGTCCACTGGATTAAGTAAAACTAATCGGCATTTTGTGAATTGTGTGTGTAGTGTGGTATTTTGAATAAACAAATAATTGGTTCATATTTTTTTGAGGAAAATTTGAATGCGGAACGTTTTCAAAATTTTTTGCAACCTGAATTTTCAATCGATATTGAAAGCTGGCTTTATATTGTTTTTTTTAGTATTCTAATTCTTACCACAAGTATTTCTTTCTTTTTAAGTAGTGCTCTGAGAATCTACAAAATATCACAATTAACCAGTATGTTACTGGTAAATAACCACTACACCTGCAGGGTTCAGACTTTGCGAAGCGGAAAAAATTCCCTGAATTTTCCAGGTTTTCCATAACCAAAAATATTAATTTCCATATATTTTTTAGTGAAGCAATTTTTTATTTGACATAAAATAATTACTTGAATTGACTTGGATCGGTGAAAATTCTTAAAAACTCTTATGGTTTTCCATATCGAGACGCAGAATTCCCTGATTTTTTATACAATTTATAAAATTCCCTGATATTTCCAGGTTTTTTTTTAAGATTTTTAAATTCCCTGATTTTTCCAGATTCTCCAGGTTTTCCATACGAGTCTGAACCCTGACCTGTGACTTTTACGTCAATGGATCAGTTAGAGGTTGCATTTTTTTAATAAACAACACAAATAATTACAAAAACTTGAAATTAAATATTTCGCCGACGCGCGACGTTTCGGAAATTTAACCTATTTCCTTTTTCAAGGCTTTCTTTGGAAAATCTTTTTTGCTGTGTATGATAAATACACAGCTCTAAGAATGTTTGTTATATTCAATATCCATAGATACTTTCTACTTACATAGAACTGTTGATACAGTTAACAGTTTTTTTAGTTTTTATACAATGTTAAGTTTGTGAAGTACTTCTTTTAACATTGGTAACCAGGTTTTACAGACATCTACGGAACAATTCGACACGCAATCAATAATATTATCGATGTCTTTAATTTTTCTATTTTTGCCATTCGCCTGTTTTGTTAGCATTTTTGCTGAGTCCCAGTTTATTATATGTCCGTTCTCCCAAGCGTGTTCGCAGATCTTGGACCTCTGAATTTAATTTTTTCTGATATAATTTTTGTGTTCGCCCAATCTTACACTAAACACTCTGGATAACTCACCCACGTAATGTTTGTTGCATTCACACGGAATATTATAAATGCAGGTTTTAGAATTTTGCTCGTGGTTCTTCGGTTTGGTCGTTGTCAGAATAGATATCTTAAAGTGTTGCTTGTTTGAAATACCGTCCTGATATCAAATCTATCACCGATATGGTGCAACTTTTCTGATAATCCGCATAAATTAGGAATTAACGCTGTGTAACGTTTTGCAGGTTTTCGTCGTACCTAATTGTTATTTTCAATATTTATGAAGGTTTTATCGACAAGACCCTCACAGCCGTATGCACAGTCGTTCGCTAGCGACTCGCTGAACTTTCGCCGTTCGCCAGATGAGAATTCCATTGATGGCCAGTAGCATCTCCCAGAGATATTATCTGTTTACGTTCAAGTAAGAAATAATCAATTTTAAGTTGTTTTCGAGAATATGCTATTATTATTATGTAATGCAAATTATGCTCTGTTCTTTCGCCAGCGATTCGCTGGCGAAAGAACAGAACGACTATGCATACGGCTGTTAGTGGCCTCTCTTTTAAGATTATTTCGATACAAATCGGATAAAAACAAAAGAATTATTACGCTGTTATAGTCCTAAGTGAGACACACTGTATACTCGGACTTGTTAAGTGTTCAAGAGCATTGCAACGTGAATACTAAAGTTATGAGTCATTTGTTCTAATAATAATTATACATAAAGCTGGGGTAATTCCGAAAACTCCAGTTTAGAGGCTATAAGACCTAATAATATAGTTTAACGAGCAATTCTTAGTATTTCATATTATCACAATTTATAATAAATATTTTAAATATATATTTGTATATCTTGAAATTTTATATATCTTATATACTTCATTGTCCTTAAACAAACTCGATAATAGAGACTAAAGTTTTATCTCAAAAAATTAATTGTAAATATAAAGTAAATATGGATGCCCCAGTTTTGTTTGAACCTTAGTTGTTTGTGAAATTCAGCATACTAGAGATCTGAGGAAATTATTTCTTCCATTCTTGTTTTAATAAAGATAAGACAGTTCTAAAGAAATACAAAATTCCATTGATTTCTAACGTTAGTAATTGTTTTTGATACATAAAAGAAAGAGTTATTTTCTTATGTAATATTTTTGAAGTAAGGCAGAATCGTAAAAAAGTTAATTAAAAACGCTCTACCATTATTCAAGTAGCAATTTTACGATATTCTCAACGAGCACGGTACCCTCTCTATTTCATACTTATCCCTCTTATATTTTAAATTTTCATTATTAATTCAGGAGCGTATTATTAAAGCATTTCATATTTCTGTGCCGTTAAGGGTTTTATACTCTTATTTTACATTTTATGTATGGCAGGCAGGTCATATCATGATTAGTTCCAGTCAGTAAAATTACACCAGAAAGACATTTTGTTATTTAATTTCACAAGGAACAAAAAACTTAAAACCGCTTATAAAAATTAACAAGTTATGTCTCTACAATATACAGGGTCCGCCACTTAAAACTTACCAGACTCGTAACTTCCTTATTTTTTAAGCTACAACCATCAAATTGTAGGCCTAAATACATATACAGAGTGATTAAAAAAAAAAAATTTTGAAAAAATTATTACGATATGGAACCTAATTTCATTCAGTACTTTTCTCCCCACCCTGTACATGAACTGTGTTAGTGAAACATTTTCTTTATAGGATTTTGCAAACAGTAGAAAGAAAAGCTAAGCTATCTATGAGAACTAAAGGAAAAACTATATATAAAAATATTATTGAAATCTTTGCATTCTTTCGATAACCTGACCTCTGGTTATGCTAACAAGTAAAATTCTGATTTGCCATTCTCATTTTAACACTAGCATCCAACCTAGTCCCCTACGGCTAAGCAGACTAAACTAGTATCTACATGATCCCCTACGATATGTAAATTCAGTTAAAAATGAGAACAAAGGCCTGAAATTATTTTATTTACATACCTTGTCTTTAAAAATTTTTTCATTCAAATGAATTACATTTTCATAAAATCTCATTCAGTTTCTTGGAAATGCTTAGCCTTTGAAACGTTTTTCGTCCTTATTGTGGACTCATCAGAAAAGCCTAAAGCCACTCATAACGATGTTCCATGCAAAACTAAGACATTTTCCATAACTGTGTTAGTGTTTTCTTATAAACGTTTTAATTTGCTTCAATTTATGTTATCATCTCATTTTCGATAATCTCTTTCGTTTTAGAGGAAAAAATTAAAAACTCTGGTTTTGACCCCAAGCTGAATTTTCTTAAACTAAATTTGAAAAGAATGTAAATAATAATTTTAAACTTTATTTGTAAAAGGCATATCATAAACAATATTTAAAGTAACAAAATAGCATCAACAAATGAAAGGAAACAATTTTTTTCCCTCTTTTGTGATATCACTTAATGAATCCATTGCTAATAAGTGCATGTTTTCATGTAGGTCAGTGGAAGATTCAGAATAAATGTTGAGGAATAGGATTCTATTCAGTTGTACAAAATACATTATACAGGGTGTAATTAATTTCATGTCATTAAAAAAAACTGGTGGTAGGGAACGACAAGACAAACAAAAAACCTTATATAACATGGGGTCTAAAGCTCACAGTTTTCGAGAAAAAAATAAACAAAAATTTCAATAAAATTTTTTGAGAACTGCTGGAATATTGAGGTAGGTTTAGATCTAGATCTGATCTGAAGAAAACTATATTTTAGTTACTGTCGGTGTTTCGTTATGTGCACACGTCGAACCCGCCGTTCGTTGTTTTTGTTATTTTTGAATTTCGGGTCTTTGTGTATTTATAGTTAAGATTTATTTTATTGACTTGTTTCCTGGAAATGCTTAGCCTTAGGTGAGGTTGTTTTTATTAGTCAATGTCAATATAATTATTTCACACTTAGTCATAGAAATTGTCTTGGTTTTGCATGAAACATCTTTATGAATGGCTTTATGTCTTTCTGATGAGCTCCAGAATAAGGGCGAAAAACGTTTCAAAGGCTAAGGCATTTCCAAGAAACAGAATGATAGATTTCATGAAAATGTAATCCATTAGAATGAAAATTTTTTTTAAGACAAGGTAGATAAGTAAATTCATGTTAGGTCTTTGTTCTCATTTTTAACTGAATCTCCATAATCGTAGGGGTTATGTGGATATTAGTTTAATCTGCATGGCCGTAGGGGACTGTGTGAATGCTAGTGTTAGAATGAGAATTGTCAAATAAGAAATCAGATAAATTCATTTTAGGATTTTAATTTGCTAGCATAACCAGAATTCAGGTTATCGAAAGAATGCAAATATTTCATTAATATTTCTACACAAAGTTTTTCTTTTAGTTATAGATAGTTATTTTTTCTGCTGTTTGCAAAATCCTATAAAGAAAGAATTATAACGTTTCACAACACACACAAAAAATGATTAAGCCCAATTTATTCAATATGAAATAACTTGCAGATAAATTTGAATTCTAAGTTTATAATATTTATAAATTATTAATTGAACTGAGTTTGCGGTAGGTTCTTGGTGAAACATATTAAAGAGAATAAGTGTTATCACTTAGTATTACTGTTTCACAATTTTTATTCCGATTTCTCTGACATATATTTCTGTCTTTCGCCCTTTATCGAAAAGTTATAACAACTAGTCAAAACTTGTTAGAGAAATCTGAACAAAAATTGTGAGACAGTAATACCATTTTTTTTTCCTTCTTCAATTCTTTGGGAATTTCACTGCCACATGTATGTTCTCTTTCTAAGCGGTGCTAGTCTTTCTAAGCGGTGCTAGCACCGCTTAGAAAGAGAACATACATGTGGCAGTGAAATTCCCAAAGAATTGAAGAAGGAAAAAAAAAAAATTAAGATAATGCCACAAATAACATTTAGACAAAAGTAATACCAAGTATTCGTAATACTTATTCTATTAAAAATTATGTTTCTTTCATTGATTGCTCAAGAACAACGTTAAATTTTGCTGACTATTTAACTTTAAAATTCCCTCGTTGCATTTAAATTTTATTAGACTTCAAACTGAATAATAACTTAGCCGCCCTATCCAATTATCGAGAAACGAGGGAATGTCTGATTAAAGCTATATTGGCGCAACGTTAACAAAAGAATATTTAATTCCTAGACTTACATTGTAGTTAACAGCTAGGTACTCGTGTTAACTTGAACAGGATAGTCTGGCACAGAATGCGCCTTTCGCTAAGTCGTGATAATAAGGCTTTAAAGCGGCAATAAAAAACAGAGCAAAACATTTTATCTGATGAGCTAAAAAACGGACGTCCAGTGGTAAACGATTTTGCAGCGAGAGTTGGCTGGGAATGTCTCACGAAAAGGCCTGCTACTATCATTCGCCGCTTTGAGATTTTTCTAACTTCCTTTACCCACCAGGGCTAATGCTGAGGCTAAAACAAAATGTAAATGCTCTCTTTTGGGTCGCGGAACACAGTTAATAGCTTTACGTATATAAAATCGACGTTCTTCGCAAACGACTTCAGCCTTGAGTCGGTCTATGTGCAGAAGGGGACTGGAGGGGCTATGATACCGACATTTCACGCACTAATGTACATACGAAAAACTACTTGCCTGAAAACATAAGAAACTCGTTTTTTCTAAATTAGGGGAATATGTACAAGGTAGCAAAACATCTTAATCTATAACTCAATTGAATATGAGAAATATAAATGTTTTAGAAATATAATAATAAAAAAAATATTTATATAGTTTGCTAAATGCAATATCAGTAGCTAGAGTTATTATGCTCTTCGCCGGTTTATTTAACTATTTATATACTTGTACTTTCTAGAGAATACTCTTCGCAGTTATTTTCTAAATAATATTAGTTTTAGACATTTTCAATTTTATAACGTCAACTTAGAAGTCTCTTCAGTATAAAATTTAAAAAAAAGAGTAGTGACTACATTCAACCTACTTATGTTTCGAATTAGTGACCTATTACAAACTATAAATATAAAAGATTATCCCTTCGAGATACTTATAGCGCAGCCAGTCAGACAACCAGGGTGCGAGGCCCCGTGGCAGTCCAAGGGCTGGACAGCGAGAGGCTATGTTGAACATGGAAAACAATAACAGTACAGTTTTTCTATTTTTATTAGATCGTAAAATAATAATACAATACAATATAATATAATAATACAATATAATTCGATCTAAAACAGCATAATTTCATAACAAACATAAATTGTTTAGTCACAAAATCAAAAGCATGCAAGCTAATAGAGGATCCACATCATCCGGCACTAGATATAACATGTGACTTAAAGATAGTTGGCACATTTTTCTCCTATAACCAAATACCAAATTACAATTTTAAAAAAGCCGATTTTCCATTATTGTATAATAATTGTTTGTGCCACACTGGATGGAATTTGTTATATGATGTATCGAATGTTGATCAAGCAACTCAAATTTTTTTATGATATTATTTACGAGAATCTATCCTTGTATGTTCCAAAATCTCTTACGCGTGCAAACAAATATCCTCAGTGGTTCTCGAAAGATATAATTAAAAATCTCAAATATGAAAACAAAATTTGGAATAGATATAAAAATAGTAAAAATGCCGTGCTATCTGAGGAATATAAGAATATTAGAACAAAGGCAAAAAAAGATATTGATGACTCGCATAGAAGCTATCTACTTAAGATAGAAAATAACTTAAAAAATAATACAAAAATGTTTTGGTCCTACATTAATAATAAGTTAAAAACAAGCTCAATACCTAACAGTGTGACATGAAAATACCTCATATAATGACCCCCAAGATATAGTAAATAAATTTTCAGAATATTTCAAATCAGCATACTCTGCATCAACTAATAATGTCAGTATGGGTGGCGAAAGTGAACCTGTGGACACACAAAATATATTCATACCTACAATCTCACAGGCAGAAGTTATTAAAGGGTGCAAAAAATTAAAGCCAAATTTTTCAGCAGGTCCAGATGGAATACAAGCTTTCTTCGTTAAAGATTGCGTCTCAATAATGGCTGGTCCCTTATCATATATTTAATTTATCCTTAAATAATGGCATTTTTCCTACCCTGTGGAAAATATCTAAAATATGCCCTGCACACAAACAGAATTCCAAAGAAGACATAAGAAATTACAGGCCAATCACCACAATTAATAATTTCTCTAAACTATTCGAATTCGTTCTCTACGATTATATTTTTCCACATAGAAAATAAAATAACAAGGCATCAACATGGGTTCATGTCAGGTAGGTCTATGACATCAAATTTATTGTGAGCGATTCAGTATCTTTGTGAAGTCTTGGATGGAGGTGATCAAGTCGACGTTATTTACACAGATTTGTCCAAAGTGTTTGACAGGCTTGACCATGGTGTCTTATTAAATAAATTAGCAAATTTTGGATTATCATATGAGTTTGTTTCATTCTTTACCTCATATTTAACCAATAGATTACAATATGTTTATTACCATGGACACAAGTCTGTCGAATTTAATGACAGGAGTCCCTCAAAGGTCAGTCTTTGGACCACTTTTATTCAATGTCTTTATCAATGACATAGTTATAAACTTAAAGTGCCCACAACTACTCTATGCCGATGACCTAAGAATTTACTATAGCGTTAGCTGCAATGATGACACAGAATTGCTCAAGTCAGATTTGGAAAATATTGATAACTGGTGCAATAAAAATAAACTATTTCTAAATGTTGAAAAACGTAATGTTGTCGCCTACTCACGTGGGCATAATATTTTCATTAATGAGTATAAAATAAATGATAGTGTATACAAAGAGTTGATAGATTTAAGGACCTGGGTGTTACTTTTTATAGAAAGATGACTTTTATTTATCACATAAATAACATCGCATCTTCAGCTTTTAAATCATTGGGATTCATAATTAGAAACTCCAAAGGTTTCAAGAATGTTGAAACTATAAAGCTTCTATTTAACTCGTTTGTCAGAAGTAAATTGGAGTATGCTGACGTAATCTGGAGTCTCTACTAGATCGTTCATATTAATAAACTGGAGAATATTAAAAAAAAAATTAAAATACTTAAGCTACACCGAGGACAGGACTTATCCACCTGTTGGAATTAGTAATGATATTTTGTTAAAAGATTCTCACTTAACTCACTTCAAACTCGCCGAGAATTACACGTAATTGTAACTCTGTCTAAAATATTAAACAATAAACTCGGCTGCTCTGTCCTATTAAAACTCATTGACCTACGAGTTCCTTCTATATCAACTCGACTCCACCAAACATTTCGTATCAAAGCTTCACGCACTAATCTATTAATGTATTCACCTATTAATGTCATATGCAGGAATTATAATCATATACAGAATAATATTGATATTTTTCATTGTAGAATTAAGGATTTAAAGTGCATATATGGACATAATTTGTAATACCTACTGCTGTTATAACACAATATTTATTGTTGGTAGTCCGACTCTGTAATTGGGACATTCGTCCTGTTGAGTCGTCTAAATAAATAAATAAATAAATAAATAAATAAATAAATATAAAATTGTTCAAGATATAACTCAAAACAATTTGTATACGAATAAAACAAAAGATATATAAATAGAATCACTTGGATCCTAAAAGTATGCTGCTGTACGAAAATTTTGAGCCAAAAAACACTTCAGATAATTCAGCAAAAGTTTGCGGCCATACCAGACTTCTTAATTTGTCATTGTAAAATGGTATTATTTTTGCCCTATAATTATGGTTCAAATTTCGAAGCTAACTGTTGAGAAGAAATAAATTTAGATAAGCAAGAATACACAAAACAACAAAAAGAAAGAGAACAAGCAGTAACGAGTGTAAAGGTTAAAAATTGTGTTAGATAGTGATTAAGAGAACGAAGCATGGCCACAATTTTTGCCGGTAGACGGACAACTCTTTTTTGGATGGTCAAATTAGAACCGATACAATTTCTAAGATGACACGTGATTATGAAGTATTCCTAGGTGTAACTAATACGCGTGTCCAAAATAGTAGAGTAGTTCCAAATTCAAAGAGGAAAAATGTACAGAATTATAATATTAAAGAGGTTCTTTTATACATGGTAAACTAAGTTGAAGCAACCTCTAACTGATCCTTTGACGTACCTAACGGAAAAAAGTAGACTTTGCTTCAGCGGGCATGAATATGGTGACTGCGAAAACTTTAGATATTTTAAGTATGCCCAGTTACATCTGTCGACGTCCAGCGGTCCTCGCGGATTTTCAACAAAAGACGCCAACGTTTAACTCCATGTTACTTCCCTCGCATACCGAAGGGAAGTATTGTATTCGAGAAAAAATCACCCTCCGAGATTTTTTCGGATTTTGACGTTTCAGAACACGTAGATTACGAAAATATAGGTTTTTCCAGTTCCGTCACTCTCTGTATGTCTGTCTGTCTGTTGGTGCATTTACTAAAAAAACTGCTTGACGGAGAGCAGTCAAATTTGGTAGGTAGTTGACGCTACTGTCAGCGAAGAAATGGTAGAAATTTCACTGGAAAATATACAGGGTGGACCGTCTAAAGGGAATAAATAATGAAAAAAAATTTTTTTGCTCAAATTAAAAATTTCCACGTGTCATGACACGCTTAACGTATTTCAGAAAAAAAAAATTTGAAAATTCTTTTCACCAACATTTTTGAAAATTTTTTTACCAAGATGAAAAAAATTTTTTTGCTCAAATTTAAAATGTCTACGTTACATGACACGCTTAACCTATTTCAGGAAAAAAAAATTGAACATTTTTTTCACCAATATTTTTGAAAAATTTTTTACCATAAAAAAAATTTTTCTTTCTTCAAATTTAAAATTTCCACGATTCATGGCATTCTAAACCTATTAAAAAAAAAAAAAATTTAAATTTTTTTACCATTTTTGAAAAATTTTTTACCACTAAAATTGATGGATTTTTTTTTCTTTTTTCAAATTTAAAATTTTCATGTTTCATAGCGTTCTAAACATATTTAAGAAAACGAAATTTTAGAAAATTCTTTTACAATTTTTCAAAAAGTTTTACCACTGAAATAGATGGAAAAATTCTTTTCTTTGGTCAAATTTAAAATTTCCACGTTTCCATGGCATTCTAAACCTATTTGAACAAAAACAAATTTAAATATATTTTCGAAAAATTTAAAACAAATTTTGAAAAGTTTTAATCTATTATCACTACTATAGAATAGATGAAAAATTTGTTTTCGCTCAAAATTAAAATTTCCATGTTTCATGACATTCCAAACCTATTTCGGAAAAAAAATATTGCAACATTTTTTTACCATCTTGGAAAAATATTTTACCACTACAATAGATGGAAAAAATTTCTTTTTGCACAAATTTAAAATTTCCACCTTTCATGACATTCTAAACATATTTCAGAAGAACAAAATTATGAAATTTTTTTCACCAACATTTTTGAAAAATTTTGTAACCACCGCTATACTTCCAATCCACGTGAATGAGGAATTGAAAATGTGACAGATGGCAATAATATTTGGCATATGCACCTATTATACTTTTATTAAAAAATGTACAGGGTGGTCATCCCAAGAAATAATTCAACTCTGGTGGACACTTGTAAAGGTATTTGCGCAACCCTTCCATATTTGGCACCTGTCATTTAGTATTGAACTTTTGTTGTTGTCTGAGCACTCTGTATATTTTTTTTACCAAAACTTATCAGGTTTTCTTTGTAATAATAGTGATAACTATATTCCGATTATTATTTTGAGTATTATTTCGTAATTATTAATTTTTTAGAGTGACCGCCATCTACAAATAAAGAGGGAAGTTCTGTGTAATCACCTTTATCGATTTTTTTTACTTCTCTCGCATACTGAAGGGAAGTATTGTATTCGAGAAAGAATTACCCCCCGAGATTTTTTCGGATTTTCACGTTTCAGACCATGTAGATTATCAAAATATAGGTCTATTCCGTCAGTCTGTCTGTCTGTCTCTATCTCTCTCTCTCTCTGTCTATCTGTCCGTCATTCTGTCTGTTGGTGTATTAACAACAAAACTACTTGACGGAGAATATTAAAATTTGGTAGGTAGCTGACGCTACTGCCAGCGAAGAAATGGTTAGACTTTCACTGGAAAATATACAGGGTGAACTGTCTAAAGCGAATAGATAATGAAAAAAAATCACGGGCATTCTAACCTTGTTTTAGATTTTAAAAAAATTCTAAATTCTTTGAACATATTTTTATCACTGGAATAAATAGGGAAAAAAATAGCTCAAATTTAAAATTTCCACGTTTTATGACATTGTAAACCTATTTCAGAACAATTATGTTTTTGAAAATAAAAAAATGTTTTTCACACATTTCTTTACCACTACTATAGAATAGATGATGAAAAAATTGGTTTTTTGCTCAAATTAAGAATTTCTACGTTTCATGACATTCTAAACCTATCTGAAAAAAAAATTGTAAATTTTCCCGACATTTTTTAAAATTTTCTCACCACTACTATAAAATAGATATGGATGTATTCATTATAAACCTATTTAAAGAAAAATAAATGAATTTTTTTAACCACTTCCACTCCACCACGTAGATGTGGAACTAAAAATGTGAGAGATGGCAATAATATTTGGCATATAGTTAACACACTTGGCAAGGAAGACACCTATTGTAGTTCTATTGAAAAATATAAGGGTGGTCATCCTAATAAATAATTTAACCATGGTGGAAATTTGTAAAGGTATTTTCCCAAGCCTTCCATATTTTGCACCTTTTATTTAATAAATTTGAATTTCTCTTATCGGATGCCCACTCTGTATATTTTTTTGACCAAAAGTTATCAGGTTTTCTTTGTAATAATAGTGATAACTACATTCCGATTATTATTCTTATATATGGTTTCGTAATTAATATTTTTTTAGAGTGACCGCGCTGTAAAAATAAAGAGGGAAGTTTCGTGTATGAACATTTTTGGTATTAAACTGTTACGAAATAGTTTATTATTGTATAAGTGTTTTAGATAGCGTTTTATCCACACAAGAAAGTATAATGTATAAGTTAATTTCCTTGAGTGGATAAAACGCGAGTAAAACACGAATGCTATACAACATTTTATCCAGAATCACTGTCATTTAGAATCAGATTTCATAAAAAAATGATTTAACATTTCGCTCTGTCAGCGACTGTAAGGTCAAAAATTATTGAAATTAATTAAAAATAACGTGGAAGGTGTTGAAGGGTTGCTATTTGGTTGTGATCGTTTATCGATATCATTTGCAAAAATTCGTGAAGTTGGTGAAAAATGAAGAAGGCGATTTTGTTCCTGAGAGAATCCTTCGGGAAACTGAAGAAGCAACTCTCCAGCTATTGCCTGCTAAGTCCAGGAAACATTATGAAAAAGTATTTTCCGAATTTAATGAATGGAAAGAGTAGAGGGGTAATGACAATAAATGAGGAAGTTCTGCTGTCGTATTTCTTAAATTTGAAGAAGTATGCAATTTCATCCATGTGGTCGTAGTATTCGATGCCGAAGGCAGTTATGAACGTCCATAAAAACATCGACATTGGAAAATATAGTAAGCTCACTGCCTATCTGAAGAGTGACTCGAGAGGGTACAAAGCGAAGAAAGCTGCGGTATTGGAAAGAGCACACGTGGAAGAATTTCTGACAAGGGCTTGCGATAAAGAATATTTGATGATTAAGGCAATATCTCTTAACATTTTAGACATTGTAGACAATAAACTTTGAAATATTTTAGGTTGCACTAATAATGGGGGTGTTTGGTGCCTGTCGTTGCTATGAATTGACGAATTATAACATCAACGATGTAGAAGACAGGGGCGCATATCTGCTTGTTTCTATACCAGATACCAAGACCGGCGTCTCACGAAAATTCACAATTATGGAAGAAGGATTCTGTATCAATACTGTGGAGACGTGTAAAAATACATGTACTTACGTCCGAAGAAGTTATCCAACGACAGATTCTTTTTACGACACACTAATAAAAAATGTACTTCACAACCTGTTGAAATCAACACTTTGTCGAAAGTTCCTTCAAGAGTTGGTTCATTTTTTAATCTGGCAAACGCAGAAGTTAGCGGCCATTGCATGAGACCCACTTCAACAACTTTACTGGCTAATAAAGGTGCTGACCTCACAACAATTAAACGACATGGTGGGTGGAGAAGTTCCGCTATAGTAGAAAGTTATATCGAAGATTCTATAACCAATAAGCTTGATATCGCAAGGAAAATCCAAGGTACTCCTGGTACTAGTCGTTCCTTAATAGAGGAAACATCCATTGTTTCTACAGATTCATCAAAAACTTCGACAGGCATTATGCGTTCTGAAACCGATGACAACTACAAGTTTGTTATTAATGAAAACGAAGTGAAACACGATAAAATAAATAAGGAAATGTCTATTAATATAAATATTAATAAAAATTAAATAAAATTGATTTAAGATTGTGTTTTTCATTATTCCACTCGTGGAATAAAGTAATTTCATTATTCCACTAGTGGATAAAGTAGTACATTATATGCTTCATAAGTGTGGATAAAACTCCAATAATAATGTGATTGTGGATAAAATTATTTTTCTATGAAATATTCAATCTGATTAAAATACAGTTCATTTATCCTTCATCAAAGTATTCAAATATTCCTAAAATGTCTATGTAATTTGGCATTCTCTGTTGGTTCTTGCTAAGTAAATGCTGAAAATGTCGCTTAATAATAAAATTAAGCAAATTCCGCAATATGCGATTAAGCTAATTACAACCCTCTTATTACAAATTTAAATGTAAAATGGATTATTACGGTAATTTCATCCCTTAAATTCGCAAAATTCATTACAAATCATCACGCATAATAAATATAACATTTTGGTATAAATGCATTTATTAGCAGAAATAAAATTAAATTAGACTTTCAAACTGAAAATTTATTCTAATTAACCTTCTAATTTAATGACTGTCCACAAAGGTCTTATTTCCGTTCGTATTATCTCTTTCTTAATTCATCCTGCTATATTCAATTAAAAGTAGTTAATGCTTGGCTAACTGAACAACTTAATTGGAAACTCGTAATTGTTCTTCATATTTAACCTCTTGGGAACGTTTCTATTTAAGTCGCTATTACCAAACTGAACTATAAAATCCCCATCGGACGAATGTCACCAATATGCGACGGCACTTTTGTGTGCTGTATATCTGACGTGGCAAATATATGACATTTTATTATTTTTATTTTGTTCTTAATGGAAATTGTTGGATTTGTCCGTAACATTCTGGAAATTCGAATAGTCCGAGAGCCAACTGCAATCAATAACAAGCGGCACTGCAATAAACCGTCTAAAACGGTAGAGGGAGGTATATAAAAGAGATCCGCTGTTGCGATGCCTATAAAGTCGTCTTTATAATTCCAAGGTATGTAAAAAATGCGGCAAGTACAAAGCGGGCAGGCGGCATCTTTACGTATTCGATGATACCGCCGCGCGGACTCGTTCGACGGGAATTTTTTATGTGACTTAGGGCCGGTTTTTCAATGTCCAGCTAAAAGTGCCAGATAGGTAGCTGCTAGTTACGTTTAACTGGTAGTTATATCTATGATAGTGTTTATCAATAGTGATTTAACTGCCAACTACCTATTCATGAGTTGAATTATTTCTTAGCTATGTTGGCACTACTGATTCTGCCTAAAGTTTCTTTCAATTGGTTTAATTCAAATTGCGCGCGTGTTTTAGTGACAGTTTGTCTAATTTAACCTCAAAATTCATTGCGTTGTCTAGCGTGTTGATTGATGTTCTGTTCTCAATTTTGTGCGTTTGTGTATCAGCAATAATTGCAATATAAAGTGTAAAAAGGAAAAGTGCTAACTACATTCTAAGTGATTGGAGAAACAGAACTATTCCTGCTACTTCCTCTATCATCTCAACGATATGTAAAACAGTTTCTATACGCAGTCGAAATCTTATTAAAAAATCTTTATCTTAATTCTCAAAATTATTTTCTCATTCCTTTATGGTATAGGGTCTCCTTTCATACTTTATAAATTGTATAATATCATCGTCATAATCACTCATATCCAGAATATTATTATTATTATTCATTATTGGAAATAATATATTTAATATAAATCACAAATTAAAAACGAACATATCAAACAAGCACATTGGTTTTTAGGTTAAAATGTTTTAGAATTGTCAGAAATTGAACCAAGTACGCATGTGCAAATCCACTAACAGTAGAATAAATCCTTAACTGGCACATTCAACTCTCTGCTAAATTTACTTTCAGATAGTGAGTTTAACCCACCGGTAAATTTTACCTGCACATTGAAAAACAGTTTATCTGCCAGATAAATTTTATCTGACAGTTAGGATATTTAACTGGACATTGAAATACCGGCCCTTAGACATAGGAAGGCAACTTTACATATCTCGCGCGGAAGTGGGAGAAATCTCGAATACTTTTTTTTGTCCCAGAAAAAGCAAGTCCAGTAAACCCCTGACGGAGGAGGGGTTGAGGAAGTATTATTATAATTCTATTACCAATAATTTCCACATATTAGAGTGCAAATCTAGCAAGACGTTTCCTTTAAAGTGACTTGGATGAAAAAACTGAATATGGAAGTAGTGATTCCTTAGGCAGTGGTTTTTGAATTGCATTTTCAAGTATCTGATTTGCATAAGAAAACAAATATTTTTTTCATGTTTAATTTTTTTTGGACTTGGAAAAATGTCCAAAGTCCAAAATCTGTTTTTCAGTACAAATCATTTTTGAGCAAAATAATAGCCATTTCGACAAAAAAAAAAAATTCCCCTCTCCCCTCCACGGGAAATGGGTTTCTCTAGCCTCGGTTCATGTTGTGGCAACGATGAATGATAATTTCTCACTATTTTTGGATCAAACACTGCATGATGATGACTGAAAATGCATTATGTCGAGAGCAGGGGCAAAAGCGGGGGGTCGTGGGGAGGGCGGGCTTTCAGGATGAAGTAAAAGTAATTTTTGGTTAGTTTATAACCTAATTAACAATATGTGGGTAGGTACAAACGTTGCCGAATTTTAAATTTTTCATTTCGCATTCGACGTTCCAATTTTCGCGAATTCTTTTCGTCCCTTTTTTGCCCCCCCCCCCCCCCCCAAGCCCGCGGGCGGATAAGGATGCAGTAATTCGCATATTTGGCTGTCAGGATTTTAAATTTTTCAAAAACATTTTTAACTTTCTTTGAATAGTTTTAGAATGCCATGGAAACGTGGAAATTTTAAATCTAAAGAAAGAAAAAAAATTTTCCATCTATTTTAGTGGTAAAATTTTTTCAAAAATGGTAAAACAATTTTCTTAAAAATAGATTTAGAACGCTATGAAACGTGGAAATTTGAAGAAAGAAACCAATTTTTCCATCTATTTTAGTGGTAAAAAATTTCTCAAAAATGGTAAAAAAAATTATACAATTTGTTTTTTTTTTAAATAGGTTTAGAATTCCATGAAATGTGGAAATGTTAAATTTAAACAAAGAAAAAAAAATTTCATCTATTTTGGAGGTAAAAATTTTTTCAAAAATGTTGGTGAAAAAAATTTTCAATTTTTTTTTTCTGAAATAGGTTTAGCGTGTCATGAAACGTGGAATTTTAAATTTGAGCAAAAAAAAATTTCCACTATTTATTCCGTTTAGGCGGTCCACCCTGTATATTTTCCAGTGAAATTTTAACCTCTTCTTCGCTGACAGTAGCGTCAACTACGTACCCAATTTGACTGCTCTCCGTCAAGTAGCTTTTTAGTTAATGCACCAACAGACAGCCAGAGAGACAGACAGACAGACTGACTGACGGAATTAAAAAACCTATATTTTCGTAATCTACGTGATCTGAAACGTCAGAATCCGAAAACATCTCGGAGGGTGATTTTCTTCTATGAACATAAAGTTGGCACCTAGAGTTAACACCCCAGATTCACACTAGGTCTGAGCCGCCGCGCCACCGCTGGCGGGGATTATCTTGTTTCAAGGAGTAAAAGAGGTCTGTCGGTGGTAGAAAGCGGCAGCTCGTTGCCGGATCGAATTTTCCGACATTAAAAAAATTTCCGTCTCTGAAATGCACATGCAAAGAGCTGGGTTGCGGCAATCATCATGATTCAGTGTACACTAACCGCCTTCCAATTTTCAGCGCGGCAGCTCAATGCCAAGTCGAGTTTTCCGGGGGAAAGAGTTTTCCGACTGTGGAAGGGGAGGGTCACGAGCTGCCGCGATTTTCTGTCTGTGGATGCTTTTCTGTTATCCATGGATACCCTTTGATCTATTTTCTGCGCGGCAGCTCAATGCCAAGTCGAGCTTTCCCGAGGGATAAAGAGTTTTCCGACCGTGGAAGGGAAGGGTCACGAGCTGTCGAGATTTTCTCTCTGTGGATGCTTTTCTTTTACCAATAAAATCCCTATGACCCACTTTCAGAGCGGCAGCTCAAAGCCAAGTCGAGTTTTTCGGGGAAAAAGAGTTTTCCGACCATGGAAGGGAAGGGCCACGAGCTGCTGCGATTATCTCCCTGTGGAGGCTTTTCTTTCGACAATAGATACCTTTTGACCTATTTTCAGCGCGGCAGCTCGTGGCCCTTTCCTTCCCCGGCCGAAAAACTCTTTTTCCCGCGGGAAACTCGACTTGGCGTTGACCTGCTGCGCTGAAAATAAGTCAAATGGTAAAAAATCGATTGTGGAAGCCGTTACTTTGTGATAGTTAATCATGACGATATGAGAAGGAAAACTACTTTGTTTTCTACCACTAAAATTTATTGTAACATACACGTTACTGCAGTTTCGGTACTTTAACGTACCATTTTCAAACGTTGATTCAAATGAATGAATTTACAAAGGGTTGTGTTAATTTATACTAAGTACCTAATTACATTATTCTGGGTATTAATTTATCAGATATTAGAAAGCAATAAATATTAAGAATTTTGAATAAGTAATAAATTATGTAAATAAGTTTGTAAGGGATTATTTTAATGCATTATTAAATTAAATATTAAGAATTTTGAATAAGTAATAAATTATGTAAATAAGGTTATAAGGGATTATTTTAATGCATTAAACAGGGTGGATTGATATAGGTCCAACTGGTCATTTAGAAGTTTATTTTCGGGATTTTTGTTATGTTTGATAATTTCTATTGATTCTAGTAAATTTAATTTAAAACCTTTATCTTTCACATGTAATATCTTTAGGTCGTTTACATCCGGAAAATTGTGATTTGTTTCTAAAATATGATTTGCAAAGTTTGAATCTGTTTTTTGGAAATTAAAACACCGTAAATGTTCTTTATATCTAATTTCGAATGAACGACCAGTTTGACCTATATACAAGGCATTACAATCTGGACATGTAATTTTATAAACTCCTGATTTTTTTAGAGGATCGGTTTTATCCTTAGCATTGTACAAAATATTGGATAATTTGAAAGCTGGTCTAAAACTAACTTTCAGGTTATGAGTTGACAAAATGTTACCAATTCTCTCAGATATGTCACCGTAGTATGTTAGGGATACGTATTTTTTACTGTTACTACTTTTAATATGTGGGTATATACTGGAACAAGCTAATTTAAATTGTTTTTTGTTAATTAAGTTTACTATTGTTCTTTCCTGAAAACCGTTATTTAGGGCTATTGACTTTATGGTATCTAATTCTGTTCTTAAATTTTCTTCTGAAAGAGGTAATGATAAAGCTCTATGAATCATGGAATTATATGCTGCTAGTTTATGAGATTTGGGGCTACGTGAATAATTTGAGATTGTAGTATCTGTAAAAGTTGGCTTCCTATAAATATTAAAGTGAATTTTATTTTTGTGCGTTAGGGTTAGATCCAGAAAATTGATTTTATTATCTTTCTCTGTCTCCACTGTAAATTTAATAGTAGGGTGAATGTTATTTATGTAATTTAGAAATGTACTTAGTTGTCTCTGTGTACCTGTGAAGCAGGCTAATATATCATCTACATATCTAAACCAAAATTTTATATGTGTTTTTTTATGCATTGACCAAAACTATTGCCAATATAACAATAAATATTACATTCAGAATATGGGGTTAGCTATGGGATCTCCATTGAGCCCCCTTTTGGCAGATATCTTTATGTCTCACTTAGAGGAAAAAATTACCAATTCTCAGCTAGGAAAAACACATATAAAATTTTGGTTTAGATATGTAGATGATATATTAGCCTGCTTCACAGGTACACAGAGACAACTAAGTACATTTCTAAATTACATAAATAACATTCACCCTACTATTAAATTTACAGTGGAGACAGAGAAAGATAATAAAATCAATTTTCTGGATCTAACCCTAACGCACAAAAATAAAATTCACTTTAATATTTATAGGAAGCCAACTTTTACAGATACTACAATCTCAAATTATTCACGTAGCCCCAAATCTCATAAACTAGCAGCATATAATTCCATGATTCATAGAGCTTTATCATTACCTCTTTCAGAAGAAAATTTAAGAACAGAATTAGATACCATAAAGTCAATAGCCCTAAATAACGGTTTTCAGGAAAGAACAATAGTAAACTTAATTAACAAAAAACAATTTAAATTAGCTTGTTCCAGTATATACCCACATATTAAAAGTAGTAACAGTAAAAAATACGTATCCCTAACATACTACGGTGACATATCTGAGAGAATTGGTAACATTTTGTCAACTCATAACCTGAAAGTTAGTTTTAGACCAGCTTTCAAATTATCCAATATTTTGTACAATGCTAAGGATAAAACCGATCCTCTAAAAAAATCAGGAGTTTATAAAATTACATGTCCAGATTGTAATGCCTTGTATATAGGTCAAACTGGTCGTTCATTCGAAATTAGATATAAAGAACATTTACGGTGTTTTAATTTCCAAAAAACAGATTCAAACTTTGCAAATCATATTTTAGAAACAAATCACAATTTTCCGGATGTAAACGACCTAAAGATATTACATGTGAAAGATAAAGGTTTTAAATTAAATTTACTAGAATCAATAGAAATTATCAAACATAACAAAAATCCCGAAAATAAACTTCTAAATGACCAGTTGGACCTATATCAATCCACCCTGTTTAATGCATTAAAATAATCCCTTATAACCTTATTTACATAATTTATTACTTATTCAAAATTCTTAATATTTAATTTAATAATGCATTAAAATAATCCCTTACAAACTTATTTACATAATTTATTACTTATTCAAAATTCTTAATATTTATTGCTTTCTAATATCTGATAAATTAATACCCAGAATAATGTAATTAGGTACTTAGTATAAATTAACACAACCCTTTGTAAATTCATTCATTTGAATCAACGTTTGAAAATGGTACGTTAAAGTACCGAAACTGCAGTAACGTGTATGTTACAATAAATTTTAGTGGTAGAAAACAAAGTAGTTTTCCTTCTCATATCGTCAAATGGTAAACATTGTAAGAAGAAAAGCATCCACAGAGAGAATTTCGCGGCAGCTCATGGCCCTTCCCTTTCACTTTCAACTCTTTTCTCCGCGGAAAACTCGCCTTGGCCTTGAGCTGCCGCGCTGAAAATGGGTCATAGAGTTCCTATTGGTAATAGGAAAGCATCCACAGAGAGAAAACCGCGGCAGCTCGTGGCCCTTCCCTTCCACGGCCGGAAAACTCGTCTTTCCGCAAAAAACTCGAGTTGGCGTTGAGCTGCCGCGCTGAGAATAGGTCAAAAGGTATCTATCATTAAAAGAAAAGCATCTACAGAGAGAAAATCGCGGCAGCTCGTGGTCCTTCCCTTCCACGGTCGAAAACTCTTTTTCCCCGGAAAACTCGACTTGGCGTTGAGCTGCCGCGCTGAAAATAGGTCAAAAGGTACATATTGTTAAAAGAAAAGCATTCACAGAGAGAAAATCGCGGCAGCTCGTTGCGCTTCCCTTCTACGGTTGGAGAACTCTTTTTCTCTCGGGAAAGCTCGACTTGGCATTGAGCTGCCGCGCTGAAAATAGGTCAAAGGGTACCCATGGGTGACACAGAAGCATCGAAAGAGAGAAAATCGCGGCAGCAAGTGGCCCTTCTCTTCCATGGTCGGAAAACTCTTTCCCCCAGAAAACTCGACCTGGCATTGAGCTGCCGCGCTGAAAATTGGAAGGCGGTTAGTTTACACTGAATCATGATGATTGCCACAACCTGAATCGCGCCAGCTCTTTGCATGAGTATTTCAGAGCCGGACATTTTTTTTACATCGGAAAATTCGATCCGGCAACGAGATGCCGCTTTCAGACCTAGTGTGAATCTGGAGTGCTAACTCTGGGTGCCAACTTTATGTTCATATTTTTTCTGGAATACAATACTAGAGTACGAGAGATATAAAGTCCCTATTCATTCTTTAATAAATAAATTTACCTTATTGGAGGGATGTTTTAGCCTCAACACGGAAATTTAAGGGGTATATGAATTTTTTTACCTCGAATTGGGATTCAGCATTGAAGAATATATTGGAATACCATGGTCAGTCATTCGGATGAAAAACTTTTTTTTATGGTGCTATGTAATCAAACATTTAATGAAATCTGACAGATAAACAACACATATCTTGAAATCAATTATTGGAATTCGTGCAAACAAAATAAAACATTGTTTAATTTTATCCACAACTATGCGCTTTGTTATTAAATTTAATTAAATGTAAACTCGATTGTGCGAGTATTAATATCAATTTTATTTTAACCACATAAATGATTTATCGATGCTCCGGAAAATTTCGGAACTAAGCATTATTTCGCCAGGATAATGTAAGCAAAAACATGCAAATTGCTTTGTTATCCTTTAAAGGGATAGGAACGGCGACTTAATTAATATCTGATGACATATATTAAATTTAATTCTGAATAGGGTCCCTAGTGGCGTCTTAAGCTACCGCGCTCCTCCATATGATTTTCTCTAAAACAAAATTCCTCGGCTTGCTAATAGCTGCAGCTGGTTAGTTCAGAGTCTTGACTCTTGATAACCAGGAAATATTAGCGTTAGAGATAAGTACCATAGAAATGAAAATAAACTGCTGCTCAGAATTAAGGAATTTTGTGAATAAAATAATAAAAGTATCTAAAAGTATATTATGTTAGGTACATTATTTGCTGTAATCATTCAAAAATGAAAAATATAGAGTCGTCTTCTGGAAAAATTCGGTACAAGTTCAGAGAGTTCTAATTTTATAAAAATGTTGTCTAAGAAACATTTTTAATTGTAACATGCGGAATGCTCAATAGCATCCTTCGTTACACTGTTAATATTTATTAGAAAAATTATAAGTTATCGGAAATATTATTCCCAAAAACTTTAGTACTAATAGAGTGCCCTTACTCCTTAGACTATGATGAACATACGTCGTCTGTCAGCAGTTAAAGTTCGCGAATACTAGATAGCGCACTAGGAATGATATTTCAACTAAATAACGCCGGGTGAAACTCTTTCTCGTTGAACCATTGAACTAGTTAGACGTATTTATAATTTTGTTTGACCTGTAATGGGGATGTTAGAATTTGAAAAACCTCGTGATGATCACATGAGGTAAGATTTTAATAATTATACCGGTAAATGCCATCTAACATTTGAAATATTGTTTTAGGTTTTTCTTATATTCTTCTAAATTAAGAATTAATTTCTTAATAACAAAACTTATTCACGTCTAATGATTTTAACGTAGAAGTATTTCAACGTTATATTATTTGCTTTAAGCAAGATTTGAGATTATCTACATTCAATTAGCGATACCTACTACGTTTTCCACTAAGCAAACAATATTCTTATGAAGTCAACTTTTCTATACTACATTTTGAATTGGGATATACGAAAACATTCCGAGCGATGAGATTTTCTTCATTTTGTCTTGGCGACAAATCTTGTACCGGCGTTTTTACGATTTCATAACCTCAAAATGGAATTAAAGCAGCCACATGTGAAACAACTTTAAATCCATAATCATCGGAGAACAGGATCACATTTAGGAATTTCCTTAATCAGGATAACCAAATAAAAGATAAGTGCTTTTGATTACTACATGTAAAAGGGATTATTTTCACATGATTGTAGTTTTGGGTCATAAAAGCCAAGTGTCTAAATTTAAAATATGAGATTCAAGCTAAATCTAATATAATTTTTTTGTTAAATTATATTTTAAATACGCTGTTATAATTAATCCGTTGTCGTACATTAATTTATAGTTACTTATATCTTAAATTCATTGTCGCACATATTTCATCGTAGTATTAATTTCGTGGTTAATTTTATCGTGATTCCTTACTGTAAATATTTTATCGTAGTATTGTAATGCATTTCTGTTGGTAACATAGTAAGTCGTGATTCATTTGATGGTAACGAGAGAGTTTAAGGTTTATGAACTTTGAGATAATGTTACGAGACATATTTGTTGTAATATAGTATTTTGTCTCTCGTAAAGGATCTCAAGTTCCTAATTTTGTTGTAATATATGATTTTTAATATTGAGATAAATTTACGAGACTTATCTTCTGTAATATAGTTATTTTGTCTCTCGTAAAGGATCTCAAGTTTATCTAATTTGTGTAATATATGATTTTAGTATTGAGGTGAAAGTTACGAGACGTATCTTTTGTAATATATTTTTGGTTCTCGTACATGCCTCAGATTTGCCTTGCCGTTGTGCACATTGTAATATAGAGTATCTTGTAATATAGTATATTTTTTTGTAATATATTTTATTTTGTATATATTTCTGTCTGGTACTTTGCTATACAGTATCGTTGACGCTGTGATAGTTCATTTTTTGTAATATAATATTTTTGTAATATAGTACTATTGTATATATGTAACTTTTGTCTTTTGTTTATCTTTATCTTTAATTTTTCTTGATTACACTAAGTAATCAATGGCGCCCAAGCCTTGAACTCGACGCCCTTTTGCTCTCCGTATCTTTACTGTGCTAGCCAGGTGAAACCAGTGACGCTAACCACGTCGCTCGTAGGGTGGCCCACACTTGAACAACTTGGGCGAATAAAACCTTGCAAAACAACGCCACATAATATGAAACAAACAAAAAGTTATAAAGGGAGTATAACATTTTAACTATAGCCAGTGTATACATTTATGAAGCAGTTCTCTTTATTCATTAACATAGACATCTTTTTAACAAAAATGAGACTAGCCATAGTTATAATACAAGAAATAAAAGGACCCTTGTATCTGAACAAATCAAATATACATTTATACACAGAAATATTCAAAATCGTGTTATGAAAATCTGAACAAATTTAACTTTACACTGACAAATATTCACGTAAACAACTAAAAAAAAAAAGTAGAATTCTATACTACTGAAGAATTCTTCAATGATCACTGTGATTTATTGTGATATTGGTGTTAGGATATGTGAGGTCTATAGAATCTTCTTTTAACAAGTTAGTCTTGGCCACATGCATGTATAATATATTATTATATTTTAACACGTATATTAATATGTCTGTACAGTAGGGCCTTAGTTCTTTCAGCATGGGTTTAAGGTCTTATTACTGTGACTGTGTTCTTTATTAACTCTAATTTCTAAAATTAATGACTTTGAATAGTATATAATATACAGAGCGTAATCAGTTTCATGTCATTAAAAAAAACTGGTTATGGGGACCGACTAGACAAACAAAAAACCTTTATGACTTTTCTCTCTAGGGGCACTTTGTAAAAACTGACCTGAGTTAACATACTAAATATTTTTTTAATATTAATGTAGAAAATAATTGAGAACCAATGCTTTTCTGGGTCAAAGGAGTTGTAGTTCCCAATTATACAACTTTTAAATTGTCATAAAAAAGTGCAGTCCTCGGCGTGCGCTGCACAACTGCAAGCAAATAATGGCCATAGAGGTTTAAACAGAGCATTTCTTTACATGTGTGTCTTTTAATTCGGAACAAAGTATTAGATTAATATTTATAATTCAGAATATTTAAATGTGATTTATTAACGTTTGTAACATAAATGAGTGTCCTGGGTTAAAAGCTTACCTAAGTAAATCATTTGAAATCTCTGCATCTGCATCAATACACAGTTCGGTACGTCGAATTAAGGAGATACATACTCCATTCAACACTAAACAATAAACTACCAACTAACGTTGTCAATAAAGAAAAATAAAAGAAAAACTTGGTCCAAAATCCAAAACGAGGTACAAAAAGAACGAACAAGTAAGTTGTGTCTGTACGTAATCAAGAATTTAACGACTTGAACGGTACAGTCAATAAAATAAATCTTAATTATAAATACACAGTGACCCGAAATTCAGAAATAACAAAAACAACGAACGGCGGGGCGGGTTGGACGTGTGTACATAACGAAGCACCCACAGTAACTAAAATATTGTACAAGGGAGAGTCAGAGTATAAGGCAAAGACACGCGCGACGATCTAAACCTACCTCAATATTCCAGCAGTTCTCAAAAGATTTTATTGAAAATTTGCGAAATTTTTGTTTATTTTTTTTCTCCAAAACTATAAGCTTTAGACCACATGTTACATAAGGTTTTTTGTTTGTCTTGTCGTTCCCTACCACCAGTTTTTTTTAATGACATGAAACTAATTACACCCTGTATACATAATAACATATAATAATATATTATATAGTTTGTAAACCACTAAATGTTCTATACCCTAATAGGGTGGTATGTCAGAACAAATAAATCTTATCTATCTATTTATCAACTTAGTCAAATGGCATTATTATTGGATTTAGCATGATTCACGTAAATGTATACATTAGCCAGGAAACAATCTGATCAGTTGTTTGCACAAACATACTCTAAAGTAAAATGTTATCTACAGACTTGCAGTACATATTCAATTGATCCTCGTCAAATAATTAAATTGCGAGTTCATCGCAATTACGACCCCAGACACATGCAGGACGGACTAAAACGACTTCGGTATCTCCAATTAGATTATACTTTCAGGTTGGAGTGGTCACTTAGAAGAATTTATTCTACTACAAATCTAATTAGAGCCACTTACAACCCAAATTTATCAGAAAATAAAACGAGATTCCGGCTGACTTGATTTTCGTCTTGATAAGGAAGCGTGCATTTTACTCTTCATCGATTTGGGATTACATGTAATAGAGAAAACGATAACTTCCGTAGTTTAAGCTAGATAATTGCTCATTGTGTTTAGCTTACTTAGTTATTTTTAAGCCTTTTATCCTTACAATTGTTCGATTGTATTAACACTGTTTAATACATTTAACTATTAGTTGAATCTAAGCCAGGTAGGAGTTATTGTCAGAGGCAATATAAGATTGCAACAAAGGCGGAGCATGAATTGCATTCTCCAAATATTGCTTTTTAACAGTTACCGTTTCCTTAGCATACTACTAGTTATGCACGTGGGATGCCAAATTAAAGTAAATGAATATCCTAATGCGCGAAATAAATAGAAACATAAATGTACTTATTAGGACGTACTATTCTAGGATATCCATGTTATTATATCTCTGAATATCCTTCCAAAGGAGTCAGTGAATATACCGAGTGGGTTTCATTATCAGATTAACTATCGACTGTCATCGAGATTGTGGAAATATATTCCAAGCAGAGCCTTAAAGGTTTTAAATATATACAAATGAGGCATAATTTTGATTACCGACAAACCAAAGTAAACGCCCCAAAAAGCGCAAACGTGAACAACTAATATCAGTAAAATTCGTTACTCTGCATCGGATAATAATAATAATAATAATTATTAGTAACTGTAGGAAATATTTTAGACCTGTAACAATTTACCTGTAATGTCTTTTGATTCTGCGCAGATTTCGTTGAGAAAAGCATCCTTTGGTTAATTTTCAGGCTACTTTCATACAGCCCGTCTAATATTTAAACGAGAAACAACAAATTACTGATTCATTACATTTGCTGATGATCTACTTCTGATCACACTATTTAAACAAGGACATTATTCTGAACTTATAGATAATCTGTTCAAAGAATGTGTATTTCCTTACACAACAAAACAAATAGTTCTATGCATCAATTGGATATTTTAAAAATAAAGAATGTTATTGACTATAATGCAATTTCCGGACCCTGTTTCATTCTATTTGATACACAGTTTTAAATAACTTTATTTGTACATTTATCATAATACCATTAATTAAATTAAAATATATTGATTTAGCTATTCTATTATGAAATATCACTAAACTAATTATACAAAAATTAATATATAAATTATTTATTCACCAAATTAAAATGTTTATAGTAAAATAAATGTGAATTTAAATGATGAGTTTAATTTGAAGCCCAATTTGAAATACCACGAGCATAGATTAATATTGACATTGCAGATTTAATTTCATGTGAGAGAAATTGCAGTGCTGTTATAACTATTTATATTTTGAGGAGGGTAAGTGTACTTTACGGCTCAGAGTGTAGTTCACTACCGGAGGGCTAGTCAAGGATAAGAAAACATGGTCTCCGAAACCATGTAACACTACAATCCACAATGCATATACTTATATTTATATGCAAGATGTCTGACACTATATATTTTGAAAGTATGTTTATTATTAAGCGGACTAGCTAAACTCACAATTTTTTTTTCATACCAACCTTAAAGATAATAATTGTGTGTGTGTGCGTAGTTGTAAAATCTTGATTTGTGACAAATGGAGTACTACTAATATTTGAATGATATTGTTGTAGAGCCTAACTTCATGTAGGACCTCCTAAAAAAGACCAGTGCTCTCCACAAAGGTTAGCAGTCTGTTCCAAGGTCGATTCCGTAGTTCTCCTGCTGAAAAAATTGCTATTGGAAATACCTATATCATTACTAATTTAGTGATGCCCAACTGCATAGAATATAAGTGATGTTGCTAACCTCGAGTCCACACAGCCGACAAATATGATCGTTCTTCAACTCCAGAGTTTGAAGATGCTTATTAACAGAACAGTGTCGTATTATCAAACCTACCATCCATCTCACTTTTTCCTATCGAGCCGAAACAACCACTTTGCAGTTCAGTTGGCTGAAATTCTTGACTACTCTATTTCAGGGGCTTGAACCCAATAATTATTAAAATATGCCATGGCTCAGTCTCGTAGCTTTGATTAAACCAGAATTCCCTGCAAACCGAAGGCTGGCTGTAACATTTAATTTACCTTAATAGGAAAGATGATTGCTGAAAACGGCCATCAACAACGGCTTATAGAAACACTGGCAAAAGAACGAATGGGCGCCACTATGTTTTTGAATCTCCCGTAAAAACTATATAAAAACCGGTTGAATATGAATTTATACTGACTTCAGGCAGAAAAGAAAGTAAAAAACACTACTTAATTAACAATAACAATATATTACGTCCTGTCTTAAATCGTACACAAATAAACACTTTTGAAAGGTAAACTCTAAATATACGTAACATTCGTAATTATAAGCGAACAAACAACGTTGACAGTTATGCATACGGTTAACAAAAATTGTGTAATATTCATAAACATAGACAAATAAAACCTTTCACAAGTATGCTTAAAGATGAGAAGAAAATTTGCACTATATGTAAATATAAACAAAGAAATAAGTTTGATAGATATTCCCAAAGATACAAAACTAACTGCTTTAAATAAAATTAACAATTAATGAGCTTATTAGTTATGCTCAAAAGTACAGAGAAAGCATGTCATTTGCTTTAACTTAAATAATTGATAGCTACAGTGCCCATCACATAGTTAAAATCGAAGTAATATTAATATACACGGCAAATCTGATTATGAACAAGGTAATGCCAGATAAACAAATGATTTGTCCATATTATTATTAACACAACAATACAAAATTACTTATGCTGTTTGGAAGTTAATAAATATATAAACGGAATAGTGCAGTTCCGAATATTTAGGTTCAAGAACGACAAAATTACTTGAATTCAAACACTGAATGGTTGGTACCTGCTTTTTTGTTGAACGCTCTGAGATATCCAAGTACAGTACATACAGCGTTTCATTAAAACAGCAATTCTTTAGGGAAAATTCGTTAATTTGATACTATCAAATGACGTACTTAAGCCTCCTTCAACTTCGTTATCACTAGTTTTTAATATTTAACGTTTACTCTAATGTACTTTGACGATGTTTCCAAGTAGAACTGAATAACTTAGCTACTTTAGTAGAACGTGTTATGACCAGTAAATATAGATTTTTGTTTTAACTTATTGTATAATTTTTATATTGGCTCACTTAGACCTTGACTGTCATCGTCTATACCCTAAGCTAGACTCATCAGCACGTTTCCCTCCGTCCCACCGCAATCTTTGCTGTAACCGTACCAGCTCGTGCTATCGCGAAATTGACGCCAATTTTTTATATTTTTAAGTTATGAAACTAAACAACTGGCTTATATAAAAATGACTCATAGATAGGGAAAGAAATGTTTGCTTCTTCTCCCGCCAGACGATCTGCTTCTTCTTTGCCCTGCGTACCACTCTGTCCAGACACCTATATTAGTTGACTGAGTTGTGTTCACAGATCTGCCAAAATATTATCACAGTTCAGAACCAATCATAAGGTCACGATGTTGAATGCAAGAGTCCTCAAAGCCTCCTAGCTAATGCTGTATATTGTGCATATACAGTGCATAGCCCCCCCTATACTGTCCTAGATGGGACGAAGCCAGAAACAACGCCAACAGGGACATAGGACAGACAATCAATGTCCAAAATCTCGCAACAAATATGCTCGCTTCCGCTGACCAGTGGGCGACTATCTCCAACATGTGCTGCACCATTTTGAAAATGAAGGATGAGGACAAAAGGGCGAACAACAACTGATAGGACAACATGCCTCCGAAGTAATGTTACCATACAGTTCCGGAGAGAGTAAGAATCTCACATATCCCGGCACGCTAGACCACCAGTGCTGAAAGTTTTCCCCTCGCAAAAAAGGCCACCCTTATAACTTGGCTATTTGTATTTGGATTTGTATATATTTTTTATAGCCCATAATACCCATAATGAACTACCTTTGGAAGGTAGAACTGTTACTCAATCTCTATATCAAAGTCAACTGTGATTTTTTTTAAATGGGAATTTTACAAAAGTAACATTAGCGATTGAGAAAGAGGAAAACGTATTTGGAAAAGTCTTTCAGAAAAATTGAGTAAGTTCAAATATGAATTTTCGTTTAAATTTTTTTTTTCTTGACAAATATTGCAAGTCAGAAAAATTCGATGTTTGGGTTAGTTTAGAGCACCCAGATTGCTATGAGTGTCAATCTACTTACATCAATTATTGTAAACACAATAGTTGTTAATTTTTACGTAAAAATGCCTTTGAAATTAACAATTTCAGAAAACGTGGAAATTATTCGTTCGTTCCTTCAGACAGGCTGCTAAAATATTTAATCGTTGACATCCCCGATCGTCCTCCACTACATCAATGCACAGTAGCTGCCCTTTGGCAGCAGAAATTTGATCAAACCGGCATCGGCTCTATTGCAAAGCCAACATTGAAACCTACCAGAAGGCACCCAGATGATGATATTATACTGGGTTTTGTTAATGGAAACCCACGAACCAGTGTAAGGGAAATTGTGAGGGAATTAAATTTATCAATAAAACAAGATCTGGCGTTGCCTTCGCCGGCACAAATTAAAACCCTGCAAGCCAAAATTTCTTCACACGTTGCAAGAAGGGGATCCAGAACGAAGATTAGAATATTGCTATTGGCTGCAAGACATTTTTGTAGAGGACCGTCGTTTTATTGATAAAATACTGTTCTCAGACGAAGCCACATTTACCACTAATGGCGCTCATATTGTGTACGTTTTTCTTTTAATTAAATAAATTATCAACATTATGTAAAATGGTTTATAACTATTTTCTGGAATTCATAGCAATCTGGATGCTCTAAACTAACCCAAACATCGAACTTTTCTGACTGAACTTAATTTTTCTGAACGACTATTCCAAATACATTTTCCTCTATCTCAATCGCTAATGTTACTTTTGTAAAATTCCCATTTAAAAAAAATCACAGTTGGATTTGAAATAGAAACTGAGTAACAGTTCTACCTTCCAAAGGTAGTTCATTTTGGGTATTATGTGCTTTAGAAAATATATACAAATCCAAATACAAATAGCCTAGTTATAGGGGTGGCTTAGCACGAAGTGGAATACACTGTATACATTTATTTCTTGCCGATACCTCTTCTGCGATTTTCATTACACAGTATGTCCATAACGCAAAAATGTCATATCTCGGCTCCCAATTGATGTAGATAAAACAACTTTTTTCTAAATTGTTCATTTTTCTGTGTACTCTTAATGTATATTAATAATTAATATTCTTGGGCAACATCTTTATTGCGGTACGGGTTATGCAACCATAGGCGTTTACGAAAAACTGCGAAATTACACAATTTTGAATATTTCTTTGTTTTTAAACAAAAGCTTTCCACCACACAGATTTTATCCAAAACTTTTAACTGTTCTTCTTGAAATGTATATAACAAGTTTCAGCAGAAAAACTGCTATTTGAAGACAGTTCCCTAGAAACATTACTTTTACTCCACAAATAAGGAATCAAATCCAAACGACAAAAACCGCAAACGCCTCTGAGAGTATTAAAAGAAGACTTTCAATATAATTTATCAATACACGCTATAAATAGAACGCTAAGTATGCAAACTTTTATTTCAATCAATAAGAAAATTCTTATCATTGTACCAGTATGAATAAAGGAGGCTTAAATTTTAATCTCACGATGTCGTGGAACTTTTTCAATGGTCCTTCTGTTGATTTATAATTGCTTGGCTCTGTCTCTTAACGATAAATTCGGATCCTTTTCTGCAGGCTTGAAAATTACCACTGATAAGGATGTTTTTCTCCATCCCTGTCTGTAACATTAACCACTCTTGATAAATTCGCTTATTATTGTTGTGTTTATATATGTAGTATACAAATTAGAATAATCTAGGAGGCACGTGAGAAATATCTTAATTTTTCTATTCCCTTAAGTACGTTTGCTATTTTCTGTACGGTCTGTCCGATGGATAAGTCGGCCATTCCAGTTGTCTGAACGGATATATTTCATATCCTGTCTAGGATGGATATGAAATCGACCAATCACAGTTTGTGTATTAAGTTAGTGCGTAAGCTGTCAAAATATTTCTCAGTGTGTGTGTTAATGTTTAATAAATCTTTTAAAATGTTGCAGTTTTTTCTTAAGTTGGTCGTAGAAAAAGTATACTGTACAACTCGAGTGGATTATCCATATCGCAGGATAAAGAAGAATCAATTTTTACGCTATCACATCCACTTTTGTTGCACAAACTACTATTGTGCATTAATATTTTTTGCCGAACGATTTTATTATATTAAAATAGGGCCAACTAGTCGGAACGCCGCTTCACAGTGGGGCCAATCTGAACTTTCTCAAACAAATTAACTTTCTGAAGCCAAACGAACCAATTTTTTTTTAAATACTCAGAACCAAATTCCTAATCGATCCCTCTAGGTGGAAGTTTAATTTTCAGAATAAAAAGTGTTTAATTGACCTTCACCTTTCCTGTAATTTTTTACTTCCCTCGCATACCGAAGGGAAGTACTGTATTCGAGAAAAAATAACCCTCCGGGATTTTTTCGGATTTTGACGTATCAGATCACGCAGATTACGAAAATATAGGCTTTTCAATTCCGTCAGTCTGTCTGTCTGTCTGTCTGTCGATGCATTAACTAAAAAAACTACTTGACGGAGAGCAGTCAAATTTGGTAACTAGTTGGCGCTACTGTCAGCGAAGAAATGGTTAAACTAAACTAAAACTAAATAACAGGGTGGACCGTCTAATGGGAATAAATTTTGAAAAAAATTTTTTTTTGCTCAAATTTAAAATTTCCACGTTTCATGACACGCTAAACCTATTTCAGAAAAAAAAATGAAAATTTTTTTCACCAAAATTTTTTACCACTAAAATAAATGAAATATTTTTTTTTCTTGTTCAAATTTAAAATTTCCACGTTTCATGGCATTCTAAACCTATTAAAAAAAAAAAAAAATTAAATTTATTTTTACCAATATTTTTGAAAAATTTTTTAACACTAAAATAGATGGAAAAATGTTTTTTCTTTGATCAAATTTAAAATTTCCGCGTTTCATAGCGTTCTAAATTTAAAAAAAAAATAAAATTTTACCATTTTTGAAAAAATTTTACCACTGAAATAGATGGAAACTTTTTTCTTTGTTGAGATCTAAAATTTCCACGTTTCCATGGCATTCTAAACCTAATCAAATTTTAAAAAATTTTGAAAAATTTAAAAAAAAATTTATAGAATAGATGAAAAATTTTTTTTGTTCAAATTTAAAATTTCCACGTTTCATGACCTTCCAAACCTATTTCGGAAAAAAAAATTGCAAGTTTTTTACCATTTTGGAAAACAAAATTACCACTAGAATACATAAAAAAAATTTTTCTTGCTCAAATTTAAAATTTTCACGGTTCATGACATTCTAAACCTACTTCAGAAAAAAAAAATTTGAACATTTTTTTCACCAACATTTTTGAAAAAATTTTTACCACTAAAATAGCGGGAAAATTTCTTTTTCTTTGCTCAAATTTAAAAATTTAACGTTTCATGGCATTCTAAACCTATTTAAAAAACACATTTAATTTGTAATATTTTTTTACCGCTACTATAATAGAATAGAAGGAAACTTTCCTTTTTGTTCAAGTTTAAAATTTCCATGTTTCATGTCATTCTGAACCTATTTCAGAAGAAAAATTTTTAAAAATTTTTTTACCAACATTTTTGGAAAATTTGAAAAAAAATGAAATTTTTTAATCACCACTATACTTCCACTCCACTACGTGAATGTGCAATTGAACATGTGACAAATGGCACTAATATTTGGCATATGTACTTTTATTGAAAAATGTACAGGGTGGTCATTCCAAGAAATAATTCAGTCATGGTGGATATTTGTAAAGGTATTTGCGCAAGCCTTCCATATTTGGCACCTGTCATTTGGTACTGAACTTTTGCTGTTGGGTGAGCACTCTGTATATTTGTTTGACCAAAACTTACCAGGTTTTCTTTGTAATAATAGTGATAACTATATTCCAATTATTATTTTCACTGTCATTTCGTAATTATTAATTTTTTAGAGTGCCCGCCATGCAGAAATAAAGAGGAAAGTTCTGTGCAAATACCTTTACCGATTTTTTTTTAAGTCAAAGGGACCTATACTTCTTGAGATTTGATGCGTTAAAATTTTCTTAATTAAACATTAATTGCGAAAAAACTATATAACATATAACAATCTCAAGATCCTATACTTAGTCAGAAGATTTTGACAACTGTCAAGAGTGAAGATTAGAATCTGACATTAAATTTTCGATTGGAATTCTCGAAAATCTTTAAATAAAGGTTGTTCTTCTAAAACGAAAATTTCTAGGGAGACAGTACACTTGACAGCAGAGTTGACAGCTGCCAAGTGTCAAGGTTGCATTATGACATTAGGTTCGAGATCCGCATTCTACAAATTCGTAAATAGAGGATTTTTCCGTCAAATCAGCTTTTTTGTGGAGAAATTTGGTGATTTTGTATTTTGATAGCAGATTGACAGCAGATTTGACAGCTGTCAAGTCTTAATATTTTATACTTACATTGAATTCTTGAACAGAATTCTCAAGGGACCCTAAATTGGGTTTTTGTTTCTAATTCAAATACCACTGTTCGAGAAATACACAGAATTTGTATTTTGACAGCAGGTAATCAGCTACCAACTGTCAAACTTAACGAAAATTAAAATTTCACCTGGAGGGATCGATTAAGATTTTGGTTCTGAATATATTTATTTAAAAATTAGCTCCTTTGGCCATAAAATGCCTTCTGAAGGCACCTCATGGCCAAACGAGCTGACTTATTTTTTAATACTCAGACCAAATTCCTAATCGACCCCTCCGGGCGGAATTTTAATTCTCATTTTAATTTTCAAAATAAAAAGTGTTTAATTTTTCAAAAATTTTATTTTCTTACGTAATGTTTAATATTTGAACAATATTGACACTAACTGACTTTCTGTACCAAGTCTTTTCCTTAACTTGTTGTCAATTACTCAGTAAGTTTCCATATACCTCAATTCAGCACCCGTGCTACATAATTTTGAATAGTTCGCGGTAAAACGTCAACGCGAAGTCACCCCTGAGCATGCGCGAGCGGAATATCGGGGGGAGACAGAGCTAACAGCCATTGAAAACAGGGACTTTTCGTTTCGACGTCGCTGAGGTAAGATTGTTCTAATTTTTACTTAAAAGATTTGGAGTTGTTAGAGCCAACCTATAATATTTTGCTGAAATTTTTACTTTCATTATTAGATTATTCTAATTTTTACTTAAAAGATTTGGAGTTGTTAGAGCCAACCTATAATATTTTGCTGAAATTTTTACTTTCATTATTAGATTATTATTTCATTAGAATAATAACGTAGTTATTATGGATTATTATTGAATTTTAAGCTGGCATTTAATTGAATCATTATAGCATATTTGAGGTTAAGCTCGCGGTTCAGTTAAAAACCACTTGTTAGTGGATTGCCCCAGCACTATATTATTGTCATCGGCGTCGGCGTCGCGAACAAGTTATGACTTGTCTAGCGCGCTGTGCTCATGTTTTAGTCTTCTGCCGAAACAGAAGTCATTTGAGCACAAAAAATAGTCTTCTGCCGAAGCAGAAGTCATTTGAGCACAAAAAAGTCTATATAAGAAAACACTTTTTCTCAGCGAGCAAGTAGTGATCGGTCCTTCAAGTAGTAATGTTCCAGCCTTCAGCAACTAATAGTCTTCTGCCGAAACAGAAGTCAGTTGAGCACAGAAGCCAACGCCAATGCTGACGAGGTCATCCCTTCCTCTTGTGTTGTAACCAGACAGTGTGTTTTATTTGAGTTTTATTGTGTTGAGTGTCAAGTGGCAATGCATACCCGGAGTGGCAAGGCAGTAGGCACTGGGGTCGAGAGCGACGTCTCCACGTCGCCCCCCCCCTCACTGCACGACGCCCCTCACAGCATCTGACCACGAAGTGCTCCGCCAACACGACGCCCTGACAAGGGGTACGGGGGTCACGCCCGACGTCTCCACGACGGTGGCCCCACACTGCACAGCAAGCAACACAGCAACCCGGCTCGGCGAGGTAAGCATGTCCTCTGATTTCTCCACAGGCACAAGTGCTACGCATGGCGTCGCGACGACGGCGCCCCAATACTGTGCGTCGCCGGGCTCAGCACCCAGGCATAGCGAGGCAGGACTCGCCACCAACATAGGACACGACACTGGGGTCACGCATGACGTCATCACGACGATGCCCCCTCGCTGCATGGCACGCAGCGCAGCCACCTGGCACGAAGCCCAGGCAACAAATATGGAATGGAGTAGCAACGATTCTCAGGCGATGCCCCATTACTGCATGGAGCGCAACGCAGCATCGTGGCACGAAAACTCGGCGATGGAACAGAGATTGGATGGTGATGAGGATATGGTGATGCCCCCTCGCTGTATGGTGGACCCAACAGCATCCCGGGCCAACGACGATTCCTCGACGCTGGGAGATCGCCGCTTCGCTGGATTCGCTTCCACACATGGGGAAGCCTCCCACTCTGGCTCAGGGCTGCCCAGCGGTCAGTACACCATTGCTGCCACACCCGACTGGCCCCAACTCTTCAGCGACGCCTCGCTGACACCTCGCCGCCAGCTGGCCACCCCTCACTGCATGGTACCACCAACAGCAACCAGCCCAAGTCCAAGCACGCCGCCCAACGCACAGTACTTCGTCACGCCTACCTCGTCGGCCGGCGCCTACCACGTCACCCCGCCGTACCAGACGGCAAGACCTAGTGCTACGCCCCAAAGACAAATAGTGCTCCAAAACCAAACGACTGGAACGATCCCAGTCCCCTCTGCCGCCATAACGGACCAACCCCAACCGAGCTTGGGACTACCCACTTATGAACAATTAGCGCAACTCCTGGCTCTGACCACTTCAAACCTAGCCTCCATTACCCGGCAACAAGAAAATTGCCGGCCACCCATTACTGCACGTAACGAATCACAGCCGTACGCCACGGAAAAGGCTAACTTACGTGGACATGGCGACCAACAACGTGAGGCCAGATCTTTCCGGAGGGAAGAGGATCCACGACGACCCGACTACACAGATTCTGGGGAAATGGACCCCCAGTGGCGCCCAACACAAAACCTAGCAGAGAGCATGACACGACTAATGGAGGGAAGCGTTCAAGCCGCAATACACGCAATACAAGGTCATCACAGGATGCCCACAAGAAGAACGAGAGCGCTGCCCACTTACTCAGGCCTGGAATGGGAGGATCCAGTCAACTTCCTGGATGAGCTCGAGGAGGCGATGCTCCATGAAGACATCCACGGCAGGGATAAAGTGAGAGTAGCTATAGAACAGCTCGAGGGTCAAGCCAGACGCACCCTGGAGATGTGGAAGTCCCACAACATCACATACGAGTTCTTAAAGGAAAAGCTCTTGCGGCAGTTCAACGACACTGCCACCCTGGGGAAGCTACGCTCCAGGTTACACGGGGAGAGACAGAAAGACGACGAACCCGCCGCCGTTTTTATACAACGCAAAATTGGACTCTGGCTGAGGGTAGAACGGTATACGCCGGAAGAAGAGATGGTTATGGAGGTGCGCGAGCTCCTGCGACCGGAACTAAGATTCGCAACTAGAAATGTCCCAGTGGCCACGATGGAAAGCTTGAGCCGAGTGGCTGAAAACGCCGAGGGTGACTACAGGGAATTTCAGAGGCAACTCCGACCGCTGCCGAGGCCAGCCACCATCCCGCCTGCGACTAATAATACCAATAGTCTACCAAAGTGCCGCAAGTGCCCGGGATTTCACTATCACCGAGACTGCCCCACCAACCAAACTCAGTCAGAGCCCCAGCAAGGCAACTCCAATTTCCGCGGACACGACTCCAACCAGCGAGCCAATCCCAATTTCCGTGGACACGACTCCAACCAACAGGGAAACCCTAACTTCCGCCAACAAAATGTCCAGACAGGGGGTAACAACTTCCGAGGGCATGGCACCAACTTAAACAACCCTAGCCAACAAGCAGGTCCAACCAATAACCCAAGCCCAGGACAGACATCCACGGCACCACCACAGACAAGAAGTCAGTCAACCACACGGCAAGAACCCCGCAATGCACCGCCATCGGGAAACTCCCAATGGGTCGGGCAGAACTAGGGCGCCCGGCCCCACCGCTGGAAATTAACAGCCTAGACTTACCAACCAAGACGGAGGACGCAGTGCTGCAACTACAAGCCCAGCAACAAGCCACAACCTTGGTGTCTCCACCACCGACCAAGAAGAATGAGATTGACGAAGCTACAGCCACGCAGGAGCAGGACACGCATCAACCACGCCCGTTGACACCACGGCAACAAAGCAACAGAGCCGCCGCCTTTGCTTTCCTTTGCCCGGGCCGCCCGGACAGGCGGTCACCAGTCGACACCGTGACGCAAGATGCTACCTCCCTCAGCTCAGACCAGTCAACCACGCTCATTCCTCAGCCTCAGCCAGGTGAACAGGAACCCAAGGAAGTGGCGAGTATGGACGCCTTCCCGGACCAGCAGGACGCTGGACCTTCCTGGAAGGATAAAAGGTCAGTATTGCCAACCACTGCCCCACTAATAGCCTCTGTATTCTTCGACAAGGTATTCCCGCCAACTCATACCCGAGATGTCAGCACGAAGCCATCTCCCCCGAGGTCACCTCCACTCGGCCTGCCAGGCCCCGAGCCGCCTCCCAGGGTTCAGTCCAGCCAGACTGACCTACTCAGACAATCTCTGCAACAGACCACCGACACCGAAGATGATGATACCGAAAATGACGATCCCGAAAATGACGATCCCGAAGATGACGATACCGAAGATGACGATACCGAAGATGACGATACCGAAGATGACGACAGCAACGACGAGGATGACGATCCCGAGGATCCAGGACATCCAGCCCCACCAAGGCTCGCAGCTCCTACTGTCACAGGACCAGTAGCGCCCGCTGCCCCAGAGCCAGCAGCACCCGCTGCCCAACAGCCAACCACGCCTACTGCCACAGGACCAGTAGTGCCCGTTGCCCAGAAGCCAGTCACGCCTACTATCACAGGATCAGTAGTGCCCGCTGCCCAACAGCCAACCACGCCTACTGTCACAGGACCAGTAGCGCCCGTTGCCCAGAAGCCAGTCACGCCTACTATCACAGGATCAGTAGTGCCCGCTGCCCAACAGCCAACCACGCCTACTGTCACAGGACCAGTAGCGCCCGTTGCCCAGAAGCCAGTCACGCCTACTATCACAGGATCAGTAGTGCCCGCTGCCCCAAGGCCAGATGCCAACGCACAAGTCTACATCCGTGGACCTGGTACCCACTTCCGTGGACATGGCGACTATCTACGTGGACATAGCACCACAGCCGCCGCTAAACCAAAATTACCAGCCCGCCGACTGCCCCCAGTCGTGCCTGGCCCATCCACCTCAGCCAAGAGGAAACAAACAAACAAGAAGGAGAAGTCCCCGGCGCTGTCAGCCGCACCGCCGCCGCCAGCAGACCCTGGGCCTTCTACGTCAAGACAAGAGCAGCCGCTCGACACGACGCCCATACTGTTCCCGATGCCGTTCTGGGCGAAGGCCGTGACCACGCCTGGCCACGACCGACAGCAGCCATCCGCCAGCCAGATGCCTGTCCCAGTCCGGACACGAGTATTCGTCAACTCGAACGCCAGCCCGAGCTCAGCCGGCTCCGGCGCACCGCTCCAGGATCCCGCTACCTTAGCACGTAGCACAGCAGGACCTAGCAGCCCCCACGAGGCGCTCCAGTATCTCACTGCCTTAGCCCGCAGTACAGCAGGACGTTGCAGCCTCAATAAATCGCTCCAGTCTCCCGTTGCCTTAGCAAGCAACACAGCAGGACGTTGCAGCCTCACAGGTTCGCTCCAGAATCCCGCTGCCGTAGCACGCAGCACAGCAGGACTTAGCGGCCCCCAATTCGCAACAGGATCAGGCAGCCCCGGGCGTCGCGGAGACGACGTCCAGAAGAGCGAAACTTGCGATAATATACCAATGTAAATAATTCAACGCCACAGGGCGAAAACTCTGTTCAACTAGAATACATTTATGATTTGTCACATAAAATACTTTAATTTTAAATATCTTGTTTTACCTAAAATATCTTAATGGACCTATTATTAGTTACTTATATAAAATATCTTACCACACTTAATCTTAGTCTATATATGTTAAAATATCTTAGTTGTTGAAATATCTTAACACTTACTCTTAGTTTATAGTTTTGAAAATATTGTATCCACTCACTCTTACATTATATAATTGAAATTATTGAACTGAAACATAACCTGTATGCCTTTATTAATGTTCAATAAAGTCACAAAAAAGGGGGGTGGTGTCATCGGCGTCGGCGTCGCGAACAAGTTATGACTTGTCTAGCGCGCTGTGCTCATGTTTTAGTCTTCTGCCGAAACAGAAGTCATTTGAGCACAAAAAATAGTCTTCTGCCGAAGCAGAAGTCATTTGAGCACAAAAAAGTCTATATAAGAAAACACTTTTTCTCAGCGAGCAAGTAGTGATCGGTCCTTCAAGTAGTAATGTTCCAGCCTTCAGCAACTAATAGTCTTCTGCCGAAACAGAAGTCAGTTGAGCACAGAAGCCAACGCCAATGCTGACGAGGTCATCCCTTCCTCTTGTGTTGTAACCAGACAGTGTGTTTTATTTGAGTTTTATTGTGTTGAGTGTCAAGTGGCAATGCATACCCGGAGTGGCAAGGCAGTAGGCACTGGGGTCGAGAGCGACGTCTCCACGTCGGCCCCCCCCTCACTGCACGACGCCCCTCACAGCATCTGACCACGAAGTGCTCCGCCAACACGACGCCCTGACAAGGGGTACGGGGGTCACGCCCGACGTCTCCACGACGGTGGCCCCACACTGCACAGCAAGCAACACAGCAACCCGGCTCGGCGAGGTAAGCATGTCCTCTGATTTCTCCACAGGCACAAGTGCTACGCATGGCGTCGCGACGACGGCGCCCCAATACTGTGCGTCGCCGGGCTCAGCACCCAGGCATAGCGAGGCAGGACTCGCCACCAACATAGGACACGACACTGGGGTCACGCATGACGTCATCACGACGATGCCCCCTCGCTGCATGGCACGCAGCGCAGCCACCTGGCACGAAGCCCAGGCAACAAATATGGAATGGAGTAGCAACGATTCTCAGGCGATGCCCCATTACTGCATGGAGCGCAACGCAGCATCGTGGCACGAAAACTCGGCGATGGAACAGAGATTGGATGGTGATGAGGATATGGTGATGCCCCCTCGCTGTATGGTGGACCCAACAGCATCCCGGGCCAACGACGATTCCTCGACGCTGGGAGATCGCCGCTTCGCTGGATTCGCTTCCACACATGGGGAAGCCTCCCACTCTGGCTCAGGGCTGCCCAGCGGTCAGTACACCATTGCTGCCACACCCGACTGGCCCCAACTCTTCAGCGACGCCTCGCTGACACCTCGCCGCCAGCTGGCCACCCCTCACTGCATGGTACCACCAACAGCAACCAGCCCAAGTCCAAGCACGCCGCCCAACGCACAGTACTTCGTCACGCCTACCTCGTCGGCCGGCGCCTACCACGTCACCCCGCCGTACCAGACGGCAAGACCTAGTGCTACGCCCCAAAGACAAATAGTGCTCCAAAACCAAACGACTGGAACGATCCCAGTCCCCTCTGCCGCCATAACGGACCAACCCCAACCGAGCTTGGGACTACCCACTTATGAACAATTAGCGCAACTCCTGGCTCTGACCACTTCAAACCTAGCCTCCATTACCCGGCAACAAGAAAATTGCCGGCCACCCATTACTGCACGTAACGAATCACAGCCGTACGCCACGGAAAAGGCTAACTTACGTGGACATTATATACTTGATTAAATTTAATTTTGTCATCTCCAAAATCTTATTATATTTTCTTTTTTAATTTTTTCTTGTTTGCATATTTTTAATATCTATTTCTACTATGCCACTTTCAACATTTTGTCATAATTTATAGTAATTTTGTTGATTCAAAGCCTCAGTACCAAATTCTTTCTAAAAGTTTAGTAGTAGAGTTTTTTTTATTGGTATTTAGTCATTTTTTACCATTGCTTAAAGCTTACAAATTCTAATATTTTTTTGTAGTTTTATAAAATTTGTGACCTTTGCTAAACCAACCGTACTGAACTTTTTTATTCTGCTAGATCGTTTTGTTAAATAATTTTTAAAGTCAATTAATAATTTAATCATTTCAAATTTAAATCATTCCTACTTTGTAAATTACCTTAATTTGGTATCAACTGATTCCTGAATTACCATTGTTTTTCATGAAATAATTTGGATCGACCAACCCTGGATCGAGTACATGGTAGATTTGCTATTGGCTGAAGGAGAGTTGTAACTGGCTGGACATTTTCTTAACGCAGCGCCTCCCTGGAACACCTTCGTTGACCAGGACACGATCAATCTGTCCTCACTTCCAGGTACCTGTGGCCATCTCCAGGGTTCGACCTCGTTAAAGTCCACTCCCACCGCCAAAGTTACGTAAGCCACAATCACTGTGTCTCTTTCAGTAATTAAAATTAAACATTACAAATGATATACTAATTTTGGTAAATTACATCGATTATTTTCTCGTCGATTGCTCCCTAAAAGAAATCATAATTAAGTCTAATTTACATGTTTAACCATTTTATTATATAATTATTCATTACAGTGGTGGAATTTTCCCATTACAGCGAAAAATGTTTCCCCATTAATAAATAATCTAAACGTGCTAAACAAATATTAACAGACGCCGAAATTAAATTACATGTTTATTTTAAATCACCGAAAACAAACATTGAAATTACTTTTTATTTCCGCCATAAAGAAAGCGGAATTTGTATACTTTTGATGATTAATTTAGACTGTATAAAAAGCCGGTCGACCTTTTTCTATTAATGTTTGAGGCCCTACGGGTTACACTTTTTTATATTTATTTTGCATTTGACATTGGAAGTGGAAGACTAATGGAACAAACGGTCCCAATGGAACGTTCTCAATTACTGGATTTCACCCCTCGACGGATTCCGCTCCTCGGGCTCCCGCAAGGACAATGGAAGACTGCTATTCATTATCTTTGTTAAATTGGAAAATCATTGACTGTTTTATATTTCATTGTAGCGTTATCTATCTTGTACTATAACAAATAGGCGTGTACGAATGACTACAGCGTTTTGCCGGGTCCTTGATCTAATCCCTAACAGAAATATTAGACAACTCAGATTAAATCCTGTACTGAACAATACAGGTAAAAATTTGTTTCAAAGGATATTATGCAGCGTCCCTGGTGAGAATGTACGATGTGAAACCTCAAAAGACTGTTACTTTCAAAATAATTTCAGTTAGAGTTTGGTGTAATCAGGAATTTGCATACTTCTCCAATAATTTTTAAAAATTTCAGAAACGTAATATCAGTGAAAAGGGATAATAATAAACCAGTAAAAATTCGAAAAAGAAGTCAGAAATACAAATAAATTTCATAATTGCTTTCGGCGGAAAGCTCCACTCAAAATCAAATTCCCAAATGATCCCCCAAGTAGAATATTAATTTTCATTAATTTCAATAGTTGGCAGAGGTCTACCTGCTGTCAAAATACAAAATCTGTGTATTTCTTGAACAATGGTATATGAGTTGGGAAGAAAAACCCTATTTAGGGTTTCTTGAGAACTCTGAATTCAATGTCGGTATAAAATATTAAGACTTGACAGCTGCCAAATCTGCTGTCTAAATACAAAATCACGTAATTTCTCCACAAAAATCTGACTTAACACAAAAATGTTCTATTTAGGGATTTGCAACATTGACACTTGGCAGATGTCAAGTCTGCTGTCAAAAGTACTATTAAAGTCTTTGAATTTCTCCCTAGAAGTAGCAACCTTTATTTAAGTTCTTTCATAATATCATATCTCATCAAAAACCATAGGTCCTTTTGCCTTGAAATTTACCAGTTAGAAAAAGTACAACCACAACTTCTCAGCTGGATGCTGAGGAAGCTCTGAAAGAGTATCAACCGGTTAGCTCAGGGTTGGTCGAGGATCACTCTGTGGCGAGAAGAGTTATTTATGTGTCTATTTTTTTAAATACATAATTCAAGTGTTATTAATCAAAATAAACAAAGAAAGAGGGCACCAGCGTATTCATACAGCTGATATTCCTGCAACTATTTAAGGATGAAACAATCAAAAGCAAAGTAAAGAAAATAACAATATATTAACAAATAAAGTTTAAAATTTACAAAATTTTTACATGATATGTATTAATAAAAAAATCTAAAATTTACTACAATAACAAAAAAAATAATACTTAAAGTGACTACTTTTATTAATAGAGAAAGGTTTAATTTGAGAGGAAAAAAATGTAAAATGGAAAAGACAACGGGTTTAACAATAATAGTAATTATCTTAATTATCTTTTTTCATTCTAATGAATTACATTTTCATAAAATTTCATTGAGTTTCTTGGAAATGCTTAGCCTTTGACGATTTTCGTCCTTATTCTGGACTCATCGGAAAATTTTTAAAGACAAGGTAGGTAAATAAATTAATTTCAGGCCTTTGTTCTCATTTTTAACTTAATTTACATATCGTAGGGGATCATGTAGATACTAGTTTAATCTGCCTAGTCGTAGGGGACTATGTTGGATGCTAGTATTATAATAATAATATCTTTATTGATCTCTTTGGCTATTTTTATAATAGATGAGACATGTCAAAGTTAAATGCTATATGTTAACAGCCTATAATATAATAGTAGTTAATTATTACTAATAAACTATATAACAATAAAGTGTATATAGATATAAATAAAGATTTGTATATATTACGTGCATTATACGCACATTGTATAATCCTTAAAAAAGAGAAATTAAATAAGTAATAACTATGTCTATCTGTAAAACATTCAAAGGTATACGACCTACACAAGATTAAACACATAAAAAAAACACATAAAAAAGAAAAGTAACAATTTACAAACAATTACACAGAGAGAAAAAAACAAACTATAACACCTTCAGGCGACTCTGGTTTGTAAAAAAGTTATAAATTCCTTCAAGGAATAAAACGAGTTAATTGTTAAAAGTTTTTTTAGGCGGTTCTTAAAGCTAGCTACTGATACTGTATTTTTAATTTGATCAGGCAAAGAATTATAGATTCGACAACCCGAGTTAATGGGTGACTTTTTGTAGGACTCATGGTTGTGTTTTTTTAAAGAAATTAAATTTCTTCCCCTTGTAGGATATGCGTGGTAGTCTCCATTTTGAATTAGTTTGTTCCTATTCATATAAATATACGTCAAGAGTTTCATCAGATATATAGATGTCACCGTCAAAATATTATATTTTCTAAATATTTCACGGCAAGACTGATTGTATTCAAGATTAAAAATTAGCCTAAGTATCCGTTTTTTAATAATAAATACTCTGTCTATTTGACTGGATTGACCCCATACTATAATAGTGTAGGATATTGGGGAGTAAACAAATGAGTAATATACTGTTTTCGCATAATTTATTATTAGACGATTTCTCTTACACCAGTGACTGAATTCTTCTAATACTATGAGAATTTTTATTTTAACAAGCTCAGGATTTGTGTCAGATACTACAATGGTCGTATCATCAGCGTACATGAATACCTTTCCCTGAGTTATGTAATTGGGTAAATCGTTAATAAATAATAAGAAGATTAACTGTCCTAATACGCTCCCCTGGGGGAGTTCCAATATTCATATCAAATATGTCTGATTTAATATCATTTATTTCGACGATTATTTTTCTTTCAGATAAAAACGAATTTACCCACTCATTTATAGGTCCTCGGAAGCCCCGAGAATGGCAAATAATACTTTTTAATTGTTAGCATTACCAGAAGTCAGGTTATCGAACGAATGCAAAGATTTCACTAATATTTTTATATGCAGTTTTTCTTCTAGTTCTCATAGATAGTTTTCTTTCTGCTGTTTGCAAAATCCTATAAAGAATATGTTTCGGGCAATACTACTCTTTAAAAACATGATCATTTCGTAAAATCGTCATTTGCTGATCAAAATTGATAGTAAGTACAAATATGTTGGATATATTAAAAAACAGATTACAAAATAATCCATTTTGAAAATTGTGTTTTCTTTGTGTATTACTAAAAAACCAAGAGGACTTTAGTTTAGGTTGAACTAGTGGTATGTATAAAGTGTATGTATCATATTGTAATTGGATTGTGAACATCTGCGGACGTATAATAATAAATATATAAATAAAAGGAAGATTTTTGATATCTACTGGGAAATAATTTAATATTGAAATATGTGTAATTAAAGGTTTAAAAATATATTCATGCTAAGCTAGATATCCATATTAATTACAACACGTTAGGGTCATAAATTCTACCAAAAACAGAAAAATTACCAATTTTTCACAGGTTTTAAATTTAATTGCGTTTTTAAGCCATTGCATTAGTATACACAAAGCAATCATAGAACTGTAAATAATAAATGAGAGGGATAAACCTGGGTTTTTTAGTAGTCAGGGCAAAATAGGCGGTTTACTCGGAACCAGAGTGATTGTGCATGAAACTACATGTATGATGGCTCATTTTATTCGTTAGAGTCTCTAAATCAAAGTTGGAAACAGTTTTTTGAGGGGTCAGTTGATAATTTGTTTATTGCGGAAATATAAACAATAAAAATGATGTTCGATGAAGCATTATATGAAATAAGGCACTGGCTCCATAAATTGACGTCATTTTTTTATTTCAGTGTCATTCCTTATATTTTTGGGGTCACTCGTTCCGATTCTAATGTCAAAAAAGTACCAATGCTAGAGGGCGCCACAGGAAAAGTTAAGTGAAGATGAAAATAATGACAAATGAATATTCGAAATTCTTCGTAATTTTTATATTTCCTTGTCATGTTTTACGTTCTCTGGTTCACTCATTCTGATGCTGAAGGCAAAAAATGCGAATCGTAGAGGGCGCCACAGAAGAAACTAACATCAGATGGAAACAATTTGAATTTTGCATTTAAAAATAATTCTTCTAAATTCTTGGTTCGAATGCGCGAGAATTCCAGGAGGCCTTCACATGCAAAATCCCGGACTCACATTTGTAAAATTACAAACGTTTGTAATTTTATAGAAATGTTTGTAAAATTACAAAGGATTCCAGGAATTTTCGGCAGAAGTTTGTAAGTTTACAAAGAGCTTGGAAATTTACGAAGGTCTCAAAAATGTTTGCAACAGTGCGAAAATATTTGTAAAATTGTAAGCATTTTCGTAATATTTTCGAGATTTCTTTGTAAATTTCCAAACTCTTCGTAATATTCCAAACTTTTGCCGAAAATTCCTGGACTCTTGGTAATTTCACAAACTTGTTCATAAAATTACAAACGTTTGTAATTTTACAAAGAAATTCACAAAGAGTTCGTAAAATCTTGTCTCATTTTTTTACCGTGTGAGGATGAATGAAAACACTTATAGCGTACCGAGCATTGCGTTTTCCTCTGATAAAATAAATAAAATACAGGATATGAAGTTTACAGCATACAATTATCCCAAATCATCGTTATTATTACCCGATGTCCGTCTTTTCTGTGGCTTCCTCTATAATTGGCACTATTTTGCCATTGGAACAAAAAATGAATGCTCCACCATAACATGAAAAATGCCTCAAGAGTTAGGGAGATAGCAGCTTTTTTCATGTTGGTAATTATTTCCATCTGATGTTAGTTTCTTCTGTGGCGCCCTCTACGATTCGCATTTTTTGCCGTCAGCATCAGAATGAGTGAACCAGAGAACGTCAAACATGACAAGGAAATGTAAAAATGACACAGAATTTCGAAAAAAAAACCTTATTTCATGTAATATTCATTTGTCATTATTTTCATCTTCACTTAACTTTTTCTGTGGCGCCCTCTAGCATTGGTACTTTTTTGACATTAGAATCGGAACGAGTAACCCCAAAAATATAAGAAATGACACTGAAATCAAAAAATGACGTCAATTTATCGAGCCAGTGCCTTATTTCATATAATGTTTCATCGAACATCATTTTTATTGTTTATATTTCCACTATAAACAAATTATCAGCTGACCCCTCAAAAAAACTGTTTCCAACTTTGATCTAGAGACTCTAACGAATAAAATGAGCCATCATACATGTAGTTTTATGCACAATCACTCTGGTTCCGAGTAAAGGCGTTTTTCCGCCTATTTTGCCCTGACTATAGGTACTGTGGCAAATATCATTTTCTGATTATATAAATATTCATTTTTCATTTAATTAAAAAACTACTCATCTGTTAGGTGACACTGAAACAGTAATAGGTTGATACAAAATTATTGTCGGAAAGAGGGTATTAGACGTTTCTTGGGATATTTTATTATCATTATTTTTTTATTTTTTTATTTAATCGTCTTATTTATATTAATGTCCTGGCGGAGTTTAGCTAATGCTATTCCACCAGGACACGTACACATAGACATCAACACAACGACCATTCCCTGCGATATTGGCATCTACCGCAGCTGAGACTCGAACTCAGGATAGATATCAGCGACTAGACATGTTGTGCCACCCAACAGCGGTCTAGTACACTGCTACCATCTCGGTAACACATGAAAAACGCCACTAAACATCCATACCCTGGCCAGGATTCGAACCCGGGACCCCGTGGTCGCAAGCTAAACGCCTTAGCATTGCGCCACCGAGCCGGGATATGTTCAGTTTAGTTTGAAAAGTGAGCTAAGGGGTTTTTTGGATATGGCGGATCCAACTAAAATATTTTTATAAATGTGTTACTTCCGCTTACACCGGATGTGGCATCAAACTTCGTTATTTTCAACGGAACACCTTATATTTTATTTCATATATGGCTTTCTCATAAAATTTTGGCTTAGGTTTATGCACCACAATATGCTCTTAAACCTAACAGTTTTCAAACAATTAATATATTTGGAGATTCTTTACTGTTCCTACACTTCCCAAAAAAAAAAAAAAGATATCTTCTGTCACGTGACCGATTTAGAGACTTTCTTTTGAAACACATAAAAAATATACAGGGGTTTTACAAATTGACTTTTGGACGTTTCAACTAAAACAATGTTCGACAGCTCATCACTCTGATAACTAGTCACGTTTGCAGAATTTCCAAATGGCAACAGAATATAATTTCCTTTCAGTACTTTTTTCATTGCAAAGGACTAAAATTAGTAAAAATTATACTTTCCCTGCCTCTATCATAGTTTCCACAACTTAAAAATAGAGCACCAAAGTTCAATACTATGCATTATTTCCGTTTCTTAGTCAAACTGCCTTGTCTCTTTTCGGAGAATTCTGTATACAAACATTTAAATATTTAAATATTTCCGTAGTAATTTAATTCGACTCCTTTGGGTAATTTTTCATCATTCGATCCAATTATTCAAATATTCCCAAAGTTTTCAAATACAGTCCTCACTAAATTTCAGTTTAGTGAATTAACACGTTCTTACTGTAGGGTTCACATATAATCCCCGTTGGGACCCGGCATTCCTTCGTAAATCAATTATTTCAATACACCTTGGCTTTGAACATGTCGAGAAATTCCAGTCGCTCTCAGCGGCAATCATAGAATGCGGCACTTTCCGATTGGATGTGTTATTTAAAACTCCAAACACATTACATAAAATTACTTTCTTAAATTATTTTTCTCTCAGATTTAAGGCGCAAATATGACTATAAAGATAAAAATAGAATACGGTATCTTCCTGTTAGATACTGTGCACAATGTTGGAAATTCTTAAATAATAGAGAGTACCTAAAGTGCTCCTGGACAATAAAATTATATTAGCTATTCTTTGTACTGTGTTGATGTGTGCGAGCTTGGTGATATGGCTCGTTCTCTTATTCGAGCGATCTCGTGCACGACTAACATCGCCGCTAACAGATGTACTTCCAGATCTTCCTCTATTATTAGTATATAATATTATTTGATAACTCTCTGCACGAAATTAATATTCAAGACTTACTTCAGGCATTTTCAGTAATTATTAGTAATACGGACTAAGATAAAGACATATATGGGAAAGTTTCATAGAGTATACAAAAAAATATGGAAGGCGGAAGTCTACCATTACTAGCGAAAATCCTCTCCAAGTACTACTAGATAAAAAGAAAATAGAAGATATCTGACACAATAGACTTCGGAATTTTCTATATTTTTATTTGAGAATACATGTTTATATATTTACAAATAATACTGTACTATATCAAAAATAATATCTGATTCTAGCTAGTAACTTTAAATGTGAATTATTTATTATTTGTTGGCTTATAGTAATGAAACATATTCTTTATAGGATCTTGTAAACAGCGGAAAAAAGTATCTATGAGAACTAAAAGAAACACTATATGTAAAAAATATTAATGAAATTATTGCATTCTTTCGATAACCTGAATTCTGGTTATGCTAGCAAATTAAAATCCTAAAATAAATTTGTCCAATTTCTTATTAGACATTCTCAGTATAACACAAATGAAATCTATATACAGGGTGTAATCAGTTTCATGTCATTAAAAAAAACTGGTAATGGGGACCGACTAGACAAACAAAAAACCTTTGACTTTTTCCTCTAGGGGCACTTTGAAAAATACTGATCTAGGTCAATATTTTTAATATTATGGTAGACTACTATTGAGAACCACTGCTTTTCTTGGTCAATAGACTTGTAGTTCCCAATTATACAACTTTTAAGTTGTCATGAAAAAGTGCTCGCCGGCACACGCGGTGGTCGGTGCTGTCAAAGGATCATCGACCGACTTTGATGGACCGCCTCAACTGAACTGAGGCAAGTGTAAAGAGGTAAATAATTCGTTGTTTCTTCGTGCACAATTGCAAGCAAATAATGGCCATAGAGGCTTAAACAGAGCATTTCTTTACATGTGTGTTTTTTAATTTAGAACAAAATATTGGATTGTTTATAATTTCGAAAATTTAAATGTGGTTTATTAACATTTGTAACATAAATGAGTGTCCTGGGTTAAAAGCTTATTACCTACCTAAATGATTCGAAATCTCTGCATCAGCATCAATACACAGTTCGGTACGTCGACTAAGGACATACGCATTTCGTTCAGCACTAAACACTAAACTATCAACTAACGTTGTCAATAAAGAAAAATAAAATAAAAACTTGGTACAAAGTCCAAAAAGGAATACAAAAAGAACGAACAAGTTGTGTCTGTACGTAATCAAGAATTTGACAACTTGAACGGTAAGTCAATAAAATAAATCTTAACTATAAATACTCAATGACGCAAAATTCAAAAATAACCAAAACAACGAACGGCGGCGGGTTGGACGTGTGTACATATCGAAGTACCCACAGTAACTAAAATATTGCAGAAGGGAGAGTTATAGTTTTCTTCAGATCAGATCTAGATCTAAACCTACCTCAATATCATATAAAGCCTCTAGAAATTTTACAAAAAAGGTTTTTAAAACTAATGTTACATCAAAAAATGTCCTACCCGAGTAATCTGGTTTACAGTGACGCTAAGGTTTTTAACATAAGACAGCTATACTATTTTAATAGCAATGTAAAGTACCACATACAAAAAAATCCATTCTTGCTAAATCTTCATGATTATGGTACTCGAAATAAACAACAACACATATCTCCATTTATGGCAAAATCCATAGGACAGAGATCTTTTGCATTCTTAGGCCCAAAATTATACAACACTGTTCCTGAAGTGCTGAGAGAGAGGACCATTTCTTATTTTAAAATTAAATTGGAAGCTTTTATATTATCTTTACCAAGAGAAATAATCCATAACCACATTAACGATACGAATAATTAACTGCAATGGTTATATGTGCCTAGCCGTGTGGGTTTATATAATCATTCATGATTAAATATCTGGAAATGATAATAAAACACAGTTTCTTTTAGTCATATTCACCCTTCCCCATGTAGTGAAGTCACATAAAATGTTCTTACTACTCCAAAACTGTAATTTTGCTTCCAATTGTTGATTGGATTTGTCTGCGTCTTTTAATTCTTATGTATATGTGTACGTTGTAGCATTTGAAAAATCTACATTAATAATTTCAGTTTCAATACAGTAAATTAACCCATTAATTCGTTTGTTTGATAGGCAACCACTCGTACTTCAAGGGGCATAGTGGGTTGCATATCTGAAATTCTTAACAGGGAAAGAAAGCGTGCTTTCTTTTGTGTATAATATTTTAAGTTAAGGGTGTTACTCACGTATTCTGTTGTTGGGATATTACACAATGGTGTAATTCAGTCTTCAATTACAAGTCCTTTTTGTTGGCGCATTTTTATTGGCCAGAGAAGGAGTTCTCTAGATGCTCAAGTTGGCAACACTAAGAACATGGTGATTGTCAAGCGGATTTTCCGTCGGGGATTCATCTTTGAGACAGCCACGAGTGAACAGCGGCGGTTCCGATTTTGTGTGGAATTTTTGGGTTTTACATCGTTTGCACTGAAAAGGGATTTGATTGATGTACCCAATGGTCCTCACCGCCTTGCTGTGAAGATTTTGTGAATTCCCAGGAAGGAGTTTTGTCGGTTGCCATAAATCTGATCGCCACGTGTTTCGTGAAGGTTATAGGAGGTAGGCTTTTTATTTTACTTAGTTGATGTTTTATTTAGTTCTTATTTATTGTAATTATTACAGAGTGTTTGGTATAAGCATATGTTTGGTACAAGTGTATGTTTGGAGGGACTGGCCCTTTGAGAATAAGTTATGTTTGGAGAGGCTTACAATTGGGATGAGCACAGGTTTGGTGCTGTAATTTTGGTTGTGTAAGGGGACCCAGTAGTTGGAGGAGTAATAGGAGGAAGTCTATTACTCAGATATTTGGTTTTGGGTTACGCTGACACTTTGAGAAGTTTAGGACTGGCAGAGTCGTTCGTAGCAGTCTCCCGGAGATTCAGGTAGCAACTTGATGCAACACGGAACTGCAGTTGCAGCCAACGTCGAGAGAAATGGTGACAAGTCACACTGCAGTCGTCACAGGAAATGCCAAGGCCTTAACCAGGTTTTTTTGTTCATTTTAGTTAAATATTCTAAAGAAAATATTATAGTTTAATTCAGTGGTTTTAGTTCATATGTTGAAGTAAGTAATAACACAATCTTGCAACTATAAATCAAGCTCTAAGTTACGTGCATAGAATGATAATATATTTAAGAGTTTTGCTGTAAAACACCCATGGTACCGTGAGATGTTAATTCACCTACTATTGTGTCACGCATATAATATTTAATTCATGGTAAATCTTTAATTCATGGTTGTAAGTTATAACTCATAGTTGTTGTATATTGGCAAACTCGTAGTTGCAAGAAAGTCTCAGTCAAAGAATTGAGTTTGAATTCAAATCAAGTTTTTATCAACGGCACAGAATATTTTTAATACGCATAAACCACAATTAGGTAAAGTTTTTTATTCTTTTTATTGTTGTATGTCTCACGTGTGTTGTAATAAATGTCTAATGTCTACATGTTCTTATTATTTGCACTGATACTCCTGATATTTGCTTAAATTTTGAGATTTGAGAGTAAAGTAGAGTTTAGATATTACAGATATATTTTGAGTATTCCATCGCATGGTTGCTAATAACTTAATTTTGTTCCGAGCTGGCAAAATTATTTAAATCTTATTACGTAATATACAGCCGGTGGCGCCCTCTTGAGTGTCCACACACAATCCTAACCCACGGCCTATGCTCTCCACCAAAATTCGGCTGTCGTTCGCAACGGAATAACATGTTTTAATATTTAGGTATCAAAATATGTTACAACGTCTATATATGTGCACGTATATACATATGTCTACCGGCTTGCCACGAGTCAATGTACGCCCCCAATGTTTTGGTTGTTTTTGTATTTAAAAATTTGTTTTTTGGTATAGGCTACTTTTGACTAACAGAAATGAAAATATCACTACCGGTTGAACCGGAAGTGACGATAACTTTTTTTCCTTAAACGGAATGACTATATTTTTTTGATGGTTTCTCGTTAAGCATAAATTTTTAAGTGCAGCGGTTTTCTCAGATGTAAAAAGTTCCAAAAAATAAGTGAGATACGAACAATTTTTTAATTTTTTCAAAATGTCCGCGTCAGATGAATGCGATGTAAGAAAATTACTAAGTAGGCTATGGAAATTATTAGTATGTTTGTAGACTTGTATGTAAAGCAGAAAATAGTTGTTTGAATTACTGGTAGATACCAGTATTTTTAGTTTTTTTTTTTAAAACGGAATTTCATTTTCATTTCCGTAGGGGTCCTATGGAATTTTTTTTAATGGAACTGTGCTATTTCCTTTATTAATCAGAAGTAATGATTCATAAACTATAATTTTTTCGCCATTAATCATTTCTTAACGATATCCTTCCTAATAATAGAAGTATTTTTAAAAGGTAAGCACAAATTAAACAAGAAATAATTTTAATAGGTATAACGTTACAACCATGAATAAATTACCAAGAATAACAAAACTGTTTAAAACCTAAATTATAATAAACCATTATAAAAATTGTTCAAACTGTTCACCGTTATGATTAATACACAGAGTAGCGCGACTTATCGTTGCACGTCTAACATTCTGTAATTGTTGAGGTGTCATTTGTGCAATTTCGTGTCGAACTCTTTCTTCCAGATCTTGCCTTGTGGTTGGGGCAGTCATGTAGACTCTTTTTAAATGCGCCCAAATAAAAAATCGAGTGGGGTTAAGTCAGGCGACTTTGTAGGCCATCTGACTGGACCATGGGTCCCAATCCAACGATCTGTAAATAATTGATTTAAGTAATTCCTAACGATAATAGCATTGTGTGGTCCAGCCCCGTCTGGTTGGAAGTAAACCTCGTCAATATTGGTACTGGGAATTTGATTAATCTGTGGAACTCTTATATTTTGGAGAAATTCTAGATATCTTGGTCCAGTTAGAGTTTCGTTAAAAATTATTTTGGGCTTATGATATGGTCGCCCAGTACGCCTAACCAAACATTGAAGCCATGTTTTTGATAAAATTCTCATTTCTTAATTGGCGTAACTGTAACCAATTACAAAAGGTTATTCTTCGTTGATAATCATTCTCATACAAAAATTGATGCAATTGATATTTATAAGAACGATAGCCGTGTTTCTTTAAATTTTTTCTGACTGCTTCTTTGGAAACTGGTAATTCATGTTCAATTTGTTGTTCATTAATTTCTGTTTCTTCATCCACAATAAATCTTTCTTCAATTTCTACCTTAGGTTCATTTCTAAATTGTTACCCCAACCGGGCGAAATAGTTTCTCGGAGTTGTCTTCTTTTTTGGATATCTCCGTTCATACAGACTTTGTGCTCTAGTTGCATTACGTCGAGTCTCTCCATAAATAATGATCATGTCAACTTTTTCATCTCTTGAATAATTTTCAGTCATATTATTTAATTTTCTTGTTTTTAACAACTTTAATACACTTGCTTCAGAAAATTAGTGAGTAAGTCGAGATTAATTCAATTGTTGCGAATGTCTGTCATTTTCATGGCTATCTGCAATTTTGGATTTAAATGTAGATAGGTACCTTATTAAAATGATTTGTTGGTGTTTACTTTTTAAAAATACTTCTATCATTACGAAGGATATCGTTAAGAAATGATTAATGGCGAAAAAATTATAGTTTATGAATCATTATTTCTGATTAATAAAAGAAATAGCACAGTTCCATTAAAAAAAAACCCATAGGACCCCTACGGAAATGAAAATGAAAATAAAATTCCGTTTTTTTGAAAAAAAAAAACTAAAAATACTGGTACCTGTCAGTAATTTAAACAACTGTTTTCTGCTTTACAGACAAGTCTACAACCTTACTAATAATTTCCATAGCCTACTTAGTAATTTTCTTACATCGCATTGAGCTGACGCGGCCATTTTGAAAAAATTAAAAAATTGTTCGTATCTCACTTATTTTTTGGAATTTTTTACATCTGAAAAAACTGTTGCACTTAGAAATTTATGCTTAATGAGAAACCATAAAAAAAATATAGTCATTCCATTTAAGAAAAAAAAGTTGATGTTACTTCCGGTTCAACCGGAAGTGATATTTTCATTCCTGTTAGTCTAAAAGTAGCTTATTATTGTCTAATTTATGTGAACCAAAAACCAAATTTTTAAATACAAAAACAACCAAAATGTTGGGGGCGTACATTGACTCGTGGCCACCCGGCTATTTATTTGTTTTGGTCCATGAAGTAGGTTTGACCAATTATTTCCACATACTAGCATGGAAATATAGTTAAGATGTTTTCCTTTAAAGAGAGTTGGATGGAAAATCTGGATGTGGAAGTAGTAATTCCATAGGCAGTGGTTTTTTATTACATCAAATCCGTAGCTTAGAATATGGTTAACAAAGTTTAGAACATACATTTACTAATATGTTATACAGAAAAATCATTTTTATTGCTCATCCACGTTATCTGTCAAAAAATGATACTATAATATTAAAATATTAATGAGGAAGTAGTAAGTGCTGCACTGAGCGGCGCATAACCTTAAAAATTAACATTCACAAAACATCATCGTACATACAGTATTAAAAGAAAATTCGCGAGGAAAAGAAACCGGCGAGAACTAGCCATTTGGTGTCCGTAGTGGGACAATTCCGAGCCCGAGCTCGGGATGGTAATTGAGACCCCAGTGAGTCAATTTCCCTACTTTATTATTTTGTATGTATACAGAGTAGTAAGGTGAAGTCACCAGCGTTACATAACGACAATATCGCCCTATAAGAAGAGTGTAATCAACAGACTGCAGTTTGTGTTCGTTCCTTGATAATATTCTCAACCCTTATAAAGAGAATTTACCGCCTTAAACTCTATCTTCTTTATTAACATTGAAGTTTCTTTTTATGTATACTATTTAGTTCATTTAAGTTCCTGTTCTTTGCATACTTTTTTTACTAGAAGATCCATTTCCTGTTATCATTTTAAGAGTTGTTTTTCTTTGAACTTAAACCATAATTATAATTTAAGTTTTGTATAAGAATTTTAATTATATTATTAATACAGCGTCTTTTATCCTTTCCTTTTACTACTCAAGTAAAAGAAAATGTTGAAATTATGTATTTGCAACTTTCTCATTTTGCTTTGTGAGAACATGCAATAATTATGTGTACGTAAATTATTATTAAATTGTTTTATCACTGAATTCAGCTTTCGTCTTTTCTTTCGACATATGGAATATCAGTTGTTGAAATGATTTTATAATAAAATTGTGCTATAATTAAAGAAAAAGAAGGCAGGATGATAGAATATAGTACAAGAGCCAGTGTCCAATTAACTGACATTTGTTTAAGCTAGAGACATGGCAGACAAGAAAGCTGATATGAGAATTTTTCCTTGTGGGGGAGACTTCACTAAATGAATAAAAATGTCTTTAACACTTGTTAACTGTATTAGGCGTTTTTTTTATCAATTACTTGCCGCTTAGTGCGTACAGAAATTCAATTGGAATACATCTCGCTTAATGGAGGTCATGTTACAGATATTCTTAACATGTACGCTGTCACTGGGTATGACAAATAAGTATCATGCCTACTTAATTTTTATCGATTAATTATCACTTACTTATTACAAAAATTCGATCGACACACATCTCGGTTAGTGAAAGTCCAGAGGCAGGTATACGTCCCAGTTATGGAAGATATAATTAATCAACTCCGTCAGTCTGTCTGTCTGTTGGTACATTAACTAAAAACTACTTGGTTAAATGGTTATACTTTCACTAAAAAATATACCCAGGCAGCACAAGGTTATCCTACGGCCATTCTAGGGATATGAAAGCTAGGATATAAATTATCCTGAGAATATTCCAAAATATGCAAGGGATATCCCTGGGATCCAAAAGTGGCATTCTTTTCGTATCCTTAGGGTATCCCACAAACGCATTTTTGTATATCCTCAGGAATAACCTGGGACCCTTAGAGGATCAATTTTATGCTATCCATAGGATACCATTGTAGACTCTCAGGGTCTTAGTTTGCCTAAATATCCAGACTGCAAGTCTGTATGTAGGTAGAACTAGATGCTATAAAATATAACTTTAAGAAAACTGATGAAAATAAAATAATTGCAATATTAAATAGGTACCTTGCTTTACTTTCATAAATTATATATTCACATAAACAAATGAAGAGTTCTTCTGCGACAACGACGACATTAATTGAGATATGGTGACGGCGTGATGCACTGTGCGCATGCCCAAATTTAGAAATATTCGGTTTGCGAATAAACTAGGTATATGTTGAAAAGGTAAAACGGCTAACAGGTAAAACATAATATTAATTACTTATACTTATACGTAACTTCTGATAAAATGATTATTCAGTAATAAAGGTAAGAATGTCATTATTGAAGTTATCAGTTTAGTTTAAAGAGAATTCTGACGTCATGTTATTTATGTCACAGCTCACTGGTATACCCTTCTATTAATTTATTGTTGCTTACAATTCAAGTCCTTCGATTTCATCGTATTGATTCAATTTTTTTTTGTTGAATTTGCTTAATGCATATATACAAGTATATAAATATAATTTTGTTTTGTAGACACATGTTTCTTAAAAAAAAGATGGAAAAATGTTCCCGTGTTTGGATATCCGTGGGTAAACTGGACAAGATAACCTGTGGATATCGATTCTATTATATCTGTAGGATACACATATAGGATACCGAAGTCCCGTCGGGATAGTCGTAGGTAATCAGTTGTGGATATCCCTAGGTTATCCATAATTGGATATCCACAGGACATTAATATCCAGTCAGGACAACCCTGGGATGACCTAGGGATATGCTCCAAATCTGGGACAACGGGACTATAATAGGGTATCCTCAGAATGTCATGTGCTGTCGGGTATAGGGAACAGATAATGAAAGAAGAATGAATTTTTAGGCTAAAATTTAAATTTACACTTTCCATGACATACGTCTACCTATTAAAAAAGAAATAATACTACCACTATACTTCTGCTCCACTACGTTGATGTGCATATGTGCAACTATAAATGTGCCAGATGGCAATAATATTTGGTATATAGTTAACACAATCGGTAAAGAAGATACTTATTATAGTTTTATTAATATATATATACAGGGTGGTCATCCTAAGACACAATTCAACTGTGGTGAAAATTTGTAGAGGTATTTACGCAAGTCTTCCATATTTGGCACCTATTATTTAATATTTAATTTTTGTTGTCGGATGATCAGTCTGTATATTCTTTGCCCAAGAGTTATCAGGTTTTCTTTGTAATATGAGTGATAAACTACAAACCGATAATTATTCTCATGTCTTTTTTTAATTAACATTTTTTAGAGTGACCGCCCTATATAAATAAAGAGGGAAGTTCTCTGTACATACTTTTACAGATTTTTTCTAATACATTTCAATTGTCTGTAATTACAAAAATCTCATTATTTGTTAGATTTTTGCAATATCATAAGGCTCCTATTAGTGTGATGGAGTATAAATGCTGAAAGAAATCGGTAACTTGACTTTTTTTTGCATGTTATGTGTTACGTCATAGAAAGCGCATCCTGTATTTTCTAAGGATTTTGAACCATATGTAAATATTTATAATAAGTTACGGTTAATTTGTAATAAATTGACGTTGAATAACATGTTTCCGGTTGATAACGGGAATTTACTGTAATTTCGTAAAAATATGATGTTTCCTCCTCGGTATTAGTAAAGGCGCTGCTGATTTCGAAAATGGGATTGATTTCCATGTCTGAGCAAGACAATGCCATCAATAATAATACATCATACGTAACAACTTTTATCAATTAATAAAACACAGGGACGTCAAATGACCTGTGTTGTTATATCCGGAGAATCGCTATTGCTATTAATACAGACCTGACATTTGGCTATAATCAAAATAAGTTATTAATTAGTGTAATGCATGAAGTGGATTGATCTCTCTTTTCCACCAGGATGCTTAAATGCAATTGAACTTTGTTAATTAACTAATGGAGGCTAAGTGAAATACTGTGTTTTCCTGAAATAGTAGAGAATCGTGAACTTTTTGGATATGTGACGATGTAAATTTAAACTTGTGAAGGCAAACGACACCATAAGATGTAAATGAATCTGATATGTTCGTATTCCTGTCATATTTCTCTAATATTACTATCTAGTATTACTAACATACTCCCTATTGAAATTGAGCTATATCCGTAAGGTGGTGCGATCGCCAGAGATATGTAAACTATCACGTGTATAAACTGTATCATATTCAGCTATTAGAGCAGGATACTACGAGGGTTTTCGATTAATCATTCAAAAATACGTAGAAATACGTTGCTAGAGTCGGGTCTACTTTAAAATGACCGATGTATGAATTAATATTGCACATACGTTTTCACTATCTCTTGCACGCAAACTTAAAGCAATAGCCTAAAGACATTGTCAATGTATGTCTACCAAGATTCTTTCCCACTTCCTTTGAGACGGAAATATGAAATGTACACTGAGGAGTGAGAAACATAGTCATAAGCTCAGCGATTCTCAAACTGCGTGATTTAACGACGAATATTATATATTTCCCGGAACTAACACCACTTTAAATATGAAAAACGTCTTTATATGAAATAGTCAGATAGTAGATATTCATCCGTCAAATGAACAATGTCAAACCACCAAGTCTTACAATTTTTTATTACGTACATATTACACGTTTTAGATTAGAACGGACGCAGGATCACGTAGCTCAATTGGTAAGATACTCGAACAGCAACAAATGTATGGGGTAGTTGCGTGTTGGAATCTTCATGTACTTTTTTTTATTTGATTAAGCTCTATTAAAAGTTAATAATTTTCCTTCTAAAATTTTTATTTTATTAAACCGCGCCGTGAGTTTTCTTAAAACTTTATTTTCCCCAAAAATGTGTATTTTATTAATACTAACGCGTGTTTAGCTCTAATAAAATCAACTGTCTTACTTTTTATTATTAATATACGAATGGTGAAATGTGCGTCGAGTAGATAAATTGTTCAAGTGTAGTGTTATATTGATTATGAAAATGTGTCGTAAATTGATCAAGTGCAGTGTTTATGAAAACGTGCCAGTGCGTTGTTCTTTCAGAACTGTCTTAATTTATTTGTTTTAAAATTATTGTTAATTTTTTTAATATTAATTTGTCAACTAGAATTTTTCTTTATTACCGCTAAAAGAAAAATAATTTATTTTCGTTATTCTCGTAGATTTCAGTTTTTTTTTGTTATATGAAATATTTTATTTTTACTAACATCGTTTCCCCTAGTAATACTACGATCCTATCCTATCCTTTCCTGGCAAGAAATTTCCACGTTTCATAGCATTCTAAACTAATTAAAAAAAAAATTGAGAAAATTTGAAATCTTTTTTTACCACTACTATAGAATAGATGAAAAAAAAATGTTTCATGACATTCTAAGCCTATTTCAGAAGAAAAGAAAACAGGAAACTTTTTTACATTTGCATTTTTGAAAAATTTTTACCACCAGAAGAGATGAATAAACGTTTTGCTCAAATTTAAAATTTCCACGTTTCATGGCATTCTTTTTTTTACCACTAGTATAGAATTGATGGAAAATTTTATTTTCGCTGAAATTTTCTTTCCAAAAACTTTTGAAAATAAAAAATGTACAAATTTTTGCCCACTACAAAATACAAATTTGATGACGGAAAAAAATTGTTTTTGCTCATTCTAAACCTACTTCAATTTTTTTTAAAATTTAATTAAAAAAATTGTTAAAAGTATTTTTACCACTACTATAGAGTAGATTTAAAATTTCCGCGTTTCATAACATTTCTTTAAACCTATTAAAAAAAAATATATGAAATTTTTTAACCACTACTACTATACTTCCACTCTACTACGTGAATGTGGAAATGAAAATGTAACAGATGGCAACAATATTTAGCATATGCACCTATTATAGTTTAATGAAAAATGTACAGGTTGATCATTCCAAAAAATAATTCAACCTTGGTGGACATTTGTAAATGTACTTGCGCAAGCCTTCCATATTTGGCACCTGTTATTTAATATTGAATTTTTGCTGTCGGATGACCATTCTGTATATTAGTTATCAGGTTTTCTTTGTAATAATAGTGATAAGTATATTTCGGTTATTATTCTCAATGTCATTCGCTATTAACAATATTTTTTTATAGTGACAGCCATGCACAAATAAAGAGGGAAGTGCTGTGTAAATACCTTTACCAATTTTCTTTACATGCAAATACCTTTACTCAACTAAAATACATAGAGTTTTTGTCGAAACTAATCAAGTACTTGTGAAATAGACACAACAGTTTATGATTTTTCATATAGTAATTAATGGTAGGGGTAAAATGCGTACTTTTTTATTTTCCTCATATACATCTGCTTCAAATTTGACATATGGGGTCCTTGTTGTATTCTTTGCACTTTTTCTTCATACAATTTTTCGATATCTTAACAGTTTGACCCATTTTTCGGTATCACCCTCAACTGTTTTTTACAGTCCTGCCAAACCAGTGATCACATGCAATGTGTCAAAATGTAATTTTTTGTTGTTGGACATGCATAAATGAGCCCCCAATAGAGTTTTTTTTAGAAATGTGAATAATACAAATTTTTCCCATATATAGCCAACTTTATGACGGACACTGTATAATCAGAATTCCACTAAAATGACGAAGTTACTAAATTAATAATCTTAACATTTTGTGACATCTTTCCTATTTTTTTATAATTATTTAGCGACATCATTGCCGTTACAGGAGTACAGCATTGTTTGAGAACGACTGGCATTTCTTATGCATCAAATAAAATCTTAGTTCAGACGTTTTATCGGCCATGACACAAGTCAGCTTAAATTGTTCCCGACTCTAATACTGTATGTCTCTCTAATTTAAATCAATTTTAGGGAAATTAAAAAATATATAAATTTTATTCTAAGAAGTGCTCCTAATAATACTATTGCGATATGAATTAAAGTTGCAACCAGGCTCTACTAACATAACTTTGGAAGTCTTGTAAACATGCGAGAATATTGCATATTGAAATAGGGTCCTATTTGTCAAACAAGGTGACCACGAGAGGCGTATAAACTAATTTCTATATAAAATATAATAGCAAATTGTTACCAGGGTTTTTGATTAATCACAACAAGATATGAAGAAATACAAGATACCGAAACATCAATATACAGATTCAATTGGACTTTATGGCGATTAGAAAATATACCAATTTGACGTTCAAATACTTTTGAAGTATGTTCAACATGGCTCTTGAGAAACGATTGCAAGTAGGGTTCGGGCATTTCCGAATGAACGATTTTAATTGTAATTAGACCAGAGATAAAATGCAGGATGTCACCTTCTTCAATAATATTTTATTCACTGATGAGGCTACTTTTCATCAAAATGGATTTGTTAATTTCCCTTATTATGCTTCAGCAAATCCTCACTTTTTAGGCAAATTGATAACCAGCACAGATGGTCTATAAATGTTCGAGGAGTAATTATTAGAGAACTTGCTTGGTGGTACATTTACTGGAACTATTTATCCCCATTTTTTCACCTGCCTTAATCATATTGGTGAATCGTCCTGAAAGGTTTTGAAATAGGATGTGGTTTCAACAAGATGGTGCTCCACCACATTATTTATAATATGCTGTAAGGGACCACTTAAATAGTATCTACCCACTTCAATGATTTGGAAGAAGTGGTTCCACTAAATGGCCTGTTAGTTGTTAGATCTTCACATCTTTCAAAATTAGATTTCTTCTTATGGGGATATCTGAAGGAAATTGATTGTACAAGCAATACCAACAACAGTCCAAAATATGAAGGAAAGGATAATAACTGCTTCCAGATTTATCACACCGACAATTTTAGGAAAAGCAGAAACCTAATTTCAAAAGCGCATAGAGATGTGTGTCAATCAAAATAAGCAACATGTGGAGTACTAAATATTAAGTTTTTCTATTGAATTATTTGAGGGAACCTCTGTTTTTAAAGTTCATTCTTAAATATTTAACTTATTGCTCAATAAATCGCGAATGGCTACAAATAGCCAAAGGGATGTATATACAAAAAATTTCGTTCTTTATTTCTACATCACAATGTAGAAAAACATAGCGTTCAATTTGAAAGAATTCCAATTCCACGTAGTGGAGTGGAAGTCTAGTTATCGTAAAAGAAATTAAAAAATTTTCATACTGGAATAGATTTAGAATGTAATGAAACGTCGAGATTTTAAATTAGAGTGAAAAAAATATCTGTCTGTCTGTCGGACTGTCTAACATTTTTGTGAGCACGTTTTCTCGGGAACGGTGTACGATATTAACTTGAAATTTTTTACACGTATGTACTATAATGGGATCTGGAACTAGATTGATTTTGAAATTATCCGGTGAAAGGTTGGGGGGGGGGGGTATATAAGGGTAAATAGGGGAAAATAAGTAAAGCAAGCTGGTAAGAGTACAAAAATTTGGGATTTGGTGTATATACTACAAGGCCTCTTTTAATATTTTCCAGGTGTATGAATTTTAAAAAATTATGTTTTACCTTTTAGTACCGTTTTTTAAAATAAAAGCGTTTTGTTAAAAATATTTTTTTATATAACTTTGTTCGAGATAAGCGCACTTTACTCTTGAAGGGGTTTCATATTCTTTGCCCTACTCTGCATACTGTTTAACCTGAAGCCATTCTAAGTGCACCTGAAATGGTTATCGGACATGCAATAACTTTTGGCGATATTTAAACTTTGGTTATGAACTAGAAAGAAAATTCCGATTGTTGCACACTTAATTGACCACACTGTATATCCTGGGTGTAGAATCAGGTCATGCCTATCATAAAAATGCATTGTCGTCGATACTGAATCAAAGTGTTAAATTTCAAGTCTGTAGGATAAGAGGAAGTGGATCTAATTCAGCTTGCAAGATCTGACCTAAACAAACATTGCACGTTACATAAAAGCTTTTTTTTTTTAAAATACTTGATCCCGTTGGTTTGCCTGTATATTCGAAAATAATGTCCGATTATAAACCGGGTTATCTAGTTTACCCGTATTTATTTAAAATTTTCTAGCTATCATAGAACTAGAGCTAGAGATGTCCGGCGCATTATTGCCCCACCATATATATCACAACACGAGTTAGGTATATGAGAGACATTAAAAATAAAATAACACTAATTGTTACTTGGATGCCTGAACAAAACAATACCATCCATAATAATACATCATACGTAACAACTTTTATCAATTAATAAAGCACGTCGAATGACCTGTGTTGCTGTTTTCGGAGAATCGTTATTGCTTTTGATACAGATCTGACATTTAGCTTATAATCAAAATACGTTATTAATTACTGTAATGTACGAAGTGAATTGATATTTCTTGTCCAGGAGGATGCTTAAATGCACTGAAACTTTGTTAATTAACTAATGACGGTTAAGTGAAATACTGTGTTTTCCTGAAATAAACGGTGGTGAATAGTAACTCTTTCAAAGGGTGACGCAATAAATGTTAGATTAATGCAGACAAGTGTCACTATAGAATGAAAATTCACAAATCTGCTATTTTCGTCGGTCTAATTTGGCATTTCTCCAGTACTATTGGAATACATGTGTGGAGAGAAAATCGCTGCCTAAGGAATCACAACTTCCACATCCAGATTTCTTGTCCAAGTCACTTTAAAGAAAACATCTTGACTATGTTTGAACTCTAGTATGTGAAAACAATTGGTCATAGAATTTTAATAATATTTGGGGCAGATATCATAGAAAAATTTGAGGCGTTGGTTTCTACCATATACGTTAAAAATGAAGTATTTAGCTTGGTCTACTTTCGCGCTCTTCACAACCTACCACCTCCCACCCCTTCAACGGAATCACCTCAATAAGATGTTATTACTACACATACGTGTACTAACTTTCAAGTAAATATCTCAATTTTATGTTATCAATCCCTTTAATAATGGAGAGGTGGGGGTGGGGGAGTTAAAAATACTAGAAAGAAATCTAAGGCCCTAGTATACAGGGTGATTCACGTAGGCCATAATTACAAATAAACAGATTAACAAAACAATTATTTCAATACAAATGCTCAATGTGTGCACCGTTTTCACTGACAGAATTTCGTCAACATTGTTCTTGTTCGTTAATAATAATTTGTTGGTGTTGTGTGTAATTAAATAAGAATCCATATTTTTCTTTAAAAATTATTACAACTGTCTTTTGTTTCCATGGCATACTTGATGAAGTAAGGAATCTCTCGGCAAGATAAGGTATTTCTTGATTTTTATTGAATAACTCGATATGGGGTGAAGTTAGGTATAGGGAATGCTTCAGTAACTCACCCTAGAATTCAATTTTCTTTCGAATGGTGTGAAAAAAAATAGTAGGTGCCATTTGAAAAAATTGACTTTTTGACAATTTTTGATTGCGACATTTGAAAATCGACTGCGCCCATATGGTACAAAGTGGGACCACCGATGGTACATCAAAAGTTAGCCTGGACTTCCAGCTAACTGCTTCACAAATTAGGTTTCATAATTTTGACAGGTTTGCGAGATACAAATTTGTTCGTAAACTACTACAGCGGCAATTTTTTTCAAAAAATTGTACATATGTCAAAAATTGTAATAGATAAGTTAACATAACTTAGGTTCTCTAAACTCAGAATTAGAACACCAATCGAACCATGTAAAGAAAATATAGGTTTCCATTTAAAATAAGAAAGTTGGTACCAAATGTTGGAACACCCTGTATAGTTGGAGGACTGACAATAGATAGATAGAACGGGCATGATCGATTATGGCTGGATACCAAATTTCAAGTTTCTAATCCAACTGCAAGTTGAAAAACTTCTAATGAATGGCCTACGTGAATCACCTTGTATATTAGGCGTAGCAGGTGACTGTCGCTGCCGCCGTGAGGAATTGGCATTTTTAAAATACACAAATAGAGGATTTAGGAACAGCTCTTTTAATAAAAATTCCCGATAATAAAACAAATAGACCTCGTTCATTTACTGTAACAGGGGAATATTTAAGATATTATCGGAAATATTCTTTGCTGCGGCCACCAAATTTTGAAGGAAATGGCCGATATTTTTGTGTTATAGAAATGGGAAGTGTTGCAAACAAAATGTGGGAATTCGTAAAATCGGGGCAATTCCATTTTAAATTGCATCTCATTTGAAGCTTGCGAATGCCAAAGAATATACGGGGCACTGCTTCCGAAGAACGTCGGTTACGTTGCTGGCTGATGCAGGAGCAGACATAACCTTACTTAGACGCCACGGAGGATGGAAATCTTCCACTGTAGCTAAGGGCTATGTGGATGAGTCAATAAATAATAAGCTTGAAATAGCTAACAAAATATTGAATCACTTACCCCACACTTCTACGGTTCGAAACACAATAATATCACAACATTCACAAGAAAATAGTATTTTAGACACAGACTTGACCACTACTATTACTCAAACAGAATATAACACACTAAACACACACAAAACTCAGACAATTATCGCACCCCATCCACTTTAAGTGAAAATGTTGCACTAGACTTAGAAAGATTGAACTGAGCGATAATAATACAAAATTGTTCCAATTTTACTATCAATATAAAAGGTTCAGAGCCAATGTAGTCATATACAAGTACGTTTTTGTAAATTAAAGTAAGTTTAAAAATAAGGTTTTGTTGCTGTACGTTGTACTGTTTTTTAAGTTAAATTAAAGACTTCATTTAGTATTTTTATGTGCAATTTTATGCTTTGCCACTAGGCAATTTCGAATGTAAAAGTGTTGCATATCTATAAGGTGAGAACATACGCAGTTATGTCTATTCGTTTTACAACATGTAGGTATTATACTTACTAGTCATTATAATAATTAATTCACAACGTTTAATACGCCTAGGTTTCTTATTCAATTAAAATTTAGAAATGTCTTATTTTATTAGAAAAGAAGAGCCAGCATTTTAAAAAGTAGGTAACTAAAATCGCTTAATCTTTTTGTCTGTCACTTTTCCGGCCTAGGTCGGAAAAGTCTTTTCAGGCCGCTTACTTGAAGTAGATAGAAAAGTTTTACCTTTCGCTATTGTTTTCTAACCGAGAAAATTTTTTGACATATTCAAATAAAAATGTATTTTCAGTATTAAATAATCACGTTTCACACTATTCTATTACTTATTAAAAATCTATCAAAAAAAAAAACAAAGGTTCTCATAAGGATTACTTAATCCTAGCTCAAATCCCCCTGGGCAAATGGTAGCAAAGTGACTAGCACTAGTTAATCACTAATGTAGCGAATTCACTATCTGACGTCATTTAAAACATATTTTCCTCTTGTTAATCGAACTTTATTAAATATAATTAACAGTACAAATGGCAGAGATTGACATAGCTGTAATCGAGAAAATAGTTAGATTACTGTAACGCAAATAAAGACATATCCCTGGCTGTGTTCATAAATATTTGCGGGATAAATATTTGTCGATAGCAATCTCGTAATACGAGAATACGTTTAGACATTTAACACCTTAAATTACTAATTAATGGTACGTAATACCCCATTAAGGTGATTTGTTCCTCACGCAACTGCCATAAATGCTAAACTAATTGATCTAATAGGCTCCCAGGGTGCCTCACAAAGGGATAGAATGGTTTATTTTTAAACTTATGTTCTACATGATTAATGAGGATTCATTAATTTTGTATTATTTCGTTTTATAATCCATTAAAAAGGAGTTTTCAGGCTTCCAGAACTCTTCTATCCGGGATATTTATTCTATAAAGGGTTCCAAAAGAAAGGGAGGATTTTCAATATTAATGGATACTCGTTGAAATAATGCCGTCCTGAATTCCCTAATTAGGGTAGACTTTTAAATAATACATTTTTAATGATTGTTTGGTTTTATTTAGTGAATATTAAATGAGGAATTCATAAGGAAAGTACAAATACCACTTTTACTACGAATATATAACGGCCACTTTTTTCGAAAGCGGCACAAATCATATATGAAATCACGCCTCGTAACGAAACGGTTAGGACCTCGGTTAGGACCAAGTTGGGCATAAGTTGCCCATAGGAGGGATATTGTACACACTGTTGCGTAATCTCATGCTCGACTTCAATGAAAGAGTTTCTATGTATAGAGAACGAGAGCTGGAGTGATATTTTCAATTAAAAAACATGTATTGCAAATACCAAATTCACAATGTTCTGTGATATTTTTGTGTACTACTTTGAAATTGCAAGTCAAAACCAAAATTACAGATAGCAATAAAAATGTCTTCAAACAGTGGATAACAAATGGTTTAAAAATCATCAAAAATGTTAAAAGATTTATACATTTTTACTTTAGAAGGAGGTGAAAATATAAAATTTTATTATGAACAATACAAATCAATTTATGGATAACTTACAAAAAAAGCTAAGAAAATGTACAATAATTTAATTGCAAACACTAAAAATTACTCAAAAATGGTATGGAACATCATCAGATTGAAAGACACTCGGAAAGACAATAAACATAAGAATGAACCCGCTTCAGACATTAATAATGTTCTAACAAATAACAGTTATGTAGTAGGTAATTATCTAAATATTTATTTATTGCTGCCTGATCGATCCCAACACAATTTTCATGAAATTCACATAAAAAAATCCCTTCCCCTTTTTTTTTGAATCCGCAACCGAACATGAAATTTTAAGTATTGTACAAAATCTGAAAAATTTAAATTCATCAGGTATGGACAATTTTAGCATGAATTTATTTAAAAATTGTATAATGCCAATAATGAATCCTTTAACTGAAATACTAAATTGTTCTCTAAATGAAGGGATTTTCCCAGAAAAATTGCAAGTTGCCAAAATACTTCTTTAAAATATTTGAAAAATAAGTGACACAAATAATTACGAAATTCTTTGATAAACATAAGCTATTAAATAGTAATCAATTCGGCTTTCGTATTGGTCTCTCTACGACAACTACTATTATCAATTTCGTAAATCATTTGTACGAGAACTTAGATAAAGATAAAAAAGTGAAGGTATTTTTCTTGACCTCAGTAAGGCTTTTGATCTTGTATGTCATACCAGCTTGATAAGATAACTTGAGAGCTGTGGTATAAGAGGTGAACCACTAAATTGATTCAAGAGCTATCTACGAATCTAGAGCACACTTTGTTGAAATTAATGATTTTAAGTCTGATATTCTTGAATCTTCAATAGGTGTACCACAGGGGTCGGTATTAGGTCCCTTACTGTTTATTATTTATGTAAATAATTTTACGTGGATGATTCTATTCTCTTTGCTGATGACTCGTCTCTCTTAATATCAGAATTGAACATGCGACATACATTAAACAAAGCTAACATTAAACTCTCAAAAGCTAACGAATGGTTTACCGAAAATAGGTTTGTTCTAAGTAATAAGAAATCTATATTTTTAAGATTCAGCTCCATAAAGAAAAATTATGAAGAAAATTTTCTAGTAAAAGCAAGTGCTGGCACTATTAGGCAAGAACTAACTGTAAAATTTCTAGGTTTATATATATCAGACAACTGTTCATGGTCTGCATACATTGACAGTATTTACAAACGTATTCCTCCAGTTTGCTATTGCATTTAATTCATTAAGTGATGTTGTTGACAGGTCTGTTTTAATTATGTACTACCACTAACATTTTCATTCTTTAATCTCTTATGCAATAATTTCTTGGGGAGCTGTAAGTGACAGTACTAGAGTTTTTAAATTGCGAAAAAGAGTCGTAAGATTTATTACGGAATTAAATAAGCGTAATAGCTGTAAAACTCTGTTTAAACATTTGTGAATATTAACATTACCCTGCACTATATTATTAAATTTATTAATGTACGCTAAAACAGAACTAAATATGCACACTCTTAATACACTACCCTGCAAGATTCTGCCCCTGGACAACGAATAGTTGTTCCGAAGTAATTTTTTCTGCTGAAACCAAATCCGGGCTCAGAATTGCTCTATCACGTCAGATTTTTGAGATATACTAGGCTAAAATTGCAGAAAACATTTTTTTTGACATATTTGAGGTTATGTAGCACCGCAATTTTTTTTTCTCAAAAAACTAAGTGAGATCTTAAAGTACAAGCCTTCCTCTTTCAAATGCTGTTGAGTTTGCTCAAATATATTTTCTTTTCACCGAGATATCGCATTTTGAAATTTTCATGTTTGTCATTTTACCTATAGCTGAAAACTCATTAGGGACACGTGTATATCAAAAGATTGTTTTTTTTTTATTAAGAAGCGTAAAAAATATTTAATAGTCAATAACAAGTCAATATTTTCTTATGCCTAAAGACCTGCTCGTTCAGATTTTCAAAATTTTTCGAAGAAAATACAATATGGCCGACCTGAGTTGACTAAAGTTACAATAGCGTATATATGGAACTTTCATGAATTTTTTTTAAATGAAAGAATGGTGTCCTTACATAGATTCTCTTAGTATGTTAAATACTGACCATAAAATTTTCGTATACAGAGAAGTTCACGAACATGCAAATTCAAAAATGCGATATCTCGGCGAAAATAAAGATATTTGCACAAACACAAGACCAGTACTTCAAGATACTTTATCCTGTTTTTTTATTTAAAAAAAGTGACGATGCTACATAAACTCAAAAGTTTAAGAAAAACAGTATTTTTGCATTTTCAGGTTAGAATATCTCAAAAACCAGCCAATAGGTGCCAAATATAGAAGGCTTGCGCAAATACCTTTACAAGAGTCCACTATGGTTGAATTATTTCATGGGATGACCACCCTGTACATATTTCAATAAAACTGTAATAGGTTCATGTGCCAAATATTATTTCCATCTGTCACATTTTCAGTTCCACATTCACGTAGTGCAGTGGAAGTATACTAGTGGTTAAAAAATTTATTATTATTTTTGTTTTAAACAAATTTGAGCAAACAATTTTTTTTTCCTGTAAGCTAGTGGTAAATTTTTTTTTCAAAATCTATTCTATAGTACTGGTTAAAACATTTTCAACAATTTTCTTTAGATTTTTTTTTAAATAGGTTTAGAATGTCATGAAACGTGGAAATTTTAAATTTGAGCAAAAACAAATATTTTCCATCATCCACTTTGTATTTTGTGGTGGGTAAAAATTTGCATTTTTTTTTTTATTTTCAAGTTATTGGAATAGGCTTAGAATATCACGAGACGTGGAATTTTAAATTTCAGCTAGGAAAGAAATTTTCCATCAATTCTATGGTAGTGGTAAAAAAAAGAATACTAGGAAACGTGGAACTTTTAAATTTGAGCAAAACATATTTTTTCAATTCTAGTAGTAAAATTTGTTCAAAAATGTTGGTAAGTACAAAATTTTCGATTTTTTTTTTTCTGAAATAGGCTTAGAATGACATGGAACGTGGAAATTTTAAATTCGGGCAAAACAAAATTTCCCATCTATTCAATAGTACAGTGGAAAAAAAATATGTCAATTTTTTTCGAAAAAATTTTCTAATATTTTTTTTAAAGATTATTTAGAATGCCACGAAACACGGAAATTTTAAATTTGAAAAAAATGTTTTTTCCGTCTATTCTAGTGGTAAAAATTGTTCAAAAATGTTGATTAAAATATTTTCAATTTTTTTTTTTTCGGAAATAGGTTTAGAATGTCATGAATCGTAGAAATTTTAAATTTGAGCAAAATAATGTTTTTTCATTGTCTATTCTCTTTAGACCCTGTATATTTTCCAGTGAAAGTTTAACCATTTTTTCGCTGACAGACAGACAGACAGACAGACTGACGGAATTGAAAAATCCATATTTTCGTAATCTACTTGATCTGAAACGTGAAAATCCGAAAAAATCTCGGAGGGTGATTTTTTCTCGAATACAATACTACCCTTCGGTACGCGAGGAAAGTAAAAATTGGATTGCTCAAAAACCAAACATGCTAGGAAGAAAAATCAAAATGGGTTTTAAAGGGGATATAAAATACTCTTTTGTGTTTCCATTTTTCATGGCTATTGATATCTATTAGTATATAAAAATAACAATATAATATAGTTACCTCTTGATTTTTTGCACTTTTAACTATTCACAGGCCCATAAAAAATAACTGACTTTAATATAAGTTATAAATGCATTATCTTTTAGTTCAAGTTTAGTTCAATGCAGAAAAAGTTAGGAATAAAAATATTCACATTTACAAATTTACCAGCATGTTGAAGTTAGCCAAATTTTGACCAATTTTTTATTGTTTCCTAAAAATAAAAAAAAAACCAAACATCTTGAAAATTCAGCTCAATTTTTTTTTTGAGTTTATATATCATATAACTATTGTTTCTATTCATTTAGTAGTTAAAAAATTGTATTAAAAAAATATCATCAAAAAATTGAATATGGCCTTTTTTGGATTTTTTTTTTGGCTAACTTTAACATGCTGCTAAATTTGTAAATATGAATATTATTATTCCTAACTTTTTCTGCATTGAAGTACTGCCTTGAACTAAAAGATAATGCATTTATAACTTATATTATAGTCAGTTATTTTTTATGGGCCTGTGAATAGTTAGATGCACAAGAAATCAAGAGATAACTATTATTATATTGTTATTTTCATATACTACTAAATATCAATAGCCCTCAAAAATGGCAACACAAGAGAATATTTTATATCCCCTTTAAAATCCATTTTGATTTTTCTTCCTAGCTTGTTTGGTTTTCGAGCAATTCATTATTTTCCATAGGCCGCGAGAAAAAAATTTTAAATAAACGAAAATTCGTGCGTATTAAAAATACAAATTTTGCAATTTTTGTCAATATCGACTTACTCGAAAACCATGGCATATATAAAAAAATTACAAGAGGACTTTTTTTAGGCAATAGAGCAGTAGCAGTGACGTCACAGTATTGCCAACTGTCAGTTGCCTGGGTGGTAAATTCAGAAATTTGACATTTGAGTTGGGGTCAATTTTCGTTCAATATAAACTAAAGTGGAGGATCTCTTAACATCAGATAGATGTAGTGATGTTTATAAATATATATTTTTTAAATCTACTGTGACAGAAAATTTTATATATACTTTATTAGTGTTGTTTTTACCAGTGTAAAGTTTGGTGTCAAGAACGTTGACATCTTTGTGAACCCATAAATTAGTGAAAATAAAGGCTATATTGGATTTTTTACATTTTTTGTACATATATAATAACAAGACATATTTTAGTAAATGTTTAATTAATATACCCTCAGTTACAGCTTGGCAGTGACATAGGTTAGATAGTATTATTACACTAGGTTAAAAGCTATCAAAATACTCATTGATTTATGCCAATATATCAATCGTATATTAATGGTTTTATAAACCTATTGTAAAATCTACGTTTTTTGACTATTTAAAATATTTCCCTTCAACTTTTTATATCTTACTTTTGTTAGGCTCAAAAGTTTGTAACGAGTTTGTGTTTATCAAATTAATAACAACAATCAGAGGTTTGTATTATGAAATGCAGGAGTAATAGTAAATCTAATAAAAAGATAGGACTGTGAGATCATTTCAGTTTCCATTTAATTTAAATTGCGAACAAATATGCAACATAATACCCTCCGAATACTTTATATAGCTATATACCTAGTTTGGTATCTGTTCCGATTCTTACAATTATAATTACAGAGGTTCAAAATATTGATAATGTACACAAATAAAATACCAGTGAAGGTAAGTGAGCTAAAACACAACAGAATTTAAAAAATATCACACTTTTAACAGCATCGTCTACCATCATTGAATGTTTTAAATTATACATAATTATAAGGGTAAGTATGAATAATAATAGTCTTATAGTTTAGATATAAATTTTATTTACAAGAAGGGTCACAATGGTTCACTAATTCAATGCTATATTATATTTTTGAAAAATCGCCCAACGATATAGTTTCAATCTCTCACTTTTAAATCATATAGGTTGGCTCCATTAATACATTTCAGCTTAGAAATGTAATGAGGGGACTCCTAAAATGTAGAATATAAATAAAATTATAATAAATTCACTGAAATTCACTTACCATATCGAAAATTAATAACTTTTGACAGGTACGCAAGATAACACGCCGGTTCAAAAACACAAATAAAATACTAAATTAAAGTCAGATCAATAAATCGCGAAATGTATAATAGACGAAAAACACCCAAAATTGATGTGACACGAAAAAACCGTTTAAAAAAGCTCTACAAATTCTTTAAAAACTCGAATTAATCAGAAAGCACACAAATGCAAAACTAGGTTATTACCACCCAGGCAAGTTTGGCGGCCATGTTGTGACGTCAGCTGCTACTGCTCTATTAGTCAAGCTTTCTTTTCTATAATGAGCATTTTTTAAATATTTTCAACAGTTAACGAGTTATCAGCAAAGTAAGGCTCTTTTCACCGAAGGGGTGTTTTTTTAGGGGGGTTTCGCAGCACCGCCATAACTGATTTTGGTGGTTTTGTGATGATCAATCCTCGCACTAACAGTTATGGAAGGAAAATCTCAGATAATATTTTTTGCGAGCTTCTGGTGTAATTTTTACTTTATCGACTGGGCTACTTAAGCGGCACCTCGTTCTAGATTACCAAATTCGTAAATTCTCACGCCCCTGGCTCTACTGACGACTTATCGGCCGTACTTTAAAGATCAATTGGCTGCCACTGTGAATTTGTAGATTACGTATCCTTAATTGACGAATTTGCCAAACTTAAAGTTAGAAAAGTAAAACTGTAGTAAATGTAAATTGTAGATTGCTGATGATAATTTATTTATAAATTTTCATTATTTTAATAACCTAAATAAAATTACCTGGACATTTTGTAATGTAGTTTTTTTAAACCACAACTTAAGGCTACTTTTTTTACTTTTCACATAATTTGCGGCATTTCGAAGACTCCTGAAAAAATCTACCGCATGGCCCTGATATTGATTACTATGTCTGGTCCCGGTAACAGATCACTTTTTTCTTTTTGTGAGCCTCTGTAATTTTTCCGATAACCTTATTTGATCATCCATTTATGAGACACTGAATATTTGTCAGACTCATTTGATTCACACAAATCGTTGTTAATTAACATTTTGTCTGTGTGCAGACTACGTATATACACAGATAAATATAATTATAAACATTACATATCTTACCTGTGCAGTGTCGTATCAATCCTTAAGTCACAACTATTAAATATGTTTGCACTTCACTTTGCATTAATATCACTTGTAATAGACTTATTTTCACTCACGTCACGGTAAACAATACGAACACACTATCTTTTAAACCCAATATCTAAGTATTATAAGCATTCTTGATTTTTAACTGTTAAGTTACATTATTACGGCTGTAGACAGAAGTAGGGTTGACAACAATCATAATGGTACTGATACGAACGCGCAAGCGTAGGGCGCACGCCTACTTTGTTTTTCTTAGTATTTGTCTTGTTTACTTCACAGACGCTACAATTTATTTAACTTATAATAGATCTTAAAAAATTATAAATTTTGGTGATAAAATATAGTGCTTAGAATGCTGCTTTGTTTGCTGTGGTGTGAGTGATATTGTGTTACTGTGAATTAACAAGTATCTAATGGTAACATCAAAGTGAAAAACACAAAAGTGCCTGATTTTGATTCAGAGATACCTATCTGGATGAAAAAACTACAAGTTTGGACCCAGGATGAAAACAGGCAAGTAAGTGCAGTCAATATTTATAACTTTATCTCCATATAGGTCAGTAAAATTAGGTGAAATATACCGTAAATTTGGAATAAATTTGTAACAAGCTGTTTGTTGCGTTAAAATGTCGGGGAGAGGGTCTTAAATATGTCAATAAAAATCCCAAAAAATCAGAGTATCAGAACACGATAAAAAATCGTCTGCCATCTTGAAATTCGCGATATTTTTCATTTAAAGTCAAATAACTTTATTATCTTAACCGTTATCAAAAATTATGAAAATAGAAAAATTCGAGAAAAATTTAAAATCTATAAAATGACGTTTAGAAATTTGTGATAGCTTAAAAATTAAAAAAGTTAAAGCTTAAAAATATAAGATATCAGTTGGAATTTTGCAATTTTTTCCTATAAGAGTTGATTATTCTGTTGTGATGCCTTAATTTATAATATATGTAATAAAGGGCCACATAAAATAAAAAACATGTTTTAATTTAAACCATAAAGGTTAATAAAAGTAAAAACAGAAACAAAATATTAAATAAATGAATTAATAAATTAGATATCAATCTCTGCTTCGACTTCTAACCAAGACACAGGTGTTGCATTCCTGCAATATTGCCCAATGCAATGAATGCAATTTGTTGAGCATCTTAAGTTGTATTTTTTTGCAGCTGCATAATAGGCGAGTCTGCCTGGGGTATAAAACAGGTGAAACAATTGTTTAAACACAATTTTTTTCGTTTTTATTTAATAAAATGAAGACGGTTTGTCGGATGCGAAAATATCTTGATTCAATCGAAAGATATTTCCAATACACGTCGTTTGGCGCCAGGCACAACTCATTTTGTCAACCCGTTCATTTGTTATAACCAAAATAAATTTCTTAATTAACAAATTGATTACTCCGAAACTAACAAGGTCAGGATATTGTATTTTTCAAAATACATGCCTTTTATACCAAAGAATATAACATATTGTTTTTTGCCTGATACCTTCAATACTTTTTTATGGCTTAAACAATTGGCATAATTTGTTAATTAGCGATTAACTTTTTTTCGAAAGTTTGATCGACTTCAAACCAACTTTAAACGATAAATATTGATGTCGGGTATAACCCCCATAGAAGTCTGCACGAATGCAACGTTTTGCTTTTGTTCATTTAAAGTTTAAATTAATTTTGCGAAGTAACAAATGGAATATCTCGGCTCTGGGTAAGCGTTTCGAAATGGGGTTTTATGCATATGAAAGTGCTTGGAAAAAGGAAAATTTTGAGGCTAGAAATAACTTGATCGGATAACCGGAACCGGAAATATAAGTGATATTGCGTGAGAGGCTCTAATTTGTTTATTAACAACTTTTTGGACACGAGGTTTGGTGCAAATGAAAGGTAACAAGATTTTCCATCAGCCACAAAAAGTTCTACAAAAAATATTCAATTCCTGAAGAGTTATACGCGTTTTTGACCCTTAAAAAAATTTCTCCTGCAACGTGAAAATAGTAAGATTTGAAGCGCAATGAGGTGGCGGGTCCGATCCTCGGGGTGGGCAATTTTTTTTCGTCAAATTTGCTCTTTTCTCATGTAATTAAGTATTTTATATGATAATAAAGGTTTTTACTTTCTGAGGAATTTTTAAATACGTCGTAAATAATTTTTTTTTGCAATTTTCATTAAATAAATGGCTATCTTGCAACAAACATATGATTGTTCTTGTCCAACAAGGGTTGGTCGGTCGTTTTGGTTTTTTTCTACTACTTTTTGTGGAAGAGAAGGCTTGGATTGTTTTACTTTATTTGAGGGTGTCTGTCGAAAAAAGACAAAACATAAAAAGGAAACAAATTTTTTTTCACCTTTTTTTAACAATGAAAAAAGTTCACGTCTCATGGAAAAAACACACACTTTGTTATTTGTAAATGAGAAATAATCAAAAGATTTAACTATTTTAATGGCATTATTATTTTATTTTTGGACTTTTTCGACAGGCATCCCCTCAAATAAAGTAAAATAAGCCTTCTCTTTAACATAAAGTAGTAAAAAGAAAAACAAAAACTACCGACAAACAATCATATGTTTGTTGCAAGATAGCTATTTATTTAATGAAAATTGCAAAAGAAAAATATTTACGACGTTTTTAAAAATTTCTCAGAAAGTAAAAACATTTATTATCATAAAAAATACTTGGTTACATGAAAAAAAAGCAAATTTGACAAAAAAAAAATTTGCTCGCTCCGAGGATCGAACCCGCCACCCAATTGCGCGTCAAATCTTACTATTTTCACGTTGCGGTAGAGATATTTTTAAGGGTCAAAAACGCGTATAACTCTTCAGGGATTGAATATTTTGTGTAGAACTTTGTGTGGTTGATGGAAAAACTTGTTAGCTTTCATTTGCACTGAACTTGGTGTCCAAGAAATTGTTAATAAACAAATTAGAGCCTTTCACGCAATATCACTTTTATCTCCGGTTCCGGTTATCCGATCAAATTCTTTCTGGTCTCAATATTTTCCTTTTTCCAAGTACTTTCACATGTACAAAGCCCCATTTCAATAAGTTTACCCAGAGCCGAGATATTCCATTTGTTAATTTGCAAAATTAATTTAAACTTTAAATAAACAAAAGGGAAAAATTGCATTCATGCAGACTTCTATGAGGGTTATGCCCGAGATCAATATTTATCGTTTAAAGTTGGTTTGAAGTTGATCAAACTTTCTAAAAAAAAGTTAATTGCTAATTAACAAATTATGCCAATTCTTTAAATAATTAAAAACTGTTGAAGATATCGGGCCAAAAAAATATGGTATATTCTTTGGAATAAAAGGCATATATTAGTTTCGGAGTAATCAATTTGTTAATTAAGAAATTTATTCTGGCTATAACAAATGAACGGGTTGACAAAATGAGTTGTACATGGCGCCAAACGACGCGTATTGAAAGTACCTTTCGATTGAATCAAGATTTTTTTCGGACCCGTCCAACCGTTTTCATTTTATCAAATAAAGACAAAAAAAATTTTGTTAAAACAATTATTCTTTGACCATGAATCTCGCGGTTTAGGGAATTTTTCATAAGAAAATTTTGTTCAGCGGAATTTTTCCTATGTTACTGGTAAATAACCTCTACGCCTGTGACTTTTACGTCAAAGGATCAGTTAGAGGTTGCTTTTTTTAATTAAATAATACAAATAAGTATAAAAAATTTAAATTAAATATTTCGCGGTCGTTTCGGAAATCTAATCTGTTTCCTTGTTCAAGACTTTTTTGAAAAATCTTTTTTGCTGTGTATGATAAATACACAGCTCTAAGAATGTTTGCTATACTCAATATCCATATATACTTACTATTTACATAGAACTGTTGATATAGTTAACAGTTTTTTTAGTTTTTAAACAATGTTAAGTTTGTAAAGTTCTTCTTTTAACATTGACAGCCAAGTTGTACAGACATCTACGGAACAATTCGACAGACATCTATCCTCATTCAATAATATTATCGCGGATTCTTTAATTTTTCCTTTTTTGCTATCTGTCTCTTTTGTTAAAATTTTTGCCGAGTCCCAGTTTTACCTATGTCCGTTCTTCCAAGCGTGTTCGCAGATCTTGGATCTCCGAATTTCATTTTTTCTGATATAATTTTGTTGTTTGCCCAATCTTACACCAAATAGTCTCGATGACTTACCCACGTAATGTTTGTTACACTCACACGGAATGCGAAATAAATGCAATTTTTTGAATTTTGCTCGTTCTATGGTTTCGTCTTTGTCAGAATAGATCTTAAAGTGTTGTTTGTTTGAAATACCGTCCTAATATCAAATCTATCACCGATGCGGCGCAAATTTTCGGATTATCCGCGTGCATAAGGAATTAACGCTGTTTAACATTTTTCAGGTTTTTGTCGTACTTGATTGCTATTTTCAATATTTATGAAGGTTTTATCGACAAATCCCTCAGGGTATTGGTTATTTATAAGAGCTTCTTTTATAAACTGCTTCTCATTGTTTGGTATTTCATCATTAGAAGAAATGATTTTGGCTCTATCATACAAACATTTTACAACACCTCTCTTAACGTGCATCGACTGATTTGAGTTGAAATTTTAATATCTGTTGGTATGTGTTGGTTTTCTATAAACCCTTGTGTTAATTGTACCATTTACTCTTTTAATTTCGGTGTTGTGCGAATAGCTTTGCAGCCACAGCCATAGATTATAAGTATAGATAGATAGACTCTTTTAATTCAAACATATAAAAACAGTAATTCATTTCTAGTTTCCTTTTCTAAAGTGAATTTAATAGAAGGTTCTTTATTATTTAAATGTTCCAAGAAACTATCTAGTAACTCAATACCGTGAGGCCAGATTGCAAAGATATCGTCTACGTATCTCCACCAGATAACCGATTTGTATTCACAATTTGAACATGTCTAGTCTCAAGATCCTCCATAAATATACTGCTTAAAATCGGTGATAATGGAGAACCCACTGCCATGCCGAAATCCTGCTGATAGAAATCATTTTCCAATTGAAAATAAGTTGATTTTACACAATAGTTAAAAGTTCCATTATGGTATTTATGATTATTGTTTTCATAAACTTTTTCGACAAAATGTTTATTTTTTATATACGAGTCAGTATTTCCAGATAATGGATCAATAATTTTAAGCAAGAATTTTGCCAAATTGTGGCATGGCGAATGAATGAAACTAAGGCACACTGTCCACGAGTCGTCGCGGCATAGATGCGTCAGCGTAGCGTACATGAAGTGACGATACGCTTACGCTTGAGATCTGTCTAAGAATCGTAAGGAATGCGATGCGTTTATATTCGGTTAACAAGATGTCAAGCGACGAAGAGGATGTATATGTTTTGTATAACTATATTAGAAACCTACGAAGAAGAAAAAAATATTGGTTACACGCATATATTGAAAGGGAATATTAACTGTCGGCTTTTGATCGCTGCCAGAGTATTATCTGAAGATGATTATGTATTTCACATGTTGTACAGAATGAGTAAAAATATCTATCAAAACCTCATAAAAAAAAACCGCTGCCCAAGGAATCACTACTTCCACATCCAGATTTTTCATCCAAGTCACTTTAAAGGAAACATTTTGACTATATGTGCACTCTAGTATGTGGAAATCATTGGTCATAGAATTTTAATAATATTCGGGGCAGATGTCATAGAAAAGTTTGAGGAGTTAAATATGAAGTTTCTAATTTACCCTACTTATTTTCCACTATTCACAACCTACCACCTCCCGCCCCTTCAATGGAGTCATCTCAATCAGATGTCACTATACAATACATACGTGTACTAACTTTCAAGTGAATATCTCAATTTTATGTTATCAATCCCATTAATAATGAAGCGGAGGTGGTGTAGTTTGGAAAATATTAGAAAAAAATCTGAGGACTTGGTTTCTAGTATATACACCGAATCCCAAATTTCTGTACTCTTACCAGCTTGATTTACTTATTTTCCCCTAGTTACTCCTATTAACCCCAACCCTCCTACGGAATCATCCCAAAATATAATCTAGTTCCAGATGTCGTTATAATACATACGTCTACCAAATTACAAGTGAATATCTCAATTTTATTTTATCAACCCTTTTCATATTGGAGTAGGGGTGGTGGGGGTTGAAAAATATTATAAAAAAATCTGACGCTTTAGCTTCTAGTACATACACCGAATTTCAAGTTTCTATACTTTTACCAACTTGTTTTACTATATTCCCCTATTTACCCCAAATTAACCCCCAACCCTTCAACGGAATCATCTCAAAATATAACATAATTCCAGACGTCGTTATAAATACATACGTGTACGAAATTTCAAATGATTATCTCAACTTTATTTTATCAACCCCATTAGTAATGGGGTAGGGGTGTTGGGGGGTTGAAAAATATTATAAAAAAATCTGAGGCCTTAACTTCTAGTACATACACCGAATTTCAAGTTTCTGTACTCTTACAAGCTTGCTTTATTTATTTTCCCCTATTTACCCCTATTTAACCCCCCAACCCTTCACCGGATATCCTCAAAAAACAATCCAGTTCCAGACCTCGTTATAATATATACGTGTACAAAATTTCAAGTCAATATCTTAAACCGTTCCGGAGAAAACGTGCGGACAAAAAAAAAAGTTACAGACAGACAGACCGACAGACAGAAAATTTTTTTTCGCTCAAATTTAAAATCTCGACGTTTCATGACATTCTAAACCTACTTCACGAATAAAAATTTTTGAAAATTTTTTTGCGATTACTATACTTCCAATCCACTACGTGGATGTGGAAGTAATTGTAGGGTCACACATTCAATTTATGATTAAACAAACACGGGTGCTTTTCCACTTCAAACTCTGATGCAGACATAATATCAACTATGCAGCATACGCTTATAACGACTGCAAATGAGTACGCAAGGAGACGAGACGATAACGTGCTTCAACGAAAACGCGCCGATGCCGCTTCATGGACAGATACCAATGCTTATACATTGCCTGCGACACGCAAGCGTACACCAATCGTATTTTTGCCGAGTACGCGACGATGACGCGACGATACGTGGACAGTGGGCCTAACAATTGGTCTTAATGGGACATTCTGTTTATGTATTTTTGGTAAGTCGTAAAAATGGGGAGTCTTGGTATAATGCGGTGTAAGATTCCGTCGTTCAAAGTCGTTAAATTTATTTTTCTATTTAAATGAAGTTCTGTAAATTTTGCCCCCAATTGATTTTGTTGGGTCTTAATTTTGAGTACGGTCCTTCATTGATAAGTGTCATGATTTTTTCATCATATGTATTTTTATTTATAATGACTGTGGCATTACCTTTGCCCGCTGGCAAAATTTTAATGGTTTCATCTCTCTTCAAAGAGGATATTGACCGTTTTTCTCTGTGCTTAAATTTTCTTTAATTTTATATTGCCTCTCTAAAGCAATTTTTGCCCGCATGCGATATTCATTTCGGTCATCTGTTGGTATGTTTTGTGCAGTTTTTTCTACGGCTGCTATTATATCAACTAACCTCGCGAAACTTTTTGAAAAATGTTTAATAGAACAATTAGTCTCTTTAACTGATACAACTTGAAGCCAAAAGACCAGTTTGCATTTACACAAGGCCTAAGTACTAGTAACACTTTATATGAAGTTATAACTAAAATAACCAATCAACTGGATATTAATAAAAAATGTATAACTGTTTCTCTAGACTTAGAAAAGGCTATCGACACGACGCGCGACGCCACACGAAAAACTCCTCAACGTTACGTGTTGGACATATTTAAATCATACCTAACAAATAGACTTTAACGTGTAAAAATCAGATTCTATTTCATTAAATCAAATGGATATAATAATATTGAACAGATTGGGCCGTTACTTGATGAAAATCCATGATAATAATTGGGAAGAAAACTACATTAGTTTTTGATTTTCACTTTATTCCTTGTCAACATGACAATTGTTTCGCCACACAGTGGCTTCATTCTGATGTTGAGTACTGTACATACTGTACATACCAGTACTCAACAGCCGAAGAAGCCACTGTGTGGCGAAACAGTTGTCATGTTGACAAGAAATAAAGTGAAAATCAAAAACTAATATAGTTTTCTTCCCAATTATGGATTTAACAATATTTAGCTATTCCCTATTTCTAATTAGGGACCTACTTCTATATTAAAATAAAAGCAAATATGTGGGTGTTATTCTAACGTGTCTTTCTATATTTATATGTGTATAAATAAATTGTGGAAGATTGGAGAATTATGAAAGAGCATTATATTATTGTGTTTTGTATAGAGACAAAATCGTGTTTTCCAGAACTGAGTATAATATTTGTAAGCCAAAGTTTAGTTGTATAGTATTAAATTAAGATGCGGTAACTTAAGTAGAGAATTAAGTTCATGAATAATTTGAGGCGCTTTTGAAGAACATTTAATTTAGATTAAAAAGTTTTTATCGATTAGGTACTCTACACAGAAAGAAAATTTAACTTTATGAGGAGATATTTTTAGATAACATTCACAGTCGTAATTACAACAATTGCTCACAGGCGGTTTCTAGAAACCACCAACATACTGTGAAGAACAAAACATACCATGTAATACTAAACAAAAGTGCCTATGAAAATTTGTTAGAAGACTTGGTGTTTTTATTTAATTATGTATTTTTGTTTCATTATGATATGATATGGATATTTACCAAGTAACGATTGAGTCGAGTCTATCAACTGATAGACTTAATGTCAACATTAATACTAACTTAAAAGTTCAGAACAAGTAAATTTAGATTGTAGACAATAAAAACAATCATGGCAAAATTTCAGTTTACGCCCAACTAGCATCAAAGTGACAGTAACTGAGATAGGAACTTCGTATGAGTAACCATTGCATAATTGCGACTAAATTTACGACTTTGGTGTAAAAACAACTTTATTTGACAAGTCTTCAGTCCCTGCCTCGTAGTTTCTACCACTAATGATTACTTTATAGTTATGCAACTTCTACGTAGCTTTCGTGGTACATGGGAACGTGGTAGTTACCAGTGGGACGACTTTCGGGTTTTCAGAACGTGAAGGTGGTAAACTATAGTAGCAGCGACTAACTCGCATTGCCGCGACGTTCTGGGAACCTTCACAATTTCTTTAAAGTAGTGGAACTTGTAAGTAATATTCATAGGTGTTAATGACGTTACTGCTACCTACAGAACTGTGTACGGCTACTACAAAGTGCACATCACCTCTGAAATTTACCATGAAGTAAATTTCACCATCTAGTTCCCAATGTTGACCATAGATAAAGTTAATGCAACAAACCTAACCTATATAATATGTTTGCCTAACCTAGACTAGAATTATATGCTGCTATATTATGCTACGCAACATTTTATGTTCAAAATAATGCAACAAAATTTAATATTTCAACTCAGTTTTATTACACCTACCTTTTCTTCTATGTTATCTATCACTGTAATAGTATATTATACCAACAAGGTTTATGTTTATTAAGTCGTTGATATATGGCTGCATACAAGTAAATTGCGACAGCTGATAGGTTTTTCAATGTGAAGTTAGGTAAATGATAAACAGCAAAAGCTAGGAACGCGTTCAGTCTAGACCTCAACGTACGCCTAACACGTACGTTCCGAATCAATATCGGGAAAAATGTAACCATGAAGTGGCAGCGGCAACTTTGAAGAGGTAATTTGTGGTAGTCACAACTTTGCTACGACTTTGAAGTGATGCTACAGTTCCATTCGCAGATTTGTGGTAAATATAACTTTAAAGTTACATATTTGCAGTTTTCGTCACTATCGCCAAGTAGCAATTACTTTCAAGTAGCATTTCTTGGTGAAAACGACCTTAAAGTCATATTTTCTGAAATATGCCATGTTGATGGCCAAAATTATCGACGCCATTGTTATAACACATGAACCATAATTTCACAATTGACTAATAAATTTAATTTATCGCCATTTCTTCACCAAATACAACAAATGAATACATAAAAAGTAGTGTTAAGTTCCGAAGAACAATAAAAAATAGATTTCGGTATCTAGTGTGTCATATTCTCGCATGACATTACATATTTTAAAAACAACATTTTCATTAAAAAATGCAAATTTTAAAGGCGCGTGGTTAGATTCGGACGTTTTATCATTATGTTTGTCAGTAAAATTGCATTCGTTTTAATTGTGACCCTTAGACCATTGGAAAATAGCACAAGCTTTGCTGTCTAATATTACCTTCTGATATTATTCTATTAAATTTCTGAGTTAGGGAAATGAACAAGAACAAGAATCATATGTAAAAATGAAACGTAAATATAATAAAATCGGTTGCAAGACAAAGAAGGGGCAACATCGATTTGAAAGAGTAGGGCGTGGTAATGTTTTCTGGAAGTTGCGGCGTCTACGCCGCCACGTCGCCGCTCCGGAGCAACAACGTCATTGGAACGTAACCAGACAAGTTCCAGGAACGTGGCTGGAACATTATCGTCACCAAAAAATATTCCCCATTTTGGTCATAAACACGTATTAGGAACGTTCCTATTACGTGCCTGTGACTAGTACCAAAACACTTTAAAGTGCCTACAATAGTCATTGCTACGTTCCCACGACTAATTGTGCTAGTTGGGCGACTCTTTCCTCGTAGCTAATAATGACTTGTAGATTGATTTTTGAGTTTTCTTCTTGAGTGATTGACGCTTCTTCCATCTTGTCGCGATTCTGCTGAAATGAAGTCATTAGCTACCAGAAGAGAATGCACAAGATATTAATTTGAACATAACTCTGAAATATTTAATCCTAATTATTAGATTTAAGTTTTAACAGAGGCGAAGAGGTGCTTCTTCAGTAAGTAATTTATTTGCACCCGTGCAACTGAATATTATTATTTTTTTAAATTTTAATTTTAACGTGTTATTCATTTGATCGTCCTGGCGAAGATTAGCTAATGCTATTCCACCACTTGAGCAGGACGGCGAAATGAGATACGGTCACCCATTTAAGTGACGGACTCTCCCGGCGTTGCTTAAGTTTGCCGATCGAGTTCTCGCCACAAATCAAAAACATATTTATTAGAAATTAAGAACAATCTGTCCCACCCAAACACCCATATCCGGAGCCAGCCGAACAGCTGCAGCGAGAAATGCCACAGTACTTGCAAAGCTAGACGGAGTGAGGTCAGGTAGGATTATAAAAAATTATTCAAAAATACCAACTCCTTTTACAAAAGGTAAATTAAAAGGTAAGTAAAATTAAGGCTTATCTAACTATGTAAATTTAAAATAATTTGCAAATAAATAAGTAATATAAAGTAAAATATTAATAAAATTGGTTTTACGGGAAAATTGCTAACCAAAAAACCCGTTTCAGGAAATTCAACAAGAGGGAGGTATGGCTATATCAAACCACTTCAAAATGAATCAAGACAATAATTAGGAAGAACAAAATTTCGACAAAAGACAAAAATTACAAAAAGAAACGAAGAGAGGGATAGGAAGAAATGAAGATTGAAAATTGTTTCAGATAGCAATTAAAGAAGAAAAAAGTTTTGGCTGCGACTGTTTCCGAAAGATGGGCAACGCTTGGTATGGTAATTTGTGTTTAATGCGAAATGGTGCATCATGCTCTCTGATTTGCGTGATGTTGTTTGTAAGCGGACTATCACCAAGCTTGAATTGATAAAATTTCTGTGAAGTAGTTTTGATGTAGTCCACTAGTGATGCTATGTCGTTGCAAAGTTCATGTAAATCTCTGATGGAGGCGTATCTAGAAGAATTTGAGATGAAGCGTAAAAATTTGTTCTCTAAAACAGTAAGTTTTTTCATTGTCGTGGCCGACGCGCTGCGCCACGCCGGCGCCGCGTATGTAAGAGCCGCCCTCACAATAACTGTGTATAACAATTTTTTATTTTGTCTGTTAAGTCTGCTATTCCTAGCCAGGAGCGGGTACAGACTTCTGGACATGGAATAGACTGTCCGTACAGTTTCGTTAATGTGCTTATTAAATGTAAGTCTTTTGTCTAGTCGTACACCCAAGAACTTCACGCACTCCCTTCCGGAATTTTATAACCCCTTATCGAAATTGGCGTCATGATTTTATTTTCGGTGAATCTGCGCGTGAAGACTATAGACTCGGACTTCACAACGTTTATCCGAATTTTCCACTGATCGTAATACGCCGTGGCACGAGCCATGTGAGCCTTAAGTAGCATATTGCCCCCTGCGGGCCGCCCGCGTGAATGTTCCGCTGTGTGGACAGGTTATTATTATTCACTCGCACCTGCAGCGTTCTGCCAGTCAAATACGAGTGTATGAGTGTTGTGATGTGATATGAAAATGGTATTGTTCATTTTATATATTAGGCCCGGGATCCAGACGGTATCGAAGGCTTTCTCGATATCTAAAAGTACCATAGTGGTATTTTTACCAAGGTTATATTGCACCGCTACGTCGTTAACAATTCTCACGACTTACTGCACTGTACTTCTTCCCTTTCCGAATCCGAACTGATGTGAAGTCCATCCTGTGCAGAGTTTAGTCTGTCCAATATGACCTCCACCAACTTTGATATCGCCGACAGCAGTGATATTGGTCGATAGCTGCCAGCGATCTCAGCATTCTTATTCGGTTTGAGAATGGGGACAACTACAGCACACTTCCACTGGCTAGACCAGTGTTGTAAACGTAGAATCGCGTTAACGATGTACGTTAGCTGCACAACACCTTTCCTTGGCAGATATTTGAGCAGCTTATTTTCGATACCGTCTTTCCCGGGAGCTTTGTTATTTGGCAAATTTTGTATTAGCCTTAGTTCTCGCCACTGAAACCGACATCGTTCCTCGCCTTGCAACAGAGTGACTACTTAATTTGTGTAGATATCATTGAATTAAAAGTAATAATGAGGAGTCAAATTATATACATATTTATGCTCATGTGCTATAAGTACTTTTTTGCGAAAAAAACGTATATCCTGAAGTACGGCAGAACTGACGGAGTTTTGGTATATGTCACATATAGCAAAACTCTATTTTATCATGACTGATGCTCGATAGAATTAACTAACCCACACCAAATTCAGTTTTCAGCAGTCTCCTAACTCCCCGCCTATTACAATGGATTTGACATGTAATTTGGGCAACATTATGAATATTTTACCTCAGGATGAATTGTACTAGTAATCACGTGGAGAAATGATACACTTTCAATTACATAGTGGACTTAACCATATCTTAACCGCCAAGAACAGAATTTATAGCCCGCCTACGCTCTTTCCTTTCAACTCAATACTTTTAAATTGGAATCTAATTTATATCGAATAACCACCCCCTTTAATAAGTATTTTAATCTTACTTTTCCCGGGAGAAAAGTTGATACGCCCCGATTCTCGGCTTTCCTTAAATAACTTTCCGTTACGACGACCCAAATTAACAGTATTAAAGGTTTAATTTCGCCAAAAGACCATTTATATTATCTTACACGTTTTCAAACGCTTCCTTTGCGTATTTTCTGTTGTAACGAGCGCTTATTGCATTGTCGGAACACGTTTTTCGAAACACGTCAGGGGTACGAAGAGTTCCTGATTTAATTACCAATAAATGTTCGGTGATCCATCCTCCCAGGAAGTTTTTGCGACTTGGGCTTAATGCAGTAAGGGCTGTAAGACCTGGGGGAACTATTTAGCAGAGAACGGTACAGTTTAATTATAAGACATACAGAAACAAAAGATGTTAAAGCTTTATCACAAAGCAGATAGTAACAGTTTCCCCATATAGACAAGACAAGAAGAAACAAGAGTGGTTTTATTCTTGTTCTGTCTTGAATATTTTCAAACAAGACTTGCCTAAGGAAATAGGGAAAAACTTTTTATAACAAATTAATTATTTCTAGTATCTAAGTTGTAGACTTTGACTTGTTTTCGAAATGATTCTAAACTAGTAAGGACATCAAGGGTCGGAGGTAGCCGATTGAATATTTTTACAGCGTTTTAGCTAAAGGATCTTTCATATCACTTGTTCCTATCAATTTATCATGTAGATATTTTGGAGATTTCGACATATCTACCTTATAAACAAGACAAGCCATATAAAAATATAATTATATTTCCTCAGATTGTAACTTTATCTAAGGCAACTGTTTTGTAGTCTTTGAAGGATTACTTTATCTTTACTTAACAGCGCTGGCGAGTTCACCAAGAATTAATGTATCACATAGCTTTAATTTAATGCCGGCTGTAAGTTTATCTCTGAGCATATATATTACTTTAAGTCTACTGAAGGATTTCCGGATGATGTGTCTCACATGAGTTTGAAACCTTAGATCATCATCAAAGTATATTTCCAAGTTATTATAATGCTTAAATGGTGTTAAAGTGGCTCCATTTAAATTAATAATAAATTTGGGTTATTCAGAAGTGTATCTCTCAGACCATGGACTTATGATATATGACAAATGGTGGCTAAGTCTTCGTTAATTTTATTTAAAGCAATAGCAGCCTAATTTAACAAAATTTAAAAAACGTCGGAAAATCATCAGCGTATTGATGTGCCTACAGTGCTAGAAAAATTTTGAAAAATTTTATCAGACCTCACACCGCGTATAACCACTCCTTGACTTCTGTTACCTAGATGATTAAAAAAAATTGTACAACAACTTCACCGAGGACGAAGTATTTCAACTTAGTACACGACACTGATTGGTCTAAGGCATCGAAGGCTTTACGTAATCTAATGGCACTAGACAAGAACTATTCTGATTATCAACAGCTCTGTATAACATCGGTAACATGTAGTAGATCAGTGGTTGTACTTTGTCCTCTACGGAATCCTGACTGAGTGACTGGTAAGATATTATTTTCTAGATAGGCAGCCAGTTGTTCATATAATGTTTTTTTAAATTTTAGATATGGTGGGAAGGATACTGATAGGGCGAAAGTCAAAGGTACTTGTAGGGTTGCTAGTTTTAGCTGGTGGTTTAGTTATTCTAACTGTTTCGTAGCGCGTGATGGCCAAAAATCTCAGTGATATTAGTCCAAAAGCTTATTATATCATCGATATTTTTTAGTTGATACATTTGATCGAAATCAATCAAGCGAAGATCACTCCTAAATAAATCATAATCAAAACAGAAAAAGTCGCGATAAGTATGCAATATTGCTGGTTGTTTTTGATTTTTCACATTTAAATTACACGTAACTAAACAGATCAGATGTCATCAGTTCTGACCAGGTCATTGTCAGATATAATATTTCTATCATACACCAATAAGAGTTCTCGAGTTGTCAGTGATTCTAGTCGGTTTAGAGATCATTTGGTATAGTCTATATTTGTTTAAAAAACTGGCAAATTGAAAACAGTTAGGAGCATTTGTATTTAATAAATCAACATTTATATTTCCCTCAAATAAAACATAATCATGTTCAGGTAAAGACATGTCTACAATACTTTCAAAATTTTCAATACATTCTAACAAATTTGCGTTGGGTGGCATATACAGTTTGCCAAATATCTTTGGTTACATCCCAATAAAGAGGAACAAATTGTTCACACCCAAACTGGGAGGACAACGTTTTGGTCAATATGTAAAGTCGCAAAGTATAAATAAATTTTATGGAGGCCTTTCTTGACCAATTGATGGTAAATTGAACAATAATGCACATATTTCAACGAAACTTTAAAAGAATATGCAGAACTAAACCAGCTGAACCTTGTAGAGCTTGAAATTTGTCATAGTATTACAAGTACAGTTAGAACACTTAAACAAATCCTTTTTGGCTGATTTTAATTATTTTTCGCAATAGACACTTTGGGGAATGAGTAAGGGACACAATTCAAATTTCATCAAAATTGAATTGAAGTAGGCTGTTCAGTAGTTTCGACACAGAATCTGATATCAAAATTTAAAAATTCTAAATAGCCTATCCAATAATAGGGCTACCATAATCGCAAGCCTTTGGCAGATTTACATAGAATTTGGTATAAGGTGATAAGATGCGAGAGCTGAAAGGAGCTTCGGAGACCGTGGGCCTAAGAATGAATATTCTGAAGAACAAAGTTATGAACCCAGATAATATTCGAATCACACTTGACAACCACACGCTTGAAGTGGTTGCAGAATACGTGTACCTCGGTCACAATATCAAGCTCGAGAGGGACAACCAGACCATATGCCTGACATGGGCAGCATTTGGAAAACTTTGACACATCCTCCGGAAATCAGCCTTCCCCATTAACCTAAAGCCTTCGACTTTTGCATATTACCGGTTATGACCTACGTCCTGGAGACTGTCTCTTACACTAAACAGAGCAAACCTTCTCCAGGTTTGGAACGTGCAATGCTAGGGATCATCTTGGGGGACCGAGTTAGAAATAAGGCCATTAGGGACAACACAAGAGTCTCTGACATCATAGAGCTCATTGCTATAAATGGCGCTGGGCAGGGCACGTGGCCAGAGATAATGTAAAGGCGACCCAGAGAAACTAGATGGAGTGTCGGGCGCCCCCACATAAGATGGAGAGACGATATTCAGTGGCAAGCCGGCAGATATTTGATATTGAAGGCTCAAGATAGATGTTATTTGAAAAGCAAGGAGGAGGCCTATGTCTAGGAGTAGACGAGAATGAGTTAAAGAAGAAGAAGATAATATGGTCGTCTAAAAATGACTGTTGTAACGCTCACGTTTTGAGACTAATTTTTAATTTGTAAATCTCAGTTATGTGTGCCAAGGCGAAAAGCGCGCGATTATTCCTTTTACTATTTTAATTTAACTTATAAGATATTGATCTTAGCATTATACGCGTTTAAATTGTATCGGCTAGTCATGACAAATGCTTGACCAATAGCGTTGTAGCTTGTACGACCAAGTTTAGCCAATAGTAAGCGGGCATATTCCTACGCCAAGCCGGCAACAAGGAGAGAGTCTACTAACGGCGGTGAGAAGACACGGTTTAGTTGTTGTTTAAGCAAGAAAATTTAAAGTTTCGTTATGGTGACGATTACTTGTTTGAGTGTTGCAGCTACGTTTTATGTTAAATTGTGCATCAGAGTAATGTGTAAATTAAAAAGTGCAAATATTTAATAGTCAATTAAATCTGTATTAAATAGCAGCAAATTGCGTGATTAATCTGAATTAGTTGCTTTGATGCCATCCATGATAATTTATGATTTGAAGTACCTGATTTGTAGTTTGTATTTTCATTTTGTTGAGTGCCATTGATCTTCATGTGTCCAGGAATGAAACTGTAAGTTTTTAATTTGATGTACTAGTTGTGGTAGCACAAGGCTACGCGCGTGGAGAAACAACATTTTTAGTGTCGTTAAAGAACTAGTTTCGAGATTGATTTTTCCTTCCTGAGTGAGATCGGTAGACAATTTGACCGCTTTCGTGTTAGTCGCAGACATTGGCCACATTGACTAGACTTGTTGACAATTTCGATGCCCCAATAGGCATACATAGTGGCTTAATTAGTGTGTAATCACTAGCAACATTTAATGCTATCCAAGAAATACTATTTGTTGTACAATTCCTAGTAATTTTAGTGAGTAAGTTATAAGTTTTCTTAGAAGGTCATTGAGCTCAGGCCTGATGATACAAACTATGGTATCGATTTACTTCTGTAATATTATTTATGACTAGAGTATTTTGTTTGTTTTTTTTTGTAACTTCGAATGTTAATAGATTATTTGTTTTAGTGGTTGTTTAATTTCATTAAGCTAGCACTCATTTAAACTGGGTTAGTCCGATGTTTCCTTATTAATTTCAAGACTCATGTAAGCCTTATTTTATAAAATATTCAATTTTAACTGTGCCCTGTATTTTTATTTTAAAATCACTAACATATGTGAAACAAAACCATGAGAATTTTGTGAAAAATAATGACTTCCACAAATACCCCACTCGTAGTGGCTCTTTAATAAAGCTCCCCCAGCACAAAACAACTTTATTTGAAAAGTCACCCGATTACATCGGTCCCAAATTATACAACAAGCTTGCTCAATCAATTCGGGAGAAAAAAACAATACAAACATTTAAAACCAGTGTGAAAAAAATGTTGCTTAAAAAGTGCTACTATAGTGTGGGCGAATATTTGTGCGATTCATTAATGTCATAACGATACCTATTTATAAATTTAATTTATTGACTATGTTAAGTGTCAAGTATATGATTATATATTATCACATATTTATATTACGTTTTATATATGTCTCTTGTTTTGAAGAAAGTAATTGACAGTGTTTTTATTAACTTTGTGTAATTATTTTACATTAATTAACTAAGATTTTATGACTTGTTCTATCCATTGTTTAAATGGCAAACGAATTAATAAATTATTATTATTATTATTATTATTATTATTATTATTATTTTGCCGGGACAATTTAAAGTTTAAAGTGAGCAGAAATTTTTGTATTAATTATTTTCCAGTAACTAAAAATAAGGTGGCGTCCAGCTATCGTTTTTTGTTGAGCATTGTAGAGATGTGTATTTATTTGTTGGTAATTTCCTGTTAACTAAAAGGCAAGGTTATACTGTGACTTAAAAATTTAATACGACGCATATGTTTCACTCTGTCTAACCATTCTTACTCTTTGGGAAATATCCATACTATTATTGTGGTCAGTCTGTGATACCGTTTCTACATAGACAAATTGTAGATAAGAATTTATATTTCTTCGGCAAAAAATCCGAATCTTCAGTCACTTCCCAGTTCAGAGCCGTATTGTCATCGCGAGGCTTCAGACCTTTGCTGACTTTTCCTGATTTCACTTAGGTTGTTTCATATTTCGACCTATCTTGTTTTGTATTTCCATTGTCGTTCTTAAAATGTTCTCTTCTAGAGGATTTTACGAGGACTAACTGAATTATATAAACATCTACTTACTATTTATGTAGAATCTGATACTGCAAATGCTTTCACCTGAGTAAACTATTTACTTACCATTATTTTGTAGCCTCTGTTTATTATACCTTTTACTGTATTTTAACAAGAGGATACTTAGAATGCCAGGAATTCTATTAAAGAGGTTACGTACATCGAGTCGGAATACAATTAAACTGTGCTTACAGAAAATTGAAACTCTATAAATCAAATAAAATTTTCCAGTTAAAACAAACAAAGTAAACCGCCGTGTTTTATTAAAACATAAAAGTTATTCGATTGAAACTGTAGAATTTCGAAATGGCCCAATCGGAGGAGTACTTAAGTAAATTGCGCCTTTCTGATTGAAATTTGTTTCCCTTGAAAGAAATATTTAAATTTCCTTGCATTTAAATTATTCTATTAAGCAAGAATTTTCTGTAATTGTTTAAGTGCAATTTATTTTCTATTCCTTTTTATATTAACCAGCTTTATTTTACTTCGCAGAAATTCATTGATTGTTTCCCGCAGAATCGAAGTATTCATTAAGCCTATTTTATCGCGAAACTTTACCCAAGATATAAAACATCGGAAATGTTAATTACTAGAACTAGAAGGAAGTTAAATCAATATTTAATTAACAAGAAGGTATAAATCCCCTGGAAGGATGCTTAACAAAAACACTGAGAACTATATAGGAACAATAAACTCTGCCTTGTTCGCTGTGTGTCTATGTGTTACAGAAGAACAAGTAGGTCAATTGGTTTTACTAATTTTTTCTTTTTACCATTGTATTTGGAAATATACCGGAATAATTGAAAAATGTACTGACACAATTTTACTTCCACATCCACGTAGTGGATTGGAAGTATAGTAATCGCAAAAAAATTTTCAAAAATTTTTATTCGTGAAATAGGTTTAGAATGTCATGAAACGTCGAGATTTTAAATTTGAGCGAAAAAAAAATTTCTGTCTGTCTGTCGGTCTGTCTGTCGGTCTGTCGGTCTGTCTGTCGGTCTGTCGGTCTGTCTGTAACTTTTTTTGTCCGCACGTTTTCTCCGAAACGGTTTGAGATATTGACTTGAAATTTTGTACACGTATATATTATGACGAGATCTGGAACTGGATTGTTTTTTGAGGAAATCCGGTGAAGGGTTGGGGGGTAAATAGGGGAAAATAGGGAAAAATAAGTAAAGCAAGCTTGTAAGAGAACAGACAATTGAAATTTGGTGTATGTACTAGAAGTTAAGGCCTAAGATTTTTTTATAACATCTTTCAACCCCCCACCACCCCTACCCCATTAATGGGGTTGATAAAATAAAGTTGAGATTTTCATTTGAAATTTCGTACACGTATGTATTATAACGACGTCTGAAATTAGATTATATTTTGAGATGATTCCGTTGAAGGGTTGGGGGTTAATTTGGGGTAAATAGGGGAATATAAGTAAAACAAGTTGGTAAGAGTACAGAAACTTGAAATTCGGTATACGTACTAGAAGCCAAGGAGTCAGATTTTTTTATAATATTTTTCAACCCCCACCACCCCTACTCCAATATGAAAAGCGTTGATTAAATAAAATTGAGATATTCATTTGAAGTTTGGTACACGCATGTATTATGACGACATCTGGAACTAGATTATAATTTGAGATGATTCCGTTGAAGCGTTGGGGGTTAAATAGGGGTAAATAGGGGAAAATAAGTAAAGCAAGCTGGTAAGACCACAGAAACTTGAAATTCGGTGTATGTACTAGAAGCCAAAGCGTCAGATTTTTTTATAATATTTTTCAACCCCCACCACCCCTACTCCAATATGAAAAGGGTTGATTAAATAAAATTGAGACATTCATTTGAAATTTGGTACACGTATGTATTATAACGACATCTGGAACTAGATTATAATTTGAGATGATTCCGTTGAAGGGTTGGGGGTTAAATAGGGGTAAATAGGGGAAAATAAGTAAAGCAAGCTGGTAAGACTACAGAAACTTTAAATTCGGTGTATATACTAGAAGCCAAGGTCTCAGATTATTTATAATATTTTTCAACCCCCACCACCCCTACTTCATTATTACAAGGGTTGATAAAATAAAATTGAGATATTCATTTGAAATTTGATACACGTATGAATTATAACGACATCTGGAACTAGATTTTTCTTTGAGATGATTCCTTTGAAGGGTTCGGGGTTATTTAGGGGTAAATAGGGGGAAATAAGTAAAGCAAGCAGGTATGACTACAGAAACTTGAAATTCGGTGTATGTACAAGAGGCAAAGGCCCCAGATTTTTTGATAATTTATTTCAGCCCCCACCACCCCTACTCCATTATTCAAGGGGTTGATAAAATAAAATTGAGATATTCACATGAAATTTAGTACGCATATGTATCATAACGACATCTGGAACTAGATTATATTTTGAGATGATTCCGTTGAAGGGTTGGAGGTTAAATAGGGGTAAATAGGGGAAAATAAGTAAAGCAAGCTGGTAAGAGTATTGCAACTTGAAATTAGGTGTATGTCCTAGAAGCCAAGACCTCAAATTTTTTAACAATATGTTTCAACCCTTCCACTACCCTTACTGCATTATTAAAGGGGTTGATAAAATAAAATTGAGATATTCACTTGTAATTTGGTAGACGTATCTATTATAACGACATCTGGAACTAGATTATATTTTGGGATGATTCCGTAGAAGGGTTAGGGTTAATAGGAGTGACTAGGGGAAAATAAGTAAATCAAGGTGATAAGAGTACAGAAATTTGGGATTCGGTGTATATACTAGAAACCAAGGCCTCAGATTTCTTTCTAATATTTTTCAAACTCCACCACCTCCGCTTCATTATTAATGGGATTGATAACATCAAATTGAGATATTCACTTGAGATTAGTACACGTATATATTGTAGTGACATCTGATTGAGATGCCTCCATTGAAGGGGTGGGAGGTGAATAGTAGAAAATAAGTAGGGTGAACTAAAAACTTAATTTCTAACGTATATGGTAGAAACCAACTCCTCAAACTTTTCTATGACATCTGCCCCAAATATTATTAAAATTCTATGACCAATAATTTCCACATACTAGAGTGCAAATATAGTCAAGATGTTTCCTTTAAATAGACTTGGATGAAGAATCTGGATGTGGAAGTAGTGATTCCTTAGGCAGCGGTTTTTACTACTGTTACTACTTCCACTTCCACATCCACATCCACATAGTGAGTGGAAATATTCCAAGCATAAGAAAATGTCATTTTTTTTTCTTTTTGTAGTAGATTTAGAATGTCATAGATAGAGATATTTTAATTCTGTAAAAGCGAATTTGCAGAGCATAAAGAGAGATTCATTTTTGAATATAATTGTTTTTTTAATATATCAGTATATAGATGGGGCTGTGCTCTAAAGAAATATTTCGATGGGAGAAACTTTGAAATGGGGTTTATGTGAAATACCATAAAACTAACCGTTATTGAGATATTTGAGTCCGTATGTTGGCAGTTGCCAATACTGAATAATTGTAATCTCTTTAACATTTCAGTCCTTTAAGTGGGACAATCTGTATTTAACGTCTACAAATTTTAGAAGAAAATATTTAAATAATTTTTCATATCTTATGAATTAAATATATTTGAAGTAACCCCTGGAAAAAAGAACTAAAAATATTGTTTATCATATAATTCAAACATTAAAGCAATAAAAAAACAATTACGAACATAAAACAATTTTTACGAACCAATGAAATTAAAATAACTATTTTAGTAGGTGTTCAAAATTATTGCCATTTTCATTAACACACATCGTAAACCTATTAAGTAATTAGTTCAGATCTACAAACTTTTAATAATGCATGCCGATTAATGGCGGCAACACTAGCATACATTTTATTGTAAAGATCTGCCATGTCTTCTATTGATTCTTTGTACACTTCACTTTTTAAAAATCCCTATAAATAAAAGTCTAATGGAGTAATGTCAGGAGATCGAGCAGGCCATCTAAGTACTCCATTGGTACCAATCCATCTTTCTGGGTATGTTTAATTTAAATAATTAACAACGTTGTGGTGATTATGTGGGCCTGCTCCATCCTGATGAAACCACATATTATCCAACTGAGCGGGCAAATTCCTTAATAGTACTTGTAAGTCATTTTGCAAAAATTGTAAATACCTTTCACCTGTTAAGTTCTCATAGTAGAGGTATGGGCCGACAATGTAACCATTAACAATACCACACCAAACGTTTACTCCAACACGATTCTGGGATCTGGTATGTCTCATCCACCTAGGATTCTCTTGAGACCAGTAACGACAATTATGTGTTGTGATTACTCCATTGTTGTGGAATCAACTTTCATCACTCCATATGAATCTAAAAGATTTGGATTTTCTTCTAAGAGAATTGAAAATTGTGCCAAAAAATCTAATCATCGCTCATTGTCCCCTGGAATCAAATGATGAACTAAATGAACTTTATATAGATTTGTTTGTTTTAAGAATTCAGTGGCAAGTGGAAGTTGCAATATTTGTTTCTTCCGTCAACTTGCGTACTGACATGTTTGGGTTATTTTCTACTTGATGTAATACCAATGCAATATTTTCATCAGTTGTAGTTCTTTTTCTTCTTGTTGTTTTTAGTTTCTTAAAACCTCCATAATTTTTTAAATTAGAACACAAAGTTTCAAAAGTTTTTCGATCTGGTAAAGGTCTGTCAGGAAAACGTATTTCGTATAAACTTACAGCTCTTGAATAATTTTTGCGACATTCCCCATACATTGAAATCATGTTTAATATATCTTCATTTGTATGAGACACCATATTTAATAATAAATATTCACAAAGAAAATAATAATTAGGTGCAATAATACAGTTCTATTGACACACCAATAAACAAAATGTCATTGAAATTGAGAAATGTCAAAACTATTATTCCAAAGATAACTTTAATTGTATTTAATTTATAAGGTATAAGGGTTATTATACTCACTAGATATCAAATATTTTAATTATAATCTAACCTAATAACAAAGCAATTATATGAAAAATTCTTTAAATATTTTCTTCTAAAATTTGTAAATTAAATACAGATTGTCCCACTAAAAGGACTGAAATGTTGAAGAGATTACAATTATTCAATATTGGCAAATGCCAATATTTGGACTCAAATATCTCGAAAACGGTTAGTTTTATGGTATCTTTTTTTGCTTAGAAATGCATTTTCTTTCACATAAAAAGTTTCTCCCATAGAAATATTTCTTTAGAGCACAGCGCCATCTATATACTGATATATTAAAAAAATAATTATATTCAAAAGTGAAGCTCTCTTTATGCTCTACAAATTGGCTTTTACAGAATTAAAATATCTCTATTCGTTTAGAATATATTCGGCCTGGGAGTTTTTATTGGGACACCCTGTATACGTTAGAGACTATCGCAACAAGCATTTTCATTGCATTTTTTTGAAAACCAAAAACAAAAATTGCTCGCTGAATTACAAATGAAAATTATGTTCAATGAGTTTCCATAGATGTGAAGAATCCATGGTTTAAATATTATCTATGTACTGAAGACTTACTCTGTATTTTATAATTTCGCAAGTGGCCATAATAGAATGTAAAAGACCAAAAAGCACGCTATGAGTAACTGAACTAATGCACTTTTCCAACTGACGTATCTTCTATCCAATAACTGTAAGTTGCAGGTATACTAAAGTACTCATATTTCCTGAATAAGAACGCATTGCTGAGATTCACTGAAATGTGTGGAAGTGAATACAGGAATGCATTTCACCAGTAAGAGGTTCTGTTACTCATTTGTTTACCAACAAGTTTAGTCGATATTGAAAAATGGAAGAATATTGCCGGCTTACTTTATAATTTCATGATAGTGCACATATAATAAGTCGTGGAGTTTCTATTGAAATATGTTCATTGAATCAGTGAAATATTATTTGACTATACTTCTAAAGCACTGTTAAATTTATATAATGTTTAAAAATAGAAGTATATGATACAATTTTAGGTAGATAATGTACATAACTATTAATAGCCGAAGTGGATTAAATAGGTAGGTAACACAAGTTATTTTAGTTTTGTTATACCTAGTTCTTTAAATCAAATAGATATACTTAGTCTAATTCATAACTTCAAAAAGTCGTTAATTCGTGAAAAAGCTCTTAAAAATATGAGCGATAGCTCATTGGATTCGGAATGACGTCTAGAAAAATGTGTTAAAATGTTTTATTAGCACATGAAAAACTGCAAAAGTTATAAACAAATTAAGATGAAATTTTTTTTTTCTGAATAACATTATCTTATTGTTTACAATCGTTTTTTTGATTATCCGTCATTTGAATAAATAGTTAAGAAATTATTTTTTTCTTAAAAATCATAATTGGCAATCCTCAATAAAGTAACAAAAAAAAAAAATTATCAACAGTTTCATTGTATATTAATTTAACAATTTGTTATAAACAAATTCTTACAATTCTAATATTTCTTTTCTAAATTTTAAAAAAATTACAAAAACGTATTGAAAAAAAAATGCTTGTATTTTTAATAGCATTTTTCATATTATACAGTACAGAAGTTGAAACGGCCACTTGATGTGTCAACTAAAAACAGATATAACTTTTAAACTATTAGAGATAGCACAATAGACATTAAGGTCGTTTTTATAGAGGATTCATTAATCTTTAAATGATTTGACTTCCAAGTTTGTAATGTTTTATTAATTTTCGAACCACGACCCAGCCTCCACAAAATAAATGAGAACCAGGTAGTTTCATCTTTCCTAAACCATTCAGGGGCAGGAATTGATGTTACAAAGTGGCGCCCAACGTGGGGCTTGCGAGTATAGAAGTTGAGTGTTATCAAATTAAAAATGTGACAATTTGTCTCAACAGCTCAAAGTTTATTTTTTTTTTAATTTGATAACACTCAACTTCTATACTCGCAAGCCCCACGTTGTGAATGCGTCACTTTGTAACATCAATTCCTGCCCCTGAATGGTTTAGGAAAGATGAAACTACCTGGTTCTCATTTATTTTGTGGAGGCTGGGTCGTGGTTCGAAAATTAATAAAAATTTAGTATTTTGTTAGGCGCCAATAGCCAATTGCTCAATATCTATGCCTTACTGGTTTTCAAAATGTAAAACTGTGGCTATTCAGTGGCCTTATTGTTTACATAGGTATCACGAGTTATTGGCTATTGGCGCCTAACAAAATACTAAATTTTTATTAATTTTCGAACCACGACCCAGCCTCCACAAAATAAATGAGAACCAGGTAGTTTCATCTTTCCTAAACCATTCAGGGGCAGGAATTGATGTTACAAAGTGACGCATTCACAACGTGGGGCTTGCGAGTATAGAAGTTGAGTGTTATCAAATTAAAAAAAAATAAACTTTGAGCTGTTGAGACAAATTGTCACATTTTTAATTTTGTCCTATTTTTTTTAATTTGTCGTTACTGATTTAGTACTCAATAGTAGCTTCGCGTACTACACGCCTAATATTTCAGGGCATAGGTATTGAGCAATTGGCTATTGGCGCCTAACAAAATACTAAATTTTTATTAATTTTCGAACCACGACCCAGCCTCCACAAAATAAATGAGAACCAGGTAGTTTCATCTTTCCTAAACCATTCAGGGGCAGGAATTGATGTTACAGTAACTATTATTAATCAGTTATTATGCGCATTTGTTTATAGAAATTAAATGTGTTCTTTATTTATTTTCAAATAAACAATTGCAACTTTCAGATATTTTATCACTTAACAAAATTGCCTTGAAGGTCCATTAGCGTATCTGCATTATTTGATAAGCTAGAAGCTAATTTTTATAAACAAATGCGCATAATAACTGATTAATAATAGTTACAAATTTGGAAGTCAACTCATTTAAAGACTAATTAATCCTCAATAAAAGCGACTTGAATGTCTATTGTGATATCTCTAACAGTTTAAAAGTTATATCAGTTTTTTACTTGGCAAATCAAGTGGCCGTTTCAACTCGTTAGATCCCCGAGTTCAAACTTAGTATAGTGACGTCACAGATGGGCGCACTGTTTTTGCAATTATTACTAATTTCAACCCCCCTTTTTTCCCTTCTTCAATTCTTCGGGACTTCCTGCCACATGTATTTTTTTCTTTTTAAGCGGTGCTCGGGGAATCTACAAAATATCACAATTAACCTGTATGTTACTGGTAAATAACCTCTGCGCCTGTGACTTTTACTTCAAAGGATCAGTTAGAGGTTCGTTTTTTTAAATAAACAACACAAATAAGTATAAAAACTTGAAACTAAATATTTCGCCGACGTTTCGGAAGTCTAATCTGTTTCCTTTTTTAAGGCTTTTTTTGAAAAACCTTTTTTGCTGTGTATGATAAATACACAACTCTAAGAATGTTTGTTAGGGCCAAAATCATTTCTTCTAATGATGAAATATTAAACAATGAGAAGCGGTTTATAAAGGAAGTTCGTATAAATAACCAATAACCTGGGGGTTTTGTCGATAAAACCTTCATAAAAATGGAAAATAACAATCAGGTACGACAAAAACCTGAAAAACGTTTCACAGCGTTAATTCCTTATGTATGCGGATTATCCGAAAAGTTGCGCCGCATCGGCGATAGATTTGGTATTCGGACGGTATTTCAAACCAACAACACTTTAAGATCTCTTCTGGCAAAGACGAGACCGAAGAACCACGAGCAAAATTCAAAAAACTGCATTTATAGTATTCCGTGTGAGTGCAACAAACAATACGTGGGTGAGTCATCCAGACATTTTAGTGTAAGATTGGGCGCAAAATTGTATCACAAAAAATGAAATTCAGAGGTCCAAGATGTGCTAACACGCTTGGGAGAACGGACATAGAATAAACTGGGACTCGGCAAAAATTTTAACAAAAGAGGCAGATAGCCGAAAAAGAAAAATTAAAGAATCCGCGATAATATTATTAAATGAAGATATATGCGTGTCTAATTGTTCAGTAGATGTCTATACAACTTGGTTGCCAATGTTGAAAGAAAAACTTCACAAACTTAACATTGTATAAAAACTAAAAAGCTGTTAACTATATCAACAGTTCCATGTAAATAGTAAGTATCTATGGATATTGAATATAACAAACATTCTCAGAGTTGTGTATTTATCATACACAGTAAAAGAGATGCTTGAAAAAGGAAACATTAGATTTCCGAAACGTCGGCGAAATATTTAATTTCAAGTTTATATACTTATTATATAAAGCAACCTGTAACTGATCCTTTGACGTAAAAGTCAAAGGCGTAGGGGTTATTTACCAGCAACATACTAGTTAATTGTGATATTTTGTAGATTCCCCGAGCACCGCTTGAAACAAAAAATACATGTGGGAGGAAGTCCCAAAGAATTGAAGAAGGAAAAAAAATAAGATAATGCCACAAATATCATTTAGATATTTTGAGAACGGAAAAAGTTAAAATATGAAATTTTAAGTGCATAATAAGAATATGGAGAACTATATGAAAACGTATAAAAACCTATAAACAGAATATCATGGAACAAGACTAATACAGACAAATCACACTGACAAATCGGCTTTACTTCTGAATGTTTAAAGTGTCATGGAGTCAAGTTGAGGATATCCATTGCAAAGATAATATCAAATTTTGACGAATGTGAACTAAAACAAAAAATTCAATTTAGTAAAGTATTATCTCTAACTACACTTAGCTCACCAATCCACATAATACGAAGATTATACGGAACATTATACAAAATTTATCTAGCACTTTTACCCGCTTAACGCGATATGGTTAAGTATGTCATTTAGTGCAGCATATTTCATAGAGATATACATATAAAGCGCGATAGCACGGTGTGATATAATAAATGTAAACATTCTCCAGCGTGTTGAAGGCACTTCACAAAAGCAGAAGGGTAAATAGAAAGCTGCTAAACTGCGATGCACCTTTAAAAGGACGATTTTATTTCCATTACGCTGCAGCAAGCATCCATAACCATCACATAATGAAAAAAGCACAAAACACTACAACCAAGAACGGTTCATGTCTGTTTTACAATACGGCTCTATAAATTATTCATAATCGATATTAGCTTTTATGTAAGAAAAATATTTTCTCTCTAGGATATGAAGTGCTAATGTGAATACTTGAAATGGAAGCATTACTGATACCTTTTAAAACTACGTAAATATACAATAATGTTTATTGAGAATTAACTAGATAACTTCGATAACTAACTCAGTAAGTTTATTGCAATTTTTATACAATTGAATATTATACCGAGTAATCACGAGATTAGTTACACTTCTACATTTTTCTTTATTTTCTGAGATACAAAATTGAAATTGGTACACAATGACTGGTATCAGATAGTTATTTATGTACCAAGGACGATATAGAGATGTTTATGCCCGAGGATAGAAAGCCACACAAGGGCATAAACATCCTATATCGCCAGTGGTGCATACAACGTTTTATATTTCACTCCACTTTAGATACCTACATAATTGAAATGTAATAAATAAATTTAATAATTTACGAAATAGATACGGCTTTGCGGTTGCCGGCCCTTGCGTGTGTTTTTGTATCCATGACGATGCGAATATTTATTGATTTATTTCTGCCATAACACCAATGTTATCAGCGTCGACAGACAATACTTGGAATCATTTTTTAATTATTGGAATAAACTTAATATTATTTTACTGCTTTATATTAACTGATTGGCATTATGTAAATTATGTATTTATAATAGAGAATGTTAATTTAATAAGCAACTCCATAGATGCTTCTACAAAAGTAAATAAATATCATTTAACCTACGGCTATGCTACCGGCAATTACATGAATAAATATAAGCAGGTAGCGGCTTGTAATGGTGAAACAAGAAACAATTGACTGTTATTCTGTCACAGGTAGAATTTGTAATATTTTGTCCTAGTAATAACGCTTTGTATTGAATCTCTGAATTGGGAATAGTAATACTATACACCACTAACCAATATCTATGAACTTATTAAATTCTTTTGGCGATAAGCGTTACTTACGATTTTAGGAATATGTAGATAAAAAATGCAAGATATTTTTTATTTTCGTATTTGCTGTAATAAATATACTCTTTGTATTTCCGGGAGTAAAAAGTAGCAATTTTACTCCACTTTTCGGGGACTAGTCTTACCTTTGATGCAGCAGCGTTTAAAAATTACATCTCCCCTTTTCTCTCTCTCTCTCTCTCTGACAGTTTTTATGCACTGGAGTTCGTGACTGTCAGCGAAGACTACGGATATTTCAATCCACGTCAATATTTGCTGTTCTCTCATTGAAAATTCTTTTGAACATAGTGATTTGGATAAAATCGGGAGAATCTAACAGGCTTTAAATCAAGCACAACTACTTTGATATTAATTTATATTTAAATTTAAATATACTTGACTAAGTCGGAATATGGTATACATGTTACATTTAATCGGAAATTAGTTTGAATTATCGTCATAATACACACATTTTAATGAATTAGTCTTATCTGTGTTACTATAAAAACAGCGACAAGAAACGGAGGCGATTGTAAATCGGTGTGTACTTACTGCGTCGTCGATTAGGAATATAATAATCAATGCGTGGTTTACCATTAGGCAGGCGAATCGGAATTGGCATTCAAATATGCTTTTATGAGAATGATTAGCGCTGGTCCGACCAAACGCCGCTCGTGGAAAATGTTGTAATTATTGTTAATATCGCAGATAGCCCTCTTGCGGCCGGGTTTATCACATTTTCTATATAAAGTATAACTTTAAAACTTCCTGGTATTACGCACAACTTTTTATGTGTTATAAAACTTTTTTCCTCGAGATTCGGCGACTCCAGATGGGGTTGTTCATACACAACCTCTTTCATTGTTCAATTTATTGATTGTAATCCTCATTGTCATTAGGGTTCCTAGTTCTCTGTGCTCAACTTTTAGTTCCTCGATGTCATGAATCGATAAGTAGCTGTTCTGTCATGCTGTTAGGATACCGGCTCCCAACCTGGAACCTCTAACTCTTCTCCATGTTCGAAGAATGGGGACATGCAGTCTCTTTGCAATATCGCTCCAAACGACTACTAGTACGTTCTTTCTTTTTTCCTGGCTCTCTCCTTTTCCAAGAGTTAGCATCACGAGATTGTAATCTAAGGAGCCTTCGTCAACTGTAGGTAATTCGAAGGTCCATCCTCTTTCGAATGCCAATCTCAATACCAGTCGACTAGTAATAGGTACGAGTTATCAACGCATAGGCGGCGCGACATACCTATCGGCAGCTTATTGCAACCAAGGTTAGATGCATAGTGTTAGCTAGGATAATGAATAATTTTCTATTAAAATGACTTAAATAATAAGAGTTTTTATATAAGCATAACAATTCTTGCACTGATACTGTTAGTCTTTGCTTGACGTAAATGAATATCATTGTTTGACTCTCTGCTTCTATTAAGACTACATCATTGCTTAAGAGTATTTGTATTTATTATGAAAATTCTGAAACTGACAAGAATTTATTTTCGAGGAATATAAAAACTAGAACATTACACTAATCACTTATTTTGCCTTCATATCCTATTGGCCAAAAGCTACCCTCAAATGGGGATTTTCGAGGTATAGCGGGTAAAGGCGGGTGTTAGGGCTGAAATTGTTTATATGAAGGCTGTTATCAGTTGGAAGAGGTTGAAAGGGGTGGAAACTATCCCATGGGGCAAATATCGACCTGGGTCAATTCCTCTCGGATTTCCTTCCAGAAAATCAGACCGGGAGGAAGTCGAAGGGGATGAGTCGGACTTAATACTCATCCGCCCACCCTTCATGCACCCCTGAAGAGAATACCGGACTTGCTTGATTTCTCTCGAGAAAACCCGAGAGGAATCGGCCTAGGTCGATATTTGCTTCATGAGGGTAGTTGCCACCGCTTTCTTATCACTAACCTTCCCCCTGATGGTCTTCCCAACCAACGACAACTTTTATATAAATAATTTCCACACTAACACCCGCCTTCGTCCGCTTACCCCGAAAACTCTCATTTGGAGGCAGATTTTGGCCAATATGGTTTGAAGGCATAATTTCTCGACTTCCGGGGCCACAGCAATTGACTCCCCGGTTCAAGAAACGGAGCGGGAATGTTTTCGAGCCTTGAATCAGCAAATCAGCACGGTTCGACTGTTCCCCCAACTGTTCCCTCACAATATTATTATAGCTTAATTCTTCAAGAGACAATAGAGATTCTATATTTGTGTGACCGACACAGTAATACAGCAGGCTAATGCATATGTGGCGAGCACATCTGGTCATACTGTCCAATATGAGTTTAATCCCCAGCTCCGACACTGGCTATTTTGGCGGATAATGCACATTGTCTGAGTTTTTTCAAATGCTTCAATTTCAAAAAATTTAAGTAGTAGTAAGTTGAACTGTGAATAGTCTTTGTGAGATACGACTTTATACAAAATGTTATAACTAATTAGTGTCTTTCATTAAATTATATCTGAATAGAAGTATCCAATGCTGCAATTTTTAATTAGTAATTACCTCTGTTTAAGCAAGAACTTGATCTAATTAAAATCAATCTAGACAAAAATTAAATAAAGTTTCTTCCAACTGCATTTAAAAACTTATATTACATAGAATTAAATACCCAGGAAATTAATTAATGAATAAACCCAAGGAAGAGTTTAAGCGTTAATTGGAATTACAAGAAATTCCCATAGTTTGAAGAACCGTGTTGAGGCTGAATAGAAGATGTTAAGCGGTGCAAGAACTTTGTTTAATTTAACAGAATAGTCTTTATAGTGTAGGCATTCTGGCAGCTGCATAGTACGAAATCGGGGAAAACTGTAAAGAGGTATAAGCCTTGGAGGAAAGGTAGGGAATGTGATACTGAACAGGAAAATGTCTCGTCCGCACTAAAAGAAGGCTGCGCGGATAAACAATTACCGAAAAACTTGTGACAAAATAGTTTTTTCGTATTTTGATAATGAAATTTTATAAGCAAAATGAAACATTGTACGTTATAATCAAATAAATAATTTTTTATTTATTGCAAAAAAAAACATCAAAATGAGCTATTTGTTAATTAAATAATAACTTTTGCAATTTGTGAGATACTGAAGCGTTTTATGAGTTTTTAGGATTGCATGGTCCCAATTTTCGAATCAAAATACCCAAAAAACCTGTAGTCAAAGTAGTTTCAGACCGGTGTTCTTTTCCTGCAACCACCCCCCGCATTTTGAAATGGAGTATAGATAAGAGTTGAAGTATGTTATTAAAAATCTCACCTTGAATAACATTATAATATCTTCTCTACATTCATCGTCAATTTTTTTTTATCTATAAATAAAAGCTGAAATTAATTGATTTGAGTGAAAACTAAATTAATATGAAGAATTATATAATGTTAGATAATTCTTGTTTACAAAAATATAATTAAAGCCTGTATAACCTACGAGAAACATTTGAAAACTTTTTACAAAAATTAGTGAGGTAAAAGTATTTCGTCGAACATTTTTTTTCTATTTTTTTGAAAAAAAATTTAATCTATTTATCACTACTAGGTATAGAATAGATGAAAAAAATTTAAAATTTCCACGTTTCATGACATTCCAAACCTATTTAGGAAAAGAAAATTTGCAACATTTTTTTTTACAATTTTGGAAAAAAATTTACCACTAGAATAGATGGAATCTTTTTTCCTCAAATATAAAATTTTCACGTTTGACATGGTTGACATTCTAAACCTAATTGAGAAAAAAAAATTTGAAAATTTTTTTCACCAACATTTTTGAAAAAATTTTTGCCACTAAAATAGATGGAAATTTTTTTATTCTTTGCTCAAATTTACAATTTCCACGTGTTATGGCATTCTAAACCTATTTCAGAAGAAAAACAAAGTGAGGAAGTGACAGGAAAAAGCCTGATTGTTAGAACGTTATGATGAGATAGACTTGATTATTCATACAGATTTAGTTTGTTGTAAATAATTAAAATAGTATATTTGTTGATTTGTTGGTATTTCTTACTTTACTAATAAAAGAATATTCGAATTCTATATACTTACCTTTTGTGTCTTATGTTGCAACTAGTTCAACATATGGCAGAAACAGAAGAACTAAATACGAAATACGAAACCAGTAAATATATCTATCGCTTATAGTAAGCGATAAGAGAAAATGCGAGGTGATATTCGATAATTTTTATTGCACATTACTTTGATTTATAATAATAATAATAAAAGTTTTTTATTGGTTAAAAAATAAATAAATAATCAAAAGGCCATCGACCGAAGTCCTTCAGCCTGTATTTTGATTTACTTTATATAAAAACTAGCAATACAAAATTTGGCGCTTTATATGTAACACATATATGTACTTAGATTTAATTATATTTATTAAATAAGTGATAACGACAAAAAAATCTTGATAATAATTTTAAGCATTGTTTATAAACGCGAGGATCTTTCGATCAAAAGGCATTTTCTCATCATTAGAAGGATTTTTAATTGGCACCAGTGGCGTCTGTTCAAACCCATATACATATGGAACCAAAAATATCTCTAACAGAATTGATTTGTGACAAGCACAAGGCGCATGGTTAAACTGACGCAATAATTTTAACTGTTTGGATTATTACTGAAATGTGATATCGCTAATAGCATGGCGTTGAGTGAACGGTACGGTTACAAGGCCGGCGCAGCGGCCTCGACAAAATCTGTTGCTCTCGATACGTTTTTCGTAAGCGCCCAGTACTATTTTCAATACTAAAACTGATTAGACCAGTACAACTGAATAAACTACAACTCTTAACGAAAAGAATGAGCCCGTGCTGATCAAGTTATTTTTTTTGTAAACTTGAACCGTGCCTTTCTCGCATCAAAGCGCACATACTGTATAGTATTAGAAATCAATATCTTTCAAAGCGAAAGTTATTAATTAATTAACAAATACATTATTTTAATCTTTTTTTTGTAATAACTCAAAAACTATATGTTCGATTCTAATGTTCAACGATTAATTTTGTAGGCGTTTTTTTACATCGAAAAAGAGTAGATGTCACGTTATCTTGCGCATAAACTTTCATGATCAAAATATGAAAAAACGATTTTTTCGCCTGTTTTTCGCTAATTGTTTATCCACGCAGCCTTTTTTAATGCAGACGACACATTTTCCTGTTCAGTATCACATTCCCCATCTTTCCTCCAAGGCATATATCCCTTTACAGTTTTCCCAGACCATTCTACTGTATTGCCTGGACTATTACTACTCCAAGTAAAAACCAAACGATTTGCTGTGAAGTAATCCCTTTACAAATAAAACAGAATGGAATGCAAATATTGGAATCGGCAGAACACTGTGTAAATATCGATAGCACCAGAATAACATTATTTTTAAAAGTTTTTATTTGTTTGGTTTTATGTTTGACTGGAGATAATAATAAAACATCATTCTGCGTCCGTTTATCAATGTTTTTCAGATACCAATAGCTCTGAGCTATTTATAAAATATTTGCACATGAATTCCGCCTATGATCTATATTATACATCAAAATAGAGTAGTAGCTCATAAAGCGCTACTCTGTATACTCACAGCGTTAAATAATTATCAACCGATTATATCCAATACCAGTGTTTCCCATTTATTACGCATCAGATTTCGTAATGAATTACACTGCATTCACCCAAATTGTATACATATTGACCAAAGAATATATATAAATAGAAGCAGAGATAAAGTGAAAGTTATACAATACTGCTGCCAATATATCCAACATACCTTCTCGTTCTTAAATACAATTTTGCCTATGGCGTTATCTCTGTTGCAGTTCGTCCATTCTTGTGGTATGAGTGTAACATAAACATATGTGGAGAATTCAAGAAATGTGTCTATTTTAACTACATAACCTCAAAATTATTTTCGTGTTTTGTAAGTTTAAACAATTATTCTCAAAGATGGTCGGATTTAGTGACATTTGGAGAGTAAGTTATGTGTTAGCCAGAGGAAGAACCCTGTTGCTTTTGAACAATAAAATCGATCAAATAAAAAAGTTACTACTTATTTAAATTTATATATTTATATTATATAATATTGTTACATTGAAGAACCAACTAATTAGGCAGTAGTCCCTAGTGCTTATCAACTTAACAGCAATAGATTTGTCACAAATGCTGTAAGATTCTGGACCGAGCCTTGGTGGCTTTCATTCATCTCGCATTTAGATAAGGCCGTTAGACGCTGATGCGGGCCGATTTCGACACCTCAATTGAGTGGTGATGAATGGACCAAGTGGACTAATTCATTCATTGATTTCCGTAGAGGCGGTCCATCCCTTCTACTCCTATACTAAGATCTATTGCGCGACTAAATAAGAATTCAGCTTCACAGACATTTTTCAATGTTTCAGAAATGCTTAGAATTCCTGGTACTTAAAATATCCAAAATTTATGGGCCACTTTATTAAGTCTTGGAGTACAAAGTTATTACACGTTTTAAGCAGTTTTCTTACACATATCAATTCTGATTACAGGAGTCAAGTGAAATTCTCTCGAATAAATCTCGAATAAACTCAGGTAAAAACGGTGAGAAAACGTTAGGAAATGTGTCGAATTAAAGCATGAACAATCCTACATTAGTTGATATAATTAGCATAAATTTGACTATTTCGTATAGCTGATATTTAATATTTGGTTATAGTAACACTTATATACCTACGCTTTTTATAAACTCGACAAAGTGTACAAAGATCTGGTAACATAAGATGACTATGCTAAAAAAAAATAACCACGTACAACGGGACAAGTGCAGGTATAAAGTGCATCATGTCATAAACTTGTAAATTAGCCTGCTGCACTAAACCATAGAGAAGGCAGAGATATACGAAGTGAAATGTAAATAAAAAAATCAGAGGATAGACCAGCAACCAAAAAACCAGGCTATTACAGAAAGCTAAGCTATATTTGTTTAATTTATTAATTTAATATAATAAGTTAATTCATTAACAACCCAGTTTATTTGTCTAGTCTAGTCTATTAATGGTATTTGTTTGTTTACTAATTTGTTTGCTTATTGTTTGTTTATTAATTTTTACTATGTTACACAACATAGAAGAAATTTAAAAGTAAAATTGAAAGGGTATTAGATATAGGTAGTGAAATGGAAAAATGCCTGAACTGAAAAACAGCCAATTGGAAAACGGAAATTAAAACATATAAAGGGTGTAAAAAATATTCCCTCGGACTTCTTTCTCATAACCCGATATAGAAAGCTCTTATTTTATTTTTTTGCCGTGAGATAGGCTCTTCCCAGCACTTCCACCGTAAGTGGATCTTTACCTGTGGAACGGTTAATAAAATAAAAATAAAATAATGAAAACTTTTAGATTCAGTAACTTACTTAAAACTTAGAAAAAGAATAACTAAGATGGTGGATGGAAACTTAAAAGATGGAAGCTATAATAACTGGGGTTTTATTCCCCTAATTATATGAATTAATCAGACATTACCATTGGTACAGTGCGGAGTGCCCCAATTACTTTTGTAGACTTCGTCGATATTATCGTACATCTATCGAAATCAAAACTGTGCTTACCCGTTTCCTTCTAGATGATTATATCCTTTTTGGTGCCCCTCAACCAAGTTACTTCACAAACAAACTTTACTGAATATAGAATGAACTTAGTTACATATCAAGCAAATAAAACACGTGATTTCTCAAAACAATTAAACCACTATATTTAAAGAAAAAAAATTGAAAACAAATGAAAATGAGAATTGCAAACATTTAACGATTAAATAAATTAACAAACAGTAATTACACTATATCAGAAAATGAAATGTTATATGTCAAGTTCAAATCTTTCGCTGAATCGCAGCCGAATACTCTTAGTTCAATTACAACGTATTAATTTATGCTTATTACAACCGACAAAATACTGAACAAATTTTCTGAAACTCTAAAATTGAGAAAGGTTCGCGAAACGAGAATTTACTATACCCTGTAGGTAGATGACGACCGATGAGACGTTAAGACAAGAGTGTCGAAATAATTTCAATCGAAATAAGACGTCTCAAAAGTGGGCAGTCAACTTTAAACCCCCTACCAATTAAAATCTTCTCTACTTTAAACCGTACCTCTATTTGAAATTACCTAACGTACCCTGGGATTTATCCTATGGCCTATTTAACATTTTATGCTACTAAGGCAGATGAAAAACATTTTGTCAATACTTGGCTTTTGTATGGGGAAAAAACCTACCTTAGTCGGCCTATCTAGCTATATTAGTCTCTATTACATATATTTTCTGGAATCCTCACTCAACTGCCTTAGTCTTGAAAATCTAACTAGACCCCCCAGGGGATTTTATGCCCCTAATTAAAGACTAAAGTTTCCTGGGCTCTAAAATAAATCAGTTTGCAACATAAAACAGCTATTTCTACGACAAGTATTTTACGTTATTGTACTAGAGTCTCAACCCTTAAAATATTACCGAGATCGGAAATAAGAGCATACGGTGATTCCATATGCGACAGGGCCGGACTTGGCTCCCTTAATTTGACTTTTGTTACAAAACTTAAAACAAGCATTTTACAAACACCTACACTTTCCATCCTATATTCCTACACCAAGCGCCATGTGGCTGTTGCTGCTGACAAGCATGTCAAATATACAACCCTGTGAATGCAGCCGGTCCGGCGTTATAATAAAACATCCGAGGTTTGGTTCCCGCACGAGGTTTGACCGTCCCTCGGGCGTGTTCGACGGAGGACCAAACTGCGTGTTGGAACGAACCGAAATCGGCAGCAATAGTCACCTTACGTTGGAATATCAATCAATCAATAACATGTCAATTCTGATTACAGACTTTTCGCAAATTTATTGCAAGGATCATTATGAATCAAATATTTATTCATATCAGTTCCCTTTCTTAATAACAGCCTAACTGTGTTTATCAGTTTAAAATAAATATAATTATTACTTACTGTCTAAATTTTCAACCTCCTGTATGAGATCTAATTTCAATACATAATATAATTTCTCTGTAGAGTATTCGTATCCATATCCCGAAAGTACAACAATCTGTCATGCAAATTTATCGTTATTGAATGCCACGTCGAGGCCGGTGTTTACAATGTAATGTATTGAGGAATTTCCAGAGCGGTAACATGTTTATCTTATATGACAAGATGATTCGTTATTCCAGTCGCAAATTACGGAATTTGTAAGCAGGAGAAATATGAATAATTTGTTTTGGGTCGGGACCGTTAACACGGTAAAACAATCACTGCTTCAACTTGTTAAGTAATACTCAAACACGAAGTCAGACTCAGACAAAGTGAATCGATATCGTGTAACCGCTAACTGTATTTGAAGTGTAATTTTTGGCACAAAAGTCTGTTACATGTTAGCCAGACTACACTGATGTTTCTTTATCGTGAAATTAAGAAAGTTCAATGAACGAAAATACTTTAGTTCAGAGGGGGGCTGGTTCAGGATTCAGGACCAATTCCAGGACAGTTTTCTCCCCAGATTATCCACGTACCGCAAAGATTGTTTGCTGCATTAGAAATGTTTATTAAATATTGATCAAATTATTATTTTTTCATTTTTTTTATTTAATATACATCATTCCACAGTATTACACCAATTACTGAATGGGGTCAATACAGATTTGTATCAATATAAATTATGATAATATAACAATGGATATGAATATGCTATGAATACAATAAGTATATGAATAAGAATATATGTTTAAAGGTGAATTATTTATTATTTGTTCGCTAGTAACGACACATATTCTTTATAGGATTTTGCAAAAAGAAAGAAAAACTATCTATGAGAACTAAAAGAAAAACTATATGTAAAAATATTAATGAAATCTTTGCATTCTTCCGATAACCTGACTTATGGTTACGCTAACAAGTAAAAATTCTTATTTGCCATTCTCATTATAACACTAGCATCCAACATAGTCCCCTACGACTAGGCAGATTAAACTAGTATCTACATGATTTTTTTAACAAGTAAAAATTCTTATTTGCCATTCTCATTATAACACAGAAGTCAGGTTGTCGAAATAATGCAAAGATTTCATTAATATTTTTACATATAGTTTTTCTTTTAGTTCTCATAGATAGTTTTTCTTTCCGCTGTTTGCAAAATGCTATAAAGAAATGTTTCATATGAATAGATAACTGCTATGAATACTATGAATATACAAAGGAAAATATAGAAAAATACAGAAGCAATAATCATTGACACACACATTATAGTTTTAGGTTTTGTATTGAGGCTACACTGCAGATGAACAGATTATTTTGAACTGAGTTATAATCGCTACATATTTGATCCCCAACAAAATTTGTAGCTCGTCTTTTTCTCTACAAAAAAGGTTTTTACAAATGTTTGTCTTACTTAAGCCGTTTAGAAGATAAATCGAGTTTTCCACTTATAGTTTTAAGCCCCTTCGAAATGTGCGAAAAATGATAATTCTCAAGGAGTTTCGTACGACCGGGCTCATCGATCGATAATTCTTACTATTCATAGCCCCAAACAAATGAAAATAACATAAAATGTAGAGAAAAGTATCAGCTTTAATGTGAAACTAACCACAAAATTCATTAATATTTTATCATAGAGAAAAAGTGTCAGAAGATTGCTTAGTAAACTTTGTACAGTTGGTCCACAGATTTATTCATATTATTTAGTCGTTAGAATGACAATTCATTTTGCTGATATATTCTTATCTAATGATATATTAATCCAATTAACATTTCATTGCAATTACTTTTGTTGGAAAAATATGCTTTGTGATCAAAGTAGAGGGTATAACATATTCTATCGAATAATTTTAGAGTTTTTTAAATGCATGCTGTACTTTTTGAATTTGTCTACATTATTCATACATGTTCAGGAAATGCACAATTATATAGTAAAACATATACAACTTATTTGTTTGTTAACATTCTTCAACAAAATTTTCACGAAATGTAGATAAAAGTGCGTGGAATCGAATCCATGTAGTGAAAAAGCACCCATTGTTACGGAAGAAATAGGCAGAATGCATAAAACTTAAAGATATGAATAAATCAACTGTATAAAGTTTACTAAGCCATCTTCTCTATGATAAAAATTGGTATGAATTTTGTGATTAGTTCCACATTAAAGCTGAGACTTTTCTCTTCATTTTGTGTTGTTTTCATTTTTGTAGCGGCTCTGAATAGTAAGAATTATCGATCGATGTGTCGGGTCTTATGAAACTCCCAGAGAATTCTCATTTTCCGTGCATTTCGGAGAGGCTCAAAACTGTAAGTGGAAAACTGAATTTATCTCCTAAACGACTTAAGTAAGACAAACATTTGTAGATGTTTTTTGTAGAGAAACAGACGAGCTACAAATTTTGTTGAAAGCTTTTTTCTGTATTTTCATTATTTTAGCCGTTAGAGCAAGAAAACCGAAAATCTAAAAGTTTTTCCAGATTTTTTGAAATTTCCCGGAACTTGGAAGTGTAAAGAATGCATCATTCCATTCTACAGGTTATCAACTACTCAAATCCCGGAAATGATCCTTTTATTAATTTTTGCTAAGTTTTTACAAAATTTTGCCTACATTGCCTGCACTATAAGTGGAGGGTAAGTAAATCCCAAGATTTCATGGAAATTCATGCTTCTTGATAGGATTCGGAGGAAAGACCATATTTTTAATGTCGTACACTGGACTATATGTATGCAATGCGCAATTTGCTTGTAATTAGGCAGCTGTGCCTGTGTATAAAATAAATATATAAATCGTTGGATAGGACACACGGTACAGCCAAGTTTTTACTTGTTTTATTCCCAACAATAAAGTTATTGATATTTGTGTTGCAGCCACTCGGCAACCATGGCCACCGATTTATCTAATAATAAAGTTTTAGACCGAACTTAATATCACTTTGGTCACGCCAGTATTTCCAACAATTCGGATCGAGAAATATGTATTTCAGACTATTGTTTGGTGGATTCATATTGAACTTTGTATTAGCGACAGAGACCATGGCTCCAAAACAATTACGTTCGATGGCTAGGAGCAACAGAACGTACGTGACGAAGCCCGGTGCAATAGGGCTTCGAACGAGCGCCGTGCCAGGAGCGAAGTCACATGGATGATAGCGGGCCATGACGTATAATAAAATAAATACAATTCCGTATCCGGCGTCGGTGGCTTCTACTTACTATAAATAAACGTCAAATGGAAACGCAGTCATCTGTCACATCAGAAGATTTTCGTGATCCGCGGTAATATTTTAGCATTTGTGAATAAACCATTTTGGTAACATAAATCATAAACCTACTTAAAATATGAATAAGGAAAATATTAAATTTATGTTACGTGCTGGCTGTTGTAGGGCGAATTATCTATTGCAGAACACACCTTTTCGGGTTGTTATTTATGTGGTTTTTCTTCAAAATTATCTCTGAAAGCTTTATTATATTTATCACAATTTACTCCCCCGGCGAATTAGAATATAATTGTGTTGTGTTCATTCGTTTTACCGCAACATTTATTATGTAAAAACTTGTTAGGGGCGAGGTAATGTGAAAGCTATAGACTTCCGAAGGAGATTTAATCTCGGTGTAGCAGAGAACAGTTCAACATGAAAAATTGTTATTTTTTAACGAGGCGAAGCGAAATATCATAAAATATAAAAGCATTGACATGTGATTTAAAATGGACATGTATATTTATACTTATCATAAATTACAGTGTTACTGAATCAATACAAGCGATACAGCGTTGGTATCCCCAATTTTCAAAAAAAGTGACACTAGTAACGTGCAGAATTATCGTCCAATATCTGTTCCACCTACAATATCCAAAATATATGAATATGCGATGCTATTTCAGCTACTTAAATTTCTTGAAGTAAATAGTAATTTAAATGATAAACAAGATGGTTTTCGTTGTGGACACTCAACTTTTACAGCAGCACGTTCTCTTTTTGAAGAAATATTGTAGGCTGTTGAAGCGGGTGAAAATCCTACTGGGACCTTCTGTGATCTCAGTTGAGCATTCGATTGCGTTCAGCATAACCTGTTACTTAAAAAATTGAATGAGACAAACCACACGATTGGATTGCCTCCTATCTTAACGAAACAAATCAATTGTTACTAATACAATATCTAGAAGAAAATTAAAAAACCTTCCATAATTCAAATGTATTAGTTAACATAGTCGATGTACCACAAGGTTCCGTTTTGGGGCCCATTTTCTTGATTATTTATATTATTGAGCTGCCACTGAGGATTTTGTTTCATTATATGCTGATGATGCCACCCATATGCTGTCTGATATATCTCAAGTTAGGCTTCTAAATGAGAACTTTGAGATTGAAGAAAGTAATTGTACAGCATTTCGTGGCATAATTTTTGACAATACATTCACATTGAGTAGCCATTACAGGAAATGAATTAGTACCTTGTGCTCCGATTTTTTCAAATCAGAACCTTGAAAAGTGTTTTGGATAGGTCTATTAGTATTTTATTTTGGACAAATTCAGTATAGACTAACCTATGGCATTACTATATGGGGAGGCTCCTCTAGAGTACATGATGTATTTATTGCACAGAATCGCATTATAAGAGGTATAGCAGGCGTACAGCCAATTCATTCATGCCGTAATATACAGATTCGGAAAATGCAGTTTAGGGTATAGAAACAACGATGTAATTGACCACGCCCCGCTAGTTCCATAAATCGTGAAAGCAGAGGCACACAATGAATTTAATTTAGTACGGTATGAACTAAGGATGGATGCGGACGTAGGTAATAATTGCTATACGAAACGAGAAAACATCTCTTCGTCAAAAGCGAAGAAGTTTTTTTCCACATTTTTGACAAATAATTTCTTCTATTGAAAGCATTTCTGCAGTTTCTTTTTTAGCCGTAAATGCAATGGGAATAAAATAATAATTCTTATTAAAACCGAAATGAAAATGGGACATTGAAATAAAATTAAATAACTCGGAAACTAAAATCAACTAATAATTATCAAAAAATAAACTATTCTTATTAAATTACAAAAATAGAACATTAATATAAAATTAAACAACCCTCAGAAACTAAAATCAACTAATAATTATCAAACAATAAATGAATGAAGTAAGGATTCAAACAAACCACCTTCTTGTACCCAACAATAGCCAAACCGATTATACAATGAACCTCTCATATCATTGAGTTGATTTGGAGTAATGCTTGCACAAAGTTGGATAAGTTTTCCCCGTAATTCAACTAAATTAGTGGCTCGTTCAAACGCATGTTTGTACGCGGATTTCTTTAAAAAACCCCACAGAAAGAAATCATGGGGTGCTAGATCAGGTCACCTGGGGGGGCATTTTATAATTCCCTTCGTAGCTATTAAACGATTGGGAAATGTTCTTTCCAGAAAATTAATAGCAGTTAAGGTATTGTGACTTGGGCAGCCGTCTTGTTGGAACCAAATGTCGTCAAAGTTGACAAGAAGATTTTGAACTGAAGGAATTATTTGGTTTTGTAAAAGCTCTAAATATTTATTGCCATTTAAATTGCCGTCGATTAGCAGTGGGCCTATAATATGATTGTCTAAAATTCCAGTCCAAACGTTCAACTTTTGGGGATACTGAGTTCGCACAGCAACACTCAAATGTTTATTTTTTCGAGACCAATATCGCACTACGGATGGATTGTGTTTCCTATGTAATGAAAAGGATGATTCGTCTGTAAACAATGTGTTCTTTAAGAAGTTTTCATTCTCATTCACTTTACTTACCATGATTTCACAAAATTGCATCCGTTTGAAATTGGCCTCGGGAAATATTTCTTGCGTTGTTTGAACTTTAAAACAACTGTACCCATTTCTTTATAAAATATTTCTTACAGTTCTTTCCTTCATGTCAACTTCATCAGCAATTCGTCTGCTAGAACAAGGTTCACTAGTTTCAACAAGTGCACAGACATTAGTTTCGCGAATTTCACGTTCATCGCTCATTTGTTGATGCCGGGGTTCGGATTGACAGCATTTTTTACAATAATTCACCACACCCGAAATTCTCAAATTTGTTAATAACGTATGAAATTATGCCGTCTTGATATGCCACAGTAAATAAATTTATTATGTCATCAGTGGAATGGCCCTCGAAGTACCACTTCACAATTTGCACTTTTTCTGCAGTTGTATAAACACACGGCATTTTAATAACGAAATTGAGATTAATTTGTTTTATTCCCACACATTTAAACAGCTACGCTATTAAAAGCAGAATGGGTGCGCTCGCGCTGTTCTCAACTCGTCGCGGTCAAGCGATGGCGCTATTGTTTTATACCAATACCCTGCATTGTTCTACGACAATTCGTGGTTTATCTGCGCAGAAACAAGTTTACGTACCTAAGACTAAATTTGCTGAATCGGTATTTAAACAACATAAAATTCTTCACCTACCAAGTTTATATGGTCTAGAGTTTACCAAATACATATAAATATTTAGAAAATGTATACGTATTTAAGAAGCATGTTATCTTTTAAGTATGTGTGCATATCCGGTTCAGGAATATTTTTATTTTAGGAATAATTGTTAGATGTGTCTTTACTTCATTTTAGTTTAATTTGAGTTTTGAAACTTCGGTATTTCTAATATCTCGGAAAACATTTGTCGGCCAAGGAAAGTTGAGTAGTGGTCCTATTTTTCACAGGAGAAATTCAGTAAATGACATTCTATATATATTCTCGAATTCACCATCTTCTAGGTTCTAGCACGCACTGCTGTATCGGCCAATATTTTGATGGTATATTTATAGACAATTATTTCAACAATTGTTTCGGCACTTGTTTTGGACAAAATATGGCCCAACGTGTAGCGCCAAAATTACTTATTCATGTTTATTCACCTCATGGCGTATGCATAATGTCATCAAGATATTGATGTGAAAGAAAACTTTTGAATCCCTACTCTAACGGACAACCACTACAGATGGCCTAATATTGTTAAATATGCAAAACAGTGTTCTTGGATACTTTCTCACGTGAAGTATCATTTGATTTAAATAAGCTGATCTAAATTGTGGAAAATTAATTCACAAATATGTCACAGGCTTAATATTTTAATTTGAACACGTAAACTCGAAACAATTACAACTGGCTTTGTTCGACTACATACTCCATTCCATATCTAATCCTAACAACTACTTTACCTGCTTAATTTATAATTTTTGACTGGTAATGTAACCATGTTCAAAACGCAATGCTCATCTCAAGTAGCTCTGTTAAATGATATGATATTAAATATCTTCAATATGTCTTAGTTTAACTGACTGTATGTATAAGTTAAAATTAGTTTTATCCAACAGACTAGTTCTACATAGATTTGATTTTAATTGAAATTCTCTGTTAAAACAAGAATTAAGGTAGAAACTAAAAATCAATCTTGTTTTCAAACGAAACCATTCGGAAAGGCCTCGTTTGACTAGTGAAATCTAGGAAATCCACGAATGCCTTTGGTAAATTCAAGTTTATATAGTTAAAATGAATTTTACTGAATTGGACCTAAAGCTTACAATCACTCGTTCGTGACACTATTTAGTGATTGTGGGAGAAAAGCTAAACATTGTTTAATATAAAATGATTTGTCTATATCTGTTTCAATACATTTAAATTTGTATATAATTTATTGAGGATATAATTAGAACATCGATTTTATATTGCAAGTACCTAATCCATAAACAATGATGATTCAGTCTTGCTTCATTTAATATGTTTAAAATGCAACACCTATTATTTAGGCAGCCTATATTTTTTCCCTGTTTGTTGACTTAATCTAATAGGTATTATAATCGGAGAAACATTTTATAACTCAGTTTTCATCCAGTTCCAGATATCATATTGACTTGAGAATTGGCATGTGTATATTATCCACATGATAACAGAATTTGACATTTATTATAGAAAAATCCAAGATGGCGTTTCAAAGATGGCGGACAGCCTATTGTTATTTAACATAGGATTTTACTAAAAATTGATAACTGGGAATTCCTGAGCTCGCAGATTGCAAACATGTGATCAAAGTTCAAAATGGCGTCGTCAATATGACTGGTAGTAGCCTGACTCGACTGAAAATCGGTGTCTGAAAGAGTTTTATTGAACAAGCATGTATTCTAATTGGAACAAAACTAATAAGAAAATTACTAATTTAAGAAAATAAAAAAACGCTCTTTTAGAAACAAACTGAAACTTAAAAAAAATGCAGTAAAAGAAGAGAATATCGTTAATAATAACAATAATTATGCGAATAAATGTAAAAGCGTCCGACGTTCAAAATTCCTGGAAAAAATAAAGCCTGGGGCGCCCTTTATTGTACCAATGTGGTATAATATACCGGGTGAGTTTTTTGACATGAAACTTTCAAATATCTCGAGTAATAAGCACTCTACGAAAAAATGTTTCAAACAAAAGTTGTAGAATTGGATGGGGGAAGTTCGGCGGTATATGTCCTTTTTGCTTTTGGTTTAAGAATTAAGGTCATTCAAGGTCAAATTTGTTTCTTTTTAATAGGAACCCCTATTTTTTATTGAAAATTCGCATTGTCTGACTAAAAATAGACTACTTTTGTTCCAAATAATTTTTCTGAAGTAATTTTTTTTAGTTGTCCAGCGAGGAAAATTCAGAATTTTAGAAATTTGTTATTTTCTTACTCGAAAAAGAAAAAGTATGGACAAAAACTACAAGAGGCAAAAAGAGTTTGCGATTATCCCGGGAATATTCTCAAATATTTTCGGAATCGTTCAATGTTTTTTTTTTTGATGCCCTTGAAAACTACACGAGGCTTTTTTCTGCAACGGGATAATTCAGAATAACATTGAACATATTCCCGGGATGATTCTAAACTCTTTTTGCCTTTTGCAAGTTTTGTCCAAATTTCTTCTTTTTCGAATAAAAAATCGCAAAATTCTAAAAGTTCTGAATATTCCTTGCCGGATAACTAAAAAAACGACAATTTCAGAAAAATATTTCGAACAAAGGTGGCCTATTTTTAGTCAGACAATCCAAATTTGCAAGAAAAAAATAGGGGTTTCCATTTAAAAAAATTGGTGAAGGTATTTACACAGAACTTTCCTCTTTATTTGTGCATGGCGGTCACTCTAAAAAATTAATAATTACGAAATGACATTGAGAATAATAATTGGAATATAGTTATCACTATTATTGCAGAGAAAATCTGATAACTTTTGGTCAAAAAAATATATAGAGTGGTCAACCGACAGCAAAAATTCAATACTAAATAACAGGTGCCAAATATGGAAGGCTTGCCCAAATACCTTTACAAATGCCCACCATTGTTGAATTATTTTTTGGGATCACCACCCTCTACATTTTTCAATAAAACTATAATAGGTGCACTCGTAGGTGCATATGCCAAATATTATTGCCATTTTTAGTTCCACATTCACGTAGTTTTTGAAATAGGTTTATAATATTACCAAATGTAGAAATTTTAAATTTGAAAACACAAAATTTGTTTTCATGTATTCTAGAGGTAAAAATTTTCATAATCTATTCGATAGTGGTGATAAAAATATTTTCTAATAGGTTTAGAATGTCATGAAACGTGGATATTTTAAATTTGAGCAGACAGATGTTTTCCGTCATCTATTTTGTATTTTGTAGTGGACAAAAATTTGCATTTATTATTTATTTTTATCTTTTTCAAAAGTTTTTGGAATAGGCTTAGAATGTAATGAAACGTAAAAATTTTAAACCTGAGTGAAAGAAAAATTTTTCCATTAACTCTATAATAGTAGTGGTAAAAACTAAAATTAGATTTCTGCCAAAAAAAATTAATTTTTTTTTATACGATAATGCCATGAAGCGAGTAAATTTTAAATTTGAGCAAAAAAATCTTTTTTCCATCTCTTCTAGTGGTAAAACATTTTCCAAAAATGTTGGTAAAAAAAATCTAAATTTTTTCCTTGAAATAAGCTAAAAATGTCATGAAACGTGAAAATTTTAAATTTGAGGAAAAAAATGTTTCTATCTATTCTACAGTAGTGGTAAAAAAACTACAAATTTTTTCATAAATATTTTCAATTTTTTTTTTCTGAAGTAGATTTAGAATGCCTTGAAACGTGGAAATTTGAGCAGACAATTTTTTTTTTCATTATTTATTCCCCTTAGATGGTCCACCCTGTATATTTTCCAGTGAAAGTTTAACCATTCCTTCGCTGACAGTAGCGTCGGCTACCTACCAAATTTGACCGTTCTCCGTCAAGTAGTTTTTTTAGTTAATGCACCAACAGACAGACAGACGGACAGACTGACGGAATTGAAAAACCTATATTTTCGTAATCTACATGACCTGAAACGCGAAAATTCGAAACAATCTCGGAGGGTGATTTTTTCTCGAATACAATACTTCCCTTCGGTATGCGAGGGAAGTAAAAACGAATTTGACCTTGAATGACCTTAACTCTTTCACAAAATGACATATACCGTCGAATTGCTTCCATTCTGTTTTACAACTTTTGTTTGAAACACTTTTTCGTAGAGATCTTAAGCTTCTGATAAAAAGAACCACCCGGTAAAACAGAAATTACTAATAAGCACCCTGTTCGGCACCCCGACCATGTTTTTATAAGATTAGCATTTATAATAAGCTTCTATTACTCTCTTTAATTCCCAAATAGACTATAGGAGCAATATGTTTGAAGCTAACAATTTCTTCAAAAGCGTCTTGCAGGATATTCATAAAATTAATTTCTGAATGCTCCATATAACTTAATTCTTACTGCCGACCATTCATTCATAATGCTTTGAAGAAAAGAAAATAGTAACCATTCTATCTCGACCACCGTTGCAATCTTTTAAAAATAGAACTTCATTTAAGCTGGATTAGAATGACACTGTATTTTACAATCCATTGGCCGCTTATATCAAGATAATCAAGAGAACAATGAAAACAACACAAGTAAAAAACCGGAATGGCATTCTTTAAAGTTCACTTCATCATTGGCACGAGTTTAATTTTAAAATTTAATTTTCTGTGTAATTTAAAATTACGCCTTATCAGCGCTAAATGTTCTGCAAAGATTTGCCAAAGGAAAATAAATTAGCTGTGGTTACATTGTTGAAGACAACAATAAGAATTTAAAAGTAAAAAAAGGACCTAATAATGTAACATACGATTATTATTCGTAGAGTCGGGTACAATTTAAACCGACTTGTGTTATGGCCGCTACAACGTCTGAACTAAGATTTTATTTGATGCATAAGAAATGCCAATAGTTCTCAAACAGTTCTCAGCAATGATGTCGCTAAATAACTTTAAAAAAATAGAAAAGATATTGTCATAAAACATTAAGATTATTAATTTAGTAACTTCATAATTTTAGTGGAATTCTGATTATACAGTGTCCATAAAGTTGGCTACATATGGGAAAAAATTGTATTTTTGATATTTCTAAAAAACTCTATTGGGGGTTCGTATATGCATGTCCAACAACAAAAAATTACATTTTGACACATGTCATATGATCACCGGTTTCGCAGGACTGTAAAAAATAGTTGACCGTGGTACCGAAAAGTGGGTAAAATTGTTAAGATATCGAAAAATTTTATGAAGAAAAAGTGCATATAGAATACAACAAAGACCCCAAATATCAATTTTGAAGCAGATGTGAGGAAAATAAAAAAGTGTAAATTTTACCCCACCATTAATTATCATAAATTCTTGGGTCTATTTCACAAATATTTGATTAGTTTCAAGAAAAACTTATATTATTTTAGTTGAATAAAGGTATTTGCATGTAAAAAAAGAAACGAACCCCCAATATAGTATTTTTTAGAAATCTCAATAATACAATTTTTTCCCATATGTAGCCAATTTTACGACGGACACTGTAGGTATGTATAGGTTCGGGCACAAATGAAACTGATAACAAAAAATAAATTGCCCAATTCAGTCAATAACAATGAGTGATCGGAAAAAGAAATCAAAGACTAATATTGCTACAGTCCAGCAAGAGACACGGGAAGGTTTGGGCATTTCTTGCCAGGAAAGGATAGGATCATAGTATTAGTAGGGGAAACGATGTCAGTAAGAATAAAATATTTCATATAACAAAAAAAAAAATGACATCTCTATGAGAATAACGAAAATAAATTATTTTTCTCTTAATGATAATAAACAAAAATTCTGGTTGACAAAATAAATATTAAAAAAATTAACATTAATTTTAAAACAAATAAATTAAAATAATTCTGAAAGAACAAGGCATTTACACGTTTCCATAAACACTAAAACACTACACTTGAACAATTTATCTACTCGACGCACGTTTCACCATTCGTGTATATATAACGTAAGAAAGTAGATTTTATTAGAGATAAACACGCGCTAGTAGTAATAAAAGACACATTTTTGGAGAAAATAAGGTTTTAACAAAACTCGCAATCAAATCAATCAAAACAAATTTATTTTAAATTAATAATACATAATTGTCCTCCCTAAGCACTCGTCCGGAGCCACCCAAACATCCACAGTACGAATCGCTGTGCTAATTGAAGGGATCGCGGCGCAGTTTAATAAAATAAAAATTTTAGAAGGAAAATTATTAACTTTTAATAATTAATCAAATAAAAAAAAAGTGAAAGTGCTTGGGGATCGACCTCGCAACAACCCCATTTATATTTATTGCTGTTCGAGCATCTTACCGATTGAGCTACACGATCGTGTTATTCTACTCTAAAACGTGTAATATCTACGTACCTACTAGAAAGTTGTAAGACTTAGTGGTTTGACATTGTTCGTTTGACGGATGAATATGCACTATTTACCACTAAAAGTAACTTACATATTTCATTTAAAGACGTTTTTCATATTTAGAGTGGTGTTAGTTCCCGGAAATAAACAATATTCGTCGTCAGATAGTGAAAACGTAGGTGCAATATTAATTCATACATCGGTCTTTTTAAACTTGACCCGACTCTATAAGAAGAGTTTTACTTTTACATTCACGCAGGGGAACAGAAGTATAGTGATCGCAAAAAAATTAAAAAACCGCTACCCCAGGAATCACTACTTCCACATTTAGGTTCCCCATCCAAGTCTCTTTAAAGTAAAACATCTTCTGCATATTTGCACTTTAGTATGTGGAAATAATTGGTCATAGAATTTTAACATAATACTTGAGGCAGATGTCACAAAAAAAATTGAGGCGTTGGCTTCTAGTATATATGCCGAAAATGAAGTTTTTTTGCTCTTATTAACTTGCTTTACTTAAATATTGTCTAAATGTTATTTGTGGCAGTACCTTAATTTTTTTCCTTCTTCAATTGGCAGGAAGTCCCAAAGAATTGGAGAAGGAAAAAAAAGTATTTACTTATTTTTCCTTATTTATCTCCCCCACCCCTTCAACAGAATCATCTCATTCAGGTATGGTAACAATAACTACGTGGACCAATATTCAAGTGAATATATCAATTTTATTTTCTATTTACTCCCTTAATAATGTAGGTGGTGGGTGGTTGAAAATATTATAAAAATTCTGAGGTCTTGGCTTCTAGTATATACACCAAATCCCAAGTTTCTGCACTTTTACCGGCTTACTTTACTTATTTTCTCCTATTTTCCCCTACTTACCCCATCCCTTCAAAAAATTCATCACAAAATATAATGTGGTTCCAAATGTCTTTATAATACATACGTGTACCAAATTTCAAGTGAATATCGCAATTTTATTTTATCAGCGCCTTTAAGAATGGAGTGTGGATGGTCGAGCAGTTGAAGAATGGTATAAAAAATCTGAGGCCTTGGTTTCTACTCCTAATTAACCCCCAACCCTTCCGCTAAATCATCACAAAATATATTCTAGTTCCAGTTGCCTTTATAAAACATACACGTACGAAATTTCAAGTATCTCAATTGTATTTTATTAACCCCTTTAATATTGGCGTGAGGGTGGTTGAGTTGAGGGGTGTGGAAAATATTGTAAAAAATCTGAGGCCTCGACTTCTAGTATATACACCAAATCTCAAGTTTCTATACTATTACCAGCCTGCTTTACTTATTTCCCCTTATTTCCCCTTATTTGCCCATATTTAATCTCCGACTCATCATCGGAATGAGTGCAGAATATAATCTAGTTTCAGACCTCGTCATGGTGCATATATGCACCAAATTCAAGTCAATATTTTTAACTGTTTCTGAGAAAACATGCACGCAAAAAAAAAAGTTACAGACCTTCAGACACATTTTTCTTCCCCCAAATTAATAATCTCGACGTTTTATGACATTTTAAGCCTATTTCAACAAACGAATTTTGATTTTTTTTTTTTTTTTTTACGATTACTATACCTATTTCCGCGCCACTACGTGTATGTGGAAGTAATTATTTTGGTGAAAATAAAATTATGTTCTGAGTTTATTCCTTTGAAGGATGGGGTAAATAGGAATAGGGGTAATGGGGGTAGGAAAAATAAAGCAAACTAGTAAGATTTAATGTACACACTTCAAGTCAAAGCCTCAAATTTTTTTATAACATTTGTCAAAAGTTTTTATCATCCACCCCAGTTACCATCTAGGAGACGATGATTTTAAATATCATATTAATAGTATGCTATGGGCAAGTGTTTCAACTAACTAGAGTGTAAATACAGTACATGTCGACATGTTTTCATTTAAAAGAGACTTGGATTGGAAATCTGAATGTATAAGTAGTGATTCCTTGGGCAGCGATTTTAATTAAAATTAATTGTAATATTTAGACATAGCTATATAGATTGCTTAAAAGTGAATTATTTATTAAAAAAAAAACCTATCTATGGGAACTAAAAGAAAAACTATATGTAAAAATATTAATGAAATCTTTGCATTCTTTCGATAACCTGACTTCTCTTTATGCTGGCAAGTTAAATCCTAAAATAAATTTGTCCAATTACTTATTTGACATTCTCATTATAACACTAGCATCCAACATAGTCCCCTATGGCTATGCAGATTAAACTAGTATCTGCATGATCCCCTACGATATGAATATTCGGTTAAAAATGAGAATAGACCTAAAATGAATTATTGAACAGATTGGGCCGTTACTTGATGAAAATCCATGATAATAATTGAGAAGAAAACTATATCAGTTTTTGATTTTCACTTTATTTTTTTTATTTTTTTTTGTCAACATGACAGTTGTTTCGCCACACAGTGGTTTCTTCGGATGTTGAGTACTGGTAAATAACCCACCTTGTCTTAATTTTTTTTTCATTCTAATGGATTACATTTTCATAAAATCTCTCATTCAATTTCTTATAATAATATATAGGCTCCAATACTATTAGCTAATAGATAGGTTAAAATCTGTTGTTTTTATCAGTCAATGTCAAACATAAATATTTCATACTTGTTCATGGATATTGCCTTGGTCTTGCATAAAACATCGTTATAAGTGATTTTGTTCCTTTCTGGTGAGCTCAAAATTAGGGGAAACATGTTTCAAAGGCTAAGCATTTCCAAGAAACTGAATGAGAGATATTATGAAAATGTAATCCTTTAGAATGAAATTTTTTTTAAAGACAAGATAGGTAAATAAATTCATTTTAGGCCTTTGTTCTCATTTTTAACTGAAACTTCATACCGGAGGGGGTCATGTAGATACTATTTTAATATGCATAGCCGTTGTTGGATGCTAGTGTTATAATGAGAATATCAAATAAGAAATTGGACAAATTTATTTTAGGATTTTAACTTGCTAGTATAACCAGAAGTCAGGTTATCGAAAGAATGCAAAGATTTCATTAATATTTTTACATATAGTTTTTCTTTCAGTTTTCTAGTTTTTTTTCCCGCTGTTTTCAAAATCCTATAAAGAATATGTTTCATACAGATTTCATATCTCTTGCATATTTGTTACAATTTCGTAAACGAACATTATTATTATTACTATTATTATTAATATTGCCCTAATAGCGGAAGGGAAATAAGGCATAAGCGTAGTAATAAATAGACAAACAATTTATAATCAGTTAGTCTGTACCCTGACAAACAATGTGCAATATTACTCCACACAGATAGACTATTATTCCTCTTTCCATTACATTATGAAACAGATAATGGTTGTCTTTCTGACTTATGCTTTGCCTGCAGCATTATCCTTAACCTTACATTACAAAAGAGCCAAGGCAACATTGAATTATGGAATCTACTTCCAGAAGACTAGATGGATAAAGCTAAATCCCCTGTGATTGATACCCTTATGATGTTTATTCAATACTCTCTCACATACACTCTTTGTTAGAGGACGAAATTCATTTACTTTTCCATCAGCGTACGAGACGCGGCCTCTCAACTGACGTCACCTATGAAGATACCACCCTCCAATCTTGAAATTGATATTTTCTTATTCCCTTTTAAACTAACAAGGTATTGCGCTGCTTAAGGGATTCTGCTGGATCACTTTGGGTTAAATGGTATCAATTTGAAACTTAAAAATTGCATTTATTGTCAAACAAGATTTGGTATTTACATTAGATTGAAATGGGATTTACAAAGTGGAGACAGCCTTTGAAAATTGATTTCCTTCCTTTATTTGCTAAGTAGATATTCGTTTAAAACTCGTGTGGAAACAAAGATATAAGCTATGACAAAAATTACACGTGAAATTTTTTTAGAAGTTAGTTATACGTAAACAAATATTCCTCTCATTCAAAAATGTTGTAATATACACTTTTGTTATTTATTTTGAGCAATATAAATGCATGAGTCCGACGGCTGGAATATTTCTAGCTTCAAACAAGCGTTTAAAAGAAGTTTCATCAGAATCGATAATGGTGTTTTGGATTCCGAAGAAAAAAACTTCATTGACTCAAGTAGTATCTTGTATTGCTTTGCCACTATAAGTATTTCAATTTCAAAAATCTGCACAATGCTGCTTACCTTGTTTGAACATACCATCAACCAATTATTACAATCACAGTTCTACAAATGTGGTTGTCTATCTCTCTAAGGTCTATAACATTTCCAGGCACCGAAAGGTAATCTAGTAGGTGTCTGATATGAAACACTGTGTTGATTCAATAACCTGTGTCTCCGACAAAGTCTATAGAATTAAGGTGTAGAGACTTTATGGACTATATAGTGAGTAGCACCATACCAGTTCAATATAATGATCTTGTGTCAATTCCATATTCATGGCGTGATTGGTTGATTTTATGGTCTTAGTATCGTTTCATATAAACGTATTATTCTGATACTAGGCACTGCTATTGTCTAGAAAGGTTCTAACTTTTGTGTTAATTTCGACCGCACAGTCCGCAACTATTAAGCAACTTTTATCATCAGCGTATACAACAGTTGTGGTATCGGCAGCAAAATTCAGTAGGTTATTAATATAAAGTATGAATAATGGGGGAACTAGAACAGAACATCGTGGAATTTCCAAGTGAAATATGCATCAACCAATTTTCCAAATTTACACCGAATTTCTATAATAATAATAATAATAATAATAATAATAATTTATTAGTCCACTCGATCATATAGTATGATATAGAATAAGTCAGTAAGCAAAATTAATAAATAAATACATAAACATCAAGACAACAATAAATGAACAATAGCATATAAGTACAAGATAGTATAGGCAGCCTCACAATATTAAATATAACATTAATAATTAACACTCAGCCTATTTAAAAATAAGAACAATTCTAACTCTTGTATTAAGATAGAGGTACAAGATGTACAGTTCTGAACCAGGCTTTTATTTATGAGCAAATGATGGATGCAGAAAAGTTGTAGGCATGGAGAACGCCAGAATTTGCGATTCGCTATTGAACAGAGTGGGAGATGTTGTGCCAGTAAGACGTTAGTCTTCATTTAGAGTAACAGATGTGCTGCATATTCAAATTTCTGACAGAGGAAGTATTTCATTCTCATGTGGCTCAGATTATATCAAACCTCTTCCATGGCCAGCATGATATACGATCTATCTCCAATTGAACATGACTTTAAAACCGGTGAAAAAGTGAACATTGTGGGCATCATCCGAATAATTTCAACGCTACTCGGCTTAATATTCAAGATGCCTCTAATAATATGTCATATAGAGACATTTATCATCTCTTAGATAATACGCCCAACAGGTAACTAAGCTCACTGGGTATCATTGAAAACTCCCTGAGGACTAAACAGTGATCTGGATCAGGAAACTCTTTTCCGAGAGCCGTGTTCCAATATTCTCTATATTCTTCTGGACTGGTATGGTACTGTAACTTATTTAATATTATACTGGCTTCATGAATCCAACCCAAAATTCTGAAAATTATATGGCTTTCTATCTGTCATCTATACCTAAAACTCTGTGTGTCAATCTCGCACATCGAGATGGGTTTTTCTAAAATCAAAAACCGACAAAAACCCATCCATTTTACCCACCCGTTTATTAATGGTGGGTTTTTTTGCCTACCCTGAAATACAGGCAGGTTCTCAGTTGTGTTTTAGTCTTAATCATATCGCGATGATGATAACGTGGATAGCGAAATGCACACGTGTGGTGTTGATATTCGAGTATTTGGTTCAAGAGTTTTAGTGTTTTTTCTAATAATAATAATAATACTCTTTATTTAAGTAGACATGCATTACATATATATAAAAAACTTCACAATAATATAGTGTAAAAATAATGGTTTTCAGTAATTAGATGACGTCATAACGTAAGTATGGGGAGCTACCAACAACAAATATTATTTATAATTTTGTCAATATAAAATTCCTGTAAATGTAATAATCATAAAATAATTAAAAAAAATTAAGATAAGAGTAAGGAGAAGACGACATAGGAATAGAAATAATATAAAACAGTAATACAATATTTGTCACCTGTATTAATGGGTAATACCAAAAAATTCTTGCAGACTGTATATTGCTTTTTGCAGTAGCCTTTTTTTAATTTTAATTTAAACTATTTTAAACCAGCTATTTCTTTCAAATAATTAGGGAGGTGGTTGTATATCTTAATAGGCATAACTGTCACACCATTGCTAGCAGCAGAGAGATTGTGTTTAGGCAGTAAAATATCATTCGTCTGTCTTAAGCTATATTGTATATTTCGATCGGAAAACTGGATAAATTAATTAATATTAGACTTAGCAAACAAACAGCATGATAAAATATATAAAGCTGGCAGCATTAGTATTCCAAGCAAAACAAACAAATCTTTACATGAATGGGTAGAACCTTTGAACAACATAGTTCTAAATATCTTTTCTTGTGTTATGAATAGATCATTACAGGAGTTGCCCCAGCAGAGAATGCCATAATTTAATAATGACTGCACCTGTGCAAAATAGTAGGTTTTAAGTATTTCTAAACTCACATAAGAACGAAGTTGCCAGATGACATAGCTTCTAACTGAAATTTTTGTTGTTGTCTTCGATATAGTTTAAATTACTATTAATAGTTATGCCTAATAGTTTTACAAAGTGACTGTTTTCTATAGATAAATTATTGATTTTTACTAATAAGCTATAACCAGGACTATTATTGGGAAACATAAATATTAGAGTTTTGGTCCCATTAAGTTTTAGTCCAAATTTATCGCAATAAATGTTCATAAGTGAGGTGCAGATGTTTGCATTATTTGACAACTCATGTACGTTGTCAGCTGTTGATGCAACTGCCACGTCATCAGCAAATTGAGTAACATGGAAGGCATTCGTTACTTTTAAGTGGCTTTGCAAATCATTTATAAAAATAAGGAAGAGAAGAAGTCCTGAAGTGCTACCTTGAGGAACCCCCGTTGGTACTAGCTTATCATCTGATTGATAGGATATTCTGCCAACTTTTAATAAGAATTTCTGAGTACGTTGACTTAGGTAGGACCATATCCAAGAGTTAAGTACTCCTCTTATACCATATGCTCACATTTTATTAAGTAGGAATTCGTAATTTGCTGTATCAAATGCTCTCGACATATTAAAGAATAGACATTCACCCTTCTTTTTTTGGTCAATATTTTGAAGTATGAATGTATATAAGGAAGTAACTGCATCCTGAGTGGAGTGTCCCTCCCTAAAGCCATACTGACTAGAAGATAGTATATTATTTTTATTAAGGTAAACTTTTAAGTGACCAGCATACTCAAGTTAAAAAAGCTTAGAAAAGACAGATAGTAAAGAAATCGCTCTGTAATCTGATATTAGTTCCTTTTCATTTTACTTATGAATGGGTACCAGTTTGCAAAAACTATGTCTCCATAGGTTTCAGTAAAATTGGTCAGCAAAATCGTGGCGTAACAATTACACAGGCACACAAAAAAAAGTCCTGATGCAGAAAGGTGAAGTACCTTCTGGTACGATTTTCGGTGTGCTAAAAACGAATCTCAGGTCAGAACTGACCCATCACCCTTAGATTTCACCCCAGCACACCCTAGCACCCCCACAAATTGTCAAATTTTTACATCATATAAAAATTCAAAATAAATATCTCATTCTACGTTTTTCGGTGTGCTAAGAACGAATCTGAGGTCACAATTTACCCATCACCCTTAGATTTCGCCCCAGCACCCCCCAAAACCCCCCAAAGGGTGAAAATGTTAGTTTATATGAAAATTGAAAATAAATATCTCATTCTATGTTTTTTGGTGTGCTAAGAACGAATCTCTGGTCATGACTTACCCATGACCCTTAGATTTCGCCCCAGCACCCCCTAGCACCCTCCCAAATGATCAAATTTTTACGTCATCATATAAATATTCAAAATAAGTATCTCGTTCTACGTTTTTCAATATAATTTTATAGTTTTAATTTTGCTATATCTCCCCACCATATGGTTATATTTTGACCCTTGTCACGTTGTACCACTATTAGGATATGACAATTTTTCATTTCCATACGATGAAATCAGGCAACAGAATCGTTCGTAGAAAAAAATGCTTCTATATTAAAATACATGTAAATAAATTTAAAATGCTTGGAAGATATACTGTATTATCGGTGTCAATATGTGACCGTAGGTAATTACCTACATATTGACACCGATAATACAGTATATCTTCCAAGCATTTTAAATTTATTTATATGTGTTTTAATAAAGAAGCATTTTTTTCTAGGAATGATTCTGTTGCCTGATTTCATCGCATGGAAATGAAAAATTGTCATATCCGAATACTGGTACAACGTTACAAGGGTCAAAATATAACCATACGGTGAAGGAGGGTGAGGAGATATAGCAAAATTAAAACTATAAAATTACATTGAAAAACGTAGAATGAGATACTTATTTTGAATTTTTATATGATGATGTAAGAATTTGACTATTTGGGAGAGCGCTAGGGGGTGCTGGGGCGAAATCTAGGGTCATGGGTAAATCATGACCCCAGATTCGTTCTTAGCACACCGAGAAACGTAGAATGAGATATTTATTTTGAATTTTTATATGTGAAAATTTGACCATTTGGGGGGTGCTAGGGTGTGCTGGGGTGAAATCTAAGGGTGATGGGTCAGTTCTGACCTGAGATTCGTTTCTAGCACACCGAAAAACGTACCAGGAGGTACTTCACCTTTCTGTATCAGGCTTTTTTTTTGTGTGCCTGTGATTATTGACAGTGCAATATTACTCAAATATCAAATGCATCTGTAGATTTATGCCACATTATCATACAATCGATTCGTTGACGCAAATGTTATAGGCTGACAATATAATGTGGAAGTATATTATATTTGTATCGCCTCTAGGGGGCAAAACCCAATTTATCCTCCACGCGAAATTGTTTGAAAATATACTTACCAGACTTTAACAAGTCCTGGTACGCGCTGGCAGTGAGTTTTCAATAAATAGAGAAATCCAGAATTTCCATGCAAAGTCAAGTTGCTACTTTCGGATTTATATAGAAGTTCATACGGAGAAGTTGTGTATTTTAGTAGGAAACTTTTTCGATATCGTTTCAGTTATTCAATATATAAGTCATATAAAATCAAAAGTTTGAATTTTGATGCGGAGGATAACCATTTAACAACAAATGTAATATTTCGTAGTTTACTTTTGCTCGATGTTTTTATTTAAAGTTTCTCGAGTCAAGCTAAATGCGGAAGCTTATTTTTAACTCTGGTTAAACATTTATTTACTGAAATGATTTAGTGCTTCGTGTGTCTGTCGAATTTCTAAGGTAAACTTTTATATCATTGGAATAAATTTTATATTCGTCTAAATGTATATCTTTTAAATTAAATATTCTAATCAACTCTCTTAAGTTGGGAATAAATTATATAATAGTAGAATTTAAGCACGCATTATTTTAAATATTTTTGCTCCAATAAAATAAGGAAGCGAGGGAAATAATAGTGAAAGTTGGCATAGGATGTTGATTAACAGGGTTCGGACTCGTATGGAAAACCTGGAGAACCTGGAAAACTCAGGGAATTTAAAATTCTTAAAAAAAACCTGGAAATATCAGGGAATTTGATGAATTTTATACAAAATCAGGGAATACTGCGTCTCGATATGGAAAACCAGAGTTCTTAAGAATGTTCACAGATCAGTTCAATTCAAGGAATTATTTTATGTCAAATAAAAAATTTAAATTTTTAGTTATGGAAAACCTGGAAAATTCAGGAAATTTTTTCAGCTTCGCAAAGTCTGAACCCTGATTAAGGTGTACTATTAAATAAACCAAAAGTCCCCATCTCTATCGGTTGCGCTCGAGTTGCCATGCCATCAAAAATAAAACTAAAATGTTGTAACAGCTATTAATAAATTCGAAAGTGCATTTTAAATTAAAAAAATATTATTATTAAAAAAAAATTGTAGGATAATATTTTAAAAGACCGCTACCTAAGGAATTACTACTTCCACATCCAGATTTTCCATCCAAGTCACTTTAAAGGATACATCTAGACTACGTTTGCACTCTAGTATGTGGAAATTATTAATCGTAGAATTTAAATAATATTTGAGGCAGATGTCATAGAAAAATTTGAGGCGTTGGTTTCTACCATATACGTTAAAAATGCAGTTTTTAGTTTACCCTACTTATTTCCCCTATTTACAACCTACCACGTCCCACCCGTTCAATGGAATCATCTCAATCAGATGTCATTACAGTACATACGTGTACTAACTTTCAAATAAATATCTCAATTTTATGTTATCAAACCCATTAATAATGGAGCGGAGATGGAAGTGTTCCAAAAATATTAGGGACAAATTTGAGGCCTTGGTTTCTAGTATACACACCAAATCCCACATTTCTGTACTCTTACCAGCTTGATTTACTTATCTTTCCCTATTCACATCTACTTATCTGGAAGTGAGTGATATTTTTCAACCCCCCACCACCCCTACTCCATTATTAAGGGGGTTGCTAAAATAAAATAAAGACATTCACTTGAAATTTGGTACACCTATGTATTATAACGACGTCTGGAACTAGATTATGTTTTGAGATGATTCCGTTGAAGAGTTGGGGATTAAATAGGGGTAAAAAAGGGGAAAATGAGTAAAGCAAGCTGGTAAGAGTACAGTAAGGGATTTGGTGTGAATACCAGAAGCGAAGGCCGCAGGTTTCTTTCATTATATTTTCCATCCCCCCCACCACCCTCATTCCCTTATTAAAAGAGTTGTTAAAATTAAATTGAGATTTTCACCTGAAATTTGATACACGTATGTATTAATAATGATATCTGAAACCAGATTATATTTTGACATGATTCTGTTGAAGGAGTGGGGGGTAAGTAGAGGTAAATAGTTGAAAATGAGTGAAGCAAGCTGTGTAGAGTACAAAAACTTGAGGTTTGGTGCGTATGCTAGAAGCCAGGCCCTCATATTTCTCTATAATATATTTCAACCCTCCCACCACCACCACTCCATTAATAAAGGGGTTGATGAAATAAACTTGAGATATTCACTTGAAATTTGGTACATGTAAGTACGTATTTTTTGTTGAAGCGGTGGAGGGTGGGTGTAATTGGGAAAAATCTGTAGAGCAAGCTAGTAAGAGTCCAGAAGTTTCATTTTTGGCATATGTGCTAGAAACCAATCCCTTAATTACTTCCACATCCACGTAGTGGATTGGAAGTATAGTAATCGCAAAAAAAATTTCAAAAATTTTTATTCGTGAAATAGGTTTAGAATGTCATGAAACGTCGAGATTTTAAATTTGAGCGAAAAAAAATTTTCTGTCTGTCGGTCTGTCTGTCGGTCTGTCTGTAACTTTTTTTTGTCCGCACGCTTTCTCCGGAACGGTTTAAGATATTGACCTGAAATTTTGTACACGTATATATTATAACGAGATCTGGAAATGGATTGTTTTTTGAGGAAATCCGGTGAAGGGTTGGGGGTTAAATAGGGGTAAATAGGGGGAAATAAGTAAAGCAAGCTTGTAAGAGTACAGAAACTTGAAATTCGGTGTATGTACTAGAAGTTAAGGCCTCAGATTTTTTTATAATATTTTTCAACCCCCCACCACCCCTACCCATTAAAGGGGTTGATAAAATAAAGTTGAGATATTCATTTGAAATTTCGTACACGTATGTATTATAACGATGTCTAGAATTAGATTATATTTTGGGATGATTCCGTTGAAGGGTTGGGGGTTATTTTGGGGTAAATAGAGGAATATAAGTAAAACAAATTGGTAAGAGTACAGAAACTTGAAATTCGGTGTATGTACTAGAAGCCAAAGCGTCAGATTTTTTAATAATATTTTTCAACCCCCACCACCCCTACTCCAATTTGAAAAGGGTTGATAAAATAAAATTGAGATATTCATTTGAAATTTTCTACACGTATGTATTATAACGACATCTGGAACTAGATTTTATTTTGAGATAATTCCGTTGAAGGGTTGGGGGTTAAATAGGGGTAAATAGGGGAAAATAAATAAAGCAAGCTGGTAAGACTACAGAAACTTAAAATTCGGTGTATGTACTGGAAGCCAAGGTCTCAGATTATTTATAATATTTTTCAACCCCCACCACCCCTACTTCATTATTAAAAGGGTTGATAAAATAAAATCGAGATATTTATTTGAAATTTGGTACACGTATGAATTATAACGACATCTGGAACTAGATTATACTTTGAGATGATTCCGTTGAAGGGTTGGGGGTTATTTAGGGGGAAATAAATAAAGCAAGCTGGTATGAGTACAGAAACTTGAAATTCGGTGTATGTACAAGAAGTTAAGGCCTCAGATTTTTTTATAATATTTTTCAACCCACCCACCACCCCTACCCCATTAATGGGGTTGACAAAATAAAGTTGAGATATTCATTTGAAATTTCATACACGTATGTATTATAACGACGTCTGGAATTAGTTTATATTTTGAGATGATTCCGTTGAAGGGTTGGGGGTTAATTTGGGGTAAATAGAGGAATATAAGTAAAACGTTGGTAAGACTACAGAAACTTGAAATTCGGTGTATGTACTAGAAGCCACAGCGTCAGATTTTCTTATAATATTTTTCAACCCAACCACCCCTACTCCAATATGAAAAGGGTTGATAAAATAAAATTGAGATATTCATTTGAAATTTGGTACACGTATATATTATAACGACGTCTGAAACTAGATCATAATTTGAGATGATGCCGTTGAAGGGTTGGAGGTTAAATAGGGGCAAATAGGGGAAAATAAGTAAAGCAAGCTGGTAAGAATACAGAAATTTGGGATTCGGTGTATATACTAGAAACCAAGGCCTCAGATTTCTTTCTAATATTTTTCAAATTCTACCACCTCCGCTTCATTATTAATGGGATTGATAACATCAAATTGAGATATTCACTTGAAAGTTAGTACACGTATGTATTGTAGTGACATCTGATTGAGATGACTCCATTGAGGTGGTAGGTTGTAAATAGTGGAAAATAAGTACGGTAAACTAGAAACTTCATTTTTAACGTATATGGTAGAAACCAACTCCTCAAACTTTTCTATGACATCTACCCCAAATATTAAAATTCTATGACCAATAATTTCCACATACTAGAGTGCAAATATAGTCAAGATGTTTCCTTTAAAGTGACTTGGACGAATAATCTGGATGTGGAAGTAGTGATTCCTTAGGCAGCGGTTTTTTTTTAACATTGAAAATGTTTAACAAATGGAAGATGTAACGGTAATACGGGTAGCGATTTGTGTAACGCTTGGAAATTCGGCTGTTTTTTTTTTGACACGAAAGCATTCAGTGCTGTTACATCGCATACTTTTTGAGTCAATCAAGAAGAGCAACCATTGAAATTAGATATTAAGAAGATGTAAAAAATAAATTAAAGAACATCGAAATATAACTGTTTAAAGCAGCAGTTATTTTTTCCACTCTGCTGTTTTAATTTCTGAAATGGTAAAATAATTTATGGCCTCACGTATTTGTTTTAATATCTACAGGCATACTGCATGTTTAATTGTTTTAAACATAGACACATATGTAGAAAGAATTGATTTTTAACAGTGAGTACAATTTTTTGTCTGGTGCTAGGTGATTTAAACTATTATTAAAATATTCAAGTTATTTCTCCATAAATTTAAATACTGTTATTTTTTTAATTCTAGTATTGTTTGTTAAATCCACAAATATTTTGTATAATATTTGAAACAAAGAGATTTAATTTTAAAGCATACCTTTGATATTTGGTATAAAACAATTATCAAACAAATATATATGTATACAAGTAATCGTAAAAAAAAAATTAAAACTTATTTTTGTTAAAACAGGATCAGAATATCATGATGGCACGTCGAGATAATAAATTTGAGCAAAAAAAAAATTGTTGATCTATCGATTAGCCCGTAACTTTTTTTCAACGGTTTAAGATTCTTGTTTATTACACATATGTACTACAACGAGATCTGGAAGTAGATTATATTTTGATCTTATTCCGTAAAAGGGTGGGGAGTAAATAGGGGTAAATGCGGGTAAGTAAAGCAAGCTAGTAAGATAAACTTGGAATTTGGTGTATATACTAGAAACCAAGGCCTTTTTATGACATCTGCCTATCTCTTGGTATATGGTATATGCAATAATATGCATATTATGCTGGCAAACGTTTTTATATTTTTAATTATATTTCATTAATGTGTTTTACTAGATGGTTATATAAAATCATCTTTCTTGATGAAACTCTTAACACAATATGGATTACTTTCAAAGTACTAAATACTTTGTTAATAAATCTAACTTAATCGTAGCTTACAATTTAGTTTAGCATGCTTTCAATTTTAAACTTTTGTGATCTAATAAAAGCAGCAGTGATTATACAAGTGTTACTGCTTTTATCGTTTTAGATTTTGTAGGCTATAGTTTCATTGTGCAATTTTAACTCAAAGTAACTATATGCTGAAATAAAAAGCACCTATAACTTGATATTTTTAGATGATACCATCTTTGTTACAGCAAGTGAAGATCATCTTATACACCTGCTTTAAAATCTGCACAAAACAAACTCAGATTACGGCTTAAGTATAAATTACAACAAAGTAGTAATTATATTTGTAGACAGAACAAATGAAAACTATGATAAGAGAAACCAAAAGCTTTTTCCCTCAAAAATTATTTTCTTTGCTACCTATTTCTTGAACAAATATTTGCTTCACGACCTCAGACAACAGGACTGGAAACAGGAAAATGATATGAAATACAATATATTAAAATGTTACTAGTTTAAATAATTTAATATCAATAAAATTGCTACATGATTATGGTGAAAATATAATTGTATTTATAATGACCCAGTTTAAATAAAAAAAGTATGTGATCAGGAACATTGATAAAGAGATAATAAAAGTTTTCTTTGTTGAGTAAAAATAATTATAAAATTTTATGCAGAAAGGGACATGTGTGAATTAATGATTAGAAATAATGAATCAAACAAATTAAATATTCCTGCATTTTTAATAAAACATTTAGTCTATTAATACTATTTTGCAGTGGCGGGCGTAGACCAACCTTACCTATTATTCGAGTACAATTGATAGATTTACACTAGAAAAAAATCGGTAAAGGTATTTATACAGAACTTCCCTCGTTATTTGTGCATGACGGTCACTCTAAAAAATTATTAATTACGAAATGATATTGGGAATAATAATCGAAATATAGTTATTGCTATCATTACAAAGAAAACCTGATAACTGTTGGTCAAAAAATATGCAGAGTGCTCATCCAACAGCAAAAGTTCAATATTAAGTAACAGGTGCCAAATATGGAAGACTTGCGCAAATACCTTTACAAATGTCCACCATGATTGAATTATTTCTTGGGATGACCACCTTGTACATTTTTCGATAAAAATATAATAGGTGCATATGCCAGATATTATTTCCACCTGTCACATTTTCAATCCCACATTCACGTAATGGAGTGGAAGTATAGTGGTTTAAAAATGAATTATCATTAATATTTTTACACATAGTTTTTCTTTTAGTTATAGATAGTTATTTTTTCTGCTGTTTGCAAGATCCTATAAAGAATATGTTTTAATACAATTATAAGCAAACAAATAATAATTCATTTTTAAACATGCATGGAGTATTGTTTAAATGTTATTTGTGGCATTATCATACACAGCAAAAAAGATTTTTCAAAAAAAGCCTTGAAAAAGGAAACAGATTAGATTTCCGAAACGTCGGCGAAATATTTAATTTCAAGTTTTTATACTATTTGTGTTGTTTATTTATAAAAACCAACCTTTAACTGATCCTTTGACGTAAACGTCACAGGCGTAGAGGTTTTTTTACCAGTAACATACTGGTTAATTGTGATATATTTTGTAGATTCCCATAGCACCGCTTAGAAAGAAAACATACATGTGGCAGGAAGTCCCAAAGAATTGAAGAAGGAAAAAAATGCATGGAGTATATAGGCTCCAATAGTAGTTAGCTAATAGATAGGTGAGGTTGTTTTTATCAGTCAAATATAATTATTTCACACTTATTCATAGAAATTGTCTTGGTTTTGCGTGAAACACCTTTATGTGTGACTTTATGTCTTTCTAATGAGCTCCAGAAAAACGTTTCAAAGGCTAAGCATTTCCAAGAAAAAGAATGATAAATTTCATGAAAATGTATTCCATTAGAATGAATTTTTGTTTAAGACAAGGCAGATGAATAAATTCATTTTAGGCTTTTGTTCTCATTTTTAACTGAATCTTCATGATCGTAGGGGGTTATGTAGATACTAGTTTAATCTGCATGGCCGTAGGAGACTGTGTGAATGCTAGTGTTAGAATGAGAATTGTCAAATAAGAAATGAGACAAATTCATTTTAGGGTTTTAATTTGCTAGCATAACCAGAATTCAGGTTATCGAAAGAATACAATGATTTCATTAATATTTCTACACATAGTTTTTCTTTTAGTTATAGATAGTTATTTTTTCTGCTGTTTGCAAAATCCTGTAAAGAATATGTTTCAATACAAGTATAGCGGTGGTTAATTTTTTTTTTTTTAATTTTTCAAAAATGTTGGTAAAAAAAATTCTATATTTGTTTCTTCCGAAATAGGGTTAGAATGTCATGAACCGTAGAAATTATAAATTTCAGCAAAAAGGAAAGTTTCCTTCTATTCTATAGTAGTGGTAAAAAAAGTTTACAAATTTAAAAATTATATGTTTCTGTTAAATAGAGTTAGAATGCCATAAAACGCGAAAATTTCAAGTTTGAGTAAATTAAAAAAAAATTCCATCTATTTTAGTAGTAAAATATTTTTCAAAAATGTTGGTGAAAAATTTTTTTTTTTCTGAAATAGGTTTAGAATGTCATGAAATGCAAAAATTTTAAATTTGACCAAAAAAAATTTTTCCATCTATTCTAGTGTTAAATTTTTTCCAAAATGGTAAAAAATGTTGCAATTTTTTTTCCGAAATAGGTTTGGAGTGTCATGAAACGTGGAAATTTTAAATTTAAGTAAAAAAAAAATTTCGTCTATTCTATAGTAGTGATAAATTAGATTAAAAATGTTTTCAATTTTTTTTTTTAATTTTCAAAAACATTTTAAAATTTCCTTGAATAGTTTTAGAATGCCATGGAAACGTGAAAATTTTAAATCTGAACAAAGAAAAAAAATTCCATATATTTTAGTGGTAAAATTTTTTCAAAAATGGTAAAATAATTTTCAAATAGGTATTTTTAAAAATAGATTTGGAACGCCATGAAACGTGGAAATTTTAAGGTTGAAGAAAGAAAAAAAAATCCATTTATTTTGGTGGTAAAAACTTTTTCAAAAATGGCAAAAAAGATTTTCAAAAAAAATTCTTTTGAAATAGGTTTAGAATTCCATGAAACGTGGAAATTTTTACTTTAAACAAAGAGAAATTTTTTTTTCATCTATTTTAGTGGTAAAAAATTTTTCAAAAATGTAGATGAAAAAAATTTTCAAAATAAAATAGGTTTGGCCTGTCAAGAAGCGTGGAAATTTTTAATTTGAGCAAAAACATGTTTTTTCCAATATTTATTCCGTTTAGACGGTCCACCCTGTATATTTTCCAGTGAAAGTTTAACCATTTCTTCGCTGACAGTAGGGTCAACTACCTACCAAATTTGACTGCTCTCCGTCAAGTAGTTTTTTAGTTAATGCACCAACAGACAGACAGACAGACATAGAGACAGACAGACAGACGGAATTTAAAAACTTATATTTTTGTAATCTACGTGATCTGAAACTTCAGAATCCGAAAAAATCTCGGAGGGTGATTTTTTTTCGAACACAATACTTCCCTTCAGTATGCGAGGGAAGTAAAAGTATTCCCTAGTTTTAATTCAGATGCCCCAAACCCTGACCATAATCTTCTTCTTTTGTTGTTTATCAATTGATAAGGACACAATTCGTAAATTTAGTGAACACCACAGGAAGAAAATGCCTATTTCTTGTTCACGTCAATCATGTGACTTGCTTTTAATAAAAATGATAAATAATGCAATACTTAATCATAAAAATATTTACGGCAACAGTAGCTAGAATAATAAAATTTCTCCATTCGCGCTAAAAATCTAATCGCGTGGCGTTGAAGCCGCAGCCTTTTCCAATATATCACAGTTAAAACTAAAACCGGCCACTAAATCAAGCAAATTAAAGTGCTCTCCGTGTAATAATTTAGCCCCCACTTGAAACCATCAGCGCCAGAAAACTCGTAAAAAATCGTTAATTGTTACATCAAGTTCGTTTCGTATTAAATATTCTTTTTTCTCTCGCTTTTGGTAACTTTCCAAGTTGCATAATACTGCAGAGACTGTGTCTGGTACATCGATTGTAAATTACAGTCAAGTGTTATATCTGGAAAGAGTTTATGCAGGTATCTGCAAGGAAACGGTCTGGCGCCATATTCGTAAAACCACTCGTTGAGGTTTGGTTTATATTCTTAGAAGGCAATGCTATACACTTTAAACACATTCATATCTACGGGTATTGTCGGGAGAATGTAATTGAATTTCTTATTTGTGGAATGCTGACAGGAATGTAGGAGTACGATGAAGTAGAAGGATTCCTTTGAAGCATCTGCATCTGACGTCGCATTTTCGGTTTGGTATAAAGACAAAAATGTAGTAAATATGTGTATATACAGGAAAGGTTCGAAATTAATCAAACCGCCTGTTCACTGAGGGGAAATAAAGATGCTAGGAATTGTACGTATTGCCATGGATAATAAATGTTGTTATTGTACATTCGTATATCACTTCTCCCGATCGCATGTTGTTGTTAAGATGAACAGTTGATCAATGCATGCAAGTGGAATAAATTTATTCACATTGTTGATAGTGCTATATAGTTGTGTTTAATTAGAAATTGGAATCAACATACTCGTAATTAAAAGCCAGGTTTTATCATTGATTAGAAGTACTGTTCGATAATGTTGCTATCAATCCTAAGTTATATTTTCTATAGTTTTAATGCTAATACTAATATGAAGAAGTAAGTCAAGTTAAAACATCTTAATAAGAATGCTAAATTTATATGGGTCAAAGGACACTCCGATATAAGAGGCAATATTGTAGTAAACACACTAGCGAAGTACTGATGGGGATTTAATCGACTGTTTACCTCATTTTGATGTAATTCCAGTGGTAAAAGAAAATATGAAAAAACTATGGGAAGAAGAGTGGACCAAAGTATGTAACAGCAACAACTATACATATTGCAAAATCAACAACAAGCTACCTAGTCCCCCTCTGACCTGTAGATGTCATCATAACAGAAATGTTAATATTAAATATGTGAAATGTATGTTGGGACATGGAGCTGTCAGCACTCACCTATATGATACGAAATTATCAGAGACACCCTTTTGTGATTGCAATGGATACCTGGATGATATAAACCACTAATTTTTCAGTGCCACCACAACGCACGTGAAACCAGTTTATTAATGCAAAAAATAGTATATAATCATATTCCATTGCCACAATGCAACACGCCTCTTTGTTACCTCATCGCCAGGAATGATCACCTAAGAAAGATATTTTATGCATTTTTAAACTTACTAAACGTAAAATTTAATTAGTTTATTTTATTTAGTATAGCTGTAGTTTCCTCATGTTACAAATCCTTTGTGGGTTAACCTGTCTACCGTTACCTACCTTGTAAGAAAAAAAATCGCTTTGAAAGGCACCTTTGTGTGAAGTGTGTGTCTCAGTTTATTCTCCCTTGCTGTCTCAAGTACTCTGTTTTTTGTTTTGTTTTGTGTTAGGTTAGGCAAAATAATAAACTAACCGTGGCTGAATGGGCTTAGCCCAAAGATAAGGGAAAATCTATGTATATATTTTTAAATGAAATAAATCATGGTTTTATATTTTCATACCATTTTTTGGAGAGATACGGCATGGGGAAAACTATAATTCAATCAACTAGAATTATTGATATTTCTCACACACTCTTGTCACTTCATGCAGTGATATTCTAATAATTAATTGATGTAATAGAATAATACGTCAAATCGTTTTCTTATTTTTGCAACTCAAATATTTAAAAACACGAAGTCCTCCTTTATTTATATCTTATGAATATTTTTCTCTACTTTGTAATGATTTCTAATTGATTTACATATTAGTACATAACGGTTTAGTTGATACTAATCAAATGTTTGATTTTTTCATTACCAACATTACCCTACATTATTGATATACATTCACCAGTCAAAACTGTTATTTTTAAATCACCTGTACCATGGCCTACAGAAAACTTGAAACATATATATAAAATTGTAGTCCATTACTGTGGCTTCAGTGCCTTTAAAATTTGGGAATTCATGCATACTGTAGAAACATTCTTTTATTCAATTTATTTTTATTAACTGTTTATATTTTGCCTCTGGTAAGTCTTTCACCCAATTTGGAATTTTATGAAAACATTTAGGGCCGTAACAGTTAAAGCCACAATTACTTGACTTAAGCCTATTAAAATCTATCACTAAGTTATGTTGAGTCCTCATCTTGTATTTGTGATAATCCTCGTGTTTTTTTGTATTGGTTTATATTTTCATAAATATAAGTATATCAGGCAATGAAAAATGTACAGCGATGGAAATGTTAAAATTTCCAATTCGACAAATTTATCTTTTACATCCTCTCTATATCCACGATTTGTAATTATCCTGATAGTTTTCGTCTGTAACCCAAAAATTCTGTTAGCTGCGGGGCATGGGCCCAGTTTATCAGACCATATGGGACACTATTAGCGAGTAATAGGCAGTTAATAAAATTTTGAAAGTTACGATATTTTTTAGATTTCTTAGCAAGAATATATTTTTCGATATTTTGTCTGCTGTGTAATCAACATGGTGGAACCAGTTGAGATTTGGGTCAGGAAAAACGCCTAGAAATTTAACTTTTTCTGGGTTTTTATAATTTTCAATTAGCCCATGACTGAATAATCATATTCGTAGTTTTATGCTCGTTTAGTGATAATTTATTTGATGGGAACCATTCTAAAACATTTAGCTTAGTTTCATCTATTTGCTTTTGGGCAACCTCCAATTTATTGTCAGATACAAGGAGTGTGATATCGTCTGCAAATAATACCAAGTCAACACCAGGTACAGTCTTACTGAAATCATGTACGTAAATTAAAAATAGGGTTGGTCCTAGGACCGATCCCTGTGGCACTTCGTTCCTCATGTACTGCGATGTCGAGTTAGTATTACTTATGGTTATGTACTGCTGCCTATGTTTTAGAAATGAGTCTATTAATTTGCAGCTGAGCATGTCAAACTTATAAAATTAGTTTATCTATCAAGAATTTCATGAGAAACACAATAAAAAACCTTTTGAAGGTCACAAAAGGTGACTCCGATACAATCCCTATTCTCATATCCTTGGTATATAATATTCTAGAAAGTCTTTGGAGTGTCTTCATTTTTGTGTAGGATGTTATCACAGTAATTACTTTTAGTTATATTTATTTGACGTTTATATTCCGCTTTATACTTTTTTAGGTGTTCTTTAATTTCACATCTGGGTAGCTGTTATGTAATTCATTAAGTAAGCATATATTTTCCCTCATTTTATGCAGATCTGAGGTAAATCATTCCTTTTTTAATTTTCTCTTCTTGTTTATTTTTATTTCAGTTTGCGGAAAAGCCTTATCGACGTTTTCATTTAAAATTTCAGTCTGAGTATTGTTCTCAATTGTCAAAATAATATTAAACGCCTTATGATCCGCCAATCTTGGGTTATTACTCAATTTTATTAGAATATTATCTAAGCAGTTTTTTTGACTCGTGATTTCAGAGATAGTGTGCTGGAAAGAAGACGAACTTATTAAATCATGGAATTTCAAGTATTTCCTATCAGCAGAATTAAATTTTATGTTATCACCATTTATAATATTGTATCTTTTTGAATCATTAAGTTTACTTAGCAAGTGATTAAATTTTGATCAGAAAATATCAAAATCCCCCAGAAGCGACATATAGACAGTTACGATTTATAAATTTATTTTATCACATTCAACTGCTACTATTTCACAGTGTACTTCTATAGTATATGAATTTATGTCCTCACAAGGAATAAAAATAAAACAAACTTTTTTACACAAAATTGCAACTCCCGATGGATTGTATTTTTTCTACAGTAACTTGTTATGACATCATAATTATCAAGAAATGGATTTTGCATTTCATATTCGTGCAGAAAATGTTCAGATAAACATAATACATCATACTTATTATTTTTATCACATAAAAATGCTTCAAATTCAAGTATTTTGCTACGTATACATTGCACGTTTAAATGTAATACTTCCACTTTTAAATCACCTATAGTTTGCACTCCTATAAGTTTTTTGTCGGTATCTGTTATGTTGATATCCTGTTGATATCTTGTTTTATAATGTTTATTATAGAACATGAAATAGAAGAATATGATGAAATCCCACCCCATTCACTAAAAATACTTGTAGAAAACTGTAATAAATCAAATAGCCAGAATAACAAATCTCTGCAAAAAATAAGCTAACTGAAATATGTTTGAAAGTGCTCCCCGTCTTTTAGATTAACTTAATAACCTTCTGAAATCTGGGATATCTAGATTTGTCTGAGTAAAGGGTGATGCTACCCTACAGTTTCTGGGTGTCAACTCAACCAATTCTTCGGGGTAATTTAAAATGAAAAATTATTTCGCTGTAAGCGGGACTCATTGCTCCTCCTCCTTCACTATGTCGCACAGTTTGCAATCCAGATACAAATGATTTCTTATCATAAGAACAGAGTCTTGGAAATAAATAAAATTAAAATTAAAACTATTGAAAGTTCATAATTTCTGAGACGAGTATTTATCGGTTTGATATTTTGAAACAAAATAAATTAATTCAGACAAACTTGTTTATCTGAAAACAGTTTATCTGAAGCGAATTTTATTATTAAGCTGCCATCAGCGTCCTCTATGCATTTTTGAAACTCTAACGCATTGAAAATGGGTTTTGGGTCAAGCAGGAGCAGAATACATAAAACTGTGTTCATAGTAATAAAAAGCGAATTTCGTTTTTAAGCTGCCACCAACGCCCTCTATAAATTTTTGAAATTTTAACGTGAAAATAAATTTTGGGTCAAGCAAGAGCAGAATACAGAAGATTATGTTCATAGTAAAAAATAAAACAAAATGGTTATTTACACCTACACCTTTCCGTGAACACATTGTATATTTGTGTCACGTTATTAGAATAAATTTGATATTCAATATACAACAAATTTTGAAGTTCATGTTTATTGCACTAGAAATAGAGATGATCTTCAAACATCATACTTTCGCCTTTCGAAAACAACAAAAAATTCCCTCTTTTTTAAACCCCCAGCTTAGCCTAATAACGACGTTATAATATTTACTGTTAATAATACTGTCTATAATATTTACTGTTAAAATATCGCAAAAATCTCTAGTAATGCTATTAAAATTTCCACTGAGGGTTCTAAAACAAGTGATAAACTAAGGGGAGCATTTTATGTCCCGTCCAAACAATATGAGTATTCTTTTAATTTAAATCCTATACTTAGCATTTTTTCCGCAGCGGACATTTTACATACTGTTGAATGGGCAATTTTTGAACAGTTTACCCAAGTTGCTATATGTTCAGATTCGCAATCAGTTTTAAAAAACTTATGTAATTTTCTTGGTCTCAGTTCTTGTCCCAACTCGTTCATAGTAAGAATCATTTTACAATTATCTATTACTTCCCTAGGAAATATAAACTTACGTTTTACTTGGGTAACAGCTCATGCTAATATACCAGGAAATAATAACGTTTACACGATCGCATGAACACTAATATCGATACTGCTGAAATGGACTTTACTACAGTCGCCGCCGATTTTTATCCCGTTGCGCGTTGTCAAAAAATACCTCTGGCATAAATGGAATCAATATTGGCAAGAGCATGATGTACAAACTAATACTTATTAGTATAACATTCACCCAAGTATTCCTACGTCACACTGGTATCATAATTATTGTCACCTTAGTAGAAAAATCATATCTGTCATTTATTTATTTATTTATTGCATACACTGTTCAACAGGTAAGATACCCAATTACAGAACAGAAATAAAGGCATACAATGCATTAATTACGAGATATACAACAACATAGAAAGAAAGTAAAATGAAGAAAAAATTTACTTAAATGTACGAACTATGAATAACTAATGATACGACGAGAGAGAAAAAAATATCATGGAAAAATTTTAAATATAAAACTATATATACATATATACACATATGTGGTTGAAAGTAAATTAGGAAAAATAAAGACAATCACTGGTTATTTAATTTAGAACATTTTGTTTTATGTCACTAAAGATGCAATTAAAAATATCGAAGTCGCTACATAATTTGTTAGAAGTACTGCAAATCGTATATAAAGGTGAATTATTTAGTACGTTGGTACGTGGCGTAGGTAAATAGAAAACTTGGTGATTACGAGAGGTTAATCTGGGTATTGTCTGTAATTGTTTATTTGTGGCATATTCAGATTTTCTTACTTTTTATTGGGTATTTTGCCACTGAAAAATATTTAAAAATTTTAATGAAAAAACCTCTGCGCCAAACGGATCAGACAGAGGTTGGTTCTTGAGTACTTGACTGTTTCAAAAAGTCTCACACCTAAAAATATATAAGCTAGAACAATGTTATAAACTAAAAACTCAAAATCAAAGCTATGGGTAGTTAACGTTTCGGATTCTCTTCCGAAACGTCTCACTGTTGTAGAGAATTGTTACTATCCGCTATGAAAGGACATGAAAGGAACTGATATAATGCAGTTATATATTCAATAAATCAACAACTACAGAAACGTACGAAATGTACCTTTGATTAGGGTAAAAAGTTCCAGGAAATTTGTGAGTTCGTTAAAGGCAAATCCCATAGTGGTCGATCTGTTTCATCTCACTGCGATTTTACTATAAAGTAAATTGATTAATTTGTAAATGGACTAGAAGACTGTATAACTTTTGATTGAAGAGTGGAATTGCATTCACGTGAAATATATAGAAATGAAGAGAGATGAATGTACATCTTATACACATTATGATATTCAAACCTTCCATACAAATTCAAAAAGGTTTTCTAAGGAAGAAAGTTTATAGGTGTATCCTCTCGATATGATAAGTATATTCATTAACGTCCAAACCTTTCAAACTATTACACATGGAATACAACATTCGTAGAGATTCATAAAAAAAATCTATATCGACAAGGTTCATTTAAAGTTTTGCTATATTTCCTTAAAGTGAGTATTTTTAGAAAGTGAATGTAATATTCATGCTTTAATTTTCCAATCATTGCTAGTGTATATCACCGCTTGACTTGAAATTAATTTATCAGACGGCTAATGTTTCATTTATTTTATTTACTTAAGAAAAGCATTAAAAATGTGTTGAACTAAAATTTACATTATTTCCTGTCCAAGCAGAGCACGAAACGTTAGTTTGAGACATTATACAATTGATAGAATGAAAGAGGTGAACATCCAACTATAAGGAACGTTCACACCATAGTAACAGAAGAGTATATACAGAGTGTTTCAAGTATGCATTAATTTCTATGCATGATTCTATATCAAAGAATATGAAAAAAGTTCATATAAACATGGTAAATCCCATCTAAAAGCGCTGCGGACCTCTGAAGGGAGCACCAAAAATTGACATTTTATTTAAATCTCAGGAACCCTTTGAGCTACAGTGACTAGTTTTTGCACATGATTCGATATCAATAAAGGTCATTATCTGATGTTATCAGCCTAGGATACATTTAATCAGGGGTGCACAGGATTGGAAAGGGGGTCTTACTTCCCCCCCCCCCCAAATTATTTAGTATGACATTTCTGTCATTGTCTCATCGGAAAATTATTCCTTGGTTATAAGTAAACAAAAAAGATTCTCTTGTAACGCCGTGAGACCAACCGGAAATTTGAACCTAGGTAAAGAAATTTTTCCAGTCTTCTTGCGTAAACAGAATTTTACCAATGTATTTGGAACAGTTCTCTACTCTCTGTTAAATGACATATGACCTATACTTTACAATTGTTAGACAAGTTGTTTTAATAATTATAGCTAGTTAGAAAGTAAAATAAAGCAAAATCAGCTTTATTAGAGAAATAGTGTTAATTTTCAGCTGCCAAATTGACATTTGACTTAGGTATAATCGTAAATTCGATATTTCTATCGTATGAAGTAATTCAGTATATTATATGAACAATTATTTTTTTTTTGGCCTTCAACTTAAAATAATAAAAAAGGATTTTTTTTCAAAATTCGGACGGATTTGTTAGAATATCGGTAAGATTAAATTTTAAAAAATGGTTAATTTCCACTGTGTAGCGCCTTGACCCAATCCGGAAGGATTTTGTATTAAATTGCTGCTGCATAGACCACATAAACACTATCGGGATTATAATAGAACAATGTGCAAAATGGCGGACACCACTATACGTACATATCGCCATTTGGCGAATACTGAAGTAAAAATGGATTTCTGAATAAATAATATCTATAAACGGTTTGTGCTCATAAGAACACGAATTCCATAAAATAGTGACCTACTTGAGTGATCTAGAATATTTAGATGACGCAACGTATGCTTAATTGGCCATACTTTTCAATAAACCGCAAGTTGCAGATATTGCTCAAGAATCCAGCAAGTTCAGCCTAAAAGTCAATGTCAAAAGAAAAACAAAATGTTTGAGAACTAACACAGAAAATAATGATTCATTTCAACTAAGCCATACACAAATAGATGTCGATGAATTTACCTATCTCGGAAGTATCATTATCAAGAAAAACTTACATTCTAGAAGAATACGAAAAGTGCAACAATCCTTTGGAATTTTCCAATATAACGTCAAAGCAGCTGTGTTACATGGGTGTCAAACTTCCAAAGTCACCAAGGTATTGTCGCAGAAGCTGCAAGAATACAATTTTAAAATTTGCATCTGAATCTCTTTCTATTTCCTTGTAGTTGTAGCAAGTTTAAAGTTGTATTGATTTTAACGTGAATTTTACCAAAACGTAAACAAAAAAGAGGCAGTTTGCCTAAACTTTCACCTTCAAAAAACGGTACCAGAAAACCTCATGGTCAATGATATTGTGCTATCGAATTCTATCAAATCACTCGGCACCTTACTTGATTCCAAGCTATCCTGGTGTAGACATATAGATCATGTATGTAATAAACTGAATAAGGCATCTTTTGCAATATTACAATTAAAATCCACTCTAGGCAAGGAAGGCTTAATCAGCATATATTATGCTATGGCCACAGTTAATTTAATATCATTGCATGGGGCAAAGCTTCTGAGTGTGAAAGAGTGTTTATCTGTCAAAAATGGATTATTAGGTTTATCTTTAACCTAAAAATAAACGAAAGCTCTAGAAATTTTTTTATAGAGGAACGTATTCTTACAACACCCTCCATCTACATTCTAAAATGCCTAACTTTTACAAAAAATTACTTAGCTCTCTTTAAAAAAAGGTCTGATTATCATAACTATCCAACGAGAGATGGTGATCTCTTATGTGTACCGAATCACCATACAAGCTCATTATAACCATCATCTATATATAACTGTATCACCCTATACAACGCTCTCCCAAAAAATATTCGTGATATTCCAAGCAAATTGAAATTAAAAATAAAATTAAAAGAATATCTATCGACTAAGGGCTATTACAACATATCCAATTTTATTGGCTACTTATTAGGTCACATTATGTATGCACACTTACTTTGTCATAAATTTGTTATGTTAATTTTGTTTTATGAATTAACTGACTAAGCTTTGATTACATCTTAGTATTCTTTGGTCAGAAAATGTGTTTAATAACTTTATATGAACTGTATTCCTTACCTTCGATTCATGTGTTTTTTGTTGATTTGTCACATATACCTACTTCATTTATCTCTGGTTTTTGGTTTATTAATTTTATTGATAAATTTCATGAATAATTGTACTCTATACATACATTCATCTACACTTTGACTTGCCATATGTACTTTGTAGCTTGAATGGTTAATAAAGTATTATTATTATAATTATTATTATTACAGCGTTCAAAGAAATATTAAAATATTAGTAAGTCTATGACCTTCATCTGCATTATTTTTGAAAAATTATCCTTAAAATTAATTTGCGAAAGAAATAAAACCCATTTTTAAGATCAACTGTTCTTCCTGTTTCAAGTCAGTAGCTATAATTAATGATCATCCTTTCTTGCATGTATTTCATTTATTAGGCAACTTCACGCTTAAATTTAGACTATTGTGGACACTGAAAGGTTAACTCGTTTTTTGTTTGGCAGTCAAATTGCCGGGCACAATTTAAAATCAAGTAAAAGCAGTTTAGAGCCATCATTAGCGAGGCGCAACATGCGGATGCCATTAGAAGGGTTTCTCATTCACTCTAAGCCTTTATCACTCATTTCATTACATTTATTTCCCAATGGCTTGTCAGTGGCAGGCAGGGCACATTGGGGGATCCTCGTAAAGGGCAGTCTTTGTTCGAATCGTTTGCTTATAGTATGAATATTAATAACGGACGGTTATTTAAGCTTAAGGAATAATTTGCCTATGTGGTAAACAAATATTGTTGTATAGCGTGTCATGTTATGTATAGTAACATAAAATAATCGTCAATGTACTTCAATTGAGTCCTGTCTTTGTCTCGTAGATGGGGTTTGAAACAAATAAAGTAAATTTAATAATTTGTGTTGCTGAATTAAATGTAGAAAATAGTATCAGAGAGAAAATTTCAATTATTTTTTGAACGAGAAACAAAATCAATATAGATATCCTAATAGGAAATGTCAGGAATCTTCGAACAGCCGAGAAATGGTAAAACTGTGGATCGTATTTACGATCTCAATGAAAACTGTTGTATAAAGAGGAATAATACTGAAATACTTGCAAACAGATGATCAGAGGAGTGACTGATGAATAGATGGACATACTAATTAAACTCTCGTAGTTTTAATCGTCTCCAAATGACACCAACGGGCTTAAAGAAACATGCGTTCACTGTAGTGTAGCAAAACCCATAGGTTTTGCTTGCAGGTAAAGTAATAGGACAAAAAGCCTAAGATACCACAGAGAGAAAAGACTCGGTTGAAGTTTGTCGAGGGGATACATACCACGCTTAGATGTTCATGGTTTGAGTTACAATGATCACCATATTTTGGTATTTATTCCATTAAATGTTTGTCACTACACATGTAATAAGCCCACAGCAACTTCTGCTGTTAGGGCTAACATATGGAGACTCCTCCTAACTCCAACTTTGGGAATACTTGCATATTGGCACATGTAGCGAAGCAGGCTCAATCCCTGCTCACCGCGGAATAATTTTAATTATAAAATTATCCCCAAGATGTGGTTCGGACTATATTATAAACTGTAGGGCCTCGTTTCTCTTTACTTAACACAAAATCATTCTGGATTTTCAAGGAGTTACCTCGGTGACTTGAGAAGCGATTAAGAAAATATTTAAGATATTCATACAGTTAACATTCCCAGAAAATGATTGAAAAAAGAAAGTTGCAGGTTTACATTGACTCTATAGAACTCTGCCCCGCTTTTCAGCTATAGTTATATATTACAAGTGCAGACAGATAGAACTCAGTACAATCACTCAATGACCAAATATATGTAGATGGATGTATAGGCTTATTACGTCGACCAGTAGATAACTTACTCTACCATTATCAATGAACCACCAAGGTTGAAATTCAACAGGACTTTGTAGGTTTGCATATGCCCAAACTAAAACTACATTTACTGCGGTTACACCAAGCAGAAATTTAATCCAGCACAATATACAGGGTGATTCACGTAGGCCATTCATCAGAAGTTTTTCAACTTGCAGTTGGATTAGAAATTTGAAATTTGGTATGCCGCCATAATTGTTCATGCCCATTCTATCTAAAATATTTTCAGTCCTCCAACTATACAGGGTGTGCCAAAAATTGGTACCAACTTTCTTATTTTAAATGAAAACCTATATTTTTCTTTACATGGTTCGATTGGTATTCTAATTCTGAGTTTAGAGAACCTAAGTTATGTTAACTTATCTATTACAATTTTTGACATATGTCCAATTTTTTGAAAAAAATTGCCGCTGTAGTAGTTTACGAATAAATTTGTATCTCGCAAACCTTTCAAAATTATGAAACCAAATTTGTGAAGCAGTTAGCAGGAAGTCCAGGCTAACTTTTGATGTCACATCGGTGGTCCCATTTTGTACCATGTGGGCGCAGTCGATTTTCAAATGTCGCAATCAAAAATTGTCAAAAAGTCAATTTTTTCAAATGGCACCTACTATTTTTTTTCACACCATTCGAAAGAAAATTGAATTTTAGGGTGAGTTACTTAAGCATTCCCTATACCTAACTTCACCTCATATCGAGTTATTCAATAAAAGTCAAGAAATACCTTATCTTGCCAAGAGATTCCTTACTTCATCAAGCCATATGCCATGGAAACAAAAGACAGTTGTAATAATTTTTAAAGAAAAATATGGATTCTTATTTAATTACACACAACACCAACAAATTATTATTAACGTACAAGAACAATGTTGACGAAATTCTGTCAATGAAAACGGTGCACACATTGAGCATTTGTATTGAAATAATTATTTTGTTAATCTGTTTATTTGTTGTTATTTTGTTGTTATTATTTATTATTGCAATACGATTTTTGAATAAAAATTGAAATGAAATGATTGGTTCCAAAGCCTACCACCCTTGAGAAAAAATATTTATATAAATATTTTTTACAAAGAATGCCAATAACTCAAAAACGACTGTAGATAGTCATACACAATGTTAATAAAAGTGGCCCTAAAATTCAATTTTCCATTGATTTCTGGCGTCAGAAATGGTAGGCGCAAAGATGTGCCACGCAATCTGTTGAAAGTAGAATAATAGAATATTTGAACAAAAATATGGTGGTCACATTGAACATTTACGTCAGAATTTCGTCAACATTGTTCTTGTTCGTTAATAAAAATTTGTTGATGTTGTGTGTAATTAAATAAAAATCCATATTTCTCTTTAAAAATTATTACAACTGTCTTTTGTTTCCATGGCATACTTGTTGAAGTATGGAATCTCTCGGCAAGATAAGGTATTTCTTGATTTTTATTGAATAACTCGATATGGGGGTGAAGTTAGGTATAGGGAATGCTTAAGTAACTCACCCTAAAATTCAATTTTCTTTCGAATGGTGTGAAAAAAAATAGTAGGTGCCATTTGAAAAAATTGACTTTTTGACAATTTTTAATTGCGACATTTGAAAATCGACTGCGCCCATATGGTACAAAATGGGACCACCGATGGGGCATCAAAAGTTAGCCTGGACTTCCAGCTAACTGCTTCACAAATTTGGTTTCATAATTTTGAAAGGTTTGCGAGATACAAATTTGTTCGTAAACTACTACAGCGGTAATTTTTTTCAAAAAATTGGACATATGCCAAAAATTGTAATAGATAAGTTAACATAACTTAGGTTCTATAAACTCAGAATTAGAAGACCAATCGAACCATGTAAAGAAAAATATAGGTTTCCATTTAAAATAAGAAAGTTGGTACCAATGTTTGGCACACCCTCTATAGCTGGAGGACTAAAGATATCTTAGATAGAACGGGCATGATCGATTATAGCTGCACACCAAATTTCAAGTTTCTAATCCAACTGCAAGTTGAAAAACTTCTAATGAATGGCCTACGTGAATCACCCTGTATATTTTTTATGCAGAACATCAATATTCAACTCTACCACAGTTATGGTACTATCGTTAGCAAACATCATCAACGGGTCGCTTATTATGTGATTTGGCAAATCATTAACATATGACAAAAGGTAAAGGCCCTAATACTGATCCCTGAGGCAGCCCTCAAGATACATTCAATTCTTCTGAAAATAATCGCATATTTAGCTTTATCTAAATTACTGCAAATCCTATCAAGTAATTGGGCCCTGGTACTCTCTACCGACTTACCGCTTCTGAGGCCATGTTGACATGAGGTGATAATGTGGTATTTATCAATAAATGCTCATAATTGATCATAAATAACCCTTTTCCCTATTTTAAACAGAAGGCTGACTAGTATCATTAGCCAATAATTATCTCTATTTAAACCTTCATCTGATTTTAATTCAGTAAAACAGTTGAAATTTTTGAAATATTTAGAAAGGAACCTCATAAATGCCTTAGTGCTAGTATGCCAAAATTTTTAATTTTTTTAATCAATTTGAATCTCAGCCCATCATCACCATTTCTCTTAAATAAATGTAATTATTAATTGCATTTCAGAAACCCGACTAAGACAGCAAATCTGTAGATTCACACTAGGAGGCGTACATGACAAGAACATGGTTTGACCAAACTAGTTACGCATTTTCTATTAATTGCGAGAGAAAAATATAATTTAAAAATATCCAGAAGTTTGTTAGGATCTGTAGTAATTTCCTTTTCAGTGTATAATTTAATAGTAATTATACCAATGATTATTTCCACCTGACTTATATTTTCTTGTTTTCCATGTTTCCCTAGTTCCATTAGTTGACTGTTCTATTTTATGTCTATAATGTTTTAATTATATCTTCTTTTTTGTTGTTATATAGCAACTTAAGATTACGACAGTATATACCGGGTGAGTCACGAATTGCGCTCGCCCCGATATTTCCTAAAATATTTGGAATAGAAAATTGAAATTTGGAGGCCTTATTACACGACTAAAATGCCATGTTTTCAATAAAAAATCAAGTTAGGTGCACATCCGGTTTGACCGGAAATGCCCACAACTTTCGATTTTGAAATGGAACACCCTATATATTTTTACATTTTTGGAATCTAAAGGAAATTTTGAATACAATACATCCATTTTGGTCACTTTTTGATAAACATTAAAAATTATATTAAAAAATCTATTTCTGAATCCAGAGTGCTGTGGTGCCCAAAATATATTTTAGTTTGTGTGCTACGTTACTATAAAAATAAAAGGAGCAATATGATTGCATTACTTAATTCTCTAGAGGCGTTTAAAATTTTTAAATATGATTTTTACCCACTAACTCGGTTTTTTTAAATGGGAATTTAATCGTTCATGAACATTTTTAAATACCTCATTTTCATACGAATCTAATGATACCAAAATTTTGAAAATCCGCTCAGAAATATTTGAGATTTCACCCAAAATACAATGCAACCAAGCTTTTAGAAACATGCTGCTAATAGATAATAGATTAGTGGGCTTTGGAAACTAAAATGGCACACTTCTGTGTAAATCTGGTAACCTAATAACATTGGAAAAATCATAGTAGCCATTGAATGTAATAAAACAATATCAGCTGTCAGACAGATACAAAATAAAGCGTTGCGGAAATCTCTTTGAGTAAAAATTAAAGAAAATGAATAATTTTAGTAGAAATGAAAAGGTCGATATGTTACTGATATATGGAGAGCGTCTCAAAAATTCAACTGCAGCTGCAGAACTGTATCACCAACGATATCCCAACAGACGTCATCCAAGCAGACACTTGTTTGCCAGAGTGGAACAAGAATCAAGAGACGAACCCAATCAGCAAGATGACCATCAAACATTTATTGTAAGTGAGGACAAAGAAATTGATGTATTAGGATTTGTGATGGTACACCCAACAACATCAATAAGGGAATTGTCAATGGAATGCGACATTAGTCAGTCTTCGGTTTGCAGAATTCTAAAGAAACATAAGTTTCGGTCTTATAAATACCAAATACACCAACATCTTTATGGAGATGATAACGACAGGAGGCTAGTATATTGCAACTGGTTCTTAAATGCAGTACAACAAAACCCAGGTTTTCCTTTTCATATTTTATATTCAGATGAAAGTAGATTTACGAACCAAGGTATGTTTAACAGAAATAATACTAGGTACTGGGCTCAAAAAAATCCGAGGTTGGTAGGGCGGGGGAATATTCAGGAAAGGTTTGGGTTTAACTGCTGGCTTGGAGTACTTGGAGATCGAATAATTGGACCCATATTTTTTTATGGAACACTTACTGGCGAACGATATTTATACTTTTTACAAAACCAGACAGCAGAATTTCTTGACTTACTTCCTCTTGCCTATTTACAAAATCTGTTTTCCAACAAGATGGTGCTCCCCCACATAATTCCAGACGAGTGATGGAATATTTAAACAACTTGCATGGTGAACGCCTTATCGCAAATCAAGATCATATCAGGTGGTCTCCTAGGTCACCTGACTTAACACCCCTCGACTATTATGTATGGGGCACTCTCAAAAATAAAGTTTATAAAACTTCTTCAAATACCCGTGAAGAGCTGAAAAATAAAGTTGTACGGGCTCTTAACGAAATAACGCCGCGCGCCGGCTGAATTGCGTAGAGCCATTCAAGCAACTGTACGCAGAGCCGAATTGCGTATAGAAAAAAATGGTGGACATTTTGAACAATATCTATAAATGTCAATTTATGGTTTAATTATATTAATTATTTTAAAGATACCTACTGTTACCTAGTTTAAGTTTAATTGTTCAAACGGAATTGATTTTTATTTATTTATAGGCCCGATATTTATGTTCATTTAAATAAAACTCTGAAAACCGAACTGATGTCGCATTCTATTGCAAATGTCCTTGTGGATGTAATTGTGTTTACCTCCACATACCTATGCTAAACTTAATTGTAACGTTCTTTGCGCTCACAATTATTAAATGTTTGATAGCTCAAGATTGCCTATAACTACACGAGTCTGTCTGACAGCTGATATTGTTTTATTACGTTCAACGGCTACTATGATTTTTCCAATGTTATTAGGTTACCAGATTTACACAGAAATGTGCCATTTTAGTTTCCAAAGCCCACTAATCTATTATCTATTAGCCGCATGTTTCTAAAAGCTTGGTTGCATTGTATTTTGGCTGAAATCTCAAATATTTCTGAGCGGATTTTCAAAATTTTGGTATCATTAGATTCGTATGAAAATGAGGTATTTAAAAATGTTGGTCAACGATTAAATTCCCATTTAATAAAACCGAGTTAGTGGGTAAAAATCACATTTAAAAATTTTAAACGCCTCTAGAGAATTAAGTAATACAATCATATTGCTCTTTTTATTTTTATAGTAACGTAGCACACAAACTAAAATATATTTTGGGAACCACAGCACTCTGGATTCAGAAATAGATTTTTTAATAAAATTTTTAATGTTTATCAAAAAGTGACCAAAAAGGATGTATTGTATTCAAAATTTCCCCTAGATTCCAAAAATGTAAAAATAAATAGGGTGTTCCATTTAAAAATCGAAAGTTGTGGGCATTTCCGGTCAAACCGGATGTGCACCAAACTTGATTTTTTATTGAAAAGATGGCATTTTAGTCGTGTAATAAGGCCTCCAAATTTCAATTTTCTATTCCAAATGTTTTAGGAAATATCTAGGCGAGGGCAATTCGTGACTCACCCGGTATGTTATTAACCAATAAAGATTTTTTTAATTCGATTCTCTCTTGAATAAAATCGTAGGTAAGCCAACTTTTACAATAATTTCTTCCATTTTTGTTTGTATTTAATAGTTTTAAAGCACAAGAGATACTTAGACGCCAGGTGATACGATCCATAAAATAGAAGTATGAAAAACTATGATATAACATTTTTAATTCTAAACCAAATTTAATAATTATTATTGTAGCTTAAAGCAATATCAGAGTTTCTGTGTACTGTTTAGCGTGTCCAAATTTCTATCAAAGCCACAATATATGTATAATTTAAGCCTAATCTCAACTCAAACAGATATATGGCTAGACACAAACTCCCTTGAGTAATAATTTAGAGTAGCAAATTTTAAGGCAATTCATAATATATAACTACGCAACCATACGAAAGCGTATTGTTTTCTCTAATAAATATCTAGTTTTGATATATTACTCTCTGTAATTTCAATTAGCATCATTCATCATATTTAATAAATGAGCAGAGTAGCTTCATTTGTTACCGTAAGTTACGCTGTGTGAATACAAATACGGACTGAGACTAAACAGGGAAATCTTATTTATGAAAGCTAGGAATATAAACTTTCGAAACTTGTACAAAAATGTGATCTCCTTAAAGTTTCATGCAAATTTTTAGCAATAGTTATACAGTGATAAATGATCTAAGTTCTACAATAAACCAAGTTATGCTTATATATGCGATTATTCGTTGGCTGACAAAAGAAAAAGTACTTTTCGAAGAGCTTATTCAATAAACAGATAACAGAGTTTGTTTTACGCTACAAATATTAGGTACATCACAACGCAATTTTATTCTAAAGAAAAAAAAAAGATTGATTAGGATATAACGTTTGTAATATGCATTGTGTGTCTCAGGTTAGAGAAAGCCATTCGACACTTTTCAATTGTAGTAATAGTTTCATGTGTGGTACTCCAATTTTGATACCTATTACAAAATGTCCAGCAGTATTTCATTATATCCATTGAAAGTTGTTACATTACATTATGGCAACGTCACTAATTAATGTACAAAGTTAAATTATTTTGGGCACAATACAATCCAAGCACACCAAAGTAATTTCGTCTCTGGTAATAGCTCATATATGGCCAGATAAATTATAATACATCATAATTCAATCCATAAAAGTTATTTATTTGTGTTATCCTCGCTCGAGTAATTACATTCGGGCCTAATGGTAAAACAAATGGGAAGCCTGGAACCCACAACCCTTTTATATTATTCTGTAATCACATTCGGGCTATAATTACACTATTCCAGATTTAAGTATATAATTGTGTAATTTGTGATATGTGTATACTATTCGTCGATATTAGGCACCAATTTCTCAACAGAACACTTGTGTGTACATTAGGGTTGTCCTCATTACATCAACATCCACGTAGTGGATTGGAAGTATAGTAATAGTAAAAAAAAAACTAATTTTTTTTCCTGAAATAGGTTTAGAAAAAAAAAATTATGACTGTCTGTCGGTGTGTCTGTCTGTAACTTTCCTGTCTGCACGTTTTCTTCGGAGCGGTGTAAGATATGGACATAAAATTTAGTACACGTATGTATTAAAACGAGATCTGGAACTGGATGTAGATTATACTTTGAGATCCTTCCGTTGAAGGGCTGGGGGGTAAATAGGGGAAAGCAAGTAAAGCAAGCTGGTAAGGGTGCAGAAATTTGGGATTTGGTGTATATACTAAAGGCGAAGGCCTCAGGTTTTTGAAATAATATTTTCTGTACCTCCACCACACACTCCCTTATTAAAAGAATTGGTAAAATTAAATTGAGATTTTCACTTGAAATTTGGTACACGTATATATTACAACGACATCTGAAACTAGACTATATTTTGAGATGATTCCGTTGAAGGAGAGGGGGGTAAGTAGAGGTAAATAGGGAAAAATAAGTAAAGCAAGCTGTGAGAGTACAGAAACTTGGGATTTGGTGTATATACTAGAAACCAAGACCTCAGATTTCTTACTAATATTTTTTAACCCCAACCTCCAACCCCTACAGTCAAGATGTTTCCTTTGAATTGATTTGGATGAAGAATCTGGATGTGAAAGTAGTGATTCCTTGGGTAGTGGCTTTTTATTGTCAATATATGAACCCAGAGAAACATAGTTCTTGTGATAATATAGGTTGGGTATATTAGACTGATTAGTAATACATTTTTTTAATGATTTCAAAGCAATATTTTTTTTTTGTTATTAATTATAATATGATATTATTAAAAAAAAATTAATATTAAAATAAAACTAATTTTTTTTTTATTCCTTTCAAATTTTTTGGAAGCATATTGTATAACTTTGGCCGATAGTAAAATATAAATCGTTGGATATGGCTTTAGCAATATGACGGAAATATTATCTTTCGTTTTAGTGCATAATAATGAGACAGCTTTGAGGTGTTATTTAATAACCATAGCAAAGTGTGCTATGCATAATATTATTTTACTGTGAGTAAGCCTAACTCATCATACAACAATTTAGTGGAATAACCATAATTTTTTTAAATAATATTTTTAAAACGGTGTTTTGCGTAGTTTCTAGGCAATATATAGAATTGGTAGAAAGACCACTACAAATCAATATGCAATATCTAGTTATTAATTCAGGGAAGGCATTATAAATGATCACTAATAATTTTTTATTTCATATTTCCCTTATTTGATAAAAGTAGCCTTCTGAGCCGCCCTGTTATATATTCCGCATATTTCCACTTTAATTGCTGGTCAACCAGTATCACCACTTACAAAGATTACAGCAGTATCACCAGCGAGTGATATTAATTCCCCATCTACACTTGTATTTGCAAAATTGAGTTCATACATACCAAAAATAAAGTGGGCCCCAGTACAGTACCCTGAAGACAGGGAGTGTGTCACTGTATGTTATTAACTTTTACTAACTGACATCTCCCTGTAAGATATTTCTTAAAAATTCTAAATGGTTGACCTCTTATAACTGATGATTCTATTCGTTTCAATAACAGTTCATGATTGCCAGTATAAACGCCTTAGGTAAATCCAAAAATATTACTTTTTACATTTTTTATTTTGACTAAAACCATTTGCAATGTGATAACTGAATCTTGGGTACTTAGATTTTGCTTAAAACAAAATTGTTTACTATTTAGCAAGTTTTTGTTTTCCAAAAAATTTACTAAATATATTTTTCACTTTTCTAATAATTTTGCAAAATGGTTTATAAATAGGCATACAATTTTCTTGCGGCTAGTAAATTGTTTGTGTACATGTATATGAGCCATCAGTAAAGAATAAAGTTGCAAAATAAAATATAATTGTATATAACCATACGTATTTCACGTATTGTATAAAATAATTCAATATCACCGGTATATAATTATACGTCAAACAGTACCGCGCTTTTATTTGAGGTTATGGTGACGATCGCTTTAAGACGGATGCAAAAATTTTTGTTGACAGGATACAAACCTGAAAATGTGTTACCCACAAGAGTGTCTGAACTCGTTGGTAAACAATTTACTCCAGTGAAAATGTCAGCACAAATTTTCAAATTTATTTCGTATTTACAAATCATTTCAAAGTTTAGATTAAATCTTAATTTTCTTTCTGTATTTGGAATGTTCCCGCCAAATTTTTAAATAAAATTTCATTTACTAAATGGTATTATACAAGGTTTTATACCCCAGAGAATGAAATGCGTCAATTCTAGTAAAAACCATTTAGATTATGTAATATCTTTTTACTTCCACATCCACGTAGTGGATTGGAAGTATAGTAATCGCAAAAAAATTTTCAAAAATTTGTATTCGTGAAATAGGTTTAGAATGTCATGAAACGTCGAGATTTTAAATTTAAGCGAAAAAAAAAAAATTCTGTCTGTCTGTCGGTCTGTCTGTAACTTTTTTTGTCCGCACGTTTTGTCCGGAACGGTTTAAGATATTGACTTGAAATTTTGTACACGTATATATTATAACGAGATATGGAACTGGATTGTTTTTTGAGGATATCCAGTGAAGGGTTGGGGGTTAAATAGGGGCAAATAGGGGAAAATAAGTAAAGCAAGCTTGTAAGAGTACAGAAACTTGAAATTCGGTGTATGTACTAGAAGTTAAGGCCTCAGATTTTTTTATATATTTTTCAACCCCCCACCACCCCTACCCCATTAATGGGGTTGATAAAATAAAGTTGAGATATTCATTTGAAATTTCGTACACGTATGTATTATAACGACGTCTGGAATTAGATTATATTTTGAGATGATTCCGTTAAAGGGTTGGGAGTTAATTTGGGGTAAATAGGGGAATATAAGTAAAACAAGTTAATGAGACTACAGAAACTTGAAACTCGATGTATGTACTAGAAACCGAAGCGTCAGATTTTTTTATAATATTTTTCAACCCCCCTCCAATATGAAAAGGGTTGATAAAATAAAATTGAGATATTCATTTGAAATTTGGTACAAGTATGTATTATAACGACATCTGGAAATAGATTACATTTTGAGATGATTCCGTTGAAGGGTTGGAGATTAAATAGGGGTAAATAGGGGAAAATAAGTAAAGCCACCTGGTAAGACTACAGAAACTTCAAATTCGGTGTATGTACTAGAAGCCAAGATATCAGATTATTTATAATATTTTTCAACCCCCACCACCCCTACTTCACTATTAAAAGGGTTGATAAAATAAAATTGAGATATTCATTTGAAAGTTGGTACACGTATGAATTATAACGACATCTGGAACTATATTATACTTTGAGATGATTCCGTTGAAGGGTTGGGGGTTATTTAGGGGTAAATAGGGGGAAATAAGTAAAACAAGCTGGTATGAGTACAGAAACTTGACATTCGGTATATGTACTAGAAGCCAAAGCCTCAGATTTTTTAATAATATATTTCAGCCCCCCACCACTCCTATTCCCTTATTCAAGGGGTTGATAAAATAAAATTGAGATATTCACATGAAATTTAGTACGCATATATATTATAACGACATCTGGAACTAGATTATATTTTGAGATGATTCCGTTGAAGGGTTGGGGGTTAAATAGGGGTATATAGGGGAAAATAAGTAAGGCAAAATGATAAAAGCACAGAAATTTGGGATTTGGTGTATACACTAGAAGCGAAGGTCTCAGGTTTTTTTATTAGTATTTTCCATCTCCTCACCACCCCCACTCCCTTATTAAAAGAGTTGATAAAATTAAATTTAAATTTTCACTTGAAATTTGGTACATTTATGTATTATAACTATAGCTGAAACTAGATTATATTTTGACACGATTGCGTTGAAGGAGTGGGGGTTAAATAGGGGTAAATAGGGGAAAATAAGTAAAGCAAGCTGGTAAGTCTACAGAAACCTGAAATTCGGTGTATGTACTAAAAGCCAAGGTCTCAGATTATTTATAATATTTTTCAACCCCCACCAGCCATACTTCATTATTAAAAGGGGTTGATAAAATAAAATTGAGATATTCATTTGAAATTTGGTACACGTATGAATTATAACGACATCTGAAACTAGATTATACTCTGAGATGATTCCGTTGAAGGATTGGGGGTTATTTAGGGGTAAATAGGGGGAAATAAGTAAAGCAAGTTGGTATGAGTACAGAAACTTGAAATTCGGTGTATGTACTAGAAGCTAAGGTCTCAGATTTTTTAATAATATATTTGAGCCCCCCACCACCCCTACTCCATTATTCAAGGGGTTGATAAAATAAAATTGAGATATTCATATAAAATTTAGTACGCATATGTATTATAACGACATCTGGAACTAGATTATATTTTGAGCTGATTCCGTTGAAGGGTTGGGGGTTAAATAGAGGTATATAAGGGAAAATAAGTAAAGCAAGCTGGTAAAAGTACAGAAATTTGTGATTTGGAGTATATACTAGAAGCGAAGGTCTCAGGTTTTTTTATTAGTATTTTCCATTTTTCAAGATGTTTCCTTTAAAGTGACTTGGATGAAAAATCTGGATGTGGAAGTAGTGATTCCTTAGGCAACGGTTTTTATTATTGAATCTTGATTCTCTCAAATTGTATAACGTGTTTTTGAAAAGACTATACCACTGTTGATTATTCAAAAGATGTTCTACAGGTTTAATTAATTGTTTCTATTGAAAATAAAACGCAAGTGGCAGTATTTAAAGTTCATTTTTCTGTATTTATTTGTATAAATAAATAATTATATATTGTCTCTGCCATAACTGCAATCTTTAAATAATACATTTCCTCAGTCTTCTCCATTTCAAGACTTATTTTCCTCAGCAAAGCTCTCCTTATCCGATATAAAAAACTATTTTTTATGGTTGAGTATTGACTACTTCACTTCACTTTATTTTTGCTTATATTTAAATATGTAACAGTTTTAACTCAGCTCTCATCAAGTGCCACCCACGAATTTCCGATGAAAAATAACACGGAGACTCAACACGCGATATTGCTCTTTCAAATTTCGTTTTGATTGATTGTTCAAGTATATTAAAAATAAAGTAGGAGCCACAACATCATCTCCTCTAAAAATTTCATGCGGTACGAGTTATTTACTTTTACACATAAAATTATTTCAAAAGCAAAAGTAATACGACTGCCATAAACTACAGCAGGATATCAAGGGAGGAAGGAATAAAAAGAGGAAGAAATAAGTCAAGGGGCTTCCCTACTGCGGATTGCTATATCATTTCTGACTCTTGTTTGTCATTAGTACATAATAAGTAAGTTGAAATTGAGGATACGTTAAATTTACGTTGCTATGTGATGTTTACATGATTTAAAATTATTCATGCAATTTGGGAGAGCAACATTTGTGAATGAAACAGGCATCAAAATTTTACTACAACAAAAAACTAAATAATATTCTATGTATCATTGCCAATATCTTTATAATGATGTTTATCAGTATTATATAAACGGTTTACACAACTAGAACTAATTTTCACTGATATAGCCTATCAACCTGTCACAGCCTACTAATAAATTTATCAAAATTCGTACCCGGAAACAAAAGATACGATGGTTTACATGGTTTATCAGATAAATTACGAAAAATTGGGAATAGGTTTTCCGTACGAACGGTTTTTCCAACGGGCTCCACGCTAAGATCGGTTTTATCAAAAGCCAAACCTCTAAATATTGTTCAAAAGTCAAAAAGTTGTATTTGTAGCGTTCCGTGTGAGTGAGGAAAACATTACGTAGGTGCATCATTTAGACCTTTCAACGTAAGGCTTGGTGAATATAGAAATTACGCTAGAAAGGGAAAATTTGAAAAATTCAAAATTTGTGAACACGCGTGGGATAATAATCACAAGATTAAATGGAACTCGGCGAAGATTTTAGAAAAAGAGAGTAACGGAACGAAAAGAAAACTTAAAGAATCCGCGATTATTTTATTAAACGAGGACAGATGCGTTTCAAATTATTCAATAGATTTTTGTACTAGTTGGTTGCCCATCCTTAGAGATGAAGTAAGTAAAAATAAGATAAATATAATTTAATGTCTCACGTGACTATGGAAATACATAAACAAAGAACTGTCATGGAGACGGTCAAAAAAATTGTGTTAAAGTATGGCATCAGCCAAATGTTAGATCTAGTCTCTTCAAATTAGTCAAAAAACCGCTGTTTTATGGAAACACTTCCTACAAACTTCCTACAACAATAAGACCTGTGAAAAGTGGAGAAATATAAACATATATAATATATGAATTTTAATGCTTTTTGCCATATTTTCTATTTTGAGGATATACTGTTAGTCGCGTCATTTTGGCATTTTACCGCTAAGAAAAAATTTACAGGGTCAATTGACTTGATTTTTGTTGCAAAGAGTTCAGAAAGGCATTTCGAAAAAACAGTACCTTTTTTTTTTCGGCGGAAATGTTTGGTTTAATTTGTTGTCCACTAATTGGCCAATTTTAATTACCAATTCAATAAAATTAATTGAAAAATTTGTTATCATTCACAATATGTCAGAGAATTAGACGAAAATGGTTACTCAGGGGTTTTTGGGGATGGTGATCACCAATCTGAAGTCAAATTTGGTAAATTAAAAATGGCAGACCGGAAGTAAAGTCAATTTATCAAGAAACACTCGGATCTTTTTTGTTTTTGGGCTGAAAATGAGTACTCAGGGGTTTCTGAGATCGCTGATCACGAAATTCAAAATGGCGGACAGGAATAACGGTCCATTTCTCCGGAAAACTCGTATTCTTTTCTTTTTTGGGCTGAAAGTGGGAACTTGGGAGTTCTCGTTATCGCTGATAACGAACCTGATGTCCAATTAGGGAGAATTTAAAATGGCGGACCGGAAGTAGTATATTTTTCAGGAAATACTCGTACTTTTCATACTTTCAGCACAAAAAAGTAAAAAATGCGAGGTTTTCCGGAGAGATTGACTGTTCTTTCGGTCCGCTATTTTGAATTTCGTAAATTGGACCTATGACTTGTAATCAGCGATCTCAAAAACCCCTGAGTACTCATTTTCAGCCCAAAACGAAAAAAAATACGAGTTCTTCCTGATAAGTTGACTCTATTTCCGGTCCGCCATTTTGAATTTATCAAATCAGACCTCGGATTCGTAATCAGAGATCTCGAAAACCCCCAAGTGCTCATTTTCAGCCCAAGAACGAAAAAATACGAGACTTTCCTGATAAATTGACTCTACTTTCGGTCCGCTATTTTGAATTTCCCAAATTGGACTTCAGATTGGTGATCAGCGACCCCAAAAATCCTTGAGTAACCATTTTCGACTAATTTTATGGCATACCGTGTAAAATAGCAACATTTTCAATTAATTTCATTAAATTGGCCATTAATATTGGCCAATTATGGGAAAAAAAAATTCAACCGAACATTTCTGCCAAAAAATAAAAGGTACTGTTTTTTCTAAATGCCTTTCTGAACTCTTTGCAACAAAAATGAAGTCAATTGACCCTGTACCTTATTTTTTAGAGATCTTTAGATTTTTCATGCTAATATGACGCGACTATATGCAATTTGGTGAAAAATATCATGAGAGCAAAGTTGTACAGCATAAAATTTGCTACAAATTTTGTCTCTGCCTTCTTGTTCGAATTCCGCATAGTTTCGCCGCTAGATGGCGCGAAAAAAAAGATATGTATATCATCGTGCCCTCTAGCGGCGAAACTATGCGGAATTCGGAAAGAACGTAGAGACAATGTTTGTGTGAAATTCTATGCTCTGCAACTTTGCTCTCCCGATACTTGTCACCAAAATGCATAATTTTGGCTAAAAATCTAAAAAAGCACATAAGTACATATACATATTTCTGTCGCGCGCTCTGGCGGCGAAATTATGCGGAATTCGGACAAGAAGGTAGAAAAAAAATGTGTAGAAAACTTTGCTCTCCTGATGTTTTTAACGAAACGGCATAGTTTTTCCTCGAGAAAAAGGCGAAAAATTCATATATATGTATATATTTCTCAAAAACCACCCTTTCTTAGAACTGTTGGGGTGAAAATCATGTTTAGACAACCCAAATGCTTCACTTTTTACAGGTTTGAGCTGTAGGAAAATGCAAAAACTCTATGAGCAACTATTTTCACATACTAGAGTGCAATTATACTATCAAATTGTTTGCCTTCAAGGAGACTTGGATGAGAAATCTTGATGTGAAAGTAGTGATTCCTTTCGCAATGGTTGCTTTATATGAAATAATTTCCTGCAACTTCGTTCCTATGGATTTTTTCACATCTCTTACTACATCTTCAGCGTTTTAACTTTAATAAATTGTCCGCCATTTTGAATTTGTGAAAGTACTCCCTACCTCTATGCTAAATTTCTAGGTTAACGGACAAATATAAATATGTAGAAAAATAGTTAAAGTATTATGTATACACAGATTCATAATAATATAAACTTTCTGATACTCAATTTAAAAATCTGCATAAATACATTAACACTACAGTGCACAGGGAAGTTATTTCAGTCGATTTGTTTCCGAATATAATAAAACTATTATGAAGCTCACACGTCGAACTACTGAAAGCGTGACACTTTATTTTAGCCCCGGATATCCGACCTACAATAAATAAATTAAATAAATAAGTGTCTTTTTCCCAATAGAATTGGCTCTACTGACCCTATTTAAGGCTCTGAAACATTATTTAAGGGTTGCGTATGTAACAAGGCGAGGGTGAGCCAACTCTAAACATCTGACAAGTTTGAATTGATTAAAGGGCAACTCGAGTTGACTGAACTACTTAAGTTGGGGATCGAGGAATTTTATTACCCCCTTTTATAATGATAATAAAACGCCTAAGGGATCATGTTTGGAACATAAGTTCATATTTTACTGTCTGGGTTACGTAGACGATCTATGGTAATCAAGTGTTTCATTATGCTACGATGTTCTTTTATATCCCTCTAGCCAATTTAGTGGCTCATTCAACTCTTTCAGCAGGGGCCGCTCCCTTAAAAATATCAAATAGCATTTCGATTTTATTATAAATTTAATCTATGCTTTATTCAATTTTTAATTTTTCAGCGTATCAACAAAAGTAACACTCTACATCGATAACCATAAACATGTATACAAAACCACATTCATACCGAGTATATCGGATGAACATTAAGCAATACATGGGAAATAATACTAATAATAATAAAATTTATTCACCTTTATTGCCATTACAAAATATGTATAAGATAGGTCATAAATGATACATATAAGTAACAAATAATTGAGTCAAAACACAGACAAAAATGTATAAACAGTAGGTACATTAACATAATGAAGAAATTACATTTAAATAAACCCTTACACACATTTGTATGTTATGTACATTAAACGTACGGCATAAAACACACAGAAAAGAAATAAATAACTTACAAAATAAAATAATACATACTTAACAAATTGACCAAAATTACTGATTAAAATGCTCACGAGCATACTCGGTAAACTCCATTAGGCTATAAAAAGAGTTCTGAACCAACATATTTTTGAGACTAGATTTAAATTTGGCTTTTAGCAATATTTTTATTTCGATTGGTAACATATTATAATGGGTTGATCCTGCAAGATATGGAGACTTTTTGAAAAAACTGTGGTAAAACCTATTAATGTATATATTATTGTTGTGGCGAGTAGGATAACGATGTACTTCACTACTTTTTGTAAACATTGATATATTCCCATGCATACAAATCGTAAGATTTAAGAGACGTATTGGAACCAAGATTAGGATCTTATACTTTTTGAAAATATGTCTACATGAAACATGCAGTGCTATACCAAATATTAATCTTAAAATTCTCCTTTGTTGAACAAATACCCGTTGAATGCTGGATGCCTGGCCCCATGATACTATATTATAAGATAAGGTAGAATATAACCATCGCATAGTATATGTTTAATAGAATTCATTCAGTGAACTCTTTAGCGACATGATAACAAAATACGCCTTATTTAACTTGACACATACGTAATCAATATGATCTATCCATGTGATAAAATTGTCAAGGTAAATACATAAAAATTTCGTGCCTTTTGACATCTCTAAATTTTTACTGTTTATATTAAAAGTTAGGTTTGTTGGATTTGACTTGATTCTGCTAGAAAATTCAACAAATACCGCTTTATCACAATTATTGATTAAATGATTTTTTTGGCACTAATCATTAAATCCATGTCATATCTGGTTTACTTTCACATTAATTACGACAAGCGTACTAAAAGTTATATGATGTGGCATATCGTTTATGTACAATAGAAAGAGCAACGGGCCTATAGCACGCTCCCCTGGGGTGTGCCAAGCCCCACAGCAACAGAGAAATAGACCTACAGGGTAGATCATTAATAATAATAGGCCTTTATGAAGCGCATGGATAAACTGAGGAATACGCAATATTAGAATTGCATCGAACAGCTTATTAGAATACGGCTTATTGGAATACTCCAATGAATAGAATAGAATTGAAGTATATGGCTTACCACATATTAACAAATTCTCGAAATAGGTATAGAATGTCATGAAACGTCAAGATTTTAAATTTGAGCGGAAAGAAATTTCTGTCTGTCTGTTTGTCTGTCGGTCTGTCTGTAACTTTTTTTTGTCCGCACGTTTTCTCCGGAACGATTTAAGATATTGGCTTGAAATTTTGTACGCATATATTTTATAACAAGATCTGAAACTGGATTGCTTTTTGAAGATATACGATGAAGTGTTGGAGATAATTAGGGGTAAATAGGGGGAAATATGCAGAGCAAGCTGGTAAGAGCACAGAAACCTGAAACTTGATGTATGTACTACAAGCCAAGGCCACAATTTTTTTTATAATATTTTTCATCCCCCCACCACCACCCCCATACTCCATTATTAAAGGGGTTAATAAAATAAAATTGAGATATTCACTTGGAATTTGGTACACGCGTGTATCATAACGACATCTGGAACTAGATTATACTTTGAGATGATTCCGTTGAAGGGTTGGGAGTTAAATAGGAGTAAATAGGGTAAAATAAGTAAAGCAGGCTGGTAAGAGTACAGAAACTTCAAATTCGGTGTATGTTCTAGAAACCAAGGCCTAAAATTTTTTATAATATTTTTCAACCCCCCCCATTCTCCTACCTAATTATTAAATGGGTTGATAGAATAAAATTGAGATGTTCACTTGAAATGTGGTACACGTGTGTATTATAACGACATCTGGAACTAGATTATATTTTAAGATGATTTCGGTGAAAGGTTGAGGGTTAAATAGTTGAAAATAAGTAAAGCAAGCTGGTAAGAGTACAGAAACTTGGGATTTGGTGTATATACTAGATGCGAAGGCCTCAGTTTTCAAAAAATATTTTCCTTCCCCCCACCACCGCCACTACCTTATTAAAAGACTTGATAAAATTAAATTTAGATTTTCACTTGGGACTGTATGGATGCTAGTGTTAGAATGAGAATTGTCAAATGAGAAATTAGACAAATTCATTGTAGGATTTTAATTTGCTAGCATAACCAGAATTCAGGTTATCGAAAGAATGCAAAGATTCCATTAATAATTTACACATACTTCTTCTTTTACTTATAGATGGTTATTTTTTTCTGCTGTTTGCAAAATCCTGTAAGGAATATATTTCAATATTATATGTCTTTCAGGCATTGTTCGCTATTTGTCGACTACACGGGAATGATCCCACATTATCCAACACTATAATTTAAGGTGCTTCCAAGCAGAGTAATAGTTTCTTAAAATTTATTTTACCATTATAGAAAACTTCAAATCGTCAACATACAAGCTGAATAAAACGCTGCGTTTCTCTCTCTGTCAGATTTTCAAGGTATTATTGAAAATAAATCCCTTATAGAAGAGCAGACTTTGGCTATGAATTGTCTTCTCTTTATGGACCGAACGTGTATTACATTTTTATAGGTCAAATTCACATAATATTGGTATTACTTTTCCATAATACTCGTTTATTTAATGCCATTTTATCTAGCAGAAGCTGGAAATTGATATAAATTATTAGACCTTAAACTCTCCGAACTATCTTTACGATTGCTTTTGTGTTTTGTTTCATTTTTCAATTTCTAAAAGTTGCATTTCCTCATATAAGTAATTCAAGTGCAGCGGTATAACAAAAATAATAACATGGGATGTTTTACCACTAGTGTTAGGATTTTGTCGTTTCAGTTTAGGTTGTTTGTGGAGGTTTTATAGTCCACTGACTGCATTTAGATAAAAAGGGTTTTTATATTAGAATAAGTCAATATTTTGCAACATGTTCTAAAAATAATTAAGATGACAATTAATCTGCTTTTTAATTAGAAGAAACAAACAGAGGAATGTTTTAAGTTCAAAAAAATGTAAGATATATAATTCTAAATGACGAATTGAACCAGATCGTCCTAGATATCAGAATCATGCAGATCGTCCCTTGAAAAAACCACAGCATAAGGAATCACTACCCATCCAAGTCTCTTTAAATTAGTACATTTTGATACTATATTTTCACTTTGATATCGGCGTTTTTTTTTTATTGTTGCTAACTTATATTGTCAATAAAAACCTTCGTTTTGAAAATAGAAAGCGCCTTCTGCCAATATTATCTATCTGCTTATTCCCACTGTATTAATTTCTCGGTCTACATCGCCTAAGTATCGTAGTCTTAGTCTTCCTACTGTTCGTTTACCAGCTGTGTCTCTCCCAGTAAATATTATGGACTATGTGCTATTTGGGTTTAAACGTTGTACGTGGCCTATCTATCTCAGATGTTCCAGTTGAATGTGCTTCACAATATCGGTGTCCTGGAAGAGCTGGTATAATTGTAACGCCTGGGCCACAAGCCGTTTACAGCACCAAATATTTTCGTCGGGATCTTCCTTTCGAAATATCCTAAGAAAGCCTTATTGTTTTGTGTGAGTGTCCAGGTTTCTGAGCGATAAGCTAGTACAGATCTAATTAGTGTTTTGTAGAGAGTACATTTGATTTTTCTCGACAAGCCTGATGACGACATGTGTTTCATTAGACTATAGTAGCATCTATTGGCCAGAAGAACTCTTCGTTTGACCTCATGACTTACGATGTTTGCGCTGTTGACTAGTCACCCTAAATATATGAATTTGTTAACTGTTTCCAGGGTACAACCGTTTGTGTCTAAGAGGTGTATCTTGTTCTTGCTGTTGAGTGATAGCGAGAATATAGTTTGTATTTTTCTCATTTACTGTGAGCCCCATATCTGTTGCAGATTGTTTCAGTCGAGCAAAGGTTTAAAATTCTTGTTTTTTAAATAAATAATAATAAAAAAACATGAAAATGTATCAATATTCTTAGAACAATTTCATTCCAATTTGTGTATTAGAGTCGTTTCAGCAAAAAGTGGGTTACGCCTTTTTTGTACGGAACTTCAACGACTTGAGCACGGGAAGTTGGAGGAATTTTAGAATGTTGTAAAATATAGCTAACTATGTCTGTTGCAAATTATTAGCTTTGCCTTATTCTTTTCTGCAGTTTTAACGACATTTCGCTCAATATTCTTTTGCTATTAAATCGCGTTAGCATGCATAAAAGTTTTTCTAATAAGCAAGTTAAAATAAATAGATGCCATTACGTTTAGTTACTGCAAACGAGTAAAGCTCTGTAATATGTCGGAAGAAAGTGATTTGGGGGAATTTGGCGCAAAAGCCGCTAATGCTGTGACTTTAAATTTATTGCCAGTAAAGTCGGGAAAACAATACGAATATGTTTATAGCCAATCGAAATTGGATGGCAAATGGGAAGGTGAAGAATTATACGGAAAATACACACTACTTGTTTATTACCACGGAAAATTCAAACATTTGAAACCGTCGTTGCATATTCAAGGGTGAGACTTCTGTAGCAAGAGATGAAATTCATATCCGAAAGTGTGCTAAACTGACAGTATTACTTTGTTCACGTACCGAAAGGAAGTGTTGCAGTCATGAAAATATCACTCACAGTGATTTCCTCGAATTTTCATATTTCAGACTATGCCTCGGGCTGTTCCAATTCCACTACTCTTTCTGTCTGTCTATCTGTCTCTCTGTCAGCGTAGTGAACAAAAAAAAACAAAATACAGAATTGTGCAGTTAATTAATGTTAATGTTAAGTTATTTAATTATCATGATAGTTACTATAAACTAATAAGGCAACATTCATAGCAAACATTGAGGATTTAAAACTAAAATTACTGATGACGATTTTAGTTTGATTAATTAATTCTGTGTTCCGAAACAGTTGGTATCGATGCTTTATCAAACACTGATTTTACTTTCTGCACCCAGTCGCCGAAATTTTAGAAAAACACACTTCTTGTTAGTCTCCAGAGCCAAGTTGTAACGTTCCTGGAAACAGCATTTCAGGACGTTTTGATATGTTATAAGTTTACTCACAACTAAGTCTCTTGGATGGCCAAATAAGGGACATTCAAACGCCTGTCGAGTAATTTTCTTGGAAGCTTCCATCACATTGTCATTAATAACTCAAAACATACACAGGTTAAAAGAAACATTGATTATTGCAAACAGAATCTACGTAAGAGAAGGCATTGCTGCGCGTGGCGGTGCGTGTGAGTAGAAGGGTGAGCCAAGTCCATCCTTGACTATTTTACTTATCTGTCTGAGGGGTAAGTTTTCCGACGTATAGCAGTGCGAGCTAAATCAGTTCGACGCCTCTTAAAAACCACGAGGATTAGTTGAATTTCTCTAATTTTTACGAACTTTGAAGATGATGCGCGACTGGAAGATCTTAACAGATTTTTCATTTCTTTGTTTATTTTACTTATCTGGTTGAGGGGCAAATTTTCTGCGGTATAGCGAATAAAAAAAATGTTTTTCGGCCCACCTTACCGTGCACGCCACTTAGCAGATACATCATTACTAATACAGTTCCCTCCAAAGCTCTTGCCATAAATAGTCCAGTTAGCGGAGCGCTAAAATACATATTTTCTGAGATATGGCAACTCGATTGATTGATTTACTTATTTACCTCTATGTATCCTCTTTTAACCCCAGCTGTTCAGCTGATAAGCTCGAAGTATAACCTAGTTCCAGCTCTCGTTATAATAATAATAATAATAATAATAAAAGATTTATTTATTCCAAGAAAGAGAAATATAAAAAACTTGAATCCTATGTAAAATACAATCTTACACAAACATATCATATCAACTAAATTAAGTTAAAACGTTAAATTAACATATACACTTTAATTTAAAAATTCTTCAACACTATAAAAATTACGTTCCAACAGAAAATTAAAGACTTGCTTTTTATATATTCTTATATTGGCAATATTTTTTATTTCTAGTGGCAATTTATTAAAACATTTAATTCCCATGTAAGTTGGGCAATTTTCAAGTAACTTTAAATTATGTGAAGGTGTAGTTAAATCCATATTAAACCTGGTATTGTACTTGTGAAAATAGTTGTTTGATAAAAAGTTTTGGAAATTACTCTTGACATAAACCAGAATTTCATATATAAATAGACAGGGTAAATTCAATAAATATAATTCTCTAAAAATGGTCCTACATGATTTCAGTCTTGAAGCGTCCACGATTGTTGTAACTATTCCTTTCTGAATTAAACAGTCTATTAAAGTAACTTGACATACCCCAAAATATTATACCATACCTCAACCTAGATAAAACATGAGAATGATAAAGAACTAAACAAACGGATCTATTTGTGATATCTCTGAGCCGAAACAATTCTTATCACAATGGGGAAAGTTTACTACATAAATAATCAATGTGCTCCTGCCAAATTAATTTATTGTCTATATATATTCCAAGAAATTTTGTTGAGGTTACTTGTTCAATGGATTTTGGCTCAATTTTAATTAAATGTGACTCACTGATTATGCTTAACTTTGGATTAAAATTAATGAACTGTGTCTTAGATATATTTAAATGTTGCTTGTTAGATGTGAACCAGTTGGTGAAACAGTTAATCATAGTCTGCGTCCTTGTGTCTATGCATAAGTAATTATTATCATCTGCAAACATTATTATGTTTTCATCTTCAGCAAAATCTGGCAAGTCATTTAAGAATATTTTAAAATAACAGGGGTCCTGGAATGGACCCTTGTGGCACACCTATTTTAACAGCACATTCGTATGACCTAATTCCATTGATTTCTACTACCTGTTTCCTGCCCGATAAGTAAGAGTTAATCCAGTTACCAATTTTACCCCTAAGACCGCATTCGTTAAGTATCTCCATAAGAAAAGCGTGATTGACCAAGTCAAAAGCTTTACTTAGATCCATGAATAGACCCAAACATTTTTTATTTAAATCAAGGTCATTGTATAATTTATTTAAGAAATCAAATAATGCCTACCCTTCCTAAAACCATGGTGCACATTGTTTAAAATATTATGTCTTTGCAAAAAAAATCATTATTTTACCAAACATAGTTTTCTCCAGTACCTTTTGAGATAGAACTCAATAAAAATACTGGTCTATAATTCTCCATACAAGTATTGTCCCCTTTTTTGTGTAATGGTATAACATTAGCTACTTTAAATACATCAGGAGATATTGAACGATTTATTAAAAAAGTTAAAGGATATGTTATGAAATTTACAACAGACTTTAATAAAATAGAAGAAATGCAATCCAGCCCAGACGAATTGGATTTATGCTAATCTGTAATAGTATTGAATACCTCATTTTCTGAAACAGTTTCAAGAAATATGGTCGAATAAGTAATACAAGTGTACAACAAATTTCAAATCAAAATCTTTAACTGTTCCAGAGTAGACGCTGGCACAAAAGAGTTATAGGCAGGCCAAACCGGCAGACGGACAGACCGACAGACAAACTATACCTGTTTAGATAAAATTGAACATTGTTTTAAGATTGATGTACACCGTCGATCAATCCACTACGTGGATGTAAGTAATTAATATATTTGTTTGACTCCGTAGATCTACTGTTCAAAAGAAACGTATTATAGTTTACATTATTGCTATACGCACTGTTACCGCATTGTCATATTTTAATAAAGTAAATACTGTTTCAGTCCGCCGTAGGTACCGCTATGAGGCAATTTAATTTAAATTGACATCTGTAGGATTTGTAAACAAAGTTTGCCTTTGTTCCTGCAAATATACGATCCGCAGGTGAAAGGTGGTGTGGAAGTGTGATGGAAAGTTGCGGAAGTTCCACCACGGACGGTTGTATGCTTCCCCTTACTTTGCTTTGTATTTACAATCGGCATTACAACCTTACTACTTTAGAACCGAGGCGAACACTTTCTTGTGGTAATTGAAATTTCTAGCACAAATTGTAAATGTGGTATAGTTTCCGCATTGTTCAAATAAAATAAACAACCTTATTTGGTCTTTGGTTAACGAAATGTGTGGATTAAGACTGGACAAACATTTGAAAATATTGTAATAGAAGAGAATTTATTCACAGCGGTCCGGTTTGTCATACTCTGAACTCAAATATCGATTAAAAAAGTAATTCTATATGCAGGCAACTTCTGCAGGCTTATACAAACTTGAAAGAAATTTCGGAGAAAGATTTTATCACAATTGCAATACTTCTCTTCGGTAAGCCAAAGAAGTAAAATATTCATGAAACATACTGTCTGTACTATACCATTAATACGATGGGTGTTAAATAATAGTACATTAAACAACAAGTTTAGAAATGCAAAGTTTTACTAAGCGAATATAGTTTTTCAGTACTAGCGAGCGCAGCGAACGAGAAACTCAAAAACTATATGAGGCATTTTGACTTCTATGCCTAGATTATCCAAAAAGTTTTGGGCGTCACGGTAGCTCCTATTCAGCACAAAAATGTCACCTTCTTCAAACCAGTTTCTTAAGCCAATCAGTCCCTTTCATATTCGTGCCTCAACATTACCGCGTCATTATTTCTGGAGTTCGATAAATAAGGACCATGAACATCGAGTATGTCCATGGGGAGCAACAATTAATGTTGGTTTTAGAAGATGATATCCCTTATGTGTGCAATACGACTTATGTGTTTCCCGTCAATATACGCTATTGTTTTTCGATTTCCTGGTTCAGGATAGTACAGAGTGTCTGCGAAATCTGTTACATGTTGAGCAACATATTGGTCCCTGGTTATGTGCTGTAAACCCAGATTATTTGGTACAAATTGTTCTACTAATGAAACACGGACTTTCGATATTGCTAAGCCTACGGCTTGGCGACTGGAGAGAACATCCTCATCAAAAAATTATCTGAAACTCCTTGTCGTAATTTGCACAAGAAACATAATAAATCCCTTTTGGTTATTATCCTATTTTTTTGGTAAATACTAACGCGATCGCAAAATTCAAAAAATTCCCTAAACTGTACTTTGTTTAATGGAGTTTATGCTTCAAACTCTTGATCGGAAAGATTATTATCTTCACTTTCAAATATATTCATAGATTTATATTTCATGGCAGTGTTTCACACTATATTTAGAAAATGTTTTAAATCACTTCCTAATGGTGGCAAGATAAGTCCTTCATCGGCGTTCATCAGCCAAATGACCTCCACAAATTCATGCACCTTCAAGTATAAAGATGCCAGTCTTCAGAAAGATATCAACTTTAACTTCTAAAGAAAATCTGATGAGATGGTCAAGTCCACCACATATCAAACATGAATTTCGAGTTTTTTTAAACAATATTTTGAGTACAATTGGCTCCAGATCGTCAGCGTAAGTTTGAACTTCTGCATCTATACTCAAATCACAGTTGTGGCAAATCTTTGTTTGTTCCTTAATTGATATTCGGGGCAATTGCAATTCGATTCGACGATGTTCAGCAATGCCCTTTTTCCTTTGCCCAAACGCACCATTTGTCCCTGTACCATTATATTCACAGATGAAACACTCTATTCTTACTGCAAAATTATATGCCATATTCAGTTGGTACATACACTGTACTGAAAGCTCAATTCAAAAAAGAAGAAAGCAAGATTAAAGAAGTTACAGATACTAACATTTCAACTAACCACTGTCGCTCGCTAACCACTGTCAGAGCTGACACCATGTCAAAGTGTCATTACGAAATGTCAACTAACAGATTATAATTTTAGAACTCGCGCGGATAGGTGACGCCACGTATTTGTCGAAAAAGTTACATTTTTTCTCCAAAATAAATGTTGTCTTCGGCGCTCTCTAGCGCTGAAATTAGCCTGCAGAGGATAGTAACTTTTTAATGATTTTGGATCAGAATGACTCGGGCCACAACATATAAAAAATTTAGACAATTTGACCGGAAGCCAATTTCACCTATAGAAGTGTGCGGTGTCCTTTGAATAATTGTACTTTCAATATATATACAACAATGTTTCCAATAATTAAATAAACAATTTTCTGTCAAACTGTTTTTATTAATACTGACATTACTGTATATCAAAGCTACATTTTTATGTGGTAAGAAAACGATTTTGAATTTAGTAAAATAGCACATTGTCAATTAAAATGCGAAAAAAAAAATTTCAACTAGAAACAATCCTAATTTCGAGAAAAGAGATATTGCGTGTGGTGTGGCACAGGCTTCCATTCTAGGGCCCCTATTTTCCACAATGTGTACTTTCTATTTGATAAACTATTTAAAGAATTGCCCAATATGTTTCTACACAGATGATACGCAATTATATTTATCATTTAACATTAAGCATGTTGCAGAGGTAAATGTCATGAACCACGGCTCATTGATAAAGGTGTCAAAAGTGGAGTGTGTCAAATCAACAAAAAATTTAGGTCTTGAAGCAAATACTGATGTAAGATTTTCTAAGCATGTATTAAATGAAATAAAAGAAAACAGTATTTGCAAAACTACGACTTATTTAGGCACATCGGCAGATACTGAATTCATCAATTAGAAAAATATGCTATGCATTCATTTCTGCGAGTACTACAATGCTATTACACGCTAGTAAGATAATGCTGTATTTTACTTCCACATCCACGTAGTGGATTGTAAGTATAGTAATCGTAAGAAAATTTTCAATTTTTTTTTTCTTGAAATGGGTTTAGAATGTCATGAAACGTCGAGATTTTAAATCCGAACCAAAAAAAAAATTCGGTCTGTCTGTCGGTCTGTCTGTAACTTTTTCTGTCGCACGCTTTCTCCGGAACGGTTTAAGATATTGACTTGAAAATTTGTACACGTATATATTATAACGAGATCTGGAACTTTGTTTTTTTAACATATCCGGTGAAGGGTTGCGGGGTAAATAGGGGTAAATAGGGGGAAATAAGTAAAGCAAGCGGTTAAGAGTACAGAAACATGAAATTAGCTGTATGTTCTAGAAGTCAAGGCCTCAAGATTTTTCATATTTTCCATCCCCCCACCACCCCCCAGTCCTTTATTAAAGGGGTTGATAAAATAAAATAGAGATATTCACTTCAAATTTGGTATACGTATATATTATAATGACATTAGACAATATTTTGGTATTATTTCGTTGAAGGGTTGGGGGGTAAATAGGGGCAAATAAGGGAAAATAAGTAAAGCAAGTTGGTAAGAGTACAGAAACTTGAAAATCGATGTATGTATTAGAAGCTAAGGCCTCAGATTTTTTTATAATATGTTTCAACCCCCCACCACCCCTATTCCATTATTAAAGGGGTTGATAAAATAAAATTGAGATACTCACTTAAAATTTGGTACAAGTATGTATTATAACGACATTTGGAACTAGATTATATTTTGAGATAATTCCGTTGAAGTGTTGTGGGTTAAATAGGGGTAACTAAGGGAAAATAAATAAAACAAGCTGGTAACGGTACAGGAACTTGAAATTCTATGTATGTACTAGAAGACAAGGCCTTCGATTTTTTAAAATATTTTTCAACACCCATACTCTATTACTAAACGGGGTTGACAAAATAAAATTAAGATATTCACTAGAAATTTGGTATACGTACGTTTTATAACGACATCTGGAACTAGATTATATTTTGTGACGATTCCGTTGATGGGTTTGAGGTTAAATAGGGGTAAATAAGAAAAATAAGTAAAGCAAGTTGGTAAGAGTACGAAAATTTGGGATTTAGTGTATATACTGTGACATTCAAAATTACCTGAATGCCACTTGTTAAATTTTATTTTAATGGCAATGATTTTTTGTAGTCTTAAACCACAATTCAGTAAACTTATTAACTAATTTTTCAGTTCAATCCTGAAGCCGTCCCTATCTCACTGAATCTGGAAGAATTTGTGTTCACCATCCCAACTTTAAATTAGAAATTGGCATAGAAGCGACATCTGTTACTTCTCTTGCTAAACACCTACAAGTCGCCTGGTTCAACAAATATTAAAAAGAAATCTATATTAAGTGAATAAATCCTAAAAATCAATAAACAAAATTATTAATCGATAATTCTGATTAAATTAGAACTTATGAATTCATAGAAATGATACAGAGTAATTGTGTAGATTTGTATTGTATTTAAAGAATTATTTACGTTACAAGTGGTTGGTCAGCGACACCTCGCGTATTTATGGGTAAATAGATTTTTAGATCTTACACGAGGCCGGAACAGGTCCATTTTCCTGTCTACTTCGTAGCAATACAGACGTAGTTCTGACCGTTTAACACCTCATCTAGGATTGGTACGTTAAGATACTTTATAATATGTATATATGTGCCTTCTGTAGTATTTGTTGTAAATGTATTTGTAATTTAATTGTTGAAATTATCATAATTAAACGCGATGTTTGTTGATCATAAATTAATTCATTCGCGGCGTGGCATGTAAGATGGATACCACGTGGTCATGTTAATGTATGAACGGGGTATTTCGAGACATGTGCTTAACTCGGTATTAATATATATTTAGAAGTAAATTTTATTAATGAATAATTGAGGTTTAATAGGGGTTTAAAGACAGTTCGAAGTTAGTAAATTATGTTTTCGTAACCTTATCGAATAATTAAAACTCAAAGAAATTTAACTCGATATTAGTAGGGGCGAGAAGGGCATTTTAAAGTAATTTATTTAGAGAGACACCAGTAATGCATTAACGTGGGGATTTTAACAAACGCACTAAGAGTGCCCACTAGTAAGCAAAGTAATTTCAAGTGATGTAACAGATAATAACTCTTGTAGGAATGAGGTGTTAAGTTAACCTTAAATTTGGACGTTAATTTTACCATAAATTTGGCTTAACCATGTGCCAAAAAACTGGGCTGCTGCTAGTGTCTTGGCATGGAATAGTCCCCGCTGGATGAGAGCACCAAGTTGTTGGAGTTTTGGTAACCTTTCACAGGAGCATAAGTTCTGAGAAGTTTAGGGATTTCTGCTAGATGTCAATGATCAAGTGGTGGTGAACAGTAGAGATTCGGTGAGACGAGGACCAGGGTTGGTTACTGCAGAACGCAACCGGTGGTAATAGTATCAACTGAATTACATTATTCAACTTTCGACAAATTTCAAGTATTTCTAAATTTTTACCATTGTTATATGTTACATATTGCCTTCAGCTAATTATTAATCTTTTTACATTTAATTATTTAATCGCAGCTTAACGATAAATTGTCATATTTTATACTTTTTTTGGTCTTCAACCTTACCATACTTATTTATAATATATATAGATTTTCTGTAAGGAAGTAGCTACATCCGAACCATAAGGTTTAAATTCAAATCACTTCAATAATTGTAATAGTCAATAAACCAGATATATTTAACATAGTGTTTATCTGTGATAATTTTATGAGTATCTATATTTTAATTATCTCTGAGTAGTCACAGTGGTACAGTTAGACAAGTACGTTGTAGATTCTTTTTTATATGACGCCTAACCTAAAAATAAATTTTTTTCTGAATAATTTCCGAACCACGACCCAGTCTCCACAAACAAAACGAGAACCGGGCAACCTTAACTTCCTAACCTGCTGGGGGCAGAAGTTGGTGATACAATACTAGAAACTAAATTCTCAGATTTCTTTCTAATATTTTTCTATGACATCTGCCCCAAATATTATTAAAATTCTATTACCAGTAATTTTCACATACTAGAGTGCAAATATAGTCAAAATGTTTGATTTAAAGTGCCTGGGATGAAAAATCTGGATGTGGAAGTAGTGATTCCTTAGGCAGCGGTTTTTTTCTAAAAGTACAGTAATGATAAAGTACTAGTTTGAAATATTAAAGGACAATTAGAAAATTGGATCCCACATGTTACTATTAAGCAATCTTGAAAAAATCAGCTTTAGATAAAACTTTTGACTTTTTAGGTTTATAATTTTCGCCTTGTTGCTTTAAAAAGACAATTAATGTAGAACAGTTGTCAATTTTTACATTGTGTTCTATGTTTAATTTAGATTTTACCATTGAATATTGCGTCCATAGAGTTTTTTCAGTTTTGTTGAATAAATGTGTAAAATATGCTATCATCACATTTTCCGAATACATATGTACGCTGTTGTTCTTGGCGCATTTTATAAATTTATCGTACGCACTATCATAAACTTTTTTGGATTTCGCGGGACATAATGTTGCCACTGATGAATTTGCAATTTCAAGTAATTCAGGTGGTGTGCACTGCATTTCTTTAGAGTTTTTGCTTTTCAATTTGCAAAACGACCCGACGTGAAATTTAAAACTGACAGTTATGACAAGTCATGGCTACTTGGATTTTTAATTCGTCGTATGATAAGTACACTGTTGTGCAAAACTAAGTAGGGCAGCACTTGTTACTGTACTTATTATAAGAGTTAAAAGGCGAGATAAGAAGAAAGAAGTATTAAAGGAAGGCCTTTAACTGGGAGACGAGGGATAAATCATGGATGAATATGATCAGCAATTAGTAAATTATCAGCATGGAAAAGCAGATACATTTATATTACACCACTGCTGTCACTATCCTACTTACTTTTGCACCGTAGTGTACATTGTTTCATTTTTGTCCTAGGAAAACAATGAAAAATGTTTGTATTAGTACAAAAATAGGCTCTTTCTCCAGGACGTGTTGCAATATATTATGTAAGTATTAATAATAATAATAATAATAATAATAATAATAATTTATTAACCATGTTGATACAATTGCAGTATATATGGCAAGTCAACAATAATTAGTGTATAACATAATGATAATAATAATAGCAATAATATAAATTCACCACTAAAAAACGATACAATTCAGTATATACGGCGGCAAATGGCAATACATGGTAGAGATAATATAATGATAAAATTTGATGATAAGAATAACAAACAAATAAATAAAAATTAAGTAAAATATAACTAACAATGTGACAAATATAAGACAAACAACATTCATTTATTCAATTTTACTCTTATTTTGAAGAAAACCGTTGGCAAATGGTCAAAAAAGTATAAAACTAATGTAAGACAAAACTAATATAAGACATATGACGGACAACATTCAAATAAGTTGATTATATAAAACAAAGTTAAAAATCGGTCTGTAAATATTCTGTAACTGAATAAAAGGAAGATTTTAATAATAAACATTTCACTTCTTTTTTAAACAGATGAATGATATTTATTCGCTTTATGTGCAACGGTAATTTATTAAATAATTTTATAGGCATTACTTTTAGACTTTTTGCTAAACTGGATAAGGTATGAGGTGGAATATTTAGTGAGTAGTTTTCCCGAAGATTATGACCACTACTAACACAAGTATCATGTCTACTATTAAAATGAATTAAATTATTTTTTATGTGCAATACAGAATGTAAAATGAATAGTGACGGAGCCGTCAAAATTCCTAACTCCCTAAAAAGATTCCTACATGAATATTGCGGTGGTTTGAAAGACATTGTACGAATAATTTTTTTTTTAAGAATAAATACTTCATTAAAACGAGCGCAATTTCCCCAACATATTATGCAATAACTTAACTGAGACTGAATATGTGCAAAATAATACATTTTCAAGATGTGAATGTTGACGGAAGATCGTAACTGCCAAATAACAAAGCACTGGGCCGATAATTTTTTATTTACATGATCAATGTGATTACCCCAATTCAATAGGGGATCTATGTAAACGCCGAGAAATTTAACATTATTACTTTGAGTTATAGAACGATTGTCATGTTTAACAAGTAAGCTATAATCAGTTGCCCTAGTTGAGAACAATAATAAGTCTGTTTTTAAATGATTTAAAGCTAGACCCAAGGAGGTACAGTAATTGTGCATAGCTTTTACTGTTGCAGTGGCTTTACAACTCAGCTTATCAATAGAGTTAGAATCAATTGCAATTGTGGTATCATCTGCAAAAAGAGCTATAAATACATTTTCCAGGTTACACCCAATATGATTTATAAATATAATAAATAATAACGGCCCCAAAATACTGCCTTGCGGCACGCCAGTGGAGACCGCCAGTGGATTAGATGATGAGCTATTACCAGGATTATTTAATGTAACAAACTGAGTTCTCTCATTTAGATAGGACTCTATCCAACTAAGGGCTGTGCCACGAATGCCATAGTGTTCAAGCGTATCTAATAATAATTTATGGTTAATAGTATCGAAAGCACGGCTTAAATCAAAAAACAGACAGGCAGTTTTCGATTTCTTTTCGAAGTTATCCAAGATATAATTACAAAGAGACACGACTGCATCTTTTGTTGATAGACCTTTCGAGAAGCCAAACTGATAAGGGGATAACAGATTATGTTTTGATATGAAATCCGTCAATCTCAGGTGATAAGATTTTTCAAAGGCTTTAGAAAAAGCCGAAAGAATTGCAATACCTCTGTAATTGGATATAAGAAATTTACTATCCTTTTTATGAATTGGTATAATTAATGACTTTTTCAGAATAGAAGGAAAAGTGCCCTCTATAAACGATAAGTTGATAATGTATGTTAGTGGTTCGACAATAAATTCTGCCACTTTTAATAGAAGAGAGCAGGGTACCTCATCTTCCCCAGCTGAATTTTTTATTGAGACAGATTTTATAATTGTAAGCATTTCAGATGAGGTTAACGGATTTAGAAAAATTGAACTATTATTGTTAATTATTTTGACATTGTTTAGTGATGGAGACATATTTTCAGTTAAGTGTTTAATAGAGTTAATAAAGAAGGTGTTAAAGGCATTTGCAGCCTCATCCTGATTATCAAGAATAGTTCCATCTATGTTGGTAAAATGTTTAGGAAGATTATTATTATTATTGCAAGTATTGTTTTTAATTATTTGCCAAGCGGTTTTTGATTTATTATGTGAATTTAGAAATATAGATTCGTTATAAGATCTTTTGGCAGCTTTAATTTTGTAGCGATGATTTTTTTTTATTATATTATAGCGAAGAAAAACTTCTTCATTTCCACTGAATTTAAAAGTTTTGTACAAGTCTCTTAAAAATATGCCTTCGTTAACAATGTCGTTAGTTAACCACGGTTTGCAATTTGTTAATTTCTGCTTTGGCTTATAACATTCCAATGGAAATGCTTTGTCCATTAATGAGAGAAAGGTAAAATAGAAGTTTGAAAAGCAGTCATTACAATTATAGTTACGATTTTCTGACAAGAAATTCCATTTTTCTTTTGAGAGTAGATATCTGAAATAAGTCAAATTATCTGAGTTGTTAAAAAACCTTCGTAACAGAAGTTTATTATTATCAACCGGTCTATCAAATTGACATGGATACGAGATTATTTGCATAAAATGATCGGATAAGTCAGAATATATAATTTCTGGATTTAAGGATTTAATATTTATATTAGCAAAAATATTATCGATGACAGTTTTAGAATTACCTTGAATCCGAGTAAAATCTGTAATAGATTTAAGCAGACCATAACACTTGAAGATGTTACATAAGTTTTTAGCGTTTATATCCTCGACACTCTCGTCAAAATTGAAATTGAAATCCCCACAAATGAAAGTGGGAGTATTAGCTTTATACACAGTATTTAATAAGGTATCCATATTAGATATGAAATATTCAGAATCAATTAACTTATTTGAGGGCGACCTGTAAAAGCAACCTACTAAAATGCTTCTGTCCTTTAACAAGACTTCAGTTAAGCAATATTCAAATAGCAACTCAATTTTTTGCACATTACATTTAACAATTTTAAAGTCTATATCATTATTTACGAAAATTCCTACCCCACCCAAATTATGATTAGATCTGCAATAGTAGTCGGCGATTTTATATCTTTCCAGTTTTAAAGTGGAAATTTCACAATTTTTGTAACTTAATTCAGAAATATTGTTATATGCTTGAAGAATAAAGTAATTTTAAATGCATAAACATACCAGTACGGTCATTAAAAATTAATTTTTATCCACAAAAATATTTCGTAGTACCCTGCGCATCATTTTCAAAATACGGATTACCCACTTACTTCCCACTAGAGATAAATTATATTCAAACAATAGCGTTTTCATAAGAGATTATAATTGAGAGTTTAACCAAATGACTAGTTACGTGGAGTGCTTCTCGGATTCCAGAAAATACAGACGGTCTGTGGCAAAATCTAATAAAATATGACAAACTGGGTCTCTCAAGTAAATAGCTTAGTAGATGTATACAAATAATGAGAATGCTTAATGAAATCTGCCCTAGTCGGATTTCCGCATTGTTGAATTAATAAATTATAAATTTTGGCGCTCTGCCCAACAATACAGCATATTTAGTGAGATCCTTTGTAAATAGCATATTTTATTCGGTGTCGAGTGTAATGGTACACACAGTGGGAAATATTGCTGTGTAAAATATCTACAGCGTGTTGACCAATACATATTTAAAAAAATGCTTCCAACTATTATAGTCAAAAGATGACGATGGGAACAATTTTAGAGTTTTGGCAGAGAGTAGGGTAAGTTTTGGCAAGAAATCTAACTTTTCCCCTTCTACACTAAGCGTATGTTGTTATCAGCTTATGATAAAAAACCGTATCATATTGTATGGTATTTGGTTGTCGAAGTCGAGCCAAATGCCAATTTAAGCTCTAAAAGGTATATGATAACAACATATTCAATAAATAATAGTAGTTAGTTATTTTAAATTGTCATTGATTTACACCAATGAAGATAAGTTTGTGCTCAATTAAAAGATCAAAGAGAAAAGTGGTTAAATGTTTCATATATCCCATATATCTATTTGTTAGCCATTCTAGATTAGTTCAGCAGGTTTTTCTAAAAATTGTAGAGTATAAAATCCAACTAAAATATCATTATTTACAAAGATTAGGAAATGTTTGGAACTACCTACCACAAGTTCAGTTCAGTGTTTGGAACTATCTTTCATCTTTGACTCAGTAAGATCGAATTTCTTTAAGTTTCTTTTCGCTTTGCTCCTTCGATTGAGCACAAACTTTTCTTCTTTTGGTGGCAATCTGACATAAATATAATTTTTATAATTTTTGTGCAGTAGGTATTTACTACTATGTGTTTATTAAATATGTTATATAATAAACACTAAATTCTATTATCAAGTAATAGTCATATACCTTTTAAATCTTAAATTGGCATTCGGCTAGACTTCGACAATCAAATACCACACAATATGTATTAATGTAATAATTAACAGCATTTAAATCTTAAATAAACTAAATATACTCTATATGTTGTGTGTTTCAAAGTTAAAGGTACATATGTTACTTGTGGATAGAGGGCACTTGACGGTTCCAAATTACTCAGCATTACCGCATCCATCGTCCTTCCTTACTGAGATACACCATGTTTTATTGATTTAGGTCAAATCTTTCCTTGGTCATAACTATTGAACCACCCTGTATAATCGGTTCATACTTAGAACATACGTTTCACTTATTTTACTTGATAGAACTTCATAATAAACAAAAATAGAAATCCAGCCCCGCTTGGTAAAAAACTGACAATATGTTGCATGTCAAAATCAATATCCTGTATGAGAAAATTTTCTAGACCTGTTTTGATATTCGAAATGGGCGGAAAAAATTGAGTACAGTAGCTCACTTAATTTTTTTTCGCATTTCATTCATCAACCTTGATTTCTTGCCATAAATCCAATTTCATTAAAATGGTCAAGACAGTTGGAACTTGAATATTTAAGTCAGGGTTTAATTAACAAAAAAAATTAACTTGCGGCAGTGGTAATTCTTACACTTCTAGACTAGGTAAGTGAACTATTGTAATATAATTTTTAAAACAAGGTAGTTCACCTTGAAAAATGCACACAGAGTGACATATAAACATCAAAACTTGATACTACTTCCGGTTAACTTGGAAGAGAAATTTTTCACCTATGAAGTGAGAAATATGGCATTTTGTATATCAAACTATGTTACCATATTTAAAATTTTTATTTCTGAAAATATGATTTACAATTTCTAAAAAACATACTAGACAAGTGAAACCATGATGACACCCTTAGATTATAAAGGCAAATAAAAGTGAAAGTAAATTTTAGAGCTCCCGGTTGCCCCAGTGTGCGTGGATCGTGACCAACAAACCATGGAGTTATAAAATGAAGTATATAGGTCTAATCCAACGCATATATTAACTTTTAAAGAGACTCAGACATGAGCTTTAATGTTAGCGAAATAAATTCCTATATCATTTCATCTTACGACAACGCTACTCAATATTTCAAAACCCAAGCAGCTCGAGCACGATGCGACCTACATGCTCAATTATGAGAACGAAAACGCATACATTAAGCCAAATTATTTATATTATTGTTCATCCCGGCACGCGGCGACTTTACTGTATTATTACTCCCAAATCTAATATTGTGACAAAATTTTAGGTGCTGCTTAATGACATAACCCGACTATAATAATCATTAATACTTAATGCTACTGTATGTATTAATGAACATAATCAAGCACTCTTACATAATTCATTAGTGTTAGAGAAAATGGCACCCAAGGGCTAAAAGTTCCCCTACATAATACCCAAGTATCATCTTTTCCAACTCCTCCTCCTGGAAAGGGCTGCAGAACGGTAGATGTGCGTGTCCGCGAATGGTGTGTAACATATTCGACTAATAAACAAAAATGAAGTACAAGGCTATACCGAGTATGTCATTAATCTTAGAATAAGTCTGTCGTTTATAAAGTTTAAAGTTTGCCTGATATTTTTTCCGGGGAAATACTTATACAGGATGTTCTCTAAAGATATTTATATAAAGTAAATATTTTTTTAAATTCTTTTTGATGCACGGTTCTCTACTATACCGAGTGTAACAGGATCATAGGAAGTGACCCCATATTTCGATTTTTAAATGGAACACCCTATACATTATTGCATTTTTGAATTCTGCATAATTTTCTGAATACAACAATGCCAAATAAGTGACATTTCACGCATCATTTTTTTTTATAATGCAATTTTTAGTATTCCATTTAAGTGTGCTATGATAGTTCCGATTTATTCTAAACGATACGTGTAATGCTGCAAAAATGGAAATCCCGTTAAAAACACTAAATTACGTTATTTATGAGCAAATAAAATTCACCCAAATTGTTTTTGGGGCAAAAATATATTTTTCAAATGGAACCATATCGGTATCGTAGTACCATTTATTAGTACTATTAATAAGGAATTTATTCATATGTCGTATTAAAATATACGGTAAATACAAACAAAATTACAGCTAAAAGAAAATAAGAAAATACAGTTTTATTCTAATTACCTTGTTACACATAAGGTGGTTTTGGAATACAGAAAATGAACAGAAAACGTTACAATAGTTGTTAAAAATGCTGTCCATTAACGTCAATGCATTTCTGAACTCGCATAGCTGTTTCTCGAAGACCGTTCGCCAATTGCTGGGCCGCTATGCTATTAATTGGTCGTCTTACTCGTAGCTCCAGGTCTTCACGGGTTGTAACGGCGGTTGCACATACAATATTTTTTAAATGACCCCAAACAAATAAATCAAGGGGCGTTAAATCAGGTGATCTTGGAGGCCACCTCGTCGAAATTACGTTTTTTTCGAATATTCATTGAAGGTAATCAATCACTATCCTTGAATTATGGGGAGGAGCGCCATCTTGTTAGAAATACGTTCCCTGTCCTAAATCTAAAGGTAACTCATCTAAAATGTCCTCAATCTCATTTTCCCGGAGGTCCTTCAAATATTATTGGACCAATGATTCTACTACCGATTATTCCAAGCCAAACATTGAAACCGAATCGCACTTGAAAATTGCCCTCACATAATAAATTTTTATTTTCTTGTGACCAATATTTTGTATTTTGTCGATTAAATAGTCCCAAATTTGTAACCCTTGACTCGTCCGAAAATAAAATCAGTCCCAAAAAATCACTGTTCGGCTGCACGTTATTATTCAAAATCCAATTGCAATATTCCATCCTACGTTCGTAACCACTGTCGTAAACAAATGCTGGTGCAATTGGTATTTAAAAGATTTATAGTAGTATTTGTGCAGAATTCGACTTACTGTTTGGTGACTGATGTTCAGTTCAAACCCAACTTGCCAACTTCTATTCGAGCCAAAACATTAATTTCGGTCCCTTCGCCAATAATGAAGTTTTCTTCGGGATCATTGTTGGGCTCTATTCGGAATTGGTTTTCAACATGTTTAAAATAATTTTAGGCTGGACATTGTCTATCAGGATATCGTCGGCAACAAAGGTCCATAGCTGCAATTGCATTTTTTTTACTTCTCCCATAAATAATTAACATGTCCACTGTTTCATCTCTTGTATTAATTTGCAGCATTGTGAACAAAATTAACAAGAATTTCAAAAAATATTTCAAAACACAATAGAAACACCGTTAACCCAACAAATGTTTGACAAGCTAAATATTTCATTGGTTTTAAAGCCACTTTAGTTACGTCTTAACATTTAATTAGAACAAAATTGTATTTTCTTATTTTCTTTTAGCTGTAAGTTTGTTTGTATTTATCGCAAATTTTAATACGATGCGCGACGTATGAATAAATTCCTTATTAATAGTACTAATAAATGGTACTACGGTGCCGATATGGTTCCAATAGCAATAAATCTGCTACAAATGCAATAAGATTATGGACCAAGCTTTGGCGGCTTTCATTCATCTCGTTACACAAGACCGTCGCTAATCAAACAAACATTATTTTCATTTACGATAAAATGCGGAGTATCCTGTAGAATGTCTAACAATTATATAAAAACTTGAGTAAATGGGCGAAGAGTTAGCTTATTTATAACTTTCGACAGACATCAGTGGACTTAAGAAAACACGAGGAGCCATTTTATTAGGATAAATTTCAATTTATCATTTATTTTGTCAGATTTGGTTCTTTTATGTTACAAAAATACTGTACATTGTTTTTTTATCACTATTTAAATAAATGTTAATTAATTTTGGGAATATTTTCCTTATTAACAAATGTATGGAACCCATTAGATTAACGCAATTTAGATAAGAAGAAATTAGTGTTCATATGTTCATACCGGTACATTTTTATTTAATTCTATCTATCCATCTATCCCATGACAGATTATTTTCAGGATATTCCGTTCCATTCTCGGATACACCGTGTATATAATCATGAGCGCGTATATAAACTAAATCAAAATAAACATATCCTTACCTGAATGTGAGTATGGTGAGGGGCCTGTAGGATTTGTGGCTAGCCAAGTCGGCCATGGGCGTCCCCCAGAAATCATTCTTGAAGACGTGGCTTATGGAGTTAATGGCGAGCACGTCCTTATTAAGAGTCACCGCAGGAACATCATCATGCACAAAGTCGCCATTTAGCCCGTTCAAATAGCAGGCAATAGCCACGGTGCCTACTAAGCTGTAAAGAGGCCAAGAGCTGGGCGATTTCTTCCCCTGCTCGCCTTGCGAGGGCAATTGTGACGACTGCGGGGGTCTCCGCTTCATGCTGCCGTAGTAATCTTCACGAAGGTCGCCGTTTTTATTAAACAAAATGAATGTTTATTCGGGGCTGTTATGAACCCGCAGCATCATTTTATTTTACAGAAACATTACTTCTTCTTTCACTTTCGTCGGAAAACCGTTTTGCGCGCAGACCCGAGATTAAATCACTACAGTACCGTAAATTCCTATTTATTTAGAATAAACACGCATTACGGGACCCGGGACCGAGTAGCGGTTAAGGAAACATCCAAGATAGCATCCAACTTGATCTGCGTGGCGATAAAAACCGCTCTACATGTAGATGAATGCAAGGAGATGCTAACTTTCACGATAAAGGGAGTTTTATGACGATGATCTAATGCGGTCTTCTATGGGAACGATAACTGTGTGCCCCATTAAACAATAATTGCATTTTTGCTACACAATTGATCACCTCATGGCACTCTGTTTTTACGCTGGCATTTATTTGGGATTGTTCATTGTTTAAGATGATTATCCAGGCCGGAGTGCGGGTAGTTTATTGAAGAATGGGAGTCGTTATTGCCCTGTAACAAAATCGATTGTTCAGTAAGCTGCAATATGCCAGTCACAGATAATAAAGGAATTATAGTGTCATCAGTTTTGTTGTAATTTTCAAGCCATCGTATGATGATGACAAAACTTTAATAATGCTGTTTGAACACTGCAGATTATTGCTATCAATATGACTATGAGCTTTTATATAAATTGCGAATTCCAAATTCTCGTTAATATTGTATCAAACCAAAAAATTAAATGTAGTAATCAATAAAAACTCTGTTTTTTCCAAAGTTGAAAACTGAACCATGCCGAATTGTTAGTAGATTGACGAATTAGTTTTCAACAGAAAATGACTACTTTGATTTATTTTAATTTGGAAACTTTCATGGCTAACTTAGAAAATGTGAAATATTACTAATAACAAAGCTATGGTTGATTTATTAAATCTGAACAGCTTAAAGGTCGAAAGAATAAAATAAAATGAATAAAAGTATGGAAGTTCATGAAACTGAATCAAGATTGTACAATTTCTTATTTAAATATCTGTGGAGCCGCTAGAAGGGCAACCAAATTTTATTAGTAAAAAATCGGTAAAGGTATTTACACAGAACTTCCCTCTTCATTTGCGCGCGGGTCACTCTAAAAAATTAATAATTACCAAAAGACATTGAAGATAATAATCGGAATATAGTTATCACTATTATTACAAATAAGACCCGGTAAGTTTTCGTCAAAAAAATATACAGAGTACTCATCCGACAGCAAAAGTTCAATACTAAATAACAGGTGCCAACTATGGAAGGATTGCGCAAATACCTTTGCAAATGTCCACCATGAATTATTTCTTGGGATATATTTTTCAATAAAAGTATAATAGCATATGTCAAATATTATTGTCATCTGACACATTTTCAATTCCACATTCACGTAGTGGAGTGGAAGTATAGTGGTGGTTAAAATTTTTTATTTTTTTTTGAAATTTTTCAAAAACGTTGGTTAAAAATTTTCAAAATCCTTTTTCTTCTGAAATAGATTTAGAATCTCATGAAACGTGGAAATTTTAAATTTGAGCAAAGAAAAAAAAATTTCATCTGTTTAAGTGGTAAAAATTTTTTAAAAAATGTGTGAATTTTTTTTTCTGAAATAGGTTTAGAATATCATGAAACGTGAAAATTTTTAATTTCGGCAAAAAAAAAATTCCGGTGTGGTAAATTTTTTTTCCAAAACGGTAAAAAAATGTTACAAATGTTTTTCTTCCGAAGTAGGTTTGGAATGTCATGAAGCGTGGAAATTTTTAATTTATAGCAAAAAAAATATTTTCATCTATTCTATAGTAAGTACTTAGTGATAAATAGATATATTTTATCAAAATTTTTTTTAAATTTTTTAGAAAAATTTCTAAATTTGTTTTAATACGTTTAGAATGCCATGGAAACGTGAAAATGTTAAATTTGAAGAAAGGAAAAAAAAATCCATCTATTTTAGTGCTAAAAAATTTTTCAAAAATGGTTAAAAGAATGTTCAAAAAAAATCTTTTTAAATAGGTTTAGAATGCCACGAAACGTGGAAATTTTAAATTCGAACAAAGAAAAAAATTTCTTCATCTATTTTAGTGGTAAAAATATGTACAAAAATGTTGGTGAACAAAATTTTTGAATTTTTTTTTTTCTGAAATAGGTTTAGCGTGTCATGAAACGTGGAAATTTTAAATTTGAGCAAAAAAAATGTTTTCACTATTTATTTCGTTTAGACGGTCCCCTCTTTATTTTCCAGTGAGAGTTTAACCATTTTTTCGCTGACAGTAGGGTCAACTACCTACCAAATTTGACTGCTCTCCGTCAAGTAGTTTTTTTAGTTAATGCACCAACAGACAGACAGACAGACAGACTGACGGAATTTAAAAACCTATATTTTCGTAATTTACGTGATCTGAAACGTCAGAATATGAAAAAATCTCGGAGGGTGATTTTTTCTCGAATGCAATACTTCCCATCGGTATGCGAAGGAAGTAAAAATGTGTATTACATGAAAACATGCACTTATTAGCAATGGGTTCACCAAGTGATATCACAAAAGAGAAAAAAATTATTTCCTTTTATTTGTTGTTGCTGTTTTGTTTCTTTAAATATTGTTTATGATATGCCTTTTACAAATAAAGCTTAAAATTGTTATTTACATGCTTTTCAAATTTATCTTAACTCAGTTTGGAGTAGAAAAGATAGTTTTTAATTTTTGTTTCTAAAAGGAAAGAGAACATCGAATATGACGCAATAGCATAAATTGAAGCTAATTAAAACCTTCATAAGAAAACATTAACACAATTCATGTCCAGGGAAGGGGAAATATTTTTCAAGGAAATTAAGTTTCATTTCGTAATAATTTTTTCAATTTTTTTTTAAATCACTCTGTATGCATTTAAAGGGCTTAAAAATATCTACAATTTGATATTCCGAACATGGCAGTAACTTATGAAATAAGGACGTTATCAGTTATTTGTTAGTTTATTTATTTACATGTTAATTAAAAAATAATGCCTGCGCGCTATGTCACTTAAAAATTACAAGAACATATCATGCCATGCACCATTGGATTCCAAACTATCAAGCAGAAAAAGGGGAGGTCAATTTTGTCTAGAAAAAGTTAGAGCGGTTTATGTGAAGAGAAGTTGAAAGCGCATAAATTTTTTAATACCATTGTATATTTAAAAATGAATTATTATTTGTTTGTTTATAATTGCATTGAAACATATTTTTTATAGAAATTTGCAAACAGCAGAAAAAATAACCATCTGTAACTAAAAGAAAAACTATTAATGAAATCTTTGCATTCTTTCGATAACCTGAATCCCGGTTATGCTAGCAAATTAAAATCCTAAAATGAATTTGTCTAAATTCTTATTTGACAATTCTCATTCTAATACTAGCATCCACACAGTCCTCTACGACCATGCTGATTAAACTAGTATTTACATAACCCCCTACGATCATAAAGATTCAGTTAAAAATGGGAAGAAATTCTTAAAATAAATTTATTTATCTACCTTGTCTTAAAATTTTTTCATTGAAATCTATCCTGAAAATTCAGGACAACATAAGAAGTCGAATGGCGCAAACCGCAGCTCTGTACCTCGTTTCGTTTTCGAGATTGAGCCTTCGAAAGCAGGTGAAAATCGGTCCTTTTACCCACTTCCTACGGCTCAATCTCGAAAACGAAACGAGATAGAAAGCTGCGGTTCGCGCCATTCAATTTCTCTCGCCTTCCTACGCATCCCTGAATTTTCAGATTCTTGCGGGCACTTTTTTTATGTCGAAAAACCATACAATGGTATTAAAAAATAATGCGCTTTTGACACCTCTTGACATAAACCGCTCTAACTTTTTTTAGACAAAATTGACCTCCCCTTGATCGATTGAAAATTAAATTTCCAATCACACGCTGTGTAGCACGATATGTTCCTGTAATTTTTAAGTGAGATAGCGGCTGCCAAAGTAAAAGGTCCGATGATTTCGCAACTCCAGCGACATGGATCCGCTTCGAAAATGAAAACTGACTGCTCGCTGTTCTATCAGCGCGCAGGCTGACCATTATTCAAAAATAAACTAATAAATAAATAAACTAATAAATACATATTATATTTTACAAAGCTCTTTCGCCCTCGGAGTTGTCAGCTCTCGGGCTACTATATATACCAAATTCCAAATTTGTGTACTCTTACCAGCTCGCTTTACTAATTTTTCCATATTTACCTCTGTTTCACCCCCAACCCTTCACCGCAATTAGCGCAAAATATAATCTAGCTTCAGATCTCATCATGATACATACGTGTACCAAATTTCAAGTCAATATCTTGAACTGTTCCTGAGAGAACGTGCGCTCAAGAAAGTTACAGACCGACAGGCCGACAAACGGACAGACCCACTGACAGACAGGCAGATAATTCATTCTGAGCCTATTTCAACAAACAAAATTCGTGAAAATTTCTTTACGATTAGTATACTTCCACTCCACTACGTGTATATGGAAGTAAAAGGACATATGAGCTTACCGCTCGTGCGTTGCCCTCCTACTTTTTTACTTATTAAATTTCTGTACAGAGGAATTATATTGTGACAGTTCCCAATTTTTTAAACCCGTCTTTTTATTAGCCTTGAACAATACGTGTCATGCTATTATACACCCTCATATGTTATGACCCACAAAAGAACTGCTATACTATAAATGAAAGATGAATATTTTATCAACTCGCTTTCATAACCCATTCAATATCCTGTCGGAATAGAGCTATACAAATAAATTATGTATATAGGGAATAAGTTTTTATTTACATCAGTAATAAATATCATACATTTCCTTACACGCTTCTACATATAATCGTTCTTATAATTTTCAATAATGTCGTCAAGTCACAACTACGAACAAAATAAAGGAAATTGCTTTCTTTCTGCGTAAATAATAAATGCAGAAAGAATTTCTGAATAGGATTAAAAATCCTTTCAATCCATTTCCAGTAAGTATTGGTATTTAACATCAATAAGTGGGATTTTAAATTCTATGGATTTTAGTTGCAGATAGTGAAAAAAATGAACAGCTAGAATCGTTCTTTCTGAGAAATTCTACCTCAATAGAATTATAAGTACCTCAATGGTTCGAATGTCAATAATAAGCTTGGTTATTCAATACATTGATATACCAACACTATTCTTTCTACAAAGGGAAGAGTAATATACTTAGCGTGAAAGTTTGTGAATGGAACAATTGGGCGGTTGTAACTTAGCTAGGAGGGTTATACATATATGTACAATTGTAGAGCAAGTGTGGAAGATTTCATTAATATTTTTACACAAAGTTTATCTTTTAGTTATAGATAGTTATTTTTTCTGCTGTTTGTAAAATCCTACAAATAATGTTTCAATACAACACAGGTGTGTTCTGATTCGCATCAGAGGAAATTTAGAGTGCCTTTATGAAAATAAATCATAACATGTACTTTATGTCTTATTTCGTATTTTTTTCCTTCTTCAATTCTTTAGGACTTCCTGCCACATATATGTTTTCCTTTTAAGCGGTGCTCGGGAATCTACAAAATATCAGAATTAACCAGTATGTTACTGGTAAATAACCTCTACGCCTGTGACTTTTATGTCAAAGGATCAGTTAAAGGTTGCTTTTTTTAAATAAACAACACAAATAAGTATAAAAACTTGAAATTAAATATTTCGCCGACGCGACGTTTCGGAAATCTATTCTGTTTCCTTTTTCAAGGCTTTTTTGAAACACCTTTTTTTGCTCTATATGATAAATACACAGCTCTAAGAATGTTTGTTATATGACGGAAATGAATATCGCGTGCGGGCAGAAATTGCTTTAGGGAGGCAATATAAAATTAAAGAAACTTTGAGCACAGAAGAAAAACGGTCAATATCCTCTTTGAAAAGAGATGAATCCATTAAAATTTTGCCAGCGGACAAAGGTAATGCCACAGTCATTATAAATAAAAATACATATGATGAGAAAATCATGACACTTATCAATGAAGGACCATCAAAATTAAGTAAAAACCCAACAAAATCAATCGAGGGCAAAATTTATAGAACTTTATTTAAATACAAAAATGAATTTAATGACTTTAAACGATGGAAGCTTACACCGCATTATAGCAAGCCTCCTCATTTTTATGGCTTACCAAAAATACATAAACAGAATGTCCCATTAAGACCAATTGTTAGTTCCATTAATTGGCCATGCCACAATTTGGCAAAATTCTTGCTTTAAAATTGCTAATCCATTATCTGGAAAATAGTAAACATTTTATCGAAAAAGTTTATGAAAACAATGTTCATAACACACATCTGATGGTTAGTTTTGACGTAGTTAGTCTGTTCACTAACGTCCCAGTAGACAAAACTTTAAAAATAATCAAAGATAAATTGTTTAATGAAAATAATTTGGAAGCTAGAACTAAATTGAGTGTAAATACCATAATGGAACTTTTAACTATGTGTATAAAAACAACTTATTTTCGATTGGAAAATGATTTCTATCAGCAGGATTTCGGTATGGCAATGGGTTCTACATTGTCACCGATTTTAAGCAATATATTTATGGAGGATTTTGAGACTAGACATGTTCAAAATTGTGCATACAAACCGGTTATCTAGTGGAGATACGTAGATGATGTCTTTGCAATCTGGCCTCATGGTATTGAGTTACTAGATAATTTTTTGGAACATTTAAATAATAAAGAACCTTCTATTAAATTCACTTTAGAAAAGGAAACTAGAAATGAATTACCATTTTTAGATGTTTTAATTAAAAGAGTAAATGGTACAATTGAAACAAGTGTTTATAGAAAACCAACACATACTAACAGATATTTAAATTTCAACTCAAATCAGTCGATGCACGTTAAGAGGGGTGTTGCAAAATGTTTGTATGATAGGGTCAAAATCATTTCTTCTAATGATGAAATACTAAACAATGAGAAGCGGTTTATAAAGGAAGTTCTTATAAATAACCAATACCCTGGGAGTTTTGTCGATAAAACCTTCATAAATATTGAAAATAACAATCAGGTACGACAAAAACCTGAAAAACGTTACACAGCGTTAATTCCTTATGTATGCGGATTATCCGAAAATTTGCGCCGCATCGGTGATAGATTTGATATTAGGACGGTATTTTAAACAAACAACACTTTAAGATCTATTCTGATAAAGACGAAACCGAAGAACCACGAGCAAAATTCAAAAAACTGCGTTTATTTTATTCCGTGTGAGTGCAACAAACAATACGTGGGCGAGTCATCTAGACCTTTTAGTATACGATTGGCCGAACATCAAAATCGTATAAGAAAAAATGAAATTCAGAGGGCCAAGATCTGCGAACATGCTTGGGAGAATGGTCACAGAATAAACTGGGACTCGGCAAAAATTTTAACAAAAGAGGCAGATAGTAAAAAAAGAAAAATTAAAGAATCCGCGATAATATTAATAAATGAGGATACATGCGTGTCGAATTATTCCGTAGATGTCTGTACAACTTGGTTGCCAATGTTAAAAGAAGAACTTCACAAACTTAACATTGTATAAAAACTAAAAAAACTGTTAACTATATCAACAGTTCTGTGTAAATAGTAAGTATCTATGGATATTGAATATAACAAACAATCTTAGGGCCGTGTATTTATCATACACAGCAAAAAAGATTTTTCAAAAAAGCCTTGAAAAAGGAAACAGAATAGATTTCCGAAACGTCTGCGAAATATTTAATTACAGGTTTTTATACTTATTTGTGTTGTTTATTTAAAAAAAGCAACCTTTAACTGATCCTTTGACATACTGGGTAATTGTGATATTTTGTAGATTCCCGAGCACCGCTTAAAAAGAAAACATACATGTGGCAGGAAGTCCCAAAGAATTGAAGACGGAAAAAAATTAAAATAATGCCACAAATAACATTTAGACATTATTTCGTATGTTCGAAATTTTGATTTGATTTGATTTGATCCGTTGACAAGCTGCAGTAGGCAGATATTTTAATATCCCTCTCGCACATTTTCTGTAATTTTTTCCTTCAGTAGTTATTCATATTATTATTATTACAACCAAGTAGGTCACTATAATTAACTAACGAACACATTATACTCATACAACGCTCGGTGTGTATGCGAACTAATTTGCGGTTATTACATAATTTACTGTGATTTGTGTAAATTTCCCGGGTGTAAAAGCCGTGCGTATAACAGTTATCAATCTCTACAATTACATAGTAAATTCGTATTGTGGTCGTGGCGTTGGGGTAATCTCGGTGTTCCGATAGTTCCCTACCATGGTAACAGCCTGGAGACTCGCCTAATAACCGAGGACGTCACGTCCCTACAGCTGTAATCACGGACTTATTGATATAATGGATTGCCGTTCGGACAGACAAACGCGTCCAAGTTTGCGGAGCTTTGCCAGAAGCCTTGCGATAGTTTCTTTGACGGCTTGCAACGCACGGATGTTTATTGTTTATCGTACATCCGGCAATAAAAACTGTTTGTAAGCAAGAGTATTTCAGTCACTTTCTGTTCGTCGACCTCGGTGTTAAGTGGACTTGATTATTGTCCCGGTTTGCAAAGTATTTAGTAAAATAAAGAAATATAGCTAGATTTAACTTTGAAAAATGGATTATACCAGCATAATACGGTGTTATTATACGTTCCTTGCTGGTAAACTATCCACAACATTAGCAATAAAGTCATTAATAGACACAATAAATACAGGTTTTGAGGCTGAAGCATTTGTACATTAGGGTGGAGTGAAAAATCTGACATTTTAGTTTCTGAACGCCCATATGCGGAAAAGTGGTGGGCTAAGTAATATTAATTCCCTGCAAAACCTAGAGTCGATTGGATGATGTTTAGCGGTGCCCCCACCACTTTCAAAATTTGTCGCCGACTACCAGAAACAAACCCGATTCCATTATTTCTCCAGCGACTGTCGTTAAGTGATTGTGCGTTTAAGCTACTGAATTTTGATATTCGAGTTTTTTTGTGAAATATGCCAAAAACTAGAAAAGATATTGACTGCCCTGTATTTGGGGCTCCTTCCGTGTTTAGGAAAAATACGTTACCTACATACGCAGATGTGATGAAAAACTATGCATATTGCAGAGCTGAAACTTGTTCTCGTGGTGACAGATCAACAAATTTTATATACGATAAGACAGTATCACAAACAATTGAGAAACCTTAAGAGACCTCTAAAATCCCGATTGAATGATGCTCTTAGACAAAAAGTGAAAAAAATTATGGAAATTGCAGAAACAAATCTTTTCGATAATTCGTCCTGCAGGTGTGCGAATTTTTCATTGTGTAAGTGTAAAAACAAAGTGCCAATTAGGGAATGAAAATTTCTAGTAGACCATAGAACTGAGAGAAACGTTTATTGGCACAATTGATCCAGTAGCTACGAGAAACATTCAGCGATCCTTACATCGGAGTGTCTTGGAAACAAGATAGCTACTTTCAACTTCTACTTCCAATGTGCTGAATATGAAATTGTCAGATGGTGAAGAGACAGATGATATTGATTGCAGTTCTAATGCAAAGCAATGAGGCTAGCCAAAAATTACAACGCCAACAATCTAAAAAAATGCGTATGAACTTACCAAGTCTCGTTTAAAAGATATTGAACTGGTAACCAAAGAAGAAACTTGTAAAATAATTGATAGAAGTAAGATAAGAAGAGAGAGAAAAAGAAGACGAAACGTTTTAAGAACGAAGCAAACAAGGATTTTTTACTAGCCATTTATTTCGATGGACGAAAAGATAATACCCTCGTTCAGAATTCAATTGGTAATACAAATCACAGAAGTACAATTAGCGAAGAACATATTGTGATTGTTTCAGAACCCGGATCTAAATATTTTGGACATGTCACTGTTCCATGTGGCATAGCAGAGGCAATTTTCGAAAAAAGGGCATAGCCGGATAAGTAGGGTGAAACGGCCCCCGGCCCTATCTTCATTGAGAGAAGGAATATAGTTAGCAATAAGTGAAGGGAACAATTTTGCAAAATATTAACGCAAAAGGATGGCGCGTTTCACGGGGTGACGAGGGGGAGGAAATCTAAAGGACCAATTTTTTGTGCCAAAACTCAGCAGCCGAAAATTTTGGAAAAAATATATGTTGGGCATGATTTGGAGAGGATTCTCAGAAAAAATTGTCGCTCAATTTGGGAATGAACTAAGGGCGAGAAGACATCGGTATACTTTTCAAATATTTCTAAGGGTAACTTCCCCTCGTTGCACCACATTCAAAATTTTTTCGTAGCATCTACTTTCATCTCCATATAACATATTCTTTTCACAGCGTGGTCGGAACATTACGTCATAGTGAAAAAAAATCACGTCTGTGGTCTTCTGAGACTAGTGGTATACATACGCGTAATAGCCGTATGATGTGAACTGTTCGCATAAAAATAGCACGTATAAGTTGAGAAAATGAGACATTTAGAACCGCAGCAACTATTTCGAAATGCTAGTTGTTAAATGTACACCAGCGTAAGGAATTAAATGTAGCGCCACATTAGTGCCTTGTCGATGAGAAAGTCCTACTGTTTACACGTATATGCAGTTCTCACTAGTGATGTGCGTCACTGTCACGATGCTTTCAATTATTAGTCACACGATGAAACTATAATTGTTTTTACAGGCGCTAGTCTTCATCACTGTCAACGGACCAACGCACCTCAGTCACATAACGAGGCTCATTCGCTTCAATGGTGACTATTTGTTTTCGCTTTCCTTTAAAAGAAGACATAAAAATTCGATACCCTTTAGCTTCTGTCGACTCTTTGGCATCTCGAAATTCTCGGTCTAGGACGAAAATATCTCCTGCTTGCAGCAATCTTTGGAGACCATTAGGCGATCTGTAAACATTAGTGATATCGTGTGTAATTTGTGTCCTCTTAAATACTACAGAAAGCTAAAGACTGAAGGAGGTTACGCCCAACCACAACACATCTCTACTGAAGAGCTGGAAAAAGAAAATCTTCCAGGATGTTCTTCGACTGTACAGCCACAAATAGAAGACACGTCCTCATCGTCATCAAGTGCAGGTGATGCGACCATGCAAATGCACGTTCAGTTAAAAACACAGGAGGATGTTGAGTATATGGAACTTCCCATTAAGAGAACTGTCGCCATACAAAAACGCTGTTGTATTTGTTACAATACGAAGGCATTGATGGTAATACCTGACGAAGCCCGTATGCAATCTTTCATAAAGAGGAGAATTTATATCCCCAAAGGTAACAGATACTGTCGTACCTATGCAATAAAAAACTACTTTTATGAAGATGATGTCAGCTCTTTGGAAGTGTATTCCAATTACACATCACTGAAGGAAAGCGAAGTTAGTCAGATAATGGAGCAATCTGATACTCCAATATTCAATAGAATAGGAACGACGGGGCTTTCAGAAGAGCAAATGCGGACTTTTACGGAATTCACATGGGAAAATATACTAGAACTAGCAGATATAATGCCGTCGATGCGTAACAATTCTAGTCGGTTGGTGACGCAAGCAATTGTGGTGTTTCTGTTCAAACTTCGAGCTGGCAACTCTAATGCGATAATTGCTTCAATTCTTCTGTTGGAAGGAGAACAGCTTGTGTCAGAATATTCAGCATCAGTGTTGGCAGCATTTCAAATGGATGTACTACCGAAGCGGTTTGGCTTACACGCATTAACAAGAGCGATCTGATCGACAGACACCCACCGTGATCGCAAAAGATCTGTATAATCTTGAAGATCAGCTAGTCCTAATATGCGACGGAACATATGCTCAACATCAAATAAGTTTCAACAATAAATATCAGCGAAAGTCAGTTTCAGGACAAAAGAAAGTGCCCCTGTGTAAACTATTTACGATTTGTACCACCGATGGGTATATCCTTGATATGCTGGGTCCATTTCTAGTCACACAGAATGATGCCGCAATTATGATTCACGTTATAGACGAACCTAATGGTCTCCAAAGATTGCTGCAGGCAGGAGACATTTTCTTCCTAGACTGAGGATTTCGAGATGCCAAAGAGTCGCTAGAAGCTAAAAGGTATTGAATTTTTGTGTCTTCTTTTAAAGGAAAGCGAAAACAATTAACCACCAGTGAAGCGAATGAGTCTCGTTTTTGACTAAGGTGCGTTGGTCCATTGGCAATGATGAAGACTAGCGCCTGTAAAAACAATTATAGTTTCATCGTATGACTATTAAATGAAAGCATCGTGACAGTGATGCTCATCACTAGTGAGAACTGTATATACGTGTAAATAGTAGGACAAGTCACTAATGTGGCGCTACAATTAATTCCTTACGCTGGTTTATATTTAACAACTAGTATTTCGAAATGGTCGTTGCGGCTCTAAATGTTTCATTTTCTCAACTTATACGTGCTATTTTTATGCGAACAGTTCACATCATATGGTTAATACGCGTATGTGTGCCACTAGTCTCAGAAGACCACGGACGTGATTTTTTTTCACTATGACGTAATGTTCCGACCACGCTGTGAACAAAATATGTTATATGGGGATGAAAGTAGACACCACAAAAAAATTTTGAATGTGGTGCAACGAGGGGAAGTTACCCTTAGAAATATTTGAAAAGTATACCGATGTCTCCTCGCCCTTAGTTCTTTCCCAAATTGAGTGACATTTTTTTCTGAGAATCCCCTCCAATACGTGTCCAACATATATTTTTTCCAAAATTTTCGGTTGCTGCGTTTTGGCACAAAAAATTGGTCCTTTGGATTTCATCCCCCTCGTCACCCCGTGAAACGCGCCATCCTTTTGCGTTAATATTTTGCAAAATTGTTCCCTTCACTTATTGCTAGCTATATTCCTTCCCTCAATGAAGATAGGGCCGGGGGCCGTTTCATCCTACTTATCCGGCTATGCCCTTTGATACAGTTTCTGCAGCAACATATGGATTTGACGAACCTACTGGCTATTGGATGTGATGGGACCGCTGTCAATACGGGAATTCATAATGGTATAAATAGAAAGCTAGAAATGCATATTGGAAGGCCACTACAGTGGTTCATTTGTATGTTACACGCGAATGAATTACTTTTGCGTCACATATTCCCCCGAATTTAGGGAGTTTATTATTTCCTCAACGAAATGAAATATGGCTCTTATTGTTGACCTACCTTTTACAAACCCATTTTGCATATTCGTTAATATGTTTTCTTGTCCCAAGAAATTTATTATTCTATTATAAATTATTCTTTCTATTATTTTAGATGTGTGAGATATTAGGGCAATAGGTCGATAATTTTCAATTTCGTCTTTATTTCCAATTTTATAAACAGGTATAATAAAAACATCTTTCAGTGCGTTAGGGAAACTACCCGTTGAAAAACATAAATCTAGGGTTTCAGTTTGATTAGAATTTTTATTTTTTGAAATATCCCTGATTTGAAATTTGTATGCCTTAGCGTTTGAGTAATTTGCTTAACACCGGATCACACAGCCTTAGAACATGGCCTATGAGTACGAGATAAGTAAAACTTTATATAAATTGTGCTAGTAAATGCTAGTGTTAGAATGAGAATTGTCAAATAAGAAATTAGACAAATTCATTTTAGGATTTTAATTTGCTAGCATAACCAGAATTCAGGTTATCGAAAGAATGCAAAGATTTCATTAATATTTCTACACAAAGTTTTTCTTTTATAGATAGTTATCTTTTCTGCTGTTTGCAAAATCCTATAAAGAATGTTTTAATACAATTATAAGCAAACAAATAATAATTCATTTTTAAACATGCATAGAGTATATAGGCTCCAATACTAGTTAGCTAATAGATAGGTGAGGTTATTTTTATCAGTCAATGTCAAATATAATCATTTCACACTTATTCATAGAAATTGTCTTGGTTTTGCATGAAACATCTTTATGAATGGCTTTATGTCTTTCTGATGAGCTCCAGAATAAGGGCGAAAAACGTTTCAAAGGCTGGGCATTTCCAGGAAACGGAATGATAGATTTCATGAAAATGTAATCCATTGGAATGAAAATTTTTTTTTTTAAGACAAAGTAGATAAATAAATTCATTTTAGGTCTTTGTTCTCATTTTTAACTGAATCTTCATAATCGTAGGGGGTTATGTAGATACTAGTTTAATCTGCATGGCCGTAGGGGACTGTGTGGATGCTAGTGTTAGAATGAGAATTGTCAAATAAGAAATTAGACAAATTCATTTTAGGATTTTAATTTGCTAGCATAACCAGAATTCAGGTTATCGAAAGAATGCAAAGATTTCATTAATATTTCTACACAAAGTTTTTCTTTTATAGATAGTTATCTTTTCTGCTGTTTGCAAAATCCTATAAAGAATGTTTCAATACAATTTATATAAATTATTATTTTTCCCTAAAAATCAACAATAAGGAAGTTTACAGTAGTGCGGTACCCCATCCAGGAACACGCTGTATATTAATAGGCGATTAATGGTAAAAAGGGGAGCAACAATATTCACAAATTCCAAAACAGTTAATATTTCATTTATTTGATTTATCAAACAAGTTGATATCTTCTAGAGATTATTAAATATTTCATTATCTTATTATTGTACACCACTCAATTAAAAAACACTGTATAAAGCACAATTCATTCTTTATTTTTTAGAATCTGCTCACCGAATATTTTTTTACAATATTTCATTTTGAATCCCTGATAGCAATCCATTTTCCATACACAGAAGTTTCCTGCTTATTTAAATTACGAACTGGAGGTAGGCAAGTAATGAAAATAAGGATTTTTTTTGAGTCATGTACTCCTTTCGTGGAAACTGAAATTTGAATCATCACAAAAAATCCCCAGAGGCATGTGCCGCATTGACGAGTTTTGCCTGAAATCAATAAACAGCTCTTCCGTCTACTGGATATTAAATAAATAAAACACTAATGAAAAATTGCTGTATTTACTGACAGGAAGACACAGATCTCTCTCGAAACAAATTGTATCAACTTGGAACCTTTGAATTATACAAGTACAAGCAAAATTTGTTCGGCCTCATCAATTATTTGTATATTACCTCGTGATTATAACTCATGAAATAACAAAAGTTTCCGAAATTCAATGCTTAAAAGCTCAAATCAAGTTTTTGTTGTTATAATATTCTAAGGCATAATACAGAACGAATGAACAAATTAACTGCAAAATCCATTTCCATTATACAGGTTAATTACTGGCCTTAAATAAAATCTTTTAAATATTAGAATTCGATTTTTTTATTTTCGCTGTTTGTCACAAAATGTAATGGAAATTCCACTTCAAATTTACGAAGTGGGTTTGTTAAAATATAGACATTTTGTTGTTTAATAGACTAAACACGAAAGACTAAAAGAACAACATGCGTTAAATTGAGTTATATTTTTTTAAACACAAAAAATTGTGTAGGAGCAGGTTTCTTCGCGATAACTTTTATTCTTGAAAATATAGAAAACAATATTTTAGATAAGAGCTGTTGACAATGAAATTTACTCTGGGCCAGTTGAAATCTGGTGTCAATATTATGAAACCTAACCTCAAAATTAAAAACAAAACAAAGAAACCAACGATTGATTTCAACATTTAGTTAATCAGAGCCAAAAATATTCTAAGCGTGGTTATGTACGATGATTTTGAAAATATATTTTTTTGCCGGAAAACATCTAAAGACAGAAAAATTTTAATTCGGTGTAACTTTTGGTACTGGCACCAATGTAGACGTTCTTAGGCTCAAATTAAGGACTTTACCCCTGTTCTCATGGTATCGAGAGGCAATAATTTTACTTCCACATCCACAAAGCGGAGTGGAACTATAGCAATCGTAAAATATTTTCAAAAATTTTTCTTGTTGAAATTGATTTAGAATATTATGAAACGTCGAGATTTTAAATTTGAGTGAAAAAAAATTCTGTCTGCCTGTCTGTCTGTCCATCGGTCTATCTGACTGTCTGTCAGTCGGTCTGTCTCTAACTTTTTATGCGCGCGTTCCCTCTGGAACGATTTAAGATAGTGACTTGAAATATTGTATACAAATGTGTTATAGGAAATTTGGAAATAGATTGTTTCTCAAAGTTATCCGATGAAGGGTTGGGAGGTAAATGGGGGTAAATAGGGGAACATAAATTGAGCCAGCTTGTAACAGTTCAAATATTTTGAATGAAAACACCCCTGTAAAAATTGTGTCTATTATCTGATTTTAACGTTTTTTTTTAAGATAGGCCATCGAAAGCTCTACTCTAAGAGATAAATTTCAATTTTCAAGACTTACTATGATTTCTTTTCAATGTCAAGAATGGACAAATTTGATGAGCGATTTTTTTATAAAATCTAACCACGCCACTGGATTCAGAAACATCTCAAACGGGTAAATCCAAAATTTCATGAAGAAATATTATATATTGACAGATTTATGACAAAATGAATGTAGGTAATATTTTATAATAACTTCTACATGATTTTTTCTGAAAATCGAAGTACGCCATGGAAAATAAACAATAGAAAGATAAATTAAGTGGATAGTTTTAATAAGTATTGTCTATTTATTGAGTAATAGCAGATGATAATAGGGTGCCATGGAAAACAAATTTTAAAATCAGACGTCAAATCTTTAAAATACGCATATACTCAGAGTATATTGTTACTGAAATTATAAAATTGATCAATAATATTATCAAGTATTAATTTATTAGTTTGAAGTTAAAATTATGGATACTCTAAATGTAGTACAAAAAATTTTACTTGTGCCCCTTAGAGAATGACAGAACTTTGGGAGAGGTATGTGAGATATTTAATAATAGGCACCCGAATAGGCCCAACATTACCAAAAGTACCATTTCTAAAATAAACAAAATTTTAAATGAGTGTGGCGCTGTGACAAGGCATATTATAAGAATGGATAATGTACAAAGAAGACCCAGGTACGAGCAGACCGTTTTAAATTATTTTAACAACAATCCAAACGCCAGTGTAAGAGTAGCTAGCTTAGATTTGAATATACCTAGAGAAAATATTCGCCGATGCCTTAAAAAGAATAAGGATAAAAGCATTTAAACCCAAGTTTTTACATCCGTTGGAATCTGGTGATGATGAAACACGGACGGAATTTTGCTTGTGGGCTCAAGGAGAGCATCTTAATATAATTTTTTTGAAAACTACTCTATTCAGCGATGAGGAAACTTTTACCACAAATGGTGTGGTGTCGTCACAAACATGTAGGTTTTGGGCTACAGAAAACCCAGAGTGGTTCATTAATTGTAAAAGACAATATTCCCAAAAAGCTAATGTTTGGTGTGGGTTACTTAGTGAAACAATCATTGGTCCTTTCTTTTTTGAAGGTAATATGAATAATAAAATGCAGTTTTTAGAGTTCCTAAGAAACGAATTTTTTAATATGGTACATGAACTTTCAATACAAGAAAAAGTAAATTTGTACTTTCAATTAGATGGCAGCCCCGTCCATAATGCCAGAGTGGCTTAATGCTAACTTTCCTAATCGATGGATAGGTCGAGGTAGCCCGTTAATTGAATGGCCACCCCGATCCCCGGACTTAACACTGTTGGACTTCTTTTATGGGGTTTAATAAAATCTAAAGCTCACGCCCGAGTAATAGAAATTTGTGTGCAAGAATAAGACAAGCTTGTGCAGAAGTTACCCGGCAACAATTACAGAATGTCGTAAAGAATATTAAAAAGCGATTCGACAAGTGCATCGAAATAAACGGCGGCCCTGTAGAGGCTACAAAAATTTAAGTTTAATTGTATTATCGTGTTTTGATGTAATGTGTTGTTATTTTGTTTATTAAATAGCTAATTATTATTATTATTTTCAATTGTTCACAAGTTTTTATGTCAAATATGATGAAGTTTGTTTAAAAGACAACATTTATTAAAACTATCCACTTAATTTATGTTTCTATTGTTTATTTTTCAAGGGGTACTTCGATTTTTAGAAAAAATCATGCAAAAGTGATTATAAAATATTACCTACATTAATTTTGTCATAAATCTGTCATTATTTAATATTTTTTAAATGAGATGTTTCTGAATCCAGGTATAGTTAGATATTATACAAAAAATCGCTAATCAAATTTGTCCATTTTTGACACTGAAAAAAATCATAGTAGGTCTTGAAAAGTGAAATTTATCTCTAAATTTTTGTCATAAAGTAGAACTTTCTATAGCCTATCTTTTAAAAAAAGCCCAGTTAAAATCAGATAACAGACACATTTTTTACAGGGGTGTTTACATTCAATATGGGTCACACTGTATATACTAGAAGTCAAATCTTCAGATTTTTTATATTTTCCATTCCAGGCAGTGCCTCGTTGCCTTTAGGTTAATCCGTCTTGGAGGTAGGGTGAGTTAAACGAAAAGATAATTGTTATTCGACAGCAAGGAAAATATAAATCATGATAAATTGCATACTATCTTTTACTTCCCTCGCATACCGAAGGGAAGTATTGTATTCGAGAAAAAATCACCCTCCGAGATTTTTTCGGATTCTGACGTTTCAGAACACGTAGATTCCGAAAATATAGGTTTTTCAATTCCGTCAGTCTGTCTGTCTGTCTGTCTGTCTGTTGGTGCATTAACTAAAAAACTACTTGACGGAGAGCAGTCAAATTTGGTAGGTAGTTAACCCTACTGTCAGCGAAGAACTGGTAGAATTTTCACTGAAAAATATACAGGGTGGACCGTCTAAACGGAATAAATAGTGAAAAAATTTTTTTTTTGCTCAAATTTAAAATTTCCACGTTTCATGACGCGCTAAACCCATTTCAGAAAAAAAAATTTTTTGAAAATTTTTTTCAAACATTTTTGAAAAAATTTTTATCAAGATGAAAAAAATTTTTTTTTGCTCAAATTTAAAATTTTCACGGTTCATGACGCGCTAAACCTATTTCAGAAAAAAAAAATTGAAAATTTTTTACCATTTTTGAAAAAAATTTTACCACCAAAATAGATGAATTTTTTTTTTCTCAAAAATTAATATTTCCACGTTTCATAGCGTTCTAAATCTATTTAAAGAAAAATAAAAAAAAATTTGAAATTTTTTGAAAAAATTTTACCACAAATAGACGGAATTTTTTTTTCCGATTTAAAATTTCGTCGTTTCCATGGCATTCCAAATTTATTAAAACAAATTTAAAAATGTTTTAGAAAAATAAAAAAAAGTGGAAACATGTTTTAGTAATCTATTTATCACCATTATAGAAAAGACGAAATATTTTTTTGCTCAAATTTAAAATTTCCACGTTTCATAACATTCTAAACCTATTTCGGAAAAAAAAATTGCAACATATTTTCACCAATTTCAAAATTTAACACTAGAATAGACAGAAAACATTTTTGAAAATTTGTTCTATATTTTAATCATCACTATACTTCCACTCCATTACGTGAATGTGGGATTGAAAATGTGAGAGATGGCAATAATATTTGGCATATCCTATTATATACTTTTATTGAATAATGGCATCCCAAGAAATAATTGAGTCATGGTGGACATTTATAAAGGTATTTGCGCAAGCCTTCCATATTTGGCACCTGTTATTTAGTATATTGAACTTTTGCTGTTGGATGAACACTCTGTATATTTTTTTGACCAAAAGTTATCAGCTTTTCTTTGTAATAATACCAATAATTATATTCCGATTATTATTCCCAATGTCATTTCGTAATTAATAATTTTTTGAGTGACTGTCATGCACAAATAACGAGGGAAGTTCTGTGTAAATAACTTTACCGATTTTTTGTTTTTCAATTTGATTTTATATCAGATTTGGTAGTTACTATTTTATTTTTTGGTCCGCCCCTCCAGAAGGGGTGGAACCCACTCCCAAGTAAAAAGCAGCGATTTTTAAAGGGGAAACTTTTTTGTACTCTTTCTCAGAAACTCAATGCAAATATTTTCATGAAAGTCCATTTATTATAGACGGGTTTCGAGGTAAAAACCTAATTGCACTTGACTGAGTAATATTCAAAGTGAAACGCCATATTTTTAAAAAAATTCTGGGGACACCACTGTTTGACAATATTGTAGATATCCACGCATACAAGAATATTTATGGCTAGCAAAACACCGGTCTCCCGTCAAAATCTATTGATGATAATGACATGTTAAAATTTCGCATATTAATAAAGTTACATAAAGTTCCATTATACAAATTTCAAACCGGCCAGTGTGCGAGTAAATAGAGCGGCCGTCCGAACATGAAACTTCAGTGAAATAAAGAGGATTTAGCACACCGCAACAAATATTTTAGTATGCAGAATGCATATTCTCATAAATTCTAATTACCTTGAACTTATTACGGCCAAATCTAAACGAGACGAGATTACACGGTTGCATCCCTTTCACAAATAAAAATAATTTCGGGCCACTTTCACATGTTACACAAAAAGTATTTTAGTTCCCGAACTGGGAAAGCTATGTTATGTTTTAATGCTCATTAAATGCCTCCATTAATTTTCTGCAGTACATTAGCATGCTTTATTTGCAAAGTACTTTTTGCCTCATAAATCCCAAATGAGTTTTCATAAAATAATGTTACTGACGCAAAGCACATTATAAAATATCATATAACAACTAAATTATATTATTTGCTAATGGATATCGCAAAGCCAGGCAGTTTTAGGAACTCGTTTGAAATTCTAGGCTAGAGAAGGGAAACTAATGCATGATTACGTTATATAGGGAATATTTGCCAATTCTGCAAGAATAGAAAGAATGAGGACATGACAAGATCTATATGATTCCCAAGACTACACTTTTAACTACGAATTAGGATCGAACGGTTTGTGTAAACTATACTTGTATATCAATATGAAAAGTTAAGTAAGCCTTTAATATTTGCAAGGGTGCCTTCCAAAGAAATACAGCGACCTCGCCCCAACTTCTAGTGATTTTTATATCACCTCACTAACAATTATGGTTTTAAAATAATCTATAAGTTATCCTAAAAACTTATTTCCAAGACTACGTATAAACGGAAATAGTTTAGAAGGACTCCATGAAGCCGATTTAAAACCTTTATGAGAGTATAGGGGTCTATCTAGAGAACGCCCTACATGGCTCTTTTTGAAACTACTATTAAAACTTTTAAGTTTTAATGGATTACCTAAAGCTTTACTCAGAGTATCTGAAGAGTATTATAAAATCATACTTAGTTTAGGATAAGCACTATATCAAAACTTAAAAGACACACACAAATGCTTTGAGCAAGGCTAAGTTTGCTGTAAAACATTTATTAGATAGGTATTAAAAATTTAAAAAAAAAAAAATAAATAATAATGTTTTTTTACTTAAAAAGTAAAGAGAGCTTTAGCATCTGCCCATAATATGTTTTAGTATACTTATGTAAATTGTGCTTATAAAACATTTCTATGAGATACAAATTACATTTTTGTCTTCAATCTGGGACATTCCCAATATGGCTGACCGTTATATTTCTCGACGGCTGGAAATAAAATGGCGGCTGTATGTATAAACCCTATAAGCTGTGATTAATTCTACTTCAAATATGTTTTATCTTAAAATGCTTATTACATTACCAAGATGTATTCTTCTAAAAGTGTATTTTAACCCTCATTGGTTTTAATATATTATTGTCTGTAATTGTTTATTTGTGGCATATTCAGATTTTCTTACTTTTTATTGGGTATTTTGCCACTGAAAAATATTTAAAAATTTTAATGAAAAAACCTCTGCGCCAAACGGATCAGACAGAGGTTGGTTCTTGAGTACTTGACTGTTTCAAAAAGTCTCACACCTAAAAATATATAAACTAGAACAATGTTATAAACTAAAAACTGTAAATCAAAGCTATAGGTAGTTAACGTTTCGGAAGAGAATCTACTTCCGTTCTCAAAACTTTTTTGGCCGTCAACCATGACAGTTCTTTGTTTATGTATTTCCATAGTCACGTGAGACATTAAATTATATTTATGTTATTTTTACTTACTTCGTCTCTAAGGATGGGCAACCAACTAGTACAAAAATTGAATTGAATAATTAGAAACGCATCTATCCTCGTTTAATAAAATAATCGCGGATTCTTTAAGTTTTCTTTTAGTTCCGTTGCTCTCTTTTTCCAAAATCTTCGCCGAGTCCCATTTAATCCTATGATTATTATCCCACGCGTGTTCACAAATTTTGGATTTTTCAGATTCTCCCCTTCTAGCGTAATTTCTATGTTCACCAAGCCTTACGTTGAAAGGTCTAGATGATTCACCTACGTAATGTTTTCCGCACTCACACGGAACACTATAAATACAATTTTTTAAATTTTGAAATGGGCTCCACGCTAATATCGGTTTTATCATATACCAAACCTCTAAATATTGTTCAAAATTCAAAAAATTGTATTTATAGTGTTCCGTGCGAGTGCGGAAAACATTACGTAGGTGAATCATCTAGAGCTTTCAACGTAAGGCTTGGTGAACATAGAAATTACGCTAGAAGGGGAGAATTTGAAAAATCCAAAATTTGTGAACACGCGTGGGATAATAATCATAGGATTAAATGGGACTCGGCGAAGATTTTGAAAAAAGAGAGCAACGGAACTAAAAGAAAACTTAAAGAATCCGCGATTATTTTATTAAACGAGGATAGATGCGTTTCTAATTATTCAATCGATTTTTGTACTAGTTGGTTGCCCATCCTTAGAGACGAAGTAAGTAAAAATACGATAAATATAATTTAATGTCTCACGTGACTATGGAAATACATAAACAAAGAACTCTCATGGTTGACGGCCAAAAAAGTTTTGAGAACGGAAGTAGATTCTCTTCCGAAGCGTTAACTACCTATAGCTTTGATTTTCAGTTTTTAGTTTATAACATTGTTCTAGTTTATATATTTTTAGGTGTGAGACTTTTTGAAACAGTCAAGTACTCAAGAACCAACCTCTGTCTGATCCGTTTGGAGCAGAGGTTTTTTCATTAAAATTTTTAAATATTTTTCAGTGGCAAAATACCCAGTAAAAAGTAAGAACATTTTAATATATTGTTTCAGACTTGTAGGCTTATCTTAAAATCAATTTTAAACCATTTGAGCACACAACACAACCACTTTAAATCCAATAGAATTTATGGTGCTTGGATAATATAACCTAAAGTTTGCCGAGAGACACCCACAGGCACGTCATTCGCAATCAAAAAGTCGACAAATATGTACATATCTTATCACAGTTTTAAAACTACCCATTTTAAAACATTACAGTTAAGGCAAAGGTAACCAAATCCTTTTATGTTTAAGACTGATTTATTATAGATGTTTGTTTGCTTCATTAAAACTCTAGCAAGCAGTTGGTTTTATGAAGGTTCGACCTGAAACTTAGTTATTTCAAAGCATGTTAGATTTATAGCCCAGCATTAATAAGCATCTTAAATAAATTTCGTAAAGCAATGAAAAAAACACAACATTTGCTTAATGTCTATAAAACTTGATCCTCCTAACTTGAACTTAACACCTATAAAGTTTTATTGAAGTCTTGATAAGTCAATCATAAGCCAGTAAAGGCTAAAAGGTAATTAAGTTTTAGCGTAAGTTCTTGAAGCCCTTTTTAAAACTTTCTTTAAGACAAAATTACCGTTAAGTGCATTTGCCATTTAATAAATCTGGCAGAAATCAGTGATTTATGAGGTGGCCATTATAAAACACTGATAAAACCTAAATAAATCTAAAAAGCATTTAAATTGTTACTTGGGCAATTTGTATGGAGATGCTGTGCAGTATTAGGTGAGGACTACGTAGTGGATATATAATTCTTCAAGGGATGGAAGTTAGTCGCGGTACCTCGTCTATTAAATGTTGGGATATGAAATAATAGAGTAAAAGAGTTGATTTTTGATACAATGAAAAAACTGATTTTAAAAATATTATAATAAAAAAAATATTTAAAAGTATTTACGTAGCACCTTCCTCTTTATATGCCACCGTCACGGAGGACAGTAATATTTGACACGTAATTGTCACAATTGCCAAGGAGGGAACCTGCTATACACTACACGTCTTAATTTAATAGAAACAATCTAAATAATTCAGTTATTTGGTGTTGGTGCTTGAACAAGCAGAGAAGTTGGGGAGGACAAACGTAAGACATCTGCAGAGAAATCTTGTTCAACGTTTTAGTCGGATTGAAGGTATATTGCAACACCACCAATTGGCAGCTCAGTTCGAAGTCGAAGACATAATGATGATAATGTTATCATAGCTTCAACTGCCAATCCCCAAATATAATAATAGTAATAATAATATAATGACAATCTTTAGCACAAACAGCTATTACACACAGATGTAGTATACTTACAAATATATTTACAGTTACTACGCATTACAAAAAAAAAGAAATACATTTTCACTATTTAGTTTAGGATATAATATTTGTGGGTTAATTATAATTAATTAAATAATTAACTTAATAAAGCCTAATAATGAGTCTACGCCAAAGGGCTGTAGAATTGAATGTGAATAGAAAAAAATTTAGAAGGTTCCTTGTTCGCCACGAAATAAAACCATTCAAGCTAAAGTTCTTGCACACCTTGAGAGATGGTGACGAAATTAATCGATTGCCTTTGGGCTCAAGGAATTTCTTTAAGAATAGTGTTTACTGTTGAGGCTACATTTACTACCAATGAGGTGATATCTTCTCAAAATTTCAGATACTGGTCTACAGAAAACCCTCACTGGGTTATCAATTACAAAGATACAATACTATATGTCATTATTAGCCTATCGGACACGTTCATTTTGCCATTGTTGCAATGAAAACCATAAAATTTTTGGAAATCTTACTTACCCATGAGCACCTACCTACGTGATTAATAAGTGTACATTTCCCTAGTTTGACAGCAATGATTAGACGATAGCGTTTATATTATGAAAAACATTTCTATATTTATTTTAATTAAAATTAGTACAATGATGGCTTACATCATTAAATAATTCCAAATGCTTTAAAAATTCCACTTGTACATCTTCTTTCCTCAGAGGCGAATTAAGCACAGAGCTGTTGGTTTTTTCACCATATGTCTGTGCTTCATAAAATGCAAATAATACTGCAACAATTTATTCTTTTGGACAGCAGATTTGTCGCCAAAACAAGGCATAACTTCACCAAGAATGCTACTAATTTACTAAAATAGATTTTCTTGCTCAGGTTTTAATCCAGATTTTTCCACTAGATATGTCATTTGACATATCCAGTACACATACAACAAAGTATTTACTTTACATTTTTATGAGAGGTTTTAATGTGCTCTAATTATTTACAAAAAGAACAGTCTGTATGATTTTCTGTTTATTTTATTTACATTTTTTTGGTTAGCTGTCATGTTGCTTGTTTGCTGACGTTACAAACTAGTGAGTTTTATGACATATTCCAAGACACTTGTGATTCCATGGCTAGCTATTAGCGATATTATTTGTCACCACTTTAAATCACAGCAAGTATCATTTCATCTCGGTATCCATTTACTGTACTATAAAGATTTTATATACGAAATAAATTATTATGACTAATATTAATTCGCTGTTTTATTTTTATGCGAATAAAGCTTAGGGAATATAAAATATAAACTTCACTCTCATTATCGCTTACCTTATACTAGCGGTCATTTGAATTCTAGTATGAAAAATATAAACAATAAATACATTTTTTACCATATTTTATCTACTATTAAATTGTTCATTTTACAAAGACATGAGGAAACTACATAAAAAAATTAAAACCAAAAAGCTTAGTCTGCAATCAAAACCGTGTACCATTTTTTTTACTTGCTTATAAGCATATACTTTTCTTTCTCCTGTAGTAAGAAAATTATGTAATATAAGTATGATATATTTATTTTAGACAATTATCAACACCTTGTTTTACTAGAACGCGGGGAAAGTAAATGGAAGTAAATTAATTAGTTTTTTACAATATAATAACAAAGTAACATAGATAAGTAGATTACATTTTTTTAAACGTAGTTTTACTTAGTAAGTAGATTTAAATCAACTGATAATTATTGGAAATATTAAACACACAATTATTGTTATAAACATTATTCAGATATATTGTTGATTCTTGACGTTGTTCAACTTCTGTGGATTTATTTTGCCCATGGCTTTGACCGAGATTTCGACTGTTTCCCAAAGAATTTTCACCTCCCATGATATATTTATTTACTGCTGGCCACTCGAACTTACACATAGAGACTTTTAGGCAAAATTTAAAGTTCAATATTTTCAACAGGAATGCACATTTTTTAACGCGGCTTGCAAATTTTAAGAGCTAGTTTTTTTCGGATTAAGCTGCATGACGTATATTTATCGTAGGACCATAAGTTTATTATATACGGGGTGATCAATGAAGTCATGCAAAAAATCAAAAAGTTTGTATGAGTGAAATTTCCGCAAAAAATTTTTTTGGTCGTTGCAATACGGTTCATTACTAAGGTAACATCAATATCTCTAGACGGTTTTGTCAGTTTTTGGATTAAGGCCCTTAGGCCTTGTACACACTACTCAACATAAAATTTGGATACCGAAATTTTTAAAATGCTATAACTTGATATTGGATTGACGGTTCTTGATGATTTTTGCGGATTTGGAATCCTTATTTCACGTATATTTTCTATGGTCTAAGCATTTTATTTGAGGGTTGAAATTTACACATTATACCGGGTCGATAATAAACAAAAACGTAGCGACAAGAACAAGTTTATTACATTAAATTCTACAATATACAACATTGCTTAACAACGACCAAAAGTCAATTCTTAAAAAAATTATAATTCTAATTCTGGTAATTTTTAATAACTGAAAAAAAATTTAACTAAAAAATTAAAAATTAATTTAATTTAAACTTAAATTAAAATTACCTAATTAAAATTAGGTACATTAATAAAAAAAAGAGAAGCTAATATTTTTTTGGTCCTCCTGCTCGGAATATTACTTCCCGACATCGATTTGGTAGAGTATCCACAAGATTATTTATAAAATCTTGTGGAATATTCTCCCATCTTTCACGAATGGTCTCACTGAGCGTTTCTAAGGTTTCAGGGGGTATATCAAGAGATCTTACTTTAAGTTTTAAATAAGACCAAACGTGTTCGATGACATTAAGATCCGGAGACTTTGCAGGCCAGTCCATCCTATTGATGTTTTGTGCCTGCAAAAACTCTGTGATTCTTCGCGCTCTGTGAGGTCGAGCGTTGTCATCCACCAATAGAATTTCTGGGCCGTAATGTCGAGCAAAAGGAACAACAATAGGTTCCAAAATTTCCTCCTGATAAACAGTAGCATTAATGGTTTGGTTGGTAATGAATAGCTCGGTTTTACCATTTCTTATGATACCTCCCCACACTGTAACACCTCCGCCACCAAATGCTTCTTGAGGGGCCATATTTTCCTCCAAATATCGCTGATTTGGCCTTCTCCAAACTAACATTCGGCCATCGGAGTGAAACAAATTAAATCTTGTTTCGTCAGAAAATAAACAATGGCTCCACTCTGCATTACCCCAATTCGCATGCCGATTTGCCCATGCCCGCCTATTCGCTCTATGGCGTTGTAACAGCCGCACACATTTTGCTCTGCGACGGGCTCTATAATTTAAAATGTTTGGCATTATGTTATATTTAAAAAAAAAAAAAATCTCACCTCAAGTTGTTTTTATTTAATGTTCTTCTCACTGTTCTCTCCGAAACTCTCACCCCAGTTTGTTGTCTTAAAGAGTCATTTAGTTTTCTAGAGTTCTTTGTTCTATTCCGCATAGTTTCTCTCATTAAAATTCTTTCGGTTCTTTGGTTCATTTTTTTTGTATGTCCACCCCCATGCCCATAATTATGATCACCAGTAGTTTCGACGCGGCGGCGGTTCAAATTATAAATTGTCTTTCGGCTGACATTGTAAATGTGCGCAACTTGCTGTTTTGACATTCCTTCGTTGAGAAGTCGAATGCAATTTTCCCTTTCTGCCGTGGTTAAACGCCTCATATTAATTAAACTTTACAAAATTATAACACTGAAATATGTCAGATTATTTCTAAAATAATGTAAACAGTTTTTAATTCCATAGCAACAAATTTGTTTTTCCAATGCCTAGTTTGAAATTGACGCGTCACGTAGAAATTACACCCGATCATAATTATGGGCATGGGGGTGGACAAAGAACTCTGTAAAACTGAATGATTCTTTGAGACAACAAACTGGGGTGTGAGTTTCGGACAGAACAGTGAGAAGAACATTAAATATAAACAACTTGAGGTGAGAATTTATTTTTACAAAAACTTAAATAATGCCAAACTTTAGAGCGCGTCGTACCCTACGTTTTTGTTTATTATCGACCCGGTATAATGTGTAAATTTCAACCCTCAAATAAAATGGTTAGACCATAGAAAATCTACGTGAAATAAGGATTCCAAATCCGCAAAAATCATCAAGAACCGTCAATCCAATGTCAAGTTATAGCATTTTAAAGATTTCGGTATCCAAACTTTATGTTGAATAGTGTGTACAAGGCCTAAGGACCTTAATCCAAAAACTGACAAAACCGTCTAGAGATATTGATGTTACCTTAGTAAGGAACCATATTGCAACGACCAAAAAAATGTTTTGCGGAAATTTCACTCATACAAACTTTTTGATTTTTTGCATGACTTCATTGATCACCCCGTATATAATAAACTTATGGTCCTACGATAAATATACGTCATACAGCTTAATCCGAAAAAAACTAGATCTTAAAATTTGCAAGCCGCGTTCAAAAATTTGCATTCCTGTTGAAAATATTGAACTTTAAATTTTGCCTAAAAGTCTCTATGTGTAAGTTCGAGTGGCCAGCAGTTTTTATATTTCGGTGGTGATCCATGATCCATGAATGATTTGTTTTTTCTAAACATCATAGTTTGACACTGCCATGGCTCTCGCAGAATGGCCAAGCTCATCTTATTTATGCAACACCGGCACCAGCCTATAAGGTTTTACAAACATTTCTGTTCAAGTTTTTTTTTTTTTGTCAAGTAATTTTCGTCTAAAATTTTCACCCGTAATCTCCCAAGTCCTTGAATTATTGCCGGAAGTATTTTGAGTATATAAATTTTGTTAAAAAATTCATGAACGAGAAAGATATCCTGCAATTAATTCATGCAAGCGGGGGATTCGATAAGAAAATTTCACACCTTAATATATATTTTTATGTAAGAGCTAATGTCAAATTTGAGTTGCTATGGTAATGAAACCAAGAACAAACTTTTGATTGGCAAAAAAAGTGATGTGTGAAATTTTATAACAGAATCTTCCTCGCTCTTGAGTTAAAAATCCAGAAATTTTATTTCGCTCACGAATTTTTAAAGAAAATTCGGATCTCGAAAAAAATTACGGATATAATTCAAGCACTGGGGAGATTACAAGTGAAAATTTACCCATTAACGTGCAATAAGAAATATACATCTAATTAGATGGTGCATCCATAGATAATTCTCAGTTGATTATAAAATGGTAAAGTCAACATTTTTCATTAGGTCGGAGAGGCTGAAAAGACACATTTGAACTGTGGCCTCCTGGCTCCCCTGACATCACACCTTTAGATTTTTATTTCTGCTGTACTGTCAACAATAGTGTCTACAAATCAGGACTTCGACCTCGACCTAAGGCGAGCCTGCCTTGACATAATTGCACCAGAACTCAGGAGAGTAGCCAGCAAGAACAGCAAAATAATTGAAAAATGCATCATATCTGAAGGTAGTCTAGTTGAAAAAGGTAGTCTCTTTCTACTTCTGGACACAATAATTAAACATTACAACGCGCAACGTCCGAGAAAGAAAAATAGGAAAATCAGAGCCTGGGCCAATTTGCAAGCCTTTCCCCGCGCAGCCTTTATCTGTTTATGAATAGTAAATTAAATTTATCTGGCCACAAAAACCAAATTCTTCATATCTAGTAATTAAGGAGTTTGAAAACTATCTTCGTCATCCCTGAATGACTCATACAATTAAAATTGAACAAAAACATATTTTTTGACGAAACAAAAACTCGCCCCAGTTTAATTATAAATTACTAAAGTTTACAAACTATAATTTTACAAGAATGGTTTTCCTCATTCCGTATAACTAATGATGGCTTAGATATTGTTGGGGTACGCCGAGAACATTAAGCGAAAAATAGTCGTTAATTTATGTTCCTTTCAAGATTAAATCAGCAGGTGTTAATATAGGGGCCATGGAACAACTTCCAAATGAATTTGAATTACAAAACATATAATTTATTAATGTCATTGCAATTAATAATAGACCAAAACTTCGTTTGCGTTATAATTACTTCTGCCTCAATAAAAAAATTAATCATGACTGGGACGATTAGAGCGTGAAAAACGTGGTAGTAAATATGACAAAAAAATTATTTTGCCTAATCCATATATGGTAAAAGAACAAAACAACATAAAAAGTAATGGAGGTGATATATATCTGCTTTGTTATACATGGTATCCTGTAATAAAGTGCAAAGAAATGTCGGTTCCCGAATACCAAGGTGAGACATACAGGGTTATTCACTAGAACTGGGTATTAAACATTACTTGGGACTGTCCAGAAAACCATCAAAACGGCACAAAAAAGCCTTATCTAGAGTCTTTGTCACTTAACCTCTAATGTCCAAATAAAATGTTCCAAAAATATCTCAAAAAATGCACTTAACACTATTTTCCTGTTCGAAAATAACCCTCGAACAACGTCCAGTAAATTAGTCCACCGTGTTAGCACTACTTCCCGAGAATACACTGTCCAAAGCTTCTCGACCACTTCCGAAAAAATCCTCTTTTTAAAATCCCACTTCTGACACCAGTTGTTACGTATTTTCCACCTGTTAGGAAACACCCTCTATGAATCCATGGGTTCTAAATAATTTTAACAAGGGGTAAACCACTTACAGTTTATTTAATAATTTACTGATTACAAAATACTTCTTAATTAACCAAAATAACCTTTACACTTTGTTTACTTTATATTGAATCTCACTTTTTCGCTGGTACCAAACTTCACTTTAATAGAACTTCTCCCTCTGCGCCGGTAATCGCACCTTATATATTCTGAAATTGCTTCTAGATCCATCCAGAACCAATCAAGAATCTTCTTCTACCCCAGTCTAGAAAACTCTATCTCTTTCTACAAGTTCCCAGTCACTATTAGGCATAGGCGTATCAATCTCCAGTTTCGAGGGGGTGTAACACATAACAATACTGTCAAAATAAATATAAAAAAAATTAAAAATCGTTACTATTAAACAGAAAAGTGATCTTGCCCAGGGATACAATATATTTGAGTTCGTTCTGACGATGCATAGAGAAATTCTAAATGTATTTGGCATGGAAGCTATAATAAGACTAAAACTAAATTGATTTTGTAGAAATTTAAAACAATTATGTTTATTTAAATCGATCTATATAAAGTCTTAGAGATGATAAAATGACAAAAGAAAAAAAATTGTAAAAACAAGGATTTTTTGTAATTAAATTTCTGGATTAAAGAATTATTAAATACTTCTTCAATTATCATCAAAGTCAAAGCTATCAGACTGGAATACTGTGTGCGACAGACTTGTGCTAATTATATATTTTTCTCGCAGACCGTCCGTTGTAGATAATCTTCTAATCTAAAAGCAGCCTTAAAGAGAATTTCAAAATTGCTAAAAAATCACATGATAACAAAGGATATCAAACTGTAAATAAAACATTTACCACACTTAAACCCAAGACATGACACAACTTCGTTTCATGTTTAACTTTACTCGAACAAAGTCTGGTTGATTTAATGTATTTCCAATATACCATTGATTAACACTATTAAGTATATTGATTATTATGGTTGTAATCTCGTCAATAGCAGTTTTTCGTGGTTCACGACACCATTAATTGCCGGTGTAGATTATCATATAGAATTAGCGTGACGATTAGACGTATAACATTAATGAAAGCTTGAATGGTCATTGTTCCGTCGGTAATATTAATGAATAAACTCCGATTCAGAATTTTATTGTTGATTCGAACAAAACTTGACAAAAACAAAAATTTTATCGAATTGTATTCTTTTCAAATTGTCGACTCGTAATGTATCATATTTAAGCACTAAAACCAGATATTTCTCATATTCCTAACTTATGCATATAATAAATTATTTATAACAAGTTATCTGATGGTCGTGTCCAAAGTATGAGTAATCGTAAAAAAATATAAACATTTTTTTTGTTGAAATAGGCTTAGAATATCATGAAAAAATAATTTTAATTTTGAACAAAAGAAAATGGCTGTCTGTCGGTAGGTCGGCCAGTACCGTCTAACTTTTTTGTGCACATGTTTTCTCCGGAACGGTTTATGATTAAGACTTGACTTAGTAGGTACACGTATGTATTAAAAAGATCTAGAACTGTATTCTGTTTTGAACTTACTAAGGTGAAGGCCTGGGGGCAAACAGGTATAAATGTTGGAAAATAAGTAAAGCAAGCTGCTAAGAATCCAGAAACATGAAATTTGGTATATATAGTAGAAACTAAGTCCTCAAATTTTAACAGTTAACATGTTTAACAAATCGAAGGTGTAACGGTAATACGGGGGTCCAGTAGCGATTTGTGTGACGCTTGTAAATTTCGCAGTTTTTGCGAATTTCCGCAAGTTTTTATGTCTGCTAGGAGTATGTTTTTAATGTCATTTTGAAGATCTCGACAAATGTAAACTATTGGAAATATTTAAAAAAAATTAAAATTCAAGTTGGCGGAAATACGGGGGTTGAAACGCACTTTGGGATACGTAAACGGTCGGTGCTGTTACATCCCATATTTTTTGAAAGATATAAATTTGATTTTGGTCTAGTTAAAAATAGGATAAACCAGGGGTGAAATCACAGGGATGTAAAGTTGTCATTTTAACGGGGTGATTTTTGTTGTTGATGTTTTGATGAGCAAAAAATGTCGATTTCGGTTTTTAACATTATGTGGACGAATCTGTGGATTTTTCAAAATTTTCTGGTAGTTGAATTTGAGGGTTGAAAAATGGGAAAAATTTATAACTATCGGAAAAAGCTGAAAATCGGTATTTGTGTGAAGTTCGGTATTTTGAAACATTTTACGGGTCGACTGTAATTTTTAAGAGAATATGGGATGTGTTTGGGGAAGGGGGTATTTGGGGAAGGGGGGATCAAACTTATCTTTTTGTAATGAAGTTTCGGTGAGAAGAACGTCAAGTTGCATTTTTGGCAATATATGAATTAATCTGATGGTTCTTAAGAATTTCTTGGCCGTGTTGGATTTGGGCGTCGATAAAATGGAGAACGTGATAATTATCAGAAAAAGATGAAAATTTATACTTGTGTGAAATTCGGTGTTTTGAGAATTTTACTGGTAGGCTGTAAATTTTACAAGAATCCGGAATGCGGTTGTGGGGGTGGTCGGGGGTGATTTTCTTGTTGATGTTTGAATGAGCAAAAAATGTGGAATTGCATGCTTGGCAGTATGCGTACGATTCCATGGGTTATTAAGAATTTTCTAACCAAATTGAACCTGGGTGTTGAAAAATGGGGAAAAGGATAATAATTATTCGAAAAAGCTGAAAATCGATATTTGTGTGATATTCGGTGTTTGGAAATTTTCTCTCTATTGTAATTTTTAAGAAAATACTAGATGCGGCTTGGGGCTTTGAGGGGCTGGGGAGGAGGGAAGATCGGGAGTGAACATTGTGTTTCGTGCTGGAGTTTTGGTGAGGAAAAGTGTTGAGCTGCGTTTTTGGCAGTATGCAGACGAATCTGTTGGTTTTTAAGAATTTTTGGCCTAGTTGGATTTGGGGGTTGAAAATTTATGTTCTTGCGTTTTTACGTCTCGACGCCGACCGACGCACAGCGGGACCGAACCGAACTTCTTCAGACAAATTAACTTTCTGAAGGTACTTTATGGCCAAACGAGCTGATTCCTTTTCTTTAAAATACTCAGAACTAAACTTCTAATCGATTCCTCGAGGCGTAATTTTAATTTTGACGATTGGCAACTGTTTACCTGCTGTCAAAATACAAAATCTATGTATTTCTCGAACAGGTGATATCTGAGTAAAGAATATGTTTCAGCAAAACCCTATTTAGGGAGAATTGTGATCAAGAATTCAATGTCAGTACAAAATATTAATACTTGACAGCGGCCAAATTTACTGTCAAAATATAAAATCACAAAGTTTCTCCAGAGAAAAGCTGATTTAACGGAAAAATCGTATGTTTAGGAATTTGGAGAATTAGTCCCTTGAAATTAGGAAAATTGAGGAAAATTTTTCCTACAGCTAAGCCACCCGTATAGAAATTTGTCTTAGGGTTGTGTTAACATATTTTTCACCAAGCGCATGAAAAAAAAGGGGTGTTTTTTAGATATAGATACGTTTTTTTGGCCATTTTGGCGGTTTTCTGCGTTTTGCTGCAAAACTATGCATTTTTGAGAAAATATGACCGGATTTGATATTGTAGATCTAGCGATTCTCTACAATTTTTGTTCTTTTCATTTTTTTGAAATTCCGCTTAGTTGCGCCGCTAGAGCGCGCTGAAGTTTATGTATATTTATAAATTTTTTTGGTGTTTGATTTTAAGCCAAAACTATGCATCTTATGAAAAAATATCAAGATATCAAAGTTGTAGATAAAAAAATTTTCCACAAATTTTGTTCTCTGTTTTTTTCAATGGCGCGTGGTTTGCCGCTAGAGGGCGAAAAACATTTTTTTCAATACTCTTGGGCGGATAAAAAAAATATAGGCATCGTGAACAGCTGTAGTATTTTGCCCCTCCACCTCCCTCTACTCAATATTTTTTACCGGCTAAGCTAATATAGATGACATTAAGGATGACATATACAAAAAGGCCCATCACGACCACTTCAGCTGAATGCGCGTAGTTCATACTATTAGATGCACCGTTCTATGCGCAGCTGTGTAGGAAATTAACGATGGGTTAAAAAAAAAAATTTTTTTTGCTCTCCAAATTTTCATATAATTGACGAGTACTCTCGTCATAGTTTTGCCTGTATATCAAAAATATATGCGCCATATTTTTTTTTCCTCTCAAGAGTATTGAAAAAATGTTTTTCGTGCTCTAGCGGCAAAACCGCGCGACTTTGAAAAAAAACAGAGAACAAAATTTGTCGAAAATTTTTTTATCTACAACTTTGATATCGATATTTTTTTATAAAATGCATAGTTTTGGCTTAAAATCAAACAGCAAAAAAATTTATACATTTACATAAACTTCAGCGCGCTCTAGCGGAGTAACTAAGTGGAATTTCAAAAAAATGAAAAGCACAAGAATTGTAGAGAATCGCTAGATATACAATATCAAATCAGGTCATATTTTCTCAGAAATGCATAGTTTTGCAGCAAAACGCGAAAAACCGCCAAAATGGCCAAAAAAACATATATGTCTATCTACATCTAAACAACAACAACCCTTTTTTTTTCATGCGCTTGAAGGAAAATGTGTTAACACAACCCCAAGACAACTTTCTATATGGGTGGCTTAGCTGTAGGAAAAATTTCCCAAAATCAGTGATTTTTCTTCTAATTTGAAGGGACTATATACGGATCAAGAATCTAATGTCATAATACAACCTTGGTCTGATATCAAGTGCACTGTCAAAGCAAAAGATCTTTTAATTTCTCCCCGAAGTGCCGTTTTAGAAGAACAACCTTTATTTAAGTTTTATCGCAATTAACGTTCAAATACTAAAACTTTAGAACATCATATCTCAATAAATATAGGTCCCTTTACCATGAAATTTACAAGAAAGATGAAGGTTAATTCGTACCAATATTGCTCAAAATTTCAAGTCAAAATATTAAACATTACCCGAGAAGACTATTGTTTAAAATATATTTAATACTTTTTATTCTGAAAATTATAATGAAAATTAAAATTCTGGCTGGAGTGATCGATTAGGAATTTGGTTCTGAGTATTTGAAAAAAAAATAAGCTCCCTTGGCCATAAAGTGCCTTCAGAAAGTTAACGTGTCGCCAAAAGTTCAGTTTGGTCCCACTGTGCGACGCTTAGCGTCGTTTTTGTAAAACTTGTATCTTTGATAAATTTTGATACCTAGATTCATATTCCTCTACGTCTCGACGCCCGACTGACGCCTAGCGCCAATTTTGTAAAACTTCCAAATTGGATAAATTTTGATACATAGATTGCATTTTTCGTCTGAACGCTTGTAAAACTTCTGAATTTGATAAATGTTGATACATAGAATCATATACTTACATTTATACGCCTTTTACGTCACCGCCGGTATTTGTAAAGAAGTAAGGGAATCAATATGACTCCATACAAGTATGTACCATAATAAAATGTTGCTTAATTTATAAAAAATCAAGCTCATTTTCAGAAACTTCATTTTTGTCGTAGGTATATGCTAGAAGCCAAAGCCTCAAATTTTTTTATGACACCATAAAATTCTATGACCAATTATTTTCACGTGCAGGCAAGATGTGTTCCTCTAAATGGACTTGGAAAAGAAATCTGGACGTGGAAGTAGTGATTCCTTGGCAGCGTTTTTTTTTTCAAGAACTTGTAAAACGCTGCTTTTATATAGTTATTGTTTAATTTTAGCTGAACGTTTAATTCACGTATAACATTTTAAATTATAAAAGATTTCATTCAACAACAAGGTAGAAATAACAAAGTAGAGAAATCTTAAGTAGAGGACGTTATCGTCCATGTCGAGCACACTCTCGAGCTAGCGATGAAAACAATACGAGAAATATGAGAGCACTTGACACAGAAAGCAGGAAGCATGGGTCCTTAATGACCATTTAATGAGTGAAAGTCATACATTATTACTACTAATTCAGTATTCTGTTTGTCACTAGTGTAAAACTTTCGTTGCCTAAGATAAACTCTTAGGTTTCCACGCAAACGTATAATTGAAAGATTTAAAAAAATACTTTTATGAGTTAGTCTGCCTGTAACAACACTATATCAACAAGACTTTTTAAGTTGTATTTATTTTTTTACATATATAAAGCAAAATGTGTTTCTGTTTGGAAGCGAACACCAACTTTCAGATGCTCTGAAAAGTTAAAATTTACAATATTTTCATACAATGCTCTGAAACTGTTGGAAAACATCCAATAACTAAAAAAATGCAATTAAAGAGTACCTAGAGGTCCTCTTAGATAACTGGAACATAACAAGCCGGATTTATATACTTATACCTAGACATTTAGCTATTGTTATTCTCGTGGGGTTGATAACCCAGCGCTAAAGGTCTGGATGACCATCAAGAAGGTTTCAAGGAAATTAGGGACTAAGTTTTTTTGTCTCTTTTTCAGAAATTTATAATATTAAATGCTAAAAAGCTAACCAATATACTCTTCGCCGATTTGCTGCACTTTTTGTATAATAGTTGCACATTCCATAGGACATTCTAGGGCAGTTTTTTGTAAATAATATTAGTTTTAGACAATTTTTGTTTATTATAAAACATAACAAAACATACATATATTTTTTAAATTCTAATAAAGTAATAACATTTTTATTGATTGATCAATTTTGTTCAATAGGCTTCTTCCTCTAGCTAACACTAACTCACTGTCCAATTTTCATACAATCGGACTTTTTGTTCTTAAGTTATCGTACTTACAAAAAAAAACGTGGCAGATGTACAGATAGACGGTCAGACAGACAGACGGACATTTTTAGTCATTCAGAATTCGGCCACCAACAGAGTGATATGATTTTTTTCTCTACAAACAATGTTACCGGTTTTATGCTTTCAAACTAAACGATAGTCCGCTAACAAACAACATAACGCGAATAAGACAGCATAATGCACCTTTTAGAATAAAACACAAATTACCATATCAGACGCTGCCACTTTAGCCACAATATCTGGACATTCTTGCATTACAAAATTGCATAATTCTATCTTTTCCTTCTTTTCTTTTTGTACGTTTTTGTTTTAAATTCATTTATTTCTCAAAATCCTTTTCAGAAAATCCTATTTTAACCAGAACTTTATTAATTCAAAAATGTATCCAAACATAAATTATTTTAAACCAAAAATTCTGCGACATCGTCGACTGTTAGCAATGTAAGTCTTGAACGAATTGCATGGAGCAGGTGAGACGCCTTAACACTCACCTGTATATGTCTACCACCAACGACTGAGCTTGTCTTTTTAACCATATTTATATACATGTTTTACAAATTATTTTAAATATACACTTTTATATGTTCAATTTTGCTATCAGCTTTTGTAAATCTTTTATTTTAGAGATAGGAGTTAGTTTCATTGTTAATTATTTTAAGTTTTATATTCACTCACTCATCCAACCATTCAATTGCCACGGCGCTTTGCGCCGCGCATGTCTGGCTGACTCTGAGTACGTATATATAATATGTTATTATACTAAATTGAATAAAAGAAATTTGAATTGAATTGAATTGGTTTTAGAAATATGCCGATCATATGCAATATACTATTCGGGTTGTACTTGCGAAGGGTATAATAACTACAATGAAATATTAGGCTTAAGTGGAACAGCGCACTATAAGCGAACTTCGCCCAAATAAAGACCTATATTATTATTATCTTTATATATCTGCTTGCTCCGAATCGATAAATACTGACACGAAAAAATTCACAGTTCTTTGATTCATTCATTGGGACCTGACCAGCTTGATGAATATAAAATTAGCTTGTTACAAGTAACGCAAAGTTAATTAATTTGTTCACGACTTCAGAGGCCTATATCACCATTCAGGACCATTAAAAATGTATACCGATATTACTTTTCTACTTGTTGCATATAAACGAATTATTTAAAAAAATCAGCTTGTTACATTTGTCATACCCAACGTAATATCTTGCAGATTAACAGTTTCTGCCTCTGGAAAGGCACCAACTGATATGTACGCCAATCGTATTTCAGTACTCACTGTTCTATAAGTAATCGATAATAGAAATATGCAAATAATTTAAGCAAGTCTTCTGACTGACTTAATGCAAACAAATTATGTTTAAATACCAACAAAACCCATACACTACATTTTAGATATTTAAATTACCAATAAATTATTCTTATTCTACTTATTATTGTTATTAGTTTCACCAACCATGAGAAACATGTCGACTTTCAAGAGTCTTCTAGTGAAGTTTCCCCTACTAAAACAATTTCTAATATCACTTTTTTGTTTGCCAAGCTCCAGGGAAAAGTATTAATAATGTCACTAGCTATTACAAATGTATCAAGTGATTGCATGCTAGTTCCTGTATTACTGTAATAATGTGGCTCAGTACATTCTCTAAGGGTATTATTTACATTTGGGAAAGGTCAGGAATGAAGCAAGAGCATTTAAATATTAGTCGTAATAGATTCTATTTCAGATTAAGCACTCAACAGTAGTTCATCAGTGTCAAATCAGACGTTGAATAACTAGAATTTCAACAATTTTCGGAATTAATTACTTTCCTTCTATAAATATTCTCGTGATTGACCGATTACAACAAAAAAAAGCGTATTAATATTTCGCGTGCTAACTCATGCCATCCTATATTTAAACGCCTTTTTACAAATCAGTTTCCAAGACATTTTATAATTAACTATTATGTAATATAAGGAAAATGGGCGTGTTTGAGGACATTTTTCGTATTATATATAATACTAGTTAAATAAGACTTGCGAAGTCCAAAAAGAAAATATATAATAAAGCTGTAGCACAGATCATTAGATTAAGCGTGTAACGAACGTAGTAAGATTCCTCAACATGTAACCACTAAGCTCACCCGCCATTTTGAAGAAATTACACAACGTTATGATGTTACAAAGATCTCCTTTGATTTGGCGAGATGTGCATTGTTTACCTATGTGTTTTTAGTTATTTTCCTCGTATTTAAACAATGGATGGGATGATCTTATAATATATGGAGCATATTTAGATTATTTAAGATGTAAATGCTGTTAATTATTCTGTTACCAGTTTACCACAAAAAGTCATCATATTGTATGAACTCTGGTTGTCAAAGTTTCACTGAATGCCAATGTAAGCTTTAAAAGGTATGTGATTATTATTTAACACTGGAATGTAATACTTATTATGTAACATATTTAATAAATACATATTAGTATACCTAGATGAAATATGGTCATAGTTCCAGACATTATCTTAACGGAAAACCTTTATGGATAAAAATTTCATTTCAATTTTATACTCTATTATTTTTTGGAAAATCTTGATCGACTGACTAACAATTAAATTTGTGGGTTATGCAGCCTTAGAGCATTTAACCACTTTTCCCTTTGAACTCTTAATTGACTACAAACTTATCTTCTTTGGTGTAAATCGATGATAATCTGAAATAACTACAACTTTATTTTCATGCATGCGGTAGGTATACTACTATGTATTTATTAAACATGTTACATAGTAAGTATTAAATCCCAATATTAAGTAATAATCACATGCCTTTTAAAGCTTAAATTGGCTTTCAGTGAAACTTTGACAACCAGATTCCATACATTATGGTAAACTGATAACAGAATAATTATCAGCATTTAAATTTTAAATAATCTAAATATGCTCTATATATAACAATAAGATCAATCCCATACGTTGTGTAAATACGAAAAAATAACTAAAAATACATGGGTAAACAATGCACATCTCACCAAATGAAAGGAAATATTATTGTACAAAACACGTAATTGTCTATATATAATGAAAATTAAACTTAAAAATGTTTATTTCAATAGCTGACAGCACAAAAAAGTTGAAAAAGCAAACGAAAACAGCGAATTTCACGATAATTAATTTGGGACATTGAGGTTGTATGCCCTCCACTCTCGTTAGCTGCCAGATTTTGCACGCGCACGATACTGCACGAGCAGTAGCACCACGTGACTAACATAACCTCAAATTTTACGTTTTTGTAAGTTTATTCACATTTTTAATGTTTCTATTCTCATTTCAAGATTGAAACCAGTGTAATATTAATATACGCTCTCATAAAGAATACGTATTACTTTTTAATGTTATTGATTTCAAAAAATGTACTAATATTTACAGGTTGGAAATCCAACCTATAATTAGCCGTGTGTTTTTGATATTCAACGATATTACAAAATTATATATGTTCTATAATAAGAGGGTTTACTGATGTTACACAGGTTCCAATCTAGAAATGCGAATAGAAACATTAAAAATGAGAATAAACTTACAGAAGTGTTAAATTTGAGGTTAAGTTAGTCATCTTGTGCTATTGCTGTATTAACGAGGCTACAGAATGGACAAGAATTCTTGTGAGCCCCGGAGTTTTAGATGTCAAGTTATCCGGCGGCGCCATTGTGAAGGGTGAAATGGTGCCCAGCAAATCTCTATGAGGGCCATAGCGGAGTCCTACGAGGGCCACGGCAGAGTCCTACGGAGTCCCATTATGGAGTCAAAATGGGGCCCGGCGAAGCCCTATGATTGGAGCGTTGAGGGCCGTGACGGAGACCTACGGAGGCCCCATTATGGGGGCAAAATGGGGCCCAGCGAAGCCCTATAAGGGTCTCGGCGGAGCACCACGGGGCTGTCCAAAGTGCGGTACATCCTTCAGATCCGATCATATCCGATAAAAGCCGAAATTATTAGGACAAATCGTGTATGTATATATTTTAATTGTAATAAATATAAAATCCTGTGTTTCCTCGCACAAGGGGAGTGGTTACGCGTTGATATGCACGTATTTTCGTTATTTGTAATTAATATCATTGATTCTTTTCTCAATCGAGAATTATCGATTTATAAGTGTAACTGAACAAATCTTTACTTAAATCCTTATATTTATTGAGAAATTTCCAGTCAATTATAGTTCCTTTTGTTAAAAATTTGGTTGATCGACCAAAGATTATAATTGGCGACAATTTATCCAGCCATGTTTCTTTGTCTGTAATCAAAGAATGCAAAAAAACATAACATCAGGTTCCTCCTCCTGCCTCCTTGTGTTAGCCGTTAGATCTCTCTTACTTCCGGCCCCTCAAAATGTCATGGAGAAATCAACTTGATACATGGAAGATGAGGAATACGGGATTTGTGCCAAAGGATCAGTTTCCTTCTTTGTAAAGCTCAAATTCAATAAAAGATACCAGCCAAAATTTGATAAACGGCTTCCGAGAATGTGGCCATTCATCCCTGTGATTCTACACAAATTTTAAACACCGCCGCCACCCTCACGGAAGATGCTGCAAAAATCAACTCTTAATTTGTAAAGCTTTTAGAAATCATGAGTTATTCAACCGACAAGGCGCAACGGGTTCAGCGTAAAAAACGCCTAGAAGTCCAACCTGGAAAGAGCATAACTGTAAAAGATATTGAGGATGCAGAAAATGTGCAAATAACTGTTGATCTCAGCAACGTGGAAAAAACAATAGAATAGTAATTAAAGATAACACTGAAGAAAGAAGTAACTCCCAAGAAATGTCATATGATACTGAGACAGATGAGGACCAAGAGATAACTAAAGCACTGAAGAACACCACACACAAAAGGAATATAATAATTACCAACGAATTGGTGAAGAAAACAAGAAATAAAAAAAGGAAAATAGAATTTGTGGATAGTAGCTCAGATGAAAATAGTAGTACTGATTTTTCTGTCCACGATGCCTGTTCTGATTATGAGAGTTTTGATGACCTCTTGCAGCATGAAAACAGTTCGATATTTTCTATAGAAGACTACTTAGTGGGCGATTTTCTTCTGGTTGAATTTAAATACCATAGCAAAAGAAAAAAAACTTGAGTCGAATATTTATGTTGGAAAAATAATTAAAACCATAGAAACTGATACAGACCCCCAGTATTACTGTAAATTTATGATAAAGTCTACTGGATCAAAAATGTCAGACACCTTTGTTTTTCCAAGCGTTGACGACCCATCAATAAGAGACAAGACCACGATAATAATGAAACTGAATCCCCCCATAATATTAAGAGGTCGTCATACATTTAACATAGATAAAAATTACCAATGCTCTCTAAAATAAAGTATTGGTATATAATTCTTTAGACCTAGTTATCGTGTAATACTTTACCAGCTATTTTTATATGCTTCATTATAACAGTTAAGACAATAAATAAAATATTTTTCACTAAAATATTGTTTTTCATTATAATAATTGGAATAGAGCAACAAAAAATATATACATTGGTATATTTTTTAATTCTGCGTGTTGCAAGCCAGCCTTGGCACTCTACGGCTTGAAATATAAGGTAAAATAAATCGTGTTTCATGATGGGAGCACTAGTCACTTTAAACCCCCACTTTAAATTTTTTTATTTTTGCTTAAAATGTTTAGATTAGTTTCACCTACATATACATATAATCAAAGTATCCAATGCAACTAAGTATATTCGATTATAAGGTTTCAAGATTATCTAATAATTATTTCAATATTGCTGTTAAAGTTGAAAAGTGTTGGAAGTTAGGCGCTTTTACGATACTAATTGAGTTTTATGCGGTTGGGACGCAAAAAAGTTACAGACAGACATTTTTTTATTTAACATTTCTTTCATGCAATCATTTTTTTTTTTTAATTGCACAACCCTGTGACACTACTTTGATCCAACCACTGTATATTCATTTTTATAATCGCATGGCCATTTGAGGCTTGTCTTTATTCCACAAATACTTTGAATATATACCAGTTGCATGCTTTAATCATCTAAAGTGAAATCCCCATTTACATTTACGTGGCGTCGTATTTTACAACTGATTATTACATTAAGTATCTTCCACATAATTGTTTGTTCCGAATCAGGTGATCGCACATGAAAAGGCGATTAATTACCTTCCACAAAAATATCCAGCTATGGAATTATCCAACAAATTGCATAATAAAAATAGCAAGGAATATATATTAAATATTTGACATTAAATATCAAATAATCGCGTATTTTAGAAAGTTAAATAAGAGCAATAAATAATCAAAATACACAAAGAAATGCATAGTTGAAAGGGCCCTCGGGCTGGAAATTTCAGAAAGGTTTCTCAAGTAACAATTTATGACAAGACTTTATAAAACGAACAGCCGCATTCTGGACATCTTTTGATCTGCGTTGTAAGGGAAAATACGGGAAGAGCTGTTTGAAATATAAAAATACTTTGTTAAATAAATCACACAAAACCATGGAAAAGAAATAGCGAAACCCCAAAAACATTTTGATATGATGCTACGAGAAGAGTTGTACTATTTCTTTTTTGTGGATTACTCTCACTGGTTGAGTGGATGCTTTAAAGGTTAGCGAAGTCAAGTCATTAAAAGTGCATGTTTCACATCAATAATTTAAATTTCACTTTCTATGCATACGTACAATAGTAACAAGTTGTGGATGAACTCCATCGAACTGTAGAAATTAGGAATATACGTAATACAAAGCTCAGAGCAACTAGCGCTATTGCGTTAGAGCCATTTAAGATCTAAATACATGACATCGAATAACTCTGGCACAATTTTACAATTTAAATTCGAATTTCAACAGAATTCAATGTCGAAACTCCTAGTTTATGCAAGTGTAAAAACAAAACTGCAAAGAGTACTGCAGTTTCCGCAGCACTCTTTTAATTTATAACTATCCTTCAGATTATAATGAAAGCAAGAAATTTAATTTCTAATTTAAGCCGCACTTGTCGTTACTTGAACCATTAATTTTATCTTTCTATTTTATCGAAAATGCTACATACCGTAATGAACAAAATGATTCATATTTGACCTATTTCGACAATGTTAGCAGGCAGGTAATTTTCAGGAAAAAGTCATTGTAGAATTTTGTTGTTTTTTTTTTTCACGAAATAGTTACACTTGTCGTCGAGCCAATGTCATCATAGTGTGACTGAACATTTTATTTATACAAGACGATATATTCGTAACCTTTAGTATATTGAGGTATGTAACTTATTAATAAGTATTGTTTTTTTTTAATAAAAAGTAATAGCAATAATCCTTGTTTATTCTGCACTTTTAGCTGAAATTACAAATCAGAACATGGGACAAACTGACACCCTGGCTTTATATATACTATACATGTACTTAGTATATAAAAACAATAATGATCTATTTTAGAAAACAATACAACAGTATATAAATTTTAAAAATTTTGTTACTCGACAAGTTTCTAGGTCAATTATGTTCTAAACAAAAACAGTTGACAACAATTAAATAAGTAACAAATAGTTAAAATAGATACAGTATAGCCACAGATGAAATATAACCTAACATCTCGACTTATAATATTGAATATCTTCACTAGAAGTAATTTTACTGAATTTTTGAATTTTATGCTTATTGATATATTTAATTCAAAAGGTTGCACAACCTACAACCTATAAAACGTAGTATCATGCTTTGATTGTAAAGGGTTGTCTGTTTCATAGTATTGTGGTCATGCTATGATCTAGTAGTTGAAAATTTAATTTCGGTTATATAAACAAAACTAGTTATTTCATAAATATATGCAGAATTCAAGTGAAGACTTTTCGAGACTGAGCGGCCTATCTGCAAGACTCGTTGAATTTTATTTTAGACAGTATGCATGTGGCTTATTTTTGCAGAACCAAAGTACAATGCGCATTAGGTGCTACGCTTCAGTATACCATGGTATATTTAATAGTTGAATGGAAGGAGGCGAAAAATAACTCTCTTGATATGGACAAACTGCAGTGCGATAAAACTGCTAAGTCTAAACAAGGTTTAGATAATTTTTATAAACATCTTCTACATGATAAGTAGATTAAGGACTACATGGTATAATTATTAGGTTTAATATCAGATAGCCATGTTTTTAATATAATACAGTTGTTTTCTCATTATTTGTACAGTAATTGCTCTTTTTATTTTGGACCCGCGGGTCATCTTTTGTACACTAAGACAGCGCAATTTTCAGCGTCATTCGAGGAGATACAGTGTGTGATATTATTAAGATGTAATTTATAACTATTGATTATTAATTTTTAAATATTTTTGTGATATTTTCACTATCGAGGAAAACTTGTTCGAAGACTGCGAGTTAAACAAATACAAGTAGCGCTTAGTGGTTTTTGGCGCATTTACATTTTTTATAAATATCTTAGTTACTAGTACGAGATGATTGTACCTTTTGGTGTTCTTGGAAAAAGTCACGCAGTCTTAAACTACCACAAAATATTTAAACCCTGTTCAATAGGCTGTTATATCACAAACACCTAATTTAAATAAAATGAGACACTGACAGAATGTCATATAACGGGAGGATTTCCAGGACGACCGGGCCGAACCGTTCGCGGTAAAAGCCGTAGCCGTTTTACTGGCTTGTGCGGCATGGATCTGCTATACGTACGTTTATGCAGTTCCTCAGGACAGCGGATCGGGTGAATTCGGCGCTTCAACGAGGGATGTTGAAAGTTTTTCTTTTGCACCCTACGCATCTGTACGGGAATATCATCGAATGGAATAAAAAAAAGTTGATTAAATGAGGAATGTTATTTTTCAAATTATTTGGGAATCTTTTAAATACGTTTTAGACTGCGATAATCGAGATAAATCATTCGTGATGGATGTGGCATTTTTAATTTTTAATTAGTATAGTATTTTTAAAGCTTCTAATTTATACGATTAAAACTTAATTTAAACTAAATGTTTCGGCTCCATAATATGATCAATTATTTAAAGTACTTGCTAGATGGATGCTGCAAAGGTTGAAAAGTTCATTGTGACTGGCACCTTCGCCATAAATTTAATTCGAGAAAGTATTCATTTCATTAGTAGAATATTTTTAAAATTTCTAAATTAAATACACTTAATTTAAACTGAATGGTGGGAGTAAGGCCAGTTGATAGGATTAATAAATCCAATGTACTTGCTAGATCAATGCTGTGAAGGTTAAATCTTATAAACAAAGGTAATTCGTTAATATCGTAGATTCGCATTTGAAGTTGATTATACCTGGCACCTTCGCCATATATTTAATTCTGGAAAATATCTGTGTTTGTAATCCAAGTCGTAAATTAATCAGTTTTTATTATTGTACCTAATGTTAGATGTGAAATTCCATAATAATCAAATTACTTAGTAGAAAGATAATTATAATAATATGTCTCATAAGTTTAAATAAATAACTTTAATTAAGTGTGATTTGATATAACATAATTTAATCTGAAAAGATTCATTTTAGACGAATAAATGAGGCCTACATCGCTGAATCTTGAATGAAAATTCTCATAGGCGAGTCTGCCTGGGATTTTTCCCATAAATTTTCTATACCATTTGAGTTAGCCACGGATTCTTATAGGAAAATTTCTTATAAACAGAGGTAATTCGTTAATATCGTAGATTCGCATTTGAAGTTGATTATACCTGGCACCTTCGCCATATATTTAATTCTGGAAAATATCTGTGTTTGTAATCCAAGTCGTAAATTAATCAGTTTTTATTATTGTACCTAATGTTAGATGTGAAATTCCATAATAATCAAATTACTTAGTAGAAAAATACTTATAATAATATGTTCCATAAGTTTAAATAAATAACTTTAATTAAGTTTGATTTGATATAACATAATTTAATCTGAAACGATTCATTTTAGACGAATAAATGTACATCGCTGAATCTTCAAAATTCTCATAGGCGAGTCTGCCTGGGATTTTTCCCATAAATTTTCTGTACCATTTGAGTTAGCCACGGATTTTGAAAAATTCCGCTGAACAAGATTTTCTTATGAAAATTTTTCCTAAACCGCGAGCTTCATGGTCAAATAATTGTTTAAATAAAATTTCTCTCGTTTTTGTTTAACAGAATGAAAACGGCTTGACGGATCCGAACAGATCTTGATGCAATCGAAAGATATTTTCAATACGCGTCGTTTGGCACCAGGCCACAACTCATTTTGTCAACCCATTCATTTGTTATAGCCAAAATAAATTTCATAACTAACAAATTGATTACTCCGAAACTAATGAGGTCAGGATATTGTTTTTTTCAAAATATATGCCATTCATACCAAAGAATATACCATTTTTTTTTTGGCCCGATATCTTCAATACTTTTTAGTTGTGTAAACAATTGGCATAATTTGTTAATCAGTAAATAACTTTTTTTTCGATAGTTTGATCGACTTCAAGCCAACTTTAAGCGATAAATATTGATGTCGGGCATAACTCCCATAAAAGTCTGCACGAATGCAACTTTTTGCTTTTGTTTATTTAAAGTTGAAATTAATTTAGCAAATTACCAGATGGAATATCTCGGCTCTGGGTAAGCGTATCGAAATGGGGCTTTGTGCATATGAAAGTGCTTGCAAAAAGGAAAATATTAAGACCAGAAAGACCTCGATCGGATAACCGGAACCGGAAATAAAAGTGACATTGCGTGAGAGACTCTAATTTGTTTATTAACAACTTTTTGGACAGGAGGTTCGGTGCAAATGAAAGCTAACAAGAGTTATACGCGTTTTTGACCCTTAACAAGATCTCTTTCGCAACGTGAAAATAGTAAGATTTGACGCGCAATGGGGTGGCGGGTTCGATGCTTGATGTGGGCAAATTTTTTTTTTGTCAAATTTGAATTTTCTTCATGTAGCCAAGTATTTTTTATGATAATAAATGTCTTTACTTTCTGAGAAATTTATAAAAACGTCGTAAATAATTTTTTTTTGCAATTTTCATTAAATAAATGGCCATCTTGCAACAAACATATGCTTGTTCTTGTCCTACGAGGGTTTGTCGGTAATTTTTGTTTTTTTTTACTACTTCTTGTGAAAGAGAAGGCTTGTTTTACTTTATTTGAGGGGGGTGCCTGTCGAAAAAAGATCAAAAATAAAAAAGAAACAATATTTTTTTCACTTTTTTCTTATAATGAAAAAAGTTCACGTCTCATGAAAAAAACACACTTTGTTATTTGTAAATGAGAAATAATTAAAAGATTTAACTATTTTAATAGCATTATTATTTTATTGTTTTAACTACAAATATGTATAGGTAATAACTATTCCCACACAGCACATGACATCCCTAGGATATCCTCATTTGGTCCCGTATATCCCAATCGAGGACAATATTCCTCAGGATATCCTTAGGATATCCCAATAAAATACATACAACCTGAGGATTTTCCAACTGGGGATATCCTAGACAAATCCTGGCAGGATGTCCTAGTAATATCCTGCAAAGATATTAAAAGCCTAACAAAATATCCACTGTGGGAATATCCTGGGCAAGTCCTACAGTCGTCCTATTATAGGTATTATTATTTAGGAGATTCAACAACAAAAATAATGAAAAGTATATATATTGTTTTGAGGCTATTTATTTATAGTGTCTTTTATTGGTTTGTAAAATTTGCTTCTAAAAACTTATTTGTTTGTTCTATTTGATAATTCCCTCCAGTACAAATAATTCATTAAAAATGTATTAAAAATGTATATCTTATTTAAATAGCAGTTATTTATAATTTGGTTTTAATACATATACTGTGTTTTGAATTAGCAGCCTTTTTGTGACAAGTCGAGAGTTCTAAGAAATCCGCCGGGCGTCGATGTCCTTTCCACGTTCATTTTAAAGTTCTTTCAATAAGATTACGTTAAATATTTCATAAATATAATGCTGCTATGTTATATCTTTGTATTTATTATATTATCTAAAAGGGGAAAATGTGATTGGTTATTGTCCGCAGATGTTATTGTCAGATACGTAATCCTTTATATTTTTCTGAGTGAATAGATTTTTTTTTAAATTCATTATAACTTTTCAGCACGCTATGATTTTTTAAAGTTGTAGGTACATATCATCCCTTATAACTTCTAACCACACTAAACTCTGTTGATTTTAATAATTCCAAAAAAAGGCAAGAGATCATTTTTATGTAATATTTCATGCTTTTACAATTTTTATTTGAAACATTTTTACTATCTTTTACACATTTTGAGTCATTTTGAAAAAACGCTTTGTTATATTTTTTTTCGCCCCTTCTCGGGGTTGAAAAAATTTTTTTTTCATTAATCGTGTTCAAATACTTCAAAGTAACATATCAAAAATTCAAGCATTTACCTTAAAATTTTGATTTGTCGACCTATTTCATTGGACTATATATAACCTCTATTGGTTTGTTAGATTTACTTTTAAAGCGATATAAGCCAATTGATAGATACAAATATGTGTATGGAGTTGTACATATATGTATCACATTTTTATTAGTCATTTTACCTCTGCCAATATATAAACTTGTATTCCTTTGTCTTCGCTTATTGGCTCAGTTTAAAAGTAATGATCTTATAAAATAACATGTATTTTTTGCTGGCTTTAGAAATATCCAATAAACCCTAAAAGAACTGGGATGTCCTGTATAAAGTCCAATCAATGTCCTCAGGTTGTTCATAGTAAAGCCCAGGCATAACCCATATAAGAGCTGATGATGTCCTGTACACACCCATAGTGATGTCCTGAGGACATCATCAGCAAAGCCCGAACTGTCCCATTTGGATATCCTACGGACATCCTAAGGTGATAATGGGATCTTCCCAATATATCCCATATGTCCTGAAAAGTTGTCCCCAGTATGTTCTGAGGATGTCCTTGTGCTGTATGGGTTAACGCTAATAACTATTAGAGTATTCCACCGTTCCATGATTTCGGCTATAAGAAATGTAGAGCATACAAAGCAGGTGCACTACATCAGCTCGAGAGTTATGGATTTAATGAAGAATTAACAAGCTAACCATTATACTCTTCGCCGATCTACTACACTTGTTATATAATTGTTGCACATTCTATAGGATACCCTTCGCAGTTTTTTTTGTAAATGATATTACTTTCAAACATTTTTTTGTTTAATTACAATTTTTTTTTTTTTAATTTCACTTCAAACTTTTTATTTATTGTTCGACTCTTCAGACATTGAATATTTTTTGTAGAATTTTTTTGGTTGATGAATAAACTTTCATTTCCACCGAACCTCCTGTCCAAAAAGTTGTCAATAAACAAATTAGAGTCTCTCACGCAATGTCACTTTTAATTTCGGTTCCGGTTATCCGATCGAGGTCTTTCTGGTCTTAATATTTTCCTTTTTGAAAGCACTTTCATATGCACAAAACCCCATTTCGATACGCTTACCCAGAGCCGAGATATTCCATCTGGTAATTTGCTAAATTAATTTCAACTTTAAATAAACAAAAGCAAACAGTTGCATTCCTGCAGACTTCTATGGGGGTTATGCCCGACATCAATATTTATCGTTTAAAGTTGGTTTGAAGTCGACCAAATTTTCGAAAAAAAAGTTATTTGCAAATCAACAAATTATGCCAATTGTTTAAACAATCAAAAAGTATTGAAGATATCGAGCCAAAGAAAATATGGTATATTCTTTAGTATAAAAGGCATATATTTTGAAAACAACAATATCCTGACCTCATTAGTTTCGGAGTAGTTTTTTTTTTAATTTGGAACTTGAAAAATTATTATTATACGAATTAAAAAAAAACGAAATATCTATGAAGTTTACCAACATGATAAAAAAGTACTAAAAAAATACAAATGTTTCATAAAATACTAAGGTAATATCGAAATTTAAGACAATGTTTCATATTTTTAGAATTTAAAACTTCGTACTAGAAGTTCGTTCAATTGATTTTTGGTATATACCATGTATATACTCAAGTATTCTTTTTCCTCCTCCAATTCTTTGGGACTTCCTGCCACATGAATGTTTTCTTTTTAAGCGGTGCTAGGGGAATCAACAAAATATATCACAATTAACCAGTATGATACTGGTAAATAACCTCTACGCCTGTGACGTTTACGTCAAAGGATCAGTTAGAGGCTGTTTTTTTTTATAAACAACACAAATAAGTATAAAAACTTGAAATTAAATATTTCGCCGACGTTTCGGAAATCTAATCTGTTTCCTTTTGCAAAGCTTTTTTGAAACATCGTTTTTGCTGTGTATGACAAATACACAGCTCTAAGAATGTTTGTTATATTCAATATCCATAGACACTTACTATTTACATAGAACTGTTGATATAGTTAACAGTTTTTTAGTTTTTATACAATGTTAAGTTTGTGAAGTTCTTCTTTTAACATTGACAGCCAAGTTGTACAGAGATCTACGGAATAATTCGGCACGCAACTATCCTCATTCAATAATATTATCGCGGATTCTTTATTTTTTCTTTTTTTGCTATCTGCTTCTTTTGTAAAAATTTTCGCCGAGTCTCAGTTTATTCTATTTCCGTTCTCCCACGCGTGTTCGCAGATCTTGGACCTCTGAATTTAATTTTTTCTGATATAATTTTGGTCTTCGTCCAATCTTACACTGAAAGGTCTGGATGACTCACCCACGTATTGTCTGTCGCACTCACACGGAATACTATAAATGCAATTTTTCGAATTTTGCTCGTGGTTCTTCGGTTTCGTCTTTGTCAGAATAGATCTTAAAGTGTTGCTTGTTTGAAATACCGTCCTAATATCAAATCTATCACCAATCTGGCCTCATGGTATTGAGTTACTAGATAGTTTTTTGGATCATTTAGATAATAAAGAACCTTCTATTAAATTCACTTTAGAAAAGGAAACTAGAAATGAATTACCATTTTAATTAAAAGAGTAAATGGTACATTTGAAGCAAGTGTTTGTAGAAAACCAACACATACCAACAGATATTTAAATTTCAACTCAAATCAGTCGATGCACGTTAAGAGGGGTGTTGTAAAATGTTTGTATGATAGGGCCAAAATCATTTCTTCTAACGAAGAAATACTAAACAATGAGAAGCGGTTTATAAAGGAAGTTCTTATTAATAACCAATACGTAACAATCAGGTACGACAAAAACCTGAAAAACGTTACATAGCGTTAATTCCTTATGTATGCGGACTATAACTATATCAACAGTTCTATGTAAGTAGTAAGTATCCATGGATATTGAAGATAACAAACATTCTTAGAGCTGTGTATTTGTCATACACAGTAAAAAGATTTTTCAAAAAAGCCTTGAAAAAGGAAACAGATTAGATTTCCGAAACGTCGGCGAAATATTTAATTTCAAGTTGTTATACTTACTTGTGTTGTTTATTTAAAAAAAAACCAGCCTCTAACTGATCCTTTGACGTAAACGTTACAGGCGTAGAGGTTATTTACCAGTATCATACTGGTTAATTGTGATATATTTTGTAGATTCCCCTAGCACCGCTTAAAAAGAAAATATACATGTGGCAGGAAGTCTCAAAGAATTGAAGAAGGAAAAAGAAAATTAAGATAATGCCACAAATAACATTTTTTTCTTTTCGTTATTAATTCAATATCCTTGACTCAAGACAAATATATCGTCAAATGGCCTCTACTAACATATATTATTTATATGAACGCACTAAACAGTAAAATTTAGGTCTTGTTCAAATTATTAGAAGAAATAAATTAGCTACATCCTTATCTTTAAAATTTACATGCATTCGTACGATTCTGCTTTATCCTAAATTTTCGGTAAATTTATAGACACGATCTGTTCTAAATCATGAGCAAAAGCGCATGTGGTGAGAAGTAATTTACAGTAGTCCGAGTAACAATGTAACTGCTCTGGTCTCCACTATAGCATGCGGTTGCTTGACTGAATATTTCCACAAAGCCATTAAACCACTACCTGCTCACAGCTGCCCGTGGCTGTATAAATGTTCCCCCAATGTGGAAAGCAATGACTCAAAGACTACTATAATGACGCCGTATTCTTTATCTGTACGTTGGATAACTTGTATGATAATTCAGAAGGATTTTGATTTGGGATTAAAGCACTACTAACTAACAATACATACAGGTAGTAGCTACAAGTTTATTGTTCAGTTATGTTCAGTGAATCAGGAATGAATCCGTCACTTATCAATAAAGTATGTTAAATCACTACAAGAAGAAGACAACTATGTGAAAAATCATTTGAATATTAATATAGAAAGTTAGATATAATATAAAATTTAAATTATCTGGAAAATGCGAATCCACTATTTCCTTTTTTAAATTTTCGCGTCACTTGTGCCTTTCAAATCAATTTTCGAATTAATTTTCAGCATCTCATTTTTCAAACCTATGTACAAGGTAAGCTCCTGGATGGTTAATATCTCCTTAACCATTGAAACTTGAAAAAATGTCACTGGTAAAAATTGTGAAAGACCAAGAGTGGCATATACCTACTAAAATTATTTTGAAATCCATAGGATGTTTCACATAGAGATGGAAAGTTAATTTTTAAAAAGAATATCCCATATTCTTTAGATACATTCAACTCTCTGTCTAGATATACAATACTTTTAAACTTGTCACGTTAGACTTTTTTAATAACAAAAAAAAAGCATCTGTAACTGTCAAGATTAAAATCTGTACAAAACGTATTTACAGTAAATATTTTTTCGACCCATATTAAGTAATAATTCTTCTTGAATTCTCCATAAGAGCCTTTTATGGGGTCCCAATAATGACCCAATGAGGATATTTTGTTGTCCTATAAGAGGGCCTTATAAGAACTTAAATTATAAGAAAATTATCAATTCGTATTTGGACCAGATGGTTTTCTTAGGATTTGGAAGAAGTAAGAAGATGAGATAAAAAAGATATACTAGCTAACCATTAACGTCGGTGCAGGGCTTTCTAATTTATTACAAAAATTTCATTCACTGCAGATCCTTGACAAATGACTCTTCTAATTCTCTCATGGTGATTAACTAGACTCAACAATGCCACAGAAGAGTACAGATCAATTACAAAATGTATAGACCAATTACAAAAAAGTTGTTGATTTCAAACATTTCCTTGTAGCAAAATTTCATTAGATTCTTAGCATGTTAATCGATATATTTAACTAGGTTGATAGGCGAGTGGGTTTATAATCTATAATCGCTGCCTGTTGTGGCCCGCTCCTAATCAGATTTAACTCAACAAGTTCAGGTTTTGTATAAAGCTGATAATCTTATTCTGTGAGAAGTCGCGCGGTCTTCTGGCAACAGTTGCTTTCTGCTAAATAATGAGAAACGGATTGTTTCTGAAGCAGGACAGCTACTTGGAATGTGCTCTAAAGTACCGTGTGTGTAGCGGCGGGCTAGGTATAGGGAGTAGGAATTGAAACATCGTGAGTGCCAGTCGGCAATGAATAACTAGAGCTGGATACTTCAATGGTCGGCGTGGTTGAGTGCCGTCGCATCAGGCGAGTTTGCTGTTGCTGGGTTGTCATATCTCTCGTACTACATGAATGTACATACCTAGTCCGCCGCTACACACACTGTATAATCGTTCTCTAAACACAGGAATTCGGCATTTCATTTGATCTAAGTTTATGTAGGTGGCAACTGCACCACCAAATATGGTCAGAGTTCTTATAGTCCCTTCAAAGTAGGAAAATTTATCCCACAGCTATGAGACCATGATTTTCACCCCCTGCAGTTCTAAAAAATGTTGGTTCTTGAGAAACATAAACATGTATATGAATTTTAGCGCTTTTTCGACTTTTTTCAATTTTGAGGAAAAACTATGCATTTGTTGAAAAATATCAGGAAATGAAAGTAGTACAGAATAAAATTTCGTTTCTACGCTCTCTCCGAAATCCGCATAGTTTCGCCGCTAGAGGGCGCGAAATAAATGTATATATTGGTGTAATATCCACATTGTGGAACACTACCTAAGTATCGTGTTTGAAATCATAAATAAAATTCATAAATTTGTATAAATTTTGGAAAATAACAATAACAGTCTTACCTTAACAGAGCATACAGAAGCGGGAATGTTTGTAGTTTGTTTAATTGATTCAAGTTCACTAATTCTGAACGAGTAAGATGCATAGAATGGAACTTGGTATTGAATTTGAACAAAGTAATTGAATAAACATAAAATGGAGTTAATTTAAATTTAACAAGGTTAAGCTAAGTAGTATATTGTAAAACATGAACTTTTAGAGATTTTCAGTCTCATTTAAAATAGTTTAGAATGGACTACAAAAAAAAAAAATAAAGTAAAATTTATAAAATCTGACCTACACAAAATAAATCTTAAATCAAAGACAATTACCAGTAGTTGCATTGCAGTGTTCAGAAATAGTAAGTCCATAGATTACAAAACACTGAATGACATTTTAAGTTTTCAGATATTTTCAAATATTATTACATAAAGGTGTTTAATGAATGATATTTCACATCAGGCTGAGAGAAAGGACTAATAGTATATTAAATGTTTATTGGCGTATCAATTTCTTGTGTTTAGTTTAATATACCAATATTTATAAATCTGTTAATCTGAAACATTGCAATATGTTTTTAGCTACTAGCATTTTGTGCTTACGATTACTATTCATCTAAATGTATGAAATAATATTTATTTGAGTTTGGAATTGTTAATTGTAGTTATAAGTAGATTTTAAAGAGTACATGTAATATATCAGTATATATCGAGTAATTACAATTATTCACTTAATAATGAAAAGTAGAATAAGATATTTATCAGGAAAATTAAAGAATGAGAAACAGTATTCAAATAATATAATGAACAAACAAAACCGAATAGTTTCAAAATTAAATTAAAATTAAATTTTGAAATAGTAGATTAAAATGGAAAAAAAAACAATTGAAACATTGGAATTTGATCCAATTAAACGCTTTATATTGCAAATCAGTTGATCATCGACCGCTGAACAATTAGCAGCTAAAAATATTCAACCAAGATTAACCAACAAATTTATAATAAAAGAAAAAGAACTAAAACCATTTGAAGTTTAGAATAATATTTCTATCCAGATATATTGATATCAAATAAATATAAGAAGTGAGTAAACTTTGGAAGTATTACGAAGAATATTATCCTGAAAGCAGATTTAGAAGAGGGAAGTATTTGTTAATCCAGTTATCCATAATTGATGGTGGAGAAACTGAAATGTCTATCAAGTGACAGAAATATTTCTACGAAATTTTGAAAATCATTTGGAGGTTATAAACAAACATCAATCCAGTGACATAAGAAGAAGAAGAAACTTTGAGAGGACATAAAAGTCAGTCAAGTGACATAGCATTTCAAGGAAATTATCATAACCAGTTAGAGGTTATAATTAAATGTCACTCGAGTTATATGAAACCTAGACAAGGTAAAGCTTTATATTACAAATCCATGGTACATATTTATGTTTTAAATAAATGATTTAATTACAAGGCCATACTTATTAGTTTTTTAATTAAGTTAGATGTTATTTAAATTTGATAGTTATATTCCAAATTAAAATTTATTAATAAATAAATACTTTGCTCGTTCAATATTGAGTTTGATTTGTTTTGATCGGTATCTTGATCGACGAGTATAATTGAACCGACTTCGTTGAACCTTGAGTAAGAGTCATTCTATAGAATATAGATAGTCATGCTAATTATGTTCTATAATCTATAATTACTTCCACATCCACGTAGTGGATTGGAAGTATAGTAATCGCAAAAAAATTTTCAAAAATTTTTATTCGTGAAATAGATTTAGAATGTCATGAAACGTCGAGATTTTAAATTTGAGCGAAAAAAAAATTTCTGTCTGTCTGTCTGTCTGTCTGTCTGTCGGTCTGTCTGTCTGTCTGTCTGTCTGTAACTTTTTTTGTCCGCACGTTTTCTCCGGAACGGTTTAAGATATTGACTTGAAATTTTGTACACGTATATATTATAACGAGATCTGGAACTGGATTGTTTTTTGAGGATATCCGGTGAAGGGTTGGGGGTTAAATAGGGGTAAATATGGGAAAATAAGTAAAGCAAGCTTGTAAGAGTACAGAAACCTGAAATTCGGTGTATGTACTAGAAGTTAAGGCCTCAGATTTTTTGTAATATTTTCCAACCCCCCACCACCCCTACCCCCTACCTTAATAAGGGGGTTGATAAAATAAAGTTGAGATGTTCATTTGAAATTTCGTACACGTATGTATTATAACGACGTCTGGAATTAGATTATATTTTGAGATGATTCCGTTGAAGGGTTGGGGGTTAATTTGGGGTAGATAAGAGAATATAAGTAAAACAAGTTGGTAAGAGTACACAAACTTGAAATTCGGTGTATGTACTAGAAGACAAAACGTCAGATTTTTTATAATATTTTTCAACCCCCACCACCCCTACTCCAATATGAAAAGGGTTGATAAAATAAAATTGAGATATTCATTTGAAATTTGATACACGTATGAATTACAACGACATCTGGAACTAGATTATACTTTGAGATGATTCCGTTGAACGGTTGGGGGTTAAATAGGGGTAAATAGGGGAAAATAAGTAAGGCAAGCTGGTAAGACTACAGAAACTTGAAATTCGGTGTATGTACTAGAGGCCAAGGTCTCAGATTATTTATAATATTTTTCAACCCCCACCACCCCTACTTCATTATTAAAAGGGTTGATAAAATAAAATTGAGATATTCATTTGAAATTTGATACACGTATGAATTATAACGACATCTGGAACTAGATTATACTTTGAGATGATTCCGTTGAGGGGTTTTGGGTTATTTAGGGGTAAATAGGGGGAAATAAGTAAAGAAAGCTGGTATGAGTACAGAAACTTGAAATTCGGTGTATGTACTAGAAGCCAAGGCCTCAGATCTTTTGATAATATATTTCAGCCCCCCTCCACCCCTACTCCATTATTCAAGGGGTTGATAAAATAAAATTGAGATATTCACATGAAATTTAGTACGCATATGTATTATAACGGCATATGGAACTAGATTATATTTTGAGATGATTCCGTTGAAGGGTTGGGGGTTAAATAAGGACATATAAGGGAAAATATGTAAAGCAAGCTAGTAAAAGTACAGAAAATTGGGATTTGGTGTACATACTAGAAGCGGAGGTCTCAGGTTTTTTTATTAGTATTTTCCATCCCCCCCACCACCCCCACTCCCTTATTAAAAGAGTTGGTAAAATTAAATTTAAATTTTCACTTGAAATTTGGTACATTTATGTATTATAACTATATCTGAAACTACATTATATTATGACATGATTGCGTTGAAGGAGTGGGGGTAAGTAGAGGTAAATGGGGAAAAATAAGTAAAGCAAGCTGGTAAGAGTACTGCAACTTGAAACTCGGTGTATGTCCTAGAAGCCAAGGCCTCAGATTTTTTAATAACATTTTTCAACCCTTCCCCTACCCTTACTACATTATTAAAGGGGTTGATAAAATAAAATTGAGATATTCACTTGTAATTTGGTAGACGTATGTATTATGACGACATCTGGAAGTAGATTATATTTTGGAATGATTCCGTAGAAGGGTTGGGGTTAATAGGAGTAACTAGGGGAAAATAAGTAAATCAAGCTGGTAAGAGTACAGAAATATGGGATTCGGTGTATATACTAGAAACCAGGGCCTCAGATTTCTTTCTAATATTTTTCAAACTCCACCACTTCCGCTTCATTATTAATGGGATTGATAACATAAAATTGAGATATTCACTTGAAAGTTAGTACACGTATGTATTGTAGTGACATCTGATTGAGATGACTCCATTGAAGGGGTGGGAGGTGGTAGGTTGTGAATAGTGGAAAATAAGTAGGGTAAACTAGAAACTTCATTTTTAACGTATATGGTAGAAACCAACTCCTCAAACTTTTCTATGACATCTGCCCCAAATATTATTAAAATTCTATGACCAATAATTTCCACATACTAGAGTGCAAATATAGTCAAAATGTTTCCTTTAAAGTGACTTGGATGAAAAATCTGGATGTGGAAGTAGTGATTCCTTAGGCAGCGGTTTTTTTAATAGTTTTGTTAAAACTATTTGGCGTCCAATAATTTCATTTCAATTTATTTTCAAGAGGACATGATTCGGACATATACAAAATTGAAGAAACAGATTGAGAATATAGAATATATTTCTCAAAAACCACCCTATTTTGGAACGAGGGGGGAGACCATGCGTGGGCAACCCAAATGCTGCACTTTTTACAGGTCTTCTAGCTGCAGGAAGTTTTTCCATAAAACATCGATTTTCTGAATAAAATGAAGGGACTATTAGGTTTAACCTATTAATATATTTTTTTTGTTCTTGACATCAAAGGATATGTTAAATTTTTTTGAGAGAACTGGAGTATTCCTCTCCCAGTCCAAGCTAAAATCGTTGTCGGTCAGTTTTTTTTTAAATGGCCTTCAGTGCTAAAGGGAATAGGAATTCAGGCCAGAGTTAGTTTGGTATTTCTGCTCAAGTACGTTAGAGCCTCCTGGCAATTCTAAACCGTTTCAGAATTATAGCGATAGAATCCAAAAGCTCTAAAAATTGGTTGGCCCTGGGACGGTCTTTATTGATCTGTGTCTGTAATACCTTTCTCAGAGCCTCTGTACATATAGTTTAATGGCATAAATTCCAGTGGGAGAAATAGTTGACACTTAAAACTAAGCATTTTCGCAAATATTCAGACAGATGTTATTTTTTTCAAGTGTAAAACCTAATTATAACCTTCCACCGAAGCCCAAAAATAATTACGTAAAATCTCGTCGCGTCCTGTCTTATCTCACGCATACGATTTGACTTCTATCGATGTACATGAACGATGCATATTTCATTCACGTAAATATACATATTACAAATCAATTAAAGGACATTACTGAATAAAAAGTAAAACCTCCAGAATAAACAAACAATACAGAGCGCTGATAACACGAAATATCATCAATAATTTTTTAATGAATGAATTTTATATCATATAGTATATGCGACCGCATAATACAAACAAAGAAAACAATGCGATTTTCCGTTTAGATCACTATAAATAAAAAGCTAATTAAACTTTTATTGACGGGGTAAATATAATAGAAGCGAAAATAGTGGTTAATTAATTAATTAATTAAAGCTTTTATCATTTCGTTGGGGGAATAATAGTACGCAATTAAAAATTTGCACCCTTGATCCAATAAGCGAAAATGCGCTATTTAAAGACGGAGCAGTCTGGAAGGGTTCGTAGACGTTGGCAGAAATTAACCACGCAGTTTTGTGGTTGATTATGCTTAGCAATTATTTTTAATTTTTATTTCAAGTGTGGCAAACAGTACTGTAAATGTTACTTCTAAAAATACGACCGAACAACGTACTGCGTTATTGTATGAAAAGAATTCATGAGCAAACAATTCTACCTCCACGTCCACGTAGTGGATATAACAACAGTTTAATCTTGATTCCACCATGTTCCATTTTCTTAAACTTATAAGGCTCACCTTATTTACAAACAACATTGTAACATGCTTACTGACTGAGAGATTTGGAGGAAACTGAATTGGTAATCAAGGACTTGTTAAGTGTCATGCACAGTCACCTGATATGTCGCCCCTCGATTTTTTCTTATGGGGTCATTCAAAGCAAGTTGTATGCGCCAAATATTCTTCATGATTTAAAGAATAGAATAACTCATGCTTGGCGCCAAATAATTCCAGAAGTTATAAGGAATTGTTGTACACGAGAACTTTTAAGGAGGTATGAGTTGTGTCAAGTGGAATATGGACGACAATATGAGTATAGTTTATAATAATAATAGTTACTGTTTTAGTATAGCGTTATTTCTTACGATTGCGTTAATAAAAAAATGATATTACAAAGATTTAACTGCTAATATCTAAACAATGATAGGCATAGGATATTGTTAATAAAATTCGTCCGGAAATAAAAAACGGATCCAAAAACATATAGATGTACAGGGTATTCAATTTAAAAAAGTAAAGTTACATAACCTGCCGCTTCATTAAGGCGCCTTGTACATTTAAAAATAGAATGATTAAATACATGTTTTTAAACAGAATCAATTTTCTATTTAACATTTCTTTCTGTCTCTCACCGTTTTACAGATAAGCTGGCTAAATAGAACTGGGACACCCTGTATACAAATTTTATAATAATAATAATAATTCATTTATTTTCATTTAAGACAATACAAGTTTGTATAGGAATCGTCACAACTCGCTTAAGTCTAATTTAACTATATTCATTAACAGAATATAAACATTTTGCACAAGATATTTCTTAAACCCTAATTTAAAACGATGTAAGGGTTTGAGCTGCTTTAAATAATCTGGTAGACAATTAAAAACCTTAGGCCCGATATAATCTGGACCATCTCATGATATTTTATACTTACAGATTGGCAAACAAGTCTTTTTTGTTTCGTACATTAACAGAGCGAACCATTTCAGTTGTATTAAAACAATTTTAGTTAATAAACATAAATACACATAATTCAAATATGTACAGTGTTAATATTTTGTATTTTTTTTAAATACTCCCTGCACGAATGAGTGTTAGGGACACCCTCTATACATCTTCTAATTCTTTTTAAACGACAAATACATTCGGAGAGAAGGTGAAGTTACCCCTGAAACAAATACCATATCTCAACCTCGATTCAACTTGAGCGTAATTGCAATGTTCCTTCCAGTTTAGACATTCATACTCAAGAAACGTACACTATCAATTTGTTCGAGATAAGTCTCGTTAATATTAAAATTTAAACTTGTACATGATCCCGGTCTATTGTGAAACCTTATAAAATGTGTTCTATCGATATTTAAATACAATGTATAAGACGAACACCAATTGCTTAATAATTTCAACACGTTATTGCTAATAAAAGATGCCTCTGAGGTTAAAATATCAAGATCATTGGTGTATAATGAAAATAATATAGGGCCTAAAACTGAACCCTGTGGAACCCCCGTTTTAACATCACCATACTCTGAATTGAATTTACTTAATGTTCCTTCTGTACTGATTGTCATACTGACATATTGGCTCCTGTCATTCAGAAGTAAACGGATCCAATCGAGAGCAACCTCTGGAACCACAGCTTGACAATTTATTCATATTTATTATGGTTTATATAATACAAATGAAACGTACTGCTAACGTCACAAAAAAATGCTAACAGAACATTCACCTACCTCAATATAGTCAATTGCTTTTTTATGTAGAGAATATAGATTTAGAGACACGAAATCCATCTTCATTTTCTGTGAAAATTTAAAATTTTTCAAGAAAATTCAACAAACGAAATAAATACTCGAACACTTTTGAAAAACCAGAAGGCACTGTAACAGGTCTATAATTAGTCATATCCTCTGTATCATGTTTTTTATGTATAGGAACTACTTTTCCCAATTTTAAACATTTTGGGAATGTTGCCTTTTGAAATGATAAATTTACCAGAAACGTCGAGGGCTCTAGGATTGTATATAATATTTTTTTTATTAAAAACATTATAATATATATTATTATAATACAGTGCTTTAAATTTTAATCAAACATATAACAGTATACAAACTTTTAATAATCATGTTCAGAGATTTCTATTAAAAATAACTGCGGTTGTTATTTGTCCAGTTATAACAATACCATTATAATTTTAGCAATAATAAACACTGCACAGGAACAGCTCCATTATTTCATTTACAAATTAATTCAAAAAACGAAGCTAAAATAGAACCAATGAAAACAATGAACTTTTGTAATAATATACAAATGTACATTTATTGTAAAATGAAAGGATACATAGATTTTAGTTAAAAATATGCAATACACATTGTTTTATTGCGGCATCACTTCAGCTGCAGAAGTTGTAATATTGTTATTTGTTTACCCCCATAATAAACATTTCAAACTGTGGGTTCGAAAATTAAAACAGAATAATAACAGTAACACTTGTTTATGAACTTTCCAACTACTTACAAGACTTCTTATTTCACTTATATTGTCTCGTCCTAATAATTCCCTAGGGCCTCTGAATTATATCGCTGAATTGGGGGGTGTTGCATACGTGAGAGTGGTAGGCAGTCTGCTTGCAGCTTGACTCTTCTTTGGCTTTATATTGCCAACATACTAGTACAGGAAATAAAACACGCCTTTCCCAAAAATAAACAATCACAGGTATTATAAGTAGAAATAAAATTATAAATCAAATAATACTTACATTTTTTATCTCGCTCTGTCGTCACGTTCGATGTCTCTCTGCACAACAGAAATTGCTACGTAGTGCTATGACATGAGATATTACCTTTTATAATTCTTTACTTAACAATATAACACTATGTGCTATTTATCACTTGATAATTCACTTCTCTAGTCACTTTCTTCTAGTTTACTTTTATCACTGTTTAATTACAATCAGAACTATTCCGTGGCCGGTCTTCTTGATGTATCCACTAGGGTGGAACGACATGAATTTTTCTTTTTTATGAAAACGGCTGGGGTACCATAGGACAGCCTTTGGGATAAAACTCACGTAAAAAAAGTTTTAATCAAAAATATTTATAGCCTCATCTTACACAAGACCAATGACTTCACCCTTTGTGTAGTAAGGGCACCTCTTGCCATGCCAGCCAAAAAGCAACGAAGTATAGGTATCAAAAAGTCATAATTTTGTCGGTTTTTACAAGTACGAAATTGTTTCTGATTATTTGTTTTAAGTTTAATAATATACCTTATTATTTATAAATGATCAAAAACGTTCCATAAATATTTTATTTCTGGGAAACAGCTTTGAGTCTGAAAGGCGGTTGCATTATTTCCTCCACGCTGATGGACTCACGTGAGTGTTCAACTGCTCGGGTCAATGGTGTGATATTTTCGTTCTTAGAGAAGGAGTATCCGGTATATTAGAGGATTGACGCGCTGTCTAGATTTGTTTGTCAGTATCATGTTGTCTTTTCGCTAGTTGCATGTGTTTTTGCCAATACATTTTATTGTATTGATAGATCTTATCTCCAAAGAAACGGATTATTTGGCCAATCTGAAAATATTTTATTGGCAATGTAGTTATTCCTTCAAATTAGGAAAATTGAGGGAAATTTTTCCTACAGCTAAGCCACCCGTATAAAAATTTGTCTTGGCGTTGTGTTTGTAGATCTAACGATTCTCTACAATTTTTGTTCTCTTAATTTTTTAGAAATTCCGCTTAGTTGCGCCGCTAGAGCGCGCTGAAGTTTATGTAAATGTAAAAATTATTTTGATGTTTGATTTTAAACCAAAACCATGCATTTTATAAAAAAATATCAAGATATCAAAATTGTAGATAAAAAAATTTTCGACAAATTTTGTTCTCTGTTCTTTTCTTCAAAATCGCGTGGTATTGCCGCTAGAGGGCGAAAAACATTTTTCAGTACTCTTGAGCGGATAAAAAAAAATATAGGCATCGTGAGCAGCTGTAGTATTTTGCCTCTCCACCTCCCTCTACTCAATATTTTTTACCGGCTAAGCTAATATAGATGACATTAAGGATGACATATACAAAAAGGCCCATCACGACCACTACAGCTGAATGCACGTAGTTCATACTATTAGATGCACCGTTCTATGCATAGCTGTGTAAGAAATGAATATTTGGAGAGCAAACAATATTTTTTTTTGCTCTCCAAATATTTATATAATTGACGAGTACTCTAAAAAATGCATAGTTTTGCCTGTATATCAAAACTATATGCGCTGTATTGTTATGCATTACACTGCCCTATGATACGCCTATGCCTAATAGTGACTGGAAACTTGTAGAAAGAGATAGAGTTTTCTAGAGTATGGTAGTAGAAGATTCTCGATTGTATTCTGGATGACTCTGGAGGCAATTTCAGAGTATATAAGGCGCGATTACCGGCGAAAGAAGAGAAGTTTTACTAAAAGGAAGTTAGTAGCGAAAGTGAGGTTATAAATTCGAAGTGTAAACATTGTAAAAGTTAGTTTGTGTAATCAGTAAATTATTAAATAAAGTGTTAGTGGTTTACCCCTTGTTAAAATGATTTAGAACCCACGGATTCATACAGGGTGTTTTTAAAAGGGTGAGAACTCATAACAATATTTTTTTCCGCTCAAGAGAATTGAAGAAATGTTTTTCGTGCTCTAGCGGCTAAACCGCGCGACTTTGAAAAAAAAAAACAAAGAACGAGATTTGTCAAAATTTTTTTTATCTACAACTTTGATATCTTGATATTTTTTTATAAAATGCATAGTTTTGGCTTAAAATCAAACACCAAAAAAATGTATGCATTTACATAAACTTCAGCGCGCTCTAGCGGCGTAACTAAGCGGAATTTAAAAAAAATGAAGAGAACAAAAATTGTAGAGAATCGCTAGATCTACAATATCAAATCAGATTATATTGTCTCAAAAATGCATAGTTTTGCAGCAAAACGCAAGAAACCGCCAAAATGGCCAAAAAAACATATGTGTATCTATATCTAAAAAACAACCCTTTATTTCATGCGCCTGGTGAAAAATATATTAACACAACCTCAAGACAACTTTCTATATGGGTGGCTTAGCTGTAGGAAAAATTTCACAAAATCAGTGATTTTTCTTCTAATTTGAAGGGACTAATGCTTTCTGATGATCGCTCTGCAATTCGAACAAGATCAGCCAAGAAGAATGAGATAAGATCCTTTATTATTCCTGACCTGAATTTTGAAACCTCCGATTATATGGACCCTATTGTATGACAAACGGTTGAGGTAACTGACCCCCGCTGACATTTCAAATAGAAGACAAATGCTATACAAGTACCACCGCTCCAAATATTTTCTGGTTTTCCATGTCACACACAGACAATTGAACGGACAGTAAAATTAGTTATTGAAGCAGCAGCTGCAGTGTGTGGAGAGGACTCCAGAGACCCTTTTATTTGCCCGTCTCGAGCCATGGTACCAACCTATAATACAAAACCAGAGTAAAGAATATAATAAAAAAAAAATATTGATTAGTTAAGGTTTTACTTACGAGAATGTATTTTATGGTTAAAAATTAATATATTTTTCAACAAAAACAAAGTATTTCTACATTTCTGTGCTGGGATGGGGTGATAAAAGTTGTTAAATAATTATACTCCTATAAAAAAATGTTAACTAAAAATATAAATGACTTCATGTTGCAAAAGTCACATTTTCATTTTGTGTGGTTATGTGACATGTGCAACATGAAGTAATTTTTATTTGTAGTTTTTATTCATTTAGCAACATGTGGCATCTCAGCCGATTCAAATAAAATTTTCCATCGTTCCACTCTAATACCCACGCCTGTATAGAGTGTGGTATGGACTGCGAATAAATTCATTTTCTACGTTATTAATATAATTTATGCCAAAATAGTATTTTGGACTTTATAATCCCACATTTGGCAAAAAATTTTCAACAATCTCAATAATCTCAGTCCAAACATTAGCTATTGTGGGATATTGAGTTTGAGCCTCCAATGAGGATTTTCTCTGCACCATTATCAAGAGTTTTGTCTATTAACAGCACCGTTCAAGCAAAACGTCGCTTCACCAGAAAACATATTATTTGTGAACTGCGGATTTGCATGACACATACTCATCATTGTTTCACAGAATTCAATTCTGAGATTACCATCATGTTCGCTTAATTCATGTACCATGTGTACTTCAAGGGATGATACTTCTCTTTCTTCAAAACTCGCAGCACTATTGACTTAGTTACATTATTTTCAGCATTTTCAAAGCCTAATAAAGTATTTAATCGTTTTCCTCGTCAAATTGGTTTTTCTTCCTGATTTAGGAAGATTTTGGACGTATCCATTTTTCCAAAATTTTAGCTATGTTCTACTAAAGGTGTAATCGAGCGATGGGAATATTTAGCATTGAACATTGTACATACTTCCATTTGAGATCAGGTTTTATAGCTACATCCAATCTTTATTAATATTTCGATTCCTTACATTTCACTTAAAGGTGGCATATTTACAATAACAAATGATATAAAAAATTATCAATCTTCTACAGAAATGCCTAAACCTTATTGTAGAGTTTTGACACCTAATTATTACATAATAATACTTCATGACAGCCTTCAAAGCATGCTCGATAGCCTACTGTATAAATTGTAAATCTCTCGTGTTGTGAATTTTCACATTCGATTTTCTCGCTAAATAGTAAGCGAAACCTAAAAAAGTTAATATTACTGAATAGAGAATAAATTTGTCTTTCAGATGAGGTATCACAAGCACTCCCTGCCAATTGAAAAAAACAGGGGTTGTAAGTATCACGGGAAAGAGGTTGAAGTAGGGCGGTGAAAATTTTTCGCCAAAAATGTAATTTTAACATAAAAAATTGACTCGTTTCGAAATTTTGCATACATACCATTAATAACGTAGAAAATACAGCTTAATTGATTTTGTGAATATCCATCCCTGTACTTACGACTAAAAACATTAAGAATTAATCCACGAGCGTGATACAAACCTCTATATCGCTACAGCCGGTACTGGCATAAATTCGCCTACTCAAAACTGTTTGTTAACAAATAAACGTTTAACACCACACCAGCAGTGATAAACCGTTGTTGTCAACTCACGTAATATTATATTCCTTAAACTTTATGATGGACTTAAGCTGTACAACTTTACGATGTACTAAATAAGAAGCTAATAAAACTTCCTGTGGTTATTATTAGGCTTACGTGAGCCTACATTTGTTCGGGAATATAATACAATATGTTAACCTTAAATATTCCACAATTGAATTGCTAGTCAGATATTTCAGTCTGACATATCCTATTTGTGTATTTGCTGTGATTAGTTAATGTAAAAAATATCTAAGTTGAATACAAATCATATCAGAATTTCAATAGAAATTAGTGAATTTGCTCTCCAATAAAAAGTATTTTAGTGTAAAATGTTGCAAAACTTTCTGTAAATCTCAATTTTATATCAAGCAGTCAAGGTATTTTAAATTATTACAACATATTGTTCTCCCCAAGCATTCTTCCGGAGCTAGCCAGACATCTACGATGCATGGCAATTGAAGAGCTGAACAGAGCCAGATTAAAAGAAAAATTAAAGAAGCAAATTTACAATGTATTTATTAAAGTATTGGATATACAGTTTTAAACTGTGGGGTGGGTGTGACTCTGCGTATAACATTACTGGGCCGTGATAATGATAATGACACAGAAAAGTATACATCTTATTTGTATTTATTTTATTCCACATTATTGATATAAATATTGTTTCTGGGTGTAATGCCCCTAATAATTTTGGATAGGCTCTATTAAATTATCTGACCCATCAAATTATCGATTGCCACCGGAATAAATTAGATGGGCTGAATCTTTTTCAAGAAATCCTAAAATACACTTTTTTACAGCCTCTTTGGTTTGTTTGTAAACAAAAAATCAGCTGGACCTTTGACGAAGTTTCTTTCAGGTCATATTGACACCAGAGGGTGCAAAAGTCTGTATATATTTCTTTCGCGCCCTCTAGAAAATTGTATGCTTTACAACTTTGTTCTCCTCGCATTTTTCACCAAAACGCATAGTTTTCCTCAAAATAGAAAAAATGGTGAAAAAGCGTTAAAATTCATATATACATATACAATGTGTCCCACTTTTCACGGTAACACCTACGTAGCTCAGTTATTAATAAATCGATTTGTTTTAAACTTGGTTAAGTTATACACCTCTTGAAGGCAACTAATAGCGCATATACCTATTTAATTTATTCCATAGATGTGCGGACTAAACTGATGAAAATGGGATAAATTTTCAGGTAAATTGTATTAGGGATTTTTTTTAAATATTACCACCATCTCATAGGGCATTCTTTAAAATCCCTTTGTGCCAAATTTTATTAAAATATCTCTAGTAGTTTTAGTGGTATAAATAGATACATATCAAGTTTTGTCAAGAGTTAATGGCCTTTAACTCGGAACGAGGTGAATTTAGAAACAAAGTTATTACACATGTTTTGCTACAAATTTGAAGTAATAATCAAAAACATCTTCGTACTCGCAAAAAGGGTAAGAAAATTCTACTAAAAATTTTCCAGTCGGATGGGGCGCCGGCTTACAATTCAATTGTTGTTAGAAATTGGCTAAACCTTGGCCCTCGCTGTCCCCAGATATCACGGCAATGGAATTTTTTTTTGTGGGGAGTAATTAAAAACCGCGTTTACAAAACCCGTCCGAAAAACAGACAAGAATTATGTGAGAAGATTACATAAGCTTGTCGAGAGGTGACACCAGTAGAATTACGTAGAGTTCTAAATCATAAAAAAAATAGTAGAACAGTGTATTAGATTAAATGGTGGCTTAGTAAAAATAACAAACATAATTATGTTATTAAACATTTATTTAAATCATTTTGCTATTAACAATTTATATATGTATTTTCTTGTTTAGTTTGTGTATTAGGTACATATGATATTGATTAACTAAATAATAGAATACTCAATTAAAACATATCTTTAGTGCTAAAAATTTAAGAAGTTTTATCTTGTGTTAATTTAAAACCGTTTTAATATTCTGATCAATTTCTTATTGTGCTTTGTTGGAATTAGCATAATCCGTTGCATAACCTAAAGGCCATTCATATGTACCTGTTTATATCTCTAAAACTACTAGAGATATTTTAACGAAATTTGGTAGAAAGGGGTTTTAAAGGATGCCCTATGAGATGGTGGTAATCGTAAAAAAAAAAAAGAATCCCTAATACAATTTATCTGAAAACTTACCCCATTTTCACCCACTTAGTCCGCACGTCTATGGAATAAATTAAATAGGTATATGTGCTTTTAGTTACCTTCAAGAGGTGTATAACTTAACCAAGTTTAAAATAAATCGATTTATTAATAACTGAGCTACGAATGTGTTACCGTTAAAAGTAGGACACACTGTAAATTTCTCAAAAACCACCCTTTTTTAGAAGTTCGGGGGGGTGAAAATCATGTTTAGACAACCCAAATGCTTCACATTTTACAGACCTCGTAGCTGTAGGAAGCTTTTCCATAAAGCAGTGATTTCTTGACTAATTTGGGTCCATTTATGATGCAAAACACCTTTGTTTTTGACGTGCCCGCATAAAAGTTTAAAATAAGTTAATTACGAAATTAAAAACTGTGTCGAGCACTACATGGTACACAGTTTTAACTTCATTTTACATTTTTTTCATTTTGATAGAAAATACATTTCGCCATTTCACAGCTATTTTTAACTGAAATTTTCTGGTAAATTTCGATACTATCGAAATTCACAAATTTCAAAGTGCTCTCTTTTATAGTCAATATACGAAAAACGGATTGTGCTATTATCAAATTAAAATATACAGGGTGATTCGTGAGGAGAGGGTCGTACTTTACCAAAAGATAGAAAACATTGAGGTGATCTTAAGTCCCCAAACAGTAATGGCTAAAGCGGCCCCGTTTTCGAACTACAGGGTGTTTTATATTTTTTGGAAGAATATTCTTTTCGCCATATATCTGTAATGCGTAATCGGAATCCAATGAAATTTTTTATTTTGATTACAGTAGTCATTCATCATCTAATGCCTGGGATATTAACAAAATATCAGAGCGGGACCCATAATGAAAATATGTTTAATTTATTCCTCTGTATACTGTTTATAAAATATTTGACATTAAAATATTAATTTACACCTAGAAAGATACAACATCCCATAAAAAAATCTTTTGGCACCATTTCATTGTTTATATAAAAAAATTAAATTGTTGAGGGTTCAAATTTTTTTTTTCCTTTAAATGAGAAATTGAGAGAAAAAAGTCACTCTAGGGATTAACTACATATTATTTTTTTTGTTCCCTATCTGCACTAGCAAAAGGTAGTGCAAATAGGGAGACTATAAATGCATCACATGTACCTGGTGAAATAAAAAAAATGGTAATGAATGTATAATTAATAAACTTAACAAAATAATAAACAATAAAAATTAACAATTTAACTAGAACATAAGAAATCAGTCAAACTTACTAAATCCAAATAAATTATTTTGAATCACAGTCTATTTTCAAAATGACCACCGCCAAATTCAATATATTTTCTTGATCGATTTGTTATTTCATTTACGCTTTTTCTAACAATCTCTAAATTGTTTTTAATTTCGTTGCAAAAATGCTCAATTCTTGCAATCAACTGCTCTCTGATATTTATTTCTTCTTATATACTTCACTTTCAAATAGCCCCACAAAAAGTAGTCAGGAGTGTGAGATCTGGTGATTTCGGAGGCCATGCAACGGGACCACTCCGACCAATCCACCTATTTGGATATTGTTTATTTAGATAGTTTCTGACTCGTACCGAAAAATGCGGCGTAGGCCCATCATGTTGAAACCACATTTCTCTTGTGTTTACATTATTTAATAAATTTGGCAAGGTATGTCGTAAAAAATCTAAATAATTGTCACCATTTAAGCGACCTTCAAAATATGAGGACCTATGAGATTATTATTGAACATCACACACCACACATTTACAGAAAAATCTATGTTGGAAATTCTTTTGGATTATTGCAAGGGGATTCTCGTGACTCCAAATATGAAAATTTCGAATATTATTTATACCATCAATGGTAAATTGAGATTCATCGGTAAACAATACCCTTAACATAGTTCGTCTATGGGATAAAACCCAGCGGCAAAAAGTTAACCGAAATACTTCATCACCTGGCACCAATCGCTGGACAATTTGGATATGATAAGGATGCATTTATTCGGTTTTAATAGTTCTCCAAACTCTGGTTTGAGGAATATTAAATTGTTGACCAATTCTTCTTGTGCTGATTTTTGGGTTCTGGTCAACCATATTTAAAATCAAATCTTTTTCTTGCCGGGTCTGCCTAACAGGACGTTCTATTTTCATGATTGAGGGAACGGTTCCACTTTCAGAAAGATGTCTAAACACTCTATAAAATGTTTTATAATCTGGTACACGTTGATTTCCAAACCGGCGTCTATATTCCCTTTCAGCAGCTTTTGCATTGCCATTGCAATATCCATAGACAAAAACCATATTTGCGTATTCTCTACTCGTGTATATAAACGGCATGATTTAGAATTATTACAAGACAATATTCTAACCAGTAAAAGCAACAGTGGTGACGTGACACTTCTTAATTACAATATGGCTGATTTTTTACAGGTACCTACTTGATTATTAAAAAGTACGTAGCCATAACTGTTAAAACAAATGTAATGGCAAGATTAGATGATTGTAACAATTAATTACTCTTGCAATGAATTAAATATTGCTGAAACCAGAGTTTGGAGAACTACCTTATGGTAGTGTAGATAGGGAACAAAAAAAAATAATATGTAGTTAGTCCCTAGAGTGACTTTTTTCTCTCAATTTCTCATTTAAAGAAAAAAAAATTTCAACCGTCAACAATTTAATTCTTTTGTTTATACAGTGAAATGGCGCCAAAAGTTTTTTTATGGGACGTTGTATCTTTCTAGGTGTAAATTAATATTTTAATGTCAAATATTTAATAAACAGCATACAGAGTGTTAATTTCTAGGAATAAATTAAAAATATTTTTATTCTGGGTCCGGCTCTGATATTTTATTGATATTCCAGGCATTAGACGGTGAATGACTACTGTAATCAAAATACGAAATTTCATTGGATTCCGCTTACGCATTACAGATATATGGTGAAAAAAATATTCTTCCTAAAAATATAAAACACCCTTACTGTTTGCAGACTTAAGATCACCTCAATGTTTCCTGTCTATTGGTAAAGTACGACCCTCTCCTCACGAATCACCCTGTATATCATTAAGCATGTAACCCGACAAGAACTATACATATTGATCAATTTTTGAAGGCAAAACAACATTTCAAGTAAAAATGTGTTTTTCTTCAGGGAAGTAATTATTTTAAATGCATGTACATTCTTCAGGAGCCATACATTAAAGAACTAAATCAATGCATCTGAAAAACACCTTATATAAGATGTTTTAAACGTTTTTCTAGGTTCATTTTAGATGAAAATGTAAATTAGCAATGTCGGAGCTTATTTTCATTTCATTTTACATGAATAAAATTCAACCTATGAGAGAAATTCAAGTTTTTTTATGTACTTTCTTCTTTAAAAAACAATTTAACTTTTCGCTTGCACGAATAGTATTGTTTGAGATATGTCAAAAACACGAAATTCTCTAGGTTCAAATTCAATCATTTCAATGAAGTGCGCCCTATAGAGATATGTAAACATTCTTGTGTGCCGTTCCAGTTTTTTCCTGAGACCAAAACTTCTGATAAATGGGCTATTAGTACACCTTTAAAAGTTTTGTCTATTTATATTAATTACCTAAGCAGCAGCTTTATGTCCATCGGTAAAGTAAATTATTTTTCTAATCTAATTTTGTTTTGCAGTTTACATAAACAGTTAGCTAAGCATATTTGTAGTGTAGACAATTTTAACCAAGTTAGCTAGCTCTTCAACTTGGAACAAAAAGGACTTATAGTTTAAGGGCTTCATTTGTATTCTGTATACAAAACTGAGAAGTTTGAAACTCTTTAAGACCTTTATTTGCTCGTATATTTTCGAATTAACTAGCTGAAACTGTGTTAACCATCTTGCTAAACTTTATAACACTAATTAAGCCTCTCATATGCTCATAAATTATAATTTATTTTGTATCTTGATCGAATTAAGCCTGAGAGAAAATGTGCCCTTAATAAAAAATTTGCATATGTTTTAATTGGTGTATTAAATTAAGCATAAATAGTGGAGTGAAAAAATCGGTAAAGGTATTTACACAGAACTTCCCTCTTTATTCATATAGGACGGTCACTCTAAAAAATGCTAATTAAGAAATGACATGTGAGAACAATAATCGCATTGTAGTTAGCCCTATTATTAGAGAGAGAACCTGATAACATTTTTCCATCATCTAGTGGTGGGGTAAAAAATTCTAAATTTTTTTTATTACTTTCAATTTTTTATTTTTTTTTGTTGAAATGGGTTTAGAATGTAACGAAACATTTTTTCCATCATCTATGCTACTGTAGTGGTAACAAAATAATCAAAATAGAATAATTTTTTTAAATTTCCAAAACAATTTTTCTTTTGAAATATGTTTAGAATATTGTCTGTAATTGTTTATTTGTGGCATATTCAGATTTTCTTACTTTTTATTGGGTATTTTGCCACTGAAAAATATTTAAAAATTTTAATGAAAAAACCTCTGCGCCAAACGGATCAGACAGAGGTTGGTTCTTGAGTACTTGACTGTTTCAAAAAGTCTCACACCTAAAAATATATAAACTAGAACAATGTTATAAACTAAAAACTCAAAATCAAAGCTATGGGTAGTTAACGTTTCGGAAGAGAATATACTTCCGTTCTCAAAACTTTTTTGGCCGTCAACCATGACAGTTCTTTGTTTATGTATTTCCATAGTCACGTGAGACATTAAATTATATTTATCTTATTTTTACTTACTTCGTCTCTAAGGATGGGCAACCAACTAGTACAAAAATCTATTGAATAATTAGAAACGCATCTATCCTCGTTTAATAAAATAATCGCGGATTCTTTAAGTTTTCTTTTAGTTCCGTTGCTCTCTCTGCTCGTATATTCTATATATATAGAATATATATATAGAATATACTATCACAACCTGAGGTATTTAGGTCAATGGCAGTAATTCCATATATACATGGTTTATCGGATAAATTACGAAAAATTGGAAACAGGTTTTCCGTATGAACGGTTTTTCAAACGGGCTCCACGCTAAGATCGGTTTTATCAAGAACCAAACCTCCAAATATTGTTCAAAGTTCAAAAAATTGTATTTATAGTGTTCCGTGTGAGTGCGGAAAACATTACGTAGGTGAATCATCTAGACCTTTCAACGTAAGGCTTGGTGAACATAGAAATTACGCTAGAAGGGGAGAATTTGAAAAATCCAAAATTTGTGAACACGCGTGGGATAATAATCATAGAATTAAATGGGACTCAGCGAAGATTTTGGAAAAGAGAGCAACGGAACTAAAAGAAAACTTAAAGAATCCGCGATTATTTTATTAAACGAGGATAGAAGCGTTTCTAATTATTCAATAGATTTTTGTACTAGTTGGTTGCCCATCCTTAGAGACGAAGTAAGTAAAAATAAGATAAATATAATTTAATGTCTCACGTGACTATGGAAATATATAAACAAAGAACTGTCATGGTTGACGGCCAAAAAAGTTTTGAGAACGGAAGTAGATTCTCTTCCGAAACGTTAACTACCTATAGCTTTGATTTTCAGTTTTTAGTTCATAACATTATTCTAGTTTCTATATTTTAGTATTTAGTTCTAGTTTATATATTTTTAGGTGTGAGACTTTATGAAACAGTCAAGTACTCAAGAACCAACCTCTGTCTGATCCGTTTGGCGCAGAGGTTTTTTCATTAAAATTTTTAAATATTTTTCAGTGGCAAAATACCCAATAAAAAGTAAGAAAATATGTTTAGAATGTCATGAAACGTGGAAATTTTAAATTTAAGCAAAAAACATCATTTCTCCATCATCCATTTTATGAAATACATTGAATTCTTTTTTGCAATTTTCAAAAATACATTTTTTTAACTATGTTTCGAATGTCATGAAACCTGGAAATTTAAAATTTGGGCGAAAATTTTTTTTTCCATTATCTATTCCGTTTAGACGGTCCACCCTGTATATTTTCCAGTGAAAGTCTAACCATTTCTTCGGTGTCAGTGGCGTCAGCTACCTACCTAATTTGACTGTTGTCCGTCAAGTAGTTTTTTAGCTGCACCAACAGACCGACATGCGACAGACAGACTGACAGACAGGGGGGTCATTCAGAAATACGTAGGATGGTGAAAGAAATCGAATGGCGCAAACTAGGAGTCTATAGCTTTTTTGATTTCCGACATAGAGTCTCGAGAAGTGGGGGAGAAAAGAAATTTTCTCCTTCCGGTGACTTTGAACGGCCCTATCTTGGAAAGGATGTATCGTAGAGATGTTTGATTTACGGAATTCGATTTTTCTGTTCTTTTTGCGTATCGCTGAATTTTTTCATAATTTTTCGGTCCCTCGTTCGGATGCAGTTGCTCCCGAGGCGAACCCATATCTCCGGAGCAATTTTTTATATCTTCAACAGTTAACGAGTTATCAGTAAAATAAAACTATTTTCAGCGATGAGGTGGTTTTTTTTGGTGGGATTGCGCAGCACTACCAGAACTGATTTTTATGGCTTTGTGTTTAATTCTCCCACTAACAGTTACTGAAGGAAAATCTCAGATAACATTTTTTGCGAGCTTCTGGTGCATTTTTTACTTTACCGACTGGACTATAAGGTAAAATATCGAGCAGGAATGTATTACCGGTAAAACAACAAAACCCATTTGCCGTCACAGTGTGCAAATCAATTTTATTATTGTTGACGTCGTGTCGAGGTACAGCATAAATATTATTCAGTGACAATCTTCATTTCCTACATCGCTGGTCTCATTTATTTTTTCATTCGCTGGTTATACGAACATAGACGAAATATGTCAGCAATATAGAGAGCAAATTTGGATCCTATACTCATTTTTATTAAATCGAAAAGACAGTGAGTATTGCGATGTGAAATAAAAACTGACAGCACCGGGAATATTTTCGTTTTCCGGACATGTGTTCAGCACGCAAAAATGCCATATCACGTACACAAGTACGTTTCTAAAGAAGGTTCAACTCAATTACAGGAGAGGTCTGTATGCCAACCTCACGTTTATATCTTTGTATTCCGCAGGAATCTGGGCAATATACGCAGCTGGTTGTGGTGACACGTTCCCCGTTCACCTCTGAATCACACGTTAATAACCCGCTTCTGCTTTTTATTCCCGTCTTTTATTATCCGAAAATGTATTAAGTTTTACTTTGATGATTTCGACGAGAGAATTATGTCTATTTCTCTTCTCTTAATGTATTAATATTCGCGTATGCGTGCTTGGTACGGGTAGAACTGAGGCACGTAAGGTTGTAAGTTTTACAACCAAATAAAAAAGTTTAAGAGCGGTCTTGGAATGTTGAATTGTCTCCCCTAAACGAAATACATATGTTGTCATCACCATATATTTTGGGTAATAACGGTTTTACATTGTTTCTAAACAATATTCTTAAATATTGCTATTAAATAAATGGTTCAAGATGTAAGAAAGGATCGGAATTTTGCTCTGACACTCACGATGGAGCAGAATAAAAAGGAAAAAAGGAAACTTTATAGCTGTAAAACTTATAAAAAACTTTAGTTCGCTAGGTAATCAAGTAGTTAAAAGTTAATGCCGTTAAATAATAAAATATGAAACATTATAATATGAAAAATATTTGAAGGAAAAGCAACAAAAGGAAAAACATGCAACTAAATAAAATTGGCTGAAAATTAACAAGTAAAATAATAGTAAACTGTTGCCTTTCACTATTCCTTTCAAATAATATACGTTTCCAAATAAGTGGAAACTAAGTTGTTTGTTAATGAAATCTTTGAATTCTATCGATAACCTGACATCTGGTTATGCTAGCAAATCAAAATCCTAGAATAATTGAATCGTAACAATCAGCTGTGCCATAATAGTAAAAATTCACTTTATAATAATTATAATTCCGTAATTATTTATTACAATTTAATACAAACCAATAAATATCTCATAAATAAAAATACAAGTACAAAACGAACATCCAAAGAAAAAAACGAGAAACTATGTATAACAGTACTACCTACTACTATATTGAAAAGAAATTGTGTGTATTTATTTTTCTAACTACAAATGCTCAAATTGTGCACCATGCATTCTGACACATAAACGTGCTCTACGAGACACGTCACGCATTACATTTTGGAGCATTTCAGGAGTAATTGCCTCACATGCGTTTCGAATTCTGGTTTTGATGTCCTCAATATTTTCAGGGGCAGTTTGAAATACCTTGTCTTTAATGTAACCCCAGACGAAAAAATCCAAGGGAGTAATATCTGGTGATCGAGCTGGCCATAGAATGGGTCCATAGGTGCCTATCCAGCTATCTGGCATAACTTGATTTAAATAATTTGTACATATTACAGCAGTGTGAGGTGTAGCCCCATCTTGTTGAAAATATGAATAATTTAATCTTTCTGCCACTGTTAATTAATAAAGAAAATCTTGAAATTCGTTTTGCAGGAAATTAAGGTATCTACGAGCGGTTAATTTGCCATCATAAAAATAAGGTCCAATTACTTTAGTCCCTAAAAGACCCAACCAAACATTCGTAGAACATCTTTCTTGGAAAGCAGTCTCTCTGCACCAATGTGTATTTTCTCGTGTCCACTTATAATGCATATTTCTATTGAAAAATCCCTTATTAGAAAAATTTGATTCGTCCGACCAAAGAATTTTGCTACATATCAGCGCGTCATTCCTTTTCTTATTTAATAACCATCTACAAAATCTTACTCTCCTTGGCTTATCTCCCTCATTTAAATGTTGAACTTTCCTCATTTTGTAGCATCGAAATCCGTTTTTTTTCAATATTTTTCTTGCACTGTCTTTTTTTATGCGACAGTTTCTCTGAATTTATCTCAAAGAGGTTTCCTCATTTTGGTTACCATAATTCATTACTCTATTCACTTTTCTTACATTATCCGCAACATGCGCTCGCCTTACTACTTTTTTTGAAAATGTTCGATTTGGCTGGAAATCTATCTCCGTAAACCGTGACTGCCATCTCAGCGTCAAAATTGCACTGACAATAAATGCTAATCATATCGAATTTGTTATTATTGGTGTACACCATAATTACTGATATAAAATTTGTCTTAGAACTCGACAACGCAACATACAACATACAACAGTGACAATCTGTCAGATTTATTAATAACTGTATACATTGTTTTTCACTAATTATGGCACAGCTGATTGTCACGATTCAATTATATGAATTGTGGTATTCGTAAAATATTAAATATTGACACTATCGGTTAAAATTTCTGTGACATGTTTTATATCGTTGGAATGAGAAAAAAATAACGGAATTAATGGCGTCATGGCCTACTTTGAGATATGTATTTTTCATATTTGCACAATAGCGTATGTCAAAGCCAACTGCATTTTTCGATTTTTTTGTTACACGTTATTATTCTTATTGTCTTTGCCGTCAACTTTCATTCCTTTAACTTTTTTCGCATCTCCTCAAATAAGGAAGCTATAACCGTTTGTGGTTTTCCTATTTTTCAGGTTTTTGCAATATATCTCATAAAGTAGGCTATGGATTTCAAATTTCTTTTTACTGAAATATAGCTCACAAAAAATGGGATAACTGTTTCTAAAACTTTATTTTTCTACAATAGATATTAAGCGAGATATTTGGTGTGGCCCTCGTAAAATAGACAGTCTGTATTTATTTTTTTTTTATTTTTGTTGATATTTACATATTTTTACATTTTTTTATCGTTGTAGCAAATTCTAACAAACAGGCAGTAAAATTAAATCTTCCCACAAAATTAATGTCATCCATGTAGTTACAGACACACTATTAGACCATTTTGAAAATCTGCATTGGACATTGCCAAAATCCATATACAGGATGATGTTTTTAGGTAAGATCCAAAATTTAAAAAATTGGCTCTGGCCCTGACTTTTTTTTTTGTTTTCGATACTGAATTATGTAGACCTCTATTAGTAAGACATATTTATTAAATTTGGTACAATTTGCTATAGCCATTAAGAAAATACGACCGATCTAAATTTTGGCAAAAAAATAGAAAACACGCTGTATATCAGAAACGAGAGGCATTAGAGATCTAATAAAGGTCATTCTTAAATCGTCTTAAGATTCCGTACCCTTCACTAGCGTATGGCCAGTCACTCACGAAACACCCTGTATACTAGTTAATCTACTTAGCCGTAGGGGACTATGTTGTATGCTAGTGTTATAATGAGAATGTCAAATAAGAAATTGTACACATTTATTTTAGGATTTTGATTCGTATAAAGAATATGTTTCATTACTATAAGTAAACAAATAATAAACAATTCATTTTTAACTTTTAATGTGTTGTAAATTCTTTATTCTTGGATGCTATTATTAGATAATCTATTTCTATGCAGAAATCAGTTAATCTAAATAAATCGCCACGACGTAATAAAATAATTTCAATATAATTTGAAAAGGTTACAGTTGAAATAACGATGTGACGTAATTAAAAGTTGGCGCTCTTCATCATTATACAAAAATTGCAACGCTAGGCGAAATCATTGTTCTAACTGAACTTCATTATAAAATATATCGCTTTATCAGCGGGCATTGTCAACAGTCTTTTGTTATTAAAATGTAGAGGCGAGGCGAGAATTATAGGAGACATGTGGATGCTGTCACAACTGCGATTAAAAACTTCCATTAATAACTGCGGAACCCAGATGCGATCATTTAGGTGATATCGATGCCATGACCAACAAATACGAGTTGGCGTTGAATGTTTTTCACAGGGATATATTTGTAATTTAAAAAGTAATTTGGAGAGCAACTGAAAGGAAGTTGATAAAAGAATAACGGGTCGGTTTATAATATTGATTTTACACCGAAGGAAAATTAAAAATCAATACAACTTTAGAAAAAATAGTGTTACCAGAATAACGCAGAGATTTGCATTAAAGGAACATTTCCAGAAGTTTCTACCGCACCAGATAAGAAGTCGATATAATTCTATTATAGTATTATATTAGATAAATTGAAGAGATTCAATTCGCATGTATTTTTTAAAAAGAAATAGAGAAAACCGCTGCCTAAGGAATCACTACGTCCACATCCAGATTTCCCATAAAAGTCTCTTTAAAGGGGGGTGAAAAATATTATAAAGAAATCTAAGGCCTTGGCTCCCAGTATATATACTAAATATCAAGTTTCTGTACTCTTACCAGCTTACTTAGCATACAATCTAGTTCTAGATACCGCTATAATACACACGTATACTTGTTGTGAATGCAACTGTTTACAGTGAAATAAGTTGTCAGTTATAGAGTCTTTTATGCAACATTACTTTAAAACAAAATATAACAACAATGAACATATCTCACACGATTATTACGTCTAGCGTTAGCTATAATTTATCAGATATTTTTCTTTAAAGAGCAACAAATCGCATCAAATCTATATTGTAATATTACTCGTTTTAACTTCCAAAAACAAACATTACGAGATATGGTATCAAGACATAATTTGTTACTACATATATATTGTTTGACTTTAACTTTCCATTTATATACTAAAATATTAAATCTACACAGAGAAAAACATGTGTGATATTTTACCACAATTGTAGAAAATTGTACTCCAAATTGGTCTTAAAATGGTGACAGGAACAATTTGTGCAAATAAATAATACATTTTTGGGGCAATGATTTTGTACAGTTTATGTATTAACATTGTTTGAAATTTTTGTACAAACTTAAAAATCACATAAATTGAATTATTTACAAATTTGAATTATGGTTGCATAAAAATAAATAATTTTATTCCACTTGTGGAACAAATCTCTGAACAGATTAAGTTAGTTTCTACAATTTGTGTGAAATTTTTAAATATATTCTGAAGGTTTCCCAAACAAACATTCACATCTAAACCTCTTCATTTGAAAAACATATTTACAAAAAATTGTGCTCTTAAGTGACACAATGTTTATAGTTTTTTAAGAGAATGTGTTTTTAGTTTTCCACAATTTCTAAATGTGAAATCCACAAATTGTATGTTTATTTTGTCAACTTTGTAATTCATTTTGCACAATATATACACTTAATTCAAAGAAGCTGTTGAGTAATGTATGAACTGGGGTTAGTTTTGCACAATTTATTACTCTATAATCTCCAAATTATGTATATATTTTTTGGTTCTCAGTGCACTCATTTCACACACTATATGTACCCACTTGATTTTAATTGCATTATTCTGTAACACAGATTGTGAAATATTGTTTCCAAAATTGGAGGTATTCCTAAAGGATTTCAATAAAAAAAAAATAAAGAATACATATTTTATTTTAGCAGAGCAACAATACATAAAAGAGCTTGCATTTATATATTATCATATGGCAAAGAAAACATTTCTATTTTTTTAAATACAAATAAATTTTATATGCATAAAGTTCTAGTTGAAAAGAAGTAGGTGACTTACATTTATGCTTAAAATAAATCCATTTAATAATTCTAAATTTTCTCAAAAAAAATAACATTTATCAGTTCATCACCAAAATCAAATGTATTGCTTACCATCAGAAGTGTTATCTTCGTTTTGAAGTAGTTCTTTTACAAGTTTGCCTTTTGGGTTTAGTTGTATAGGAACAGCTTTCTGTCGCTTCGCATAAGAAAACGAAATTACTCTCTAGCTGTAAACGAAATCAAGTATTAGAGGATAGGTATCATGCATTCTTCGCATATAAACAAGAAACCATTTTTATATTTATATGTTAACGAAGTTAATTTAAGAGAACATATATGCAAATCTGTAACTCTGTGTGAAGTACTTACCTATATGAATGCTGGAATTAGATCTAGGAAACCCCACTCGGTTAATAAGTTTTCAACAAATTCCATCACAAATGTAAGTACTTGTATAATTCGGAAGTGTACGTCTTCACTTAACGAAATACCACCTGGATCTGATGCGTAATTGCCTGCGCGTATATGCGTAGCGTGGCCGGCGCGGTCAGTACAATTTTTAACCAATAAACTTTACGTGAAACAAATTAAACAATTATACAAAATTTTAAAACAATACCACCAAACTGATTGTGAATAGTATGTCATTCAATTGTGCAGTTTGTGCGGGCGGCATAGATTACTATTACTGTTCAGCGGAAATAAATATATTGGGACTCCTACTTTCACAAGTTTGTCAACAACCGTTTATAAAATAAAATCACATTTTTATGTTACTCAAGTTGTGCAAATCCTTTAAACAATTACTTAAAACTAATTGTAAATAGAATGGCAACAGAATATATAGTTTGAGAATACTATTAACAATTAATTAAGTTAAATTTGCTATGATTTGTTGAGAAAAAATAAATAAATTTAAAAATTTCGTCAATTTGTTGGTCGAAGTTTCCAATAAATTCATCGTAACTAAATCTTTATATTGGATAAATAAAACGCACAAGAATTATGCACAATTAAAATGTATAAAACTATACACGTTGTGCCTTAAAATTTTACAATTGTTTTAAAAAATGCAACAAGACGTTGTTCCACAACATTGTGCAAAATCTTCCAAAGCGATATCTCTCTGTGTATAATTTTTTATTATTGGACAATATATTTCTGAAATTAAAATAAAGATCACTGTGCTTTCTACATCGATTAAACTTTTCAGTGAGCGTTAAATCGGCAAGCGCACACCACATTTCTCTAAAATACTTCTCTTTCATGTACGCCCATGCACTGTGAAAACTCATCAGACAAATGATTCCCATTGGCTACCATTTGTTTTATTTCGTTGTCTGAAATAGATTACATTATTGTTAATCCCTAAACAATAAACGAATTCTTAAAGCAACAAAGAAACAACGGGGAAACGCAATATACAAAGTAACCCCATTTATTTTCTAAAGGTCTATCGGTTTCTTCATCCTGTTTTGGTTTTGTTTTTTTGTATCTCAAGAGACAAATAGTCGTACAACTTCACAATATAAATTTTATTTAATGCGGAAAATTTTTAAAACCTGGTGAAATTATTGTTCTAATAACTTTTACAGAGTATTATTTTCAAATCATAGTACCTTAAATTAAATAAAGTCCTATGAAATTATAAAATTACAAAACAAATAATAATAATAATTATTATATTTATTGAACCCAAATTTACATACATAATTTTTTTTTTACATCGAATATTCTAAATACAAAATACAGGCACCTGATTTCACTAGCAAATCGTGTTGTGCAATTCCATAACTAACATGTTCTTTTTTGTCAGGTTCTTAGAGAAATACACAGTTTAATTTTTGACATTTAAGTAGATTTTAATTGAATAGATAAGCTTTTTGTTCTCATTAGTAACTTGATGTTCATGGTCGTAAGGGGCTGTGTAGATACCAGTGTTACAATGAGAATTATCAAATAAATAGATGAATTCATTTTAGAATTTTTTAATTGCTAGCATGACCAGAATGCATCCTGTCGTTAGAATAAAAACTTTATTTTTATTTTTCACAGATTTTTTCTGCCTTCAGCCAAATACTATAAAGTATGTGTTTTATTATAACATGTCCTCTAAATAAACAATAGGATTAAAATTCAGGAAGAAGTACATAAATCCGACTAATCGCTAAAATGAAATTAAAATAGGGATTCAAATATTATAAAGAAATCTGAGGCCTTGGCCCCTAGTACATACAGCAACGTTTACTCAATAACATGACATCATTTAATAATCAAATATATTCCAAATACCAAAGGATTAAAGAAATAAATGTAAAAATCCGTTAAGGTGTGACACCTGTTTGATTAAAACCAGACAGGTACCTCAATTTGCGGACGGCAGCCTTTGATTATGGGAGAGCAGAGTCGTGGGTTGATACTTACCGATTTGCTCAATGATTTTTAAAAGAAATTTAAAGATACAAATACAAGTTTTAAACTAATTTGCTAAAAAGATGTTCAGGGCGCCACCATAGCTTGCCTAAAAGTTATCCTGTATTGTGAAAGCTACGGAAAACAACACATAGGTTAAAATATAGTTATAGCTCACCAGTACTCTATTGGAATGTCATAAATGGGAGAAAATAAACACAATATTAATTAATCACAACCTTACTTTAGCGGATATTTCCACTAACAATTTGGTAATTACAGATTCAAAATAATCATAAGATAATAATTATATAAATATTAATGTTGTCTTAAGCTTACTTGAAATTTTTAAGGATTTAATAACCAATGGTTCAATTTTGAAAATGTTATAAACTTTAGTTACATGCGTATGGCCAGAAATATATAAGAGAAAGTTTTATAAAATGGATATTTCCATCAATTTGGTAATTACAGATTTAAAATAACTATATGATAATTATACACTATCGTGCTATAAGCGTAGTTGAAGTATTTAAGAATTTAATAACCAATGGTTTAATTTAAAGAATGTTATGAAATTTAGTTATATGTACAGCTAGAAATATATAAAAGAAAATTTTATAAAATGGTACCACTTTTTACAAATATAAGTTAAACTATAAATTTATTTGAGAGGCATTACCGTAGTAACCCTCTAAATACCTGTTGGCATACAACAGCTCGATACAGTTTCATTTCATAACGGTCTCTACATGTGCATATGAAAAACTTTGTTCGTCCTTATAACCTGCAACTTCCAGGCCATTCACCATCGAAAAGCGTCCTTTTCTTCAGCAAAAACCCCTAAGTATTAGGGAACTCATAGAAACCATTTCCCAAAATACGATAGGAAAGCTTGCAACTTCCAGACTTGTTATCTATAGGAAACTGTCAGGAAACATAGTGTTTAATCATGAAGTCCTCGAGTCCACACCGACAAAAAAAAATGTTAAAAAAATGGGCCTCTTACGAGGGAGACTTGCAACCATAAGGAATTAAAAAAATAACCCTTAGCAACTTTAAAGCACATTTTCTTTAGAATAACTTAACCCAAAAAACCTGTGGGGGTGCATTCAGCCTCTTAAAAATAAGCCGAAGCTTATGGCTTGACGCCTTAATGCAGCATGGCTGACAAAAATTAAGTAACTCGACACACGTCTGCTCTGCCAAGCTCTTAAAATTGAAAAGAACGCTTTTGTGGCTTCTTTTCCCACTTATAATTTTTAATATATAAAAAAATTAAACTTCTTCCTCTGTCAAAAGTTTAATAAACTAAAAGATGCTAACATACTTGAGTTACTTGGACACAAAGCAGAAGAAGAAGAGATGAAACTTCAGGTTACTACTGAACCTGTTTAAATTAAATGTATTTATAAATTTTGTGAACAATATGAGGAGATAGAACTTGAAATTTATTCGAGAAACCTATTGAAGAATTTTAAGTAACTGCCTAATGAAGGACAATGTCATAACCTGTGTAATTTACTGTAAAATTCCAACTTTGTAAACTGATTGATTAATATTAGTGTGTTAATTTAGTTCCGCAACTTTCTGCACATGTGAAGCATTGCTGGTTGCATAAAGTTAAACACAAAGTAACGAATTTGTATAAGTTAATTTACCAAATTATAAAACAAATAACATGGAATGTTATAAAGGAATAAATAAACGATCTCAACTCACCAGTGGTGGAAACGAAAGTGAAGTAGCATGGATATTTAAAAGGGCCTCAGTGATGTTTCTACCGCGTATGCGCAGTTGTTGACTTCGCGTCGACGTTTACCGCGGGTGATTCAAATTTATGTAGCACGGGTGCTTCAACGAAAAAATTTGTTTTCGTTACATCTTGTATTTTTTATTTAAACAAAAAATGTCTAAAACTAATATTATTTACAAAAGAAACCTGCGGAGTATGGCAACAATTATGTATTTAGTTTATCAATGTATTTATATTTTCTTTTATAAAATAGTTAATTATACAAAATGTAAGCGTATAGTGATATAGGGTTTGGTGGGTGTGCGGCTTGTGGTTTTTTAAATATTAAATAAAATAATAAAATAAAGTGTAATAAATATTTATTGGTTAATGATAATTAAATTTCTTATTACAAAATATTGAGGCACTTTAATATTGAGAAACGAAGAAAATATTCATAATAAATGTTCAAATCGGAAACCTTCAGCAGCCTGACAATATCCTATTCGATCAACGAAAGCTCTTAAAGAGTTTTGAATAGCAAGCTGTGGTATTTCTTGAACAGCCATCCTAATTCGATCTTCCAACGCTTCTAACGACTGAGGCTTGGTCCTATAGACAACGGATTTTAAATGACCCCAAAGAAAATGGTCTAAAGGACTTAAATCTGGCGATCGCGGTGGCCATTCAATATGTCCTCTTCGACCTACCCATCTCTGTGGAAATATTTCATTAAGGTATTGACGCACGTCAACTCCATAATGAGGCGGAGCTCCATCTTGCTGATACCAAATTTCATCTGAGAGTCGTTCAGGATTTGCCTGGTTTGGAAATAAACGATTTAATACTGGAATAATTTGCTTGCGTAAAAGTTGTAAATAAAGATTGGAGTTTAAATTTTCTCTAAGAAAGAATGGTCCGATGATGTGTCCTCTGATTATCCCCGCCCATACATTTAATTTTTGAGCGTATTGGGTGTGACTTTCTTCCATCCAATGAGGATTCTGATCAGCCCAGTAGCGACAGTTATGTCGATTTACAAAACCACTCAGGCAAAATGTCGCTTCATCGGAAAAGACTATATTATTGAAAAAGTTACTATTAATTTCAATTGTATCCACCATTTCCTGACAAAACTGCATCCTTCTATCAGGATCATCTTCATTTAATTCTTGTACTAAATGTACTTTATACGGATGAAATTTATTTTTGGACAATATCCTTCTTACTGATCTCTCGCTAATATTGTGATGTAAGGCTAGTTTTGGTACTGAAGTTTTTGGTTCTTCTTATAGGCTAAGAAGAACATCAAGTGAAATATCTTCATTTGTAGCCGATTTACTTCGACCGGATTTTGGTCAATTTTTAACACTTCCCGTTTCGTGAAACTTTTGCACAACCTTTGAAACTGTTGATTTTAAAATATGAGAATTTCTATCAGGGAATGTTACATTAAAAATATCGCATGCATCTTGTAGAGATCTCTGCTTGTCTCCAAAACCAACCATCATTAACAACGTAATTCTTTCACGTTCAGTTAGTTCAGCCATAATTAAAAAACAATGTTAATATTTCACACCGAAACTCTCTAACAGTATTGATTGCAATTGACAGTAATACGAATGATTTGAGTTCGGTTAAAGAAAGTTTGGCAAAAGCATGGCAAGAAAGAAACGAATATTTTTTTATCAGATAGTCCTGTTGACAATAGTTAAAATGTAAACATAATCTTTGCTTTACTATTTTATTTAATATTTAAAAAACCACAAGCCGCACACCCACCAAACCCTATATCACTATAATTGATGAAAAATTGTCTATCTGAAAATGTAAAAATATACAAGGTTATCCATTTAAAAAAACTGTCGATGACGTCACATCTCGAAAAATAGAATAGCTGTTGAAAATCAAAGTACATCACTGAATAGAATAAAAATACTACAAAAACTTTTGTTAAGGGTATTTTTTAATCGCACTTATAGTTTAGCCAGAAATCAGGTGTTTCCACACATTTGCCCAACCCTGTATATTACTTACATAGTAGGCATATTTTCCAAGATATAATGGATTTAAAACTGGTATGGTCAATAGTTCCTTAAAGAGTCGTACATTTCTCAATATAACTTATTACAATTTCAGTGCATGATTTAGAGTGGACACATAATGAACAAATAATTTGTTCAATTTATTCCGCTCCTCCGTTTCTTAGATATTCGCGGTTAAAGTGAAGGGCCAATACATTTGACTCGTATATTGTTAAATCGAGACAAGCTTAATTTGTGAATTAAAATTGAATACATGTATTAAACTAACACAGAATCAATCATTTTTGACAATATAGAGATAAAATTGATTTTCAGCCCATTTTGTGTGTATGCGGTGAGCTACATTATTTTTTCGGGTGGCAGGAAACACTTAGAAAACTTTTCGCCCTCATTTAATATGCATCAAGACCTGATAAGAAAAAAACAATTTCAGAACAGTCGAAGGTAATTTAACCTAAATAGAAATTTAATTTCCCCAGTTTCCTTGTCGATGAATGCTTTAAATTCTCGAGGTATACTTTTGGAATGATTTTTCTTTCTTAAAATAAATTAATAATGAAACATGAGTGTAAAATAGATATATTCCTGAAATGAATATAAATAATTCTCTGTCGTTGAATGATGCAAATCTTTTAATTGCATTTAATAAATCATTAATCATTTTATTGAAGCGCGCACCTGTTAATTGATAGTAAATTGTGAATATGAAATACTCAAACACGATATTATTTCTGAAATAAATGAAGAAGAAAATAAAGAGGTATTTATTTCTAATACGATTTATGAAATGAATATAAAAAATATTGATATAAAATACTTACAACAAAAGCAAAGTACCCTTATTTTTTTAAAAAGAATGCTTAAATACAGGGTTTATTAAAATAAGGGCAATGCTTAAATTTCACCAAATAAAACCGCCTCCTAAGAAATCACTACTTCCACATCCAGATTCTCCATCCAAATCACGCCCCCCATCCACCCCTTCAACGGAATAATCTCAATCAGACGTCATTGCAATACATACGTGTACCAAATTTCAATCTAATGTCTCAATTTTATTTTATCAACCTCGTTATTAATTGAGTGGAGGTGGTGGGGGTGGAAAAATATTATAAAGAAAAGGGAATAGATAATGAAAAAATTTTCTTTTGCTCAAATTTAAAATTTCCACGTTTCATGACACGCTGACCTATTTCAGAAAAGAAAAATTTGAACATTTTTGAAAAATTTTTTACCACTAAAATAGACGAAAATTTGTTTTTCTTTGTTCAAATTTAAAATTTCCACGTTTCATGGCATTCTAAAACTATTTAAAAAAAAAATTAATTTATTTACCATTTTTGAAAAAAATTTACCTCTAAGATAGATGGAAAATTTTGTATCTTTGTTCAATTTTAAAATGTCCACGTTTCTATGGCATTCTAAACTTATTGACACAAATTTAAAATTTTTTTTGAAATATTTGAAAAAAAATTTTTTGAAACTTAAAATTTCCACGTTTCATGATATTCCAAACCTATTTCGGAAAAAAAAAATTGCAACATTTTTTCACCATTTTGGAACAAAATTACCACTAAAATAGATGGAATTTTTTTTCTTTGCTAAAATATAAAACTTTCACGTTTCGTGGCATTCTAAACCTATTAAAAAAAAATATTTAGCACTTGTATAGAATAGAGGGAAACTTCCTTTTTGCTAAAATTTAAAATTTCCACGTTTCATGACATTCTAAACCTATTTCAGAAAAAAAAAAATTGATTATTTTTTACCAACATTTTTGAAAAATTTCAAAAAAAATTACATTTTTTAACCACCGCTATACTTCCAATCCTCTACGTGAATGTGGAGTTGAAAATGTGACAGATGGCAAATAATATTTGGCATATGCACCTATTATACTTTTATTGAAAAATGTACAGGATGATCATCCCAAGAAATAATTCAGTCATGTTGGACATTTGTAAATGTAAAGCCTTCCATATGTGGCACCTGTTATTTAGTATTGAACTTTTGCTGTTGGATGAGCACTGTATATTTTTTTGACTAAAACTTATCAGGTTTTCTTTGTAATAATAGTGATAACTATATTCCGATTATATTATTCAATGTCATTTCGTAATTATTAATTTTTTAGAGTGACCGCCATGCACAAATAAAGAGGGAAGTTCTGTGTAAATACCTTTACCGATTTTTTTATTACATATTTGTATGAATATAAAATTAGCACCTGTATATCTTAAATTTTTGATTGCCCACCGTATATTCTAGATCACAGACAAGTCAAGCTTAAACATTGGAGAAGATTTATTATATACAATGTTCTAACAATTGCCCGGGAGTTGTTCCGTGTGAATAATGGTTCGACTACGTTTTGTGATTCTTCTCGATAAATATTATCCTTTCTAAGTCTGTATTCTTTTGCTTTGTTTCGAAGGCGCACTGTTTCTACAATTGACAACTCCTGTAAATAGCACTTATGTACAGACCAGGTAAAGGCTTTTAAGTCTATTACCGATTTTAAACGTGTACCTTGGGTTTGTATAAGCAAAATACTACAAATGTAAGAATCATCCCATTTTTCATGGTGATTTATTTAAGTTCTATCACTGCTCTTTCAAACAGGAAGATATAAGAACATATATTGATGGTTGCTCTTTCGAGGTGTTTACGTTAATGTACTGTTTCGACAAAAACCATTTGGGAGGATGGCCGCATTTACTTTACTAACAACAAAATAAACATATAATTTGGGAAGCTAATGGGCCATGTTTTGGAAAGTAGCGTGTAATCTATCAATTCCTGACAAAAATATTGCCGGCGCATGAAAGTTTTTTTATCAAGAATTTAACAGGTTTTTTATATTTTATTTGTGTTGGAGAAGTAATCGATGTTACTTAATACTGCGCCATTTTGGTAGTAAGAAAACTTTACATAGTGAAATAGTTAGATACTATTTAATAACAATAGTACACAAAATGTATGCAGTACTGCCATGCCATACACTACTCACAAATAGAAAGTTTGCAATTTAAAATAAATAATGAAATACAACCACAACAGATTTTACACTGATGATGTATACTTGATGGGTATCTTTTACTTTATGGCTTGACTCAAGTCATTTATAACGAAATTGAGTAAAACACTACTAGTTTTTTTAACACTATTAGTGGTGTAGATCTGGCATTTGAAAAACAAGTGCCTTTTTTCAACAAAAAAAATTCCCATCTTATAGAGGACGACTTCCTCCACTTCCCTGACACTCACATCCGAGATCTAGGTCCGCAGGGAGGAGAAGTAGGAAAAGGGATAGGACAGAAGGTATGAGGGGTGTTTAAGAGATAAGGAATGGGGCTGCGATGGTAATTTTTTTTTTCGTTTAGATGGTTATAGGAAGAGGTTGAGGCCGCGGGAGGAGCTCTCCAGGGCAATTAGGGAAGGAGAGGAAGGGGGTAACGTGCAAAAAGGGAAAACGGCCATATCTCCGGTTCTAATAGTGCGATTTAAAAAAAATCAAAATTGGACTTTTTCCTTTTTTGATCAGATAATGATAGGTAGGAAATAATTTTCGACGAAAATGTAAAAATGGGGCGCAAAAGAAAAAATGTATTTTTTTCAAAACGATTTTTTTTTATTAGGGGAAAATGTCAGACTTACCTTTCTGACCTTCGGTTTCCCTTTGTGTGTGTATAAGTGAGAGCGGCGAGAGAGTAGAGAGGGTAGAGGCCACGCCTACTCTTCCTCCGCTGCAGCTGCTGATTCAAAAGAAATAAATATATAAGTGCGCGCGTAGCGCAAGTTACTGTCAGATCGAACTGATATTTTTTAAAAAAAAGGGAAATTTGTTCTCTTTAAAATGAGCCCTGGCAGAAGGGCGTAGGACTTACCGTTACCCTTCTGTAGGGAAGTTGTCTGTCGTAATAAAGGAATTCGAAAAATTCTTCTTTCATTTTGAAAAACACATTTTTTTTCTTTTGCTCCCTATTTTTATATTTTCGGCGAAAATTATTTCCTACCTATCCAACATTATAGCTGCTCAAAAAGGAAGAAATCCCATTTTGATTTTTTAAATCCGCCCTATTAGAACTGGAGATATAGACATTTTCCCTTTTTGCACGTTCCGCCCTCCCACTTCTTCCCTAATTGCCCTAGAGAGGTCCCCCTGCGGTCTCGCCCTCTTCCTATAACCGTCCATGACAAAAAAAAATTACCATCCTAACCCTATCCTTATCTCGTAAACACCCCTCACTTCCGGTCCGATCCCTTTTCCTACCTTGTAACTCAATCCCTTCAAACAGCCATATCTCCGGCCCTAATTGGCCGATTTAAAAAAAAACAAAAACCAGTTTACGCGCCTTGGGGAGACCTTTCTTTTTGATCTAAATTTTTTTGTCCGTCTCCCCGGTCGCACGCAAACTGAGAAAAACCGATTTTGTATATGTTTAACAGCTCCCCTTCCCCCCGCACCACCTAGATCTCGGATGTGAAAGTGTCAGGGAAGTGGGGGAAGTCATCCTCTATAAGATGGAAAAAAATTGTTTGAAAAAAGGCACTTGTTCTTCACCCCCTTTTTCCTGCCAGATCTCCACTATATATTAATATAGTGGTAAAAGATATGGTAGTGTTTTACTCAATTTCGTTATAATTATGGATTACCATCGAGTACTGGCTTCCTCAATCAATTTGTCAAGTCATTTATTTGTAGGAGCAAGAATGACTAAATGAAACTTAATATGGAAACCAACAGAGACATTTTTTATTTGTTTATAAAGACTAAGTTAAAATAAGCTAAGAGAATGTAATATAAATTAATAACACCGAGCTGCATCAACATAAGTTACTAAAACATTGCATCGTATGGATGTAACAGTACCCAAAAAGATCATAGCGCAGTGGAATATAGCAGCCAAGTGTTGTAAGTCCACAGGGTATCAACGGGAAGTGATGAACCTAAAAATAGACAAAAAACAGAATTAATTTAGTTTTAACAGGATATAACTAATCGTTTTAAATTAAAAAATGGACTTTTAGTGATCACTAACTGAGTTAAAATAATATAGAATACAATTACTTCCACATCCACGTAGTGGATTGGAAGTATAGTAATCGCAAAAAAATTTTCAAAAATTTTTATTCGTGAAATAGGTTTAGAATGTCATGAAACGCCGAGATTTTAAATTTGAGCGAAAAAAAAATTTCTGTCTGTCTGTCTGTCGGTCTGTCTGTCGGTCTGTCTGTAACTTTTTTTGTCCGCACGTTTTCTCCGGAACGGTTTGAGATATTGACTTGAAATTTTGTACACGTATATATTATGACGAGATCTGGAACTGGATTGTTTTTTGAGGAAATCCGGTGAAGGGTTGGGGGTTAAATAGGGGAAAATAGGGAAAAATAAGTAAAGCAAGCTTGTAAGAGAACAGACACTTGAAATTTGGTGTATGTACTAGAAATTAAGGCCTAAGATTTTTTTATAACATCTTTCAACCCCCCCACCACCCCTACCCCATTAATGGGGTTGATAAAATAAAGTTGAGATTTTCATTTGAAATTTCGTACACGTATGTATTATAACGACGTCTGAAATTTGATTATATTTTGAGATGATTCCGTTGAAGGGTTGGGGGTTAATTTGGGGTAAATAGGGGAATATAAGTAAAACAAGTTGGTAAGAGTACAGGAACTTGAAATTCGGTATACGTACTAGAAGCCAAGGAGTCAGATTTTTTTATAATATTTTTCAACCCCCACCACCCCTACTCCAATATGAAAAGGGTTGATTAAATAAAATTGAGATATTCATTTGAAGTTTGGTACACGTATGTATTATGACGACATCTGGAACTAGATTATAATTTGAGATGATTCCGTTGAAGAGTTGGGGGTTAAATAGGGGTAAATAGGGGAAAATAAGTAAAGCAAGCTGGTAAGACCACAGAAACTTGAAATTCGATGTATGTACTAGAAGCCAAAGCGTCAGATTTTTTTATAATATTTTTCAACCCCCACCACCCCTACTCCAATATGAAAAGGGTTGATTAAATAAAATTGAGATATTCATTTGAAATTTGGTACACGTATGTGTTATAACGACATCTGGAACTAGATTATAATTTGAGATGATTCCGTTGAAGGGTTGGGGGTTAAATAGGGGTAAATAGGGGAAAATAAGTAAAGCAAGCTGGTAAGACTACAGAAACTTTAAATTCGGTGTATATACTAGAAGCCAAGGTCTCAGATTATTTATAATATTTTTCAACCCCCACCACCCCTTCTTCATTATTACAAGGGTTGATAAAATAAAATTGAGATATTCATTTGAAATTTGATACACGTATGAATTATAACGACATCTGGAACTAGATTATTCTTTGAGATAATTCCCTTGAAGGGTTCGGGGTTATTTAGGGGTAAATAGGGGGAAATAAGTAAAGCAAGCAGGTATGACTACAGAAACTTGAAATTCGGTGTATGTACAAGAGGCAAAGGCCCGAGATTTTTTGATAATTTATTTCAGCCCCCACCAGCCCTACTCCATTATTCAAGGGGTTGATAAAATAAAATTGAGATATTCACATGAAATTTAGTACGCATATGTATCATAACGACATCTGGAACTAGATTATATTTTGAGATGATTCCGTTGAAGGGTTGGAGGTTAAATAGGGGTAAATAGGGGAAAATAAGTAAAGCAAGCTGGTAAGAGTATTGCAACTTGAAATTCGGTGTATGTCCTAGAAGCCAAGACCTCAAATTTTTTAACAATATGTTTCCTTCCACTACCCTTACTACATTATTAAAGGGGTTGATAAAATAAAATTGAGATATTCACTTGTAATTTGGTAGACGTATGTATTATAACGACATCTGGAACTAGATTATATTTTGGGATGATTCCGTAGAAGGGTTAGGGTTAATAGGAGTGACTAGGGGAAAATAAGTAAATCAAGGTGATAAGAGTACAGAAATTTGGGATTCGGTGTATATACTAGAAACCAAGGCCTCAGATTTCTTTCTAATATTTTTCAAACTCCACCACCTCCTCTTCATTATTAATGGGATTGATAACATCAAATTGAGATATTCACTTGAGATTAGTACACGTATGTATTGTAGTGACATCTGATTGAGATGCCTCCATTGAAGGGGTGGGAGGTGAATAGTAGAAAATAAGTAGGGTGAACTAAAAACTTCATTTTTAACGTATATGGTAGAAACCAACTCTTTTCTATGACATCTGCCCCAAATATTATTAAAATTCTATGACCAATAATTTCCACATACTAGAGTGCAAATATAGTCAAGATGTTTCCTTTAAAACGACTTGGATGAAGAATCTGGATGTGGAAGTAGTGATTCCTTAGGCAGCGGTTTTTTAAATATAAAAGATTGCAATAATATGACGAAATGTAAAAACAAAATTAAATTTATAAAATTTTAGCATAAAAGCACACCGTAAGGAAATAAAAAGTATATTAGTACAAAGACGCTTACTAATATACGATTCAAATGATCCTTCACTTTAACCGCGAGTAACTCAAAAACGAAGGAGCGGAAAAAATTATAAAATTATATACAGGGTGGGGCAAAAATGCGTCGGACCTCGATATCTCGAGTTCTACGGTAGCTAGAAATTTGTTAAAAAATTGCAAGTAATCTAGATAAGAAAGTCCATAACTGGAAATTATTATCTAACATAAAGGGCGAGCCAAGACGAAATTACAGGATCAAGTGCATTTTTCTTAAACGGAATGCTATGTATATCAGTAAATTTTTTGAAGCCTCTTCTAGAAAGAGGCTCTATTCACTACTATATTAGCGTTGAATATTTCCCAACTACTTGGATGTAATGAATTTTTTTATTGAAATAATACAATCTGCATATAGTTATTAAAAATATCACCACAGTCACAATTATGGGCGTTAAGAAAAACTTATGTGAATTCCAGTTACGAGACATCTAATTAATGTTTCTGAATCATTTTCGTTTCCTGAAATTGTACAGGGTAGCCAAAAATTATTTTCCATTTAAGAACTTTTTAAATTGAATTTTCTCAACTTTCTCAAATGGAACACCCTGTATATTTTTCAACGATGTGAGTTAAAATAAAACACGAACATTTTTTGTAACTACTTCCCTATGGGTAATTGCAACCATTTTCGTTTTGTAAATAAATATGTGTCAAATTCAAGAACAAACTTAGAAAAAGAGGTTCCTTAAATAATTCATTAGAAAAATTTATAATAGGTGTTCGAAGTGTTGCCCATTTCGATTGACACACGTCTTTATGCAATTTTCAATAGGGCCATTTAGTGGGACCATTTCTTCCAATCCATTGAAATGAGTAAATAGTATTTAACAGGTCCTTTTTTGCATTTTTTTTGTACATTTTTTTTTGCCGTTTTCGTTATTCGACAAGCAATAAAACCTCAGTTTGGTATAAATTGTCGTGTAAAGCGGAGCATTTATCACACTTATCGGTCGTTAGTTACAATTTGTATTGAATTTAAAATATTTGGAATTTTACAATATGAATTTTAATAAAGCGGAACTTGTAGACATGACTTTTGTTTTGGACGAGTCAGACAGAAATTGTTTACTTGGCAATAGAATTTATCACCAACGTTATCCTGAAAGAAGGATTCCTGATGTTAGTAGCTTCCAAAACCTTCTCGATGGATTTCTGGAAACTGGAAATGTCGAATATAAAAAACAGTGAAAGAATAAAACGTGTTGTGAACGAAGAAAATGAGTTTTCTGTGGTGCTGGCAACGGTTGAGAATCCCCATGTTGGTCAAAGAGGAATGAGCTCATAAGTAGAAATAAGTAAACGCTCTGTGGGTCGAATCTTAAAAACAAATAAGTTGCATGCATATCATATTCAAATGTACCAGGATTTATGTGATGACGATTTTCAAAAACGCCTACATCTTTGTAGTTGGGCCAGAGGTAAAATGCAAGATGATGTGAAATTCTTCAATAATGTTTTTTTCACTGATGAGACTTTTCATAAAAATGGATTTGTTAATAGGCACAATTTCCATTATTATGCTTCGGAAAATCTTCAGTTTTTTGTGCAAGCTGATAACCAACACAGATGGTCTATAAACGTGTGGGGAGGAATTATTGGAGAACATGTAATAGGGTCACATTTCTTTGATGGTGCATTGACTGGAGCTACCTATCTTCATTTTTTGGAAAACTGTCTGCCACAGTTATTGGTAAATTTCCCTGAAAGAATTCGAAATAGGATGTGGTTTCAGCAAGATGGTGCTCCACCACATTATTTAAATGCAGTTAGAAACCACTTAAATAATACCTACCCTCCTCAATGGATAAAAAATATGAAGGAAAGAATAATAACTGCCTTTAGATCTATCACACCGGCAGTTTTAGGAACAAAGGGAACCTCATTCATTTTCGGATGTTCACCTCTAATCAAATAAACAGTTAGGTATTCCGAAAAAAGAAAAATAAATAAATAAATAAGATCAATTAATCATCAGAGGTCACGTTTTTGAGAATAACTGCAACATTTTAGAATAAAGAATCATGAAAAAATCTCCTCGTATAAAAAATGCTGTGCTGAATCGGAATCTAAAATATAATTTACATAGTAGGCATATTTTCCAAGATATAATGGATTTAAAACTGGTATGGTCAAAATTTTCTTAAAAAGTAGGACACTTTTAATATAACTTAGCAGAACTTCAGAACTGTCCAATGTACATTATTCAAATTTTAATCAATTAATTGCAATGCGTGCATAATGAACACATAATTGTTTCAATTTTTTCCGCTCCTACGTTTTTGAGATAGTCGCGGTAATAGTGTCAAGGTTTGAATCGTATGTCAGTATATGAGTTACGATGTATTTACATCAGATATAAAGCCCCAAAGAAGGCTCATAGTTTGTACTATAAAGACTGATGTGTGAAGTTTCATTTCATTTTTGCATACTATTCCATAAAAAAACTTTGTGAATACAATTTCACGCCATGGTGTTGGAGAAGAGTCCATGTCATCTATTATATTATTTATTGCTATGTAGAATATTTGTTGTTTAGTCTATGATACCAATATGTAGATATACGATAATCTTAATGTTCACGTCTAAATTTTGAAAAAATAGCAGATAATATTCCCCTATTAGGCCACTCTCGAAATGCAAGATCCAATAAAGTATTTATCGAGGTTGCAACATGCCTCATTCACTGAAAACAACGTGTTGCATGTGAGTTCTTATTAGACCATTACGAGTATTGTTGGCCATTACGAGTGAATACAGTTTCATCGCTAACCAGTATGTCTACAAGGAACCAAGTGCTGCCTAGCATGTATTACCTATAGAATTGCATGCACCTAGCATAGTCTCTCGGTTGTAGATGCTGTCAGTGGTATGGGTATAAGCCCAGCTCATGCAGTGTGCGGATTACTGAGGAATTTCAAGTTAGGAGGCAATTATTCGTGAGCTTGTACCAGGGCTTTCTTGATTAATTGATTGATTAACTAGTCGGCGTACGGTAAGCATTGCTGCTACTTCCACACACCCAATATATTTTTATATACTGCTAGACCGGCTACATGCTTGTAACCAGCAGCTAGAGCCACATGATGCATGGTACGGGAATATAGGAAGTGTACGAAGTGTAGGAACTTGTGAGATGTTTCTTCCTCTTTTCTTCCATTTATCACCATCTCCTTGTTTATCTACTTCTAAGTCTTCTGTTTCAAAATCTAGCAATGTGTATATCCTTGACATTTCTTTATTGTATTTCTTCTTGGGAGTTCTTCGTTAGTAGTAGGAATGTTTCAGCACGTTGCAATCAAGCAATTTCACTAAGAAAGAAATTGTTGCTCCAAAAAAGTTTGCCCACCCTCCAATCGATAACCGTTGCGGCTACGCGGAAAGTCACGAGGAGAAAGTTGTAGTGCTCGATGCGCCCTCTATGCTGGTATCAGTTTTGTCGTAGCTTCAATAGAATTGAATAGAATTTTGTGCATTTGGGATACTGAGGGGGGACTTAAAACTTATGAAAAAATCAGCGAGGTAAGTGTATTTGTCACAATAATTTATCTGTCGCCTGGACTAATTAGAGTAATTAATACCTTCAAACTTCACAGAAGATGGAACGTCTTAGCTTTTAACGACTACTTGTGTTACCACTTTACTGCAAAATAGTAACGTCATCAAAATGAATTTTACTTCCCTCGCATACCGAAGGGAAGTATTGTATTCGAGAAAAAATCACCCTCCGAGATTTTTTCGGATTCTGACGTTTCAGAACACGTAGATTCCGAAAATATAGGTTTTTCAATTCCGTCAGTCTGTCTGTCTGTCTGTCTGTCTGTTGGTGCATTAACTAAAAAACTACTTGACGGAGAGCAGTCAAATTTGGTAGGTAGTTAACCCTACTGTCAGCGAAGAACTGGTAGAATTTTCACTGAAAAATATACAGGGTGGACCGTCTAAACGGAATAAATAGTAAAAAAAATTTTTTTTTGCTCAAATTTAAAATTTCCACGTTTCATGACGCGCTAAACCTACTTCAGAAAAAAAAAATTTTTGAAAATTTTTTTCATCATTTTTGAAAAAAAATTTACCACTAAAAAAAATTTTTTTCTTTGTTCAAATTTAAAATTTCCACGTTTCATGGCATTCTAAACCTATTTAAAAGAAAAAAAAAATTTGAACATTTTTTACCAACATTTTTGAAAAAATTTTTACCACCAAAATAGATGAATTTTTTTATTTCTCAAAATTTAAAATTTCCACGTTTCATAGCGTTCTTAATCTATTTAAAGAAAAATAAAAAGAATTTTAAAAATTTTTGAAAAAATTTGACCACAAACAGATGGAATTTTTTTTCCGATTTAAAATTTCCACGTTTCCATGGCATTCCAAATTTATCAAAACAAATTTAAAAATGTTTTAGAAAAATAAAAAAAAAATGAAAACATGTTTTAGTAATCTATTTATCACCATTATAGAATAGACGAAATATTTTTTTGCTCAAATTTAAAATTTCCACGTTTCATAACATTCTAAACCTATTTCGGAAAAAAAAATTTGCAACATATTTTCACCAATTTGGAAAAAAATTTAACACTAGAATAGACAGAAAACATTTTTGAAAATTTGTTCTATATTTTAATCACCACTATACTTCCACTCCATTACGTGAATGTGGGATTGAAAATGTGAGAGATGGCAATAATATTTGGCATATCCTATTATATACTTTTATTGAATAATGGCATCCCAAGAAATAATTGAGTCATGGTGGACATTTATAAAGGTATTTGCGCAAGCCTTTCATATTTGGCACCTGTTATTTAGTATATTGAACTGTTGCTGTTGGATGAACACTCTGTATATTTTTTTGACCAAAAGTTATCAGGTTTTCTTTGTAATAATACCAATAATTATATTCCGATTATTATTCCCAATGTCATTTCGTAATTAATAATTTTTTTGAGTGACTGTCATGCACAAATAACGAGGGAAGTTCTGTGTAAATAACTTTACCGAGTTTTTACTTCCCTCGCATACCGAAGGGAAGTATTGTATTCGAGAAAAAATCACCCTCCGAGATTTTTTCGGATTCTGACGTTTCAGAACACGTAGATTCCGAAAATATAGGTTTTTCAATTCCGTCAGTCTGTCTGTCTGTCTGTCTGTCTGTCTGTCTGTTGGTGCATTAACTAAAAAACTACTTGACGGAGAGCAGTCAAATCTGGTAGGTAGTAAACCCTACTGTCAGCGAAGAACTGGTAGAATTTTCACTGAAAAATATACAGGGTGGATCGTCTAAACGGAACAAATAGTGAAAAAAATTTTTTTTTGCTCAAATTTAAAATTTCCACGTTTCATGACGCGCTAAACCTATTTCAGGAAAAAAAATTTTTTTGAAAATTTTTTTCATTTTTGAAAAAATTTTTACCACTAAAAAAAAATTTTTTCTTTGTTCAAATTTAAAATTTCCACGTTTCATGGCATTCTAAACCTATTTAAAAGAAAAAAAAAATTTCAAAATTTTTTTACCATTTTTGAAAAAATTTTTACCTCCAAAATAGATGATTTTTTTTTCTCAAAAGTTAAAATTTCCACGTTTCATAGCGTTCTAAATCTATTTAAAGAAAAATTAAAAAAAATTTTTAAATTTTTGAAAAAATTTTGCCACAAATAGATGGAATTTTTTTTTTCAGATTTAAAATTTCCACGTTTCCATGTCATTCCAAATTTATTAAAACAAATTTAAAAATGTTTTAGAAAAATTTTAAAAAAATGAAAACATGTTTATATAATCTATTTATCACCATTATAGAATAGACGAAATATTTTTTTTGCTCAAATTTAAAATTTCCACGTTTCATAACATTCTAAACCTGTTTCGGAAAAAAAAAATTGCAACATATTTTTACCAATTTGGAAAAAAATTTAACACTAAAATAGACAGAAAACATTTTTGAAAATTTGTTCTATATTTTAATCACCACTATACTTCCACTCCATTACGTGAATGTGGGATTGAGAATGTGAGAGATGGCAATAATATTTGGCATATCCTATTATATACTTTTATAGAATAATGGCATCCCAAGAAATAATTGAGTCATGGTGGACATTTATAAAGGTATTTGCGCAAGCCTTCCATATTTGGCACCTGTTATTTAGTATATTGAACTTTTGCTGTTGGATGAACACTCTGTATATTTTTTTGACCAAAAGTTATCAGGTTTTCTTTGTAATAATACCAATAATTATATTCCGATTATTATTCCCAATGTCATTTCGTAATTAATAATTTTTTGAGTGACTGTCATGCACAAATAACGAGGGAAGTTCTGTGTAAATAACTTTACCGATTTTTTATTTCTACTATAACGCTCACGTTTTTAAACACAATATAAGATAATTTGTAAATTTCAATTATGGGAGCCAATTCGATAAAGCGCGCTATTTTTCTGTTTATTATTTGAATTTAAAGATACTGGTCCTAGCATTATATGAATTTAATAAATATGATCGGTTAGTCATAACAAATGCTTGACCAATAGCGTGGTAGCTTGTATGAGCAAGTTTAGCCAATAGTAGACGAGCATAAGCATACGCCGGCTCGAGAAGACGCTGGAAAAATTGCGTAGTGGACGATTGGCCGTGTAGGTTGTAAGAATTAAAGGCGCCATATATTTGTAAGTATCTGTATATAGTGATTAATAACCGCTAATAGAATCAGTAGAGTAGTTATGTATGTATATGTTATGTGTTTATTGTCTATCATTGCCCATAGATATAGCAAGGCAATGTTTTCGTGGAATCAACTTGATGGCTTCATTTCTTCATTCCACGTTTAGCCAGTAATATTTTCTATTGTATCCAGTGTTACCGTCGATTAAGACTTCTCATATTCCATAAGAAGGCTATAGTGCGTGAGTAATTTCGTTTCAATGTTATGGTTGCGTAGCTATACCGTCCCGTTTTTTAGACATCTCCCGTGTATTTTAGGCATAAAAACGCAGTGTTCAACTAATGAACAAGTTTATGTCGAAATTACTAACCGTCGGGCCATTTTTGTCATTAATTTTACGTATCGTTTGCATTATTTTCCTTTTCGTCGACTGAAAATTGGTTTGTTCTATCTCCACTTTTTATGGTTTCTGAGGTATTAGTTTATTTCATATGCTGAATATTATATTATTCTATCTCCAGCGTCGTATTTTAACCATCTTACTCATAGATCAAATTACGTAGTTCTATCTCCAATGCTTTTGCTTAATATTGTTTTATTCTATTTCCATTTTGTGCCTCTTATCATGAATTTTATTCCATGTGCCCTTCTGAATTTATTTAAGATTTAGGATTTGTTTAGCCTATCTCCTTCCTTAAAATTGTCTTGTTCTATGTCCCACAATAATGTCGGAGCATGTAAAATATATTTTGTTCTACTAAAAGGGAAACATAAGAAAAAAGTAGTATCAGATGCAGCAAAAGACGAAATAAGAAATTATATAAGTCGTTTCTAAGCATCTCATTCACTACTGGAGGGCGTCAAGTAAGAAAATCTACCTGGAAAGTAATCTGAGTTTAGCAAAAGTGTACACACTTTACTGCCAGACGGTAGGGAAGCACGAAAAAAAAACATCCTTATCAAAAAATGTTCAACTATGAATTTAACATTTCATTCCATAAACCGAAGAAAGATGTATGTGACAAATGTGTCGAATTTCAACTAAATTCAAATCCAACCAAGGATGAAATACTAGCTAATAACGAAAATTTATCCAGAAAAGATCGGTTTATAAAAGAAGAGGATAAAGCTAGGGAGAATAAAAAAGAAACTACTGCAATTTCAAACTTTGATTTAAATAATGAGTTCTCTTTGCCAAAAACAAACGTTTCTAGTCATTTATATAAACAAAAATTGACTCGTTATAACCTAACTGCAGATTGTAGTGTTAATAAGAAAGCATATTGTGCTATATGGCATGAAGGAATTGCCGGAAGGGGTGGCATAGAAATGTACTAATACACATCTTAAAAACGGTCATTGAAGAAGTTCCAAATTTAACAAAAATTATTCTGTGGTCGCATAGTTGCGCCCCTCAAAATAAAAATTCAATTATATCAATGGCATTACAACATGTTTTAATTTTAGAGCATAGTAGAAATCTACAAAAAATAGAACAAAAGTATTATTTATTAAATTTGAAAGAGTATTTTTAATAGATAATACCACAGCTTTACTTAGGGGAAAACATGAAGAAAATTCAAAAAATCTCGATATTTTAAAAGTACATTTACCTATCGATATTGGCTAAACTAAAAAAGGCATTATTTTCAATGCTATCGACTATGAAAATGTAGATCAAGATTTTTATAAACAAACTATACTTAAAATTTGTTTAAATAAAACAAATACAACGAAACAGGTCCCTACGAAGGTAACTAAAAACAATGAAACAAATACAACCAAACAAAAATTTGAAAGAGTATTTTTAATAGATAATACCACAGCTTTACTTAGGGGAAAACATGAAGAAAATTCAAAAAATCTCGATATTTTAAAAGTACATTTATCTATCGATATTGGCTAAACTAAAAAAGGCATTATTTTCAATGCTATCGACTATGAAAATGTAGATCAAGAATTTTATAAACAAACTATACTTAAAATTTGTTTAAATAAAACAAATACAACGAAACAGGTCCCTACGAAGGTAACTAAAAACAATGAAACAAATACAACCAAACAAGTCCCTAAAAAGGCAACTAAAAAGAATAAAACCAATGCAATCAAACAGGTCCTTAAAATGACAGCTAAAACCAAAGGTACAACGACAAAATCTGTTAAAAAAAAAGTAGCAGTAAAATCTACTTAAAATTAGAACGGTTAACAAAAGGAGCAAGCAATAGAATTAAACATTTACAATAAAGGTGCAATTTAAATATAGAATTTTCTATTTAATTTGTTTCATATAGAATTGTTTTTAATTTCTTAAGCCATTAAAAATATAAGTTAAATTCGTTAGCATTGTTTTATTCTACTTCCATGATAGGGAATTTAATTGTGCTATCTCCAGCTCAAATGCATTAGGTAGTAGAAATAATATCGTTTTGTCCTATCTCCAAATAGATTTTTATTAATTAAAATAGAAATAATAATCGGATCTCTCAGAAACTAATACATTTTGAAAACATTATAATACCTCTTTTACTGGTAAAACTTTTTCCATAAAAAATATTTAGATGAACAAGGAATCACTTAATGTATCTTTGAACAGCTGTTTCTCCATGTTAAGGTTTCAGGAGATAGAGTAAACCAATTCTCAGTTGACGTTTTGTGTGTCTCCATGTAATTTAGTTGAGCTTATTTATGTTAACGTAGAAATTATTTGTTACTTTGGCCAGATTGCGTTTAGTTTAGTTTCAATTTTTCTATATACGGATTCCTATTATGTACCATTTTGATTTGCATTTTACTATCTGTCATATGGACTTTAAACGATTTTTTACATTATTATTTTGACGGAAGTTTTATATAGTTTACCCGCACCTGTAGATGTCTCATGCGCTACCATTGTTTGGGTCTTTTTCTGTGAAATATTAAGGTAGTTAAATTTAATTCATTCGTTTTATTTCACTTAAGAAATTCAACGTTTCACCACATCCACATAGTAGCAGAGTAGAAGAATAAGAGTAATCATAAAAAAAAATCTTCAACGATCGAAAATGATTGAAGTGGCATATCTTTTATGCTTTTAAGCATTTTGGTTTATGTAGACTTGAATGAAGAATCTGGACATGGAAGTAGTGGTTTCTCAGGAGCGGTTTTTCGTTATTTACCCTCTTGTTGAGCTTAAAATAACAATAACTGAATTTAATTTTACAATTAGTATCAAGTAAGCAATATAATCGTGGTTAATAAGAGCATGCTTTTTCAAATCTAAATTACATATAAAAAAAAAAATTATGGATCAATCAAACTTAAATACATGCGCAGTCGCCCTGTTAAAATCAATTCAACATTTCTACAAATATAAATAAAATTTCCATATGATTTCAATATTAAATTATTTTAACGTATGTAATAATTAACGAATTACAAATAAATATGCAAAGTAGATTTATTCCGACCGGTCAGCGTTTTGCAGTGCGTGATTCTTTTTAAATTGGACTAATTTGATAGTAATTTAACTAGATGGACTTCTGTCCAGTTGGTGATTGATTACAATTTCATGTAACAATCGTATTCCCCCTGTCCTAAATCGGAAATTCGATTAGTCGGGCGCAGATGCGTGCATGAGTGTTGGTTTGCGCTGAAGAATTTCAATAAAAGCTTTAAAAAATCCACAGGATTATCGATTTGTCGTCCATGTCCCATTCGACAAATTCACCACTTTTGATTAATTCCAGGTCTTGAGGCATCAAAGGAGGAATTTTGCATACCCATTTCAATATGAAAATGCGAATGGTGGCAGAGAGTTAACGGCATGAGTGGAAAATCAGTACATTTTCATCGCCAGGTGTTCATCACATCAGTTTAGCACGACTACACTACGTATGTGTGTTTTCTTTTAGTGCTTGATTTCAATGTTAACTGGTCATAATTTAAAACTTTACGAGAGGCTGATGAGACCTTTTGTTAAAGAGAGGTAAAGAGAACTAAGAACATTGTCTGACAGCCTTTAAAGTAATGATTATAAAGCTCATTTAAAATTATAAAAGATATTACGTTAGAAATTGGAATGCATCAGATGTAAGAAAATTTTTGTTATTGTACTATTGTATTAAGTCAAGAGGGGGCTGAGATTTTTTAACAAATGTGCTTGTACATTATAAATTTCTTGCAGCTTACGTTATGGATTAATTTTTTTTTTAATGCGGAACGTAGAGACCTTTAAAGGAAACTCAGAAAAAAATATTTTGTCATATTTGGAGCGAAACACAAATTTTTAAAAAATAAATAATTTTGAAAACTGCCCTTTCCACCATTTCTTGAAAGGGTGCTATCATTTTTTTTTTTACGTAGATGCATATTCGCATCATTATTATTCTCAATTCGTTTCAGATTTTTTGATTTGGTGGCACATGTCAAAAAAATAATTTCAACACAAATCTTTTATTAAATTTTTCAATACAACTGTTGTGAACTATAAATAGAGAAATAAGTAATCCTCGTCGCTTTGTTCATCTACGACTGGTTCTATGTTTGCAGTGTCAAAAATATGGGATAGAAATTCAGCTGCTTTGATAGTTCGTGACAGATATCTACCATGTGATAAGTAGTACACAATAGCTGCGACATCTGTGTCTATGCGCCACAAGACAACCCGGGGATTTTGAAAATCATGATGAAAGAAGAAAACGGTTTACGCAGTATCCTTAGATCTGAGATAGTTTTATTTTGGACAGTGGGTTTAGAGATGCAGTGGTATATCTGTAAAGTGAAGGCTACCAAGTGCTTATCGCAATTAACCGCAGTAGATTCCAATGTATCCAGATTCTTAACTAAACTCTGTTGGGTTGTCGAAGCTCTGCACAGAATCATTGGAACAAAAATAAACTTTTGCATCATCAACTCGATAACCAACTCCTTTCAAAAGCAGTAATATTTTGTAAAATAGTCTGCTTTTTACATAACAGCAGAAGAGGACGTGACAACTCACTTGTCTTGGGAGCAAAGGAAAAAACGTTGAGTCGACGCGAATTGCCTTTTGAACAAATGTCGTCAGCTACCCTTCTCGATTTTCTCGAAACGAGTGAGAAGGATTTGAAAATATTTTTTACGGGTTCGTAACAACTAACTCAGGCAATTTCTTACCTTGCAGAAGTAATGGACGATCAATATAACATCAATATTGGATATTTAAAATAAGTATACCGGGTGAGTCACGAATTACGCTCGCCCCGATATTTCCTAAAATATTTGGAATAGAAAATTAAAATTTGGAGGCCTTATTACACGACTAAAATGCCATCTTTTCAATAAAAAATCAAGTTTGGTGTACATCCGGTTTGACTGGAAATGCCCACAACTTTCGATTTTTAAATGGAACACCCTATGTATTTTTACATTTTTGGAATCTAGAGGAAATTTTGAATACAATACATCCATTTTTGTCACTTTTTGGTAAACATTAAAAATTTTATTAAAAAATCTATTTCTGAATCCAGAGTGCTGTAGTGCCAAAAATATATTTTAGTTTGTGTGCTACGTTACTATAAAAATAAAAAGAGCAATATGATTGCATTACTTAATTCTCTAGAGGCGTTTAAAATTTTTAAATGTGATTTTTACCCACTAACTCAGTTTTTTTAAATGGGAATTTAAACATTCACCAACATTTTTAAATAACTAAAATTTTGAAAATCCGTTCAGAAATATTTGAGATTTCAGTCAAAATACAATGCAACCAAGCTTTTCTAAACATACGGCTAATAGATAATAGATTGGTGGGCTTTGGAAATTAAAATGGCACATTTCTGTGTAAATCTGGTAACCTGATATCATTGGAAAAATCATAGTAGCCATTGAATGTAATAAAACAATATCAGCTGTCAGACAGATACAAAATAAAGCGTTGCGGAAATCTCTTTGAGTAAAAATGAAAGAAAATGAATAATTTTAGTAGAAATGAAAAGGTCGATATGTTACTGATATATGGAGAGCGTCTCAAAAATTCAACTGAAGCTGCAGAACTGTATCAGCAACAATATCACAACACACGTCATCCAAGCAGACACTTGTTTGCCAGAGTGGAACAAGAATTAAGAAACGAACCCAATCAACAAGATGACCATCAAACATTTATTGTAACTGAGGACAAAGAAATTGATGTATTAGGATTTGTGATGGTACACCCAACAACATCAACAAGGGAATTGTCAATGGAAAGCGACATTAGTCAGTCTTCGGTTTGCAGAATTTTAAAGAAACATAAGTTTCGGTCTTATAAATACCAAATACACCAACATCTTTATGGAGATGATAACGACAGGAGGCTAGTATATTGCAACTGGTTCTTAAATGCAGTACAACAAAACCCAGGTTTTCCTTTTCATATTTTATATTCAGATGAAAGTAGATTTACGAACCAAGGTATGTTTAACAGAAATAATACTAGGTACTGGACTCAAGAAAATCCGAGGTTGGTATTGCGGGGGAATATTCAGGAAAGATTTGGGTTTAACTGTTGGCTTGGAGTACTTGGAGATCGAATAATTGGACCCATATTTTTGATATAACACTTACTGGCGAACGATATTTATTCTTTTTACAAAACCAGACAGCAGAATTTCTTGACTTACTTCCTCTTGCCTATTTACAAAATCTGTTTTTCCAACAAGATGGTGCTTCCCCACATAATTCCAGAAGAGTAATGGAATATTTAAACAACTTGCATGGTGAACGCCTTATCGCAAATCTAGGTCATATCAGGTGGCCTCCTAGGTCATCTGACTTAACACCCCTCGACTATTATGTATGGGGCACTCTCAAAAATAAAGTTTATAAAACTTCTTCAAATACCCGTGAAGAGCTGCAAAATAAAGTTGTACGGGCTCTTAATGAAATAACGCCGGCTGAATTGCATAGAGCCATTCAAGCAACTGTATGCAGATTGCAGAGCCGAATTGTGTATAGAAAAAAATGGTGAACATTTTGAGCAATATCTATAAATGTCAATGGTTTAATTATATTAATTATTTTAAAGATACATACTGTTACCTAGTTTAAGTTTAGTTGTTCAAACGGAATTGATTTTTATTTATTTATAGGCCCGATATTTATGTTCATTTAAATAAAACTCTGAAAACCGAACTGATGTCGCATTCGATTGCAAATGTCCTTGTGGATGTAACTGTGTTTACCTCCACATACCTATGCTAAACTTAATTGTAACGTTCTTTGCGCTCACAATTATTAAATGTTTGATAGCTCAAGATTGCCTATAACTACACGAGTCTGTCTGACAGCTGATATTGTTTTATTACATTCAATGGCTACTATGATTTTTCCAATGTTATTAGGTTACCAGATTTACACAGAAATGTGCCATTTTAGTTTTCAAAGCTCACTAATTTATTATCTATTAGCCGCATGTTTCTAAAAGCTTGGTTGCATTTTATTTTGGCTGAAATCTCAAATATTTCTGAGCGGATTTTCAAAATTTTGGTATCATTAGATTCGTATGAAAATGAGGTATTTAAAAATGTTGGTGAACGATTAAATTCCCATTTAAAAAAAACGAGTTAGTGGGTAAAAATCACATTTAAAAATTTTAAACGCCTCTAGAGAATTAAGTAATGCAATCCTATTGCTCTTTTTAGTTTTATAGTAACGTAGCATACAAACTAAAATATATTTTGGGCACCACAGCACTCTGGATTCAGAAATAGATTCTTTAATAAAATTTTTAATGTTTATCAAAAAGTGACCAAAATATATGTATTGTATTCAAAATTTCCTCTAGATTCCAAAAATGTAAAAATATATAGGGTGTTCCATTTAAAAATCGAAAGTTGTGAGCATTTCCGGTCAAACCGGATGTGCACCAAACTTGATTTTTTTATTGAAAAGATGGCATTTTAGTCGTGTAATAAGGCCTCCAGATTTCAATTTTCTATTCCAAATATTTTAGGAAATATCGGCGCGAGCGCAATTCGTGACTCACCCGGTATAATAGACTGAAATGTGAAATAAGGTCCCCGACACATTAACAGAAAAACCTACAAATGTTTTATCCATTACATGCCAATTTCTGTAGGTTATACTAGTACTGCGTTATTTTTGTGAATATTCCAACGGATTGCGCACAGTTGGATGCTGTTCACACGTTGCAGCTATTGTGTACTATTACTTACCACATGGTAGATATCTATCACGAATTATTAAACCAGCTGAACCGTCCATAAAATACGTCACTCAGAATTTCACCTTTTTGGACCCCTCCCCTCCCCTAAGCTAGCCCATCCCCTATAAACGATTTCTTGCCATTAAGAATAGCATATTTGAGGCTTTTAAGTACTTGAGAATGACTTTCTATCGTAATGAAAAAATTTTAAAAACTGCCAAGTTAATAAAAAAATTAAAATAAAATTGATGAACTGCAAAAGTCACGTTTCCTTATACCTCCCGCCACCCCCTTGTCATATCTCGTCACGCTAAGCAATACCCCTCCCCCCTTATTTACGAACGTATTTTATGAACGGCCCCACATTGCAGACATGGGCAGTGATAGATAGAGAAAGCGATGAGGATTAGTTATTTCTCTATTTATAGTTCTCAATAGTAGTATTAAAAAAATTAATAAAATATTACTGTGCCACCAAATCAAAAAATCTGAAAAAATTTGAGAATAATAATGATGCAAATATGCATCTATGTAAAAAAAATATGATAGCACCCTGTCAAGAAATGGTAGAAAAGGCAGGTTTTTAAAATTGTTTATTTTTTAAAAATTTTAATTTCGCGCCAAGTGCGACATAATATTTTTTTTTGAGTTTTCCTTGAAGGTTTCTACTACTTCCCTAATTTTTTCAAATTTGTTGGTCCACAACGTAAGCTGCATGGAATTTCTAAAGTACAAGTACATTTTTTATAAAATCTCAGCCCCCTCCTGACTTTTTAGAATAATAAAATAACTAAAATTTTCTTACATCCGAGGAACTGTTTTGGTGCCCCTCTCGTGTTATTTCCTTTATGCTTATCCGGCTACACCCTCTAGCAGATATTTTATTTACTTCTTAATTCATTTAAAAATGTACAGAAATTTCCAAATACAGGGCAGGAGATAGTAAGTACCTACTTTCAAATACAGGGTGTTCCTAAATGACGTGCTAATATTTCAGAGTGTGATATTATTTTCAATTTTGGTAAGTTTTAATAGGATATAAAATCACATATTCTAGTTAGAAAAATTATTTTATCGCTTCAACTGAGGTGTCCCTGCGAACAAGTCCTCTAATATATTTTACCAAAAAAGTGGTACGCCACTGACATTTTTCCTCATGAATATTTTTCCTGATTAGTCTGATCAATTCAACATGAAAACGGTCTCTTGAATTTTTCTCGTCAAACGCACAGCTCTTGATTGAAACAATTGAATTTAACGAAAATGCTTTATCATTTCATAGCATTCTATAGCCGCCATATTGATTCTGCCATCATGCAGGTTGGTTCACGACAATGTGGATATCAGATTCGTAATCAGCGACCTCGAAAAATTCCGAGTAACAAGATTTATGTAAATTGGTTAATATATTTTCGTAATTAAATCACGAATATTAAAAGAAAAGAATATCCCAGTCTGTTGCAAAATAAGAGCTCTAGACAATTTTGAACGAAAAACCTTTTTTCTGGACCACTGTGCGACCAGTAAGTTAAAATGAGTTATTTTGATATAAATGAAAGTCTTTAAATAATTATAAAAAAATGGAAAATCAATTCAGTTCCCAAGCAAAAGTATAACGACAACCTTAAAAGTTACTTTGTTTTCCAAATATTGCATGCATGATTCCGGGAAATAGGAACTATACATTTATGACTATAAGTATACAGATAAATTCAAACAAAGCCCAAGCGCACTATGTAAATTACTTATTCATAACTCCTTTAATAATTCAAGCAAAAACAAACTTTTCATAAATATACAAACAACTTTATGCTGCACATACGGTTCGGTACTTATCTTGGCACGCATAGGGCGTGGAGGGTCGGGACGCAGATCTTGAACGTGACCAAATCCTTACTAGAAGCCTTTTGCAACAAAGCTATGATTAAGTTTCAGAACCGATTCGAATAGAGTAGGGAACGTGCAGGAAGAAAAAATTTCAATTTAAAGTTTAGTATATTATTTCATGCAGCTCTACAAAATGGAAAATTTTCCGACGAGTTGAGCGAATGTGCTGCAGACAAGAGAATTGAGATGCAAAAATAAATAGTTTTGTATTCAGGAAATTATGAGAATAAATTAATTTATAAATTATGAACCGCAGTTGCTAATTGTAGGGTTGGCATATATTTATTAAATCACTGTGAGGCAGTTTAAGTGAAAATGTGTGTTAAACTGGGCATAATTGCTATTTTAATTCTAAATTAAAATTACTGTCAAACTATGCATTATTATTTCATTCGTTCATTCAAAATTAGAACTGTATTTGAAAAATTAGGTGATTGATGTAATGAATAAAATATTTTATAAAACTTGCCTCGATCAAATTGAAATGCATGATATATGTGACCAACAAAATATCCACACTACGCTACGGTGTTCATTAGAAATCATAAGTTGACTCAAATTAATAATAATAATAATCTTTATTAATCCATTAGATCACATTACATGACATAGGATAGGTGAAAATTGAAATAGCAGAATATAAATAAAATAAATAATCATAATTAAACTTTGTCCACACAGCTTCAATGCATATAAGTAGTTTTGATACTTACAAAATAAAAATATGGTGTGTACAACTAAGAATAAAACATATACAAAACAACTTAAAAAAGCACATCATCTACACAAAAAATCAACAAACACTAATTAATTCAAAATAATAATATCTCAATCTATCATCACTGTAATATTCCGGACACAAACTCGTCAATACTATAGAAACCGCCTTCTACTAAAATGTTTCTGACTCTATTTTTAAACAGTTTAGTACTACTGATTTCTCGCACAGTGTTTGGCAATGCATTATATAAACTAACACAGTTGTACCATGGAGAATGCTCATATGCTGTAGTTTTATGACTTGGAATAGTTAAGAGTTGTCTAATGGCATAAGAATATCATAAGAATGCTTATCAGATATTTTAACAAATTTATCGAGATTTTGTTCGGTGTACATTAAACATTTAAATATGGTAAGGTTAAAATTCTTTTTTCCTTGAAAATTTTTCTACAGCTTTCTCTTGATGTTAAATTAAATATTAGACGAACCAATTGTTTTTGTAATATAAATACTTTATTCTTTTCTTTTCCACAACCCCAACTCATAATGTTTAGCGAAATGTATGAGTACGCCAAAGCATAATAAATATTTAGTAAACCCATCTCATCCAAAGGGTTTTTCATTTGGAGTATGCCAAAATATGCTTTATTTAGTTTTTTCCATACTGTATCAATATGATTATATTTCGAGTCCAGTATAGTACCAAGATATTTTGTTTCATCATCCAGTTTGATGTCCATAATTTTGAAATTAACTGGTAAAGATCTTCTAACATGAAAATTCATTACTACTGTTTTTTTGGTATTTAATATTAACTTATTTCTATCACACCAAGCGCTTAAAGTATTAATAATATTTTCCGCCTGTAATTGAATTTCATCTACACTTGTTGCCGCTGTTGTAATAGTGGTATCATCAGCAAACATAGTAACATGGCCTGCATTTCTATGTAATCAGGAAGGTCGTTTACAAATAACATAAATAATAAGGGCCCTAGGACAGAGCCCTGGGGAACTCCAAGATTAACTTTGTGCGCCCCAGAGTTCACACGACTGTAGTTCACTCTTAGTGACCTGTCCTCCATATAAGATCTAAACCAGTTCAAGGCAGTATTTCTAATTCCTAGATGATACAATTTTGTTAAGAGTATTTCGCAGTCAATAGTATCGAAAGCTTTAGATAGGTCGAAAAACATCGATACAACATACTTACCATCATTCAAGTAGGAATATACATCAGTGGCGGCTCGTGATATTGTCTGCAGAGGAGGCTTGATATTCTGAAAGACAACTGATGTGCAATATGACTACAATTTGTACATTTCCCCACCACCCCTGAGGTATTACAACGGCGCGTTACATTTTTTTGCCGTGGGTTGTTCGCCAGGATACCGATTCACGACTTGAGAGAATAGAATTAATAAAAGAATAGAATGAAAAGGAAACAGAAAATATGATGAGATGAAAAAATCATTCTCATGAAATTCTCGTTCCTACGACTCGAGTATCGGTATCCAAAGGAGTCCTGCTATCCCTCCTGTAATTAAATTATATAACTTTTAATAAAAATAAAAATAGTTTTGCTAAAAAAATTAAAGTGTTTTTCTACAAACAAAAAATTGTATTCATTATCACTGCCAGGCGTGTAAAATTATAAGTTTTAATAGAAATTAAAATAGTTTTGAGAAAGAAGTTATATGAAAAAAAAAAATAACCGCGGAACTCTATATTATGGAGAATTCTAAAAAATAAATAACACAAATAAATATTTTTTCTAAAATAACAACTACCTTTATTAATCTCTGCTTTAAAGCCTGAATATTTTTATAAATGAGTGGTAACCTGCGATTTTTGGAACTAGCAAAATGGTTGATTATTTCATCATAAAATGAATCGCGTTTCCTCAATTCTGACAAAAAACGTTTTTCTATTGAAATAAGTGATACATTTGAAAGGCGGTCTTGACTCATTTTGTTTCTAGTAAAAATGTTTTTATGCGTTTAAGTGCTGAAAATGATCATTCTACAGAAGCTTACCGGAATTGTCTCAAAAATAGTGGCGTTATTCAAAAAGTTCTCTAATTTTGGGTCATTTCCTTTATTGCACGATTCTCGTTTTTCGTCACGTCCTCGGAAAGAATTTTCTTGTGAAGATAACTATATAACGGCATCTGTTAACCTCTTTAATATTTCCCTATTCTCACGGACCTTTTCGTTAACATTTTCTATTTCTCTCTTATGTGCAGAATCCAAGAAATTTACAATATTTTGTTTACCAAACATTTCGAATTTAATGCAAGATGAAATGTGCTCCTGGGATTTTTCGTGCCTTTCTAAACGTCGCGACAAATTTTGCAAATTATTAAACCCGGCCCTGCCCCAAATTGAGGATTGATCATTCGTAAATAATAAACGTCTCCAACAATATAATTTGTTTCTAACTGTTGATGCCGTTAACCACTCGACTTTTTTATAATTGTTATCACAAAACCCTCTGTTTTGTTTACCACTTTTAAAAATTAACGAAAGCATTGCTGGTGTAGGCCTGGCATTTCTTTTAATTCTTACCTTTTCGTCATAAATAAGAGTAGTAAATCCATTTAATAACAAATAATCCACCACGTCTGGACAACAAGATATGTTGTTGGGAATATTTTCACCTAGAGCACTTATTTCTAGCCCGCCTATCAAATGTTTTATGTATTTATACGTCAAGTTGTTCTTATAACCGGCTAAACGCAACTGTTAGACGTCAGTTCGTTTTCTTTGTGAATCACCTGACTCTTGAATGACCTGTGCACATGCGCTATAAATAACTGAGATCTGGAGGCTAGCCTCATACTTGGCTATTCCAAGTGTTGCTATTTTACACAGCGCAAAGAAATTCAAGGTCATTCATGTTATAAGTAAATGCGGTAAAGTTGGAAGCTATTTCGTATTAGCCTCCAGCGAACCGCAGTAAAAGACCGGCCGACCGGGAAATATGCATACAAAGACTATCCGGACTGTAACGTTATAGGTATGTTTGTGGAAAGGAAATGCGAAAATGTTATATATAAACTGAAAATTAATTAATGAATAATAAACAATAAAAAATATTGAAAATTGAGATATACCTAATAGAAATTTCTTAAGATATTACTTTTGAAGTTATGGTGGTTCTTCCAAGGGGAGGCTCAGCCTCCCCTGCCTCCCCTGACGAGCCGCCACTGATATACATAATTAATTAAATGGCAAGAAGCCGTTTCAACTGATATACCTGATCTAAATCCATGTTGCGATGGCGTCAAAATATTATTTTTTTCCACAAAATTAACAATACGGACATGAAAAGCTTTTTCTGTTATCTTTGATAATGTGCTAAGTATCGATATCTGTCTGTAATTATCAATGTTTTCTGGACAGCCTTTTTTAAAAAGTGGAATAATACGAATTTGTGTCTGTTTCTTTTTTGCGATACGGGTTATACAACCAGAGATATTTAAGAAAAACTGCGAAGAAACGGGAATCTGAACATTCTTTTGTTTAAACAAAAACTTTCCGCCATACGGATTTAATCTAAAACTTTTTGCTACACTTCTTGAAATGTTTTCAACAAGTTCCAGCAAAAAAATTGCTGTAGTAAGACAATTCCTTTCTAGGCAAATCAATCCCTTAGATTTAGTCCACTATAAGGAGAGTTTATTGTTATTTGTGTAAACAAACCGAAGAAATACTTGAATGGCAATGCATTATGTTACTGGATATTCCAAGGGACCGTCCTATATTCAGGTCAATTTTAAACTCAGTAAATTAGCTTGCTCTTAAAAGATGACATAGAACATATTTTAACCCTATGATATACTTCTTGGAAAGGAGTAAGTCCTTTAACGGGACGTAATTTATTACCTATACTTTCATGTTGAAAAATAATAATTCATCTGCGATTTGTTACTTAATTTAGTCACGTTTGAACCATTCCTAATATAAGTAATTCCATGTTAATCGATGATGACCGCAACGTATCATAAATCGTTTAAAATTAACCAAAAATGTATGATTGCATGAATTAGTACTAAATGAGATTTAAGGGTATACTGAGTATGTTTCAGGTCTTTTCTTATACCCCATAAACGCAAAACTGGAAAGAGTTAAATAAACCAGTCAAGTCTTAAATTATAAATATTAATGAGTATATATTTCCATATTTATTACGTGGATTAGTAATGTACAGATGTAAAGACATCTGAATTTTAATCTATATACACCTAACTGCAAAAAATGAATAGCCAAAGATATCGTGCTATTCTAGTTTCATGCTAAAAATACAGGCCAACTAATTTGAATAAAATTAAAGTTACCCTTAAAACAAATTCTCACCTGAACCTAGGATAAGAAAAAAATATTGATTCAGTGGTAAATAAACTTAATATTCTAAGTAGGATACTAGACGAATCCATGCAAATGGTAAAGTGTGGTACTAGAAGAGGAGTAGTCGTTGTTCATGCTGCAATAGTACCAGAATTGCAAGACAGCAGTGAACCTAAAGAAACGCACAAAATTCATTTATTTGGTGTCATTTTTCAAAAAAATCCTCGAACAGGTCAATTTTATTTTTGTAAATGCTACATTTTGTCACTATACCAAAATATATGACGTCATTGGTTTTTGAGTTAAGACGCCATCATAAATTTTTTTTAATGGAAACAGACATTTTTGTATTGAAACATTCTTTATAGGATTTTGCAAACAGCAGAAAATTTTTTCTGCTGTTTGCAAAATCCTATAAAGAATGTTTCAATGCAATTATAAGCAAACAAATAATAATTCATTTTTAAACAGACATTTTTGTTTACTGTTTTTGGTGGTACATTCCTTTAGCTTTCTGCTGATATATAAAAAAATTATATTACCTGAGCCATTCTTTTGGAAAAATGACATTTTATTATTTTTGTTTTAACTAGTATGAAAACATTTGACATAAAAACAAAACAAATAAAATAATAAAAAACAATCACCTTAACAACATAGAGATACAGGTCTTTTTGTGTAAAGTATCGATAACTTTTTTATTCCTGGCACGTGTGGAACCTCAGTTTTGTGCCACTTCTGAGACAGTCTAAACTAGTGAATGCAATGCCACGTTTAAGTGAAAGAGAACGCGTAGAACTTTTGATGCTTGGATATGGTGATAGGCTGATAACTCATTAGGAAGCATGTGATGTTTTCAATGCCAAGTATCCCGAAAAGCAAATTTCTAGATCCACTGAAAGTAAATTGGTGGCTAGATATGATGAATCTGACAGTGTAGCTGACCTCCCTCGATCTGATCGCCCTAGCACAAGCAACGAAACCAAATTAAATATTCTTCTAGAAAGTGAGGAAAACCACCATCTTTCGACAAGGCAGCTGGCTTTAAATCATAACATGAGTCAAACTTCTGTTGTACGTTTATTGAAAAAAGAAAAATACCATCCATACAAAGTGCAGGACGATCCAGATCGGCGCTTACAGTTTTGTGAACAGTTGATGACCTTGTGCGACGAAAACCCAAATTTTCTAAAGAACATTGTTTTTTCTGATGAAGCTACATTTTCTGTAAAGAGGACTGTACATAGGCATAACTGTAGGTATTGATCACGTGAAAATCCTCATTGGACTCAAGAAACCCATACACAGCGACGAGGCAAAGTAAACGTGTGGGCAGGTATGATTGGTGATCGTTTATTAGGACCCAATTTTTTTTTTTTTTGAAGAAAATCTTACGGCCCCAAGATATCATTTTATGCCAAAATAAAATTTTTGCTACTTATTTTTAAATTTAAATGTCCTAGTAGTTCCAAGCAACAGTGCTAACATAAGGCTTATAAGTAGCAAAAATATTATTTCGAAGTGAAATGCTAACAATTTCCTATGCAATAGTGAATGGAGACATAGTAGTGTACCAAGTTGTTAACATTGTTTGAAGCAACTTGCTGGTAAACTATGGCCCTGAAAGCCTACAATGATGTCCTAAGCAGAGCATATAAAGCAGATCCTCTAAATGTCCTGAGTTAGTCCTAAGGATATACAAAAGTATATTTGTGGGATAACTTGAGGGTACGGAAAGTAGTGTACTTTCTGGATAACAGAGATATACCTCGCATATTTTGAGATATACTCAGGATATTGCTATATCCTAGCGTTTATATCCCTAAGATTGCCGTAAGATAAGATTGTGTTGTCTGGGTTACCTCCACTTACCCCACAGCCCTTCAACGAAATCATCTCAAAACATAATGTAGTTCGAAATGTCGTTATAATTCATACGTGGTGTGTCAAATATCAAGTAAATATCTCAATTTTATTTCATCAGACCCTTCTAATAATGGAATGTGGCTGTGGGTGGGAGGGGCGAGGATGTTAAAAAATATTGTAAAAAAATTGAGGCCTTGGTTTCTAGTATACAGGGTGTCCGAATATCAACTCCCAGGCTGGATATATTCTAAACGAATAGAGATATTTTAATTTTGTAAAATCCAATTTGTAGAGAATAAAGAGAGCTTCATTATTGAATGTAAATGTTTTTTTCATATATCAGTATATAGATGGCGCTGTGCTCTAAAGAAATATTTCGATGGGAGTAACTTTGAAATGGGGTTTATGTGAAAGAAAATGCATTTCTAAGCAGATTATGTTCTAAAAAATAATACCATAAATCTAACCGTTTTCGAGATATTTGAGTCCAAACGTTGGCACTTGCCAATACTGAATAATTGTAATCTCTTCAACATTTCTGCCCTTTAAGTGGGACAATCTGTATTTAATTTACAAATTTTAGAAGAAAATATTTAAAGAATTTTTTCATATCTAATGAATTAAATATATTTGAAGTAACCCTTGGAAAAAAAAACTAAAAATATTGTTTATCATATAATTCAAACATTTAAGCAATAAAAAAACAATTACGAACGTAAAACAATTTTTACAAACTAATGTAATTAAAATAACTATTTTAATAGGTCTTCAAAATTATTGCCATTTTCATTAACACACATCGTAAACCTATTCATTAGTTCAGATCTACAAACTTTTCATATTGTATGCCGATTAATGGCGGCAACACTAGCATAAATTTTATTCTAAAGATCTGCCCATGTCTCCTACTGGTTCTTTGTACACTTCACTTTTTATAAATCCCCATAAATAAAAGTCTAATGGAGTAATGTCAGGAGATCGAGCGGGCTTTCTAAGTACTCCATTTCTACCAATCCATCTTCCTGGGTATGTTTGATTTAAATAATTAACAACGTTGTGATGATTATGTGGGCTTGCTCCATCCCGATGAAACCACATATTAGCCAACTGAGCGGGAAAATTCCTTAGTAGTGCTTGTAAATCATTTTGCAAAAATTGTAAATATCTTTCACCTGTTAAATTCTCATGGTAGAGGTATGGGCTAACAATGTAACCATTAACGATACCACACCAAACATTTACTCCAAAACGATTCTGGGATCTGGTATGTCTCATCCACCTAGGATTCTCTTGAGACCAGTAACGACAATTATGTGTTGTGATTGCTCCATTGTTGTGGAATCGACTTTCATCAGTCCACATAATTGTATCTAAAAGATTTAGATCTTCTTCTAAGAGAACTGAAAATTGCGCAAAAAAATCTAATCTCCGCTCATTGTCCCCTGGAATCAAATGATGAACTAAATGAACTTTATATGGAAAAAGTTTGTTTGTTTTAAGAATTCTGTGGCAGGTGGAATACCAATGCAATATTTTATCAGTTGCAGTTCTTTTTCTTGTTGTTTTTGGTTTCTTAAAACCTCCATAATTTTACTTCCACATCCACGTAGTGGATTGGAAGTATAGTAATCGCAAAAAAATTTTCAAAAATTTTTATTCGTGAAATAGGTTTAGAATGTCATGAAACGTCGAGATTTTAAATTTGAGCGAAAAAAAATTTTCTGTCTGTCTGTCGGTCTGTCTGTCTGTAACTCTTTTTTTGTCCGCACGCTTTCTCCGGAACGGTTTAAGATATTGACCTGAAATTTTGTACACGTATATATTATAACGAGATCTGGAACTGGATTGTTTTTTGAGGAAATCCGGTGAAGGGTTGGGGGTTAAATAGGGGTAAATAGGGGGAAATAAGTAAAGCAAGCTTGTAAGAGTACAGAAACTTGAAATTCGGTGTATGTACTAGAAGTTAAGGCCTCAGATTTTTTTACAATATTTTTCAACCCCCCACCACCCCTACCCCGTTAAAGTGGTTGATAAAATAAAGTTGAGATATTCATTTGAAATTTCGTACACGTGTGTATTATAACGATGTCTAGAATTAGATTATATTTTGGGATGATTCCGTTGAAGGGTTGGGGGTTAATTAGGGGTAAATAGAGGAATATAAGTAAAACAAGTTGGTAAGAGTACAGAAACTTGAAATTTGGTGTATGTACTAGAAGCGAAAGCGTCAGATTTTTTAATAATATTTTTCAACCCCCACCACCCCTACTCCAATTTGAAAAGGGTTGATAAAATAAAATTGAGATATTCATTTGAAATTTTCTACACGTATGTATTATAACGACATCTGGAACTAGATTATATTTTGAGATAATTCCGTTGAAGGGTTGGGGGTTAAATAGGGGTAAATAGGGGAAAATAAATAAAGCAAGCTGGTAAGACTACAGAAACTTGAAATTCGGTGTATGTACTAGAAGCCAAGGTCTCAAATTATTTACAATATTTTTCAACCCCCACCACCCCTACTTCATTATTAAAAGGGTTGATAAAATAAAATCGAGATATTCATTTGAAATTTGGTACACGTATGAATTATAACGACATCTGGAACTAGATTATACTTTGAGATGATTCCGTTGAAGGGTTGGGGGTTATTTAGGGGTCAATAGGGGGAAATAAGTAAAGCAAGCTGGTATGAGTACAGAAACTTGAAATTCGGTGTATGTACAAGAAGTTAAGGCCTCAGATTTTTTTATAATATTTTTCAACCCCCCCACCACCCCTACCCCATTAATGGGGTTGACAAAATAAAGTTGAGATATTCATTTGAAATTTCGTACACGTATGTATTATAACGACGTCTGGAATTAGTTTATATTTTGAGATGATTCCGTTGAAGGGTTGGGGGTTAATTTGGGGTAAATAGAGGAATATAAGTAAAACGTTGGTAAGACTACAGAAACTTGAAATTCGGTGTATGTACTAGAAGCCACAGCGTCAGATTTTCTTATAATATTTTTCAACCCAACCACCCCTACTCCAATATGAAAAGGGTTGATAAAATAAAATTGAGATATTCATTTGAAATTTGGTACACGTATGTATTATAACGACGTCTGAAACTAGATCATAATTTGAGATGATGCCGTTGAAGGGTTGGGGGTTAAATAGGGGCAAATAGGGGAAAATAAGTAAAGCAAGCTGGTAAGACTACAGAAATTTGGGATTCGGTGTATATACTAGAAACCAAGGCCTCAGATTTCTTTCTAATATTTTTCAAACTCTACCACCTCCGCTTCATTATTAATGGGATTGATAACATCAAATTGAGATATTCACTTGAAAGTTAGTACACGTATGTATTGTAGTGACATCTGATTGACATGACTCCATTGAGGTGGTAGGTTGTAAATAGTGGAAAATAAGTGGAAAATAAGTACGGTAAACTAGAAACTCTACCACCTCCGCTTCATTATTAATGGGATTGATAACATCAAATTGAGATATTCACTTGAAAGTTAGTACACGTATGTATTGTAGTGACATCTGATTGACATGACTCCATTGAGGTGGTAGGTTGTAAATAGTGGAAAATAAGTACGGTAAACTAGAAACTTCATTTTTAACGTATATGGTAGAAACCAACTCCTCAAACTTTTCTATGACATCTACCCCAAATATTATTAAAATTCTATGACCAATAATTTCCACATACTAGAGTGCAAATATAGTCAAGATGTTTCCTTTAAAGTGACTTGGACGAATAATCTGGATGTGGAAGTAGTGATTCCTTAGGCAGCGGTTTTTCGAATTAGAACACAAACTTACAAAAGTTTTCCGATCTGGTAAAGGTCTATCAGGAAAACGTATTTCATATAAACTTACAGCTCTTGAAGCATTTTTACGACATTCCTCATAAATTAAAATCATGTTTAATTTATCTTCATTTGTATGAGAAACCATATTTAATAATAAATATTCGCAAAGAAAACAATAATTAGGTACAATAATACAGTTCTATTGACACATCAATAAACAAAATGTGATTGACATTGAGAAATGTCAAAACTATTATTCCAAAGGTAACTTTAGTTGCATTTTATTTATAATTTATAAGGGTTATTATACTCACTAGATATTAAATATTTTTAATTATAAACTAACCTAATAACAAAACAATTATATGAGAAATTCTTTAAATATTTTCTTTCTAAAATTTGTAAATTAAATACAGATTATCCCATTTAAAGGACTGAAATGTTGAAGAGATTACAATCAATATTCGCAAATGCCAACATTTGGATTCAAATATCTCTAAAACGGTTAGTTTTATGGTATTTTTTTAAAGAACATGATCTGCTTAGAAATGCATTTTCTTTGACATAAAGTTGTATTAAAAAACAATTATATTCAAAAATGAAGCTCTCTTTATGTTCTACGTATTGGCTTTTACATAATTAAAATATCTCTATTCGTTTAGAATATATCCGGCTTGGGAGTTTTTATTGGGACACCCTGTATACACCAAATCCCTAGTTTCCGTACTTTTGCTAGCTTGCTCTATTTATTATCTCTTATTTATTTCTATTTACCCTCAGCCATTCACCGGAATTAGTGCAAAATGTAATCAATTTCCAGATCTCGTCGTGGTATACCCAATTTGAAGTCAATGTCTTCTGTTTCTGAGAAACCAAGCGCACAAAAAAAATTAACGAACCGAGCGACAGACATACAGGAAATGTTTTTTCGCTCAAATTTAAAATTTCGACGTGTTATGACATTATAAGTCTATTTCAACAAAGAAACACATTTGATTTTTTTTTTACGATTACTATACTTCCACTCCACTAAGTCGATATATTAGTTAGAAAACAAATTTAAAATAATTCTTTAATATTTGTGCATATATACAACACTCTGCAGATGGGTAGTGTCATTTTCTGTTATTTAATCAGTAAATTATCTTTATTTTGCGGCCTAAATAATTTTATGACATCGGAGCGAGGGAGCGTCTCTTATTTCCCTTTATTTTCAATTATCTCCTAAGAGATTTACTACCTCCAAGCTCTCAATACGGAGTAATAAAATGTAGGCTATTTAAAAACGTTGTTTAATTAACGTCTTCGCCAAATAACAGTTAATCTATATATTACTTAACAAAATTACACGGTAATTCAATTCATGAATTCCCGTAGAAATCCTTAGGTATTTCTTTAATTAAGGCCCTGCTCGGCCGTAAAACATACAAAGTATTTAATTTATAAACAGCCGTTAATTTATGCACATCAAATTGTAGATATACCGCGCGTTATTGCGTGAAAACTCATTCTTAGTCGTTTCTGCGATACTCCATAGAATGTAATTAAAGGCATAGCTCCATAATTTCCATTTAACTTCTAGCACTCGAAGTTTAACCATTTCACTCATTGATCGCCTTCTTTCATTATACACTTCAATTCTTCCGGCCCTTCTTATCATTGATTTACATGCCACGTTTTGTGTCTGAATAGCTGCGTCTGTACGAGGTGAGGATAACAAGTAGGAATGGAGACTCGGGATTTTCGGCTCGCTTTAGTACATATTTCAAGACATAATCTCTGATGTTATAGTAGCGAATCGATCTCTCAGTAAATTTATTATATCTGAAAGAATGGCCGTTACAGTCTATTACAATAAAATATGGCTTTCAAAAAAAGTGTTATATAACCATTGCGATCCAGCATATTCCACATTGGGTAAGATTTGGCTTAGCGTTAAAAACGATTGACAATCGACGAAGAATTTTATGTAAAATATAAATAAACCGAGCGATTTAGTTTGGCATTGGCGCCCCTGAATCTTTTTATTTCAACAAAAAACTACAACAAACCATATATATTTGAAAATCGCTTACCAAGCTCTATCATACTGTTACGTGTTTTCATCCTTTAGGAAACACCCTGTATGAATCCGTGGGCTCTGCATAATTTTAACAAGGGGTAAACACTTTATTAAATAATTTACTTATTACACAATACTTTATATTTACACTTCGGATTTAAACTCACTTATCGCCACCAACTTCACTTTAGTAAAACTTCTCTCTTTTCCGCCGGGAATCGCGCCTTATATAGGGCGCGTGCAAAATCCAACAGCTAACGAGAGTGGAGGGCATATAACCTCAATGTTCCAAATGAATTATCGTGAAATTCGCTGTTTTCGTTTACTTTTTTAACTTTCTTGTGCTATCAGCTATTGAAATAAACATTTTTAAGTTTAGTTTTCATTATATATAGGGAATTACGCCTTTTGTGCAATAATGTTTCCTTCGATTTGGCGAGATGTGCATTGTTTACCTATGTGTTGTTAGTTATTTTCTTCATATTTAAACGACGTATGTGATTGATCTTATTGTTATATATGGAGCATATTTAGATTAATTAAAATTTACATGCTGTTAATTATTCTGTTTCCAGTTTACCACAAAAAGCCATCATATTGTATGGAATATGGTTGTCAAAGTCTCACCGAATGCCAATTTAAGCTTTAAAAGGTATGTGATCATTACTTAACATTGGAATTTAATACTTATTGTATAACATATTTAATAAATACATAGTAGTATACCTACCGCATGCACGAAAATAAAGTTATAGTTATTTCAGATTGCCATCGATTTACACCAAAGAAGATAGTTTTGTGGTCAATTAAGAGTTCAAAGAGAAAAGTGGTTAAATGCTTTAAAGCAGCATAACCCATACATTTATTTGTTAGTCCATCTAGATGAGTTACCTTACCTGGTTCAGCGAGTTTTCTAAAAATTATAGAGTATAAAATTTAAATGAAATTATTATCCGTTAAGATAATGTCTGGAACTATGACCATATTTCATCTTTGACTCAGCAAGATCGGATCTCTCTAAGGCTCTTTTCGCTTTGCCCTTTTGATTGAGCACAAACTTTACTTCTTTTGGTGTAAATCGATGGCATTCTGAAATAGTTAATAATTTTATTTTCGTGCATGCAAAAGGTATTTACTACTATGTATTTATTAAACATGTTATATAATAAACACTAAATTCTAATGTTAAGTAATCACATACCTTTAAAAGCTTAAATTGACTTTCGGTGACACTTCGACAACCAAATACCATAGAATATTATGGCTTTTTGTCGTCAACTGATAACAAAATAATTACCAGTAAGTATCTAAATCTTAAATAATTTAAATAGGCTCCATATATAATAATAAGATCAATCCCATACATCGTTTAAATACGAAAAAAATAACTAAAAACACATAGGTAAACAGTGCACATCTTGCCAAATCAAAGGAAATATTATTGTACAAAACACGTAATTGTCTATATAAAACGAAAACTAAACTTAAAAATGTTTATTTCAATAGCTGATAGCACAAGAAAATTAAAAAAACAAACGAAAACAGCCAATTTCATGATAATTAATTTGGAACATTGAGGCTATATGCCCTCCACTCTCGTTAGCTGTCAGATTTTGCACGCGCCCTATACTCTGAAATTGCCTCCAGAGTCATCCAGAACACAATCGAGAATTTTCTCCCACCACACTTTAGAAAACTCTGTCTCTTTCTACAAGTTTCCAGTCACTATTAGGCATCACAGAGGGTGTAATGCATATCAAAACGAAGTCCTTAAAACGTCTCTGTGATCACATATGCCAAAGTAGCGCTAGCCAACTTTTTTATTTCAAATGGTATACTATACTTCTTTTACCGATTGTTGTAGATATTCTTTCTCTGCATTCACCTGGGTAAAAAAAGCTGCCTAAGGAATCACTACTTCCACATCCAAGTGTTCCTTCCAAGTCTCTTAAAAGGTAAATGTCTTGACTATATTTGCACTTTAGTACGCGGAAATAATTGGTCATAGAATTTTAACAAGCTAACCGTTATACTCTTTCCCGATTTACTACACTTTTTATATAATTGTTGAACATTCTATAGGATACTCCTCGCGTTTCTTTTGTAAATAATATTAGTTTTAGACATTGGTAGTTTAATTACAAAACATAAAGAAATATGCAATTTTTTTTTTATTTCAAAAATTTACTTTTTTACTTATTTATTGATTTTGTTCAAAAGCAATAAGGTTTGTCCTCTAGCTAACACTAACTCACTGTCCAAATTTCAATACAGTCGGACTTTTCGTTCTTAGGTTATCGTGCAAGAAGCGTGACGGACGGACAGACGGACGGATGGACATTTTGAAAGTTGTTCAGAATTCGATCACCAACAGTGTGAAATGAATTTTTTTTCTCTACGAGCAATATTACCGGTTTTAGAAATGTGCCGATCGAATGCAATATACTTCTCGTTTTGTATTTGCGAAGAGTATAATAATATTAGGGGCAGATGTCATAAAAATGTTTACAGAAGTTGCAATTTAGCAAAAATGATCTTGGCTAACTTTCAAGCCTGATATAATATTTACAAAATCTGCAAACTGTACAGGGGATAAAAATAAAGAAAAGTTTAATATTACATTAACATTAATATTACACAAAAAAATGGGTTTAATGAAAATGCGAGAACATTAATCTAGGTATCAAAATGTATCAAACACACAAGTTTTACAGAAACGACGCTAGGCGTCGGTCGGTGTCGAGTCGAAAAAATGCAAGAACATGAATTTAGATATCAAAATTAAACAAACACAAGTTTTACAGAAACGACACAAGGCGTCGCGTCGGTCGACGTCGAGACGTGAAGATACCAGAATATGAGTCTAGGTATCATAATTTATCAAATTCAGGAGTTTTACAAAAACGACGCTAATCGTCGGTCGGCGTCGAGACGTAAAAATGCAAGAACATATATCTAGATATCAAAATTTATCAAATACACGAGTTTTACAATAACGAGGCTAGGCGTCCGTCGGCGTCGAGACCAAAAATACAAGAATATGGGTCTAGAAATCAAAATTTATCAAATATATAAGTTTTACAAAAACAACGCCAGGCGTAGGTCGTCGCCAAGACGTAAAAATGCAAGAACATAAATTTAGATATCAAAATTTATCAAATACACAAGTTTTACAAAAGCGACGCTAGGCGTCGGTCAGCATTGAGACGTAAAAATGCAAGAATATGATTCTACGTATCAAAATATATCAAATTCAAAATCAAATTTGCTTCTTTCAAAAAGTATGCGATGTTACACAAATCGCTACTGGACTTCCGTATTACCGTTACATCTTCAATTTGTTAAACATTTTCAATCTCAAAAATTAATGCATTGGTTTCTAGCACATACACCAAAAATGAAGTACTGGACTCTTACTAGCTTGCTCTACTGATTTTTCCCAATTACACCCCCCCCCCCACCCCTTCAACAATATGGAAAATATTATAAAAAAATTTTAGGCCTTGGCTTCTAATACATACACAAATTTTAAGTTTCTGTACTCTTACTAGCTTGCTTTACTTATTACCTCCTATTTACCCCCAACCCTTCACCGGATACGTTCAAAAAACAATCCAGTTCCAGATCTCGTTATAATATGTGTACAATTTCAAGTCAATATCTTAATGCGTTCCGGAGAAAACGTGCTGACAAAAAAAAAAGTTACAGACCGACCGACAGACAGATATTTCTCTTTCGCTCAAATTTAAAATCTCGACGTTTTATGACATTTTAAAACCTACTTCAAGAAAAAAAAAATTATTTTTTTTTTCCGATTACTACTTATACTTCCAATCTACTACGTGGACGTGGAAGTAAAAGTATACACTTCTATAAAAAAAAAAATCGTGAAAATTAATCAAATAAGATACGATAAAACTTGTTTCAAATGTTTTATTTCGGAATCAATATAGTTAGCCATGGAAACAATTGAATTTTGACTTTGTTAGTAAGGTCCAGTTGAAAATATTGTATTGATTGTGTTATTAGTTTTTATTTTATGCTATAGCTATAAATAGATTTACACTAATGAAAAAACATTGGACATGACAATAATTTCTGGACAATTACGAATAAACAATTATAATAAATAATAAATAATTATTAGCAATAACACTTAAGAAAACTAATTAATTAACAATTAAGAAAATAGAAACATTACTTATTGCTTTACAGGTTTGAAGAGGCCTCCGTTCGCTTCTAAACATAATTGCCCTCTATTTATCACGCCTTGTATACATACATGTTGAAGATCTTCAACCGTTAGTCAGCGACATTCAACTCGTATTCTATTCATACGATCTTCGACGTCATTTAGAGGTGTAAAATAAACTTTTTCTTTTACATAGATCCAAAGGAAAAAATCCAGTGGTGAAAGATCCGGAGATCTGGTGGGTTCGTTACAATCATAGCATTATATGACATTTTAAGGACGTCATTTGATACAGCTTGACAAGCGATTAAAAAATATATATGGATTGTTCTAATTTTTTGTTGAAATTAAAGAGACACAGGGGCTCGAATACCAAACTAAATCACCCATTATACGAGTAAGGAGAATACTTAAGTGTTATTTTTGACCAAGAACTGACACAAAAACTGAACTTATGATTAACACCAATACGGCTATTCTGTATTGATGTGATGTGAAAACATGTTCTCATGAGCAAATTGGCGAACTTCCTTTGAAAATTAAAAGCGTATTCTTTAATTGCAGGAGCGGTCACATTGCGGCAAAGATTGGGGAACTAGTTTCTCTTGGTAAATTATGAGGAAGCTGGGTAAACTATCGTTTCATTTGTGGTATGATATTTGTTTTTTTTTTGAAGTTCTTCTCTGTTACTGGTTAAAGTTACAGTTCTGGGCTACTTTATGTGTGGAAATTAAAGCACGATAGATATTGCTGATTTATTTATTGCTAATGAAGTACTGAAGTTCCAGATTATTGAAGAAAATGCTCAAGAAAAACTTCTTCACAACTACCAGAACGAAAAGTATATTAATAGCATTTTCGCCAAATTTCCAGAACGAAGAGTATATAGATAGCAATTTCGCCAAATTTCTAAAATGGCAAATATCAATTGCAGAGAAAATATTTTCATATCACCGTGTTAGTGATGGAATTCTGAATAACTTTGACAATGCCCGTACGTCTGTCTGTCCGTCACGTTTTTGTGAAAGCAAGAAAATTGGACAGTAAATTAGTGTTAGTTAGTGGAATAGTTCTTTTGTTTTGGAACAAACTATCAGTCAGTAAAAAAGTTATTAATTATTTAAATTTTAAATTAACCTAATTTTTTTATGTTTTGCAATCAAACAAAAAATGTCTAGAACAAAAACAATTTCACTTTTCTGTGGAGAATTGTTAAAGAAATTTAGAGAAAAAAAAATTATTATTACAGATTTCAAAGTTTATATTTAAATATTGTTACATTGCTATACCGGCCACGCATAAACCCCAATAATGTTTATAAACTTAAAAGTAATAAATTTGTCACAAATACTATAAGACTATAGACCAGGCTTGGAGGCCTAATTCATATCGCGGTAGACAATGTCAAGTTCACTCGTTAACATAAACTAACATTAGATATTTACCACCTATAAAATGTGCGACAATTATATAAAAAATCGGTAAAGGTATTTGCACAGAACTTCCTTCTTTATTCATACAGGATGGCCATTCTAACAAATCATTAATTAAGAAATGACATATGAGAATTATAATCCCAATGTAGTTAGCGCTATTATTACAGAAAAAACTTGATATCTTTTTTCCATCATCTTCTCTATAGTGGTGGGGGAAACAAATTTCAAAATATATTTTTTTAATTTTCAAGACACTATTTTGTCGAAATAGGTATAAAATGTAATGAAACGTGCTATTGTAGTACTTAGTATAGTTTTTTAAATTTTCAAAACAATATTTTTTAATATGTTTAGATTGTCATGAAACGTGGGAATTGTAAATTTGAGTAAAAACATCTTTTACCATTATCCACTTTATACAAAATTTTCAAAATTTAAAATTTTCAAATATTTTTTACTAGGTTTATAATGTCACGAAACGTGGAAGTTTTAAATTTGAGCGAACATTTTTTTCTACATAATATATTCCCTTTAGTTAATGCACCAACATACCGACGGACAGACAGGCAGACAGACAAACTGACGGAATTAAAAACCTACATGATATGAAACTTGAAAATACGAAAAAATCTCGGAGGGTGATTTTTCTCGAATACCATACTTCCCTTCGGTATGCGAGGGAAGTAAAAGTGCAGTAAATTGGGGAACAGAATAATGGTTAGCTTGTTTCATTTACTGTTATTATTAATTTAACATCTGCTTCCACAAAACCAACACCCCTTGTAAAACATGTCAGAAGATCACCTTAGTCTTATATAGTACTTTCCTCTCAACGACTCCGGGAAGATCTAATCTTAGATAACCGTACGTGTGAATATGGTTTGTATAATATTGGAGTGTTCGTCTATTTAAATTGTATTACAGCAATTATATTGGAAATAAGCGAAACCCTCATACAATCACAACTTCGCGATATTAACATAATAGATTATTCAACACGAGACAGATCACACACAGATTATACATTCATTAATTTGCATACTGCATTTTCTTATAAATATAAGTAAAGTAGGAAACACAAAAGAAAGACCTTAAATACTTATTTTATACATTTCCAAAAACCGAATGTAAAATATAATGGTGTAAATCAAAACATAAACGCATAACGTTTAATCGTTTTACAATATGTTATATCCTGTCGAGTGGTACTTATTTATTAATTTATTTTGAAATAAAATATATTAATAATTTAAGTAAACATTTTATTCCCTGAATATACTTATAATCACGGGTATAGACTACACTTTTCAAATACATATACTCCTGTTTATCTCACTAGACACTTCCTATAAAGTATAAAAAAGTCTCTATAAAAGAAACATGTACATAAAAATAATAAGAACTTAAATATGTTATACAATATATTCATTAATTTGTATAAAATTACACCAATAAAACAAATTCTTTATGGGATTTGACAAACAATATTTGCAAAAATAGTACTTAATTGTCAATCCTTGTATTCTATATTATTGAATACTAGTATGTAGATACTTTGTGTTACCACTCGAGACATGATATGACCAACTACTTTTTAAATTAGAGTGCTCTTGATGCTGATTCACCCTGTATATTTGACTTTCGATTAAAACAACCAATGAGCCCAATTCTTAACACATTATACAGTATGTAAATATCCTATTCGGTCGCTTTCTCTGTCCGTTTTCAGCGTATCCATTCACTATACGTATTACATTTACATGTACTAGTCTAATTCACAAGATCGAAAAGGTGTTAATTCTTGAAATAGCTCCTAAAAATATGAGCGATAGCTCATTAGATTCGGAATGACGTCTAGAAAAAATTTAGGAAGTATTTTGGTCAACAATAAAGAAAAAATAAGTAAAGTCAACAAATCGGGGGTTTATGAAATTAAATGTAACGACTGTAATGCGGTATATATTGGCCAGAGTGGTAGAAGTATAGCTAATAGGGTAAAAGAACATAAACAATCTATTTTAAACAACAACAAAAACACAGGAATGTCAACACAATGCATTGAAAATAATCATTTTATCGACACAGAGAATATTAATTTAATCCATTCAGAAAGTAAAGGAAAACGCTTAAACCTCCTTGAACAATTAGAAATAAAAAAATCCCTTAAAAGCAACACACCAATGACCAACTAAATTTCATAAATACTCCTATAATAGACAAGGTTTTACGAATAGCCCATTGAATTATATTCCGAGTAGGTAGATCCTTAGTTTTATTACTTGAAATCCCCGTAATTTCACATGTTTGGGTATTATTGCATTTATTTAACTTTTTTATTGGAAATTTTCTCCTCTTTAAGAATCTTCTTTCCGATTTCCGTTATCACTGATAGTTTTTGAGTTATAAGAGAAAAACTAAATGCAATTTTTTTCCATTATAATTTGTTCATAACTTTTGCAATTTTTTATGTGCTTATAAAACATTTTAATGCATTTTTCTAGACGTCATTTCGAATTCAATGAGCTATCTCTCATACTTTTAGGAGCTATTTCAAGAATTAACACCTTTTTGAACCTGTGAATTAGACTATTACAATTACTGTAGTTATTCATTTCATATTTTAACCGTGTATACCGTACTAATTTCTTTGTTGTCAGTAGCATAATTAAAATAATTTCATATTATTGCTACTTAGGAAATTTAATTGATCATATAGAGTTGGAGCTAAAACTGTGTTGATACTAATATCTTTAATTGTGTAAATATTTCTTAATTTACATACAGCTAATATTGATAAAACAATATATCTTCCTCCAAATCCAACAAAATGGTAAATTCGAAATTAATAACTCGTCTGGTATCACTTACATAGTTTCCAAACTCGATATTGATTTTATCATATGTTTGCATTATAAAATTTTGTTATGCTAAAAAGACTGCAGCCCCAACAAAGCGGGAATATTGGAGGCACATAATGGATTTACCCTTTATTAGATTAACTGAGTATGGAAATACAAAATCAGTGCACCAGGCATTAAATTATATTATTTGTTTTATTTCTAGCCATTTTAATATTGAAGGATGGCATATGGCAGCTGCCTGCGTACACAATGATGACCGACAATGGATATAATGGTAAATGTACGCCAATTGAGGCTTATAAAAATGACGTGGCATATGCGAGGCACGCCGGAAAATAATGGAAAACTCATCTGTATGAACGGTATGTTCTAATGTGATTGATATGCATTCACCAGCTCTGTGACAAAATGCAATAGGCCCCAGGCAAAGAATATAATTTCAGTATTTTGGAATCCGCAATTAATACAAGAACTAATGTGTAGAGGATTTTTTTTTTGTGTTATCCTATTAAAACAGATATTGACCATTAACGTTTAAAGGCTAAGGCGTACAATATGTCCATTATATCCAATGCAGAGCGGGTTGGGGGTTAAATAGGGGAAAATATGTAAAGCAAGCTGGTAAAAGTACAGAAATTTGGGATTTGGTGCATATACTAGAAACCAAGGCCTCGGATTGCTTTCTAATATCTTTCAATCCCGCACCCCACCACCTCCATTATTAAAGGGATTGATAACATAAAATTGAGATATTCATTTGGAAGTTAGTACACGTATGAACAGTAAAGACATCTGATTGAGATGATTCTGTTGAAGGGGTGGGTGTGGTGGTAGGTTGTGAATAGCGCAAAATAAGTAAACCAAGCTAGAAACTTCATTTTTAGCGTATATGGTAGAAACCGACGCGCGACGCCTCAAATTTTTTAATATCTGCCCCAAATATTACTAAAATTCTATGACCAATAATTTTCGCATACTGGAGTGCAAATATAGTCGAGATATTTCCTTTAAAGTGACTTAGACGAGAAATCTTGTTGTGGAAGTAGCGATTCCTTAGGCAGCGGCGGTTTTTTTCCAAGTTCTGTTACGATGCTAATTCGATTGTGGAAATTCGCGTCGAGTGTGGTATTTATTTTTTACTATCTAAATTAGTCCACTATTTTTCATTAAATTCTTGTTTAAATAATCATAGATTAGCTACTATTGAATAGTCATAATACTTTACCAGTAAAAATGCAAATATAATCCGTTTCATTAATAATGTAGAGGTAATAGTGCAGCTAAATTTTTAATGAGCCATCCGTCCACACTTTCACAGTTCATAGGATACATATAACAGGCTCAATAATAAGCGTGTAATCGAATATAGGCCATTAGAGGGAATAAGGTAGCATAACTTGCATAGCGTATCAAATGATTTACGCCACAGCATCTATGATACAATATGCAATATAGTTTGCTTGCAGCATCCCAGAATGCAGACTCTAAAGTGCAATAGATTTATCAGACAAAAGCCAACTGGATAGCAGGGTCGGTGTTAAGCTAGGAAGGTGCAGAATGCAACGGTAAGTAATCTTCAAATTCATTAACAGTGCACAAAGACGAAGTAACAAATTTAATTTGAGAATTATATTTATTTAGTTACTTTAAAGTCATATTCCACGTATCTTTTCTAGTGGACATGAGTTTTAAAAATAGATTTTAAGTATCTAACTTTAATATAACTAAGGAATAAGATAATCAAGATGAATTAATTTGAATTCTAGCTGTTGCTGATGACTGTGAATCGATTAATTTGTATATTTCTCATCTGTACAAAAATTGCGACGTGCTTTCTCCTGGTTGCCTAGTGCATAGAAAAGCGGAAGCGTCACTTTAGCGCTGAGCTGCATTTCGGTGATCTCGAGCGCCACCTTTGCATTTTTTACGTGGGGCAAAAGTCCCACTTAGCCTCCTAACGCAGCCTGTTGCAGTAGAGCTGGGATAACTACAGTGGAGACACGGTAGTCCAGGGGTCTGGACGGCAGATTAGATTCTCATTCACACACAACAGTAAAACGCACATTTTGGAAAATAACAGCATTTATTAAAATATATTAAGTATTCAACAACAAACTAATTATTAAAATAGATCCGTTTTGGTCAGGTACCAAAATACTCTTACAGAGTTCAGATAAATAATATCAAAACTTAAGATATGTCATATTATGAAAATTACAAGTAAAACTTCACGAAAACAAGGAACCAGGCGTGAGAAGATATTAAACTAAAACTACTGATTCTAATATTCTTTTATTAATTCGGATATTAACAGAGCCAAGCAAGTAGTGTGCAAAGCGATAGTAGGCTTGGCGGCAAAGCGGTAATAAGCGGTACAGTCGGTTATAACAGCAAGCAAGCAAGCAGTGGATGTTAAGATAAAACAAATTAGCAGTAAAACAGAAAGCAATTAAATTTTTAGTAAAAGCAAACAATTATTCTTGGACAAAATTTATCATATATGTATACATGTCAGGTTTGAGTTGGCAGCATGTGGTGTAAAGAACTTGATAAAATTGTGGAAAACTGATACCGAATAAAACGGTAATCGGATTCGGCAGACAGAATTAATCTCGACGGTGTTGGTTCGGTTCAGAGAGATTCACCAAGCGCCTCAAACCACACAGTCGAGTGCCTCTAATTGCATTCGGTTCGGAAATAAAATTTACCACGTGTTTCTTGTCAGATGTACGGTGAAAAGGTTTATGTATCAAAATATAAATATAATTTATTTATTCAGAATATTTTCCACATTTTTCACTGATCTCTCGGACTACAACAAATTACTGAAAACAATTTAAAAGTAACGGATTTTATCTTAATTCGTTAATCTATGATACAGTTTAAAAAAATAAATAAATAAAATAGCCGGAAAACGGATTTCTACCACTCCGACAAAATGTTGGATATTATTTTAACCCAATAAATTATAAAACAAAGGTTAAGTTAAAATAATAGGAATTGGAACGGTTTTACATGGCAAAATTCGGTATGATTAAAACAGAAATTTACGGACAGCGGGTTTCTGTCATCCCAACCAACTTGGCGGATATTATTTTGACTCCACAGTCTGAGACAAAATAATAATTCTCTCGAAATATCGTCTATGTCCATTCTTCCTTGGAAATTATTTGGGACATAGTTATCTGGATTAAATCTTGAGAATGTAACAGGGGGCCCCTAATTGAACAAACATTAACACAGAGTAATTATGTTACGTCTATGATTTACGTCGGTATTTCGGAAAAATATAATTATATTCTGATACATCAAATTTAAAATCGTTTTTAAAGTTTTATTGATAATCACGCATTTCGTTGAATTATTTCTTATCTGGTATCTGAGAATAAAAACGACTAGCAAGAAACAGCGGCTTATCTCGGATCAAATAATTTTTAACGTACACTTCTCCAATATAGACAAATCGGATAATGAATATTTAACAGAGATTTACTAGCTTGTCATGAAAGTATTATTTTTGAAGTGTATCAAATAAAAATAAATTGTTAATTTACACTGCCGGTATACGGGGCACAGTTAAGTAAACTCGCACGGGGTGTTCTCCAGGCGGACGGTCGGTACGGTATTTTTAGAACCCCCACGTGTTAATTCATTTAACTGTTAAAATGGAATTTAATTTTGAAATTTACAAAAATACTAAGAAATGGTTTTAAACTTACATTGCTGTTATATTTTACGGCGATGGCAGAGACTATTGAATTACACACGTGGTGATCTCCAGGTGGACGGTAGGTACGGTATTAGATCCCCACGTGTTCATCCTTTAGGCTCTCCGAAGTGAACTCCCGTTTTGTTGTCTCTTTGACTAGCTGGTTCCCCCAAAAAGTAAAAATCCCCTCCAACTTGGTGTTGAATACCAAGTGGGGAATAATTTAACTGTGACTAACGCCATCCGGAATAATTTATCGGACTCAATTAAAATTTTATTTTAGAAAACTTCTCATCGCCGCGGAACCTTACATTATTTTCCTATAGAAAACTACATGTCTCGGGCTAAATAAAAATGAACAGAACAATTTCTAATGTTTCGGCCGTAAGATGGGAAAAGTGGCGAAGTCTATGATTAAATTAAATGGCATTTTTGTCTGCAAAAATTCACTTCGTCACAAACTCAGTTGTAAAATCTCGTATTTTAGCACTGCAACATCAAGGCAGTGACTACTGAAAGTAAGTAGAAGTAGTTTATAGCAAAAAACAAAAATTCCGTTTATAATTAGCGAAGACGTTGCCAGATACCCACGACGCCCACTGTCGTGGTTGTTGGAGAGCTAGATGAAACCTGGAGAAGGGCTTGTGTTTGAAGTGAATGGTTAACAGTGTTCGTTGGTCTCCGATTGCCATGCGTTGTGCAAGATTGCGCGCATTTAGAAAAATGGTTAATAAAAATGGGTCGTCTTCAAATTATGGGAATACGGAGAAAACTTATGATAATTTGTATGAATCTACAACCTGTTAAAGAATGATTTAAGCTTGTTTATCTCGAAGCGCTTGGATGTTAAGATAAAACAAATTAGCAGTAAAACAGAAAGCAATTAAATTTTTAGTAAAAGCAAACAATTATTCTTGGACAAAATTTATCATATATGTATACATGTCAGGTTTGAGTTGGCAGCATGTGGTGTAAAGAACTTGATAAAATTGTGGAAAACTGATACCGAATAAAACGGTAATCGGATTCGGCAGACAGAATTAATCTCGACGGTGTTGGTTCGGTTCAGAGAGATTCACCAAGCGCCTCAAACCACACAGTCGAGTGCCTCTAATTGCATTCGGTTCGGAAATAAAATTTACCACGTGTTTCTTGTCAGATGTACGGTGAAAAGGTTTATGTATCAAAATATAAATATAATTTATTTATTCAGAATATTTTCCACATTTTTCACTGATCTCTCGGACTACAACAAATTACTGAAAACAATTTAAAAGTAACGGATTTTATCTTAATTCGTTAATCTATGATACAGTTTAAAAAAATAAATAAATAAAATAGCCGGAAAACGGATTTCTACCACTCCGACAAAATGTTGGATATTATTTTAACCCAATAAATTATAAAACAAAGGTTAAGTTAAAATAATAGGAATTGGAACGGTTTTACATGGCAAAATTCGGTATGATTAAAACAGAAATTTACGGACAGCGGGTTTCTGTCATCCCAACCAACTTGGCGGATATTATTTTGACTCCACAGTCTGAGACAAAATAATAATTCTCTCGAAATATCGTCTATGTCCATTCTTCCTTGGAAATTATTTGGGACATAGTTATCTGGATTAAATCTTGAGAATGTAACAGGGGGCCCCTAATTGAACAAACATTAACACAGAGTAATTATGTTACGTCTATGATTTACGTCGGTATTTCGGAAAAATATAATTATATTCTGATACATCAAATTTAAAATCGTTTTTAAAGTTTTATTGATAATCACGCATTTCGTTGAATTATTTCTTATCTGGTAACGGAGAATAAAAACGACTAGCAAGAAACAGCGGCTTATCTCGGATCAAATAATTTTTAACGTACACTTCTCCAATATAGACAAATCGGATAATGAATATTTAACAGAGATTTACTAGCTTGTCATGAAAGTATTATTTTTGAAGTGTATCAAATAAAAATAAATTGTTAATTTACACTGCCGGTATACGGGGCACAGTTAAGTAAACTCGCACGGGGTGTTCTCCAGGCGGACGGTCGGTACGGTATTTTTAGAACCCCCACGTGTTAATTCATTTAACTGTTAAAATGGAATTTAATTTTGAAATTTACAAAAATACTAAGAAATGGTTTTAAACTTACATTGCTGTTATATTTTACGGCGATGGCAGAGACTATTGAATTACACACGTGGTGATCTCCAGGTGGACGGTAGGTACGGTATTAGATCCCCACGTGTTCATCCTTTAGGCTCTCCGAAGTGAACTCCCGTTTTGTTGTCTCTTTGACTAGCTGGTTCCCCCAAAAAGTAAAAATCCCCTCCAACTTGGTGTTGAATACCAAGTGGGGAATAATTTAACTGTGACTAACGCCATCCGGAATAATTTATCGGACTCAATTAAAATTTTATTTTAGAAAACTTCTCATCGCCGCGGAACCTTACATTATTTTCCTATAGAAAACTACATGTCTCGGGCTAAATAAAAATGAACAGAACAATTTCTAATGTTTCGGCCGTAAGATGGGAAAAGTGGCGAAGTCTATGATTAAATTAAATGGCATTTTTGTCTGCAAAAATTCACTTCGTCACAAACTCAGTTGTAAAATCTCGTATTTTAGCACTGCAACATCAAGGCAGTGACTACTGAAAGTAAGTAGAAGTAGTTTATAGCAAAAAACAAAAATTCCGTTTATAATTAGCGAAGACGTTGCCAGATACCCACGACGCCCACTGTCGTGGTTGTTGGAGAGCTAGATGAAACCTGGAGAAGGGCTTGTGTTTGAAGTGAATGGTTAACAGTGTTCGTTGGTCTCCGATTGCCATGCGTTGTGCAAGATTGCGCGCATTTAGAAAAATGGTTAATAAAAATGGGTCGTCTTCAAATTATGGGAATACGGAGAAAACTTATGATAATTTGTATGAATCTACAACCTGTTAAAGAATGATTTAAGCTTGTTTATCTCGAAGCGCTTGGATCTGTTTTAGAGCCACTTTTTAGAAATGTAATAAACCAATTTCTTTTTTAATTGAAGGTGCAGGGAATATTGGATAATGTACGAACACCTCGCTCTTAAAAATATTTAAACGATGGTTAATAAATCGATTCACTTATGATCCAATTGTTAAAGAGTACTTACATAAGTAATTTCATCGGGTATGTAGGACAATGTGCTTTATCTGCTAGAGTGTGTTGGTTTCTTCTTAAAATCAAAGGTTTCCCAACTGTGCGATTTTCTTGATGCAAAGGGATTCGCCTTCCGTCGAAGGATTAGGATTCACCACTACCAGTTAGACTCTGGTTCCTTGTTCAAGTGGCGTTGCTGCGGATCCTACCGACTGCGCCAATTATTAGATCTGGATTTAAAATTTGTACTTTTTAATCACATTTATTTATTTAAGTAGAAGAATATTTATTACTACATTACTTCACAACTTCGATTATTTAAATGCTAGGTGATGAAATAATGCACAAGTTAACAACGATTAAGACGGAATTTATAAGTTGTAGAAAACCTGCTATTTTAAAATTGTTAGTTAAGTTAACAAAACGAAGCTAACTGAAGGTAAAAGCATCATTCAGGTGTAACTTCATGCAAGTGTTACAATAAACATAATCTAATCTCTGGGTTCCATAAAGTAATCTAAGCCTGAATGCGTAATTTGGATAATGAAAGTATTTAGTTTAGTACAAATATAAAGAAACATCTGAAAAAAAAGAAATGTATTTATTTAAGATAATATTATATTACTTATGCGAACCAGCAGATAATGAACTTATGCAAATAACAGATTATATAATGGTTGAGATTAAATCTAGTATATGCTTTCTATACACATGTTTTAAGAAATAAACTTATTTACAATTTACTCTTAGTTATATGTTTTGCATTCCTCCTCGTAATTGAATATTGTTCACTTGACTTGGGCAAGTCGATACTAAAAAATAAAAGAGCTTATATAAATTAAATGGGAGCCTGCACAAAAATAAGAGAGTTTACAACCTCTTAACTTTTGGCCAAAAATGGAGTGACTGGATTACGTCGCACTTATTACCTCCATATCTACATAGCGGAGTGGTAAAAAAAAAATTTAAAAATTGTTTTTGATGAAATAGGCTTAATAAGTCATAAAACGTCAAGATTTTAAATTCAAGTGAAAGAAATTTCTGTCTGTCTGTCGATCGGACTGTAATTTATTTTATTTGTATATGCTGAGAACCAACGCCTCAAATTTGTTTATATCTGCCTTAAGTATTATTATTCAAATACCAATTATTTTTAAAGATACTTGGATGGGAAATCTGGATGTGGAAGTAGTGATTCCCTAGGCAGCGGCTTTTTGTGTGCAGTAGCGAAACAGCCATTAACAAGCATCTTTCGATATTGACTATATGAAATTAATTCAAGTGATATTCCTCTCCTGAAATTGTGCTGTTATTTCTGACAAGCATAAATTATGCCATACTTCTATCGAAGTAGACACGAACACGCCCCATGAAAAATTTGTACTGCACATTCCTCACCTCAGTCTACCGCATTTGCATCGCATGGTTTCTGCATTATACCGTTTGGATTGCGGTGATAGATGACTGGGAGGCCGAGGTGTTGTCAATATCGACAGTTAAATGCGCTTTGCTAACTAATCAACACATGTACAGATAATAGCGCGTATTTATACTAATGGCCAGACATGATTACACACTATGTAGTATTTCAGTGATATGTGAATGGCGATGGCAACAGCAGATACACGTTTATGGTTCGGGCGAGGAAATATGCAAATTCCATAAGCAGAGAAAAATTCTCAAAATGATCATGTGGTAACAGTGGCGGCGCTCCGAACGTAAAAGTGGTTTAAGCCCGAAGCATACAGTATCAATATATCTCACAAAGAATTACTCAAATTCATTAAATTATTGTTACAACTTGAATGTGTGGAGTAAACCACATTAGAACATTTTTTTGGCGTTATTAGTAAATCAAATGAATATTTTAAAAACTAGTACTAATTAATTTTCGAATTACCGGAGAAAATGCCATTAGAATTCAATATAAATGGGTAGATCGGAAAATTACTTTAAAAAATGTTGCCACTCTGTGCATTATATAATATAATTAAATCTACTATAAATAGATAGAACCCAATTTCGATTGATCGTCTAACCATAGCCTTATAATAATTACTATAAGTCCAACTATTATAGTAGAGATAAAAACTTTCTCGAGACTCTGTACAGGGAAAACCAACTGTGACCAATTTGAAGACGAAATAAATGAAAACATCACCGTAAATCATCAAATAACATTGAGAACGTTATTGATATTTCACAGAAATACTACAAAATGGAAAGCCACACCCGCTAAAAATCATGCAATGTGAACACAATATACCGCTCCACATAAGAGAAATATTAATCGAGAAAAGAACAGCTCGTGCGAAGTGGCAGAGAACAAGAAATCCTATTAATAAGACACAATTGAGTAGATTGACCCATCAACTCCGTACGGCACTACAACAAGCTCGAAACGATTCCTTTGAATATTACATGACCAACTTAAATTCTGATCATCGTACACTATGGACAGCTACAAGAAGATTTAAAAGACCAACAGTATCAATACCTTTGAAACCCCAGACAATAACATAAACTATGATGAAATTAATAACTTCCTCAATGCAGCATGACAATTATCATTACCTATTAATACACAAATGAGACAGACACATTCAAAGATGGTTCCAGGTTACGACTTAATTGTTGAAGACATCTTAAAACATCTGCCCAGAAAAGCTATCATCTTACTAACAACCATCTTCAACAGTATGTTAAGACTGTGTTATTATACCATAAAATGGAAGTATGCACAAATAGCAATGATTGTCAAGCCTGACAAGCCGCCAACAGAACCCTCATCTACAGACTCATCAGTTTACTGCCCCAAGAGTCCAAAATATTCGAAAGACTCCTACTAACACAAATAAATGAGTTAGTTGCTATAGATGAGTTAATTTCAGAACATCAGTTCGGTTTTAGGCAATGGTACTCAACAACACAACAATGTCACCGGATCGTAAATAAAATTAGAAATTGCTTGGAACAGAAAGAAATATGTGCTTCCGTATTCCTTGACATACGCCAAGCATTCGATAAGGTCTGGCACGAAGGACTTTCGTATAAAGTAAAATTGCACATGCCCAGTCAAGTATACCTAATTCCGAAATCTTTAATGAGCGACCGATTGTTCCAAGTTAAAGTCAAATCCTCATTATCCGAATATCATCCTGTCAAATCCGGCGTCCCCCAGGGTAGCATTCTGGGACCCTTGCTGTACCTACTTTTTACATCGAACATTCCCATTGCTGATAATATCACGATGGCCACATTTGCCGACGACACCGCTATCCAGGTGTCGGATGCAGATCATGACAGTGCCTCACAAAAACTTCAAGATCACTTGAATGAGCTGCAGTATTGGATGGATCGTTGGAAAATAAAAGTGACCTTCACTACTAAACGAACTACTTGACCTCAAGTCCAACTAAATAATTCGCCAATTCCAGTCAAAACTGAAGTCAAATATCTTGGACTCCATCTGGAAGCCATATACAAATCAAGAGAAATCAACTACAACTAAGAGTCAAACAGATGAATTGGATGATTAACAGGCAGTCTCAGCTGTCACCAGATAATAAATTGTTAACTTATAAAACGATCCTGAAACCCATTTGGACGTATGGAATTGAACTGTGGGGATGCAGCAAGCCTTCCAACACGAGAATTTTACACACATTTCAGTCAAAATATCTACGCATGATTACAAGGGCTCTCTGGTATGTATCCAACGCAACCCTTAAACGAAGTCATAACTGCATATGCTAATAAAGCAAAACAAAGAAACTATGGATACAAAAGTCAAACTGTAAATCAATTCTACCAGTTTCCTCTACAAGACAAGACTCAAGAGAGCCTTGCCCGAAGACCATTGGTTAATGGATGGTACCCAACACAAGCCAACGACCTATTATCTTATTTACTAATTACTCTATTGAGTAGATTTCCAATTTCTTTAGTAAAATAAAAAAATAAAACTGTGCATTATGAATGAAATCTTGTGTGCTAATGTTTGAGAAAAGCATTCTTTGAGTATTCTGCAGACAACTTTCATACACTCCATCTAATATTTAATATGAGAAACAAAAAATTACTTATTCATTATGTATGCTGATATTCTACTTCTAATCATGCTCACTACACTACAAATGCCAACCAATGGCACCATTATTAAATCGTAATGATGCATTCTTTATCTGAAAAGCAATACCGAAAAAACTGATCCTTATGATACCACGGCCCCCCTGTGAGTCTTAAATAGGCCTAACTGGAGAACACTTGTTGCATGGCAAACCACATCATACACAAACATTCGTTTCAATTGATAGTTAGGAATTGTTCAAAATAAATATGAAATTAGCTGCTGAAGTATCCTACTCACGTTATGTCCAGTCAAACATTCCATAGAATTTTAATAGTAATATATGAAATCATCTGATCCAAAAATCCATTAACAAACGTGCTACCCCAATACTTTTTCGACTGGCCGACGTTTAATGGGGGTGACGATGGCTGATGTCAAAAAATGTTTTTGAGTACTTTTGTTCTTGTACATACCAAATTACAATTTTATTTTGTTACTAGAAGCCAAGGCCCCAGATTTTTTTATAATATTTTTCAACCTCCCCACCACCACCACCAGGAGAGATTCTGTGTGGATTCGGTAACGCACGCACATTGTCTTGGTATTCGGCAGCGCCCGGAAGTCACCTTGGTGTTCGACAGCGCCCAAATATGTATTATGCAGAGCTGGCATTCGGCAACGCTTTTATTAAAATTCTATGACCGAATATTTCCACATCCTAGAGAGTGTAAATACAGTCAAGATGTTTTCCTTTATAGAGACTTAGATGGGAAGTCTGGATGTGGAAGTAGTGATTCCTTAGTCAGCTGTTTTTACGAATAGTTTGCCCACCAAAATGATTTAACCTCATATTGACATCACGTGGTACGGATTACAAAATTTCTGTCAATACATTAAGGATAAGAAAGAAAGATAGTATTCTAAAAGATTTTGCCGAATGCTTCAAGCATTGATGATTGTTTTCAAGCAATTTTTGTAAGAAATATGAAACAGAACCAATGATTATTAGTAAATATTTTAATGTAAGTCTAATGATTTTTCCAATTTAAAATAACTGATTAACTCAATCCATGTTTTCTAAATTCCTTTCTAGAGAATAAATTGCAAAATTGTTCAGTAACGTTATTTCTCTGTAATTTCAAACTTTGTGATGCACTTAAAAAAGCAATAGATGGAAAAACAATAATTGCAAAACTACGACAAGCCACACGGGCTTTACAAATCCCTTTTAAATTTCATTAAAATACAGCAAAAATGCATAACATTTTTGTCTCTCGTTTCCCCGTGTTACTAGCCATAGGGACTAATAAGCTCGTGGTTAGATTAATCAACATTTTTCAAATTACATAATAATGAGGAGAATGTCAATCGGTGTTGTCAGTTTAGTACGGCTTGATTAAAGTTTTTCTAATTATTAGTTACAAACTGAAAGTTTCAATGAGGGAATGAAGTCGTATTTTAGCAATGCGGGTATGGTAGAAATATGGTGGTATAAAAATCTTACCAGTGACGTGCAATTGAGAAAAAAATGAGGTGTCGTTATATGCATCAATATCATGTAGGTTTTCAAGATATAATTAGTGTTAGACATGAATTTTTTTTTATTCTCCACTTCCTGACAGAAACATAATACACTGGATTGAGTATGTGGTAGGTTCCTTGTGAAACTTCTTTAGAATAATTATTTTTTAGAAAAGGGAAAAAACAATGCTTTTTGATGTTTCAAATAAAAACTGTATTTTTATACACTCTACATATGTTTCGGCTTGCTAGGCCTTTCTCAAGAGCATTACAGATGAATACTAAAGCTATGAGGGCGGTTGTTCTAAAAATAAATGCAATAATACCCAAACATGTGAAATTACGGGGATTTCAAGTAATAAAACTAAGGATCTACCTACTCGGAATATAATTCAATATGCTATTCTTAAAACCTTGTCTATTATAGGAGTGTTCATGAAATTTAGTTGGTCATTAGTGGTACAAGTGTTGCTTTTAAGGGATTTTTTTATTTCTAATTGTCCAAGGAGGTTTAAGCGTTTTCCTTTTCTTTCTGAATGGATTAAATTAATATCCTCTGTGTCAATAAAATGATTATTTTCAATGCAATGTGTTGACATTCCTGTATTCTTGTTGTTGTTTAAAATAGATTGTTTATGTTCTTTTACCCTATTAGGTATACTTCTACCACTCTGGCCAATATATACCGCATTACAGTCCTTACATTTAATTTCATAAACCCCTGATTTGTTGACTACTTATTTTTTCTTTATTGTTGACCAACGTACTTCCTAAATTTGTTTTGTTGACACTTATTGTGGATATGCCTAACTTATTTGATTTTCTACTTATTTTATCTCTGAACCTAGGAATATAATTAATAAAATTGTAATTTGTTGTTTTGTTGGTTACAGTAAAAAATTTATTTTGAAGTAATTTTCACTGTTTGTTTTTAACCATGTTCTCTATTAGTGACTCCTTGTATCCATTATTTAATACAGTCTGTTTGATTATGTTTAATTCTTTATTAAACGCATCTTCGTCTAAGGGGAAATTTGTGAGTCTTTGTATTAGGCTATGAAACGAAGAGAGTTTAATTTGCCAAGATTGTTGTGAATTATAATGTATGACTGTGTCTGTTGTAGTGGGTTTTCGATAAATACTAAATTTTAATTGATTACGATGTTTTTTAATAGTCATATCTAAAAAGTTTAATTGAATATTTTTTTCTTTCTCTAATGTGAACTGGATTTTATTATTAAATTAATTCAATAAATTAAGGAAACTACTTAAATTCCTTTCTGTACCGGTCCATATGCAAAAAATATCATCAACATAACAAGTCCAATAGAAAATTATGTACATTTAGGTTGCTATTACTACTAAAAATTACATTTTCAAAGTTTGCCATAAATATCCCTGCTAACAACGGAGAAATAGGGGAACCCATTGGTAAGACATCCTTTTGTTTAAAGAAGTTACCGTCAAATTGAAAATAATTCTGTTCAATGCAAAATTTTTAATATATTTTTTAATTCTATTTATTCAGTTATATCAATCTGTGAATTATCTATTAAATTACTTAGAATTAATTTTTGTTCCGTAAGCGGGATAGATGTAAATAAGCTTTTAACGTTAATTGAGATTAATTTTGAGATATATGATGAGAGACATTTTAAGATATTTGTAATAATACTATGTGGTTCCGTATGGAACCGCAAGGCTGGAGGAGTCTTATATAGAAAAAATTCAAAAAAAATCCTTGCAGTTTATCCAACAATGGGCTCAAGCAAGCTAACTTCTGATGAGGCCTATGCTTTTACTGATTCCTTCAGATACTGGATCAGTTACTTCAGTCGCTCCATCTCAAGACGATATAGAGGAAGTTGATGAAGACCACTTTGTAGAGGAAGCTGATGAACCCCACTTTGTAGAAGTTCGAGATATTCATAGCATAAATTTAGTAGCATACGATAGTGAAGATGATCTCCCGCTTCCACATTTTGTTAAAATGCCAATTGAGTGGACTAAAGATGAAAATTTTGCAAACACACCCCCTGCATTTACAGAAGACTTTGGTCCTAACGTTCCTGATGATACTGAAACTCCCACTGATACGTTTCTGTGCTTGTTTACAACTGAACTTATTGATAACATAGTTTTTGAGACCAACTTATATGCTACCCAGAAATTTGGTGACCGTTTCCAACCAACCGAAGAAATCAGATGTCTTTTTGGTGTAAATCTAATGATGGGACATACAACGAAGCCTACTTACTGGGATTATTGGTCCTCCACAATGCACATAAGAAATCCTTTTATAACATCTTCCATGTCTCGCGATCGTTTTGGATGGCTGCTGAGTAATATGCATCTTAATGACAATTCCATTCAACCAAAAAGAGGCGAAGCAGGATTTGATAAAGCCTATAAGATGCTAGATACACTCACTGAAAGTTTTGCAACATGTTTTAAACCTGGAAAAAACCTAATTTTGACGAATCAATGTTAAAGTTCAAAGGCAGAATTGGTTTTCGCCATTATATTCCTCTTAAACCAATCAAAAGAGGTTATAAATTATGGATAGGAGCTGGCCAATCTGCATTCGTGTCTCAATTTCAGGTCTATCCTGGAGAGTCTGAAGGAGGGGAGGAGGGCTTAGGACCAAGGTCCTCAAGGACTCGTCCAAGCGTAGAAAATCATCACATCAATTGCACTGCTGGATGACCTGTTGGAGGACAAAATTTATGCTTGTGGAACTATGGAACCAAAGCACATAGTAAATGATAAGACACAAGTAGGAGGAACATGCGACTAGGTAATAAGCAAAAATTGGTTTACTGTATACATATAATTACATCCTGTTGGATGGTGTACCTAGTCGAGTCCAGTTTAAAATGACCGATGTATGAATTAATGCTGCGCATACGTTTTCACTATATCTTGCATACAAACTTAAAGCAATAGCCTAAAGACATTGTCAATGTAGGTCCACCAAGATTCCTTCCCACTTCTTTTGAGACGGAAATATGAAATGTACACTAATGAGTGAGAAACATGGTCATAAGCTGAGCGATTCTTAAACTGTGTGATTTAACGACGAATGTTATTTCTTCCCGTGAACTAACACCACTCTAAATATGAAAAACGTTTTTATATGAAGTATTGAAGTTATTCTTAGTGGTAAATAGTGGATATTCATCCGTCAATTGAACAATGTCAAACCACTAAGTCTTACAATTTTCTAGTATGTACATATTACACGTTTTAGAACATAATGAACATAGGATCACGTAGCTCAATCGGTAAGATACTCAAGCAGCAATAAATTTAAATGGGGTGATTGCGAGTTCCATCCTCATTTCCTTTTCTTTTTTTTTTATTAAGCTCTATTAAAAGTTAATAATTTTCTATTTAAAACTTTTATTCTATTAAACCGCGCCGCAAGTTTTGTTAAAACTTTATTCTCCCCAAAAATGTGTCTTTTATTACTACTAGCGCGTGTCTATCTCTAATAAAAGCGACTTTTTCACGATATATATTAATACACGAATGGTGAAACGTGCGTCGAGTATATACATTTTTCAAGTGTAGTCTTAAAGTATTTTAGTGTTTATGAAAACGTGCTAATGCGTTATTCTTTCAGAATTGTTTTAATTTATTTGTTTTAAAATTATCGTTAATTTTTTTAATATATATTTTGTCAACCAGAATATTCATTTATTACTTTTAAGGGAAAAATAATTTATTTTCGTTTTTCTCATGTAGATTTCAGATTTTTTTTTATTATATGAAATATTTTATTTTTACTAACATCATTTCCCCTACTAGTTCTACGATCCTATCCTTTCCTGGCAAGAAATGCCCATACCTCCCCGTGGTTCTTGCTGGACTGTAACAATATTAGTCTTTGATTTCTTTTCCTTATAACCCATTGTTATTGACTAAATTGGGCAATTCACTCTTGTTATTAGTTTCATTTGTACCCGAGCCTATATACCTACATAGTTCGCCATAAAGTTGGCCACATATGGGAATTTGTATTATTGAGATTTCTAAAAAATACTGTATTGGGGGTTCGTTTCTTTACATACAAATATTCAACTAAAATACATAAAGTTTTTGTCGAAACTAATCAAATATTTGTGAAATAGACACAAGAATTTATGATTTTTCATATAGTAATTAACGGTAGGGGTAAAATTTGCACTTTTTCATTTTCCTCATGTCTGCTTCAAAATTGATATATGGGGTCCTTCTTGTATACTATGCACATTTTCTTCATACAAATTTTCGATATCCTAACAATTTGACCCATTTTTCGGTACCATCGTCAACTATTTTCTACAGTCCTGCCACACCGGTGATCACATGACGTATTAAAATGTAATTTTTTGTTGCCGGGCATGCATAAACGAACTCCCAATAGAGTTTGTTGAAATTGGAAATAATACAATCCTTTCCCATATGTGGCTAACTTTATGGCGGACACTGTATACTCAAAATCCCATTAAAATGGAGAAGTTACTAAATTAATAATCTTAACATTTTATGATAACATCTTTCCTATGTTTTCATAACTACATGAAAGAACTGTTTGAGAACTACTGGCATTTCTTATGCATCAAATAAAATCTTAGTTCAGACGTTTTAGCGGCCATGACACAAGTCAGCTTAAATTGTACCCGACTCTAAATAAACAAATAAATCGGCCATGACACAAGTCAGCTTAAATTGTACCCGACTCTAAATAAACAAATAAAAAGATCGAAGAAAGATGTTACTCTCAATTAAGTATTTCGGTAATATGCTAAGCGAAGTTAAAGGTTGGATCTTATTAAAATTTAAATCCAATTTGCTCAAAATTAATTTTGTCATATTACAGTTTTGCCCACAAGGTTTTATTCTGTTCATATGTCATTTGCTTCTGGTGTACTACTGGCATGACACAAGGTGCAGGATATAACATAATTGAGATAATTATCTTATAGCCACAATATTTTTCAACCATCATGATTTCTTTACATGGGAAAATTAGTGTTACTGTATGTGTTCGCTACTATGTACGCCATTGGTCCAAATTGATCCAGCGTATAACTAAATTATGAATCCCGGCTCACTGCACCTCGGGACTCCTACTTCCGGCGGCAATCAGCAAAACCGGATGCTCGGCCAGCATCCGCGATAAATTTATAATCGACTAAAATGGCTCGAGTATCAGAGACGAGCTAGGCGTGTGTGTAAGTGAATGGCTGTTATATGGTACATGTTATTGTGGACAACTTTATGCATGAAACGGTTTTACATTTTTATTGTGTATTATGTAACGGATTAAATTGCATATCTTGCTAAATTAGTGGTGGGCATGTTGTATATTTAAGGAATTGGATGATTATATTTCGCTTACTCGTCCAAATGGATAGGTATTACACATGTAGTTCACTTTCGTTAACTTTGTCGAGCACACTAAAAAGATGACGATTCAGAGTTTTTTATTCCCTCAAATAAACCATTGTAGATAATACTTCAATACACTTTTGTGCTTTGTGCGATGCGGTCATTTAAAATAAAAATTAGACGTAAACTGAGTGCTTAGAAGGAAAATATTATTGGTAGTGAAAGTGACATGTTAGATAGAAAAAGAAGACGACTAATTATAAAATTAACAGTCTCAACAAGTAAAAGAGGAGACAGAATTATTGTTTTTAAAGTAAGGATTCATTTGTTCCTACTCATAGGTAAAACTGTTAAACCTATGATAAGGATAACTAGCTAAAATTGTTCAAGCTAGACTGAAATAAATATGGATGGTATCGTAAGAGGTGTAAGATGGGATAGTTGTTTATCAAGTAAGGAAGTAATGAATCATTTCTTCCTATTCGTAGGTAAAACTGTTAAACCTATGATAAATATACCTAGCTAAAACTGTTAAAGCTAGATTAAAAACAAAACAGCTTCTGTGTGTGTTGGCGCAAAACGAGGATAGCTGGCTAAAACTGTTAAAGCTGGACTGAAATAAACAGTGGATGGCATAGTAAGACAGTCACCTTAGTACAGATTCATCATAGATATAACTGTTAAATCTATGAAATAAAGGACTAATCATAGGTGAGTTTTTAAATACGTATGTTGTTATTTCGTGGTGATACACTAGACAACTGAATGAGATTTTTAATCCTGCTGAGAAATATTAGGATCAAGGTCACAAGCACTGGGAATCAATGCCTGGTCCCCACAGGGCCTCACACCCATAAATAATATTTATTATAAACATTTCACAGAAATTAATGTACCTATCTCAAAATGCTTACTTTCCAAAAAACGCAAGCACGACTCAAAATGCTGTTGCTACCGGAAGTGGCATAAAAAACGACATTCTAAAGTTATTAGGGGATGAACCAGTGAATAAAGGGGAAAAATATTAAGAGACAGGATTAAAACGTCTGAATTAAATCCGGAACTTATTGTGTTTCTATCTGAGGCTAGTAAAAAAGTGGACATACATTGCCACAATGCAATCTCTGATAGGTATCAGGCTGACATCAGATGCTTACGCATTTGATTCTTTACTACTTGATGCAAGTGTATCTTCAGCGGAAGTTATATTTTGCCCAATATAATACATGGAAAAATCTTTTGCGATGTTTTCCACATTTTATCTACAAACTACAAATATCGAATAGAAGCTCAGTCATGCCCAACTACTACTAAAAACAGAAGTAGGTTCAGACTGCTATGATGGCAGATCAAAATATTTAATTAATAATTGGGAAATTGTCACACTGATTGAGCTGTCTACATTTCTTGGGTTAAAGGGTATAAAATACCTACCGTTAAAAAAAAAAAAAAAAAAAAAGAATCGAGATCCCTCCTCCCCCCAAACCGAGGGGTTATCTGAAGTGAAACAAATCAAATAGTACAGTACTAAAAAGTGGGTCAGTCTTTATTAAGATTTTTAATTACCCGTAAAAGGGAAGGCTTAGATTTATATTTAGTATTAAGCAATTAAATACCATTTCGGCACAGCATTATAAATCAGAAAATTATAAATTATATTTGTGATTTATTAGTTGAGAACTGCCTCATGTCGACAATCAACTTAAAGGATGCATGTTATAAGACAACCGTAAACAGCCATCTAAACAATTAATGAGTATTAGTATTAAGGATGGTCTTTACGAATACAATTGTTTGCCTATGAAATTATTTGTCAACAGCCTCGTTTGTTTTTACAACAGCCCGTTCTTAATAAATTTAGGTCATAATGTATTTTATGCATCTGTTATTTAGGTGACATTCTTGCATTAGAACGGAACCGAGAAGGTTTAAGAGTAATGTTGAAATTATTACCAATTAAAGCCAAAAAATCATTGTAAATATTTAGGAACTTTTACAAAGTTATTGGTCTATTAGTATCAGCTTGTTCAGCTGCTCGGCATAGTTTGTTGTATGCTGTATACTGAACAGTGAAACATGAAAGAAAAAAAAAAAATTAGCTTATTTAGCACATAAATATCAATATTATGGCATTTATAGCACTGAAATCGAAGACGGGGCAAGATATTGTAGATCTTTCCTGTTTCGTTAATCACAAAGAATTCTATTGTGAAACATTCACAGCATAAAGAACCTGGTGGGGGCGGTGTGCGGACTAGAAGTTCCGCACGGACTCTGGACCGATCGAGTTAAGTTTTCATATTTAGTATATTTTTATGTTTTAAGGGACAAGATGTTTTCCTCATAAAGAGTCAAATGGCAATATACTGCCTTCTGTTGACAATAAACCAGCTTGTCTGCATTAACAGAATGGGAGACACGCAAATCGAAAACTTAAATAACATAAGTAGAAATATTTGTTAATGGTATGAGGAGCAAAAAATCATTCTGTACGCATCTTATATACCTTCAAAAGAAAAGGCTAATGCTGATAAAGAATCTGTCATTATTTAAAGAATCGGAGTATGAGTGAAACGAATACACGTGTGTTAGATGAGTCTCTCTCTCTCTCAATTTGGAAAATCGCATATTGATCTTTTTGACTTTAATATTAATGCTAAATAATGTAAAACATTTACATCATGGCTTAGAGCTCAGCTAAATTTGTTCTGTTGCTCAGTGCGTACGTGTAAGGCTTACGACCACGGAGCCCCATATTCGATTCCTGGCCAGGGTATGGATGTTTGGTGGGGCTCTTGATGTGTGATTAGCTTAGTGTATTTCCGAGACGGTGGCAGTGGGTTGGACTGCTGTTGAATGGCATAATAAGTCTAGTCACTGTTATTTCTCCGAAATTCGAGTCTTAGCTGCGGCAGATGACGTTGTCGCAGGGAATTACTGTTGTATGTGTGTACGTGTCCCTGGTTGAGTGATAATAAATAATTCACTTTTAAACAAGCTATGGCTTAAGTCTGCCAGGACGTTAATATAAATAAGATAATAATAATAATAATACAGAAGTCCGTTCTACTGGACACATGTACTATTGTGCGAAGGTTTATTGCGGCGATAATCATAAATATTTTTAATACAACTACCAAGAAGACCATCTTGTCCCAGGACCGATGAGTCATAGCTTTCAATAACCACTCCCCGGCGAGGACCTGTGATACAGGGAGGAATAATAATAATAATAATAATTAATAATAACCGTGAAGTTTTACGGGTTTCCCTCTTTTCCTTAACTGTATGAATGTCAAATAAAATGGTAAAAGATACGCTAACTGGAATTATAGTACTGCCGTTTTTGGCCAAACCAGTCCTGGTATCCATTTTCTCGGAGGATCTGCGTACCTAGGAACCCATATTCTTAATTCTGACGTACATTTGTTACTGTCTCCTTCCAGGACCCGTCGCCCACTGAGTCCATGAATTTTCCTTGCAGGCGTTAATATAATTAGAGAATCCTTTCTGAAGAAAGGTGTCCCACCTGCGGTAGTGCACTTACCTTAACTGAAGAAACCTTAAAACAAAATTTATGTACATGAAATAAATGTTAGCTAGATTGCCAAAAAGTAATAACTGCACGTATCACACCTGTGTCGGTGTAATCATTTTCTGTTTGAATTAAATATTTTTGGAAACAAATAGTACATATGCTAAAGTTACATAAGTTAAATTCTAGTTTCTAGTATGATAAAATATTAATTAATAGATTCTTAAGGATGGTTTCTCAAAATGAGACATAATTTTCGTAAGTACAATGCCACATAGGATTCTTCACAGATTTTGCAAAAACCAAAAACGTCCATGTACAACAGTGGACAACTTAGCTTAAAGTTTAAGTTTTCCAATGATCGACCAGATTTGTAGGTAATACATATGCCGCTAAGATATTTAGACATCTCAATCCACTTAGGGGAACGGAGAATATATCATTCTAACAATTAGGAAGAAGGCATAAACCACGTCTGTAAGCCGTTGGATAATGAGCATCCTAGCAGAATGTATCATAGATACAAGAATATACAGCAGACATAGCACAAGACATGCCTCGACCTCAGCTGTGTACAATAAAGCGGGCGCTAGTATTGACTTTATCAGAAGCACAGCGGGATGGACTAAAAAGTCCGATACATTTGCAAATTTTTACAATAGGCCTCTCATTCAAGATGTTAATATGAATCTCGCAGAATTAACTGAAGGTGGCACTAGATCAATCTGATTATTACAGCAAGATAATTCAGTCGATAAAAATTGTTATTATAATATCGAGTTCGATAGATTTTCTTTTCCTCAAATAATTATTCTGATTCTTAGTTATTACATTCTGTTACTATTATGTACATAAGTGTACATTGTTAATTTATTATAAAGGAGTTGATAAAGTTTTCTGTTTATAATATTTCTAGATTATTATGCTTAATCAAGACACCGTTTAAGCTAACACAGAAATAACCCAAAAAATAGATTGAGCTTTAAAAATCTACATGTGTAATACTTATCCATTTGGACGAGTAAGCGAAATATAATTAAAGGAACAAACGACTTACCTGAAGGAAGTTCGTTCCTGATTATATGAGCTATACTCGTCCAAATGGATAGGTCCCACCCGGACTACCATCACCCGTCCCTGATCTATTTTTTGGTAAAACACTCGCAAAAAGTGTAATGAAGTATTATCTACAATGGTTTATTTGAGGGAATAAAAAACTCTGAATCATCATCTTTTTAGTGTGCTCGACAAAGTTAACGAAAGTGAACTACATGTGTAATACCTATCCATTTGGACGAGTATAGCTCATATAATCAGGAACGAACTTCCTTCAGGTAAGTCGTTTGTTCCTTTAATTATGAATATGGGAAAAGACGGCTGACTAATTGGAGAGTGTTAATTCCAATTGGTTTAAGTGCTAGCAGCGCTATTCTTGACTGAATAAAATTCGAATAAAAATTCATCCTAGACATTCTTGATCGTTCGCAAAGTATTTGAGTGCTCGCAGTAAACAACGAGCGGTTTTTGGCAGTCGGTAAATATGCGAATGATGATACACAACATAATATTTTATTTGGTATGTTTTTAAAGTCTTCAAATTCGTTACGATAAATTAAGAATATTTATTGTATTCTTATATTTGTGATCATGGACGATCTGCAGTATATTGCGAACATTAAAAATCTACAAAATGCAGAAAATCTCATATAGAGCCACAGCAAGTTTAATAATGTACATCAGTTTGAAGTTTAAGTGAAAAAGAGTTCATAAGTACAAATATTTAGAATGTCTAAGATATTATGTAGATTTCACATTGAAACTGTAGAACCATGTATTCTTAAATTCTTTTAATAGTAAAATTCAGTTTACAATGGAATCGGAGCAAAATAGTCAATTAAACTTCCTAGATATGAATATCAAAAAACATAACAATCAGTTGAAATTTAGCATCTACCGCAAACCTACTACCACAGATACAGTAATACATTATAATTCGCAGCAATCATGGCAAATTAAGATTTCACCCTTTCATAGTCTAATACATAGACTGACGAATTTTCCTTTAGATCAAAGTGATTTTGATAGAGAATTAAATATAATTAAACAAATTGCAAGAAATAACGGATACAACGAGTCACTAATAGATAACATGGTCAAAAACAAACAACGCAAAATGCTTCAAAAAGAATTTTTCACTGTGCCTAACAAACCTACAAAATATAGTTTTATTAATTATGTTCCGAAATATAGTAACAAAATTTCTAAAAAATTGAATAATTTGGGTATCTCTACAATAAGTGTGAACAAAACAAATATAGGAAACATTTTGGTTAATAACAAAGAAAAACTAAATAAAATTGATAAATCAGGTGTATATAAAATTAATTGTAAGGATTGCGATGCTGTCTATATCGGTCAGAGTGGTAGAAGCGTTGTCAACCGGGTAAAAGAACACAAAAAAATCAATCTTAAATAACAATAAAAATACAGGAATGTCAACACACTGTATTGAAAACAACCATTTCATAGATACTGATAACATAAATTTACTTCATTCAGAAAGAAAAGGTAAACGTTTAGATCTGCTAGAACAACTAGAAATCAAAAATCTTTCAAGTACAACCCTTGTACCACAAATGACCAGCAGAATTTCCTAAACACCCCTATAATAAACCAATTGTTAAGAAATATCCTTTGATTTATATAATCAGCTTAGGTCCACTTCAAACATTCAAATAATTAAAGATGTTAAATTAAATCTTAAATAGCTTAAGTCATAAATAGATTAAGACATAAATACTTTTAGGTATAAATTGAATATGCACATCGGAAACTTTAGTATTCACTATGTAATACTCTTGATAAAGGCCTAGTAAGCCGAAACATATGTAGAGTATTTATAATATATTGATTGATTCATCTAAAAGCAGTGTTTAATTTATTAACGATTATTTTAAGATGTTTCACAAGGAACCTACCACAAGTTCAGTTCAGTGTTTTTTTTTAAGTCGGTAGTAAGTTCTTGCCACATACACTGATCATATTTTTGCGTAAATTCATTAGAAAATTTCTTAGAAGTGAGTTTTGGAAGTTCTTTTATAAATTCTAGAATTATCCGCTTTTGTTCAGTAGAGGCATTGTGTTTTTTGTATCGTTGTGCAGGTTGGACCTTTCTGCGTCGAATAAAAGCAGTTCGGAAATTCCACGATTACGGGGGTTGTAATGAGGGAGCAGAATGTTGGACCTTTACGTCTTTGATATTTTCATAAGACCATGTTGATGAAACATATTCTTTATAGAATTTTGTAAACAACGGAAAGAAAAACTATCTATGAGAACTAAAAGAAAAAATATATGTAAAAATATTAATGAAATCTTTGCATTCTTTCGATAACCTTTTAGTTCTCATAGATTTTTTCTTTCCGCTGTTTGCAAAATCCCATAAAGAATATGTTTCATTACTATAAGTAAACAAGTAATAAATAATTCACTTTTAACCATGTTGATGTTTAAGTGTACTATAAATGAACTTTTCGTGAAAACTAAGCTTTCTGAGGCAGTTAGAATATGGGGTAATTTAGTGTGTAGGGGTGAGTCACTATATGGTTCTCAACAGCGAGACAAAAAAGAAAAGTATATAAAAATGGTTTGGTAGATGATAGCAAATATTGTTACCATAGCGTGCGGTAGGGCAGTTTTCGTGAAAAAATATTAAATAATGACAGATTTATGACAAAATTAATATAGGTAATATTTTATGATAACTATTACATGATTTCTTCTAAAAATCGAAGTAGCCCATGAAAAATAAACAATAGAAAGATAAATTAAGTAGATAGTTTTAACAAATATTGTCTTTTTGTTGGGCAACGGCAGGTAATAATAGAGTGCCATGGAAAACAAATTTTAAAGTCAGATATCAAATCTTTAAATATGCGTATATACTCAGAGTATATTGTTATTGAAATTATAAAATTGATCAATAATATTATCAGTATTAGATTATTAGTTTGAAAATAAAATTATGGATACTCTAAAAAAATGTAGTAGAAAAAATTGAACTTGTGCGCCTTAGAGGAGATATTGACAGAACTTTGGGAGAGGTATGTGAGATATTTAATAATAGGCATCCGAATAGGCCTAACATCACTAAAAGTACCGTTTCTAAAATAAACAAAATTTTTAATGAGTGTGGCGCTGTGACAAAACGTATTATAAGAATGGATAATGTACAAAGAAGACCCAGGTACGAGCAGACCGTTTTAAATTAGGTGCTTTAACAACAATCCAAACGCCAGTGTAAGAGTAGCTAGCTTAGATTTGAATTTACCTAGAGAAAACATTCGCCGATGCCTTTAAAAGAATAAGGTATAACCATTCAAACTCAAGTTTTTACATACGCTGGAACCTGGTGATGATGAAAAACGGATGGAATTTTGCTTGTGGGCTCAAGGAGAGTATCTTAATAACAGAAACTTTTTGAAAACTGCTTTATTCAGCGATGAGGTAACTTTTACCACAAATGGGGGGTATCATCACAAAATTGTAGGTTTGGGTTACAGAAAACCCAGAGTGGGTCATTAATTGTAAAAGACAATATTCCCAAAAAGTTAGTGTTTGGTTTGGGCTACTCAATGAAACAATCATCATTAATCCTTTCTTTTTTGAAGGTAATATGAATAGCATGCAGTTTTTACAATTCCTAAGAAACGAATTTTGGAATATGCTACATGGACTTTCAATACAAGAAAGAGCAAATCTACACTTTCAATTAGATGGCAGCACTGTCCATAATGCCAGAGTGGTTACCAGATGGCTTAATGGTAACTTTCCTAATCGATGGATAGGTCAAGGTAGCCAGTTAATTGAATGGCCACCCCGATCCCCGGACTTAACACTGACGGACTTCTTTTTATGGTGTTTAATAAAATCTAAATTTTACAGGTCACGCCCGAGTAACAGAGAAGATTTGTGTGCAAGAATAAGATAAGCTTGTGCAGAAGTTACCCGACAACAATTACAGAATGTAAAGAATATTAAAAAACGATTCGACAAGTGCATTGAAATAAACGGCGACCTTGTAGAGGCTACAAAAATTTAAGATGAATTGTATTATCGTGTTTTAGTTTTAGTGTAATGTTGTAATGTGTTGTTATTTTATTTATTAAATACCTAATTATTATTACTTTCAATTGTAATACAAGTTTTTAAGTCAAATGTGATTACGTTTGTTTAAAAGACAATATTTATTAAAACTAACCACTTAATTTATCTTTCTATTGTTTATTTTTCATGGGATACTTCGATTTTTATAAAAAATCATCTAAATGTTATTATAAAATATTACCTACATTTACCTACATTAATTTTGTTATAAATCTGTGACTATTTAATATTTATTCACGAAATTTTGGATTTATCCATTTGAGATGTTTTTGATCTAGTGGTATAGTTAGATTTTATTTAAAACGTCGCTAACTAAATTTGTTCATTTTTGACATTGAAAAGAAATCATAGGTAATAGAAACAAATGAAAATATATTACCAGAAAATACTAGTAATTATTCAAACTTTTACAAAATACTTATCACAAATAAGTTTAAAACATATATCTTTCTTATAACAATTATAACAAAGAAAATATGCCCATTATGAACAGTACAACTGTTATCATAATGTTATTTTTAATTTAAATTATCCTGCTCAATGAAACCCAAAAATAATCAAAACAAAAGCACTTACCGATATAGCAGTAACACAAAACTTTAGAACATCCACAGACACGTGTTTCGACATCTATGTCTCTTCGGTGCGGCTTTTCCTAAAGTTCACAATCAACTGAAATATGTAAGCAAATACTCGTGTTATAACCATCAAAGGATTACCAGAACAGGATATTAAAAATTAAAATTAGATTACAGGAAATTCCCCGTAAAGGGATAATTATCAATATAATTATATGCAAATGCAACTTCCTGGAACTGTAAAAGCTCTATAAAAATAGAAACAAATGAAAATATATTTACCAGAAAATACTAGTAATTATTCAAACTTTTACAAAATACTTATCACAAATAAGTTTAAAACATATATCTTTCTTATAACAATTATAACAAAGAAAATATGCCCATTATGAACAGTACAACTGTTATCATAATGTTATTTTTAATTTAAATTATCCTGCTCAATGAAACCCAAAGATAATCTAATTTTAATTTTTAATATCCTGTTCTGGTAATCCTTTGATGGTTATAACACGAGTATTTGCTTACATATTTCAGTTGATTGTGAACTTTAGGAAAAGCCGCACCGAAGAGACATAGATGTCGAAACACGTGTCTGTGGATGTTCTAAAGTTTTGTGTTACTGCTATATCGGTAAGTGCTTTTGTTTTGATTATCTTTGGGTTTCATTGAGCAGGATAATTTAAATTAAAAATAACATTATGATAACAGTTGTACTGTTCATAATGGGCATATTTTCTTTGTTATAATTGTTAGAAGAAAGATATATGTTTTAAACTTATTTGTGATAAGTATTTTGTAAAAGTTTGAATAATTACTAGTATTTTCTGGTAATATATTTTCATTTGTTTCTATTGTTATAGAGCTTTTACAGTTCCAGGAAGTTGCATTTGCATATAATTATATTGAAATCATAGGTCTTGAAAATTGAAATTTATGTCTAAATTTTTATCATAAAGTAGAGTTTTCGATGGCCTATCTATTAAAAAAAGCCCGGTTAAAATCAGATAATAGACACATTTTATACAAGGGTGTTTCCATTCAGAATGGGTCACACTGTAAGTGTATGTGGCCGTTTAAACAGATAATTATATTAGTTTATTTTTGCCAAAATATTTCTCCTTATACATCACTGAAAACAGAATTTTTATTTGAATATAAAAATATTCATGCCATCCTTTGTACGAGCAGTAGAGAATTAAGAAATATTTCAGCAATATTTTAAACAATAGCTCCTATTATCCTCATATTTATTTATACCCAGATTAGAAAGAACAAGTTAAGCTGTACTGGACCTGTATTTTAACTTTCCCAAATTACATCAGAATATTAAGTTTGGGAACATCCAACCTCCGTAATTTTATGAAAGGCCTTATCAACCCTATATTCTAAAAAGTTTCATCCCTTTTGTAGTTGAATTTTCCGTAGTTGAGGGTAAACTAATTTGGAAACACTTTCGATAACTTTTGCGGAGAATTGATGCTTCGTTATTTCAATCGAAAAAATATTGGTTTCAAGTCACGCTGTCCTGAGGGAGACTAGAGATGACAGAGTTTGGGATTATACTTAGATCTTAAATTGGGTCAAAGTGGCACGGAAAAACTCGGTCTCTGTGACTTCTTCTATGTAGACGAATCTCTAGCGGACGTCGTCACTGTACCAGTCCCTTGTAAGACCAAACCCACTTGAGGTTTGAGAGAATTGTGAGGCTACAAATTGCTTGTAAAAAGTCATTCTGCAGAGATATATCGTTGAAAGATCCAGCCTTTAATGGCGTAGCTGCAGAGCGGCCTAATTGAACCGGACACAGATAAACTAATTCATATCTTCTGGTTGATGAGTGAACATAATTCAGAATTCAATTGTCTTAATCGTGCATTCAACAACTGGAAATGCATTCCAGTTACAGTAGTGCACGGTGTATGCAGTTTGTTCCAGATAAACATTTTATAATAATAATAATAAATTATTTTCCATAAAGACAACATTACAATTGTATAGGAATAGTCAAGTATAACATATACCTTAAAAACCAGGTAAAAAATCAAATACAGTGTAAAAACATTTAGACAGCAAAAACAGTTTTAACTTGGTTTTAAAATCCAGTAAGTTTTTAGCTACTTTACATTCAGAGGGTGAGTTATTAAACAATTTTGGTGCCATGTAATTTGGAGAATTATAGGTCAAATTAAGTCTTGCATAAGGTATTCGAAACTCTTCCTTGCTACGCGTATTTGCATTATGAATATTTTTATTCGCAATAAACATATTCTTGTTTCGATAAGCATAAACACATATTTCGAAAATGTATAAGCATGGTAAAGTTAATATATTGTATTCTCTAAAGATCTCTTTGCAAGAGTAGGTACTAGAAACACGAGCTATAAAACGCATTGTCCGTTTTTGAGCAATGAAAATATTCTGCGATAGAGTGGAGTTCCCCCAGAAACAGACACCATATCTTAATCTAGACTCCACTTGGGCATAGTATAACTTAACTAATTGCTCCCTGGTAAGCTCGGTTTTAATATTATTAAATAAAAATGAAATTGATGCTAGCTTGGAAATTAGATGTTCACAATGTGATTTCCAATTCAGGCACTCATCGATATGTAAACCCAAAAATTTTATACTCTCATGGCTATTCGTTATAATCGACTCATTGACCTGAAAACAAATAGACTCGTATTTTTTCTATCTATTATGAAACAGAGTTAACTGAGTTTTATCTGCATTCAGTACAACTGATGTTGACTGAAAAACGTAGATACCTTTTCTACAACATTATTACATTTACTTTCTAGCAAATTATGCATAGGATCTGAAATAATCATAAAAAGATCATCAGCATACATTGAAAAGAAATTATTACATAAAACCCAATCGAGCTCGTTAATATATAATATGAATAACACTGGGCCCAATATTGATCCCTGTGGAACTCCCATACTTAAACACGAACATTCAGAATTGGCTCTGTATACCATATTTTCACTAACATATTGTATACTCACATACTGTCGACGATTGGTTAAAAATGAATTAATCCAGCTTAGTGGTTGTCCTCTAATCCATGTTCATATAGTACAGTTAATAATTTTGGATGATTAACACAGTCAAATGCCCTGCCGAAATCAAAAAATATTCCAACAGAGCATTGCCCTGCCTCAATATATTGAATTATACGGTTATAAAATGTAGATATAGCTGTTATAGTGGATTTTCCACAACGAAAACCATGTTGTTTCTCGGACAAAATTTTAAATTCAGTTAAAATATTTACAAAACGATCAAGATAACAATATTCAAGTAACTTAGAGAAACTAAATGGGATTGTTACTGGCCTATAATTCTCTAAAGAATGAGGATTACTTTTCTTAAAACTTGGTACTACTTTATCCACTTTTAAGGATTCTGGAAATGTTCCCGTTTTAAAGACATAGTTACCAGATAAGTAAATGGTGTCACCAGTAACTTTAAGACTTTCTTAATTAAAAAGCCGGGTACATCGTCTGGTTCAGACAACCTTTTATTTTTGAGTTTAATATCTAATAATGAAAACACCTCGTCTTCAGTAAATGGTCTTAGAAACAATGGATGTTCGATAATTTGGGGTTATGTATTATCAGTAACTGGTATTTGGTTAGCAATATTTATTGGTGTGTTTATAAAAAAATCGTTAAATGACGAGGCAACCGTTTCCGGATTTTGAATGGTATTATCTTCATAGTGTATTTGAAAGTAATATGTTTTTATTTTTATTTGATAATTCAGAAATTGTTTTCCATGCAGCTCGTGTGGGATTATTTGAATTGATAATTTTATTTTGATATTCTTTTTTTGTGTTATTGATAACATTCTAGTAATTTGTAAATTAAACGTCTCATTGAAAATTTTCTATTGGTTTAAGTAAAAGTTTGACTGATACATAGCACAGCCACACAAGAAAAAATTCTGTCTAACCTGGGGGTCCGATCGTGTTTTGTATGTTTCTGGCGCTGCGGAATGCGAATCCAAGGTCTATTTTACACCATCACTTTGCCACAACCTCAAGAAACACATAATTTGAGCTTTTTCGACATCTCTTCACATAAATCGATGTAACTTTTTATAAATAAAAATGACTCCTCTTTTTTATACTAGAATGCAATTTAAGTTTTCAATTCGATGATGTGGAGCACGATATTTTTTCGGTGCTTTTTAAGTGAAACATCGGCTCAGCTTCGAGGGCCATTTTTGGAAAACTAAAGCTAAAAATAATCTGGAAAAATTCAGAGATACGTAGAAAGACGTGAGAAATCGATTGGCGTTAATCAGAGGTCGGTGTGTGCCTTGGTCTTCGAAACATAGCCGCTCGAAGATACCGGAAGGTGAAAAACGATTTTTTTACCGATTTCCAAGGCTGTATCTCGAGAACCAAATTAGATACAGAGCTCCGGTTTACGTCATTCGATTTCTCTCCCCTTCCTACATATCATAGAATTTTTTCAGATTTTTGCTAGCATCCAAAAAAGGTATGTAGTAAGGCAAGAGAAATCAAATGGTGCAAATGTAGCTCTATAACTCGTTTCATTTTCGAGACATAACCTCGGGAAGCGGTAAAAAAATTCGAAATTCACCCTCCAGTGACTTCGAGCGACCATATCTCGAAGACGAAGGCATGCAGCGACCTCTGATTTGGCCAATCGATTTCTGTCTTCTTTTTACGTGAAGACATGTCAACATCGCTCTAATTATGTGTTTTTAGAGGTTATGGCAATATCCTCATATTATGGTGTTAAATATACCTCGGATTTGGATTTGGCGACCTTAAAAGCATATAGAATGCACGGGCAGACCCCCAAGTCCAAAAGAATTTTTCTTGTGTGTGGCTGTGTAATTATTTTACTTTATAGGAAGTGGCATCGTTATAATGAATTGATATAATGTAATTTATCTGTGAACAGAAATTACATTATTTATACAGTTGCTTGGTACATTGTGAAAATAATTAATAATTATAATAATTTATTTACCCAAAATAAATTATGCATTCACTAAGTTTAATTTCACCATTTAATTAATGGCTCATAAATTAAAGATAATAATTAACAACGTAGTTAAATATACAAATATATAAATGGACAAACACACATACGAAAGAATACTGATTGATTTCGATCAAAAAATAGGCCCATCCTCAAGCCAACACTAATATATAGCTTCCAAATTTCAATACAATTTTAGTTTTCTTTTACTTCTCTCGCATACCGAAGGGAAGTATTGTATTCGAGAAAAAATCACCTTCCGAGATTTTTTCGGATTTTGACGTTTCAGATCACGTAGATTACGAAAATATAGGTTTTTGAATTCCGTCAGTCTGTCAGTCTGTCTGTCTGTATGTCTGTTGGTGCATTAACTAAAAAACTACTTGACGGAGAGCAGTCAAATTTGGTAGGTAGTTGACGCGTTGACGAAGTGGTTAAACTTTCACCGGAAGATATACAAGGTGGGACCGTCTAACGGGAATAAATAATGAACATTTTTTTTTTGCTCATGATACTCTAAACCTATTTCAGAAAAAAAAATTGAAAATTTTGTTTACCAACATTTTTGGAAAATATTTTACCACTAAAATAGATAAAAAAATGTTTTTCTTTGTTCAAATTTAAAATATCCACGTTTCGTGGCATTCTTAATCTATTAAAAAAAAATTTTTTGAATTTTTTTTTACCAACATTTTAGAAAAAAATTTTACCACTAAAATAGATGGTTTCTTTCTTCAAATTTCAAATTTCCACGTTTCATAGCGTTCTAAACCTATTTTTTTTTTAAATTGAAAATTTTGTTTACCAACATTTTTGAAAACATTTTGCCACTAAAATAGATGCAAAATTTTTTTTCTTCGTTCCAATTTAAAGTTTCCACGTTTCCACGGCATTCTAAATCTATTAAAACAAAAACAAAAAATTTGTTTTTGCTCAAATTTAAAATTTCCACTTTTCATCACATTCCAAACCCATTTCGGGAAAAAAAATTGCAGCATTTTTTTACCTTTTTGGAAAAATATTTTACCACTAGAATAAATGGAAAAAAAATTTCTTTGCTCAAATTTAAAAATTTCACGTCTCATGGCATTCTAAACCTATTTCAAAAAACTAAAAACATTAAATTTGTAATCTTTTTTACCAGTACTATAATAGAATAGAAGGACTTTCCTTTTTGCTCAAATTTCCACGTTTCATGACATTCCATTTTTTACCATTTTGGAGAAAAAAAATTACCACTAGAATAGATAAATTTTTTTTTTTGCTCAAATTTAAAATTTTCACGTTTCATGACATTCTAAACCTACCTGAGAAAAAAAAAATTAAATTTTTTTTTTCTTTGCTAAAACTTAAAATTTTCTTTCATGGCATTCTAAACCTATTTAAAAAAAAATACCACTACTATAGAATAGAAGGAAACTTTCCTTTTTGCTCAAATTTAAAATTTCCACGTTTCCTGACATTTTAAACCTATTCGGAAGAAAAAAATTTTGAAAATTTTTTTACCAACATATTTGAAAAATAAAATAAATGAAATTTTTAACCACCACTATGCTTCCACTCCACAAAGTGAATGTGGAATTGAAAATGTGACAGATGGCAATAATATTGGGCATATTCACCTATTATACTTTTATTGAAAAATGTACAGGGTGGTCATCCCAAGAAATAATTCAGTCATGGTGGACATTTGTAAAGATATTTGCGCAAGCCTTCCATATTTGGCACCTGTTATTTAGTATTGAACTTTTGCCGTTGGATGAGCACTCTGTATATTGTTTTGACCAAAACTTATCAGGTTTTCTTCGTAATAATAGTGATATATATTACGAATATTATTTTCAATGTCATTTCGTAAGTATTAATTGTTTAGAGTGACCGCCATGCACAAATAAAGAGGGAAGTTCTGTGTAAATACCCATTTTTTTAAATTATCATGCTTACAAAAAACGTGACTAACTGACAGATAAGCGGCCAAGACGGACGGACATTTTGAAAGGTATTTAGAATTCGATCACCAACACAATGATATGATTTTTTTTTCTCCAGTCAGTATATCCAAGTGTACATAGCTAATTTTATATAAAACCACCTAGACCAAAGTGCGCCACCCATGGCAAGTGGGTCACGCCTCGAGGCCATGGGTATTGAATTTAGCTCTCTATATTAAAATTAGGCTATTCTGTGCTCAATTTATGTAATGGTGGACTGGCATTGGAGTATGTTACCCAAAGCGCAGGTTTATGGCCGATCAAATGCAATATACTCTTCGTTTTGTATCTGCGAAGGATATAATAATCTTGCCAAAAAATTGATAGAAGTGTATAAATTTTGGCAGGATATAGTTCTTAATCTAGTATAATTTTTTACCTGTACGTTCCACTTAAAGGGTGGCAATTGACATGAACTTCTAACGTTAGTGGAATATTCCGTTAGACCAAAAGTCACGTGACATTCAAGTTCGTGAGACCCCAGCTCCTTGAAGAGAGACCACGAGAGGAGGTGGTAAAAACGAACACTTTTAGGGGGTCATATAGCTAGCAACAGGGGCAGCGGGCCTCACGGGCCCTTTAGAAAAAATTTGGAATAATTAACAACCTCCTCAGGTACTAAAAAATAAAAAGTTTGGGTACCAGGGAGCAGGAAAAACTTGGTCCAAACATTTTCCAAGGCAGTTGTGGATGCTAGTAACAGTTTGAATTGATAGAAAATTTCCCAAATTTTGGAGCGATGAGGCACCATTCAAGTCTTGATTTTTCTGAAGTGTTTTTAAGCAAAAGTAAGTAATTGAGGTGTACATGGCAAAACCTTGAGTGCTAGGAAATATTATTTTCTGAAAACTGTAAAAATTTTGAAGTAAATTCAGTGCAAATTAAATAATTCTTAAGAACATTCTAAACCTATTTCAAAAAAAAAAAAAAATAGTTTTGAAAACTTTTTGAAAATTTTTTACCAGTAGAAAGATGTGAAATTTCTTTTTGCTCAATTTTAAAATCTCCACGTTTCATGACATTCTAAATCTATTTTTTTTTTTATTTAAAAAAGAAAAAATTTAAAATTTTGTCTAAGTAAAATTTAAAAAAAAAATTAGTACATCTAGATTATACAGGGTGTTGCATCATGAGAGGGACATAGCTTAATAGGAGGTAGAGAACATCAGTGGTAACCGGAACCTCCCATAGAAATGTCTCATTGGGCCTTCACTACGAAATTACAGGGTGTTAAATAATTTTTGGCCAAACCTGTTTTTTGTCATAACTTTGACAGGAAATGAAATAACGGATTCATATTTGGTACGGCTAATGTACAAACGAGCCCCAAGAGGTACATGTATAAAAAAAAATATATCCAGGTCCGGACTCACTATAATTTATGTTTCTTCTTTGCATCAATAAAACATCACCCTGTATATATTTTTTTGAAATTTCGATACGATATTCGAAAAGAGCAAGAAAAAACAAACAAAATGGCCTATTTCATTTTTTTGTTACACCTTCGTGGTTATTTAAATACGTTGTTAAATGTGCAAGAAAATGGATTACAGAACCCTATTAAATGAGAGGCACGTGAAATAAATAGTTTTATAACTAAAATTTGCAAAAATTCTATTGAGCCTAGGTGGTCTGGGTGAATCCTAATTCCGGCACGTTTTAAAGGTCCATTTTGGTAAAAAACTGTGGTCCTAATAAGTAATCGGGTATAAAATAACAAAATTTTTAATCAATCACAGTAGGCTTGTTCAAAGTGACAGATAATAAAAAGAAATCTCCTAAAGAGTTGAATAATTGTTTCTTAGTAATTTAATGTGTCAATAATCCGCATTTAGTTAGTGAAAACTTGTGAAAATATTTTAACTATGCCAGTAAAATTTACAAACGGGGAATATGCTGACATAATATTCATCTATGGTTTCTGTAATGGAAATGGTAGGTCGGCGGAAAGAGAATATCGGCTGCGTTTTCCTGGTCGTCGATGCCCTAATCATAAAACCTTTAGTACGGTGTTCCAGTATGCAAGACAACACGGAAAGTTTCCTACTTCTGCAGTTGTGGAGCGTGTTTTACAACAAGGTGTGCAGGAACAAAACAATATTATAAACGTAGTTCAAGAAAACCCAAATATGAGCACTAGACGAATCAGTTTGGCAACTGGTATTCCTCATTGGCGAGTATGGAGAACCCTAAAAAGAGAACGTTACCATCCATATCATATCCAGCAGGTACAGCGTCTTCAACAAGGCGACGATATCCCCCGCCTGGCATTTTGTCGTTGGTTGTCTAATCATCGCCCAGTCATTTACAGAACCTTATTTACGGATGAGGCACAATTTACAAGGGATGGAGTAAACAATTCACGAAATAATCATAAATGGGCACAGGAAAACCCACATGCGGTACGTCAACGCCGTTCGCAACACAGGTTTTCTGTAAATGTTTGGGTCGGACTTGTGAATAGACATTTGTAGGGCCACATTTTTTTTGAAGAAAGATTGAATGGTGAAATTTACTTTGATTTTCTTCAAAACATTTTACCGAATATGTTAGAAAATATCGGTATAAGAGGCATGTTGTTTCAGCATGATGGGGCCCCACCACATTTTAACCTTCAAGTAAGAGAACACTTAAACAATGTGTATCCTAATAGATGGATTGGACGCGGGGGTCCACATGAATGGCCACCAAGATCTCCTGATTGTAACCCTTGTGATTACTTTTTATGGGGCCACTTAAAAAACGAGGTTTATAGCATTGAAATTGAAAGTAGACAACATTTAATCCAGCGCATCGTTACAACCTGCGACGAAATACGGAATAATCCAGAAATGATACGTCGAGCAATTGGTGACCTTTCTAAACGCGCAAGAAAATGCACAGAATTTGGGGGAGGACATTTTGAAAATTTACTTTAGTGTCAATTACGTTTTATTTTTAAACACATTTAGTTATTGTTTTGTTATTTATTGTTAATTGAATGGAAAATATTTTATTTATTTAGATTTTAGTTTGTTCTCTTCCAATTTTTATTAAGTATAAAATGTTGATGATTTTCTTGATCAAAGTAACTGGTTGCTTAGGCCTAAATGGTTTAAATTATCTGTCACTTTTATTCTTTGAACAAGCCTACTGTGATTGATTAAAAATTTTGTTATTTCATACCCGATTACTTATTAGGACCACAGTTTTTTACCAAAATGGACCTTTAAAACGTGCCGGAATTAGGATTCACCCAGACCACCTAGGCTCAATAGAATTTTTGCAAATTTTAGTTATAAAACTATTTATTTCACGTGCCTCTCATTTAATAGGGTTCTGTAATCCATTTTCTTGCACATTTAACAACGTATTTAAATAACCACGAAGGTGTAACAAAAAAATGAAATAGGCCATTTTGTTTGTTTTTTCTTGCTCTTTTCGAATATCGTATCGAAATTTCAAAAAAATATATACAGGGTGATGTTTTATTGATGCAAAGAAGAAACATAAATTATAGTGAGTCCGGACCTGGATATATTTTTTTTTATACATGTACCTCTTGGGGCTCGTTTGTACATTAGCCGTACCAAATATGAATCCGTTATTTCATTTCCTGTCAAAGTTATGACAAAAAACAGGTTTGGCCAAAAATTATTTAACACCCTGTAATTTCGTAGTGAAGGCCCAATGAGACATTTCTATGGGAGGTTCCGGTTACCACTGATGTTCTCTACCTCCTATTAAGCTATGTCCCTCTCATGATGCAACACCCTGTATAATGAAACAATTTTTTTCCTCAAATTCAAGGTTTCCACGTTTCATGACATTCCAAACCTATTTCAGAAAAAAATGTTTTTAAAATTTTAATAATAAAAAAAAATTGACCACTACTATAGAATAGATGATGGAATGAAAATTTTTTTCGTTGGAATTTCAAATTCCCACGTTTCATGACATTCTAAGACTATTAAAAACAAAAACAAAATAATTTTTTTTTAACCACAACTATACGTCCACTCCACTGCGTGGATATAGAACTGAAAAAATGACAGATGGCAATAATATTTGACATATAGTTAACGCAGTTGACAAAGATGAGACCGATTATAGTTTTATTGAAAGATATACAATGTGGTCACCTAAAAATCAATTCAACCATGGTGGAAATTTGTAAAGGTATTTACGCAAGCCTTCCATATTTGACATCTTTGATTTAATATTGAACTTTTGCTATCATATGATCACTCTGTATATTTTTCGACAAAATTTTATCAGGTTTTCTTTGTAATAATAAATTCCGATTATTATTCTCATATATATGGTTTTGTAATTAATAATTTTTTAGAGTGACCGCCCATTATAAGTAAAGTGGGAAGTTCTGTGTAAATACCTTTACCGATTTTTATGAGTCTTCGGGTAATTGTAGTGATGAAACTAGCCATAGCAGAAGTTTGTGCCCATTGAGACATTTAATCATCATCACGTTAACCACAATATACCAAAAGTTTATAGATATGTCAAGTACGTGTACGTAGGAGAATGAAATATTAGTTAAACAAGGTTTTTCAATTTCTATCATAAAGAATAGATAAATAGTTCACAGTAATATATGCATGTCATTTCACCTTTCACATTAATTTTTCAATTCGTGACTGTCTACTTGCGACTATGCATGTGATAAACGCATACGTTGAAAAAATAATAAATGGATTGTCAGCTTTCAAATAAAAAGCGCGTTAATATAATTGCATTATTAATAGTTTAAGCCCTGTGTTTGTTTAATATGAAAAGTTCGTGAAATATGAGAGAGATTATATCCGTAATAAATAATGTTGACAAGAAATTATGGAATAAATAAAGTCTGGTGACGATCGTTTAACTCCAACCGTGTTGCAGGTAAATGCAGGGAATAAGTAGTAATGTTCGATAATTTTCCAATTAATTTACATTCTAGAGTACAGTGGAATGAAATTAAGTAGGAGATTTATCGGTTATAAGTACTCTACATAAACTTTAAGGTAGTAATTTAATATTAATTAAATCAATGTATTACAGGAGCTTGTATAGGCATGTTCAAAAGTCTTGTACATTATTAATTAATAATAAATAAACAAGCTAACCATTATATTCTTCGCCGAATTATTACACTTGTACATAATTGTTGCACAATCTATAGGATACTCTTCGCAGTTTCTTTTTTTGTAAATGATATATTTGTTGTGTAATTACAATACAAGATTTTTTTTTAAATAATCACTTTCTTATTGATTGATTGACATTGTTTAAAAACAATAGGGTTCTTCCTATAGCTAACACTAACTTACTCTCCAAATTTTAATACTATCGGACTTTTCGTTATTAAGTTATCGTGCTTAAAAGAAACGTGACGGACGGACGGACAGACAGACAGACCAACCAACATTTATTGTCAAGTTTACGTTAATTCGTCCTACTAATAGGTCAGAATTTCGGTTTCACTAATTTGGTGATAGGCATTTTTACATAAAAGTAACCACAAGTTTACCAATATGGGGAAAAAGAATTAAAGTAAATCTGAAGTAAAAATTAGGCAAGCTAGGACATTTTGTTCAAGATGTCAAAGACATTTAAAGGTAACATAACCCTGTCAGTAAGTCAAGTTGTGGTCATTTTAACGTAATTGCTCTTTATTTATTACTTAAATAATAGCTGTTTACCCATACCACAAAAACAATTAAGAGAAGGGGAACTAGAATTGCAGGTTGGTTAATAACTACAGAATGACCAACATGACGCCCATGTTTTACCTTATAAGTTGTACATGGTTTATCGATGATAGAATAGAATAGAATAGAATTTATTTTACCAATTTTTGATACAAATATGTGCATTTGGCACGTCAATAAAACGATATTTACTTAAGTTAAATCGTACAAATTAAAAACATAATTAATTTATGTTTCGTTATAGTATTAAAAAGTTAAAATAAGGCACATAAAAACACAAACTTATAAAACACATAAATCCAAAAAAATGTACAATAATAAAAGGATGTATAATATGTATATGTATAATACGTATAAAACAAAAAAACCTTATATAAAAACTCTTTTAGTGTGAGAATATAGCAAAATAGACGAGGAAATAAAAAAAATAAATTTTTTATCTATTTAGGAATTCATCAACACTATAAAATGCATTTGTTATTAAAAGTTTTTTTATTTCTTTTTTAAATGAAAGTAAGATAGAAATATAGTATTGGTAAGGGACACATGAGTGTATTTAATCAAATTATATTTGGAATGGTATCTCTCACCGTGTTTGGAAGAAAATTAATTGCGAATTAAAATTTACTGTAAATATAATTATTGTACTTCTAAAAAAAGTGTGCGCTCTTAAAATAAATACAAATGAAATAAAAATTAAAAATATATATTTTTTTATCTTTTAAAACTATGGTAATTGTCTGACAATATGTCCAACTGATTTTTGGAAATCAAAATATGATTTATTGAAGTAACTGCAAGTATATTTTGCAAAACAATCAATTTAAATAACTTCAGAACAGTGTGCCATTATCTTTCAAAATGGCGAACGAATATTTTTCAAGTTAAATATGGAGTCTTTTACATGTTAAACTTGAAAGTCTAATTGTCCTCGAATATAAATCTATAAAACAAGTTTTCTTAGACCGAAGGCGACATATCCAATATTTTCGATTTTGAGGTCCACATTTCCTATGTAAAAAATATAGACTTTAAAGTAAGTGATAAAATAGGTCAATTTGCTCTACACTGTTGACAATGTCCCAGTTTAGTAGTTTTCGTGACCTAGTGGTGGGATTTGTTTTATGGCGTATTTTAAAATCGTCGCGGTGTTATGAAATACATTATAGTTATCATCATGAAATATACTATACTGCCCCACTTCGGAAGAAAGCCGCATGTATACATCTGACAGTTTAGAGAAAACAATGGCTGAAGATTTGGTATACTTGATATTGCTGTAACTTTCTTACTAAATAACGTAATGATCTGATTTTTTTTTTTATAGTAAACGAACAATGGATGTTTTTTAATACTGTTAAGATTTTTTGAAAAATATTTCTACTTTCATAAAAACAGCTTCACATACGGTACTTTATCTTACTGAATTAGAAATTTTACTAAGCAAGAATGCCGCATGTGCTACTTTTAAATAGAAAATGAATACAATAATTAATAAATATATATATTATACAGGACATTTTCATATTTCTCAAATGCCTATTATTAAAAATCATAAACGAGCATTGTATAAATTTATTGTTCAAACCATGTTGTTTAGTTCTCAATTTAAAATAAGGAAACAAAAAAGTAATAACGCACAATTTATTGGTAACTATAAATTATACGTCGAAACGTTATAATAAAATTTTAAATATATTATTATTATAAACAAACTTCAGTCATCTTCAATGTTTTCAATCAAATTGGATGAGATTACATTTGTTATTATATTCTTCCAAAATACAAGCTTGTGACTAGGAATTATAATTGATGGGTTGTTTAATAGGGTTTGTTTCATTTCTTTGCATATTCCTATATTTTCGGTTCTACTTTCTGTCTCAAAATTTGGCATTGCTTGCTTTTAGGTATAAAATGAAGTTCTCTGTCTTCACCATGAAAATGTTCTTCATAAAATAGATTGGTAAAGCCCCTTTTGGCGATTATTGCTACAATTTGTTTTAACAACGGTCTATTATTCTTATTTAATTTCTGTATTTGATAGTTTGTAGTTAAAGTTGGTCAATTTTTGAAATTATTATATTGCATTTCTTTTACAACCGGGCCATTTGTATGATTGGAAACGACGTCAGAGAAATCTTGAAAATCGTATATTTTCGGTTTCTTCTTCATTGTTAATTCTACGAGATGATGATCTCCGACAAGTACTAATGCCCTTGTTCAAAATGCTTAATTGTAATAGTACTTGCTGCAATTTCATCAGAGTTTATTATGTATATTAAGTAGCTATAGAAACACCAACTCTTATTTTGAGCTGATCAGTTGTCAGACCAGATAACAATATTTTCATAGTTGCATGCAAAACGGAAGTCCTTACAATATCTTCTTTCTTCCTCTCCGATATTGCCCCATGCTATAAAACTGCTAACGGCTTATTTTGTTTGTTCAGTTTCCCCAGAGGTACGAAAGTTTGATTGAAAACAATGATTCGCGGAGTAAATACCACCAGCCAAGATAGCAAAATTGCCAGATTAAAATGACACATGTAAACAAATGCAATTCTACAGATCGTAGTACCTTAAATATGACTGCAGTAATACTAGACAAATACGACGTATGTACATACATGCGCGTTTAGTTTGCTCACAACATCTTACTTCGGTGATTTTATTAGAGAAGAAAGCCGTATGTCATTACATGCGGCATTCATACTTTGTGTAATGAATGAAAAACCACACACGTACGTCTGAAACGGACACATAGGGCTTTTTTCTCTAGTATTGTGGTCAAAAATACTAAAGCGACACAAATGTTGAAATTTTGAAAGTCATTTATTTTTCACTTTTAGTAGAAAAAAATAATATTTTAAATATTTATACAATAGTATATAATTTATAGATTATAAAAATGCATTAATCCGATTTAGCAAAAATCTGAACATACGGCCTTTTTCCGAAGTAAGGCAGTATAGTTATCATAAAAATCTGTTGTTTGATTGATTTCAGTTAATCGATTATTGTTTTTAATAAAAGTAGTCCCAGATGCCACAAAAATATGTTTCATCTATTTAGTGGTAAAAAATTTTTCAAAAATGTTTTTTAAAAAAAAATTCTATTTTTTTTTTTTTTTAATAGGTTTAGAGTGCCATGAAACGTGGAAATTTTAAATTTGAACAAAGAAAAAAATTTTCGTCTTAGTGGTAAATTTTTTAAAAAATGGTGAAAAAAATTTAAAAAATTTTTTTTTGAAATAGGTTTAGCGTGCCATGAAACGTGGAAATTTTGAATTTAAGGCAAAAAAAAAATTTTCATTATTTATTTCCTTTAGACTGTCCGCCCTGTATATTTTCCAGTGAAAGTAAACCATTTCTTCGCTGACAGTAGCGTCAACTACCTACCAAAGACTGCTCTCGGTCAAGTAGTTTTTTAGTTATTGCACCAACAGCATTAAGGAAACTCGAAATACGAATGATTTTATATTTTGTCACCGTTGTCAATCAGACCGATGAAGGGTGTCCATTTACTAGTGGAAATAGTGAGAAAATAATGCGTTTAACAGCAAGTAAAATGGTCTGTGAACAAAATATCTACTCATCTGAACATCATTCTGAAAGGACAAAGATCCATACCGTTTTGTTATCAAACCGCTCGCTGAGTAAGCTTGTTATTTGTCAGATGATGATAAATCGCACAAACTTTCACGTTGTTTTACGAGTTCTTAAAACAACATTATGTTTCCACTTTGACTCCTGCCATATTTTTAATTAAAGGATACGCTTATATACAATGACGGAGCTCAAACTCAAGTTAATAATTATAAATAAACAATATAGAGAATACTTTCAGGCTGTTGTTTGACTTCTCGACAAGAATAAACTCACAACTTTTACCTACAATGTACTTATTTAACACAATACAAGTTTGTTTAAGTATACGTTCCCGGCTAGTCAGAAATAAAATCCTCTTTACTGTGTACACAATGCAACGAACATAATTCTATAATTTGCCGTGCTGAAACTTGGGAAAACCGAACATTGATTAGTACCGAAAGTGACAATACAGTTTATACTTCTCGTTCACGGGTTCTTGAATTAAAGTTGGTTGTGATAATTTATATATTATATATATATTACGTTGCATTCAAACGGTAGCCGAGTAAAAAAACACACAGTTTTGTAACAGCAAAATTATTATTTCACATCTTCTGGGGTGTCACAAGGATAATATATCTAAGTTTTGGACCTCCAAAACCTATTGCGTTTTTTTTATAAACAATTTACTTTATTGAACAGTGTTTTCTTAGGTAAAAAGGTGAATATATCCGGTTTTATAGATCCGATCGGGGCAAACAAAAACCCAAATTATTTTTCTCAAAAACCACCCCTATTTAGAACTGCGGGGGGTAAAATCATGTTTAGACAACCCACATGCTGCACTTTTTACCTGTCTCATAGCTGTGGGAAAGTTTCTTTAATTATTCCCTAATCTGAAGGGACTATATTTTAACAGTTTTCTGCTTACACCAGTGCATAAATAAATCGTATTCTTTTTCGTACAATTTTCTAGATTTCGCTGGTAGTAATTCTAAAGTTGCAGCGATTGCTTGCACCCTGATTTCCGGAGGAGTACCAGGAATAACATTTTCCTCACTGTCACTTATTTTGGTCCAAATAATAATTATTGTAAACTAGAATGTGCCAAATGCGACGTTTAAATCGTTAAATATTTCGTTGTTTTATTATTGGTTTCTATGGACACAGCAATATAATTTAGTCATTAAGTACGACAACGTAACTTTGTCAATTTTACAAAATTGCATTGTTTTTTAATTTCGAATGGCAACACAAAAAATTTTGTATACAGCGTGTCCTCCGATTGGGTTCGCTGTAGCTGAAATGGACAAAAAATTTTCGAATTTTTTTTCATATTTGGGGGTTTACCTCTGCTTATCTAAAAAGTAATTTTGGGTGTACTTTTGTTTTTTTTAAATCACGTTGGCCATGACAGTTAAGCAGAAACGAATTGCTTTTTAGGTAGTACCTTTTCTGTAAAAGATACAGCAAAGTGTCATTAAGGAAAGCTATTCAGATTAAAAAGTTATAGTCCTGTGCAAAATTTCAAAAATATACTAGGCGTATATTTTGATGATTTTGATTTTTCTAAATATAATTGCATTTTACGAAAAAAAAATTGTATGGCGGTTTACTGAAGTGTTTGATCTACCAAAGGTCTAAAGAAAAATGATTTAGTTATTAATTTTTATTGTGAAGCAAAAATACATTGTGGGTTAGGAGCCAGTGAATACAAACGACAATTAAAAAAATCTGTAAAGGTATTTTCATAGAATTTCTCTCTTTATTTGTGCATGGCGGTCACTCTAAAAAATTAATAATTACGAAGTGACATTGAAAATAATAATCGGAATATAGTTATCACTATTATTACAAAGAACACCCGATAAGTTTTGGTCAAAAAAATATACAGAGTGCTCATCCAACAGCAAAAGTTCAATGCTAAATAACAGGTGCCGAATATGGAAGGCTTGGGCAAATACCTTTATAAATGTCCACCATGACTGAATTATTTCCTGGGATGACCACCCTGTACATTTTTCAATATTAGTGTAATAGGTGCATATGCCGAATATTATTGCCATCTGTGACATTTTCAATTCCACATACACGTAGTGGAGTGGAAGTATAGTGGTGGTTAAAAAATTTCATTTTTTTTTCAATTTTTCTTCTTAAATAGGTTTAGAATACCATGACACGTGGAAATTTTAAATTTGAGCAAAAACGAAAGTTTCCTTCTATTCTACAGTGGTATTTTTTTTGAAATTGGTTTAGAATGCCATGAAACTTGAAAATTTTAAATTTGAGCAAAGAAAAAAAAATTCCTTCTATTTTAGTGGTAAAATTATTTTCAAAAATTTTCAAATTTTTTTTTCACAAATAGGTTTAGAATGTCATTCATGTCAAACGCGAAAATTTTAAATTTGAGGAAAAACAAATTTCCATCTATTCTAGTGGTAAATTTTTTTCCAAAATGGTAAAAAAATGTGTGATAAATAGATTAAAAAGTTTTGCAAAAAAATTTTTAATCAAAATAATTCTTAAATTTGTTTGAATAGTAGAATGCCATGAAAACGTGAAAATTTTAAATTTGAACAAAGAAAAAAAATTCAGTCGGTATTAGTACTTAGTAAATTTTTCCAAAGATCGTAAAAAAAAATTCAATTTTTTTTATAGGTTTAGAACGCTATGAAACGTGGAAATTTTAACTTTGAATAAAGAAAAAAGTTTCCATCTATTTTAGTGGTAACAAATTTTTCAAAAACGTTGTTAAAAAAAATTCCAAAAAATTTTTTTGAAAAATATTTTACCACTAAATACATGGAAATTTTTTTTCTTTGCTCAAATTTAAAATTTTCACATTTCATGGCATTCTAAACCAATTTAAAAAAAAATACCACTATAGAATAGAAGAAAACTTTCCTTTTTGCTCAAATTTAAAATTTCCACGTGTCATGGCATTCTAAACGTATTTCAGAAGAAAAAAAATTTGAACATTTTTTTAAAAACATTTTTGAAAAATTGAAAAAAATTAAATAATTCAGTCATGGTGGACATTTATAAAGGTATTTGCCCAAGCCTTCCATATTTGGCACCTGTTATTTAGTATTGAACTTTTGCTGTTGGATGAGCACTCTGTATATTTTTTTGACCAAAACTTATCGGGTGTTCTTTGTAATAATAGTGATAACTATATTCCGATTATTATTTTAACTGTCACTTCGTAATTATTAATTTTTTAGAGTGACCGCCATGCGCAAATAAAGAGGGAAGTTCTGTGTAAATACCTTTACCGATTTTTTTTCTTTCGTAAAATGCAATTATATTAAAAAAATCAAAATCAGAAAAGTAGGAGTATATTTTTGAAATTTTGCACAGGACTATCACTTTTTAAACTGAATAACTTTCCTTAATGACATTTTGCTGTATCTTTTACAGAAAAGGTACTTTACCTACTACTTACTTTTTAGAGAAACAGGGGGGGGGGGGTGTGAACCCCCCAAATATGAAAAAAAAATCGAAAATTTTTTGTCCATTTCACCTATAACTAACTCAATCGGAGGACACGCTGTATAACTAGAGACTAAAATGTGTTTTTTTACTCGTGTAAAGTGCCTTCCGCCGCTCGTTATATAAACGCCCCACTTGAAAAAAAAAACACTTACCACTTGTTATATAAAATACTATTTAAAAATCCCTTAAATATTTAAAATCTTTTTTCCGTTTGCTTATTTATTGTATTGTATGTATACACTGGCTACAGACACGACACTTTTTATTTTATGAGTGATTCTCTCCATGTGGTGTTCCTATATCCGTATAGGACCAACTGAAACTGATAATAAATTAATAAATAAATAATCCTTACTCTTAACGATACCAGTAACGATTAGCTATCGATTTATAAATGTAATAATTAAGCTGCCTGTAATTGAATTGATAGCATAATGACCTCCAATAGGGATTAAATTACTTTAATTTACAACATTTGATTGTAAACAGTGTAACTGTTCGCAAACATACACGAAGCTTTGGCTAATTTATTTTCGAAATTGCTGTTTAATTATTACAATTGGCTTTATACCAATTTGGTTTGTCGAACAATATTCATGAAACACGTAATTTATTTTGAATTTCTATCATTTTATAAATTGTTGAATGCGATATTCTAATTTGTAGAAATTAATGAGTATAGCAATTCAATAGAAGAGGTATCTTTATGGATCCATTAGGGTAATAAAATTAAAAATTCCATATTTTGTTGAAATTTCATGCTGATTTACTAAATACGCGTATAAATATTGCATTATTATACTTGATTTAACTAAATACATATATCTTTATACCTAGACAAAAACTTGTAGTAACTTAGACGCACAAAAAGAAATGTCGAGTACAAGAAGGCGGACCGGACCTATGTACTCCCATGAATTTTGACCTGCTGCACATGAATCCGATGTCCGTTTTTCCCGATTGGCTCTTGCATTTTTTCTAACCTCAAAAAACACCGTAAGAATGCCCCAAAAAATTTAAGTGTAGCTAAAAATCTGAAATATGCATCAGGGGTACGTAGGATGGCAAGAGAAATCGAATGGCGAAAACCAGACACCCCTGCGGTCCTTCATTTCCAAGATAGAGCAGCTCAAAGTCACTGGAAGGAAAAAAAAAATCGGTAAAGGTGTTTACACAGAACTTCCCTCTTTATTTATGCATGGCGGTCACTCTAAAAAATTAATAATTACGAAATGATACTGAAAATGATAATCGGAATATAGATATCACTATTATTACAAAGAAAACCTGATAAGTTTTGGTCCAAAAACAAAAGTTCAGTACTAAATTGCAGGTGCCAAATATGGAAGGGTTGCGCAAATATCTTTACGAATGTCCACCATGACAGAATTATCTCTTGGGATGACCACCCTGTACATTTTTCAATAAAAGTATAATAGGTGCATATGCCAAATATTATTGCCATCTGTCACATTTTTAATTCCTCATTCACGTGGAGTGGAAGTATAGTGGCGGTTAAAAAATTTCATTTTTTTTCTAATTTTTAAAAAATGTTGGTAAAAAAATTTTGATAATTTTTTTCTTCTGAAATATATTTAGAATGTCATGAAACGTGGAAATTTAAAATTTGTGCAAAAATAAATTTTTTCCTTCTATTCTAGTGGTAAAATATTTTTCCAAGATGGTAAAAAAATGTTGCAAATTTTTTTTCCAAAACAGGTTTGGAATGTCATGAAACGTGAAAATTTTAATGTTAAGCAGAAGCAAATTTTTCATCTATTCTATAGTAGTGGTAAATAGATTAAAACTTTTTTCAAAAATATTTTTAAATTTGTTTTTTTTAAATAGGTTTAGAATGCCATGGAAATGTGAAAATTTTAAATTTGAACAAAGAAAAAAAAAATGTTCATCTATTTTAGTGGTGAATTTTTTTCAAAAATGGTAAAAGAATTTTCAAATTTGTTTATTCTTTAAATAGGTTTAGACGTGTAAATTTTAAATTTGGGCAAAAAAATTTCTTCATTATTTATTCCCTTTAGACGGTCGACACTGTATATTTTCCAGTGAAATTTTAACCATTTCTCCGCTGACAGTAGCGTCAACTACCTACTAAATTTGACTGCTCTCCGTCAAGTAGTTTTTTTAGTAAATGCACCAACAGGCAGACAGACAGACAGACTGACGGAATTGAAAAACCTATATTTTCGTAATCTACGTGTTCTGAAACGTCAAAATCCGAAAAAATCTCCTAGGGTGATTTTTTCCAAAATATAATACTTCCCTTCGGTATACGAGGGAAGTAAAAACCTGTTTTTTTCAACAAGTCTCTAGGCTTTATCTTGGAAACCACAAAAGCTATGGACTTCAAGTTTGCGCCATTCCATTTCTCTCACCATCCTACGTACCTCTGAATGTTTTCATATTTTTAGCTACACCTACATTTTCTCGGACATTTTTACAGTATTTTTTGAGGTTTGAAAAGATGCAAGAGCGAGTTGGGCAAAGTGGACATCGGATTCGTGTTCCACAGGGCAAAATCCGTTGAAATACATAGGCCTACCTTCTTGTACTCGACATTTTATCTTGTGTGCCTTCATCATAGAAAAGAAGTGTACAAAAGTCCGTTTCATAACATGCTGATTTCAAGTAGAGAATAGAACGCCTGTGTATGTGTGTATGGACTGTTTTTTGCAAACAAAACAACTTCTAGTAGACTCAAAATTTCTTATTTGAACTTTGAACATGAAAAAATATTATGGCAGAATGTCTTCTGCTGAAATTGTGCAATACTTGGTGATCGCCAGAAGCATACAAACTGTTATATTTGCACACACCCATATTTATACTGTCTTTTATTACAGTTTTGGAAAACGCACAGTGATACACAGTGGCTTTCGTTCAAAGTTGTCTAGTGCTCTTATTTTTTGCAGGGCCATGGCTCTCTTAGAAAGCACCTGGCCATAAGTTGTTCGCATGTAGAACTGGCGCTTAAACGGACATTATTTATTCAAGAACCTGCACGCATGTAGTCTATACCTGATGTAACAACAACATTTCTAATTTAGTTTTGAAGATAATTGATTGAAATTCAGGATATACTACATACATAATAAGCGGCACTATTTGACATACAATTGATGTTTTTTTCAGTTCCGGTTTCGTCGGAAGTGACACTAACTTTCGATTTTTAAATGGAACACCCTATATATTATTACATTTTTGAATTCTGCAAAATTTCTGAATACAACGATGCCAAATAAGTGACATATCAAACATCATTTCTTTGTATAATATAATTTTTAGTCCTCCATTTAAGGGTGCCATGACGGTTGCGATTTATCCTAAATGACTGCTACAAAAATCGAAATCCTGTTAAAAACACTAAATTACGTGATTTATCAGCAAATAAAATTCAGCAAAATTGTTTTTGGGGCAAAACTCATTTTTTTTCAAATGGAACCATATCGGTACCGTGGTACCATTTATTAGTACTATTAAGAAGGAATTTATTCTTATGTCGTATTAAAATGTGCGATAAATACAAACAAAATTACATCTAAAAGAAAATATGTAACGAGAAACTTTTTTTTTTCGTTTAAGCACCCGTGCTACATAAATTTGAATTACCCGCGGTAATGCCGACGCGAAGTCAACAAGTGCGCATACGCGGTAGAAACATAACTGAGGCCCTTTTAAATATCCATGCTACTTGACTTTCGCTTTTGACCCCGGTGAGTTGAGATCGTTTACTTATTCTTTAACGGATTTTCACGTTTATTTCTTTAACCCTTTTGCATTTTGAATATATTTGATTATTAAATGATGCCATATTATTAAATTAACGTTGCTGCATAGTCATTTTTGCTAATTAAAGGATATTCCGCGTAATAATGAATTTTTATTAACGCACATGTTTGTGCGATTTCCGCGTCCATTGGACACATATTAACTCATTCATTATCGTGGCAATTTTGTATTTTGTGATCGCTTGAGACACAATACCGTGGTGTTTTGTCATTATTTAGATTATTGTGGACGAGTATTAAACTTGTAAATATTGAAGGGATAAATTAGAATCTTTGTTTCTCAATCGTGTGTGGACAATCTTATTTCATTAAAAGTCGTTTTGTCGCATTTAGTTAACCTAGTACAAGAGGTTAAAAGATCATTTTTTATTAGTTTATTTTTTGGGAAATTAAACCCATAATTTTGTTTCCTATATTTTTTACAGTATTATTTTTTTTCAGATAGTAATTCAGATATTTTCTCTCTAATTCTAACTAAATTTTGTTATCTTTATTCAAATTTTTGGTCATAACCAGTCAGCCATTTTGTGAACGGCTAAAATTTCATGAGAGTAGAGTTTTCTCATTTATTCATTTCATTTATTATATTAATCAGTAGCTTATTCATATATTTTCAGAGGTAAAATTTTATGAATACTCAGGTGTTTTTGTTAAATTGCTAATGCAGAAATTAGAGAATTATGGCATTCGAGGAGTATCATTAGAATGGTTTAGGAGTTATTTGCATGGCAGAAAACATTATGTACAAGTAGAAAATATCAAATCCAATCAATTGGAACTTACAGTAGGCGTGCCACAAGGGTCTGTCTTGGGACCACTCCTGTACATAATTTATGTTAACAACTTTTGTAGTATAAATTCCATTCTTTTTGCTGATGATACTTCTTTACTTATCACATCCCAAAGAACTGCTGATTTAGTCTCAAAAGCAAATGAACAATTACGCAGTGCTCACGATTGGATAACCGAAAACAGGCTTATACTAAATATCAATAAATCCGTATTTTTTCAGTTTAATACCAGTAAAATTAATGTTAACCAGAGCCTCTTAATAAAGTCTAATGAAGGATAAATTCGGCAAGTTTCACACACGAAATTTTTAGGATTGCACATTAGTGAGAACTGTACTTGGGCTGTACATATAGACGAGATCTGTAAAAAAATAGCTCCAATATGTTATTCTATAGGTCAATTACGGTGGATAATTAGTAAATCAACATTAATTGCATACTATTACGCATATTTCGAGTCGACTATTAATTACGCCGTAATTGCTTGGGGTTCGTCACCTGAAATGTTGAGGGTTTTTAAAATACAGAAGAGAGCTGTGCGTTTAATAGCAGGAGTAACCAGGCGAGCTAGTTGTAGAGACATTTACAAGCAATATGAAATACTTACCCTACCCTGTTTATTCCTCCTTAGTCTTTTGATGTACGCCAGATCACAATTAAACAATAATACTATTAATGTAAATCATTCATATAACACTCGTAACAATCACACCTTAGAAATTCTGTACCACAGGCTAACATTATATGAACATTGCCCGAAATATCTAGCAATTAAAGTGTACAACAAACTACCTAATTCGTACAAGTCTATAGATGAGAAACATTTTAAAATAAAAATAAAACGAGTACCTTAATGATATTTTATAATATTTACATTTTGTATTATTAATTTTAATTTGTAATATGTGTTGTGTATTTTAATTTTTTTTATCACTCTTATCTGTCTGTTTACGTATATTTACACTGTACATTTTTATTTATATTTAATCTGATACTTCAGATATTATTTTTTAACCTGTCCTATATCATGTAAATGATCGATTGGATGAATAAATTATTATTATTATTAATAGTTTGATTTTGCAGTGACCTTCGTCACCATAGTTTTTTGTAGTTTTCTTGTATTTCTTTTTTCTCACAATTTTTAATTTTTTGCTATTATCAACTGGTTCTTTACATTACCCTTTTTTCATCTAAAATCCTGGACCAAACCACCATTGAAGTAAGGCACGAGGCATAAATTGAATATTTGGAGTTATCCTAAAAGTATTGGATATCATTCTGACGCAGGGTCTCCTGGAAATCAGCGTTGTCAGGACCTGAATATTACGTCCTCCTTTCCGGGTACCCGCGGCCATCTTCAGGACCAGACCTCGTCGGGATTCCACGTCTCCGCAAATCTAAGTAGCCCAAATTTATGTGCAAAATTCAACTTTTGGTCAGAAGAAAAATTGTAAACCAGTTGACTGTTTCTTATTGTATTTTTTTTGTTAATCTTCAAATTTTATTTCTTTTTTTTTACTAAATTTTTGTCAACTAATTAAATCAAAATTCACTATAAATATTTGTAATCATTTGTAAAGTGTTGTAAAATTTTTGCTTATACTTATGTTAATATATTATTTGTTTTATATTTGATTTTGATTGTTTTCTCCCCCTGATAAAGTCGGCGTCCAAATTTTTGTACTTTACTAAAGTTTTGTTTGGTTAATTTGACAAGCAAATAATTGTTAAAAATATATATATTCTCGCCGCCTAGTGACCCTCGACCAGCCCTGAGCTAACCGGTTGCTACTCTTTCATAGCTTTCTCAGCAGCCAGCTGAGAAGTTGTGGTTGCAAATAAGAAAATACAATTTTGTTCTAATTAAATGTTAACAAATAACTAAGGTGGCTTTGAAAACAATGAAATATTTAGCTTGTCAAACGTTTGTTGGTTTAACGGCGTTTTTATTGTGTCTTTAAAAATTGTTTAAAATTCTTCTTAATTGTGTTCAAAATGCCGCAAATTTATACAAGAGGTGAAAAAGTGGACATGTTAATTATTTATGGGGAAAGTAAAAAAAATGCAATTGCAGCTTATGAGCAACAATGTCCAGTGAGAAATTATTATAAACGTGTTGAAAACCAATTCCAAAGAGAGCCCAACAATGATCCCGAAGAAAACTTACTTATTTACGAAGGAACAGAAATTAATGTTTCGGCTCGAATAAAAGTTGATAAAACTGTTTCTTTAAAGCAAGTTGGGTTTGAGTTGAACATCAGTCACAAAACAGTAAGCCGAATTTTGCACAGATGCCACTATAAATCTTTTAAATACCAATTGCACCGGCATTTGTACGAAAGTGATTACAAACGTAGGATGGAATATTGCAATTGGATTTTGTATAATAACGTGCAGCCGAACAATGATTTTTTGTGACTGATTTTATTTTCAAACGAGTCAAAGTTTACAAATTTGGGATTATTTAACCGATAAAATACAAAATATTGGTTTCAAGAAAATCAAAATTTATTACGGGAGGGTAATTTTCAAGTGCGGTTCGGTTTCAATGTTTGGCTTAGAATAATCGGTAGGAGAATCGTTGGTCCAATAATATTTGAAGGACCTCTGACTGGTGCCAGATACCTGAGATTCCTGGAAAATGAGGTTGAGGACATTTTAGATGAGTTACTTTTAGATTTAGGAGAGGGAATGTATTTCCAACAAGATGGCGCTTCTCCCCATAATTCAAGGATAGTAATTGATTCGCTTCAACGGAGATTAGGAGAAAACGTAATTTCGACGAATGGCCCTGTAAGGTGGCCTTCAAGGTCACCTGATTTAATGCCCCTTGATTTCTTTGTTTGTGGTCATTTGAAAACTATTGTCTATGCAACCGCCGCGCCGTTACAACCTGTGAAGACCTAGAGCTACGAGTAAGACGAGCAATTAATAGCATAACGGCCCAGCAGCTGGCGAACGTTCTTCGAGAAACAGCTATGCGAGTTCAGAATTGCATTGACGTTAATGGACAGCATTTTGAATAACTGTTGTAATGTTTTGTGTTAATTATTTGTATTCCAAAACCACCTTATGTGTAACAAGGTAATTAGAATAAAATTGTATTTCCTTATTTTGTTTTAGCTGTAATTTTGTTTGTATTTATCTCACATTTTAATACGACATGTCAATAAATTCCTTATTAACAGTATTAATAAATGATACCACGGTACCGATATGGTTCCATTTGAAAAAATTGAGTTTTGTCCCAAGAACAATTTTGGTTGCTCACAAATCACGTAATTTATTGTTTTTAACGGGATTCCGATTTTTGTAGCATTACACGGGTCATTTAGAATAATTCGGAACCGTCATGGCACACTTAAATGGAAAACTAAAAATTGTGTTATAAAAACAATTGATGTTTGAAATGTCACTTATTTGGCCTCCATGTATTCAGAAAATTATGCAGAATTCAAATATACAATAATATATAGGGTGCTTCATTTAAAAATCGAAAGCTAGTGTCACTTCCGGCGAAACCGGAAGTAGAAAAAAATCAGTTGTATGTCAAAAAGTACCGCCTATTATGTATGTAGTATATCCTAAATTTCAATCAATTATCTTCAAAATTAAATGAGAAAACGGGGGTATACCATGATCTTGTTACACCCGGTATACAGGTATAATATTATAGAAATTCCTATTTAGATAAGATTTTTAATATAATAATTCTCGGTTCGGTAAAATATTATTTCTCAATTTTTAGTGCCCTTTTTTTGGTATTTCATTAAAAATAAACATACTCCTCTTGACAATGTTTGATCCATTATAATCTTTTCTTGTAGGAATTACCAGTGTAATTAATAGAAATTGAAAAAATAATACTTATGTGTTCCCCCACAGTATATTTTCTTCCAGATCATAAGAACTTCGACAATAATTATCCTTCAGCCTATCGCGAATATATCACGTGATAAAAATGAATCCGCGGCCTACTTCCGATACCGCAGAAATCACAGTTAAGACACACCGACAGTAACTTTACATAATAAACCTTGCGTCGTAAATACCTCAGACATAAAAACGCAAAGCCCTTTCCGAAGTTTGACGGGGTAAACAAGAGAATGATAACATTAAATGTCACTCGAGAGTACCTTTTAAAGCTGTTATGAGGTCTGAATAGGTGATCCTGGGTAAAAAATATGGCTAGTCGTAGGCGTAGCGAACAAGAACGGCGTGTCAACGTTTTAGTATATATTGAACGAGGACGGGATTATTTTGCGGCATGTGTGGAGTATACCGAGCGGCTGGCTCTAGCAATTGGAAATACCTCACCGGAAATTTTAAAAACTTGGATGGAAATATGTTTCGTGACATTTTCCACAGTCGATTATTAGCATAAATATGTACTACGATTTTATTTCGTTCTTATTTTTAAATCAAATCAAAATGTATTGTTTTGAAAAATGCTAAATCAACAGATATTTAAATTTCAACTCAAATGATGAAATACTGAATAATGAGAAGCGGTTTATAAAAGAAGTTCTTATAAATAACCAATATCCTGAGGGTTTTGTCGATAAAACCTTCATAAATATTGAAAGTAACAATCAGGTACGACAAGAACCTAAAAAACGTTACACAGTCTTAATTCCTTATGTACGCGGATTATCTGAAAAGTTGCACCGTATCGGTGATAGGTTTGATATTAGGACGGTATTTCAAACAAACAACACTTTAAGATCTATTCGGACAAAGACGAAACCGAAGAACCACGAGCAAAATTCAAAAAACTGCATCTGTAGTATTCCATGTGAGTGCAACAAACATTACGTGAATATTGTCTAAATGTTATTTGTGGCATTATCTTAATTTTCTTTTTCCTTCTTCAAATCTTTGGGACTTCCTGCCACATGTATGTTTTCTTTTTAAGCGGTGCTAGGGGAATCTACAAAATATATCACAATTAACCAGTATGATACTGGTAAATAACCTCTACGCCTGTGACGTTTACGTCAAAGGATCAGTTAGAGGCTGTTTTTTTTTAAATAAACAACACAAATAAGTATAAAAACTTGAAATTAAATATTTTGCCGACGTTAATCTGTTTTCTTTTTCAAGGCTTTTGTATGACAAATACACAGCTCTAAGAATGTTTGTTATATTCAATATCCACAGATACTTACTATTTACATAGAACTGTTGATATAGTTAACAGTTTTTTAGTTTTTATACCTTTTGGTGTAAGATTGGGTGAACACAAAAATTATATCAGAAAAAATGAAATTCGGAGTTTCAAGATCTGTGAACACGCTTGGGATAATGGATATAGAATAAACTAGGCAAAAATTTTAACAAAAAAGGCGGATAGCAAAAAAGAAAAATTCTGCTATAATATTATTGAATGAGGATAAATGCGTGTCGAATTGTTCCGTAGATTTCTGCACAACCTGGTTGCCAATGTTGAATTCCCACTTAACATTTTATAAAATTTTAAAAAACTGTCAACTATATCAACAGTTCTATAAATAGTAAGTATCTATGGATGTTAATATAACAAACATTCTTAAAGCTGTGTGTTTATCATACACAGAATTTAATTTCAATTTTTTATACTTATTTGTGTTATTTGTCAAAAACGCAACCTCTAACTGATCCTTTGACGTAAAAGCCACAGGCGTAGAGGTTATTTCCCAGTAATATACTGGTTAATTGTGATATTTTGTAAATTCCCCGAGCACCGATTAAGAAGAAGAAAAAGTACGTGTGGCAGGAAGTCCCAAAGAATTAGAAAAAATTAAGACAATAATAATAATAATAGATTTATTGCCCAACAGAATAATCCAATTACAGGACAATGTCAACATGATAACGTTAAGAACTATACTAGGAGCTGATACTGTCTATGCAGTAACTAATACATACTAAAGAATAACAATAACATCATTATAGCATAACTTATAAAGAACAATGCCACAAATACCATTTAGACAATATTTAAATAATGGTAATGATTTGATACCATTTAGTTCAGAAGAAAGCATATTATTTATAAAAGGTATGATTAAATTTATAGGTATAGACATTGTTTTTATTTCTTGTAGCGTATGTGTGGACATCTGCATGTTTTTCATGAGTATCACAGTACCGGTGAATGAATGTTAATAATTTTAATAAATAAATAGATGTAGATATAGCAATTTTTTTGTTTTAACTATATCTCTACACGATTCACTGTGTGTCAGGTTAAAAATTAGACGTATTATTCTTTTTTGAATAATGGAAACTCGTGAATGCTCAGTCGCTTACCCCCAAACTAAATGTTGTATGACATCGCTGGATACAAAGAGCCCTAGTAAAGATTAATTATGGAATCTTCGGTTAGACTATGTTTTATAGTTTTTAATGCAAAAGAGAAACTATTAGCACAAAATATTGGACCAATATTGAACCAATATTCGTATATTGGTCCTATATAGGACCAATATATGAATATTGGTTCAATATTGGTCCAATATTTTGTGCTACTAGGGTATTCAGTTTTGCACAGACGTGCACGTGACGTTCCAACTTAATGTGCCATCCAAATGAGTACCAAGGAATTTTGAAGAATTATTTAATGTTACTTGTTCAGTGGGGCCGTTTAGATATAATTTTAATGCTCTTTTGTACATACCTGTAAACTCTAGATAGACTGACTAATTTAAGTTTATTATTAGGTGGTTTGAGGTAATAACAATACATCTTAATTTACACCAATCTGTGAATTGCTGTTCTACTATATCTAGTTTATTAGTTACCTCTTGACTTGTCCATCCTGAGACTAGGACAGTGGCATCATTTGCATACGTGAAGACCCTGCCTTCATGCATGTAGTTTAGTAAATCATTTATGTATAGTAGGAACAACAGTGGTCCTAATACGCTGCCTTGAGGGGTGCCAAGATCTACATCAAATTGGTCCGAAAAAGATTTGTCAATTTCTACTACTAGCTATCTGTGTTATATAAGATATTACCCATTCTTATACGATTCCGCCTATTCCCATATTATCTATTTTTTTTGCTAGAATTGCAGAATCCAAGGTATCAAAAGCACATGATAGTTCGAAGAATACTCTAACAATAGTATCACCTTTGTCCATTCCGCTTAATATGTATTGAATTAATTCTGAAGTGGAAGTCTCCATCAAATGTCCACTTCTAAAACCATGCTGCAGATAATTATTATTTTTTGCTTCGCCAGAAATTCGGATAGGCGAATGTAAACCGCTTTCTCGATTATTTTGGAAAAAAGGCCTAGTGTTACAGTTGCTCTGTAATTTTCAATCGATACTGGATCACCTTTCTTGAATATCGGAGTAGTTTTTGTAATTTTTAATATACTGGGAAATTTTCCGCTGGTGAGTGAATTATTAACGATATCCTTTAAGTGAATACTTAGTTCTTTATTACACCTTTATTAACCGAATAGGTACTTCGTCGAGACCTGCGGAGTGTTTATTTTTTGATTGTGCAATAAATTTTTGGATATCCTCATCTGTAAAAGGTATAAAAACATTGTGAATCAATGTTTGGCTTGTAAGATAAAATTAGCAATATTTTTGGAATAAAGTGTATACAGTTATTCTGCAACAGAATTTGCAAAGTGTTTGCCAAACACATTTGCTATTTTTTTCGTAAGTTAATTCGAGTATTTTGAACTTTTTTTCAATTTAATTTAGTGTTTACTAGTTCCCAAAACTTTTTTGGTTTGTTCTCAGCTTTATTTATTACCGAATTATAATAAGGTTTCTTTTCTATTTTTCATATAGTTGTCTTTTAGGTTTTTATAGCTATCGTGCATGACAGTATCTGCAGACAATTTTCAGTACCAGTTTAGTTCTCTTAATTTATTTATTTATTTATTTATTTGAATACAACCACCCAACAGGTAACCAATTACAGGGTGGGAACATTACAATACAGAATACGAAAACAGTATAATAAACTAAAAACTAATTAAACTATCAGGACATAAAACATTGCATATATGTAAGTAAAAATATTATAATAAAATAGATATAAGATAATTATAGGAGAAGTACAAAAAGAGAACGCTATAAATCATAAATTAAGTTGTTTAATTGAATTAATATTACAGTTAAATATATCTAGCTGATCTTGCTGTAGATTGTAATTTTTACACATGAAATATAAAGGTGAAAATTTTAGTAAGTTAGTTCGAGGGGTAGGAAGATAGAAAGTATCACGATTCCGACTTGTTATACGAGGTATGTGAAAATTTATTTGTTCTAAAATGAGAGGGCAATCAAACATGTTATGAATAATTTTATAAAGAAAGACTATTGAATGTATTATTCTTCTATTTTCCAAGTTAGACATGTGAAATCTGTCCAGCATAATATTTTGCGAATAACCAGTTATTGGGTAGGTACCATCTTCAACAAAGCACAAAACACAAAACACAAAACGGCGCTGAACATTCTCAACATTATTTATGTAAATTGCATATCCTAGAGACCATATCAACGAGCAGTATTCCAATTTTGATCGTACAAATGAATAGTACAGCAACTTCATAATATCAGTGTTGCTGAATCCTTTACAGTTTCTTATTATAAAACCTAAACTTTTTAAAGATGACGCGATGGTGAAAGTAATATGCTCCTTAAAACTAAGGCACTTATCAAAAATAACTCCAAGATCCTTTACTGTATCAGGTCTCTGCAATATTTGACCATTTATATGATAGTTGTAATAGATGGGATGACGCATTTTAGAAAAGGTGAGTATGTTACACTTGGATATGTTAAGAGGCAAGCAATTGGATAGGCACCATTCATTAACGATATTTAGGTTATTCTGAAGATTTTCACAGTCATTTTCGTTTTCTATTACGCAATATATTTTCAAATCATCAGCATATAAGAGGCTCTCTACATTGAGATTAGCTATAATATCATTTATGAAAACAACAAACATAAGTGGGCCCAGTACAGAGCCCTGGGGAACACCGGAAGTGGCGAGAACGTCAAACGACCTGTGACCACGGTATTCCACATACTGACGCCAGTTCTTTAGATATGAAGAGAAAAAATCTAATTGCATCACTGACAACCCAAACTTACTCAATTTCTCTAATAGAATACCATGATCCAGGCGGTCGAACGCCTTGGAGAAATCCGTGTAAACGATATTAATTTGCTTGTTCGCGTCCAGTTGCTTGGAAATGTATTGCGTGATACATGCAAGGTTAGTCTCAGTTGATCTACCGGGAACAAAGCCATGTTGGTTAGATATAATTTGGCGATGTACGTGATTAGACAATGATGTATGCAAGGTGATCTCGAAAACTTTAGCGAAATTGCAGATAATTGTAATGGGCCTATAATTTTCAGCTACCCCCTTGTTGCCTTTTTTAAAAACGGGACATAAGCGAGAATATTTCCATACATCGGGAAATGTACATGTTTTTAGTGACAAATTAAATATTGTTGTGAGAGGACAAGCAAAGATGGCAGCGCAGTCCTTGACAATAAAAGCAGGGATGTCATCTGGCCCTTTAGTAAACTTAGGTCTGATTTTCTTCAACGATTTAAGTACTTCTATCACAGAAAAAGACGTTAATGGTAAATTTGTACTATTACTACTGGTGTCTTCGTGAGAATGATATTTTTCTTCGTCGTGGTTAGGTTTTAAGTATGCAGTTTGAAAAAAATTAGCAAAAGCGTTGACAATATCCTGGGGATTTGTGCATTGAATATCATTATAAGTAATATTATCAGGGATGGAACTGCCTCCTCTTTTACCGTTAATTGGTTTGACATGTGTCTAAGTTCATTGCTGAACGTGAATTTATTGAAATTTTTAAGGTAAGATTTCAATGGTTTTAAAAAATGTGACACACTCTTCTTCGGAAGCGAAAAACGTAAGAATTTCGACAATTGCAGCTTGGATTAGGAATACGCTTTGAGTCCTTCTAACGCTGCTGCAGCTCCCCGGAAGGGTTTTCTAGCTTCATGTCTGTGGAAGGTTCTGATCAGGATACTGAAATGTACAACATATCAAAGTTTGGACCAATTTCACCGTAAGCCCATTCCCCATAAGATTTGTGAGGGGTCCTTTGGTTAAATCGACTTATTATTTTGACCATAAGAACCTATGGTAGCTTCATGTTCACGGTATATTGGAACACCTTGTACAAGTGGAGCGAATGAATTAAGCTATCTCTGAAAAGCTTCATGTGTTTGTAATGCATATGCATTACATGCTTAGAGTAAGCGTTAATTTTTTTTTCTTCTTGACAGTTAGGTAAAGAGACATTACGAATCATATGTCAATGTTAACATTGGAGTCTACGTTATTTTCTCTATTCCCCATCTACTATAAAACTTCAGACCTATATAAATTGTAGCGCCCACCAATTTTGGTTACTACATATCGAATTACTCACGAAGGTGGAAGTTCCATTCTTTTCCACTCAAAGGTCTCTACTCAATATTCTCGGATGTCTACCCTTAAGGGATAAATCTGAGGTGTTGACAGGGCCCGTCTGGCACGTGGATGGGGGTGCTCATCCAGGATTGCGGACTTTCAATGCTACTTGGACCCTCCGTATCTCACCGGGGAGCGCCAAGTGTCAGGTTGATGAGGGATTTCAATGTGTTACAATAATAATTCATACATGTCACGCCGTGTTGCGATATTTGGATTAGAAAGTGTAATAATACCTGAAACATTGGAATACTTTGTAGAAGTTAATTAAGGAAGTTGGCGTTTTAATCCTCTGGACTAGGTCAATGAATGTATTAAAGCCCTCAAACTTTTGTTCATTTTATTGGAAAATTTAATACATAATGTTTTATTTTGAAGTGATCTCGCCCACGTAACAATTTTTCAATAAGATAGTTTTATTGGAACATATTCTTTATAGGATAGGAACACGCGTGGGATAGTAATCATAGAATTAAATGGGACTCGGCGAAGATTTTGGAGAAAGAGAGCAACGGAACTAAAAGAAAACTTAAAGAATCCACGATTATTTTATTAAACGAGGATAGATGCGTTTCTAATTATTCAATAGATTTTTGTACTAGTTGGTTGCCCATACTTAGAGACGAAGTAAGTAAAAATAAGATAAATATAATTTAATGTCTCACGTGACTATGGAAGTACATAAACAAAGAAATGTCATGGTTGACGGCCAAAAAAGTTTTGAGAAAGTAAGTAGATTCTCTTCCGAAACGTTAACTACCCATAGCTTTGATTTTGAATTTTTAGTTTATAACATTGTTCTAGTTTATATATTTTTAGGTGTGAGACTTTTTGAAACAGTCAAGTACTCAACAACCAACCTCTGTCTGATCCGTTTGGCGCAGAGGTTTTTTCATTAAAATTTTTAAATATTTTTCAGTGGCAAAATACCCAATAAAAAGTAATAAAATCTGAATATGCCACAAATAAACAATTACAGACAATATAGGAACTTCGTTCTCGAGTTTAAACTTTCTTGCATGGATAAAACGCAATCTAAAACACTTATACAAAAAATAACTTAACTAATTAGTCCTTTTACCCCTGCTTTTTTCGACATAGTCAGTAGCTTATTAGTTATGGTTTTAATTAACAATAAAAAAAAACACCATGTCTACTAAACTTAGTCGAAAACTTTGGACTAGCAAATTATTAACCTACATAAAAAATTCAAGTATTTGATTTTACTAATGCATTGCCATTTATTTCCACTGTTAACTGGAATAAGTAGGTTGCAGTTCTCAAGTTATCTAAATAAATAAGTCGTCGCAACACACAGCATAAAAGTTAGTTGGGGAACTCCATAATCTATAAAGATAAATAATTCAGCCATTAAGTGGATAATGGCATATAAGTTATTTGCTGTTCCTAGAAAGACATTATTCCTGGTAAATAGTTGTCTTTAAACGCTGTTGCACAAAGCATAGACGTCAAACATTTCACCAGATCACGCTAGCGCCTTTAAACTTTAATGCTGGCAGACTAAAATGCTGAAGTATTCAAGAGATTTTCAAACTATGAAAAATTGCCATTTATTGAAATAGGATTACTTCTATTGGTTGTATTTATATACGTACGTACAGTGCGTCCCAGAGGCATGAAATAAAGTCATATTCTCCATTAATATCGCGATATCAAAAAATATCCTTTAGTGCAGCAGAACAAGATAGAAAACGGGCTTAACATAGGAATCCTTTTTCTATTCTCATCTAAATTGTATCCATAATATACGATAAAAAGTCTTCTTCCTAAAAAGTGCCGCTGTAATAGTTATTAAATAAAATACGTGTATTATTACCGTTCTTCACAAATTACATTTAAAATTTAATTTAATCAAAAAGAAACTGCTTACACTAATTCTAAAGGACAGAAAATTTCACATCAAAAACGTAAATGAAATTTTTTGTATAATAAAAAATGTAGGCTCCATATCTTTTTGTCACGAAAATGGAACGCAGCGACAAGTAAGTAGGGCGAGGCGTGCGCCATCTCGGACGAACATGTGGCAATTGCATTATCATATTTTCAAATATAAAAATGAATGTATATAGGAAGGAATAGTACGTATATGAAGTTGAAACATAAAAAGATTTCCAAATAAATCGCCGAATGCTCTACCATTTCTACAATTTTTAAGATAAAACCTGGAACCTTGACATATTACTCTTTAAGTAATGTATAATAGATCCGATGGATAGTTGTGCCAAATATTTTTTTAAATAAAAGTTGGTAACGTTTATGTTACTCCTAGTTTCACGAATTTCGGGGCAAAGAAATATTTTTATTTTATTTTCGTAAAATAAAGAGGGTTAATTTAATTTCTAAGGTAAATCCCCTTAAAGCATCATAAAGTACACATTTCAAATTTTAAAATTCACTCTTACAGAAATCCTTTAACGCGATTTAAACCAGAGTAATAGATGGTTAAAGTAAGTTATACATATTAAATATTACCACTTTCTCAGAATTTTTTACTTCCCTCGCATACCGAAGGGATGTATTAGAGAAAAAAATCACCCTCCGAGATTTTTTCGGATTTTGACGTTTCAGAACACGTAGATTACGAAAATATAGGTTTTCAATTCCGTCTGTCTGTTTGTCTGTCTGTTGCTGCATTAACTAAAAACCTACTTGACGGAGAGCAGTCGAATTTGGTGGGTAGTTGACCCTTCTGTCAGAGAAGAAATGGTTAAACTTTCACTGGAAATTATACAGGGTGGACCGTCTAAAGGGAATAAATAATGAACAAATTTTTTTTGCTCAAATTTAAAATTTCCACGTTTCATGACACGCTAAACATATTTGAGAAAAAATAAAATTTTAAATATTTTTTCACCATTTTTGAAAAATTTCTTACCACTGAAATAGATGAAAAAAATTTTTTTCTTTGCTCAAATTTAAAATTTCTACGTTTCGTGACGTACTAAGCCTATTTAAAAAACATTTAAAAAAAAAAAAATTTCCACGAATAGATGGAAACAATTTTTTTTGCTCAAATTTAAAATTTCCACGTTCATAGCGTTCTAAACGTATTTAGAAAAAAAAAACTGAAAAAATTTTTTACCGACATTTTTAAAAAAAATTCTTACCACTAAAATAGATAAAAAAAATTTGTTCCTTCTTCAAATATAGAATTTCCACGTTTCGTGGCATTCTAAACCTATTTAAAAAAAAAAAAAACATTAAAATATTTTTTATCTACATTTTTGAATTTTTTTTCCACGAATTGATAGAAAAAAATTTCTCTTTGCTGAAACTTAAAATTTCCACGTTTCTTGGCATTGTACACCTACCTATTTCAAAAAAATCGGTAAAGTTATTTACACAGATCTTCCCTCGTTATTTGTGCATGACAGTCACTCAAAAAATTATTAATTACTAAATGACATTGGGAATAATAATCGGAATATAATTATTGGTATTATTACAAAGAAAACCTGATAACTTTTGGTCAAAAAAATATACAGAGTGTTCATCCAACAGCAAAAGTTCAATATACTAAATAACAGGTGCCAAATATGGAAGGCTTGCGCAAATACCTTTATAAATGTCCACCATGACTCAATTATTTCTTGGGATGCCATTATTCAATAAAAGTATATAATAGGATATGCTAAATATTATTGCCATCTCTCACATTCTCAATCCCACATTCACGTAATGGAGTGGAAGTATAGTGGTGATTAAAATATAGAACAAATTTTCAAAAATGTTTTCTGTCTATTCTAGTGTTAAATTTGTTTCCAAATTGGTGAAAATATGTTGCAAATTTTTTTTTCCGAAATAGGTTTAGAATGTTATGGAAACGTGGAAATTTTAAATTTGAGCGAAAAAAAATATTTTTCACTATTTATTCCGTTTAGACGGTCCACCCTGTATATTTTTCAGTCAAAATTCTACCAGTTCTTCGCTGACGGCAGGGTTAACTACCTACCAAATTTGACTGCTCTCCGTCAAGTAGTTTTTTAGTTAATGCACCAAGAGACAGACAGACAGACAGACAGACAGACAGACAGACTGACGGAATTGAAAAACCTATATTTTCGTAATCTACGTGTTCTGAAACGTCAGAATCCGTAAAAATCTCGGAGGGTGATTTTTTCTCGAATACAATACTTCCCTTCGGTATGCGAGGGAAGTAAAAAAAATTGTAATTTTTTTCTTTTAATACTTTTTTTTACCACTATTGAATAAACGATTTTTTTTCTTTTGCTCAAATTTAAAATTTCCACGTTTCAGGGCATTCTATATCCACTAAAAAAATACTGCTATTTACAGAATAGATTAAATTTTTTTCTTTTGCTTAAATTTAAAATTTCCAGGTTTCATGACATTTTCTAAGCCTGTTTAAAAATGATTTATTATTTGTTTGCTTATAATTGTATTGAAACATTCTTTATAGGATTTTGCAAACAGCAGAAAAATTAACTATCTATAAAAGAAAAACTTTGAGTAGAAATATTAATGAAATCTTTGCATTCTTTCAATAACCTGAATTCTGGTTATGCTAGCAAATTAAAATCCTAAAATGAATTTGTCTAATTTCTTATTTGACAATTCTCATTCTAACACTAGCATCCACACAGTCCCCTACGGCCATGCAGATTAAACTAGTATCCACATAACCCCCTACGATTATGAAGATTCAGTTAAAAATGAGAACAGAGACCTAAAATGAATTTATTTATCTATCTTGTCTTAAAAAATTTTTCATTCCAATGGATTACATTTTCATGAAATCTATCATTCTGTTTCCTGGAAATGCTTAGCCTTTGAAACGTTTTTCGCCCTTATTCTGGAGCTCATCAGAAAGACATAAAGCCATTCATAAAGATGTTTCATGCAAAACCAAGACAATTTGCATGGCCGTAGGGGACTGTGTGGATGCTAGTGTTAGAATGAGAATTGTCAAATAAGAAATTAGACAAATTCATTTTAGGATTTTAATTTGCTAGCATAACCAGAATTCAGGTTATTGAAAGAATGCAAAGATTTCATTAATATTTCTACTCAAAGTTTTTCTTTTATAGATAGTTAATTTTTCTGCTGTTTGCAAAATCCTATAAAGAATGTTTCAATACAATTATAAGCAAACAAATAATAAATCATTTTTAAACATGCATAGAGTATATAGGCTCCAATACTAGTTAGCTAATAGATAGGTGAGGTTGTTTTTATCAGTCAATATCAAATATAATCATTTCACACTTATTCATAGAAATTGTCTTGGTTTTGCATGAAACATCTTTATGAATGGCTTTATGTCTTTCTGATGAGCTCCAGAATAAGGGCGAAAAACGTTTCAAAGGCTAAGCATTTCCAGGAAACAGAATGATAGATTTCATGAAAATGTAATCCATTGGAATGAAAAATTTTTTAAGACAAGATAGATAAATAAATTCATTTTAGGTCTCTGTTCTCATTTTTAACTGAATCTTCATAATCGTAGGGGGTTATGTGGATACTAGTTTAATCTGCATGGCCGTAGGGGACTGTGTGGATGCTAGTGTTAGAATGAGAATTGTCAAATAAGAAATTAGACAAATTCATTTTAGGATTTTAATTTGCTAGCATAACCAGAATTCAGGTTATTGAAAGAATGCAAAGATTTCATTAATATTTCTACTCAAAGTTTTTCTTTTATAGATAGTTAATTTTTCTGCTGTTTGCAAAATCCTATAAAGAATGTTTCAATACAATTATAAGCAAACAAATAATAAATCATTTTTAAACATGCATAGAGTATATAGGCTCCAATACCAGTTAGCTAATAGATAGGTGAGGTTGTTTTTATCAGTCAATATCAAATATAATCATTTCACACTTATTCATAGAAATTGTCTTGGTTTTGCATGAAACATCTTTATGAATGGCTTTATGTCTTTCTGATGAGCTCCAGAATAATGGCGAAAAACGTTTCAAAGGCTAAGCATTTCCAGGAAACAGAATGATAGATTTCATGAAAATGTAATCCATTGGAATGAAAAATTTTTTAAGACAAGATAGATAAATAAATTCATTTTAGGTCTCTGTTCTCATTTTTAACTGAATCTTCATAATCGTAGGGGGTTATGTGGATACTAGTTTAATCTGCATGGCCGTAGGGGACTGTGTGGATGCTAGTGTTAGAATGAGAATTGTCAAATAAGAAATTAGACAAATTCATTTTAGGATTTTAATTTGCTAGCATAACCAGAATTCAGGTTATTGAAAGAATGCAAAGATTTCATTAATATTTCTACTCAAAGTTTTTCTTTTATAGATAGTTAATTTTTCTGCTGTTTGCAAAATCCTATAAAGAATGTTTCAATATTTTCTAAGCCTATTCCAAAGATTTTGAAAATAAATAAATAAAAAATTTGAAAATTTTTCACCACCACAAAATATAAAATAGATGACAGGAAAAAATTGTTTTTGCTCGGATTTAAGATTTCCACGTCTCATGACATTCTTAACCTATTTAAAAAAATGATATGTTTTAACCACTTCACTACGTGAATGTGAAACTGAAAATATAGCACATGGCAATAATATTTGGCATATGCACTTATTATAGTTTTATTGAGAAATGTACAGGGTGGTCATCCTAAGAAATAATTCAACCATGGTGGACATTTGTAAAGGTATTTGCGCAAGCTTGCCATATTTGGCACCTATTATTTAGTATTGAATTTTTGCTGTCGGATGACCACTCTGTATATTTTTTTGACCAAAAGTTATCAGGTTCTCTTTGTAATAATGCTGATGACTATATTCCGATTATTACTCTCAATTTCATTTCGTAAATAATAATTTTTTAAAGTGACTGCCATGCACAAATAAAGAGGGAAGTTCTGTGTAAACACCTTTACCGATTTTTAATTTTGGAAGTGTACATCCTCAAAAATAAATTTTTGAGATTTTTTGACTAATCAAGTCCTTTTACACAAAAGTACAGCGATATTTGCTGTGAAACACATATTAGAGAGTAATTTTACTGTTATATTTCTCTTTCAACTCGTGCAGAATAAAAATTAAATTAGAATATTACGATGCAAACTGAAAATAAAATAGCGGCTGCATATTACTGTGCATGTATTTTGAAATAATTGATGCGTGCCTTTTATATTTCAATTAAGCTATTGTTTTTATTAAAAATTATCCTGGTTGCGTGCATTCCCTGAAATAATTTAATAGTTTTAAAATATTTGTAATTATTGATAATTGTGGGAAACAAATTTTGTGCAGTACAGTGAGTTTGTAAACTATTTGGTCAAAAATTGACACATTGGATTCTAAATAAAACGCATAATTTTATTTGTAATGAATAATAATTAATTGCAGATATTAGTAGTGTTTTATCAATTATCAATTGAATGAAGCACCTATCAACTTTAAACTTAGAGGTATTTTTATATTCTTCGCAAATAAAAAGTGCATCTGGTAGCAGTTTTCTTTGGATATTTTATATTATCGGTAATGGTTGTTAAATGAAATTTACTATCTAGATATTTATTCCGGCGTTTTTTCTAATAATGATCAAAGTTTTAAGTTTTTAATTCGGAATGTTGTATTTTTCTTAACTTTAGTGATCATATTGATAAAACTTTCATGTCTTTTGGAAACGGTTGATCAATTTTCCTCTGAAGGTCAAAACTGTCACAGTACCATAGACTTTTCAAAACAAACCTTTTATAATTTCGAAAATAACCCATACCTTGTATTAGTATTATTAAAATACTAGTACAATGCTCGAGGAGAAAGTTTTAAACTCAATATAGACATTTGTAATTTTGATGAAAATGATTTTATTATCAACAACACAACATTTAAAACTTTGGGAGTAATAAATCATCACGGCCAGAATTATAACCAAGGTCACTACACGTGTTTAATTTTTGATCTTATGTGGAGGACAGGTCATTAATAGTGATCTACAGTCATGTGAATTCTGGGGAGAACAAAGTTAATCTTGGGGTTCCCCGGGACTCTGTCCTAGGACCCGTATTATTTATGTTATTTGTAAACGACCTTGCAGATTGCATAAAAAATGCAGGCCTTGTTACTATGTTTGCTGATGATACCACTATTACAACAGCGACAACAAGCGTAGATGAAAATATTATTAATACTTTAAGCGTTTGGTGTGATAGAAATAAGTTAATATTAAATACCAAAAAAACAGTAATAATGAATTTTCATGTTAGAAGATCTTTACCAGTTACATTCAAAATTATGGATATCAAACTGGATGATGAAACAAAATATCTTGATGCTATACTGGACTCGAAATTATCATGGGATATTGATATAGTATGCAAAAAACTAAATAAAGCATATTTTGGCATAATCCAAATGAAAAACACTTTGGATGAGAAGGGTTTACTAAATATTTATTATACTATGGCGTACTCACACACTTCACTAAACATTATGAGTTGGGGTTGTGGCAATGAAAAAATAGAGTATTTGTTTTAGAAAAAAGATTCGTCTAATATTTAATTTAACATCAAGAGAAAGCTGTAGAACAATTTTCAAGGAAACAAGAATTTTAACCTTACCGTGCGTGTATATATTAAAATGTTTAATGTACACCAAACAAAATCTCGATAAATTTGTTAAAATATCTGGTAAGCATTCTTACGATATCAGACATAGCGAACTCTTAACTATTTCAAGTCATTAAACTACAGCATATAAGCATTCACCATGGTACAACTGTGTTAGTTTATATATTGCATTGCCAAACACTGTGCGAGAAATCAGCAGTACTAAACTGTTTAAAAATAGAGTCAGAAACATTTTAGTAGAAGGCGGTTTCTATAGTATTGACGAGTTTGTGTCCGGAAAATTACAGTGATGATAGATTGAGATTTTATTATTTTGAATTAATTAATGTTTGTTGATTTTTTGTGTAGATAATGTGTTTTTTTAAATTGTTTTGTATATGTTTTATTCTTAGTCGTACACACCATATTTTTATTTGTAAGTATCAAAACTACTTATATTCATTGAAGCTGTGTGGACAAAGTTTAATTATGATTATTTATTTTATTTGTATTCTCCTATTTTAATTATGACCTATCCTATGTCATGTAATGTGATCTAATGGATTAATAAAGATTATTATTATTATTCGTGGATTTCCTGTGATGATGCTAATATTGCTTACAACAATGATGTTGATAAATCTTTAAAAAATGCGTATACAGTTTTTCTTACAAAAGTCGGAATAGATTGTTTAATTTCAACAATTTAAACAGATAAGTTATTAATTACTATAGGTGAGACTTGGAGAGGCTGCAAGGGGAGGTTTGGAGGCCTTTAATTTAAATAAAACTCATACTAAAACAATTAGATTTCTAGAAATCAAATATGATGTGAAACAAAGGAATGAATACATCAGTAATGAAATAAATTAGAGAAATATTTATCACGCGGGTAAATACGTTTATAATTGTATGAAACGAACATATCTGTCCGATATCTTTGACTATACAAATGATTGATTTGTAGTAAATATTAGGTATTATAGGAAGAAATCTTAATTTCTACGATAAATGCAGGATTGTTCTCAAAAAAGTGCGAAGACTATCTTATAGAATGTGCAACAACTATATAGAAAGTGCATTAAATCAGCGAAGAGTATAATGGTTAGCTTGCTTGTATATACGTTTTGTATATTTTTTTGATAACATTTATTTATTATAAGCGTACGTGTTTGTCATATTCATACATTTGTTACTTTTGTTGACGCTTTCTGTGGTTAGTATTGATTGAAATATTTGTTTTTATACCGAAACGATTGAGACATTATTTATTTAACTTTTTTCCGTCCGGATTTTCACACCCACTTCCTCCACAAATGGAACCGAACAAAACCAATGTTTTATTCATGGTAAAAAAGAAAAATGTATCAATTTTCAAAGCTGCATGAGTCATTAGTAGTAAATATTATCCGCACATGCAGCTGGCACGATAAAATCTCTAGTAATTTTCAACGTGTCAAAAGCTACTCATTATATTTATGTTCACATGCAAATACGCTCCATATTATCTTTTTTGTTCGATATATTATACTAAATAATACAGTAGAGTCATTTTAACGCCATACTTTGTTGCACAATACAATGCACTTTGATTTATATAAAAGGGAATTCTTGCTGTCGTATATTTTACTTGAGGATATTTCCAGAGACTATCAGCAATAGAGGAACAACTAGAGTCCAGAAAATTGAATTTTATAGTATTCCTTGGCAGTAAGAAAATCAATATTAGTCTTAGAACTTCAAATAAAATCACAGGGTTTCTGTATTTTCGTACTGGAATTGTACATTATTAAAACAGAAGATGTGCAAATTCCAATGCCTGTTACGCTTCTGAAAATTAGAACAAAATTGAACAATAACATTTGTGGGGTAAAACTGAGTTAAAGCAAATTCCCACAGAGATACATATTCTTTAAAGTTGATGATTAACATGTTGAACATATATATGAATTTTATTGCGAAAGAAACTAACGAGGGCGAACAGGCTTGGTTTAACCACCAGAGCGCGCCACTGAGACGTGAGGTACCTGTCAAAATTTGTTTTAAATGTAGTGAACGTACGATTTGTTTTATTTGTGTACAAATTGCTAGAGATTTAAATTCTTCCAGTTTTTTGTGTCGTGTTAAAAGACGAATAATGCCACAATGTTGTTCAGTGCCACTTTGCTCCCCAACGAAAGGGGGCCACAAATTCCCTTGCGACAAAATTTTCTTAAAGATACTGTAGACAGCAATTCAAAATTTTGTCAACAGGGCATTTACATATCTGTAAAAACATATCGGCCTCGAATATTACACCTTACCAAAAGAACTATGAAGAAAAATTTATTAATTTAATGTTCATAGTATGCTTAACATTTCATGATCATTTTGCTACTACGCAGACAGAATATTATAATAATAAACGTTTCTCCTATGTTTTTTATTCTTACAGCTAGGTACTCCTTTCTTAAAAAAATAAACAGTGTATAGTTAATTTCTCTCACAGTCTTGAAAGCTAATTAATCAAAGCAGCTTGAAATTTACTTTTGTTTGTGCATTTCACTAAAAAAAACTTGAAGAATTTCAGAAAGGACCGAGTCTGTGTCGTCAGCAGTTTCCGAGCTACCACTGGGGCCAAAAATAAATCTTTAGATCGTCCTGAAATTAATTTTCCTAAAGTTTCTAACAGCGATAAAGGATCATCACGCTATCATCTTTGCATATCCTCTAACTCTAATTTTTAACTTAATCTGAAAAAACTGCCTATTTACTGACCTATGGAAATATTCCAAAGTATGTCCCATCTTCAAAAAGGGAAACAAACTAGATATTGAGAACTTTAGACCAATCTCTGTAATTTGTAACTTCTGTAAAGTCTTAGAAATATTACTTCATGATAGAATATATCATTCAATTAACACCAAAATCTCTATTAATCAACATGGATTTATGAAAGGGCGTTCAACAACCACAAATTTATTCTGTGTAACTCAATATATTTCTGAAGCCTTAGATGAACGTGGGCAGGTAGATGTCATATATACCGATTTCTCCAAAGCGTTTGATAGACTTGATCACCAGATGTTACTTAATAAATTAGAAAAAATCGGCTTCTCATATTCTTTGCTCCTCTTGTTTAAATCTTATTTAATGAATAGGAGTCAGTACGTTGCATTAAATGGGTTCAAATCGATCGAATTTGCTGCCACATCTGGAGTTCCCCAGCGATCTATTCTGGGGCCCTTGTTTTCTAAGATATTTATTAACGACATAGTGAACGAAATTAATTTGCCTCACCTTTTATATGCCGACGATCTAAAAATTTTCACAGTAATTGATGAAATCGATGACTGTTTTCAACTTCAGACTTCTCTTGACAAAATAAACACCTGGTGTATAGTAAATAAATTATTCATGAATCCTAGTAAATGTAACGTAATGTCCATTTCTTTAAAAACATCGCCTTTTATTTTTGATTACAGATTAGATAATGTCATACTTCAAAGACCTATAACATTTCGCGACCTCGGCGTAACTTTTGATAGTAAATTATCCTTCACTAATCATATCGATACCATTGTGTCTGAAGCCTCCAAAGCCCTTGGATTCATCGTTCGTACTAGACGTGAGTTCACTAATACTGATACTCTGAAAATTATTTATCAATCTTTCGTGAGATCGAAACTTGAGTACGCATCGCTAATTTGGAGTTCCAGTTATGATGTTCACAAGAATAACTTGGAGGCAGTTCAACGTAGATTTCTTAAATTACTGTGGTTCAAATCCGACGGTAACTATCCACTGATTGGTTTTCCGCAAAGTAACTTGCTTGAAAGATATTCTGACTACTCTTGAGGATAGGCGTACGTACTTTTCTCAAATCTTTTTGTTGAAATTACTACACAATGATTTTGACGCACCCGAAATAATTAGTAAGCTTAATTTTCACGTTCCCAGATTAACCTCTCGTAATCACCAAGTATTCTATTTACCTACGCCGCGTACCAACGTACTAAATAATTCACTTTTATATACGATTTGCAGTACTTCTAACAAATTAAGTAGCGACTTTCCTATTTTTAATTGCAGCCTTAGTGACATAAAACAAAATGTTCTAAATTAAATAACCAGTGATTGTCTTTGTTTTTCTCACATATGTGTATATATTACTATGGTATAGGTTCACTGTGTATTGAAAAGAATTGCTGTTGAGAATAAAAAATTTTTGTTTTTGAATTAAAAGTTGAATTGAGTTTAAATATTTACTGAAAGTTAAAATGGGCGCCAAGCAGCTTGAACACTACTAGAATATATTTCTTTTCATACGTAACCTGCTATACCATAACTAGTAAAGAAGAACATGAGTCTCTGACATACAGAGGTACTCTATCCAGGGCTCGAGTAGGTTCAAATTGTTTTATATTTCAGATATGATTCCCCCAAGCTGAGATTTCAAATCAAACATATTTTAAAGTTAACAAAGAATACAATTTTATTAAAAAAATTACCTGGATGGATAAATATTTTGATAACAATGATGATAAATTATTGAAAAGGTTGACAAAATTCTTATTCTAACAAAGAAAATTTAAAAACTAAGTAATGGCCTTTTATTTATTTGCAAATAATATGAGTCAAATGGATTTTGACATGTGATAAAATTTATTTACCATGGATTTTTAATGTAAAAAGCTTTTTACCTTTTGACGATTGACACTAATAGGATGACTTCTACTCATTTGCCTTTGTACAAATCTGGAATGACATGTCAACGAATCTTGCTGATATTACTGGCTCTCGTACAACTTGTTGTGGTCTTGATTACTTTCCAGGCCGAAAACACTTTCGAACCACGTTAAACTTAAAATTCGATGTACACAATTTGTTACAAATAACTTAAAACTGGTTGACAACTTATATTTTTTTATTTAAATGTGACAGGAAAACTTTATTAAGCCTTTTGAAACTTAATACCATCACTCTATCCACTTGGACAATATACAACGATTAAATCACCTTTGTTCTCCGTTTTACTAGGGTTTATCTTCCCTTTAATAACTTTTTATTCAAATATTTTTGTCTTGACGTTTTCGTATTTCAATTCATACTCATTTTTTTTTTTAAAAACGCCTGTCCTCGAAATGACATTTTTTTCACTTCGTGTTCTTGATTTTCAGTTTTTGATGTTTGAAAATCTTGAAAATGTATTATCTTTCTTATTGTGGTTTTAAAACTTAAGCTATTATTATTTTAATGATTTATATGATTTCCTTATTTTTTTTGGTATGCCACATGTTGGGCTTTAGTTGAAAGTAAAAAATTTTCGTGTCACTTTAAATATACAAATGTGCCCTTAAATTTTACGTAAAACTTATTTTATCGCATCTCAGGTTCATCTTTGAATTATTTATAACAATTATAGCGCATTTGCACGTATCATGTATTATTTTATCGCAAAATAATATTAAGAAATATATTTAACTGTTGTCCTTTAACATGAATACGTTTTACTAAAAGTTTATAACTAATGAACTACATATCAACAAAGTAGAGTTAAACGATTCTACGCTTTGTTTTTACTACGTGTGCACCATATAGTTTATAGAGTTGGATGCAATCACGTGAGTATTTATAACTTTTGTAACACTTAATGTCTTTATGATGCATTTTAGTATTAGCTATTCTAAAAGTTTATTCTGCGGTAAAGCTTACCGCTACTTTGAAAGTTTGTTTTACCTGAAATCTCAGTTTATTCTCTCTCGAGTATTGAAATTAAATTTAAATTAAATCTTATGTATCAAACCCTCATTACTGGCATGCTACTATAGATGATTGTGAGTTTTGATTCTCATAGTGAAATTTAGAATTTCTTCCCTTGTACATATTATGTGTTTGTGACTTACTGTTGTCACCGCAATATGTATATATAGTTTTTATATTTAAACATTTTCCATGTTATTTTTTTCTCTCTCTTCGTATCATTAGTTATTCATAGCTCGTACATTTAAGTAAATTTTTTCTTCATTTTGCTTTCTTTCTATGTTGTATATCATGTAATTAATGCTTTGTATGCCTTTATTACTATTCTGTAATTGGGTATCTTACCTGTTGAACAGTGTATGCAATAAATAAATAAATAAATTACACCTCAGAGAGCAAACTGTTGATTTAATGTCATTGTTTGGTCAAGCATACCTCGTTTTGACCTAAGGAGTGACGTAAAAATTACGTAAAAATCAGTTTATTAAGTGACATCCCAAACACTTAATTTTGAGACTTTCTATTGCCGCTTAATAACGTTTATCTGACCAAACGCACTAGGAAAAGACTCCCCCATATTCTGATGTTTGACGGGGTGCTCTGCAACCACAACTTCTCAGCTGGCTGCTGAGGAAGCTATGAAAGCGTAGCAACCAGTTAGCTCAGGGCTGGTCGAGGGTCACTAGGTGGCGAGAAGAGTTATATATTTTTGTTTCTTAACAATTATTTGCTTGTCAAATTTACCAAACAAAACTTTAATAAACTATACAAATTTGGACGCCAGCGTATTCAGTATATAACACTCTTGCAAACTTCATCAGGGGGAGAAAACAATCAAAATCAAATATAAAACAAATAATATATTAACATAAGTATAAAAGAGCGAAAATTTTACAACACTTTACAATTTAGTAGAAATATTAATGGTGAAATTTGATTTAATTAGTTAAACAAAAATTTAGTTTAGAAAAAAAATTAAATTTGAATATTAACAAAAAATTACAATGAAACGATCAACTGGTTTACAAATTTTCTTCTGACCAAAAGTTGAATTTTGCACATAAATTTGGCTACTTAGCTTAGCGGAGACGTGGAATCCCGACGAGGTCTGTTCCTGAAGATGGCCACGGGTACCCGGGAAGGACGTAATATTCAGGTCCTGACAACGCTGATTTTCAGGAGACGCTGCGTCGGAATAGTATCCAATACTTTTAGGATAACTCCAAATATTCAAGTTATGCCTTGTGCCTTGCTTCAATGGTGGTTTGGTCCAGGATTTTACATGAAAAAGGGGAATGTAAAGAACCAGTTGATAATATAAAAACTTTAAAATGGTGAGAAAAAGAGGTACAAGAAAACTACAAAAAACTATGGTGACGAAGGTCACTGCAAAACCAAACTATCAGCAATTTAATAAAAAACCTGAGTCTTGATAAAATTTTACTTTACTCTACTACTGAAAATATATGAATAAACTACTGATTAATATAATATATGAAATTAATAAATAAGAAAACTCTACTCTCATGAAATTTTAGCCTTTTACAAAATGGCTGACTGGTTATGACCAAAAATTTGAATGAAGTTAACAAAATTTAGTTAGAATTAGAGAGAAAATATCTGAATTACTATCTGAAAAAAACTAATACTGTAACAAATATAGCAAACAAAATTATGGGTTTAATCTCCCAAAAAAAATTAACTAATAAAAAATGATATCTCAACCTCTTGTACTAACACGAGGTTAACTAAATGCGACAAAATGACTTTAGGTTTCGACTTTTAATGAGATAAGATTGTCTACACACGATTAAGAAACAAAGATTCTAATTTATCCTTTGATTAATTTCCGAGTTTAATCCTCGTACAAATAATCTAAATAATGACAAAACACCACGGTATTGTGTCTCAAGCGACCACAAACTACAAAATTGCCGCGATAATTAATGAATTAGCATGTGTCCAAATGGACGCCGACATCACACAAACATGTGTGTTAATAAAAATTAATTATTATACGGAATATCCTTTAATTCCCAAAAATAACTATACAGCAACGTTAACTCAATAATATGACATCATTTAATAATCAAATATATTCAAAATATCAAAGGATTAAAGAAATAAACGTGAAAATTCGTTAAAGAACAAGTAACAGTCTTCACTCACCTAGGTCGAAATCAAAAGTGAACTAGCAGGGATATTTCAAATGATGCTTCTACCGCGTTTGCGCACTTGTTGACTTCCGGTCGTTATTTCGGCGGGTAATTCAAATTTATTTAGCACGGGTGCTTAAACGAAAAAATTATTTTTTCGTTACAGCTCCCGAAGAGCCGCCAAGTAGGTAGTTAAGGGTTTGTTCGCGTGATATCTCACCCAAACTACATGGTAATGATCCTTAACCTGATTGTTAAAAGTTTGAAGCAAATCACTGTTTTTAGAATGAAGTTTGCAGTTCAAATTATTTAGTGTTTGCATTCATAATAAAGAGGGACTGCGTGTTAATTTATTCATACGTAATACTTCTGAAAACTAACAACGTGGCAATGCGTACAATTATTCAACATTAGAAAATTGCATTACAAGTACGTTATGATCCGAGAGCCCATGACACAAAAAACCTGTCATTCCGGCACGGAAAATTTTGGAGAAGACGCTTAGTTTGAGGGATAACACGTCCCAAAAGTTATGTGACCCAAACTCATGGGATATTGCAAAAGGGGGTTTTCAGTCCGTCAAAAAACAGCAAGAATTCATTTGTCGCATCCCGTTAGTTATTGATGGAAGTCTGATGAAAATAATATAAAATCAACAGTCCATCAAAAACTAACATTTTGCACATTGTAAAGGGCTGAGAACAGTCTTATCAGCTGTCAAAGAAAAAGAGTCCGATCTAGTCATAGTAGTACGGCTTTGTTCAAACAATGAATTAGCGCAGCTTCTTGAAATTAAATAGGAAAACGTCACTTTCTGTCATGTAACTGATTTATTTCCCACTTCAAGTTTCACCAAAAGTGACAGAAGCTTTTGATTTTTAAATGAAACACCCTATATGGTGCATTTTTGAAAATTGCATAATTTTCTGAATTTAGTGGTACCACATAAGTGACATTTCCAAGTATCTAAATTAGAGAGGATGGCTAAGACTGCTTGGCCATTTCAAACGTCAATATATATTTCAAGTTTTTTAATTTCAAATTAAACAAATGTAGGCTGAAATATTATATTTACCATTTACAACTCACTAAAAATTTTTATGAGTATCCGGAAGGTAAATATTATCAATTTGTTTCCTATTAATAAATCTTTCAATCATTTTTAGTTTTATAACATTAGATATAACTCAATAAGATACCTTACTGTGTGGAAAAATTTACTTTATTTCGCCAAACAGTTGTTTTATGTTTGCACTTGATATTTTCTATGATAGATACAAAAACGTCCTCATTGTTTTGCAAGTCTATTGATTGAATGGTAGTAAATTATCCAGAATATGTTAAAAGTTATTTAACAGTCAACATTCAGTTTTAAACGACATTCACAAATTAACTGAAACATTTTGACGATTTTTGCTGATGATAGAATGTAATTGCATATGTCAAACGAGCGATGTGTATGTAAGGCACGAAGTGCTTTAAAATGAACAGAGCAGTAGAAAAACCAGGACAAAATACATACTGAAAGCATATTATGACGCTCAGTTTGACGATTTAATAAAAAATAAATTGAAATGCTAGAACGAATTTTCATTTTCCCTTTCTACTATATTTCAGTATTATATGGAAATTACAATTGCCATTTGTTCCTTGTAAATGGATTTTAGGTCATAACAAGGAGTGGCAAATTCTATGAGAGAAAATGTATGCAGTATAATTTAATAGAAATTATTAAAAAGCTGAAGATTATTCGAGTTTCTCAAAACTGGCTATGAGCTGTTAAATGTTACATGAAATAATAACACAAGCATATAAAATAAAAGAAAATTAGAATAGCCAAGCGATAAATTCTTAAACATTCTCAATTCTTTACTGTAAGTCCTCAAAATATTAAAGTTTTTTCTCTCCCTTTTGCTGTTTGTCGATGGGGCCATCGAGGGTTTCAGGGCTTATTGTGATATCTCTGTATCACTGCTTAAATGATTCAGGTCAGTGAGTGGATATGAGTTGTATCCCAGGAGCTGGTAGTAAATTAGGATACTTGATAAATGCCGAAAGTTAGCAATACAGTATTTCTACTTTGCTTGATTCTAGAATTGTTGATCTGCCAATTAGTTGCCGATGGCTTTGCGACATATCAATTTTGCAAATTTAAAATTGTTTGTGCAGCTCTCTGGCTACTGGTAGTTTTGTAGTTGCGACTTCGATATCGAAGACAGCGTAAGTAGTACTGGCCCTTCAATATCCTTTTGACGTCATTAGTTTTTGGAAAACTATGACTTCCACTGCAGTATAAGCAGACATGCAGCAATGCAAAGAGTACACAGAGAGAAATCGCTTTGGAACATTTTGCACAATCTTGTGGAACAACGTCTTGTTGCATTTTTTTAAACAATTGTAAAATTTTAAGGCACAACGTTATATAGTTTTATACATTTTAATTGTGCATAATTCTTGTGCGTTTTATTTATCCAATATAAAGATTTAGTTACGATGAATTTATTGGAAACTTCGACCAACAAATTGGCGAAATTTAGAGTTAAATTTATTTATTTTTTCTCAACAAATCATAGCAAATTTAACTTAATTAATTGTTAATAGTATCTTCAAACTATATATTTTGTTGCCATTCTATTTACAATTAGTTTTAAGTAATTGTTCAAAGGATTTGCACAACTTGTGTAACATAAAAGTGTGATTTTATTTTATAAACGGTTGTTGACAAACTTGTGAAAGTAGGAGTCCCAATACATTTATTTCCGCTGAACAATAATAGTAATCTATGCCACCCGCACAAATTACACAAAATAATGACATACTGTTCACAATCAGTTTGGTGATATTGTTTTAAAATTTTGTATAATTGTTTCATTTGTTTCGCGTAAATTTTATTGGTTAAAAATTGTACTGACCGCGCCGGCCATGCTACGCATGTACGCGCAGGCAATTACGCATTAGTTCTAGGTGATATTTCGCTAAGTGAAGACGTTCACTTCAGAATTATACAAGTACTTACATTTGTGATGGAATTTGTTGAAAACTTGTTAACCGAGTGGGGTTTCCTAAATCTAATCCTAGCATTTACAGAGGTAAGTACTTCACACAGAGTTACAGATTGGCATATATGTTCTCTTAAATTAACTTTGTTCATATATAAATATAAAAATGGTTTCTTGTTTATATGCGAAGAATGCATGATACCTATCTTCTAATACTTGATTTCGTTTACAGCTTGAGAATAATTTAGTTTTCTTATGCGAAGCGACAGAAAGCTGTTCCTAAACTACTAAACCCAAAAGGCAAACTTGTAAAAGAACTGCTTCAAAACGAAAATAACACTTCTGATGGTAAGCAATACATTTGATTTTGGTGATGAACTGATAAATGTTATTTTTTTTTAAGAATATGACGTGACTACGACATAAGATTTATTACTACAAACTGCGTTAATAGAAGCTAAAAAGAAGAAGCAGTGGAAGCCTTCCAAATTAGAATTATTAAATGGATTTATTCTAAGCATAAATGTAAGTCACCTACTTCTTATTCCAACTAATACTTTATGCATATAAAATTTACTTGTATTTAAAAAAATTGAAATGTTTTCATTTACCATTTGATAATATGTAAATAATCTATTATGTATTGTTGTTCTGTTAAAATAAAATATTTATTCTTTAATTTTTTTTATTGAAATCCTTTAGGAAATAATATTTCACAATCTGTGTTACAGAATAATACAATTAAAATGAAGTGGATACATATAGTGTGTGAATCAAACGGTGAACCAAAAAATATATACATAATTTGGAGATTATAGAGTAATAAATTGTGCAAAACTAACCCCAGTTCATACATTACTGAATAACAGCTTCTTTTAATTAAGTGTATATATTGTGCAAAATGAATTATAAAGTTGACAAAATAAACATACAATTTGTGGATTTCTCATTTAGAAATTGTGGAAAACTAAAAACATATTCTCTTAAAAAACTATAAACATTGTGTCACTTAAGAGCACAATTTTTTGTAAATATATTTTACAAATTAAGAGGTTTAGATGTGAATGTTTGTTTAGGAAACCTTCAGAATATATTTAAAAATTTCACACAAATTGTAGAAACTAACTTAATCTGTTCAGAGATTTGTTCCACAAGTGGAATAAAATTATTATATTTTTATGCAACCATAATTCAAATTTGTAAAGAATTCAATTTATGTGATTTTTAAGTTTGTACAAAAATTTCACACAATGTTAATGCATAAACTGTACAAAATCATTGCCCCAATAATGTATTATTTATTTGCACAAATTGTTCCTGTCACCATTTTAAGACCAATTTGGAGTACAATTTTCTACAATTGTGGTAAAATATCACACACATTTTTCTCTGTGTAGTGTCCATCCGGAGCGACCGTGGGTGGTTAGGCAAAGGAGAAGAAGTGTCCAGAGGCTGCTGAAGGTATTTTAAAACAGGTCTGTAAACAGATCTGTACGAGTTGAAACAGGGCTGTATAAGTTTAAACAGGTCTTAAACAGCTGCTAAACAGGTATACAGGCACGACATGGTGTCCGTTAGGTTAGGTACGATGGCCGCGGCCCCTACCATCCTACCTAATCTAACGGACATCATGTCGTACCTGCTAAATCTGTTTAAGACCTGTTTAAAGTTATTTGTTTGTATATAACACAATGAAGAGAAAAACTACGTTTTACTTTTAAAAATATAATTATGACTTCAATAAAAAGTTATTGAAAATGCACAAAAATTGTACATTGGTCATCAAAGTCTGTTGTGAGATAAATTGTTAAAGCCATTTTTATATGAGTAAACTTTAAGTTCAAAGAAACAAGTATGTGCGCTCATGGGTAATATTATCCTGTAAGTAATATTATTTTGTGTCCATTAAGTAGATAAATAAGGTCTTTGCTTATTATTATTTTTGTAATTTTCAATACGAAAAGTTTTACGTTAAAACATGATAAGTTATAATACTCTTTTTTGGTTCAGGGAATACATTCAATGAAATAAATATTTACTAAAGCAAAACCGAGGCAAAACACACAAAGAGAAAAAGAAAAACAACCTTTAATAAAAACAAATAAAGCACGCTCTTAACGAGTCTCCGATAACGAGAAATCCTCAAATAAGTTTTTACCCAAAAAAAGCATTTCCCTTTCCCTACAGATATCAAGAACATGTACCACGCTGTTTAGCGGGCCTGTAGGACTTCCCATTAAAATTTTAATTAGGACACGTGTACGTAATAACATGTTATAGTAATTCTCTATAGGAGAAGTTGCTCGAGAACAGTATCAAATTCTTTTTTGTGTCGTTAACAATTTTAATTTTAAACTTTGAAACGGAATTCGCCATCGCTTGTTATGTAAGTCGGTATAATTAAATATTTAATAGGATTAAAGCTTGTGTTTCGCCTATTTGTTTTTATACAAAGACTGGGCGGAATTAAATGTAAACAGTTAAGCTCACGTAGACAGGTGTACTTAAATGGCGAGACGTTCAGTTTGCAAGGTCATTAGGAAATTAATGGAAATGCAGTTGTATTCAGGGTTGGATTCGGACCGAGCTTTCATAAATTGCTTTTAAGAATTAGAAATGTACTAAAGTATAAAGGCAAAACCGCTGCCTAAGGAATCACTATTTCCACGTCCAGATTTTCCATCCATAGAATGTTAATAATATTTGAGACAGATGTCATAAAAAAATTTGAGGTATTTGTTTCTAGCATATACGCCAAAAATGAAGTTTCTGCACTCTACTTACTTTTCCCAATTTACAATCCCCTCCCTTTAACGGAATAATCTCAACAAGATGTAATTGTAAATAATAATAATAATAATAATAATAATAATAATAATAATAATAATAATAATAATAATAAAACGTCTTTATTAAGGCGATACATACGTGCACCAAATTTCAAGTGGATATTTTAATTTTATTTGATCAATAATGGAGTGAAGTTGCTGGTGGGGGAACGGGGGGCGAGAAATATTAGAAAACTATGTGAGGCCTTGGCTTCTACTATACACCAAATTCGAACTTTCAGCTTGCTTCACTAATTTTATTTTATTTTATATATACAGCAAGTCCCAAGTTTGTGTACTCGTACCAGCTTGCTTTACTTATTTTCCTATATTCACCCCTATTAAACCCCCAACGCTTCAACGGAAACATCTCTAAATATAATCTAATCCCAAGTGTCGCTATAATATTTACGTGTACCAAATTTCAAGTGAATATCTCAATTTTATATTATCAACCGCTTTAAAATGGAGAGGGGGTAGTAGGGGAGTTAAAAAATGTTATGCAATAATTTGAAGCATTGTCTTCCAATATGCACACCAAATTTTGAAAGAACGCGATAGAGCTTTAAGAAAGTATGAATGCCACAAAAATGAGGAAAACTGGAGTAATTATAAAAATTTACGCAATTATGCTTTAGCGTCAATAAGGAGAGAAAAACTAGCATATTTAAACTTTCTTCAAAAGCAGAAAAACCAGAAAGAAATTTGGAGAGGCCTGAAAGTCCTAAATACTCGTTTTAAAAATGATATAGAATTGCCACTTAACTTACAAAATCCCTCGGAGATTAAAGATTTTTTTATTTCAGTATTTACTAGAAATAACTCTACTCAGGCTGCAGATTTTTACAAAAATGCTAAGTTTAGCTTTCCCGTTATTGCTCCATATTTAGTTCACATTTTTAACATATGTTTAGAAGAAGGCTATTTCCCGGCGAAGTGGAAAAACGCTCTTATTCGTCCGCTACCCAAAATAAATGATCCTAAAATAATTTCTGATTTACGTCCCATTAGTCTTTTACCTGTCTTGTCAAAAATGTTAGAGAAGGTCGTGCAACGTCAGATTACGGCATATTTATCGGCAAACATGATACTCCCCATGCATCAGTCTGGTTTTCGCGCAGGACATAGTACAACCACAGCGTTATTAAACTTACTTGAAAATATTCTACAAGCCCGCGATAAAAAACTTGAGATAGTTCTCATATCATTAGATTTCTCAAAAGCATTCGATACAATTGATCATAATTTACTGTGCGATAAATTAGATTATTACGGTTTTGATGAAAGAGCCATAAGCTTTTTTAAGTCGTATTTATATGATCGCTACCAACGAGTAACTGTCGCTCATCAAACATCCACCGCAAAACATGTTATTTCGGGCGTACCACAAGGTTCAATTCTCGGTCCACTACTGTTTTTATTGTACGCTGCAGATATTTCAAGACATATTCAGCATTCACATCTTCAATCGTATGCAGACGATACACAGATGTTATACTCCTTTCATCCCTCTGAAACCCAATCTGCATCTCGTACAATAAATCAGGACCTTCAATCAATCAATCAATACGTATGCTGCAGAACACAATTTAAAATTAAATCCAAATAAAAGTGTAGCTATGCTATTTTGTTCTGACAATAAGCTGATAAATATAAAAAGTGAGCTAAATGTAATGATAGATAACACCGTATTGCAATTTTCCCAAGAATCAAAAATACTAGGCATTATATTTGATGAAAAACTCAGATTTTATTCACACGTGTCTAAGCTAATTCAAAGGGCCTACATCAAACTCAAAGTTTTATATTCGAACAGATATATAATGAATTATAAACTAAGGAAAAAACTTTGTGAGTCACTGGAAATACCTATTTTTCATTACTGTGACATTGTATATTTTCCATGCCTGGATAAATTTACGCAAAATCGCATTCAAAGAGTACAAAATTTTTGCTGTCGGTTTGTATGCAATCTGAGGAAATTTGATCACGTATCTGACAAATTCTCACAACTTAAATGGTTAAAAATGACAGAACAAACAAACTATCACTATTTAACGTTAACCCCCAACCCTTCAACGAAATCATCTCAAATTATAATAATTTCCAGTTTTCGTTATAATATATACGTGTACGAAATTTCAAGTGAATATCTCAATTTAATTTTATCAACCCCTTTAATAATGAAGTTGGGGGTGGTACGGGGGGATAGAAGTATTATAAAAAAATCTGATGCCTCCACTTCTAGTATATACACTAAATCCCAAATTTTTGTACTCTTACCCGCTTACTTTATTTATTTTCTCCTATTTACCCCGAGTTACCCCCAAATCCTTCACCGGATAAGTTTAAAAAACAATCCAGTTCCAGATCTCATAATGGTACATAAGTATATAAAATTTCATGTCAATATCTTAAACCGTTCCAGAGATATCGTGCGCACAAAAAAGATACAGACCGGCAGACAGAAATTTCTTCTTCGCTCAAATTTAAAATCTCAACGTCTCGTGACATTCTAAACCTATTTCAACAAAAAAAGATTTTTTTTACTATTACTATACTTCCACTCCACTATGTGGATGTAGAAGTAATAGAAGAAAATATAGGAATTAAAAACCTTTAAAATTAATAAAAGTGATCGTTCTGGAAGGAGACAATGTGTAGATATCAATAGGAGTGAGTACCAAATCACAAACTGTGGCGTTCCTCAAGGTACGATACTTGGACCCTTATTAATTATTTTGTATATAAACAACTTATTCCTTGTCGAAACTGATGGACATTTAATTACGCTTGTGATGATACGGTGATTTATTTTGAAGACGATAGAGGGTAAACTTAAAGACAAAAGCAGAAGATGATTTTGCTAAAATTAAAAAGTGGTTCGACAATAAACTACTGTCTATAAACTTTATTAAAACTTGATTTATTCCTTTTACATCCTATAAATAACTATCCAGTTATGACGCATTAAATATAAACATAAATGGCAAAACTTTTAACATCTCTTATGCGTAGTCAATATGGTATCTTGGTATTCATATAGACCAACATCTTCGTTGAGATATACATGTTATCGAATTGCTAAAAAATTGCGTGGAATAATCCCACTGTTTAGAAAACTTAAAGATATATTAAATTGTAAACATCTAATACTATTATACAGAGCTTTTATTAAATCGCATTTACGGTACAGTTTGATCGGTTGGAGTGGAGTGCTAAATTTATCGCAGATTTACTACGACATCTGAATAAATTCCTTATTAATAGTACTAATAAATGGTACCATGGTATCGATATGGTTCCATTTGAAAACATCGAGTTTTGCCCCAAAACCAATTTTCGTGAATTTTGTTTCCTCATAAATCACGCAAATTAGTGTTCCTAACGGGATTTCGATTTTTGTAGCATTACCCGGGTCATTTAGAATAAATCAAAACCGTCATGGCACACTTAAATGGAAAACTAAAAATTATATTATAAAAAAAATGGATGTTTGAAATGTCACTTATTTGGCATCGTTGGATTCAGAATATTATGCAGAATTCAAAAATGCAATAATATATAGGGTGTTCCATTTAAAAATCGAAAGTTAGTATCACTTCCGACGAAACCAGAAGTGAAAAAAAATAAATTGTAGGTATGTTAAAAAGTACCGCTTATTATGTATGTAGAATATCCTAAATTTCAATCATCTTCAAAACTAAAAGAGAAAAAGGGGGTATACCGTGATCGTGTTACACCTGGTATATGTGAGACCTCAAAAAATTGACTTTTTTGTGTGCCTATGTTATAATTAAATCACAAACATTTTCATGAAAACGGTTATCGGTTCCAGACAACAGCTTACCTCTTTTATGAACAAAAAATATTATCACCACTTTTAAACTAAATTTAATAAAACAAAAATGCCTACGGCTATCGAATCTCTCATTGATAAAAAGTGTCCCAGACAATTACTTTAGACGTAAAAGACGAATTTCCATTAAACGGCTGTTAATTTTTCTTCAAAGCATTTGGGTACATAAACAACAAGGTGCGATGGGAATTGTTTGTTTGCAAAAACCTGTCTGCAGCTGTCCCTGTAGTCCACGCAAAATTAGTCTGGAACGTATTTTTCTAAATATAATTACTCTACTGGATTCCCGAGCACGGTCCCGGCTAATAATATTTATGAAATATGAGATACACCGTTGTATAATAAATATTTAGTGAATAAAATGTATCAAGGTAATATTAACCGTATGATACAAACAGGAAGCTTAATATTCTGCTAATGGACAGTTGATCTGTGAGTACTAAGTCATAGTTGAGACAATAGACCAAGAGCCAGTGACGATTTTAGTTAAGAAATTTCAGGAAGACTAAAAATGTTAATTTGCGTTAAAAGGAAGATTACTAAACGTAGAATGGCCGGTCTGGCAGACGTGCGTGGCCGGATTTACCTACCCTGGTTGCCTAACGGGGTAAAAAAAAACTACTTATGGTATTTCAAGCAGGCTTACGTTTTAGTATATTAAAGTGTATATTTTTAGGTGTGAGACTTTTTGAAACAGTCAAGTACTCAAGAACCAACCTCTGTCTGATCCGTTTGGCGCAGAAGTTTTTTCATTAAAAATGTTTAAATATTTTTCAGTTGCAAAATACCCAATAAAAAGTAAGAAAATCTGAATATGCCACAAATAAAAAATTACAGACAATATATTAAAGTGACATTTAAAAATTCCCAAAGTTTTTAATGATATTGCTTTAGAACTGCTGGCATATGGAGGTAGGCTATCTCGGACATCTAACTGTTCGTTTTCCAATTTCATGAAATAGTTACTCATTTTTTATGATCTTAACATAGAGCACCTATTTTATATTACAAATGTTAATAAATCACATTAAAATTTTATAAATTAAGAGCTCCAATAATTTTGCACCAAGAAAAATACACATGTATGCAAAATCTCTGTTTAAACCGCTGTCGCCATACTGTGCTTGCGTTGTGCAGAAATGGATAACAAATTTTTACATTTTGATACTTAATTTGTATAAGAAGTTCGATTCAAACGGTCCCATCAAAGTGCCGCGCTTCTTGCCTTGAAATCGCGCGGCGGCGAGGACACGAGTCGATGACTTTTACACTTTTTTATGACTTCTGTCATTAGAAAAACTCTACGTTCATTGACCCGGAAAGGCAGTGGCTCTCAAATGTCTCCTACCTCAACATTAAATTTTTTTGCTGAGGTCGGTTTTTTCAAAGTTCACCTAGATAAAATATCGCAATGTTTGTAGAAATTGGAGTTGGTATATAATATTAGAGGATGGAACAAACAAGATTGTAAAAAAGTTAATAATTTTTGACAACCGTTTCATATCAGATACAAATAAACTTTTCGATCATACTATAAAGTATATTGTAGTACATTTCCTAAATTTGAAATATTTTATTACCGTTTAAAGGCCTTCCATAAATTAATAAACTCCACAGCCTGGGGATATTCATTGCGATCGACGTCATAGGCAAATTTCTTTTTACCAGAAATGTAACAAACGCGCGGGAAATTAAAACAGGAGAATATTTAAATTAATCAGAGCGCGAACCAAACCATAAATGAGATAGATGATTCCAAAATTCCCCAAACTGTACACTAGATAGGAACGACGAAATTTTTCCTTTTATGTTTTGAATATGATGAGAAGGAATCTAAACACAAAAAGGGTTTTTTCATCTCGTTGGAATAATTGGCTAGCTTCGATATAGACGACACCTGCAAGGCGGGTACTATTTCGGTACTTCATTTTTGTCGGCAGAGGAAGCCAACTCCCAAAAGCGACTAAGTACTAGATGACCCGCACATTCAATTGGTTACAATAACTCCAAAGTGCCCCGCCCTATTTCACCCAAAAGAACTGACGAGGATGATCCGTTAATTTAAGAAGACACTCTTGGTTTGGCTCTTGAGTGTGTTAAATATGTCATACTTTTTAAGTAATGGTAATCTTTTGTGTCACCGGATTTAATTATGTATTTTGAGATTTTGTACTAAAAATTAACTTATTGTCATTAGAGTTCAAATTAAACTTCGCCTCCTTCGAATTGTCGCTGGCAACTGGCGTTTTCTGCACTAATTTATAAAGTATAATCTTCAGAAATAATTAAATTCATGGCCGTTAATGGTACTTTATTTTTGGCCCTTCTAGCAATCAGTCTGTGTTTTATGATAAACGGTTTTCCCATTAACGAAGTCACTTTTCACTTAAGAACGGGACTACGGTCCAATTGACATATTCTCTTATTTGTTTAACGTTAAGTTACATTTTCTTTTGTTTTAATTTACGTGTTAACTATTGTTATATCTTTCAAACCGATTATTTTCGTATTCCTTTTGTGTACAAATAGATTAAATGTGGTTAAATTTTCGTATTTTATTTAATTACTAAAATAGTGGAAACTAGAGTCATCGAAGTTAGCACCGTGGTGAACCAGCAGGCGTGACAAAGACAATTGGGGTAAGTTTGAACTATATCCTTTCAAGTATACACACATATCTCTGTGAAAGGGCCACGTATAGACGATATTCATGCAATGAGATATCTACGTGGCCCCATAAGTAGAGAGGCTGTGAGTATAACCCGCTGGTCGATTGATGAGTATTCTTTGGTAGTCGCATATAATGTAAAATTGATCTCATTTGACAGGAGTACATTAATTTTCACGAACATAATCAATAAACATAATAACCCCCCAAAGTAGTGTAAACAGGGTAAATGAGGCTATTACTCCTTTGACAAGAAACCAATTACACCCTGTATATTGAATGTTTCATGTTTTATTTAAGCTTTAATATGATTGTACATGATTTGATTTTTTAGAAGGGTTCATTGTAATATTATCACAAACCAGATTTACCAGAGTCTTTGATATACATCTATAATTATTCCATCTAATTATGATAAATCTCGTTCATTACGCAAAGTTAGCTAAAAACAATTACGACGCCCCCTTCAGCAGGAGCTCGTCGGTAAACAAATCTAAACACATGCTTTTATCGCTAAGCGTAACATTGATCTGCTTTAACAAAGCAGAATTGTCGAATCAAATTCTTGAAACAAAAGGCCCAGTCCGTATCTGCTACTGGCGAACCCACAGCCATTGTGCACGATACGCATATTATGACTACAATACTAGAGCTATCCCCAATTTCCACTTTGTTTCTGGAATATCTCGAGCAGAAACGTCTTTGGGGAATTCATAATTACGGATCTTTGATACCACTTACATTAGTTTGTAAATGGTTAATGAACACTTATTGTGGATTTATATGAAGTTATACTCCGAAAAGCTATTGTTAATGGGAAATTCTCTAATCGTACATTAAGGGGTTGACAAAAACCATCTGGTATTGATTAGTTTCATAATTTGTTATGTAGGGATTTTTTTATTGATCAAATAAGTTACTCCAGCGTATGAATCTATTACGAAACAACGTTAAACTTTGAACTGCCTCAAGTTCATCAATTAATCAGTTAGTCTTTGGTAATTGGCAGGAACTACTGGAAACTATTTCTTAGTAGAGATTTTCTCTACTAGAAATACAACTATTGGCCAATGTTCCCATCCTGTTTTTACGTATTTCAATCAGGGTGGTCATAAGAAATTACGCTTATTAAGTCCTAATTTAGAAACTGTTATGCAATTGATTTTTAAAATTAATACTACTATACTGCTTCAAAGTAATATAAGAGACATGTTCTAGCTTTAGCTTTGTTATAATAAAGAAAGAAGAATGTTTTAAACAAAATGCTGTTTAACTGCATAATTAGTCCTCATACTCCAGGTGTAATATTCAAAATGATCCGCATGGGTGGACGGTGAATTCCCGACTAAATGAAAATTTTTAAAATTAATGTTATGTAATTCTTGGTGTAGCTTTTGAACCTAAAGAGAAAGGAGTAATCATACTTTACATATGCGAGGGTATAACAGAAAAACGTTCTTCCAAATTTATAATACCTTGTAGATTATGGTAGCCAAAATGCATTGAGAAATAAGGAAGCCATTGAACAATAATCTTTATAGCATTAATGGAAGAACCTTGTGTTTACAGGGAATGAGTCAACTATAAATGGTATAAAGCTATGAAATGATAAATCAATAACAAGGTGAATTATTATTTGTTTACTTATTGAAACATATTCTTTATAGGATTTTGCAAACAGCAGAAAAAAATAAATAAATGAGAACTAAAAGAAAAACTGTGTAAAAATATTAATGAAATCTTTGCATTCTGTCGATAACCTGAATTCTAGTTATGCTAGCAAATTAAAATCCTAAAATGAATTTGTCTAATTTCTTATTTGAAAATTCTCATTCTAACACTAGCATCCACACACTCCCCTACGGCCATGCAGATTAAACTAGTTTCTGCATAACCCACTACGGTGAAGATTCAGTTAAAAATGAGAACAAAGGCCTAAAATGTTCTCATTTACAATATGTTAAGTAAATTCCTAGTTTTTGTGGTTAAAAGCTAAAAAAACCACTGCAACTCAGGAGAGTTAGCCAAAATATCCATCGTCTATCTATGCCTTCTCTGAAGAAGCCGGACTCCTTAGCAATGTCACAATCTGTAAAAAGATGGCATAGATCTTGAGTTTTCAGAACTGAATCAAACCCCACTTTACCTTTAAATACTTAATATTGTATAAAACTGTAATATTCATATAAATTTTAGATGTATTATTCCTTTTGTTTTCTAAATAAACATTTCTTTTTTCGATTCTCGGGTAATACGACGAATGTACCGGGCCAGACGCCAAGTTTCAATTCACTTCAGATGTTCCTCTCAAGAAAGATCTTACAATGTATGTGGATTGCAACAGTGTAACTTTTGCAGCAAGTGGCAGATATATTCTGATAGATGTAGAATTTTTTAAACATTTTCTTCGGTGTCTTAGGGACAAGTCCATTAGAAGACATTAATAAAGGAACGATAGTAGCAACCTCAAAATTCCACAATGCTTCTACTTCGCGGACTAAAGCCTTATATTTGTTCAGTTTTTCATCATATTTATGGCATAAATTGTGGTTATTGGGGATAGATATGTAAATCAGGTAAGTATTTTTTTAACATGTATCTTATCTTATTATTATTTGTATATGCTCGAATCCCACTGTATTCACGTTCTATTATTTTATATTGTGAGAATAGTAATTATGGTATTTCTGTGTATATTATTTCACTACAATCACTACAACACTAGATAATGTAGCGCTCACATCAATCATTACATCATTTTTCATTTACTGGCCGAATTTGCTGAAAATAAAAAGATTATTTACGATTTTAGATAAGTGCAGATCAAGTTTAATATACTCTTCATTTTCGTATTTGCCAAAAGCATAATAAAAAGCCAACATTTTTCTACTGAAATTAATTTTGTTGCCAACCATGTTACGTCCTATATGTTGTGTACAAGCACATAACTTAGCCAAATTTATTGTTCTAATAATTAAACTATTGATTAACACCACGCTTAATTTATTGTTGGGTGAAACACAAATAAATAATAATATACTCGAATGTTGCGTCAATTCGATGATTTAATTATCCAACAGATTACTCATATATCAATACTCAATTGTTTGTTACTTTGTTAATTATAAATTCTGGTATTTGAGCTATAAATATTCCGTTTACTGGATACCAGAGGTTGCCTTGACCAGGGACTAGGGGTCATGCTTAAAATGTAATAGTATCACCTTTATATTTATAGCGAATTTCATCCAATATGATATTAACCAAGTGGGTTTAAAATAGAATTCTCTATTTCTGAAGAATAAATAATAATAGTCAGAATAAAGTGGCACTTTAAGTACCTTCCTTAATGTCTTCGATTGTTAAAGCGTATGGTAAGAGTTTAGTCATATATTGATAGCAGTTGTATAAATCGTTGGTGTAACCTAAATGGCACAACCCGTAAGTTGTTTTATCCAAGGATAGTACAGGGAAAATAATTTTCAATTAAATAAAAATACATGGAACGCAAAAACTTAGCAGCCTTGTAATAGGTAATGTATAATAAAATTGTCTAAATGTTATTTGTGGCATTATCTTAATTTGTTTCCTTCTTCGATTCTTTGGGACTTCCTGCCACGTGTATGTTTGCTTTTTAAGCGGTGCTAGGGGAATCTACAAAATATATCACAATTAATCAGTGTTACTGGTAAATAACCTCTACGCTTCAGACGTTTACGTCAAAGGATCAGTTAGAGGTTGGTTTTTTTAAATAAACAACACAAATAAGTATAAAAACTTGAAATTAAATATTTCGCCGAGGTTTCGGAAATCTAATTTGTTTCCTTTTTCAAGGCTTTTTTGCTGTGTATGATAAATACACAGCTCTAAGAATGTTTGTTATATTCAATATCCATAGATATTGCAAAAGTTTTAGCAAAAGAGGCAGATAGCAAAAAAAGAAAAATTAAAGAATCCGCGATAATATTATTGAATGAGGATAGATGCGTGTCGAATTGTTCCGTAGATGTCTGTACAACTTGGTTGCCAGTGTTAAAAGAAGAACTTCACAAACTTAACATTGTATAAAAACTAAGAAAACTGTTAACTATATCAATAGTTCTATATAAATAGTAAGTATCTATGGATATTGAATATAACAAATATTCTTAGAGCTGTATATTTATCATACACAGCAAAAAAGATTTTTCAAAAAAGCATTGAAAAAGGAAACAGATTAGAGTTCCGAAACATCGGCGAAATATTTAATTTGAAGTCTTTATACTTATCTGTGTTGTTTATTTAAGAAAACCAACCCCTAACTGATCCTTTGACGTAAACGTCACAGGCGTAGAGGTTATTTACCAGTAACATGCTGATTAATTGTGATATATTTTGTAGATTCCCCTAGCACCGCTTAAAAAGAAAACATACATGTGGCAGGAAGTCCCAAAGAATTGAAGAAGGAAAAAAATAACAAAATTTTTTAAGAGAATCACTTATCTGCTGGACGTAGAGGGTAGAAGAAATGAAGGTCGCATGATCATTCGCATGCTTTTAATTTCAGTCAACGGAGCGCTAAAATGACCAAAATCTCTAATTTCAGTGCAATTGAATGGATTTTGATGACACCTTCTGCAATGTGTTTGTAATGATGCCAATAAATAAGTTGAAAAAAAAAAAAAGATGTTTCTACTGTTTTGATTTATTTTTAAAATTGCATATTTTTCGAGACAAGGCCACTCGAAAATTGGAAAGTGGGAGAGAGGAAATGCGAAAGTTGAAAAAAAAATCAGAAAAAATGTATCATCGAAATACAAGACTTTCTGTTATTTACAACCTTTCCCTAAAGTGCGTTTGTAGCGAGTACTTCCGTAAAAACATGAAAAACTACTCATTTCTTTGAGATTGTAGCTTTAAAAATATGATATTTAAAAATTTGAAGGCATTTTAAACATTTTTCGACTCTCGTAATTTTTTGTGACTTGCTAATTTTCCGAGTTACAGGCAGTTTTTCACGATATTTTTTTTTTTCATTTTTGGCCTAATTCTACAAGTTACGGAAACCGTGATAAAAGGAGTGTCTGTTATCCCTTCCGACCATTTCCTACTCTAATCCTTTTTCAGCTTTTTTATTAACGTCATTGCAAACATATTGCACAAGATTTCGTCAAAATCCATTCATTAGCACTCAAATTAGAGATGAAACCCTTTGTTTACTGGACAATTTAGTAAACATCTTGAAATGGAAATTTTGCAAAAAGTAAAATTGCGATTTTTTGTAATGAAACTGTCTTTGTTTCTCTATGATAAATATGTACCTACATAAAATTATTTGAATAAACACACGATGCACTTAACATTAGTATTATAGAATCATATAGTTACTTGCAAGTAACTCAGAGAATACTTCTTTTATCAAAAAAATATTCATTTTTTTTAATAGGTTATCGAGATAACTTCAATATGCTTCAATATTTGGTGTGGTGATTTTAATGACCATTTAATTGGACCATACATTCTTTAAAATAGACTAACAGGCGAGATTCACTTAGATTTCGAAGACGTGTTGCCAGTCTTGTTAGAAAATGAAAATACTGAGAGAATGTTTTCTCAACACAACGGAGCTCATCCTCAACTCATATTAATTGTGAGAAATTTTCTCAATCAAAATTTCCCCCAAACAGGTGAAGAGGCCGCGGTGGATCTATTCTATGGCTACCGAGAACTCCCGATTTTAATGTGCTATAGATTATTACTGGTAAAATTAGGAGATCAATCAACAGTTTGCTTAAAAGGGTTAGAATGTGATTTATCAAAATCAGTGGTCATTTTGTACCATATTTGTAATTTTGTATGTAAGTCCCCAGGATACTGTTCTTGATGTTCAAAAATAATTTGTCCTAGTGTGTAAGATCCATATTTTAGTATGTTAATTTGTTGCAAAATGTCCTTTTATCAACAAAAGAGAATAGAAAAATGGAACTTGCAATTTAAAAATGTACCATATTTTCCTTATTTTTTTTTATGCTCTTTCCAAATCTTAAAATAAATTTTTAAAACTTTCGTTACAGGGCATTGCTTTAGAGATTTAACAATTCTGCCTCTTTTTTCTGTCCGGCCTTGTATTTGGATTCTGATAAATTGAGAAATCGGTATGGCTGATTAGGAAAACATACACACAAATGTTTTTTTATACATAGTGGTTCTAAAATTATGGTCCAAGAAAAAATATGCAAAATCAGTAAAACACCCTGTATCTTGGCAATTAAGGATTAGTAACCCATTAACCTTAGGTCATATGGAATCGCCCAACTAACCTACATGCAATGAAACATATTCTTTATAGAATTTTGCAAACAGCGGAAAGAAAAACTATCTATGAGAAATAAAGGAAAAACTATATATAAAAACATTAATGAAATTTTTGCATTCTTTCGATAACCTGACTTCTGGTTATGCTAACAAGTGAAAATTCTTATTTGCCATTCTCATTTTAACACTAGCATCCAACATGCTTAGCCTTTGAAACGTTTTTCGTCCTTATTGTGGACTCATCAGAAAAGCCCAAAGCCACTCATAACGATGTTCCATGCAAAACCAAGACAATAACCATGAATAAGTATGACATATTTATATTTGACATTGACTGATAAAAACAACAGTTAGTTAATAGATAGGTGAAGATCTGTTGTTTTTATCAGTCAATGTCAAATATAAATATTTCATACTTATTCATGGTTATTGTCTTGGTTTTGCATGGAACATCGTTATGAGTGGCTTTGGGCTTTTCTGATGGGTCCACAATAAGGACGAAAAACGTTTCAAAGGCTAAGCATTTCCAAAAAACTGAATGAGATTTTATGAAAATGTAGTTCATTAGAATGAAAAAATTTTTAAAGACAAGGTAGGTAAATAAACTAATTTCAGGCCTTTGTTCTCATTTTTAACTGAATTTACATATCGTAAGGGATCATGTAGATACTAGTTTAACCTGCCTAGCCGTAGAGGACTATGTTGGATGCTAGTGTTAAAATGAGAATGACAAATAAGAATTTTTACTTGTTAGCATAAACAGAAGTCAGGTTATCGAAAGAATGCAAAGATTTCATTAATGTTTTTACATATAGTTTTTCCTTTACTTCTCATAGATAGTTTTTCTTTCCGCTGTTTGCAAAATATGTTTCATTACTATAAGCAAACAAATAATAAATAATTCACTTTTAACCTACATGCAGCTAAAATTTACCAATGAATCACCCAGTACAGGGGCATTCAGTATTATATCTACACCTATTTAATTACATGGCAATTATTAGCATTTTCTTAACAGTGAATTCATAATTTACTACACCCGGTCAATCACAAATACAAATTCAAAAATCACCGTTTCGCTGATTCGCTGATATTTTAAATCGTCAACTCTTGCGGGTGCTGACAATTAACTCGCTGACTGTGACAACCATGTGTACCGCCATATTGTTTGTTTACGTTTTCCACTTCTTACGAGTATTGACCATTATTCACTCTGAAGATTTGCGCCACTCGTCTACGACTCGTGGGCTCAATCATTATCTTCGTGAATAATGGCTATCATAACCGCTCATGTAACAATATGCTGTTATTGTTTACTTTCTCAATTTACTAGGGCGACCACTTCGTTCCGAAATTTTAATAAAGTGTCATTCAAAATATATTTAAGCAACATTAAAATAATTTCGTAGATACAAAAACAAATTAAACCAGGGCTTTCTCATTGAAATTTTCCGTTTACTCTCCACAACTTTTAATTCGTTATCCGGCTCCCTGTCATGAAACTTCTCAGCTCTAAAAGTTTACTTACCAATTTCATATTTGACTTAAATTATTAATTTAAAGAACAAATATTCCAACACCTCAGAAAGCCGCAAGAGCCGCAGTATTTTAATTATAGAGAGCAAGTTTTGTTTCATAAAGTATAAAGAAATTTATTATAAAAAGTCAAAGGGGAAGAAGCGAACAAGAACAAAAGATTTTTCAAGTTGGGAGATCCTTATTTTAAGCCCACGAACATAGCTGGAATATTAAATATAAAAAGTACCAGAAGAATTTACTAACTTGCGAAATATTATGCAAATGAGGTATAGTGATTATTATTGGAGAGCAAAAGGGAATTAATATTTCGTCATTAGAGGAAATTGATTATATACTTTATGGACAGAGTGTTATACATACAGGGTGTAATCAGTTTCATGTAATTAAAAAAAACTGGTAATGGGGACCGACTAGACAAACAAAAAACCTTTATGACTTTTCCCTCTAGAGGCACTTTGAAAAAAACTGATCTAGGTCAATATTTTTAATATTATGGTAGACAATAATTGAGAACCACTGCTTTTCTTGGTCAAGGGACTTGTAGTTCCCAATTACACAGCTTTTAAATTGTCATAAAAAAGTGCTCGCCGGCACACGCAAAGGCTTTGAATCACCGACCGCCGTTGATGGACCGCCTCAACTGAACTGAGGCAATTATAAAGAGGTAAATAATTCGTTCTCTCTTCATGCACAATTGCAAGCAAATAATGGCCATGGAGGTTTAAACAGAGCATTTCTTTACATGTGTGTTTTTTAATTTGGAACAAAATATTGGATTCTTCATAATTTAGAAAATTTAAATTTGGTTTATTAACATTTATAACATAAATGAGTGTCCTGGGTTAAAAGCTTACTACCTACCTAAATGATTCAAAATCTCTGCATCTGCACAGTTCGGTACGTCGAATTAAGGACATACGCACTTCGTTCAACACTAAACACTAAACTATCAACTAACGTTGTCAATAAAGAAAAATAAAATAAAAACTTGGTACAAAAGCCAAAAAGGAATACAAAAAGAACGAACAAGTAAGTTTTGTCTGTATGTAATCAAGAATTAGAAAATTTGAACGATAAGACAATAAAATAAATCTTAACTATAAATACACAATGACGCGAAATTCAAAAATAACAAAAACAACGAACGTGGACGTGTGTTCATAACGAAACACCCACAGTAACTAAATGCACAAGGGAGAGTTAAGAGTATAGTTTTCTTCAGATCAGATTTAGATCTAAACCTACCTCAATATTCCAGCAGTTCTCAAAAAATTTTATTGAAAATTTCACACCTCTACTTTTTAACCAATAAGATACCTTAATTTTGACTAGTTACCATGGCAATTAAAAAAATTTTCGGAAATTTTTTCGAGGCACCACGATATTTAAGTGAACATTTTTTGACAGTTGAAAAGGTAAACATATGATCTGCAACCATTAAGTAATGTAGATATACCTGTGATTAATGCAAAATTTCTGAATTAACATTATTATTTATTATTCGCTATAAAGTTTCATTAAACAGAAAACACAAATTTGTTAAATTATTATGGATTAACAATTTATAATTCAAAAAACGTAGGATGTACAAACATAGTAAGATTTAAATGTTGCTTGAATTCTAACCCATCCTCTCTTCTTAATGGTGAATAGGAAGGTGACTAATTAATTAGATGTCTGTGTTTTAAGACATATATGTAATATTTTGAAATAATTTTGTTCAAATCTCTTTTACGCAAAAGGCCATATTTACTTGACATCTGCAGCAGACTTTCTTAGATTTTCGTAAACAAACCATTCGACTCTAACGCTTCCTGATCGCAATCTCCCATTAAATTCGTTAAATATGTTAATCTTGGATGACATATTTGCACTTGACTCAACTCTTTGCAGTATTTACATAAACTGTACTTTTCAAAGCATTCCATTTTTCTCAAATTGTTTAACGCAAATGCTTACAAGGAATGTTTTACATAAAAATGTCTTTGTTTGCTCGTTTACTATACAGTAACTTAATGTAATTTACCAATATAAACCTCATCTGTCAAAAGCATGGCCGCCTATATCACGGCCACCTACTGCAACAAACCATGTTAATATTATATTTTTTAAATTAGAAGTGTTAAGGATTACTTTAACAAAAAATACATTTCTACCACCTTTAGTAATCTAAAATTATGAAAGGGCGATAGACTGAACTAATACCCATCTGAGTTTTAGCATTTGGTGTAACTACAGTTGGTAATTTTTTTTTATTTAACGAAATATGGTGGATATACCTATATGATTTTTTTAGAATTTATTTCATGTTGAACTAATATCTTCATTGGCAAATTTCTGATATCGACTAATAAGCAAAATAATAACGAAATAAATTTAATTATTATAGGTTTTATTAATATTAAAAACACAATTATTATAAATCAACATATGTCAAAAACAACAATACCCTGGCCAACTTGACAAGCAGTGAAATTAATTTAAAATGTCAGGTTGGATTAATATTTTTTTTCCAAATTATGGTGTTAAGTGGTGTGAAATTTTCTTACCGAATACCACGCAAGCTTAAATTATTCCTGTAAATTTTCTTTCGGGCACGAATATTTCCGGAAATAATTTAAGCTCTTGTGATATTATAAGTGAAAATTTGCGAAATTTCTGTTTATTTTTTTTTCTCCAAAACTATGAGCTTTAGACCCCATGTTATATAAGGTTTTTTTGTTTGTCTTGTCTTTCCCTACCACCAGTTTTTTTTTAATGACATGAAACTAATTACACCCCGTATTTTAAAAAGAGAACTGAAGAAGAATGTTGTTATATTCTAATTTTTACAAATATAGTCTGCAGTGAATTTACTGATATAATAATTCATGAATAGCATTAGAAATAGAAATTATACCATAGAACTAAGAAGTACAATAATATATCAACTAAAGATGCGATTGTATACTTATATTTAAATCTGCAAGATACGGAAAAGGAGCAACAAAAAGCTTATATCAAATAACATAGTTTGGAATGATACTTAATCCAACAAAATCAATTACACAGGCCTACAAAAAGAACGTTATAATCTCCACTACTCCTATCAATATTGACGTATTTTGTCATATCCACTCTTCTCCGCAACCCCCTTCAACACAGTTTTCAAAAGAAATTTATAATAATTACATATAATGTATACAGGGGATTCATGAAAAAGTAAAAATTAAAATGTTGTACTTAATCTTAAGATTTTACGCCTGAGCACAAATCACAAGTCAATTGAATAATATTGAAACTTTTTCAATACCCAGAAAGAGAACAGTAAATATGAACGAGCAGTAATAGAGTGATAGTTACGCGACTGGGATTCAAATGGTCAGAAACCGCGGAATGAAAGGTAAGCGAGCAAGCTCCTACCCGTCGTTGTCTTGCGACCATAATGCCCCAAAGTTGAAATCGTTGGCTCACGAGGAAGATGATGCTACAAGCTAAAACAACAATGGTCTGGTTTCTGGGACAAGAAAAATCACTCTTTAGAATATGCACCCAGTCTCGACTTTTCTTCACTTTTTCGGGACTTTTGACAGCTGTCATTATATCAAAACTCTATTTTGACTTCAGTTTTGTGGTCAGCGAGCCTAAAAACATAAGAATATGTACTAAACTTTCACTTTTTCAGGAATTTTGACAGCTTGCTGACAGCTGTCATTATGTCATTGATTTCATATTGGATGCTAAATCCTCAAAACCCCTGTATACATTATACATAATTATCATTAAAAAAAAATGAAAATTGCACCCTTGAGGTTGTATAGCAGCCCGTATTACAATGAAAAAGAAGCACATTGTTTGTAATTAAATAGCTAAGGACACTAGATGTCGCAGCAATAACTTCTTACGGCGACTAACCAGAACTAGGGACAGTTGAAAATAGTTTTGCATATAAACTAAATACAGAAGACATTTCAATTGCTAAAAGATTGATTAAGGAAATATAGAAATTGAAATTTTATATAATCGAATTCAAAGTTTTTATTTATTGATTGCAATAAGTAAAGGAAAAATAAAATATTCAAGCCTCTCTAGCCAGTGTAATATAAGACAGCGCAGATCAAAATACACCACATATGACAAGTGGGTCATGCCGCGAGAACGTAGGTCTCGAAGACGAATAGGATGAATACAAAATATTTGTTAGAAAAGCGGAAAAATATTGAAACGAATTTAGACACTAAAGTGGTGGTTTTTGAGGGGGTTTTAAAAAATTATTTTGTTTTAAAATTCTGAAACTTTGTATATACCATAATACTGTACCCGCGAATACACAAAAAATAGTAAAGAAATTCTAAGAAGTCAGAGGGTGGTTTTTAAGGGGGTTGAAAATTAAATATTATTTTAAAATTACGTAACTTGAATTAAATTTGTAAATCTACGAAAAAAAAAGTAAAGTAAAGTAAAGGTAGTGACATAAATGTAAGCTCTTAAAGAATGGTTTTCAAAGCGGGCAGTTTTATATTTCTAGGAGGACGAAATTATTTCAATTATCTTTTTCCTGTTTTGGATACAAAATGGTTTACTTTATAATTTTAGTTTGTTCTTGAAATAATAGATAGATAGACATTATATATAGATCATATACTTGTAGCATGTCAACAATACTGATATTACAGTTGGATATGAATAAAAACATAGTTTACAAATACAAACATTTTAATATTAACATATGTTGTAAACTTGTATTTAAAATTAATTGTTCTAAGTAGAGAGATATAAAAGTATGGAATTGTAGTTTTCCGAATTAGTACAAATTCTTGCAGTTGTATAATTTTAGTCTTCTTGATTTAAGTTTTGTCGTTTTAAGAACTATAATTAACTATTATTATTTTACGATTTTATGAAGAAAAAAGCTGCCACCATCTGCTACTTTAATTATTACTTCTTAGTTACTTATGCTGTACCACGGAGAAGTCTTTTTGATGTATGGTCGATAAAATCTGACAGGGGAAAAATTAATATGATGTACTTGCATGACTTTAACTTAAAATATTGTAGAGCAACTTTAGAACAGGCTGTGATTGACAATATTTAAAAATTTGAGTACAAAATTTCTGGAAAATGGCATGAAAGTTGTAGGATTAAGGTTCAGTTTTTAAAAATGAATGATTCCTAGTTGGATGGGGAAATTAAATTTACTGAATTGGAAGAGTTGATAGAGGACACGCCTAATCAACCATAACTTCCAAAACACCTGGTTGGCCAAGGAAATTGTTTAACAAACTTAGTGAAAGAGCTAAAAGGCCCAGAGATTAAGGACATGTATGTGCATCCTATAGTTCTCTCCTCTTTGTCCCATTCCATTAACCATACCTCAAAGAGACTTCTCCCACGTATAGCATAGCAGATGGTAGCAGCTTTTTTCTTAATAAAACAATCAAGTAATAATAGGTAATTATTGGTCTTAAAACTAAAAAAGCTGAAATAAAGATGAACAAAACTATACAGCTGCAAGAATTTGTAGGTGTTCAGAAAATTACAATTCAAACTACAAATTACATATCTTTATTAGAGCAAATTATTTTAAATGCAAGTTAATTTACAAAATATCTTAATATTAATTCAAGAACAAACTAAAATTATAAAGTAAATCATTTTGGATCAAAAACAGAATAAAAATAATTTATATAATTTCGCCCTCCCAGAAATATATAATTGACCGCTACACCGCTTCTAAAACTATCCTTTAAGAGCTTACATTTATTTCACTACATTTACTTTAAATTTTTTCTTTGATTCACAAATCTTAATCAAAATTTTACATAATTTTAAAATAATATTTAATTTGCAACCCCCATAAAAACCATCCCCTTGCTCCTTAGATTTTTTGTAACTATTTTTGTTGTAGATAGATAGATCGATAGATAGATAGACGCGTACAATGTTATGTATCTACCAAGTTTCAGAATATTAAAACTAAATATTGTTATGCATTACATCCCCCCTATGATACGCCCATGCCTAATAGTGACTGGAAACTTGTCGAAAGAAGTAGAGTTTTCTAGAGTGTGGTAAGAGAAAATTCTTGATTAAGTTCTAGATAACTCTAGAGGCAATTTTAGGGTATATAAGGCGAGATTCCACGGCGGGAAAAAGAAGTTTATTACAAAGAGGTTTTATAAAAGTGAAAAAGTTGAAAAGCGAAAAAGTGAGGTTAATTATAAAGTAAATAAAATGTAAATGTTATTTTGGTTAAACAAGAAGTTTTGTATAATCAGTAAATTATTACTTCCCTCGCATACCGAAGGGAAGTATTGTATTCGAGAAAAAATCACCTTCCGAGATTTTTTCGGATTTTGACGTTTCAGAACACGTAGATTACGAAAATATAGGTTTTTCAATTCCGTCAGTCTGTCTGTCTGTCTGTTGGTGCATTTACTAAAAAACTACTTGATGGAGAGCAGTCAAATTTGGTAGGTAGTTGACCCTACTGAAAGAAAGAAATGGTAAAACTTTCACTGGAAAATATACAGGGTGGAGCGTCTAAACGGAATAAATAGTGAAAAAAATTTTTCTTTGCTCAAATTTAAAATTTCCACGTTTCATGACACGCTAAATCTATTTCAGAAAAAAAACATTTTTGAAAAATTTTTTACCACTAAAATAGATGAAGAAAAAAATTTCCTTGTTCAAATTTAAAATTTCCTCATTTCCATGGTAGGTACTCTAATCGTATTAAAAAAAATTCTGAAAAATTTAATTTTTTTTGGAAAAAAATCAAATACTTACTATAGAATAGATGAAATTATTTTTTTTGCTCAAATTTAAAATTTCCACGCTTCATGACATTCCAAACCTATTTAGGAAGAAACAAATTTGTAACATTTTTTTACCATTTTGGAAAAAAAAATTACCATTAGAATAGATGGATTTTTTTTTTGTTCGAATTTAAAATTTCCACGTTTCATCACACGCTAAATCTATTTCAGAAAAAAAAATTGAAACTTTTTTTCACCAACATTTTTGAAAAACTTTTCACCACTAAAATAGATGAAGAAAAAAATTGCCTTGTTCAAATTTAAAATTTCCTTGTTTCCATGGTACTCTAATCGTATTAAAAAAAAATTCTGAAAAATTTAAAAATTAAAAAAAAAATCAAGTACCTACTTACTATAGAATAGATGAAATTATTTTTTTTTGCTCAAATTTAAAATTTCCACGCTTCATGACATTCCAAACCTATTTGGGAAGAAACAAATTTGTAACATTTTTTTACCATTTTGGAAAAAAAATGGCCACTAGAATAGGGAAATATTTTTTTGCTCAAATTTAAAATTTACACGTTTCATGACATTCTAAAGCTAATTCAGAAGAAAAAAATTTGGAAAATTTTTTACTTCGCCATTTTTGAAAAATTTTTAAAAAATAATTATTTTTTTCTTTGTTCAAATTTAAAATTTCTACGTTTCCATGGCATTCTAAACCTATTCAAACAAATTTAAAAAAAAATTGAAAAAATCTTTACTCTATTTCACTCCTTTCTATAGAATGGATGAAAAATTTTTTTTTGCTCAAATTGAAAATTTCCACGTTTCATGACATTCCAAACCTATTACGGAAAAAAGAAATTGAATCATTTGTTTACCATTTTGGAAAATAATGTTACCACTAGAATAGATGGAAAATTTTTTTTTGCTAAAATTTAAAATGTTCACGTTTCATGACATTCTAAACCTGTTTCAGAAGAAAAAAGATTTTAAAAATTTTTAACCAACATTTTTGAAAAAGTTCAAAAAAAATTAAATTTTTTAACCACCATTATACTTCCACTCCACTACGTGAATGTGGAATTGAAAATGTGTCAGATGGCAATAACATTTGACATATGCTATTATACTTTTATTGAAAATATACAGGGTGGTCATCCCAAGAAATAATTCATGGTGGACATTGGTTAAGGTATTTGCGCAGGCCTTCCATATTTGGCACCTGTTCTTAAAATTGAACTTTTGCTATTGGATGAGTACTCTGTATATTTTTTTTGACGAAAACTTACCAGGTCTTCTTTGTAATAATAGGGGTAACTGTATTCCGATTATTATTTTCAATGTTATTTCGTAATTATTAATTATTTAGAGTGACCCGCGTACAAATAAAGAGGGCAGTTGTGTGTAAATTCCTTTACCGATTTTTAAATAAAGTGTTAGTATTTATCTCTTGTTAAAATAATTTAGAACCCACGGATTCATACAGAGTGTTTCCTAAAAGGGTGAAAACACGCAACAATATCTTTTCAACCCCCCCCCCCCCCCCTTAGTGGCTAAATTTTTTTCAATATTTTTCCTCTTTTCTATGGAATATTTTCTATTCATTTGGGAATTTGTAGAATTCTGTCCGTCCAAAACTTGAAAATTGACCACTGTGCGGCGAGGGTAATATAACATTCGATTGGCACAAAAAAGAATTGGACTCCCAGCATGATATGTAGGTAAGATTTGAGTTGGGTAAGAAACCATAGGAACTGACATTTGAACTTTCCATTTTGATTCGCTTGTGTGTCACTTTAAACTCCAGTCAAAGAACACAATAAAGGGTAAATCCCTCCGCACCACCACGACCCCTATGGAGATGTCAGCAACATAATTTTTGACGAAATTTTTGACTCTTTGTGAAATTATCTTTCAAAATTTAAATTTGACCATTCTGTCCAATAAAAGCTGTGGTAAACCGACACTTGATTGTACTCCTACGAGAATGGGCTTGTGGAATAACTTTGTATAGTTTTATATAAAAAACCGCTATGGAGACTCTCGCAATTTTCATACATAAGATCTTTCGGTGGTGCTCCATTTTGCATGAACATTTGTGACAAAGGCGGTTTTATGCGCTTTTCTCTACAAATTTTGGTACCAATTAGAAAATAATTTTTTCTAAACTTGTTTAATCTTTGTCTTTGGAGACATTTTCTGGGTTCTATAACAGGAACAGTAGACACTATGACGTTGTTAATTACTTACATAAGAACAGCAGTAGTTGTTTTTAATTTGTAATTTCATTAACTGTTTTAAAAAGATGTAGCTAATTCACATGTATAAAAACTTGTTTAATTTTTAAAAGAGTTTTACTATTTTATATAGGATTTAATTATTTAAATTTTAATTATTACCTTCCATTTGCAAGTAACGTAGTTCTAAAGTTCGTTACATTTTATTAAACAGCTTACAATTTAATTTATGCAAAGCATTTTACTATTTTTGCTGTTCTAAAATTCTTTAAAACTTTTATATACAACTGTAAGAATTCTCAAAGTTTGACGAGATGAATTTATTTCTAGAATTCTTCAGCTAATCATAAAAATGTATAATAAATTTAATTTAAAAACATAGCTAGGTATTCTTGTAAGCTAAACTAAATTGTACAGTTTTTTGTCAGTTTTAATACAAGAGTAGAGGACTGTACTAAATATTTAACATTTCATATTTAATATCTTTCTCGGACTCTAGTAAACACCTAAAAATTTCCGTTGACCTGGCAAGATGCTTTAAAATTTATTTATCTACAATTAAATGCAAATGCAAATTCCCTACAATGTATGAGTACTCTAAAATAGAACCTAAGAAAATAAATATATTTTCATATTTTTCATATTTTATTGTTAAATTATTGTCTAAATGTTATTTATGGCATTATCATAATTTTTTTAATTTTTCAATTCTTTAGGACTTCCTGCCACATCTATGTTTTCTTTTTAAGCGGTGCTAGGGGAATCTATAAAATATATCACAATTAACCAGTATGTTACTGGTAAATAACCTCTACGCCTGTGACGTTTACGTCAAAGGATCAGTTAGAGGTTGTTTTTTTTAAATAAACAACACAAATAAGTATAAAAACTTGAAATTAAATATTTCGCCGATTTCCGAAACGTCGTCTTTAAGGAATAAATAGTTAATGGAAGAAAATTATTGTTCAACTTTTAAATTTCCACGTTTCATAACATTCTAAACCTAGCTCAAAAAACTGTTTTTTTTTTAATTTTTAAGTAGAATAAAAATTTGAAATTTTCAAAATTTTAAAATTTTTTTATAAAATGGGTGACGGGAAAAAATTTTAGAGCTCAAATTTAACATTTTCACGTTTCGTGACATTCTAAACCTATTAAAAAAAAATTTGCAACCACAAATTCTCAGCTGGCTGCTGAGGAAGCTATGAAAGAGTAGCAACCAGTTAGCTCAGGGCTGGTCGAGGGTCACTAGGTGGCGAGAAGAGTTATATATTTTTGTTTCTTATCAATTATTTGCTTGTCAAATTTACCAAACAAAACTTTAATAAACTATACAAATTTGGACGCCAGCGTATTCAGTAAATAACACTCTTGCAAACTTTATCAGGGGGAGAAAACAATCAAAATCAAATATAAAACAAATAATATATTAACATAAGTATAAAAGAGTGAAAATTTTACAACACTTTACAATTTAGTAGAAATATTAATGGTGAAATTTGATTTAATTAGTTAAACAAAAATTTAGTTTAGAAAAAAAATTAAATTTGAATATTAACAAAAAAATTACAATGAAACGATCAACTGGTTTACAAATTTTCTTCTGACCAAAAGTTGAATTTTGCACATAAATTTGGCTACTTAGCTTAGCGGAGACGTGGAATCCCGACGAGGTCTGTTCCTGAAGATGGCCACGGGTACCCGGGAAGGACGTAATATTCAGGTCCTGACAACGCTGATTTCCAGGAGACGCTGCGTCGGAATAGTATCCAATACTTTTTGGATAATTCCAAATATTCAAGTTATGCCTTGTGCCTTGCTTCAATTGTGGTTTGGTCCAGGATTTTACATGAAAAAGGGGAATGTAAAGAACCAGTTGATAATATAAAAACTTTAAAATGGTGAGAAAAAAGAGATACAAGAAAACTACAAAAAACTATGGTGACGAAGGTCACTGCAAAATCAAACTATCAGCAATTTAATAAAAAACCTGAGTCTTGATAAAATTTTACTTTACTCTACTACTGAAAATATATGAATAAACTACTGATTAATATAATATATGAAATTAATAAATAAGAAAACTCTACTCTCATGAAATTTTAGCCGTTTACAAAATGGCTGACTGGTTATGACCAAAAATTTGAATGAAGGTAACAAAATTTAGTTAGAATTAGAGAGAAAATATCTGAATTACTATCTGAAAAAAAACTAATACTGTAACAAATATAGCAAACAAAATTATGGGTTTAATCTCCCAAAAAAATTAACTAATAAAAAATGATATCTTAACCTCTTGTACTAACACGAGGTTAACTAAATGCGACAAAATGACTTTAGGTTTCGACTTTTAATGAGATAAGATTGTCTACACACGATTAAGAAACAAAGATTCTAATTTATCCTTTGATTAATTTCCGAGTTTAATCCTCGTACAAATAATCTAAATAATGACAAAACACCACGGTATTGTGTCTCAAGCGACCACAAAATACAAAATTGCCGCAATAATTAATGAATTAGCATGTGTCCAAATGGACGCCGACATCACACAAACATGTGTGTTAATAAAAATTTATTATTATACGGAATATCCTTTAATTCCCAAAAATAACTATACAGCAACGTTAACTCAATAATATGACATCATTTAATAATCAAATATATTGAAAATATCAAAGGATTAAAGAAATAAACGTGAAAATTCGTTAAAGAACAAGTAACAGTCTTCACTCACCTAGGTCGAAATCAAAAGTCAACTAGCAGGGATATTTCAAATGATGCTTCTACCGCGTTTGCGCACTTGTTGACTTCCGGTCGCTATTTCGGCGGGTAATTCAAATTTATTTAGCACGGGTGCTTAAACGAAAAAATTATTTTTTCGTTACAACTATACTTTCTCTAACAAGATTTTAAAAATCATACAGATAACTTTAAAACTGTTCAAAACGTCAAATGTGAATCTAACTTTTGTTCGACGTAACCATAGCAACCGAAAGACTAACAGCTTCTGATTCGTCGAAAGCCGAGCGGTATTATACCATAACAGTGTATTGGAATGATACTTGTTCTGACACAATTTTTAGTTGTGGAATTTGTAATTTTTGAAATGGTGTTAGAGAAAAAAGTTATTAGATTTTCTCTGTAATAATAGGGCTAACTACATGGCGATTATAATTCTCATATGTCATCTCTTAATTAATAATTTTTTAGAGTTACCGTCTTGTATGAATAAAGAAGGAAGTTCTGTGTAAATAACTTTACCGATTTTTATATAATTGTTGCACATTCTATGGTATACTCTTCACAGTTTTAAAAGCTTACGGTAATCTACGAAGAAGCGGTACAATACTTCGTAATATTATCTTGCCTAGTCGATCGTGTATCGCGTCTACCTGGGGCTATTTAATTTCCAAGGTAACAGTGAAGGAATAGATGAAAAAGAGAAGAGGTTGGACGAAACTGACAGCAAGGGTTCTGAATGTCATTGTAAAAGATGTATTAGATTACTTAATGATATACTGTAATCATTGTATCTGGTTTCGAGAATAAATGCTTAAATATTAATAGAGTTTTCCATTAATGGAAGTCAGATATTCGCTGATTGAGCCCAGCACAAGACGACACTGAGGTAAGAGGATGGTTGCAATCGTTAATTCAATATTTGGTGGTATCTAGCACTGTATATTTTAACAACACGTGCTTACTCAGGAGATATTTGCCAGATCATGTAACACTGAAGTCTAGAACTATGTAGGGGAAAATATAATATAATATAATTAAGATAACTTATGTGAGCTATTAGATTTTAAACTTTTAACTCTTTTTTCCGATGCCACTAGTAAATACATCTAGTAGAGGGTCCACGCCTTCGAAAGTCGTCTAAATCGCCAAGTAACCCATTCCAGCAAGATAAATAATTTTTGAGCTCGGATATCGAAAGAGGGCCCTAATGGGCATCAGAAATGGCTTGTTGGACTTTTGTTGACGATTGCACATCTTCTCCACAAGAAAAAAAGATGGCGAAATGTTATTTCAAGAATTCGTGTTTTTAAACGTATACCTCTCGCTAGAGAGTGAACCACATGCGATATTGATTTGATTTTTTAAATTTATATACTACTGACATGAGCGCATCTATCTGTACTAATTAAATTTCAAACTCGCTTATGGTGTTTTTCTAAATAAATCCTAAATCACAGTAACGAAATTTGTGTGTTTGAAATTTCGACGTGCGGGCAACTATATTAAATATTCATTTTTTTTTATATACTATATACGAATGAAATATGGTCTAAAGATCAACAGAGTTTTTGCAAAAAAAATTAGCTCGATATCTTATACAGTTTTTGAGTTAACGACTTTTTAAAATAAACCATAATTAGATTCGTGGTATTCCTGTTAGCATGCGGCTGTTTTCTGGCTAAGTGTAATGCATTAAGATAGTAAGCCAATACATTTTTGAAATTGTGCTATTATTTACATTTTTACAATTTTGCAAAAATATTAACAGGTAAAAAGAAACTCATTTGACCGATGATTTACTCGATCTATTAATTATGAAGGTGTTGTATAGAGATATTATTTATTAAGTATATCATTATTGTGGTACAAATATGAAAACATAAAAACGTATACAAAACTTGTAATATATAAGTAATAAAAATAATAATAATAATGCATAATAAGTATACACAGCTCAGTAAGCATTGACAAACCACTACATAGGCATTACTATTAAGAAGCACTGTCTACTAAAAACTGCTCTGTATTATTTCTGCCCTTAAAACAATTGTTAGGAAAGGCTATACATGCAACAAAACACCAAGTGGACGCACATTTTTAATCACAGTTTACTTTACAATTCCACTATTTGTTTTCTTTAGAACCAGTTGTGACTTTTTGTCATCATTTGTGATTTTATTTGGTTATTCTCTATCAGATATCCAAATTTTCTGGGAAAGGGTAAATTGGGAAAGAGATCGGAAAATCGCTTGGACACTAAAATTTTACGTGCTTGGTTAACTGCTTCTCAAGTCGAGAAAATTCCAGAATTCTGTGTTAGGTAGGGGTCTAAACCACTTTTCGTGGATAATTTTTACAATTAAAAGTATTTCGCAGTGAGCAGGGTTTTAACCTACTTCGCTAGGTTCTTCAGTTGCTAGCTAAGCTAAGTACACTGAACCATTGGACTACCGTCCCCTGTAATGCTCGTTTTAAATGCAGTAATTAAGTGTCTTGTGTAGGACGCGGACGTAGCTAACGTAAGTCTAACAACCTTAAGGAAAAATAAGTACTGCCTTAGCAAATCTAAAGATTTAAATTCACTGCGGCCATCTGTAGTGAATTTCCGTAAGTCCTATTTGAATCTGTGTGGATAGATTCACATAGGACTTACGAGCATCTTAAATTACACGATTATCAATTGCATCGCAGTTATCTCCAAAATTAATCAAAACATATAGTTGGCGTGTTCATTTTAAGGCAACAATAACTGCTCATTTATCCTCTTCGGAAAGGATAACTGACAGGTCACACAATACACCGACTGCAATAACGTTTTTACAATATTTTCTTCTTCATATTTTTCACTTAATTATTTACTGATTTCGTGAATATCTTAAGATACCCTTTGTTGTCATGTACCCACACAATTTTTGTAGGTTTTCTATTTTGCAAAAATTAAACACACCTTGCGCAAATATTATTGGTTCCCTTCATGATTGCAAGTTCACATTATTGGGCAACGTAGGTATGTTATTATTTACACCAACATTCTAAAATGTATTTTAGATTATTCGCTTTATATTTGTTACTATTTATAAAGTAATTCCAGTTTAGAATAAGAATTGTGTCTGTTATGGCGAATTCATATAATTCTGATGGGTTTTTAAGTCATACCATACATTTTCTTAAATATGAAATTTCGGACAATTTTTATTTTTTAATCTCAAATTTGTATAATTTATTGACGATTTCATACTGTATTTGCACCTTTCGATATATACAGTCCTTCTAAATTGGACGTACTTCAAAGTTTCCTTTTTTCAGTAATCATTAAACCATTATTTTTGCATCTATATTTTAACAGACTCTATTTTAAAATCACGTAGTTGTAACATAACACATAAATAATTGTCTAATTTTCAGACAATTGGTGACCTACTGATTAATAGTAATATAATACCTTAATCAAATTAGTTATTAGACTAATGTCTATCCACAATTACACAGACCGAATCCTGCCGCAGCTGTCACATTGCGCGTTATCATAACAAGACATTATTACGATCGAATTAAAAAATCTGGAACTCGAAAACTGTATGAGATATCGAGTTATTTTTTTTTGCAAAAACTTTGTTGATCTTTACACCATATTTCATTCGCATATAATATATAAGAAAATTAAACATTTAATGTAGTTATCCGCACGTCGAAATTTCAAACACACAAATTTTGTTCCTGTGATTTAGGATTTAATTAGAAAAAAACCGTAAGTGATTTTGAAACTCTACTAGTACAGACATATGCGCTCATGTCAGTAGTATGTATAGAAAAAAAATCAGATCAATATCGCATGTAGTTAAGTGTCTAGCGAGAGGTATACGTTTAAAAACACGAATTCTTGAAATAACATTCCGCCATCTTTTTTTCTTGTGGAGAAGTTGTGCAATCCTCAACAAAAGTCCAACAAGCCATTTCTGATGCCCATTAGGACCCTCTTTCGATATGCGAGCTCAAAACTTATTTACCTTGTTGGAATGGGTCATTTCAATTTTTAATGCTTTGGACCCCTTACTAATCTATGTACCTCGTAGTTGTGCTCACTTAACTGATCATGAATAGTAGCGAATAATACGACGACTTACATAAAAAGGTATATTTTCAATTATTGTTCTATCTATAGCTCAGCATTAAGTATAAAATTTTGCGTATTTACGTCGTTTTCTAGGAATCTCACCAGTTTATACGTATATTTGGAAAAAGCAACATACTTTTTCCACTCGAAAGCCATGCTTAGCGCTGGTCATTTTATTGTTAATGGCTAACAGCTTGTGAGATCGGCGTCGATGGTCTTAAAGCTATTGTGCTTTTATCATAAATCATACTTCTATAAATCTTACATTCTTCATTGATCGGTTTATTGCTCTGGATAGGATTTCCTTTATACCATAAAACGTAATAACGGCGAAACTATGAAACATTTCTCTAAGTATTTGATACAATTTGTCAGATAACCGACGGAAACAGAAATGCGATTGAGAAAAATTTTCGAAATTACTAACGTGTCGTTATGTTACTTTATTAGACTTTTTGTAGCAAGAGTTTTCCACCTAAACTATTGTCGAGTCTCCAAAACGGCGTTTTGTCTTATCAATTATCAAGAGCACATTTCTCTCATAAGATTTTTTAGAAATAATATGTCCAAACCAACATTTATAATTTAGATAGATAGATAGTGTCTTTATTAGTCCAACTAGCTTAGTAAAAGTTACATCACTACCCAGAGGGTGTAGGACATGTCATATCACGAGTTAAAATACAAATTGAAAAAAAAAACAGAAAAATTAATAGTAACAAGTAAAAAGTAACTACATGCATACAATTTAAAATTGATAAAATTTAAAATTCATGAAGTTATAATTATTATTATATAAAGTAGAAGATGAAAGGTGTTTAAACTTTATTCATTCCAACATGTCAATAGAAAGATAAAACATGGCAAGCTATTTCAGATCAAAGTTTGTATCACAGTAAAATTCATCTAGAGTATAGTCGGCCTTTTCTATCAGTATACTTTTTAGTTTTACTTCCACATCCACGTAGTGGATAGGAAGTATAGTAATCGCAAAAAACTTTCAAAAATTTTTCTTCTTGAAATAGGTTTAGAATATGTCATGAAACGTAGAGATTTTAAATTTCAGCGAAAAAAATGTTTCTGTCTGTCTGTCTGTCGGTCTGTCTATCTGTCGGTAACTTATTTTTTTGTCCGCACGTTTTCTCCGGAAGATATTGACTTGAGATTTTGTACATGTACAGGTCGACCATTCTAGAATGGCCAACGAGACTAGGATGCGCAGTAGTTGAAACCACCCCACCTTTACGGAGCTCACTTGTTTATGTTCCTTCCTCGCGTAAACATCGGTACAGTCTTGAGAAAAGTGCTTGTAGTGTATAACTTATATTTAACACATAGGTACCTATTAGAAGTATCTACTTATAAACATTAATGTTACGTGTACAAAGAACTGTTGTATAATCGAAAACATCAATTGGCCTATGACATACCCGGATTGTTGGTGAATAAGAGAGCACCTTTTACTTAAACTTCTTCCCCCGACTGTACTACGTTCATAGTTAAGGAACCTGTCTCTATTCAACAGCAACGATATTTCTTCTCTCTCTGCGCGGCTGCTGGCCATCCTACAATGGTTTACTTGTTTATATCATAACGATATCTGGAACTGGATTGCTTTTTGAAGATATCGGGTGAAGGGTTAGTGGGTAAATAGAGGTAAATGAGGGGAAATATGTAAAACACGCTGGCAAGACTACAGAAACTAGAAATTTGATGTATGTACTACAAGCCAAGGCCTCAAAATTGTTCATAATATTATGTATTATAACGACATCTGGAACTAGATTATATTTTGAGATGATTCCGTTGAAGGGTTTGGGGTTAAATAGGAGTAAATAGGGAAAAATAAGTAAATCAAGCTGGTAAGAGTACAGAAATTTGGGATTTGGTGTATATACTAGAAACCGAGGCCTCAGATTTCTTTTTAATGATTTTTAAACCCCACCACCTCCGCTCTATTATTAATGAGATTGATAACATAAAATTGAGATATTCCCTTGAAAGTTAGTACATATATGTATTGTAATGAGATCTGATCAAGATGATTCCATTGAACGGTGGGAGGTGGTAGGTTGTGAAGATTACTTCCACTTTATATATACGTGCTAATTAAGGTCAGAATTTTATTTTCCTTGAATTTCTATCTACAAGTTTCAGTTTGCTTTAAATTAAAAATGTTTCCCAGATATTCTTTTTGCAAGATCACACCGTATCGTAATTGTGAATGAACATATGCGTGATACGCATTTATTGCTGTGTCACCGTTGATGTTTTGGGAAAGTACCTTTAAAGCATAACAGTATTTCGTAATTTTCCCTGCTAAACAATCAATATGATGTTTCCAATCTATCTTATAATCAATTTCAATCCCGAAAACCCGTACTGTTTGTACTGTTTCTAATGTTTTTTTGTTATGAACAAAGTTTATTTTTGTTTTAGATGTTTGGTTAACTAAATTTAATGAAATTTGTTTTGCCTATGTTTAATAGAAGATTGTTAGATGAAAACCACCTTTCTAATGTATTCAAATGTTTGATTGTTTGTACTACTTGTGTTTCGATCCATAGTGAAGATAAAAGAAGTATCATCAGCAAATTGTATCAAGCTATGTGTTGTCACCTTAGGCAACTCGTTAGTATAGACAATATATAAGAGAGGACCGAGAATTGACCCTTGAGGGACTCCTCTTTTAACTATTTCGGTACTTGACATTATGGTATTATTTCAATCATCGTATTCAATCACAGATTGTTTTCTTTTGGTCATATATGATAGTAACAGGTTTAAAGCTGTACCTCTAGTGCCATATTTTTCTAATTTCAGCAACAATAGTTTGTGATCTACACTGTCGAATGCCTTAGAAAGATCAAGGCACATGGCGATGGTGTCTTTTCTCGAGTTTAGGGCTGCTAATATTTTGCTAATGGCCTGATGGATTGCTCGGGCTGTAGATTTTTTGTATATAATTTATGATTATTCTCTGAATATTTAAACTAAGAAAACTCTGGCCAACGTGTATGATAATGTGAAATCTGTAGCACAAAGAGTAAAGCTGCAAATTTTATTTCTAAACATCACAGTATCCTAACCTGAAGGGTATTACATTGTTGATAGAACGTAGACATTCAACCTGTGTTATTTTTTATATTTATCTCAAATATTTCTGTGACATTTTGGAGCGAAATGGTTCTGTAAGTAGCAACACTGGTGTGTGAAGGCTGTGTGAGTATCTAAGTATTCTAAGGCAGCTATTTACATTGAATTATTTTAGTTGTATTAACAGACACTCGTAAACTGTATTTTTAAGAACATGGACCTTACTCGCCTGAAAAATTCCATCACTTTTAATATTTTCAATGTAAACCAGACTAATAGAGCTCTTTCTTATGTAAACTATAAAGTTTTCAAAGTCTCTTCCACGAAACTTTCGCTATTTTAAGCGCATAGTTTTCTTTCAACATACCAATTTTTCATATTCTGTGAAGTGCACCACCATTAAAAGTTTTAAATTGAAAATATACTTTTAAAATGGAATACATAATACGTTCATTAGTTCGTAATGACATCAAGTTAGCTTTTCGCCATTTTTCATTTTATAACAGAATAAGTAACTGGTGAATTATAATCCGTAAAAATGGAAATAATAAGACACAGATTACTGTGATCTGCTTTCCGTATAAGAGAAAATTAAAGTAATTTAACACACAACTGTTAATTATTTAAATATACAGGAAATTATGCTTTTTAATGTTTCAAAAAGTTTTATTAAAACTCTACACATGTTTCGGCTTATTAGGCCTTTATCAAGAGTACAAGATATTACTAAATTTAAAATGTGTTCCTGACTTATTTATACCTAATGGAAAGGTATAAATTATGCAAAGCTTTTAATCTATTTATTATATGCAAAATAGCTATATACTGTTATCCAATGTAAATATAGTACAAATAGGTTCGTAATGTTAAATTATTTTTTCTAGAATATAATGACCCATAAGTAATGTTTGATCATTAGTTACATTTTTATGCTTTTTGACAGCTTTCATGATCTCAAATTGTTCTAGTAAATCTAACTTCTTTCCTTTATTTTCTGTATGGAGTAATTCGACTTCATTAAAATTAACAAAATGATTATTTTCTATACAGTGTGTTGACATACCGGTGCTATGTATACCATTCATTATTGATTTTTTATGTTTAGCGAGACGATTTTTTAATTTACGACCAGTTTGACCGATATATATAGCATCGCAGTCATTACATTTTAATTGATATACACCTGTTTTTTCTAATAAATCTCTTTTATCTTTATTATTAACTAACATTTTCCCTAGATTATTTTTAATAACAGAGATAGTTTTACATCCTAGTTTTTTAAATTTATGACTAATTTTATTGCTAATCTTAGGCCTATAATTAATACATTTATATTTGTCAGTTCTTAGTGGAGTATCAGCATAAAATTCTTTAAGTAACTTTTTCTTTTGTTTGTTTTTTTATTAATTTATCTATGAGGTTTTCACTATAACCCTTATTTCTAGCGATTTCTTTAATAGTGTTTACTTCTTTCGTAAGGTTATTCTTATTTAAAGAGCAGGTTAGCAGACGGTGGATATATGAAAGGAAAGATGCCATTTTTATTTGTGATGATTGCTTAGAGTTTTTGTGAATGACTGTGTCTGTGCAAGTTGGTTTACGGTAAATGTCAAACTCTAAGCTGTTGTTTCTATTTTTTAAGTTAACGTCCAAGAAATTTGAAGCTTCCTCATTTTCTATTTCTAGAGTGAATTGAATTTTATCGTGAAATGTTTCAGAAGATTTAAGAATTTATTAAGTTGTCTTTCTGTACCTTGCCAAATACAAAACACGTCATCCACATATCTGGTCCAGAAAAATACATTATTTATTAGGTTATTTTCACAGTTAAACAAATTATTTTCAAAGTCTGACATACATATTTCAGCTAATAATGGTGATATAGGGGAACCCATAGGTAATCCGTCTGTTAATTTATAAATTTCATTGTTAAATTGCAAGTAGTTTTGACTCGTAGGTTTTTATTATGATGTTTAATTGATTTTGTAATTCTGTCAATATCAGATTGATTAATAAGTGCTTCTATTATTTCAAATAATGGTTGTAATGGTATGGACGTGAAGAAGCTTTTAACATCAAAGGATACTAATTTTGCGTTGTTCGAAATTTTGAGATTTTTTGTGTTTTCTATGAATTGGAAGGAATTTTTAATGGCATATTTTGATTCAAATTTTGTCAGAGTGGGTAATAAGTTGTTTAATTCTTTACACAATTTATAAGATGGAGCATTTACATAAGATACTACAGGTCTGATGGGAATATCTTCTTTATGAATTTTAGGAAGTCCATAGAATAAGGGGGGTAGGGGGTTTATTCTTCTAAATTTATATGTGTTTTCAGGGGGAATGATTAGTGTGCAATTTTTTAATGTATTTAGTATATCTGCTTGAAATTTATTAGTAGGGTCGTGGTTTAATTTAATTATTTCATTTGAGTTTAAAATTAAAGATATTTTTGTATTATATTCTTCTCTAGTTAAAATTGTTATAGTATTTCCTTTGTCGGCTTTACAAAGTATTAAATTATAATCAAGAATTTTATTTTTAATGATATTAATAATTGATGATTCAAATTTATTACTTTTATTTATGTCTACCTTATTGAATAAACTTGATATACCCATTTACTCTTCAATTGGAATATTACTTAAAGAAGTCAATGCTAATTCTGTGTTTATTGCTAGTAATTCGACCTCCTGTTTATTATGTAAATTCGGGGAATATTTTAATCCTTTTTCTAATAAACTAATTTCATTCCTCCAGTCAGGTACGTTACAAGTTGTCAAAGTTCGCTTAGCTTCGCATGTGACCTTTCATGGAGTTTTTAACTTTTCTGTGAATATTCATAAAAAGAAAGTTGGAGGCACCGAGAATCGACCCCGGTAACTCTCGCATGCTAAGAATCATCATCATTATCAACAAATTTATTAACAATTAAAAATACAGACATTGCTTCCCCGGATTGTGATCCAGAACCAGTCACACATCCACGACGCATAGCGTCAAGACAATGGTATATAAATTTAAAACACTGCTCATGCACCTTAAAATTAACATTGAAATTGACTATAGCTTGTGACAAGCTTTAAAATAATTAAAATATGCTACTAACTATAACTCGTGCACAAACACTTATTTTGGTTGCTAGCATAAGTAAAAATTAACGAAAAAAAACCGTTCGAGGCAACTGTATTCTAGTGGTCTTTCGTCGATCCTAGAAGGGGGGGGCGAGAATATGTTATAGGTTAAAATGTTAGAAATTCTGAAATATATTGGCCGAAAATGAATTTTGAACAAAAAAAAGGACAAAGTGACAAAAAGACAAACTGAAAGTGAAGTTATTTTTCCCTCTTTACCTCTACGAACCCCCCTCCCACTCCTTCAATGGAATATTCTCAAAATATAATCTAGTTCCAGATGACGTTCTAATACATTCGTTTACTAAATTTCAAGTGAATGTCTCTGTCTTATTTTATAAACCCCTTTAATAATAGAGTGGGAGGTGGTAGGGGGATGGAAAAATTATAAAAATCTAAGGCCTTCTCTTCTAGTATCCAAATCCCAAATTTCTGTACTGTTACCAACTTGCTTTACTTATTTTTCCCTATTTAGGGTACCCTCGACCTTTTCACCGTATAAGTTTCAAATGCAATCCAATTTCAGATCTCGTTGTAATAATACCTACATACTATCGTGGGCAAAAAAAAAATAGAACTATTTTTTTCTAATGTAAATCTGTCTCTATTTGAATATATAAGAAGTACGTACCCGAAATAAAACAATTAGCACTTTTATTATATTTATTACTTCCCCCGCATACCGAAGAGAAGTATTGTATTTGAGAAAAAATCACCCTCCAAGATTTTTTCGGATTTTGACGTTTCAGAACACGTAGATTACGAAAATATAGGTTTTTCAATTCCGTCAGTCTGTCTGTCTCTTGGTGCATTAACTAAAAAACTACTTGACGGAGAGCAGTCAAATATGGTAGGTAGTTGACGCTACTGTCAGCGAAGAAATTGTTAAAATTTCATTGGAAAATATACAGAGTGGACCGTCTAAAGGGAAAAAATAATAAAAAAATTTTTTTTTGCTCAAATTTAAAATTTCCACATTTCATGACAGGCTAAACCTATTTCAGAAAAAAAAAATTGACAACATTTTTGAAAAAATTTTTACCACTATGACGAAAAATTTTTGTCTTTGTTCAAATTTAAAATTTCCGCGTTTCATGGCATTCAAAACTTATTTAAAAAAAAATTATTTTGAATTATTTTTTACCATTTTTGAAAAAAAAAAATTACCACTAAAATAGATGGATTTTTTTTTCTTTTTTCAAATTTAAAATTTTCACATTTCATAGCGTTCTAAAGCTATTTAAGGAATACAAATATTGGAAAATTCTTTTACAATTTTTGAAAAAATTTTACCACTAAAATAGATGGAAAATTTGTTTTCTTTGTTCAAATTTAAAATTTCCACGTTTCCATAGCATTCTAAACCTATTTCAACAAAAACAAATTTAAAAATATTTTTGAAAAATTTAAAAAAAATGTTTAAGAAAGTTTTAATCTAGATATTGTCTGTAATTGTTTATTTGTGGCATATTCAGATTTTCTTACTTTTTATTGGGTATTTTGCCACTGAAAAATATTTAAAAATTTTAATGAAAAAACCTCTGCGCCAAACAGATCAGACAGAGGTTGGTTCTTGAGTACTTGACTGTTTCAAAAAGTCTCACACCTAAAAATATATAAACTAGAACAATGTTATAAACTGAAAACTCAAAATCAAAGCAATGGGTAGTTAACGTTTCGGAAGAGAATCTACTTCCGTTCTCAAAACTTTTTTGGCCGTCAACCATGACAGTTCTTTGTTTATGTATTTCCATAGTCACGTGAGACATTAAATTATATTTATCTTATTTTTACTTACTTCGTCTCTAAGGATGGGCAACCAACTAGTACAAAAATCTATTGAATAATTAGAAACGCATCTATCCTCGTTTAATAAAATAATCGCGGATTCTTTAAGTTTTCTTTTAGTTCCGTTGCTCTCTTTTTCCAAAATCTTCGCCGAGTCCCATTTAATTCTATTATTATTATCCCACGCGTGTTCACAAATTTTGGATTTTTCAAATTCTCCCCTTCTAGCGTAATTTCTATGTTCACCAAGCCTTACGTTGAAAGGTCTAGATGATTCACCTACGTAATGTTTTCCGCACTCACACGGAACACTATAAATACAATTTTTTGAATTTTGAACAATATTTGGAGGTTTGGTTCTTGATAAAACCGATCTTAGCGTGGAGCCCGTTTGAAAAACCGTTCGTACGGAAAACCTATTCCCAATTTTTCGTAATTTATCCGATAAACCATGTATATATGGAATTACTGCCATTGACCTAAATACCTCAGGTTGTGATGGTATATTCTCTCTACTACCAATGTTCAATAACTGACTATCAACAAAACTCTCAGGATATTGATTATTTAATAAGACAGTTTTTTATAAATTGTTTTTCGTTCCTTAATATTACATCATTTGAAGGAAAATTAAGGAACGAAAAACAATTTATAAAAACTGTCTTATTAAATAATCAATATCCTGAGAGTTTTGTTGACAGTCCGTTATTGAACATTGGTCATAGAGAGAATATACCATCACAACCTGAGGTATTTAGGTCAATGGCAGTAATTCCATATATACATGGTTTATCGGATAAATTACGAAAAATTGGGAATAGGTTTTCCGTACGAACGGTTTTTCAAACGGGCTCCACGCTAAGATATATATTATACATTTGTATATATTCCGATTATTATTTTCAGTGTCATTTCGTAATTATTAATGTTTTAGAGTGACCGCCATGCACAAATAAACACCTTTACCGATTTTTATTGTAATGCTGTAGTTATTGCTAAAGCAGAACATGGATTGTCAATGGGACGTATTGCACTGCGTTATAACATTAACAAAAATTCTTCAATTTAAAAAAGTGGAGAATAAACGACACGATTAGTAGAAATCCTGGATCAGGGCAACAAAGGATATCCAACTTAAAAAGAAACTAACTATTAATATTTTGTTATTGCACCATTTCTATTTATAACTTCTATAAGTTTGTTTGGCATAAAATTAAATAAACTTATACAAAAATCATTAGTAATAATATTTTCCCGTGCATCATTTATTACTCCCATTAATTCTTGGGCATCCCGTGGTCTCGCATTTCGTTTTTGGATACTTCTTACGAGTATATATGTATATATTGTTGTGACAACAAGTTAGTCACATCCCAAGGAATTGTACAGATTGTTAAAAATTTGATTTCACAGAGAAAACTGAAAAATCCACTACAAAATGGCCAAATTAAATTATAAAAACCTATGCGTTAGATGTAAAACTTTATTGAAATCTTTGAGCAATAACAGCATGATATTTTAAACTAGATAACAAACCTAAGTTCTAATGAAACACAACCAAAAGTATTAAATTATTGTGAATGAAACGTAAAAGGTCAAATGACCAAAAATAATATTTAAATGTATCATACCCGAATATTTTATATAACATAATATGTACAGGACTTTTAAAAATGGTTTAATATCTATTAAGTTACGTCACCATGAACTATAACATGTAGATATAAGTAAGGACTTGACCCATGGTCAACATAAGTAGCATAGTAGTGGGAAATATAGATGAAAATTAACAAAAATCTATATAAATGTGAAATAAAAACATTATCTGTAGTGAAAGTTTCAAGAAGTACTCATGAGTGAGCTATAAACACTAAAAGACTTGATAAACGCATATCCAAAATCATGGATACAAAAAACATTATTAGTAAGAACGGTAGACTCCACCGCAGAAGTGAAAAGTGATAAAAACTGTAGAATTTCACATCGTATTGACTTTAAAGTAATGAATATGGTAGATACTTACTATATTTCACTAAAGAACGTGAAAGTTCTAGAATACCTGGACTATTAAAGGTCTCAAGATCCATTAATTAAAATAAGGGTGCATAACCTTACATATTTCAGACTGTATCTCACAAAAGAGAAAATTTATGTTGATAAAACCCAGACATGGTGTTGAAGGGAACTTTTCCCAGTAGTTTCCATAAGTTGTATGTTAAAATTTCATCAAGGTAGATAAGTTGTAAGCCAATCAAGAAAACCAATGACAGTTTGCGGTACCCTAAAAAGGCAAAAAATGCTTTGGCCATTAATTTGATGTAAAATATAGTAGGATAAGTGTTATTAGTATAGAATTGTTCAGAGAGGATTGCTAATCAATTTACATAACAGTTATATTAGTATAAGATAGTTTTTAGTTGAATATTTGTTAAAATAGTTGGTAATAGAAAAATTTTAAATATTGACAAAAACATATAGTATGGCATATCAGAAAACGCAGAATAAGCTCTAGTAAATGAATATGAAATTAGTTTTATCATTTTTAATCCACAAAAAGAATTATGTTAAAATAAAGTTTTTCATAATAAAATGACAGAAGTCAAGTAGTCTGTTTTGTAACATAAATGTCAAACTAGGCTTGTGTGGGCCAATAGAATTCCACAAATTCAAATTTAGTATGTTTTTTGTATTGAAGGCGTAAGCACGCTAAATTTAAGAGGAAAAAATAACCTCACTTTTATAAAAATAAAATATAAGTATGTATTTGGTATCGAGAGCGTAAGCACGCTAAATTTAAGAGAAAAAAATAACCTCACTTTTAAAAAAATCAAAATAAATAATGAAACCTGCATACTCACATTAATGAATAAACCAGGCTGAAGATAAATTTAAAATATTTAATATCCAAGTGGATAAATAAATACATGCTTAACAAGCAAAAGTTCCGTTCCTGAAAGAAATCATAATTTAAAGTAAAATTTCTATAACCAAATATATTAACAAGTTTTGTTTATGAATGAGAAGAAGTAAATTAAAAGGTAATAATTTGTGCAACGTATATCTTGAAGTGCAAATAATCAGGTAAATACTTACCTAGATTTAATAATAAATCCAGTGATATTTTAAACAAAGTGAATTTCATCGAAACGCCAAGAGCTCCATCAAAACAGTGCTGCCAGCGGCATAAAGGAAACGACAATTTGAAAGCTGAGCGTGCGTACGCAGAAGAATAAGGAGCACCGATCGATAGACTCAAGGTAACATCTAAATAATCAAACAAATAAAACCCTAGGTAATTGAAATCAAACATATGATTATTTTTCAACTAAATAAAGGCCAATTTGTAATTTTATTTTAGTTTTAAGTTTAAACATTATCCAAATTTTATACTCTTTTGTCACATTTCATTTTTATATTTAAATTGATTAGCTTATTAAAAATTTGTATAAAAACCAGTGGTTGTGTTCTTCATTGGAACCTACAGTTTGCTGAGGAGAAAGAAACGTGCAATTTTGAGCAATTGAATCCACTCTTGGCCCTGAAAGAGTTAAAAATCTCATGCTATAAATTATACTGTTTATAAAGAAAAATAAAATCGGTTTGGCAACAAACCTGGCGCTCAACTAAATTCAAATTTTATATAAAAAAATAATATTATAAAAAAAATAAAAACAGTATAATATATATATATATCAATATATACGTCTTCTATAGGGTTAAGATCTGGACTATGACTGGGCCACTTAAGAATATTAATGCTGTTATCTTGAAACCAGTTAGTCACGGTATGAGCAGTATGAACACAACAATTACCTTGTTAAAGTATGAATTCGTTGTTAGGAAATAATTGTGACACAGAAGGGAGCATAATATTGTTTAAAATCTTAATATACGTGTCTCTATTAAATCGTTCCTTAATATGTCACAAAACATCAGGACCACGTGCCGATATCAAAGTCCACATGTTAAAGGAAAATCTACCACTTTTGTTATATAGATATATACTTCTCATCGAATCGAGTATTCGGAGGTCGGTAAACACGAATACGACCGCTGTGTGTAGACTGGAAAGTTTTTTCATCTGTATAGATTACATTGTTCAAAAATTTACACCATGCACTGAAAATTCAAGCGCAAATTCCAGTCGAGATTCTTTATGTTCAGCTTTAAGTAGGTATTTCTGTGCTGCTGGATGACAGCGTAGCTCCGATTCTCTTAGTCGCCGGCTACCACTACTCGATCCAGGAAAATTTGTTTCTTCAGCAGCCTGAATTACTGAGTGAGCAAAAGGTACTCCACTGTCACCACTACGTGGATGTGGAAGTAAAATAGTTACGTAATTAAGTTTGAAGTCTTATTAAAGAGTAACGATGACGATAATCTAAAAATTACCTCTTATTTGAATTACTGTATTTAGCTGAATTAAAATATCACAAACATATTATACCTAGAAGAAACTTATTTTCCAAAGACATCGATCAGTAAATATAAGCCATGAAATATTTTAAGAAGAAAATGGGCATGAAAAGTACTGAAGCATTTAATAAAATTCTACAGATACAGAAATAATGCATAGTAAAGTTTCAATACTCAAGATGGAATAATCAGGGGATTATTAAACTCAGAGACACAACAGCTATATCTAAAAAATGAAATTAATTTTACGAAGAGTATAATGTTTAAAACTAGTTATTATTTAAGAAATGTCGTTGTTAACAGTCACTTTATATAAATGGTTAATATCGACATAGACATGTTCTGAAAATTACAATTCTAAACAAAAAGTAAACTAACTAATCAGTCTTGAATTACACATTTTCATCTTTTCCTAAATATCTCAGTGAGTAAATGTACTACAGGAAACGTTCTGATCAAACTCTACTGAATTGAAAGATATGTAAATCAAGGTAGACAAAAAATAACTCGATATGTCAGACAATTCATAATATCTTCCTACACGAAAATAAAGCTTAAATTTATCGCTTGTGGAGTTTTTGTATGCAAAATATCATTTTCTAGAGGCAGTAAAATTTTAAAACCTTGAAATTTCCTTTGCTTTTACTGAAGGGGTATAAAGCATGAATAGCAATGAATTCTGATTCTCGGTAGAGTAGATATTCGTCTGATATATAGCAATATCAATATATTAAATTTATACAGCCATACAATACCGTGAAAGAACATAATAATAACAAATGGATATAACGGATATGTCTGTCAGAAATCCATTCGGGTTTTACTATTGTTATGCATGTATTTGATATAATAAAAATATATACGCCACATTCATTACACAAGGATATAATACCAGAGCAAAACTGTGAAAGAGAGATGATATTAGTTTCAAAATTTAAGGTAAAAAATTGTGTATTTGCAAAGTATGTAAACCACCCAAGCACCCAACGCAAATTTATTGGAATGTATTGAAATTCTTGAAAGTACTGACATGATATTACTTGAATATGATAACGCTTTATTTATAGACTATTGACTATGTCGAAAAAGCAGGAACTAATTCGTTAAAGGTATTTTATTGTTTCATATGGTCAATTGTACTCAAAAAATCTGGGAGTCATCTTAGACAAAAAAAGGCCTAAACCTCTGAATAACTCCGCGATCCATATTTTTTTATGAAACCTTTTGCACTTACTTCTAAATAGTGTCAATGAAAAATGTATCCTGTTAAAAATGGGTGCTAATTGTTCATTTGTTTAATAACAACAAATAAGTGCAAAATTAGTTGTAAAATTGAATATATCAAATATAAAACGATAAAAATTTCGAAAATGGGTTCCTAGTTTTTGGGTATGCTGATTAAGAATCTGATTAATTTTTGAAATTTAATATGGGGGATCAAAATGGCGGACAAAAATATTTAATATTACAAAATTAACCTAAAAGAAAGATTTTTTGTTTTTTTTTTCTGGGATATCCTTCTTAAAAGATTGATGGGTCACGTGATAAAGCCCATTTCTTCGTTGTGTGATTGGTTAATATTGATCACGTGGTTTTTTTAGAGCGGGTAAACTCAAAAATTAAATTTCGAAAACTGAAAAAATAGAAATTTTAATTTGTAGGTTTAACAAGATCCGTTGTAATACAGCCGTTAATTTATTTTTTTTATTAATTAGGGAGCCCCTAGTATATACATAAAATTGATTTAAAAAAATTCATATGCCTACTTTTTCACAGTTTCCAAGCATAGAAGTTACAAATTTAACGTTAGATTACAGAAATTCGCGATGGCTTGTCTAATAAAATATATAACTACTATATGGTTTTATAATTATATTTCAAGTATTTTTAGAAAAATTTTGACCCTGTAACACTGTTGATGTGTCTATTTAAGAAGTATAAAATTATTGGGTAAACATTGATTATAATAAATTTACAACATAAATGTATGAAATAAAAATGAAAATTAAACCATTAATAAAACTGTACACGTATTCAAGAAATTTAAGGAAAGTTTTCTGCTTCGGACACATATTCTGTTATTTCTGATGGGTTTTCTAAATTTCTGTGGTTTCAGTTTCATTTTCAAAAATTTCTGACGTATATTCAGTCGTAGCGTCTACTTGAGGATTGTTCTAGCAGTCTACTCTACTGAAATTTAAGCAGGCAGCACTGCAGTATAAGCTACAAATATTTTCACAGCCACTTTTGCAGCTGCAAAATATATTTGGTTACAGTTTATCAGAAGCTGGAGGCTCAGTCATGTATACAGGTTGTTACGCAGCTACTTGCCGAAAGAAAATGTACTGTTTTGAGCTGAATCATAAGGCTTGCCCACTATAGGTACAAGAGAACAGATGGTTTTCTCCCTTCCCAGAATATACATCAAAAGTTACTGTACATCCTACATACACGGGTCAGGTCAGCTTCTATTGAATTGCCTTGCGCTAGTTGCAGCCGTACTGAAAAGATGTGTATTTTAACTATTTACCGCTCATTTTGTTTCCCAATTGTTTTTACATAAAAAAATATTATAAAGCTTATTCTTCAAGGTTTACATGTCAGCTACCACCTCCATGTGGTCAAAATGTTAAAAAATATAAATTTTTTTGTAACAGCAATTTATTTATAATGCAATTTTCAGACTTTTAAAGTATTTTCTTTCTTTTTCAAAAACGAAAAATTATAATTATCATAAAACAAATTTTTGTATCTTAAAGTACACATCATAAGCTTTAATTTAACCACCTATAGAGTGCCGATATCATTTTCCAATACTTTATAATTTACAATCAAAGTTAGAAAGTCAAAGTGGAAAAATGCATTTTTCGTAAATCGACCAACTTTGAGGGTCCGATTTTCGTAAAATAGATTTTTCTAATTTTTCTGACGAAAGAGGTGGTTTGGGTAATACCTTTAAATGCAATATCCCGCTGTTTGTCTATGTCTTTTGCCTATTTTATTCGAGTAACTTTAAATTTTATGAAATAATCTAAAATTCGCGCAATACTTAACTTTAAGCTTATGTAAGAAATACTTGAAATATAAAAAAAAAAATTAAACGCACGTAATACTTCAAAAAGTTGATCAATATACAATTCGTCGTTTTCTTTTGTCAATTAAAAGTTACAACAACTTTAGTGCCGCGCGCGCCCTCGCGCCGGCCCACTTCTAGCGTAGCAGGCGGCTGACTCAGCTCGAATCGGAACGTTATTTAACAAATTACATGTCGCTCAATTTATATTGAAAAAACAAGTATTCTATATGTTTCTGTAGTAAAATTTGCCGTTCGAATGGCGCTATTCATTTTTTGATAAATAAAATTTAAAAAGTTAATACCAAAAAACTGCATTTTTGCATACAAATTGTTAAATAAAAAATTTAGCACCCACTTTCTCGCGGAGACATTTTGATATGATATTCTACACACGTTTACGAACACGTTCCAAAAAATTATAATTCCACAAAGTGCTGTTTTTATGCTTGGATTTTTGAGAACGAAGTAAATTTGTCCACGTTTTAGCTTACTAAACTCAAAAACTATACATTTTTAATATGTACACAAAAAATGATTCTAATTTCCTATCGAAATGGCACTTAATAAAGCAAAAAAAAATTAAAACAAAAAAAAATATTTAAAAAAACGAAAAAAAAATATTTTTTTTCTGATTGGATTTAGGTATAGGTGCTGGTTCACAAAAAAGAAAGCTGACGTGATTCCCGTCAAAATTGTGACCGATAAAAGTATTTTTGACAAAAATTGGCTGAGATACAGTGGTTCAAAGCTACCTATTTTTTTACGATTTTACCACTTTTTATCTTTATACCGTGTTATTTTTAATTTTTAAGTGCAAAAATTATTTTTATTCAATACAAAAATTATTTTCTGTTTATTAGTAATAACGATAAAGATATTTGTTTAAAATTTTGATATTCATATGATTTTATTTAAAAAAAAAATTAATGCAGTACTAATATATAGCTATTGTAAAGATACTTTTTTGAATTTTACATATCTATTACTTGTTTATTATTTGTTCGTGTATGTATTATTTATTAATTCACATTATACAATTAACAAGTTCTCAAAGTAAAAGTATTTGTTTAAAGTTTTGATATTTAGATGATTTAGTGTTTTTAATCCTTATTCTATTTAGATGATCTTTGATATGAAAAAGACTGATAAAATTCATCAGTTTCGCATCTGAACACATCCTAATTTCTCTGCATTAAGACATTATCGAAAAGCACAGCATTTCTTCTAGCCCATTTTCCACCAACTTCTAATGCCACTAAACAGCACGGCATAAGGACGTACCACCAAATTCAACATTGGAAATATTTTAAATATTTTTGAGTGGGTATGGAAAAAATCTAAAAATGGATTAATGCCAATTAGTACAACCAAACCACCTGCACCGCAGGCTTTACTGGAGCGAATAGCTTGCAGGTGCATAAATTAGGAATTAGCTGCTCCTTACTCTGCAAAGAGTGTATCCTTAAATTGTGAAAACGCTGATGTTCTAGAGCGAAAATAAGTCTTAAAGAATTATGTAATGGTGAGTAAAATCTATGAACCGTATAATTGTCTAGAATGGTCTGGGGGATATTAGATATGTTTTTCATTTGTCCAAATAAATCGCTAAAATATCTAAGTCACCTTGTAAATAACCGAATATGAGCATATAATTCATTCTAACGATTTTTGACAAATCAACAAAAACCGAAACGATTATTCAAGGGTTTATACCTGTGTTACATATACAATTAAACTAAGTTATTTAAACCATTCTGTAGATATACAGATTCAAGTTCCTCAAAGTTCCAGCTTCTATTGAAAATTGGACAGTTTACTGCGTGTGTTGAATTCAGCCACTCTCTCTCTCTCTCTTATTAAGTGTTAGACTAATGGTCTTGTGTTTGCTGAGGGAGATTACAATTACCAGCATATCATGTTTGATAATACCTTACTTACAACTTTACTTGACGATAAATAATTGGAAGTTAGTTAATGGTGAATGGTGATATACTTGCAAATAAACAGCAATAAATTGGTTCTAGGAACTGAGCAATGGCAACATTCATATGAAGCAGTAACTGTAATAAAGCAACGTAATATCTCATGCAATTATTTTAATTTGATAAGTAGGGTTTTTAAACAAAAAGTAAATAATACAAGGTTTTCATGTTAATAATTAACAACTACATTTCTTAGAACGGTGAATAAATAGCATTATAAAAAATACACTTGCAATGTAGCAGGTATTTTTACAAGCATTCAAAGCGGTCTGTGTTTAAACTCGGTGCGTCCAATGTAATAAAGATCAGTAAATCGGCTTGTGCCATTACCTTTAAAGACAGATGTAATATTCTGTATTTCGTATATTTCTGATTTCAGCACGTTAGATATGCCCGCTCTATAAGTGCAAAATTTTCAGGGCAACTCACAGAATTCCATATTGAAAATCGTGGTTTTGAGATATTTAGTGTGGTGTTGTTTTGTTAAGTTTAATTTTGTCCAAGTTATTCAAGTGTGGGCCACCCTACGAGCTACGTGGTTAGCGTCACTGGTTTAACCTGGTTAGCACAGTAAAGATACGGAGAGCACATAGGACAGTGAGTTCAAGGCTTGGGCGCCATGATTAATTAGTATAATCAAGGAAATAAAAAGCTAAAGATAAACAAAAAACAAATATTAAATATACAATGTACGCAGGGTGGGGGTGGTGGGACAATTAGGAGGGGAGATATGGGGGCGAAACCAAAATTATTAGAACGCTGATAACTCTGTTATTAATGGAGCTACGGCAATCTGGCCGGGACCAATTAGCGTATTTTTTCTTTGCTAAAAGATAGCAGGGCAAAAAATGTTCTGCTTCCAAATAAACGCCTGGCGCGCAAAATAAAAAAGGACTGATTTTTTGTACATTTGTCATTTTAGGCATGAAGGAAGGGGGTGGGAGATATAATTTTTTCACCAATCGATAGCATTTTTTTTATCTCCAATTACCGTCCGACAAGATCGCGATCGGATGATTATAAAGGGAGATACAGGCCGGCAAAGTTTTTGCTGTATAGCGGGAGAACGGAGAGGTGTGGGAGGGTTTGAGCCGTTATCAAAATTTTGAGAAGTCTCTTCTTTCGACTTTTCTCAAAATTTCATCCTGGCGTTGGCCTGGTGTTGTGTGTAATTAAATAAGAATCCATATTTTTCTTTAAAAATGATTACAACTGTCTTTTGTTTCCATGACATACTTGATGAAGTAAGGAATCTCTCGGCAAGATAAGGTATTTCTTGATTTTTATTGAATAACTCGATATGGGGTGAAGTTAGGTATAGGGAATGCTTAAGTAACTCACCCTAAAATTCAATTTTCTTTAGAATGTTGTGAAAAAAATAGTAGGTGCCATTTGAAAAAATTGACTTTTTGACAATTTTTGATTGCGACATTTAAAAATCGACTGCGCCCATATGGTACAAAATGGGACCACCGATGGGACATCAAAAGTTAGCCTGGACTTCCAGCTAACTGCTTCACAAATTAGGTTTCATAATTTTGAAAGGTTTGCGAGATACAAATTTGTTCGTAAACTACTACAGCGGCAATTTTTTTCAAAAAATTGGACATCTGTCAAAAATTGTAATAGATAAGTTAACATAACTTAGGTTCTCTAAACTCAGAATTAGAAGACCAATCGAATCATGTAAAGAAAAATATAGGTTTCCATTTAAAATAAGAAAGTTGGTACCAATTTTTGGCACACCCTGTATAGTTGGAGGACTGAAAGTATTTTAGATAGAACGGGCATAATCTATTATTGCTGCATACCAAATTTCAAGTTTCTAATCCAACTGCAAGTTGAAAAACTTCTAATGAATGGCCTACGTGAATCACCCTGTATAAGAATATACAAGCAAAATGAATTATCATTCAAACGACTCCCGGCAAAGATATGAATAAATCTGTGGATCAACGTACAAAGTTCACTAAGCCATCTTTTGACACTTTCCCTCCTAGATACAATTTTTTATGAATTTTGTGATTAGTTCCACATTAAAGCTGAGACTTTTCTCTACATTTCTTGTTATTTTCATTTTTTTAGGGGCTCTGAATACTAAGAATTATCGATCGATGAGCCCGTACGAAACTCCTGGAGAATTCTCATTTTTCGCGCATTTCGAAGCGGTTTAAAACTGCAAGTGGAAAACTCGATTTATCTTTTTTTGTAGAGAAAATGACGAGCTACAACTTTTGTTGGGAACTTCTTTCTCTATTTTCATTATTTTGGCCGCTAGAGCAAAAAACCGATAATCAAAAAGTTTTTCAAAATTTTTTTAATTTTCCCGGAACTTGGAAGTGCAAAGAATGCATCATCTCATTCTCCTGGTTATTACCTACTTAAATCCCAGAGATAATCCTGTTATTAATTTTTATTACCCTAAATTGTTAATTTGCCTGTACTATCTGCCCCACTATATACTAAAATAATGATTTTTATGAGCATACTCACAACTACAGCTCTGTTTCTTATACGTAGATCAGACAGCTTTTACTCAATTATAAAAAATTCAAGAAAATAAAATAACTCTAGCTGCACGCTAGTCGAATCACCGACACCCCGTCATGCACACTCTAATTCACAATTTCACCAATCCTAAAAAGTAAACTTAAATCCCAACGGTGGTGGATTTGAAGGCAACAAAGGGAGTGTCACCTCCGTCACCGGCATCCTTCGGCACAGCAAATGGCAGGAGCAAGTCAGCAGTGGAACAAATTACACAGAACAGTTATTTAGAATTGCTGGTTACAGACTTTGGTTTCCAATTTACACACTGTGCCTGGCCACGTTAAGAGAATAGATAATGAACGCGAACAAAAGGAATATAAAACCTAAGCAAAGGAATAGCGGATGGGCAGGGTGCTGCTCTTTGATTATACCAGTGACAGTACTGATTAATGTTTATTAACGCGCTAATATCGAGTTACCTCTGATCTTGAATTAAAGGATTGCAGTTTTATGTACCCTAGTATTTCTTTTATATATTAAGTATAGATAAAAAATTATCTAATTTTCCCTTCCTTCGTTCAAATTAAGTTAGGAAGAAAGTTCTTTGTATCAAAGGAGATGAGCGAGTGGGGGAGAGAATCGCTGAAATTTGTAAATTGAAATTCCAACTGTAATATTTGTAAATAAAAGGAAACAAGGGCGATACTAATCAAAATGTTTAATTTCTCAGAAGGATAACTTTACTAACTTTTATACTTTTACTAACGTAAATATTTTCCCAAGAAATTAGCATATGACTATGACTACTTTAAGGAAATTTAGATATTAATCACTTCCATATACATGCAGTGAAGTGGAATATAGTAATCGTTAAAAAAAATCGATATTCGAACGTCGAGATATTAAATAAGAGCAAAAAAGAAGTTTTTGTCGGTCGGTCTTCTCTCTGTAACTTTTTGTGCGCAGCTTTTCTCAGGAACAGTTTAACATATTGCCTTGAAATTTGGAACACGTATGTCTAATGACGAGATCTGGACATAGATTATATTTTGAGCTAATTAAGGCGAAGGGTTGGGGGCTAAATAGGGGAAATAAATAAAGTAAGCTGATAAAAGTACATAAACTTGAGATGTGGTGTATATTCTAGAAGTCAAGGCCTCACCTTCTTTATATTTTTCAACCCCCCACGATCCCCACTCCATTATGAAAGGAATTGCTAACATAAAATTGAAATATTCACTTGAAATTTAGTACACGTATACAGGGTGGGGCAGTAGTTCGTCGGACCTCGATATCTCGAGTTCTACGATAGCTAGAAATTTTAAAAAAAATTGCAAATAAACTAGATAAAAACGTCTATAACTGGAAATTATTTTCGAACATACAGGGAGAGTCAACAAGAAATTACAGGACCAAGTGCCTTTTTTTACCTAATGGAATGCTATGTATATCAGCAAGCCTCTTTTTAGTCTCTATTCGTTCTTATATTAGCATTGAATATCTCCCAACCACAGTCACAATAATTATGGGTTTTAAGAAAAACTTATGTGAATGCTAGTTACGAGCCATCTAGTCAATATTTTTGAATAATTTTCATTTCCTAAAACTGTACAGGGTGGCCAAAAATTATTTTTCAATTAAGAACTTTTAAAATTGAATTTCCTCAATTTTTTCAAATGGAACACCCTGTATATTTTTCAACGATGTGATGTAGAAATGAAAAACGAACATTTTTTGTAAATACTTCCCTATGGCTAATTGCAACCAATTTCATTTTATTGAGCAATAATTACAAAATTCAAAAATAAACTTAAAAAAGAGGTTTGCTCAAATAACTCTAACTAACTAATAAACGTTCCACATGTTGCCCATTTCGATTGACACACATCTCTATGTGCTTTTGAAATGAGGTCCCACTGTTCCTAAAACTGCCGGTATGATAGATCTATTCTTTCCTTCATATTTTGTTCTATTGTTGGTGGGTCTCTATAAACAAACATGAAGGAATCACGTATCCCCATAAAAAGAAATCCATTTTTGTAAGATCTGGGAATCTAGCACGACATTTAGTGGGTCATATCTTCCATTCCATTGGTGAGGGTAGGTATTATTTAAGTGGTCCCTAATTGCATTTAAATAATGTGGTGGAGCACCATCTTGCTGAAACCACATCTTATTTCGAATTCTTTCAGGGAGATTTACCAATAATTGTGGGAGATAGTTTTCCAAAAATTGAAGATAAATAGCTCCAGTCAATGTACCATCAAAGAAATGTGGCCCTATTACATGTTCTCCAATAATTCCTCCTCAAACGTTTTTAGACCATCTGTGTTGGTAATCAACTTGCATAAAAAAGTGAGGATTTTCCGAAGCATAATAATGAAAATTATGCCTATTAACAAATCCATTTTTATGAAAAGTGAATAAAACATTATTGATGAAGCTGACATCATCTTGCATTTTACCTCTGGCCCGATTACAAAATTGTAGGCGCTTTTGAAAATAGTCATCAGTTAATTCCTGGTGCATTTGAATATGATATGCTTGTTTTTAAGATTCGACCCACAGACCGTCTACTTATTCCTATTAATGAGCTCACTTCTCTTTGACTAACATGGGGATTCTCAGCCGTTGCCAGCAGCACAGAAAAACTCATTTTCTTCATTCACAACACGTTTAATTCTTTCACTTTTTTATATTCGACATTTCCAGTTTCCAGAAATCTATCGAGAAGGTTTTGAAGTTGCTAACATCAGGAATCTTTCTTTCAGCACAACGTTGGTGATAAATACTATTAGTAAGTAAACAATTTCTGTCTGACTCGCCCAAAACAAAAGTTATGTCTACAAGTTCCTCTTTATTTAAAATTCATACTGTAAAATTTCAAATATTCACTATACTATTCAATTGTACGATAAAAATTAAAATTCTTCTCGCTCATATGGTCCCCTGGATACGCTATTTACAAAAACAATGTTGAGAATGTTCAGCGCCGTTTTGTTAAGTACTAATGTTTTTTTGAGGATGGTATATATGCTATAACTGGATATTCTTAAAATGTTATGTTGGAAAGATTTAACATGTCAAATCTACAAGGTGGATGAGACACTCAATAATTCTTCTTTACAAAATTATATGTAACATTTTTGTTTGCCCTCATATTTTGGAACAACTTAATTTTCACATACCTCGTATATCAAGTCGGAATAGTGAAACATTTCGACTTCCTACTCCTCGAACAAATTTATTAAAACTTTCTGCTTTATATTTTTGTGTAGAAAATATAATCTACTGTAAGATAGACTTGACAAATTCAATTGTAGTATCCAATCAATAAAACAGCTTGATTTATATTAAAATATAACCTTTGTTTTTATACTATTCTAGTGTAGTTCTATTTTATCATAATGTCATATTATGTCACTGTAATGTTTCCCACAATGTAATTTGTTAACCTGTTGGATGGTGTATCTCAATGAAAGAATGAATGCTAATGGGGTCGTTGCACGTATTTTTTTTTATGCGTGCTTTTTAAGGGTGTAAATTAGCATCAAAGTTCGGTCTGTGGCTCTTTAAACCCTTTAAATGATGACGTAGAGCGGGCAACGCCGAATGTCTCCGAAAATAGTCGGAACTTACCGATCTATCCATGCCCCTCCCTGTCATTCAAAAACCTAACGGCCGAACGTGAACGTAGCAGGGGCAAAGGAATTCTGCTGACGGCGCGCTTTATTTTACAGTGGTGTAGTTTAAATTTTGGGCAATAGTTTGGTCAATTCATGTAACACAGGGAATTAACAAACCCACAGTTAAATTTTCCATACAGAATCAGTCTCAATTTCGATATAGTGCAACGACCCCATACTATAGAGACATATTCGACCCTAGTCGATAAATTTGAAAACAATAGAACAAAGTCAACGTCGATTATTAGAATTAATAAAACAGAAGTATATATATACATACGACATTGACATTGTTTAAACCTTTGCAAAACAAGCAGTTGCTAATCATATAAATTAAATAATCAAGACAAACCAGGCTTCCTTTAGTTTCCACGTTTTAGTGTCGACAGTGAGTCTTTAGTTTTTTTCTCTGTGCTGGAGATTTATCAGTAATTAGTATAGTGTAGCCGAAGTAACACATCTCCCTTTAACATGAACCAATGGTAAGGCGCTTTTCAAAGTACCTATTGTAAGCATTATTATTATGCTGTGTGACTCTAAACAATTTCATTAATTTACCCCTAACCACCTAACATTTCAAAATTCTGTTCAGCTGACAGCAAATGAAAACTAATATATATTACCCTTAAAAAACACATGAACCTCCAGAGAAAACTAGAGGTTGCGTTGTCGGGAATTAACAAAGACAGATTATAAACAATACAACGTTTATTTTTGGCACTGGACCATAAAATTATTTAGAAACACACAACATAATAATAATGGTTACAATACTTTGAAATGGGTCTTACCATTGGTTCATGTTGAAGGGGGATGTGTCACTTCTCCTACACCACACTAATTACTGATCAATCTCCAGCACGGAGAAAAACTAAAGGTTAATTGTCGACACTAAATCGTGGGAACTGAAGGAAGCCGGTTTATTTTCATTATTCGATTTATATATTTAGCAATTGTTTGTTTTGCAAAGGTTTAAACAATGTCAATGTCGTATTTACATATATACTTGTGTTTTATTGTTAAATTATTCCAATAATCGACATTGACTTTGTTCTCAAATTCATAACTGGACTAGAGCCGAATACGTCTGTTTATAAAAGCATTTGCTACTTTCCAGATTTGAATGATTAATAATATTTTCTGCGTGATAATGCATAATATAGAATGCCATCGATACAATTATTATATTGTACGCATTTGATATTTATTCTGTTTGCATACATTCATCCTGTAGTTATGGAGGCGAAGAGAGACAACCACAAATTTGTTTACCTTGGCCAATTTTCATTTTCATAGCAGCCCGTTATAATCGAGGGTATATTTCAAGCGGCAACTGCGAGCGAAACCTGACAAATGGCCGGCAATTGAGTTGACGGCCAAATTTAAATTTACACCATGAGACACTTCAGAATGAGTTGGTAAAGCGGTCTAACCAAAGTAATCTAGCTCCGGGCGGAGCGCATACCGCAAGAAAAAATCAAATATTCCTGGTGCCATTTGTTATTTGTGCCCAAAGCACGGTTTAAATGTTTTGCCGGATTTATGAATTATTGTTGTTTGTTTCAAAGGGAGAAATAAAACAAACAGAATTAATTTAAAAACGGGATAAAATAACGGTTGGGCTTTAAGGGGATTTGAAAACAAATATTTCAAAAATCCGGGACATATAAAGCCGCCGGCATTTTTATTTTCGAATTTTGGTCGAAAAAATATTAATAGGAAGCTCATCCTAGAATTTATGAGACCTCTTGGAAATGTCTATTATTTAATAAATTACGTATAGGTGCGAGCAGATAGGAAACGGTTCGATAATTAAAAGCTTCTCAAACTCTGGCAGACATGATTTCAAAACTCGATTATCAAAATACAATAAATAATATACTAACCTTAGATTTTATGAGGCACTCATAAAGTAATTTGACTTGTTATATTGTTAACAAGTATATGCACAAGACGTACTTATTGTGAATAGAGTTGATCGATTCGACAATTACTTGGTGAAACTCTATATTACAAACAAACACAAGCACAGACATTGCTTGATTTTTAAAACTTTATTTTTCTTCGAAACATAACCATGGTTTCGCCACACAACGACTTCCTCTGATATTGAGTGCAATTACCTAATACAAAACAAGCGTATCTATATCTAGTTTTAAAGTAGGTAATAAGCTAATAACATTATGCAAATAGCTGAGGGCTGTAATTTAAAACAAATAAAAATGTTGTGAATAATTTACGTCCACTTGATCATTTAAAACCCATTGCCGCTTAGTGTACCATATATACGGTAAATTACGTCTAAATCATGAAATTTTATTAGGACCAATGAAGGCGGGACCATTTATATAGTATGCATTTCTAGGTAGTAATATTGGTTGCTTATATCTTCTGTACTTTACATCATTATAGTGACAATTCCCAAGATGTGATATTAGTCAATTTTGATTAGAGTTCGCAAATCTTAAGGCTAAGAGATGACATCAAATCAAATGTAAGTACACATTTTATTAAATATGACTTTTTATATTGTTTCAACTACTAAGTTTACTAAATGATACTAAAAATTATGTGAAAACACATGTACCGGTTCACCTGAAGTACTATTGTATAAATGTAATATATGTGTCTTTTGTTTATCTTTATCTTTTCCTTTCCTTGATTATATTAGTTAATCATGGCGCCCAAACCTTGAACTCGCTGCAATATTTGCTCTCGTATATTTGCTGTGCTAACCAGGTTAAGCCAGTGAAGTTAACCATGTCATTCGTAGGGTGGTCCACACTTGAATAACTTTGGCATATTTTTAAACACTGAATAAAACCTTTCTTTTATTGTCACAATAGATAAGAGGTTTGATCCACATATCTACCCACTCAATCATCGTCTCTCCTATAATGTTAAGTTTTACTTTTGTACAAAATACATTTGCTTATACCCTTACTCACGGCCTAATGCTTAACTAATAACAAACTTGGCTTACATTCACGCACGTCTTTGTTGTGAGATTTTGAACAATAAATTATTATAAATTTTGTAAGATCCAAGTCACATTCCACGCCAGATTGTTATGTTCGCCCCCTGTCGAAAACGCAGTAAAAGCCATCCCGTTGAAGTTTCACCTGTACAATTCCGCGTCACATTCAAATTCAATTCGTTGATTAACGCGGGCACGTCAGTTCAACGTTGTTAGAATAGATCATCAACAGAGTCGCGCGATAAATTTGCCGGCTGCCTGCAATTAATTATGCATCAAAATTAATTCCATTAACGTTATCCCATTGTGGTTTCATCTTCAGAGGTAGTGTTAACGGTGTGTAGTGAGTATGACTTGTAATTACTCTATTCTATCTACGCTTCCTGCTAATTAATTTACCTAATTAATCACATTTAAATTTATAAATATGCGTTCTTATTTATCAGAATAATGACGCATATATTGTTGGGAATTTAGTCTCAATTCTTGTATACAGATAGATGGATAGACAAACCTTTATTTTTTCCTGTGTAAAATAAACATTTGAAGAAATTGGAGCACATACTTTTAAACTAGAGCAGAATACAGAAAAATAGAACGTAATGAACAGATAGCACACAAAAATCTACTCTACGGTCGAAATAATCTTCATTAAGCTCTTGAAGTAAATTCACTTTATATGGGTGCCATTTATTCTTCTTCAAATATTTTAAAACAGTCGACTTACTAATTGACTGTTCTACTGCGACTTCGCGACTTGGTTTGTGAGGATTCTCCCTCATTGTCAGTAAAACATCTAACTGTTTATTTTCTGAAATTGTAGGATGAAATTATCTCTTACATGACCACAATCTCGGAACTTATTTTCTATTTTGCTAACAGTTGATTGTGTAATATGTCGATTAGGGTATTTACCATTAAATAATTCACAAATCATAGCTTGTGTTCGGGACTTGTCCCCATAACCAAACATTATCAAAATTTCAATTCGTTCTGGCTCATTTACACTTTGCATTATCAGCACTTTCAATACGATATCACAAGTAAATACTAATCAATGGGCCTACCCCTTTCAGCGTGATGAGGTTAATATAATTTAGTGAACTGTATTTAGGTATAACAAAAAAAAGAATGTGTTGGAAACTTACACAGTAGGTTTAATGGATTCTCCGTCGTCGATGTCGACCCAGGCAATAGGAGGGACAAAGGGGGGCCAAAGGAAAAGGAACAAATCTCCGACACACACAATTAACGTAATAATTTTAAATTAATTTAAGAAAGGATAATTATAATTCACTTATCACTGATATATTACTATAGCGTACTGCGGCATAAGTGACTATTGTCTTACTTACTATCATACTACTGTCTCTATGCGGGTCGCGCTCGACCCACACAGCGTTAAAAATACTAGCTAAAAAAACTTCTTAGTATTACCATGAAGAATTAAAAACATTTATTTTTCTAGGTATAATACTCCAAGGCGCGTAACCAACTAATGTGTTAGAGCCAGGTCCGCGTTGCTAAGTAAATGAAAAAAAGCGCAAACACAAAAAAAGTGTAAGTTGTAAAAAGGTTCGACGATAAGTAATGAATGTGTTCTGTTAATGTTAAATGTTTTTTCTCGATAATTTCGTCATGCAATACTCTCTAGGATTTAACGTACTGTATGCAGAAAAATGTGCTCTTTCAAATGACATTTGAAAAATGGGGGTTGTCATTTTAAAAAAAATGGCGATGACGTCATAACTTTTAAAAAATATTTGCAGCACTTTTTTTTTAAACAAACAGATTGAGAAATGTATTTAAAAATCGACGGGTCTGAGCGAATTTTTGTCACTGGTTTTGTAACTATTTTAATGAATGTATTCCAACCTTTACGTGCTCACTGTAGAGTACTTGTATGAGTTTGAAAACAAAGCCTCTAAATCGGCCACATGATAGAAGATATAGATTCGGAAGTGTAGGATCCGCCAAGTATCTCCAAAAATATTAATTATCTCGAGGACCGGTAGGTTTAAGAGTATATTATGGTACATAAACCCAAGGAATCCAAGTATCAAATAGAATATAGGGTGTTCCATTTAAAATAACAAAGTCTGGTGATACATCCTTTGTAACCGGAAGTAACACATGCAAGGAAATATTGTTAGTTGCTTTTCATGAATAATGAATAACCCTCTATACATACATACCGTTATAATTTATGTATGAAAATACAGAGTTATCGAAACGTTATAATATTGTAATAGTTAATTGTTACCATACAATGTGAAAATTAAGTCATTTAATATTAATGTCATATAATTTATTTATAAAACAATTGTTGTCTCTCATGTGGGAATATTATTTCTCGATTTAACTATATTGGTAACTACAATTAAACTTGGATTATCTTAAATACCTATAGCCGATATGCGAGTGGATTACCAAACTAATTCATTTAAAGTATAATCTATATAACAAAATTACACTTTGAACTAAACCAAATCCTTTAGGAAATTACTGAAATACAAACAATATTATTCTACTGTTCTGATTATCTCTGTGCTTATTTATTGGAAATCGACACAAGAGCTTATAAATCAGGCCTGTAGCTAGGGGTGGGCCAGGACGGGCGTAGCCCGTCCTGGAGTAATTTTTGCCCGTCCTGCGGCGACTGTAGAAAATAATTAAAATCGTAGTACACCCAAACCACAGTTGGTGAATGAAAATAATTGTTGAGAGGACATAGCAGGCCTAGGAATTTTTCAATTTAGATTAAAAAAATTAATTTTACCTTTTAAAACACTAGCTTGAAATTTACACAATTTGCGGTAAGTAATGAACCATTTTGGAAAAAATTTGTCTAACCGACAATTTTTGTTAATAAATTTGTCAGACTTAATTTGTTATAGGTACATAATTTTTTTCATGAAAGTGCACTTCATAATACCTCCTTGTTTTTGTTTTAAAATAAAGTTTATGATCTCTTCTATCTATTACAACTTGTCTGCCTGTCAATTCTTGTTAATCAATTCCTATAATATTTTGTTTTATTAATTAATGATTTTAATAAAAGTACATTTCACCCCTCTCTTTTTTACTTATAGTTTGAGATCTCTTTTATGCATCAAAATTGATCTGTCAGCTTATTTTCCGGAAACACCTCTATCACTGACGGCAACATAATATTATATAATATTTCAATATATTTAATGGAATTGAGATGACCACCACTGTTTCAACACACACCTTTCCCATTTAGGCTCATCCAAGCCCAGACATTGACTGAAAACCTTCCTGATATTTGTGGATCGAAAGTATATTTTTCGTCGTATCTAGTGAAAGGAGGCCTATATACGCGAACATGTCCATCATTACAGGACTTAAAAACCTTTTCGTCAGAAAAGACAACTTGTCCCCATAAGTTTTCATCATTGATTATATAGTTGAGTGCAAAAATAATCCTACCCTGCTTCTTTTCCTCTGAAAGTTTGTATTTTTTAGCCGCTGAACAACTCTTCAAGTCGCTTTGTAGTTTTATTCTTCTGCAAGCAGTACGTACCGAAGCAGGGAAATTCGTCTCTGAAATTGCATTTACTGCAGTCTAAAAAGGGTTTCCTCTAAGGTAATTTATAATATTTTCGTCTTCTTGATTATTGCTCTTTCTGGACCTACCGGAACCAACTTTACGGGATACCGTTTGGTTGGTTTCCCATTATTTTTTAACACTCATTATCGTGGCTTTACTCACATTGTAATCAGCAGCAAGTCTTCTTATGGACCAACCATCTTCAATTTTAGAAACAATTCGAAATTTTGGAATATCTGTTAGATGTCGAACCATTTTTAATAATGACGCCACTGACTAACGTCAAAGTGACATTTGTAAGATTATTAATATCAATCAAAGAACGAATGATTTACATAGCTAAACGGAAGTGTACCAGTTTTTTTTTAATCAAGTGTACGTAAAGCGGAGAATGGCCGATATAAAGCATGGATCATAAGTGCATGGCCATGTCGGTGCATCCCACAGCGCACATCGCACGTAAAATTAAATCAAACCATGGTTTTAAATGAGAGTGGCCAGTGACCAAATCGACAACTTGAGCCTCGCACACCACACATCGTACACTCTATAGCACGGGCGATACCGTGTTTGTGAATATCTATTTGCAACAAAAAGAATAAATATAACTACAGCAGTTTGATTTTAAAACAATGTGGAAGGAAACAGCCGAACAATATATGAACAATTAGTACAATTTCCTTTGTATTAAAATTCATAAATATCATGATATAAGAAAATAAACCTCACGATAAATACTCCAAAAGATGTTTCGCGCGAAAATTACATAAATGGTGTCAACATTTGAGACATATCAATTAAATTTACATCAACTAATCATTTGAATTTTTTCCTATTTCTACCATAATAATAACATTACGACAATAGCATCAAGAAATCTTTCTTTGAACAGACTTAGAATGGAAATCTGGATGTGGAAGTATTGATTCCTTATGCAGTGGTATTTAACTATCACAGTTTCTCTCAGTTTCAAGCTTGTTACAAGTCAGTTACGTTCTATCAGGTGCATATATATTTTAACTTTAACAGCTTTGATGGACACACCGATTTGCTCGTTAGTTTAAAATCGGTATCAATCCAGGCAGTGACCTATATCAGCATTCTGGGTAGGGGTATCAGTTTTTTAATTAAGCGTCGAAAGTATGTGATGCTAAACTGATGAGTGTGGATGAACATTTGCAATTATTAACTATGTATTTTTTTTATTGAGTGATGTCGATTTCATTATGTCCAATCAGTGGAAGCACCGTAACCGATTTAGAAACAAATTTTAATTGCTGCTGCGTATAATTTGCTTAATTTCGGATTATAGTATTTTTCTACCATGTTATATAAAATAGCCTTCTATTTTATCGGCGACTAGACATAAGCTAAATATCTATAAGTAAGTTCAACAATATTAATTTATACGCGGCATAATTTCAAAAGGTTTAAGTATGGATACCTAGCGTACGTTAAGTATCCTATATATGGAAATCAATGATAATATTAACATTAATATTAATGACAGTATATACACAAATTTTCACACATATCCAGACAAGAATATGGTGAATATATAAAGACACATAATAATATTGAAGAGTAAAATAATAATATAAAAGTAATTAAATATAATATGACCAAATACACAAAGAGCACATTGTCTTAAAAACAAAAACCGCTGCCTAAGGAATCACTACTTCCACATCCAGATTCTTCATCCAAATCACTTTAAAGGAAACATCTTGACTATATTTGCACTCTAGTATGTGGAAATTATTGGTCATAGAATTTTAATATTTGGGGCAGATGTCATAGACAAGTTTGAGGAGTTGGTTTCTATCATATACGTTAAAAATGAAGTCTCTAGTTCACCCTACTTATTTTCCACTATTCACAACCTACCACCTCCCGCCCCTTCAATGCAGTCATCTCAATCAGATGTCACTACAATACATACGTGTACTAACTTTCAAGTGAATATCTCAATTTGATGTTATCAATCCCATTAATAATGAAGCGGAGGTGGTGGAGTTTGAAAAATATTAGAAAGAAATCTGAGGCCTTGGTTTCTAGTTATTACACCGAATCCCAAATTTCTGTACTCTTACCAGCTTGATTTACTTATTTTCCCCTAGTCCTCCTGTTAACCCCAACCCTTCTACGGAATCATCCCAAAATATAATCTAGTTCCAGATGTCGTTATAATACATACGTCTACCAAATTACAAGTGAATATCTCAATTTTATTTTATCAACCCCTCTAATAATGTGGTAAGACTAGTGGAAGGGTTGAAAAGTATTATTAAAAAATCTGAGGCCTTAGCTTCTAGGACATACACCGAATTTCAAGTTGCAGTACTCTTACCAACTTGCTTTACTTATTTTTCCCTATTTACCTCTACTTACCCCCACTCCTTCAACGCAATCTTGTCAAAATATAATCTAGTTTTAGATATAGTTATAATACATAAATGTACCAAATTTCAAGTGAAAATTTAAATTTAATTTTATCAACTCTTTTAATAAGCGAGTGGGGGTGGGGTGGTGGGGGGATGGAAAATACTAATAAAAAAATCTGAGACCTTCGCTTCTAGTATATACACCAAATCCCAAACTTCTGTACTTTTACCAGCTTGCTTTACTTATTTTCCCTTATATACCCCTATTTAACCCCCAACCCTTCAACGGAATCATCTCAAGATATAATCTAGTTCCAGATGTCGTTATAATACATATGCGTACTAAATTTCATGTGAATATCTCAATTTTATTTTATCAACCTCTTGAATAATGGAGTAGGGGTGGTGGGTGGCTGAAATATATTATTAAAAAATCTGAGGCCTTGGCTTCTAGTACATACACCGAATTTCAAGTTTCTGTACTCATACCAGCTTGCTTTACTTATTTCCCCCTATCTACCCCTAAATAACCCCCAACCCTTCAACGGAACTATCTCAAAGTATAATCTAGTTCCAGATGGCGTTATAATTCATACGTGTACCAAATTTCAAATGAATATCTCAATTTTATTTTATCAACCCTTTTAATAATGAAGTAGGGGTGGTGGGGGTTGAAAAACATTATAAATAATCTGAGACCTTGGCTTCTAGTACATACGCCAAATTTCAAGTTTCTGTAGTCTTACCAGCTTGCTTTACTGTATTTTCCCCCCATTTACCCCTATTTAACCCCCAACCCTCCAACGGAATCATCTCAAAATATAATCTAGTTCCAGATGTCGTTATAATACATACGTGTACCAAATTTCAAATGAATATCTCAATTTCATTTTATCAGCCCCTTTTCATATTGGAGTAGGGGTGGTGGGGGTTGAAAAATATTTTTTAAAAATCTGACGCTTTGGCTTCTAGTACATACACCGAATTTCAAGTTTCTGTAGTATTACCAGCTTGCTTTACTTATTTTCCCCTATTTACCCCTATTTAACCCCCAACCCTTCAACGGAATCATCTCAAATTATAATCTAGTTCCAGATGTCGTTATAATACATACGTGTACCAAATTTCGAATGAATATCTCAATTTCATTTTATCAGCCCCTTTTCATATTGGAGTAGGGGTGGCGGGGGTTGAAAAATATTTTTTAAAAATCTGACGCTTTGGCTTCTAGTACATACACCGAATTTCAAGTTTCTGTAGTATTACCAGCTTGCTTTACTTATTTTCCCCTATTTACCCCTATTTAACCCCCAACCCTTCAACGGAATCATCTCAAATTATAATCTAGTTCCAGATGTCGTTATAATACATACGTGTACCAAATTTCAAATGAATATCTCAATTTTATTTTATCAACCCTTTTCATATTGGAGTAGGGGTGGTGGGGGTTGAAAAATATTATAAAGAAAATCTGACGGTTTGGCTTCTAGTACATACACCGAATTTCAAGTTTCTGTACTCTTATCAACTTGTTTTACTTATATTCCCCTATTTACCCCAAATTAACCCCCAACCCTTCAACGGAATCATCTCAAAATATAATCTAATTCCGGACGTCGTTATAATACATACGTGTACGAAATTTCAAATGAATATCTCAACTTTATTTTATCAACCCCATTAATAGGGCAGGGGTGGTGGGGGGTTGAAAAATATTACAAAAAATATGAGGCCTTAACTTCTAGTACATACATCGAATTTCAAGTTTCTGTACTCTTACAAGCTTGCTTTACTTATTTTTCCCTATTTACCCCTATTTAACCCCCAACCCTTCACCGGATATCCTCAAAAAACAATCCAGTTCCAGATCTCGTTATAATATATACGTGTACAAAATTTCAAGTCAATATCTTAAACCGTTCCGGAGAAAACGTGCGGACAAAAAAAGTTACAGACAGACAGACAGACAGACAGACCGACAGACAGACAGACAGACAGACAGACAGAAATTTTTTTTTCGCTCAAATTTAAAATCTCGACGTTTCATGACATTCTAAACCTATTTCACGAATAAAAATTTTTGAAAATTTTTTTGCGATTACTATACTTCCAATCCACTACGTGGATGTGGAAGTAAAACTAAGTACTTATATCATCCTTGACACTCTGCTTTAGATTTTTGTAGCGAAGAGTGAAGTCTATTATTTGTATCTTTTCCTGGCTTAAATTCTGCTTATTCATGAGGAACCATTCGTTGTTTGATGTTCGATTCTGTACTAATAACTTTCTCTATTCGTTGATTTCGAACTTTATAGATGAGAACTCGAGAACTGTGGTGTCACCAGGGAATAATATGAATGAAGTATTTGTTTCTATCAAAGTTGGTAAAGTCATTTACATAAATAATAAATAAGAGCGTACTCAGTACCTGTGGTAAGCTATGCTTTATCGTGATATGCTGTGAGTTACTATTATTGCATGAAATGTATTGGACCCTACTTGAAACATACAATTGTATCAGTGGCATGCTACTTTAATAGAAATTATGTTGGCTCAGTTTATCAAAAGAAATGTTACAGTATAGATACTGGAAGGTCTTGTTTAAGTCATAAATGGTTTTACTATTTATATTACTTAATTCAAAATTATATAAAATAGTCTGTGCCAGGTTGTTAATTTATAGTGTAGCAAAGAGTGTGTTTCTAAGGCTAATTTAAGTAGAATGATGTGTTGGATGATTTTCTTCAAGGGAATTTGTAATTTAGAGTTTCATAAGTGCCTCAAGAGTTTTTGCCAATAATAAAGCTATGGTGAATACTCTTGAGGATGATTCTGTATATGAAAAATGTAATCGAAGCGTCGCGTAGACTAAAACACAAAAACAACTTTCTACGAACTCCTAGCCTGTTCACATCAAATCAACATCTTAAACCGATAAGGCTCTTAATCAACTTGAAATCAAATTTTCACTCTATTTGCAGTTTCTAACTTTCTAGATAACTCATTTATATGACTGAATAATTTAGCTCCATAAGAAGGCTATATTTTACTAACATCCTTCATGAACTGAATTTAATTCTGCAGCTGCTAATTATAGTTCCGTGATTATTAATGCATATACATGTGACGTGTTATATTACCACAATAATCTGCATTCATTATTTAGAGTGTAGCTCAAAGAGAGAGGATAACACATTTACGTTTACATGCTAAATTATTCTCTTCATGAAAACTCTTTGTACTAGCAATAATTACTACTGTTGATCTTAAACCTTCCTACCCAGATCTTAGTAATAGTGTATTCCGTAAAATTATGACCATATTATCAAGTATGGAAATATTTCAGTCAAAAAGAAACAAGTATATCCAAAGACAAACTGGGTTGCACTGCCTATTTTTTGTTAATATTCATGTTTATATTGATAAACCTAGTCCTTATTAAGCATAGTTAAAGATGCCACATTTCCACTTTCTCAGAGCCCTGAGGAATTTTATGCCTAGTAATCAAAACGTTGATGAACGAATAAAGTTATTTTATTATCCTATACCGACAATTCTTCCTACAACTTATCAATGTTTAACAAATTGATCAACTTTTTAACGACAGCTTCAAAAATTTTGTAAAAATTCGAATTCACAACTAATATGGATCTCAGTGGTATTCTGCCGTTATTCAGCTAATATACGATTCAAATTCACTTTAACCGGGAATATTTCAGAAAAATAGGAGTGAAAAAATTGAAAAAAATATGTGTTCATTATATGTGTCTATTCTAAATCATCCACTGAAATTTGAATAATGTACATTGGACAGTTTTGAAGTTCTGCTAAGTTATATTGAAAAACGTCTTACCTTTTAATGAAATTTTGACCATACAGGTTTTAAATCCATTATATCTTGGAGAATATGACTACATGAAAATAATATTTTAAATGCCGATGCAGTACGACATTTTTTGTACTAGGAAGTTTTTTCACAATTTTTACTTCCCTCGCATATCGAAGGGAAGTATTGTATACGAGGAAACATCACCAACCGCGATTTTTTCGGATTTTGACGTTTCAGAACACGTAGATTACGAAAATATAGGTTTTTCAATTCCGTCCGTCTGTCTGTCTGTCTGTTGGTGCATTTACTAAAAAACTACTTGACGGAGAGCAGTCAAATTTGGTAGGTAGTTGACCCTACTGTCAGCGAAGAAATGGTAAAACTTTCATTGGAAATATACAGGGTGGACCGTCTAAACGGAATAAAGAGTGAAAATAATTTTTTTTTGCTCAAATTTAAAATTTTCACGTTTCATGTCACGCTAAACCTATTTCAGAAAAAAAAAATTTGAAAATTTTTTTCACCAACATTTTTGAAAAATTTCTTACCACTAAAATAGATAGAGAAAAAAAATTTTTGTTCAAATTTAATATTTGCACGTTTCATGGCATTCTAAACCTATTTAAAAATTTGGTTTTTTTTGAAAATTTCTTTTACCAACATTTTTGAAAAAAATTTTACCACTAAAATAGATAGTTTTTTTTCCTTGTTCAAATTTAAAATTTCCACGTTTCCATGGTACTCCAATCCTATTAAAAAAATTTAAAAATTTTTCTGAATTTTTTTTTTTTTTTTAAAGTACTATAGAATAGATGAAATTATTTTTTTTTGCTCAATTTAAAATTTCCACGCTTCACGACATTCCAAACCTATTTAGGAAGAAAAAAATTTGTTACATTTTTTTACCGTTTTGGAAAAAAAATTACCACTAGAATAGATGGAAATTTTTTTTTGCTCAAATTTAAAATTTACACGATTCATGGCATTCTAAACCTAACTCAGAAAAAAAAATTTTGAAATTTTTTTAACCATTTTTGAAAAATTTCAAAAAAAATATAATTTTTTTTCTTTGTTCAAATTTAAAATTTCCACGTTTCCATGGCATTCTAAACCTATTTAAACAAATTTTAAAAAAAATGAAAAATCTTTAATCTATTTCACTACTTTCTATAGAATAGATGAAAAATTTTTTTTTGCTCAAATTTAAAATTTCCACGTTTCATGACATTCCAAACTTATTTCGGGAAAAAAAATCATTTTTTTACCATTTTTGAAAATAATTTTACCAACAGAATAGATGTAAAACATTTTTTTTGCTAAAAATTAAAATTTTCACGTTTCATGACGTTCCAAACCTGTTTCAGAAGAAAAAGGTTTTAAAAATTTTTAACCAACATTTTTGAAAAATTTAAAAAAAAATGAAATTTTTTAACTACCGTTATACTTCCACTCCACTACGTGAATGTGGAATTGAAAATATGTAAGATGGCAATAACATTTGACATATTATGCTATTATACTTTTATTGAAAAATATACAGGGTGGTCATCCCAAGAAATAATTCATGGTGGACATTTGTTAAGGTATTTGCGCAAGCCTTTCATATTTGGCACCTGTTATTTAGTATTGAACTTTTGCTGTTGGATGAGTACTCTGTATATTTTTTTGACGAAAACTTACCTTCTTTGTAATAATAGTGATAACTATATTACGATTATTATATTCAATGTCATTTCGTAATTATTAATTATTTAGAGTGACCCGCGCACAAATAAAAAGGTAAGTTCTGTATAAATTCCTTTACCGATTTTTTATTCTAAAATTTTGCAATTAATCTCAAAAACGTAATATCATGTTTATTCTGTTATTAATCGATACATTTTAAAAATTTTTGATAAAATAATTATATAAAATGTAAGCATTTCCAGAAAAAATAATTTGTATATATTAAATATTAATTTAGTTATCATGCGCAATAAATAATATTATGGCTCATTTTTAAGCTATCGATATGTTGATGTCGATTGCTTGTTTTGAAGTCTTCTATATCCCCTTAAAATTTGTTGGTATCATTTTGGAACACCCCGCGTAGAGGTTTTAATGCATGTCAAAATGCTCTGGGCCTTTCTAAAACTTCTACTGCAAGCAGGCATTTTTTTTATATTTCACAGCCATATTAATAAAATTTCTAAAATGTCTATAGAGTATACAAATATCTAATTACAATTGGTCATAGGCTGCATTTAAGCATTGTGCGAACCTTACATCCGTTATCACTCAAGGAGTACAATCCGAGAATTTCAAATCATCAAGTTAGGAAACTATCGAGAAAACTATGGAATGTACTGGAGTATTTCATAACAAACCGCTGCCTATGGAATCACTATTTCCCCATTCAGGTTTTCCATTCAATTGTTTTAAAGTAAACATCTATAGCATGTGGAAATAATGTAAGTAAGTAAGTAAGTAAACATTTATTTCCCACTATTATCACAATAATTAAAATAGGTTATGTCAATATACTTATAATGTGATAGCAAAAATACCTACTTAAAGGTGTGGTGAAAAATAGCTAATGGATATCATATATACACATATATGTTTTCTGTACATAGAACATATCTAAAGCTATAACTAAACAATAGGCCCTAATAATAATACATTATAATAAATACCCATAAATGATGGTATATTAAAAAAATATCTTTATTATATAAAGCATACTAAATTAGAAGAACAAAATACAAATCAAAACAAAAAAAATCGAGTGGAAAACAAAAGATGGCAAAAATAGATGGCGCTCTCTTCCTGTTTTAAAGTGTAGCTGCGAAATATTCATTTAAGTTATAAAATACATGTCTATGTAGCAGTATTTTTATTTTTCGCTTAAAAGCTTTGCAGTTTAATGATTTTAGATATGTTGGCAATTTGTTATAAATTTTTATTCCCGAATATAGAGGACCTTTTCTAGTACTACTATAGTTATATTTTGGTAATAAGTTATCTTGATGACGTGTCGCATAATTATGTATGTTAACTTTCGTACTAAGGGAATGTTTATTTTTGTGTATTAAAATTGAAAGTCTGTAGATATATAAATTAGTTAAACTAAATATTTTTATCTCCTTAAAATAACTCCTACATAAATCTCTAGGGGATAAGTCACATAATATTCTAATTGCTTTTTTCTGCACTAAAAATAACTGCTCAAACCCCTAGCTCCACCCCAGAATTCAATTCCATGTTGGAGCAAACTCTGAAAGTATGCAAAATAAACTATTTATGCTAAGGCCAAGTCGACATTTTTTTAATGGTTAAAATGGCACATACAGCCTTGCTTAATTTCACTTTTAGGTTGCTTATATGTACTGACCAATTCAGTTGTGAATCAATGTGGATACCGAGAAATTTTGTAGAACTAGTAGGTAGTATTTCTTCAACGTTCAATTTAAGAATAGGATTTGTTTCGCCCTGTAGTTGGAAAGTTATATTATTTGTTTTACTGCAGTTGAGTGCGAGTTTATTTGCAAGAAACCAATCTGGAGTTCGGTTGAGTTTCTCAAAGTGAACAGACGCTTCGAATAAAAGCTCTCAAAAATAGCTCATAAATATAGGTTAAAACACCGCTAATTTATATGAAATTTAGACCATCGATAGGTCAAGAAATTCTGCTAGTCGTAAAGTGAAATATTTAAAAAACAAACTTTATACGAAATAAATATTTGATTATTTCTAGTACAGGCCTTTCTGTAATATAAGAAATAAACAAGTAAGTGCGGCGTGTTATGATATATCCCAGAAAGACTTGAAGCGAGGGCTCTCAAGACCAGGGTAATAAATTGAAGGCGGGCCGAAAACGATTGAAAAAAATTTTTTTTTGAAATTTGATTTGGTATAGCAAAAAAAAGTTGTAGAATAACTTTAAAAATATCCTGTATTTTTATGGAAACTATTAAATGAAATTTGGCCGCGCCCCAATGGCCTTGAAATACATTTTTTGTAAAATTACTATTCTGGATCTGGTATAGCCGTAAATACTTTTTAAATAATGGGTCTAAATCACCAATCAAATTTCATAATTTTATCTTAATATTTAGCCGCGCCCCAACCTAAAAACATTTTTTACGCTTCATCCACACTTAGCCCGGTTCTGGTAATAACTGCCTATTGTGTCGTACTTACGAGTGTCGACCTGTATGTATGTGGTACAATGCAAATATAATGTGTTTATTTAGTTTCACGTTAAGTGAGCCTTCTGAAACCTTGGTTGTACTGACATATTTTATTATGAAAGTCTGCTCGTCATTATGCCACTATGGAGCGGCAACATTTATGGAAATGGGTAAGTCTATCCAGAGAATTTCCAAATGAAATAAAGAATATTATTGACAGTGTTATTAGCACAAACGCTTATTTTGGACACCCCGAAAACATTTTGTTAACCATGATCACAGATTTTCGGAGTCATGTAAGAGAACTTGGGATTTATCGCATTTTGATATCGCAGAATTCGAGAGATTCAAAAAAATGTAAGAGTGTTTAAAATATCTGCTTTCAACTAGAATGCTAAGGACTATATCGATTTAATTGACTGGAACAAATGTACCGTAACCGAACCGCCTCTTACGATGACCATTTCTACCGACGATTTAATGACAGCACTTCAGAGCAAATCTGCCATCACTATTAAACAATTTCCATGCCACACTCAAGCTGTCGAGTGATGTGTAAAGATCACCACTGAAGCTTCAGGCAAAGTTTGTAGTCGTGACTCATGAGACGGGTACATTCGCGTAAAATTTGCTGTGAGGAGTGATCTGCCATTTTGAAACCAAAAATCTATACTACACTATAGATCCAAAAAAGCAAAACTGAGTAATAAGTAAGTTAGATCTACGATTAGAATAAGTACAAGTAGTCGAAAAAGGGAGGAAGGGGTGGGAGGAACTTGGTAAGCAGCCACCTCCTCGCGGTGAGTTCTGGGTTGAGTAATTGATAAAGTATGTATATTATATTAAATAAAGACAATCAATACAATAATATTAGGCAGCCTATCACTTATTCAAACGAAGAGCTGCTTTTATATATTTTTAGGGCCCTGGGGCGCGGATAAAAATTCTTTTATTTCTTTCATATTTTTTTTGGTTGCTGTATACATTGATTCCTAACTTTTTGACGCTATAACGAAAACAATACATGACCTTGAAAATTTGGCCCTTTTAAGGCCCATGGGGCGCGGCCAAAAATTAAGCGAAAATTAAAAGAAAAATTTAGCGAACATGTCTTTATACCCTTCAACTTTTTATGACTATACCAAATTAATTTTCCGAAAAAAATTTTTTCGGCCCGCCCTATTAAATATTCAGTGTCAAGTGATATAAATGTTTGTACCTAGACGTTGGACGTTGGGGCTGAGACCCAATGCTTTCTTGGAAAGTGTAAATAAACAATTCGCATGAAGTGGAGGTTAATTAAACCAACAGATATCACCAGCAAACTACAAGAAAAAGATAAGTGAATGACTGAATGATTGATCCATAATTTGTAATTTATTGTTTCTGTTTGTATGTTTGTATTTTTTAGTATTATTTTTACTTTACTTTTATAATATCCTATTTTATTCCCATTGGAAAACGACAGTTGGAATTAGGCACTACAAAAACCAAAACAATATACAGGGCGTGCGGAGGTTTCTCTCGGGCCACTTTCTCATTCTCAACTCGCTGTAAAAAGTTATTTTACCGCGATACAGATAACATAATAAAAACACTCTCTTGCAGCAAGCTAATATCGGTTTTGAAAAACTGGGCAAAAGATGGACACACTAATACAGGACGTTGAAACGAGAACACATCAATTACTGGTACAAAAAATCGACGGCGACGGAAACTGTCTATATGGAGCATTAAGCCACCAACTGGAGGGAGAAAATATAACATCACAGGCACATACCAATGCGACGAAAACCCTACGAAAACAAGTAGCTGATTATATCGAAAATCACTTAGACCATTTCATGCCATTCATGCAGGCATCCATCCATGAACTAGCACCCCGGTACAATAGATACAACTCTAATACGGGAAAAATAAATGCGTTCATTCGAGATCTGAGAAGAGAAGGTTTTTGGGGGGGGCAGGAAACAATTGCAGCAACAGCAAATATGAAAAACAGGACAATAATAGTACATCAAGAAGAAGGAGAACATATAATCTTCCATCCTACTAACCAACAGGGAAGAGAGAACACACCACTAGAGATAGTATATAGGAAGCACGGAAACGAAAGAAATCACTACGATAGCGTGATTATTGCACAAGAAAAACATGAAGCAGAACAACCAGAAGAAACATACGCTCGAACTGGGGCAATAAAACCCCGCCCAGAATTAGAGAAAGCAACGCACATAAACATGTACCAAATATCACAAAGAGCAGAGGAAGCCAACAGTCAAGAATTACAACACGATGACATCATCCTGGCGACATGGAATGTCAGAGGCTGCATAACGAGAGAGAAAAGAGAAAAAAATCGATGAGGCGCTTATGATGGAACACATACACGTTGCATGCATACAAGAGACACACATGATAGACGGAACTGCAGTTACTCAAAACTACAAATGGCATCTAAGTGGAGGGGACAAAGAAAAAACCAGCAGAGGAGTCGCATGGGCAATAAGACGGAACACCCCTATCCAGATAAAGACAAGAAAAGTAAACGAAAACATAACCATGGCAGACTTACAAATTGGAAAGGAAAACATATGCATATTAGGAGTACATGTGCCCTCCGACAAACGGGCAGGACGAGTATTCAGACAGATCACCCAAGAGACTAGAAGAAATAGGAATAGAAAAATGAACATAATAATACTAGGAGACTTCAACGCGCATATAGGAAAAGACGACCAAACACATGAAGACAAGAATATCATAGGAAAAACCTTACTTCACACATGGACAAACGATAATGGAAGCTCGTAAAAAAACTTGGCACATCTATTCGATCTAACAGTTAGAAACACATGGAGCAAGAACCTAACCTGCCTTAATACCTGGAGTAAAGGAAACATCAACTCTCAAATAGACCATATCCTAGTGGATAGAAAAATAAGGGACAGGGTCAAAAACATTAAGGCAAAACAAGTAACAAACGTCAAAACAGATCACAAAATATTATATGGAACACTAGTAATAAAGAAACAAGAAGCAAAAAAAGATACAACGAAACATCAAATGACACATGGAACATCTCACTGCTACAGAACGAAGAAATAAAAAAGAAATACCAGGAGGAGATAGAAAAACAGTTAACAGGAAAAGAACTAAATTGGTCAACAATGGGTTTAAAAATGAAAATAGCGGCGAGGAAAACGTTGAAAAGGAACAAATCCCCTATGAGCCTAACAAGAAAAGTCATGAAAAGAAATTACGAAAAACTAAAGAAAATAAAGGCCACAGGAAAACAATATACACCGAACATAGACAAAAAGATAATAGAAGCGGGGAAAGAAAAAAGAGACGCAGAGAGGAGGCACGAACAGAAAAAATGCAGGGAATTCTTCGAAAACATAGAATCCACTCCAGCAGGACAGAGATTAAACCAAACTTTTAGACACCTTAAAACATACAGGAGAAACAACAATACGCAGCCAAGAAAATACATACCATTGCAGCATTGGGTCAGGAAACTAGAAGAAGGAAACGCGGAGAGAAGTCAAATAGAACCAATACAAGAAATGGACCACTGGCCACTGGGAAAGCCACCGTCAAAAGACGAACTACTAGAAATAATGGCCGGAGCTAAAAGAAACACGGCCCCGGGAATAGATAAAATAAATAACGAACTAGTATACTATGGACCGGACAACATAAAACAGCTAACCCTAGAAATCATCACCAACGCGTGGACGGACGACAGAATCAAAAATGAAGAATATAGGAGTCAAACAAGGATGTCCCCTATCCCCCCGACTATTCACCACAGTCCTGGACCAAGTGATAGAAAGCACAATAAAGGAAAATCAGAATTTCAATGGAAACTATGGAACGATAAAGCCCCCCATCGTACTTGCATACGCCGACGATATACTCATCATCACCGAGGAAGAACAAGACATCGTTAAATTTCTAAGAAACATGACACCACATCTGGATTCCTCTGGAATGAAAATAAACTTCAAGAAGAGCCTTATAATGGTCCGAGACCCATTGACAAAAACAAGTCCAACAAGTGGGGAAGAATACAAAATAGGAGACTACACCCTGGGGAAAACGAATAGAATGAAATACCTAGGAACATACCTAACGAATCAACTAAAAAGGAGGGAAACAGTAAGGGAAAGAATCAAAACAGCCTACAGAGTCACAAGAGCTCTACTACCCTTCATTGAGGACAACAAACCACCATGGTGCCTAACCAAAAAGATATACACGACCATCATAATGCCTACGATGATATATGGAGTCAAAAACGCAGCAACGACAAAGGCCAACAGAAGCAGCCTGAGAAGAGCTGAAAGGGACATTATCCAACTGCTAGCAAAAACAGGAAAACCACAAAAACGACAGAAAACGTCAACATTACTAGAGGGAAGAACAATAATCAAAATAATAGAATCATACGCAATGAAATACTGGGGACACGTCCAAAGACGGGACTCGACACACCTACTAAAGAAAGCGCTGCGAATGAACAGCAACAAACTGAAAATAGGGAGGCCATGCCACACATGGATAACAACAATCGAGAGGATTATGAATAAGCTAGGAAAGGATTATACACACTGGGAAAAGCTGGCACAACAAAAAATGGAATACAATAAAGAAATATCAAGGATATACATACTGCCAGACTTAGAAACAGAAGAAACAGAAAACTCAGAAGTAGAATAGGAGAGAAGATGATCACAGACAGAAACTAAGAAGAAGCATATCACAAAAACCTGAAAGTAAAAAGAAGCACGAAAACCTAAAAGAAGTATCTCACAAACGACTACACTTTCCATCCTATACTCCTACCCCATGCGTCATGCGGCTCTCGCTGCTGACAACAAGCATGTCCAATGTCCAATCCAGCGTATGCAGCTGGTCCGGCGGTATATAAAAGCACTGGGGGTTTGTTCTGGCACACGGTGGGATGATCGGTGGGCGATCGGGCTGCGTGGTGGAACAAATCTCCCTGCACCGGAATTGGCAGCAATGCCCACCTTACGCTGGCAAATCAATCAATCAATCAATCAATCAATCAAGAAACCAATCTGATATACTCTGCAACCACAACTTCTCAGCTGGCTGCTGAGGAAGCTATGAAAGCGTAGCAACCAGTTAGCTCAGGGCTGGTCGAGGGTCACTAGGTGGCGAGAAGAGTTATATATTTTTGTTTCTTAACGATTATTTGCTTGTCAAATTTACCAAACAAAACTTTAATAAACTATACAAATTTGGACGCCAGCGTATTCAGTAAATAACACTTGCAAACTTTATCAGGGGGAGAAAACAATCAAAATCAAATATAAAACAAATAATGTATTAACATAAGTATAAAAGAGCGAAAATTTTACAACACTTTACAATTTAGTAGAAATATTAATAGTGAAATTTGATTTAATTAGTTAAACAACAAAAATTTAGTTTAGAAAAAAAATTAAATTTGAATATTAACAAAAAAAATTACAATGAAACGATCAACTGGTTTACAAATTATCTTCTGACCAAAAGTTGAATTTTGCACATAAATTTGGCTACTTAGCTTAGCGGAGACGTGGAATCCCGACGAGGTCTGTTCCTGAAGATGGCCACGGGTACCTGGGAAGGACGTAATATTCAGGTCCTGACAACGCTGATTTCCAGGAGACGCTGCGTCGGAATAGTATCCAATACTTTTAGGATAACTCCAAATATTCAAGTTATGCCTTGTGCCTTGCTTCAATGGTGGTTTGGTCCAGGATTTTACATGAAAAATGGGAATGTAAAGAACCAGTTGATAATATAAAAACTTTAAAATGGCGAGAAAAAAGAGATACAAGAAAACTACAAAAAACTATGGTGACGAAGGTCACTGCAAAACCAAACTATCAGCAATTTAATAAAAAACCTGAGTCTTGATAAAATTTTATTTTACTCTACTACTGACTAATATAATATATGAAATTAATAAATAAGAAAACTCTACTCTCATGAAATTTTAGCCGTTTACAAAATGGCTGACTGGTTATGACCAAAAATTTGAATGAAGGTAACAAAATTTAGTTAGAATTAGAGAGAAAATATCTGAATTACTATCTGAAAAAAACTAATACTGTAACAAATATAGCAAACAAAATTATGGGTTTAATCTCCCAAAAAAAATTAACTAATAAAAAATGATATCTTAACCTCTTGTACTAACACGAGGTTAACTAAATGCGACAAAATGACTTTAGGTTTCGACTTTTAATGAGATAAGATTGTCTACACACGATTAAGAAACAAAGATTCTAATTTATCCTTTGATTAATTTCCGAGTTTAATCCTCGTACAAATAATCTAAATAATGACAAAACACCACGGTATTGTGTCTCAAGCGACCACAAAATACAAAATTGCCGCAATAATTAATGAATTAGCATGTGTCCAAATGGACGCCGACATCACACAAACATGTGTGTTAATAAAATTAATTATTATACGGAATAACCTTTAATTCCCAAAAATAACTATACAGCAACGTTAACTCAATAATATGACATCATTTAATAATCAAATATATTCAAAATATCAAAGGATTAAAGAAATAAACGTGAAAATTCATTAAAGAACAAGTACCAGTCTTTACTCACCTAGGTCGAAATCAAAAGTCAACTAGCAGGGATATTTCAAATGATGCTTCTACCGCGTTTGCGCACTTGTTGACTTCCGGTCGTTATTTCGGCGGGTAATTCAAATTTATTTAGCACGGGTGCTTAAACGAAAAAAATATTTTTTCGTTACAACTCTCTAATAAAATTTGTGCCTTGTTTACTAAATTGTCTTTATTGTTGTCCTTTATCATTATGCTCTTATCATCTGCAAATAATGAAAATTTTACTTGTGGGAAATTTGAGACTATATCATTGATGTATATCAAGAATAATGTTGGACCTAGAATCGGTCCCTGTGGGTCTCCACTCTCAACTACAGCATAATCAGAACATTTTTTTTTATTACATTATTCTCTGTCTCGGTTATTTCAACATACATCTGTCTTTCGAGTAAACACGTTTTGAACCAGTTATTTTCGGTGCCATATATGCCATAATACTCCATTTTTTGCAGCAATATCTGATGATCTACACAGTCAAAAGCCTTGGACAAATCACAGAAAATACCTAACGGTGTCTCTTTATTCTCCAAGCATTCATGAATGTTCTTTAGTACATTAAAAGCTGCATCTGCCTTATTACAATTTTCTCGAAACCCAAATTGATATTTGTTTAACATTTGATGACTATTTAAATGAAATATTAATTGGTTTTTCTCTACGTACTCTAGGATTTTTTAAAAAGATGGCAATAAGGATATACCTCGATAATTAGTGGTAAGTAATTTATCTCCTTTTTTATAAAGAGGTTTTGTTACTGCAATTTTCAAAGATTGTGGGAAGATTCCATTTGCCAATGACAATGACAATGAGAATATTTGAAATCGCCTATCCAAGGTGGTAACGGGGGTGGCTGATGCCAAAAATTGTTTTGAGAAGTATTGTTCTGTTACACAAACTAAAACCAAATTTTATTTTGTTGTCGCAAAAGAAATTAAACTTTGGCTTCTAGCATATACACCAAATCCCAAGTTTCTGAACTCTTACTAGCTTGCTTTTCTAATTTTCCCCTATTTACCTATATTTACCCTCCCAAGAGTTCAACAGATTCATCTCCAAAATAAAAGGTAGTTCCAGAGTTTTAGTTTATTAATTCTTAAAAATTCTTGACATTTTTTTAATATTACTGTACTTTCACTTCACTACGTGTATGTGGAAGTAATTGTGAACAGATTCTGAATTATTTTTCTAACGTTGGAACAGAAAATGATATGAATTAGATAATTTTCGGAAAAACTTCTAAGGAAATTGCGTTTTCAACAAAATGGTGGCACAATACACACACGATTCCAAATAATCGACTAATTGTGCGCATTTAGCTGGAACATTATTAATAGATATATAATATATCATATCAATTCTGGGTACGATTTGTCCTGGTAATTTCCTGACTATTGCAAATCAACTGAGCTAGATGTAACTCTCTGTGAAACCAATTATCCCATTGAATATTGCTAAAAACAGCTTTGGGCGATTTTGCTAATTTCCGGTGTAATGAATTTTTATTAAATATTAATTGAAATGTCAAACAATATTCGAGAATAAATAATTCAGGGTTTGTCAATATTATTCGTTCCAACTTTGGATACAATACAAAGCATCGAGCTCAAACTATATGGATTAGTCGCCACAGTAATTAAAAAAGATATGTGGAGTGAAACTAAAATTTCTATTGACTTGTTTCATTATTGCAGTTTTTGTTGCTGAAACCTGTTGTAAGCGTTTCAAGAGGTGTAGTAAAAAAGTTTTGAATCAAATTCGTGAGGTGATAAGCTTTTATTTAAGCAAGAGAATGTCCAACATAGTGTTTTTTCGCAGATTGTCCCGTAGCGCAATAAAGAGAGATAAATAAATGGTTCCCAACGAAATTGCGAAGAAAAGTAAGATTTATCTGAACCTATTTGGTCTATTTGTCAAGTTAAAGTATAAATATAAAATATAGAAACATTTGTGTTAGGGCATTTTTAAACAATTGATAACATAATGCTCATATAAAAAACAATTGCAAAAATGGATCGATTTTTTTTTAACGAAAATAAATTAAAATTTTCAGTCCACTTTTATTCAACTGCTCTGATTTTCTGAAAAGACAAACGCATTTTACTCATCAATATTTTGACCGAAAATGAAAGTTACTGCTATATATTAAAAGTACACAAAAAAATGATCAAGTTAAGAAAACCGCTGCCTAAGGAATCACTACTTCCACATCCAGATTTTCGGTCCAAATCACTCAAAAGGAAACATCTTGAATATATTTGCATTCTAGTATGTGGAAATTATTGGTCATAGAACTTTCATAATATTTGGGTAAGATGACATAAAAAAAATTGAGGCATGGGTTTCTAGCGTATATGCCAAAAATAAAGTTTCTGGACTCTCATTAGCTTATTTTACTTAATTTCCTCACTTGAACCCCCCTCTAACCCTTAAACGAAATTATCTCGATCAGTCGTCATTACAATATATACGTTTAAATGTGAATTATTTGTTTGCTTATTTTTCTTTCTGCTGTTTGCAAAATCCTATAAAGAATATGTTTCAATACATACGTATCAAATTTCAAGCAAATATCTCACAAATATTTTTTAACCTCTTTACTAATGGAGTCGAGGTGGTGGAGGGTTGAAAATATTATAAAGAAATATAAGACCTAGGCTCCTAGTATACCAAATCTCAAGTTTCTATACTCTCACCAGCTTGCTTTACTCATTTTCCCATACTTACTCCCCTCACCCTTCAAGGGGGTAGGGAGGTGGTTGAGAGGGTTCAAAAATGTTATGAATAGATCTAAAGCCTTGGCTACACCAAACATTTTATTTAGCAGATAATGCAAAGGAGGAAAAAATCGGTGTTGCAAGTGAATCCATTTCAACTGTATTATATGATTCAAAAGTGAAATATAAGTGCCTAGCTAAATGTCGCTTACAATTATTTAAAGGAATATCGAAATATGCGACGTTTACACTATCACAGTTACCTTCAACAGAGGATATTGCTAGATTGCATGGACAGCGAAAATATTTATGGATTCAATAATGGAAGGGAAATATGCTAAATCTCCTCCAATGGGGTTGGACGAAAACAAACGATGGATTGATGCCAATTGCCATGACTCTGTCTCCTGCACCGAAATCTTTACTTGGAAAAAATATCATGTGGTTGTTTAAAGTACTGTCATGGAAATTTTGGTTGCAGAAAGTTTTGCATCAAATGCCTCCATATCTTGCAAGGAATGTGAAGGATTTTTTTCCGAACATGCAAATGCCAAAAATATCATAAGAGAATGTCGATAATTCAACGAAGTTGATATTGCCATCAAAAGTATTAATATTGAAGAATCGACTTCTTAAACTTAATAACGTATAATATTTTTTTACCTTTACGAGTAAAAATGTTATATTTTGAAATGCATTTATTGTTCATAATGTTTTCCTGTTATATTCATTTATTTAAAAATCAATTTATTTTAAATAATGGATGAAATTTAATTTTAATATTATAAAGCTCAACCACAAACATTAATTATGGTTTGTAATATTACTTTTTCGTAAAAACGTAATATTTATTTTATAATGTTAAAGAAACATTAGTATTATTATTACATTATATTAAAATTGTTTTTTTATTGCACAAAAATAAATGTATTTACTGGAAATTGAAAGGGAAACTGTATGAGAGCATGCGGTAAAATATGGCAAAAGAATGGTCAACTTTGAATGGCGATATCTCTTTCACTGTTGGTGGTCGTATGGAGCAGATAAAATAGTATTTTTCGTTTTTTCAATAATTTTTTTCTCTGAATTTATACAGTGTGTCCCAGGATAGATGTAACAAGAGGTGTAATGCACCAAATTGGAATGGTATTTGGGGATTGAGTCCTGCTTGTTGTATAACTAAAGTATATCAAAAATGACTTGATTTGGAGTTCTACAGGGTGTTCTATAAGCAAAGTTGTAAAAATCACCACTAATAAAGTACCTTTATTTTTCAAAATATGAAAAAAATCTACTAAGAAAAGTTATTTAGAATGCAATTTTATACCTCTGTACCAAATTTCAGGAATATAAAATTAGTTTTTTGAAACTTTCCATGTTTTCAATAAATTGGTATTTTATTTTGAACCATTCAATTACAACTGCAGAGAAATTATTTTTTGTGAATTAATATTTAAAGTTATGTAGAAGCTAAAAGTAGGCTACGAGTAAAGCAGTGGATACACATTTATCATTTATTATTGACATATCTGTCAAACTAGTTAATATTAACCTTAATTTCTGTTTCAAATTAACGAGCCAAGCATAAAAAATTAAGTGAAAATGGTACTCACAGTCCGTGAAAAAATTTATATTGTGCAATGCTATGGAATTGGAGGTGAAAACTCGCTAAGAGAAGTGGTAAGCCAATTTAACTTGAAATTTCCAAACACTGCTTTATCACGTACTCAGGCCATGAGAATAATTAAAAAGTCTCTGGCTACTGGTAGTGTTCTTAACATGAGAAGAAAAATAAAGGCATATGATGAACACAATGTTGGGGCTATTATAGCTCATGCCTCTGTTATAGAAAATCCTAGGATGCAACTAAGAGAGAGGTCCAGGCTCTTATTAATATTAGCAAGTCTGAACTCCAAAGAATTAGCAAATTATAAACATACGCTTGAAGTGGTTGGATTTTTGTTTGACGATTGGAGAAAAAAATCATGAAAGAGAGATTTTTTTATCATTTCATAATTTTCCGAGATGAATCCACAATCACAACCAATAGTGTTGTTTTATCTCAGAATTGTCGGTTTTGGGCTTCTGAAAATCCAAATTTTAGAATTTATTGTAGAAGACAATATTATAAAAAAGTGAATGTGTGGTGTGCCGTTTCTTATCACGTTGGAGTTATTGGACTTTATTTCATTGAGGGAAGGTTGAACCAAAACCAGCACACTTATTTATAGCTTCTTGAAAGAATTTCTTAAGTACATTTAAACATTTTAAGAGATATGCCTTTAATTCATTTTCAGCAAGATGGTTGCCCTTGCCACTCCACAGAAATGGTTAATCGGTGGTTTAATTTAAATTTTGAAGAAAATTGGATTGCCAGGAATCGACCGATCAAGTGGCCGGCGAGATCCCCAGATCTATCAATATTGGATTTCTTTTTATGGGCTCTCCTCAAGCAGTTGGTTTACGCTGAACCACTTCCTAACGATGTAGCAGTATTGAAGCAGAAAATTACAAATATCGTAAACTCCATACCATTAGATCATATTCGAAACAGTTTTAAGGACTACAGGCGAAGGATCGAAATGTGTGTTTATGTGGGTGGTAGCTACGTCGAATAATAAAAAAAATTGTAAACATTGTTTTGTATTGGTCAATAATTAATTTGTTTGTTTTTGACATTTATTACTTGTTACAATTTTTAAACCTCATTAACCTTCTGTTAGTAATTGTTTTTTGTTTTACAATTGGTTCGATTATCATTATACCTTCTTACATCTCGTATATTCAATTTTTTATTTACCAATAGCCTTCTTTTTGAGATGATTAACATTTGCTCTTACACAGCTTTAAATATGAATTCAACTCTTAATTCGCAAAAAATGGGAAGTTTCAAAAAAATAATTTTATATTCCTGAAACTTGGTATGAAAGTATAAAATTGCATTCTAAATAACTTTTCTTAGTGGAATTTTTTCATATTTTGAAAAATAAAGGTACTTTATTAGTGGTTGTTTCTACAACTTTGCTTATAAAACACCCTGTAGAACACCAAATCAAGTCATTTTTTGTACACTTTAGTTTTAAAACAAGCAGGACTCAATCCCCAAATACCATTCCAAAATTCCAAAATTTTTGTTCCATTACACCTCTTGTTAAATCTATCCTGGCACACACTGTATATAGCTAGAATGCCGTAAAAAAAGTTGTGGAGGAATTACTGGAACAAAGATGTGAAGTTTCGTAAATTTTTAATGACGTTCTTTAATTATGTTTAATACTAAATAGGAAGAAGAATTTAGAACAACGTACTTGAGTGGAAAATTTAATTTTCTACAAAAAAAGTATTCTTGTAAAAATTTGCATTGCTTTTGAGTTATTTTGAAAAAACTAAAAAATGGGCTTCTTCGGATGGCTCTCAAGAACGCACCACGAAACTTAGCAGCACTTTATGATTTTATCGTTTCTAGGTGTTAAACTAACATATTAAACAATAAAAATCCATTCATGCAATTGTTCCCTGCTAAAAGATATATCCAATAGCCTATACGGAGTTATAAAAAAACCGCACACTCCGTATATCAATATTATTTACTGTTTCCCTATCGTATAACATTATCCCGTTCGGAAACGTGGCTGACTCGATAACTGGGTTATATTTAAGTAGCAGAAGAGACTTTAATCAACCATGCGTGGGTATTTTCATTGAAGAATTGAAAAAGCAAAGGGCCTGTTGGCTTCAGCCGTGAAAACCAACCAGCCAATGAATTTGAAAGAGTTTCCATTTGTGAGTTAAATAAACCATTCGATCAAACGTCCCGGGGATAAAAAAGCAATACGAAAATAATAGAAAATACAGAAGAATCTACTTTTAAACAAAGAATTACTAGGAAGGGAATTAGAACGGAGAGAAATAAAATATGGATTATATATAACCATCTTTTCCAGCATCTGCAGTAAACGAATAATTTAAAGTACATTTTTCATAGATTACTAAAAAAAAACAAATAATATATATCAAAGATCTCTGTAAAGGCCAATTCTTTGGAATTATATGTTGTTATACACATGCGGAAATTCTGTTTACCACAACAGTGAGATTGTGGGTTGAAGTCACTTGAGTGCGACAAAGCACTATTCACACGTTATATTAAAAATAACCAGTCAAGATATTACTTCAAAAACTTCATATGTTAATAAAGCTAAGATTTCTAACAGCATATTTTGTCATGTGTCAGAGCAAGATATATTCCTTATAATAAAACATAAATTATATAAATTAACATTCAACTTAACCTGACGGTATTTCTAGTATTTAATTAAAAAATTGCCGAATCAATTGTTAAACCTTTAACTCATGTAATAAATAAATGAATCCTTTAGCGAAAGAATATTTCCCTCTGGATTAAAAGCAGCGTTGCTATCCCCAATTTTTAAGAGGTCAATATCTGTTTGACCTATGATATCCAAAATATACGAATATGCGATGATATTTCAGTTAATTTAAATTAAATTTCTGGCAGTAAATAATATTTAAATGATAAACAACATGGTTTTCGTTCTGGATTCGACTCTTACAGCAGTATGCACTTTTTTTGAACAGATATTGTAAGCAGTTGAAGCGGGCGAAAATCCTACTCTGATCTTTTGTCATCTCAGTCGGGCATTCGATTGAGTTCAGCACGATTTATTACTTAAAATGTTAAATAAATATGGTATAAGATGTAAACCACACGGTTGGTTAGCCTTCTATCTTAGAGAAAGAAATCAGATGGTAAAAATTCAGTATCTAGACGAAAATCAAAAAACTTCTATACATCAAATGCACTAGTTAATGAAGTGGGTGTACCGCAAGGTTCCGTTCTGGGGTTCATCTCATTTCTTATTTATATTAATGAGCTGCCAAATATGTTAACAGAGGTTTTTGTTTCATTATATGCTGATGACGCCACCCTTATTCTTTCTGATAGATCTCAAATTGCGCTTCTAAAAAAAATAAACACTACTGTCAGTCGTTTATGTAACTGGTTTAATAATCACTTGCTATATTTTAATGTTTGTAAAACAAATCATACGACAATTCATACACAATATTTCCACCCTAGACATAAAGATCAATAACGTTGAGTTGAAAAAAATCGGTAAAGGTATTTACACAGAACTTCCCTCGTTATTTGTGCATGGTGGTCAATCTAAAAAATTATTAATTACAAAATGACATTGAGAATAAAAACCGGAATATCGTTATTGCTATTATTACAAAGAGAACCTGATAACTTTTGGTCAAAAAAATATACAGAGTGCTCATCCAGCAGCAAAAGTTGAATACTAAATAACAGGTGCCAAATATGGAAGGCATGCGCAAATGCCTTTACGAATGTCCACCATGACTGAATTATTTCTTGGGATGACCACCCTGTACATTTTTCAATAATAGTATAATAGGTGCATATGTCTAATATTATTGCCATCTGTCACATTTTCAATTCCACATACACGTAGTGGAGTGGAAGTATAGTGGTGGTTAAAAAATTTCATTTTTTCTTAAATTTTTCAAAAATGTTTTTAAAAATATTTCCAAAATTTTTTTCTTATGAAATAGGTTTAGGATGCCATGACACGTGGAAATTTTAATTTTGAGCAAAAAGGAAAGTTTCCTTCTGTTCTACAGTGGTATTTTTTTTTAATTGGTTTAGAATGCCATGAAACGTGAAAATTTTAAATTTGAGCAAAGAAAAAAAAGTTTTCCATCTATTTTAGTGGTAAAAAATTTTTCAAAAATGTTGGTGAAAAAAATTTTCAAACTTTTTTTTCTCAAATAGGTTTAGAATGTCAGTCATGACAAACGTGAAAATTTTAAATTTGGGGAAAAAAAATTCCATCCATTCTAGTGGTAAATTTTTTTCCAAAATGGTAAATAAAATGTTGCAAATTTTCTTTTCCTAAATAGGTTTGGAATGTCATAAAACGTGGAAATTTTAAATTTGAGCAAAAACAATTTTTTTCATCTATTTTATACCCAGTGATAAATAGATTAAAATTTCTTGCAAAAAATTTTTTTTTCAAAAAAATGTTTAATCAAAATAATTTTTAAATTTATTTGAATAGGTATAGAATGCCATGAAAACGTGAAAATTTTATATTTGAACAAAGAAAAAAAATTCAATCTGAATTGGTGGTAAAATTTTTTCAAAAATAATAAATAAAATTTCTAAAAATTTTTTTTAAAAATAGGTTTAGAACGCCATGAAACGTGGAAATTTTAAATTTGAACAAAGAAAAAAAAATTTCCGTCCATTTTAGTGGTAAAAATTTTTTCAAAAATGCTGGTAAAAAAAAATTCAAAAATTTTTTTTTTCTGAAATAGATTTAGCGTGTCATGAAACGTGGAAATTTATAATTTGACCAAAAAAATATTTTTTTCATTATTTATTCCCTGTAGACGATCCACCCTGTATATTTTCCAGTGAAAGTTCTACCATTTCTTCGCTGACAGTAGGGTCAACTACCTACCAAATTTGACCGCTCTCCGTCAAGTAGTTTTTTAGTAAATGCACCGACAGACAGACAAGACAGACAGACTGACTGACGGAATTGAAAAACCTATATTTTCGTAATCTCCGTGATCTGAAACGTCAGAATCCGAAAAAATCTCGGAGGGTGATTTTTTCTCGAATACAATACTTCCCTTCGGTATGCGAGGGAAGTAAAAGTAATTGTATAACATTTCTTGGCATAATCTTTGACAATACACTCACATTAGTAACCATTGTAGGAAATTAATTATTATCTTGCAGTCTAACTGTTTTCAAATCATAACCTTCAAAAGTGTTTTGGATAGGTCTGGTCTATTAGTGCTTTACTTTGGACAAGTACAGTCTAGATTAACTTATGGTATTACTGTGTGGGGAGGCTCATCTAGTGTACATGATATATTTAGTGCACAGAAACGCATTATAAGATGTACATCAGGTGCACCGCTAATTCATTCATACCATACGAAATTCTTCCCCTACCAAGTTTATATGTTCTAGAATTGTTGCTTTACGCATACAAAAATCAAGATAAAGGGTCTAGTCGGTTTGGCGCATGAAAAGTGCATGCTTTCCTTGATCAGGTGCCTATGAATATTTTTATATATGCTTCCCTCAGTTCTGTGGAATGCGAAAGATCATTTTCGACCTTACAGTGAATATTTGCTATCTTGGAGTTACTTAAAATGATGATTTTTGCACATTTAAACGTCGATTTAACAAACTATTCAAAATGGGATCAAATTCAACCCTATGTTCTTTACTAGTCAATCTACCTATTAAACCGTGTGGCTTTCTATGGCGAATTACGTCCAATTTTCGTCTACCTTTGTCTAATTCCACTCTCCTATGTTTGAAAGATTTGTATCGGACGATTTCATATTTTAGTGGAAATTACAAACCACATTATACAGTTCGTCACGTACTGTTGTACTCTTATTGTTTACGCGAGCAACTAGCTTTTCATGCAATAATAGAAAAACTAGAGGAGTGTTATTGAAAAATATACCCCAAAGTCTGATGAAAAATTCACGAAAGCACCCTGCACCAAGCAGTAAGTTATATCTTCCATATGACCCTTATTTCTAAGCCGGCCAGGATAGATGACACAGTCGCGGTCAAATCCCGCGATGCTCGTTTGTTTTTCACTGTGAAGTATTTACAGCCATTCCATGCTAACGAGGAAGTAATAAATTTCGGAAATATATGGAACTAAATTGAATTTACCAATTCAAAACTAATATTACTCTTATGAAAAAACAAGCACGCCAAGTCCCGTGCGGGAAGTAAATAACTAGACCAAAAGTTATCCCAGACATTATTTTATTTGGAATGAAATGTTTCGCTGGAACTAAAATAGTCGAGTAAATAACATACAGTAATAAAAATATTATAATAATGGTATACTATTACATGTTAGGGGTTACAGTAAACTTTAAATTATGTTTTTAGAGTAGTATTATTATGAGATGTTCGGGGTGCCAATATTATTAGCAGTGAAAGCCCCAAGTAACAATTGTAGTTTTAAAATAATCTATAAGTTATCCTTATCTCCAAGAATACTTATAAACGTAAATTGTTTGAAACGACTTTATAAAGCCGATTTAAAACCTTTATTATAGTACAGGGGCCCATCTAGAAAAGGGTCTACAAGCCCCTTTTTAAAACTACTATTATAACTTTCAAATTTTAATGAATTATCTACATCTTTACTCAGAGAGTATCTAACGAGTATTATAAAACCATACTTGGCATTATATTAAAATATAAAAGACACACGTGAAAGTAAAAGTAATCTAAAAAAGATGAAATATGGAATACCACAAGGAACTGTTCTAGGACCAGTTCTGTTTAATATTTACACAAATGAATTACTTCATATCACAATGGACGGAAAAGTTATAGCTTACGCCGATGACACTGTTCTCCTGGTTGAAGATGACTCCTGGGAAGATGTAAAGAACAAAGCGGTTCTAGAATTTTCGAAACTACAACAGTGGTTAGCTGAACACCTTCTAACAGTTAATCTGGAAAAAACTAAATTTATGCGCTTCGGTATTTATGATAAGAACATACTAAATATAGATACACTGCAATTACATACATATACGTGCTTAAATAAACAAAAATACAACTGTAAATGTGATATGAAGATATTCCCAACAAAAACCACTAAATATCTTGGGTTATAATAGATCAAAACTTAAAATGGACTGAGCATATCCAATAATTAAATAATAAAATGCATACATTAATTTGGAAATTCTACCATTTAAAAAATACAATGCCTTTCAATGTCTTAAAAACACTGTATCACGCCTTAGACGAATCAATTCTTAGATATGGAATATTAATATGGGGAAGTGCCTATCCAACAAATTTAGAACCTTTAAATATATCACAAAAATATATAATCAAAATTGTCTTAGGAAAAAATAAACAATACTCCTCGGAACTATTATTCAAACATTGTCACCAATGACAACGGAGGTCCCATAAAATTTCGTTAGTTAACAATTTGTTGAAAAATAAATTTTAACATTTTTTTCCAACGGGACCTTATTCTTTGAAGTGTTGTAAATACACCATAATATTTTCAAATTTATTAATTGATTTTTAATAGTATATAAAAATTATTTTATGTGATGTATTCTTATTTGAGGCGGCACGGCGCTCGCATCCTGCAGCGTCCTATTTTCAGCCCTAAATTAAAATTATAAATAATGGAGATAGAGTTCCGGAAGTGGGGACTTTTTATTGGAAACTTCCTCCTCTTTTCTTTTTTCCGATTTCAGTTATCGCTTATAGTTTTTGAGTTATAAGTATCATCTTAATTTATTTATAACTTTTGCAATTTTTTATGTGCTAATAAAACATTTTAATACATTTTTCTTGACGTCATTCCGAATTCCTAGTATAGGTCCGAAGCAGTGTTTCCTTATGTGTGCTTTTGTGTATAATTTTATCAGCTACAAATTTGAATTTACATTTAAGAAGTTGAAAAGTTTAAATACTCATGGGTAGATTAAAAATATACTAGTTTACCTTAATAACTTACTTGGAGAAAGTACGTTGATGCCGTTGATTCGACAAAGCAAAACTGTTTTTCACTAAAAATCATTCCCAGTGGACCATTTTGGTAATTTATATGTAAACACTATCGCACCTGTGTCATTACTGTTATTACATTCACGACAATGTGTAATTACCAGCATATGTTTAATTGAATGCTGTCCGTTAATTGACATGATGATGATGTAGGAAACACCCCATACTATTATATAGCCCATATTATCTTATCTTGCAATACAGCACACAGGTAATGTTATACTACTTGGTTACAGGCGACCTATCGTATGAAGTTGTGTCCTGCAGAACTTTTAGTATACTCGTCGGGAACTTTAAGTTGGTACAGGTTTTGTTTGGTAACTCGCTTAGGCCATTTTCCATATATGTTTGGCAGTTCTCCTTTATCAATCTTTTAACAGCTACCAGTTTAAAGTGAATTATTTGTTGTTTGCATATATTTGTAATTCCTATTCTTTATAGAATTTGATAAACATCAGGGAAAGTAATATATGAAAAATAAAAAGAATAGCTATCTATAAATATATTAATTTTCATTTCTTGAATTATATCGATAACCTGCATTATGGCTCTGCTGGCAATTAAAAAATTCTAAAATTAATTTATCTTTTCATTATTTAACAGTTTCAACGCTTGCAACGCCAGTAGTATCCACATATAACTCTCACGACATTGAAGGGTAAACTAATATCCACATGAAGAGTAAGTTAAAACAAAAAGCGTATCTATTCAATAAAAAATGACAAAAATTAAAATTTGCTTTCATGTTTTGTAACAAGTAAATTTTTAAATTGATAATTTTTAAACTTTTAATACCAAGGTTATTGTTGTTATTTTGATCATGATAAAAAATGGACTTTAAAGTATTCAACTGAAACAGAAATGTTTCCAAATAAAAACGAACATTTCTAATATCTCTGAAGCTAGCGACATTTGGATAATGCATATTAGAGTTCATAATATAGTAAACTGTCTCTAGTATCACGTGTTTAAAGAAATAGGTCGAATTGCCCTTAACCCTGTATAAGAAGAATTAAATGAATTAGAAACCCAATTTCTATTAATATTAATGTCAAAAGGTATTTGAATTATGCTCCAATATAGGTCCACAATGTCCATTTGTTACGATGCCAGAACAATAATTCCTGGTTGCTTTTATCACGTAAATGAATAACTGTTTACATAATAAAAACGAAAAACATATCTGACTATGTATTATTTATGAGATTTCAGCGGGCGTAATCGTCCCATTTTAAATGTTCGCCGCAAAAACTTTCCCTGTAAATTCACAGGTCTAGGAAAACAACAGCATTATGCAGTGGGAATTCAGCAGTACACAAATCTTTTGAGGATGAAAATATATTATGCTAGTCTTGTACCCAAATAAACCAAACATTAATTCGTTAGAGTTTTTCTTTGCCAGGTAGTCTGAAAAATTACCCCCTACTTCTATATTTTATCACCGAAAGGCCAAGGGTTTAGATAAATCTGATGATAAAATAAAAAGGTCCTCTACAGCACTTTTCGTTCGCTTTATCTTGCGGCTTTAAATCAGGGACTTTGTTAAAATTATTATCCAGATTATTACGTCTACACTGGGAACAATTGATTATTATCCAATTAATGGAAATTTAATGTTCGCCATTACCACTTCTTTATATAATAATGGAATTTGATGTAATAAAAAAGTTGACAATCGTATTTTAATCTAGGAACTGCTGGATTAATCCGAAACGTTTAAATGCCACTACACATTTATCTCGAGTGAAGGTGGTAAACGAGCAGATTGATCTATAATGAAAGTCGATGTCGAGTGTTGACATTTATACAGGGTAATTTATAAATTCTATGAAAAAATTTTGCAAATTAATAGTGATAAAATTCAGGGAAAAACATATTATATGAACACGAATCAATTAACAACATGAAGAGTATGTGGTGTCTGCACTACCACATCGAGGAAAGCTAGTTTATGATTGAAGTATTATCTAGAATTATTGCTTTGTAATATATTTGTAAAGAAAAATTATAAATATAAATATAAAAAATCGTAATAGGCCCTGAAAACTGAATTTAGTTCTTATCATAAATTAATGGTTTTGGTAGGCTATATTTAAAAACAAGTCCCATTAAAATGGGGTAATAAACATTTTTTACTTAATATAATAGTAATCGTAAAAAAAACCTCAATTTTTCTTCTTGAATAGGTTTAGAATGTGAAACGAGATTTTAATTTGAGAGAGAAAAAATTCTCTGTCTGCTTGTCTATCTGTTTGTCGGCCGGTCCGGTTACAGACAGACCTGTCTGTCGGTTTAAGATACTGACTTGAAATTTTGTACAAGTGTGTATTATAACGAAATCTAGAACTGTATTGTTTTTTTTTAAATATCCACTGAAAGGTTGAGGAGTAAATAGGGGGAAATAAGTCAAGCAAGCTGGAAAGAGTACAGAAACTTGAGTTTTGGTGTATATACTAGAAACCTAGGCCTCAAATTTTTTTATAATATTTTTGATTCCCCCACAACCCCCACTTCATTATGAAAGGGGTTGATAAAATAAAATTGAGATATTCACTTGAAATTTGGTACACGTATATATTATAACGATTCTTGGAACTAGGTTATATTGATATGATATCTTTGAAGGTTTGAGGGTTAAATATGGGCAAATAAGGAAAAATAAGCTGGTAAGAGTACAAAAACTTGGCATTCGGTGTACATTCTATATGCCAAGCGCCGCTCAGATTTTTTATAACATGTTTCAACCCCTCCACCAACCTCAGACCATTATTAAAAGGGTTGATAAAGTAAAATTGACATTTTCATATGAAATTTAGTACGTATGTATGTACTATAAGGACATCTGTAATTAGATTATATTTTAAGACGATTCCGTTAAAGGGTTGGGGGTTAAATAGAGGTAAACAGGGAAAATAAGTAAAGCAAGCTGGTAAACTTGGGATTTGGTGTTTATACTAGATGCCAAGATCTGGGATCTTTTTATAATATTTTTCAACCCTTCCACTATCCCCATTCCTTTATTGAGGGGGCTGATAAAATTAAATTGAGACATTCACTTGAAATTTGGTACAAGTATGTATTATAACGACATCTGGAATGAGATTATATTTTGTGATAATTCCGTTGAACGGATGGGGGGTAAGTAGTCGTAAATAAGGGAAAATGAGTGAAATAAACTGGTAAGAGTGCAGAAACTTGAAACTTGGTGTATGTACTGGAAGACAAAGTCTTAGATTTATTTATATTTTTAGAGGGGGGTTGTAATTGGGGAGAATAAGTAGAGCGAGCTAGTAAGAGTCAGGAAACTTGATTTTTAACGTATAATCTAGAAATAAATCAACGACTTAATTTTTTTTATGACATCTGCCCCAAGTATTATTAAAATTCGATGACCACTTATCTCCGTATACTAGGGTGCAAATATAATCAAGAGGTTTTTCCTTATAGAGAGTTGTATGGAAAATCTGGATGAGGAAATAGGCAGCGGTTTTTTACACTAGTGTTTCCAAGTAGTGGGTGAAACTGTATATTCGTGGTTAAAAATAAAATGTTAATGGGAAGAAAATGCCATTTTCTTGTCCGTAATTGTGGGTAAGGTCACCCGATATCGAGACTTATTAAGAATATATTGTTACTAATCAAGAAATCATAGTAGATATTTTTTAATAAAGAAATTTCAACTTGTTCTAAATAATTCAAAAACCCCGAATTCGAAGTTTAGTTAAATTCTTTTAAAATAGGAGGTCTTTATGAAAGAAATCCTTTTGAGGCATTTAAATAAAAATTATTTCTAAATTATTTTTTTTAAAACAATTTACACAAATGAATAATAAATACAACCAAATGAATTAAATATAATGTTCCATCAAACCTCCATCAGCCCTAATGCATGCCTCAATTCGCTTTCTGTTATTGTTCATAACTTTTCGGAGGGTTGCAGCGCAAGCTTGCCTAATCCGGTTTTCTATTTGTAGTCTATTTCATGGCTGCGGTTTGTAGACATCATTAAATAATGAAACCCCCATAAAAAGAGTCCAAGGGCGTGCGGTCAGATGGCCTCGGAGGCCAACGAATGAAAAAGCTATTGCATTGTGGATTGGGGCTCCAGCAAGTTGAAACACCACATTGTTGTATGCAATGATGGGCAAATTTTCAATTTCGATTAAAAATTCAGTTTGCAAAAAAATTATAAAACGTTCCGCATTTAAATTTCCGCCAAAGAAATATGGCCCAATTGTTTGTTCACCTTTTCTGAATACTGGCACCGACAGTTTAAAATCCAATGAGAGTTTCAACGGACAAATATCTAGTACTTTGAGAGTTAACTGTGCCACTAGTTGTAAATGTCGCTTGATCTGAGAGTAAAATATTTTAAAAAATGGTGTTGTTCAAAAACTCTCTGACACCAAAAGCAATTTTCCAGCCATCTTTCTTCGTCTCTTTCTTCTAATGTGTGTAAGAAAACAGACTTAAAGGGACGTAATTTATTTCGACGGAAGCATCGCTAAATTGTACCCTTGGATACATTCAAAATTGTGGACATTCTTCTTAGGCTAAACCTTGGATCTTCTCTCACAAACTGAAAAATTTCTGCATCTCTAACGTGATCCCTCACACGTCGTTCCTGTTTTGGTAATCCACTGATGGTTATAGCACGAGTATTTACTTACATATTTCAGTTGATTGTGAACTTTAGAAAAAGCCGCACCGAAGAGACATAGATGTCGAAACACGTGTCTGTGGATGTTCTAAAGTTTTGTGTTACTGCTATATCGGTAAGTGCTTTTGTTTTGATTATCTTTGGGTTTCATTGAGCAGGATAATTTAAATTAAAAGTAACATTATGATAACAGTTGTACGGTAATTGTTTATTTGTGGCATATTCAGATTTTCTTACTTACAAAAAAGTTTTGAGAACGGAAGTAGATTCTCTTCCGAAACGTTAACTACCTATAGCTTTGATTTTCAGTTTTTAGTTTATAACATTGTTCTAGTTTATATATTTTTAGGTGTGAGACTTTTTGAGACAGTCAAGTACTCAAGAACCAACCTCTGTCTGATCCGTTTGGCGCAGAGATTTTTCATTAAAATTTTTAAATATTTTTCAGTGGCAAAATACCCAATAAAAAGTAAGAAAAACAGTTGTACTGTTTATAATGGACATATTTTCTTTCTTATAATTGTTATAAGAAGGATATATGTTTTATACTTATCTGTGATAAGTATTTTGTAAAAGTTTGAATAATTACCAGTATTTTCTGGTAATATATTTTCATTTGTTTCTATTGTTATAGAGCTTTTACAGTTCCAGGAAGTTGCATTTGCATATAATTATATTGATAATTATCCCTTTACGGGGAATTTCCTATAATCTAATTTTCACTTTTATTATCCTGTTTTAGTAATCCATTGATGGTTATAACGAGAGTACTTGTTTACATATTTCAGTTGATTGTGAACTTTAGAAAAAGCCGCACCGAAGAGACATAGATGTCGAAACACGTGTCTGTGGATGTTCTAAAGTTTTGTGTTACTGCTATATCGGTACGTGCTTTTGTTTTGATTACCTTTGGGTTTCATTGAGCAGGACAATTTAAATTAAAAATAACATTATGATAACAGTTGTACTGTTCATAATGGGCATATTTTCTTTATTATAATTATTATAAGAAGGATATATGTTTTAAAGTATTTTCTGGTAATATATTTTCATTTGTTTCTATTGTTATAGAGCTTTTACAGTTCCAGAAAGTTGCATTTGCATATAATTATATAAACAAATAAATAACTTCAATTTATAATAGGGCCACTCCATCATTATCGTAAATATTTGCCTTAATATTACGATAAACGTAAACCGAATTAAATTTGTACTATTACCTAGGATAATTTAATTTCTGTTGTTGCTTCTACCAGCACAATATAAAAAATGAAGAATCCAGTTTATTCACCAAGTGAATCCTAGGCCATTTACCTTCTTTACTCTTGTTAGACATTTCAGAATACAAGGACGGACCGGTGTTTCCGGACGCCGTTTCTAAATTGACGATGGACGAATTCCATTTCCTGGTCATTTCCAGCTTGTCACTTTGCCGCAACCACAAACTGATTAAGATACTATCAAACTTCTCCAGTTTGTCATAGCCTTCTAAGGACATCATCTCTAATCCTAGCTATGCAGATCTGGGAGCTTGGCGCATAGTTTTAGGCGTTCAAAGCAAATATTATCATAAAATTACAACGTTCTATTTAACTTGTAATAGTATCCTCCATAGTCAATTTATTGAATTGCTAATGAAGTGTCTCAACAAACTTGAGTTGGCATAAAATAACAGGGTAAGGAGAACACAGAGAGGCCCTTGCTGTGGGAATTCATAAATTTTTAATTTCGTCATTTCGGATGATTCATATAAATTTTGTTACGACTATTTATAGATAGCATTATTTTTAAGTTTTGTAAGGGATTTCCAAGCGAGTTTGTTTTGGGAGTTATGGTTTGAGGGGGAAACGAGGGATATTTATACATAAAAGAAACGAGACTATATGTAAAGAGTGGTATAACATATTCATCTAGATGGGCCTCTCCGTCGAAACAAATGTGGATTTACAAAACTTGCATAAAACACGAACATTTTTAAGAAAAGGGGTGTGGTATAGCATAAAGAAATTGCTGTCTATTTCTGATAAGTTTAAATCAACGATTACATTTGTCTTAACATATCTTTACAAAAATAAATATAAAAGTATGCATTACATGTATAGGGCAAAACGATAATCCAGTTACCAATTGACCTCAAAAAACTAAAACGTCTAAAGGTATACTATTTAAAAAACAAATATGTTTATACATTTCGATTTTCTAAAATATCTTGGAAATTTTTTCCGTGAGAGAAAAAGTTATTTTGTACTTTAAAGAGGATATTGAGAAATAAAAATCTCATATGGTCCTTTTTCGTAGAATGAACAGTTTTCATGAAAAATGTAGTGGAAGTGCACCGTGACATTATGAAAAAAAAATCGGTAAAGGTCACTCTATACAGGGTGTTTGATAAGGCGATGCCGACCTGGAGCAGGGTGAGAGAGGTCATTTGGCAGCTATATGGACTAAACATGCCTATATGAAAAATGCTACGGTTTTCCTTATTTGCCGATTTTGTTTTTTTTTAAATACCCATTTTTCGTCATTATAGAAATAATGGGTCTCATTTTGAACACCAAAAATAATAGATTTGTGCTCAAATAATAATTTTTGTTTTAAATAAAAAAAAATTCTTTCCTGTAGAAAGAACGCGAATATTTAATTTTTGATTAAATGAAAAAGTTTTGTCGATTGATAGATAGTCTTTCATCTTTTTTTAGTGACTGGCAAAAGTTGTATGATAGTGACACTGAAAGAGGATAAAACAGAAAAGTTTTAAAAGTTATTGTAATTTCTAGATCACTTTTTTTAAATTTTATAACACTGAATATCGACACTTTTAATTACCTTTTCATCTTTTTCTAATAAATTTCGTTATTTTTTTGTTGTATTCGACAAAACGTATAAATTTGTTTTTGGTTGCAAGTTTATATATCTCGAATAAAGAATAAAACAATTTTAGAATATCAAAAGTTTAATTTACTGCGTAATACTTACATAAATGACAAAAAATTGAGATTTGCAAAATCCGCAATATAAGAAAGATCGTAGCATTTTTATATAGGTGTGTTTGGTTTATATAAATGCCAGATGACCCCTCTACCACACTGTTCCATGTCGGCATCGCTTTATCAAACACCCTGTATATACTATAATAGGTGCACTCGTAGGTGCATTCGTAGGTGCATATACCAAATATTATTGCCATCTGTCACATTTTCAGTACTACATTCACGTAGTGGAGTGGAAGTATAGCAGTGGTTAAAATAGTTCCTTTTTTTTTAAATAGGGTTAGAATGTTCTGAAACGTGGAAATCTTAAATTTGAGCAAACAGTTTTTTTCGTGTATTCTAGTGGTACAAAAATGTTTCATCATCTATTCTATAGTAGTGGTAAAAATATTTTCTCGAAATAGGTCTAGAATGGTCATGAAATGTGGAAATTTTAAATTTGAGTAAAAAAAAAATTTTTCGTCTATTTTAGTGGACAATTTTTTTTCCACAATGGTAAAGAACATGTTCAAAATTTTTTTTCTAAAATAGGTTCAGAATGTCATGAAACGTGGAAATTTTAAATTTGAGCCAAAAAAAATTTGATCATTTTTTCTGGTGGTAAAATTTTTTTCCAAAATGGTAAGAAAATGTTCAATTTTTTTTTAAGTTGGCTTAGAATGTTTAAAAGTGAATTATTATTTGTTTGCTTATAATATGTTTCAAGGTTTAGAGTGCCCTGAAACGTGGAAATTTTAGTGATAAAATTTTTCTCAAAAATGTTGGTAAAAAAAATCAATTTCTTTTTCCAAAATTGATCCTTCGATGTCGGCTCTTCCTATCATTAGAATGTCAGGAAACGTAGAAATTTTAAATTTGAGCAAAAAAAATTTTTTTCCATCTATTCTAGTGGAAATTTTTTTCCAAAATGGTAAAGAAAATGTTCAAATTTTTTTTTTCTAAAATAGGTTTAGAATGTCATGGAACGTGGAAATTTTTAATTTGAGCCAAGAAAATTTTGGTCATCTATTCTAGTGGAAAAAATTATTAAAAAATGGTAAGAAAATGTTCCAATTTTTATTTTGAAGTTGGTTTAGAATGTTTAAAAGTGAATTATTATTTATTTGCTTATAATATGTTTCACGGTTTAGAATGCCATGAAACGTGGAAATTTTAAATGTGAACAGAGAAAAAAAAATTGTCCATCTATTTTAGTGATAAAATTTTTTTTCAAAAATGTTGGTAAAAAAAATCAATTTCTTTTTCCAAAATAGGTTTAGAATGTCATGAAACGTGGAAATTTTTAATTTGAGCAAAAAAAAAATTTTTCATTATTTATTCCCTTTAGAAGATCCACCCTGTATATTTTCCGGTGAAAGTTTAAGCATTTCTTCGCTGACACTAGCGTCAGCTACCTGCCAAATTTGACTGTTTTCCATCAAATACTTTTTTAGTTAATGCACCAACAGACAGACAGACAGACTGACGGACTTGTAAAACCTTTATTTTCGTAATCTACATGATCTGAAACGTGAAAATCCGGAAAAATCTTGGAGGGTTATTTTTTTCTCGAATGCAATACTTCCCTTCGGTATGTGAGGGAAGTAAAAATTGTGAAGAGTATGCTATAGAATGTACAACAATTATATAAGAAGTGCAGTAAGTTGGCTAAGGGTATAATGTTTACTCTAGTTTATATTTAAGTTATGATATTTCCTGCTGCAGCTAGATAGTTAACGTCATTATTAATATTGTTAAGTGAATTTACAATATTTGACATGGAAAGTGAAATACAACTGTATATCATCCGCATAGAAACGAGCAGAAATTAGCGATTATATTCGATATTGTCTTGTCAAAGTCGAATGTATACAGGGTGACTGGTACCGCGCCGTATTCCTTTGAAGAGGTGTTAATAGAGACGATTTGCAGTTGATTGAACCATAATATGTATCATACAAAAGTTGATAGATTTCGAGATATTTCAATTTTTGTGTTTTCTTAGAAATGTACTACCTATTGCTACAAATTGTAAAATAAAAAAAAGAGGATAAATTTTTCTGTAATTTTTTTTTATTCTACCGTTAATACACATAGTAGTTCATATTATGTAACAAAAATTATGTTAAATAGTTTGACATGACAAAAATACAGGAGCTAAAACCTGCAAGGGTTGTTAGAAACTCTAACTCAATTGTTCATTCACCAGGATTTATTTCAAAAATTTGTGAATACGTTAAACGTACAAATTATTTTAAAAACTTCTCTGCTTCATCACCTTTCGAGGTAGGTATAAAGTTTTAAGAAAGTTCCTATTACTTCCAGGAATAATACAAAATTAGTAGGCGCACACACAATTTAGTCATGAAAATTTGGGAAAGTAAATAAACTCCATATATTTATTTTACATTTCATTTGATGTTTTTATAGATTTTCGAAGTGACTGCCTCTGCTCCTTATGCAAATACGAGCCCGTTTTCTCATTTCGGTTCTAGTAATCCAGTTGGAAAAATTATTTCTTAGAATTATTGCTGCTTCTTGTATCCTACGTATTAATTGTCCCCGAGTTGTAATTTCGGTCCCATACACAAGTTCTTTCATGTGCCCCCATACATAAAAATCCAGAGGGTTAAGGTCGGGGGTACATCCTCTAACAAAGGGGCCAAATGATTAATTAAAAAATCAGCATAAACTGCCCCGTTCAAGTTATCGGGTAGAAAATGCGGCCCGATTAAATTGTTTCCAATAACTCCCATCCACACATTGACACTAAATTTCCTTTGGAAACTGGTTTGGCGTGATAACCGTGGATTTTCTTCCGCCCAATAATGCAGATTATGTAAATTTGTGATACCTTCTCTGCTGAATTTAGATTCGTCGGTCCACAAAGTTCTAGACAAAAAAATTTGTGTCCTCGGCATCGGTATTTAATAGGAATCGACAAAATTGAACTCTTCTTGCAGGATCGCCCTCCTCTAGTCCGTACCATTACACACCAGTCCAAGGACTAGAGGAGGGCGATCCCTCTGGATTTTTATGTATGGGGGCACATGAAAGAACTTGTGTATGGGACCGAAATTACAACTCGGGAATAATTAATACGTAGGATACAAGAAGCAGCAATAATTCTAAGAAATAATTATTCCAACAGAATTACTAGAACCGAAATGAGAAAACGGGCTCGTATTTGCATAAGGAGCAGAGGTAGTCACTTCGAAAATCTATAAAAACATCAAATGAAATGTAAAATAAATGTATGGAGTTTATTTACTTTCCCAAATTTTTATGACTAAATTGTGTGTGCGCCTACTAATTTTGTATTATTCCAGGAAGTAACAGGAACTTTCTTAAAACTTTATACCTACTTCGAAATGTGATGAAGCAGAGAAGTTTTTAAAATAATTTGTACGTTTAACGTATTCACAAATTTTTGAAATAAATCCTGGTGAATGAACAATTGAGTTAGAGTTTCTAACAACCCTTGCAGGTTTTAGCTCCTGTATTTTTGTCATGTCAAACTATTTAACATAATTTTTGTTACATAATATGAACTACTATGTGTATTAACGGTAGAATAAAAAAAAATTACAGAAAAATTTATCCTCTTTTTTTTATTTTACAATTTGTAGCAATAGGTAGTACATTTCTAAGAAAACACAAAAATTGAAATATCTCGAAATCTATCAACTTTTGTATGATACATATTATGGTTCAATCAACTGCAAATCGTCTCTATTAACACCTCTTCAAAGGAATACGGCGCGGTACCAGTCACCCTGTATATATCTTGTAAGGAAAAGTTCAAGAATGGAGCCTTACAGTACTCCTTTGTTTGTACTTAGGCTAGCTGTTCAAGACTACTTTTCGTTTTTTTCGTCCTGAATAACTTAAAAAAATTCAATGAACCTTAATTTATATTTTGTAACTTGATATTTCTTTATAAACAATGTTTTGTAGAACCTTTCAAACGACGCGTGTCTCTAGAATAGTACGTGGTATCTCATGGAAGAAAAATATTTAACCAGGAATCATTCGAAAGCAAACTGTAAAACAAGAAATCAAAATACTGATCATAAAAAGGTAAAACATTGACGCAGTTATGTTGAATTTTCGAAAATAATATTATGTAGTAAATCCCTAAAATGAACTAATACGTTTTTAATTACATACCACAATTACAAATGAAAATCGTATGTTTTAATTGGTACCTGATATCGAAAAACAGGAGCAACGTTCTTGATTCGGTTTGCCTTCGTTAACGAGTTTGGCTTTGATCCGCGCCAAGCATAGAGAATAATTTAAGCAACTCGTAATGTAAAAGGATCTCATTGAAGTTTTAAGGCGCCTCTCATAATGAGAAAGGGAATTGAGAGTGCGATTAAAAAGATATTATAGCAGAAGGCGCAGCGAAGGTGCCCATCGAGGCTGCAAATCAAGATACCCTAAGATTTACAATGGGGCGCGGATAACATATCACTTAGCTTCCATGGAGCTTGGCGTTCTACTGTCTTGCATTGAAACACAAAGTGAGAATTCCCTTATCTCGGAGGACGTGAGGACTCTTATCTGGGATGAAAATTTATGGAAATAATTTTCAACACCTATTTTAGATTATAATTATATAGCATTCTTTGCTAATATGAATGTATATTGCCTTTGATCGGTATATTTCTAAATATGGCTTATAGAGAAAAATGTTCATATAGTCTTTGTGTGAGTCATCGAATTCTGGGCACCTTTCAATATATCGATTTGTCCGTCTGTCCACCCCTTACGTTTCTTGGAAGAACGATAACTTAAGGTGGCCATTCCCTAGAAAGAGACATCCGATAGGGAAATATTTATTATTTTTGGCCATAACTTTTTTTTCTTGGTACGTATATTTAAAAAAACTATCAGAGTACCTAAGCAGAACCATAACAAGACTATTACTGTGAATTTTCACGTAATAATCTCAGTGGTTTGCACAATAGCTCGATTTAATTTTAAAATATTTGTTAATCTTTCTATTTCGTAGTTTTAAATCGAGCTATTTTGCAAACCACTGAAAATATTAAGTGAAAATTCATAGTAATAGTCTTGTTATGATTCTACTTAGGTACTCTTATAATTTTTTTAAATGCACGTGCTAAGAAAAAGTTATGGCCAAAAATAATAAATATTTCCCTATCGGATGTCTCTTTCTAGGGAATGGCCACCTTAAGACAATCTTAGCTAGGTGAGAATGCTATTGTTCTGTAAAAAATTATAAATCCATGTTATGAAACGTTTCCAGCTGTTTTGAAATTATGAATTGAACGATTTGTAAACCAGCATGAAAGTACTTGACATAATAATAATAATAATAATAATAATTCTTTATTTTCATTAGACTTACAAAGTAAGTATAGAATATAGTCAAACAATATAATCATTTAATAAAATAAAATAAGATGACGGATACTACTAACAAGATACAAACCGAAAGTACAAGTAATCAACAATCATAAAATAATCTTAAACTTGGACAATAATACATAATACATATGGGTGAAATATAGACAGACATATTAAAACAATAAGATAAAATATATAAATTATATAAATTAATATTTTTGTCACTTATTCTTCCATATTAGGACATTCCAAGAACTCCGCAACAGAGTAAAAGTTATATTTTAACAGCATAATTTTTACTTTATATTTGAAAATTTTATTGTCATTCAGTAATTTGAGAAATAGTGGTAGTTTATTGAATAATTTAATTGACATGATCATGGGCCCATTAGCCATTAATGATAGTCTATGTTGAGGTACATCGACATTGTACGTTGGTCTTAAGCAATAATTATGAGATTCATTTCTGTTGGTCACGAACTTATGTGGATTGCACTTTAATTAACAGACACACTTTAGTATATATAAACAAGAAATTGTTAGAATGCCTAGCTGTGAGAATAAGTTCCTGCAGGAGTGTCGCGAGTCTTTGTATAACATTGTACGTATTATTCTTTTTTGCAGAGTGAACAGTTCATTAATTTTGCTGCTATTTCCCCAGCACATTATACAATAATTCAGTCTCGATTGAACGTATCCAAAATAATACATTTTAAGTACATCTAAACTAACATGACTTCTTAACTGATATATAGAGAAATATGCGACTTTAATTTTGTTTATTAAAAAGTCAATATTATATCCCCAAAATAGATGGGAGTCGACGTAAAGCCCTAAAAATTTGACATAATTACTTTGTTTTATACTTTGTCCGTCAATTCTGACGAGCAAACTTTCATTAAGGTTTTTTGGTGAAAATAACAGGTAATCTGTTTTTAAGTTATTAAGGGCAAGTCCGTTGTCAATGCAATAGTTTTGAATCGAGAATATAGCTGAATTTACTTGATCTCTAATATCATGAAAATTTTTACCTGAAACAGACTATGTGGTATCATCTGCAAATATTGTAATGTATGTCCCATCAATCATATCAGCTTTAACAATATCATTAATAAATATAATAAATAAAAGAGGACCCAGCACACTACCCTGAGGTACTCCGGTGTGAGTGGGACTGGGAGAAGATTGAAATAATTTCCCGTTGTGCTTTAACTGAACCTCTTGTGATCTATCTTTTAAGTATGATTTAATCCAGCATAGAGGAAAACCTCTTACTCCATACTTGAAACGCTTGTCAACTAACAAGTTATGGTTTATCGTGTCAAATGCACGACTTAAGTCAAAGAATATGCTTGCTGTTTTTTCTTTTGATTCAAAACTATTCAACACGAAATTATACAGCGCTAACGCTGCATCCTCTGTAGACAAACCCTTTCTAAAGCCATACTGATTATTTGTAAGTAACTTTTAATCATTTAAGAATTTTGACAATCTGTTATAATATGCTCTTTCATAGACTTTGGAGAAGATGGACAGAAGTACCACAGCTCTATAATTAGAAATTTGAGATTTATCGGATTTTTTATGAATTGGGTATCACTATAGATTTTTTGAGGACACTAGGGAATGTTCCTTCACAGAAGGATGCATTTATTAGTATACTTAGAGGACTACAAATGTAATCAATTATATGTACTAGTAATGAACCAGTGACATAATCGAATCCGGCCGAATTCTTGGCGGATACGGATCTAATAATAACTTCATCATCTGTAACTGGTATTAAGAACAAAGAATGATTATTGAATTCAATGTATTTAGAGTTATTTGAGATAACCATATCCTTAGTTAAAGTACTTATTGAGTTTATAAAATAATTATTGAAGCTCTCGGCGGCACTTTTGAAATCTGTTATAGTAGTACCTTCTTTATCTGTAAATGATGATGGTAGATTATAACTTCTTGAGTGGTCATTGTTTTTAATAATATTCCAAGCTGTTTTGCATTTATTTTTGGAATTTATCATTCGCGAATCATAGTACATTTTTTTGGTGATTTTAATATTTTTTTGGTGATTTTTCTTTAAAATTTTGTAAATTTTCAGTAATTCATCACTGGAAGAAGTTTGACATAATTTATAAATATCTCTGATGAAGATCCCTTGATTAATTAACTCCTCTGAGATCCAAGGGTTTTTATGCTTAGTAGATTTCTTTACTTTTCGCAACTCCAATGGAAATGCTAAGTCTAATTTTTGAGTAAAAATTGAAAAGAAGTTATTGAATTTGGTTTCACTACTGTCATTTGTAGTTAACCATGACCAGTTTTCTACGGATAATAAGTATTTGAAATATTGTATGTTATTATCATTTTTAAATGCCCTGAAGTATGTATAATAAGTACACATGTCTTCTGCATCAGCGTTGTTAATATGGAAATTTACATGTACCCTTTCTATAATTAAATCAGTAGACGACTACATCTAAGTAAAAGGCGTACGTCAAATATGCAAAATGTAGTCTACCGTCTAGCCGCAAAATGTCCTTATATATCATCCACAAATACATTTAATTGTCCAATAGTTTTAAAGAGTCATTGCTCTTTAATTTTCAGTATTCCTTTAGCAAATAATTGGTGGGCGTGTCTAACTAAAACTTACACAACGTCTTGTGACTCTAATGAAAAGTGAGTAAGTGCGATTTTAGAATGGTTAGGATGGCGATTATTCCAAATAAAACGTAATATACAGATTCAGCAAATTTAATTTAAGGTAAGTAAACTTGTTTCTGCGCAGATAAACCACGCCTTGTAGTATAATTCAGGGCATTGGTATAAAACAATAGCGCCATCGCTTGACCGCGTCGAGTTGAGAACAGCGCACCCATTCTGCTTTTGATAGCGTAGCTGTTTAGACGTGTGGGAATAAAATAAATTAATCTCAATTTCGTTATTAAAATGCCGTGTGTTTATACAACTGCAGAGAAAGTACAAATTATGAAGTGGTACTTTGGGGGCCATTCCACTGAAGACAAAATAAATTTATTTACTGTGGCATATCAAGACAGGCCAATCCCCTCAGCTAGCATAATTTCATACATTATTAAAAAATTTGAGAATTTCGGGTTTGTCGTGAATTATTGTAAAAAATGCTGTCAACCCGAACCCCGCCATCAACAAATGAGCAAAGAACGTGAAATTCGCGGAACTAATGTCTGTGCACTTGTTGAAACTGGGAACCTTGTTCTAGCAGGCAAATTGCTGATGAAGTTGACATAAAGGAAAGAACTGTAAGAAATATTTTGAAAAGAAATTGATACAGATGTTTTAAAGTTCAAACAACGCAAGAGATATGTCCCGAGGACAATTTCAAACGGATGGAAGTTTGTGAAATCATGATAAATAAAGTAAATGAAAATGAAAACTTAAAGAATATATTGTTTACAGATGAATCATCCTCATTACATAGGAAACACAATCCATCCGTAGTACGATATTGGTCTCGGAGAAATAAACATTTGAGTGATGCTGTGCGAACTCAGTATCCTCAATAGTTGAACGTTTGGACGGGAATTTTAGACAATCATATTATAGGCCCACTGCTAATCGATAGCAATTTAAATGACAATAAATATTTAAAGCTTTTGCAAAACCAAATAATTCCTGCAGTTCAAAATCTTCCTGTCAACTTTGACGACATTTGGTTTCAATAAGACGGCTGCCCAAGTCACAATACCTTAACTGTTATTAATTTTCTGGATAGAACGTTTCCCAATCGTTTAATAGCTACGAGGGGAATGATAAAATGGCCCCGTTGGTCACCTGATCTAGCACGATATGATTTCTTTCTGTGGGGCTTTTTAAAGGAAACCGCGTACAAACACGCGTTTAAACGAGCCAATAATTTAGTTGAATTACGGTAAAAACTTATCCAACTTTTTGCAAGCATTACTCCAAATCAACTCAATGATATGAGAGGTTCCTTGTATAATCGATTTGGCTATTATTTGGCACAAGAAGGTGGTTTGTTTGAATCCTTACTTCATTAATTTATTGTTTGATAATTATTAGTTGATTTTTGGTTTCTGAGAATTATTTAACTTTAGTTTAATGTTCTATTTTTGTAATTTAATAAGAATAATTTATTTTTTGATAAATATTAGTTGATTTTAGTTTCCGAGTTATTTAATTTTATTTCAATGTTCTATTTTCATTTTGGTTTTAATAAAAATTATTATTCTATTCCCATAGCATTTACGGCTAGAAAAGAAACCGCAGAAATGCTTTCAATAGAAGAAATTATTTGTCAGAAATGTGACAAATAACTTCTACGCTTTTGACGAAGAGATATTGTCTCGTTTAGTATTATAAATTATTACCTACGTCCGCACCCATCCTTAGTTTATGCCGTACTAAATTCAATTAATTGTGTGCCCTCTGCTTTCACGATTTATGGAACTAGCGAGGCTTGGTCAATTACATCGTTATTCCTATACCCTAAACTGTATTTTCCAAATCTACATAGAGAGCGCAATGATTTGCACAGTAGCGAGAGAAGAATAATTTCTTCCCAAAGCCATTTCCTTAGGGAAAAATAAATCATGAATACATTTTCCACTGCGATTTTAATCAGAAACCCCAGAGAAGTCAATATTTTCATCTGCTGGTAATAAAAAATTCTGAAGATTTTTCGCGTCAATCAATCATACCGAATTACTTAATAAGAGGGCAACGAACATCTCGAGGCAATGTAAGCAGGATTTTTTGCGATACAAATATGGTATCAAAATGACGTTATCTTTTCCTGAATTAGCGAGACTCTATTACTATCAAGTGTTTTCCGTCCGTGTGGAGACCATTATATTCAAATTAAAACAATTGTCGGAAGAAGAGGAAACTGTAGCAAAGTTAAGAGTAGTGCTATAAACATTCTCAATATAAATCATCCTGTTATTCAAGATTGAGTTTTCTTGACCGCTCGTTAAATGCGATTAGAAATATAGACATTTTAATAATGTTATACCAATACTTATTGGGAATAGGCATTTACAATAAATTTCAACTTATTTTTTGTTCGATGCTTTCCTATTTTTTGCAGTGTGTTTTTGACGTAATTTTCGTTTTGTATTATTGCAAATAATTTTGTATCTTATTACGAATACATTTGATTTTTATAACACCCAAAGTGAATATATAACTACTTATGATCCGTCGTCACATTTTATATTTATTTTAAATTTGAATTAGTCGCTCTTGTTTTTGTGAGGTTGATGATTAACTTCCTGCCGATCTTACACGCACGCGCCAGAATTGGACGTTTTTTCGAGTTGGCAAAAAAACTGTCACTTGTCACTAGCTCTTAACCTTTAAGACAGTCAATTACATCCTCATTCACGTAGTAGATTGGAAGTATAGTAGTCGTAAAAAAAATTAAATTTTTTTTTTTTCTTGAAATAGGTTTAGAATGTCGAGATTTTAAATTTTTGCGAAAAAAATTTTCCTGTCTGTCGGTCTGTCTGTTACTTCTTTTGTCCGCACGTTTTTGTCGGAAGGGTTTAAGATATTGAGTTGAAATTTTCTACACGTATATATTATATGGAGCTGGATTGTTTTTTGAACATATCCGGTGAAGGGTCGGGGGGTAAATAGGGAGAAATAGCAAGCAATGTAAGAGCACAGAAACTTCAAATTTGATGTATGTAATGATGTGATATTTAAATTAATGTCCTTGCATTTTTACATCTTGACGCCGATCGACGCCTAGCGTCGTTTTTGTAAAACTAGAGTATTTGATAAATTTTGGAACCTAGATTGATATTCTTCCAGTTATTCGTCTCGACGCCGACCGACGCCTAGCCTGGATTTTGTAAAACTTGTATATCTGATCAATTTTGATACCTAGATTCACATTGTATTTCTTCGTCTCTACGCCGACCCACGTCTTGCGTTGTTTCTGTAAAACTTGTGTATTTGATAAATTTTCATATCTAAATTCAGGTTCTTGCATTGTTACGTCTCGACGCCGACCAACGCATAGCGTCGAGTTTGTAAAAGTTGTGTATTTGGTAAATTTTGATATCTAGATTCATGTTCTCGCATTTTTACGATACCCATTTTTCTTGTGAAATATTAATGAAAAGCCTATTACAATTACACCGAGTTGCGTAACTTTTTAAATTTTTATCCGCAGCTTAATAAGAGTTTGAAAATTTCTAAAACTCTTCTTTATTTCTATCCCCTGTGCATCTTGCAGATTTTGAAAAAATCATGTCTGGTTTGAAAATTAGCCAAGGTCATTTTTAATATCTTAAATAAGCTTGCTAAACTGCAACTTCTGTAATTTTTTTTTATGACATCTGCCCTTTAATGTTATTAAAATTCTATGACTAATTATTTCTGCATACTAAAATATAAATATAGTCAACAAGTTTACTTTTAAAGAGACTTGGAAGGAAAATCTGAATGTGGAAGTAGTGATTTCTTAGGCAGCGGTTTTTTATGTACGCCGCATTAATGTAATATAAAAACATTACTTATTTTAACCCTAAAGTCAAGTGATATGTGTTTTACCACATTTAGTGAAGAAAACATATCGATTCCTGCATTTTTGTGGAAACCTGTGTGAAGATGAAATGGAGCAAATTTGCATGTATCATCAACAACCCTACCTGTTTGGCCGCTGTTAATAGTACGGATTGGAAACAAAGGTACAGTTTAGCACACTATTTGTTATTTGTTGAGCTCGTTGAAACAAAAGCAGCTCAGCTCTGGACCTTCGAATTTGAATTAGCTTTATATTGATATATTGCTGTGTATCCACACTGTGGAACACTACTTAAGTATCGTGTTTGAAATCATAAATAAAATTCACAAAATTGTATGTATTTTAGAAAATAACCATAACAGTTTTAGTTTAACGGATCATACAGAAGCAGGAATATCTGTAGTTTATATAATTGATTCAAGTTCACTTGTTCTCAGCGAGTAGAATGCAAAGAATGAAACTTGATATTGAATTAGAACAAAATATTTGAATAAACATAACATGAAGTTAATTTAGTTTAACAAGGTTATTCTAAATAGTATATGATAAAACATGAACTTATAGAGAATCACAATCTCATATAAAATGATTTAGAATGAAATTGGAAAACAAAAAAGTAAATTTTATAAAATCTGACATGCATGTCAAAACTTAGGGCTGAAAATCATAAATTGTGTAGAAACACTGTAAATCTACACAAAATGAATATTGAATGAAAGACTATTAACAGTAGTTGCAGTGCAGCGTAATTATTTTAGAAATAGTAAGTCCATATATTACAAAACACTGAATGACATTTTAAGTTTTAAGATATTTTCAAATATCATTGCAGAAAGGTGTTTTGTAAATGATATTTCACATCATGCAGAAAGAAAGGACTAATAGTATGATGTTAAATGTTTGGTGGCGTATCAATTTCTTGTTTTAGTTTATAATATAAGTATTCTGTCAGTATGAAAAACTGCAGTACGTTTTTAACTACTAGCATTTTGTGTTTATCATTGCTATTCATCTAAATGTATGAATTAGTATTTATTTGAGATTGGAATTGTTAATTGTAGTTATAAGTAGATTTTAAGAAAGTATATATAATATGTCAATATATTTCGAGTAATTACAATTATTCACTTAATCCTGAAAAGTAAAATAAGAAATTCATCAGGAAAATTAAAGAATTAAAAACAGTGTTCAATTAATGTAAAGAACAAACAAAACTGAATAGTTTAAAAATTAAATTAAAATTAAATTTTGAAATATTAGATCCAAATAGAAAAAAACAATTGAAATATTGGAAATTAACCCAATGAAACGACTAAAAATAACAAATCAGTTGATCATACACCGCTGAACAGCGAGCTGCGAAAAATATTCATCCACGAATAAATATTAAATTGAAAATAAAAGAAAAGTGGTGAATAAGTTGAAGGTTACAATCCAGATATATTGATATCAAGAAAAATTTGTAAAAGTTTTTTTTTTCCCTAAGGAAATGGCTTTGGGAACGTAGCCCGTATAGCCACGACAATTGTGGGTATTGCGAAAGTCATTATGTCTATTCTAACCTAATCGAGAATGAGAAAGAGAAAAAGAAGAGAAACAATCAAGGAATAAACAAGGACACACTCTTCACGCCCAGGGGTCTTTCAAGGCGACTTTATATAAACACACAATATTGGAGACCACGGTTGGTAGGTGTTCACAACATAAGGTTAAACAATAGGATACAACTCTAAACCTACGATTGTAAAAGTATATTAAATATAAAAGTGAGTAAACTTAAAAAGTATTAAGAAGTAGATTATCCGGAAAGCAGATTTAGAAAAGGGAAGTATTTGTTAATCCAGTTAGCAAATTTATATGGTGAAGGAACTCAAACGTCAATCAAGTGATAGAAATATTTCAAGGAAATCTTGAAAACAAATTGGAGGTTATAAACAAACGTCAATTCAGTAAAGAAGAAGAAGAAGAAGCCTTGAGAGGTTTAAAAAGTCAGTCAAGTGACATAATATTTCAAGGATTATAATAACCAGTTAGAGGTTATAATTTAACATTACTCGAGTCGAAAGAAAGACAAGGTAAAGCTTTACAATATCAGAAATCCATGGTACATACATGTTCAAATTTGTTAATAAATTAATACTTTGTTCGTTCAATACTGAGTTTGATTTATTTAGATTGTTATCTTGATCGATGAGCATTTATTGAACCGACTTCGTTGGACCTTGAGTAAGAGTCATTCTATAGATTGTAGATAGTCATGCGAATGGTGTTATATAGTCTATAATATTAACAGCTTTTAAGAAACTGTTTGGCGCCCAGTAAACTTATTTCAATTTACTTTCAAAAGTAATTTCGAACGTATAAAAAATAAAATAGATATCAGAAAATAGAACAATATATTTATTTCCATCTCACTGGTCTTAGCCACGATTCAATCCATTGTATAGACTTAATGACTGCGATGGTTTTCACTCCAGAATGAAATTGATATTATTATGCCTGATTTGGTTTTATCGCATTTCAAAACAAAATCCGTCATTGTCTAAAACGGTATACTACCCTGTAGTTACGAGATATGATACAAATATAAATATAAATCACGGGAGAACTGCCATTGGTGCTTATCCCAAACGAAATGATGATATGTGATATGTCAACAACAATATATGAATTCTATTTATGTATCACAGCGGAATTACGAAAACGTTTTTCTATTATTCTTTTCGAGCACGTTGTCCAGTATATCATTCAAATTATCGTTTTCAATCAGTATGAGTTCGATTTATTTTGAATGATTTATTTTTCAATTATTTAAAAACGACATTTTTAATCTCCCGTGCCATCTACGCTGTACACGGAGAGAAACAGGTGTCCCACTCCCAGCGGCGTACCTACTGGATATTTTTAATATTGATGGTTGTGGGGAATACAGAATTAAATATTTATGGAGGAGTGGAGAATACTAATGCGAGCTGAGGGATCGAGAGCATGCTAAAGAAACGGTTTTAAAAAAGATGTATTTATTATTGAGCTCCCTCAAAATAGGGACCTTCAGGAAGTAGACACTGTATATTTTTCCCAAGTCTATAGGAATTTTTGAGCGCGTTAGACTTAGTAATAATTTATTAAGCGGCATTTCATTATTTAGAAAGAGGGCAGGAAATAATACAGCCAATACTGATAGTGAATGTTACTTTTGAAAATACCACGCAGCTGTTTTAACAGTTAATGTAATATTTTTAACTATTAGAAATACATTATGTACACTAATCATTGAGGCTTCTTTGAAAACAATATGGCCCTCAAAACAATGCTCAATATGCCTTCCACCAGTAAACTAGTCACCGACGGAAAATGAGCAATAGTGTCACCATATTCCAATGATGATGACGCGACTGCACTGTGGGTTCAGATTCAACTTTCAGTGGCCAAAGGTTTGAAACTTCGTGAGTCGTTCCAAAATATTCAAGTTAACACCGGAAAAATGGTTTAACATTTCTAAGGTATACAGGGGTAATTTTTGTAGGGGTGGAAATAAATTTAATTCAGGCAATCTAAAACTTCATGAGTTGTTCCAAAATACAGGGTGTAATTAGTTTCATGTCATTAAAAAAAACTGGTGGTAGGGAACGACAAGACAAACAAAAAAACCTTATACAGGGTGTTGCATCATGAGAGGGACATAGCTTAATAGGAGGTAGAGAACATCAGTGGTAACCGGAACCTCCCATAGAAATGTCTCATTGGGCCTTCACTACGAAATTACAGGGTGTTAAATAATTTTTGGCCAAACCTGTTTTTTGTCATAACTTTGACAGGAAATGAAATAACGGATTCATATTTGGTACGGCTAATGTACAAACGAGCCCCAAGAGGTACATGTATAAAAAAAAATATATCCAGGTCCGGACTCACTATAATTTATGTTTCTTCTTTGCATCAATAAAACATCACCCTGTATATATTTTTTTGAAATTTCGATACGATATTCGAAAAGAGCAAGAAAAAACAAACAAAATGGCCTATTTTTTTGTTACACCTTCGTGGTTATTTAAATACGTTGTTAAATGTGCAAGAAAATGGATTACAGAACCCTATTAAATGAGAGGCACGTGAAATAAATAGTTTTATAACTAAAATTTGCAAAAATTCTATTAAGCCTAGGTGGTCTGGGTGAATCCTAATTCCGGCACGTTTTAAAGGTCCATTTTGGTAAAAAACTGTGGTCCTAATAAGTAATCGGGTATGAAATAACAAAATTTTTAATCAATCACAGTAGGCTTGTTCAAAGAATAAAAGTGACAGATAATTTAAACCATTTAGGCCTAAGCAACCAGTTACTTTGATCAAGAAAATCATCAACATTTTATACTTAATAAAAATTGGAAGAGAACAAACTAAAATCTAAATAAATAAAATATTTTCCATTCAATTAACAATAAATAAGAAAACAATAACTAAATGTGTTTAAAAATAAAACGTAATTGATACTAAAGTAAATTTTCAAAATGTCCTCCCCCAAATTCTGTGCATTTTCTTGCGCGTTTAGAAAGGTCACCAATTGCTCGACGTATCATTTCTGGATTATTCCGTATTTCGTCGCAGGTTGTAACGATGCGCTAGATTAAATGTTGTCTACTTTCAATTTCAATGCTATAAACCTCGTTTTTTAAGTGGCCCCATAAAAAGTAATCACAAGGGTACAATCAGGAGATCTTGGTGGCCATTCATGTGGACCCCCGCGTCCAATCCATCTATTAGGATACACATTGTTTAAGTGTTCTCTTACTTGAAGGTTAAAATGTGGTGGGGCCCCATCATGCTGAAACAACATGCCTCTTATACCGATATTTTCTAACATATTCGGTAAAATGTTTTGAAGAAAATCAAAGTAAATTTCACCATTCAATCTTTCTTCAAAAAAATGTGGCCCTATCAAATGTCTATTCACAAGTCCGACCCAAACATTTACAGAAAACCTGTGTTGCGAACGGCGTTGGCGTACCGCATGTGGGTTTTCCTGTGCCCATTTATGATTATTTCGTGAATTGTTTACTCCATCCCTTGTAAATTGTGCCTCATCTGTAAATAAGGTTCTGTAAATGACTGGGCGATGATTAGACAACCAACGACAAAATGCCAGGCGGGGATATCGTCGCCTTGTTGAAGACGCTGTACATTTCCTGTCAAAGTTATGACAAAAAACAGGTTTGGCCAAAAATTATTTAACACCCTGTAATTTCGTAGTGAAGGCCCAATGAGACATTTCTATGGGAGGTTCCGGTTACCAATGATGTTCTCTACCTCCTATTAAGCTATGTCCCTCTCATGATGCAACACCCTGTATAACATGGGGACTAAAGCTCATAGTTTTGGAGAAAAAAAATAAACAAAAATCTCCAAAATACTTAATAACCTAGTTTGAGAACTGCTGGCATATTGGGGTAGGTTTTATTGCCTCGCGTGTTGTCGCACGAGATACTCTGACATTTCTGCAAATAAGTATGCCGGCAAAGCAGTTAAAAGCGACCGACAGAGGACATCGTCATGTTTTTTGCTTCTTCGCGGCCAATTATCCTATTAGGCGTGCTATACTCTCCCTTGTAATATTCTCAATTAATAATTTCAGTTTTGTCCTTATTTGGTAAAGAACGTACGCATGACGCGACGTACCCGTTCCTTCGTATTGTCTGTTGCTTTTCTTTTTGAATTTTGTGCCACTTATGTTAAGATTTATTTTACTGACTTATCGTTCAAGTCGTTAGTACTTGATTACGTAAGACACTACTTCCCGTTCGTGCTTTTTGTGTTACTTTTTGGATTTTGGACCAAGTTTTTCTTTTTGTTTTCTTTATTGATAACGTTATTTCACAGTTTAGTGTGGTGTTTTAAAATGCAGATTTTGGACATTATGGGAGATTACACTTATCCAGAGCTCGCGGATATAGACTTGGTACATGGAGAAAGTGGTGGAAATGCAGCTGGTGCGGAAGAGCTTTAGAACAATTGCAACGACGTATTTTAATGTGCATAGAAACCATAAAAAATGATCCTAATTTACCAAATGTGTTAAACGGAGTAAATATGTTATTAGTTCGACGTACCGAAATGTGTATACGTGGAGATGGAGGTCATTTCGAACAATTTTTGTAAAAAATTAAAAAGAATTGTTCAGTTATTGGGTGTTACCTATTGGGCATTAAAGGTATGATTATTATTATTAGTACTATTTGTCTTATTTTTATCTGTTTATTATTGTTTACATTGATTTTCATAGAGACCAAAGACTTGATTTTTAGTTTTCGATACCTGATTGGGAAAAATTATTCGCACAATTCGTTAAAAAAATCAGATTTTTTCCTAACTTAAAATACACAACTATTTTCTGTGATCGTATCTCGGACGTCTAACTGTTCGTTTTCCAATTTCATAAAACAATTATCAATTTTTTAAGCTTTTAAGACAATGTTACAAATGTTAATAAACCACTTTTAAATTTTATAAATTCTTATAAACGACAATAAAAGCTACAATAGCTTTGTTCCAAATTAAAAAACACATGTAAACAAATCCTATTTAAACCACTGCGGCCATGCTATGCTTGCGTTGTGCCGAAAGAGAAGGAATTATTTACATTTTCATAATTAGTGGTATAAAAAGTTCGATACAAATAATCCCATCAAAGTGCCGCACTTCTACCGACGGGAACATAAGTCGGGTATTACAATTTTTTATTATTTCTAATATTCGGAAGTATAACATCCATTGACCCTGAAAAACAGTGGTTCTCAAATTTTTCCTACCTTAATATTAAAAATGTAAACCCAGATCAGTTTTTTCAAAGTGCCCCTAGAGAAAAAGATCCTATAGGTTTTCTGTTTGTCTAGTCGGTCCCTATTACCAGTTTTTTTAATAACATAAAACTAATTACACCCTGTATATCTTTTCTATCGATAATGGCTGTAAATAAACTGCATTGTGATGCCCAAAAATTGTTGCCTCGCAGGCTATTTAGAAGGGTAGTTAGAACCTATTTAATATAGTGGAGGTCAGTAATTTAACTTGCCAGTCGCAAATGGGTGCAGCTAAAATGTACTGGGAAATGATATTTAATAAATATTGAATACATTCAGCAAAAATTGTCGCTGCCAAACGCCGCCAAGTCAATTGAAATAACTGTCTGATTAATATTTGACAATGTATGTTCAATATAATTCATTACTAATTTTTAGTTAAACACTGTGGACAGACTTATAAGTTTTAAATTAAATGTAATTTTACTGCACATTGAAGTCGCGTAATTACAATAACGGAGCACTTCTTCACAGTATGTTCGCACCATGGCTTGCTGATAGTAACTGAGGGCACTCTCATATGAAGGAAACATATTTTATTTCTTGTAAATTAGAGTGTTTTCCTTCAACAGAAGAGCCTAGATATGCATTTTCTAAAAACTGAAAAATTGCATTATGACCAATAAATCACTATCCAGAACCCATCATGGACTGGCGAGAAGTACACATTGAGTTTCAATTTAAACGTTGCCTATCATAAATATACACTTACTAGAGAAATAAAATTTTGACCGGTATATTAAAATATTTTAATAACAAAGATGAAGTAATAACACAGTAAATTTTGAGAACAATTATTTATTTTTAAATTTTTCAGGTATTGTTTTCCTATTTTAATATTCTCCCTTCATCTCCGATATCACGTGATAGTTGTGCCTCAAGTAGATGAATGAACCCCAAAAAAACCACCTTCTGCATAGTACAAACCCTACTTAGGTTTATCGACGGGTGTCTAAATTGATACTCTTGTTCGGCAGCAAGTTCAGTGACTGACTCTGAGTCAGCATTACGATAGCACTACCCTATGATGAAATATGAGACGAAGTTCATCTGCGGCTCTCTTTGCCACCTTGAACAAACCTGCAATCACCCGTGCATATTCATACTCTCACTAATTGCAGAAACGGATCTGAGTTTCTAAGGATGTTACATGCCATGCCCAGTGCTATCTGAGCATGGTATGTATCTCTACAGTCTATCTGACTACTACTCTAAAAGTATAGAACAGAATAGGAAAACAGGCATATTAGTAGCAGACATCTTGTAATTTCCCGAAAGATCTGAACAGCAAATCTCTTTGAGTAGAGATCTGTAGTTTGCGTGGAGAGATTCCATTACTTTCTGTAAATCCTGTATATGATACTATTGCACACCCAGGTATATGTGGGCCTCTCCGGCATGCAACTGTCTTAGAATGCTTCCATCTGCGAGCTGCGCATTTTCAACAAAGCTCCCGCATCGTCCACTACCAAGATAGACTATCGCATACTTGTCCAACACGAACTTCATACCGATACTCTACCTATCCTCTTCGACTACCCTTGGACCATTCTGAAGATTGCAATCTCCGAAAGCATATAGTTTAGGGTTCTCCATGTAGAATAGATGAATGGTGACAAGCCTTCGGTTGCTAGGAGAACCATAGTGGTACCTGCTAGTTTGAGTTTGAGAAGGCTCAACAGATAACAGCAGTAGTGGAAATCTTATTCTTTGAATGCTACCTGTCCTGTTGTAATCTGCTTTGTATTAGATGATATTGCGAAGCGTGAACTACAAAGTGACAGCGGTTGTTCTGCGCATCTCACTAGTGGTTCTACTATCACAAAATAATTGAGAAAATGTAATAATAGTTCATGTGTGGTGTCAAATGCCTTTACAATAGTCAATCTAGGCCTTCGACAGGTTCCGCTTGTGGCAAATTTAAGCAAACAAAAACCACCGCACAATTGTATAGGACAAGCAAGAAAATTATTTTAATATTCTTATTCGCTGGAAATTTGGTAGCAGAGCCCCTTCCGCACGTTGCTGAAATCCAATTTTTTTGATAAATAGGTATGAAGGATATTTTAATTTACAGATTTGTTCGGTAAATGAGGCATTAGTAAAACGGATTTATTATCCGTACGAGACTGACTAAAATTAATGATATTTAAGAAACTGCAGTATTAAAACGAACAGATGTCTCAAGTTCTAACCTGAAAAAAATCTCCATTTTGCTCTTTAGGGCCGAATAATATTTTACCGGTCTCTTATCGAAATTTGCGAACTTCTGCTAGTAAATTGTCTTACCTTCGTTATAATTTTTATGAAATATTACATAAAGTTAATCCTTTAATTGAAAGCGGAAGACATTTCTTTTTATTAATTTTCACTTCGTTCAAGATTTGTAATGGAAATAGTAGACTCAAATAATTTCAACTTTTTCAAGTGGAGTCAATAGAGGCTGAAAATTATTTCGAAATAATTACGGGATGCTTCGATTTTCCTAAAACCTTCTTATATCACTTTTACATAGTTTAAAGTAAAAAGTGATAAACATATAACTGTGAGGAAATTGTTTATTAATGATTTAAATAAGAGAACATGTTTGTTTAAACAAAATTATTATAAGTTGAGAAATTTTAAAGCAATTTAACTCAAATTGACAAATTAGGGGCTTTCGAGGTCACTGAAATGGATTATGATGTAAAAAAAATTTTTTTTTTCTTGAAATAAGTTTAGAAAGATGAAACGTCGTTTTAAATTTGAGCGAAAAAAAATCTGTCTGTCAGTCTGACTGTCTGTCTGTTTGTCTGTCGGCCTGTCTGTAACTTTTTTTTGTCCGCACGCTTACTCCGGAACGGGGTAAGATATTGACTTGAAATATTGTATACGTATATTATATTATAACGAGATGTGGAACTGGATTGTTTTTGAAGATATCCAGTGAAGGGTTGGGTGGTATATAGGGGTAAATATGGGAAAATATGTAAAGCAAGCTGGTAAGAGTACAGAAACTTGAAATTTGATGTATGTACTATAAGCCAAGGCTTCGGATTTTTTTATAATATTCTTCAACCCACCACCACCCCTAGTCCATTATTAAAGGTATTGATAAAATAAAATTGAGATATTCATTTGAAATTTGGTACACGTATGTACTATAACGACATCTGGAACTAGAATATATTTTGAGAAGCTTCTGTTGAAGGCTTGGGGGTTAAATAGTGGTAGATAGGGGAAAATAAGTAAAGCAAGCTGGAAGAGTACAGAAATTTGGGATTTGGTGTATATACTAGAAGCGATGGCCTCAGGTTTTTTATAATATTTGCCATCTCCTCACCACCCCCACTCCCTTATTAAAAGAGTTGATAAAATTAAATTTTGATTTTCACTTGAAATTTGTTACACGTATAATGATATCTTAAACTAGATTATATTTTGACATGATTGCTTGCGTTGAAGGAGTGGGGTAATTGTTGGTAAATAATAATAATAATAATAATAATAATAATAATAAAACGTCTTTATTAAGGCGAAGTTTAGCCATAGGCTACTCTTACACTTAACCTTAGGGAAATAGGTAGGGAAAAATAAGTAAAGCAAGGCCTCAGATTTTATAATAAGATTTTTCAACCCCCCACCACCCTTAATCCATTAATAAAGGGGTTGATAAAATGAAATTGAGATATTCACTTGAAATTTGGGACACGTATGTGTTATAACGACATCTGGAACTAGATTATATTTTGAAATGATTCCGTTGAAGGGCTGAGGGTTAAATAGGAGCAAATAGGGTAAAATAAGTAAATCAAGCTGGTAAGAGTACAGGAATGTGGGATTTGGTGTATATACTAGAAACCAAGGCCTCAAATTTCATTCTATTATTTTTAAAACACCACCGCTCCAATATTAATGGGTTTGATAACATAAAATTGAGATACTTACTTAAAAGTTACTACACATATGTATTGATCTGATGATCATTCCATTGAAGGGATGGGACGTGGTAGGTTGTGAATAGGGGAAAATATGTAGGGTAAACTAAAAACTTCATTTTTAACGTATATGGCACAAACCAACGCCTCAAACTTTTTTATGACATCTTCTCCAAATATTATTAAAATTCTATGACCAATAATTTCCACATACTAGAGCGCAAATCTAGTCAAGATGTTTCCTTTACAGTGACTTGGATGAATGAAATGTGGAAATAGTGATTCCTTAGGCAGCGGTTTTTTTTAAATTCTGAAAGTGGTCGATACTACTCCGAGTCAGCACCACAAGAACGTCCAATCAAATTAGTCTCAAAATTCAAAGTCGAGGAGCCGATTCAGATTCACCCAAAGTACCTAATAAATAGGGCTAGACGGGCATCGCCATGGGGGTCGCACGAATGCGACTCGACGCCAAAAAAGTTATCAATGCCATCAGTACGTTTTTTTCAAGCTGGAAAACAATTGAATTCATATATTCTTCTCGAAGCATCCTGACAAAGATATCAAGCAAGCTGAGTGATTAAAGTCAGTTATACATATCAAATTTGATCACTTTCTCAAAATTTTTATATTTTGGAAGTGTACACTGAAAGAAATTTCTATTATCTATAAAGAGAAATTGACTAACCCCTAATAAATATCTGCATTAAATAGGCTCCAGCAAGACTGCTCTGTAACCGCAACAAAAACGATCTTGCTAAGATGCACTTATTTACCGTTAATAAAAGTTTTTCTTATTATTTATTTGTTACTGTAGGTTGATAGCTTTGCTATCTGGAGTCACCACCTATTTTAATCTTAATAAGTTTTTTGTTATAGTTAGTAAGTTCCTATTTCTTACACCATTACTACCTTGTAACCGGAAAAGAACTTTCCTGCTGCTAATAGGTGACTTTTTAACCACTATGCAGCTTACATTATAATGGCAACAAATAATCTCTCTTGACCTAGTAATGTCATTTTGCAAGTACGTTATTACTTGTAAATTCAATATTTTAATTTTATATTTTTTAGACTTCACACTTCATATATTTTTTTTTTTTCCTAAGGAAGCACTTCATATTAAAACACGTTTTTAATACATTTCTATGTTGACTCAGACAAAGAATTATTAAAATTAAAATAAATTCATTTAAGGAAACAAACGACTAATAAACAATTCAGGGTGCCTATTAAAAAATGGGAACTTTGACTTGTAAGAAGACACAATCATAGTTTACTATATAATAGCTGCTTTCGTTCAGCAGAGTGATTCGTAATGATAAGGCACCTACCTGTTTCATGTGTTGTCTCTGTCCCTATACCATGCAATTTTGCATCATATGATTACTGTTCATTGAAATCCTGTTTATTATGATTATGAATCACTCTGCTGAACGAAAGCAACTAATATACAATAACATAAAACACAAGTTTTTTTTATAAAAATTCTTTGCATAAAACCTTTTCCACAATTGTCTCGTCGAACGCCGAATTGCTTACTAGTTACTGCATGCGTCGCTGCATGGATGAAATGGCGCGCGATGATAAAAACTCAATTGCGCTTACGCCACGTGCAAAAATAAATAAGTAAGACGTTATGATTAGTAAGCCCGTCTTTACAGTTAACAGGTGACTTACCAACCATAGGTCTATTTGAGTTTTAACCATTAAATAGTTAACTTTAACTTAAGGCACTTATTTATCGTAAGAAATTATTTAGTTACCCCTAATAAAAAGAAAACTTATAACAATATTTTACCTAGTTTAAGTAAGTGGTACTATTGGGACAAATAGTCAAAGATTTACCGTTGCAAAATCTCATTAGCAAAACAGTTTTTCTTATGGTTAGATAATGATAATGTAGTCTTAACAAAAAAAATACTTATGATAATGCAGATCATCTTAGCAAAACATTCTATTTGGTCGGTTTCTTTCAGTGTACATCTTCTAAAATAAATTTTTCAAGTTTTCTCACTCATCGGATCTTTTCATACGTTACTTCAAAAATAACATGTGAAGGTTCCAGGTTTGTGTATTAAAAATTGCTTCCAGATTCTACCGATTTCATCGAAAATTTCTTTTTGTCCGACTTCATTTATATACTATTCCTACATACATTCATTTATATATTTGAAAATATAATAATCCAATAGCCACATGCTTCCTCTTTCATTTACGTCTGTTGAGCTCAATTTCATCAATTAGTTCAAAAGTTACAACAAATTTGATGTAGCACGTCCGAGGCCGCATGCGCTTTGCACACCGTAATTACGTGCCACCTCGTTCCATTTTCGTGCGTTGAACAAGAAACTCTGGAGCCTACATTTGCAAATGTACATAAAAACTTTGTAAACATTTATTATGTGAAATTTCTCGTACTTTCTAATGGCGCTATTAGTTTTTTTGAGAAAAAAATATTTTAAGAGATATTTGACAAAAACTGGCATTTTTCAAATAATTTGTTTAGTAACAAATGACGCTCAAGGACTATTGTTGGTAACTTTGGTATATTGTTCCTGACAGTTCAGAGATGTATTTTCAAAAGTTACTGCTTCCCGGAATTTTTTCGAAGTGAAAATCTCTATTGCCTCCATTAGAAAGCAAAGCCCTTTAGAAACATGAATACGTACTACGATTATTTTTGTCAAGGCAGATAAGTAGCGCCATTTGGGTAAAACGTATCGTTATTTCACATTTTGACCAACAGTGTAAAATACATGTTAATGAACCTTCATCTGTATAAACGTACAATAAATCTTCTTTTAATATATTCCCTGTTTACAAACTTCGTTCACGCCATTAAGACGTTATACTTTTTTTGCAGAAAACTTTCACATCTGCTTTGCATACTGCTTACCAAATCTTTTTATGCATAGAGTTGTCACCCCGAAACTCATTTATAATGCGAAATATTTTAAACAGTCCAAATAAAAAGCCTAATTTATGCAGTGTACAAACTACCGGGGAATGTAAATACTTCGTTTGATTCATTAGTGACAATAACAATGACTTGTTTTTGAAATATGCAACCATAAATGCGAAAAACTTTCCAAGTGGATTCCTGCCATGCTTTGAATTTATTTCAATTACATTTTAAGAATGAATATGAAGCACGAGTTAACCGTTTAATATAGTTGCTCTTGTTTCCTTTCGAGTGGAAGGCTTCTTAGAAAAATATGCTGGAAGCAAGCAAATTAGTTTGCCGTGAATGGCATGATGAACGCTCGTAATTTATTCTAATTATGTTGCTTAAAGAAGTGAAAAACGTCGCGGAAGAGTCGAAAAACTCATTTACCTGTATTTACTTAACAAAGCAGTATGAATTAGACCTCTTGCCAACGTCTGTGATTGCAAGGGCTTGGCACGTTATTTACTGAATTAAATGTTGTATTTTTTACTTTGAGCTAATTACCAATCTTAATTTTTAAGAAAATATAATTTACAAATATGCAAATTCTACTAATCCGTTATAACCCAAGTCCCAGAGAAAAAATAACGGCAAATGCTGGTATGATATATTATTACTTCCGCCTCGTGATTTTAAATTTGAAAGAAAAAAAAAAATCAGTCTGTCTGTCGATTTAAGATATTGACTCCATTATTAAAGGGGTTGATAAAATAAAATTGAGATTTTCATCTGAAATTTTGTACACGTATGTATTATAACATCTGGAACTAGATTATATTTTGAGATGATTCCGTTGAAGGGTTGGGGGTTAAATATCGGTAGGCATGGTAAAATAAGTAAAGTAAACTGGTAAGCGTTCAGATTTAGTGTATATACTAGAAGCGAAGGCTTCAGGTTTTTTTATAATATTTTTCATCCCTCCACCGCCGCCACTCCCTTATTAAAAGAGTTAATAAAACAAAAATTTAGATTTTCACTTGAAATTTGGTAAACGTATGTATTATAACGATATGTGAAACTAGATTATATCTTGACATGATTGCGTTGAAGGAGTGGGGGGGTAAGTAGAGGTAAATAGGGAAAAATAAGTAAAGCAAGCTGGTAAGAGTACAGAAACTTGAAATTCGGTGTGTATGTCCTAGAAACTAACCCTCCACCACCCTTACTCCATTATTAAAGGGGTTAATAAAATGAAATTGAGATATTCACTTGAAAGTTAGTACACGTATGTATTGTAATGACATCTGATTGAGATGATTCGATTGAAGGGGTGGGAAGTGGTAGGTTGTGAATAGGGGAAACTAGAAACTTTTTTTAACGTATATGGTAGAAACCAACGCCCTGAACTTTTCTATGGTATCTACCCCAAATATTATTAAAATTCTATCATCAATAATTTCCACATACTAGAGTTCAAATCTAGTTAAGATGATTCCTTTAAAGTGACTTGGATGAAAAGTCTGGATGTGGAAGTAGTGATCCCTTAGGCAGGGGTTTTCTAACTGTTTGTTTGTAAAGCCAGGTTAAACAATATTTTTAAAAATGTGTCAGATATACAGTTTTTTAAATTGGCTACTTTGTAAACTTCACGTTGCCGTTTATGCACAAAACTATCACGGGTCCGGTTAAAGGTCAAAAAAAGTTATTTGCATAAAATTAATTCTGTCAGAGTTATAAAAACATATAAAGCACTCTCCATACCAAAATTTGTTTTATCTACCAAAAAGGCAAAAAACAATTTAACTCGGCGCTATTCCATATATGTATATTTGGTGTATATTTACAACAAATTATGCTATATACAGTCGTGCTTTATCGTTGAACGGTGCTGCTCATAATGATTATTACTTTTGTTATGTGCAGTCCGTGTATGCATATCGAAATTACAACGCTACGTTGGTTGAGTTTACGGTTGCACATTATTACTTTATTAGCGGTCGTATTGATGGTTGGTGGTATTACCGCAACATAAAAGCGGGCAAAAACGGAACTAATGGAATACAAATCATACCAGAATAGGTATTTCGATCCTGCTGTGCATTTTGTTGTTAGGTGGGGGTTTTCGACGGATATTGTAAATTGTGCATTTAAGTTTTAGATAGAATTTCATTTAATCCATATACATATAATACCGAAAACTCACTTAGTCACTCATTACCAAGGGTCGGAATATTTCAGCGTTAACAGAGTGAAACCTGGATAACACAGGTCTACAAAAAAAAAGGTGTCTGGACCTTGGGGTCAGACCATACGTTTCTTGTGTATTTTTCGACGCTGAATTCGAATCTGTTTTTAGTTTTGCTGTATCGCGTCAGGATTTTGAGATATTCTAACCTAAGAGTTAGACATATTTGAGGTTATGTAGCTTTAAGATTTTTTTTCTCAAGAAACCATGTATGGGATCTTAATGTACAAATCTTCCCCTTTGAAATTCCGTAGAGTTTGCTCAAATATCTTTTTTTTTTTTCGCAGAAATATCGAATTTTTAAAATTGTCTGTTCATATCATATCTTTCCCAATAGATTTAATTAGTACGGAAACCTTATGTTCATTATTTAAATTGCAATATCTCGGCGAAAAACAAAAGATATTTGAGCAAACTCAACGGTATTTTAAGGGCAAAGACTTGTTCTTTAAGATCCCACACGTGGTTTCTTGAGAAAAAAAATCGGTAAAGGTGATTACACGGAACTTCCCTCTTTATTTGTAGATGGCGGTCACTTTAAAAAATTAATAATTACGAAATGACACTCAAAATAATAATCGGAATATAGTTATCACTATTATTACAAAGAAAACCTGATAAGTTTTGATCAAAAAAATATACAGAGTGCTCATTCAACAACAAAAGTTCAATACTAAATGACAGGTGCCAAATATGGAAGGGTTGCGCAAATACCTTTACAAATGTCCACCACAGTTCAATTATTTCTTGGGATGACCACCCTGTACATTTTTCAATAAAAGTATAATAGGTGCATATGCCAGATATTATTGCCATCTGTCACATTTTCAATCCAATATTCACGTAATGGGGTGGAAGTATAGTGGTGGTTAAAAAATTTCATTTTTTTAAAATTTTTCAAAAGATGTTGGTAAAATAATTTTCAAAATGTTTTCTTCTGAAATAGGTTTAAAATGTCAAACGTAGAAATTTTAAATTTGAGCAAAAAGGAAAGTTTCCTTCTATTCTATAGTAGTGCTAAAAAAATTAAAAATTATGTATTTTTTAAAATAGGTTTAGAATGCTATGAAACGTGAACATTTTAAATTTGAGCAAATAAAAAAAAATTCGATCTATTATAGTGGTAAAAACTTTTTGAAAAATGTTCAAAATTTTTTTTTCTGAAATACCTAGATTTAGAATGTCATGAAAAGTGAAACTTTTAAATTTGAGCATTCTAGTTAAATTCTAGTTAAATTTGTGACGTGCTTTCTCCCGGTTGCCTAGCGCATAGACAAGCGGAAGCGTCACTTTAGCGCTGAGCTGCATTTCGGTTAAATTCGGTTATCTCGAGCGCCACCTTTGCAATTTTTAAGTGGGGCAAAGGTCCCACATTAGCCCCCTAAACGCAGCCTGTTGCAGTAGGGCTGGGATAGCTACAGTGGAGACACGGTATGTCCAGGGGTCTGGACGGCAGATTAGATTTTGATTCACACACAACAGTAAAACGCACATTTTAGAAAATAACAACATTTATTAAAATATATTAAGTATTCAACAACAAACAATAATAATTAAAATAAATAAAACGGTCAGGTACCAAAATACTCTTATAGAGTTCAGATAAATAATATCAAAACTTAAGATATGCCATGTTATGAAAATTTACAAGTAAAACTTAAGTTATATCATTTCGGTTTATTTACAAGTGAAACTAAGAAAACAAGTGAAATTACGAAGACAAGTGAAGCTACGAAGACAAGGAACCAGGCGGTGAGAAGATATTAAACTACTGATTTTAACATTTTCTTGTTAATTCGGATATCACCAAAAACCAAGCAAATAGTGTGCAAAATGATAGTAGGCTTGGCGGCAAAGCGGTAAAACGGTAGTAAGCGGTACGGTCGGTTATAACAGCAAGCAAGCAAGCAGGCAGTGGATGTTAAAATAAAACAAGTTAGCAGTAAAGCAGAAAGCAATTAAATTTTTAGCAAAAGCAAACAACTATTTTTGGACAGAATTTATCATATCTGCATACTTGTCAGATATGAGTCGGCAGCATGTGGTGTAAAGAACTTGGTGAAATTGTGGAGAACTGATACCGAATAAAATGGTAATCGAATTCGGTATCAGCTCCCTCGGTAAAGATCATTCTGCCTGGACGGACAGCCAGAATTAATCTCCACGGTGTCGGTTCGGTTCAGAGAGATTCGCCAAGCGCCTCAAACCACATAGTTGAGTACCTCTAATTGCATTTGGTTCGGAATTAAGATTCGCCACGTGTTTCTTGCCAGATGTACAGTGAGAAGGTTTATGTATCAAAATATAAATATAATTTATTTATTCAGAGTATCTCCTAGATTTTCCCCTGAACTCTCGGACTATAACAAATTACTGAAAATCATTTAAAACAAAATAAAATAATAAAATAGCCGGAAAACGGAGTTCTACCAATCCGACAACATGTCGGATATTATTTTAACCCAATAAATTATGAAACAACGGTTAAGTTAAAACAATAGGCTTTGGAACGGTTTTACACGGCAAAATTCGGTTTAATAAAAACAGAAATTTATGGACGGCTGGTTTGTATCATTCCAACCAACTTGGCGGATATTATTTTGACTCCACAGTTTGAGACAAAATAATAATTCTCTCGAAATATCTTGTATGTCCATTTTCCCTTGGAAATTATTTGGGACATAGTTATCTGGATTAAATCTTGAGAATCTAACAGGGCCCCCGATTGGACAAACATTAACACGGAGAAATTTTGTTATGTCTATGATGGGCGTCGGTATTTCGGAAAAATATATTTACATTCTGATACATCAAATTTGAAATCGTTTTAAAGTGTTATTGCTAATAACGCGTTTCAATGTTTTATTTCTTATCTGGTAATAGCGGATAAAAACGCCGGGCAAGAAACAGTTGCTTATCTCGGATCAAATAATTTTTATCGTACACTTCTCTAATATAGGCAAATCGGACCATGAATATTTAACAGAGATTTGCGAGTTATCATGAAAATATTATTTATGAAGTGTATCAAATAAAATATATTATGAATTTACACTGCTGGTATACGGGGCACAGTTAAGTAAACTCTCACGGGGTGTTCTCGAGACGGTCGGTCGGTACGGTATTTTAGAACCCCCACGTGTTAATTCATTTAACTGTTAAGATGAAACTTAATTTTGAAATTTACGGGAATACCAAGAAATGTTTTAAAACTTACATTGCTATTATATTTTGCGGCGGTGGCAGAGACTATCGAATTACACACGTGGTGATCTCCAGATAAGCGGTCGGTACGGTATATTAGATCCTCACGTGGTAATCCTTTAGGCTCGCAGAAATCAACTCTCGGTTCTCTGTGTCTCTGACTAGCTGGTTCCCCCAGAAAGTAAAAATCCCCTCCAACTTGGTGTTAAATACCAAGTGGGGAGTAATTTAACTGTGGCCAATGCCATCCGGAATAATTTATCAGAATTAATTAAAATTTTATTTTAGAAAACTTCTCATCGCTGTGGAACCTTACATTATTTTCTACAGAAAACTACATGTCGCGGGCTAAATAAAAATAAACAGAACAAATTATAATCTTTCGGCCGTAAGATGGGAAAAGTGGGAAGTTTATGATTAAATTAAATTACATTTTTGTCTGCAAAAATTCACTTCGTCACAAATTTTTTTCCAAAATGGTAACAAAATGTTGCAAATTTTTTTTTCCGAACTTGGTTTGGAATATCATGAAACGAGAATATTTTAAATTTGAACAAAAAAACATTTTTCGTCTGTTCTATAGTAGTGATACATAAATGGATTAAAAATGTTTTCAAATTTTTCAAAAACATTTTTAAATGTGTTTGAATAGTTTTAGAATGCCATGAAAACGTGGATAGTTAAAATCTGAACAAACAAAAAAAAATTCTATGTTAGTGTTAACATTTTTTAAAAATAGTAAAAAAAATTTTCTTATTTTCTTTTAAATAGATTTAAAACGCTATGAAACGTGGAAATTTGAAGAAATAAAAAAAAATCCATCTATTTTAGTGGTAAACAAATTTTCAAAAATGGTAAAAAAAAATTTAAAAAAAAATTTTTTTTTAATCAGGCTTAGAATGCCAATAAAACGTGGAAATTTTAAATTTGAAGAAAGAAAAAAAAATTATTTCATTTTAGTGGTAAAAAATTTTTCAAAAATATTGGTGAAAAAAATTTTCAATTTTTTTTTCCTGAAATAGGTTAAGCGTGTCATGAAACGTAGAAATTTTAAATTTGAGCAAAAAAAAATTTTTTTCATCTTGGTAAAAATTTTTTCAAAAATGTTTTTTCATTTTTTTTTTTCTGAAATTGGTTTAGCGCGTCATGAAACGTGGAAATTTTAAATTTGAGCAAAAAAAAAATTTTTCACTATTTATTCCGACGGTCCACCCTGTATATTTTCCCGTGAAATTTCTACCATTTCTTCGCTGACAGTAGCGTCAACTACCTACCAAATTTGACTGCTCTCCGTCAAGTAGTTTTTTAGTAAATGCACCAACAGACAGACAGACAGACAGACGGAATTGAAAAACCTATATTTTCGTAATCTACGTGTTCTGAAACGTCAAAATCCGAAAAAATCTCGGAGGGTGATTTTTTCTCGAATACAATACTTCCCTTCGGTATGCGAGGGAAGTAAAAATTCTCAAAGCTACATAACCTCAAATATGTCCAACTTTTAGGTTAGAAAATGTCAATATCCTAACGTGATAGAGCAAAACTAAAAACAGATTCAAATTCAGCGTCGAAAAATACATAAGAAACGTATGGTCTGACCCCAGATCCAGAAAGTTTTTTTGTGTATGTAAACCTGTGTAATTAATTTTGCTAGAAATATTATAACAACAATGTTGTGTTTTGACAATTGTGAATTTATAACTGTAATTTCGCTTTTTATTTTATCCCTATTTATAATATTAACATACTACCTTTCATATTTCTGTAAAGTTATTTTATTAGTAGAGAGTAGAGAAATTTTTAATAACAAATAACAATCAGTTAGAACCGAGAAAATGTACTGGAAAAGTACTTACCCCATGATGTTTGCCTCTTTGTGGTCAGATTTAGAGAATATAAAAAAGGTATCACAGTCAGCATCAGATAGATACAATACAGCAAAATGGGCAACTTATGAAAGATGTAATAGAAAATGTCTTATTCGTTTATTTTTTTACGTATATTTATTTGCATGGTATCATTATTCTTCACAAATTGTCTATAGTCAGTTTTTGACGTCTTCTGTTAAATATTCACTTTAATGCTGGAAAGGAGCGTTCTGCATCGGCAGAAGTAAGCGGCGCATGCCTCATGGCCAAATATTTTGAATGTTCGCTATTACCCAGATTGCCCTTCAAAAGTTTGCTAATTGTTGAAATTCCTTCAAATCCGGGTTTTTTCGAGAGCGCTTTTTAACCAGTTTATTTAATATTGTATGTTATATTACCTACAAAAACTGATAAAAAAATCTCTGCCTAAGGAATCACTACTTCCACATCCAGACTTTTCATCCAAGTCACTTTAAATGAAACATCTTGATTAGATTTGCACTGTAATATGTGGGAATTATTGGTCATAGAATTTTAATAATAATTGGGGCAGATATCATAGAAAAGTTTGAGGTATTGGTTTCTACCATATACGTTAAAAATTAAATATTTAGATTACCCTACTTGTTTCCCCTATTCACAAACTATCACCTCCCACCCCTTCAATGGAATCACCTCAATCAGATGTCATTACAATACATAGGTGTACTAACTTTCCAGTGAATATCTCAATTTTACCTTATCAATCCGATTAATGATGGAGCGGAGGTGGTGAGGTTTGAAAAATAATAGAAAGAAACCCGAGGTCTTGGTTTCTAGTATATACACCAAATCCCAACTTTCTGTATTTTTACCAGCTTGTTGTATTTATTTTCCCATATTTACTTGTGACCTAGGAGGCCACCTGATATGACCTTGATTTGCGATAAGGCGTTCACCATGCAAGTTGTTTAAATATTCCATCAGTCTTCTGGAATTATGTGGGGGAGCACCATCTTGTTGGAAAAACAGATTTTGTAAATAGGCAAGAGGAAGTAAGTCAAGAAATTCTGCTGTCTGGTTTTGTAAAAAGAATAAATATCGTTCGTCAGTAAGTGTTCCATAAAAAAATATGGGTCCAATTATTCGATCTCCAAGTGCTCCAAGCCAACAGTTAAACCCAAATCTTTCCTGAATATTCCCACCCTACCAACCTCGGATTTTCTTGAGCCCAGTACCTACTATTATTTCTGTTAAACATACCTTGGTTCGTAAATCTACTTTCATCTGAATATAAAATATGAAAAGGAAAACCTGGGTTTTGTTGTACTGCATTTAAGAACCAGTTGCAATATACTAGCCTCCTGTCGTTATCATCTCCATAAACATGTTGGTGTATTTGGTATTTATAAGACCGAAACTTATGTTTCTTTAAAATTCTGCAAACCGAAGACTGACTAATGTCGCATTCCATTGACAATTCCCTTGTTGATGTTGTTGGGTGTACCATCACAAATCCTAATACATCAATTTCTTTGTCCTCACTTACAATAAATGTTTGATGGTCATCTTGTTGATTGGGTTCGTTTCTTAATTCTTGTTCCACTCTGGCAAACAAATGTCTTGGATGACGTTTGTTGGGATATCTTTGCTGATACAGTTCTGCAGCTGCAGTTGAATTTTTGAGACGCTCTCCATATATCAGTAACATATCGACCTTTTCATTTCTACTAAAATTATTTCTTTTCTTTAATTTTTACTCAAAGAGATTTCCGCAACGCTTTATTTTGTATCTGTCTGACAGCTGATATTGTTTTATTAGTCAATGGCTACTATGATTTTTCCAATGTTATTAGGTTACCAGATTTACACAGAAATGTGCCATTTTAGTTTTCAAAGCCCACTAATCTATTATCTATTAGCCGCATGTTTCTAAAAGCTTGGTTGCATTATATTTTGGCTGAAATCTCAAATATTTCCGAGCGGATTTTCAAAATTTTGGTATCATTTGATTCGTATGAAAATTAGATATTTAAAAATGTTGGTGAACGATTAAATTCCCATTTAAAAAAACCGAGTTAGTGGGTAAAAATCACATTTAAAAATTTTAAACGCCTCTAGAGAATTAAGTAATGCAATCATATTGCTCTTTTTATTTTTATAGTAACGAAGCACACAAACTAAAATATGTTTTGGGCACCACAGCACTCTAGATTCAGAAATAGATTTTTTAATAAAATTTTTAATGTTTATCAAAAAGTGACCAAAATGGATGTATTGTATTCCTCTAGATTCCAAAAATGTAAAACTATATAGGGTGTTCCATTTAAAAATCGAAAATTGTGGGCATTTCCGGTCAAACCGGATGTGCACCAAACTTGATTTTTTATTGAAAAGATGGCATTTTAGTCGTGTAATAAGGCCTCCAAATTTCAATTTTCTATTCCAAATATTTTAGGAAATATCGGGGCGAGCACAATTGTGACTCACCCGGTATACTCTAGTTCCAGATGTCGTTATAATACATACGTGTATCAAATTTCAAGTGAATATCTCTATAATTTATTTTACCAACCCCTTCAATAATGGAGTAGAGAGGGTGGGGAGTTGAAAAATATTATAAAAAATCTGAGGCCTTGGCTTCTAGTGAATACACCGAATTTCAAGCTTTTGTACTCTTACCAGCTTGCTTTACTTATTTTCCCCTATTTAACTCCCAACCCTTCATCAGAAAAATCCCAAAATATAATATTGTTACTGATTTCATTATAAGATAGGTACCAAATTTCATTTTAATATCTCTATTTTACTTTATCATCCCCTTTAATAATGGAATACGGGAGGTGGTGGGGGGATGAAAAATATTATAAACAATTTCGAGGCCTTGACTTGTAGTACATACATCAAATTTCAAGTTTCTGTACTCTTACCAGCTGTCTTTACATATTTCCCCCTATTTACCCCCCCCCCAACCCTTCACCGGATATCTTCAAAAAATCCAGTTCCAGATCTTAATACATTCCGGAGCAAACGTGAGGACAAAGAAAGTTACAGACAGACCGACAGACAGACACAATTTTTTTTCGCTCAAATTTAAAATCTCGACGTTTCCTGACATTCTAAATCTATTTCAAAAAGAAGAATTTTGATTTTTTTTTTACGATTACTATACTTCCAATCCACTACGTGGATGTGGAAGTAAAACTAAATTGTTTATAAAAAGAACGCAATAGGTTTTGAAAGTCCAAAGCTCAGAGATATACGCTACTGATGATACCCCAGGAGGTGTGAAATCGTAATTTTGCTGTTTCAAAACTATGCATATCTCATCGTCTTCTGGTCCTTTCCTACTGAACTATTATAATGTATGCATATTTGCAAACAATTTCTATTACCTATCTTTTATCAAACACTATAATTTACGCACATGCAAAACGCGGCCTGTTTGACTTTGGTTTCCCAAATTAGAGCAAAAGGTCTATTCTATTTATCACTTAAACACAGCGGTATCGATATTCGTAGGTCATCTTTCCCCAGGGGCACTACCTATACTAACATTTCCACTAATTAACAGTCTCCCAAATTACTTTATCTATATTTTACTACCTACATTGATTTCCCTACTATGTGTTCTCTATTTAACTAAATTAATTTATACCCACAAACCACAAAACGGTCTATGTACATTAGATTAACATGGAAATTGGGGAAAGTCCTGATGAGTTTAATGAGGAGGTTTCCCAGTTACACTGATGAAAATAATTTTGATACTTCAACAAAATCAAAATGTGATTCTGTTAATAAGTTTAATGAAAATTGTACAATACGGATTATTCTCCTTTATAAAGGGTAAGAGAATTTGTAATGGCTATAGAGGATTATTTGGGATATAAAATAAATATGTGCCCTAAATATTTCATTCAAAGTCCGATATTTAAAAAGATTAACAAATCTTAAGTGTTGTGGAGTGGAAGTATCCTAATAGTTAACAACATTCTACGCTTTTTTTATTGAATTAGGTTTAAAATATGAAGAGTCGGGATGCGACTTGGAAGTATTTAAATGCCTTCCAAGGAAATCGATCCAAAATAAACCAGATTCCAAATGGTCCTAATTAATTTCATCTGAGCAATTTGATGAACTGCCGCACAAAATGTTAGGAAGAACCACTATATGATTCACACCATAAGTTCGCAATGAGAGTGGCACCTCTCATTTTCTCAGTTGTCAAACAAAGCACAGCGGTTTAAATTTACATATACTTTATATATATATAGACTATAAAAAAGCGCTATATCGTATGAAACACACAATACATATTTTATTAAGTACTTTAACGTAGTGGACTTGAATGGAAATATTGTAAACATTCTGTAAAAAGTTTACTAGAGACACACTGCCGCTATAAGAATAAATAACGATTTCAAAAAAATTGTATACACAAATAGAGGATATAGTAATGAAATATATTCTTTATAAGATTTTGCAAACAACGAAAAAAAAACTATATATCATAACTAAAAGAAAAACTATATGTAAAAAATATTAATGAAATCTTTGCATTATTTGGATGACCTGACTTCTGGTTATGCTAGCAAATCAAAAATCCTAAAATAAATTGGTCCAATTTCTTATTTGACACTCTCATTATAACACTAGCATCCAACATAGTACCCTACGGCTGAGCAGATTAACCCTGGAATGCTATCGCTCGTCAAAATTACGACGATCGGATTTTATTAGTCGGATAACTTCGGTATTTTTCGCGCGCCGGTTTAGTCCTCCCATGACTTTTCCTCAGTTAGTGCCTAGATGCTGTAGGCGGCAGGTGAAGTTTGTGCGCAGTGAATTTCTTAATAATATCGGCTTCCCGTCGTAAAATTTACGACGCGATAGTGTTAACGTAAGTTTTTTATCGGCCTTTATAATCAATTTTTTTTATATACTGACATGATTTTATTGCTTCTATAGATCACAGTAGTAGCAAAATGACTTCCAACTGGGAAAAAATATGACCCTTGACTGGTGCAGAACTCGAAAACTTTTTATTTGAAGATGATGAAGATGATATGTTGGAAAATGGAGAATCTGGAAGTGAGACTGACGATTTCTGTGAACGTGAAGAAAGTTATGAGGACACGGATAGTGAAAGCGAAGGAGAATTACTAGAAGCAGAAGCAAAAGATATTCAAAAGGAGGAAGGCGTTAGGAATTTGCTGGAAAATGAAGACGAAGATGACAATGAAATAGAAGATGATAATGAAATCGAAAATGAAGATGAATGTGAAGATGAGGATAATATACCTCTTAGTAAATTCTTGAACACTAATCCAAATATTATTGTTCCACCTCGACTCCGTCTAAGAGGCAAAAACCAACATAAATGGAGTACACTTTCGAGAAGTCGTGTCGGAAGAAAGTCATCTAAAAACATTATACATATTAGACCCGGGCCAACTAATAATTGTCAAAATGCAGATACAGAGGCGGATATTTTCAAATTATTCTTTGACGATATAATAATAGACCAGATTGTGGAACATACGAACCAAATGATTGTACACAAGGCAACAAAATATAAAAACAAGAATTTGGGAACAATAACAAAAACAAACAAAAATGAAGTAGTAGCGCTGATAGGATTACTCTTCTTCTCTGCATCGATGAAGAATAATCATCTAAATGCACATTTGATGTCCGATCCAACAATATCCGGAAATATTTATAGATCTGTCATGAGTGAGGATCGTTTCCAATTTCTTCTAAGCTCTCTAAGGTTTGACAATCAAGCCACGAGGGCTTTACGAAAACTAACAGATCGTTTTGCCCATATTAGAGACATATGGGATCGCTTTATACTGAACTGTAATAAAAATTACAAACCTGGTTCATTCCTAACAATAGATGAACAACTTTTGGGGTTTCGTGGTCGATGTCCCTTTAGGATGTACATACCTAACAAACCGGCAAGGTATGGAATTAAAATAGTAATGGTATGTGATGCCGGTACTAAATATATGATTGATGCTGCCCCTTACTTTGGAAAAGGTACAGAAACTAATGGTGATGCACTTGGCACTTACTACGTAAAAGAACTGACGAAAACAGTTCATGGTTCAAACAGAAATGTGACTATGGATGACTGGTTTACATCCATAGATTTAGCGGAAACATTGTTAGGAGATCCTTACAAACTAACACTCATTGGAACATTACGCAAAAACAAGAAAGAATTGTTAGATGTAAAATGTCGCAAGCCTAAAACATCTATGTTCTGTTTCGACAAAGATCTGACGCTAGTCTCATATGTACCCAAGAAAAAGAAAAATGTACTTCTATTATCAACTAGACATGACCAACCCAGCATATCTTCTATGTCAAAAAAACCTGCGATTATTGAGTTTTATAATAGTACTAAGGGTGGGGTGGATACCTTTGATATGATGTGTGCCAATATGAGTTGCAACCGAAAAACAAGAAGATGGCCATTATGCGTGTTCTATGACATGCTCAATATAGCTGGAATAAATAGTTATATTGTATTTAACCACAAAAAAGTTAGCAAGAAGGAAAAACCCATATCAAGACGACAATTTTTACCTTAGTTTGCAACTTATGAAACCATGGATGGAACATCGAGCAACTTTAAAAAACTTATCACGTCCACTCCAAAAGTCCATCAGCGATGTTTTACAACGAAGGGCTGCAGTGAATCAAACGATCCCCCCTAAAGGTCCAAGAACCATCTGTAGCATTTGTCCATAAAAAAAAGACGAATGACCACCATGTACTGTGGTCAGTACAAAAGAGCGATTTGTGGAGAACATAGATCAAGATCGTGCTCCGAATGTTGAAGAAAAATTTAATTTTTTTGTTATATTTGCTGTACTTAGGTGGAAAGTATGTTTATGTTCGTTAAATAAATAAATATCTTCCAAACCGCCATTTTATTTACAATTATTGAAAAAAATTCAAAAGTCGTAAATTTTACGAAGCGATAGCAATAACGTTGGCTAGAAACACGATAGTATTCTAGGGTTAAACTAGTATCTACATGACCCCCTACCGTATGAAGATTAAGTTAATAACGAGACCACAGGCCTAAAATGAAATTTAATTACCCACCTGTTTTAAAAAAATGTTCATTCTAATGGATTACATTTTCATAAAATCCCTCATTCAGTTTCTTGGAAATGCTTCTTAGCCTTTGAAACGTTTTTCGCCCTTATTCTGAGTTCATCAGAAAGGCACAAAACCATTCATAACGATGTTTCTTGCAAAACCAAAGCAATATCCATGAATAAATATGAAATATTTATATTTGACATTGACTCATAAAAAACAACAGATCTTCACCTATCTATTAGCTAAGTAGTATTGGAACCTATATACTCTATACATGTTTAAAAGTGAATTATTTATTATTTGTTTTCCTATAGTAATGAAACATATTTTTTATAGGATTTTGCAAACAGCAGAAAAAAACTATGTATGAGAACTAAAAAAAAAACTATATGCAAAAATTATTAATGAAATCTTTGCATTCTCTCTATAACCTGACTTCTGATTAAGCTAGCAAATCAAAAATCCTAAAATAAATTAGTCCAATTCTTTATTTGATATTCTCATTATAATACTAGCATCCAACATAGCTACGGCTAAGCAGATTGTACTAGTGTCTACATGACCCCCTACGGTATGAAGATGAAACGTGGAAATTTTAAATTTGAGCAAAAAAAATGTTTTTTCCATTTTATAAATTCACATTTTTCTTTAATTTTCTAAAAAATCTGTTTTTGGAATATGTTTAGAATGTCATGAAACGTGAAAATTTTAAATTTGAGCAAAACAATTTTTTGTATAAAATGGATGATATTTTATACAAAATTTTCAAAATTTCAAATTCTTTTTCTATTTTAAATTTTCATAAAAAATTTTTTTTTTTTAAATAGGTTTAGAATGTCAAGAAACGTGAAAATTTTAAATTTAAGCAAAAAAATGTTTCCATCACCCATTTTATAAAAAATTTTCAATATATTGAAAATTTCGATTTTTTTTTCTATTTGAAATTATCAAAAAGAAGTTTTTTTGAGATAGGTTTAGATATCATGAAACGTGGAAATTTAAAATTTGAACGAGAAACATTTTTTCCATTATCTATTTATTCCCTAAAGACGGTCCACCCTGTATATTTTCCAGTGAAAGTCTAACCATTTCTTCGGTGGCAGTGGCGTTAGCTACCTACCAAACTGGACTGTCTCCGTCAAGTAGTTTTTTAGTTATTGCACCGACAGACAGACAGACAGACAGACTGACGGAATTGGAAAAACCTGTATTTTCGTAATCTACGTGATCTGAAACGTGAAAATCCTAAAAAATCTCGGTGGGTGATTTTTTCTCGAATACAATACTTCCCTTCGGTATGCGAGGAAAGTACAAAGTGCAGTAAATCGGAGAAGAGTATAATGGTAAGCTTGTTTCAATTTAAAACCATCGATTGATGCTGGCGGCCAATTTGTGCAGGGTTACAAAAGTGCAAAGAAATGTGGATCTGAAAAATGTATAAAACCAACAACTACTGAAGCTGACGGTTCAATGTTGGGACTGAAGCTAGTGATAAATAATAGTTCTATGAACAGCAATGTAAAATATGCTGTCACAAATATGTCACCACTTTAAAAATTCAAATCCTGCGTCGCCATGAATAGAACTAGTTAATGTAATGTTAGATTAAATATACGAGAACAGACTTCAAAGTGTCACAGTGCAGAAATGTAAAGTTCTTCCGTATGCAATCCTATTGGAAATTCCAGCGTAGCTGAATAGGAAAATTATCTATTCAAGATCATTAGGATGGCTGGAGTGCTTTATTATATTTTTAAAATGCCATTTAACTGAAAATACTTTTGGTCCTGAGGACAAAGACTGCGCCCAATTAGCAGATAAATTCCATGAGGCGCTGAACCGAATCATTATTATATTTGATTCCTTCTGCATATTATACAGAGTGTTCCCAAAATTAAACAGCGCACTTCAGTTGCTAAGTAACATCCCAACTAGCACCAAAGTGACAGTAACTGAGATAGGAACTTCGTATGAGTAACCATTACGTAATTGCGACTAAATTTACGACTTTGGTGTAAAAATAACTTCATTTGACAAGTCTACAGTCCCTGCTTTGTAGTTTCTACCACTAATGATTACTTTATAGTTATGCAACTTCTACGTAGATTTCGTGGTATATGGGAACGTGGTAGTTACCAGTGGGACGACTTTCGGGTTTTCAGAACTTGAAGGTGGTAAACTATAGTAGCAGCGACTAACTCGCATCACTGAAATGTGACTTCAAAGTTGCAATCACCTTCAGGTAGCTTTAATAGTTGCCGCGACGTTCTGGGAACCTTCACTATTTGTTTAAAGTAGTGGAACTTATAAGTAATATTCATAGGTGTTAATGACGTTACTGCTACCTACAGAACTGTGTACGGCTACTACAAAGTGCACATCACCTCTGAAATTTACCATGAAGTAAATTTCACTATATAGTTCCCAATGTTGACCATAGATAAAGTTAATGCAACAAACCTAACCTATATAATATGTTTGCCTAACCTAGACTAGAATTATATGCTGCTATATTCATGCTATGCAACATTTTATGTTCAAAATAAGGCAACAAAATTTAATATTTCAGCACAGTTTTATTACACCTACCTTTTCTTCTATGTTATCTATCACTGTAATAGTATATTATACCAACAAGGTTTATGTTTATTAAGTCGTTGATATATGGCTGCATACAAGTAAATTGGGACAGCTGATAGGTTTTTCAATGTGAAGTTAGGTAAATGATAAACAGCAAAAGCTAGGAACGCGTTTAGTCTAGACCTCAACGTACGGCTAACACGTACGTTCCATTCGCAGATTTGTAGTAAATATAACTTTAAAGTTAAGTATTTGCAGTTTTCGTCACTATCGCCAAGTAGCAATTACTTTCAAGTAGCATTTCTTGGTAAAACGACCTTAAAGTCATATTTTCTGAAATACGCCATGTTGATGGCCAAAATTATCGACGCCATTATTATAACACATGAACCATAATTTCACAATTGACTAATAAATTTAATTTATCACAATTTCTTCACCAAATACAACAAATGAATACATAAAAAGTAGTGTTAAGTTCCGAACAACAATAAAAAATAGGTTTGGGCATCTAGTGTGTCATATTCTCGCATGACATTACATATTTTAAAAACAACATTTTTATTAAAAAATGCATATTTTAAACGCGCGTGGTTAGATTCGGACGTTTTATCATTATGTTTGTCAGTAAAATTGCATTCGTTTTAATTGTGACCCTTAGACCACTGAAAAATAGCACAAGTTTTGTTGTCTAATATTACCTTCTGATATTCTATTAAATTTCTGAGTTAGGGAAATGAACAAGAACAAGAATCATATGTAAGAATGAAACATAAATAATATAAGATCGGTTGCAAGACAAAGAAGGGGCAACATCGATTTGAAAGAGTAGGGAGTGGTAAAGTTTTCTGAAAGTTGCGGCGTCTACGTCGCCACGTCGCCGCTCCGGAGCAACAACGTCATTGGAAGGTAGCCAGACAAGTTCCAGGAATGTGGCTGGAACGTTATCGTCACCAAAAAATATTCCCCATTTTGGTCATAAACACGTATTAGGAACGTTCCTATTACGTGTCTGTGACTAGTACCAAAACACTTTAAAGTGCCTAAAATAGTCATTGCTACGTTCCCACGACTAATTGTGCTAGTTGGGATACACTTTTAGTCCAGTTTATGACGGTTCCTGGCTCCGATTTCTATCAAGAAGCATCAATTTGTTTGAAATTTGAACTCTAAGTAGGGAATACCTTAAAAAGCAAACCCTACCCATTTACCCTAGGGGTGGGAATTTTAATATCGAAAATAACCTCAGAAATCGATAGCGGAACACATTCTAAGCAGGAAATGTTCTATAGAGTTTTTTCGAAAAATCAATACTTTTTGGGTTATTCGTGATTGAAAATTTCAATTTTTCTTAAAAATAATCATGTTTTCAAACGGTTTTTCACGAATAACTCAGAAACTTTATATTTTATCAAAAAAGTATAAGAAAAAAGGATGTAGATTATGAAAAAAACTCATAGATTGGATTTTTTATATTTCTGTAGGCCCAATACAAATCGAATTATGGCTTATTGAAGGTGGTGGGCCCTATAAATCGAACGAACAATTTAAAAAATTCAACACTGAATAACAGGAAAACGGTCAATTTTACGGGGAAAATGTGTAATACCTTTTTTAAAGTCCTTAAAAAACCTTTAAAATGACACATTGTGGAACTCTCTAGCATAAAAAGTAAGGGAGTTATCACAAAAATAAGGTCGATTCCTATTTTCTTCGTGGAAAGAAACACCAATACTAACTACCCTTGGAATTACTTCCCTAATTGAAATTAGACGTAATCCATTTACAGCTCACTTTATTTAAGCACTAGTAATGTAATACAGAAGTTTGACCGGTTAAGAATGCTTAATTTTGACAAAAATTATGGTTAAAGTGGAAAAAGCAGAAATTCTTAGAGTACAACAAGTTAGGATTATTTTTTACTATTTTTTTTCCCCTTTTTATTGTCGTAGCTTACACATTAACCGAGATATGGCCTCTCAAAGTTCGCATTAGCGTGTGACTGGTACCATTTCGCAACCCTTTAAACGTTGCCTTTTTAAAAATAAAGGGCTTAAGAAATTTCCTACAAAATGGTTTTTTGATGAGCTTTCTAGCGTAAAAATTAAGCGAGTTATTGTCAAAAAACTAAACGTACTTCTTTTAATTTCGGAGTAGGTAGATTTTGAAGCATAGATGAATATACAGCATAAGTACGTACCGATTGTGGAACTAATCGCGTATCTATCGGTAGAAGAGGTTTGTGTGTGCGTCCCTTTCTATCCTTTTCTCGCGAACTTGTCCGGCAGGCAAACTAAATTTTCAAATTTTCATAATATTATAAAGCTTTTACACTTTTCCTCATGAGGGGTAGTTTTCAAGGGTTGAAAAGTTGCAATAAATAATTATTCAAGTTGAACACGATAATAAGATACCAAATTAAGATAAATGATGTATTAAATTATATAAATAGGTCGGTAAATGAATTTTTTCTTTTTTTTTTTTTTTCATAATTAGGAATTATTTTTAAGGGTTGAAAAATTGAGATGAATATTATATGAAGTATGACAAAGTCAATAAATTCTTTTTTCCAATTTCGTCAAAATAGGGAGTAGTTTATAAGGGGTAAATACATGAAATAAGAGTTGACAAATAAAAATTTGTGTCTTAAAACATCAAACAATCTTGATTCAAACCCCGTTAATGTTTTTTAACTTATTAAATGCTTCAATTCATTATTTTATTAAGTTGTTGCAATAAAGGGTAGTTTTCACCCCTAAGAATAATTTGCGTATATCGGCATAGGGCATGGAATGAAGTGGAGGGTAAGTAAAGATTAATTCCAAAATTTCATGGAAATCCATGCTTCTTGATAGGATTCGGCAGTAATACCATATTACTTCCACATCCACGTAGTGGATTGGAAGTATAGTAATCGCAAAAAAATTTTCAAAAATTTTTATTCGTGAAATAGGTTTAGAATGTCATGAAACGTCGAGATTTTAAATTTGAGCGAAAAAAAAAATTCTGTCTGTCGGTCTGTCGGTCTGTTTGTCGGTCTGTCTGTCTGTAACTTTTTTTGTCCGCACGTTTTCTCCGGAACGGTTTGAGATATTGACTTGAAATTTTGTACACGTATATATTATGACGAGATCTGGAACTGGATTGTTTTTTGAGGAAATCCGGTGAAGGGTTGGGGGTTAAATAGGGGAAAATAGGGAAAAATAAGTAAAGCAAGCTTGTAAGAGAACAGACACTTGAAATTTGGTGTATGTACTAGAAGTTAAGGCCTAAGATTTTTTTATAACATCTTTGAACCCCCCACCACCCCTACCCCATTAATGGGGTTGATAAAATAAAGTTGAGATTTTCATTTGAAATTTCGTACACGTATGTATTATAACGACGTCTGAAATTAGATTATATTTTGAGATGATTCCGTTGAAGGGTTGGGGGTTAATTTGGGGTAAATAGGGGAATATAAGTAAAACAAGTTGGTAAGAGTACAGATACTTGAAATTCGGTATACGTACTAGAAGCCAAGGAGTCAGATTTTTTTATAATATTTTTCAACCCCCACCACCCCTACTCCAATATGAAAAGGGTTGATTAAATAAAATTGAGATATTCATTTGAAGTTTGGTACATGTATGTATTATGACGACATCTGGAACTAGATTATAATTTGAGATGATTCCGTTGAAGAGTTGGGGGTTAAATAGGGGTAAATAGGGGAAAATAAGTAAAGCAAGCTGGTAAGACCACAGAAACTTGAAATTCGGTGTATGTACTAGAAGCCAAAGCGTCAGATTTTTTTATAATATTTTTCAACCCCCACCACCCCTACTCCAATATGAAAAGGGTTGATTAAATAAAATTGAGATATTCATTTGAAATTTGGTACACGTATGTATTATAACGACATCTGGAACTAGATTATAATTTGAGATGATTCCGTTGAAGGGTTGGGGGTTAAATAGGGGTAAATAGGGGAAAATAAGTAAAGCAAGCTGGTAAGACTACAGAAACTTCAAATTCGGTGTATATACTAGAAGCCAAGGTCTCAGATTATTTATAATATTTTTCAACCCCCACCACCCCTACTTCATTATTACAAGGGTTGATAAAATAAAATTGAGATATTCATTTGAAATTTGATACACGTATGAATTATAACGGCATCTGGAACTAGATTATTCTTTGAGATGATTCCTTTGAAGGGTTTGGGGTTATTTAGGGGTAAATAGGGGGAAATAAGTAAAGCAAGCAGGTATGACTACAGAAACTTGAAATTCGGTGTATGTACAAGAGGCAAAGGCCCAGATTTTTTGATAATTTATTTCAGCCCCCACCACCCCTACTCCATTATTCAAGGGGTTGATAAAATAAAATTGAGATATTCACATGAAATTTAGTACGCATATGTATCATAACGACATCTGGAACTAGATTATATTTTGAGATGATTCCGTTGAAGGGTTGGAGGTTAAATAGGGGTAAATAGGGGAAAATAAGTAAAGCAAGCTGGTAAGACTACAGAAACTTGAAATTCGGTGTATGTACTAGAAGCCAAGACCTCAAATTTTTTAACAATATGGTTCAACCCTTCCACTACCCTTACTACATTATTAAAGGGGTTGATAAAATTAAATTGAGATATTCACTTGTAATTTGGTAGACGTATGTATTATAACGACATCTGGAACTAGATTATATTTTGGGATGATTCCGTAGAAGGGTTAGGGTTAATAGGAGTGACTAGGGGAAAATAAGTAAATCGAGGTGATAAGAGTACAGAAATTTGGGATTCGGTGTATATACTAGAAACCAAGGCCTCAGATTTCTTTCTAATATTTTTCAAACTCCACCACCTCCGCTTCATTATTAATGGGATTGATAACATCAAATTGAGATATTCACTTGAGATTAGTACACGTATGTATTGTAGTGACATCTGATTGAGATGCCTCCATTGAAGTGGTGGGAGGTGAATAGTAGAAAATAAGTAGGGTGAACTAAAAACTTCATTTTTAACGTATATGATAGAAACCAACTCCTCAAACTTTTCTATGACATCTGCCCCAAATATTATTAAAATTCTATGACCAATAATTTCCACATACTAGAGTGCAAATATAGTCAAGATGTTTCCTTTAAAACGACTTGAATGAAGAATCTGGATGTGGAAGTAGTGATTCCTTAGGCAGCGGTTTTTTACCGTTGTACACCGGACTATTTTCTTATGAACAAACAGCATTAGCCTCGATCCGAAGCGTACCGTGCGTGTATGTGGTCGAGGTTAATAATATATCTGCTACTTTTGGTGAGCAGACGAAGCGACGGCTGTTTTAAATGCATGTCGGGATGAGAGTTCCAGGCCACAGAGCCATAAAACATTATAGGATGCAGAATAACTTCAAATTAATAATTTATTATTTGTCGATAGTTTGTTTCACCTATTCACCAGCAGGTAAAGTGTCCTTAGTGGGCGTAAACTTTAATAAATAGATTGCTTGACATGAGGGCCAAGCTTAGACGTGTTTTTAGGAAGACTCCAAAAATTTTACCACTCTTTTCCTTTCTACCAGTTTTTCGTCTATTTTTAATTTTATGAATATTTGTGTTGATATGTTGATAAATTTTATGTTGCACGTGATTATTTCGGATTTATTTGTATTCATTTTATTTTTCCAGTTATTATAAAAATTAATCAGTTTGTTTAAATGGTATCTTACTTTTTGCATGGCCGTCTGAGCTTAAAACGACTGCCCACATAAAGTGGTTCCATCGGAGTGCGATAAAAGGTTTGTGGTGGGAAAGGATATCCGTATTAAGGTGTCCATTCCCTAGAGAGAGACATCCGATAGGGAAATAGTTATTATTTATGGACCTAACTTTTTTTTCTTAGTACGTATATATAAAGAAACTACAAGAGTACCTAAGTAGAACCATAACAAGACTATTACTATGAATTTTCACTCAATAATTTCAATGGTTTACAAAATAGCCAGATTTAAATTTAAAAATTATGTTAATCTTCCTATTTCGAAATTTTAAATCTAGCTATTTTGCAAACCACTAAAAATATTGAGTGAAAATTAGTAGTAATAGTCTTGTTATGGTTCTACTTAGGTACTCTTGTGGTTTCTTTAAATATACGTACTAAGAAAAAATACATATGGGCAAAAATAATAAATATTAAGTCCCTTTCTAGAGAATGGCCACCTTAAAAAGGTTAAAAAGGATGGATGAAATAATTGACCTGTGTGGAACACCCGCTGAGAGTCTTTTAGGTGCTGAGTTTATTATTGATACGGACCGTTTGTGTTTCTCCGAGAAATAACTCTTAATGAGAGCAACTTGATATGGTTGAAATTTACGGGTATTGGCAAGTTTGTGAGGTAACCTGTTGTGCTACGTGGTATTGAAGAGCTTCTCGATATCGAGAAGCTACACTACACTATTTTCTTATTATGAAATGCGATAATGTCTTACACTATTTTGTAAAGTGAAAGGGCCGAACAGCTCACAGTTTAAAAATGAATTATTATTTGTTTGCTTATAATTGTATTGAAACATTCTTTATAGGATTTTGCAAACAGCAGAAAAATTAACTATCTATAAAAGAAAAACTTTGTGTAGAACAGCTCACAGCTCTATCGATGCAATTTTCCAGAAAGTGTGACCTCCAAAGCAAGTCTTCATGTTCATAATTGGACTTTGAGTATCATATGGTTCACAGAATGTCTGCCGCGACGTTTTGAATATGAAACCTACCGCCCAGTATATAAAATTATAGCAGGCTGTTGTTCTTTAAAATGACCTATTTAAATTCATTTAATCCAGCGGTTCACGTCTTTGACGTTCTTCTTCTCTTTCTCCATATTTAAATATTTTCATGATGAGTCAGAAAGTACCCCTGCTAAAATATTTCTAGCGCTAAATTGTTTTGGAAAATGGTAGAGAAAATTCGTTTTCTAATTCAGTGTTCTTTTGCAATTCGATTTTTAATAAATTTTTATATTATATTAATAAATATTCAACGATTTAAATTGTTTGTTGTATGTGCAGGTAATTGCTAGATACTGCAGAAATATTTCTACTTCATCATTCAAATATTAAGAAGTCTCCAAACGTAAATTGGCTCTAGGGTGCTCTGGATTCCAATAAACTGGTAAGTAGTTCGTAAAATACTTGAATATCAATGCACAAATGCAAGCTGTTCCCTATAATCTTTAATTAGGATGGATGAACTATTCAATGCGGCATTGCAGTTGAAAATATGAGTAAAACTACTGCAAAGAATTTTAATTTAAAATATAAAATTTCTGTCGCATATAAAATTATAATTATAAAAGCAATGTGTGTCAGGTTTACATCGGCCAATCATCAGAAACGTCTAAATATATTGGCACAGTAGTTTAGTAACGTCGAAAATTACCTATATACTTTACAAGGTGTACAACCATGTACGCCAGAATATGGCATAATAATTCGGAGATGATGAAATACCCACAGCCAACTATAATCGAGGTTTTTTCTTGCTCCAATTCTATCTGGCATCCCTCAAGGGTCATCCTTTGTACTAGTACTTTTTAACGTATATAATATATAAATAACCTACCACCATCCTACCATCCCTGGACATTGTCATTTTGTGAAAATATAGCTGTTCTGGTGGCATTCAATAAGAAAAACAGAGACAGTATTTCTGACTTACTGGAGAGACAGATAATCAGAAAAATAGAATTCTATAACGATTGGTAGTCCCAAGATAAGACACGTCAAACATATGCCATCTATTTGACAAAACGTATGGGTATGTCTTTCGTAAAACTCGGCTAGTTACTAACAAATCTATTTATAGCAAGCTAAGCACTTACCTAGAATAATGATATAGCCTAGTTAGAGGTCTCCCTCGATATAACACCTCTTCAGTAAGCATGTTAATAGAGTCATCGAAAAATGCTGTTGGTGCGCGTAATTCCTACTAACTGTACTTCGAAACTTCCCTCCTCATATAACACTTATAGCCTCATCTCTCTCGACTTGATAAATGTAGTTCCATTTGCAATGTTTGCCATGAGATTTGGATTAAGTGTCGAGCCCATCACTAAAAAGAAAGAAGAAGATATACTACTTAGTTACCAAGAAATTTTTGTTATGATAAACCTATAATAACCTTAACAATTGCTTACAAAAATTAAAATTAAATGTTTTACAATTTAATATTACAAAACTCGCGATACCCCGAATAGGATTTGGATTAGACGGCCTAGACTGGAATGTAGTCAAACCAATGATACAATACACACTCTTGGGCACATACATCAAAATATTGGTTTGTACAAGGAATACCACGCAAAGAGCTTCAACAATAAAGCATAAGCCTTTACAGTTGGAAATAATTATAAGATTAACGGTCCATCTACTTCACTGGAACATAACTCAGTAAAAGCAATAGCAGAGGAGAGGGCCATTTTAGGGCTTGAGCCCTCAGAAGAAATTTACGAAGACCTTTTATGGAACTTGGAAAACATACTAGATGAAAAAGGAAGGAACCAATTGAAATTATGGTAAAAGAAAATTTCAATATTAAGCCACTGCAAGAAATACGCTTGAAATTAATCGCAAAAATTTCACGTGATAATACAATACCGCCTTATCAAAATTTCATCGCTAATGAAAATTTTTTATTAACAAAACGTCTATTAACCATAACGGGATTATATTCCCTTGGTTCACGCTAATTTATAAATGTGAAATCTCTGACAGCTTGCCAAGTAAAAATCTATAATCGATCAACTATAAGCTTTCCAACCGAACCTTTACAATATGACGAGGGTAAATCATTATTACTATACAGGGTGATTCACGTAGGCCATTCATAGAAGTTTTTCAACTTGCAGTTGGATTAAAAACTTGAAATTTGGTATGCAGCCATAATCGATCATGCCCGTTCTATCTAAAATATTTTCAGTCCTCCAACTATACAGTGTGTGCCAAAAATTGGTATCAACTTTCTTATTTTAAATGGAAACCTATATTTTTCTTTACATGGTTCGATTGGTCTTCTAATTCTGAGTTTAGAGAACCTGAGTTATGTTAACTTATCTATTACAATTTTTGACATATGTCCAATTTTTTGAAAAAAATTGCCGCTGTAGTAGTTTACGAACAAATTTGTATCTCGCAAACCTTTCAAAATTTTGAAACCAAATTTGTGAAGCAGTTAGCTGGAAGTCCAGGCTAACTTTTGATGTCCCATCGGTGGTCCCATTTTGTACCATATGGGCGCACTCGATTTTCAAATGTCGCAATCAAAAATTGTCAAAAAGTCAATTTTTTCAAATGGCACCTACTATTTTTTTTCACACCATTCGAAAGAGAATTGAATTTTATGGTGAGTTACTTAAGCATTCCCTATACCTAACTTCACCCCATATCGAGTTATTTAATAAAAATCAAGAAATACCTTATCTTGCAGAGAGATTCCTTACTTCATCAAGTATGCCATGGAAACAAAAGACAGTTGTAATAATTTTTAAAGAAAAATATGGATTCTTATTTAATTACACACAACACTAACAAATTATTATTAACGAACAAGAACAATGTTGACGAAATTCTGACGTAAATGTTCAATGTGACCACCATATTTTTGTTCAAATATTCTGTTATTCTACTTTCAACAGTTTGCGTAGCACATCTTTGCGCCTACCATTTCTGACTCCAGAAAACAATGCAAAATTGAATTTTAGGGCCACTTTTATTAACATTGTGTATGTCTATCTACAGTCGTTTTTGAGTCATTGACATTTTTTGAAAAAAATATTGTTTTTTTTCTCAAGGGTAGTAGGCTTTGGAAACAATCATTTCATTTTAATTTTTATTCAAAAATCGTATTGCAATAATAAATAATAACAACAAAATAACAACAAATAAACAGATTAACAAAATAATTATTTCAATACAAATGATCAATGTGTGCACCGTTTTCACTGACAGAATTTCGTCAACATTGTTCGTTAATAATAATTTGTTGGTGTTGTGTGTAATTAAATAAGAATCCACATTTTTCTTTAAAAATTATTACAACTGTCTTTTGTTTCCATGGCATACTTGATGAAGTAAGGAATCTCTCGGAAAGATAAGGTATTTCTTGATTATTATTGAATAACTCGATATGGGGTGAAGTTAGGTATAGGGAATGCTTAAGTAACTTACCCCAAAATTCAATTTTCTTTCGAATGGTGTGAAAAAAAATAGTAGGTGCCATTTGAAAAAAATGACTTTTTGACAATTTTTGATTGCGACATTTGAAAATCGACTGCGCCCATATGGTACAAAATGGGACCACCGATGGGACATCAAAAGTTAGCCTGGACTTCCAGCTAACTGCTTCACAAATTTGGTTTCATAATTTTGAAAGGTTTGCGAGATACAAATTTGTTCGTAAACTACTACAGCGGCAATTTTTTTCAAAAAATTGGACATATGTCAAAAATTGTAATAGATAAGTTAACATAACTTAGGTTCTCTAAACTCAGAATTAGAAGACCAATTGAACCATGTAAAGAAAAATATAGGTTTCCATTTGAAATAAGAAAGTTGGTACCAATTTTTGGCACACCCTGTATAGTTGGAGGACTGAAAATATTTTAGATAGAACGGGCATGATTGATTATGGATGCATAGCAAATTTCAAGTTTCTAATCCAACTGCAAGTTGAAAAACTTCTAATGAATGGCCTACGTGAATCACCCTGTATATGGACCAAGAGGAGGAAAATTTAAAAAAACTGCTAAATGAATATAATAACATATTCTCAAAATTAATGAGATATGGGACAGACAGACTTTGTGGAACCTAAAATAGATATTAATGGGGCCGCTCCAATACCGGGTGAGCCAAAAGGAAAGAGATGTCATTGCAGAGCAAATAGAAAATATGCAAAATTTAAACATCATTAAACCCTGCCACACACTTTGATCAATCCAACTTGTTTTATCACAGAAGAACGATGGCCAAAAGGGATTGTGTAGATTATGGGAAACTAAATTAAATAACAACAAAAACTACTTAGCCACTACAAAATATCGATGATATCCTAACTTATCTTGGAGCATACACAGCACTCTTCCCTACACACGCATAGTGGTTAATGGCAAGTGCCCATGGCCGAGGATAGTAAGCAATACACAGCTTTTGTTTCCCGGCGCCTCCACCACAATGACGAGCCTGCGTGTGCGCCACTTTTTATTGTGGTACTCGCTTGGTGCTCAACCCATTCTGCAAGAGAGGGTCGGTCCACATAAAGTCGTAGAGAGATGTACCAGGGCTACACACACGCAAGGAGAAAATACCCAAATTAACGATAAATAAATATGTTAACCAATAAGGCAAACGCAAACAATGTGTTACATTAAAGTAACCCTCATTCCTGGGCGGGGGCTGAATTTTGGCATCGGTTGAGGAGAGGCAACTATTTCCTCTCCATTTCGGGACTTTTATCTTCGTTTTTGCTTTCTATTAAAAACCATCCTTCCGGGCAACAATTCAATTTTTTTCGTGACCTCCTTGCGGAGCCTAACCCACAAGTGCTCTCCTTGCAGAGTCTTGTGTGCAATTGATTTCCCTCTGATTTTTACCATCAATATCTTCCACGTTCTTCCCGACTCAGCAATCTGTAGTTCATTGCTGGGGGAATTCCTTGTAGAAAAATGCCAATAGATATGTAATGGATTGCACAGGCAACGGAAATCAATTGTTACATCCGCTGCCTGCACACTTTGCGATCATTACCTTTGACGGGATACATATTCTTGAAGCTTAATATTCGGTTTGTAACGTAAAATCAAATATATTGTGACACTAGCATAACTCATTTCGATATAAAAGTGTCGACTATGGTTTTGTGAGGATTTATCTTTTCTTACTGCACCATCTGTTACTATATTCAGAACTCTGTTTTGTAAACTATCTCGCTCTTCTCCTATTTGTTTTCTTTATAAAATGGAAACTGTGCATTCACTTTTTCTGTACGTAAGTACATTTTATTAGCTTCAAAACAAGATTAAGCTTTCACCATGGCGACCTTATTGGCGCCATCACTGGAGCAGATTGTATTTCCGCTTACGAACGTATTCTCTAAAGTAATCTAAGTTTTTGTTCATTCGTAATTAGATAAGTATTATTTTTTATACATTGTTAATTTATTATCATTTCTGTGTTATAAGGATTAAAAAACATTTTAGGAACGAATTAGTGACTCAACCCAGTGCCAGCACACCACATACCGTTCAGAACGTTTCATTATACAAGAGAAAAGAGCTAGGGCTCTACATTCGTCTACAATAACCTTAACCCAATTATTTGGCACAGAGAAAGCAGCCTAAGCCTTATATTCTCCAGGAGTAGTGAAAGGATTAAGGAAATTAAAATCCGAGTACTCGTTTATCAACAATTTCATTGTTTATTAATTTAACAATTTGTTATAAACAAATTCTGACAATTTTAATATTTTTTTATAAATCTTTAAAAAAATACAAAAATATCCATATGCAACAACATATTGAAAAAAAATTGTTTGTATTTTTTATTGCGTTTTTCAGTATTACACGATACAGAAGTTGAAACGGGCACTTGATTTGTCAACTAAAACACTGATATAACTTTTAAACTATTAGAGATATCACAATAGACATTCAGGTCGTTTTTATAGAGGATTAATTAATCTTTAAATGACTTGACTTCCAAGTTTGTAATTATTATTAATCAGTTATTATGCGGATTTGTTTATAAAAATTAAATTATGTTTTCTATTTATTTTTAAATAAACAATTGCAACTTTTAGATATTTTATCAAATTTTGTCAAATTGCCTTGAAGGTCCGTTGCCGTATTTGCATTATTTGATAAGCTAGAACTCATAAAAGAGTCAAAAACGTCGAAAACACATTTAATTTTAGTTAATAGTAATAATAGTTACAAACTTGGAAGTCAACGCATTTAAAGATTAATTAATCCTCTGAAAAAACGACCTGAATGTCTATTGTGATATCTCTAATAGTTTAAAAGTTACATCAGTGTTTTAGTTGACAAACCAAGTGCCCGTTTCAACTTCTGTATAGTGTAATATTAAAAAACGCTATAAAAATACAAACAATTTTTTTTCAATATGTTGTTGCATAGTTGCATATGGCTGTTTTTGTATTTTATTAAGATTTAGAAAAAAATATTAGAATTGTCAGAATTTGTTTATAACAAATTGTTAAATTAATAAACAATGAAACTGTTGATATTTTTTTTTCTTTTTGTTACTTTATTGAGGATTGCCAATTATGATTTCTAAGAAAAAAATTAATTCTTAATTATTCAAATGATGGATAATTTAAAAAAACTATTATAAACAAGATAATGTTTTTAAGAAAAAAAAATTATTTAAAAATCATAATATTCTCAAGACGACAAAATTGTAAAAAAAATGTTTTAAATATAAAACAAGTTAATTTGTTTATAACTTATAAACAAATGGCGTAAAAAAATTAGTATTAACGTTAACGAATGCCTTTCGTCAATTTAAAAATAGTAATATGATGAAACAAATTTGAAAAAAAAAATTTTACAACTTTACTTTGGTTTTTTATTTTCTGTTTATTTTAAAAAATTTTAATAGACAAAATAAACAATTTTTATAAACTTTTATAATGTGATATTGTTAAGTATATATATAAGAAGGGCGACAAGAAGCGAAAATTTTATAGGCCAATTACTTATTAAAAAAAAAAAATTGTATCCAATGATAACGGAGGTCCCATAAAATTTCGTTAGTTAACAATGACCTCACTTGTTGAAAAATAAACTTTAACATTTTTTTCCAACGGGACCTTATTTTTTGAAGTGCTACGAATACACCATAATTTTTTCAAATTTTTTATTTGATACTTAATAGTATAAAAAAATGATTTTATGTGATGTACCTACTCTCTTTTGAGGCGGCGCTCGCCTCCTGCAGCGGCCGCGCGGAATACTATTTTCTGCGTTAAATTAAAATGATAAACAATGGAGATTGAGTTCCGGAAGTTGGGACTTTTTTATTGGAAACTTCTCCCTCTTTAAAAGTCCTTTTTGCGATTTCCGTTATCGCTTATAGTTTTTGAGTTATAAGCGAAAAACTAAATAGCATTTTTTCTCGTCTTAATTTGTTTATAAATTTTGCAATTTTTTATGTGCTAATGAAACATTTTAATACATTTTTCTAGACGTCATGCGTCATTCCGAATCCAATGAGCTAGTGCTCATATTTTTAGGAGCTATTTCACGAATTAACACCTATTTGAACTTGTGAATTAGACTAGTAAGTTTTGTTGACTTCTCTAGTTTGCATGCATACTGGGGTTCACGAAGGGGACTTTCCTTGGTGCTTTATCTCTAATTTAATGCAGTAATATTTCCAACGTACCAAGTAGGAAAGACCAGGTTTACTTAGATGACTACTTACTATTATTAAATAAAGTATTGACGCCTGCCTGCTTGAATAAATGGCACCGAGAAATTAGGCCATCAATTTAATTCTAAGTACCAGCCCTGAATATATCAACAGAAACACAACAGAAAATGTTCAGATAAAATTTGAACAAACAGCATATTCGGGGCGACGCATATCGTGAATAAATTAAATTACTTTTTTTACTTTATAGCCACAGTCACGCAGATCATAAAATTATAATTTACATACTATTTTGTTCAAGGTGTTGATTTGCAAATGACATAAATAATAACCGACGTGCTACGTATGGTTATTATTTCTTTGAAATGATTATGTAATATTTTACCTACGAAACATGCCACGTCATGTGCTAACTAAACAATCATGGTTATATACAAATAAAATGTGTGAAGCAGTTATATTTGAAAAAATTCAAATCGTGTGATTTTGAAATTGAATTTTAACGAAATAAAATTCATTTTTGTTATATAAATATTTGATTGAAATGTGGTCATTCATTTTTATTTATTTTATTTATCTATCTGTAGCAGTTTTAATTAAAAATACCGTACAAAACTACACAGAAAATTGTAATTAAGCATTATGAAAGGCAACAGCAATAATGGATTTAGGTGGAATTTATATATTCTATTGATGATAAGCTGACACTAAAATAAACGATTAATTATAAAAGGAGTAAATGTTGCAGACGGAGGTGACAGAGTGCCAGTATATATTTTTTTACTTGAACGCGGCTCAATTCACGTGGCAGACACGTAGATAACACTCTACTGCAATTTTTATTGATATACAGGTATTGCCTATAATTGTTTATTTGTGGCATATTCAGATTTTATCACTTTTTGTTGGGTATTTGATATACAGGGTTATTTACGGAAAACGGGTATTAGACGCTTCTTGGAATCTGACAAGTTTAAAAATTTGAAGATTGGTGTAAGGAGGATTTTGGATATGACGGATCTAACGAAGTTTATTTTCATTCATATTACTTACGCTTACAGCGGATGTATCAACTAACTTTGTTATTTCAAATGGAACACCCTCTACTTTATTATATATTTGGATTCCTCATAAAATTTTAGCTTGGGTTTATGTACCAGAACATACTCTTAAGCCCACCAGTTTTCGAGATAAATAATACTGTTGGAGAATCTTGACGGTTATTACCCTTCGGAATAAAAATCGATATCTTTTAACATGTAACTGATTAAGAAATTTTCTTTTCTAACTCACAGAAGTACATTACATCTGTTTTTTATTTGTTTTTGAATTACGGTATTTTATATGCTTGTTAATAATTGTTTTTACTGAGTTCGCCACCACTTCTAACAGATTGAAAATAGACGTAGTTGTCAAGAAGAAAACTCACATGTACATATTTCCACCCTCAAATTACCAAACGACTTGTTATCATCTACAAAGTCATTTTCATATATTATGCTCGTTTCTCGTCTTTGAAAACCATACATTGACTTGCCACCCCTACACACGAAATTACCTCTTACCCTAAGTGTCTCGGAGAAATTATTTTTCATTGCACAAATAGCCAAAACATAGGAATCCAACATTTTCCTCCTCCATTGAAGCAGAAAACATTCTTGATTTAGTGAAAGATAACATCTGAGGGTAAGTTAACTCTAGGATGAAATAAGAGTTACCTCATGAAAGTTTGGGCTAAAACTAACCTACAAATATTTATGTCATTAGGTAAATGAATTGTTATATTCTTGAAGTACTTAAAACACAATGGATTACGACTAATATGAGGTAAACGCAAATCGCAGTGATGAGAAAGGTAGAAAGTCCAAAATTAATACTAAGTAGGCTAAAATTACTGAATAATGTGATGGCATTAAATTTCTTGTGCGTTTTCGTTCATATCACAGAATAGTTTAGAAAATTTGTTAGAAGTTCAAAACATTATTTCGTACTCTACAAATAGGTACTTTTGCTAATTATTATATATTGTGTTTTATAGATATATACCTTTTACGTCTATTTCTTGTGTTTGCTAGAAAAAATGGCTTATTATTTCAAAAAATCGATTGTGGAAGCCGTTACTTTGTGATAATTAATCATGACGATATGAGAAGGAAAACTACTTTGTTTTCTACCACTAAAATTTATTGTAACATACACGTTACTGCAGTTTCGGTACTTTAACGTACCATTTTCAAACGTTGATTCAAATGAATGAATTTACAAAGGGTTGTGTTAATTTATACTAAGTACCTAATTACATTATTCTGGGTATTAATTTATCAGATATTAGAAAGCAATAAATATTAAGAATTTTGAATAAGTAATAAATTATGTAAATAAGTTTATAAGGGATTATTTTAATGCATTAAACAGATATTAGAAAGCAATAAATATTAAGAATTTTGAATAAGTAATAAATTATGTAAATAAGTTTATAAGGGATTATTTTAATGCATTAAACAGGGTGGATTGATATAGGTCCAACTGGTCATTTAGAAGTTTATTTTCGGGATTTTTGTTATATTTGATAATTTCTATTGATTCTAGTAAATTTAATTTAAAACCCTTTGTAAATTCATTCATTTGAATCAACGTTTGAAAATGGTACGTTAAAGTACCGAAACTGCAGTAACGTGTATGTTACAATAAATTTTAGTGGTAGAAAACAAAGTAGTTTTCCTTCTCATATCGGCTTATTATTTCTTTTATTTTTGCATCAACATCATTAATATTAATAACTTTATCCTACCACCCTCCTGTTAAAATCGTATTTAGCTTATTTTGTGAATATTTTTGTTTGAAATTTTTCTATATGTTTCTGTCTATTTTTCAGGAATTTGCTGCTTCTGAATACGCTATGGCTAGTATCAAATTTAATTTCAATGTTCTTCCACGTATTGTCTTTTTCTGTCCGGAAATAACGTTCTTGTTTTCTTAGAGTGACGTTTAACTAATGGCAAGTAGCTGGTTCCCCTCATGAGTAAAATTGGAAGAACTTTCTTAGCCATATTAATCAAATTATAAATGTTACAGACTTACAAAACTACAAAATTGTCGAGAGCTTACTTATTTTGTATAAAAGCTTCCTAATACAAGTGACAAATATTTCAAATTTACGTATTTTACCCCCCACAGAACTGTAATAGGAGACGGAGATTAGTCGTGCTAAATGATGAAAATATGCTTCTTATGCTAATTTTATTTGAAATATCGTCGTGTTTCCACCCAGTAGGAAACCACTCTTTAAAATCCGTAGGTTCAAAAATTATAACAAGAGATAAACACTAACACGCTTTATTGAATAACTTTCTGAAGTCTTCACAATGCTTTTATTATCTAAAATACACTTTTACTAACTAAAACAACCTTTCATTACTTGATATTTACACTCTACTGTTCATTTTGTATCACTTCGTATTTTCTAACCTTTAATTCATTAAAGACTTCTTTGTCGCGAGTTTACTCTATAAATTGCCTCTAGAACCATCCAGCGAAGACCGTAACTTTCTCGCACGGCAATCTAGAATAATGTAGAAGTCTCGATCCTCTTCTATAAGGTTCTAGCTTCTAGAAAACGCACTACCAGTATCTCAGAGTTAACTTGAATGAAAAATAACGAACGGATGTAACATTAACTCGAACTTAACCTCGGGCTAAGTTGCAGGTGAGAGGTATTTAATTGTAACCTTTACTCGATATTGAAGATCCGGCCGTAAGTGTTCCTTAATCGTGGTTCTATCTGGACTACATCACCTACGTTTAAAACTGGAAATATAATCGATGGCCTAAAAACTAAAAATGAGTATTTCGAACACATCCCTCCACAGAAACGAGACATGTTGAAAGGGGCTTCGACGCTTGACACTTTTTTATGTGGGGATTATACTGTATCAAGTAAGTCTATAAGCGGAGCATTACTGTCACAATGTGATGCAGGGAAGTTCTATAATGTATCGAAATTGCTTTATACAGGGTTATCAAAATTTCTTGTAATCTATAATATAACGTGATCGCGTGATAAAAACTCTATTGTTGATAATTTTTACTAGAAACTACTTAATTTGCAACAATAGTTATTTTTACACATAGGCTGCGAAATTTCTTTTGGCGTACCGAGAGAAAAATAATAATAATAATAAAAACTCTACTGTCTTTAACGTTTTCACATACATCAATATGACAATTACTGTCAGGATGTATTATACAGGGTGTAATTAGTTTCATGTCATTAAAAAAACTGGTGGTAGGGAACGACAAGACAAACAAAAAAACCTTATATAAGATGGGGTCTAACTAAAGCTCATAGTTTTGGAGAAAAAAACAAACAAGAATTTCGCAAATTTTCAATAAAGTTTTTTGAGAACTGCTGGAATATTGAGGTAGGTTTAGATCTAGATCTGATCTGAAGAAAACTATAATCTAACTCTCCTTTGTGCAATATTTTAGTTACTGTCGGTGTTTCATTATGTACACACGTCCAACCCGCCGTTCGTTGTTTTTGTTATTTTTGAATTTCGCGTCATTGTGTATTTATAGTTAAGATTTATTTTATTGACTTACCGTTCAAGTTGTCAAATTCTTGATTACGTACAGACACAACTTTCTTGTTCGTTCTTTTTGTATTCCTTTTTGGCTATTGTACCAAGTTTTTATTTTATTTTTCTTTATTGAGAACATTAGTTGATAGTTTAGTGTTTAGTGTTGAACGAAGTGCGTATGTACTTAATTCGACGTACCAAACTGTGTACTGATACAGATGCAGAGATTTTGAATCATTTAGGTAGGTAGTAAGCTTTTAACCCAGGACACTCATTTATGTTACAAATGTTAATAAACCATATTTAAATTCTCTAAATTATATACAATCCAATATTTTGTTCCAAATTAAAAAACACACATGTAAAGAAATGCTCTGTTTAAACCTCTATGGCCATTATTTGCTTGCAATTGTGCACAAAGAGAGAACGAATTATTTACCTCTTTATACTTGCCTCAGCTCAGTTGAGGCGGTACATCAAAGGCGATCAATGATCCTTTGACACCGCGTGTGCCGACCAGCACTTTTTTATGACAATTTAAAAGTTGTATAATTGGGAAGTACAAGTCCATCGACCAAGAAAAGCAGTGGTTCTCAATAGGTGTCAACCATAATATTAAATATGTTAACCTAGATCAGTGTTTTTCAAAGTGCCCCTAGAGGGAAAAGTCATAAAGGTTTTTTGTTTGTCTAGTCGGTCCCCATTACCAGTTTTTTTTAATGACAAGAAACTGATTACAACCTGTATATGTGAAAATGTTAAAAGTAATTTAGTGTTTTTATTTCAAAATTGGTAGTATTAATTACAGTTTTATAAATCAGTGATTAACAAAATATAATAATTTAGAAACAAAAAAGAGGTACAGAAAGAAATGAAAGAGGAACAGCAGATAAATAAAAATAGAACAACTGTAGTTGATAGAGTAGAATCAAAGGATTTGTGGCTAGATGCGGTGCCTGAAAATCGCATTCTATAACCTAGTTTGATGACAGAATTTCCGCGAAATTGGTTGAATGTACCACCAGTGGAGTTACCTTATGGTAATTTATACATGGGTCTCTTAAAATGTATAAAACTATGTACCAACCTTGGAAAACAAGTGAAGTAAAAGTCAGAAAATACTTGAAGGCGTAAGAATGTCACCAGTGCTTTGGAATCAGGAGAATGTAACAAACTGACAAGGAGAATTCAGCCTCTTTGACAAAGAGACAAGAATTATCTCAGAAGTGTGTTCAAAGAAAAAGGCACCATAGATGAGGAACTGCAAAACAGAACAAGCGCTGCTTCAAGATCATTCTAGAAACTTGAAGATAGAGTTCTCTGCCACCACGATCTAAATATTGAGACAGAAATAGCTGTACACCGTGCGATGATACGTCCGACGTTGTATGGATGAGAGTCATGGGTTACATAGACGGCATCCAAAACAATTTGATAAATTTCAACAAAACGGTTAAGGCAAGTTAAGGGAATAAGATGGTACCATCAAGTAATCAACTCTGAAGTCTTCAAGAGAGTTGGGAGTGAAAGCATAAAGCCGTCAGTAATAAAAACCCGACTGTGTTGGCACACAGAAAACAAGGAGGCCAGCGAAAACGATATAAGGACCAGGAGTTCAAGCCCACTGGAGAAAACTTGCGATTGATTGAGCAGAATGGCAGAGAATCACTACAAACTTCAATAGGACATCCCAAACAGGAAGTAGGGACTGCAATCCAGGAAGGCAATATCCCTGTCCCGATTGTGGTAAAATACGTGCATCCTGGGCCTCTTCAGTCACCAACGCACGCATAATAAACTGTAATCATCTTTGAATAGATGACAATATAATTTTGATGTTCGCCCAATTTTACACTAAATGGTCTGGATGACTCACCCACGTAATGTTTGTTGCACTCACGCGGAATACTATAAATGCAGTTTTTTGAATTTTGCTCGTGGTTCTTCGATTTCCAGAATAGATCTTAAAGTGTTGTTTGATGCGGCGCAACTTTTCGGATAATTCGCATACATAAGGAATTAACACTGTAAAGTTTTTCAGATTTTTGTCGTACAAGATTGTTATTTTCAATATTTATAAAGGTTTTATCAACAAAACCCCCAGGGTATTGGAAATTTATAAGAACTTCTTTTATAAACCGCTTCTCATTGTTTAGTATTTCATCATTAGAAGAAATGATTTTGGGCCTATCATACAAACATTTTACAACACCCCTCTTAACGTGTATCGACTGATTTGAGTTGAAATTTAAATATCTGTTGATATGTGTTGGTTCTCTATAAACACTTGTTTCAATTGTACCATTTACTCTTTTAATTAAAACATCTAAAAATGGTAATTCATCTCTGGTTTCCTTTTCTAAAGTGAATTTAATAAAAGGTTCTTTATTATTTAAATGTTCCAAAAAACTATCTAGTAACTCAATACCGTGAGGCCAGATTGCAAAGATATCATCTACGTATCTCCACCAGTTGTGATACATCGTTGTAACGGGAATTTCATGGAGAATCTAAATATGCAAAAGTATATGTAAGTTGCCATTTAAAAATCAAAAGTTGTTGCTACTTTCGATTGGACCGAAAGCGATATTTTTCACTTAATAAAAGCAAAATGTGGTTTTTTGTGCCAAGATTTCAAAATTGTATTCCTAAAATCAACCTAGAAATTGGAACGGGACTAATCGTGTTGTCACCCAGTATATAGATTATCAACCTACTAACTTGTTTCTTTTAGGAGCATATGAGCCTCTATTTTATTCCTTTGGCGCTCTCACTAAACCCCCTAAGACTTGCTTTTCAAATATTTCAATTAAATTTATTATTCTTAAATAAGCCACAAATATGCGTGATTCCAAGCAATACATCAATTTAACCATTTAAATTAACTTCGTAAGTTAAGCAAATGAGTGCAGTCACTCTTAACAGCATAGTAATAGTTTTTAATCTCCCCTTCTAGATCTTCAGATCGATTAGATGTCAGTTTTAAACAACTCTTACATAAAATTTAAATCTACCCCGTAACATCCATTTATAGAAGAGTCACAAACAACTTGGGAAAACAGTTTAAACGTAAAAAGTTCAACAAGTAAGTTGAAAATTGACACTAAAATCCAAGCACGACGATATACGCTTCTTGTTCGATCGCGAACATCGACAAGAACCGTTCATTAGCTAAGTTACGCAGTAATCGTTAAATAAAACAGCTGTTGTGCGTTGTTGAAGTACTGAGAATGGCGTGGCAACTGCTGTGGTAACGACCGAAAACATGCAGGGGTGCATTAAGATAATTTTCTGTACAAGACATCTTCGCGTTAATATAAAATGTATGGGGGTATTATGTAGAGCAGTGTAAAGTTCTGTCGTTAGTATTTGTCGTTAGTATCTGATATTCTTGTTTGCATAGTCGACATAGTAATGTATACCACTATAATCCTTCTCCCTTTTAGCAGTAAGAGGTAATGATAACACTTAAATTGCTTTCCATTAACGCCTACTGGATTATAAAATTTATTTGTTGATTTTATAAAGTGAGCCTTTTAATGGAGTATACTGTCAACGTAAGATTCATCAGTTTATAAAAAACTTTAGAATTAAGTAGATTCATGAGCATCTTTTTAAATAATTTAATTGTGTTTATTATTATTTTGATCTTTTGTGTCCACTAGTATGAACGCCTTATTTTGAAACAACGACACGCGTTAAAACATATATGTGTGTGTTTCATAAGATAATATTGTCACATTGGCTTTGACGAGGACCTTAAGCCAAGTGCCAAGGGTTTTCGGGAAAGGTGTGAGTTTACATGATTTTATTTAAAACAATGGTTTACACCTAATAAAAATAGAATACATAAAAACTACATGGAGAATCTTACCAATATACACACAGTGGGAGGGAGAAGTGTCACTTTACATTTAACTCTTTACTAGAGATTTCCAGGGCGGAGATAACTAAACTGCCTGAAGGCACCAGGTCCCTCATCTCTAGGATGCGGACCCGAAACTTACTGACTAAAACGCCGGAACTGAAGGAACCCCGGTTTGTTTGAATTGTTCAATTTATATAACTAGCAACTGTTTATTTTGCAAAAATTTAAACAATGTCAATGTCGTGTTTATATATATTTGTCGTGATTTATTGTTAAATAATTCTAAAATGACATTGACTTTGTTTTATTGTTTTTAAATTTATAAATGGACTATGTTTGTTTATATAAGCATTTTTTACTTTTCGGGAATTGCATGATTAATATTTCCTATTTCCTACGTGACAATATTGCTTTAATATTTTTTTCCATCTAAAAAAACATTTCACATAAAGTGCCTAGGATGTACTTTCTGAAGGAACTATGGCTAAAAACCCACAGCCTCCTTGGTTGTTTTAATGACAGAGTTTATATTTATTTTATTTTGAAAATTTTAGTAGATATGATTTTGATTACTATTTAGGCTACATCAGAAATAAATCATATTTCAATAACGTTGAGAGCAATACTGAATTGTTAAGTGGTTCTAGTATGTATCACTGGTAAAATGGTTGGGATTTGGACAATATAAGGAGAAAACCAATTTTTAAAAATGACATCGTCTTTACTTTAAAACGTCTTCAGAAATATTTAATGCAAGTTTTTCTTCTAAATAGCTATTTATGCAACACGTATGTAACATGATACTTTTTCACTACTTCACTAAAGCAGAGTTTCCTTCATACAGTCGACGAATGGCTAAATGTTCCCATCTTTAATAAGATGCTTCTTAGCTTACGCTATTCCACATTCTCACATGCTTTGCTTGTAGTCCACGAAACAAAGGTACATAGGCACATAATATTCTCGTGCTTTCTCGTTAAGTTGACGTAACCAAACAAGCAAAACAAAATTTTTTCGAATGGCACCATATTGGTACTGGGGTATCATTTATTAGTGCTATTCATTTTGAATTTATTCATATACTTTATTAAAATGTGCGATGAACACAATTAAAATTACAGCTAAGCGAAAATAAGAAAATACGATTTCACATCCACATCAACGTAGTGCAGTGGAAGTATAGTAATGGTAAAAAAAATTCAAAAATTTTTCTTCTTGGAAGTGGTTTAGAATGTCATGAAACGTGGAGATTTTAAATTTCAGCGAAAAAAAATGTTCTGTCTGTCTGTAACTTTTTTTTTGTCCGCACGTTTTCTCTGGAAATTTTTCAACTGCCCCACCACCCCCACTTCATTATTGAGGGTTGATAAAATAAAATTTAAACTTTTACTTGAAATTTTGTACATGTATGTATTATAACGACATTCTTAATTACATCACATTTTGAGATGATTCCGTTGAAGGTTTGAGAGGGTTAAATAGGAGTAAATAGGGAAAAATAAGCAAAGCAAGCTGGTAAGAATTCAGAAACTTGAGATTTGGTGTATATACTAGAAGCCAGGGTCTCATATTTGTTTATAATATTTTACACCCCCCTCCCTACCACCCCCACTTCATTATTAAGAAAGTTGACAAAACAAAATTGAGACAATTACTTGAAATTTGGTATAGGTATGTATTATAACAATATCTGGGACTAGACTATATTTTGAGATGATTCCGTTGAAGAATTGGAGGTTAAACTGGGGCAAATAGGGAAATATAAGTAAAGCAAGCTGGTAAAAGTACCAAAACGTGGGATTTGGTGTATATACTATTACCCAAGACCTCAGATTTTTTTATAATATTTTTCAGCCCACTCGATGATTAAAGGGGCTGATAAAATAAAATTGAGATATTCATTTGAAATTTGGTACACCACGTATGTATTATAGCGACATTTGGAACTAGATTTTATTTTAAGATGATTCCGTTGAAGGAGGTGAGAAGAAGTAACCAGGGGAAAATGAGTAAGACGAGCTGGTAAGAGCTTAGAAATTTGAGACTTGGTGTATATAATAGAAGCCAAGGCCACAGATTTCTTTATAATATTTCCCAACCCCCCCACCACCTCCACTGGATTATTAAAGGGGTTGATAAAATAAAATTGAGATATTCACTTGAAATGTGATACACAAATATGTATTGTGATGACATCTGATTGAGATGATTCTATTGAAGGGGTGGGTGGGATGTTAATTGGAGAAAATAAGTAGAGCAAGCTAATAATAATCTAGAAACTTAATTTTTGGCATATGTGTTAGAAACCAAATTTTTTTTTTGACATCTGCTTCATATGTTATTAATATTCTATGTCTACTTATTTCCACATACTAGAGCGCAAGTATAGTTAAGATGTTTTCCTTTAAAGAGGCTAGGATAGAAAATCTGGATGTGGAAGTAGTGATTCCCTAGGCAGCAGTTTTGTTCCAGTTATAACCCAAGAAGTAATTGAGGTAGCTTTGAAAGCAATGAAATATTTAGCTTGGCACACATTTGTTGATTGACCTGTGTTTTTACTGTTTTGAAAATGTTTAAAATTCTTGAAATTTTGTTCAAAAATTCATTTTAATCCTCTTTTGTTATTAGCTGAACTTGCCTGTATAGTAAAATAATAATTATAAATGGGTTACTACTATATGATTCAAGAAAACATAATATTTATGTAATTCGTTTTTATATCTTACATTGATTTCATCAAATCAATTTTATTTAAGCAACCAAATTAAGTAAATGCCATCCCTGGATTTCGAATAGTCTCTATCTGGCCCTTCTCTAGTAATCAATGGACGAAACAAGATCCCAAAGAGAAACACTGACACCGCCTTTATAAGCCCTGCTAATTTGTGAATTTTCATTTACAATACCACTTGAAACGTTGACCCTCGTTTGTCATATCTGTGGCGGAGCTTTGATGAAGGGTTTACTTTCAGCAAAAGACCTATTGGTTTGGAAGAAGGGAAATAACTGATCCGAAGGAGAGATGTTTTGAGAGTTATTCGTGAAAAAAGGTTGTTATTCCAACATAAATTTAATGGATTGTAAATATTTGTTGTGTACACAAAGCGTCAAATATTCTGTATGCCATGCCGCCGCTTATGATATTTTAAAATAAGTCATCGTTTTACGATATAAAATTTTAAATGTTTTGACGATGTATCTATACTGAGTTTATATGCAACATCAGTAGATTCAAAGATGGTTTTAAAAGATTGCCAATTAATTTTTGAAAGTAAATAAATTATTTTTTAAAAGAAATCGTTTATCACCTATTACACACTCATGGATGTATAGTACAGGCAAATTAACAATTTAGGGTAATAAAAATTAATAAAAGGATCATCTCTGTGATATAAGTAGGTAATAACCTGGAGAACGAGGTGATGCATTATTTGCACTTCCAAGTTCCGAAAAAATTCAAAAAAATTTGGAAAACTTTTTGATTTTCGGTTTTTTTACTCTAGCGGCCAAAATAATTAAAATATAGAAAAGTTCGCAACCAAAGTTGTAGCTCGTCTTTTTCTCTACAAAAAAGTCGTTAAAAATTTTTGTCTTACTTAAGCCGTTTAGAAGATAAATCGAGTTTTCCACTTACAGTTTTAAGCCACTTCGAAATGCGCGAAAAATGAGAATTCTCCGGGAGTTTCGTACGACCGGGCTCATCGATCGATAATTCTTACTATTCAGAGCCCTTAACAAAAATGAAAATAACACAAAATGTAGAGGAAAGTCTCAGCTTTAATGTGGAATTAATCACAAAATTCATAAAAAAAATTTATCAAAGAGAAAAAGTGCCAGAAGATGGCTTGGTGAACTTTGTACAGTTGATCCACAGATTTATTCATTTCTTTGCCGGGAGTCGTTAAAATCATAATTCATTTTGCTTATATATTCTTATATAATGATATATTAATCCAATTAACATTTTATTGCAATTACTTTTGTTGGAAAAATATGCCTTGCGATCAAAGTAGAGGGTATATCTCTCATCGATCAACCACTTCCAAATTTTGGTGTTCAATTCGCTATATCGTAAGTAATAATAATAGCACAGTCTTAATTTTTGGATTATAAGGACAATAGAACACATTATTTCGAATGACTTTAGAGTTTTTTAAATGCGCGTAGTACTTTTTGAATTTGTCTACATTATTCATACACGTTCAGAAAATGCACAATTATACAGTAAAACATATACAACTTATTTGTTTCTTAACATTCTTCAATGAAATTTTCACGAAATATAGATTAAAGTGCGTGAAATCGAATCCATACAGTGAAAAAGCACCCATTGTTACGGGAGAAATAGGCAGGACGCATTAAACTCAAAGATCTGGATAAATCAACTGTATAAAGTTTACTAAGCCATCTTTTAACACTATTTCTCTATGATAAAAATTTGTATGAATTTTATGATTAGTTCCACATTAAAGCTGAGACTTTTCTCTACATTTTACGTTGTTCTCATTTTTTAGCGGCTCTGAATAGTATTAATTATCGATCGATATGTCCGGTCGTACGAAACTTCCAGAGAATTCTCATTTTCCGCGCATTTCGGAGCGGCTCAAAACTATAAGTGGAAAACTGGATTTATCTCCTAAAAGGCTTAAGTAAGACAAAAATTTGTAAAGACCTATTTTGTAGACAAATAAACGAGCTACAAATTTTGTTGAAAGCTTTTTTCTGTATTTTCATTACTTTAGCCGTTAGAGCAAAAAACCGAAAATCAAATCAAGTTTTTCCAAATTTTTTTGAATTTTCCCGGAACTTGGAAGTGCAAAGAATGCATTATTTAATTCTACAGGTTATTAACTACTTAAATCCCAGAGATGATTCTTTTATTAATCTTTGCGAGGTTTTTACAATATTTTGCCTTCATTGCCTGTACTAGAAGTGGATTGGAAGTATAGCAATCGTAACAAAATGTTCATTTTTTTTTTCTTGAAATACCTAGGTCTAAGTAAACGTAAAAAAATTTCAAATGTTTTCTTTGTTGAAATAGGTTTAAAGTATCACGAAAAGTCAAGATTTTAAATTTGGACGAAAAAAAATTTTCTGTCTGTCTGTCTGACAGCCTGTCTGTAACTTTGCTTGTGCTTTATTTTCTCTGGAACGGTTTAAGATATTGACTTGAACTTTTCTACACATACGTTTTCTGGCAAGATCTGGAACTGGATTGTATTTTGAACTTGTCCCTGTCAAGGGTTGAGGGTAAAGAGAAGAAAATAAGTAAAGCAAGCTGATAAGACCCATATTAAATTATTAAATAGATTTCAAATTAAAATAAAGATATTGACCTGAAAGATAGTACAGGTATGAATCACAACGATATATGACACTAAATTGTATTTTGAGTTTATTCTGTTCAAGTGTAGGGGGTGAAGTAAGTAGAGCAAGCTAATTTTATGACATCTTGCATCCCCACTCCATTATTAAAGGGATTGACAAAATTTTGATAATCTATGTATTATATCGATATGATTCCATTGAAGGGATGGGGGTGAAATAGGGGTAACTAAGTAAAACGAGCTAGTAAGTGTTTAGAAACTTGAGATTTGGTGTATACACCTAGTAGAAACTAAGGATTTAAATTTTTTATGACATATGCCACCCCCAGCACCACGCCACGCCCACTTATTTATTAAAGGGGTTAACAAAATTAAATTATGATTTAGTGTGTACAAGAGCAAGAGTTCTCAAAAAAACTTTTTGACATCAGTCAGTCCGTCAGTCAAAGACGTATTAAAGTGGCACGTCGTTTTATGGATTTAAAATATTATATTATTAAAATTCTACAAGTAATTGTTTGCACATACTGAATTGCAAATATAATATTCTTTCCTTTAAAGAGACTTGGATGGGAAATCTGGATGTAGAAGAAGTGATTCCTTAGGCAGCGGCTTTTTCATGTGCCTTTGCATTTGTAGATTTCTGAGAAGATCCGAATAACCCTGTATATATTATTGTATAAGAAAGTTTTAGATAATTTGAGCAAAGACCTTTCGTGTTTGCATTTTTTGTTAGCTCTTCAATCTTTGAATATCTTCACGTGTACTGAAGAAATATGTCTTTAGTGTAAAACAACTCGTAAACAAGTTTAACAGACAAAATTTGATAATAAGAATTATTTTTGTTCATTATTCGATCAGTAAATATTATCACAAATATTTACAATGTTTACTGATGGTATTGGTAGTTAATGGAAGAATTCCTTGCAGACTGAGATACGATTCAACTTATTTTGAATTGACCCCGAAAGAGTTCTATATTTATCCATAATTTCGGAAACAAACAACACAGTTTCAGACAATACAACTGTTTTATTTATATTATTGAGACTATAAAATCAATATACGTTACGAGACCTCCATATAAAATGAACAGAATCTTTATTTTGTGACCTAGAGATTTCACTTAACTGAATGATCAATTCATAATGCTACTTTGGATTTTATATACAAAAGCAAGGCACTACATCTTATACGCTTTTTAAATTAATTTTGTGTGAATAAATAAATCACAAACAAATACCACACGTTCAACAAACTCATCATGAAATATAAGAAGTATATGAAATTGGCCCACTTATAAGTGTGATTTTTTTTTTTTAATTAAGCTGGCTTTAAAACATGGTCAATTCTAAAGCAAAATTTCAACGGATTTTCGGATTCAGCGCCCCCAAAAACATATAGCAAACATGGTCAGACCTCCAGATCAGAAACAAAAATTTGTTCGAATTCAGACAATCTAAAGTCGTTCAAAACTACAGTATGTAATATGTTACTCAATCGTGTGTTACAGTGTTTCTGAATATATGAATTTCCACGTATAGTTTTTCTTTTCTTTTTTATATTTTACTTTAATATGTTATTATACAGGGTGTATTAATTTCATATCATTAAAAAAAACTGAGACAAACGAGAAGACAAAGAAAAAACCTTATATACCATGGAGTCTAAAGCTCATAGTTACGGAGACAAAAATAAACAAAAATTTCCAAAATACTTAATAACATAGTTTGAGAACTGCTGGCATATTGGGGTAGGATTTACTGCCTCGCGTCTTATCACACACGATATTCTGACATCCCTGCAAAAGCATGCCGACAAAGCAGTTAAAAGGGACCGACCGAGGACACCGCCATGTTTTTGCTTCTTCGCGGCCAAATTATCTTATTACGCGTTACTCCCTTGTAATATTCTCAAGTAACAATTTCAGTTTGTGTCCTTACTTCGTTAACTACGTACACACGACGCGACATACCGGTTCCTTGGTTTTATCTGTTGCTTTTGTTCTTTTTGAATTTTGTGCCACTTATGTTAAGATTTATTTTACTAACTTATCGTTCAAGTCCTTAGTACTTAGTTACGTAAGACACTACTTCCTCTTCGTGCTTTTTGTGTTACTTTTGGGATTTTGGACCAAGTTTTTCTTTTTGTTTTTTTTATTGATAACGTTAATTCACAGTTTACTGTGGTGTTTTAAAACGCATATTTTGGACATTATAGGAGATTACACTTATCCAGAGCTCGCGAACATGCACGGTGTATGGAGAAAGTGGTGGAAATGCAGCTGGTGCGGAAGAGCTTTATCGTTTAAGGTTCCCTAATTGACGTTATCCTTGTGCTTGTACATTTGTTAGTATTGACCAGCGTCTTAGAGAAACAGGTCGTCTCGATGGACATTGAGGAGAACGAGGTCCACAACGCGAGGAAAGGGTAATTGACGCAGAAGTTTAAATTTTAGAACTTGTAGAAAAGGATCCAACTTTAAGCCCCCGCGATATCGCGAACCGTGTGGGAGTATCCCATTTTGTGGTATGGAGGACATTGAGAGATATGAACTTACATCCCTATCACTATCAACGTGTCCAGCACTAGAACCTCAAGATTTTGCAGAGCGAGTGCAATTTTGTAGGTGGATTTTAAGAAAACACGAGGCAAATGAAGATTTTTTAAACGTTGTGTATTTCTCCGATGAGTCGTGTTTTACCAAAAATGGAGTATTTAATTTTAAAAATATGAACTATTGGGCAGATGAAAATCCACGTGTAATAAGAAGGGCGCATTTTCAACGACGGTTCGGCGTTAATTTGTTGGCAGGAATTTGTGGTAATGAAATAATTGGACCTATACAATTACCCGCGAGATTAAATAGTGATATATACTTAATTTTTTTGCAACAGAAAGTTTCCTCGACGATGGATGGGGCCTGACGGACCAGTACCATGGCCTGCTAGATCGCCAGACTTAAATCCGATGGACTTTTATTTTCGGGGCATTTTAAATTTCTGGTATACTGCGATCCAATTGACACTTTAGAATAATTGCAACAACGTATTTTAATATGCCCAGAAACATATCGGAGTGCGTATGTCCTTAGTTCGACGTGCCAAAATGTGTATACGAGGAGATGGAGGACATTTCGAACAATTCTTGTGAAATATTCAAAAGAATTGTTCAGTTATTAAGTGTTACCTATTGGGCATTAAGGGTATGATTATTATTTTTTTTTTTTAATTCACAGGTGTTCCTGATTGTCTATTGTGATCGAGTACGTAGTACAAGGATCACAACATTGACTATTCACTCCCAAGGAATGATCTCACTATACCAGCAGTGTGGAGAATTACTGCTTTCTGCATTCTCATGCTGGCTGTATGATTAATACCAATCTTTTGTAGAGATGTTTTCAGGTTTTTGGGTATGACTCCGAGGACAGATAAAATTACAGGGATTATGTTAACTTTCTTCATGTTCCACATATCTAGGATTTCATTCTTCAACTCAGTGTAGTGTGTTATTTTTTCTTCATATTTCTTTATTATTATTATTATTATTCGCTGGCGTGCTTTGATCTGTTTATTGTTGTTTACATTGATTTTCATAGAGATCAAAGACTCGATTTTTAGTTTTCGATACCTGATTCGGAAAAATTCGTTAAAAAAATCAGATTTTTTCCTAACTTAAAATACACAAATATTTTCTGTTATCGTATCTCGGACGTCTAACTGCTCGTTTTCCAATTTCATAAAACAATTACTAATTTTTTAAGCTTTTAACACAATGTTACAAATGTTAATAAACCACTTTTAAATTTTATAAATTCTTATAAACGACAATAAAAGCTACAATAACTTAGTTCCAAATTAAAAAACACATGTAAACAAATTCTATTTAATCCTCTGCGGTCATGCTATGCTTGCGCTGTGCCGAAAGAGAAGGAATTATTTACATTTTCAATATTAGTGGTATAAAAAGTTCGGTACAAGTAATCTCATCAAAGTGCCGCACTTCTTCCGCCGGGAACTTAAGTCGAGTATTACAGTTTCTTATTATTTCTAATATTCAATACTATACATTGACCCTGAAAACAGCGGTTCTCAAATGTTTCCTAGGTCACTTTTTTCAAATTGCTCCTAGAGAAAAAGTCATATAGGTTTTTTGTTTGTCTAGTCAGTCCCTACTACCAGTTTTTTAATGACATGAAAATAACTACACCCTGTATACAGCTAATATCATATTTCTACAAATTCCTGTATAATTGTTTTCCGTTTAGGTAATGTGTAACCCTGTGATGCTTACTCTTATAGTGATATATCGTTATACATTTTGTATCCTAAATTTGTTGCACATATTACTATGTATTATTATATTTATTATTTTAATGTATCTATGTAACCGAAATGTATCTTGCTTCATTTGACGTTTCCTATACTATTTTTAATTTAGCCTCTTGGAGTAAACTATCTATCTATAAAAACTGATAGTGTCCTACTTATTTTCACGTCCGCATTGTGTATTATTTAGTGGTTTATTTACGTTACTATTGATAAAGTTTAATTCATGTATATTATATTTGAAATTCTAGTTGATAAATACTAGTGTGAAATATTACAATTTAAATTCTTTATCTCGTGGACTTGGTGGGAAGATGTAAAAATATTTAAATCATATTAATTTTTTTTTTTTTTTTTGGCATTGGACCTAATCCATTAGCCAGTTGCATATATTGAAAGCTAACCTAAACAATGTAGTTGATTAATTGAATACTAACAACAAGGACGTAAACAGGGACACCCTCTTCTCGCCCAGGGGTCCATCAGCGCATTTATAAAGACACACAGGATTAAGACCACGGATAGTAGGTAAAATAAACACAGGGTTAAACACATAAATGAACAAATCTAAACCTATAGTGCCCTATAATAGCTGGTTTACCTTACTCAGGAAACGTACTATTTCTTTATATATATATATATATATATGTATGTATTGTATGTATGTATTATTGGTTCTTTATGATGGTTAAAATACACATAAACATATAAAATTTGGGTGACGTTATATACTTAATATTATTGAATAATATCGTGAAATACTATAAAAAAACTATGTGTCATTCTGAATTAAATACAGTTCATGTTTTAAAGCTCTAATTATTATCATATATGGAAATAGACCCGTTAGGGCCATTATAGCATGCACAACTCAATGTCCAACTGGACAGACAAATAATCACTTAGATCGCAGCTGTAAATGACGGAGTGTTGTCATTAAATTCTAACCAATTATACCTAGAAATATGACCATCTATAGTGCATTATGACAGAATGACAGGCAGAGGGTAAGTGTAATGGATTAGTTAAACGAACGTTAACGTTTTTACTATTTAAACCACTTAGTCACTTATCATTGGTTTTTTCATTGATTGTTATACACTGAGAAAATTACGACTGTTTGAAATTATTATTTAAACGAGTATGATTTACATATTCTACACATTTTTCAATGTTGTTAAATAATATAAATTAAATAAAAGTTTATATTCAGTCAATCATTCTATTAATTATTTCTCTATTCTATAATTATTTGGTTAATACCTCTATTTTAAGCGAACCAAAATACTCTCATTGACATAGAAAACATTAGTTTTCTTTTACCTAAGTACATTATTCCACCTATTTATTAACCGACTCGAAGAGTCAATGTTGTTGCATTAGGCTTGGGACCGAGGGACCCCGCGTTCGAATCCTAGCTAGCGTGTGTACATTTAGCGGCGTTTTCAATGTATTACCGGGACGATAGTAGTAAGATAGATCGCAGTTGTGTCAGACAACACGATTAGTCGCTGTTATCTCTCCTAAGTTCAAGCCTCAACTGAAAGATTGCAATGGGAATTATCTTTCAGTAGTTGTCTGTTGTGAAAGTGCCCTTGTCGAGTTGTGGAGTAACTATGACTAAACTCCGCCTTAACCCTGTATTCAGGTGGCTCAAAATTTTGGGCAATACTTTTAAGGCAAAAGAATATTTATTTCTTTTATTTTCTTGTTAGTATCTTGTTACCTTAAATATTCTTTATGTTATGTATTTTGCAAAAATAGTATAGAATTATTATTTGCAATCGTTTCAAAGTTATTTTAAAACAATTCAGTTTGGAATCGGAGAGGGTATTTTAATTTTGTTCTCTACCAACAAAAAGAAATTAGAATATGACGCGATAACATAAATTGAATCTAATTAAAACATTTATAAGAATATATTAACATAGTGAGGGTGAGGTAAGAAAATGTTGTGTTTCTTAACTTTAATACGAAAATATATTCAACTTTTCAAACGTTGCACCTCTAGCACTGCATACAGATCCAGCTTAATAATTCTACAGCCTTCTTTATTGATTGATTGATTTGCTAGCGTAAGGTGGACATTGCTGCCGATTCCGTACATCCATGGAGGTTCTTTCCAACACGCAGCTTGGTCGTCCGTCGAATACGCCCAACGGACGACCAAACCACATGCTGGAAACAAATTTCGGATGCTTTATATACCGGCAGACCGGCTGCATACGCCCGCTTGGACATTGGACATGCTTTTTGTCAGCAGCGAGAGCCGCATGACGCATGGGGTGGAAATACAAGATGGAAAGTCTAGGTGTTTGCGAGATTCTTCTTTTAAGTTTCCATCTATTGTCATCTCCTTTTTTTTCTTCTTCTAAGTTTACTGCTTCTTCTGTTTCTGAATCTGGCAGTTTTTATTTATTTTTTATTAACCGTTCCACAGGTAAATATCCATTTATGGTGGAGTTGCTGGGAAGGGCACTATCTCGCGGTAACAATATTTTTTCCGCATTATGAGAAAATAGGTACGAAGGGATATTTTGCTCACCCTGTAGGTTCGTCGTTTCTTTGAAACAGTACAGTAATTATTTTCAACTGTCATTTCCAATTCCGGGTATTTTCTATTTCATTACCTAAATTTGTTCTCTGTTGTTTAATAAACTGCCCTGTGACAAGGATAAATAAACCAATAAATAAATATCTTTTCAATTTTAATTTCTAATTTTTCAATTTCAATAAGGAAATAGACTTCATTAATGAGCTAAACTAAATTAAAATAAAGAGAAACTTATCTGTTTCATTCACATCTAGCTGGCTGTTGCTTATTTTATATCACCCACTTGAAGAAGGGAGCGGATCCATCCAGGTATAGATTTTACGGTCAAGCAGTACACTTTCTCGAGTTGTTTATATGCACTACTTTGTTTTGCTTTATTCACCCAATATAATTTAATCAAATATCAACTACATGAAACAGCCAGACTCGTGCTAGTTTATATCGATCAATGCAGAATTGTTTATGCTTTAACTCAATACAATTTCGACGTTTTGTTGCCGCTTTATCCGGATTTATCTCTAGATCTTGTAGGAGCCACGAAACACGCGTCTGTCAACGAATTCGACACACTTTGAACTCTAATAATTCTGCAACCTCCTTTAGGCACAAAATAAGAGTGAATAGATTTGCGCCATAAACTTATCATCAAATGGACGTTTTGCTTTTTTACGAACGACATATAAATATTGTCCTGTAAACGACATAAAGAGTTTGGCATATATGAGCTAAGCAACACTTTAACATTTCTAACAATGCATTCTGCTAAGATCCGTCTCTTTGGGAGCTCCTAGCTGACAATCCTCCTAACAAGAACTGTCTTGCAAAGGGTGCACTAAGATTAGAGAAACTGAAATATTTGTTATGCAATTGCAAGTCTTAGATGGAATATTCGAAATGATAATTCAATTTTTGCTTTGCGCTAACCCAATTTATAGAACCACTTAAGAAGCTGCAGAAAGGCAGCCACGTCGTTTTCAATTTAATTTGTATTTATTGAGGCGGCTACTCTGGCGTAGTTGGATAAAGTAGAAAAATAATTTGGTTCATTTATATTTCAATAAAAACATACCTCATGTTTGTCGCCGTGCGATTACTAGTCTATAAAAATACGATTTATGTTATGAAAACAGAATCGGCTTTGAATTTAAATTGCATTAAGACTCAATGTATCATGAAATAACTATTTCATTTCTTGGAAAACAACCATAATTCCAGTCAAGCTAGTGATATATATTTGCTTTTCACTTTTTCATTGTCTTTTGTCTTAACGGTAAACAAGCAATTTTGTAATGTCACGAACGTCAGGGTAAAAGATTTGTTTCTGAGCAATATTATTACAAACATCCATAAATTCATACCGTATAAAAGTATATTACTAATATTAGTTTTAAATTTGTCATTTAGAAAACAGTTTAAGCAGAATCAAGGCTAATTATTTTTGACATTTATATGCCGGATACATTTAAATTAAGTAATAAAACTGATTTACTAAGGGACGGTTTTTCAATATCCAGTTAAATAGCTTAACTGTCAGATAAAACTTATCTGGCAGATAAAATGTTTTTCAATGTGCAGATAAAATTTACCAGAGGGTTAAACTCACTATCTGAAAGTAAATTTAGTAGAGAGTTGAAAGTGCCAGTTAAGGATTTATTCTGCTGTTAGTGGATTTGCACATGCGCATTTGGTTCAATTTCTGACAATTCTAAAACATTCTAACCTAAAAACCAATGTGATTGATTGATATGTTTCTAATTTGTGATTTATATTAAATATATTATTGCCAATATGAATAATAATAATAATAATATTCTGGATATGAGTGATGATTACGATGATATTATACAATTTATAAAGTATGAAAGGAGACCCTATACCATAAGAGAATGAGAAAATAATTTTGAGAATTATAATGATAAGGATTTTTTAATAAGATTTCGACTGCGCAAAGAAACTGTTTTACATATTGTTGAGATGATAGAGGAAGTTGCAGGAATAATTCTGTTCTCCAATCACTTAAAGTTAGCACCTTTATTCATTTTTGCGCTCTCTATTGCAATTATTGCTGAGACACAAACGCACAAAATTAAGAACAGAACATCAATTAACACGCTATACAACGAAATAAATTTTGAGGTTAAATTAGATAAACTGTCACTAAAACACGCGCGCAATTTCAATTAAATCAATTGAGAGAAACTTCAGGTAGAATCAGTAGTACCAACATAGCTAAGAAATAATTCAACTCATGAATACCTAGCTGGCAGTTAAATTACTGTTGATAAACACTGCCATAGATATAACTGCCAGCTAAGCGTAATAGACGGAGAGCTGGCTACGTAGGGGTAGGGGTAACTCGGTGCATTGAAAATTTTATCACTTACAGATTCGATTGTTACCGACATAGCGTGAGGCGAGCCGCCAGAAGGCACCCTGGAAGAATAACGCGAGGGTAGGGGGTTAAATATGCAATTTTTTTACGTAAATTAATTGATAAGGTGCAATGCTGAAAATTTGCAGAATAATAGGAGATAGTACAAGTAAGTAGGGAAAAAATTGCCAGAAGACTAGGCGGAAGATAAAGAGCCGCCAGAAGGCGCTAATGTTGCGAAAAATTTTGCCATAATTATGTGACTCAGTGCACTTCTGGCAATTTCTATACTTATTCTGTAATTCAAAACTAGACTACCTGCAAAACGCCAGACGGCTAAGTGGAAGAATGACAGAGATATCAGCCATACTAAGAGCGTCGGTGGCCCACTCGATGGCTCAATTTTTCTTATATTTTATATTTTCTTTCATTAAGTGCACTTCTGGCGATTTGTCAACATAATTTAGGATATTTGATTACATCATTGGACAAATGCCAGAAGTAAATTTGAAAGACATATATAACGCCGTAATTTTATTAATGAAAATATATGACGATTAATTTTATTTCTATCAAAATGACATTAATAATTTTGAATATTTGTCGAATGTAATTATTATATCATGTTTGAATTTTCAATATGCCCTATATAATAATTTTTGTTTCTACTTCTAATACAATATATATCTTTAATACTACGAATATTGATATTAATTTAATATTAATTCAATACAAAATTATTCCGTTGAATAACCCTCATTTTCTATGTCGTCATCAAATTCAATATCCTCGTCGCTGTCATACATTGTGCCACCATCTCCAGCTGAAAAAGGAAATCAATAATTTAATAAAATTTATAAATTATCAAAATCGAATTCAAAATTACCTTCCGAATTATCACTATCAACGACAACGTCTTTGACAGATGGTGGTAATTGTGGTCCTTCAAACCATTTGAATTCGTATTCGGATCCGTTCAATATCCATCCGCATGGGCTTGTTCAGCATTTTTTTTTATTTCATAAATCGAAAGTGGAAGTATAAATTAATGGATCTGCAAAACATTAGAATCTTATTCGCACGTTTAGTATCTTAAAAACTATTACAAATCTCCATCTCGCGAAAATGGGGCGTGGCCAGGCGCTACGTCACTATACGCATAGACTCGGCGATCTCAATAGACTTGATGCTCCTTACTTGTTATAATTATAAGTGTTTTCAAAGCATTGTTTGTTTTGTTTACTACTTGACAGTAGGGAAGTACAATTTGGTGAAATGTCAAATAATTACAATTTGCTATCGCTCCTGTAGGGACGAATTTTCGATTTTGACCATGCAATTTACGATTATAATTGATCGCCGACCTTCTCCTTTCCTTAGAGACATAGAACGAACTTTCACTCGACGTATTTATTTAGTTACCACAGTTTAAAAATTCCATGTTTTTCGACTTTTCAGGTTAAATTTGAAAGGTCCCAGAAAGCCATTTTTCTTACGCTACTTACGTATAGTGACGTCACATATGAGCGCTCGGTTTTTGCAACTATTACCAATTTCAACTCCTTATATCTCGAGAACGGAAAAAGTTAATAATACGAAATGTTAAGTGTATAATGAGAATATCGAGTACTATATGAAAAAGTATAAAAACAATATAAAAAGAATATCATGGAACAAGCCCATTTTCCGCTTCTAATTCGTATGGATCAAATAACGTTGCATTCGTCCATATATTTGCAACGTAGTGTGTTCTTTCCATTTGTTGGCGTAATTCCACGTAGCAAGCGTCGAAGTTCTTTAATTGTTTTTTTTTGAAAGGCTCGTTTACATTTTTTATCGTGTAATTTCGATGGAACAATTTGTATCGGAGCTCATTAACTTTGTCGCAAGATTTGATACCATACATATTGAAAACGAATGATCCAACAATGGAGAAAGTATTTTCTTTATTTACATCTGTATTACCCAAATCAGCGAATGCATTTTGATACTCTTTTGACTTCAAAAGCATTTTATATGGACGTTGTTTTCCTTTTCTGAAAAATACCTGGATCTGTGGCAGGTAACAACGATAACGCCTGAGAGTGGAAAATTTCGGAATGTGAATGAAAAATACATTATATAGTTATAAGGGCATACTGAAAATTCAAACATGATATAATAATTACATTCGACAAATATTCAAAATTATTAATGTCAATTTGATAGAAATAAAATTAATCGTCATATATTATCATTAATAAAATTAAGGCGTTATATATTTTTTTTCAAATTTACTTCTGGCGTTTGTCCAATGGTGTCATGAAATATCCTAAATTATGTTGACAAATCGCCAGAAGAACACTTAATGAAATAAAATATAAAATACAAGAAAAATTGAGCCATCGAGTGGGCCACCGACGCTCTTAGTATCGCTGATATCTCTGTCATTCTTCCACTTAGCCTTCTGGCGTTTTGCAGGTAGTCTAGTTTTGAATTACAGAATAAGTATGGAAATTGCCAGAAGTGCACTGAGTCACATAATTATTGCAACATTTTTCGCAACGTTAGCGCCTTCTGGCGGCTCGTTATCTTCCGCCTAGTCTTCTGGCAATTTTTTCCCTACTTACTTATACCATCTCCTATTATTCTGCAAATTTTCAGCATTGCACCTTATCAATTAATTTACGTAAAAAAATTGCATAGTTAACTCCCTACCCTCGCGTTATTCTTCCAGGGTGCCTTCTGGCGGCTTGCCTCACGCTATGTCGGTAACAATCGAACCTGTAAGCGATAAAATTTCCAATGCACCGAGTCACCCCTACCCCTCCGTAGCCAGCTCTTAGACTATAACTAGCAGCTACCTATCTGGCACTTTTAACTGGACATTGAAAAACCGGCCCTTTTAGTTGAATTATTTAGTTTATACGCTAAGCAAATTAGTCAAGGTCAAAGGTCGAAAAGATCAGTTACCTTGATATCTCGGTTTGTGTCGATTGTTCGCTAATTTCAGCTATTAGAAAAATTGTTCAACAGAAAATTATATATATGGACGGTTATTTACTAATTTAACGCACGGCCAATAATTCTCGAGGAAACAAGGTCTAAACTTTTGATGTCGATGGACAACCGCGAGATGATCCTGATGTCTTAATAATCGAAACAGCTTTGGAGAAATCTATCACTGGCAACAGTCGTTGTTGGAGAACATGTAGTTTTGTACTTTTATTAGGCCGTACTTCTCCTGAGCAAAATATATTTTTGAAACCTAAAAGAGAAAATATCGAAACAAAAATATATTCATCCGGTAATATTGAGAAATATCACCATTTTATAGAACACATTTTATTTTTACATGCCATGACTTCATGCGATACAACATATGTGATTTCGATATAATGACCATATAAAATAATTAGAGTTTTTAAAGAGTTTTTTGTGCTTTTTAAATGTTTTTCTTGTGTAAAATTTATTGTTAGTGTTCTTTATCTATCATACATTTCGTGATTTGCTGAACTTACTTTTATCTAATGCTTTATTTATATATTCGAATAGGCATGTCGTCTTGTTCACATGTCAAAAGTTATTTCTTTTCCATATGGTAAGTGAATTTTAGTGAATTTATTATAATTTTATTTATATTCTACATTTTAGGAGTCCCCTCGTAACATTTCTAAGTTGAAATATATTAATGGAGTTAACCTATAGGACTTATAAGTGGGACATTCATACTGCTTCCAACATAGTGTTGGATTAATGAACCATGGTGACTGTCCTTGAAAATAAAAATGCTATCTAAAGTATAAGACTATTATTATTCATACTTACCTTTATTATTATCTATAATGTGTACGATCGTAAACATCCTATTATGGTTGTTATATTTAAAGGCATCATTTTGAAGAACTTTATTTTACTTCCGTTAAAAATGTGTTATTTTTTAAGTCCTGTCGAGTTTTAGCTCACTTACCTTCATTATTTTATTTGTAAGCATTGTCAATATTTTAAACAGCTGTGATTATAATTGTAAGAATCAAAACATATACCAAACTAGGTAAGTATACTTTTACCTATAATGTATTTCGAGCATATTACGTTGCATATTATTTGTTTATGATTTTAATTAAATGGAAACTGAAACGGTCTCACAGTCCTATATTTTTACTATTACTCCTGCATTTCACAATGCAAACCTCCGATTATTCTTATTAATGTGTTAAACAATTAAACTTATTAGAAATTGTTGAGCCAAATGAAAGTAAGATATAATCATTAAAAAGTTGGTGAGAAATGGTTTGAATTATCTAAAAACGTAAATTTGACAACAGGTTTATAAAACCATTAATATATGATTGATATATTGGCATGAATCAATGAATGTTGTGACAACTTTTAACCTATGCTTAATTGTAACTGAGCCTGTATTAATTAAACATTTATTGAATTATGTGGTGATGTTATATATGTTATCAAGCGAAAACTGACACCTACTCTTATGTCAAATTTTGGAGTTTATCAACCAATCACGTGACAGTTGGCATAACTGTGACGTCACTGCTGGTGCTCTGTTAACACAGCAAAAATTATGAATACCGATTTTTGACAGTAGTTTTAGGTTATCACGGAAAATAAATAACGAATCTTTATTCTGTTGGTCGTATTTGAGGTTTTTTCATTACCTATAACTTTCTTGTTTAACTTTTATTTGTAGAATGCTTCGTTCTTTCTTAAATTGCAAAAAACTGTTTTTTCGACTTTGTCTAATTTTTTAGGTTATGTTCTATACCATCTAGAATGGTGCAAAAAACGCTACCTTTCTCAGAATGTTTTCCTTTACACGACCCTATTTTTTGTTTGCGGGCATCATTTGTACATTTTTCCGTAGAATTACTGAACGAAACTATTTCCACAGACTAGAGTGCAAATATAGTCATGATGTATTACCTTAAAGTCGGATGGGAAATCTGGATGTGGAAGTAGTGATTTCTTAAGAGATGTTTTAAATTAAATTTTGTTATGTAATATAAATAACAGATTTTTAAAATGTTTAGTATATTTTATGTATAGAAGATTCTCATTTACTTCGGTGTCTTGTTATGTTATGAAAAAGGTTCAAAATATTTTCGACGTCTTGCTTAGATTTAGTCACTTTTCCATTTTGATGTGAGAGGAACTAAAACTAGTCTTATTTAAAAGTATAACTGTTGCTTATCCGAGAGCCAATCGATTGTAAATGCTTCAACTGTGCCCATTCCATTAATGTGTCTGAATGAAGTTTTGACAGAAACAGGCAAAGTTTGGCTATAATACCCAAGGACTCGCACTAGAATGTTCAACAGGCTGTACACAGAATCTTACGATTATCTCCTAGAGAAGATTGCAGGTCCGCACTTGTGCATTTTTTACGAATTTCGCTGTAAATATTGATGCAGGTTCGTTAACATAAGCGAATATTTATTTAATCAAAAAATGCATGCCAGTCAACTGGCAAACTATAGGATTATTCAGCAGGGTAAGTGGGAAAAAATAATCTGAAGTAACAAGTTCATTAATTAATTAGACCATGTAAATAGATATAGCAAGTAAAACTATTAAACGTCAACTAATAACTATTTAAACGACTTTCAAATGATTATCGTTTCATCTCGTAAGATTAAATAATTACTTGCAATATTTGCAGTCTTCTAATAGAGGAGGCGGCCTGCTAAAATTTTCGAGTGGGAGAAGGTTTTAAAAATTATTTTGCAATTATCTTGAAATCCAAGAACTTCGTCAAATAGTATTAAATACACAATTTGATGCTTATCAAGTTACCTTCAATTTTTTAATTGTCCTAGACCCATCAATCGAGTTTAAAATTTCATTGAGACATGATTTTCTTCCTTTTTAAGAGTCAAATGTTAATGCGTGATTTTGATGAGTAACTCAAAGCTAAGAATCTGCAAGAGGTTTATCGTAATGATAATTCAATTTTCTAGAATTTGATTCTTTGCACAACCCTCGGCGATAATAATTTGCCAAGTTATGGCAATTGGTTGTTAAGAAGTAAGTTTTTATAAAAATTGATATCAAATCTGCCCTTTAAACTGCATAGTGATAATAATATTCATTTAAATTGGCTTATAGTTCTTGAAATAATAAATCAAATGACATATATTATTTCTCTTAAACTACTTACAAAGCGTTATTCCTCACCGTCAAATTCTTTGGTAGATATAGCGTCAACGGACAGACAACAGGCCAACATGCAGACAGACAGATGGAGTGACGGAACTGAAAGACCTATTTTCGTAATCTACATAGTCTGGAACATAAAAATCCAAACGAATTTCCAAGTCATTTTTTCACAACAACATTACTTCCCTTCTAGTCGAATCGTCGTAACTTTTTTTCGGTCAGAAATTTATAACAGTAATTTTATTGACTTTTCTTATAGGAAAAATTGCGCTGAACATGACCCAACTAGCAATTTAATGTTTTGTAAAAGAATGTTTACAGAACATTTTTTATGAAACAAGATTGTTGATATAAACATTTTCAGAACGTTTGTACAATGCTTATTGACCCAAAATGGGCACAGTTTATAAAATAATGTAGTTCATTAATTTATTTTATTATTGCTCTCACAAGTGTTATAAAACGGCGCATAAACACCTACCCATATTATAAAAATGGTACAGAACATAATATTATAGCTTTTAACGGCAATTTTTAGTTTTTTAAACGCAAAATGATCCATATCTCCGGTTTTAGTCAACGGATCGAGGTCTACCTAGACTCAAAATTTTCCTTCTTTTATTATCTGTTATTTGCCGACAATTGCATTTCGATGCGACGTTCCTGAGCCGAGATATTTCATTTGTTTAGTAAGCAATTTTTTCAAAAACGTTCGTGGGGGATAAAAAAAACAAGAGAAGGGGCAAGACCACATAGAAATTGGAGTTTATATCAATATTTATCGATTGTCGTGGGTGTAGAGTGCAAAAAATTCCATGGAAAGTCTCAAATTCTGACTATGCAAATTAGTTTATTTGTTTGAACAATTAGAAAATACGCGAAATATCGACACAAAGAGAAACTGTACATTTTATGAACAAAGTGCAACATTTTGATCACAAAATGTCCGTATGACCCTTTGTTGAAGAGAAAAAGGAATTGTTAATACAGGACCTTTAACTTCTTTATAACAATTGAACGGTCAAAGATAAATGTCGCTACAAGTCTTAAACGACGCGTATTGATAAACTTTTCATTTTTTACATTTTGACTTTTTTTGTCCGACGCACGGTTCCCACTAAAAAGTCAAGAAACATCAAAAAATTAGAATTTTCGCTAAAAATCATTGTTTTTAAAAATGAAGCTTCTGTTTTATAATAGTAATTTATGTCACTAGGACGAAAAATCTAGTTTTTCGGACGTGTGTCATACAATATTTTTTATTCGAATGGGCTTGTAACAGACGGCTGTGAATTAAGGCCAGATATAATAAATAACAACTGCACAACTGCTGTCATATCAGTTTGCTTGAAATTAGTATCAACATTTAATTTATATATTATAATATCGAATTTAATCGAATATACACAACATAAAATAAATACGATAAAATGAATAGTGAAGAATTTGTTGCGGGAACACCCCCAGAATTAAGAGAGCTAGCAAATTCGGCTTCGATGGATTTAATTCCAGAAAGATCAAAAATTATTTATGAAAGAAGCTATTATAAATTTGAAAAATATTAGGAGAAAAACCATATAAACATGATTTCCGAAAATGTATTACTTGCATATATGGCTAAACTTGCAGAAAATTATAAATCAACTTTATGGTCGGCTTATTCAATGTTAAATTGTAGGTTGAGAATTAGGAGAAACGTTGACATTTCAAAATGTATGAAATTATGTGCCTTTCTAAAAAAGAGAAATGTTGGCTATGTACCAAAAAAATCAAAAACGTTGACACGGGAACCATTTGAAGAATTTTTAACAGAAGCGCCAGACGACAAACATTTAATGCATAAGGTAATTTTTTAAAACTAACTACCTACCTACCGTTAACATCATATTATTTGTAGGTGGTATATATATTAGGCGTAGTAGGTGCCTGTCGCCGTGAAGAATTGGCATTTTTAAAAGTGTCATAAATAGAGGATTTAGGAACAGCTCTTTTAGTAAAAAAATCCCGATAATAAAACAGATAGACCCCGCTCATTTACAGGGGAATATTTAAGATATTATAGGAAATATTCTTTACTGCGACCACCAAATTTTGAAGCAAATGGCCGATTTTTCTTGGGTTATGGAAATGGCAAATTTTGCAAACAAAATGTGGGAATTCATAAAATCGGGGCAATTCCTTTTGAAATTGCATCGTATTTGAAGCTTGCGAATGCCAAAGAATATACCGGGCACTGCTTACATGCTTACAGAGAACGTCGGCTACGTTGCTGGCTGACGCAGGAGCAGACATAACCTTACTTAAACGCCACGGAGGATGGAAATCGTCCACTGTAGCTGAGGGCTATGTAGATTAGTCAATAAATAACAAACTTGAAATAGCTAACAAAATATTAAATCACTTACCCCACACTTCTACGGTTCGAAACACAATAACATCACAACATTCACAAGAAAATAGTATTTTAGATACAGACTATTACTCAAACAGAATATAACACACACAAAACTCAGACAATTATCGCACCCCAATCCACTTTAACTGAAAATGTTTGAAATGATAATTATACAAAATTGTTCGAATTTTACTATTAACATGAAAGGTTCAGAGACAATGTAGTCCTATATAAGTACATTTTTGTAAATTAAAGTAAGTTTAAAAATAAGATTTTGTTGTTGTACGTTGTACTGTTTTTTAGGTTAAATTAAAGACTTCATTTAGTATTTTTCTGTGCAATTTTATGCCATGCCACTATGCAAACTCGAACGTAAAAAGTGTTGCACATCTATAAGATGAGAACATACGTAGTTATTTTTATTCGTTTTACAACATGTAGGTATTATACTTACTAGTCATTATAATAATTAATTGACAACGTTTAATAATCCTAGATTTCTTATTCAATTAAAATTGCCTGAATTGAAATATATTTGCATGTGCATTACTATTTTATAGTAGAAAAGATGGGCCAGTATTTTAAAAAGTAGGTAATTAAAAACGCTTAATCTTTTTTTCTGTCGCTTTTCCGGCCTAGATCGGAAAAATCTTTTCAGGCCGTTTACTTGAAGTAGATAGAAAAGTTCTACCTTCCGCTTTTGTTTTCTAACCGAGAAACGTCATTTTTTGACACATTCGAATAAAAATTTTCTTATATCACCATCGTGTTCAACACAATTCTTCCTATAACAAAGGTCAATAAAATTGTTGTTTTAAATTGTTGGCCAAAATCGACGATTTCGACTTACAACGTTCTGTGAGGAACAAAATCATACGCATTTTTAATCAATTTCTCTGTGAATATTAGATTACCTCATTGTCATAAAGTGGTGGATGACAGTAAAATTTGTATAATTTTTGATGACCGTTTTCTTAAGGAGCTTCAGTATTCTTCAAGTCTTTATGGTGCTTTAGAGAATGTTTCGTTTTCTTCTCATATTTTACTTCCTTGCTGACATTCGTCAGTCAACTACACAACGAAGTTATTAAACCAACTATCAAATTATTTTCACACAATGTGACATAAATGAATATTTTCTGTTTCAACAAGGAACTCTCATTTTGAGGTGCTACATTTCCTTAATAGATAACTGCTGTAATATCTCCTCCAGTCGGTAGGCATCCCCGATTACAAGAGACAGATGATCGTAGATGGAAAGCACTTGAATAAACCTAAACAGTTAATTGAAAAGTCTTAAAGACGCGTGAACTTTTACGAAACCTGGTAGTGATTGTAATAGATTGTACTGGTATCACATTTTACGTCATCACACAAAATTTATCAGTCATAAATTAGAAAACCAAACTTCAAGCCACAGTAAAATAAAGTTTTGACTTTAAATAAGACAATGAAACACCAGGAACGGCCCTGTAGGCGACAGCCATAAAGTGACATCGGATTTATATGCCGCGTACATTGTAAACTATTTTATCCCAGAGCTTTCTACTACAACTTCACAGAGATAACTGATACATTTGCAATTAAAACCCGCAATCTGAGTTGTACGGGCCTGAAAGATAAAACCAAATTTGTCACTTCAATTGCCATTGTTGTAATGACTTTACTGGCAGCGAAATTGGGTACACGATGTCAGGACAAAATGAAATAGAACACTCGTTTAAAGCCAGCCTGGAATTTAATTGATTTTTTTAACGCGTTTAAAATATAATAGGGAATTACACAACTAAAAGAGTTTATTGTATAATGCCGTCACCTAAGTTTAATTTGAAAATGCATTTGGAAAGTTTGTCGCACAAGCTCGAAAATGAGATAGGGTGAAGTTAAAGTATTACAATTAAGAGACTAAAGTAAGCAAAATCAAATATTCAGTACCTATTATATTTGCATTACACGACTTTAGAAGAATTACCCGGAAAAACGGAAATAAAATAATTCCACAGCCCCACAAAAAAAAAGTTCTCTGCAGCGAGCATGAGGGTATAGAATCGACAGATTTTTTAACGCTGATTACGAATCCGAAGACGAAAAATTGATCTATCCTGTCAATTTTTTAGGGCCGTCCCGTGAAGGGGTACCGCGGGTCTTTTGATACCGGTGACCAGAGAAACAGAGTTGGTAGACTCCTGTAGCATTGAGAAGTTGGTAGAGATCACGTACAAGGTCGCTTGCCCCATTTGCTAACCCTGGGCATCCCAGGACTTGCCCATGATGGGGTCCCGCGGAGGGATTTTCCTAAGTCTGGCCCTTTTGTTGCTGCTGACCAGAGATATAGAGTTGGTAGACTCCTGTAGCACTGAACAAGTGGTAGAGATCACGTACAAGGTCGCTCACCCCATTTGCGAACCCTGGGCATCCCAGGACCTGCCCATGATGGGGTCCCGCGGGAGGATTTTCCTAAGTCTGGCCCTTTTGTTGCTGCTGACCAGAGAAACAGAGTTAGTAGACTCCTGTAGCACTGAGAAGTTGGTAGACATCACGGACAAGGTCATTTACCCATCTTCATGGACTCAGCAATCATTCTCGAAACCCCAAAGCTATTGAACCTCTCAATTTTATACCACGGATCATATTTTTATGGGAAGGGTGAATGCATCGTGGTATTTCACCCAGATAGGGTGAGAACGTGTGAATCTAATGTGGGAACCATAAACTAACGGGCAAGGGAACAGAAATGGACAGGGAGCCAATTTCAGAATGGAGGTCCAGTTTTTTTCGGTTAGTGAAAACACTGTGTGACCAAAATTTCCACAACCATTTGGTATTCGCTTGATTACCCTCCAGAATATTTTCGATTCGATTCCTCACTGATTTATGGGACACATGATGTTGGAACTCGTTCGAGCCTTAACTAGTCCAGGTATTTCCTTTTTTTGTGGTATCTTTGTCTTTTATCTTCAAAAGATAGTCGCAAGGGGGCTTGTTTTCTCTTCGCTCTTGGGGTAATGTCTCGCTTCAGATTCCAGCAATATTGCGCCATCATGTGCTCATCTCACCAGCCTTGATATCTATCTTCCATTTCCCTAAAATCCTGGTGAATACGTTCACCGTGTTCCTCGCTGTAATCACCAAGATTTTTTGGGAACTGGTCGATATGTGAATCAAGGAAATGGAGTTTTAAATTCATGAGGCATTTCTGATTCCGAAAGTTTTTCACCATATCCTTAACTTCTTTCCTGTAGCCGGGGTGTTTGTTGTTCCCAAGGAAATTTTCGCATCCTTGAAACTCGTCCAAGCTTTTTTTTCGGGACTCTTCATGGTCTGAATGAATTTTTCGTCCCTCAAAAGACTCCCTATTTGTGGTCCATCGAATATGCCTTGAAACTGAATGAAGGTCAGCAGCAACAACCGGACCAGACTTAGGAAAATCCCCCTGCCGGATTTCATCATGGGCAGGCCCTGGGATGCCCAGGGTTTCCAAATGGGGCGAGCGACTTTGTCCGTGATCTCTACCAACTTGTTACTGCCACAGAAGTCTACCAACTCTGTTTATCTGGTCAGCTGCAACAAAAGGGCCAGACTTAGGAAAATTCCCCTGCGGGACCCCATCATGGGCAGGCCCTGGGATGCTCAGGGTTCGCAATTCGGGCGAGCGATCTTCTCCGTGACCTCTACCAACTTCTCAGTGCTACAGGAGTCTACCAACTCTGTTTCTCTGGTCACCAGTATCAAATTACCCCTTAACGGAACAGCCCTGAAAAATTGACACGATAGATCAATTTTTCGTCTTTGGATTAGTAATCAGCGTTAAAAAAACTGTCGATTCCGTACCCTCATGCTCGCTGCACAGAACTTTTTTTTTGTGGGGAACCATAAATAAATGAGAAGGAAATAGAGCAGCTACAAAACTTAAAGAAATAATCATACAATCCCAAATTTTTAAAGTAGATTATTCGGAAATGTGACTCAATATATTTTGGAATTCTGATAAATTTGCTATGAGATCCACTGTAGAAAACATAGTTCCTCCATATTATCTCAAAAATATATTTTGTTACTTTAGAAAACAGCATATTACAGTAAGAAAATGGCGATGTACCAACAAAGAATTCATTTAAAAAAATGTTTAACAGTATTATATATTAATATTATTTTTTTACCCCTTTCTCATTGGAGGTATTGAGTGTCAATTATTATTATTTCATTTCCTTAACATCCTGCATAACATATATTTGAGCCATCAAAATCCTTTCAACAAATTTTGAGAAAATCAAATTATTCAATTCTTTAATTTCTTTTTAACTTTTGTATAAAAAATATAGGCTGGCTTCCGGTAAATTGATCTTAAATGGTAGAAACTTACCTCCTAAATATTTTCCGAACTCAAGGGAGGCAGTCCAACCATGCTTATTGGGATACGACCTAATTTAATTATCACCTATGTTGAGCGAGAAATTATTACGATTAAATATACGAAATTGGAGAAACTTTAAACAGTGTTTTCGTCAAGTTAATTGTAATGAAGTGTATATAAAAGCATACCTATGAAAAGTGCACTGTATTAACTAGAAGTCTCTATATTTAAAATCAGTTTTATCCCAAGAGAAGATTGTGCAAAACGCTGAACACTGATACGATGAAATTGGGTTAATTGTGTCGGGTTTGCAGAGGCGCTAAGCTATTATAGAGATATTTTTCAAAATAACTACAGTATATAGTTAATTATTGTGTTCATCTCAGTTGTGCTAAATTAAGGAAAATACAATTGAGTAGTCTCGTAAAAGACATAAATTTTCGATTAAAATTGCAATTATTATCCACTACAATGCACTCGGTTTCGCCGAGAAACATTGCTCGCTACCTTAAAAACTATGAATTATTATATATTGCACACACATTATTATAGAACTGTAGATAACTACAGGGTACATATAGTGTTTATTACTATGATATTTTATTCTTTGCATTTAGTTCGGTCTTCAGAGTGTAACAAATGCAATCAAGGCTAAAGAAATTAAAACTGTTTTCCATAAAATAGCGCTATATCGTAGAAAGTCAGGATGATCATTCACAGGCCCTAGAATGTTATAAAGAAGTCGGCAATGTATTATTAGAAAGTTTTTAGAAGTAAGCAAGCTTGTATAAGCGTATAATTTTAACAAGTGTTCGTGCCAAACACAAAAACTTTTCGGCAATAATATAAAAGTATTTAACAGTTAAGTTTTTGGACTGTAACATATCAAAATGTACACACATATCTATGAGAATGGTCCACGTATAAACGGCATTAATACATCTAGATATTACGTTATTTTTTTTATTTTAACGCCTCTTATTATTGGACATGCAGGACAAGTTTTAAGGCATTCAATGATGCAAGTATGGGGAACGCTGACAATAGCCTCTTTGTAGCCCATCCATGCCATGCTGAGATTTTAGCACCGCTTCCTTGAAATGACTGTGATCATCTTGTTCATTACTACCAAATATAGAGGTTGCAGAAAGCGTCCAGAGGTTGTAAGGATCAACTGAACGGCTTTACAGACTCTGGTCGATTTTCTGCCAACTCTATAGTTGGTAGTGTCCTAGTGATGACTTTGTACATCGTTGGCAGGAAGGTTAGTGCCCAGTAGGATCCTTCGCACTGTATAACCTTTATAGACAAGCAAACTGTTCCCAATGGTTAACCATCCGGTGGTTTCCTCTGGGTGTCATATGATTTTATTGATAAGTTTCTCAAATTCCACAAATTCCGTATATTGTATACGTTCAATTGGACCATACGCTATATAAAAGGGTACAGAAGGAAATACAATGACAATAAAAGAAAGTCCAAATAGATGAAGGTGTCCTGCTAGTAGGCCGGTGCTGACAGACATTTAATTAGTTAAAAGCTTCTGATAAAGTTATCATAAACGTAAGAGAGATTTTTTTTCATTGATAATAGTTGAAGAAAATCCTCCGTATAAAATTGAGGCAGCAATAAATCATCTTATCTTGAAGTGTGTCTTATCTGGGTTGCGAAAGTCGGGAAGTTTTGATACTGCAACGTTTTCAAAGAAAGAAATGAACGCTCTTGTTGAAAATACATTCTGCTCATCGATAGAAGAACGAATGGATTTGAAGGGGAAGCAAGTGATGTAGATATCTAAAGAAATTGCAGAGGATAGATAAAATAGGCTTCATTATGGAATACTTGCCAGGCCCCTGCTTCTACCAGCAACATAATACTATAACAACACGTTCCATATTATTCCCGTTGTCATATGAATTACAAAAACAATACAATACACAATAAAACAATTTTAAAAAATATGTGATGTTTTAATAGCATTAGAAACTACAAAATACATTTTTGAGTAATAAATTCGTATAATATATTTACTACATAAAGTTTCAACAAGTTTTATTACTTCAGGGTCTTGCAATTTTTTGAAACAGTATAACTCATGCGCTCAGGTAAATATATGCGAACGCATATTTGATTTGTTTTTAAATTTAAGGTTTCATGAATATGCATTTCCATGAATATTCGTTTCATTAAAATTTGTTTTAAATGTAAAATTGTTCGCTTTAAGCTATTTTATAAAATGTTTATTTATAAATTTAATAATTATGTTTGCTTTAATTTATCTCTTTACAGTATCACACAGGTTAGCTTTATATTTTATATTTCAGGCGGTGTAGATATATGGATAATTTAATATTACCACCTCCAAGATTAGTCTAAACAGAATAATGGTTTTATTTAAAGAATTCAGACAATAACCAGCAATTTAAATTAAAATAAACATGTAAATATGACAGTTGAAAATACATATTAAAAGGTTTTATCAAACAAATTGATTTATTTGTTTGATAAAATTCCTCTTGTACACTGGACATATTTTCCACAGGTTGTGTCATTTGTCAGCTGGTCACTAAATATGACCAGTTGACAAATACTAAAAAACCGCTGCCTAAGGGATCACTACCTCCACATCCAGATTTTCCTTCGAAGTCTATTTGAAGGTGAACTTCCTAACTATATTTGCACGTTAGTATGCGAAAATAATTGGTCATAGAATTTTAATAATATATTTGGCAGATGTCATAAATAAATTTGCAAAAGTTGTAATTTAGCAAGATTCTTTAAGGCATTGAAAATGAACGTGACTAACTTTCAAGCCTGACATGATATTTACCAAATCTGCTAAATGTACTGGGGATAGAAATAAAAGTTTTAGAAATGTTCAAACTTTTATTAAGCTGCGTACAAAAAATTTAAAAAGTTACACAACTCGGAGTAAATATAATAGGCTCTACATCAATATTCCACAAAAAAATGGATTTTGTAAAAATGCGGGAACATGAACCTAGGTATCAAAATGATCAAATACACAAGTTTTTTAAAATCGGTGCTAGGCTAGGCTATTTATCAAATATACAAGTTTTACAAAAACGAGGCTAGGCGTCGGTCAGCGTCGATACGTAAAAATGGAAGAATATGAATCTAGAAATCAAAATTTATCAAATACAGAATTTTTACAAAAACGGCGCTAGGCGTCGATCAGCGTCGAGACGTAAAAATGCAAGAATATGAATCTAGGTATCAAAATTTATCAAATTCAAAATCAGATTTGGATCTTTCTAAAAGTACGCGATGTAACAGCACCCAACGCTTCCGTGTCAAAAAAAAAACTGACGAATTTCCAGGCATTACACAAATCGCTACTGGACCCCCGTATTACCGTTACATCTTCGATTTGTTAAACATTTTCAACGTTAAAAAAAAATTAAGGGATTAGTTTCTAGCACATACGCCGAAAATGAAGTTTCCGGACATATTTTTTCTTTAACATTATCTTTAATTGAATTGTAATTCATTTATAAATAAACGTATCTATCTATCTTATTAGCTTGCTCTACTGATTTTTTCTCAATTACACCCACCCTCCACTGTTTCAACAAAAAATACATACTTACGTATACCAAATTTCAAGTGAGTATTTCAAGTTTATTTCATCAACCCCTTTATTAATGGAGTGATGGTGGAGGGAGGGTGGAAAAATATTATAGAGAAATCTGAAGGCTTGGCTTCTAGTATACGTACCTAACCTCAAGTTTTTCTTCTCTACACAACTTTAGCTTTACTCATTTCCCCTATTTGTTTCTACTTTCCCCCCACTTCTTGAACGGAATCATGTTAAAATATAATCTAGTTTCAGATGTCGTTAAAATATACGTATACCAAATTTCAAGAGAAAATCTCAATTTAATCTTATCAACTCTTTAATAAGGGAATATTGTAAAAAAACCTGAGGCCTTCGCTTCTGGTATTTACACCAAATCTCTTTCTGTACTCTTACCAGCTTGCTTTACTTATTTCCTCCTATTTACCCCTATTTACCCCCCAACCCTTCACCAAATATTCTCAAAAATCAATCCTGTTCCAGATCTCGTTACAATATATTGCTGTATCCACACTGTGGAACACTACCTAAGTGTCGTGTTTGAAATCATAAATAAAATTCACAAATTTGTATGTATTTTAGGAATTAATCATAACAGTTTTACTTTAACGGATCATACAGAAGCAGGAGTATCTGTGGTTTATTTAATTGATTCAAGTTCATTTATTCTCATCGAGTAGGATGCAGAGAATGAAACTTGATATTGAATACGAACAAAATATTTAAATAAACATAAAATGAAGTTATTTTAGTTTAACAAGGTTATTCTAAATAGTATATAATAAAACATGAACTGATAGAGAATCACAATCTCATTTAAAATGATTTAGAATGAAATTGGAAAACAAAAAAGTAAATTTAATAAAATCTGACATGCATGTCAAAACTTAGGGCTGAAAATCATATTTTGTGTAGAAACACTGTAAATCTACACAAAATGAATATTGAATGAAAGACTATCAACAGTAGTTGCAGTGCAGCGTAATTATTTTAGAAATAGTAAGTCCATATATTACAAAACACTGAATGACATTTTAAGTTTTCAGATATTTTCAAATATCATTGCAGAAAGGTGTTTTGTAAATGATATTTCACATCATGCAGAAAGAAAGGACTAGTAGTATGATGTTAAATGTTTGCTGGCGTATCAATTTCTTGTTTTAGTTTATAATATAAGTATTCTGTCAGTATGGAAACTGCAGTACGTTTTTAACTACTAGCATTTTGTGTTTATCATTGCTATTCATCTAAATGTATGAAATAGTATTTATTTGAGAGTGGAATTGTTAATTGTAGTTATAAGTAGATTTTAAGAAAGTATATGTAATATGTCAATATATTTCGAGTAATTACAAATTATTCACTTAATCCTGAAAAGTAGAATAAGAAACTTATCAGGAAAATTAAAGAATTAAAAACAGTATTCAATTAAGATGAAGAACAAACAAAACTGAATAGTTTAAATTTTAAATTAAAATTAAATTTTGAAATATTAGATCAAAATAGAAAAAAACAATTGAAATATTGGAAATTAACCCATTGAAACGACTAAAAATAACAAATCAGTTAATCACACACCGCTGAACAGCGAGCTGCGAAATATATTCATCCAAGAATAAATAATAAATTGAAAATAAATGTGGTGAATAAGTTGAAGGTTAGGATATTACAATCCAGATATATTGATATCAAGAATAAATTGTAAAAGTTGATTAAATATAAGAAGTGAGTATACTTTGAAAGTATTACGAAGTAGATTATCCGGAAAGCAGATTTAGAAGAGGGAAGTATTTGTTAATCCAGTTAGCAAATTTATATGGTGAAGAAATTTCAAACGTCAAGCAAGTGATAGAAATACTTCAAGAAAATCTTGAAAATAAATTGGAGGTTAGAAACAAACGTCAATCCAGTAAAGAAGAAGAAGAAGAAGCCTTGAGAGGTTAAAAAGTCAGTCTAGTGACATAATATTTCAAGGATCATAATAACCAGTTAGAGGTTATAATATAACATTACTAGAGTCGAAAGAAAGACAAGGTAAAGCTTTACTATATCAGAAATCCATGGTACATATTTATTTTAAATAAAGGCCATATTTATCATTTTAGTTAAGTTAGATTTTGTTATTTAAATTTGTTAGTTACATTCCAAGTTCAAATTTGTTAATAAATTAATGCTTTGTTCGTTCAATACTGAGTTTGATTTATTTAGATTGTTATCTTGATCGATGAGCACTTATTGAACCGACTTCGTTGGACCCTGAGTAAGAGTCATTCTATAGATTGTAGATGGTCATGCTAATGGTGTTCTATAGTCTATAATATTAACAGCTTTTAAGAAACTGTTTGGCGCTCAATAAAATCATTTCAATTTACTTTCAAAAAGTAATTTCGAACGTATAAAAGATAAAATAGATATCAGAATATAGAACAATATATGTGTGTAAGATGTCAAGTCAATATCTTAAACCGTTCCGGAGAAAACGCGCGGACGAAAAAAGTTACAGACAGACTGACAGACATAATTTTTTTTCGCTCTAATTTTAAATCTCGACATTTCATGATATTCTAAACCTATTTCAAGAAAAAAAAATATTTTTTTTTTACGATGACCATAATTCCAATCTACCACGTGGATGTGGAAGTAAAATAGATCTGTGGTTATTTATTAAGTTATTAACGTCTATCCTTATTCACACCCACCGCCACCGTAAAAGCACTGAGCAGCCTACCTGAGATAATAACTACTATCATATTAGGAAAGTTAGTCAGACACGATATTACATTTTTCCGTGTATATGGATAACGCCAGACTATTGGAAATAATAGAAAGGAGAAGGTTAATTCTTATACTTGCCCTAGATGCCACTGTTTTCATGCAAAATAATATTCTCTAATAAAACAATAATGGTTCTCGAGTTCTGAGAAAACACACTGAGTTCCTTATTTTTCGGATCAACCCGGCAAAACCAAGTAACGACACTTTTCTAATGAATAAGAATAAAAATATGCGTACAAAGTTATACTAAATTAAACCCAAAGTCTTGCTGAATGCTAGTAAAGAAGTAATGTTCTTAAACTTAACGAATGAAGTTGCTGTCAGAGGTGGCTGATTATGAATACTTACTTTATTAAAAATTTGCTTATGCTCCAGGCGATTTAACTGTAAAATTGACCGCTGTGCTAAAATCGTGCCCTACAAAAAAAATGTTTTCATTGTGTTTATTTGGACGTTACGAATAACACTTAGTAGTTAAGCCACGATACACCTGAAGGATTTCATGAAAACCTCATAGGAAGGTCGCGGAAATCGCAGATTCGCGATTAACTCAGTTTTTATGGCCCAAGCGGGAACAACACCTATTATATAAGTTGTACATCTGTAAATTCCCTATCTTAAAGGTTCTATACATTTTTTCTAAGTGAAAAATGCATTGTTTCCTTTGTTTTTTTTTAACATTTTTTACATTTTTTTCTGTTATATTGGATAGCGCAGAATTATTGGGATGCGCTATTGATTTTCTCAAGTAGCCTCGAACGACTTGCAGCTACCAACAGCTGCCACATTACTACGAAGGGAGACGTTCATTTCGATAACATGTATATACGTGTTATAACCTTATTCGCAATTTTTAATACTGATACTTCTTGTATTATCTGTGATAAACCATGGAGGTGCAGATGAACCAGGAGAAGTTCCTAGCTAATAGCTCGATTAAAAAGCAGTTAATTGAAAAGCTTATGAAACAATTAAATAATGTCAACATTGGAGTTAAACAAGCCCGGGATGATGCCGATGTCCTCATCGTTGAGACAGCAATTGAACAATAAACTCAAAACACCCCCGTCGTCGTTGGAGAAGATATTGATTTGTTGGTCATTTTACTTGGGCGCATAACTTCTAGCAGTAATATCATTTTCAAAAAGCCAGGAAAAAGAAAAGTGGAAACAAAACATTATTCTACTGCCAGCATGGACAAATATTCAAAATTGTTTAAAGCATATTCTGTTATATAGGAGACTGAGTTTGCCTTTTTTATGATTTTTCCGATATGAGGTGCCCATTTTAGGTCTTGACTTATGGTGACTCCTAGGTCTTCGTGTAGATCTACATTTTTAATTGGTGTGCTATTTAATAAAAACTGATGACGGGGGTTATTTGAGCCCATATAAATAACAGAGCACTTGTCAAGAGGAAACATCCAAAGAGTGCACTTCGATTCCTTGTAAGTCAGTAACTATCTCCTGGTAGTGAGTTTGTGGATTGTTATATATTTTAGTATCATCGGCAAACATGCATATCTCGGATTTTAGACCTACTATAAGATCACTAATGTAGACATTAAAAAGGATGGGTCCCAGCACAGAACCTTGAGGAACTCCACCCGATAAAAAGTCCTCGATCCAACTTAACAAATTTCCCCTTATGCCATAAAATTCCAACCTTTGAATCAGTCTGTTGTGAGGAACCTGGTCAAGAGCTTTCTTGAAGTCGAAATAAATTATGTCTACTGCTTCATTTCTATCCACTGATAAAGTCCAGGAATTAACGCACTCCTCCAGATTAGATACTCTGGATCTACCGGGAAGTAACCCATGTTTTTTCTTGGATATCATTTCATTTTCATGGAAAAATGCAGTAAGTTCCTCTACCAAAATTTTTTCCATCATCTTACAAGGTATGGAGGTTAAGCCTACTTGCCTGTAGTTTCCATGGTCGAATTTGCTGCCTTTTTTGTATATTGGGATGATAGTGGACGTTTTCCGTTGGCTTGCCCCGACAGGATGCGATACCACCTCCGCCTTGTCTCATAAAGCGAAAACCCAAGTGTTTAAAATATTTGAGAAACGGCCGGATTTACACCCTGCAGGCCACGTGTTCATTCAAGAAAATTGCCATTTGGACAAACTGATTTGTAACGGAATGAAGATTATCCTTGCAATATATGGTGCTCCCAAAACGGAAACTTCCATAGACAATTACCGATAGTTAAGATTCGCCAAATCTACAAAAGTTTCAACAACTGTAAAATTATCATCACTTCCTACAACATCTTGTAAAGTGTATTATCAAGTTCACACATGGTTGGGAAAAGACATTGATCCTGAGCAGTGGGGCAGGATTAAGAAGAAGGATGTTTTGCAGTCAATACCAACGCAGTTACCACCAGCACTAGACATATTGTTAAATTCAATTTATAATTCCTCTTATAATTTCTTGTATGGCTTAATTACGCCTAGTCTACCACTTATTTCCTCTGCGAAAATTTTAATAAACGCGGCTTTCCCCCTCCCGTTTTTCTGAAAGATGTACATTTCCCGTTGTATGAAAAATGTATAGATAGCTACTTTTATAAAATGTACTCTCCACCAGATTGTGCATACAAACCGGTTATCTGGTGGAGATACGTAGATGATATCTTTGTAATCTGACCTCATGGTATTGAGTTACTAGATAGTTTTTTGGATCATTTAAATAATAAATAACCTTCTATTAAATTCACTTTAGAAAAGGAAACTAGAAATGTATTACCATTTTTAGATGTTTTAATTAAAAGAGTAAATGGTACAATTGAAACTAGTGTTTATAGAAAACCAACTCATACCAATAGATATTTAAATTTCAACTCAAATCAGTCGATGCACGTTAAGAGGGGTGTTGTAAAATGTTTGTATGATAGGGCAAAATCATTTCTTCTAATGATGAAATACTAAACAATGAGAAGCGGTTTATAAAGGAAGTTCTTATTAATAACCAATACCCTGGGGGTTTTGTCGATAAAACCTTCATAAACATTGAAAATAACAATCAGGTACGAAAACAACCTGAAAAACGTTAAACAACGTTAATTCCTTATGTATGCGGATTATCCGAAAAGTTGCGCCGCATCGGTGATAGATTTGATATTAGGACGGTATTTCAAACAAGCAACATTTTAAGATCTATTCTGACAATAACGAAACCGACAAACCACGAGCAAAATTCAAAAAACTGCATTTATAGTATTCCGTGTGAGTGCAACAAACAATACGTGGGTGAATCATCCAGACCTTTTAGTGTAAGATTGGGCGAACATCAAAATTATATCAGAAAAAATTAAATTCAGAGGTCCAAGATCTGCGAACACGCGTGGGAGAACGGACATAGAATAAACTGGGACTCGGCAAAAATATTAACAAAAGAGGCAGATAGCAGAAAAAGAAAAATTAAAGAATCAGCGATAATATTATTGAATGAGGATAGATGCGTGTCGAATTGTTCCGCAGATGTCTGTACAACCTGGTTGCCAATGTTAAAAGAAGAACTTCAAAAACAGCATTGTATAAACATTTAAAAAACTGTTAACTATATCAACAGTTCTATGTAAATAGTAAGTATCTATGGATATTGAATATAACAAACATTCTTAGAGCTGTGTATTTGTCATACACAGCAAAAAAAAGATATTTCATAAAAAGCCTTAAAAAAGGAAACAGATTAGATTTCCAAAACGTCGGCGAAATATTTAATTTCAAGTTTTTATACTTATTTGTGTTGTTTATTTATAAAAACCAACCTTTAACTGATCCTTTGACGTAAACGTCACAGGCGTAGAGGTTTTTTACCAGTAACGTACTGGTTAATTGTGATATATTTTGTAGACTCCCCTAGCACCGCTTAAAAAGAAAATATACATGTGGCAGGAAGTCCCAAAGAATTGAAGAAGGAAAAAAAATATGTAGAATCGTCCGACAAAATATATTTTTCGATTTTCCAGTCCGTCGCGTGGAAATCGTCCTTTACACAATAGCACATATTTTTTTAATTTGACCCATGTCCAAAATTAAATATAGTATAAAAATCATTTTAAGGAATTTGACAACAGAATCTATAAAGGTACGTAGAAATGACCATTTTGCTGATACGTTCAGTTTATTGAAAGGGTAAATAAATCTTTACTTCACATCGTGTGTACATCAATTGCATCAATGCCATAGTTGCGGTGATGTTATGCATAAACCAATAGCGTGTTGGTTTACGGGGGACAACTTCAATCAAGGCAAATAACGATCTCACAGCTGGTAACTTTGAAATTGATTGGTTTCTCTCGTCATTGCCTGCAATACTACTGCTGGTCAGAGAGCTATTCAGAAACTACTGTTTGTTCAAAATCAACAACTTAATACGGTATAAGCTTATGGACGTCCCAGCGTGGAACTCGAGACTTACATTAATTTGGGCATGTTGGGTTTCGTTCTGATATCATAGCCGTTCTGAAAAAAGTCTGAAATAAGAAAAATAGGTATAGACAAATTTGGTTATGAATTTTGACCATCACTTTGATTATATACATAAAAAAATTTCTAAAAAAATATTTATCAACTGAAACTAAGATCACTTTGTAAATTTTGGTATCATACAAAAAAGCGCATTTCAAAGATCTGTATTAAAAAAATGAGTCTAAATAGGGTTTTATAAATTTAATGTATCTAATATCCATATAAATAATATGTCTACTATATTATATTCAAACCAGTGATGGATCTTTTGTCCCTTTTCGAACTCTATTCTTGATTCATATTTTAAATAAAAAATATATGTATATTCTTCCGGAGAAGACTAAGTAAGAGCAAGCGACCCAAATATAACCAACAGCACTTCCCGCTCTCATGGTAAATGTTGCAGAATAAGCTAAACTAAAAATAAATTAGCCCGGAAAACATCCCCACGTTAAAAAGAGCTTTCTGGCCTCTTTTATAACCAAAAGAAATGTTGTCAAGAAATGTCATCAAGAATCTTAGGCAGCAATAAATATCGTCGCTAACGATGTAATTTGGATGACAAACGACGTCCTTTAGGTTCTCCATTACCTCCGGCTTAGAGCAAGATATATCATGAAAAATGTTATCTATTAACTTAAGTTACATATTAAATATATAAAATATGATTGCGCGTTATTTCACTGGCTTATTAGCTTGAAAAATACCTCAAAGTTTATATTTCATTTTTGCTTATCTCCTGCATAAAAGCACACTTTGCGAAGACTTCAACTATGTCTAACAGGAAACTTTGCCTTGTAAATTGATGGAGTCTTAGTGAGATACAATGCAATACTTAAGTGAGTACATAAAGCACTTCATGAATGGTGCCTTATTTCCCATCAATTTATCAAACATATTGCCTCGTGGCTTAATATGTTTACGCTTTGCTATTTGACACATTTTTTTACTTCCCTTGCCTATTCTGTTATGATATAATTCGTCTTGTCAAATTATACGAATAATAATATCACTTTATTATAAAGACTCTCTCGAAGAGGAGGTATTGGGGCATGTAACATTGAACTAACATTCTAGTTTTAATTTCGATCACGGTATGTTACATCCTACTATCACTGCCACTAACTCTAAATTAAAAACCGCTGCATAAAGAATCACTACTTCCACATCCAGATTTTCTTTCCAAGTCTCTTAAAGGGCAAACTTCTTGACCATATTTGCACTTAGTATGCGGAAATAATTGGTAACAGAATATTAATAATATTTGGGGTAGATGTCATAAAGAAATTTACACAAAGTTGCAATTTAGCAATCTTAGTTAAGACATTGAAAATGAACTTGTCAAACTTTCAATTCTGACATAATATTTACAAAATCTGCAAAATGTACAGGGGATGGAAATAAAGAAAGGTTTTAGAATTTTTTAAACATTTATTTGCGGATAAAAAATTTAAAAAGTAAAAAATATATTTCCTAAAAACGCGAGAACATGAATATAGGTATCAAAATTTATCAAATACACAAGTTTCACAAAAGCGAGAGTAGGCGTCGTTCTACGTCGAGACATAAAAATTCAAGGATATGAATGCACGTATCAAAATTTATCAAATTCAGAAATATTACAAAGACGACGCCAGGCGTCGGTCAGCGTCGAGAAGTAAGAATGCAAGAATATGAATTTAGGTATAAAAATTTATTAAATACATAATTTTTGCAAAAACGTAGCTAGGCGTCGGCCAGCGTCGAGACGTAAAGATGCAAGAACATTAATTTAGATGTTAAAATTAATCAACTACACAAGTTTTACAAAATCGACGCTGGGCGTCGAGACATTAAATTGCAGGAATATGAGTCTGGGTATCAAAATGTATCAAGTACACAAGTTTTACAAAAACGACGCTAGGCGTCGAACAGCGTCGACACGTAAAAATGCAAGTACATGAATTTAGATATTCAAATTTATCAAATACACAAATTTTACAGAAACGATGCAAGGCGCGGATCGGCGTCGAGACGTAAAAATACAATGTGAATCTAGGTATCAAAACTTGTCATACACACAAGTTGTACAAAATGAACGCTAGGCGTCGTCGGCGTCGAGACAAAACAATGGAAGAACATGAATCTTGGTATTAGAATTTATCAAATTCCGAAGTTTTACAAAAACGACGCCAGGCGTCGGTTGGCGTAGAGGCGTAAAAATGTAAGAACATGAATTTAGGTATCAAAATTCGTGTAATATACAAGCAAAAACACCGCTAGGCGTCGATCGGCGTCGAAACGAAAAAATGAAAGAATATGAATTTAGGTATCAAAATTTATCAAATTCAGAAGTTTTACAAAAACGACGCTAGGCGTCGGTCAGCACTGACACGTAAAAATGCAAAAATATGATTCTAGGTATTAAAATTTATCAAATTCAAAATCAAATTTGGATCTTTCAAAAAGTATGCGATGTAATAGCACCGAACGCTTGCGTGTCCAAAAAAACAGCCGAATTTCCAGGCGTTGCACAAATCGCTACTGGACCCCCATATTACTGTTACATCTTCTATTTGTTAAACATTTTCAGTGTTTAATACTGAACCATTTATTTCTAGCACATACGCGAAAAATAAAGTTTCTAGGCTCTTACTAGCTTGCACTACTGATCTTTCCCAATTACACACCCCCCTCCATCCCCTCAACTAAAAATATATACGTGTACCAAATTATAAATGAATATTTTAAGTTTATTACATCAACCCTTTATTAGTGAAGTGGTGGTGGTGGGGGAGTTGAAAAATATAAATAAATCTGAGGACTTGGCTTCTAGCATACGCACCAAACCTCAAGTTTTGGTACTCCACACAGCCTGCATTTCTCCCCTATTTACCTATACTGACATATCCACCCCTTCAACGGAATCATCTCAAAATCTAGTTCCAGATGTCGTTATAATACAAGGTGCACCAAATTTCAAGTGAGAATCTCAATCTAATTTTATTAATAATGAAGTGGGGGTGGTGGAGGGATTAAAAATGTAATAAAAATCTGAGGCCATTGCTTCTAATATATACACCAAATTCCAAGTTTCTGTACTCTTATCAGCTATTTAACCCCAGACCCATCGACGAAATCATCTCAAATGATCTCGCTATGATACATACATGTACCAAATAGAAAATGTTCTGAAAAAATTTGAGGCCTTGACTTCTAGTACATATATACCAAATTTCAAGTTTCTGTACTATTACCAGCTTGCTTTACTTATTTCCCCCTATTTACCCTTCAACCCTTCAACGGATATGTTAAAAAAACAATCCAGTTCCAGATTTCGTTATAATATATACGTGTACAAAATTTCAAGTCAATATCTTAAACCGTTCCAGAGAAAACGTGCGGACAAAAAAGTTACAGACAGACAGATCGACCGACAGACAAACCTATTTCAAGGAAGAAAATTTGAATTTTTTTTTACTATTGCTCCACTTCCACATCCACGAAGTGGTTTACGTTGACTGTCACTATCAGTAGAGCTACTAATATTCATATGCTTTTGTGAGGCCATATGTCTATTAATATTTGTTTTAGATGTCCAAGAAATTGTTTTGTTGCAACTACTACAATAAAGATCTATTACATCAAATTGCAGATCTGGAACATAGCGAATACATAAGTATACTGCAGTCAGAGGAGCACTAGACATTTTTGTATACCGCCGACTATGCATAATTTCACTCTAGGTTTGTAGATATGTACGTGCATATGGCTAATTATACTCAATTACTACTGCGATCTCGGATGGTCGACCCTTTCCTTTTATTAAATTTAGACGTAAATGCCAAGAATTGCCACTATATAATTAATCTAGATAAATAATGTATTAGTAAAAAACATGCAAATGTATCGCCATACACTGGAATTTGATGGTGACACTCGGTCAGGGTCGAATGCAATAACATTATAAAATGAAATAAAATTCACATTATCACGTTGTGTGCATTTATGATACATAGGTACATGGCAGTTTTATGCCGTTAATTCTTAACTTTCTTGGTTATGTATGAATATTTATGTATACATATTTTATTAAAAATGAATATGAAAAGAGATTACAACAGATAAATAGAAATGTTCTTATTTTTCTTAATATTTATGTGGTTTTTGTAATATTTTAAAATTCATTAGAGGAGAAGACTGTTTGATGATGTTTCGTATTAACATATAAAATATTCCCCTTGAAATTATATTTTTCTTACATACTGGTTGATTACAGTATTGCGACATTCCAAATCAAATCCTCTCAGTGTTTTCATGTAAAGATTTGTATCTCTTGCTAAAGAAAGCAATTATGTTGCCAACATTCCACCTACTTATAAGGCACTGCCCTAAAAGATAAGTGATGTAATGACTTTTGCTTGGGGAAAACAACGTGTTTATTGAATAAAACAAAATCTAATTTGTCTTACGTTTTCTAAGGATGGATTTAGGATTAAGCAGTGAGAACCGAGCATCATTGGAAAACAATATCATTCTGAAAAGTACGTACACCAGCTTACTGAGAGGGATTATTATCAAAATATGCTGCAGCCATGCACAAACATATTATTCAACACGTAACAATATTTTCAAAGTTATAATAATAAAAATTTATAGTCTTTACGTGTTTATAGTTAAGTTAAGCATTACAATTTCTTTTTAGAAAAAATTGATATAAGATTTGTAACAAAAAATATTATTCAACAAATTAAGCAACCGTACACTTTTCCGTTTTAAAAATTGTAATTAAAAGCCTGGGTGAATATATTTTTTGCCATGCCTCCACGCTATGCTTGTGGATAGGTCAGTTTGGATATTAATTTCCTGTTGATCCTGGTGCTACACACATTAGTGTACTAATTATTCCGGATTAAGTTTATTACTGCTAATACTTTTATAGACTGTATCCATACGATATTGGCCAGTCCCAAAGATGCTTCTTCAGCAACTATGTTTTTCCAGTTTAATTATACTAATGCTTTTTCTTACTTAGCAACAGCACTAAAATGGTAGCCAATATTTTCTCCACATACTCATATAAAAATTTTCACAACATACCTCCGCCCTTGATATGTTTCAGTAATAAAATGGTCATCAGTGTGGACTGACATGCATTATACAATTCTAAGGATAACTTATAAATTAACATAACGATATAAAAATATACAGTAGACGCAAAAGTTCTTCGATTATAGGATCTACCAGGCGAATCTACAACTTCCAACGAATGGTATATTATAAATGCATACGCATGCGTAACTAGTAATCAACTCGCCGCAATCTCACATCACATCAAACTCGTACTCAGGCTTGTACTATTTGGGAACTATAAGAGTGACCTGGTCATTAAATTAATTCTTAAAAATGTTTGAAACGGCCGAAAAAGTTTAGATGGTTAAGTGGTACTATCAAGGAAAGCCAAGGCGTCAAATTAAAAACGCATTTAATGATGCATTTCCCGGCCTACCTTCACCTGCATTATCCACAATTCATAATATTATTCACAATTTTGAAATACATGGTTGTGTTGATTATAAACAATATAAAAAATCGATTCCTCCCAATGAAGCCCGAGATGAAAGAAATATTATGATTTGTGCACTGGCAACCAACAACCCGGTACTTACTACTTCCCAAATTGCTGCTGAAGTAGGTTCTACACCGTCAACGGTTAGGTTGGTTTCAAAAAAATGGGTACAAATCATACGAGGTTCGGAAAACTCATGAAATTTTTGAGACGGACAATATCTGAAGAATGGAATTTTGTGAGCAATTAATGGAAAAGGCCAACGCGGATTAACATTTTCTTAGAAACATTGTTTTTACCGATGAATCAACTTTTCCATTAATTGGTAAACATAATTCGACTCGGACACGATATTGGTAGCGAGAAAATTTACATAAGTTTTACGAACTTCGCACTCAGTATCCTCAAAAACTAAATGTTTAGGTCGGTATACTGGGTGAACATATTATTGGACCATTTTATATCGATGGCATCTTAAATGGCCAAACATTTTTGGATTTGCTTCAACAGCAAATTATCCCTAGGATTCAGAAACTAGTAGGTGCTAGGTTTAATGAAATTTGGTTCCAACAAGATGGTTGCCCTCCCCATAATAGAGTTATCGTTCGGCAGTATTTGGAGGAAACATTTCCGAATAGACTTATTTCTGGGCATGGTAATATCTTATGGTCAGCTAGGTCACCAGATCTTGCGCCTTGTGACTTTTTCTTGCCTTGCTACTTAAAATCAAAAATTTATGGTTTTCAGGAAAATAGGCCTAACAATTTGCAGGAACTTCAATTAAATATTGAAAATGCCTGCTTAACTGTTACCCCTGTTATGTTAGGTAATGTTCGCCAAGGATTTTATAATCGTTTGGGATATTGCTCAGCTCAGCAGGGAAGTCTATTTGAGCATTTATTATATTAAACTTGTTAGGTGTAAGTAACAAATGTTTTCCTTAACTCCATACATTTTTAAAAACTTTTAGAATATTGTTATTTTGTTTTACCCATTTTTAAGAATTATTTTTGTGTTGAGAATTACTTTTTTAGTTTCCTAATTATAAAATTTTTCCATAATAGTACCAACATTTATAATGTTTTTAAAACCAATTGTTTTCGCAATGTATTAGATTTCGCGAAGGGACGTGCATCCCACTTTATCTTTCCCGCATTACTAAATTCCTACGCCGCCTGTCTCCTAGATGGACAGCGGCAGTGACAACGCTCTCGGTCGATGTTTTGATGTTCGTTGTCGTGCTCAATAAAGAACAAGCCTTCAAGGTATTACTGCATCAGTGTTGCCAGATTATTTCATTTATCATGCAAACAATTTAAGTTTTTTTAAATTCAACTCTTAGTTATGTTTTGGTGAGATAAAAAAGCAAATGAGCTAAACATAGTGATTTCATTGTTTAATATAAATTATAAAAATATGAATTTTATTTTATTTTAATCAATTAGGTTCTATCATTCTACAAAACTTGGCGTCATTATGTATGAATAAAGTAGATCTGCCAACACTGGATACCTCATTGGATATTTACGATAGTGAGATTAGGTAAGTGTAAATTGTGCTCAACTTTCCTATGATCGAAGAACTTCTGAGTCTACTGTATATCGTAAAATTAACTGAAAATATTGCTTGCTATATTATGTCCTTATTTTTTTACTTATTTTCAAATATTTTATATATTCTGAACAAAGTATAGAGTTTGGTTAAATAAATAAACTATTTTTGATCAGTATCTAACTGCAAGGAACAGTAAAAGGAAAATGTTACTAATTCCCTTAATAAAGCGTTAATTGTGACACATTTATCATAATGGACTGATGAAACTGACTCGAAGGTATAATAATTATTATTAAATTTATTATGAAGGTGTATACGCTCTCAAGCAATTTTGTATTATATTTCGCAATTGAAATATAGGTTTCTCCAGCGAAGAATAAAGACAGTTGTTTAATTCCTTTAATAAAATCTGAATTATGCTGTACACTCATTACAAATACTCAGTGAAACGAAATCGCTGGCATTTTATTATTATTAAATTAATAATGAAGGTATAAGCACGCTTGAGTAATTTTTACATTATATTTAGAAAATTAGTGTGATCATTTTCCAGCTACGCTTAAAAACAGAACTGATAGAGATCATTTAATTGATTGCCAAACTGCACCTTTTACAAAAACCACCTTTGATCCTAGTTTCTTAAATAATGGGTGCACACTAGGAGAGTAAAGAGAAGAAGTTAAATTATGAATTTATTTATATAATAGTTTTCCGTGTTATTTGTCAGTATTTCCATTTTTTCTTTTTAATTTCGGAGCTTTTTTTGCCTCCCCAGTGGTCTTAATTGTTTAGAGAAGTCTGACATTTAACTACATATTATATTTCTACTTTCATGACAAAAAGCTCACCGGGGAGGCAGATGTTAACCGACTTAACAAACTTTCACTACTATACTAAGTAGTGCATTACACAACTTTTTTGTGGTATTGTATTTTGAAATCGAAAGAAAAAAAATTAAGTACGTCTTCACTCCACCCTAGGTACACGCAGCATAGTATATTCTATTTTTATTTAAATAAACTGAGTATCAAGAATGTGTAACATCTTTAAGTATTTCAGAATAATCACTTGGGTAGTACTTTGTCTCGTGAGGTTTCATGAATATATTTTATCTGTTGATAAGAATTATAGATACACTATATTTTTAAAGTATAAAAATAGACCTTAAGTGAGTAATTTTAACAGAATTTTATGGTGCAGTAGGCACTGAAAGTAACGAAACACATGTCAAAGTTTATTACTTCCATATTCACGTAGTGGATGGGAAGTATAGTAATCGTAAAAAAAATAAAAAAAATTTATTTTTTCTAGAAATAAGTTTAGAATGTCTTGAAATGTCGAGATTTTAAATTTGAGCGAAAAACTTGTTTCTGTCTCTATGTCTGTCTGTCTGTCGGTCTGTCTGTCTGTCGGTCGGTCGGTCTGTCTGCCTGTCAGCCTGTCTCTCTGTCGGTCTGTCTGTAACTTTTTTTGTCCGCACGTTTTCTCTGGAACGGTTTAAGATATTGTCTTGAAACTTTGTACACGTATATTTTATAACGAGATCTGGAACTGGATTGTTTTTTGAAGATATCCGGTGAAGGGTTGGGGATAAATAGGGGAAATATGTATAGCAAGCTGGTAAGAGTACAGAAACTTGAAATTTGATGTATGTACTACAAGCCACGCCTCAAAATTTTTTATATTATTTTTCATCCCCACTACATTATTAAAGGGGTTGATAAAATAAAATTGAGATATTCACTTGAAATTTGGTACACGTATGTATTATAAGGATATCTACAACTAGATTATATTTTGAGATGATTCTGTTCAAGGGTTGGGGGTTAAGTAGGGGTAGCTAGGGGAAAATAAGTAAAGCAAGCTGGTAAGAGCACAGAAATTTGGGATTTGGTGGATATACTAGAAGGGAATGCCTTAGGTTTCTTTGTAATATTTTCCAACCCACCACCACCCCCCTCCCTTATTAAAATGACATGATTGCGTTGATGGAATGGGGGTAAGTAGAGGTAAATAGGGAAAAATAAATAAAGCAAACTGGTAAGAGTACAGAAACTTGAAATCCGGTGTATATCCTAGAAGCCAAGGCCTCAGATTTTTTCAATTTTTCAACCCCTCGCCACCCTTAGTCCATTATTAAAGAGGTTGATAAAATAAAATTGAGATATTCACTTGAAATTTGGTAGAAGTGTATATTATAACGACATCTGAAATTGGATTATATTTTGAGATGATTCCGTTGAGGGGTTGGGGGATAGGAGTAAATAGGGGAAAACAAGTAAATCAAGCTGGTATGAGAAATTTTTTATATACTAGAAACTAAGGCCTCAGATTTCTTTCTAATATTTTTTAAACCCGACCACCTCCGCTCCATTATTAATTGGATTGATACCATAAAATTAAGATATTCACTTGAAAAGTAGTACACGTATGTATTGTAATGACATCTGATTGAGATGATTCCATTGAAGGGGTGGGAGGTGGTAGGTTGTGAATAGGCTAAATTAGAAACTTCATTATTTTTTCGTTTTTTTATTAGAAATCAAGATAATTTATATAAAAATTATAAAATGTAAATGTAAATTTACACAAATTACAAAAGAAATTAGATACCTATCACTATTATGCGATATGATTATTGACAGATTTCCTGTGCAAATTTTTTTAATATTTTATTTCAATGCGAAAAAATACAAGGGACTAAGGTATCTGAATAATTTATAACAACAAAATGATAACAGTACCATCTGATTCCTCCTCCATCCACACAAAATACCATGGATATTGTAGGAGATTTTACCACCTAGCGTCATAAGAAGTCGACAATATTTACTAAAAGACGCCAGCTATGCCCTCTGCAACAGATGTTGATTTCCTGTTTCATGGTAATTCCTTATAGCTTTCAATAATGGTCAAGGAAAATTTCTACTTCGACCACTATTTGCTGCTTGCCGTTGTTTCTTGAATACCATCGATGCATCTCCTCATGATTTTCGTAAGATTAACACTCTTAAACATTCTTAAAGTTAATATTTCCCATAGTTTCTGTGTTGAATTGTTGTCCTGAACAGACGTGATGAATTATGTGAAATTCTCTTAAATCAGAAATACAGAACCGCACAAAAGTCGCCAATCTATGACGTTGAGTATAGATGAATAAATGTATTAAATTGTATTCACAATTTTGGAAATTTGGAATTGGAATTTGAAAAGAAACAGAAGAGAACTGGAAAATATTTTACATTTAGAAACTTGAATTTAGAAATTTTGAGGAATCGAAGAGGATCAAAAGATACGTTTGCTAAAAAACAATTTAAGTTTCTAGCAAAATAAATTATATTTCTTGTATGTGATATAATTAAGTTTGAGTTTGATATTTACTTAATAAAATTTTATACCTCAAATATATTCAATCCTTTATACAACTGAGTATTTGGATCACAAGATAGTTGGAGAACGACTACTGATTTAAGAGTTATCCCAGAGAGGGAGTTATTTGAAAGTAAATAAAGAGAAGAAAAAATATAAATTAAATTAAGTGTTAATTATATAAGAGATTATTACAAAATAATTATTCTATTTTCATTCTTTCGTATAACATAATAGTAAACATGGAAGTATATTATTTATTTATTTATTTATTTATTGCATACACTGTTCAACAGGTAAGATACCCAATTACAGAACAGGAATAAAGGCATACAAAGCATTAATTATTACATAATATTCAACATAGAAAGAAAGTAAAATTAAGAAAAAATTTACTTAAATGTACGAACTATGAATAACTAATGATACGAAGAAAGAGAAAAAAATGACATGGGAAATGTTTACATATAAAAACTATATATACATATATACACATATATGATTCAAAGCAAATTAAGAAAAACAAAGACACTCACTGGTTATTTAATTTAGAACAATTTGTTTTATGTCACTAAGGCTGCAATTTTTTTTTTTTTAATGGCATTAGGTCATTGACCATGCAGCCAGTTACCTAAGTTTTAAAATTAAGAATGTCCTAACCTAAGTCTAACAAAATTAATAAAAGGAAAAACTTGTTTATATTTAAAACAAGAGCCTAAACCCAGTTATATCGACAGGGGGAGGCAATTAAAAGAAAACGTCGAGGGAAAACGGGGACACACGCTTCTCATCCTGGGGTCGATCAGGACATTTTTATAGCTTAGACAATACAAGGTAGACCACGGTAGGTGAGGTAAAAAAACATGTGGAAAAACACAGGGATTACGAGACTAACCTATAGCTTAATATTAGTTTCTTTAATAAAAATCATAATATTTTTATATATTTCCCTTGTTCCAATTGTAAGCAAGCTTAGCAAATTGAAAGGCGCCAAAGTATTGCACTCTTCAATAATACTTTGTAAAGGCTGCAATTAAAAATATCGAAGTCGCTACATAATTTGTTAGAAGTACTGCAAATAGTATATAAAGGTGAATTATTTAGTACATTGGTACGCGGCGTAGGTAAATAGAAAACTTGGTGATTACGAGAGGTTAATCTGGGAACGTAAAAATTAAGCTTGCTAATTATTTCGGGTGCGTCAAAATCATTGTGTAGTAATTTCAACAAAAATACTTGAGAAAAATACGTACGCCTATCCTCAAGAGTAGTCATAGAATATCTTTCAAGCAAGTTACTTTGCGGAAAACCAATCACTGGATAGGTACCGTCGGATTTGAACCACAGTAATTTAAGAAATCTACGTTGAACTGCCTCCAAGTTATTCTTGTGAACATCATAACTGGAACTCCAAATTAGTGATGCGTACTCAAGTTTCGATCTGACGAAGGATTGATAAAGAATTTTCAGAGTATCAGTATTAGTGAACTCTCGACTAGTACGAACGATAAATCCAAGGGCTTTGGAGGCTTCAGACACAATGGTATCGATATGATCAGTGAAGGATAATTTACTATCAAAAGTTACGCCGAGGTCGCGAAATGTTATAGGTCTTTGAAGTATGACATTATCTAACCTGTAATCAAAAATAATAGGTGATGTTTTTAAAGAAAAGGACATTACGTTACATTTACTAGGATTCATGAATAATTTATTTACTATACACCAGGTGTTTATTTTGTCAAGAGAAGTCTGAAGTTGAAAACAGTCATCGATTTCATCAATTACTGTGAAAATTTTTAGATCGTCGGCATATAAAAGGTGAGGCAAATTAATTTTGTTCACTATGTCGTTAATAAATATGTTAAAAAACAGGGGCCCCAGAATAGATCCCTGGGGAACTCCAGATGTGGCAGTAAATTCGATCGATTTGAACCCATTTAATGCAACGTACTGACTTCTATTCATTAAATAAGATTTAAACAAAAGGAGCAAAGAATATGAGAAGCCGATTTTTTCTAATTTTTTAAGTAACAACTGGTGATCAAGTCTATCAAACGCTTTGGAGAAATCGGTATATATAACATCTACCTGCCCACGTTGATTTAAGGATTCAGAAATATATTGAGTTACACAGAATAAATTTGTTGTTGTTGAACGCCCTTTCATAAATCCATGTTGATTAATAGAGATTTTGGTGTTAATTGAATGATATATATATTATATTGTTATTACAGTTCCTCCGTGCTATATTTCGGTTTATTAAATAATACACGTAGAAAACATAGCGGTGTACACGTTTCATTTGCACCCCGTATGGTTAATGACGTAAAAAGTTGCCGGTTAAACAAGTTGGGAAACTTTTTGCCGCAAGCATAAATTACCCAGATAAGTTTTTAAGCCCTAGATCGTTTCAAAAGGAACATGTTTTCTAGTGAAAATATAAAACACAAACAACAAAGTTTGGAGTTCGGACGAAATAAAGCTGTCATGTACTGAGAGTTAGAATTTGTAGTGGTGCACATTTAATTGGAATAGGGAAGAGATACTCGCTCCCGACTGGGAAGTTCTCCTGCACCATTCTGGCCGACATAGTTTACAGATTTAGGGTAATAACTGCCCGTAATGAATTTTGTATCAAACTGAGTATACCAGATGAGCTTGGAAAGTTTAGTTAAAAATGTCAAGAACGCTCAGTCTGATCAGCGGTGCTTTTTTATTTAATACATACTGTTTAAAAATGAATTATTATTTGTTTGCTTATAATTGTATTGAAACATATTCTTTATAGGATTTTGCAAACAGCAGAAAAAATAACTATCTATAACTAAAAGAAAAATTATGTGTAAAGATATTAATGAAATCTTTGCATTCTTTCGTTAACCTGAATTCCGGTTATGCTAGCAAATTAAAATCCTAAAATGAATTTGTCTAATTTCTTATTTGACAATTCTCATTCTAACACTAGCATCCACACAGTCCCCCTATCGCCATGCAGATTGCAGATTGGCCGCACTGATTTTAGCAACTTCTCAAGTTTTCAAAATTTTTCGTTGCATGCTTTTCCCCATATCGATCGATTCACGTCCCAGTGAGATACCCTGTATATTAGCCCTATGTGAATATACAATTATATGCATAAGAAAGGTGAGACTTAGTTTTTTAATTTGTGTAAATTTTTTTTGTCTAAGTAAATGGTTTTTCATGCGCCAAGTACTGCAAAGCGTAGGCAACGTTGCATAGCGCTTCATCCAATATCTTCTTTTCACGAATTTTTTATGGAAAATCCGTGGCATTAGACGAAATTGATGAAGGCACATTTTTGTTTGAAGATAATGAATGCTCATTCTAAAAATATTTTTTGTTTTCTCGTACCTCGACTCATGTTCAAAATTTTGGCAAAATACTGGAAAAATTATGTTTTTGATTTTTTACTTCCCTCGCATACCGAAGGGAAGCATTATATTCGAGAAAAAATCACCCTCCGAGATTTTTTCGGATTCTGACGTTTCAGAACACGTAGACTACGAAAATATAGGTTTTTCAATTCCGTCAGTCTGTCTGTCTGTCTGTCTGCCTGTTGGTGCATTGACTAAAAAACTACTTGACGGAGAGCAGTCAAATTTGGTAGGCATTTAACCCTACTGTCAGCGAAGAAATGGTAGAACTTTCACTGAAAAATATACAGGGTGGACCGTCTAAACGGAATAAATAGTGAAAAATTTTTGTTTTTGCTCAAATTTAAAATTTCCACGTTTCATGACGCGCTAAACCTATTTCAGAAAAAAAAAAATGTTGAAAAATTTTCTACCACTAAAATATATGAAGAAAATGTTTTTCTTTGTTCAAATTTAAAATTTCCACGTTTCATGGCATTCTAAACGTATTTCAAATAAAAAATTTTTTTGAACATTTTTTTTACCAACATTTTTGAAAAACTTTACCACTAAAATAGGTGGAATTTTTTTCTTTGTTAAAATTTAAAATTCCCACGTTTCCATGGCATTCTAAACGCATTAAAACAAATTTAGAAATTTTTCTGAAAAATTTTCTTGAAAAAATTTATATATTCATCGCTAAGTACTTCCTATAGAATAGAAGAAACATTTTTTTTTGCTCAAATTTAAAATTTCCACGCTTCACGACATTCCAAACCTATTTCGGAAGAAAAAAATTTGTAACATTTTCTTACCATTTTGGAAAAAAAATTACCACTAAAATAGATGGAATTTTTTTTTGCTCAAATTTAAAATTTACACGTTTCATGACATTCTAAACCTATTTCAGAAGAAAAAAAATTTGAAAATTTTTTAACCAACATTTTGGAAAAATTAAAAGAAAAAATGTTTTTTCTTTGTTCAAATTTAAAATTTCAGCGTTTCCATATCATTCTAAACCTATTCAAACAAATTTTTTTTAAAAATTGAAAAAATCTATTTCACTAACTATAGAATAGACGAAAATTTTTTTTTTTGCTTAAATTTAAAAGTTCCACGTTTCATGACATTCCAAACTTTAAAAATGAATTATCAGCCAATGTCAAATATAATCATTTCACACTTATTCATAGAAACTGTCTTGGTTTTGCATGAAACATCTTTATGAATGGCTTTATGTCTTTCTGATGAGCTCCAGAATAAGGGCGAAAAACGTTTCAAAGGCTAAGCATTTCCAGGAAACAGAATGATAGATTTCATGAAAATGTAATCCATTGGAATGAAAAATTTTTTTTAAGACAAGGTAGATAAATAAATTCATTTTAGGTCTTTGTTCTCATTTTTTTAACTGAATCTTCATAATCGTAGGGGGTTATGTGGATACTAGTTTAATCTGCATGGCCGTAGGGGACTATGTAGATGCTAGTGTTAGAATGAGAATTGTCAAATAAGAAATTAGACAAATTCATTTTAGGATTTTAATTTGCTAGCATAACCAGAATTCAGGTTATCGAAAGAATGCAAAGATTTCATTAATATTTCTACACATAGTTTTTCTTTTAGTTATAGATAGTTATTTTTTCTGCTGTTTGCAAAATCCTATAAAGAATGTTTCAATTCCAAACTTATTTCGAAAAAAAAAATTGCATCATTTTTTTACCATTTTGGAAAAAAAATTACCACTAGAATAGACGGAAAAATTTGTTTTTGCTGAAATTTAACATTTTCACGTTTTAGAAACAAAAATTTGAAAATTTTTTTCACTCATTTTTTAAAAAAGTTTTACCGCTGAAACAGATGGAAATTTTTTTTCCTTGCTCAAATTTAAAATTTCCAAGTTTCATGACATTCTGAAGCTATTTCAGAAGAAAAAAGATTGAAAATTTTTAACCAACATTTGTGAAATATTAAAAAAAAATGAAATTTTTAACCACCGCTATACTTCCACTTCACTGCGTGAATATGAAACGGAAAATGTGTCTATTGGCAATAATATTTGACTGCTATTATACTTTTATTGGCAAATATACAGGGTGGTCATCCCAAGAAATAATTCAGTCATGGTGGACATTTGTAAAGGTATTTGCCCAAGCCTGCCATATGTGGCAGCTGTTATTAAGTATTGAACTTTTGCTGTTGGATGAGCACTATTTTTTGACCGAAATTTATCAGGATTTATTAGTAATAATTGCAATAACTATATTTCGATTATTATTCTCAATGTCATTTCGTATTTAATAATTTTTTAGAGTGACCGCCATGGACAAATAACGAGGGAAGTTCTGTGTAAATACCTTTGCCGATTTTTTTATCCTGGCATGGAACCTGTTTTATGACACTTCTGAGACAGTGCAAAACTAGTGAATGCAATGCTACGTTTAAGTGAAAGAGAACGCGTAGAACTTTTGATGATGGTCGGATATGGTGATAGAGTGGGAACTCATCGGAAGCATGTGATGTTTGTAATGCCAAGTATCCCGAAAAGTAAATTTCTAGATCCACTGTAAGTAGATTGGTGGCTAGATATGATGAATCTATCAGTGTAGCCCGTCGATCTGGTCGCCCTAGCACAAGCAACGAAACCAAATTAAATACTCTTCTAGAAAGTGAGGAAAACCACCATCTTCCAACAAGGCAGCTGGCTTTAAATTATAACGTGAGTGAAACTTCTGTTGTACATCTATTGAAAAAAGAAAAATACCATCCATATAAAGTGCAATTAATCCACGAATTGAATGAGGACGATCCAGATCGGCGCTTACAATTTTGTGAACAGTTGATGACCTTGTGCGATGAAAACCCCAAATTTTTTAAAGAACATTGTTTTTTCTGATGAAGCTACATTTTCTTTAAAGGGGACTGTACATCGGCATAACTGTGGGTATTCGTCACGCGAAAATCCTCATTGGACTCAAGAAGCCCATACACAGCAACGAGGCAAAGTAAACCTGTGGGCAGGTATGATTGGTGATCGTTTATTGGGACTTTTCTTTTTTAAGAAAATCTTACGGCTACAAGACATTTACAGTTTTTGCGAGTTGAGTTAGTGCCAGTTTTGGCAATTATATTTCCGGACAATGAAGATGAAGGTATTCCTGCTGAGAACGTCTGGATTCAGCAAGACGGGGCCCCACCTCATTTTGGGATAGCAGTGCGTTAGTTTTTAGATGACACTTTAACTTGAGGTGGATATGTCGTCGAGATCCGATTGAGTGGCCCCCGCGTTCACCGGATTTAACCCCCTTAGACTTTTTTCTTTGGGGTCACATAAAGTCAAGGGTGTATTTTAGCAGACCGGATACCGGAATTGAAAGACAGAATTGGCTTGGAGATGAGACGAATTGCCCATGTTCATTCAAAACAGCGTGCAAAATGTCTACACCCGTCTTGGTCAATGCTAAATGGTTGGTGGGTCGCAATTTGAGCAATGGAGATTATTTTTTTCTCACAATTACTTATATAAGGTATCAATCAATAAAAATATTTGTTTCTAAAAGAATGGCTTAGGTAATATCAATTTTTTTCATATCACGAGAAAGTTAAAGGAATGTACCACCAAAAACAGTAAACAAAGGAATATGATGTCGCCATAACTCAAAAACCAATGACGTCATACAATTTGGTACAGTGACAAAATGTAGCATTTACAAAACTAAAATCGACCTGTTCGAGGATTTTCTTGACAAATGACACATACCAAAGATATGAATTTTGTGCGTTTCTTTAGTTTCAAACTGTATATGCGTAATAACAAGATCAGTTTATATATTGACTTTATTCCGGTGAAGGGTTGGGGAAATAAACACGGGTAAATAAGTGAGGAAAGCTAATAAAAGTATAGAAATTTGGGACTTGGTTGGTGTATACACTAGAAGCCAAGGTCTCAATTTTTTTTATGGCATAAAATTGTAATTTAGTGTGTGTACAAGAAGAAAACTTTTCAAAAAATTTGTTGGTATCAGCCACCCCCATTAACACCTTAGGGAAGACGATTTTAAATATTGTGTCATTAAAATTGTATCGGCAATTATTTCAACACACCGACGCTAATAATACTATCAAGATGTTTTTGTTTAAAGAAACTTGGTTGGGAAATCTGGATGTGGAAGTAATTGTTCCTTAAGCAGCGGTTTTTCCAACTAATCTAAACATGTAGAGCACATAATTTGAAATAAAGTACTTAAAACCTAGTTTCACCCTGTAAAGCTAGAGGGCTATGTTAGATTTATTCAGCATTTTTTATTGAGGGTGAACAAAATGTTATTTAAAGAGTTATTCGCAGCTGGTAGCGGCTGTCTGCAACTTTTGCGAGTTAAATAAACTGATGTCGATGTAATTAAACTCAAATTTAAAAAATTGGTCATTGCTTCTTCTAACGCACGACCAGTCCCACGCAGGTGGTCTATTCACACAGGAACTGCAATGTTAATTAGCGTGCTCCGAAATAATTAATCATAATAATTAAAGATAATTCCGCATGACATACAACAATGTAATTAGCAGCAAAAGTTTTATAGTTTGCAGATTGCATCACGTTAATTACTTGCCCACTTCATGCAACATAGAGGACAACGAGTCTCCTGAGTTTAACTTTTAACAATAAACAATTATGTAAAAACACATTAGGTAATAGAGTTTCTAAACGATCCATCGTAGCACATGTTCTACTTTACTACACACTCTTTGATTTTCTAGAAATATTCATGCTAATAAGTTATTTTCAATTTAATATTTCTATTTTACTTTCTGGGATTTTGGAACATACAGCATGTCCCATTTGGCTTGGAACCACCCGTATAAAAAGTTTATTTAATGTCCGATTTAGATATACAGGATGTCCACGTTTTCAATGGAATTGTATTGGTAACTTCTAAACCGTAAGAGACAAAAGGTTGGTTAAATTAGAGAAAAGTTGCGCATTTTAAATCTCGTTAAAATGTCTTTTTCAGACTTGAAAAATGTTCAGTAATTTCAGAGATATCCTGAAAATAGTGAAAACCGCCATTTTTAATTTTTGCTAAGAACTCGCAAACGATAGGATTTAGAAAAATAATCTTTAGATAAAAGTTGAATGGTGTTTGGTTGTCTATTTAAAATTCTCAAATTTACGTTTCTATCATTTCGACGCTAGGCGTCGCGACGCTCAACTTTTGTTTTTCTTATGGACGCCTATCATTTTTTTAAGGAAATTGAATTGGCGGCATCTTACTTAATATGAAACGGTAGAAATTTATTTAAAAATGGATCTGTACAGGTGTTATTATCACACAATCTTTTTTAATATTCTTGTACATCCAAAGCATGCCATGATAAACAATTGACTGTTCTACAAATGTCATTACTCGTAGTATTGTCAATTTTCTTTTTGTGAAATTTAAGTTGTTCTAGTTATGTTTTAAATTATAGAAAAAAATACTATTTAAATTGTTATTACTATTATACAAATTTTTCAAATTAATTATGGTGAGGTATACACTAGAAGAAAGGAAGGATATGTTCGAGCTCTACATTAAATGCTCCAGAAATTCATTACGAGCAAAAGAACGATATGTAGAATTGTATCCTGAGAGGAATCATCCGGATATTAAAATATTTCGTTGTTTATCCCAAACTCTGGCCGAATGCGGTACTTTCAATAGAAGTAGAGATCACTATGTGACAAGAAGAGAACCTGTAAGTGATATTAATGTTTTAGCGCAAATGCACATAACCCCAGAAAATTCTTGTAGAAAAATAGCAACTGAATGTAATTTACCTAAAAGTTGTGTTCAGCAAATAATCAGAAAATATGGGTACCATGACTACAAGTATCAACCTGTCCAAAACTTACACCCTAATGACCCACAAAGAAGGCTGGAGTTTTGCAATTGGTTCAGGCGCAAGTTACGGAACGAAAATATTTTTTCCTGTAAGATTATATGGGGAGATGAAACATCATTTACAAATAAAGGGATGTTTAACCGGAGAAATAAGCATTTCTATGCAACTAACAACCCTCACCTCATACAAGAAGTACGACTCCAAGTTCGGTTTTCGTTAAATCTATGGTGTGGTCTCATAGACAATAAACTATTGGGTCCTTATTTCATTCAAGGCAACCTCAATGCCCAAAAATATGTTGACATCCTTGAAGACATGATTGACAATTTACCATCACAATTTCGACAAAACAGGGTCTGGTTCCAACAGGATGGAGCTGATCCTCACAATGCGGCATATGTTAGAAATTATTTAAACGAAACATTTCCCGCTTCTTGGATGGGAACAAGAGGACCAGTGCCTTGGCCTGCTAGGTCTCCGGACCTTAATCCTCTGGATTATTATGATAGGTCTTGTCAGACCATAGAAGAACTGCAAGAAAAAATAATGGAAGCATTTGAAACAATTGAACCTGAGGTAATTCAAGCCGCTATTCACCAAATGGACATCCGAACGTCAACATGTATTGAACAAAACGGTGCACACTTTGAACAATTAATGTAGCCGGTAATTATGTCTTTCGTCATTTGTTACGTATTTAGTTATTGTTTTGTCTTTCAATAAAAATGTCAATGTAAAGCTATCTTTTATTTGACTTAGTTACATTTTTCAATAAAAAATTGCAAGATAGACTGAAAACGTTTCAGTAAAGAATGTATTCTTACATTTTAGTGTATAATTAGAAATTAGGTATCGACATAAATGGTATGTTGTCAAATTTCAAAGTTTTGGCGTTGCGACGCCCGGCACCAATGTGCTAAATATGAAATTTCTACCGTTTCATATTAAGTAAGAAGCCGCCAATTCAATTTCCTTTAAAAAATGATAGGCGTCCATAAGAAAAACAAAAGTTGGGCGTCGCGACGCCTAGCGTCGAAATGATAGAAATGTAAATTTGAGAATTTTAAATAGACAACCGAACACCATTCAACTTTTATCTAAAGATTTTTTTTTCTAAATCCTATCATTTGCGAGTTATTAGCAAAAATTAAAAATGTCGATTTTCACTATTTTCAGGATATCTCTGAAACTACTGAACATTTTTCAAATCTGAAAAAGACATCTTAACGAGCTTTAAAATGCACAACTTTTCTCTAATTTAACCGACCTTCTGTCTCTTACGGTTTAGAAGTTACCAATACAATCCCATTGAAAAAGTGAGCAAACAGTATATTTTTTAAATATAGATCTTTGAAAAGCTCATCTTTGTGTTATATTAAATTTTACAAAACATAAAAGCGTGGCCTACTATGATTTTTTTTTCATTTCCGGTCAGAAAATGGAGAAATATTAGTAGCGATTTTTTTACTTCCAATCTGAATGCGACACTGGATTCGGCAACCCACCAAATTTCGTTGAAAAAGTCGTCTTTTGGATTTTACCTGAGAGAAATAAAAATTCATAAATTGCCGAAAAAAAATTGTTGCATGGGATTGTGTATTTATGAAAAGAGTGCCTTGACTGAAATAACTATCCAATGAATGATTTATTGTTGATGAGTAGATATTGCTTATTTACATTCCTGGTTATTATCATAATTATGCCCGCGGAAACGTTTCAAAAAGAAAATAGAGATTCTTAAAATCGTTGGTGATAATGTGTGTTCGACAAGAGAAGCTGCCCGAGAATTTAGTAGAAGAGATCCAAATCGATGGCCTCCTTTTAACGACAGCACCATTCGAAAAATAATAAAATGTTTTATTGATACTGGTAGTGTTTCAGAGACAAATTCTAGCGGATCTGGCCACCAGAGGCAGCTTAATAATCTCGCTATTTTGGCATATATTGACGAAATGGATGCTTTTCTTTAAATCATAGGTACCTTTTGACCTACTTTCAGCGCAGCAGCTCGACGCCAACTCGAGTTTTTCGCGGGAATAAGAGTTTTCCGGCCGTGGAAGGGAAGGGCCACGAGCTGCCGCGATTCTCTTCCTGTGGATGCCTTTCTTTTAACAATAGGTACCCTTTGACGTATTTTCAGCGCCGCAGCTCAATGCCAAGTCGAGCTTTCCGGAGGGAAAAAGAGTTTTCCGACCGTGGAAGGGAAGGGCCATGAGCTGCCGCAATTTTCTCTCTGTGGATGCTTTTCTTTTAATAATAAGTAACTTTTGACCTATTTTCAGAGCGGCAGCTCAACGCCAAGTCGAGTTTTTCGCGGGAAAAAGAGTTTTCCGACCGTGGAAGTGAAGGGCCACGAGCTGCCGCGATTTTCTCTCAACAATAGGTACCTTTTGACCTATTTTTAGCGCGGCAGCTCAACGCCAACTCGAGTTTTGATTTGAATGATCATAATACACAAGATAATTTGGATCTTAGACCTAATAGAGCAGCTGGTAATAAATCAACATCCGGGCCAGGGCAATGTAGAATGTGCCGGTAAACAAAACTGACGGTGAGGTCAAAGACTTGTGGTGATGCAATCCCCCTTTAAAATAAATAAAATATTAGCTTTAGTTTATATTGTTTTAAAATTTTAAAGTAATAAAGAAGGTACGTACACGTTCCTGCTACTGATGGAAATATTATTCCTTGAGCTCATTTGGGTATATCGCACAGAATTCAATTTTGTCATACTAGTAGAAATGATTCTCTCTGGAGAATAAGACGATTCAGCTGAGTCCTCGATTGAGTTCTGCCAAAGAGGACGAGGAAGAGATAGAAGAATATTCGTGCAAACACCAATAATCACCACAGAGGCTGGCACATTGGCAGAGTAATGGCCTCCATTGATACAATTCAGTGCAAGTTGAATTTTTTGGAGACAGTTTGGCATCAAGATTGACTCATCTGTCGAAGATTAATATTCAATATAGTATTCAAGTGTACAACAGTACAATATCATTGGCAAAAGTTTTGTATAATGCTTGCGGCAATTAGATTTTCGTTCAGGAGTTTTTCAGAATCTATTATTTTGTTTTCCAGCGCCTACCATACTTAATGTATATAATTTATTGATATCGCTATTTTAATCCACACAGTATCTTTATGAGCCTTAAAATGTTTTATTTTTTCGTCAAAGCACAGAAGTATATTCGCGATATCCGTGTTGTGAATCATGAATTACATTGCGTTACCTCACATTCATTACATCGCGATGACACATGTCCCTGTTTTCAAGGATATAAGTCCGGCTTGATCCCTGTCATTTCTCAGTTGAAGCGAGCTTTAAGGCAGGGTTAAAAATTTGTCAGCGTCTTGTTCTTTTATATTTCACATACTTCCAACATTAGATCATACTTAGAGCGATGTGCCTCATCCTTCTTGATTCATGGAGACTATATACGTTTCATATACTAATGTATAAACGTCTGGAAAATGTATACAGAGTACGTTTATTTGCCTAGGTGGTATCATTTTATTGTTATCGAAATTATTGTAATCAAATCAACAGAGGAAGTACAAGAAATTGTTCGAGCTTGTGAATTTGCTACCATAATAATTAAATAATTTATAAATGTAGTTTTGAGAACAGTTACTGGTCTTGAACCTGTTATAGTCTAGGAAATGGTGTGCAAATTCGACGACAAAAAGTTACCGTCGCGTCGGCCAGTCGGCAATCGAGGAGAGCATGTAATTACTGCATTCTTAAATCATTAACAGGGTTTACAAAATCAAAAATACTTGTGGAATACTTTAAAATCACTAAATATCCAACAGAGTTCGAAAACTGACTTACCGAGCAATATGAAAAACCCGATATTAACGACCAGTTTTGTAAAATAATAGCTCATGTGAGGAAACAATTAAATTTTTATCGTTCAAGGAAATACAAAAATAATGTAAATTTTGATTTTAATATGTCTTCAACTGAAATAATGAATAAAATACTTTTTAATGTAAAATCTAATGCTTGTGGTTCTGACAAAATTTCCCTAGTAATGTTAAAATACAGTTTTCCAGTAGTTGGTGACTATCTCACTTTCATTATGAATTGTTGCCTGGAACAAGTATACTTCCCCGAAAAATGGAGAGGCACTAGTTAGTCCTTTGCCAAAGGTCAATAATCCTCAAAATATATCTGACTTGAGGCTTGTAAGCATTTTATCTGTTCTTTCAAAAATTCTGTAGAAAATTGTACACCAGCAACTAAGTGATTATATCAAAGAACACAAAATTATTCTCTTATTTCAGTCACGGTTCCGAAAGGGTCATAGTGCCACATCTGCCTTAGTAAATGTGACCAATAATATATTTAGAGCACTAGATAACAAACAAGCTACAGTTTTAGGTCCCCTCGATTTCACAAAAGCTTTCGATAAATTAAATCATCAACTTTTATGCGCAAAGTTGCACTATTTTAGTTTTTCCGACAGAGCTGTAAATGTTATCAAATCTTATCTGACTGGTCGTAGTCAGAGTATTTATTGAAAATAATCATTCTCGTAGACAGTTAATATTATCCGGTGTGCCTCAAGGTTCTGTATTGGGACCTCTTCTTTATCTCTTCTACGCAGCAGATATGTTTGTAAATATACAGCACTGTTCTGTGCAAGCATATGCCGATGATACACAACTTTATTTCTCATTCGATCCCAGCAATTACCGCGCAGCTACAAACTTATTATAAAAAGGAGTTAGTCAACGCAAAGAAATCCGCAAATGATAATTGTATACTTCAAAATAAAAATCAACAAAAGGCAATGTGAAACTTGATCAAATCAAACAAAATTGAGACACGCAATTATAATGAGACTATTTTACCTAACGATTTTAACAATTTCTTTGGAAATATATCTCATAATTTAGTTAATACATTACCACCCGGTAGCAATAACTGTGGAATTTTTTTAAATAATTCCAGTATCAACTGCATTGAGTAGTATTTTAATTTCTCTGGTGTCCTATAATCAGGTACTTGATGTAATTGAAAACTTAAAAAACGTAAAAAGCAATGATGCCTATGAGATAAATGTAATAGTGCTGAACTGTATTAAATTCATTATTCTCGTCCCTCTCACTAAACTAATCAACGAGTGCATTAGAACGAACAGCTTTCCGAAAATTTTAAAACTATCCAAAGTGATACCCCTGTTCAAAAAAGGTTTAGTTGACGACTCTGCAAATTACAGGCCAATATCTATTGTGCCATTTTTTGCAAAAATCATCGAGGTAATACTAAAAATTCAAATAACTAATTATTTTGAATATTGTAACTTGTTTAATGGAAGTCAATATGGTTTTAGGTCTAAGTTGTCCACGACTTTAGCCATAATTAACCTAACCGACATAATAAACAAAGGTTTTGAGGCCAAGGAGTTCGTACAAGTTCAATTCTTAGACTTAAGCAAAGCCTTCGATTGTGTACCACATGACCTTTTGATAAAGAAATTAGGCTTTTATAAATTTTCAGTAAATAGTCAAAATCTGATTATATCTTATGTTACCGATCGCTCTCAGTTTGTGAATTACAATAGCGCAAAGTCAAATTCGATAGACATTAAATACGGCGTACCTCAAGGATCAGTCCTAGGACCAGTCTTGCTCCTCATTTATGTTAACAATTTGCCCAATAGTAGTCGAAGTTCACTCTTTTTGCCGATGACACTACACTCGCTCATACTAATACAGATCTCCGTGATCTACTAAATGAAGCTCGTCACTCATTGTCTATGGTTCAAGATTGGTTTGTATGCAACCAGTTAATTTTAAATAAAGATAAGGCCAAAACAATGATTTTTAGTTTGAGACATCACTCTTCAGATATCAGTTCATTATGTTAAATTATTGGGCGTTACTCTAAATAATGAATTAACATGGGAAAAGCACACAGAACTAACCTGCAAGAATGTGTCACGAAATATTTTTTTGTTGCGCAATTTAATGAAATGTGTGTCACAGGCATCAGTAGTAATTGCTTATCATGCACTAATTCAATCTAATCTGACTTATGCTATCCTGGCATGGGGACATTCGGCGCATACTGCCGCAGTTTTCTCTATGCAAAGGAGAGCGGTTATGATTGCAGAGATGCATTTAGAGATCTAAAAATACTTACTCTGCTTTGTTATTATATTTTACAATGCCTCCTGTACATTAAAGAAAACATCAACCACTTCGTAACCCATAATAGTTTTCACTCATATTCGACTTGAAATAAAAACAATATTGTTGTAGATTTTCTGCGGTTATCTAAGACAAGAAACATCTGGTTATTACGCAATAAAATTCTTTAACGTGTTGCCAATTGCTGACCAAGAACTTAATTACAAACAGTTTAAAACCACAATTAAATTTTTTTTATTGGAGAGGGCTTATTAGGATTTCAATGAATATCTGTTGGGTGATTTTTCTTGCTTAATTTTGTGATTTTTTAATATTCTTATAATGTAAATTTGTCTTCTCTTGTACATTTTATGTTTTTATACCTCTGTTCTTATATTAATGTTCTGTTATTCTTAGTATGTTTTATGCATTGTTATATACTTTAAGTAGACGTATTGACTTGTCAAAACACCATTGTGTGTAGTCGTGACCAATAAAGAACTAACTAACAGATATCGACAACCATGGATTAGAAATGGCAGTGAAGGTTTGTTTAGAAGATTTTTTATAACCCGATAAAGAGTTCTCGACATATTTAGGAAAAGCGAAAATTTCAAAACTTAACCTCAATTTTTTTTACTGAAGCGCCCCCTGTAGAAGTGTAAACAGTTGTGTTTTTTAAGTGCTATACTTTGAAAATAACCATGTGCCGAATTTCACCCGTTTTAGTTTTTTTCATCCGAGGTTTGAGCTCTTTTTGTCTTTGTTGACTGGATTAAAAAAGAAATAGTTATTTTAGATGCACTTATGCCTTTAATATTGCGCTATTTCCCTATTGTCACTTTTATACAGCTTTATTTCAGCGTTTACACAACTAGCTCAAAATATTTCGTACATATCTACCAAACTAACAAAAGATAATCATCCCTCACGTATATTACATTGTGTTTAGATGGTAGTGGGTTCTATGCATTATAGATTGCACATCATTAATTAACCTTGTTCTTCATGCAAACGTGCTGAAACAATGCACCTCCTCCGGTGCTTTGCTTTTAAGTATTCCCATAAATGTGAAATAGCTTTCTATTTGAGTTTGCATGTTCGTCACCGTGTTTTGCAAGATTAATCAAGGCAGCCTTATTCACGGAGATGTTATGAATTCCGCTAATTACTGATTTACATTAACATTAACTATAGATGTCAAGAAACTGTCGGCTGTGACGAGAACGCATTGGCCTGAGACGGAAGCCAACCTCTGTGACTGATTAGGTTAATGATGACCAGCCCTGAGGGCAAATGGCATTATTGCCTACGCCTCCAAGCAATGAAATTTCATCCATGTGAACCTTACTCAATACATACTCAAAGAAACTAATATTTTTTTCTAGGATTTGATGATAAGAGGAACTATATTCAACTTTCAAACAATATTATAAGTATAAAAGTATAGGGTAGTCATCATCTTAGATCAAAAAAGGCCGGAATAGTTCCGCGATCTATATTTTTTTATGAAACCTCTTGCATTTACTTCTAAATAGTGTCAATGAAAAATGTCTCCTCTTAAAAATGGGTGGTGATTGTTCATTTGTTTAATAACAACAAATAAGTGCAAAATTAGTTGTAAAATTGAATATCTCAAATAAAAATCGATGAAAAATTTCGAAAATAGGTTCCTGGGTGTTTTTGGATATGGTGATTAAGAGCCTGATATTAATTTTTTGAAATTCAATATGGCGGAATCAAAATGGGAGATAAAAATGACAAATATTGCAAAATTAACCGAAAAAGAAGATTATTTGGGTTTTTTTGGGATATCTTTATTAAAAGATTGACGGGTCACGCGATGAAACCCGTTTCTTCGTTGTGTGATGGTTAATACTGATCACGTGGTTTTTTAGAGCGGGTAAATTCAAAAATGAAATTTCGAAAAATGATAAAAATTGAAATCTTAATTTGTAGGTTTTACCAGATCTCTTGAAATAAAGCCGTTAATTCAATTTTTCTATAAATTATGGTGCCTCCTAATATACAGTGAACTTCATATTTCTAAGTCAAATAAAAAATTCCTGACAAAGGAGACACCCAACGGCGCGAGACACCCAAAAAAGCCATAAAACTCGGCCATAAAAGTGCTTGCCCTTTTACAGCATTATGCATGTATGTAAAAAATGAAATAAACAGTAATGACCGTTAGATCGTAAAATATTTTAGGAGTGAGTGGTGTAATTATTAGAAATTATAACTGATACTGGCGAGTTTCCCTTAATTTCTTATTTTAATCCATGCCCCGCTCTATCCTAGTGGTAATAGGCGACAAAGCTTTGAAATTTTTTATCTGACTTAGAAATATTAAGTTTGCTTTATATAAAAAATTGATTTAAAAAATTCAAATACCTACTTTTTCACAGTTTACAAGCATGGACGTTACAAATTTAACGTTAGATTACAGAAAGCGATGACTTGTCTAACATAAAATATCATATACCACTATTATTTTATTATCATATTTCTAGTATGGGAAAAAATTACCTTGTAATATCGTTGATGTATCCATTTAAGAAGTATAAAATTATTGGGTAAACATTGATTTTAATAAATTTACAATATATTTTTATGAAATGAAAATGAAAAAATTAAACCATGAACAAAACTGTACACATGTTCAAGATATTTAAGGAAAATCTCCTGCTTCTGTTATTTCTGATGAGTTTTTTGGAATTTCTGCTGTTTCAGTTTCATTTGACGTATACTCAGCCCCAGCATCTACTTGAGGACTGTTAGAGCAGTCTAATCCACTGCAATTTAAGCAGGCAGTGCTGCAGTATAAACTAGAGATGTACCGACTAGGGTTCTTGCGGACTAGTCAGTAGCCGACTAATCGGCTTTTCATAAAGCCGACTAGTCGACCCAGCCGACTATTTTTAAATGCCATCAAAATACGCGGCCAATTTCTTCGATAAACTTCGCGTGCCATCGCTCGCCGCCTGTCGCAGGCCGACGCGACGGACCTATCAACAGTCACCTACACGTATTTTCTGTTTTGTTGTTTACTTCACTTCACCTAGAACATTGTTTGGTATGCCGGTTGTTTTAAGGTTAGCTTTTGTGTGTATTGGATTGAATTTTAGCTGCAGAACTATTAGATATAGATATGTCGAAAACAAGTAATAAAAGTCACGTGTTTGGTTATTCCTTGAGGAAACTGAAGGAGACAATGACAATAAAGTGAAGTGTAATCAATGTCAATCGTTAATTTTTTTCAATAGTTTCTATACTGTACCTGATCCCTCTTATTTTGTTCAGATTAAAATAATATTTCAAATGAATAATAGCATAAGTTCCTAGTTCCTATGTTCCTGAGTTGGTTTTAAGTTTAATTTTTGTTTTTGCATTTGTTAAAACAAAAACGTTTGTTATCAGTAACAAGATTATGTTTATTTTGTATCATGTAGTATGTACTATGTAGTAAAATATAGTGTTTTTAAAAAATTTTGTTCCAACATTTTACACATGCGTTGTTTTACTTTATTAAAATATTATTAAAAACACCCTCTTAATTCAGCCAGGTATGTTTTATTTTTTTCGCCGACTAGTCGCCTAATAGTCACCGACAAGTCACCGACTAGTCGCCGACTACAAAATTGGCCGAATAGTCGGCTTTCCCGACTATTCGGTCACTAGTCGGTGCATCTCTAGTATAAACCAGTTTTCCTGCAACCACAAATATTTTCACAGCCACTTTTGCAGCTGCAAAATATACTTTGTAACAGCTTCTCAGGAGCTGGAGGCTCAGTCATATATACAGGATAAAATACATATTTTTTATCCATCCCCATTCATGTCGTAATAAATTTTCGTTCAACCATTGTTGAACTTGTATCTACACTCTTTCAAAATTCTGCAGTGCTGCATTGTTTGTTGGAGGTAAGAATGTAAGAGTCATTTTTCTTCGTTTCAAAACGCCTCTGACAAAACACTTGTACCGATACTCATTTAAGTCTTTTTCCGATTTAGAAGCATCGTACAGAGCCAATGTATACATAACAGCAGTTTTAAAAATTTGATTTATGGAGCTATTAGTATTGTAAAATATTTGTGCATTTGCTTGTAATTCATCGCTACTTTCAAATTTTTTACAAATGTTTTTTTCCGTGATTAAAGAAAGCTGACGTACTGAAAACATGTATATCGTAACTATTTACCGCTCATTTTGTTTCCCAATTATTTTTACATAAAAAAAATATTACAAAGCTTATTCTGCAAGACGTATATGTAAGCTACCACCTCCATGTGGTAAGAGTGTTATTTTCATTTTATTATTACTTCCCTCGCATACCGAAGGGAAGTATTGTATTCGAGAAAAAATCACCCTCCGAGATTTTTTCGGATTCTGACGTTTCAGAACACGTAGATTCCGAAAATATAGGTTTTTCAATTCCGTCAGTCTGTCTGTCTGTCTGTCTGTCGGTCTGTCTGTCTGTCTGTCTGTCTGTCTGTCTGTCTGTCTGTCTGTCTGTTGGTGTATTTACTAAAAAACTACTTGACGGAGAGCAGTCAAATTTGGTAGGTAGTTAACTCTGCTGTCAGCGAAGAACTGGTAGAATTTTCACTGAAAAATATACAGGGTGGACCGTCTAAACGGAATAAATAGTGAAAAAAATTTTTTTTTGCTCAAATTTAAAATTTCCACGTTTCATGACGCGCTAAACCTGTTTCAGGAAAAAAAAATTTTGGAAAATTTTTTTTCAAACATTTTTGAAAAAATTTTTATCAAGATGAAAAAAATTTTTTTTTGCTCAAATTTAAAATTTCCACGTTTCATGACGCGCTAAACCTATTTCAGGAAAAAAAAATTTTTGAAAATTTTTTTCAAACATTTTTGAAAAAATTTTTACCAAGTTGAAAAACATTTTTTTTTTGCTCAAATTTAAAATTTCCACGTTTCATGACGCGCTAAACCTATTTCAGAAAAAAAAAATTTTGAAAATTTTTTTCAAACATTTTTGAAAAAATTTTTACCAAGATGAAAAAAAATTGTTTTTGCTCAAATTTAAAATTTCTACGTTTCATGACAGGCTTAACCTATTTCAGGAAAAAAAATGTTGAAAATTTTCTTCACCAATATTTTTGAAAAAATTTTTACTACTAAAATGAATTTTTTTTTCTTTCTTCAAATTTAAAATTTTCACGTTTCATGGCATTCTAAGCCTGATTTAAAAAAAAAGTTTTTTGAAATTTTATCACAAGATAGAATTTTTCTTTCTTTGTTCAGATTTTAACTATCCACGTTTCCATGACATTCTAAAACTATTCAAACAAATTTAAAAATGTTTTTGAAGAATTTTTTAAAAAATTTGAAAACATTTTTAATCCATTTATGTATCACTACTATAGAACAGACGAAAAAATTTTTTTTGCTCAAATTTAAAATTTCCACGTTTCATGATATTCCAAACCAATTTCGGAAAAGAAATTTGCAACATTTTGTTACCAGTTTGGAAAAAAATTTAACACCAGAATGCTCAAATTTAAATGACATTCTAAACCTAGGTATTTCAGAAAAAAAATTTTGAAAATTTTTTTCACCAACATTTTTCAAAAAGTTTTTACCACTAAAATAGATCGAATTTTTTTTTATTTGCTCAAATTTAAAATTTTCACGTTTCATAGCATTCTAAACCTATTTTAAAAATACATCATTTTTAATTTTTAAACTTTTTTTAGCACTACTATAGAATAGAAGGAAACTTTCCTTTTTGCTCTAATTTAAAATTTCTACCTTTGACATTTTAAACCTATTTCAGAAGAAAAAAATTTGAAAATTATTTTACCATCTTTTGAAAAATTTTAAAAAAATGAAATTTTTTAACCACCACTATACTTCCACTCCATTACGTGAATGTTGGATTGAAAATGTGACGATGGCAATAACATCTGGCATATGCACCTATTATACTTTTATTGAAAAATGTACAGGGTGGTCATCCCAAGAAATAATTCAGTCATGGTGGACATTTGTAAAGGTATTTGCGCAAGCCTGCCATATGTGGCACCTGCTATTTAGTATTGAACTTTTGCTGTTGGATGAGCAATCTGTATATTTTTTTGACCAAAACTTATCAAGTTTTCTTTGTAATAATAGCAATAACTCTACTCCGATTATTATTCTCAATGTCATTTCGTAATTATTATTTTTTTTGAGAGACTGCCATGAACGAGGGAAGTTCTGTGTAAATACCTTTACCGATTTTTTTTTTTTTGTAACAGCTGTTTATTTATAATGCAATTTAAGACTTCTAAAGTAAAAAAATATTTCTTTTTTCATTAGAAAAACGTACGAAAAATTAAAATTATAAAACAAATTCTTGTGTCTTAAAGTACTCATCAGAAGCTCTAATTTAACCTATAGAGTACCCATATCATTTTCCAATAATTTATTATTTACGATCGAAGTTAGAAAGTCAAAGTGGAAAAATGCATTTTTCGTAAATCGACCGACTTTGAGGGTCCGATTTTCGTAAAATAGATTTTCCTAATTTTTTTTTGACGAAAGGCGTAATTTGGGTAATCCCTTTAAATGCAATATCCCGCTGTTTGTTTATTTTATTGCCTATTTTATTAGAGTAACCTTAAATTTTATGAAATAATGGAAAATTCGTGCAATACTTAACTTAGAAATATTTGAAATATGAAAAAAAATATTTAAGCACTCGTAATAATTGACCCTTTTACCCTATAGTAAGGGGTCCAAAGCTTTAAAAATTGAAATGACCCATTCCAACAAGGTAAATGATTTTTGGAAACGAATTCAGGAAGAGGGTCCTTAGGGGCATCAGAAATGGCTTGTTGGACTTTTGTCGGCGCTTGCGCAACTTCTCCACAAGAAAAAAACATGGCCGAATGTTATTTCAAGAATTTGTGTTTTTAAACGTTTACCTCTTCCTAAAAAATTAACTACTTGCGATATCAATCTGATTTTTTATATCTATATACTCCAAACACGAGCGCATCTATCTGTACTAATAGACCTTCAAAATCACTTACGGTTTTTTTCTAAATAAATCCGAAATCACATGAACGAATTTTGTGTGTTTGAAATTTCGACGTGCGGGCAACTATATTAAATATTCGAATTTTGTATCTATTACATACGAATGAAATATGGTCTAAAGATCAAAAAAGTTTTTGCAAAAAAAATTAGCTCGATATCTTATACAGTTTTCGAGATACGGATTTTTAAATTCGACCGTAATAATGTCTTGTTATTAGCGCGCAACGTGACAGCTACGGCAGCGCTCGTTCTGTGCAATTGTGGATAGATCATATATTAGTCTAATACCTAATTTGATTTAGGTGTTATATTATTCTTGATCATTAGATCACTGATTGTCTGAAAATTATTAAACAATTATTTCGGTGCAATAAATACGTGGTTCTAAATTATGATGTAATTTGTTACATGTAATATACTGCCGTCCTAAGCCAAAATGACGTACTTCATTATACGCTCCTCTTGAGATATTTGACATTTTATGCCGCTAATCTCAGCACATCTTATTTTTTTAAATAGTTTCATTCTATGTTTGAATTTAATTCTATGAGGCAGATGCAAAAATAATGGTTTATTGATTATTGAAAAAAGCCGGTCATTTAACAAGGAAACTTTGAAGTACGTCCAATTTGCTTAGGAAATTTTAAGTTACGTCATTTTGGTTTAGGACAGTATATCTAGAGTTGCAAATAGAGTACGAAATCGTTAATAAGTTTTAATAAATTGAGTTTAAAAATAAAAATTGACCTAAACTTCTGATTTAAAAAAAGTACGATATGACTTAAGAAAACAAGCCCTGAATATTGGTGTAAATAAGGACAAATGTTGCCCAACAATGTGAACTTGGATTCCTCACGCCTAGCATAAAATTTGAAGTGCAGCCATGAACAAACGAACACAATAATATTTACGAAAGGTATGTTTAATTTTTCCAAAATAGAAAAACTACAAAAGTTTTGTGGGTATACGACAACAAAGGGTATTTTATAGTATTCACGAAACCAGTAAATAATTAGGTGAAAAACATGAAGAAGAAAATATTGTAAATATTGTTTATTGGCAGTCTATGTATTGTGTGACCTGTCAGTTATTCTTTCCGAAGGGGAAAAAGTGAGCAGTTACAGTTGCCTTAAATCAAACAGGCTATCTAAACAGTTTGACTAATCTTGGAGATAACTGCGATGCGATTGGTGATCGTGTCATTGAAGATGGTCGTAAGACCTATGTGAATCTGTATTGCCATAGTGAGTTTAATTAGATTCACCAAGGTAGCATTTATTTTTCATAAAGTTATTAGACATACTTTCGCTAAGTCCTACAAGAGAGCTTACTTACTGCATTTGAAACGGTCATTAAGTCCAGTAGTTTGGTATGCTTAGCTTAGCTTGCAACTGAAGTACTTAGCGAAGCAGGGTCAAACTCTACTTACTGCAAAATAATTTTAATTGTAAAAATTATTCACAAGAAGTGGTTTAGATTCTCCTATACTTTCCTTACCTAACACAAAATTCTGGATTTTAAACAAATTACCTCGGTGACTTGAAAAACGGTTAAGAAAACACATCACACTCTTCCAGAAAATTTGGATATCTGATAGAGAATAACCAAATAAACCCACAAATGATGACAAAAAACCACAAGTGGTTAAAAGAAAAACAAAAAGTGGAATTGTAAAGTAGAGTGTGACTAAAAATGTTGATGTTCTGCTGCATGTGCATGTGGCCTTTCCTACAATTGTTTTAAGGGCAGAAATAATACAGAGCAGTGTTTAACAGACAGTAATTCTTACTAATCTAGTAGTGCTTTGTCGATGCTTACTGAGCTGTGTATAATTATGCATTATTATTATTATTATTATTATTACTTATAAATTACACGTTTTGTGTACGTGTTTATATTTTAGTTCTATATTGTATAATGATGGTATATATAATAAATATCTCCATATACAACACGTTCATAACCTATAGATCTAATAAATACTATGCCAAATGAGTTTCATTTTACATATTAATATTTTTGTAAAATTATAAATAATAATAACACAATATCAAAAATGTATTGGCTTACTATCTTGATGCATTACAATTAACCACATAGCAGTACGTGAGATAATAGCCGCATGGTAATAGGAGTATCACGGACCTAAATTATGGTTTAATTTGAAAAGGCTGTAACTCAAAAATTGTAAAAGATATGGAGCTAATTTTTTTTGCAAAAACTTTTTTGATCTTTAGACCATATTTCATTCGCATGTAATATATAAAAAAATTAAACATTTAATATAGTTGATCGCACGTCGAAAATTCAAACACACAAATTTGCTTCCTGTGATTTAGGATTTATTTAGAAAAAAATCGTAAGTGATTTTGAAATTCTAACAGTACAGATATATGCGCTCATGTCAGTAGTATACAAATATAAAAAATCACATCAATATCGTACGTAGTTAATTTTCTAGCGAGAGGTATATGTTTAAAAACACACATTCTTGAAATAACGTTCCGCCATCTTTTTTTCTTGTGGAGAAGTTGTGCAAGCGCCAAAAAAAGTCCAACAAGCCATTTCGGATGCCCATTAGGACCCTCTTTCGATATGCGAGCTCAAAATTTATTTACCTTGCTGGAATGGGTTACTTGGCGATTTAGACGGCTTTCGAAGGTGTGGACCCTCTACTAAATATACATTTGGTTTTATGTCGTTTTATTTTGTCAATTAAAAGCTACAGCTACTTTAGTGACGCGCGCGCCCTCGCGCCGCGCCGGCCCACTTCCAGCGCAACAGGCGGCTGACGCAGCGCGGATCGGAACGTTACTTACTGAACAAATTACTGGTCGCTCAATTTATATTGAAAAAACAAGTATTTTATTGTAAAATTTTCCGTCCTTTCGAATGGCGCTATTCAATTTTTGATAAAAATAAAATTTAAAAAGTTATTAGCAAAAAACTGCATTTTTGCATATAAATTGTTAAATAAAAAATTTAGCACCCACTTTCTCGCGGAGACATTTTGATATGATATTCTACACACTTTTACAAAATACGGTCCAAAGGGAATCATCGATCGGAGAATTTTTCCGAAGTAAAAATCTAACATGACTTCCCTAGTATTATGGGATTATAAAAATGAATCAAACACTATCACTAGAATTTTTCAAATCGTATTGAAACCAAAGTTGTCATCTCGAAGTCGGGGTTGAACCATCCCAAAACCACCTCGAAAGGTACATTTTTTCAACTTATAGGGAATATCTTCGTAAACAGTGAATTGAGAAAAAATTATCAAGAAAGTTGAAATGTTTTTTAAAAAATAATGGAGTAGGGGTGATGGGAGGCTGAAAAATATTATCAAAAAATCTGAAGCCTTGGCTTCTAGTACATACACCGAATTTCAAGTTTCTGTACTCTTACCAGCTTGCTTTACTTACTTTTCCCTATTTATCCCTATTTAACCCCCAACCCTTCATCAGAATAATCCCAAAATATAATCTAGTTCCTGATGTCATTATTATATATACGTGTACCAAATTTCAAGTGAATATCTCAATGTTATTTTATCAATCCCTTTAATAATGAGTTAGAGGGGGTGGGGGGTTGAAAAATATTATAAAAAATGTTGAGGCCTTGGCTTGAAGTAGATACATCAAATTTTAAGTTTCTGTACTCTTACCAGCTTGCTTTACATATTTCCTCCTATTTACCCCTATTTACTCCCCAACCCTTCGCCGGATATCTTCAAAAAACAATCCAGTTCCAGATCTCGTTATAATATATACGTGTACAAAATTTGAGTTTTAATATCTTAAACCGTTCCGGAGAAAACGTGCGAACAAAAAAAAATACAGACAGACAGACAGACCGACCTACAGACAGACAGACAGACAATTTTTTTTAGCCCAAATTTAAAATCTCGACGTTTCATGACATTCCAAACCCATCTAAAAAAAAAAATTAAAATTTTTTTGCGATTATTATACTTCCAATCCACTACGTGGATGTGGAAGTAATTTTCTTTAAAATTATGTATATAAAGTTTTAATTTCACTAGATTATTGGCGTGTAATGAGGTGTAAAATGAGACGTTTTAAAAAAAACTCAACAAAATAGTTAATCATAGCTGTTATAGTATCTTAATTGGGACAGCATAAAAACGAAAACTAGGAGTAAAGTAGGCAGCTCCCTTATGGAACATAGGCGGAGGCGGTAGGAATGTAAAAATGCTTTAAATACTAAATAATTATTTTTTAAGTGTTAAAGAAACGGATTTCTATAATGCCTCCATTCAATAGAAGTGGTTAATGAAGAAATATGTTTATCACATTTGATACGTCACCGAAATGATATATTAAGGTTACGTCTATTGTCTAGTGACCTACCTCTCGTTCTATCGTCTAACGGCAAAGTTATGTAATCTTAGGCGGGAGTTGCATAGATGGTATAAAATCCTTCCGAAGGGGTGTGAAGCAACGACTGTCTTGTTTATTAAATGTTAGGCCATGATAGTATGAACTTTGTTGTATCATGATGTTAGGCAGGTAGAAATTTTCTACTATTCTATAAAGGAAAGACTCGGCAAAATGTTAAAGGGGGAACTCGTTTCCTGACGTCGGTAATTGGTCTTAGTACATGACCAAAATCTATTTCGCGTGGCTTTGTTATTTTTAACTCTGTCTTTGTCTCCTGCTCCGCTCCGTCCCAGGACAATAGATGTTAGACTTGATCAGGACGCGAATATTCCAATAACTTTCTCTTAACGGTGAATATACTTGATTCTATTTAGTTCTTGTGGCGATTGTCTTCACTAAGGAAAGGAGCACTGCAAAAGGAGACTGTACATAACATTCTATAAAGGTGTACGTTCGACGTACGAACCATAATTTTGATTTATTAAATTACAACCAGCTACATCTAATAGTTTCGAAACTTTCAGAAGCCTGAACTAATAGAAACTGCCTTGTTTTCCGATTAACTAGGAATTTGTTACATACTTCAAGCATGTATTCCAATTATTTTAGATTAGAAAATGCCTTCGGAAAGCTCGGGAGTAATACACATGAGCCAAATTATATGGGAACTTTGCCAAGTATTAGGATCTGCACATCATAAATATCATCAAATATTTATTGTTAGTGTTTTAGCATGGAATATTCTACTACATTCCTGAAATATTACATAATCATGTGATGATTTTGAAAGTTTTAGATTTAACTTTCATAGTTTTTATTGTAGTGCGCATTCACAAACAGAATAAATCTTGTTTACGGAGATACGTTAAGAAAGGGTGAAATATTATAGTGGAACTTCTGGGTGAGGATAGAGACAAATTGGTTGTTACCTAATAACAACACACGCGCTTTCGCTGGAAATAAATAGTTTAGTCAGTGCACGGTAGAAAGTTAGTGTAAAGTTTAATCACTCGAAATGTGGATTAGTGGACTACGATGTCCAAAGGAACTGGCCCGATTATATTATACACTGAGGTCCATAAGTAAGGGATAAATTCATTATATATGTAATTTGCAAATTATGAGTAAAATCATAAAACACGTCAATTTTTAATTCTAAAATGAAATGTTTTGCGCATAATATTATACCTCCCCTTCAAACCCCTCGGAGTGACAGCTACCCCTTTCAAATTCTTAAATGGAACGAGGGTGCGCGTAATAGTTCATTTGAAAGGTTTTTTAATTCTCTATCCAGCAACATAAGAGTTCTTGAGTTCCCCTGTTTTTTTTTATTAAAAAGTTTTACATTTTTGGTGTTACTAAGTAAGCAAATAGTCCAGTCGGTAAAGTAAAAAATACACCAGAAGCTCGCAAAAAATGTTACCTTCGACTTTCCTTCCGTAACTGTTAGTGCGAGGATTAAATATCAAAAAACCACAAAAATCAGTTCTGGCGGTGCCGCGCAAGCCCCCAAGAAATCACCCCTTCAGTGAATAAAACCTTATTTTACTCGTTAACCATTGAAGATATAAAAATTAGCAATATTTTTATATCTTCAATGGTTCATGGTTCATCATAAAAAAGAAAGCTTGGCATGGTTTTCGAGAAAATCGATATTGACAAAAATTGCAAAATTTGTATTTTTAATGTGCACAAATTTTCTTTTAATTGAAATTTTTTGCATGCGGCCTATAGAAAAAATTGAATTGCTCGAAAACCAAACAAGCTTCGAAGAAAAATCAAAATGGGTTTTAAAAGGAATATAAAATACTCTCTTTTGTTGCCATTTTTGAGGGCTATTAATATTTATTAGTATATAAAAATAACAATATAATACAGTGATCAGGTAAAGGTAGGAATAAATTCATTAAAATAGTTACAAAACAAGTGAGAAAAATTCGCTCAGACCCGTCGATTTTTAAATACATTTCTCAATCTCTTTATTTAAAAAAAGTGCTGCAAATATTTTTTAAAAGTTATGACGTCATCGCCATTTTTTTTAAATGGCAACCCCTATTTTTTAAAATGTCATTTAAAAGTGCACGTTTTTCTGCATACAGTACGTTAAATTCTAGGGAGTATTGCATGACGAAATTATCGAGAAAAAAATCTTAACGACTTATAACAATGTAATAAAACAAAAATACAAGAATTTAAGACTACAGCAAAAAATAATTAGAGTAAATGTTCAAATTGCGCGCCATTTCCAAGTCGAAACTGAAATTCTCGCAAAACGTTAATAATTGTTTCGTGTCCAATTCTTCCAATTTCGTAAGTAATTCTGTCTTTTAAGTTCTCAGTATTGTACGGTCTATTAAAATAAACTTTGCATTTAAGGTAACCCCATAAAAAATAATCCAATGCGGTTAGGTCCGGAGATCTAGCTGGCCATTCTATTGATCCGCGTCTACCAATCCATCTGCGTGGGAAAATTTCGTTTAAGTAATTACGCACTATTACTGAATAATGTGGCGGTGCGCCATCCTGTTGAAACCATATGGAGTTTTCCGGTACATTAGGGTTTTCACCATTTTGATACAGTGCAACAAGTTCTGAAATTATGTTTTGTTGGAGCAGCTTCAAATATTTTTCGAAATCTAATGAACCTTGAATAAAAAATGGACCCAATATTGTAGTCTCAACAATTCCAGCCCACACGTTAACTTTCTGTGGAAACTGAGTATGGGCCTCCACCATCCAGTGTGGATTTTCACGTGACCATCATGGTTTCGCAAAAATCTACTCTGCGGTCGAAATCGTCTTCGTTAAGCTCTTGAACTAAATTCACTTTATATGGGTGCCACTTATTCTTCTTCAAATATTTTAAAACAGTCGACTGACTAATTGACTGATCTGCTGAGACTTCGCGACTTGGTTTGTGAGGATTCTCCTCCATTGTCAGAAAAACATCTAACTGTTTATTTTCTGAAATTGTAGGACGACCTTTCGTGAAATTATCTCTTACATGACCACAATCTCGGAACTTTTTTCTACATTGCTAACAGTTGATTGTGTAATAGGTCGATTAGGGTATTTACCATTAAATAATTCACAAAACATAGTTTGTGTTCGGGACTTGTCTCCATAGCCAATCATTATCAAAATTTCAAATCATTCTGTGTCACGTAAACGTTATTATCAGCACTTTGAATGGGCCTACCCCTTTCAGCGTGGTGAGGCTAATATAATTTAGTGAACTGTATTTAGGTATAATAAAAAAAAAGAATGTGTCGGAAACTTACACAGTAGGTTTGGTGGATTCTCCGTTGACGATGTCGGCCCAGGCAATAGGAGGGACAAAGGGGGGCAAAAGGAAAAGGAACAAATCTCCGATACAAACAATTAACGTAACAATTATTAAATTAATTTCAGAAAAGACAATTATAATTCACTTATCACTGATAAATATCTATAGCGTTCTGCGGCGTAAGTGACTATTGTCTTACTTACTATCATACTACTGTCTCTATGCGGGTCGCGCTCGACCCACACGGCGTTAAAAAAACTAGATAAAAAAAACTTCTTAGTATTGCCATAAAGAATTCAAAACATATATTTTTCTAGGTATAATACTACAAGGCGCGTAACTGACTAATGTGTTAGAGCTAGGTCCGCGTTGCTAAGTAAATGAAAAAAAGCGAAAACACAAAAAAAGTGTAAGTTGTAAAAAGGTTCGACGATAAGTAATGAATGTGTTCTATTAATGTTAAATGTTTTTTTCTCGGTAATTTCGTCATGCAATATTCCCTATAATTTAACGTACTGTATACAGAAAAATGTGCTCTTTCAAAAGACATTTTAAAAAATGGGGGTTGCCATTTAGAAAAAAATGGCGATGACGTCATAACTTTTAAAAAAATATTTGCGGCACTTTTTTTTTAATAAACAGATTGAGAAATGTATTTAAAAGTCGATGGGTCTCAGAGAATTTTTATCACTTGTTTTGTAACTATTTTAATGAATTTATTCCAACCTTTACGTGCTCAATGTATAGTTATCTCTTGATTTTCTGTGCATCTAACTATTTACAGGCCCATAAAAAATAACTAATTATAATATAAGTTATAAATGCATTATCTTTTAGTTCAAGGTAGTATTTCAATGCAGAAAAAGTTAGGAATGAAAATATTCACGTTTAAAAATTTAACAGCATGTTAAAATTAGCCAAAAAAAAATCCAAGAAGGCTGCATATTCAATTTTTAGATGACATTTTTTTAATACAATTTTTTAGCTATTAAATGATTAGAAACAATATATAAACTCAAAAAAAAATTGAGCTGAATTTTCAAGATGTTTGGGTATTTATTTTTATTTTTAAGAAACAATAAAAAATTGGCCAAAATTTGGCTAACTTCAACATGCTGGTAAATTTGTAAATGTGAATAGTTTTAGTCCTAACTTTTTCCGCATTGAAGTACTCCCTTGAACTAAAAGATAATGCATTTATAGTAAGTCTACTTCATTTCCAAATAGCTGCTTGCACTGGATGTGGCTACATCACCAAGTATGCCAGGAAAACGCGTACCACGTAAAAAAGTCCATATAAAAAAAGGGAAAGGCATTACCTTTCCTTTTGGTAAACGTTGACATTTTAAAAGAATTATCACAATATCAAAATCTATGCTTATCATATACTGTAATAAGAACTTACAGTTGCAATAGTCGTATAATTATTCTAATTAGGCCAGGTAAGAAAGTGTGGCAACAAATTTCAAATAGTAGTTATTATATATATTATTGAACAGTGTGTGACCCGTACTTTGTGGAAATCCTAGAACGGTCGCTTGTTTCCAAATAACTTTCTTGTTCGCTGAGAACCCACACACTAAACAACACTTTTTCCAAAGGGGCCAATTCGTTAGGATTTTCCGGATTATGACCAACAATGTTTACAAGTTCCTGAAGTAGAGAATATAATACAATTTATCAAATAAAGCTAAGAAAAATTTATTTAATGTGATTTACCTCAGCAGTTTCTCTAGACATTCGGAAAAATCCATAAAACTAAATATCGGTGTAATTCGGAATAATTATCTCGGAATAATTTTTATGTCTATATCTTTGCTTGCGTTTTTCTATTTTTAAAAAAGGTAATTAGCCCAGGAGGTGTAGCTAATTTTGTCTGTAAATCTCAAACATGTTCGTAGGCACATGACTTATTTTTTTATGAGTTCTATGAAGTGTAATTAATAAGGTCATCTAAAGTTTACCCGATTCCCAGACCGTCAACATAACAAAGAAAATTCAAAAATCTTTTTTTTTTTCGGTGTATTTTCCAAATTTTTAACGTGAGTAATGGAATGTATGGAAGAATAAAAAATATTTTGATAAAGAGCATACATTCCAATTATTGTTAAAGCAATATGTACATGAAAATACTCTCTACTCACTAGCAGAATTTATTAAATTTGCACAAAGAGCCTAGATTTACATTTTTCTTTTGTCAATTTCAAATAGGAGCTGTGTATTATTTTATTCCTAATCAAAATTTTTGTATGTAGCATTTGAGTAGTTGATCAATTGATTTATTAATTAATTTAGTAATTGAATAGTTTGTAATATGTAATCTTCATGTTTTGTGATATACCTTTCAATGTATTTTATTTATACGTTCATGTATGCTTGTCTGTTGACTCCAATGTAAATTGGCTAAAGATCAATAAATTCTATCTATCTATCTATCTAAAGTTATGCTTAGAAAATGTGATTGTAGAATTAAACATTGACACGTTTTCGGATTTTACTCTTTTAGATTAGGTAGATAATAAATTTAGCCTACTTATGGATCTCACTGTATATCCTTCTTACACAAGGATGTTGAAAATAACGGATAGGTAATATGTGTTCAGTATATGTACTAGGAGGAACTGGTAAGAGCTCCCTTCTTCAAAATGTATTGGACTGATATTAATTACATGTCAGATGATATCCAAATATTATCTATATTTAATGTAGTTTACCTTCTTAGATCATTGAGCTTAAGATATTGTGGGTCAAAGTGTCAGCATCATGTTGACTACAGCTAGAAGTTAAAAAGCTATTTAACCTGTGAAGGTGACGAGAAAGGCGAGAACTAATTTTGTTGATAAATAATTGGGCGTTTAATAGCAATGCCGTTTAATTAACCAATAAGTTAGAGTTTAGCGAACAACATTTTGGTATGAAGGTTCGACAGCTGACACCAACATGGATAAATTGCTTAGGCAGTGTCGATTATTTAATGATTGGTTTTTTATTCACCAATGCAATCTAGCGCACACATCAGGGATTCTGGGTCTAAGTTTCGCTCAGGACTCGATAAGAAACTGGGTCGTGTATTTGAGTAGCAGACTTATATGTATTCTCCTGCCAGAATCCGAGCAACGCACAACGTAGGGTTGACATGTTTTATAAAATTTCTCAATTTATAACAAACAAAATATTTCGTAAATTCCTGCTTTATGCACTTACACGTCGATATATTTCAAATTAGAAATATTGCCTTACTTTCACACACTATCGTAAGGTAAGCATCACGGGACACCACAGATCCACGAAATTCATAGTTTTAATTTCATTTCTAAAATTAGTGCAAACCTGTCTTAACTAATCAGAGAAAACATACCACGCCTCATATTATCATATGTTACTAACAGAAAAATTATATTAAGTGCAAACGGCTCAAAATCAAATCCATATAACATCGACCTTGGAGTTGTACAAGGCTCGGTTATAGGGCCATTGTTGTTCTTACTTTTCGTAAATAATCTTGCAAATAACATTACTTGGGGCCAAATCATAATGTTTGCCGATGATACGGCAATATTGGTGACAGTAAAAACCCTATATAACTACAACAACAAATAAATACCACCATGCAAGAATTCATAACATGGTGCCAGGGTGAAAGGCTAAATACTGAAAAACTGTATATGTAAATTCCAAAGAGAATATAAAATATTGAAATAAAGGACTCTAACATTCCTCTTTCTGATAGTGTTAAATACTTAGGCACAATAATTGATGCTGCCGTCATAGGCAAAAACACAGTAACTCTAAAATTTTGAGAGAATGAGTTAGTTACGACTTAGTGTTCATGATACAATAATATTCTACCGCTTAACTAAGCCAAAACACGGTAATACATTTCTAAACATGTAAATATTCCCTTTGAAAACCCCTCTTAAGTAAATATATGGCAACTATTGCTAAGCAAGAACACAGTATCTCGCAAATCATTGGTAAAAACACAGTAACTAAAGTGCACTTGCGCGATTCTTGCCTCACTCACGAAATATAGTGTTTTATAACTTAGTATGCGTACCAGGTGCTTTTTTATTGACAATGCAATATAAAATCAGTTGTTTTATGTTATAAACATAAAATAGTAATAACCATAATATTCCTGTTTAAAGAAAAATACATACAATTGATTAGAAATAGTTGGCATTGAATCCATTGGTTTTGCTGTTTTTCCCAGCTTCAACTTGTTCAAAGTTACTGTGTTTTTGCTTATAGCAGCAGTATGTATGTAGCTTTATGTACATTATACGTAGACTGTATATCTACATTTTACAAAACTTTGTCCATGATAAAAAAAACAGAGAAAGATGGGTATAGGGAATGCTAATATCAGTTGATGCAGAATTCAACAGTATTAAATTTACTTTTGGACATCTGAACTAAAACAATGTTCGACTGTGGACATAAAATACTCTGTATGATATTGTGAAACTACAGGACAATTTTTACTTAGATCATGGGGCAGTTGTATGAGTTTGTAAAGAATTTCTCTAAATCGGCCTCACGATAGAATTTATCGATTTTTTGTCGGAAGGATAGGAACCGTCAAAAATCTCCAAAAATATTAATTATCCCGAAAAGTGGTAGCTTTAAAAGTATAATATTCTGATACATAGACTCAAGCTAAAATTTTATAAGTAATCCAAATATGATATTAAATATGTGTTCTGTTTAAAATAACAATGTTAGATGATACATCAGGTGTAAGCGGAAGTAACATATGCATGAAAATATTTTCGTTAGATTCGCCATATCCAAAAACCTCCTTGGCCCAATTTCCGAATTTCCAAACTGAACAGATCACAAGAGACGACTAATACCCGATTTCCCTGTATAACATGTACTGATATAACTATTTTTTTATTAAGAAAAACCAAAAACAAAAATAAATGAGCCGTCTTTAAACAAAAAGTCGTTAAAAAGTATAAATAAAAATTTTTAGAGAAGAACTAGATACTTACCGGCACCTTCGCCATTTTTGCAAATATTTTGAAAATCGCCTGAACCTTCCCCATTTCATAAATAATAACATCTACTAGTATACTTATTTTTCAAAAATGTTTCTTCTTGAAATAAATTTAGAATGTCATGAAACGTCGAGATTTTAAATATAAGCGAAAAAAAAAATATTCTGTCTGTCGGTCTGTCTGTCGGTCTGTCTGTCTGTAACTTTTTTTTGTCCTCACGTTTTCTTCGGAACGGTTTAAGATATTGACTTGAAATTTTGTACACTTATATATCATAATGAGATCTATAAACGGATTGTTTTTTTAAGATATCGGGTGAAGGGTTGGGGGGTAAATAGGGGGAAATATGTAAAGCAAGCTGGTAAGACTACAGAAACCAGAAATTTGATATATGTACTACTAGCCAAAATTGTTTATAATATTTTTCATCCCCCCACCACCACCACCTACTCCATTATTAAAGGGGTTGATAAAATAAAATTGAGATATTCACTTGAAATTTGGTACACGTATATATTATAACGACACCTGGAACTAGATTATATTTTAAGATGATTCCGTTTCAGGGTTGAGTAGGGGTAAATAGGGCAAAAGAAGTAAAGCAAGCTGGTAAGAGTACAGAATCGTGAAATTCGTTGTATGTACTAGAACTCAAGATCTTAGATTATTTACCATATTTTTCAACTCCCCACCACCCTTACTCCATTATTAAAGAGGTCGATAAAATAAAATTGATATATTCACTTGATATTTGGTACACGTATGTATTATAACGACGTCTGGAACTAGATTATATTTCGAGATCATTGCGTTGAAGAGTTGGGGATTAAATAGGGTTAATAGGGGAAAATAAGTAAAGCAAGCTAGTATGAGTATAGAAACTTGAAATTCGGTGTATGTACTAGAAGGCAAGGCCTCGTATTTTTTTATAATATTTTTCAACCCCCCCAATTCTCCTACCCCATTATTAAAGGGATTGATAAAATAAAATTGAGATATTCACTTGAACTTTGGTACACGTATGTATTATCACGACATCTGGAACTAGATTATATTTTGAGTTGCTTCGGTTGAAGGGGTGGGGGTTAAATAGGGGTAGATATGGTAAAAGTACAGAAACTTGGGATTTGGTGCATATACTAGAAGCGAAGGCCTCAGGTTTTTTATAATATTTTCCATCCCCCTCACCACCCCCACTCCCTTATTAAAAGAGTTGATAAAATTAAATTTAGGTTTCCACTTGAAATTTGGTACATGTATATATTATAACGATAACTGAAGGTAGATTATATTTTCACACGATTACGTTGAACGAGTGGAGGGGTAAATAAAGGTAAATAGGGAAAAAGAAGTAAAGCTAACAGGTAAGAGAATACAGAAACTAGAAATTCGATGTATGTCTTAGAAGCCAAGGCCTCAGATTTTTTAATAGTATTTTTCCACCCCCCCACCACCCTTACTCTATTATTAAAGGAATTGATAAAGTGAAATTGATATATTTATTTGGTAGACGTATGTATTATAATGACATCTGGAACCAGATTGTATTTTGAGATGATTCCGTTGAGGGTTGGGGGTTAAATAGGCATAAATAGGGGAAAATAAGTAAATCAAGCTGGTAAGAGTACAGACATTTGGGATTTGTTGTATATACTAGAAACCGAGGCCTCAGATTTCTTTTTAATATCTTTCAGACCCCATCACCTCCGCTCCATTATTAATGGAATTGATAACATAAAATTGAGTTATTCACATGAAAGTTAGTACATATATGTATTGTAATGAGATCTGATTGAGATGATTCCATTGAAGGGTGGGAGGTGGTAGATTGTGAATAGGAGAAGATAAGTAGGATAAACCACAAACTTTATTTTTAACGCATATGGTAGAAACCAACGCCTCAAACTTTTCTATGACACATGCCCCAAATATTGTTAAAATTCTTCGACCAATAATTTCCACATACTAGAGTGCAAATCAAGTCAAGACGTTTTTTTAACGTGACTTGGATGAAAAATTTGGATGTGGTAGTAGTGATTCCTGAGGCAGCGGTTTTTTGTTAAGAGAAACAAAAACAAAAAAATGAACCGTCTTTAAATAAAAGGTCGCTGAAAAGTACAAATAAAACTTTTAGAAGGGTACTAGATAATCACCGGCGCATTCGCCATTTTGCAAATGTTTTAAAAATCGCTTGAACTTTTGCCATTTTATAAATAATATCGAGATACAATTATTTTTTGTTAAGAAAAACAAAAATAAAAATAAATTAACCGTTTTAAAACAAAAGATCACTAAAAATATGAAATAAAATTTCACCGTCAACATAATAACACAGGGAGGGTTATTCACGGAAAGCAGGTATTAGACGTTGCTTGGGATCTGCTCAGTTCAAAAATTCGAGAACTAATCTACGAGGGTTTTTGACATGGCGGATCTAACGAAAATATATTCAGGCATGTGTTATTTCCGCTTACACTGGATGTAGCACGTAACTTTGTTATTTTAAATGGAATACCCTATATTTTATTTCTACTTTCTCGTCCATAATAAAATAAAGCCGAAAGAGATAGGTATGGGGAATGCTAATATCAATTGATGCAAAATTCAATTCTCTATTAAGTCCCTTGAAAATATACATTTCCATTTGAAAAAATTGACTTTTGGACGTTTGAACTGAAATAACGTTCGACTGTGAAAATAAAGTACCCTGTATGATGTTGTGAAAATATGATAGATTTTTCACAGTATCATTGGGTACTTGTATGAATTCGAAAAGAAAATCTCTAAATTGGCCAATCATCGATTTTTTTTCGGAAGGGTTGGAACCGTCAAAAATCTCCAACAATATTAGATATCTCGAAAACTGGTAGTTTTATGAGAGCAATTACGATACATAAACCCAAGCTAAAATTTTATGAGAAATCCAAATGTGAAATAAAATATAGGGTGTCCCATTTAAAACAAGACCTCCTGCGATTGGCTTTATATTACTTACCAAAAATCACAAAGTCATATTAATGATTGTTACAGTCTATTTTCGTATCTGCACATTTACAATTTGAATATCGTAATATGTTAATATAGTATAACTGGTTGCCTACCGTTCGTGCTCCGTGTGAGCCACGCACAGTGATGTTAGCAACGAGTTGCTGGCAACGCATTGCTAGCAACGCACTGTAACTGTACCTAATTAGGAAGCGAGTTTCGAACGTCTCGGTTATAACCTTTTCAAGACCGTTATTATCAATTAAACCTATTGTTTTGTTAATGGAATTATGAAATACTGTATTATGGGAGGAATATAAACGTCATTAAGGGAGATTTATCAGATTTGTGGGTTATGTTGTATAGTGTTCATTCGGAACGTACCCATGGACAAAGTTTTAGTCATTCTCAGATTTTGACAGAGGTGTCTGGGCCATTTTTGGGGATTGTTTCCGTTTGCCGGCTGGAGGATAAGTTGTGTCACTGAGCACGTGGATAGCATTTTGTTAATTTGCTCCTTTAATGGGATTTAGTGCTGTAGTGACAAATTAGCAGTATTTTATTTTGATATTTTGATTATTTTCTGTTGGGAAGAACTGCTACGGAATTTTCCGGATAAATCAACTTGCTGGAAGCACATGGCAAATGAATTCTGAAAGCCCACTCAACATCTAAGGTATACCTCTGAAATCTCTTTAGAATATAGGTTTGTAATATTCATTATTTCATTATTGCAGGGCTTTTTTGTCTTTCGGTTTTCTTGTTCTTTTTGTACCTTTTATTCCTTTGGTTTCATTTTATCTTGGACTTTTACTGGCATCGCATCATGTATGTTTGACCCCACATCTTACCTGTTGGATTTGTACATCTATATGTGAACTTTGGGTTTGCTGAAACTTGCTTGGCAAGATATTTGGCGAATTTGGAATCCTGAGTGTACCGGTGAGACTCTCCTGCCTGGTCCCTTGGAAGCTACGCTCCCCTGGTAGGCCTATTGGTTACATTTTGAAACCTGCTGGAGGTAAGCGTCTTTGAATTACCTAACGAGGGATCTTATATCACATACCACCTTCTACGTGAGGCGTAGAGTGCCCGTCAGCTTTCTTACGGTAGACATTAAATGTAAATTATCAGTACATATTTTGCATATGACCAATTAAGTTTTAGTAATTTTGAACACCACTCTTACAAATTTTTCAGTCAATTTAACGTATTGTCACTAAATAGTTCACATTATTTTGTTCATTTCGTGTTATTTTTCAGTATTTTAATGTAACCGTCTAAGCTAATATATTTTGGGGGTCATATTTTGCCTATTATTAGTTAAGGTATTATTAGTTTTAAGTTATCATATGTTTTGTGTTAGGTTAAGTGTGGGCCACACATCTAAGAATATCGATTGTGTGTAATGTTATCTCTGGCTGTAAGCGTACCTATATATCATTATTAAATCTGTTATAGTAAGAGGCGTATTTGTTTTCACCAGCGTACATTTAAAGCCCCAATTTTGTCGAAGCCACTCCCCAGGTACTTGTCTAGTCGGCCGTGTGAGCCTCTTTCGCCACCAATTAAATGCAGAGAGGGGACTGCACGTAAAACATACAAATTTTGTTCAGGGCACAGGGTGACCACCCTACCCTGCTGTATTGCTGATATATCAGCCTCTAAAGTAATTTTTTTTTACATATATATTCCCCTTTTATCGGGGAGCCCTGCAACATGATTTTAAAAAATATACACAGTGTGACTTCCTTAAGACTGCGGCCTCAAATTCTACTTCGTCTTCCCCGAAATCAAAGAAGGTGGCTTTTCCAAGAAAGAGGAAGTGAACATAGAAGAGACTATCGTCTCAACGATATCGACATCGTCACCTTTATATTGATTCAACACCCTGCTGCTGCCCACCAACTACTTACTATTCGTCATTCGTAGTGGCATCACAACAAGAGGTGGTGCCTACATATCGACTGGGGATGAGGACGACGCAAAAAAAAGTCACAGTAGTGAATGAGGCAACATGGGTTATTTTGATTATATATATACTTTTTATATAGGGGATTATATAGAGGCATAAAAAACTCAAAGCTACTGTATTACTTAATAGATAAAAGATACAGGGTGTCTCACCGGGAATTGAATCGATCAATATAGAGGAAAGTACGGATCAGAAATTTTTGAAAATTTAGATAATTACTAATGTCGGTGTGGTCAATCCAACTAAAATAATGACAAGCATGGGGTACTTCCGGTTATACTGGAAGTCTATACCAACTTGCTTATTTTAAATGTAACACCCTGTATATTTTCAACTTTTTGAGATGAAAATAAAATTCTGAGTTCAGGCATGTAGCACACTCTATATCAAAACCCAGTAGTTTCGATGATATTTGACATTTTATAAGAAATTTGACAGGTGCAACGGTTTGCAAGAACCGTTATAACTTTTTCTTTGTAGGACATCCTCATTTGCTCTTTGGCACAGAGAAAGAACATAAGAAGAACTACTTTCTACAACTAAAAGAAAACTTGTTCAGGACAAATGGAACACTGTGTATTTTTTTACGTCAAGTTGTGTAAAATTTAATTCCCTTTTTTTCTGATATCGGCATTGAGGGGTTAAAGTTTTCAACTTTTTTGAAATATTTGCGATTTTATTAGAAATTCATGAATGATTGTAATCATTTCATCAAAATAGCCATGATTAGAAACAATCAATCATTATCTTATGTCAAAAAATGCCAGCACGTTTAAATTACACCCACGAAGACTTTTTAAATTTGTTTATTATTTATGGAGAATGTGATAAGGTAATATCAGGAACTTGCAGCATATTTGCTACTCGATATCCATAAAAACTAAAATAGCAGAGATAAGATCAATTTAAAACATGATTCCATTTTAATTTAATAATTGCTCAATATTCCGCCCTCGAACCTCGTACCTTCGGATTAGTTCCTCATGGGTAGCTCATCTAATTGAATCCTGTGATATGTTTTGAAATGAATTTCTTACTCTCTGCATACAGTCTTCAATGGTTGTTAGTGCGCTCTCGTAAACTTTATTTTTAATAGTTGCCCAAATAAAATAATCCGGAATGATAAGTCGGGCGAGCGAGGAGGCCCTAATAAAGGTTCATTATTGGCACTCCATTGATTGAAAATAGCCATGATTAGAAACAATTAGTCATTATCTTATGTCAAAATATGCCAGCACGTTTAAATTACATGCACGAAGACTTTTTAAATTTGTTTATTATTTATCTATCTATCTATACTTATAATCTATGGCTGCGGCTGCAAAGGCATTCGAACAACACCGATGTTTCAGAGAGGAGTCTGTCTATAAGGTCGGTAAGTACCCAATGTTAAAAAGATTTTACTCCAAACCTACCACAATTTGTCTGCTAACTTATTTCTGATATTTAATTATTCATTCATACATTATTTATATTTATAAATTACAATTTTTTCATTTTTTCTACTTTTCATTTTTTCTTTTTTTTTTTAGTTTATTATTTATGGAGAATGTGATAAGGTAATATCAAGAACTTGCAGCACATTTCCTAAGAGCAAATGACGATGTCCTACACAGAAGAAGTTATAACGGTTCTTGCAAACCTGTCAAATTTTTTATAAAATGCCAAATATCTTCGAAACTACTGGGTTTAGACATAGTGCTACAAACTCAGAATTTTATTGTCATCTCGAAAAGTCGAAAATATACAAGGTGTTTCATTTAAAATGAACAAATTGGTATCGACTTCCGGTATAACCGGAAGTACCCCATGCTTCTAATTATTTTAGTTGGATTGGCCACACCGACATTAGTAAGTATCTAAATTTTCAAAAATATCTGATGCGTACACTTCTCTATATCGATCGATATATATATATATATATAGAACGTCATACTCAGGGAACAAATAAACAGAGCCGTACTTTGAATTTATCTGTCAATGTCGCGAAAGACGTCCACCATTGCATAATATATTTCTACCTTAACGCAAAATAGTGTAAGATTTTTTAATTAAACACAAAGTCATTAAATTTCTACCGAAAATACGATTTTTAAATCTCTAGTAATATTCTGCTCATTCTAATACGTAAAGATTTAGAGTACCTTGTTGGCGCCGAATTTGATGTTTAGATGGCCAGTTTTTATGGCCTTTTATATGTGTACTAAACAATGGAGAGAAGCATATTTTCTCCAGGAAAATATAATTGTTTTATAATTTGAGGTTTTTTCAGTTATAATTTGTGCATTTTTAAATCATATCGAATGCGCTTAACATAATTGTCGAATTCGATACGAGTTGTCATAACAGCATAGTTTTGCCGATTTCAAAGAAACAGTCGGTTACACCGACCTAAAATCGAAATTTCAATAAGATTTTATTCCATAGCTTTTAGTGACCGTTTTTGTAAGGGCTGTTCAATCCCTTACAATTTTTTTTTGGATTTTCATACAGATCTTTTCAAGAATATATTTTCGAATTCTTGAATGTTTTCGCTTTGGGTTAAATTTTTCCGACGTTAAAAACTAATTATAGAACTTAACTCTAGCCTCTTATTTCTGCATCTAGAATCACAAAGTAATTCTATTCGCTCAATTTTTTATATTGGCAGTTTCCTCAAATTCAGTGTTTTTAAAGTCATCAGTTTCTCTTATCACAAAATGTTAGTTATGAATTTGTTTTCCTCCCCGGGACCTAGCAATTGTTGTTTGTATAAAATGTATAAACAATAAGAAGCCGCCTAATCGTCTTTTCAAGAAATTCGTTATATTTTCCATATTTCCTCTTCAAGTCGAGAGAGTAGTTTGAAAGCCGCAATAAAACTCCGAACGAAACAATGCGCTAACGAAACATGAAATCAATAACCTCTTTCGTTAACTTATTCATAAGAAAATACATCTTTTCCGAGAATATATCTTTCAGTAAGAGCCACTTTTACTTAAATCTATTTCAGAATGAATCATTTTTATTTAAGTAAAATATACGCTTGACTAGTCAACTTAGGTTAAAAGCGGTAAGTGATAGTTTGCCTTTTGAACAGAATAGACGTACGAGAGAATTTTCTCGTTCACTCTCAACTCAACTATGAAATATATAAAATTGGTTTTATTACAAACCTGAGTAAAAATAAGTAAAAATACAAACGGACATATTGTATTAATACTTATATTACTTGTACCAGAGTTTTCAGTCGATATTGCTTTATGATTGTTTCATATTCTTCAATTGATGAAAATATTACGTCTCACTAATAGCCAGCGCTCAGATTTTTTGACAAAAGTTATCTAAAACTGGACAATTTTGAGAGGACTCGATGTCAGAGTAGCTTTTTGAGAAGGGAAGATTCTGTTTTAAAAAATGATACCATTTTTAGATCGATTTTTAGGTTTTGCTGCGTTTTTCAAGACTTTTTTGAGAAATATTTCAATTATTATATTCAATATTCGTAGATACTTATCACTTAACAGAAATCTTGATATACTTAAGATTCATATTATGCAATGTTAAGTACATTGACAAACAGGTTGTTTAAACATCCACGGAACAACTCGACACGCATCTGTCCTTATTTAATAATATTATTGCTGTTTCTCTAATAATTTTTCTTTTTCTGCTATCTACCTCTTCTGTTAAAATTTTTGCCAAGTCTCAGTTTACTCTATGTCCGTTCTCCCAACAATATAACTAATTTAAATTGACTTGTTGGAAAGCATTACATAAACAGTAAACTTAGAATGATAATGAAGCAAATAATGATTTTATGTTTCTTAATGAAATGATATCTGATCGTGTCTATAAGTGTTTGAAGTTTAGGGTTATTAATTGAAGGTAGGACCTCTGCCTCTATTAATGGTTATATAATAAATATCGTCTGACAAACAGCTACACTAGATCTGAAACTATCATACATAATTGTGAGGCGTTTCATCGGAAAAATTCTATCAATTTAAACTTGGTAATAGCCTACTAACAAACAACGTCACGCGAATCAGAGAGCATAATGCACCTTTTCGCATCAAACACAAATTACCAGGCAACAGGCGTTGCCCATCTTTCGGCAACATATCTAGCCACACCCTCTTTCTCTGTCCAACTATAAAAACTCACAAACACAATTTTCGATCTTTACCTTTTCTCTATCCTCTTCTTCCTTTCCTTTTTGTATTCTTTGTTTGCTTTCTCGCTCTAAATTATTTTTTCCAAACCATATCTATTCGTTGATTATTAAATTCTTTAGAAAGCAAACATTTTAAATTATAAATTATGCGGTCTCGCTCTTGCTGCATTGTTTGGAACGGTTTTTTTGGATAGTAATTTTCCCGTGCAGAACTATCATATATATCTGTGATATTTTATCTACACTAGCGTCTTTTGCATTGCATGTATCAATTGTTTTAAGTTAAATTTTTTTTACATGTTCTATCTTTTACACTTTTTAATTCCCCGATCTTGCGAAAGGAGATTGGGATTATTATTTAAGTTTACTTTTAATCCAACCTAGCCTCGCTCTGTCCATCCCTTCAATTACCACGGCGATTAGTGCTGTGGATGTTTGGCTGGCTCCGGTCGAGTGCCTAGGGAGGACAATTATGTATTATGAATTTAGTATAAATTTGTTTTGATGAATTGATTGCGAGAACTCGATCGGCGAAGTTAAGCAACGCCGGGAGAGTCCGTCACTTAGATGGGTGACCGTATCTCATTTTGCCGTCCTGGTTAAGTGGTGGAATGGCATTAGCTAAACTTCGCCAGGACGTTAAAATAAATAAGGCTTTAAAAAAAAATAAATAAAAAATAGGTAATCTTTCTACAGGGTGTTTCATGAGGAACTATACATACTTCCAGGGGCGTTAGAGAAACACTTGGGTATTCAGGAACGGTCATTGAAATTTTGCTGTCGCTCGTAATTTCTGAGATACAGGGTTATGAACTGATTTTGGTCTAAATTTATTTTAGCCAGAACACACTCATGCATGCAAATATTAATCAATTCTGGAAGATACAAATATCAGCTTCTCATAGTTATGTAGTTCGGTAACTTTCTCCGCAATCAGTGATCATACAGCGCAGCAGTTGAGAGTCTATTCTGTTGAAGGAAAATACACAGAGGAGAGCAAAATGATTAGACAGATAAGCAACGAAAACATAAATACATTTAGGTATTATCTAACTAGGGAAAAGTGGGATACTATTAAAGGAAATGACATAAATAGCAATTTTGAATCTTTCATGCAAGTTATTACTTATTATTTTGAGATTTGTTTCCCAGTTAAAAAAATGGCAGCAAAAAATAAAAATAACCAATGGATTACGCGAGGATTAACTATCTCTTCACGTAATTTAAAAAATCTGTATTTTATCAGCTTAACTGGTAATATAGATGACATAAACTTTTATAAAAAATATAAAGCTATCTATAAAAAAGTCATTAAGTATGCAAAAATGCAGTATAATAGTGAACTAGTAAGTAAATCAACTAATAAAACAAAAACCGCTTGGAATATCATAAAAAAAGGCAAACAAAAATTAAACAAAACCCACATAAATGAAATGAATTTAAATGGTGAACTTGTAAAATGTCCACTATCAATATGCAACAACTTTAATGAATACTTTAACAACACACCACTTAACCTTCAAAATAAAATTGAAAAAAGTGACTTACCTCCTCTTAACTTTAACAATAATAAAAGCTTTTATATGGCTCCTATAACTGTCTCTGAGATAAAGGAAACAATAAAATCTTTAAAGCCATCGTACTCAGCGGGCGTCGATGAAATCAGTTCAAACTTACTAAAAAAGGTAGCAACCCAAATAGCAGAACCTCTTGCATATCTCTATAATCAATCAATAGCAACCGGCATTTTTCCTAATCAGCTTAAACACTCCAAAATTATACCTGTATTTAAAAAAGGCTCAGAGCTTCTTCTTGAAAACTATCGACCTATCTCACTTTTATCGAGTTTTTCAAAAATACTTGAGAAACTAGTCGCAACAAGAATAACGATATTTTTCACAAAGCATAGAATTTTCACACCTCAACAGTTTGGCTTTCGACAAGGACTCTCAACTGCCGATGCAGTCACATCTTTTGTAAATCATTTGTATGATTGCTTGGATGCTGGTGATAAGGCGATTGGTCTGTTCCTAGACCTCAGCAAGGCATTTGACCTTGTGGACCATGACATTCTGTTATATAAATTGGAGTGTTATGGTGTACGGGGTGTGCCTCATGAGTGGTTTGAAAGTTATCTAACAGGTAGAACACATCATGTGGAACTTAATAATGTAAAATCTGCAACACTTAACTGTAAAATAGGTGTCCCACAAGGTTCGGTATTGGGACCATTGCTTTTTAATATTTACATAAATGATTTTCCAAATATTGTCAAATCCACTGAACTTGTAATGTTTGCAGATGATGCCAATCTCCTAGGTAGATCCTCAAATGAGGAAGATCTAAGAATTAAAATGGGTGCCACGGTTGACACCGCCAGCATGTGGATGTCGGGTAACAAACTACTTTTAAATCATGAAAAAACAATTTTCATAAAATTTTCAATAAATCATGCAGCAAGTGATCAAAGTATTCTAATAAAATGTAACGGTAAAAGTTTAGAACAAAAATTAACACATACATTTCTGGGAGTTGAAATCGATAATACTCTAACTTGGAATCGCCACATAGACAATGTTTGTAATAAAATCTCCAAATTATGTTTTACTTTGAGGCATTTAAAGACATTTGTCAATCATTTTATATTAAAAAATTTCTATTTCGCCCAGATACACTCGAAAATTTCGTATTGTTTGATATGTTGGGGCTCAGAATCCGCAACCCAGAGAGTGTTCATAATACAGAACCGTGCAGTAAGAATTCTTGCCAATGTCGATAGCAGAACATCATGTAGACCTTTATTTAAGCATTATAGCATACTTCCACTCCCATGCATATATATTTATCAAATATTAATACATACGCACAAAAACATCAATAACCATAAGAGACTGGGTGATAACCACCATTATGATACAAGGAATGTAAATATACTTGAAACTCCAGGACACAGAACATCTAAATTTGAGAAGTGTCCAAAATATAAAGGGATCATATTGTATAATAAATTATCTGAAGAGTATAAAAATCTGTCCATCAAAAAATTTAAACAAAAAGTAAAGAAACTGCTATTAACTCACTGCTTCTATAGTGAGGGAGAGTTTTTACTGCACGATTTTCCATGAAAGCATATTTTCTAAATATTTTAATTTACAAATTTTAATGTGTTGACGTATATTGTGATAGCAATATGTATTACCATAATTTGTTGTGAAGTATTTTAAATATTTTTTTTAGTAATGTATTGTTTTTAAAATTGTATTTTATAATTCTGAGATGCACCTTCAGTGCATCATATACTGTGACATATCCTATAACTGTACAAGTTCCTTGGATGAATAAATTATTATTATTATTATTATTATTATATCCTGTTAGACTGTTATCATTAAAGTGAAATCATGTCAATTTTGAAACAGAAGTTACAACCCTTAAATTAATAGCGAAAACAATGGATATCACACATCTCTCATGGACAAGCTAATTAAGAACAAACAAAGAAAGCCGTTGAAAAAACATGTTCATAACGCACTCAAAGAAAGTAAAAAATGGCATAGTATTAATTCAGATTTAGATTTTTTAATTTGCGCAGGATTGTTTCTAATTTGGTCACTACAGAGGAAAATTCGCTGAAGTAACTGATCTCTAGTATTCATTGGGACATTGTTGATTTCAGTTTTGAGATATTCCCATAGAAAATAATCGACGGGGTCGAAATCTGGTGATCTAGCCAGCCAAGGCTGAGGTCCCAACGTCCAACCCATTTGTTTGGATACTAACTATCCAAATGCCTTGTAACCTCAATACCAAAATGAGGAAGAGCTTCGTCATGCTGGAAGTATTGCCCTCTTACTATTATTATATTGTCCAATTATGTTGTTGTTAATCGGGTACTTACAGAACAGTATGCATGGTCATTTTTATGTGTATCTTCTCTCAGCAGTTTTAAAATAGTATTCCACATAGGTTTTCACATTGGTTCCCATTAATCAATTGTATTTGAGCACCTTTTATGAAATACTATTTTGTGGTTGGTTTCATTTTGTTATGACTAGTTCTGGCCACCGACTAAGGTGTAGAAAGTAGAAAGAATGTTTAAAGTGTATTTATCGAAACTCCTAAAAACTAAAAACCTAGTACAACCTATATAAAAATGGAATCTATATTTCTAAAATAGACAGATGATATATGTGCATAGAAAGAACAGTAAATTTATTTGGGTAGAGTAAAGATATATGCTTTATATTAAAATCAGGTCTTTGTCATAACCTCACGTCTATTTTCAAACAAGTACCTAAAATAAATACAATTCTTTATTATGTTCCGCTTCTAAATATATATCCTTAACGAATCAGTTACCCCAAATCGCGTGTGTAAAATTGTAAATAGCAAAACCGAACAAAATCTGCCGTATTATGGATTTGGACGAGCCAATTATGCCGTTGTTATAAATCACCCAAAGAGAAAGCCTAATGTATTTCTGCACAACAAAAGTATTCGAAATTAAATACAAGAGAGATTTGTTTGTGTGATAATCTCTTTATGTTATAAGATAAATTTAGTTCATTTATTTACCAGGCAAGCCCAAAATTCCTTCTTCTAATTATGGCCCAACGAGTCCGTACTACGTAATAAATGTGAAGTTGCGAAATTAAAAGTAAATAAGAGGAGAAAGAGAAAAGTAATTAACAAAGTTTTGTGAGAAATTCTTTATTTATGATTATGACTATTTATAGAATTTGAAATTAAGGATAAAGTGCAAAATCAGCCATTGGAAGAAATGTTGAACAAATAACTTTAAGCTTTATTCTGCCCATTAAAAAACTTTTAAAAAACAAAGTTTACGATCCCGCTGAATTATTTGTAAAATTGAATCCTCAATGTAATGGAAATTTATCTTTTTCGTGTTTTATCCGAATAAAGCTAATCTGAATGGATGAAGAATGAATTGCCTACTTTTATTTAACGTACAGTTGACAGTGGCCAATTAAGTGCAAACGGCATGTGCGTGACGGATTTTCTTCAACACCGAAATAATGTAATTGAACGCTAAATGCTATACCACGCTCATTAACTTGTGCATTGTTATCGTGTGTAGCGCTTATTCATTTTCAAGATACAGTGGACGCAAAGAATCACATATGGATGTCACATTGTTGGACAGGGCTGGATTAAGCACCATTTTGTGATTCTGTAAAAATAATGTTTATTCTAGAAGTGAAGTTTTATAAATATTAGTGCTGCATGAAAGGGTAGAATAAGCTAGACCAAACGGCCTCAGAGACCAATCTTTGAAATAACTTATGTAATAATATTGGCAAGCCATAAGAACACTACTGGCATACTTTCAGCCCCTGACTTCCATTCCTCCTTGAGATAATTGAGAAAACATGCGCCGGCACGACTATTTTTTAAACCTATTTTTCTCGAAAACTATTTTAGCTGGACGAATGATACAAAAAGACTCTGTTAGACCATTAGTTGTTCTATATTATATATTTATTTTAGATTTTTTAAATAATTGTAATTATTTGAAAAATGAAAATAAAAATTTTAGAATGACTTTTTTTACGGTTAGAGCTGAGGTACAATCGCCAACAATGTATGTAATATTGGTAATTACACTTACTATTACTACTAATTGTTTCATTAAAAGCAATGGGTGCAAGACTTCTAAAAAAAAATTAGGGTCGGTTATGATCGGTTTTATGTACATCTTATTTAATACAATTATGTTATATTCACGTTAAAAGGAAATGGGTGCAAGACCTAGATTTAAATTAATATTAGAATACTTTATTCATCGTCACTATCTTCATTGATCACTACAGGATAAAATTGTCTCCCGCACTGTACCGCTCTGCACTCTGTACGTCAGTACTGCTCTTAAAGCAGTTTTTTTGTGGTTTGTGCAGCTAAGAAAAATAATAGACAACTGGTGTCATTGAAAACTTTAAAAATGTAGAAATAGTAAGAATAGTGCCGAAGAACCCAAATAGTCTGCTTTATTGATTATTATTAGATCACGGTCCGTTAAAACCTGACAGAGCTTTAGGTAGTGATGACAGGATTGGTTGAATGCGTTCGACCATAACAACTATTTATAATAAATAGAGGCATGTTTTTAAGTGCTCTTTAGTTTTAAATATCTTCAGATCAAGTTGACGTGGTTAGCACACCGCGCATCATAGTATTTTCCTATTTTTTCTGTCTCCTTTCCAAAAGCTTTAGTAACTAATTTGTCGGTTTCCAAAATATATTATTTTTGTATTTTTACTTCCTTCGCATACCGAAGGGAAATATTGTATTCGAGAAAAAATCACCCTTCGAGATTTTTTCGGATTTACACGTTTCAGATCATGTAGATTACGAAAATATAGGTTTTTCAATTCCGTCAGTCTGTCTGTCTGTCTGTCTGTCTGTTGGTGCATTATCTAAAAAACTACTTGACAGCGGAGAAATGGTTGAACTTTCACTGGAAAATATACAGGGTAGACCGTCTAAAGGAAATAAATAATGAAAAAAAATATTTTTGCTCAAATTTAAAATTTCCATTTTAAATACATTTCAGAAAAAAAAAATTTCAAAACTTTTTGAAAATGTTCATACCAGTAGAAAAGCGAAAAATTTTTTGCTCAAATTTAGTATTTCCACGTTTCATGACATTCTAAATTTATTTCATAAAAAAAAATTTTAAAGGAATTTTAAAATTTTGTCAGAATAATTTTTAAAATTTTCTTACTCTTTATTGGGTATTATGCCACTGAAAAATATTTAAAAATTTTAATGAAAAAACCTCTGCGCCAAACGGATCAGACAGAGGTTGGTTCTTGAATACTTGACTGTTTCAAAAAGTCTCACACCTAAAAATATATAAACTGGAACAATGTAATAAACTAAATACTGAAAATGAAAGCTATAGGTAGTTAACGTTTCGGAAGAGAATCTACTTCCGTTCTCAAAACTTTTTTGGCTGAACTCTGCTCTAGGGTGGCCCACCCTTGAATAATTTGGGCAAACTAAAACCTTACAAAACAACGCCACATCTTTCTGAATTCGTTCCTAAAAATTATTTACCTTCTTAGAATGGGTAATTTAAATTTTTAAAGCCTTGAACCCAGTACCAATTCGTCAATGCTCCACAAATATATAAGATATTATTCCCATTTTGACACAAGAAAAACACAGTAAATTATTTCAATTTATTGCTGTATCAAGTAAGTAAGTATTTCTACTATAATAAGAGTACACATAGTTGCACAATACTGCAAAAAAACTTCAAGTACAGCTTTGTGAAAGCTAACAAGGCAATGATTTACGATCGGTTTTTGTGACTTTTTTATTTGCATTAAATATTTGTAGACTTGAAGATTGTATTATTTTGAAAATTTGAAGAAGAAAATATGTTTTAGGAAAGAAACAGAAGGATAAGTCGCATCACCAAATTATTTTGATGCCCAAATAATTTAATAAAAACCCACATACAGCTAAATATTCTTGTGTATAATTTATTGAGTAAATTTTCAAATTACTGCAAGCTATTAATTCACTAAATTTACAATCCGGAATCAACGAATTAATTAGTCATTAAAAATGTACGCCACTTGTAAGTATCCATTTCACTGACACGTGAAATATTACATTGTAGTAATTATCTATATCTATCACTGAGCATTAATTATATAGAATTAATGGGTATTTGATATCCTGTGGGAATTCATTGAATAATTAATTATTGTTATTTAATGTTCCGTGGATAATGTGATAGCCCATTGGTAAATGATCCAATTCAAGATACTATAAATTAAAACGTGTTCAGATTTAAACACGTACCTATACATAAAGGGTGATCTAAAAGTATGAGGCAATACTTTAGCAGCATATAGTTTGTGCCAAAATAACATCCAAAGTGCCGTAAATATCTTCTAGAACGCCCCACTTCGGTCTATCTTCTAATTCATAGCCTCTTGACAGACGTATTGTAAATCAGACAATATTCATATAATATAATGGTCCTCCCTTCGCTGCATACTACGTCAAACAACACCATACTGTTTGTCGTGGTTGCCTGTTAAGATCACGACATCAACAGCTCAGTGCCGCAGTGACTATATTTTAGGCTTGGCGGCTGGAGTCCCTGGTTCGAATACTGGCTAAGACATGGATATTTAGTGGTGTTCTATATTTTCAATACGTAGCGAAAGCATATTATAGTTTATCCATTTTATACACAGGAGGTATAATTTATTAAGCATTTAAAAATGTATTTGCCGACGTGCCTCAGGACAGTGCCATCTATCATATGTCCATCAAAATTGAATCCATTTACAATTGAATTCATGTACACAGGACACAGATTGAACCTAGGAGTGTACCCTGTAGTACCCATTTTCGGATGAAATCGAAATAATTGACGAAACGTATGTCGAGTAATGTTAATCGAATGTAGTGCCCTAGTATCTCGGTGTTTGTAAAAAGTGCTTCATAGTTACATAGGAAAGTTTATCAGATGTTGTTGCTGGTATAGTAGGTTTATAGTAGCTCATCTAGTTTTCTGAGAGATCTTCAAATAATTAATTTCTCCTAATATCTTCCGTTCCCTCACTTACCGAAGGGAATTATTGCAGTCTTGAAGAAAAGATCATTCTCCTGGATCTTTCAAACATTCGTATTATATTATGCAGCTTACGAATTAAAGTATTTCAGTTTCGTCTGGCTGTCTGTCAGCCGGTTTCTTTCAGTCTAAAGAAAGTAACGAATAAAGAAATCTTAAAGAAATATGATGTTCATAGTAGGAGTGCGACTGTCTTTGACGTGTTTTTCGACCTGCTACAGGGTGTTTTATAAGCAAAGTTGTAAAAATCACCACTAATAAAGTACCTTTGTTTTTCAAAATATGAAAGAATTCCACTAAGAAAAGTTATTTAGAATGCAACTTTATACCTCTGTACCAAATTTCAGGAATATACAATTATTTTTTTGAAACTCAAAAACCCATTTTTTGCGAATTGAATTCATATTTAAAGTTGTGTAGGAGCAAATGTTAATCATCTCAAAAAGCGCAGGCTATTGGTAAATAAAAAATTGAATATACGAGATGTAAGAAGGTATAATGTTAATCGAACTAATTGTAAAACAAGAAACAATTACTAACAGAAGGTTAATAAGGTTTAAAAATTATAACAAGTGACAAATTTCAAAAACATAACCACCCACATCCACACACATTTCGATCCTTCGCCTGAAGTCCTTAAAACTCTTTCGAATATGATCTAACGGTATGGAGTTCACGGTATTTGTAATTCTCTGTTTCAATACTGCTACATCGTTAGAAAGAGGTTCAGCGTAAACCAACTGCTTGAGGCAACTACATAAAAAGACATCCAATATTGATGGGGATCTCGCCGGCCACTTGATCGGTCCATTCCTGGCAGCCCAATTTTCTCCAAAATTTAAATTCAACCACCGATTAACCATTTTTGTGGGGTGGTCAGGGCAACCATCATGTTGAAAATGAACTAAAGGCATATCTCTTAAAATATTTAAATGTTCTTCAGAAAATCTTTCAAGAAGCTGTAAATAAGTGTGCTGGTTTAACCTTCCCTCAATAAATAAGGCCCAATAACTCCAACGTGGAAAGAAACGGCACACCACACATTCACTTTTTTATAATATTGTCTTCTACAATTAATTCTAAAATTTGGATTTTCAGAAGCCCAAACCCGACAATTCTGAGATGAAACAACGCCATTGGTTATGAATGTGGAATTCAGAATTCAATACACCTCTTGTTACATCTATCGTGGGATACACTGTATATTTACCAACAATTTAAATTTCGAACTGATGTGCATATATTAAATACTAGATGCGACCTGACCAATACTATAATTCTAGTCGAGACGCTAAAAAGATAATCCAGTTTCCGCACGATTTATGAGCTAAAATCTATAGAATATCCAATTTACATATGCTTCAATTGCCTTATAAAAATTTGTAAAACTCATGTGAAAAATACAAGCTGTTATGTAAATTTTAATACATTTATTGGTGTATTGACGCCCAACGTTTACATCGATAGAATTTTAATACTGAAAAATGGTGTAGTAATTTCCATCGGCATGTTATTCAAGCACCTTGAGGGTTTCATTGTCTACAGAAAAAAGTATAATCAAACGTTTCGTTGTTAAAATATAAATTCGACGATGACATTTGAAATTTTAATGTAAATAACTTGGTTGTTATTTTATTGGATCGTTAATTGAAACGAAATTAATAATAACTCAGTGAAATAAGCACTTTAGCTTTCAGCTTCTGAATAAATAAACCTTAAATAAACACTTCCATCAGGTGAAGTTTATTTGAGAGAGCGTTACTTTTCTGTATAAAAATTCACGGTCGACACCTCGCCGGCTCGAGAGGCCATTTAAAAAGGTATTTACATGAAGCTCCCCCTCTTTTATTTATTAATTATTTTTCTGCTATATGGTAACTCTGTATATTTTACTTCCACATCCAGGTAGTGACGTGGAAGTATAGTAATGGTAAAACAAATTCAAAAATATTTTTTGTTGAACTAGGCTTAGAATGTCATAAAGCGTCGAGATTTTAAATATAATAAAAAAAAATTCTGTCTGTCAGACAGTCGGTTTGTCTGTAACTTTTTTCCGCAGTTGAAATATGGTATACATATGTATCATGACTAGATCTGGAACTAGATTATTTTGCCCTAATTCCGGTGAAGGATTGTGGATTAAATTAGGGTAAATAGGGGAAAATAAGTAAAGCAAGCTGGTAAGAGTACAGAATCTTGGGATTTGGTGTATATACTAGAAGCCAAAGCCTCAGATTTTTTATAAAAAAAATGAGTTTACAAATGTATGTACATCGAATAATTTGTTAGAGTTTCTTGGCTAAAGGAGTGATCCAAGGCCAGTATTGTAATAAAAACAAAACTTTCAAGCCTGACATGATATTTACAAAATCTGCAAAATGTACAGGGGATAGAAATAAAGAAGAGTTTAATATTACATTAATATTAATATTTCACAAAAAATTTAGGTATCAAAATTTATTAAACATACAAGTTTTACAAAATCGACGCAAGGCGTCGATCCGCGTCGAAACGTAAAAATGCAAGAACATGAATTTTGATAGCAAAATTAATCAAATACAAGCTTTACAGAAACAACACAAGGCGTTGGTCGGCGCCGCGACGTGAAAATACAAGAATATGGATCTAGGTATCAAAATTTATCAAATTCAGAAGTTTTGCAACAACGACGCTAGGCGTCGGTCGGCGTCGAGACGTAAAAATGCAAGAATATACATTTAGATATCAATGTTTATCAATTTGATAAGTTATACAAAAACGACGCTGGGCGTCGGTCGGCGTCGAGACGTATAAATGCAAGAAAGTTCCCCTATTTCATATTACATTGAAATTGCCGTTTTGCAACACTGTCAACACTTCATTTAAATGAACATGAAGCGTTAGTGACATTTACGGAAAAATCGACATTGAAAAAAGTGTTTTTTTATTTTTTTCCATTTTTCACAATGTTTTTCCACAGTAACAGTCTGATTTATTGTAACTTTGTTAATCAACTTTTTTGATTGAAGATTAGGCCTTGTTTTCAAATTAAGTTCCCAAAAAATCAAAAAATTAATATTACGCTTCAAAAAAATTACAGAATTTTTGAGGCATAAAAATGTACATTTTCACCGAATTTCATCAAAATCGAATTATTTTTGTGGAAGATCAAAATAAATGACTAAAAAATTGGTTTTTGGCATTTTATCAATATTTTTGAGATTGTGTAAAAAATGATTGAGACAAAAGTTGTAGATCTCTCAATTATCTACAACTTTTATATTAAACTTTCTTCGATAGGAGGTCTACTTTTGCCAGAAATCGTAAAAAACACGTTTCACCCCTAAGAACACACCTTTTCGCACCCCCAACCAACTTCGGGTTACCTGTTGTGATCCAATCGATTTTTCCCCATTTACATACCATTAGTCCTAAAGTTTCCCACCACCCATATACTGCTAAGTATTTTTTTTTTCGAAAATTATTGGCACTGGTCTAATACTAGAAAAAATAGAATTTAAATTTAATTTTACATAATTTGGTGTAAATTGATTTGGTGTTCCATTTGAAACAAAGAAGTTTTTGAGGTTTGAATTTGACAAAATGGAATCAAAATTTATCAAATTAACTAGTTTTACAGAAACGACGCTAGGCGTCGGTCGGTGTCGAGACGAAAATGTAGAAGAATATGAATCTAGGTATCAAAATTTATCAAATTCAGAAGTTTTACAACAACGACGCTAGACGTCGATCAGCGTCGAGACGTAAAAATGCAAGAATAAGAATCTAGGTATCAAAATTTATCAAATCACGAGTTTTGCAACAATGACGCTAGGCATCGGTCGGCGTCGAGACGTAAAAATGCAAGAATATGTATTTAGATATGAAAGTTTATCAAGTACATAAGTTATACAAAAACAACGCTGGGTGTCGGTCGGCGTTGTGACGTAAAAATGCCAGAATATGAACCTAGGAATCAAAATTTATCAAATACACGAGTTTACCAAAACGACGAAAAATATTATAAAAAAATCTTAGGACTTGACTTCTAGTATAGGTACGCACCAAACCTCAAGTATTTGTACTCTACACAGCTTGCTTTACTCATTTTCCCCTATTTACTTATACTTACATCCCCACTTCAACGAAATTATCTCAAAATATAATCTAGTTCCAGATGTTATAATACATATGTGTACCAAATTTCAAGTGAATATCTCAATTTTATTTTATCAACCCATTTAATGACGGAGTAGGGTAGTGGTGGGGGGATGGAAATATTACAAAAAAATTTGAGGCCTTGACTTCTAGTACATATACACCAAATTTCAAGTTTCTGTACTCTTACCAGCTTGCTTTACTTATTTTCTCTCGTTTACCCTATTTAACCCCCGACCCTTCAACGGAATAATCCCAAGATATAATCTAGGTCGTGATGTATAGCAAATTTCAAGTGAATATCTCAATTTTATTTTATCAACTCCTTTAATAATGAAGTGGCGGGGAAGGAAAATATTATAAAAAATTGATGGGCGCTTACAGTTTTATGAACAGTTGATGACCTTGTGCGATGAAAACCCAAATTTTTTAAAGAACATTGTTTTTTCTGATGAAGCTACATTTTCTTTAAAGGGGCATAACTGCAGGTATTGGTCACGCGAAAATCTTCATTGGACTCAATAAGCCCATACACAGCGACGAGGAAAAGTAAGCGTGTGGGCAGGTATGATTGGTGATCGTTTATTCGGACCTTTGTTTTTGAAGAAAATCTTACGGCCGCAAGATATTTAAAGTTTTTGCGAATTGAGTTAGTGCCAGCTTTAGCAGCTATGTTTCCGAACAATGAAGATGAAGATATTCCTGCTGCAAACGTCTGGTTTCAGCAAGTCGTTGCCCCAACTCATTTTGGGTTAGCAGTGCGTCAGTTTTTACATGACACTTTTACTGGAAGGGGATAGGTCGTCGAGGTCCGATTGAGTGGCCCCCGCGTTCACCGGATTTAACCCCCTTAGACTTTTTTCTATGGAGTTACTTAAGGTCAAGGGTGTATTTTCGCGGATACCATAGAAGAATTGAAAGACAGAATTGGCTTGGAGATAAGACGAATTGCCCATGAGATGATTCAGAACAGCATGCAAAGTGTATACACCCGTCTTGGTCAACGCCAAATGGTTGGAGGGTCGCAATTTAAGCAATAGAGATGATTTTTTTTCATAATTACGTATGTAAGGTATCAATCGATAAAAATATTTTTTTCTAAAAGAATGGCTTAGGTAATAATAATTTTTTTCATATCACCCGAAAGCTAAAGGAATATACCACCAAAAACAATTTTTCGCTCGAATTTAAAATCTCGACGTTTCGTTCTCGATATTCTAAACCTATTTCAAGAAAAAAAAATTGATTACTATACTTTCAATCCACACGTGGATGTGGAAGTAAAATAACATGTATTTAGTAACAACTCAATTATTTCGCAAAAATATCTAAAAACGCCGATATCTCAACAACGTTGAGACTTTGCGTAAGATTAAATATGATCATATATGTTCCAAACGACCCAAATTATCACTTAGTGAAAACTTTCTATTGACGTACCAAACATCCTGTATGACAAATAAATTTCTTTTGAAAAATTCCATCCTCAAAACCTCTCTCCGTTAAAATTGGCTACTCCGACCTACAAGTGAAATCTTCTTAATATAAAAACCTCATTTTCCTTATGCCTCATCTGGAAACTCCATTAAAATGTTTCCCTTAAAAATTTCATTAGGCAGATAAATTATCCAAATAATTACCCCCATATAGAAGATTGGCTATTATTCAAATATACATCAGGTATAAGTAATTCAATTAAAAACTTTTATCCAAGCGTATTTCACATAGCTGTACGTAAAATTCAACATAAAATTTAATTAGTCAATTATGGAAGTGTCTAACAAATAAGTTGGGCCAATCCACACTCTTGTCAGGCAATAAACGCGGAGGAAATTCAATTATATATTAATCAATTAATCGCGCAAGTACGTACAAACCGTTAAATTGCAAATATAGGTATGATAAATGACTGAGAAAGGGAAATTTAGACAGGCTGTATAATTCAATTGAAAATTACCGTTAATACTTAGAGAACATAATTGAAAACTATCTTGACATCATGGAAATATAATTTATTAGGGTTCAGATTTATCGAAGGGCGGATGTTCGTGGAAGTTTGGATCCGGCGGCACAGAAGCTTAAGACAAGCACTAGATACTTTCAAAAATACGATCCATAAATATACGCGCATCTGTCAGCTACATAATTTGTCGCGAGATGCAAAAAAAATTTGAAAAAAATTAGAGATCGAGTTACAAAATATTTTATTTATTAACTTGTTTATTTATTTATTTAATATACAACCATTCAACAGGTGTTAACCCATTTACAGAATGGGTACAAAAGTAATACAACTATTAAATATACAATTTACAAAGTAATTCGATATTATGTGCACATAAACATAAGTGACATATAAGTAACAATTGAAAATAAAAAAACCGCTGCCTAAGGAATCACTACTTCCACATCCAGATTATTCGTCCAAGTCACTTTAAAGGAAACATCTTGACTATATTTCCACTCTAGTATGTGGAAATTATTGGTCATAGAATTTTAATAATATTTGGAGTAGATGTCATAGAAAAGTTTGAGGAGTTGGTTTCTACCATATACGTTAAAAATGAAGTTTCTAGTTTACCGTACTTATTTTCCACTATTTACAACCTACCAATGGAGTCATCTCAATCAGATGTCACTACAATACATATGTGTACTAACTTTCAAGTGAATATCTCAATTTGATGTTATCAATCCCATTAATAATGAAGCGGAGGTGGTAGAGTTTTACTTATATTCCTCTATTTACCCCAAATTAACCCCCAACCCTTCAACGGAATCATCTCAAAATATAAACTAATTCCAGACGTCGTTATAATACATACGTGTACGAAATTTCAAATGAATATCTCAACTTAATTTTGTCAACCCCATTAATGGGGTAGGGGTGGTGGGGGGTTGAAAAATATTATAAAAAAATCTGAGGCCTTAACTTCTTGTACATACACCGAATTTCAAGTTTCTGTACTCATACCAGCTTGCTTTACTTATTTCCCCCTATTAACCCCTAAATAACCCCCAACCCTTCAACGGAATCATCTCAAAGTATAATCTAGTTCCAGATGTCGTTATAATTCATACGTGTACCAAATTTCAAATGAATATCTCGATTTTATTTTATTAACCCTTTTAATAATGAAGTAGGGGTGGTGGGGGTTGAAAAATATTATAAATAATCTGAGACCTTGGTTTCTAGTACATACACCGAATTTCAAGTTTCTGTAGTCTTACCAGCTTGCTTTACTTATTTTCCCCTATTTACCCCTATTTAACCCCCAACCCTTCAACGGAACTATCTCAAAATATAATCTAGTTCCAGATGTCGTTATAATACATACGCGTAGAAAATTTCAAATGAATATCTCAATTTCATTTTATCAACCCTTTTCAAATTGGAGTAGGGGTGGTGGGGGTTGAAAAATATTATTAAAAAATCTGACGCTTTGACTTCTAGTACATACACCGAATTTCAAGTTTCTGTACTCTTACCAACTTGTTTTACTTATATTCCTCTATTTACCCCAAATTAACCCCCAACCCTTCAACGGAATCATCCCAAAATATAATCTAATTCTAGACATCGTTATAATACATACGTGTACGAAATTTCAAATGAATATCTCAACTTTATTTTATCAACCCCATTAATGGGGTAGGGGTGGTGGGGGGTTGAAAAATATTATAAAAAATCTGAGGCCTTAACTTCTAGTACATACACCGAATTTCCAGTTTCTGTACTCTTACAAGCTTGCTTTACTTATTTCCCCCTATTTACCCCTATTTAACCCCCAACCCTTCACCGGATTTCCTCAAAAAACAATCCAGTTCCAGATCTCGTTATAATATATACGTGTACAAAATTTCAGGTCAATATCTTAAACCGTTCCGGAGAAAGCGTGCGGACAAAAAAAAGTTACAGACAGACCGACAGACCGACAGACAGACCGACAGACAGACCGACAGACAGACAGAAAATTTTTTTTCGCTCAAATTTAAAATCTCGACGTTTCATGACATTCTAAACCTATTTCACGAATAAAAATTTTGAAAATTTTTTTGCGATTACTATACTTCCAATCCACTACGTGGATGTGGAAGTAATAAGCAAGAAAACAGCTTATGACAGTTTTTTTATGGAGGCTATATTGCAGTTGAATATGTCAATTCTAAATATTGTCTAAATGTTATTTGTGGCATTATCTTAATTTTTTCCTTCTTCAATTCTTCGGGACTTCCTGCCACATGTATGTTTTCTTTTAAGCGGTGCTAGGGGAATTTACAGTGTAAGATTGGGCGAATATCAAAATTATATCAGAAAAAGTGAAATTCAGAGGTCCAAGATCTGCGAACACGCGTGGGAGAACGGACATAGAATAAATTGGGACTCGGCAAAAATTTTAACAAAAGAGGCAGATAGCAAAAAAAGAAAAATTAAAGAATCCGCGATAATATTATTGAATGAGGATAATTGCATGTCGAATTGTTCCGTAGATGTCTGTACAACTTGGCTGCCAATGTTAAAAGAAGAACTTCACAAACCTAACATTGTATAAAAACTAAAAAACTGTTAACTATATCAACAGTTCTATGTAAATAGTAAGTATCTATGGATATTGAATATAACAAAAATTCTTAGAGCTGTGCATTTGTCATACACAGCAAAAAAGATTTTTCTAAAAAAGCCTTGAAAAAGGAAACAGATTAGATTTCCGAAACGTCGGCGAAATATTTCATTTCAAATTTTTATACTTATTTGTGTTGTTTATTTATAAAAACCAACCTTTAACTGATCCTTTGACGTAAACGTCACAGGCGTAGAGGTTTTTTACCAGTAACATACTGGTTAATTGTGATATATTTTGTAGACTCCCCTAGCACCGCTTAAAAGAAAACATACATGTGGCAGGAAGTCCCAAAGAATTGAAGAAGGAAAAAATGTCAATTCTATCTTAAATTTTATGATATTTGTCGCATATTTGATTAATAGGAGAAAACTTTTTGATGTTTGTTCTCCGCGTCGGCAAATGAAAAGTTAGTGAATGCCTAGAGGTAATTCTAGGTACCTGAAAGTTAATGCGATGAAGAATATCACTGCAGTCTATTTTACTGTTCAGCAGCTTATATAAGAAGATTATTTGTGATTTCGTACGCCTATTCTCGAGACTTCGATGGATAACCTGTTCTCCATTCGATCATTAGGAAAGCCAATAGCGGGGTATACACCATCTTCTCTATAGCAGGCATACTTTAAGAATTTTCTTTGTATGTTTTCTACAGTATTCACATGGAGGTCATAATAAGGACACCATATTACTGACGCTTATTCAACACGAGATCTCATACACGAGATATATAGCAACTTTAATGTACTAGTATTAGTGAAGTCTTTGCAATTCCTGACGATAAAGCCTAGCGTTTTATAGGATTCTGACATTAGATTATTAATATGATTTTTGAAAGTGAGTTTATCATCGAAAGTGACTCCCAGGTCTCGGATGGTGTCAGGTCGAGATAATGTTGATTGATTTATTGAGTAGTTGTAATTTATTCTATGCAATTTATTTGTGAAAGACATAATATGATATGTTTGAACATTTAATGGTAATTTGTTTTCAGAACACCTTAGATTTATCTTGAGAAGATTTTCTTGTAAATTATCGCAGTCAGCTGCGTTGTTGATAGTGGAATAGATTTTCATATCATCAGCGTAGAGCATAAACGAGACATTTAAGTCAGATCCAATATCATTTATAAATACGTTAAACAATAGTGGACCCAGGTTGGAGCCCTGTGGAACTCCAGAGGTAGATGCTACTTCAACAGACTGGTAACCACAGCATTGCATGAGTTGCTTTCTGTCGGTAAGATAAGACTTGGTAGTATTGGAGAAAATCCATTATTAGCAAGTTTTTTCAGTAGGATGTTATGATCCAGTCTATCGAAGGACTTGGAAACATCTGTATAGATTACGTCCGTCTGCATGCCAGCATCTAATGAGTCAGCTAGAGTTTGAGTAATAGATAAGAGATTAGTAACAGTTGACCTGCCACACGTGAAGCCATGTTGATAAGGACTGATGCGATTTTATGTTCATGGAGAAGCATTTCAAGAATTTTGGCAAAGTTTTTAATAATAGTGATAGGTCTGTAACTCTGGATGTTATTGCGATCGCCTTTTTTAAAAATTGGTGTAATTCTAGACATTTTCCAAGTACTTGGGAGTGTTTGTGTTTTTAGAGCTAAATTACAGATTATGGTCAAAGGATGTGGGATGTCATCATGGATCGTTCTTTTCATTTGTTTACATTTAAATTAGAGAAATGAGGTTGTATCTACGTATCAATTAGAGTGGAGCGAAGAATCAACTTTTGTATTTTTAATTCTAATAGGCAAAACAAGTTTTTACTATAGCTTAGTTATTACCCTGATTTTATTAAAGAAATCCGATAAGATAAAAATGTTCCACAGAAAAGTAATAAATTATTACACTTTCGCAAATACAAAACAAAGAGTATATTGCAATCGATGGGCACATTTCTAAAACTGGTAATATTGCTCGTAGAGAAAAAATTTATATATCACTGTATTGGTGATAGAATTTTGAATTCCAAATGTACGTACCTCTGTCCGTTTGTCTGTCTGTCCGTCCGCCTGTCTGTCCGTCCGTCACGATCCTTGTAACCACGATAACTTAAGAAGGAAAAGTCCGATAGTATTGAAATTTGGACAGCAAGTTAGTGTTAGCTAAAGGAAGAACCCTATTGGTTTTTGACAAAATCGATCAATAAATAGAAGAGGTATAAATTTTTTAAATTAAAAAAAATATATTTTGTAATTAAACAAGAACATGTTTGAAAGTTATAAAAAAAAACTGCGAAGAGTATCCTATAGAATGTGCAACAAATATATAACAAGTATAGTAAATCGACGAAAACTATAATGGTTATATTTGTCCTGGAGAACTTGGAATACTCTAATATTTATTAACGTTAATAGTTATTAATTGTAAATATTTGTAATTAAAACAATAAAATAATAATGCCATTGAAATAGTTAAATCTTTTGATTATTTCTCATTTACAAATAACAAAGTGTGAGTTTTTTTCATGAGACGTGACCTTTTTTTCATTATAAGAAGAAAGTGAACAAAAAATTGTTTCTTTTTTATTTTTGATCTTTTTTCGACAGGCCCCCCCTTCAAACAAAGTAAAACAAGCCTTCTCTTTCGCAAAAAGTAGTAAAAGAAAAAAAAAGTACCGACAAACCCTCGTTGGACAAGAACAATCATATGTTTGTTGCAAGATAGCCATTTATATAATGAAAATTGCAGAAAAAAATTATTTACTTTTTAAAAAATTTCTCAGAGAGGAAAGACATTTATTATCATAAAAAATACTTGGTTACATGAAAAAAAAAGCAAATTTGAAGGAAAAAACCACTTGCCCACATCGAGGATCGAACCCGCCACCCTATTGCGCGTCAAATCTTATATTTTCACGTTACGGAAGAGATTTTGTTAAGGGTCAAAGATGCGTATAACTCTTCAGGGATTGAATATTCTTTGTAGAACCTTTTGTGGTTGATGGAAAAACTTGTTAGCTTTCATTTGCACCGAACCTCCTGTCCAAAAAGTTGTTAATAAGCAAATTAGAGCCTCTCACGCAATGTCACTTTTATTTCCGGTTCCGGTTATCCGATCAATGTCTTTCTGGTCTCAGCATTTTCCTTTTTTCAAGCACTTTCATATGCACAAAACCCCATTTCGATGCGCTTACTAGTACAGGCAACGAAGGCAAAATGTTATAAAAACCTCGCAAAAATTAATAAAAGAATCATCTCTGGGATTTAAGTAGTTAATAACCTGTAGAATGGAATGATGTATTCTTTGCACTTCCAAGTTTCAGAAAAATTTTTAAAAAATCTTGAAAAACTTTTTGATTTTCTGTTTTTTTGCTCTAATGGCTAAAATAACTAGTAAAATAATGAAAATACAGAGAAAAGTTTTCAACAAAATTTGTAGCCCGCTTCTTTCTCTACAAAATAGGTCTTTACAAATTTTTGTCTTACTTAAGCTGTTTAGGAGATAAATCCAGTTTTCCACTTATAGTTTTGAGCCGCTCCGAAATGCGCGGAAAATGAGAATTCTCTGGGAGTTTCGTACGACCGGACATCGATCGATAATTATTACTATTCAGAGAAGCTAAAAAAATGAAAACAACGTAAAATGTAGAGAAAAGTCTCAGCTTTAATGTGGAACAAATCACAAAATTCATAAGTACAAATTTTTATCATAGAGAAAAAAGTGTTAGAAGATGGCTTAGTAAACGTTATACAGTTGATTTATGCACATCTTTGAGTTTTATGCGTCCTGCCCATTTATCCCGTAACAATAGGTGCTTTTTCATTGCATGGATTCAATTCCACGCACTTTAGTCTATATTTCGTGAAAATTTCATTGAAGAATGTTAAGAAACAAATAAGTTGTATATGTTTTACTGTATAATTGTGCATTTTCTGAACGTGTATGAATAATGTAGACAAATTCAAAAAGCACTGCATGCATTTAAAAAACTCTAAAGTCATTCGAAAGAATATGTTTTATTGTACTCATAATCTAAAAATTAAGACTGTGCTATTATTATTACTTAAGATATAGCGAATTTGGAGGTGATTGATCGATGAGAAATATACTCTCTAATTTGATCGCAAGGCATATTTTTCCAACAAAAGTAATTGCAATAAAATGTTAATTGGATTAATATATCATTATATAAGAATATATAAGCAAAATGAATTATCATTCTAACGACTCCCGGCAAAGATATGAATAAATCTGTGGATCAACTGTACAAAGTTCACTAAGCCGTCTTCTGACACTTTCTCTGTTTGATAAATTTTTTTATGAATTTTGTGATTAGTTCCACATTAAAGCTGAGACTTTCCTCTACATTTCATGTTATTTTAATTTGTTCTTAGGGGCTCTGAATAGTAAGAATTATCGATCGATGAGCCCGGTCGTACGAAACTTCTGGAGAATTCTCATTTTTCGCGCATTTCGAAGCGGCTTAAAACTATAAGTGGAAAACTCGATTTATCTTCTGAACGGCTTAAGTAAGACAAAAACTTGTAAAGGCCCTTTTTGTAGAGACAAAGACGAGCTACAACTTTTGTTGGGAACTTCTTTCTCCATTTTCATTATTTTGGCCGCTACAGCAAAAAAAACGAAAATTTAAAAGTTTTTCCAAATTTTTTTGAATTTTCCCGGAACTTGCAAAGAATGCATCATCTTATTCTCCAGGTTATTACCTACTTAAACCCCAGTGATGATTCTTTTATTAATTTTTGTTACCATAAATTGTTAATTTGCTTGTACTATACTCAGAGCCAAGATATTCCATTTGTTAATTTGCTTTAACTTTAAATAAACAAAAGCAAAAAGTTGCATTCGTGCAGACTTCTATAGGAGTTATGCCCGACATCAAGATTTATCGTTTAAAGTCGGCTTGAAGTCAGTCAAACTTTCGAAAAAGAAGTTATTTGCTAATTAACAAATTATACCAATTGTTTAAACAATCAAAAGTATTGAAGATATCAGGCCAAAAAAAATACGGTATATTCCTTGGTATAAAAGATATATTTTGAAAAAAACCATATCATGACCTCATTAGTTTCGGAGTAATCAATTTGTTAATTATCAAATTCATTTTGACTATAACAAATGAACGGGTTGACAAAATAAGTTGTGCCTGGCGACAAATGACGCGTATTGAAAATATGTTTCGATTGAATCAAGATTTTTTCGGATCCGTCAAACCGTTTTCATTTTATTAAATAAAAACGAAACAAATTTTGTTTAAACAATTATTTGACCATGAATCTCGCGGTTTAGGAAAATTTTTCATAAGAAAATCTTGTTCAGCAGAATTTTTTCTATAAGAATCCGTGGCTAACTCAAATGGTATAGAAAATTTTTGGGAAAAATCCGAGGCAGACTCGCTTACTGGCCTATATGGAGATATAGTTATAAATATTGACCACACTTACTTTTCTGTTTTCATCCTAGGTCCAAACTTGTAGTTCCTTCGTCTAGATATCTCTGAATCAGAATCAGGCACTATTCACAGTTTTTTTCACTTTGATACCATAAGATACTAATTAACTCACAATAACACAATGTCACTCACGCCACAGCAAACGAAGCATTCTAAGCACTATATTTTATCACCCAATTTATTTATAATTTTTTTTAAGGTTCATAATAAGTTAAATAAATTGTAGCGTCTGTGAATAGAACATATAATTTCGCAACAGTCACAACACTAATAGGTACGCGCAGACGCATAGCGCACGCTTACTTGCTTTTTCGTGGTTTAAGTTTTGATACCATAAAAAAGTAATGAAACAAAAATAATGACAATATGTGTACAGAATAGACATTATTCATATACGCCAATAACAAGCATATTTTAAAACACTAAGCCGGTCAAGTTAAGTGTTGGAAATAAATTATTTGTGGCTATCAAACTGCTATGAATTTTTAGTAAACAAGACAAATACTAAGAAAAACAAAGTAGGCGTGCGCCCTACGCTTGCGCGTTCGTATCAGTACCATTATGATTGTTGTCAACCCTGCTGCTTTTGTCTACAGCCGTAATAATGTATCTTAACAACAGTTAAAAATTCAAGAATGTTTATTTATTACCTAGGTATTGGGATTAAAAGATAGTGTGTTCGTATTGTTTACCGTGACGTGAGTGAAAATGAGTGGACTATTACAAGTGATATTAATGCAAAAGTTAAGTGCAAACATATTCAATAGGTGTGACTAAAGGGTTGACACGACACTTCAAAGGTAAGATGTCTAATGTTTATAATTATATTTATCTGTGTATGTGTATATACGTAGTCTGCACTCAGACAAAATGTTAATTAACAACGATTTGTGTGAATCAAATGAGGGCTCAGTTGCACTTTAGTTTGTTGTAAGATATTTTGTTTTTTCACTTGGGCTCGATAACAATGAAGTACAAGTTCACTTACGAGTCGATTTAGGTGAGGATGAGGATCACAATTAGTGGTTGAAAGATACAAATTTATGCATTATCACAATGTTTTTACTATTGAATAGGACTTCCATGTTTTCATTTACACTGTAACATTGATTGCACCAGTTCGGAAATGTTCGCTGGTTACTTCGGATATTGTCGTCTTTTCAATCTTGACATTTACAGGATTACATGGATTGTATGAGATATTTACGATAATCATTTCGGACATTATTACTTCCACATCCACGTAGTGGATTGGAAGTATAGTAATCGCAAAAAAATTTTCAAAAATTTTTATTCGTGAAATAGGTTTAGAATGTCATGAAACGTCGAGATTTTAAATTTGAGCGAAAAAAAAATTTCTGTCTGTCTGTCTGTCGGTCTGTCGGTCTGTCTGTAACTTTTTTTGTCCGCACGCTTTCTCCGGAACGGTTTAAGATATTGACCTGAAATTTTGTACACGTATATATTATAACGAGATTTGGAACTGGATTGTTTTTTGAGGAAATCCGGTGAAGGGTTGGGGGTTAAATAGGGGTAAATAGGGGGAAATAAGTAAAGCAAGCTTGTAAGAGTACAGAAACTTGAAATTCGGTGTATGTACTAGAAGTTAAGGCCTCAGATTTTTTTATAATATTTTTCAACCCCTCACCACCCCTACCCCATTAAAGGGGTTGATAAAATAAAGTTGAGATATTCATTTGAAATTTCGTACACGTATGTATTATAACGATGTCTAGAATTAGATTATATTTTGGGATGATTCCGTTGAAGGGTTGGGGGTTAATTTGGGGTAAATAGAGGAATATAGATAAAACAAGTTGGTAAGAGTACAGAAACTTGGAATTCGGTGTATGTACTAGAAGCCAAAGCGTAAGATTTTTTAATAATATTTTTCAACCCTCACCACCCCTACTCCAATTTGAAAAGGGTTGATAAAATAAAATTGAGATATTCATTTGAAATTTTCTACACGTATGTATTATAACGACATCTGGAACTAGATTATATTTTGAGATAATTCCGTTGAAGGGTTGGGGGTTAAATAGGGGTAAATAGGGGAAAATAAATAAAGCAAGCTGGTAAGACTACAGAAACTTGAAATTCGGTGTATGTACTAGAAGCCAAGGTCTCAGATTATTTATAATATTTTTCAACCCCCACCACCCCTACTTCATTATTAAAAGGGTTGATAAAATAAAATCGAGATATTCATTTGAAATTTGGTACACGTATGAATTATAACGACATCTGGAACTAGATTATACTTTGAGATGATTCCGTTGAAGGGTTGGGGGTTATTTAGGGGTCAATATGGGGAAATAAGTAAAGCAAGCTGGTATGAGTACAGAAACTTGAAATTCGGTGTATGTACAAGAAGTTAAGGCCTCAGATTTTTTTATAATATTTTTCAACCCCCCCACCACCCATACCCCATTAATATGGTTGACAAAATAAAGTTGAGATATTCATTTGAAATTTCGTACACGTATGTATTATAACGACGGCTGGAATTAGTTTATATTTTGAGATGATTCCGTTGAAGGGTTGGGGGTTAATTTGGGGTAAATAGAGGAATATAAGTAAAACGTTGGTAAGACTACAGAAACTTGAAATTCGGTGTATGTACTAGAAGCCACAGCGTCAGATTTTCTTATAATATTTTTCAACCCAACCACCCCTACTCCAATATGAAAAGGGTTGATAAAATAAAATTGAGATATTCATTTGAAATTTGGTACACGTATGTATTATAACGACGTCTGAAACTAGATCATAATTTGAGATGATGCCGTTGAAGGGTTGGGGGTTAAATAGGGGCAAATAGGGGAAAATAAGTAAAGCAAGCTGGTAAGACTACAGAAATTTGGGATTCGGTGTATATACTAGAAACCAAGGCCTCAGATTTCTTTCTAATATTTTTCAAACTCTACCACCTCCGCTTCATTATTAATGGGATTGATAACATCAAATTGAGATATTCACTTGAAAGTTAGTACACGTATGTATTGTAGTGACATCTGATTGAGATGACTCCATTGGGGTGGTAGGTTGTAAATAGTGGAAAATAAGTACGGTAAACTGGAAACTTCATTTTTAACGTATACGGTAGAAACCAACTCCTCAAACTTTTCTATGACATCTACCCCAAATATTATTAAAATTCTATGATCAATAATTTCCACATACTAGAGTGCAAATATAGTCAAGATGTTTCCTTTAAAGTGACTTGGACGAATAATCTGGATGTGGAAGTAGTGATTCCTTAGGCAGCGGTTTTTTTACGGGATTTACGGATAAACGATAAGTGTTCATTGTTTTATATCTACTAAATTATTTCTGTTTGACATTACTTTGTTTTCTTTTATAATGAATGCCATTCAGAATTTTGGTGATTTAATTAGGTAATGTTCTTCATGATGAAGATGTTACATTATTAATGATTTTACAAGATGCTGGTTTAGTATTTCCTTTTTTTGATATAAAGAACAGGAAGGTTTCCACTATATAACACGAGATATCTGCGACATTTGCTGGTTCAGTAAGGCGTAATTTCTAAATTACCTTCTTCTCTTTTTTTATTTCATTTTTTTGATAAAAAGAACAGTGGGGTGCGAGGGTGTCCCCCGCCTTTTTCCACTAAATAACACGAGATATCTGCGACATTTGCTATGAATATATATACTGTTGCGCGATTTTCCATGGCCCGTCACCGAAATATTTTTATCTCTTAAATTTACGGTTCATCCAACATTTTTTTTAATGTGTTCTATTCGCCTTATATTTTTCATTACCATTTAGAAAATTTTCAAAATCGGACCAAACTAAAGTGCACCAGACCCCAAATTAGTTTAACAAATATGCAGTGTCCCATAAATGGACGATCAAATAAGGTTATCGGAAAAACCGCTGCCTAAGGAATCACAACTTCCACATCCAGATTGGTCATCCACGTCTCTTTAAAGGAAAATATTTTGAATATATTTGCACTCTGGTATGTGGAAATAATTCTTCATAAAATTTTAACAGTATTTGAGGCAGATGTCATAAAATAATTTGATATGTTGGTTTCTAGCATATACGCCAAAAATGCTGCACTCGGAATATATTTGTTTACTAGAAAACTACAAAGTGTATCACTCTGAATTTTTCACAGTATATCTAGAATAAAGTGCTCTTTATAGCACTGGAGTGCCATTTTCTAAAAACCCGTAGTGGCGATGAAATAAGCCAAAGATAACAATATTTGGTACGCCGCTGCGCTCGGAATATGGCAGTACTTATAGTAATCCTAAAAAAAAATCTGTTTTAGTTTTTGTTAAAATAAGTTTGAAATGTCATGAAACATCAAGATTTTTAATTTTTCTAATTCTTTGGGACTTCCTGCCACATGTATTTTTTCTATTTGGTGCTCGAGGTATCTACAAAATATCACAATTAACCAGTATGTTAGTGGTTACTTAAAGGACTGAAATGTTGAAGAGATCACAATTATTCAATATTGGCAAATGCCAACATTTGGACTAATGTCTCTTAAACGGTTAGTTTTATGGTATTTTTTTTTTAGAACATAATCTGCTTAGAAATGCATTTTCTTTCACATAAACCCCGTTTCAAAGTTTCTCCCATCGAAATATATCTTTAGAGCCCCGCGCCATCTATATGCTGATATATTAAAAAAACAATTATATTTAAAAATGAAGCTCTTTTTATGCTCTCCAAATTGGCTTTAACCCAATTAAAATATTTCTATTCGTTTAGAATAAATCCGGCCTGAGAATTTTTATTGGGACACCCTGTATATACTAAAATCCAAGGTCTCAATTTTCTTATAACATTTTCTATTCTCACCGCCTTCCCCACTCCCTTATTAAAGAGGTTGACAAAATAAAATAGCTATTGAGTGTGTCCAAAAGAACAAATGTGGCATTTTTATTTTAGTATTTATTTAAAGGGAATTTGCTAATAAAATATATTATAAATTTTGCATCGAAAGATAATATAATTATAAATAGTGTGATAGCAGAAACAGATTATGAATTTTTAAAAGGCACGTTTTCTAAAAATATTTCTTAACTTACTTCAAACAACTTAGAAGTAAGTACTCAGTACACTAAACTCATTTGCACTTGAGGTGCATGTAGCTCAGTTACAAACTGACATTGGACTGGGTCAGAATAAACCTAAGGTCTATGTTACACAGTGTTTGTATTAAACAGACCTTGTTTATGAGTTAATTTGATCCAAAATAATATACTTAGCACGTTTAGAAATTTAATTTTAAAATTATCGAGTTACAGTCAACCACAATTCTTAGTACTTACTACTTATCGACTCGCTGCGCGCAGTGTAGATATAATCTTGTATTTATCGTTTATTATTTTTGTTTAAGTAAAGTAAAACATACAAACATATTGTAAAAGGATTTTCAAACGAAAACGCTACTCTCATGAAACATGTCTACCCTTTGAACTTAAAATAACCCTGAATATATATTCAACTCATATGTGTTACCTACCAGTTACACTTTTCGAACTACGAGCACATATATGGGATGCTTTTCTTCCATAAAATAACAAAAAGTTAAAGATATTCAGCTCTCGAATCACTGAGCCTGCTGTAAAAACAGCAAATGTTTACTTAAAAACATACATGTTAGCGCACAAAGGAGAATCCTCCAAGAAATGAGGGTAACAGAATTATTTGATATTGTCATAGTATATGTAATGAGAAATCTCTTTGAGCATGTTGGTGTTATTTTACACGCCAAAATGTGTTCATACACTAGATTAACATTCAAAGGTGAAGGAAACCCTACGAAACGTACTCTGTAACAATTTAATTTTAAATTCTGAAGAAGCGCATCAAACGGAGGGTAATGTATGTCTTCAGGTAAAAGGGTTGCAGAGAAGCTGAGGATTTAATACAATCAAATATCCTTCATGCGGGCAGTGAATTCACTGATATTGATGAATTTCGGCCAAGTTAATTTTCATTTGACTAACCCATTATTTGTTTCATAAATATATTAACATACAGGCATTGATGAGCTCCAATTAGGTACCCATGTTCTTGGCACTGTTACTGAGATAAGATTATTTAGAAAAATAATACGATATCTTGTGAATTACAATGAGCACGTATAGCCCAGGGTCGATCTGAAGTTTTATATAGGAAACCTTGAACAAATTAGAGACAAGCTGAAATTTGGTATATAAGTTTGTATTGGGGTCCTTAAAATACCACCAAACCCCACCGGTAATCCGCCATGCCTGTCACCTCTAAACAACCCCCAAAAGGGGTGAAAATCGGACTTTTTTTAGTTTTTTCGCAATATCTTAAAAACAAAGCCATATACGAAAAAATATGAAGATAGAAAAATTGAAGAGCATAAAATTTCCTATAAAATCACGTTTAGCAGTTTTATTTTACTCTACCAGTGGCGGAGTAATGATATTTTTAAAAACTGGGTATTTTGTAAAAATACTCTCTACCCATTACTTATTGGATATTGACATTAAACATACATAACAATGTATATGAATATTTTGGTAAATACATTTAATACATTCTTACGTCAATAAATTAGAAATAAAAAGCGTACCAGTGGAGTACTATATTTCTAATTTCATACATTATTTTGTATTAGTTAATAGAACTTTAACATTTTACGTGCCTATTACATGTTACGAATTGAGAGGAATTATTTTAATATTAACAATATTTAGGACATACCTACAGTGCATGTTAAGGTAGATGAGTAGTCATCCGCGTCGCGTCGCCATTCTTTAGTAAAATACTTTGTTCAGCGTCTTCCTCCGATCAGATAAAGGAATGTTTTAAATACGAGCTAGCACCATGCCCTCTTTCTTTGTTTCGTAACAGATCATTGAGAAAGACAACCAAATCTTCTTCACTCAAAATATTTGATAAACTGTGCCCAACCCTAGAGCATTTTTCAGAACCCATACTACACTACGTGATTGATGGAGGTCATCTACTGCATAAAGTTATATGGCAAAAACCAGCAACTTATTTGGAGGTTTTTTTCAATACTACAGCTATATCACTTATCATTATGGCCATAGTGTAACTGTAGTATTTGATGGATACCAGCAATTAAGTGCAAAAATAATAGAACAAAATCGTAGATCCATGGGTAGGAAAACGGCACCAATTGTAGAAATCTTTAATTCATCAGTTGTCAAATTTCCACAAGAAGATTTTTTGTCCAACACCACAAATAAGCAATGTCTTATTAAACAACTTGGAAAGTCGTTGTCGGAAAAGGGAATTAAAATTGTATACTCATCACTGTATAGTGATGCGGATACGCTTATAGCAACAACTGCTACAGCACTTATTGAGACGTGTGAAGGGGCCGTGTTTGTAGTAAGTGAAGATACCGATGTAATGGTTTTATTGATGCACTTCGCTAAACAAAATTTGTATATGCTACGCCCAGGAAGAAGTTCAAAATCAAGTAAAATTACTAATATTTCAAAGTTGCAGCATAAGTTGGGACCTTTAAAAAATGTTCTTCTTGCCATGCACGCCATTTCCGGATGTGGTACTACATCTGGCCTGTTTAACAAGGGAAATATTAATTTGGTCAATACAGTGAAAAAGAAGAAGTTGTTTGATCTCCTTGAAGAATTTTACAATCCAAATATATCCAAAGACAGATTGAGGACCTTAATTTCGTCATTTTTTATTTCCCTATACGTCAAAAATAGAATAATAACGTCAGATACATTCTCTACCAGCAGTATGTAACAAAGCAAAGTTTAAATAAAGATTTTAATCTGGCTTCATTTCCACCGACCATAAATGCAGTTCAATACCATGCATTTAGGACATTTCATCAGGTAAGTCTAGCAACCCTACATACATATCTTGTTTACATGTATGATTAACTTTTAGGTTCTAGCATGGTTAAATAATAACTTACCACTCCAGGACTGAGGATTGATTTCCGCTGATTCCGAAATCTGTCCAGCCCAGGTGGATCAAGACATAGCCCCCCAATGGATCCTTAAAAGAATATTTTGCAACTGTTCATCAGGTGGTTGCAAAAATGCATGCTCAAGTCGTAAAATGGGCCTAAAGTGTACCTTGGCATGTGGACAGTGTAATGCTATTACATGCTTTAATAGGGCAGTTGCGGATTTACAGGCGGATGACGACATCTAAACATACAGATAAATCATATTTGATAATTAAAATCATACATTACATGCACAAATGTGCATTTTTACAAAATACCCAGTTATTAAAAATATCATTACTCCGCCACTGGTAAATCAAAACAAAACTGCTAAACGTGATTTTATAGCAAATTTTATGCTCTTTAATTTTTCTATCTTCATATTTTTTCGTACATAGCTTTGTTTTTAAGATATTGCCAAGAAACTAAAAAAAGTCCGATTTTCACCCCTTTCGGGGGTTGTTTAGGGGTGACAGGCACGGCGGATTACCGGTGGGGTTTGGTGATATTTTAAGGACCCCAATACATACTTATATACCAAATTTCAGCTTGTCTCTAATTTGTTCGTGGTTTGACTGGATTGACCCTGGGCTAGTAAGGGTTGTAATAAATTCATTAAAATAGTTACAAAACAAGTGACAAAAATTCGCTCAGACCCGTCGACTTTTAAATGCATTTCTCAATCTGTTTATTTAAAAAAAAAGTGCTGCAAATATTTTTTTAAAAGTTATGACGTCATCGCCTTCTTTTTTTAGTGACAACCCCCATTTTTTAAAATGTCATCTGAAAGAGCACATTTTTCTGCATACAGTATGTTAAGTTCTAGGGAGTATTGCATGACGAAATTATCGAGAAAAAAATCTTTACTACTTATAACAATGTAATAAAATCAAAATACAAGAATTTATGAATACAGCAAAAAATAATTAGATTAAATGTTCAAATTGCGCGCCATTTGCTTCTTGACAATATCCAAGACGAAACTGAAATTCTAGCAAAACGTTAATAATTGTTTCGGGTCCAATTCTTCCAATTTCGTACGTAATTCTGTCTGTTAAGTCCTCGGTATTATTCGGTCTATTAAAATAAACTTTGGATTTAAGGTAACCCCATAAAAAATAATCCAATGGGTTAAGTCCGGAGATCTAGTTGGCCATTCTATTGATCCGCGTCTACCAATCCATCTGAGTGGGAAAATTTCGTTTAAATAGTTACGTACTATTACCCAATAATGTGGCGGTGCGCCATCCTGTTGAAACCATATGGAGTTTTCCGGTACATTAGGATTTTCCACCATTTGGATACAGTGCGACAAGTTCTGGAATTATGTTTTGTTGGAGCAGCTCCAAATATTTTTCGCCATCTAATGAACCTTGAATAAAAAATGGACCCAATATTGTAGTCCCAATAATTCCAGCCCACACGTTAACTTTCTGTGGAAACTGAATATGGGCCTCCACCATCCAGTGTAGATTTTCACGTGACCAATATCGACAATTTTGCCTATTCACAGTGCCATTTAAACAGAAGCTGTCTTCGACAGAGAAAAGTACTCGGCTTAAGAAATGTGGATTGATACTACATCGTTTCATCATGGTTTCGCAAAAATCTAGTCTGCGGTCGAAATCATCTTCGTTAAGCTCTTGAACTAAATTCACTTTTTATGGGTGCCATTTATTCTTCTTTAAATATTTTAAAACAGTCGACTGACTAATTGACTGTTCTGCTGCGGCTTCGCGACTTGGTTTGTGAGGATTCTCCTTCATTATCAGTTAAACATCTAACTGTTTATTTTCTGAAATTGTAGGATGACCTTTCGTGAAATTATCTCTTACATGACCACAATCTCGGAACTTCTTTTCTATTTTGCTAACAGTTGATTGTGTAATAGGTCGATTAGGGTATTTACCATTAAATAATTCACAAACCATAGTTTGTGTTCTGGACTTGTCTCCATAGCCAATCATTATCAAAATTTCAATTCGTTCCGTCTCACTTAAACGTTGCATTATCAGCACTTTCAATACGATATCACAAGTAAATACTAACGAATGGACCTACCCCTTTCAGCGTGGTGAGGCTAATATAATTTAGTGAACTGTATTTAGGTATAATAAAAAAAAAAGAATGTGTCGGAAACTTACAAAGTAGGTTTGATGGATTCTCCGTCGTCGATGTCGGCCCAGGCAATAGGAGGGACAAAGGGGGGCCAGAGGGAAGAGGAACAAATCTCCGACACACACAATTAAGGTAACAATTATTAAATTAATTTAAGAAAGGACAATTATAATTCACTTGTCACTGATAAATAACTATAACGTTCTGCGGCCTAAGTGACCATTTTCTTACTTACTATCATACTACTGTCTCTATGCGGGTTGCGCTCAACCCACACGGCGTTAAAATAACTAGCAAGAAGAATTCAAAACATATATTTTTCTAGGTATAATACTACAAGGCGCGTAACCAACTAATGTGTTAGAGCCAGGTCCGCGTTGCTAAGTAAATGAAAAAAAGCGTAAACGCAAAAAAAGTGTAAGTTGTAAAAAGGTTCGACGATAAGTAATGAATGTGTTCTATTAATGTTAAATGTTTTTTTCTCGATAATTTCGTCATGTACTGTATGCAGAAAAATGTGCTCTTTCAAATGAAGTTTTAAAAAATGGGGGTGGCCATTTAAAAAAAATGGCGGTGACGTCATAACTTTTGAAAGAATATTTGCGGCACTTTTTTTAAAATAAACAGATTGAGAAATGTATTTAAAAATCCACGGGTCTGGGCGAATTTTTGTCACTTGTTTTGTAACTATTTTAATGAATTTATTTGAATCTTTACGTGCTCACTGTATAAAAAATATACAGCCTTCTGCAAGTCGATGCACTTAAATTATAAACGATTGTAATATCGAAATCGGTAAAGTAAAAGTATACACCAAGATTTATTTCAATAAAAGGTATTGTTTCACCTACTATTCTATAAGATATACTAGTCCGGTTGTTGTAATTTTTTTTTGGTCAGAAATTTAAAACAGCTATTTTATGGACTATTCTTATAGGAGAAACTGCGCTGAACGCGAAGGTGACATTAAAACAATTTTAAAACACAGGCTTCATTTTTAGATACGAAGGTTTTTAGCAAAAAATCTTATTGTGTGATGTTTTTTGACGTTTTAATGAAAATGGTGCATCTGGCAAAAGAAGTCAAAATGTAAAAAATAAAAACTACCATTTACTTCTACACCTACGTATAGTGGATTGGAAGTATAGTAATCGTAAAAAAAATTCAAATTTTTCTTTTCTTGAAATAGTATTAGGAACTTGAAATTCGGTGTATGTACTAGAAGCCAAGGCATCAGATTCTTTTATAATATTTTTCAACACCCCACCACCCCTAACATTATTAAAGGGGTTGATAAAATAAAATTGAGATATTCACTTGAAATTTGATACACATATTATGTATTATAACGACATTTGGCACCAGTTATATTTTGAGATGATTCCGTTGAAGGATTGGGGGTCAAATAGGAGTAAATAGGTGAAAATAAGTAAAGCAAGCTGGTAAGAGTACAGAAATATGGGATTTGGTGTATATGCTACAAGCGAAGGCCTCAGATTTTTTTAAATAATATTTTCCGTTCCCCACCACCCCTTATTAGAAGAGATGATAAAATTAAATTGAGATTTTCACTTGAAATTTTGTACACGTATGTATTATAAGAACTGCTGAAACTGGATTATATTTTGACATGATTCCGTTGCAGGAGTGGGGATAAGTAGAAATAAATAGAGAAAAATAAATAAAGCAAGCTGGTAAGAGTACAGAAACTTGGAATTTGATGCATATACTACCAAGGCCTCAAATTTCTTTCTAATATTTATCAATCCCCCCCCCCCGCTACCTCCACTCTTTTATTAAAGGGATTGATAGCATGAAAGTTGAAGGGGTGGGAGATGGCAGGTTGTGAATAGTGCAAAATATGTAGATCAAGCTAGAAACTTCATTTTAACGTATATGGTAGAAACTAACGCCTCAAATTTTTCTATGATGTCTGTACCAAATATTATTAAAATTGTGTGACCAATAATTTCCACATACTAGAGTGCAAATATAGTCAAGATGTTTCCTTTAAAGTGGGAAATCTGGATGTGGAACTAGTGATTCTTTAGGCAGCGGTTTTTATGTGGTCGCCTTTCTTACCTCCACATACATTTAAAAAAAATTGCGTAAACAAATGAAATATCTCGACTCAGGGACGTCGTATAGAAATGCAGTTATGAGCAACTGAAAGATAATAAAAAAATCGGTAAAGGTATTTACACAGAACTTCCCTCCCTCGTTATTTGTGCATGTCGGTCACTCTAAAAAATTAATTATTAGGAAATAACATTGAGAATAATAATCGGAATACAGTTATTGCTATTATTACAATTTTGGTCAAAAAAATATACAGTTTGCTTATCCAACAGCAAAATTTCAATACTAAATAGCAGGTGCCACATATGGCAGGCTTACGCAAATATCTTTACAAATGTCCACCATGACTGAATTATTTCTTGGGCTGACCACCCTGTACATTTTTCAATAAAAGTATAATAGGTGCATATGCCAGATATTATTGCCATCTGTCACATTTTCAATCCAACATTCACGTAATGGGGTGGAAGTACAGTGGTTAAAAAATTTCATTTTTTTTAAATTTTTCAACAATGTTGGTAAAAAAAATTTCAAAATATTTTCTTCTGAAATAGGTTTAAAATGACAAACGTAGAAATTTTAAATTTGAGCAAAAAAGAAAGTTCCTTCTATTTTATAGTAGTGGTAAAGAAAAGTTTAAAAGTTAAAAATTATATATTTTTTTAAATAGGTTTTTGAAACGTGAAAATTTTAAATTTTAGCAAATAAACAAAATTCGATCTATTTTGTTAAATTTTTTTCCAAACTGGTAAAATGTTGTCAATTTTTTTTTCCGAAATTGGTTTGGAATGTCATTAAATGTGGAAATTTTGAATTTGAGCAAAAAAAAATTATTTTTCGTCTATTCTATAGTAGCGATAAATAGATTAAAACTGTTTTCAATTTTTTTTTTTAATTTTTCAAAAACATTTTTGAATTTGTTTGAATAGTTTTAGAATGCCTTGGAAATGTGGATAGTTTAAATCTGACAAAGAAAAAAAATCCATCTAGTGGTAAATTTTTTTAAAAATAGTAAAAAAAATTCTAATTTTTCTTTTAAATAGATTTAGAACGCTGTGAAACGTGGAAATTTTAAATTTGAAGAAATAAAAAAAAATTCCATCTATTTTAGAGGTAAAAATTTTTTCAAAAATGTTGGTAAAAAAAAATTTTCAAAAAAAAGTTTTTTTTAATCAGTCTTAGAATGCCATGAAACGTGGAAATATTAAATTTGAAGAAAGAAAAAAAATTTTTTCATCCATTTTAGTAGTAAAACATTTTTCAAAAATGTTGGTAAAAAAAAATATTTTTTTTTTTTGAATTAGGCTTAGAATGCCATGAAACGTGAAAATTTTAAATTTGAGCAAAAAAAAATTTTTTTTTCAACTATTTTAGTACTTAGTAAAAAAATTTTCAAAAATGGTGAAAAAAAATTTCATTTTTTTTTCCGAAATAGGATTAGCGTGTCACGAAACGTGGAAATTTTAAATTTGAGCAAAAAAAAATTTTTTTTTCAACTATTTTAGTAGTAAAAAATTTTTCAAAAATGGTGAAAAAAAATTTCATTTTTTTTTTCCGAAATAGGATTAGCGTGTCACGAAACGTGGAAATTTTAAATTTGAGCGAAACAAATTTTTTTTCACTATTTATTCCGTTTAGACGGTCCACCCTGTATATTTTCCAGTGAAAATTCTACCATTTCTTCGCCGTCAGTAGGGTCAACTACCTACCAAATTTGACTGCTCTCCGTCAAGTAGTTTTTTAGTTAATGCACCAACAGCCAGACAGACAGACAGACAGACAGACAGACCGACCGACCGACAGGCAGACAGACAGACAGACTGACGGAATTGAAAAACCTATATTTTCGTAATCTCCGTGATCTGAAACGTCAGAATCCGAAAAAATCTCGGAGGGTGATTTTTTCTCGAATACAATACTTCCCTTCGGTATGCGAGGGAAGTAAAAACTTATGAGATCCGTCCTCCATGTGGGGGTAATTTTCAACCTAATTAAGAATATTGTGTGGATGCTGTACCAGATTTATATATTTTGCACAATGAGGTAGAAATATTTCACCCTATCAGATTTTCAATAGCACCCATATGCATCCCTATAAGGGTAGTCTCTAGTCCTGTGTCCGAGGTTGAATTGAATTCACTGCATATTTGTCCACCCTGTCTAAAATTACCAAAGCTTGAATTTTTTTCTCATTTTGAAACTTATGAGAACCCTTCGTCCGTGGCGGTGGGAGGGTAATTTTAAGCCTCCGTAGGAGTGAGTCTCAACCCTTCTCTACTCTAGGCTACAAAACATGTACCATTTTTCACACTTCATTAAAAGTTACTACATTATTTCTATGATTTTACGAAATTTTCTGGGAAGTTTTTGAAAAAAGAAATTGACACGATAGAGCCGTTTATGGCTTACGGATTCGAATTCAGCGTCGAAAATGCACCAAATCCATATATTTTGGTTTGCTGCCCAGAACATCGTCTTTTGTGTAGCTGCGTAATTTGATCAGTTTTTGTAGACTTCACAACGCTGTAATAAAAATTAATTTAAAAAATGGCATCTTCTGCACACTACATAAGGATTCACAGATTAAAATATAATGATTATTTCAAGAACACCCTGTATAATAATACTTAACTTAAAACTTTAAAAATTTAAATATACAGGAAATTATGCTTTTTAATGTTCCAAAAACTTTTATTAAAACTCTACACGTGTTTCGGCTTATTAGGCCTTTATCAAGAGTACAAGATATTACTAAATTTAAAATGTGTTCCTTACTTATTTATATCTAATGGAAGGTATAAATTATGCAAAGCTTTTAATCTATTTATTACATGCAAATAGTTATATGATTCCTATCCTATGTAAATATACTACAAATAAGTTCTTAATGTTAAATTATTTTTTCTAGAATATTATGACCCATAAATAATGTTTGATCATTAGTTACATTTTTTTGCTTTTTGACAGCTTTCATGATCTCAAATTGTTCTAGTAAATCTAACTTCTTTCCCTTATTTTCTGTATGGGTATTTTCTGTATACAGAAAATAAGGGAAAGAAGTTAGAGATTTACTAGAACAATTTGAGATCATGAAAGCTGTCAAAAAGCATAAAAATGTAACTAATGATCAAACATTATTTATGGGTCATAATATTCTAGACAAAATAATTTAACATTAAGAACTTATTTGTAGTATATTTACATAGGATAGGAATCATATAACTATTTGCATGTAATAAATAGATTAAAAGCTTTGCATAATTTATACCTTCCATTAGATATAAATAAGTAAGGAACACATTTTAAATTTAGTAATATCTTGTACTCTTGATAAAGGCCTAATAAGCCGAAACACGTGTAGAGTTTTAATAAAACTTTTTGAAATATTAAAAAGCATAATTTCCTGTATATTTAAATTATTGAAGAATGTTTCACAAGGAACCAACCGTAGAATCAACCCAATGTATTAAAACTTTAAAAGTTTTTCTTATTTCTTGTACATTTGTAAAGTGTACTTAAAAAAACTCCATTATTCAAAATTTGGCATTAAACGTTTGAAATAGAAATCTAACCCTGTACACCATAGTTATCTAACGCACGTATTCGCCTGATATTAAACATTCTCATACCCAATATTAGGTACATGACAAGAGAAAGTATTTGATAAACTTGAATATCAACTCTTTAATAAAGGTATCTTTGAACGTTGCCAAAGTGATGCTAGAATGATGCGGTGAAGCTGGATAAGGGAAAGTGATATGGAAGCGTGACTAGGAGGAAATAAAGTTGAAAGGGTGGCAAACTCGTGTGAACTGATAAAAATCTATAGAAAAAAATGAGTTGTGTATTGGAAACTTTATCAGAATGAGCCCGGATATATCAGATATGCTAGCAAAGGAGCCTTCTATAGTTTTCTTTCCCTGTTCTTTATAGTAAAGATATTTTTACATTGCTGATAAGATTTTGTAAATGCTTAACATGTGTTGCTAGAAATCTAAATGTAGTAATAATTAATGTATATAGAAATATGCAAAATAATGAAATTAGGTAATTGTAATGTATAGTATATATGATCTCAAACGAAAACTCGGAGTAAAGTCCGCATCTCCTTTATGGAACATAAGCGGTGGCGGTAGAAATGTAAAAATGCTTTAAATACTAAATAATTATTTTTTAATTGTTAAGGAAAGGGATTTCTATAATAACTTTATTTAATAGAAGCGGTTAATGAAAAATGTGTTTATCACATTTGATAAGTCTCATAAATGATATATTAAGGCTACGTCTATTGTCTACTAACCTACCTCTCGTTCTATCTTCTAGAGGCAAAGATATGTAATCTTAAGCGGGAGTTGCATAGATGGTATATAATCCTTCCGAAGGGGCGTAGAGCAGGAACTGTCTTGTTTATTAAATGTTAGGCTTTGATATTATGAACTTTGCAGTATCATGATGTTAGGTAGGTAGAAATTTTCTACTATTCTGCAAAGGAAAGACTCGGCAAAATATTAAAGGGGGAACTCGTTTCCTGGCATCGGTAATTGCTCTCAGAAGCGGAAATAGGTCGACGTTAAAAAAAAAAAAATCAAAAACGCTTTGTCTTTGAACTTTAAATAAACAATATTGCATTCGTCGCTATCCGAGTTTTCAGAACTTGAATGGGTATTTACATTAATAATAATTGGATTAATAGGTGGTAATATAGAATATTCATTTTCCTTTTTTATCACATGAGATACACACTTCCTCCATATCCCAACTAGCACCAAAGTGACAGTAACTGAGATAGGAACTTCGTATGAGTAACCATTACTTAATTGCCACTAAATTTACGACTTTGGTGTAAAAATAACTTCATTTGACAAGTCTACAGTCCCTGCCTCGTAGTTTCTACCACTAATGATTACTTTATAGTTATGCAACTTCTACGTAGCTTTCGTGGTACATGGGAACGTGGCAGTTACCAGTGTGACGACTTTTGGGTTTTCAGAACTTGAAGGTGGTAAACTATAGTAGCAGCGACTAACTCGCATCACTGAAATGTGACTTCAAAGTTGCAATCACCTTCAAGTAGCTTTAATAGTTGCCGCGACGTTCTGGGAACCTTCACTATTTCTTTAAAGTAGTGGAACCTGTAAGTAATATTCATAGGTGTTAATGACGTTACTGCTACCTACAGAACTGTGTACGGCTACTACAAAGTGCACATCACCTCTGAAATTTACCATGAAGTAAATTTCACCATCTAGTTCCCAATGTTGACCATAGATAAAGTTAATGCAACAAACCTAACCTACATAATATGTTTGCCTAACCTAGACTAGAATTATATGCTGCTATATTCATGCTATGTAACATTTTATGCTCAAAATAAGGCAACAAAATTTAATATTTCAACACAGTTTTATTGCACCTACCTTTTCTTCTGTGTTATCCATCATTGTAATAGTATATTATACCAACAAGGTTTATGTTTATTAAGTCGTTGATATATGGCTGCATACAAGTAAATTGCGACAGCTGATAGGTTTTTCAATGTGAAGTTTGGTAATGATAAACAGCAAAAGCTAGGAACGCGTTCAGTCTAAACCTCAACGTACGGCTAACACGTACGTTCCGAATCAATAGCGGGAGAAATGTAACCATAAACTAGCAGTGGCAACTTTGAAGAGGTAATTTGTGGTAGTCACAACTTTGCTACGACTTTAAAGTGATGCTACATTTCCATTCGCAGATTTGTGGTAAATATAACTTTAAAGTTACGTATTTGCAGTTTTCGTCACTATCGCCAAGTAGCAATTACTTTCAAGTAGCATTTCTTGGTTAAAACGACATTAACGACATTGGTTGCCAAAATTATCGACGCCATTATTATAACACATGAACCATAATTTCACAATTGACTGATTAATTTATCGCAATTTCTTCACCAAATACAACAATTGAATACATAAAAAGTAGTGTTAAGTTCCGAAGAACGATAAAAAATAGGTTTCGGCATCTAGTGTGTCATATTCTCGCATGACATTACATATTTTAAAAACAATATTTTCATTAAAAAATGCATATTTTAAAGGCGCGTAGTTAGATTCGGACGTTTTATCATTATGTTTGTCAGTAAAATTGCATTCGTTTTAATTTTGACCCTGCAAAATAGCAGAAGTTTTGCTGTCTAATATTACCTTCTGATATTCTATTAAATTTCTGAGTTAGGGAAATGAACAAGAACAAGAATCATATAAGAATGAAACATAAGGCAACATCGATTTGAAAGAGTAGCGAGTGGTAAAGTTGTTTGAAAGTTGCGGCGTCTACGCCGCCACGTCACCGCTCCGGAGCAACAACGTCATTGGAACGTTGCCAGACAAGTTCCAGGAACGTGGCTGGAACGTTATCGTCACCAAAATATATTCCCCATTTTGGTCGTAAACACGTATTAGGAACGTTCCTATTACGTGCCTGTGACTAGTACCAAAACACTTTAAAGTGCCTACAATAGTCATTGCTACGTTCCCACGACTAATTGTGCTAGTTGGGATATCGCTTTTGCCTATTTCGTCTACTAGTATCTTTATATTCTTTAAGATGACTCACTTGATTGTGGGAATTGATTATATTCCCGTAGTCTTGTTTTTACATCAGCCCACACCATTTCAATGGGGTTGAAAACGCAATAATATGGAGGCAGACGTAAAACAGTATGATCATGTGCTTCAAAAATTTTTTCAACGGCATATTCCTTTTTAAAATTTTGCTTTCCAGTTAGTTCTGTTTTTTCTGTGTTTTTTTCTGGTATTTCAAAGCCTTTGCCTTTCATAAATTCAATATCGCCTTTTCTTCTCTTGGTATTCGGAATATTTGTGTGTTGCTGCGAATGGTATGACGCATTGTCCATAACAGTTACAGAATTTGGTGGGATATTTGAAAACAGCTGTTCGTTTGCCCACTTCTCAAATAATTCGGCTGTCATATCCTCGTGGTAGTCGGCAGATGATTGCTTGATATTTTTAGCAGATAACAACAACGCATTTGGAATAAAACCGTTTTTACTTCCGGTATGTAGAATTATAATTCTTTGGGTTAAACCACAGGTTTATATTAATATAACTTACTAGTACGTATAGAATGTATCACTCTTCGATTTGTTGAAACAATGTATATCGTAAATAAGAGGATGAATTTCAAATAGCTTTCTTAAATCTAGCGGAAATAGTTTTAGAGTTACAGTTACTGTCTGGTCGGCTAGATTGCATTTGGAAACAAGTCACGGAGACACTATTGTCTTTGCCATGAACACTAATGTCGGAAAATCGCAGTTCAAAAGAGTTGCCAAACTTGTTGTTCGTTAATGAAGATATATTTTTATTGAACTTATTTTCTGCTTGTTCAGAAATGATGCCAAAACTTTAAATGAAACAACTAAGCGCTTAAAGTTCACATCATTTAACTTTTCTTTCCGTTTGTTTCTGTAGAAACGCAGCTACCACATAGTTGAGCATTCTTACTAAATAAATTTTATTGGTTTGTATCTTATGTAAACGTTTATGTGAAACATTTGATCTTAAGACAGTGAGATAATTGCTGTTATTTATTAGTAACACATATGCAAGCATATTATGTAGTTTAATAAAGTAAGTAATTATGTTGTAGTCTGGGTAATCAAAATACCAATGAGTGAGATACTGTTACTCATAGGTAATAAGCTAGAATTTTATATAACAATTTTCTTAGGAAAATAAACATATTACTGCAGTATCTGCAACACACACAATACACACCCATCTTTAAAAGAATGAAAAAAATTGGCATTTTTTTACGTTTTTGTCTTCTTACAAAGGACGCCTAACATTTACGAAAAGTGGCATGCAGGAAGTGCACAAGTTAAAGAATCTCTCCGCGGCAAGTACAGATGCCTACTCCGAGAGATTTGGTCATCCGAACTTTCGGGGAAAAACAAGATGTCTGCCACTAACATACTTGCCGTTCCTGTTCTGCTCTACTCCTTCGGAGTAGTCAAATGGGCTGTAGATGAGCTGCGTCAGTTGGACAGAGGTACCCGCAAGATGATGAATATCCATAGGAGCATTCATCCTAGATCGTCCGTCCCTCGTGTGTACCTCCCACGAAATCGGGAAGGCCGAGGGCTCTTTTGAGGCTAGAATGTGTGCATGGCAGGGTAGCACTGGGCATGGTATGTAACGATCTTAGGAGCTCAGACCCGCTCCTGCAATTAGTGAGAAATCACGAAGATGCAGCGGTGGGTGCAGGATTGTTTAAGGCGGCAAAAAAGGCCGCAGATGAACTTGGTCTTGTATTCGACGACAGGCGGGGAGGCCGTCGCGGTGCTGACCTAGAGTCAGTCACTGAACTTCAGCCAACTCGCCTGAACGCACAGGTAAAAGCCGCCGAAGAGGAACGACTGTTTAGGCAGCATGTCGATAAACCCATGCACGGGGTGTTCTACAAGAACCTAGACACACTGGGTTTATTGTCAAGACTGACGTTCGCCCTTTTAAGGTCAGCTGGGCTAAAGTCGTAGACCGAGGGATTCATTGTGGCCTGCCAAGATGGTGTAATTAACACTTTGGTTTACCGCGTAATGGGTGTAGAGATTCCTAATATTAACTGCAGTACCTGCTGTCAGGCGCCGGAATCGCTCATGCATTTACTTTCTGCATGCCCGGTGTATGCAATTTTGGCCTACATCCATCACCATAACGCGACCTTACATGTGCTGTACTGTCATTTACGGCACTGATACGGAGTAGACCAGACACCAGTGCTGCCTTACGTTCCCGGAGACATCGAGTCCGTTGTCGAGAACGAGAGGTGCCGACTTTTTAGTGGAACTTCTCGTTCCCGACAGTCAAGCTGATTCAAGCCAACAAGCCTGATATAGTCCTCCTCGACCAAAAAAACAAGGTGATGTTTGTGATCGAGTTCTCGGCACCTGTTGAGCCAAGTATCACTTTGAAAGAGGAGGTAAAACGGACCAAATACCGTGATCTCCGGTACGAGCTCCCAGTGCTGTACCCGGGCTACTCGGTCAAGATGGTCGTCCTAATAATTGGTGTACTCGGTGGTATGAAGCCTACGCTGCTCTTAGACCTGAAGACAATACCAGTCTGTCAGTAATCAGCCGAATGGCTGGCAGGCCAAATGCAGCAGGCAGCATCTTGGGTTCCCTTCGTCTGCTTAGGGCACACGATTCAGGAATTTACCATCACTAACCCCACAGGTCGTGGGGAGTGGCTGTAATTATCGCCGGCATGGCCACCGTGTGGTATCGGCCGGAAAGCACGGAAGCCCTATCCGGCAACGGGTAAACCAAAAAAATAGTAATAATAAAAATTCTTTATTCACTTGGCTATAAATTTGTATAAATGTGGCAGTTTTCAACTCACGTTAATAACATAAAATAATATTTAAGAATTGTTACAACAGTAGGTAAATATTATTAAATATTACAATAAATAATAAGAGAATATATAATAAAATGTAGAAAATTATTAAAACATTTTCGGCAAATCCAGTCAAGTTCAAACGATTTCCTGATAACTTACTTTTTATCTATGCGCACTCCACTAAGTATATCAAGAACGGAATATCAAAAATGAAACAAATAATAATAATAAAAACAACAACCAATAATCTTAGATAATATTTAAATACACATTTAAAGCATGCATCTATTACATCGATATTCAGAAGTTCTCTTTTTTATTAAATCTTAAATAACTGAACCTTTAAAATAAAATCCAAGCTTTTCAATAAACCGTAGAGTTGTTAAGAGCTGTTGTAACCAGATGAGCGCATTGGCGTGGAGGATGTGCTCTTGATTTCAATAATCGGCCTATAGAGAACTTTAGAAGTATCATACAAATATACTGAAGTAATAAGATACAGCGTCGAAAATTTTCAAATTACGCTAGTCCTTAAATATTTATATCTCTTCAGGTTGATTACGAGGTACTTTAATTTTTTGTTTTGTCAAGCTCCTGTCGTGCCCAGGAAGTAAAACTAAAAAGTTTAGCTTTTCCTAATTTTTAATGTTCCTAACTTTTCAAATTTTCGTTTTCTTTGAAATAGGTTTAGAATGTCATGAAACGTAGAGATTTTAAATTTAAGCGACATGTATTTTTTTCATCATCCCTTTAGATGTTCCACCCTGTATATTTTCCAGTGAAAGTCTAACCATTTTTTCGCTGGCAATAGCGTGAACTACCTACCAAATTTGACTGTTCTCAGTCAAGTAGTTTTTTAGTTAATGCACCAACAGACAGACAACAGACCGACAGACAGAATGACGGAACTGAAAACCTATATTTTCGTGATTTCTTTGATCTGAAACGTGAAAATCCGAAGAAATCTGGTGATTTTTTCTCGAATACAATACTTCCCTTCGGTATGCGAGGGAAGTAAGAACAAGATTTTTCACTGAAATGAATTTCAAGGTACGCCGCTGGCTGGAGACAAATCCCACTCATTATTCCTTTGTGAAGCTATTACTCCGTCTGTCTTTTCAGCTAGACAGATGCTGGGAGTAATGTAAATGCTCCCCTTTTTGTTATATTTGGGACCGTACATTAAACGTCATGTATCGTAAAATATTTACTGTAGACGGAAATAACAAACATATTTATGACGTATACTAATGCAATGACATTTCACATAAAACAGGAGATTTCTGTACGTCACTTTTTTATCTGTCTAATAAAGTGTTTTCGGGAGCAACAGGGAAGGCGCTTCTCGGCTTGAGAGTTGTAGATTAGTGTTTTAGATAAAACGAATACTGATGTAGACCTTAAACTAAGCTTTCTTCACCACGAGAGAAAGTAAAAATACTGGACGTTTAAAAAGTAATCAAAGCCTTGCGGCCTTAACAGAGTAAATATGGCCAAATGAATGAATAGATTCGCACTTTTTACTTCCCTCGCATACCGAAGGGAAGTATTGTATTCGAAAAAAAATCACCACGTTTCAGACCATGTAGATTACGAAAATATAGGTTTTTCAATTCCGTCAGTCTATCTGTCTGTCTGTCTGTTGGCACAACTAAAAAAACTATTTGACGGAGAACAGTCAAATTTGGTAGGTATCTGACGCTACTGTCAGCGAAGAAATGGTTAAACTTTCACTGGATAATATACAGGGTGGACCGTCTAAAGGGAATAAATAAAGAAAAAAATTTTTTTTTGCTCAAATATAAAATTTTCACATTTCACGACTTTCTAAACCTATTGCAGAAAAAAAATTCAAATTTCTCTTTACCAACATTTTTGAAAAGTTTTTTACCACTAGAATAGATGGAAAAAAAATGTTTGCTCAAAATTAAAATTTCCACGTTTCATGACATTCTAAAGTAATTTCAGAAAAAAAAGAATTCAACATATTGTCACCATTTTGGAAAAAAATTTCACCACTAGAATAGATGGAAATAAAATTTTTAAAAATTTGTAGTTTTTTTTACCACTACTATAGAATGGAAGGAAAAAATGTGTTTGCTCAAATTTAAAATTTCCTCGTTTCATGACATTCTCAGTCTATTTCAGAAGAATAAAAATTAGAACATTTTGAAAAATTTCAAAAAATAGAGACAACTATACTTCCACTCCACTATGTGAATGAGGATCGAACCCGCCACCCCATTGCGCGTCAAATCTTACTATTTTCACGTTGCGGGAGAGAGTTTTTTAAGAGTCAAAAACACGTATAACTCTTCAGGGATTGAATATTTGTTCTAGAACTTTTTGTGGTTGATGGAAAAACTTGTTAGCTTTCATTTCCACCAAACCCTGTGTCCAAAAAGTTGTTAATAAACAAATTAAAGCCTCTCACGTAATATCACTTTTATTTCCGGTTCCGGTTATCCGATCAAGTTCTTTCTGGTCTCAAAATTTTCCTTTTTCCAAGCACTGTTATATGCACAAAACCCCATTTCGATACGCTTATTCAGAGCCAAGATATTCCATTTGATAATTTGCAAAATTAAAAAATTTTAAATAAACAAAAACAGAGAGTTGCATTCGTGAAGACTTCTATAGTTATGCCCGAAACAATATTTAACGTTTAAAGTTGGTTTGAAGTTAGTCAAACTTTCGAAAAAGAAGTTATTTGCTAATTAATAAATTATGCCAATTGTTTAAACAAAAAAATATGGTATATTCTTTGGTATAGAAGGCATGTATTTTGAAAAAAAAAACAATATCCTGACCTCGTTTTGTATAATTTTGTTTAAACAGTTATTTGACCATGAAGCTCGCGGTTTAGGAAAATTTTTCATAAAAAAATCTTGTTCAGCGGAATTTTTCCTATAATAATCCGTGGCTAACTCAAATGGTATAGAAAATTTTTGGAAAAAAATCCCAGGCAGACTCGTCTACAGGGAAAGGTTGTTGTGTTGATGTCTATATGCACGTGTTCTGGTTGAGTGGTTGAACAGCAATAGCTCAACTCCGACAGGATGTTAATATAAATAAGGCCAGTAAAAAATTTTAAAAAAATTGCCCATTTCTTACTACAGCAATTTTTTTACTGGAACTTATTGTAAGCATTACAAGAAGTTTAGTAAAAGGTTTTAAATTATATCCGTTTGGCGGAAAGCTTTTGTTTAAACAAAATAATGTACATAATCGTGTTTTTTCGCAAATATTTTAACAAAACTTTAGAAGGATATACCTACCCCTTGTTGAGCTAAACCATAAAACCAAGTTTCAAATTATAATGTTTATAATAACGCCTGAAAAACAATTACAAAGTCGGAAATTTTAGATTATAGATTTTATTATGTAATTTTCGATGATATTAAGGAAAATAAATTAAATTTTTTTTAAAGTACACAAAAATGCGAATTGTTTTAAAAAAGTATTTATATCTGCTGAACCACGGAAACTCCAGCAGAGACCATACACGTGTAGTTGATACATAACGCATAGTTTAACATTTTGAGTAGTATAGGGAAACTAATAAATAATTAAATTGGTAGACTGGATAGTGGAATAATGATGATATAACTTTAAAATTAAATGTTAGGGTTCATGGTGCCAACAATGCTCTAATAAAGTTAGTCATCACTTTTATACCAAGCAGCCATAATAATATTACATATTTAATAAGACATCAGATGCTATGCGCCTTGGTAAAACCCGTCTGCATTTTATGTCATAAATCATCATTAACATCGTAAAGTTGATCATACAGAATTATCCTAATAATTTAGAGGTGACGTATAAAATAGTAACCGGTCTTAAATCCGAAAAAGAATCAGGGTTAAGATTTTCAGATGAAGGAGTAACTAATGCCACTTTCAACAATGTAACAATTAATTGCGCGTGATTTATATCAATGACAGAACTCTCTTTTAAAAATTGGTCATTAAAAATTATGGGAAAAAATGCATTCATAGTCGTTCGGTTAAATGTTTTTCCCCTAATTTTTGGACTAGGAAAGGTTCTATCAGCCAGCTACACGAGTGAAGGAAGGAGAAGGAAGTAATAGGCATCCACACATTTTTTTGATCTACTACGACATTTTTGTTATTAGCTAGGAAATGAAGCATTTTGGCTCGCAATTTTTTCGTCCAGCATGGATTTACTTGAAATTTTCACAGAAGATAGGGAGTAGCCCAAGGATCATTTTCTATATCATGCCGCTGTACGCTAAAACCTTGGGGGTGGTTGCCACCCCATCTCGGGGGTGGAAATTTTTCATTACATTTTAACCATGGAAATTGATGGAAAAAATAATTCTAAGAAAAAAATGTTCTTTACGTTTTCTTCGTAAAACTAATATTTTTCGAGTTATTCGCGGTTGAAAGTAACATTTTTTCGACGAAAAAATCTACTTTTTTAGAGGGTTTTTTGAGAATAACTCGAAAAATATGCATTTAATCAAAAAAACTGTAGATATCAAAATTGTAGCTTTTAGAAAAACAAACAAAATCCTTTTTTTATAATTTTTCTGCGACTAATACAAACCGAGATACGGCATGTTAAAGGTTAGCTTTTTTCGTCAAATGCATAATTTGAAATATTCAAAGCCAAATAACGGGAAAACTTTGCATTTTTCGAGAAAAACTTACAGAATCTTTTTTCAAGTATACAATTAGACCTTTCAAACAAAAAAAAAGTTTCTAGCATAAAAATTGAGCGACTTATGATCAAAATAAGGTCGGTACCTACTTTTTTCTACGAAAAAATCAGTGAAAACAACCCCCTAACTACCCTCCTAATTAAAATTGATCTTCACCCTTCTGTAATTCTTTTTATATATGTATTATCAATACACCCAAGAAGTTTGACCTAATTAAAATGCCTAATTTTAGAAAAATTGGAGTTTAAAGATAAATTGATTTTTTGCAATTTCGTATTTTTCACCATTTTCTTCAAAATATCTCCGAAAATACTGGAGATACGAAAAAAATGATAGAGTACCAAATTGTAGCTTTTTTAATAACTAAAATTTCCCTGTGCATAGATTTTCTTTACAGTGAATATTTAGCGAGGTATAGCTGTTTAAAACCTCTATTTACGAGCAAACACCCCCCTTATTCGAGCCCTTTAAACTCACCCCACTTAAAAACTAAGGGATCTTACGGAATTTAATTCACATAGTCTTATAGCTCTTGAAAAACCCTACAAAATCATTTTTGAAAAAACTTTTTATCACCAAAAATGAAGGAGCTAAGTTTATGAAACGAATTAATTTTTTTTTTTTTCGAAAAATTCGAATAGCCCGCTTGTGAGTGTAATAGAGCATTTTCAATATATATAATACCACAGAACAGATTTTTTCGGCAGTAATACGTTATAATATGTTCCACTTTCTCCATTCAAATCGAAAGACAGAAAAGAAGGAACATCTGCTCATGTGTCTGCGTGTGTGAGTGTATATTTCGTTGATTCCTCGCCAGTGTGTTCTAAAGTTCTTATAAAAATTGCAATGTTATTGAGGGTGGTTTTTAAGGATTGAAATATTATGATATTATATCCTAAAGCATAAAACAATCATTATTTAACCAATCAAAACCAAATTTTACCCATATTAAGGTTTACAATGTTTTTATATAATTTTTGACAATAAGGGGTAGTTTACACTCCTAAAAATAATCAACGCCCATGAGCATGATATAGAATATGAAGTACAGGGTGAGATGATCCTAATCCCAAATTTTTATGCAAATCGATGCAAGCCGAAATCATTATTTTAGGATAAATACATTTTTTATATATAGCTCCAACAAGGGTGGTTTTAAGGGTTGAAATATTATGATATTATATCCTAAAGCATAAAACGATCATTATTTAACTAATCCAAACCAAATGTTGACCATATTAAAGTTTAAAATGTTATTTTATAATTTTTTAAAATTAGGGGTAGTGTTCACCCTTAAAAACCAAAAGCGTACAACGGCTCAATATAGAAAATAAACTAGAGGGTGAAATGAGCCTGATCCCAAATTTTTGTACAAATCGATGCTGGACGAAAAAATTGCGAGGTTCTGCCATTTTTTCAGCTTCATTTCCTGTACTATATCCTAGGGTCCCCTTTTGTATTCTACAAAATTATTAACGTGCAGGACATACAGGGTGTAATTAGTTTCATGTCATTAAAAAAAACTGGTAATAGGGACCGACTAGACAAACAAAAAATCTATACCTATGACTTTTTTCTCTAGGGGCACTTTGAAAGAAACTGACCTAGGTTCAAAACTTGAATGCTAAGGTAGGAAACATTTGAGAATCACTGTTTTTCAGGGTCAATGGATGTTATAGTTCCGAATATTAGAAATAATAAAAAATTGTAATACCCGACTTGTGTTCCCGCCGGAAGAAGTGCGGCACTTTGATGGGATTGCTTGTACCGAAATTTTTATACCACTAGTTATGAAAATGTAAATAATTCCTTCTCTTTCGGCACAACGCAAGCATAGCATGGCCGCAGGGGTTTAAATAGGATTTGTTTACATGTGTTTTTTAATTTGGAACAAAGTTATTGTAGCTTTTATTGTCGTTTATAAGAATTTATAAAATTTAAAAGTGGTTTATTAACATCTGTAACATTGTGTAAAAAGCTTAAAAAATTAGTCATTATTTTATGAAATTGGAAAACGAAATAGTTAAACGTCCGAGATACGATAACAGAAAATAGTTGTGTATTTTAAGTTAGGAAAAAATCTGATTTTTTTAACGAATTGAGCACATAATTTTTCACAGTCAGGTATCGAAAATTGAAAATCGAGTGTTTGGTCTCCATGAAAATCAATGTAAATAATAATAAACAGACCAAAACAAGACAGCGAACACCAATAATAATAATAATCATAACTTTAATGAATTTTTCACGAAAATTATTCGAGATGACCTCCATTTCCACGTATACACATTTCGGCATGTCGAACTAAGGACATACGCACTCCGTTTAATACATTTGGTAAATTAGGATCATTTTTTATGTGCTACAAGACGCCAGGCAATAAAGCCTACCCGAATATGCCAGCAGTTCTCAAACTATGTTACTAAGTATTTTGGAAATTTTTGTTTATTTTTTTTTTCTCCAAAACTATGAGCTTTAGACCCCATGTTATATAAGTAAGGTTTTTTGTTTGCCATGTCGTTCCCTACCACCAGTTTTTTTAATGACATGAAACTAATTACACGCTATACAAATTCGTCTTGTCTGTATGTTATATTTCAATAAATAAATAAATCCGACAAGAACTTTTTTTTTACCCTTCTCAATCTTCTCGATCTTGGGCTGTTTCAGGAAATTGTTTACATCTGATTCTACCTGTAATATAGAAATACATAATGTATGCAACTCTACAACTTTCAGAACAAGTATATGCATGCATCTATGAGTTGTTTGCTTGCTTATTATTCATGGTAAGTAACGAAAGTTTATCTTTGCGTGTTTCTCGATGTTGTTGTAGTAAAACTTTTCCACCTACACGACAGGTTGAATTAAGTGATGCCAAGTTATATTGTGCATTATACGGTGATGTTGAAGGATTTACGGGAAGGAACAATTGATATGCGATACAATATGTATTTGTTTTACTTTACTTTATCCCACCAAGAAATTAAATGAAATATTCTAGCAAATCTTGACATTTTAGATGAAACAAAATTTTGGTCTAAAATTAAATACTTATTAAACGTAACTGTAACCACAACTTGATTGATGATTTGCATATGTAGTCAGTTTTGTTCTTAATGTAACTGTTTTTATGCTCATAATGATGTTTCTTGAAACTTCTACCTGTTTGACCAATATATATCCCAGGGCAAGAACCGCAAGTTAACATATAGACTCCTGATTTATAGGGTTTTGTCTTTATTATTTTTAATGTATTTTCTTAATGAATTATCTGTCTTATAAGCAATATTCAAATTACGTTTTCTTAAATATGCTGAAACTTGTTGCCTTGGGGAGCCTAAATACGTGATTGTTATGAATTTTGAGTCGTTTTTATATACTAGAAGCCAAAGCCAATGATTTTTTGTAATATTTTCCATCCCCCACCACACCCACTTCATTATTAAAGGGGTTGATAAAATAAAATTGAGATGTTCACTAGAAATTTGGTACACGTATATATTATAACGACACCTGGAACTAGATTATGTCTTGAGATGATTTCATTGAAGGGTTGGGGGTTAAATAGGGGTCAATAGTGGAAAATAAATAAAGCAAACTGGTAAGAGTACAGAAACTTGGCATTTGGTGTATATGCTAGAAGCCAAGACCTCAGATATTTTTTTACGTTTTCAACCCCTCCACCATCCCAACTCCATTATTAAAGGGATTAATAAAATAAACTTGAGATCTTCACTTGAAATTTGATACATGACATGTATGTATTAAAACGACATCTGCAATTAAGTTATATTTTGACATGATTCCGTTGACGGCTTGGAGGTTAAATAGGGATGAATACGGGAAAATAAATAAACCAAGATGCTTAGAGTACAGAAACTTGGGATTTGTTAGTTATATTAGAAGCGAGGGACTCGGATTTTATATAATATTTTTCAATCCCTCCACCATACCCACGCCATAATGAAAGAGACTGATAAAATTTAATTCAGATATTAACTTGAAATTTGGTACACGTATATATTATAACGACCTCTGGAACTGGATTATATTTTGAGATGATTCCGTTGAAGGGGTGGAGGGGTAAGAAGAGGTAAATAGGGAAAAATGAATAGAGAAAACTGGTAAGAGGGAAAAGATTTGACATTTGGTGTATATACTGGAAGTCAAGGGCTCAGATTTTTTTATTACATTTTTCAACCCCTCCACCACCCCTATTCCATTATTAAAAGGGTTGATAAAGTAAAATTGAGATCTTCACTTGAAGTGTGCTTTCGCCTTGATGAGGACATCGCAAATCTTATGCGAAAATGTTGTACTTTTTGTAGTCTGTATATATTAAGAACTGTTAGGGAAGTTCCATAGACAACATCCATGTAATTAACAATGACTAGTACAATCAACTTTATTGATATGCTATCTCGAAATTCATAAATACTTTTTAATTTGAAGTAACTTGGTTCGCAAACCTTACTGACATGTTTATCAAAATTGAATTTAGTATCCATAATCAAGCCCAAACTTGAGACAGATTCTTTCCATTCGATTTGATTGTTGTTCAGGATAATATTGAAATTATTAGTGTCGAAACCAGACCGACTAAACACAATTGCTTGAAACTTTGTAGGATTTATCACCAATGAATGATCTGTAGCCCATTGATACACATGTAAATCTTGATTTACATGTAGGTTTGCAAATTATTAGATTCTAATGCATATGGCGACAAATTAAGATAAATCCGTAGGTCGTCAGCATACATGTGTGCTGAAAAAGTTTGAATCACTGAGACATATTTACTGTGTAGACTTAAAATTGTAGCGGCGAAAGAATTGACTCTTGGGCAACGCCTGTTTGGGTTGTTTTAAAATCAGATAATAATATTTCGCATTGTTCACAAAGTTCGACGGGTTGCTGTCTATCTAGAAGATAGCTAGAGAACCAATCTAATGTGACATTCGTAATTTTATAAGAAGACAGCTTTGCAAAAAGCAACTCTATGTTAATTTAGTCAAATGCTTTTGACATATGATTTGAAACTAGTGGCTTGCACTGGCCATTATCAAAACTCCTTGCTATAACATCCGTATTCTTGAGAAGTGCTGTAGTACAACTAAAACCTTTTCTAAATCCCGACTGAAAAGTTGGTTAGATTTTATTATCGGTAAGAAAGTTGACAACCTGACTATTTATTACTCTTTCTAATATCTGAGAAGGAAGAAGTAAGATGCCGATGAATCTCAAATCATATAAGTTTGAAATATTCGTTAGTATCTTTTTCCTATATATCTGCATGTGTAGACTATATGCACCGGCTTCTTGATATTTATACAAAACTTCAACCGACTTTAATACGTCATTGCGCGACCTTTAGTAGTGTATTTGCGGCTTGCACGTTGTGGCTATGCGCGTACATGGCTGTGTTATCGGAGTACTTCGCCAGTTGCTCGAGACTTCCCCAAAGATACAAACAACTTAATTATACACTCAATATGTGTCTTTATTTTGTTCCATTTCTCATAATAGTCATGCATTGATAAAAAATATCAAGACACCCACCACTCCTGAACCATTAATATTCCATTAGAATAAATTAATTACATTTATACGGGCAATTTTCTAACAATACGATGTATTTTCAGTATTTTTTCTCATTTATCATATTGCCTAATGTTGTATTTCACAAAGTTTTTTTTGGAAAATTAATGGTTTAGTTGTTTCCCTATGATTTATGTTAGACAGATTTTTTCCTTCATAACACAATAGACATTAAAGTGGTTGACTTTCCATTAATATTGTAAGAGTAGAATTATATTAGATTTATTTTCCTATTTACCGAAAACTGATTCGGACAAATAACACTTATAGTCTAAGAGCTGGTTACGAATATTAAAACTGGTAAGGTGCAGAGAAAATTTGTGTGTAAAAACCCTCCGTACCAGCTGAAAAGTACATAGTTCAGAAGTCGCTTCCAGGGAGGGAAGCGTGGACGGTCGGTCAAACGCGTTAATTTTTTAATCAAAATAAAATCGTTGAATGCAGCTCTGAAATTTTGTGTAGATATAGTTTTTAACCATAGAAATTGCGTAAAATTATTGCTAGAAGTCTAGGTCGGGGATTAAACGTTGCCAGAAGTCGGTGAAGTTGTAAGAAAATTGTTCAAACTTTAATGTCAAGGTGCAGCAGTTCTGACGATTTTGTGTTTATATTTAAAATCTCCCTATTGTTCCGAGTTTTCCGGTTGTTAACGTACCAGTGCCATTAATGGAACAAAAAATTCGAATTGGCGAAATGTCAAAAAATGCTGTTTTTCGTTCACTTCTGTCGGCTCGAATTATCAATTTCGCCCATGCAATTAACGATGCCGTGAAAATACCAATTTCGATCGTTCGATATCGACATAAAGAAGCCATCTTGCTGATGTATTTATTAAGAATGAACATTGAAAAATTTCATGTTTTGTTTTTCCGACGAGACTAATTGAAATTTCAAGTCCACCCCGCCCGTAGCACATCGCGTTAAGCAGCGACTTCCACAGCGAATTTCTTGGTTCGAATCCTGTACAGATATACTTTTTTAATTTGTTTTGAACTTTTTGTCTCTGTCCCGGATGACTTCAGTTACCGGGCTGTATTCCAGGTCTCTGAAGATGTCGGCGTTTCTGTACAAACTGACACATTTCTCGAAAGTGTCCCGTAAAAAAAAAAATTCGAACATTTTCTACGAATTATCATACAATATACAAAAATGTGGTCATTTTCGAAATATAATATATTGATGATTTGCTTCTATGTACTAGCCTTATATTAATATAAAATTATATGCATAAGAAAGGTAAGCCTTCCAACTTTAATATGATTCCTTAGTTTTTAATTTGTGTAATTTCTTTTTGGCTAAGGCAAAGGGTTTTTCACGCGTAAGAACTGCCAAACGCGCGTTCGGGCGCAGGCAACCTTACATCGCGCTTGATCCAGTGTCTCCATTTCACTAATTTTTTGTTGTAAATCCGTGACAGATGAAATTTTTTTAGATTTTTTTTGTGTAAAAACATATATTCTACCTCAACTTATTTTCGATATTTTGGGAAAATACAAAAAAAGCAAAGTTTTTCAATTTTTACTTCCCTCGCATACCGAAGGGAAGTATTGTATTCGAGAAAAAATCACACTCCGAGATTTTTTCGGATTTTGACGTTTCAGATCGCGTAGATTACGAAAATACAGGTTTTTCAATTCCGTTAGTCTGTCTGTCTGTCTGTCGATGCATTAACTAAAAAAACTACTTGACGGAGAGCAGTCAAATTAGGTAGGTAGTTGAGGCTACTGTCAGCAAAGGAATGGTTAAACTTTCACTGGAAAATATATAGGGAATAAATAATGAAAAAAAATTTTTTTGCTCAAATTTAAAATTTGCACGTTTCATGACACGCTGAACCTATTTCAGAAAAAAAATTTAGAAATTTTTTTCACCAACATTTTTGAAAAAATTTTTACCACTAAATTAGATGAAAAAAAAATTTTTCTTTTTTCAAATTTAAAATTTCCACGTTTCATAGCGTTCTAACCTATTAAAAAAAATAGGAAATTTTTGTACCATTTTTGAAAAAATTTTACCACTAAAATAGATGGAATTTTTTTTCTTTGTTCAAATTTAAAATTTCCACGTTTCCATGGCATTCTAAACCTATTCAAACAAACTTCAAAAAATTTCGAAATATTTTAAAAAAAAATTGAAATTTTTTTTTTCTATTTTTTATACTACCTAGGTACTATAGAATAGAAGAAAAAAATCGTTTTGCTCAAATTTAAATGTCCACGTTTCATGACATTCCAAACCTATTTCGGAAAGAAATTGCAATATTTTTTTTACCATTTTGAAAAAAAATTTACCACTAGAGTGGATGGATAAAAAAGTTTTGCCCAAATTTAAAATTTTCACGTTTCATGGCATTCTAAACCTATTTCAAAAACAAAAAAATTACCACTACTATAGAATAGAAGGAAACTTTCCTTTTTGCTCAAATTTAAAATTTCCACGTTTCATTCTAAACCTATTTCAGAAGAAAAAAATTTTTTTACCAACATTTTTGGAAAATTTCAGAAAAAAATAATTGTTTTAACCACCACTATACTTCCACTCCACTATGTGAATGTGGAATTGAATATGTGACAGATGGCAATAATATTTGGCATATGCACCTATTATACTTTTATTGAAAAATGTACAGGGTGGTCATCCCAAGAAATAATTTAGTCATGGTGAACATTTGTAAAGGTATTTGCGCAAGCCTTCCATATGTGGCACCTGTTATTTAGTATTGAACTTTTGCTGTTGGATGACCACTCTGTATATTTTTTTGACCAAAACTTATCAGGTTTTCTTTGTAATAATAGTGATAACTATATTTCGATTATTATTTTCAATGTCATTTCGTAATTATTAATGTTTTAGGGTGACCGCCATGCACAAATAAAGAGGGAAGTTCTGTGTAAATGCCTTTACCGATTTTTTTTAAAGTGGCCAATCTGAAAATCATGTAAACTTTACGTGATGTTATTGCTTACCATCTAAAGAACTCAATAAAAGAATCACCTACCTCCGATTTTTTTAGAGGTAAATATCTCTAATGGCTGGGTTAATACACGAATTAGAATTTTAGTCTTATTAAATAAATAATTATTTTGTTATAAAATCAACTCGTAAATATAGATTCTGGAATATGAAGTAGAACAAATTCATGCAATATGATTTGTTGTATAAGAATATAAATATTATACTTTACACTTTTAGTTTAGTTGCTAAAACTATTTGATAATAATCGAAAGACCAAGACATGTAATTACATTTGAATAAACCTTGTGATATAAAATAACCAACTGTTCATTTTTCTTGATTTTATTTTATACATAACATGTCCTACATATTAGCACAGAAAACGTCAACAGGAAGTCATATACTATCTCTCTTTGTCTTCCTAGCTTCCCTCGATTATGTAATAAAGTTAAGAAATTTTTCCTAAACTTATCCTTTGTTGACATTACCAAGTTATCGAGTTAGAACTTTCATAGCAGTATAAAATATTTTTTGTACTAATAGCCTAAAGTTAAGAATATTGTATTTCAGGTCTGCGAACTATTAGAGAGCATTAAAACTTTTTAGTAACAGTTTAACTTCTTAATTGAATTACATTAATGCAACTAGAAAACTTAGTAATTATTACCGCAAATGCAACTGGAGTGCCTTTGTGCAGAAACATATGTTTATTTTGTGGGTTCTAAATCAAACAATCTCGGATATACTAAATGCAGCGATTTTAAAATAACCGTTCATTGGATTTGTTTCCAAAACAATACTGTAACTTACAAAGTGAAGCACTTAAGTAATTATTGAATTGAACTTGTGTTTAGTTCTAGAGAAAAATTAAAAAATCATAATGTCTAGCACTATTTTGAGAACTTTAAATACTAATAATAACAATAAACTTATATACCTTATCTTATTTAGTAAACAAAATGAAAATAATGGGGTACATGACAAAAATTCTAAATAGGAAAAATATGCTATAATATAATAAGTATACAGGGTTGGGCAATAGTCCCGGAACGGCTCGATTACAGCCGAACGGGACCTAGTATCAACTTCGGGTTTTCGACACTGTATTCAGCGAAATTTTTAGAACTTCTTGACATATATTTCAGGACCGTGACGTCATTACGTTCGGAGGTGTGACATAAGTGTCAATTTTTTTAAATGAAACACCCGATATATTTTTCCATATTTGTATACTTTAAGGAGTCCCAAATTCAACGATGTAACGTTTGTATGGATTCTGTTATGTAATGTGGTCTCAATAAGGGAAAATTAGAAATTACAATCGTAATTAACAGAGAATAGTTTTATTTTATTAAATGTTCAAATTTGAATCCTTCCACTGCCTGACAATGTGTTAGCCTGTCCACAAATTCCCGCTGAACATTTTGGAGGGACTGATGTATAATATTATCAGCAACCGCTAGAATTCTTTCTTGAAGCTCTTGTACCGTGGCAGGTCTTGTGCGATACACCACAGACTTCAAATGACCCCAGAAAAAAAATCAAGAGGGGTTAGGTCAGGTGACCTAACTGGCCATTCGATATGACCCCTTCTACATATCCATCTCTGGGGAAAGACAGTGTCCAAAAAATCTCTTACAATTCTGGCATAGTGTGACGGAGCTCCGTCTTGCTGGAAGTACACGTCATTTGCGATCACCTGAGGTTTTTCGCGGTTGGGAAATATCTGAATTACAGCGGGTATAACTCTTTCGCGTAATAAAGTTAAATAGCAGTTAAATTACCATTTAGCAAAAACGGCCCTATTACATGTGTTCCAATTATACCCGCCCAGACATTTACTTTTTGTGAATGTTGTGTGTGCATTTCTTCCATCCAATGTGGATTCTCAGCAGACCAATAGCGAGAATTGTGACGATTGACAAATCCATTTAAACAAAATGTAACCTCATCATAAAACAAAATGCGATCTACAAACTGTGGTGTCTCGTCTAAGAAATTCATAATTTGTTGGCAAAACTGCATTCGACGATCAGGGCCATCTTCCGCAAGTTCCTGCGGTAAGCTGACTTTGTAGGGATGTATTTTATTTCTCCTGAGTATTCTTCGAATGAATCTTTCACTGTTACCAGTTTCTAATGAAAGTTTCTGAATTGACGTTTAAGGCTCCTCCTGAATCGCTAACAGTACATCTAAAGCTCTGTCGTCGTTTGTCGCTGTTTTTGGGCGGCCAGTTTTTGGTAAATTCTTGAAATTTCCCGTATGTTCAAAATTGTGCAAAATTCGACATGCTGTCGACTTGGAAATCGGGTTTCGCTCAGGAAAGGTATCGTTGAAGAGGTCACTTGCTTCCTGAAGGGATCGACGCCTCTCTCCGAATCCAATCATCATGAGTAAAGTTATCCGTTCAGTGTCGTTCAGTTGAGCCATTTTAAAGACACGTTTTTAGAATCATAAATTAGTAGTACAAAAGTAATGTCACAGTGACGTTTATACCACGACTTACTTAGATAAACTAGTAAAATAATGAGAACTATGAACTGTGACCTGTGTTTTTATTAAACGACTACAAAAAACTTGTTTACGTGGGTCTTAGTTTTGTAAAAAAAATGGTAAAAAAGAGTGTCTTTTTTGGATACAGCTGTTTGGATTGGATATCCACTGTTCTCTGTTAATTACGATTGTAATTTCTAATTTTTCCTTATTGAGACCACATTACATAACAGAATCCATACAAACGTTACATCGTTGAAGTCGGGACTCCTTAAAGTATACAAATATGGAAAAATATACGGAGTGTTTCATTTAAAAAAATTGACACTTATGTCACACCTCCGAACGTAATGACGTCACGGTCCTGAAATACATGTCAAGAAGTTCTAAAAATTTCGCTGAATACAGTGTCGAAAACCCGAAGTTGATACGAGATCCCGTTCGGCTGTAATCGAGCCGTTCCGGGACTATTGCCCAACCCTGTATATTAAACCGGGTGGCACAAAAGTATGAGAACAGCAGAATAACTTGAAAAATACTTGAAAAGTTCACATGGACACAAGGTCGTAAAATGGACAGTTTTCCAGATATCAGGGGTGCAAAGTTCCGGGATCTTGTCGATAACAGTGTATCGCCGTATTTTTACAAAATGTCTTTCAGACGGGGGATTTTTATGGTCTGATTCCAATTACGATGTCAAAAGTGACATTTGACGGTTAGCAGCTGCAAGATAAATCGAGAGTTTTATTTTAAATACTTTTTTCCTAGTCTACGAATTTACAGTAGTATGACACATCTTATCTTCGTAACAGATGAAATCTTTGACACTTATATCATTTGATTAGCCACTCTAAAAACCGCTGCCTAAGGAATCATTACTTCCATATTCAGATTTTTCATCCCAGTCACTTTAAAGAAAACATTTTAACTATATTTACACTCTAGTATGTGGAAATTATTAGTTGTAGAATATTAATAATATTTCGGGCAGATGTCATAGAAAAACCACCACCAAATCCCAAGTTTATGTACTCTTACTAACTTGCTTTGCTTATTTTCTCTTATTTACCCCCATTTAATCCCAAAATACACTATAGTTACTGATGTCATTAAAATACAGGGTGCGCCAAAGTTCTGATTTTGGTCGATTACGGCTGTATTTGAAATGGTGGAAATATATTGTCTATAGATTATTTTCTTGATTTTCAATTCTGAATAACCAGAAAATATGTACAATTATACAGGGTACTCCGTTTTCGTTGTCCGAGCAACAACTTCGTTATTTTAAATGGAACACCCTATATTTTTTTCCTTTATCGAGTTACCCATCTAATTATATTCATAATTCTATTAAGGTGGTAGGTACTTAAAATGAACCGTTTACGATATAAAAAAGATTTTTTGACAAAAAGTGAGGTTTGCGGATAAGTTTTTGAGTACCTCTGATTTCATAGACAAGAGAGTTTTCAAAATTCTGCTTATACTGTTATGTTGAGCATATTAAGGGCTAGTAGGGCAGAAACATTATTAATATTAATCTTATACAGAGTGCTGAAAAAATTGAGTTTAAAGTTTCGCTAATAAAAAAGGCCGTAATTCAATTTTTTCAAATGGGACGTACTATTTTCAGTTCTGTCATCTAATGAAGTGTTAAATTATCTTTCCATTGATATATCATAGTAGGTATTTATCTTTAGGAGTTGCATAGATATTAAGGTTAATTGTCTGGATCAGTCATTTTTCTTGCTGGAACTTCATGAGGTTTGTACTGCACTTCACCAGTTTCGATAAATCTGTCTCTAAGATTACTAAATGCAGGTTCTAAAGGGTGTCTCCTTTCAGGATATCTGGTTTTATAGACTCGGGATGCTAAGAGGCTGTTCCTTGAGCACTCCCCCAGAATAAAAATCATGTCAACCATTTCTTCCCGCGAATAATTCATATTTAATATAATTATATGCAAATGCAACTTCCTGGAACTGTAAAAGCTACTAGTATTTTATTAAAGACAATCAAAACAAAAGCACTTACCGATATAGCAGTAACACAAAACTTTAGAACATCCACAGACACGTGTTTTGACATCTATGTCTCTTCGGTGCGGCTTTTTCTAAAGTTCACAATCAACTGAAATATGTAAGCAAATACTCGTGTTATAACTATCAAAGGATTACCAGAACAGGATATTAAAAATTAAAATTAGATTATAGGAAATTCCCCGTAAAGGGATAATTATCAATATAATTATATGCAAATGCAACTTCCTGGAACTGTAAAAGCTACTAGTATTTTATTAGCTAATAAAATACTAGTAGCTTTTACAGTTCCAGGAAGTTGCATTTGCATATAATTATATTGATAATTATCCCTTTACGGGGAATTTCCTATAATCTAATTTTAATTTTTAATATCCTGTTCTGGTAATCCTTTGATAGTTATAACACGAGTATTTGCTTACATATTTCAGTTGATTGTGAACTTTAGAAAAAGCCGCACCGAAGAGACATAGATGTCAAAACACGTGTCTGTGGATGTTCTAAAGTTTTGTGTTACTGCTATATCGGTAAGTGCTTTTGTTTTGATTGTCTTTAATAAAATACTAGTAGCTTTTACAGTTCCAGGAAGTTGCATTTGCATATAATTATATTAAATATGAATTATTCGCGGGAAGAAATGGTTGACATGATTTTTATTCTGGGGGAGTGCTCAAGGAACAGCCTCTTAGCATCCCGAGTCTATAAAACCAGATATCCTGAAAGGAGACACCCTTTAGAACCTGCATTTAGTAATCTTAGAGACAGATTTATCGAAACTGGTGAAGTGCAGTACAAACCTCATGAAGTTCCAGCAAGAAAAATGACTGATCCAGACAATTAACCTTAATATCTATGCAACTCCTAAAGATAAATACCTACTATGATATATCAATGGAAAGATAATTTAACACTTCATTAGATGACAGAACTGAAAATAGTACGTCCCATTTGAAAAAATTGAATTACGGCCTTTTTTATTAGCGAAACATTAAACTCAATTTTTTCAGCACTCTGTATAAGATTAATATTAATAATGTTTCTGCCCTACTAGCCCTTAATATGCTCAACATAACAGTATAAGCAGAATTTTGAAAACTCTCTTGTCTATGAAATCAGAGGTACTCAAAAACTTATCCGCAAACCTCACTTTTTGTCAAAAAATCTTTTTTATATCGTAAACGGTTCATTTTAAGTACCTACCATCTTAATAGAATTATGAATATAATTAGATGGGTAACTCGATAAAGCAAAAAAATATAGGGTGTTCCATTTAAAATAACGAAGTTGTTGCTCGGACAACGAAAACGGAGTACCCTGTATAATTGTACATATTTTCTGGTTATTCAGAATTGAAAATCAAGAAAATAAGCTATAGACAATATATTTCCACCATTTCAAATACAGCCGTAATCGACCAAAATCAGAACTTTGGCGCACCCTGTATATACGTATACCTTTCAAGTAAATATCTCAATTTTATTTTATCAACACCTTTACTAATGGAGTGGTGGGGTGGAAAAGCCTAGAAGCCTCGGCTTCTAGCACATATACCAAATTTCAAGTTTCTGTACTCTTACTTATTTTCCCTTACTTACCCATATTTACCCCCAAACTTTCAACGGAATCATCTCAAAATATAATCTAGTTCCAGATGTCGTTATAATACATACGTGGACCAAATTCAAGTGAATATTTCAATTTCATTTTATCAACCCCTTTAATAATGGAGTAGAGGTGGTGGTGAGTGAAAAATACTATAAAATAAACTGAGGCCTTAGCTTCGAGTACATACACCGAACTTCAAGTTTCTGTACTCTTACCAGCCTGCTTTACGTATACCAAATTTCAAGTGAATATATCTATTTTATTTTGTCAACTCCTTTAATAATGGAGGGGGGGGGGATGGAACATATAAAACATTTGAGACCCTGACTTCTAGTACGTACACCAAATTTCAAGTTTCTGTACTCTTACCCGCTTGCTTTACTAATTTCCCTCTATTTACCCCTATTTACCCACCCTTCTCCGGAAATGTTAAAAAAATAATCCCTTTCCAGATCTCGTTATAATATATACGTGTATAAAATTTCAAGTCAATGTCTTAAACCTTTCCGGAGAAAACGTGAGGACAAAAAATGTTGACAGACAGGCAGAAACATTTTTTTTTGGCTCAAATTTATCAAATTTAAAATCTCGACGCTTCATGACATTCTAAACCTATTACAAGAAATAAAAATTGAAATTTTTTTACGATTACAATATTTCCAATCCACTACGTGGATGTGGAAGTAAAATGAATATTGCTGGTTAAAAAAAACTATGTATCAAAGAAAGTATGTACATTCTATTCTATTATTACATAATAATGCGTCCGGCGGCACCGCCTTGTCTTTATTTTGCCTCAATAATATTTTAAGGGGATTATTTCGATTTCGTAAAAGATGGGTTACGCTAAGCAGCATTTATAGCAGCTTGCTTCCTCTAGCTCCTTACGCATAACAATTAATTCTGCTTAAAATTTTATTCAGATTATTTCTAGCCATACCTATATTTTAGGCATTCTCATAAAAAAGTTCATAGTTCATGATACCGCTCCACAAACTGCAATTCATATTGAAATGTCGGCTGGATTTTCAGATGCCACTCCCGGAATTATGCCCGGGCGAAGTTGGCTCGTTCTAGTTGCATTTTAATGCACTGTTCCGATTAATCTACTTGTTATTCTGTTTGCTAAAAACTCAACTGGTGTTGATTCGTTGCTCATGATAACTTCGTAACTTTCTTTGTACGTAATTGTTTGCTTCCACTGTTGAAAAATAAGAAATTATGTTTAGATACGTCTTCCAAATAATTAGAATTACTACTGTATATACTACCAAACATGTATTTAGAACGTTTAACTTGTTTTATATGTCATCTACAGTGTGCATATAATAATTAAGACATTTCACATTTTGTTATCTTATCGTACAACATACAATAGTATAAAAGCATTTATGGGGTGTAAATCTAACCTAACCTAACCTAAGCTGACATAAGCAGCAATTAACTGTGATAAATTCGTACAAATATTGCGTGGAGGAGAAAATTTTAGCACATCAATATGTACTGAAACATATTCTTTATAGGACAGCAGAAAAAATAATTATATATGAGAACTAAAAGAAACAGTAAAAGTAAAAATATTAATGAAATCTTTGCATTCTCTCAATAACCTGAATTCCGGTTATGCTAGCAAATTAAAATCCTAAAATTAATTTGTATAATTTCTTATTCGAAAATTCTCATTCAACAACCAGCATCCACACAGTCGCCTACTGTCATGTAGATTAAAGTAGGGTTATGTAGATACTATTTTAATCTGCATGACCGTAAGACACTGTGTGGATGCTAGTTGTTGAATGAGAATTTTCAAATAAGAAATTGTACAAATTCATTTTAGGATTTTAATTTGCTAGCACAACCAGAATTCAGGTCATCGAAAGAATGCAAAGATTTCATTAATAATTTTTACATATAGTTTTTCTTTTAGTTCTCATAGATAGTGATTTTTTCCGCTGTTTGCAAAATCTTGTAAAGAATATTACTACATTACTATAAGCAAACAAATAATAAATAATTCACTTTTAAACATGCATAGAGTATATAGGCTCCAATACTAGTTAGCTAATAGATAGGTGAAGATCTGTTTAATTGATTAAGATATTGCCATTGAAATTTGTTTAATAATAGAAAGACTAGTTTTTTGTACATGAAAGTTAAGCAGATGCCTCATCAACAAAATTGCAATTGTCGATTTGAAAATTAATTTCTTCATCGTTGTCTACATCGACGTCTTCTTCAGACATGTGTGTCACATTTGGGTTTTCGCAGTTGTCTCCTGTGCATTCTATGCAAGGAATGGAGTATTCAATACCCAAATTCCTGCAACCATAGTTTCCACGGCAGCCTTTCAAGCATCCACTAGCTATGTTGTGAGGATCGGCATCAATAGATTTTTTGTTTCTCTCCAATCCCCATTGCAAAGGATTTAAAATGTTTCCTTGCCAGTGCTACATTTGTCAATATATTCGCTGCCCATGTAATTTTGTGGCGTCAGCTGTTGGAGGTAATTGCGACAAAGTAAACTTTGTACTTGTTGACAATATTTTAGATGACATGAAGCGACATTTAGCTAGATACTTATCAATAGACTTGTCATTATATAAACAAGACACAATATATTCAAATGCAGTACCTATTTCTTCCTCGCTTGCATTCTCACGTAAAAATACTTGAATATGTTCTTCTAAATATAAGATATTTTTCCTAACAAATTTCATGAACTTTTTTGTCAACATGGAAGAACGCAGATGTTGTAACACAAACACTGAAAGCGTGGATAAAACCAAGCAAATACTAATATTGGGGATATTGATAGCTTTTGCGGCTGTACAATTTTTTAGTCATCTTTCCAATACTTTATTTTAATCTGAATGTATTATTATATTTTCCTGGTAGCAGTGACAATAAAATAATGAGATCCACATCTTGGACAACTAACAACAACAACAACGACATCTTTGTTATTTTAGGTAGAAAACCAGTAATAAAACGTAGAAATAGAAAATATTCTATAGCACAAACTGTTCAAAGTTGTATGTAATTTTTTTGCAACAACAAATTAATTTTACAATTTAAAAGACATGTTCATTGTTATCCCATAACTTTAACATTACATTGTGCTCAATATTAATAACAACTTTTCATTGACAATTGTAAAAAAGGGTATACAGGGTGTTGCATCATGAGAGGGACATAGCTTAATAGGAGGTAGAGAACATCAGTGGTAACCGGAATCTCCCATAGAAATGTCTCATTGGGCCTTCACTACGAAATTACAGGGTGTTAAATAATTTTTGGCCAAACCTGTTTTTTGTCATAACTTTGACAGGAAATGAAATAACGGATTCATATTTGGTACGGCTAATGTACAAACGAGCCCCAAGAGGTACATGTATAAAAAAATATATATCCAAGTCCGGACTCACTATAATTTATGTTTCTTCTTTGCATCAATAAAACATCACCCTGTATATATTTTTTTGAAATTTCGATACGATATTCGAAAAGAGCAAGAAAAAACAAACAAAATGGCCTATTTCATTTTTTTGTTACACCTTCGTGGTTATTTAAATACGTTGTTAAATGTGCAAGAAAATGGATTACAGAACCCTATTAAATGAGAGGCACGTGAAATAAATAGTTTTATAACTAAAATTTGCAAAAATTCTATTGAGCCTAGGTGGTCTGGGTGAATCCTAATTCCGGCACGTTTTAAAGGTCCATTTTGGTAAAAAACTGTGGTCCTAATAAGTAATCGGGTATGAAATAACAAAATTTTTAATCAATCACAGTAGGCTTGTTCAAAGAATAAAAGTGACAGATAATTTAAACCATTTAGGCCTAAGCAACCAGTTACTTTGATCAAGAAAATCATCAACATTTTATACTTAATAAAAATTGGAAGAGAACAAACTAAAATCTAAATAAATAAAATATTTTCCATTCAATTAACAATAAATAACAAAACAATAACTAAATGTGTTTAAAAATAAAACGTAATTGACACTAAAGTAAATTTTCAAAATGTCCTCTCCCAAATTCTGTGCATTTTCTTGCGCGTTTAGAAAGGTCACCAACTGCTCGACGTATCATTTCTGGATTATTCCGTATTTCGTCGCAGGTTCTAACGATGCGCTGGATTAAATGTTGTCTACTTTCAATTTCAATGCTATAAACCTCGTTTTTTAAGTGGCCCCATAAAAAGTAATCACAAGGGTTACAATCAGGAGATCTTGGTGGCCATTCATGTGGACCCCCGCGTCCAATCCATCTATTAGGATACACATTGTTTAAGTGTTCTCTTACTTGAAGGTTAAAATGTGGTGGGGCCCCATCATGCTGAAACAACATGCCTCTTATACCGATATTTTCTAACATATTCGGTAAAATGTTTTGAAGAAAATCAAAGTAAATTTCACCATTCAATCTTTCTTCAAAAAAATGTGGCCCTATTAAATGTCTATTCACAAGTCCGACCCAAACATTTACAGAAAACTTGTGTTGCGAACGGCGTTGGCGTACCGCATGTGGGTTTTCCTGTGCCCATTTATGATTATTTCGTGAATTGTTTACTCCATCCCTTGTAAATTGTGCCTCATCCGTAAATAAGGTTCTGTAAATGACTGGGCGATGATTAGACAACCAACGACAAAATGCCAGGCGGGGGATATCGTCGCCTTGTTGAAGACGCTGTACCTGCTGGATATGATATGGATGGTAACGTTCTCTTTTTAGGGTTCTCCATACTCGCCAATGAGGAATACCAGTTGCCAAACTGATTCGTCTAGTGCTCATATTTGGGTTTTCTTGAACTACGTTTATAATATTGTTTTGTTCCTGCACACCTTGTTGTAAAACACGCTAGACAACTGCAGAAGTAGGAAACTTTCCGTGTTGTCTTGCATACTGGAACACCGTACTAAAGGTTTTATGATTAGGGCATCGACGACCAGGAAAACGCAGCCGATATTCTCTTTCCGCCGACCTACCATTTCCATTACAGAAACCATAGATGAATATTATGTCAGCATATTCCCCGTTTGTAAATTTTACTGGCATAGTTCAAATATTTTCACAAGTTTTCACTAACTAAATGCGGATTATTGACACATTGACACAATTATTCAACTGTTTAGGAGATTTCTTTTTATTATCTGTCACTTTGAACAAGCCTACTGTGATCGATGAAAAATTTTGTTATTTCATACCCGATTACTTATTAGGACCACAGTTTTTTACCAAAATGGACCTTTAAAACGTGCCGGAATTAGGATTCACCCAGACCACCTAGGCTCAATAGAATTTTTGCAAATTTTAGTTATAAAACTATTTATTTCACGTGCCTCTCATTTAATAGGGTTCTGTAATCCATTTTCTTGCACATTTAACAACGTATTTAAATAACCAAGAAGGTGTAACAAAAAAATGAAATAGGCCATTTTGTTTGTTTTTTCTTGCTCTTTTCGAATATCGTATCGAAATTTCAAAAAAATATATACAGGGTGATGTTTTATTGATGCAAAGAAGAAACATAAATTATAGTGAGTCCGGACTTGGATATATTTTTTTTAATACATGTACCTCTTGGGGCTCGTTTGTACATTAGCCGTACCAAATATGAATCCGTTATTTCATTTCCTGTCAAAGTTATGACAAAAAACAGGTTTGGCCAAAAATTATTTAACACCCTGTAATTTCGTAGTGAAGGCCCAATGAGACATTTCTATGGGAGGTTCCGGTTACCACTGATGTTCTCTACCTCCTATTAAGCTATGTCCCTCTCATGATGCAACACCCTGTATAAGCAAAAGCGGTAAAAATCGACAAAAAAACAATTTTGAACGGCAGTATCTCAGTTAAGTTTTATCGTAAAACCTTATTTTAAAGCTCATTTTAATGGTTGAAATCTTTACTTTGGTTACTCTGAAGCAAATCTCTATACTTATCTCTGCTCAGAACAAAGTTATAAACAAAAATATAAAGAAAAAGTTTTTCGCAATTTTTTTCCCCTATTTATCTGGTATAAGCTTACGTGCTTAAATATCTAACTATTAGACATAATCTATACATCAAAAATCAGTTAATATACGCAAACATTAGCCTGGATTAAATCAAGCATATCCTGCCTAGCATAGCCAATAGGAAGTTATTTGATGAAATGATTGGAATATTACCATAACTCAGTCCTATAAGAATAAAACAATTTAAAAGTAATTTAAAGAAAGGTTCCTTCTGAAAGGCGGTGATATTGATTGGTTGAGTAAATAGTCGTTTGCAGTGAGGGTTCGAAGGAGACCCTATATTTCTTTGTATGTAAGTATAGAGTGGGCCAATTTCTTTTAAACAAATAAAACAGTTAAATTAGTTTTCTATTCAAACTTCTGCTAAATAAGGAATACCATGTATATGTAAAATGTAACTTTACATGTTTTTATCAAAAATAGAGTTGTTTTGTATCACTGCATGGTCGACGAGAGGTAAGCAAATTTTTTTCTCTCACTCTGTTATTGCTTGTTTTCAAAATTTGTTCTTCTACAACACTAAATTCTACAAAATTAATGCATTGTATTTAAATGCGATACATATATTTTTGTTTCTGTAGTTTAAGCGATATGGCATCGCTGCTGTTGCTTAATTACTGGAAGCAGGTTTTTCGTCGAGTTTTTTCCTGTTACTGCAACTAAAATTTATCGGTAGCACAACGCTTTCATTAGCATTTAAGTTGTCCTTCCTTTTTAAATATTTTAATACGTATAGTATTAGGTTAAATGTCCTCAATCCCGCTCGTCCAGCCTTTCGACTGCCATGGTGCTACTGTACCGTGGATATCTGTCTAGCTCCCGGCAAGGTGTTGGTCATGCTATGTATATGGTATTTATAATAAACTTGATTATGAAGATGTCCCTAATTGCAAAGCCCGTGGTTTGATTCCTGTTCCCGGTATTATTTAAAGGAAGTTAATCCTAGCGTACTCGGATGCGGGTGTGTTTAAGAGACAAATATCATGCACGCCGGTATGCTACGAGCCATGAAGAATGGATTATTAACGATAGTAAGGCAGTAAATCTAGTAGGCAGGAGGGCAATCAAGAATATAATGTTGATAGTGGAGGATATTAAGGTGGGCGCAAAGAAAATAGCTGAATGCATGGGTGTATTCTTTGATAGACATGTAAGAATAGTGCAAAGTATCGTAAGAATGCTAGAAAATGCAGATACATTTAAGTATCGTCAAGTCTAAGTATTTCTCTATTTACATCACAGCCTAACATTGATGAACTTATTCCTAAATTTTTGAAATTGAAAGAGGTTACTTATACAAAATTCCTCTCGCCTGAAGACAAACTATGCGAAAGCATTTTTATGAATTCTACTAAAAAGTTACCAAACAACAAGTTTCAGGTAGATTTACCACTCAAACATGATAATGACCAATCAAAATTAGGTCAACCATACAAAGCAGCTTTGCAAAGGTACAAGTCTCTAGAATGCCGATTAATGAAGGATAAAAATTTATATATTCAGTATTATACCTTTATTGATGAATATATTGCGCTAAATCATCGCAAGTGTATTACCTTATTTCTTAACGATAACACCCTCTTCGCAACAAATACTTTCTCCCACACCATTGTGTTATTCGTGAAGATTGTATTTTGACAAAGCTCAGAGTTGTCTTTGACGCCTCAATGACGACATCAACAGGTTTCTCACTAAATTACATTATGCTTAAAGGTTATTTAGTGCAACCAGATCTATTTGATATCATCTGAAAATTCAGATGTTTCTTTTATGTTCTTGCAACTGGCATACAGAAAACATAGGCAGATTGAAATTAATCCCACTCAGCGACAACTGCAAAATAAATTCTGGCCAGGTTCAGCCATTTGCTCTCTAAAATGTATCGAATTTAACAATGTTACGTATGGCACAAACTGTACGCCATATCTTGCAGCAAGATGTTTAGTAAAATTAGCAAATGAATCTCTCGACTTCCCTTTAGCATCAAACGGACTTTTAAACCAATGCTATGTAGATGACATATTGACAGGAACCAATTCCACACAAGAATTATTTCAGTTCCACAAAGAACTTGTTTCACTATTGCAATCTGCAGGATTTCATTTGAACAAGTAGTGCTCTAATAGTTCTTCCCGCTTAAACTCGCTACTCGCTTTAGATAAAGCTCTGGATGACGTCACGCTTCGAGAAGATTATTGTTCTAAAATTTTAGGCATCTCATGGAACTCCCAATTCTGCTGTTTTAAATTTACAATTCCAGATGATGTGTCATACTCTCATTTAATGACAAAATGCGTAGTTTTATCTCACATAGCTCAGATGTATGACTCCATGAGCTTAGTGGGTCCAGCAATAGTTTTTGCAAAAATTATAACGCAAAATATATGGAAGTCTAAAATTAATAGACCAGTAGCAGCTGACGTCACATCATGGCCGCCAAAGTTGCCTGGGTGGTAATAACCTAGTTTTGCATTTGTGTGCTTTCTGATTAATTCGAGTTTTTAAAGAATTTATAGTGCTTTTTTAAACGTTTTTTTCGTGTCACATCAATTTTAGTGTTTTATTTGTTTTTCAACCGGCGTGTTATTTTGCGTACCTGTCAAAAGTTAGTAATTGTCGATATTTTAAGTGAATTTCAGTGAATTCGTTATAATTTTATTTATATTCTACATTTTAGGAGTCGCGTCATTACATTTCTAAGCTGAAATGTATTAATGGAGCCAACCTATATGATTTAAAAGTGAGAGATTGAAACTATATCGTTGGTGATTTTTCAAAAATATAATATAGCATTGAATTAATGAACCATTGTGACCCTTCTTGTAAATAAAATTTATATCTAAACTATAAGACTATTATTATTCATACTTACCCTTATAATTATGTATAAATGTATAATTTGAAACATTCAATGATGGTAGACGATGCTGTTAAAAGTGTGTTATTTTTTAAATTCTGTTGTGTTTTAGCTCACTTACCTTCACTGTGGTATTTTATTTGTGTACATTATCAATATTTTGAACCTCTGTAATTATAATTGTAAGAATCAGAACAGATACCAAACTAGATATATAGCTATATAAAGTATTCGGAGCGTATTATGTTGCATATTGGCTCGCAATTTAAATTAAATGGAAACTGAAATGATCTCACAGTCCTATCTTTTTATTAGATTTACTATTACTCCTGCATTTCATAATACAAACCTCTGATTGTTGTTATTAATGTGATAAACACTTAAACTCGTTACAAACTTTTGAGCCTAACAAAAGTAAGATTTAAATCAATAAAAAGTTGAAGGGAAATATTTTAAATCGTCAAAAAACGTAGATTTTACAATAGGTTTATAAAACCATTAATATATGATTGATATATTGGCATAAATCAATGAGTATTTTGATAACTTTTAACCTAGTGTAATAATACTACCTAACCTATGTCACTGCCTAGCTGTAACTGAGCGTATATTAATTAAACATTTACTAAAATATGTCTTGATATTATACAGGGTGCGCCAAAGTTCTGATTTTGGTCGATTACGGCTGTATTTGAAATGGTGGAAATATATTGTCTATAGATTATTTTCTTGATTTTCAATTCTGAATAACCAGAAAATATGTACAATTATACAGGGTACTCCGTTTTCGTTGTCCGAGCAACAACTTCGTTATTTTAAATGGAACACCCTATATTTTTTTCCTTTATCGAGTTACCCATCTAATTATATTCATAATTCTATTAAGGTGGTAGGTACTTAAAATGAACCGTTTACGATATAAAAAAGATTTTTTGACAAAAAGTGAGGTTTGCGGATAAGTTTTTGAGTACCTCTGATTTCATAGACAAGAGAGTTTTCAAAATTCTGCTTATACTGTTATGTTGAGCATATTAAGGGCTAGTAGGGCAGAAACATTATTAATATTAATCTTATACAGAGTGCTGAAAAAATTGAGTTTAATGTTTCGCTAATAAAAAAGGCCGTAATTCAATTTTTTCAAATGGGACGTACTATTTTCAGTTCTGTCATCTAATGAAGTGTTAAATTATCTTTCCATTGATATATCATAGTAGGTATTTATCTTTAGGAGTTGCATAGATATTAAGGTTAATTGTCTGGATCAGACTAATTGTGTAGTAGTACAAGCAGTTTTCTATAATTAATTATTAGTCTTCTGAAATATTATTTTTTTACTTAGAATTGTTGGACAAAGAATTGAAATTAATACCAGCACATATGTAATAAAGAATTTACTTATAATAAAAAAAACAATTATTTTAACAAATGTTCAAAATGTTCACCATTTCGATCTAGACACATCTGAATCCTCTTCCTAAATGAATGACGCATTTCTTGCAGCATCTGCGGAGTAATGGATGCAAAGGCACGTCTGATCCTATTTTTCATGTCATCTACAGTGGTAGGAGTGTCGCGATAAACTATATCCTTTACATAGCCCCATAAAAAAAAGTCCATACCTGTCAGATCGGGCGACCTTGCAGGCCATGCTATTGCTGCGCCACGCCCTATCCACATATCATTGAAGTTGCGATCTAACCATTCTCTGACATTTGCTGCAAAATGAGGCGGAGCTCCATCTTGTTGAAACCACATTTTTTGCCGTATATCAAGAGGAACGTTTTCTAGGAGAACCGGCAATTCATTTTCCAAAAAATCGTGATATATTCTTGCATTTAAGGGTCCATTAAAGAAATGAGGTCCAATAACAATCGGCCCTACTACAGCACCCCATACATTTAATGACCACCTCTGTTGGGAAACTGTTTTTAGTAAATGAGGATTCACATCTGAATAATAATGAAAATTGTGTCTATTGACACAACCATTTTTGTGAAATGTAGCCTCATCAGAAAACATCAAACACCTTATAAAATCGGGATCGTTATCGAGCATGAAATTAGACCATTCACAAAAATTCACCCTGTTTAAAAAATCATCTTCAAGTAATTCTTGGTGTAATTGAATTTTGTAAGCATGGAATTTATTTTTCTTTACGATCCGCCTTACTGTTGTCGCGCTTATGTCTAAATCATTGCTCAATTCTCTACTACTGGTGGAAGGATCTTCAACTAAGGATATCATAACCCGATATTCATTTTCCTCAGTCATTTTTCTTGCTGGAACTTCATGAGGTTTGTACTGCACTTCACCAGTTTCGATAAATCTGTCTCTAAGATTACTATATGCAGGTTCTAAAGGGTGTCTCCTTTCAGGATATCTGGTTTTATAGACTCGGGATGCTAAGAGGCTGTTCCTTGAGCACTCCCCCAGAATAAAAATCATGTCAACCATTTCTTCCCGCGAATAATTCATATTTAATATAATTATATGCAAATGCAACTTGGAAATGGAACTGTAAAAGCTACTAGTATTTTATTAAAGACAATCAAAACAAAAGCACTTACCGATATAGCAGTAACACAAAACTTTAGAACATCCACAGACACGTGTTTTGACATCTATGTCTCTTCGGTGCGGCTTTTTCTAAAGTTCACAATCAACTGAAATATGTAAGCAAATACTCGTGTTATAACTATCAAAGGATTACCAGAACAGGATATTAAAAATTAAAATTAGATTATAGGAAATTCCCCGTAAAGGGATAATTATCAATATAATTATATGCAAATGCAACTTCCTGGAACTGTAAAAGCTACTAGTATTTTATTAATTATTTTTATATTTTATTATCAATATAATTATATGCAAATGCAACTTCCTGGAACTGTAAAAGCTACTAGTATTTTATTAGCTAATAAAATACTAGTAGCTTTTACAGTTCCAGGAAGTTGCATTTGCATATAATTATATTGATAATTATCCCTTTACGGGGAATTTCCTATAATCTAATTTTAATTTTTAATATCCTGTTCTGGTAATCCTTTGATAGTTATAACACGAGTATTTGCTTACATATTTCAGTTGATTGTGAACTTTAGAAAAAGCCGCACCGAAGAGACATAGATGTCAAAACACGTGACTGTGGATGTTCTAAAGTTTTGTGTTACTGCTATATCGGTAAGTGCTTTTGTTTTGATTGTCTTTAATAAAATACTAGTAGCTTTTACAGTTCCAGGAAGTTGCATTTGCATATAATTATATTAAATATGAATTATTCGCGGGAAGAAATGGTTGACATGATTTTTATTCTGGGGGAGTGCTCAAGGAACAGCCTCTTAGCATCCCGAGTCTATAAAACCAGATATCCTGAAAGGAGACACCCTTTAGAACCTGCATTTAGTAATCTTAGAGACAGATTTATCGAAACTGGTGAAGTGCAGTACAAACCTCATGAAGTTCCAGCAAGAAAAATGACTGATCCAGACAATTAACCTTAATATCTATGCAACTCCTAAAGATAAATACCTACTATGATATATCAATGGAAAGATAATTTAACACTTCATTAGATGACAGAACTGAAAATAGTACGTCCCATTTGAAAAAATTGAATTACGGCCTTTTTTATTAGCGAAACATTAAACTCAATTTTTTCAGCACTCTGTATAAGATTAATATTAATAATGTTTCTGCCCTACTAGCCCTTAATATGCTCAACATAACAGTATAAGCAGAATTTTGAAAACTCTCTTGTCTATGAAATCAGAGGTACTCAAAAACTTATCCGCAAACCTCACTTTTTGTCAAAAAATCTTTTTTATATCGTAAACGGTTCATTTTAAGTACCTACCACCTTAATAGAATTATGAATATAATTAGATGGGTAACTCGATAAAGGAAAAAAATATAGGGTGTTCCATTTAAAATAACGAAGTTGTTGCTCGGACAACGAAAACGGAGTACCCTGTATAATTGTACATATTTTCTGGTTATTCAGAATTGAAAATCAAGAAAATAATCTATAGACAATATATTTCCACCATTTCAAATACAGCCGTAATCGACCAAAATCAGAACTTTGGCGCACCCTGTATATGTACAAAAAATGTAAAAAATCCAATATGGCCTTTATTTTCATTAATTTATGGGTTCTCAAAGATGTCAACGTTCTTAACACCAAACTTTACACTGGTAAAAACAACACTAATAAAGTATATATAAAATTTTCTCTCACAGTAGATTTAAAAAATATATATTTATAAACATCACTACATCTATCTGATGTTAAGAAATCCTCCACTTTAATTTATATTGAACGAAAATTGACCCCAACTCAAATGTCAAATTTCTGAATTTACCACCCAGGCAACTGACAGCTGGCAATACTGTGACGTCACTGCTAGTGCTCTATTGGGATGAAACCCTACCAATAGATTTATGTAACGTTTGGAAAGAATTTTATCAAAATCTTTAAAAATTATTTTCTCACAACATCCTCAGGCGTTTGTTATCTACTCCCAACCATATTACTCGACAAATCTATGGATTCTCAGATGCATCGATGAACCCCTATGGCACAACGCTCTACCTCTGTGTCTTGCACTCAGACAAACAAGTTTCATGTACTTTAATATGTTTCAAGTCAAGGGTTACACCATTAAAAACTATAACCCTTAATTTATAATACATAAAACAAGCTAACCGTTAAACTCTTCGCCGATGTACTGCACATTTTGTATAATTGTTTTAGTTTCTATAGGATACTCTTCGCAGTTTTTTCCATAAATAATATTAGTTTCAGACATTTTTAATTGAATTACAAAATTTAAAAAAATATATAAAATTTTTTTATTAAAAAACAATAGGGTCCTCCCTCTAGCTAACACTAACTTACTCGCCAAATTTCAATGCATTCCTACTTTTCGGTCTTAAGTTTGCTTACAAGAAACATGACGGACTGACAGACAGACGGCCGGACAGACAGATGGACAGACGCACGAACGGACATTTTGAAAGTTGTTCAGAATTCGATTACCAACACAGTGTTATGAAATTTTTTTGTCTATGAGCAATATTACATAAGCCTATCCTGTGGACAGACTCACAAATAGTTCTCAATTGGTTACAATCAACCCCTCCAGATGGACAATTTTCATAGCCAATCGAGTATGGGAGATTCAGGAGCTTATCATCAACTGTCAGTAGTCACATGTTTCTTCGGAAGAAAATACCGCTGATCATATTTCCCGAGGCCTTACTCCAGAAACGTTTCTCACAAGCGTCATTTGGTGGACAGGTCCAAAATATCTATCTACAGAGAGGCTAGAGACAGCAATAAATATGTGTTAGGTCTAATCGTTTATATGCTAAGCAAATAAACTAAACCCAAAGGATATCTGCGGAAATATGTTCATACAAGTTGTCGTCAAAAAAATTGAAATTAGTTTAGGGTAGGTACCACTTATTACTACCACCCATTTTTTTCGAGATAAGACAGTTAATAATAAGTGTAACTACAAATAGATGTAAGAATGAGTACTATAATGCTATACGTACTTTTGCCGTGAAGCATGAAATTCTATAAAATAACAGTTATAGGAAGAACAACGGTACAGATGATAGTTAAATTTGTACAGGCCGCCAAAGACTCACATTGGGATTCTGAAGCGCTTGCTTTCGTTATTGTTTGATAGACTTGCGATTTTCCCGATCTTTTAAAATGCAATTAAAAAATTAAAGTATGTCATGTCTGTGGACCTAAAACCACACTTATTACGACAATAGATTTTTTAGACCTCCTTATTATATTGCTGCTATATAAATAAATAACAAATACATTTTTACATTGTCATAGTTGTTTGCGGTTTTCCAATCTTATATATTATCTGAGACAATTTTCCTAAAATCGAACCTATTAATACAGTTATGATATACTGTGACTGAGACAAGAAATGCATTTTACCAAGAGAAATTGTTTTGCATCATATTTTTTTTAGGTACATCGTGTACATTTCTAAACCAAATCGAATGTGTCATTTAGATATACTTTCCCAACAAGTAATATCTAACCGGTGCGGTGCGGTGTATGATGCATTGTGTAACATGTCTAGTATAAATTTATGAAAACGCTGTATTTTATTAAGTCGGCATGAAACGTTTTCAAGGATTAAAAGTCCCGAGGAAATCTAAACTAGCTGCATTATTTCAACAATGACCTAACTTATTCACGTTATCGATTCCGTGCACATAACGACGGGGCTTTCCTGTAACAATTATTAAACTTTTATTCCGGGTCGACGATCAAAACTAGTGTGGAAAAGCTTTTAATGATAGATCCTTGAAAGGAATCAATTCGGATAAAAGTATTCCAAGTTTAAATTTTGTTCGCCACTACAAACTTTTGCAATATAACTGCAGTATCGTGATATGATTCAAGATATAGGAAGAGTTTTATGCTAAATATACTAAATCTGTCTGAAAGAGGGAACAAAAAATTCCACCCAGAATTTTGCGAACTTCTCTGAACTGAAAAAGATATACATAAAATACCAAGAAAGTGCAACTCAGCGCGGTCGAATTTTAACAAGGAATAACTTCTCTTTTTGGATTCATCACAATATTAGATGTTTGCTTTGCAAAATGATTGTGACCGTATGCAGGAATCAGTGGTCCACTTATACACAATAACCTCAAAAACATCAGAAGGGAAATAAAATATGATACCAATTTGGCCTCCAGAAATTTCGTGCAGAACTCTGAAGATAATATAAAAAATGATCCCCCCTTTCATCAAAAATAGAAAATGGTCGGCCAGTGTATCTGAAAAGATGTTCTTTGAGGGATCTTCGCTAAACAATCCCTCTGATATACTAAATGCATTTGCCAATTGTTTCGGTCAATCTTATAATGAGTCCTCATTAGATATCGAGGAACATCATATTGAGACCGATATACCTAACAATAACCCTATTAGCATAAACTCTTTCAATGAAGATGAGGTTATTCGGGCTCTAAAACGAATTAAACTCAAAATGACGACCGGTCCTGATTCCATTCCAGTTTTTTTATTAAAGGATTGCGCTATCATCTTTGCATATCCTCTAACTCTAATTTTTAACTTAATCTTAAAAAACTGCCTATTTCCTGACCTATGGAAATATTCCAAAGTATGTTCGATCTTCAAAAAGGGAAACAAGCTAGATATTGAGAACTTTAGACCAATCTCTGTAATTTGTAACTTCTGTAAAGAAATATTACTTCATGATAGAATATATCATTCAATTAACACCAAAATCTCTATTAATCAGCATGGATTTATGAAAGGGCGTTCAACAACAACAAATTTATTCTGTGTAACTCAATATATTTCTGAATCCTTAGATGAACGTGGGCAGGTAGATGTCATCTATATCGATTTCTCCAAAGCGTTTGATAGACTTGATCACCAGTTGTTACTTAATAAATTAGAAAAAAATCGGCTTCTGATATTCTTTACTTCTTTTGTTTAAACCTTATTTAATGAATAGGAGTCAGTACGTTGCATTAAATGGGTTCGATCGAATTTGTTGCCACATCTGGGGTTCCCCAGGGATCTATTCTGGGGCCCTTGTTTTTAACATATTTATTAATGACATAGTGAACGAAATTAATTTGCCTCACCTTTTATATGCCAACGATCTCAAAATTTTCACAGTAATTGATGAAATCGATGACTGTTTTCAACTTCAGACTTCTCTTGACAAAATAAACACCTGGTGTATAGTAAATAAATTATTCATGAATCCTAGTAAATGTAATGTAATGTCCTTTTCTTTAAAAACATCATCTTTTATTTTTGATTACAAGTTAGATAATGTCTTCAAAGACCTATAACTTTTCGCGACTTCGGCGTAACTTTTGATAGTAAATTATCCTTCACTGATCATATCATACCATTGTGTCTGAGGCCTCCAAAGCCCTTGGACTCATCGTTCGTTTTAGTTGAGAGTTCACTAATACTGATACTCTGGAAATTCTTTATCAATCCTTACTCAGATTGAAACTTGAGTACGCATCACTAATTTGGAGTTCCAGTTATGATGTTCACAAGAATAACTTGGAGGTTCAACGAAGATTTCTTAAATTACTGTGGTTCAAATCTGACGGTACCTATCCAGTGATTGGTTTTCCGCAAAGTAACTTGCTTGAAAGTTATGACTATGACTACTCTTGAGGATAGGCATACGTACTTTTCTCAACTATTTTTGTTTAAATTACTACACAATGATTTTGACGCACCCGAAATAATTAGTAAGCCTAATTTTCACGTTCCCAGATTAACCTCTCGTAATCACCAAGTTTTCTATTTACCTACGCCGCGTACCAACGTACTAAATAATTCACCTTTATATACGATTTGCAGTACTTCTAACAAATTATGTAGCGACTTCGATATTTTTAATTGCAGTCTTAGTGACATAAAACAAAATGTTCTAAATTAAATAACCAGTGAGTATCTTTGTTTTTCTTAATTTACTTTGCATCACATATGTGTATATAGGTATATATAGTTTTTATATTTAAACATTTCCCATGTTATTTTTTTTTTCTTTCTTCGTATCATTAGTTGTTCATAGTTCGTACATTTAAGTCAATTTTTTCTTCATTTTACTTTCTTTCTATTGTTACAGTCTATTTTCGTATCTGCACATTTACAATTTGAATATCGTTATGTTAATATAGTATAACTGGTTGCCTATTGAATATCGTTATGTTAATATAGTATAACTGGTTGCCTACCGTTCGTGCTCCATGTGAGCTACGCACAATGATGTTAGCAACGAGTTGCTGGCAACGCATTGCTAGCAACGCACTGTAACTGTACCTAATTAGGAAGCGAGTTTCGAACGTCTCGATTATAACCTTTTCAAGGCCGTTATTATCAATTAAACTATTGTTTTGTTAATGGAATTATGAAATACTGTATTATGTGTGGAATATAAACATCATTAAGGGAGATTTATCAGATTTGTGGGTTATGTTGTATAGTGTTCATTCGGAACGTACCCATGGACATTCTCAGATTTTGACAGAGGTTTCCGTCTGGGCCATTTTTGGGACTTTTTTCCGTTTGCCGGCTCGAAGAGAAGTTGTGTCACTGAGCACGTGGATAGCATTTTGTTAATTTGCTCCTTTAATGGGATTTAGTGCTCTAGTGACAAATTAGCAGTGTTTTAATTTTGATATTTTTATGATTTTCTGTTGGGAAATACTGCTACGGAATTTTCCGGATAAATCAACTTGCTGGAAGCACATGGCAAAGGAATTCTGAAAGCCCACTCAACATCTAAGGTATACCTCTGAAATCTCTTTAGAAAATAGATTTGTAATATTCGTTATTTCTTTATTGCAGGGCTTTTTGTTCTTTTTGGACTTTTTTGTTCTTTTTGGACTTTTTGGCTTTTTTGTTCTTCTTGGTTTTTTGTTCTTTTGTACCTTTTGTTCCTTTGGTTTCATTTTACTTGGACTTTTACTGGTACTGCATCATGTATGTTTGACCCCACATCTTACCTGTTGGATTTGTACATCTGTATGTGGATTTGGTTCTACTGAAACTTGGTTGGCAAGATATTTTGTGAATTTGGAATCCTGAGTGTACCGGTGAGACTCTCCGTCCTGGTTCCCTTGGAAGCTACGCTCCCCTGGTAGGCCTAGTGGTTACATTTTGAAACCTGCTGGAGGTAAGCGTCTTTGTATAACCTAACGAGGGACCTTAATCACCTTCCACCTTCTACGTGAAGCATAGAGAGCCCGTCAGCTTTCGTACGGTACACATTAAATGTGAATTATCAGCACATATTTTGCATATCACCAATTAAGTTTTAATAGTTTTGAATACCTCTACAAATTTTCAGTCAATTTAACCTATTGTCAGTAAATAATTCACATTATTTTGTTCATTTTATGCTATTATCCAATATTTTAATGTAATCGTCTAAGCTAATATATTTTGGGGGGGTCATATTTTGCCTATTAGTAGTTAAGATTTTATTAGTTTTAAGTTTATCATATGTTTTGTGTTAGGATAAGTGTGGGCCACACATAAGTAATATCGATTGTGTGTAATGTTATCTCTGTGGTATTTGACTGTAAGATTACCTAAATATTATTAAATCTGTTATAGTAAGAAGCGTATTTGTTTTCACCAGCGTACATCTGAAAGCTCCAATTTGTTCGAACTCACACCCCAGGTACTTGTCTAGTCGGCCGTGTGAGCCTCTTTCGCCACCAATTAAATGCAGAGAGGGGACTGCACGTAAAACATAAAAATTTTGTTCAGGGCACAGGGTGACCACACTACCCTGCTGTGTTGCTGATATATCAGCCTCTAAAGTTAATTTTTTTGTATATATTCCCCTTTTATCTGGGAGCCCTGCAACAAATGGCGCCCAATCGTTCTTGATGGTAATTGGGGGTGCTTTCTGGTGTTGTATCGACTGGTGAGAATTAGGTACGTTATCGTCATACGTAGTTATTTTATCATTGCCATACCGAGTAAGTACTAGTACAATAAAATTGTAATTGCTGAGGTACTTGCTTTAGCATATTTCTGTTACACACTTTCTTTATGTATTTTTTTTTTACTGAAATACTTAGTAGCTTTTTAGGTGGGATTTTTTTTTAGGGTATAGTGTTTAGAAATTTTGTGGTTTTTCTTTCTCATTCGTGTGTAGGTACACTCTCTCTTAGCGGGGGGGAGATTAGTATATTGATTATATTTATTATTATTGACTATTATTGCCTTATATTGATGATTGATGATTTGATTATTATTACTGATTATTATTAGTGCCTTATTTAATTGTTGATTATTTGATTATTATTGCCTTATACTGTTTATTGATTACTGATTTATTGTTGCATATATTCATTACTTCTTTTTGCTTAATATTAATTGGTTATCTGCTTTATATTCTTGCTAACTGTAGAAGAACGCTATAAATTATCGGGATATCGGGTTTGAATTTTTTTTTTGGGGACATTTAAGTATTTTTTTACTTTCACTATGGAAATCAATCGTTTGTTGGTAGACGAGTTAACTTATGAGCTTGCAATAAGAGGGTTATCTTCAGAAGGTACAGTAGCGGAGAAGCGAAGTACTTTGAGAGGGTTAATGCGGTGTGAACGGTTGGGATTCTCAACAAATTCTCCAGATTTGGACTTAGACACTGAATCGGAATTAGATATTTGTGATAAAAAACTGCAACAACTTGGTACCGACATAACAAATTTCGATATGAATAACAAAAACAATGAACATTCACGCATTCACACACGGTTACTACATGTTAATGGTCGGTTATCAAGGTTAATAAATTTATCTGAAAATCAAAACCGTGATAAAGTAAAGTTAATGGCACGTTGTATGCGAATGATTGATGATGTTGGAAATTTGTTGGAATCTCAGCTTAATTCGCAAACGCAGGAGCCTTCACATGCTACTAGGGACACAAGTGGTAATAGGACAAATCTAGAATTCTCGTTACTAGATACGGACAATCCTTTGCTTCCGGAAATTGTACATGACTCAGCTCGTAGGGTTTCTTCTTTGGTCTTAACTACTGACGATAATCAGCAGGAGCTTGCGGGAGCTGCGAATGCTTTGATAGAGTTGCATACAGATAGACCTCGGGTAACTTTCAGTAGTATGCCACAAATTATATCCAGTTCTCCAAGTTCACCGTTAACGGTTAATACTAATACTAAGGATGTTAATGTGTCACGACTCTCGAATATGGGTAATTGTTATGAACCGTCTTACTCTTGTAAACCGATTGCAGTCAGTAAATGGAATGTTAGGTTTGATGGGAAGAGTAGTGTTTTTAATTTTCTAGAAAGAGTAGAGGAACTGCGTGTATCTAGAGGGGCTTCGAAAGAGCAATTGTTTTTCGCCGCTGCAGAACTTTTTACAGGGGATGCATTAATTTGGTATCGGTCGTTTGTTAAGGATAGAATAGGATCTTGGGATGATCTCGTGGTCAAACTTAAATCTGCGTTCTTGCCTTATCATTATGAGAGGGATATTTGGGAAGAGCTTAAAAAGCGAACCCAAGGCAATTCGGAACCCGTCATGGTATATATTGCCGCGATGGAGAATTATTTCAACCGGTTGTCCCAAAAGCCTGAAGAGCGCCAACGAGTTCAGATTATTCGAGAACGACTTCTCCCGTATTTACAAATGCATTTAGCTTCACAATGTGCGGACAGATCTATACTCACCATCGATAACTTACTAGAGTCGTGTCGTAATCTCGAGGAAACATACCTTCACACCCAACAGGTTACTCCTCCATCAACTAACTATCGAGCCATGTTAGAGCCTACGTTGGCCTTCAATTATTCGAGACTCTCCCACAGAGTCGCATCCATGGAAGTTGGTCCTAGCGACACTATAGGGGATTCTGCTGGGATGTTAAGTCCTGTCAGTGCGCCTACAGAACCGCCGCTGCGGGGACTTACAGGCCTGTGCTGGAATTGTCGTGGTTCGGGACATTCGCATCGCGAATGCAACCAGCCACGTCAACGTTATTGCTATCGTTGTGGTCACGCGAACGTCACTATTCCTACTTGTCCGAAATGTTCGGGAAACGACCATCCGGGACACAGACAGACCGAAATGTGAGCTCGGAAAAATTTGCATCGGTCCAACAAAATCGACAACAAAACTTTATTGCACGAACTAAGCCGGTACTAGACTTTATTCTGGGCCATGTGGACAATGATCAGCGTCCATATTTAGACGTCAAAATTTTAGGTTGTGAGGTCAAGGGTCTTCTCGATTCTGGAGCCTCTAAAACAGTGGTCGGACAACCCGGCTGGACGTTGTTACGTACATTAGGGTTACCGATGACGAACACCTCTAGTACTAGCCAAGTTACGGTCGCAAATAATCAGCCATGCAAAATTGTAGGTCGCTATCAGGTGCCTATGCAATTGTTAGACAAGGTCAAGGTCATTGAGGTATTAGTTGTACCAGATCTACCGCATACTCTGATTCTTGGCATAGATTTCTGGGTTGAGATGGGTATCGTACCAAACTTAAAGCATAGTTGCTGGACATTCGTTAGTGATGCGCCGTCTATTCAAGTCCATTCGGTTTGCGCAGAGGATACACTGACGAAAGAGCAGAGGTTGGAACTCGATGAAGTGGTAACTGCTCATTTTGACCGAGCAGGTACTAAATTGGGACGTACCACTCTACTAGAGCATAAAATTGTAACTGACTCTGAGCCGATCAAACAACGGTATTATCCGGTATCGCCAGCGGTGCAAAAGCACATAGACGAAGAAGTACAACGCATGCTCGAGGAAGATATCATTGAGAGATCTCAATCGGCATGGTCGAGTCCTGTACTATTGGTGCCCAAGAAAGATAACACGTTTCGCCTTTGTATTGATTACCGTCGTCTAAATAAGGTTACCAAGAAGGATGCCTATCCTATTCCATATGTTTCTGCAATTTTGAGCAAGTTAGGTAACGCCCGCTATCTCAGCTCCCTAGATATCAAATCTGCTTATCATCAGGTTCCAGTCGCGGAAGATTCTAGAGAATATACGGCATTTACGGTTCCCGGTCGTGGGTTGTTCCAATTCAAGTGTATGCCATTCGGTTTGTCTAACGCTCCGGCTACTTGGATGCGTTTGATTGACAGAGTTTTAGGCCCAGAGCTTGAACCTTATGTCTTCGTATATCTTGACGACATAATTGTCGCCACACCGACTTTCGAAACGCACGTGCAAACTTTGAAGGAAATCTTTGATCGTCTTCTCAAGGCAGGGTTGACGTTGTCGCGAGACAAATGCAAGTTCTGTCTGGGGGAGCTTAAATACTTAGGCTACCGCGTGGATAGTCAAGGGTTACATGTGGATCCGGACAAAGTTAGCGCGATTCTCAATTTGCCTTCGCCTCGTAACGTGACGGAAGTTCGACAGATCATAGGGACTGCCGCTTGGTATTCCAGGTTTATACCAAATTTCTCTGAGGTTATCGCGCCTATGACAAATTTATTGCGTAAAAAGACCCGTTGGAACTGGACCGATGAGTGTGAACATTCGTTTCAGTCTATTAAGAATTCGTTAGTGACTGCACCCATTCTCAGCTGTCCAGACTTCACGCTGCCATTTCAGGTTCAAACTGATGCGTCATCACATGCCATCGGGGCTGTGCTCTCGCAGCAGCACCCAGATGGTGAGCGAGTTATCTGTTATTTGAGTAGATCCCTCAGTCGAAACGAACGAAATTATTCCGTAACGGAGCGAGAATGCTTAGGGGTTTTATGGGCCGTCGAGAAGCTGCGCCCATATCTCGAGATGTCTAAGTTCACTGTCGTGACGGACCACGCGAGTTTGCTTTGGTTGAATAATTTGAAAGAACCTACTGGTCGTTTAGCACGTTGGGCTGTTCGCCTGCAGCAATTTGATTACGATCTCGTCCACCGTAAAGGCAAGGAGCATGTTGTACCAGACATGTTATCCCGTGCCGTTCCTCAAGACGAATCTTACGTGGAAGTCGCTTTGGTGCAACCGCATATCGCTTCAGATAGGTGGTATTCGAAAATGTTACGTTCTGTGCAGGAACACCCGTTACGTTACCGACAATGGCGTGTTCGCGATTCGCAGCTACTTAAACATATTCCTGTAGCCTACCCAGATTTGGCAGGTTCAGTCGAAGCATGGAAAGTGGTCGTTCCGAAAAGTAAACGCGTGGAGATCATTCGCGAGAATCACGACATAGAAACTTCAGGTCATGCAGGCGTGTATAAGACTTACGAGAGACTAAAGTCAAGGTATTATTGGCCACAGATGCGCGCTGACGTAGCTAGGTATGTGCGGAACTGTACTGTGTGTATTTCTTGTAAACCGATGAGACAAGCACCAGCTGGACTTATGGGGCAACGACCGCCCATCACTAGGCCATTTCAAGTCCTAAGTTGTGATCTGGTGGGACCACTACCACGGTCTTCTGGGGGTTATACCCATATCCTCACAGTCTCAGATTATTTTTCAAAGTTCGCCTTGTTGTTCCCCCTACGCCAAGCTACAGCGACAAGCATCAAAAAGCAAATCGAGGAAAACGTTTTTCTGCTATTCGGTGTCCCGGAAGTACTAATTTGTGATAATGGACCTCAATTCACGAGCAAAGAGTTTGCGAAACTGTGTGGGGCTTACAAGTGTAGGATTTCTTTTAATCCTGTGTACCACCCTCAAGCCAATCCGGTCGAGAGAATGCACGGTGTGTTGAAAACAATGTTAAGGTCATATGTACAAGACAACCAGAGGCAATGGTGCAAACTGCTACCAAAGGTTGGGTGTGCTTTACGTACCCAGAAGCACGAGGCCACAGGCCACACACCATATTTCATAAATTTTGGCCGAGAGCATATCGTGAGGGGAGACCAACACAACCATCCTCTTCGAGACGATCAGCCGTCAGATTTAAATCGCTCTGAAGCTTTTGAACCGCTATTCAAAGATGTCCGTAAACGTTTGGACCTTGCATATCATCGCGCTAAACGTCGCTATGACTTGCGAAGGAGACCGATAGAATTAGCCGTAGGTGACTGCGTCTGGTTACGAAACTACGTTCTTTCTAACGCAGCTAATTATTTTACCGCCAAACTGGCACCTAAATTTATAGGTCCCTTCCGGATTTCAAAGAAACTGTCGTCGGTTCGGTATGAGTTGAAGGATTCAAACGGTGACTCGAAAGGCGAATGGCACATAAAAGATTTGAAGTTAGATCCCCGAGACGACGCCGAGAAATAGCACTTCTTGTGGCTGATATGTTTAGCAGTATCCATTGGTTATAGGGCAATTTTCCGCATTTTGTTTTCTGTAGGTTTTATCACTTCATGTCGTACTTATCCGATTACTTTTTTTCTTTATGTACTTTGGCTGGATAAAGTTTCTTTATCCAAGGGTTGTAGGGAGGGCCACGTTTTGCTGGGTGTAGCGTAGTGTCATGAACGTCTGCTTACCACATTTCGTTGGATGTAGTGTCATGAGCGGCTGCATGCCACGCATTGGTTGTCAACCTTGTAGTGGAAGCTCGTCACGTTTGGTCTCAGAGTAGGATACCTGTCGGCTACCGAAGTATTTCGTGTGGAGTATTAGACAAAGGATTTATTATCGTACCGTATAGAGATTCTTTTTGTTTGTTAGGGTCCGATGTCGAAGTACAGTTTCGTCTCTTACGTTCTGAGGACAATTTGGGTGGACTTTCACACACTTGGGAGATATCAACAACTATGACATAACAACGTCATTCTTCTTTGTGTTGTCCAATTTCTATCTCTACCTTCTATCTACTATTTTTTTTTCTATGTCCTCTTTATCTCTTTTCTATATTGTTCGGATAAGTATCGATTTCTATTGTTGTAGTAGTTACCGTTTAGTCATTGTGTTTACCAAATATTGTTCTCTGGATTACTAGTTTTTTTTTTCTTCTCTCTCTCCGTCGTATCTTTCAGTATGTTTAAGGTTTAGTAAGTTTCGTGTCGTCCTAGTCGTAGGGTATATTATATGCTATCAGGGAACTTGCCTCGGAATGGGGGTGAGCAGGTTTCTGTCGGACTGTCTTAAAGGACAGGGCGTTAAGGAGGGTCTAGCGGACATCTAGGTAAGGGGGCTTGTTAGGCAGGAGTGGCCTAGGTCGCCTGACGTTCTTAATAGTAACAAGTCTGCCTCCACGTTTTCACCTCAGCCCTTAACGTACCGTCCGGGAGAGGCACTGTTCACCGCACCTGAAGCGGGAGTATTCCCAGACGATGGTCTCTTTTTGTCATCTAGTCGTGTTTTTTTTTTACGTCTAGTTTTAGCCTCTTGGAGCTATATCCAATACCCAATAACAGTCTAGAATCTGTTATTTAGGCAGTAGTTCATTAACTAGCTGTATCGTGGTTTAGATGTTCTTATGTCTACTCCAATTTTAGCACTGGCAACCGCTATAACGCTGCTTAGGCATTCCACCACAGTGTCTGTGGGGACTGATCCTTGGAGGTCCTCCCCTAAAACATTTTATCTTTTCCTTTCTCTTATTCTTTTTTTTCTCGTTCCATTTTACACTGGGCGAAGCATTACCTTTCCCGGGTGGGGTTTTCAAGAGTTTTCGTATGCTATATAGCAACACTCATTATCGAGGCTTTTCATGCAACTTGATTTAGCGCAAAATGGGTGTGAGTTGAATTACCTTCCATCCTTGTTATATCCTTTTGACTATATGAGAATTCTTGATGAATACTCTCGGAATTGGTGATGTTCATGACTTCGTCCAGTGGTAAAACGAACTTTCTGGTGGTATATTGTTTAGGTAGTTATTATATAAGTTTTAGCTCTTTTATTTTTTTTTTCCGGTGTCTTCTGTCCCTTAAGGTTAGCTCAGCTCAGCGAAATTCAGGATTAGTTTAAGTCTTTAGGCCCCTAATTTTCTTTTCTGAGAGAATTACGGGGTAATCCTCTTTAAGTTGGGGGGGTGTTACAGTCTATTTTCGTATCTGCACATTTACAATTTGAATATCGTTATGTTAATATAGTATAACTGGTTGCCTATTGAATATCGTTATGTTAATATAGTATAACTGGTTGCCTACCGTTCGTGCTCCATGTGAGCTACGCACAATGATGTTAGCAACGAGTTGCTGGCAACGCATTGCTAGCAACGCACTGTAACTGTACCTAATTAGGAAGCGAGTTTCGAACGTCTCGATTATAACCTTTTCAAGGCCGTTATTATCAATTAAACTATTGTTTTGTTAATGGAATTATGAAATACTGTATTATGTGTGGAATATAAACATCATTAAGGGAGATTTATCAGATTTGTGGGTTATGTTGTATAGTGTTCATTCGGAACGTACCCATGGACATTCTCAGATTTTGACAGAGGTTTCCGTCTGGGCCATTTTTGGGACTTTTTTCCGTTTGCCGGCTCGAAGAGAAGTTGTGTCACTGAGCACGTGGATAGCATTTTGTTAATTTGCTCCTTTAATGGGATTTAGTGCTCTAGTGACAAATTAGCAGTGTTTTAATTTTGATATTTTTATGATTTTCTGTTGGGAAATACTGCTACGGAATTTTCCGGATAAATCAACTTGCTGGAAGCACATGGCAAAGGAATTCTGAAAGCCCACTCAACATCTAAGGTATACCTCTGAAATCTCTTTAGAAAATAGATTTGTAATATTCGTTATTTCTTTATTGCAGGGCTTTTTGTTCTTTTTGGACTTTTTTGTTCTTTTTGGACTTTTTGGCTTTTTTGTTCTTCTTGGTTTTTTGTTCTTTTGTACCTTTTGTTCCTTTGGTTTCATTTTACTTGGACTTTTACTGGTACTGCATCATGTATGTTTGACCCCACATCTTACCTGTTGGATTTGTACATCTGTATGTGGATTTGGTTCTACTGAAACTTGGTTGGCAAGATATTTTGTGAATTTGGAATCCTGAGTGTACCGGTGAGACTCTCCGTCCTGGTTCCCTTGGAAGCTACGCTCCCCTGGTAGGCCTAGTGGTTACATTTTGAAACCTGCTGGAGGTAAGCGTCTTTGTATAACCTAACGAGGGACCTTAATCACCTTCCACCTTCTACGTGAAGCATAGAGAGCCCGTCAGCTTTCGTACGGTACACATTAAATGTGAATTATCAGCACATATTTTGCATATCACCAATTAAGTTTTAATAGTTTTGAATACCTCTACAAATTTTCAGTCAATTTAACCTATTGTCAGTAAATAATTCACATTATTTTGTTCATTTTATGCTATTATCCAATATTTTAATGTAATCGTCTAAGCTAATATATTTTGGGGGGGTCATATTTTGCCTATTAGTAGTTAAGATTTTATTAGTTTTAAGTTTATCATATGTTTTGTGTTAGGATAAGTGTGGGCCACACATAAGTAATATCGATTGTGTGTAATGTTATCTCTGTGGTATTTGACTGTAAGATTACCTAAATATTATTAAATCTGTTATAGTAAGAAGCGTATTTGTTTTCACCAGCGTACATCTGAAAGCTCCAATTTGTTCGAACTCACACCCCAGGTACTTGTCTAGTCGGCCGTGTGAGCCTCTTTCGCCACCAATTAAATGCAGAGAGGGGACTGCACGTAAAACATAAAAATTTTGTTCAGGGCACAGGGTGACCACACTACCCTGCTGTGTTGCTGATATATCAGCCTCTAAAGTTAATTTTTTTGTATATATTCCCCTTTTATCTGGGAGCCCTGCAACACTATGTTGTTGTATATTATGTAATTAATGCTTTGTAGGCCTTTATTCCTGTTCTGTAATTGGGTATGTTACCTGTTGAACAGTTTATGCAATAAATAAAATAATAAAGAAATAAGAATTAGAAAGTCAAGTATTAAACAGGTTTAAATTTCAAATGATACACATTCGACCATTATTATTATACCGAGTAAATTTGAGATGCTGTCTTGTATTAACACCAAATTAAACCCACTTAACTTTGTTGCGTATGTATTAGGGTGGTCTTTAAAAATCATTTTTCTTAATATTCTATGGAGTACCCTACCATTTTGATCTATGCTATTAAATAGAATTAGGGTATTTGTTTGGGAGTTTTTAACTTAATTTTAGGGGTCGCTACCAAGTCTTGAATTTTCAAGATAATCGATAATTTCTGCAAAATGTATATAAAAATAAATCAAGGTGATGAACATCAAAATGACACTGATCGTCAATTAAATTAATAATATAGAAGAGTACATTGTCCCACACTTTCAACTCAACCAATCATACTCACTACACAATTTTGCAAAAATCCTTGATTATCTTGAAAATTCAAGACTTTATAGCGACCCCTAAAATGTTATTAAATATCTGACATTTTTACGGAAGTCTTTTTTTACATCATAGAACAAGATAAGAGGGTGCCCCAGGTAAATTTTAAAAGTTAATTTTTTAAAGACCACCCTAGTAGGTATGATTAATAAAATCGCAAGTTGTTTTACGTTGAACGAATGTTATTCTTATATTGGTCAAATCATTATTGTTTTTACTTCCTTGGCATACGGAAGGTGGGAAGTATTGTATTCGAGAAAAAATCACCCTCCGAGATTTTTTCGGATTCTGACGTTTTAGATCACGTAGATTACAAAAATATAGGTTTTTCAGTTCCGTCAGTCTGTCTGTCTGTTGGTGCATTAACTAAAAAACTACTTGACGGAGAGCAGTCAAATTTGGTAGGTAGTTGACCCTACTGTCAGCCAAGAAATGGGTAAACTTTCACTTTAAAATATACAGGGTGGACCGTCTAAACGGAATAAATTGTGAATATAATTTTTTTTTGCTCAAATTTAAAATTTCCACTTGTCATGATACGCTAAACCTATTTCAGAAAAAAAAATATTTGGAAAATTTTTTTCACCAACATTTTTGAAAAATTTTTTACCACTAAAATAGATAAAGAAAATTTTTTTCTTTGTTCAATTTTCAAATTTCCACGTTTCATGGCGTTCTAAACCTATTTCAAAAAATTTTTTTTATGAAATTTTTTTTACCAACATTTTAAAAAAAATTTTTTACCACTAAAATAGATGGAATTTTTTTTCTTTGCTCAAATTTAAAATGTCCACATTCCCATGACATTCTAAACGTATTAAAACAGATTTTAAAATTTTTGTATCTATTTACCATTAAGTACTTAGGTACTATAGAATTGATGAAAATGTTTCTTTTGCTCAAATTTAAAATTTCCACGCTTGATGACATTCCAAACCAATTTCGGAAGAAAAAAATTTGTAACATTTTTTCACCATTTTGGAAAAAAAATTACCACTAGAATAGATGGAAATTTTTTTTGCTCAAATTTAAAATTTACACGTTTCATGACATTCTAAACCTATTTCAGAAGAAAAAAATTTTTAAAATTTTTTAACCATTATTTTTGAAAAATTTCAAAAAAAAAATCATTTTTTTTTTCTTTGTTCAAATTTAAAATTTCCACGTTTCCATGACATTCTAAATCTATTTAAACAAATTTTTTTAAAAATTGAAAAAATCTTTAATCTATTTCACTGATTAGGATGGTAATTTTTTTTTCTGTTGTGGGTGGTTATAGAAAGAGGTTGAGGCCGCTGAGGGAGCTCTCTAGGGCAATTGGGGAAGGAGAGGGAGGGGGGAACGTGCAAAAGGGGAAAACGGCCATATCTCCGGTTCTAATAGGGGGTTAAAAAATCAAAATAGGATTTTTCCCTTTTTTGATCAGCTATAATGTTGGATAGGTAGGAAATCATTTTCGCCGAAAATATAAAAATGGGGGGGGCAAAAGAAAAAATGTACTTTTTTTCAAAACGACTTTTTTTATTAGGGGAAAATGTCAGACTTACCTTTCTGACCTTCGATTTCCCTTTGTGTGTGTGTAAGTGAGAGCGGCGAGAGAGTAGACAGGGTAGAGGCCACGCCTACTCTCCCGCCGTTGCAGCTGCTGATTCAAAAGAAATAAATTTATAAGTGTAACTCGCGCGCGTAGCGCAAGTTACTGTATGATCGAATTTATTTTTTTTAATAAAAGGGGAAATTTGTTCTCTTTAAAATGAGCCCTGGCAGAAGGGCGTAGGACTTTCCTCTACCCTTCTGTAGGGCTTAAGTTTCAAGTTGTCGCCCTACCCGTCGTAATAAAGGAATTCAAAAAATTCTTTTTTCATTTTAAAGAGGATGAGAGTCCCCGTCATTTAGGAGCAGTTTATCTCCGCCTTTCATAAAAAAAATCGTTTTGAAAAAAAAAACATTTTTACTTTTGCCATTTTTTCATTTTCGGCGAAAATTAGTTCCTACCTATCCAACATTACAGCTGCTTAAAAAAGGAAGAAATCCAATTTTGATTTTTTTAAATCGCCCTATTAGAACCATCATCATCATCATCATAACAAATTTATTAACAGTTTATAGTTACAATAATTGCCTCTCCGGATCGAGATCCGGGGCCAACCGTACAACCACGTCGGTTCGGCTCAATAAAACTTAAATCTAAATAGCTAAAACTTCCGCCTAGAACCGAAGATATGGACGTTTTCCCTTTTTGCACGTTCCGCCCTCCCTCTTCTTCCCTAGTTGCCCTAGAGAACTCCCCCCACAGTCTCGACCTCGTCCTATAACCACCCACAACAGAAAACAAATTTACCATCCTTAAACACCCCTTATACCTCCGGTCCGATCCCTTTTCCTACCCTGAAACTCAGTCCTTTCAAACGGCCATATCTCCGGTCCTAATTGGCCGATTTAAAAAAACAAAAACCAGTTTACGCGCCTAGGGGACCTTTCATTTTGATCTGAAACATTTTTTTGTCCGTCTCCCCGGTCGCGCGCAAACTAAGAAAAACCGATTTTCCATATGTTTAACAGCTTCCCCTTCCCCGCACCACCTAGATCTCGGGTGTGAAAGTGTCAGGGAAGTGGGGGAAGTCGTCCTCTATAAGATGGAAAAAAAATAGTTCGAAGAAAGGCACTTGTTTTTCACCCCCTTTTTTCTGCCAGATCTACTCTACTATTTAAGTTATTGCCAATTGTTTAAAAATGACGATCCACAATTGTTTCTATGTTTTTCAATTTAACCAATTGACCAAGAGAGTTCGGATACATCTAGTTCTCTTCGAAATTTCATCGTGAATAATTTGTTTCTCTATACTTATTACGATAAGAGCCATAGAACCAGAGTTATTGAAGAAAGACTGCGAAAAAATAAGATTTTGAACATTCTTTTGTTTAAACAAAAGCTTTTCACCATTTAATTCAAAACTTTTTCCAAAACGTAATATCTACAACAAGGTCCAATACTGAAATTGCTATTAAAAGACAGTTCCTTATTAGGTGATTTATACTCTTAGTTTTACTTCACAATAGTCCCGCTTTTTTATTGATCAAACACAGCGATAAAATGGAATAAAGAATATTCTAAACTAAGTACCAGTTTCCTATTTCCATATCGTTCGGCTGGTGCCTGATAGCGACAGCTTAAAAATACCCTACCGAAACAGATACATTAAACGGGGAAGACTAGACGTACTAAATGAAACATCAGTATATTCATATCGTTAATCGCTACAAAAACATTAAGTAGTAGTGGAGATAATGGGGCTCATTTCAGTGAGTAGATACAATCTTACTACACGCAGTCACGCTACGTATTTCACGTTTCAGCAAAAGTAATATTATAATGCCTGAAAACATGGACTTTGCAGGGGTAAGCTTCTGTTAGACTGAATATTCTTTAATCAGGATTGTCTGTGTCTTTTATCATTCAACTATAACATAATGGGATGCTTTATGGTACGTACATAATGATTTAAAATTCTAGCGGAATTCTCTTAAATGAGTCACCAGTCGGGAATGATTATGACTAACTTTTCTCTCTGAGATTTTCTACAGTATTGTGCTTGCACCAAAAATGACATCTGTGGAATTTAAAAAATAATGTAGGTTATTGAATATGTCTTTTATTAAGGAACAGTAGCGTTAAAGGGTTCTTATTGTTTAATATGTTAGTTTGAGTCCTAAAAACGATAAAATCACAAGGGCTACTGAATTTCAGCGAGCATTTTTGAGAACCAAGAGAAGAAGCCCATTTCTTAGTTTTTTCAAAATAACTCAAAACCAGTGTTTTGAAGATTTTTACAAGAATACTTTTTTGCAGAAAATTAAACTTCCCATCCAAATACGCTGTTAGTATTAAAAATAATTGAAGAATAAAGTTAAAAATTTACGAATATTAATTTTTTTTCTTTTCGAGTCATTCGCTTATAACTTTTTTTATGACATTCTAGGTACTTCTAAGTGTTCAGAGTAAAATAAAGTCCTTGAATAATCAAAGATATTGCTTTTTTTCTGCTTCATACGACCAACGGTGACCGAGTTCGCCATTCAAATTTGACCGTATTTTGCCATATTTGCTCCCATACATTTTTTTCTTTTAATTTTCGATAAATCAATTTATTTTTGTGCAATAAAACAACAATTTTAAGATAATTTAATAATAATAATAATAATAATAATAATAATAATAATAATAATAATAATAATAATAATACAAATGTTTTCTTAACGTTCTGAAAGAAATATTACGTTTTTATGAAAAAGTAATATTACAAATAATTAATTATTGCGGTTGAGCTTTATAATGTTTAAAATCAAGTTTTATTCATTATTTAAAATAAACTGATTTTTAAATAAATAAGTATTGTTCGTCCAGTCGGTAAAGTAAATAATACACCAGAAGCTCGCAAAAAATGTTATCTGAGATTTCCTTCAGTAGTTGTTAGTGGGGGGAAGATTAAAAATCAAAAAACCACAAAAATCAGTTCTGCGGGTGCTGCGTAACCTCCCCCCCCCCCCCCAAGAAACCATCCCTTTGGTGAAAAAATCCTTATTTTACTGATAACTCGTTAACCATTGAATATATAAAAAAAATGCTCATTATAAAAAAGAAAGCTGGACCAGTTTTCTAAGAAAAAAGTCCTCGTGTAATTTTCTTGTATATGTCATGATATTCGAGAAAATCGATATTCAAAATAAATTGCATAATTTGTATTTTTAATGCGTACGAACTATCGTTTATTTGAATTTTTTGCGCGCGGCCTATAGAAAAGATGAATTGCTCGAAAACCAAACAAGCTAGGAAAAAAAGTCAAAATGGGTTATAAAATACTCTCTTGTGTTTCCATTTTTGAAGGCTATTGATATCTATTAGTATATAAAAATAACAATATAATATGCATCTTTTGATTTTTTGCACTTTTAACTATTCACAGGCCCATAAAAAATAACTAACTCTAATATAAGTTATAAATGCATTATCAAAAGGTGACTATATTATATTGTTATTTTTATATACTAATAGATATCAATAGCCTTCAAAAATGACAACACAAGAGAGTATTTTATTTTTTTTCTCATTATTTATTCCCTTTAGACGGTCCGCCCTGTATATTTTCCAGTGAAAGTTTAACCATTCCTTCGCTGACAGCAGCGTCAACTACCTACCAAATTCGACTGCTCTCCGTCAAGTAGTTTTTTTAGTTAATGCACCAACAGACAGACAGACAGACTGACTGACTGACTGACTGACGGAAATGAAAACCTATATTTTCGTAATCTACGTGTTCTGAAACTTCAATATACGAAAAAGTCTCGGAGGGTGATTTTTTCTCGAATACAATACTTTCCTTGGGTATGCGAGGGAAGTAAAAGATTACAAATTTTTTCAAAAAAATATTTCAATTTTTACTTCCCTCGCATACCGAAGGGAAGTATTGTATTCGAGAAAAAATCTCCCTCCGAGATTTCGAATTTACACGTTTCAGAACACGTAGATTACGAAAATATAGGTTTTTCAATTCGGTCTGTCTGTCTGTCTGTCTCTCTACTTGACCGATAATAGTCAAATTTGGTAGGTACTACTACCGGCGAAGAAATGGTTGAACTTTCACTGGAAAATATACAGGGTGGACCGTCTAATGGGAATAAATAATGGAAAAAATGTTTTTGCTCAAATTTAAAATTTCCACGCGTCATGACATTCTAAATCTATTTCATAAGAAAAAATTTTTCAAAACTTGAAAATTTTAGTAGAAAAACGACTATTTTTTGCTCAAATTTAATATTTCCACGTTTCATGACATTCTGAATTAATTTCATTAAGAAAAATTTTCAAAAAGAAAAATTTCAAAATTTTGTGAAAGAAATTTTTTTTAAATAGTTTAAAATATTTTTTTACTAATAGAATATATGATGGAAAAAATGTTTTGCTCAAATTTAAAATTTCCACGTTTCATTACATTCTATTCATTCTAACTTATTTCAGAAAAAAATATTTCAAAAGCAAAAATGTTTTGAATTTTTTTTTACACTATGCCTAGAATAAATGGTGGAAAAAAATTGTTTTTGCTCAAATTTTAAGTTTCCACGTTTCATGACATTCTAAATCTATTTCAGTAAAAAAAATGTTTCAAATCTTTTTGAACATTTTTTTACCAGTAGAAAGATAGGAAATTGGTTTTACTCAAATTTAAATTTTCCACGTTTCATGACATTCTAAATTTATTTCATAAAAAAAAAATTCAAAAAGAAAAATTTTAAAATTTTGTCAAAGAAATTTTTTTTAAATATTTTAAAATATATTTTTCTAATAGAATATGATGGAAATTTTTTTTTGCTCAAATTTAAAATTATCACGTTTCATGACATTTTAAACTTATTTCAGAAAAAAAAATTCAGAAGTAAAAATATTTTGAAATTGTTTTTACTATACCAAGAATAAATGGTGGAAAAAATTTCTTTGCTCAAATTTAAAAGTCCACCTTTCATGACATTCTAAACCCATTAGTGTTTCTGTCCCGGGAATCCCGGGACGGGATTTCCCGGGAATTATGTCACTTTTTATCGTTCCCGTTCCCGGGAAATAACAGGCGGGATTTCCCGGACCCTTGGAAATAAAAATAAGTTTTAAAAATATTAAATTTCCTGCTCTCATCACATAAGTCGACTGCAACGAGTGAACCGGAGACGTGGAAGAGTGCGGGCACTCCGAAATTTTACCAAACGTGCGCGTCGGACGGCATTTATCTTTTATTACGTTATTGTATTATTTCCTGTAGTTAGTGCTGTTGTGTCTCCTTAATTATAAATAAAGCAAAACGAAACTGACGGATTTATTTTTTGACCAAAGGAAGAAAACAAACATTTAAAAAATTTGAATGGTGACATTTTGAAAAAAAAATGTGTTTTTCAAGAAATATATGAAACATTTATTGTTTCCCGGGAACGGCAAATTCTATTTCCCGATTCCCGGGAATGAAAAAAAGTCGGGAAATCAGAAACCCTAAAACCCAGCTAATAAAAAAAATTGTTTTTAGTGAAAATCCCATGACGATTGTATCATGTGCGTAGGACCTATGAATTTTTTTGTTTTCTGGTGTTGGTGTTTTAATTATTACAAGGTGTTGGAAGATTGTAGGGCAATTTCCTAAATTCCTCCAAATACGCTACAGAATAATATATAATGCGTAAGAAATTCATACAATATAAAAACTGAATAATAAGAGTAGTTTTATCTTTTAAAAATTTCTTAAAGTTTAATTTGAGCCCTATAGGATTTATTTTGCTCTTTCCCTTGACCCGCTATCTACTATGCAAAAACAGGCGAATTCTAGGCCTTTTTGTGGTCATTATTTGTAAAGGTATTTACGCAAGCCTTCCATATTTGGCACCATTTATTTAATATTGAATTTTTGCTATGGGATGACCACTCTGTATATTATTTTGATCAAAAGTTATCAGGTTTTCTTTGTAATAATACCTTCCGATTACTATTTTCATGTGTGCTTTCGTAATTAATAAATTTTTAGAATGGCCGCCCTGTATAAATAAAGAAGGAAGTTCTGTGTAAATACCTTTACCGATTTTTTAAAATAAGTTTGGAATGCCATGAAACATGGAAAATCTGAATTTGAGCAAAAAAAAATCTGCTAATCCAGTGGTATATTTTTTTTTAGTGTAAGAAAAAAATTCAATTTTTTTTTAATAGGTTTAGAATGTCCTGAACCGTGGAAATGTTATATTTGAGCAAAAAAAGTGTTTCATCTATTCAATAGTGAGTGGTAAAAAGATTACAAATTTAGAAAAATATATATTCAATTTTTTTGAGCAAAAAACATATATTTTCATATATTCCATATTAGCGTTAAAAAAGATTACAAATTTTTTCAAAAAAATTTTAAAATTTGAGACAATTTTTTTTTGTGAAATAGGTTTAGAATATTGTCTGTAATTGTTTATTTGTGGCATATTCAGATTTTCTTACTTTTTATTGGGTATTTTGCCACTGACAAATATTTAAAAATTTTAATGAAAAAACCTCTGCGCCAAACGGATCAGGCAGAGGTTGGTTCTTGAGTACTTGACTGTTTCAAAAAGTCTCACACCTAAAAATATATAAACTAGAATAATGTTATAAACTAAAAACTGAAAATCAAAGCTATAGGTAGTTAATGTTTCGGAAGAGAATCTACTTCCGTTCTCAAAACTTTTTTGGCCGTCCTTAGAGACGAAGTAAGTAAAAATAAGATAAATATAATTTAATGTCTCACGTGACTATGGAAATACATAAACAAAGAACTGTCATGGTTGACGGCCAAAAAAGTTTTGAGAACCTAAGTAGATTCTCTTCCGAAACGTTAACTACCTATGGCTTTGATTTTCAGTTTTTAGTTTATAACACTGTTCTAGTTTATATATTTTTAGGTGTGAGACTTTTTGAAACAGTCAAATACTCAAGAACCAACCTCTGTCTGATCCGTTTGGCGCAGACGTTTTTTCATTAAAATTTTTAAATATTTTTCAGTGGCAAAATACCCAATAAAAAGTAAGAAAAGGTTTAGAATGCTATGAAACGTGGAAATTTAAAATTTGAGCAAAACAAAAATTTTTTTCATTATTTATTTCCTTTAGACGGTCCACCCTGTATATTTTCCAATGAACGTTTAACCATTTCTTCGCTAACAATAGTGTCAGCTACCTACCAAATTTGACTGCTCTCCGTCAAGTAGTTTTTTAGTTAATGCACCAACAGATAGACAGACAGAGAGACTGACGGAATTGAAAAACTTATATTTTCGTAATCTACGTGATCTGAAATGTGAAAATCCGAAATAATCTCGGAGCGTGATTTTTTCTCGAATAAATATTTCCCTTCGGTATGCGAGGGAAGTAAAAAAACGTTGTTATTTAAAACTTCCTTTGTGGTAATTTTCACGCTGACCATGACCTCTTACATAAACATGTAGGTTTTACCCCGAGAACATGGAGGCGACAATTAATTACTTAAGAGAAGTTGACGGCTTTCCGCGTTGGACTATTTCTACCAGAGTTATTCAAGTAATTAAACCACAATTTGGCATATGTGCTTCTTTGTGTATATACACAAATTAGCAGAGTGCTTTATTTTGCAGAAGTATATGTCTCCGTGATTACGGCAACGGCGTAGTTAAAAGTCAGCTAAAAGTAAAATTTCTTGGCTTGAATGTGTAGTTGTTCAAAGTACAATGGAATTTGCGCAATTTATGCAGATTTCTCTAGTAAAATCAACGTAATCTACATCAGTGCAAGAGAGAGAGAGGAAAGACGACAAGATCTTTGAATATATATCTGAGGCAGAATATCCGAGTAACTAAAGTAATGGTTGGCATTTCCATGCAAGTATAATAGAATTATGATCCCTCACCATTTCTGTAATTTAATTAAACACCCTTATACCAAATTTCACCGCGCAATTGTTAAATTTCCCTTATTTGTACAACTCCAGGGAAAACTATTTATGGCGTAAATAAAATTAACGCCCCGGCGTAGTTCTAGCAAGTCTGTGGATGACGTAAAAATTTAACGCCTTAAGGTGGCCAGTCCCTAGAAAGAGATATCCGATAAGGAAATATTTATTATTTTTGGCCATAACTTTTTTCCTTATTACATGTATTTTTAAAAACTATAAGACTACCTAAGTAGCACCATAACAAGTCTATTACTATGTATTTTCCCTCAATAATGTTTGCGGTTTGCAAAATAGTTAGATTTAACCCGCGCCAATATTCATTAATAAAGATGGCGGTCTCGGATGATTAGGGGTCGAGGTTGAGCTCTTTGTCCCAATCATCGCTGTAGACCTGGACCGGCCTCGTAAGGGGTGGGCCTGCTTTTTTGCCTATCCCCCCCGCAAATGCGGACGGTATTGGCGATGTTAGCAAACCTCCGCTGGTCCTGGCCTTTGGACTCTGCCAGCTGGGTCGTTTCTTCTGGCGCTCTTCTGTCTTGGTCTTCTTTCTCGCTGGCATGTATAGTCTCCCGGGAGCGTCTTTCGTCTGTCGTGAGAGGGAACGGCTGTTACCGAGCCCTCTCGGAGTTTGAAAGGGATTTGGGGGTGTTGACTAGTCGGAAGCCCAGGGTGTCAATTGGCATCATGTGCTCCGATTTCGTCGGAAGGAAATATATTTAACCCATTAGCGCCCAGATTTTTTTTTAATTTGATTTTTAATGCCTTATAATTTTCAGGAATAGTGTACCGACAATAAAAAAAAATATGTTAAAAAAAATGTCGAAATATTAGCTGCTACCATATGGTATCACTGGGGGGTTAAGGTGCAATCAATTAACAAAAAAACACATTTTTACTCTTTTGCAAATAAAAAGTTATATTGTGCAATATTTTTGAAAAAAATGTAAACACGTGTATGAAAATCTACAGAAATAGAGTCTAGGGCGTGAACCTATTTACATCACACTTTTTACACATGGTTCTTCCAAGAGATTTACAGTCTACACCAGCACATCGGCGGATGTTTCCTGAATTTCGCCACGTGATTTTTCAAAAGTGTACGTTTTATTTTAGTATTTTGACCCACTGAAGCCAATTTTGTACAAAAAATTGCTATTGTCTCAATTTCCCTCTACCGCCTCGAAGAGACAAAAGGGGGTTATAGAGGGAAAGCGACACCACAAAAATTTTTGTCTAAAATTGGCTTCAGAAAAGTTAGATCAGAACCCTAGAACAAGATCTTTATTTTGCACTTTTTAGGGGATGAAAGGGGTGGTAGACAGTAACTAATGAGGAACATTTTTTTTAATATCAAAATCGGTTTCAACATGTCAGAAAACGTGGGATAAGACAGTTCTGATCAAGAGAACAGCCCCACCTATTGTTCTTTGTCGGCCTATGTAATTATTAAGAAACGACAGCCAATGAGAAATCAGCATCGCAGATTTCAGCCACCATTTTTTTACATACAATACAAAGGAAGCTTCCTGCTAAGTGGCTGACACAATAAAATAATATAGAAGAATATTATTTACCCCATTTTTGAAAATTCACCCCCTTTAAACACAGCAGTACACAGGTGACTGAAGTTTGTTTTATTGTTTCTTATAACTGCAAAACGTTTGATATAAGGTCACTTAATTTTTAGTATAGCATAAATTAATTTAAAAAAATAGAAATGCAAAAAAACGCAGTCACATACATTTCAGCCGACTGCATTTACAGCGTGTAATCAGTTTCATGTCATAAAAAAAACTGGTAATGGGGACCGACTAGACAAACAAAAAACCTTTATGACTTTTCCCTCTAGGGGCACTTTGAAAAACACTGTCTAGGTTAACATATTTAATATTATGGTAGACAACTATTGAGAACCACTGCTTTTCTTGGTCGATGGACTTGTACTTCCCAATTACACAACTTTTAAATTGTCATAAAAAAGTGCTGGCCGGCGCACGCGGTGTAAAAGATCATCGACCGCCTTTGATGTACCGCCTCAACTAAACTGAGGCAAGTATAAAGAGGTAAATAATTCGTTCTCTCTTCGTGCACAATTGCAAGCAAATAATGGCCATAGAAGTTTAAATAGAGCATTTCTTTACATGTGTGTTTTTTAATTTGGAATCAAATATTGAATTGTTTATAATTTAGAAAATTTAAACGTTGTTTATTAACATTTGTAACATAAATGAGTGTCCTGGGTTAAAAGCTTACTTGCCTACCTAAATGATTCAAAATCTCTGCATCTGTATCAATACACAGTTCGGTACGTCGAATTAAGTACATACGCACTTCGTTCAACACTAAACTATCAACTAACGTTGTCAATAAAGAAAAATAATATAAAAACTTGGTACAAAAGCCAAAAAGGAATACAAAAAGAACGAACAAGTAAGTTGTGTCTGTACGTAATCAAGAATTTGACCTTGAACGGTAAGTCAATGAAATAAATCTTAACTATAAATACACAATGACGCGAAATTCAAAAATAACAAAAACAACGAACGGCGGGTTGGACGTGTGTACATAACGAAACACCAACAGTAACTAAAATATTGCACAAAGGAGAGTTAGAGTATAGTTTTCTTCAGATCAGATCTAGATCTAAACCTACCTCAATATTCCAGCAGTTCTCCAAAAATTTTTATTGAAAATTTGCAAAATTTTTGTTTATTTTTTCTCTCCAAAACTATGAGCTTTAGACCCCATATTATATAAGGTTTTTTTGTTTGTCTTGTCGTTCCCTACCACCAGTTTTTTTAATGACATGAAACTAATTACACCCTGTATATTAATATCATATTGACAAGTAACGTATAAAACAAGTGGCTGACACAATAAAATGATATAGGAGCGTTATTTTTATTGCATGTTTAATTTACTGTTAATTTGTGGTGATAAAAGAAAGGTTTTAGTTTGCCCAAGTTATTCAAATGTGGGCCACCCTACGAGCGACGTGGTTAGCGTCACCGGTTTAACCTGGCTAACACAGCAAAGATACAAAAAGTGTAATTTCTAAATGCACAATTTTTCACTTATAATTTCCACTATTTAAAGAAATTATCTGCGTGGAATTTATGTAATTTATATAACGAAATGTCAAACCAAATGACAATTTCATTCCATACATCATATATTGGTGTAATCGCTAACACAAACAGAATTAATTTAAAATCGAAGTTCAGGTTGTTAGTAAGCATCATGTACTTTGAACAAATGAGTTTATGTTGGTAGTCCATTGGCATTAAAGACATTTTTATTATCTATTTTCAGTATTATATAATAATATTTAAATGCATTTACTCCATTTATTTCATTGTATACTATTTAGAATCAATATTTCGATTTCAGCTTGTTTCGACCGATGACTATAATATTTACATACATGAGAAATAACAAAATAATAATAAATTACTTTGATAATAATATTAATAATGTTGACTTTATTCGAAGGAATTCACTAAACCAATTATTTGGGACGGAATTCAGCTGAGCCGCTATTCCACCAAGCCACGCCCACAAGTTACAAAATGATTTAAAACATGCATTCCCGCATCAGTTTAGAGCTGTAGACGTGTGATTTTAGTTTTAACAGTGCTGTTTGACGTTTTGGGAATACTTTCATCCTGGTTATTATCCTTAGTTTGCTTCTCCTCCTTCCAGTTCAGCCAGTATAGTAGCATAAGTTCCATGATAAAATTGAAGACGCATAAAACCTTAATTTCCAGATATTGCCAACATTGTTGTCGAAGCGTACGTCGTGTGATAATATTCGATAGTGTAATCAAGTATGTCAATGCTTGTGGCGCGTCAATATTCTTGACTTTAATGACGGTCTCGGATGATTAGGGGTCGAGCTTTGAGCTCTTTGCCCCAATCATCGCTGTAGACCTGGACCGGCCTCGTAAGGGGTGGACCTGCTTTTTACGACTACCCCACCTGCAAATGCAGACGATGTAGGCGAAGTTAGCAGACCTCCCCTGGTCCTGGCTGTTGGACCCTGCCAGCTGGGTCGTTTCTGGCATGTCGGCTCCCGGGAGCGTCTTTCGTCTGTCGTGAGAGGGAACGGCTGTTGCCGCACCCTCTCGGAGTTTGGAACGGTTTGGGGGTGTGTGACTAGTCGGAGCCTAGGGTGCCAATTGGCATCATGTGCTCCGATTTCGTCGGAAGGAAGTTTTGGGCTGTGTAGCTCAAGGATTGTACTCGGCCAAGGACGCTTGTTTTAGCGTCGGAGGCCGGCACGGGCTAGGGTAAGGGTACCTAGCTGATTGCTTGCTGGATACCCCCGGGATCGGGTGATTTGGGTGTTTTGGTCATTGTCTCCTTGCGGCGTGGCTTGAAGATCAGGCTGAAAGGACGGTTTGTTATACTTACCCATTATCCAGGATATGGAGCTTCGGCCTCTTGTGTCTAGGAGCGTCGTTGGGGTCGTAGTCAGTCGCCTCTCTGACCAGCGGATTCCCATGCTCTGCTGCACGGGCGTATAGTTTCTTCGCTCTGTCCTGGATGACTTCAGTTACAGGGGTGTATTCCAGGTCTCTGAAGATGTCGGCGTTTCTGACAAACCATGGTGCATCCACGGCGCATCAGAGTGCGACGTTTTCCACGGCTTGTATCCTCTTCAAGTAGGTGGCTGCTTGGTATCCCCAGGCAACGGAGGCGTAGGTTAGAATTGGTGCAATGAGTGTCCTGATGAGCGTGAGCTTGTTCCTCAGGTTGAGTTGGCTTTGTCTACCTATCATAGGATAGAGTAGAGTCCTTCTCGTCCTCGCCTTGTGTATAACCGCTTCCGTGTTCTGTTTCCACGTCAGGCTTCTGTCCATGATAACGCCAAGGTACTTGACGGTAACGTGCTATTGGATATTGTCGCCGTTCATGGAGACGTGTCCTGTGGGAGTTTGCTTCCTCACTCTCTTGAAGAGTATGGCTTTGCTCTTCTCCGCATTGACTTTGACTTTCCACTTGTTGCACCACTCTTCCAGAAGGGATGCTGCTTCCTGGAAATTGCGGGTGGCAAGTCTTGCGCTCCATGATCTTGCGATGATGGCCGTGTCGTCTGCGTAGAGCGCCAAAGAGGTCCTTGTGGTTCTTGGCATGTCGGAGGTGTAGATGGTAAACAGGTGGGGCGAGAGTACCGATCCCTGCGGTACGCCCGCTTCCATTGACCTGTAGTTGGACAGCTTGTCAGCAATCTTCACACGGAGTTGCCTCCGGAGAAGGTAAGATCTCACTAGCTTGATGATGCCGACGGGATAACCCATCGACAGCATCTTCGCCAGAAGACCATCGTGCCAAACCCTGTCGAAGGCCTTAGCTACGCCGAGGAAGATCGCTCCTGTGACTTGTATTGCTTGTGGAATTACTTCAGAATAATATGCACGTTTACAAATATAAGTATTTTCAACTCAGATTAAATCTCATTAATTTTCCTATTAGTTTGTAATCGATATATTGAATGACTCTTGTGTAATAATAAAATTGAAGCAAATTTTTAAATGCCTTTGCATTACCACTGTAATTGCCTCGTATTTTAAACGTTGTTTTACAAATCAACCTTGTTAGGTAATTTTAATGAAATATTATAGTAAACCGTTTAATTAAATATTTTTAAAGTATTACAAATATTTTCTCTTTTTAAATTTATTTCAGCCTGCATTTTTCATATATATTCATTTGGGTTTATTTACTCTCAAATACAGCTCCTGTTCTGCTAATATTATTTTATTGTCAATATTGCTATAGTTTTTTGCCAAATTACAGAAATAATATTAACGCATTGTTTATTTTACCACAGTAACAATTAACTGCAACATACATGGAAATATAAAAATAAATACCGTTGTTCATGAATTGCACACTAACGGTGTGGTTTGGATGAAAAATACTTTCATAATATTAACCCTACAGTGCGTAATGTGTCAAATTTAAGACATCACACTATTTTCTCCATTAGAGCGCTTGCAAATTTCAAATAAATTCACAAAACGTTTTGTTTTAAATGTACACTTTAGCTAAGACTCAATATTCAATGCGCAAGTAACAGTTTGTGTTTATACTATTCAAGGTGCTTAGTATCGTCTACGCCATGTACGTACGTACGCCATGTACACGTAGTACAATATATACGATATTTGAGTGTTTTTTACTGTAAACAATCAAGTAAATTATTTGAAACTCATTTGTAAATGTAAGATAATTGTAATAAAATAGTACTACTTTATTTATTTCCATTACACATTTGTAGAATTGTCGATATATATTTGGATGTATTAAATTTAAGACATCGCGCTTTTCGTTAAACATGGCTTCGAGAAAAGTTGCTCTTACACCGGCCCAGTTAGATGAATGTATTGCACATTTATCTGAAAGCGAAGACGAATTTGATTTCTCTGATGCCGAGAATGATGAAGAACAAACCTCTATAGAAAAGGTCTTAGGAGAATTTGATATACAAGACCTCGCAATTGAATTTGAGGATGAAGAAACTGCGATTATTGATGAAACTGAAGATATTGAAGAAATTGACAATAATAATGAGATAGAAAATATACTGAAACTGAGACTAACGGTACAGCCGAAACCAACGGTGATCAGCAAAATATTGATAAAAGTAATAAAAAAAAATTGAAAGAAAAACTTTCTCAAGTCGTATGGAGGAAACGAAATTTATTTTTGAATGAGGATACTAAAGCTTTCAAAGGAAGTGAAAAACTTGGTGGTAATTTCATGGAGTTAGGAACGCCATTTGCATTTTTTAGATATCTTTTTGACGATGACCTATTACAAAAAATAATTGATGAGTCAAATATCTGCATGGTTCAAAAGGATCCCAATAAGACAACAACAATTACAACAACAGAGTTGCAAAAGTATTTAGGCATTTGTATATATATGTCCATCGTACACATGCCTAATGCCAGATCCTTTTGGAGTTGTCGATTAGGATTTACACAAATAAAAGAGGCGATGAGCCAAAAATGTTTTGAAGCAATCCGAAGGGCAATTCAATTCAATGATAATTTAAATATGTTACTTAGAAATAATGAAAACCTTGACAGACTCCATAAGTTGCGCCCTGTTATACCTGCACTTTGTTCAAAATTTCAGAGTGTTCCATTGGAGCAGACATTGTCACGACGAGCAGATGTGCGTAACAAAGGCTAGGCACCACTTGAAACAATATATGCCTAAAAAACCTCATAAGTGGGGGTACAAACTGTTCGTTCGTTGTGGAGGTAGTGAAATTTTCCTATAATTTTGAAGTATACACCGGATCAGAAAATGAACCGAAATTTAGATTACCTGATGAACCAGATTTAGGAGCATCTTCAAATACTGTCATACGCTTATGTAGAGTTATTCCAAACAATCTAAATTATGTGGTCTACTTTGATAACTACTATACATCACTTCCCCTAATGTCATTCTTGGCAGCCAAAGGTATATTTACTTTGGGTACTGTAAAAAGAAATCGAATTCCTGATTGCAAGTTACCTTCTGATGACGAAATGAAAAACGGAAAGCGTGGAACTTCTTGGGAGTATGTTTGCAATTTTGATGGTGGCAATATTTTAATTATTGAATAAAATTTGTTAAGAAAGAAGGTTAGTTAACACAAAAATGAGAGTTCATATGTTTTCAAAAATCTACTTTCTGCACTCACACCTTGATTCTATTCCTGAGAATGTGGGGAACATGAGTGATGAACAAGGTGAACGTTGCGATACCAGGGATTTTGGGATGACCATGTGTTAGGGGAGTATTGTTGGCTGGCGATAATAAAAACTGATTTTAATTGTTGCAAAAAGCAAAGTAGAGCTGTATATTTTCAGCTCGTTTTTGTAAAAACTCCCGTTTCTTTTTTATAAAATGTAAATAAATATATATTTTAAAAAAGTGACGAGATAGAATTTTTTTGACTTGACCAAAAGCCTCCAAAATAACAATTTTCATCATTGAGGGAAACAATTCTATAACTTTGTGTATTTGGCAAATAATGTTCAACAAAATTTGGTGTTTTGAATATTTAGCTTATTATGTGTAATCACGAAATTATTTTCAAAAACTTTATTTGTAATTGAACCCTTATTTTTGAGGTGAAGAAGATGCCCACACATATAAACTTTTTTAACCAAATTTATGGTACTATAAACATTACTTGTATGTGAAAGTTTAGCTTTATGGTTTTAACGAAAGGAGAAAATCTCTGGACACAAAGCTATTTACATACTTACTATATTGTAACTATCCTTGTGTCAACAGATCATTTTAAACCGCTAAATTAGAATTTCTCAGCTAACAAAGGATCATCCATTCAGAATTAACACTCTGTGTAATTTTATTTTACTTCCATTTATGCAGAAAATCCACAATAAAAAATAAGCCGTAAAATTTTAAACTTACCATTTATACACAAAGCGGGATGCTATAAAATTTCCGTTCATAACTTTCTTATTATTAAAGAAGAAAAACTTTTAAAGGGCTTTTGTAAAATTTTAAGTACACTTTAATGTTGAAATAAAAGTAAAGAAATAAAAAATCTAACGAAACATCCTCTTGAAACAAAAAACTATATTGTATCAAAGTTAGCCATCTCAAGTAAAAAGCAAAGAACCTTTAAGAATATAAATTGAGTGAATATTATTACTTTTTTTGTCTTGTCATAATGAGGGTAGAAAATAAATTATAAGCTGCTAAGAAGAGTTAAATATTTATTTATTTGGCTTTGGGATACAAACAGAATTTAAAATTTAACACAAGGACTCATTATGTAAAATTCAGCTTTTAGTGGTAAATTTATTAAAAATATATAGAATTCTATTAATAGCCGGACTTAGTACTGCTAAGCCATGCAATGCAGACCTCCGTTCAGTGTACCTGACAAGCGACCCTTTCTACAAGCGCTGTGCTCTCAATCAGAACATCAAGCCAACATCGAAGTCCTGTTTGGTTGGAATTGAGTTAGTGGAAGAAGTCATGGATTTAAATTATATTAGCTCCAAAATCCTTAATAGTCCGTGGTGTTAGCAACATTAAGTGCCAAAATATTTCAGTTCGAGATATCAGCACCAAATTTTGCATAGAGCTTGTACACATATTAAGGTTTAAAAAACCACTGGAAGACACTCTCCTGGGGGTTAATATCATCCCTTGATGACGTCATCAAGATGGTCTGTCTATTTTTGTACCGATACATTTAGTCATCGCTCGTATCTTTGTTATTTTTTATCCAATTTTGATTTTTGATATGTCATGTTAAAGCTTAAGTAACGCTATTTAAAAAAGGTTACATTCAATTTTTGTGTACGAAAGGTAGTTTTTGAGCTATTCTCCAAAGTTCATGAACATATCTGGTAACGTAAAAAAATTCGGAGCAAACCTGGCGAAGAAACTTTACTTTTATTTGTAAAGCAACTAGGCTTCCGAGATTTAAGGTGTAACAAAAGTCAAATTAAGGGAGCCAAGTCCGACCCTGTCGCATAGAGAATATTTAGTACAATAACGTAAAATACTGGTCATAGAAACATCTGAAAAATGTTGGCAAAACGAGAATTTATTATACACTGTAGGTAGATGACGACCGATCAGACGTTAAACCAAGAGTGTCGATATTATCTCAATCGAAATAACACGTTTCAAAGGTGGGCAGTAAACTTTAAACCCTCGTCGACCAATTAAAATCTTCTCTACTTATCACGTGTTTTATTTGCTCGTCATGCAGTTGAGTTCATTTTATATTCAGTAAAGTTTGTTTGTGAGGTAACCGGGTTGAGAGGCACCATAAAGAATATAATCACCTACAAGGAAAAGGGTAAGCACAGTTTTGATTTCGATGGATATACTATGATATCGGCGGAGTCTGCCAAGTAATTGGGACACTCCGTACTCTGCCAATGGTAAAGTCTGATTAATTCATATAATTAGGGGAATAAAACCCCAGTTATTGCAAAGGGAACCAACTACAGGCCTGTTTCCGGCAGAACCGAGCTTGAATCCTCATTTTACTAGAGTATTACTAAAACTTACAGAAATATGATAGACTGTTCACTTTATATCAATTTGCTGAACATAACTATTTAATAAATTTGAAGAGGTTTTGTAAAGCTAAGCAAATTTTTCAACTTCCCTTATAAAGATATTGGGATTTTAACTTTTTAAAGAGTTACATGAATTTACCCGGATCTAGTAGACTGTAGATTGATTAATAGTAAAAAGAAGTGGAACTTTTTATATCCAGTAGTTCAAATTGTGTATTTTATTATTAATATCGTGAGGCTGTAACTGCTCATTCTGTGCCTGTATGAGATTTAATAAAGTACCTATATTATATATTCTGTGCTCCTCCTTTTATACTCTCATACTTGAAAAACTCAATGTAACATTCCGTACTTTTTGCTTTATTGCCACAGACAATGATTTATGAATAGTTCGTTCATGTGATGTATTATCTTTATATTCCGAAGGCATATTCCATTTTTTCTGACGGACAACCAACGTCTGATCCTTTGAAATTTTAAGCAAACTTTAAATTTCATACTACTCGAATTCTCTCATAAACTGGGGGCTTTGTAAACCAGTAATCCTGGCGAAAAACGCGATTGGCATAAATTTTCAACCGAATCTAATTCAGCACCCGCACAATATATAACTTCGTACATCAGCGGCAAAATAAATTTGACGCTCTTCATCTTGCTGTACGATAACAGATCTAAATAGCACTCTTAGCATCTTTCTTTCTTTTACTACGTCCCGAATTCCCAGATGCTAATAAAAATCAATATGCCACCTGTAGCACGTCCCACTTCCCCGAGGCGGAATAGTTATCATTTCATAAATTGAAAGAATAATTCTGATATATTACAACAAATGGGGGAATGTCCCCGGAAATGTTGGAGCTCTTGAAATTGCGCTCGCTCCGTTTGATTAGTTGTAACAAGTCCCGAGTAGAGATTAGGAAAGCTAAGAGCAAGTCATCTCGTAGCAGAGTGAAATGTTTTATGAAAACAATCTGCATTATTATTTGTAAAACATGTAGCGAGTTGCGAGTTCCATATTAATATACCCCATATTATTCTAAATAACCAGCCGTCTCTTCTGCTGTGGCTAAATTAGTTTGGGCTAGAAATAATACAAAAATGTGTTATAAAAGGAATAGAAAATCACAATGTAATAAAATACACAGCGCTTCAAAATTAATTTATACGAATTTTTTTAAATATTTTGTATCTTGAAACATATTTTTTATATGATTTTGCAAACAACAGAAAAAATAACTATCTATAATTAAAAGAAAAACTTTGTGTAAAAATATTAATGAAATCTTTGCATTCTTTCGATAACCTGAATGAAAGAATGCAAAGATTTCATTAATACTTTTACACAAAGTTTTTCTTTTAGTTATAGATAATTATTTTTTCTGCTGTTTGCAAAATCCTATAAAGAATATGTTTCAATACAGTTATAAGCAAACAAATAATAATTAATTTTTAACTTTTGTATGTTTTTATGTGATAAATTGTATATTTTTACTAACATAAAACATAACACGGCAAATATTATTCCTTTTTTTTAACTTGCTTTGTTGTCTGTCTGTCTGCTATAAATCCTGCAATAAAAATTTCGACTAGTTCTAACTGAGCTAGGGCTTTGAAATTTTGCACGCGTGTTAAGTCTGGTAACAGTGTAATATAATATAACATCGTTCTAATTCCAATATGGCGAACGTCCCAACATGGTGAATTATCTTCTTCTTCACAATGCCCTTGACATGAATATCAAATGAAAGTAAAACACGATAAACTATGTTGCGCTATTGTAAACTCAATATGGCGCTTGCCCCAAGATGGCGGACTATCTTTTTCTTCACAACCCACTTGATATATGAAAAAGTTAGACAAGTAAAATAGGATAAACATTGTAAAATCATTCTAAATCAAATATGTCGGATGTTCAAGGACGGCGGATTACCTTCTTCATAATCCCGTTGACTTGAATATCAAATGAAAGGGTTTTTACAGATTTTGACAAAAAATCAGTAAAGACTAAAAAGTAAAAAATAAAATTATACATAAAAAAATCGGTAAAAGTATTTACACAGAACTTCCTTCGTTATTTGTGCAAGGCGGTCACTCTAAACAATTATAAATTACGAAATGGCATTGAGAATAATAATCGGAATATAGTTATTGCTATTATTACAAAGAAAACCTGATAACTTTTAGTCAAAAAAATATACAGTATGCTCATCCAACAGCAAATGTTCAATACTAAATAAGAGGTGCCAAATATGGAAGGCTTGCGCAAATACCTTTACAAATGTTCACCATGACTGAATTATTTCTTGGGATGACCACCCTGTACATTTTTAAATAAAAGTATAATAGGTGCATATGCCAGATATTATTGGCATCTGTCACAATTTCAGTAGTGGCTAAAAAATTTCATTTTTTTGAAATTTTTCAAAAATGTTGGTAAAAAAATTTTCAATTTTTTTTTATATATAGGTTTAGAATATCATGAAACGTAAAAATTTTAAATTTTGGCAAATAAAAAAAATTTTCCATCTATTTTAGTGGTAAGAAATTTTTCTGAAATGGTGAAAAAAAATTTTCAATTTTTTTTTCTGAAATAGGTTTAGAATGTCATGAAACGTGAAAATTTTTAATTTGAGCAAAGAAAAAAATTTCCATCCATTCTAGTGTTAAATTTTTTTCCAAAATGGTAAAAAAATGTTGCAAATTTTTTTTTTCCGAAATAAGTTTGGAATGTCATGAAACATGAAAATTTTAAATTTGAGCAAAAAACATATTTTCGGCTATTATATAGTAGTGATAAATAGATTAAAAATGTTTTCAAAATTTTTTAAAAATTTTTCAAAAACATTTTAAAATTTGATGAATAGTTTTAGAATAGCATGCCCATACAGCACAAGGACATCCTCAGAACATACTGGGGACAACTTTTCAGGACATATGGGATATCCTGGGAAGATCCCATTATCACCTTAGGATGTCCGTAGGATATCCAAATGGGACAGTTCGGGCTTTGCTGATGACGTCCTCAGGACATAAGTACGGGTGTGTACAGGACATCATCAGCTCTTATATGGGTTATGCCTGGGCTTTACTATGAACAACCTGAGGACATTGATTGGACTTTATATAGGACATCCCCAGTTCGTTTAGGGTTTATTGGATATTTCTAAAGACAGCAAAAAAATACATATTATTTTAAAAGATCATTACATTTAAACTGAGCCAATAAGCGAAGACAAAATAACACAAGTTTATATAATGGCAGAGGTAAAATGACTAATTAAAATATAATACATATATGTACAACTCCATATTACACATATTTGTATATCAATTGGCTTATATCGCTTTAAAAGTAAATCCAATCCAATACCAAACTAATATATAGAGGTTATATATAGTCCAATTAAATAAGTCGACAAATCAAAATCAAGGTAAATACTTGAATTTTTGATATGTTACTTTGAAGTATTTGAACACGATTAATGAAAGAAATTTTTTTCTCAACCCCGAGAAGGGGTGAAAAAAAATATAACAAAGTGTTAAAAAATCATAGCGTGTTGAAAAGTTATAATGAATTTAAAAAAAATTCTATTCACTCAGAAAAATATAAAGGATTACGTATCTGACAATAACATCTGCAAACAATAACCAATCACATTTTCCCCTTTTAGATGATATAATTAATACAAAGATATAACATAGCAGCATTATATTTATCAAATATTTAACACGTAATCTTATTTGTCGAAAGAACTTTAAAATGAACGTGTAAAAGACATCGACGCCCGGCAGATTTCTTACAACTTTCGACTTGTCACAAAAAGGCGGCTAAGTTAAAACACAGTAAATGTATTAAAACCAAATTATAAATAACTGCTATTTAAATAAGATATACATTTTTAATGAATTATTTGTACTGGAAAGGATTATCAAATAGAACAAATAAGTTTTTAGAAGCAAATTTTACAAACCAATAAAAGACACTACAAATAAATAGCCTCAAAATAACCTATATACTTTTCATTATTTTTGTTGTTGAAATCTCCTAAACGATAATACTTATAATAGGACGACTCTAGGACTTGCCCAGGATATTCCCACAGTGGATATTTTGTTAGGCTTCTAATATCTTTGCAGGATATTACTAGGACATCCTGCCAGGATTTGTCTAGGATATCCCCATTTGGGATATTCTCAGGTTGTATATATTTTATTGGGATATCCTAAGGATATCCTGAGGAATGTTGTCCTCGATTGGGATATACGGGACCAAATGAGGATATCCTAGGGATGTCATGTGCTGTGTGGGTGGAAACGTGGAAATTTTAAATCTGAGCAAAGAAAAAAAAATTCTAACTATTTTAGTTGTAAAATTTTTTCAAAAATGATATAAAAAAAATTCATTTTTTTTTTATAGATTTAGAACGCTATGACACGGGCAAAATTTAAATTTGAAGTAAGAAAAAAAAATTCCATCTATTTGTGATAAAAAAAATTTCAAACATGTTGCTAAAAAATTTTTTTTTTGAAAATTTTAAATTTGAACAAAGAAATTTTTTTAAATTTATTTTAATGGTAAAAAAATTTTCAAAAATGTTGGTAAAATAAAAATTTCAATTTTTTTTCTGAAACAGGTTTAAGAAAAAAAATTTTCCACTATTTATTCCGTTTAGACAGTCCACCCTGTATATTTTCCAGTGAAATTTTTACTATTTCTTCGCTGGCAGTAGCGTCAACTACCTACCAAATTTAACTGTTCTCCATCAAGTAGTTTTTTAGATAATGCGCCAACAGACAGACAGACAGACTGACGGAATTGAAAAACCTATATTTTCGTAATCTACGTGTTCTGAAACGTCAAAATCCGAAAAAATCTCGGAGGTTGATTTTTTCTCGAATACAGTACTTCTCTTCGGTATGCGAGAGAAGTAAAAATATTGTAAGCTTTTATTAAAAAAATGTATTAAAAAGAAGGAAAATATAAAATGTGCTAAAAAGTAAAGAATACTTCTTTTCCTATCATCTTCCTCACATTGTTCGTTACGTAGCAAAAATTAAAAGCTTTAGGGGCGGCCGTAAAAAACTATTGCCCAGACACCTTGTTTAATTGACGGCCCCCAAAGCTTTTAGTTTTTTTTTATGTAATGAACAATGTTATTCCCTGGTCGGAAAAAAAATTTGTACTTTTTGGTATATTTTATATTTTCTTATTTTTTAGTACAACTATTAAAACAAAAGATTGTTTAATATTTTTTCTTAGTATTCAACTCAAATGTCAGGTGTAAACCCAGCCTACTGTGACCTCGTAAATCGCACAAATTCTCAATATTTTGCGTTACGTTGAAGATATCGAAAAGAGCTACTAGAAAAAGTTGTTTAGAATCTTATTTTATAAGCTTAAATAACGAGGTTTGAGACAAATTTGAAATTTAGTAAAAACTTTACTCGTAAGTTCGAATTTTTTATGTTTTCACTAGCTAGCCATGTAAACAAGTGAACATTTCTACTAATGTCAGTACAGTTTAAAGTCAATTACATCAGTATACGAACAAAATGCCACAGATATGTCTTAATATAAAAGAAAAAATTTGAAAATTTTTGAAACTTCGTATGCCAATAAGGAATTAGCATTATTGCCACGCAGTATTTCAGATTTATTTTAAACACCCGGTACAGCATTTTCTAGTAAAAGATATGATTTGTTACATTAGATGACATATTTTATTAGTGTATACATTTTTTATATTCTACTTATATTATATTTTATACTTATTCTATATTCTATTATGTAATATTGACTTATCTTTATCATCTATTTGTGATCTACAGGATTAATAAATTAATATTATTGTGAATATTATTAACTTATTTGACTGAATCGAGAAAGACTTGGTCAGCGAAAACCGAGGTTACGTTGTAACTATTAAGGTGGAAATGCTGAATTGCAAAAAAGGTCAGGCATATTGTCACATCATAATCTTAAGGTTGCCTTTAAACCACAAACAAAAGTGTCACATTTATTATATAATGCAAAAGATAAAATAGTAGAATTTAAGAACTCACGAGTTTATAAATTGTCATGTTGGGACTGCAATACCTTCTATATAGGTCAAACTGGTCGGTCCTTTGAAGCACGATACAAAGAACATCTACGGTCTTTCATACTCCAAAAAACAGACTCCACTTTTTCAAACCATTTGTTAGAATCAAATCACAATTTTTCAGATATAAATACTCTTGTATATTGCATGTACAAAATAAAGGTTTTAAATTAAATTTATTAGAATCTTTAGAAATTTTCAAATCAAACAACACCCCAGGTAACTACCTACTTAATGACCAGTTGGACCTATATAACACACCCCTTTTTAATATATTTACTTCATAATCCTTTAATCCCTTTATTACTTTCTGTTAATTTTAGTTCTGAGAATTTTAAATCCCTTACCCCGTATCAAATAATGTAAATTATAAATAGCTTAGGTTTTCTCTTGTGTTCATTCATTTACTTGAGTCGCTTTGAAGATGATACGTTGAAGTATCGAAACTATAGTAGCGTTAAGTTACAATAAAATACAGTGGTAGAAACAAAATAAGTGTTTTAATAAATCATTATGATCGACTACCACAAAGTAACGGCTAAATCCATCAATGATTGAAATATGTTGTGTAGTCGAATTTTTATGAATAATTATTATTATTTAACACTACTTTCACGGACCATTTCCCTCAGTCGCACGTCTTGGATAAATAATTAAAAATAAAATAAAGAACAGCTAGACAGTATACTCTTCACTTGTTATATCATTGTTGCACATTCTATAGGATACTCTTCGCAGTTTTTTGTAAATGGTATTAGTTTCAAACATTTTTTGTTTAATTACAAAATATTTTTTTTTATTTAAAAAATTAATAACTTTTTCATTTATTGATCGATTTTATTCAAAACAAGAGGGTTCTTCCTCTAGCTAACACTAACTTAAGGTCCAAATTTCAATACTGAAATACTTTCCGTTCTTAAGAGTAGGTATGCCTCGGCAAGCTGCTAAAATTTGCAACAGGGGAGGTGAAACGGAAAGTCCAGTGGGCGGTCCTTTAAAAACGATAAAATATTATTTTATGTCTTTATAGTACTATGTAGTAAATAGAAATGAATGACCGTGATTCAACTTACGAATAAGCTCCTTATTAGTTCATGAGTTGTAGGTATATAAATTCTACCTGCCAAAGCTCAAACGTTATGCCGACATATCTATCCTATCGTTCTAACCTAAATGCGTTTTTAACATATTATTCCTTCAATAAATACAGTATTTATAATTTAAGCGACTAGGTACTTCTCTAGAATTTTAATTTGTAATATGGAGTATACGAGTATATCTATATTTTTGCATAATGGGAAAGATATTTAATAATTAGTAATCTGCATTAATTAATAATAATCGTCAATAAGGAAATAATAATATTAAATAAAAAGAATGAAAGAGTTGATGAGGTCCAATAAAAATTATAAACAAAAATTAGTGGTATGCAAGATTTCAGCTACGGACACACGTTTCAGAGATAGTGCTCCTCATCAGTGTAGCATATCATACAAAATATTGTTATATGAAAAGCAAGACCAACAAAGGTAGGAAAGCACAGTACATGGTAAGTATTCTATTTTGTACCTTTGTACCTCATATGCCATATATGAAGAGCAATAACTCCGAAATACGTGTCCGTATCTGCAGTCTTGTTTGCTATTGGGGGTATAGCACTAATTCTTGTTTATAAGTAAATAGAAAACTTAACATTTTAACGTTGTTTAGTTTTCGTATGTGTAAAGCTTAAAGCTTTAGCTGTCACATCATTCAACAAATCAAAATTTAAACTCATGGATCCTCAGGGGATTCCTCCGGACTTCTTGAATTTTCATTTTGTAGTCTCCCTCAAATAATGGTAGTTTACCAATAAACAAAAATTAACAACCATTGTTAAAATCAAAAATATACACCACGCAAGTTGTTTTATCCAATAAGTGTTATGCGTATAGTATTGGTTATTTATTGGTCTAATTTGTCTATACGCGATTTTCTTAAAAACTCAGAAAACAGTTTCAAATAAAAAAGGTGTCTCCATCTTTATTTCTTCTCAGCATAGACTTAAACAGTTTTCCCTTCGTTAACTGCAAATGCTCACATTTTATCGACATGGTTTTTGAAAAAAAATCATATTTTTCACAATTATTAAAATTTGACCTTCATATTACCACAGTTCATTAATAAATATGTAGTGATGACACAGTAAAATTGAGATACATTAATGTTTTCGTTTTTTGATTTATGGCAAGTTAAACCAAAAAATAATTGTTTTCTAATTTCAATTATTATTGTTATGCATCCAATAGACGCCGAGAATAAGAGAAATAGTTCGCAGAAAATCAGTGATAAGTAATTATTTATAATCATTAAACTATTCAACGGATCATTATGAAATTCAGTAGTTGTCTATCGAGGGGTAAACCACCGTCGGCACTCGTTCTCCGAATTTTAGGCAGGCTGTCGGAATCCATGACAGTGGCGGTAGAGTACTTTCAGAACCTTATGAACCGCGAGATGCGCAAAAGGCGGAGTTTATTCCGCATAAGTGCATTTTGAAAACATTGGCTCGGCTATCACAGAAATTTAATAGAATGATTTACTTACATATTGTTGAGATTAGATGAATAACCCCGCGCAAAATTCGTTAGTTAATAAATTAATCTCTAAGGGCCATTAGAATGGAGGTCTGTAAACAACGACAGCTCAGGATAACGTGCAAATCCTAAATCTGATGTTTTTAGGAAGTTGTGTAATTGTGACGTTCGCCGAAATTATGTCTCTGCGCATACCAAGGTCAAAGCTCATGAGATTTTGAAACACCTTTAATATAATTGAAAGCCCCGCAAGCAAAGAGTTTAATAACTAGAGAAGACAAGCCGTGGATTTGCCGGGAGTCGCGATTTGGTCACAGCATGCTGTGATTTCGTTGTCTTGGAAACGTTAGGCTCTTCGTCCTTGTCGCAGACCTCGTACCCTCTCTCTCCACTCTGTTTTACAAAGCAACACAGCGCTTTGATTTCACAAATACCGTCAATTTTTAATCTTTGTTTTGAATAGCGTTCGGCTTTATTTACAATTACAAGTAGTGTTTTCTCAAATTTTTCTTCTGTTTATAACGTTTAATCTGTTTATCACGAAAAATGTTGCTGAGACATTAATTTTAAATATGGTACAATTTAAGACAAACTTGAAAGAAAAGCTACATATTATATACCTAAAGATCTGTTGAAGTTTATAAATTAAGAGTGAAAGTTCAAAGTATAGTTTTCATCGATGATCTGCGGACTAAATGTACCTACTGTTTTAAACTATATATTGCGGTTATTTAAAAACTACTCAGTGCTGAATTTTTTAATATTTGAAACCTGAGTCTAAACACTGACTTTAGTCCATTTTCACAGTTTTGTAATGTAAAACAACAGAATTGAGTAGTTTTTAAACACCACACGATATATTTTAAAACAATACAGATCATTCGATGAATTTAGTATAAATTCCATCTAAGTTATGTTAGAAATGTTAAACTTGTTGATAATAAACAGTTATATATTTAGTAAATATATTTTTGTTTAATTCTCATTTACAGACATGAATGTAGAAGTTCAGAGTAGTCAGCATTCAACTTACTGCTAATGATAGTAATGACATAAATAAAACAATAAAAGGAAAGGAGAATATTTAATAAAATACATAAATTAGACAATAATAACATTAATATGACATGACAAAAAGTTTTTACAGAAATTACAATGATTTGCACAGCTCCGTGCATAAATATACCATAGACGATGAGTGAACCATCAGATAAATTGTGTCTACCTTATTATAACTAAGTCCTTTGTTTCTTTTCATGAGTAATTTTACAAAATCTATGGATTGTATCGCACAATGGTTAACTGCTTAGCCATAGCCATTTTTACTGCTAAAAAACTAAAAGGAGTGACGTCTCATCGCCTCACTCTGTACCTTATAAATTGCAAATCAGGCTAGCGAACGTGTTTTGCCTGTATCTGCAACACAATTACAATGAGTACTAACAACTCATTTGGATCGACTGGATCTGCAATAATCCAAGGAATGATGTTTTTGTTGACAATGTAGTGAGACCATAACCTAAAAAAATGGATCTGTGTTAGTAATTATTCATAAAACAACCTTAAATTATGCAAGTACATGGCGAAAATGATTTATAATTTATAACTAATCCTTACCTTTGCGATAATAAGCTGCTATCTTGTAAATTTCTTGGAGAACTTCTTTCACCCAACTACTAACAAATTGGTTATAAACTTCGTCTTTTCAATGCCTTGTACTCATTCTTTTAACTATGCACTCCTTTAAAAAATCATGTAATTACAATATATGTATGTCTAATATTCGGAAATACATCGGCATCTGTACTAAGGTCTTCTTTATTTAAATATATAGCGATTTACATTGATAGCACCAACTTTCTTCCATACACTGATCCTGTACATCATAAGGTAATTTCGTAAAATATAAACTCATCTCCATCTTAACAAACAAAATTCGCCACATGAATTGATTAAACATAATTGTAGATGTTAAATAATCCAAAATTAAGTTTTAAAACATCACAGAATCCACAAAATATACAGTTAAAACAACACGTTCGATCGGCGATTTACACAACGCCCGCCATTTGTTTTCCCTTAGGTCTGAAATGTCTGAAAAGTTATGACGCACGTCATACTGTCATTGTATTGCAATAGTCACCACCCCTCATGTACTGTGCGACAAAGAGAGACCGAACTGTGTGAGTAGGATGAGAATGCTACAGTCTACCGGCTGCTTATACATTACGCTTATGGAGCTTGTCTCCTCTATTTGTTAAACTCTTTGCCCGCAAGTGCGTCTGGTTGGAGTTACGCAGGCGCCTCAGGCAAGGCAGTCTTGGCAGTTTGTGTAATTTCTACAAGTGGTTGACCTCTCAGGTACTGTTTTGATAGTATATAGTATAAAATAAGAATTTCTTTACAATGCAAAAGGGAAATTTGCAGACGTAAATGTAGCAAGCAAATGCCAATTTTTCGAAGTCAGTAACAGGTAAGTATATCGAGAATAAATAAAGATCAAGGATAGAGGCAACCTTTTATTTGAAACTTTACTTTCTAGGAGTAGTAGTTCTCGACAAAATCACATATTAGCACATATTATATAAAATAACTTGCCTGGTGTACACTTTTAGTTTTACCAATTATTATTCATATTTTCTTAAAAAATATATGGATGCGGGAGAACTTATAAATTTGCTTTTATAGTAGGTAAATGTTTAATGGATGTTTTAAACTAAACCCCGCATCAAAATATAAATTTAATAGTGCATTTTTTAAAAACACTAATGTCAGAGCCATTCTAAAAATTTGTAACATTTTCTGAGTAAAAAAAAGGTGGCTAAAATTTGTATTCAAAAATGTTTTCTCTACAAATTTTGAAAGCAGAGATAAAAACCTGCAACTTGAGTCTTAGAACGTCTACATTGATGCGCGATCTCAAAAAGAAAATATTTTCAAAATCGGTCCACATCACCTTCTGGACAATACTTTTAGCTCTGATTTGTTAAATTTTCACGAAGGTTGCTTTTTTCTCGAAAATATTTTCGGGTTTAAGTTGGTTTCTCTGTTTCTTTTTAAATTTTGAGCCTAGATTTCATTATTTTGACAGGTCGATAGATAACTTCACTGCCCACAGTTTTTATCCCAAACATTTCTTTCTATTTTTCCAAGAAATAAAAGTTATTACGAAAAGCTTTTTCAAAATTTTCTTGGCTGTAGGTACTTATTCAGAATCATGGTATCTAGCGGCCTTCTACGTAAATTTGACACAATTAGGTCTGTTTTCGTCTCTGGCGCTTGGTCTATTAATGCAACATACTAATGCGTGTGACTTGATGAGAATATGGGAAAAATATGTGCTTTACTTTTGTGTTTCTAACTCCTTTCATCGCAAATCGCATTGCCCCTTATAATTCTATATTCATGCGTTTACTACAAGAAGACATCTTTAAAAATGAATATCAATTGTATTGCCCAATAAATGTTTTCAAATATACCAGCATACCACCATTTTTAAAGAAGAATTGAAATACAATTAAACATTATTGTTAGTGCATGGGTGACTACATATAACTAGTTACAATATTGTTATAATTCGGTACTTGTAGCATAATCAAAGAGTAGAGTACCTGTTAAGTATAATAGCAAATTAATGGAATTTGGTATTTTATTGGGCGTCCCGTGTTATTAGAAATGATTTGGTTTAATTTCTTATTTCGTTCCTTCGTTATGTTTTTTTATTCATGAAGTGATACTGAATGAGGGGCGGAGCTTAAACTATAATAAATCCAGAGGGAGCTCGTATCAGTGTAATATTTGTGGCAAAATTTGCATTTACACGGTTCCGTGCTATACATGTTTTTCAAAAAACTATTGTTTTTTGCAGAAAAAAAAATAGTGCGCTACACAGAAGAAGTGAATGAAGGTTTGCATCAAGTCCTTTTTTTCATATTTTGATTTTAAATATTTTTTAAAAAATCATAAAATCTCGCAAATTACTGCTAATTAAAACAAGTCTTATTAATTAATACTAAATCTTTTCAAAATATTAATACGATACAAACCTAGATTGATATGTTTTCTTTTGTTTTTCGCTTGTACAAATCTCGTAATTGCAATGGTCTAATTATAATCTGTCGAGCACGGTACGACGTTTTAGACCATTTTATTTCTGATTTCTAGACGGCATACCCACTCTTAAGTTATCGTGCTTATAAGAACGTGACCGACGGACAAGCAGATAGAAGACGGACGGACGGACAGACATACAGACAGACGGACGGACATTTGGAAATTCTTCAGAATTCGATCACCAACACAGTGATATAATTTTTTTTTCTCTACAAGCAATAATAACCGATTTTAAACATGTGTCGATCGAATGCAATATACTCTTGGTTCTGTATTTGCGAAGAGTATAATAATTAGTTCTCTTTTAATATGACTTACTATTTCAAATCCTTAAGAGTAGGTATGCCTCGACAAGCTGCTAAAATTTGCAGCAGGGGAGGTGAAACGGAAAGTCCAGTGGGCGGTCCTTTAAAAACGATAAAATATTATTTTATGTCTTTATAGTACTATGTAGTAAATAGAAATGAATGACCGTGATTCAACTTACGAATAAGCTCCTTATTAGTTCATGAGTTGTAGGTATATAAATTCTACCTGCCAAAGCTCAAAGGTTATGCCGACACATCTAACCTATCGTTCTAACCTAAATGCGTTTTTAACATATTATTCCTTCAATAAATACAGTATTTATAATTTAAGCGACTAGGTACCTCTCTAGAATTTTAATTTGTAATATGGAGTATACGAGTATATCTATATTTTTGCATGATGGAAAAGATATTCAATAATTAGTAATCTACATTAATTAATAATAATCGTCAATAAGGAGGAAATAATAATATTAAATAAAAAGAATGAAAGAGTTGATGAGGTCCAATAAAAATTATAAACAAAAATTAGTGTTATGCAAGATTGCAGCTACGGACACACGTTTCAGAGTTTTTGCTCCTCATCAGTGTAGCATATCATAAATAATATTGTTATATGAAAAGCAAGACCAACAAAGGTAGGAAAGTACAGTTTATGGTAAGTAATCTATTTTGTACCTTCGTATCTCATGTGCCATATATGAAGAGCAATAACTCCGAAATACGTGTCCGTAGCTGCAGTCTTGTTTGCTATTGGGGGTATAGCACTAATTCTTGTTTATAACTAAATAGAAAACTTAACATTTTAATGTTGTTTAGTTTTCGTATGTGTAAAACTTAAATCTTTAGCTGTCACATCATTCAACAAATCAAAATTTAGACTCATGGATCCTCAGAGGATTCCTCAGGACTTCTTGAATTTTCATTTTGTAGTCTCCCTCAAATAATGGTAGTTTACCAATAAACAAAAATTAGCAACCATTGTTAAAATCAAAAATATACACCACGCAAGTTGTTTTATCCAATAAGTGTTATGCGTATAGTGTTGGTTATTTATTGGTCTAATTTGTCTATACGCGATTTTCTTAAAAACTTTTAAACTTAGAAAAACAGTTTCAAATAAAAATGGTGTCTCCATCTTTATTTCTTCTCAGCATAGACTTAAACGGTTTTCCGTTCGTTAACTGTAAATGGTCACATTTTATCGACATGGTTTTTTGAAAAAAAAAACATATTTTTCACAATTATTAAAATGTGACCTTCATATTACCACAGTTCATTAATAAATATGTAGTGATGACACAGTAATATTGAGATCCATGAATGTTTTCGTTTTTCGAATTATGGCAAGTTGAACCAGAAAATAATTGTTTTCTAATTTTAATTATTATTGTTATGCATCAAATAGACGCCGAGAATAAGAAAAATAGTTCGCAGAAAGTTAGTGATAAGTAATTATTTATAATCATTAACCTATTCAACGGATCATTATGAAATTCAGTAGTTGTCTATCGAGGGGTAAACCACCGTCGGCACTCGTTCTCCGAATTTGAGGCAGGCTCTCGGAAGCCATGGCAGTGGCGGTAATATAATTGAAAGCCCCGCAAGTGCGTCTGGTTGGAGTCACGCAGGCGCCTCTGGCAAGGCAGCCTTGGCAGTTCGTGTAATTTGTACAAGTGGTTGACCTCTCAGGTACTGTTTTGATAGTATATAGTATAAAATAAGAATTTCTTTACAATCCAAAAGGGAAATTTGCAGATGTAAATGTAGCAAGCAAATGCCAATTTTTCGAGGTCAGTAACAAGTAAGTATATCGAGAATATATAAAGATCAAGAATAGAGGCAACCTTTTATTTGAAACTTTACTTTCTAGGAGTAGTAGTTCTCGACAAAATCACATATCAAGGGATTTAACCAATAAACTAGTGTTATATACTTAGCACATATCACATATTAGCACATATTATATAAAATAACTTGCCTGATGTACATTTTTAGTTTTACCAATTATTATTCATATTTTCTTAAAAAATATATGGATGCGGGAGAACTTATAAATTTGCTTTTTTTATTTATTGCATACACTGTTCAACAGGTAAGATACCCAATTACAGAACAGGAATAAAGGCATACAAAGCATTAATTACATAATATACAACAACATAGAAAGAAAGTAAAATGAAGAAAAAAATTACTTAAATGTACGAACTATGAATAACTAATGATACGAAGAAAGAGAAAAAAATAACATGGGAAATGTTTAAATATAAAAACTATATATACATATATACACATATGTGATTCAAAGCAAATTAAGAAAAACAAAGACACTCACTGGTTATTTAATTTAGAACATTTTGTTTTATGTCACTAAGGCTGCAATTAAAAATATCGAAGTCGTTACATAATTTGTTAGAAGTACTACAAATCGTATATAAAGGTGAATTATTTAGTACGTTGGTACGCGGCGTAGGTAAATAGAACACTTGGTGATTACGAGAGGTTAATCTGGGAACGTGAAAATTAAGCTTACTAATTATTTCGGGTGCGTCAAAATCATTGTGTAGTAATTTAAACAAAAATACTTGAGAAAAGTACGTACGCCTATCCTCAAGAGTAGTCATAGAATATCTTTCAAGCAAGTTACTGTGCGGAAAACCAATCACTGGATAGGTACCGTCGGATTTGAACCACAGTAATTTAAGAAATCTACGTTGAACTGCCTCCAAGTTATTCTTGTGAACATCATAACTGGAACTCCAAATTAGCGATGCGTACTCAAGTTTCGATCTGACGAAGGATTGATAAAGAATTTTCAGAGTATCAGTATTAGTGAATTCTCGACTAGTACGAACGATGAATCCAAGGGCTTTGGAGGCTTCGGACACAATGGTATCGATATGATCAGTGAAGGATAATTTACTATCAAAAGTTACGCCGAGGTCGCGAAATGTTATAGGTCTTTGAAGTATGACATTATCTAACCTGTAATCAAAAATAAAAGGTGATGTTTTTAAAGAAAAAGACATTACGTTACATTTACTAGGATTCATGAATAATTTATTTACTATACACCAGGTGTTTATTTTGTCAAGGGAAGTCTGAAGTTGAAAACAGTCATCGATTTCATCAATTACTGTGAAAATTTTTAGATCGTCGGCATATAAAAGGTGAGGCAAATTAATTTCGTTCACTATGTCATTAATAAATATGTTAAAAAACAAGGGCCCCAAAATAGATCCCTGGGGAACTCCAGATGTGGCAGCAAATTCGATCGATTTGAACCGATTTAATGCAACGTACTGACTCCTATTCATTAAATAAGATTTAAACAAAAGGAGCAAAGAATATGAGAAGCCGATTTTTTCTAATTTATTAAGTAACAACTGGTGATCAAGTCTATCAAACGCTTTGGAGAAATCGGTATATATGACATCTACCTGCCCACGTTCATCTAGGGATTCAGAAATATATTGAGTTACACAGAATAAATTTGTTGTTGTTGAACGCCCTTTCATAAATCCATGTTGATTAATAGAGATTTTGGTGTTAATCGAATGATATATTCTATCATGAAGTAATATTTCTAAGACTTTACAGAAGTTACAAATTACAGAGATTGGTCTGAAGTTCTCAATATCTAGTTTGTTTCCCTTTTTGAAGATGGGACATACTTTGGAATATTTCCATAGGTCAGGAAATAGGCAGTTTTTTAAGATTAAGTTAAAAATTAGAGTTAGAGGATATGCAAAGATGATAGCGCAATCCTTTAATAAAAAAGCTGGAATGGAATCAGGACCGGTCGTCATTTTGGGTTTAATTCGTTTTAGAGCCCGAATAACCTCATCTTCACTGAAAGAGTTTATGCTAACAATAGGGTTATTGTTAGGTATATCGGTCTCAAAGTGATGTTCCTCGATATCTAATGAAGACTCATTATAAGATTGACCGAAATAATTGGCAAATGCGTTTAGTATATCAGAGGGATTGTTTAGCGAAGATCCCTCGAAGAACATCTCTTCAGATACACTGGCCGACCCTTTTCTACTTTTGATGAAAGCCCAAAATTTATTGGGATCATTTTTTATATTGTCTTCAGAGTTCTGCACGAAATTTCTGTAGGCTAAATTGGTATCATATTTTATTTCCCTTCTGATGTTTTTAAGGTTATTGTGTATAAGTGGATCACTGGTTCTTGCATACTGTCTCCTAAGACGTTCTTTAAGGCTAATTTTTTTTATGATACTGCCATTAAACCACGGAGGATATCTGCCGCTACGAGAAGTCGATTTCTTAGGTACACAAGATTCAAATACAGAGTCAAGTTTGTTGTAAAAATGAGTGCATGCATCATTGACGTCATTAAAAGAAGAGAGGGAGGACCAGTCTATGTTTATAGTAGGTAAACGTTTAATGGATGTTTTAAACTAAACCCCGCATCAAAATATAAATTTAATAGTGCATTTTTTAAAAACACGAATGTCAGAGCCATTCTAAAAATTTGTAACATTTTCTAAGTAAAAAAATATGGCTAAAATTTGTATTAAAAAATGTTTTCTCTACAAATTTTGAAAGCAGGGATAAAAACCTGCAACTTGAGTCTTAGAACGTCTACATTGGTGCGCGATTTCAAAAAGAAAATATTTTCAAAATTGGTCCACATCACTTTCTGGACAATACTTTTAACTCAGATTTGTTAAATTTTCACGAAGGTTGCTTTTTTCTCGAAAATATTTTCGGGTTTAAAGGAGTAAGTTGGTTTCTCTGTTTCTAGATTTCATTATTTTGACAGATCGATAGATAACTTTACTGCCCACAGTTTTTATTCCAAACATTTCTTTCTATTTTTCCAAACCTAAATTTGACGCAATTAGATCTGTTTTCGTCTCTGGCGCTTGGTCTATTTTAATGCAACAACTAATGCGTGTGACTTGATGAGAAAATGGGAAAAATATGCGCTTTACTTTTGTTTCTAACTCCTTTCATTGCAAATCGCATTGCCCCTTATAATTCTATATTCATATGTTTACTACAAGAAGACATCTTTAAAAATTAATATCAGATGTATTGCCCAATAAATGTATATATACTAGTATACCACCATTTTAAAAAGAAGAATTGAAATACAATTAAACATTATTGTTAGCGGTTATGGGTGACTACATATAATTAGTTACAATATTGTTATAATTCGGTACTTGTAGCATAATCAAAGAGTAGAGTACCTGTTAAGCATAATAGTAAAATTGGGCGTCCCGTGTTATTAGAAATGGTTTGGTTTAATTTCTTATTTGGTTCTCTCGTTGTTTTTTCATTCATGAAGTGATACTGAATGAAGGGCGGAGCTTAAACGATAATAAATCCAGAGGGAGCTCGTATCAGTGTAATATTTGTGGCAAAATTTGCATTTACACGGTTCCGTGCTATACATGTTTTTGCAAAAACTATTATGTTTTTTGCAAAAACAAAAATAGTGCGCTACACAGAAAACGTGAATGAAGGTTTGTATCGAGTCCTTTTTTTCATATTTTGGTTTTAAATATTTTTAAAAAAATCATAAAATTACCGCTAATTAAAACAAGTCTTATTAATTAATACTAAATCTTTTCAAAATATTAATATGATACAAACCTATGTTTTCTTTTGTATTTCGCTTGTACAAATCTTGTAATTGTAATGGTCTAATTATAATCTGTCGAGCACGGTACCACGTTTTAGACCATTTTATTTCTGATTTCTAGACGGCATACCCACTCTTAAGTTTCGTTGCAACAGACTAGTTTTATGCATTGATTTATTGTTGAACACCAAATTCGCAACTCCACTTCTAAAACAACATTTTTTAAAGTCTCCGAAGGATCCATCCATCATTATTCTCACCTCAAAAACCATCTATTATATTTCTGCCATAATTCAACTCCATCATATGAATATACACCTTGCAGTGTGGCAAATCCCTCTTATCCATTGATGTATCTTCCACATTCTTTGGAACGAGTAGAGAAACTCAACTCTTAAAATTGGCATGCATACGAATGAAACTTATATTACAGAATATTTATTTATCCCTATTTAGCGGTAAATATTAACTAAGAAAGCTTATGTACAAAATATATATTTACCGAAGGGACAAAATTTTAAAAATTGTATAACGAGATTTGTATGATATTGTAAAGTATTTAAATGGCAATAAATCATTGTCATCGTTTCATCAATTTTTGCGACAAAATTATTCAATAAAAACTACTTCTATAGACCTAACAAAATATATCTGTAAGTACGAAAAATAGAGTGGCCATATGTATGCAATTTTAATGTGTACAGCATTTTTTGATGTGCAGCAGAACGTACAGCATTGCATTTTACTCGGATCATCCACTTTTTATTGCTATTGTCGTTTTTAATTTGATTTAACATTTAACATTTATGGAGTGGGAATAGTAGCTAAATATTTTGTTGATAGAGAAAGTATACCGGATGGACACGAGTCAATGTACACCCCCAATATTTTGGTTGTTTTTGTATTGAAAAATTTGGTTCATGGTACACATAAATTAGACAATAATAAGCTACTTTTAGACTAACAGGAATGATAATATCACTTCCGATTGAACCGGAAGTGACATCAACTTGACTTTTTTCTTAAATGGAAAGACTGTATTTTTTTATGGTTTCTCATTAAGCATAAATTTCTGGGTGCAGCCGTTTTTTCAGATGTAAAAAATTCTAAAAAATAAGTGAGATACGAACAATTTTTGAATTTTTACTTCCCTCGCATACCGAAGGGAAGTATTGTATTCGAGAAAAAATCACCCTCCGAGATTATTTCGGATTCTGACGTTTCAGATCACGGAGATTACGAAAATATAGGTTTTTCAATTCCGTCATCTGTCTGTCTGTCTGTCTGTCGGTCTGTCTGCCTGCCTGCCTGCCTGTCTGTCTGTCTGTCTGTCTGTCTGCCTGTCTGTCTGTCTGTTGGTGCATTAACTAAAAAACTACTTGACGGCGAGCACTCAAATTTGGTAGATAGTTGACCCTACTGACAGCGAAGAAATGGTAGAATTTTCACTGGAAAATATACAGGGTGGACCGTCTAAACGCAATAAATAGTGGAAAATTTTTTTTTCACTCAAATTTAAAATTTCCACGTTTCATGACACGCTAATCCTATTTCGGAAAAAAAAAATTTTTTTGCTCAAATTTAAAATTTCCACGTTTCATGGCATTCTAAGCCTAATTCAAAAAAATTTTTTGAAAAATTTTTTACTACTAAAATAGATGAAAAAAATTTTTTTTCTGTCTTCAAATTTAAAATTTCTACGTTTCATGGCATTCTAAGCCTAATTCAAAAAAATTTTTTGAAAATTTTTTTACTAAAATTTTTTTTATTTTTTCAAATTTAAAATTTACACGTTTCATAGCGTTCTAAATTTATTTAAAAGAAAAATTAGAATTTTTTTTTACTATTTTTAAAAAATTTTACCACTAGATAGATTTTTTTTTCTTTGTTCAGATTTAAACTATCCACGTTTCCATGGCATTCTAAAACTATTCAAACAAATTTAAAAATGTATTTGAAAAATAAAAAAAATTGAAAACATTTTTAATCTATCTATCACTACTATAGAATAGACGAAAAATTTTTTTTGCTCAAATTTAAAATTTCCACGTTTCATGGCATTCCAAACCAATTTCGGAAAAAAAAATTGCAACATTTTGTTACCAGTTTGGAAAAAAATTTAACACTATAATAGATGGCAACTTTTTTTTGCTCAAATTTAAAAGTTTCACGTTTCAGATAAAAAAATTTTGAACATTTTTCAAAAAGATTTTACTACCAAAATAGATCGATTTTTTTTTATTTGGTCAAATTTAAAATTTTCACGTTTCATAGCATTCTAAACCTATTTAAAAAAATATATAATTTTTAACTTTTAAACTTTTCTTTACCACTACTATAGAATAGAAGGAAACTTTCCTTTTTGCTCAAATTTAAAATTTCTACGTTTGACATTTTAAACCTATTTCAGAACTTCAGAAGAAAAAAATTTTAAAATTCTTTTACCAACATTTTTGAAAAATTTCAAAAAAAATGTAATTTTTTAACCACAACTATACTTCCACTCCATTACGAGAATGTTGGATTGAAAATGTGACAGATGGCAATAATATCTGGCATATGCACCTATTATACTTTTATTGAAAAATGTACAGGGTGGTCATCCCAAGAAATAATTCAGTCATCGTGGACATTTGTAAAGGCATTTGCGCAAGCCTGCCAAATGTGGCACCTGCTATTTAGTATCGAACTTTTGTTGTTGGATGAGCAATCTGTATATTTTTTTGACCAAAACTTATCAAGTTTTCTTTGTAATAATAGCAATAACTATATTCCGATTATTATTCTCAATGTCATTTCGTAATTAATAATTTTTTAGAGTGACTGCCATGCACAAATAACGAGAGAAGTTCTGTGTAAATACCATTACCGATTTTTTTAAAATGGCCGCGAATATCATGTAAGGAAATTACTAAGTAGGCTATGGAAATTATTAGTACGGTTGTAGACTTGTCTGTAAAAAAGACCGGTAATATTGCTCGTAGAGAAAAAATTTCCATATTATGTTGGTGATCGAATTCTGAACAACTTTCAAAATGTCCGTCTGCCTGTCCGTCTGTCTGTTTGTCTGTCCGTCCGACACGTTTCTTGTAAGCACTATGTCTTAAGAACGAAAAGTCTGATAGTATTAAAATTTGGACAGTAAATTAGCTAAAGGAAGAACTCTATCGTTTTTTAACAAAATTAATCAATAAATAAAAAAGTCATTAATTTTTTAATTCTTTTTTTTTAATTAGGTAAACAAAAAATGTTTGAAACTAATATCATTTACAAAAAAATCTGTAAAGGTATTTACGCAAAACTTCTCTCTTTATTTGTGCATTGTGGTCACTCTAAAAAATTATTAATTACTAAATGACATTGAGAATAATAATCGGAATATAGTTACCACAATGATTACAAAGATAACCTGATAACTCTTGGTCAAACAAATATACGGAGTCGTCATCCAACAGCAAAAATTCAATACTAAATAACCAAGTAAGTACCTTTACAAATGTCCACCATGGTTGAAGTATTTCTTGGGATGACCACCCTGTACATTTTTCAATAAAATTATAATACGTGCATATGCCAAATATTATTGCCATTTGTTATAGAAAAAGATTAACAATGTTTTCAAAAATTTTTCAAATTTTTCTTGTTTTGAAATAGGTTTAGAATGCCATGAACGTGGAAATGTTAAATTTGAACAAAGAAAAAAAAATTTCCTTCTATTTTAGTGGTAAAAAATGTTTTCAAAAATGTTGTTAAAAAAATTTTATTTTTTTTTTTAAATAGGTTTAGAATGCCATGAAACTTGAAAATGTTAAATTTGAGCAAAACATTTTTTTTTCATCTATTCTAGCGGTAAAATTATTTTGCAGGATGTGAGAAAATGTTCAACATTTTTTTTCTAAAATGGGTTTAGAGTGTCATGAAACGTGGAAATTTGAAATTTGAGCAAAAAAAATTTTCCAAAATGGTGAAAGAATGTTCCAATTTTTTTTCCGAAAAAGGTTTAGAATGCCATGAAACGTGGAAATTTACTTCGCCCTTTAGATTAAGAAATGGTATTTCTTTTATCTAATAAAGACCATTTATTATTATTATTATTACTATATTTGAATAGATACTTATTTTTCTTAAAAACTAAATTTTTTGACTTATTTAATTATTATTAAATTTTTAAGACACAATCTCTATGAGTCAAGCACATCGCTAATAGTCCTACTTCGTAATTTCGAATGAAACAGTATTTTATTATTTTCCAAGACTGACCTTACCAGAATAAAAAGCTCAATGGCGTGAAAACTTGCCTTTAATTTACATAAGTGTTTAGATACAGCCTTGCATACAAAGTAGTGAGAAAATACTACATAATAAGGTTTCTTAGTTTACGTTTATCTACAAGTTGTTGAAAAAAGCTTACAGCTACTTTGTATGGAACTGCTTCTAAGTGCATGAAAAGGGGAACTGATACGTCGTCTATAATTAGAGTTTTCTTTGGGCTGTAAAAGCACTGAATTCACGGTAGGATTTTATTTGATGTGTACTAACTCTTGCATTAGCTATTAACGTGTGTTTGCTTCGCGTTAAAATTTATGCTTTTCCTTCCCTCGGTTAAGCGTAAAGGAAATAATGTAATCGTTATGAAATTACCTTTCGAGATTTCTTCGAATCCACAGGTTTTAAATCGTATACAAGACGACATATAAAATATTCCAGTTGCATCGGTATATATATGTTTGTGTTTTTTAATATAAGATCTTAATCATATTTGCAGTTTAAAAAGTAGCCATTATGAGTAACTTTTAGCTACTGGTATATCAAATTTGATACACAAATTTACATACAGGGTATAAATAATGGTATAGACAGGGGAAGACAGTAAACAACTAGTCTGATTTGGGGGTGGCATTGAAATTGATATTAGACCTTACAACAAAAAGTTATTCTTTAGTGCATGAAGTTCTTTCAAAATACTCAGTTTCGTTAGGTAAGTAGAAAAAGAAGACAAAATTCTAAATTCAACCCCGCTCTCCCTCGTTCTCCTCACTCTTCACCACCCATAAGAGCGGTATCAATTACAATATCTAATGTACGGTTATATTTTTATTCAAAAAGAAACCAAAGCACCTCGTTAAATGGCTATTGTCAGGTTATAACGTGATTATTTCTGAATACTCTTACACACATCCTCAGCGATTATGGTGATGGATTTAATCTTTTTATAGTTTTATTGGTATTAATTGAAAATGAAATCCACAATCACCCAACATCTTTTATTTTTAATTCTAGTGACAAGTTCTAATATTAATTCCAAGGTCACCCCCAAATAAGGGCTGTTTCTTAATGTGTCTCCGAGATTCCTTCTCCAAAGCGGGTAACGAATTCGTTTTCAGTACCCCAAAATTGGTAAAAAATAAGGCTTCCAAACTTTAGCACGGATGGGCAAAAAAAGCTCTTTTTTAACATTGTCCTTTGACACGTGAGGTTGGCAGAAAACCAGGAAAGAAATACGAAGCGTATGGCTGCGGTATAAGAATATTTTATCAAAAAGAGCTTTATGTGTACTATTTTACGCCAGTTCAAAGTTTACTGGAGGTAGATTTTCCAGCCGGATTACAGATTGCCTATTTCTTTCGGGTCCACCAGGGCCGCTCCCCAATGTTTTTTGAAAAAGTCTTGTTTACGGACGAAGCGACGTTTACTTGCAAAAGTTCAGAAACAAACATGTGTGGGACATAAAAATCCCTACTTAGTAACCGAACGCTACTTTCAACATGAATTTAAAATTAACATTATTGATAATTACATTTTGGGGCCGTCTAAGTGATCGTCCATTTTAAATGCCGAGTTATCCTTCTGAAGAAGAACGTAGTGATTCCTTGGGTAGTTTTCTATTTTCTAACAATTCCTATCCGAGCTTGACGACACGTCAAGTGACTAAAACTCGCGACAGTATCGAAGAGGATTTTTCGTAAACTCGTCATGTAATATTTATTTTAGTAACGGAGACAAAAATTATTTCGTTCATTTCGTTACAACATAAATTTATTTAAATTAATGTAGACAAGTTCCCTACTAAGTCGTTGCTCTGTACTGGTTGTTATGGTTTTTTTCCCTAAGGAAATGGCTTTGGGAACGTAGCCCGTATAGCCACGACAATTGTGGGTATTGCGTTGTTATGGTTAAATGAATACAAACATTAAACTTTATTGAATGCGGGGAGCTGTCAATAGAGTGAAAGAATATTAATTTGTATGAAAATTCAGATATAGAAAATGAGGTGGAAGCTGCTTTATGCACAAAAATCGACGAGATTGTACCAGATTACGTATGAAAAATTTGATGCTTGGCGTGCAGAACATATTGAATATTTCGGTGAAAGTTATTTTGGCGTCTCCCAGTTATCTGTCAATTGTGCGCTCTCCATTTTATGGAGTAATTAATCTATGTTGCGAACTTTATCTAAATGAAAATGTGGATATCAGTAAATATTCCAATGATTACATTCCTCAAAAGAATATCAAGTGGTTATGTACCCAAGAAGTGCAGAATATTTTCCAAGAAGGACAAGGTTTATGAAAGTGGCAGATGATGAAAAATACTTACTAATGAAAGCAGTGTTGATCGTTGCTGTATATGAAGCCTGTAGGAGAAAAGAAATAACTTATTTACGTACAGAGAACATTGAGGATGCTACGTCGTTTATTAAAGTCACAATTCATAATACAAAAAGCAATGTTCCGAAGTTATTTTCAATACCAAAGGGAGATATAGAAGGAGTGAGTTTTTTATAAATTGTTTGCAAATGTGCAATGCTACGTTGGTTTGGTATTGATCATAACCGATTTTTCATCACGTACAGAAATTCAAACTGTCCTGGACAAGCAGTGAGTATAAATACCATTGGTTCTATACCTAAACAGATGGCCGAACTCTTTGGACTCCCCGGTGCTAGGAGTACACTGCGCACTACTTTAAACTATGCTCTGCTTCCTTCCTTGGGGATGCAGGACCCAACATATCTAAACTTATTTTGGCCAGAAGGTCCTTACTATTAATCGGGTTTTGTTTAAATCTTAGACACTTTATACACTTAGTACAGTTGATAAATTGCTATTTTAAGTTTTTTTAATTCTAGTGCCGGACTTTTTAATTTGATTTTTCCGATTCCTCTAAAGAAGATCACCATGTAATAAAAAATATTTTGTAAGAAATCTAAATAAACGTCTTGCGGGTAGAATAGGTGGGTCAATTAGGTTGTTGTTAATCATACCACACCAAACGTTTACCGATAACTTATGTTGAGAATGGGCTTCTCTTATAGCGTGAGGATTGTTTTCGGCCCAGTTGTGCGAATTTCTGGAATTAAATACGCCATCCTCTGTAAACTCTCTAACCTATTTACATTGTCAGCTTGTTGAATGTGATGCGGATTTCTTTCTTTATTTAGATTTCGAAACCCGCACTTAGTCGTCGGGTACTTACTTCTGGGCGTTCTTGAACAATATTAATGATATTTTCTTGATCCTCAATGTTTTGAACAATATTTCGATCCACTCTTGATGATGGAAAATTGCCGTGCTCCCTTGTATAGTGATACACAGTTAAAAATGTCTAATGATTTGGTGTTCTTCTGTTAGGAAATCGATTATTGTATTCCTCTGCGGCTTTGTCTACCATTGCCATCACAAAATCCATAAACAATAATAATATCGGCATATTCCTCATTTGTAAATTTATAAGGTATGATTATTTGCAGACTAAGTTAACCAAGTATTCTAGTTTTACTGTTTATGAGAACAAACAAGAAATTGCAAACTATCTAGGCCTACTAATAATTATGTAATAATAAAAAGAAAACTGTTTTATGATTCCTCTTATAAAATGTACTTAGCTACACTTTCTTTGGAATTAAAAAAACTTTCAATTTACATTTTTCGTCAACATTATTTACCGAGTTTAAATTGACCGTTTGATTTGCGTGCACTTTTAGGCACGCGTGTTAAAAGACTGTCATTTAGTTGTCCAAATGACAATCGAAATATCACTGTTATGCGACGATTTTATGAAAAAATCTCTTCGAAGTATTTCTTTTTATTTCTTAGGGAATTCCAATATTTTCATTTCAGAACAATTTTCAACAACAAATACATTATCATCCCGGATTTTTGTGCACAATACCGAATAAGTAGTTTAGCGAAGGGTGAGTAATTTTCAACGCGCCGCTTTTGTCAGTTCCGCACAACATTGCGACGAACTCTGTACATATTTGCTAACCCTCTTAAAGAACCCTCCCCATATGCTCCAATTAATAATTTTGACATGTAGAGATAATTGCGTCACTGCCTTTTGCCGCACGTAATTATAAAGCCAAGGCAATTTAATACCATCATTTTATCATACTTGGTAGTCAGACTAAAATAATAATTTGTGTGCTAGACATTCTATGCCTTTAGTACTTCACCTGTTCCTTCACCGTTCACAGGGATGCCTTCCTAATAGTAGCAGTAATTACTCTGGTATGTAATCACACTAACAGGATGCGGCTTTTAATTTGCTTCTGTGTATAGGGTCAGGGCTGATATAATTTTTGGCTTGGAAAATTAGATTTCAAATTTGATACACGTTACATCTAGAGTTATTTTGATGTGGAATTTTCTAAATTAGTAAATATGATTTACGGTTGTAAGACATAAATAGAGAGAGTCTGAGGTCCTATTAACTTGTCAGACGTAATACCCCATTAAGATATCGCGTGCAAATCGATGTTAAAAAGTTAACATCTGTCAGTCGGTAATCGAAGAAACCATATAACTACGAAACATTTTTCTTTCTTTTTGGTATTGGCACCAAAAAGTGACAGTCCTATTACAACAATATTTGGAGCAAAGCACGATTGGAGAAAAATTGGTTTTTATGTTATTGTAACAAATGTCAGATGGGGGTAAAGAAATTAAAATTACTTGCCATGAAATAGCACGAAGTTTGCAGAAATTTGAGACGGTATTTCATCGACTATAAAATGTTATGAATGTAGTATTAGAGGATTGACAAAACAAGATTGAAAAATTTACAATTTTTAACAACCGTTTCATGTCAGATACAAAAGAACTTTTCATCCATACTATAAAGTATATTGATTTCCTAAATTTGAAATATTTTGTTACCGTTATAAAGGCCTTCCATAGGCTCATAAACTCCACAACCTGAGAAAATCCATTACGATCGACGTCATCGACAACTTGCTTTTTATTAGAAATATAACAAACTCGCGGGAAATTTAACGAGAATATTTAAATTAATCAGGGCGCGAACTAAACCATAAAAGGGACAAAGTTTCGGAAAAAATTCCCCACACTGTACCCTAGATAGGAACGACGAGATTTTCCCCTTTATTTTATGAATATGATGAGAAGGAATTTAAACACAAAAAGGGTTTTTCATCTCGTTGGAATAATTAGCTAGCTTAGATGTAGAATAGTTTAAGTTATTAAAAGAATATTTTATATTTAGGGTGAAATAATTTTGGCCATATGTACTATAGAGGACGCCACCTACCAGTCAGCTTCTATTTCGGTACTTCATTTTTGTCGCCAGAGAACGACTAAGTACTAGATAGGGGCGGGTCATATTCAATTGGTTAGAATAACTCCAAAGTACCCCGCCCTATTTCACCCAAAAAACTGACGAGGATAGTCTGTCAATTTAAGAAGACTCTTGGTTCGGCTCTCGAGTGTGATAAACGTGTCATACTTTTTAAGTAGGGGTAATCTTTTGTGTCACCGGGTTTATTCATGTATTTTGAGATTGTGTACTAAAAATTAACTTATTGTCATTAGAGTTAAAAGTAAACTTAGCCTCCTTCGAGTTGCCCCTGGCTACTGGTGTTTTCTGTACGAGTTTATAACGTATAGTCTTCAGAAATAATTATCTTTATGTTCGTTAATGGTACTATATTTTTGGCCCTTCTGGCTATCAGTTTGTGTTTTATGATAAACGGCTTTCCATTAACGAAGTCACTTTTCACTTAAGAACGGGACTACGGTCCAATTGGCATATTTTTTTATTTGTTTGACTTTAAGTTGCATTTTTTATTTGTTTTGTTTTAAGTGTTAATTATTGCTATATTTGGCGTGACAAAGAAAATTGGGCTTGGTTTAAACTATATCCTTTTAAGTGTACACACATATCTCTGTGAAAGGACCACGTATGGACGATATTCATGCATTGAGATGTCTACGTGGCTCCATATGCAGAGAGGCTCTGAGTATAACCTTAGAGAAAGATGAGTATTCCTTGGTAATCGCACATGGTGTAAAATTGATCTCATTTGACAGAGGTACATAAATTTTCACAGATATAATCAATAAACATAATAACCCCCCAAAGTAGTGTAAACAGGGTAAATGGGGCTATTACATTATTAACTTCCTTAATTATAAACGGATCAAGATGAATCTGAGATCAAATCTTTCGTATTTCCCACTGTAACAACATATCCAAAGAACGTTTCTGAATATTTACTACAAGAAAGGGAGACGAAAAAGTGGAGAACGTATTTTTAATCTTTTAAGTGGCGGCTCGGGAAGGGTTAAATCTGACAAAAACATCTGCCGGACAAGATTAGGGTTCTTTAGTGCCTTGTGAATCATAAGCTAGCCTGGCAGTCGTTTTTTTCAGTTTTAACTATTCTTTGTCACAGTTTCAAATTTTTGTCCATTTTTCGCCACTTTGATGGAAAAACCGCCCGGCAGAAATATCTGCCACTACAGTACAGTACTGTACACACCAAAACAATTTTTTTTTGCTATTACCGGTTACCGCGCACAGACCGTAAGTTTAGTCTGCCAGCGTAATTGGGGTATGTGAAGTACATATACTAAACTACCTATATGGAAAGATATCGGTAACCATGTGATAAAAATATGCCCCCCCCCCCCTCCACTTACCCCCTTGCTTTACTTTCGGCTTTCATACTAAACTAGCTGCAATGGACTTTTCCATTTAATCAAATACTATTCCTTTTGAAATGATTACGTCAATCATTTCTTGTTTGATTGTCAATATATGACAAGCAGTGGATCAACCTCAGTTTTCGGCAGAACAGAGCAAGAGCACACAAGACAAGAAAATATATAGATTTTCTTTCCGAATATATTACTGAGTATATTACCGAAAATATTACTGAAATACATCAATAGAATTTGAGCTCTAATTTGATAAAAGAGTCCGTCAACTATTTAGTACTTTCACTTATTTTTAATTGTGTAAATTTCATAGAAAATGTTTTCATCTATTTTAAAGTCAGCAAGAGTCTTTCCACTCTATAAAAAAGGAGATAATACAGTACCTGAAAATTATAGACCAGTTGCTCTTTTGTCAAATTCAATTGAATTTGCTACACATTATGAATCTTGTTTCAGATTCACAGCATGGTTTTCGAAAGAATTGTTCAACTGAAACCGCCATAACGTCATTTTTAAATAGTTTATATGAAAACTTAGAACAAAACAAAAATGTGTAGGACTTGTTGTGGATTTAACAAAGCCCTTGATCTGGCAAATCACGCAATTCTTTTGGAAAAATCAAATAATTATAGTTTAAGTGGCAAAATAAATAAATGGCTGTTATCCTACCTTGCAAAGAGTAAATGCAGTTAAATCGGAAAAATTGAATATTATGTTTGGAGTTTCGCAAGGTTCTGTTCTTGGGCCTTTACTATTTTTGCTTTGTATCAAAGATTTGCTTGACTTTTTTCACAATTTCTAAATTATGTTTGGGGATGATAGTTCCTACTTGTGCTGTAGAGAATCTTTTGAAACGGCTATGTCTAACGTACAAGCTTCTCTAACAAAATTTGCTGATCAATTTAAATCGAGAAGACTATTCTTAAATATATCCAAGACCGGTTTCTTTATATTTTCTCCTAGGCATAGTACATATGATAAAAATCACTTAATAAAAATAGCTGGCAAATCTATGGAACAAGTCTGCCATACCAAATTCTTGGGAATATTCATAGATAATAATTAAATTGGGATGAACATTGACTTTGCAGCAAAAAAACTTTCTTCCGTCTGTTATCGATTGTACAGATGATCCAAAATATCAAATAGGAAAACTGTCTTGGCGTATTATTATACAAATTTTATTTCAAGGGAAACATATGGAATTCTCTTTTGGGGCTCTTCATGTCATTTTGAAAGAATATTTAAACTTCAAAAAAAAGCTGTACATAACATTAGGGGCCATCCTAAATGATGTCACGCTTTAAGGGGGGGGGTTCTGAAAGTTGTGACACTTTGTGACAGGGGAGGGGGAGGGGGCTAAAGCAATTGTGATGTCACAATATAAGAAAATAATTTTATGCCTAATATCTCGATTATTTATTATCAGAGCACCCTTGATATTAGTAATTTACGTAAAAGTTACTGTGACGTGACGGACATTGGGTGGGGGGGTGGTGTATCAGGCGAGCGTGACAATGTGTGACACAAGGGGGGAGGAGGTCAAAAATTGGCAAAAAAGCGTGACATCATTTATGGACGGCCCCTTATGAGAGTACCTAAATATACGTCCTGTAGAAATCTGTTTAAAAATCTAAACATTTTGACATTGCCATGTATTTATATTCTAGAGATTCTCATAATATGTTAAAAACAATCTAAGTAAATTCTTACCAAACAGTTATAATCATAATTACGATACCAGAAAAAAGTAATAACTTAAGCACACCGTTACATAAGTTATCAAAATATGAAGAAAGCTCAAAATATATCGGAATAAAATAGTATAATAGGATACCAAATTTCTTAAAAATTATCGAAAATACAGAAACATCCAAGGTCATCTTGTTTGATCATTATGGACTGTGTTGTTATCTCGTACTTGAACTTCTATACCTATTTGGCAAGAACTGGAACAGAGAATTGATGAAGAATGTGCAACCAGAACGCAGATAGTACTCCAAAGTGCTTTTCGTAGCATAAGGACTAAGGAGGCGCTTACTTATACACTAAACATGACGAGGGATAACTTCAACAATGTCTTTAATTGACTTTCTTCTTAACAAACAAAGATTAACCACGCCAGATATATACGTGCGAAAGATATCCTTTTTGATGATAATTTCCTCAGATACCTTCGGGTTTCCTCCAGATTTCCTTAGATTTTCTCGAGATTTCCTCCTTGATGTACACTAGATTTTCCCCGTGGTTTGTACCTCGTTAAAACATTAATATTATTTCTTCTACTTTTTCTTGTTCTTTTCAAGAATGTGCATATTATTGTAGATGATGTCAGTGTTAGACATAACTTGAATAACTTTTTTGTGACATTCAAAATTACCTGAATGCCACTTGTTAATTTTTATTCTAATAGCAATGAATTTTTGTAGTCTTAAACCACAATTCAGTAAACTTATTATTTAATTTTTCAGTCCAATCCCAAAGCCCTAGTCTTACTGAATCTGGAAGAAATTGTGTTCGTCAATCCAACTTTAAATTATAAATTAGCATACAAGCGCCATCTGTTACTTCTCTTGATAAACACCTACAAGTCATCTGGTACAACAAATATTTAAAAGAAGAAATCTGTATAAGTGAATAAATCCCAAAAACCAATAAACAAAATTATAATTCGATAATTCTGATTAAATTGGAACTCATGAGTGCATAAGAATGATACAGTACAGTAATTGTGTAGATTTGTATTATATTTAAAGAATGATTTATGTTCCCACTACCAGCGACATCTCGCGTATAGAAGTGTAACTAGTTCTTTAGAGATCAAACACGGTATCCGAACAGTTCGTGATAGCCATTTTCCTTTTGACTTCGAGCAATACAGACGTGCTGTCCGATTAACACCTCATCCAGTGTGGTATGTTAATATGTTAATAGATAGTTGATAATATAAATATAATTACCTTCTGTAGCATTTGTTGTACATGTATTTGCAATTTAATTGTTGAATTTATCATAATTAAACGCGATGTTTGTTGATCACAAATTACCTTCATTCGCGGCGCGTGGCTTGAAAGAGACGCGGTCATGTTAATGTATAAAAGGGGTATTTCGAGACATGTGTTTAACTCAGTATTAAGATATATTTAGAAGTAAATTTTATTAATGAGTAATTGAGGTTTAATAAGGGTTTAAAGACAGTTCGAATTTATTAAATTACGTTTTCGTAACCTTGTCGAATAATTAAAATTCAAAAGAATTTAACTCGATATTAGTAGGGGCGAGAAGGGCATGTTAATGTAATTTATTTAGAGATATACCAGTAATGCATTAACGTGGGGATTTTATCAAACGCACTAAGAGTGCCCACTAATAAACAAGTAATTTCAAGTGTAGTAACAGATGATAACTCTTGTAGGAATGAGGTGTTAAGTTGACCCTTCAGATTTGAAGTTAAGTTAATCCTCAAATTGGGAATTTTACCATACATTTGGCTTAACTGTGTGCCAGGAAAATTGGGTAACTGCTATAATCCAGGAGAACCAGACTATCTGCCAAGGAGTTTTGTAATCCAAGGTTGGAGTGGCTTGGTATGGAATAGTCCTCGCTGGATGAGAGCACCAAGTTGTTTGGTTTGGTAACAGTTCCGACGTCTAAATTCTTGGGATCTCTACAGAGTCAATGATCGAGTGGTGGCAACACAAAAGGATTCAGTAAGACGAGGACCAGGGTTGGTTACTGCAGAACCCAGCCGGTGGTAATTGTATCAACTGAATTTGCTTTTCAACATTTCTTTTCAACGTTCAACTTTCAACGACATTATTCAACATTCGACAAACTTTTATACATTTCTAAATTGTTTTATGTTATATATTGCCTTCAGCTAATTATTAATTTTCTTCCATTTAATTACTTAATCACCGCTTAGCAATAATTTGTCATATTTTGTAAATTTTTTGGTCTTCAACCTAGTCAAACTTATTAATTAAATATATAACTTTCTGTAAGGAAGTAGCTACATCCAACCATAAGGTGTAACATTTCAATTAATCAAAATTAAACCATTTCAAGTTTTATAATAGAGTCAATAAACCAGATATTTTTAACTTAGTGTTGATAATTTCATGAGTATCTATAACATTAATTATCTCTGAGTAGTCACAGTCGTACAATTAGACAAGTACGTTATAGATGCTTTTTTTAATATGACTACTGGCGCCTAACAAAAAAAATAAAAGTTTTTCTTGAATAATTTCCGAACCACGACCCAGTCTCCACTATCTAAACGAGAACCGGGCAACCTCAACTTCCTAACCTGCTGGGGGCAGAAGTTGGTGGTACATTTTTTACCATGACCATCTTTGATCCAGATATGTTTTGTTGCCAACTTATATAACATTAGAAATTAAACATGAAGTAGTGCCTCATTTTCTTGTGTCTAGAGTTTTCATTTGACACATTAAAATGTTCACCACTGCACTGTTTCCTAAATGAACTCGAATTACACGAAGCATTTAGTTCCAATTAATTAATTAAAAAGTAGAGCCGCAGCAGGGAAATCTCTAAAAGATGCGGATAAATGATCAAAAGAATCTGCCTCGGTAGGAATTCCAATAACAAGCACAGTCAAATCCGTCCAGAGACAAGGACTTTAATTTAAGTCAATGCCGCTAACAAAGTACACTAGATTAGAAGAGATAGATGTTCAAATAAGGATTTAAAAAGCTTAGTGGCACCTTTAATGTGCTTTAAGGCTTACCAGGGTAAGTAAATTAAACTTGGGATGGCCACACGGGTTTTCTACCTTTCACAAAACATGCAAATAGCAGTAGCGTTTACTCTTACTTTTTAATTTCCTTAACGGTTGTTTGCGGAACGCTATCTGACTTTTTACACAGGTTCTCTATGCGGATAATTATACTTGTACGGGGTGTTTGAAAACTGAACTTAGCTGCATTAATGACTCATAGCAGACGCAGAATGTATTTTGAGGCAACACAAATGATTTTTTCATCAAACTGTTAATGATACCGTGAGTTGCCAATACTGTACTAGGGGGTCGAGTACAGTACACAATACAGAGTGTGACCAAACATTGTCGCTATATGAAACACATTATTTTATTTTATTTTATTTTATTTTATTTTATTTTATTTATTTATTGCATACACTGTTCAACAGGTAAGATACCCAATTACAGAACAGGAATAAAGGCATACAAAGCATTCATTACATAATATACAACAACATAGAAAGAAAGTAAAATGAGGAAAAAATTTACTTAAATGTACGAACTATGAATAACTAATGATACGAAGAAAGAGAAAAAAAATAACATGGGAAATGTTTAAATATAAAAACTATATATACATATACAGGGTGCGCCAAAGTTCTGATTTTGGTCGATTACGGCTGTATTTGAAATGGTGGAAATATATTGTCTATAGATTATTTTCTTGATTTTCAATTCTGAATAACCAGAAAATATGTACAATTATACAGGGTACTCCGTTTTCGTTGTCCGAGCAACAACTTCGTTATTTTAAATGGAACACCCTATATTTTTTTCCTTTATCGAGTTACCCATCTAATTATATTCATAATTCTATTAAGGTGGTAGGTACTTAAAATGAACCGTTTACGATATAAAAAAGATTTTTTGACAAAAAGTGAGGTTTGCGGATAAGTTTTTGAGTACCTCTGATTTCATAGACAAGAGAGTTTTCAAAATTCTGCTTATACTGTTATGTTGAGCATATTAAGGGCTAGTAGGGCAGAAACATTATTAATATTAATCTTATACAGAGTGCTGAAAAAATTGAGTTTAATGTTTCGCTAATAAAAAAGGCCGTAATTCAATTTTTTCAAATGGGACGTACTATTTTCAGTTCTGTCATCTAATGAAGTGTTAAATTATCTTTCCATTGATATATCATAGTAGGTATTTATCTTTAGGAGTTGCATAGATATTAAGGTTAATTGTCTGGATCAGTCATTTTTCTTGCTGGAACTTCATGAGGTTTGTACTGCACTTCACCAGTTTCGATAAATCTGTCTCTAAGATTACTAAATGCAGGTTCTAAAGGGTGTCTCCTTTCAGGATATCTGGTTTTATAGACTCGGGATGCTAAGAGGCTGTTCCTTGAGCACTCCCCCAGAATAAAAATCATGTCAACCATTTCTTCCCGCGAATAATTCATATTTAATATAATTATATGCAAATGCAACTTCCTGGAACTGTAAAAGCTACTAGTATTTTATTAAAGACAATCAAAACAAAAGCACTTACCGATATAGCAGTAACACAAAACTTTAGAACATCCACAGTCACGTGTTTTGACATCTATGTCTCTTCGGTGCGGCTTTTTCTAAAGTTCACAATCAACTGAAATATGTAAGCAAATACTCGTGTTATAACTATCAAAGGATTACCAGAACAGGATATTAAAAATTAAAATTAGATTATAGGAAATTCCCCGTAAAGGGATAATTATCAATATAATTATATGCAAATGCAACTTCCTGGAACTGTAAAAGCTACTAGTATTTTATTAGCTAATAAAATACTAGTAGCTTTTACAGTTCCAGGAAGTTGCATTTGCATATAATTATATTGATAATAAAATATAAAAATAATTAATAAAATACTAGTAGCTTTTACAGTTCCAGGAAGTTGCATTTGCATATAATTATATTGATAATTATCCCTTTACGGGGAATTTCCTATAATCTAATTTTAATTTTTAATATCCTGTTCTGGTAATCCTTTGATAGTTATAACACGAGTATTTGCTTACATATTTCAGTTGATTGTGAACTTTAGAAAAAGCCGCACCGAAGAGACATAGATGTCAAAACACGTGTCTGTGGATGTTCTAAAGTTTTGTGTTACTGCTATATCGGTAAGTGCTTTTGTTTTGATTGTCTTTAATAAAATACTAGTAGCTTTTACAGTTCCATTTCCAAGTTGCATTTGCATATAATTATATTAAATATGAATTATTCGCGGGAAGAAATGGTTGACATGATTTTTATTCTGGGGGAGTGCTCAAGGAACAGCCTCTTAGCATCCCGAGTCTATAAAACCAGATATCCTGAAAGGAGACACCCTTTAGAACCTGCATATAGTAATCTTAGAGACAGATTTATCGAAACTGGTGAAGTGCAGTACAAACCTCATGAAGTTCCAGCAAGAAAAATGACTGAGGAAAATGAATATCGGGTTATGATATCCTTAGTTGAAGATCCTTCCACCAGTAGTAGAGAATTGAGCAATGATTTAGACATAAGCGCGACAACAGTAAGGCGGATCGTAAAGAAAAATAAATTCCATGCTTACAAAATTCAATTACACCAAGAATTACTTGAAGATGATTTTTTAAACAGGGTGAATTTTTGTGAATGGTCTAATTTCATGCTCGATAACGATCCCGATTTTATAAGGTGTTTGATGTTTTCTGATGAGGCTACATTTCACAAAAATGGTTGTGTCAATAGACACAATTTTCATTATTATTCAGATGTGAATCCTCATTTACTAAAAACAGTTTCCCAACAGAGGTGGTCATTAAATGTATGGGGTGCTGTAGTAGGGCCGATTGTTATTGGACCTCATTTCTTTAATGGACCCTTAAATGCAAGAATATATCACGATTTTTTGGAAAATGAATTGCCGGTTCTCCTAGAAAACGTTCCTCTTGATATACGGCAAAAAATGTGGTTTCAACAAGATGGAGCTCCGCCTCATTTTGCAGCAAATGTCAGAGAATGGTTAGATCGCAACTTCAATGATATGTGGATAGGGCGTGGCGCAGCAATAGCATGGCCTGCAAGGTCGCCCGATCTGACAGGTATGGACTTTTTTTTATGGGGCTATGTAAAGGATATAGTTTATCGCGACACTCCTACCACTGTAGATGACATGAAAAATAGGATCAGACGTGCCTTTGCATCCATTACTCCGCAGATGCTGCAAGAAATGCGTCATTCATTTAGGAAGAGGATTCAGATGTGTCTAGATCGAAATGGTGAACATTTTGAACATTTGTTAAAATAATTGTTTTTTTTATTATAAGTAAATTCTTTATTACATATGTGCTGGTATTAATTTCAATTCTTTGTCCAACAATTCTAAGTAAAAAAATAATATTTCAGAAGACTAATAATTAATTATAGAAAACTGCTTGTACTACTACACAATTAGTCTGATCCAGACAATTAACCTTAATATCTATGCAACTCCTAAAGATAAATACCTACTATGATATATCAATGGAAAGATAATTTAACACTTCATTAGATGACAGAACTGAAAATAGTACGTCCCATTTGAAAAAATTGAATTACGGCCTTTTTTATTAGCGAAACATTAAACTCAATTTTTTCAGCACTCTGTATAAGATTAATATTAATAATGTTTCTGCCCTACTAGCCCTTAATATGCTCAACATAACAGTATAAGCAGAATTTTGAAAACTCTCTTGTCTATGAAATCAGAGGTACTCAAAAACTTATCCGCAAACCTCACTTTTTGTCAAAAAATCTTTTTTATATCGTAAACGGTTCATTTTAAGTACCTACCACCTTAATAGAATTATGAATATAATTAGATGGGTAACTCGATAAAGGAAAAAAATATAGGGTGTTCCATTTAAAATAACGAAGTTGTTGCTCGGACAACGAAAACGGAGTACCCTGTATAATTGTACATATTTTCTGGTTATTCAGAATTGAAAATCAAGAAAATAATCTATAGACAATATATTTCCACCATTTCAAATACAGCCGTAATCGACCAAAATCAGAACTTTGGCGCACCCTGTATACACATATGTGATTCAAAGTAAATTAAGAAAAACAAAGACACTCACTGGTTGTTTAATTTAGAACATTTTGTTTTATGTCACTAAGGCTGCAATTAAAAATATCGAAGTCGCTACATAATTTGTTAGAAGTACTATAAATCGTATATAAAGGTGAATTATTTAGTACGTTGGTACGCGGCGTAGGTAAATAGAAAACTTGGTGATTACGAGAGGTTAATCTGGGAACTGGAAAATTAAGCTTACTGATTATTTCGGGTGCGTCAAAATCATTGTGTAATAATTTAAACAAAAATTCTTGAGAAAAGTACGTACGCCTATCCTCAAGAGTACTCATAGAATATCTTTCAAGCAAGTTACTTTGCGGAAAACCAATCACTGGATAGGTACCGTCGGATTTAAACCACAGTAATTTAAGAAATCTACGTTGAACTGCCTCCAAGTTCTTGTGAACATCATAACTGGAACTCCGAATTAGCGATGCGTACTCAAGTTTCGATCTGACGAAGGATTGATATAGAATTTTCAGAGTATCAGTGTTAGTGAACTCTCGACTAGTACGAACGATGAATCCAAGGGCTTTGAAGGCTTCAGACACAATGGTATCGATATGATCAGTGAAGGATAATTTACTATCAAAAGTTACGCCGAGGTCGCGAAATGTTATAGGTCTTTGAAGTATGATATTATCTAACCTGTAATCAAAAATAAAAGGTGATGTTTTTAAAGAAAAGGACATTACGTTACATTTACCAGGATTCATGAATAATAATTTATTTACTATACACCAGGTGTTTATTTTGTCAAGAGAAGTCTGAAGTTGAAAACAGTCATCGATTTCATCAATTACTGTGAAAATTTTTAGATCGTCGGCATATAAAAGGTGAGGCAAATTAATTTCGTTCACTATATCGTTAATAAATATGTTAAAAAACAAGGGCCCCAGAATAGATCCCTGGGGAACTCCAGATGTGGCAGCAAATTCGATCGATTTGAACCCATTTAATGCAACGTACTGATTCCTATTCATTAAATAAGATTTAAACAAAAGGAGCAAAGAATATGAGAAGCCGATTTTTTCTAATTTATTAAGTAACAACTGGTGATCAAGTCTATCAAACGCTTTGGAGAAATCGGTATATATGACATCTACCTGCCCACGTTCATCTAAGGATTCAGAAATGTATTGAGTTACACAGAATAAATTTGTTGTTGTTGAACGCCCTTTCATAAATCCATGTTGATTAATAGAGATTTTGGTGTTAATTGAATGATATATTCTATCATGAAGTAATATTTCTAAGACTTTACAGAAGTTACAAATTACAGAGATTGGTCTAAAGTTCTCAATATCTAGTTTGGAGATGGGACATACTTTGGAATATTTCCATAGATTAGGAAATAGGCAGTTTTTTAAGATTAAGTTAAAAATTAGAGTTAGAGGATATGCAAAGATGATAGCGCAATCCTTTAATAAAAAAGCAGGAATGGAGTCAGGACCGGTCGTCATTTTGGGTTTAATTCGTTTTAGAGCCCGAATAACCTCATCTTCACTGAAAGAGTTTATGGTAACAATAGGGTTATTGTTAGGTATATCGATCTCAATGTGATGTTCCTCGATATCTAATGAGGACTCATTATAAGATTGACCGAAATAATTGGCAAATGCATTTAGTATATCAGAGGGATTGTTTAGCGAAGATCCCCCAAAGAACATCTCTTCAGATACACTGGCCGACCCTTTTCTACTTTTGATAAAAGCCCAAAATTTATTGGGATCATTTTTTATATTATCTTCAGAGTTCTGCACGAAATTTCTTTGAGATAAATTGGTATCATGTTTTATTTCCCTTTTGATGGTTTTGAGGTTATTGTGTATAAGTGGATCGCTGGTTCTTGCATACTGTCTCCTAAGACGTTCTTTATGGCTAATTTTTTTTATGATGCTGCCATTAAACCACAGAGGATATCTGCCGCTACGAGAAGTCGATTTCTTAGGTACACAAGATTCAAATACAGAGTCAAGTTTGTTGTAAAAATGAGTGCATGCACCATTGACGTCATTAAAAGAAAAGAGGGAGGACCAGTCTATGTTGAGAAGGTTTTCATACAATTTGGAAAAATCACATTTGCGGAAATTATAACTAACGTCATGATTAGTTGGAAAATTATTATTAAGGTTCTTAACAGTACTTATTTGAGTTGAAATGATCAGCGCAGGGTGATGAAAATCTTCATTAGTTAACGGATCAGGAGATGAGATACATCACAGTTTTTGTTGTGTAATACTAGATCAAGAATATTGTCATTGCCAGTAAATATTGAGTTGTATTGAGATAAATTATTAGTGTCTAGAAAATTATTCAAGGCTCTAATTTGGGCGTTAGATTTTGAGTCTTTTAGGTAAGATGCATATTTGGGGATATTAAAATCGCCCAAAATGACTATATCATTATCATTATTTTGTAAATACTTCAGGGTACCTAGCGTCTCAAACAAATATTCAAAATCGGCAACAGGTATACTCGGTGGTATGTAGATGACAAATATGTAAAGAGACTGATAATTTTTTGAAATTTTTATACCTAAGATGTCGATGGCAGGTATGTTGTTAAAACCTGCAGTATCAAGGCTTAATAAAGAAGAAGTATATTTTATATTTACTGCTAATATCTATAATTGATAGATAAAGTAGGCTTTTCCGCTCACATGTGACATCGCAAAGTTGATGTTTCCTAAGAAACCGAGATCGGGAATATTATCTCGGTGACGTAAAAGTCAGGGTTGGCTCTGCCGGCACGGAAAGATTTTTATGCAAGTATCATACTATTTATCTTACCTTGTACTTCTTTTTAGGAAATTCTGTAATATCTGATGAGTTTATTATAAACAATCAATCGAAAAGGGGGATGTAACATTGAACTAAACACAGACATGTATTTTTCACTACCTTAAAGTAATACACATATACGTAATTTTTCACAATCTATAACGAATATAAAAGTATTTTATTAATATTTGTTCTAAATGTTCTGACATTAATCTTCGCCGCCTCTCATTATTTTGCGCAATAAACAGTATTATTATTATTTATAATGAGAAAAAGACCGCTCAACGTCAACAGATGTCATCGTTGCGTCGCCATATTGATGCCTGATGTAGAAAAGTCTATTTCTTTACCCTTTAAAAGGTCTATTACAGATGACATCGTTACAAATCCGGGGTTGGTTTTTATTTGAACCCTCCTAGCGATCTCTCTAGATAATTGAAGAATATATTGCCTGAGATAGAACACGATGTTTATTATATCATTTGCAGTAAATTTTTATGGTTTTGGCATATGTTGAAGGTGTCTATATGGCTAGAGGAATTCGCGAGAAACTTCCATGTTGGTTTTCAGATCTTCTTGGACAGTTGGATCCATAAATGCCTGTTGCGCCTGTGAAATAACAACTGCGTCATCTGGATTCAACTGCAGTACTACTGGCTTCACGTTTTTATAATGGGCGCTGAAAGTAATGGTGTATTTGGAAGTATTTATTTAAATAACTGTACACGATGTGGTGCTTTCAGGGAAACTTTATTTACACTAGATAATAAATTATCAACATTAGCGTAACACCCTTTAATATTTTCAGCAATTCTATGGAGTCCATGTGCTAGACATGTTACATGCAGCATATGCTTCCTTCACAATTAGTCTTGTAGCTTCCATATAATTCAGTCCATCAGTAAGAAATAAAAAGACCTTGTCCTTATTTTCTACATATTTGTTACCTCATAACTCTTGTAGACTTGAATTCATTGCCTTCACTATAATACGACAATTTGTCATTTTATCAACTTTAGAGGCTAATGGCCTGGATGGAGTTATACATATGTGGTTAAGTAGTTACTTGAGTGACAGGATGCAAAAAGTAAAATATGGCGAGTATGTATCGACTGCAAGAAGTATAAATGTTGGCGTACCGCAAGGCAGTATGCTGGGGCCGTTATTGTTCATTTTATATACTAATGACATAGCAGCTCTGTTTAATAACTGCCGTTATCATTTGTTTGCAGATGATGTGGTTGTTTATATAACAGAGGAAGGCGGTTGTTGGTGAATAGAATGAGTACAGTTCTGAAAGTGAGTGAATGGCTAGAAGTCAATAAACTAAAGTTGAATGGGTCTAAAGCAAAAGGTATGATTGTAGGAAAAGGAAAATTTAGACATCAAATAGAACAACAAAAACTAGAATTTAGAGTTTGTCGAAAAGTAATTCAAGTCATCAGGGAAAGTAAATATCAAAATGTCATCATCGATGATAAACTTAATTTCGATAATCATGTCGATTATGTGTGTAAAAAGTTAAAATAGAAGATCGGTGTCCTAAAAAGAGTTAGTATTTATCTATGGGCAGTAGAAAGTTGGTATACAACACTATTATATTACCACACTGACAATTGTAATACTGTTCTGTATCTTGCAAACCAAGGCGACATGGATCGCTTACATAAGTTACAAAACAGGTCTATGAGAGTTATACTATCAGTGCTGGGCAAAGAGAAGCGTCTATATGTTTAATTTACAATTAAATTTGTTCTTGTTGTTTCATTCATTGACTTGAAATTCAAAGATCGCGGGTTTGAAACCCAAGAAGGTTTGATAAAATCCTCTTTTTTTATTTCATTTTATTTATCAATTAAATTAACATCCGAAAGTTAAGAATGTGATATGAAATATGCAACAATAATTTTCAGTGCTCAATAAACTGGTGAAGAGTGTAATATTTACTCTAGTGTGATTTTTATATCCTCGATTAAAAAAGATAATTTGCCGACTGACAATTGAGATCGTCTATTTTTTTAGAAAAAAAAATTAATATAAATTTACCAATCAGTTTTTAACATTTATAACCGCATTTATTATGATTAATACGAAGTTAGCTGGCAGAATAGAAGTAGGGATAAAAGCATTTTGCTATCTTACAACATTCAGTGTTGTTCTCCCAGTCCGCGTCTAAGGTTCTCCCTTGAAAACTCTTACTTAAAGCATTAATTCTTAGCGAGATCTCATCATTCACGACATAAAATTTGCCATAAATCACCGCCGCTAAAACCAAAATTGATGACATTTTACAACAATAACCAATATTGTGAACAACAAAGGGCTACGAATGTAGAGGAACCTTTTACGAAATTATTTTAATATCATAATGACATGAACGCCTAAAATCACGGCCGTTAAATCCTGCCAGATGGTCGCTCTATGGCAAATAGAGCTAATTATTTCCCAGGACAGAGGCGTAGTTGAGACATTTTTGGAGCATTCTAGGCCGTATCGAAACACACAGGGGTGTCTCGTGAGTGACTGGTCATACGGATATTAAAATTGCATTCCAAATTTATACAAATCGAATTGAAAATAATATCACGTCTGAACCCAATAAATTCTGGGCTTGCATCAATGGGAAAAAAGGGAAAACTAGCATACCTAAAGACATAAATTATAACAATAAACCTCTGGAGACCCCTAATGATATCGTTGATGCATTTGCTAATTTTTTCGAGCAATCTTACTTCCCTAACATCTCGGACGCCCCAGTAACCAAGTCTAATAATCTTTCGTTCGTCTGTTTGGATATTAAAGGCTTTTCTCAGGCTGAAGTTTGCATGGCGTTAAAAAGAATTAAACCTAAACTTACTGCGGGCCCAGATGGAATTCCAGCATTTCTACTGAAAGACTGCCAGCATTTTTGCATATCCTCTCTGCATAATTTTTAATTTATGTCTTAGGAAATGCGATTTTCCTGATATTTTGAAATATTCCAAAGTGTGCCCTGTGTATAAAAAAGGTGAAAGAAATGATGTTACCAATTATAGACCGACAACAATCATTTGTAACTTTGGTAAAGCTTTCGAAATCCTACTGCATGATGATATTTATGCACATGTTAAACTGAAAATATCTACGTAACAACACGGTTTTATGAAAGGTCGCTACACCGTAACGAACTTAATCTGCGCTATTCAGTACATTGCTGAATCAATTGATTCTCACATACAGGTAGACTCAGTGTATACTGACTTTTCTAAGACACTTGACAGACTAAACCATAGGAAACTTTTCTGTAAACTTGACAAATTCGGATTATCTGACGGTTTACTTCAATTTCTTGAGAATTACTTGGCTGATAGAGTTCAATTCGTATCTTATAATGGATATAAATCTATTGAATACCGATCCACGTCAGGAGTACCACAAGGATCAATACCTGGACCCCTTTTCTTTAATATTTTTATTAACGACATCAGTGATCACTTAGACGTATATTTCTTAATATATGCCGATGACGTCAAGATGTTCCATAGGATTAATGATTTTAATGACTGTGCAAAACTTCAAAACAACTCAACTAAATTATCGGCTTGGTGGTATATATAATTATAATGTTAATGGCGACACGCTGAACAGACCATCTACGTTTAAAAATCTAGGTGTAACTTTTGATAATAAATTAACCTTCACTAACCATATTGATGCTGTAATTTCGCATGCATACAGAATGTTAGGCTTCATTTTGCGTAACAGTCATGATTTTAATGATGCGAAAACCTTAAAGATGCTTTATTTTGCTTTCTCTCGATTTAAGCTGGAGTATGCTTCACTTGTCTGGCAATCTGGCTATAATACTCATAATGATAAATTGGAAAATATTCAGCGCCGCTTCACATTTCAGTAATGAGTTACAAATTTAATGTTATCATTTCTCCTAGAGAAAATAAATTCATAGTATTATATTTTAACTCCTTGTTGTAAAGTACAGTAAATTTAAATCTTCGGTAAAGTTTCGCTAGAGTGAAACATACAGAAGTTTATTCCATTGCGTATGGATTATGTTTAGGTAGTAAGTGTAAATTGTATTTTCTACTTTTTGTTATACGTCTTACTTGCGTTGTTAATAATTGTTTATGTTTACTCGCCTTTGTTATTGGCACTAATATTCCCGTTATTTATTTGATATTTACCGCGATCTTGAGTTTTGATTATTATTTATTGCAGCATACATATTTATTTTGACATTATTTGCAGAACCAAAGAAACTATTAGATGATATTTTCAAAATAACTGCCAAAGAAAATGGTACGAAATTAAAAAAAAATAATTTCTACCACATATATACAAAAAGTCAAATAATCGAACATTTCGTGTTACACCACTGCGTCAATCATCCCGAGTACAATACCTTAAACGTCTACACTTAATCGAGCAACATAATCTGTCGAAACATTTAGCAAATTATCCCCTGCAAGCAGCCATTGACCTTACACTGCATTAGCGAGGAAAATAGCTGTCGACTTTTTCAACTCTCACCCCTCGAAACGCTCTCTGAATATTAAACGCAATCTTAAGAGTGGTTCATCGCCTGCAATGCATCAACCGTATCGTTAGCTAGTGCAATAGAGGGTGTCTACGTTGGGTTTTCGGTACCACAAACGCATACTTAATGACATTTAACACCATTACAGAGCATAGTTGCGCTGTGTGTTTGTTTTGTTGCGACCGGAACATTAATTTTTAACCGAGGTAATTTGTCACGTACTTTTATTTACGTATAGTACAAGGTGCAAGCTGGTGGATGTTTTATGGAATCAGTTCTTTAATTTGCAAATAATTATTCATTTCGAATATTCCATATATAGTTTTAGGTGAATACTTTAAATGTAGGTACTTAATAGTTTAGCACTTAATATTGTCATATTCATGATTACATATTTAGGTTTTAGTACTTTAGGTCATTTTAGAATAAATCTTGGTTACTGCTAAGTTATTTAAATAAATATGCATCGATAGATCGTTTATGACTTGTCTGGAGACCAATTATTAACAACGTTCGAAAACTGACGATTTCTTCTTTTGGCGAAATTCCAGAGCGAACATTAGTATTATTGAATGGGTTCGGTATGCGATTTCGATCATTCCAAATATATTTTTTTTTCGACCGACCAGAAATTCTGGAGAAATTTTCGGACAGAAAGTAACGTTTCTCGGGCTAGATGGGAAAGTGGGCATAGGAGATCGGCAAAAGCTTTTCCGATCCCTGTTATTTTCTTTTCCCATCCATGAAAAAAATACGGTCAATTTTTGTTTTCTTGTTGCTATGGAAACGAACTTGTGTTAATTGTTCGGATAAGTGTCAAATAGATAAATATACTTAATAGTGCAAAATCGACGACGAAAAGTTACTGTCTGCCAGTCGGTAATCGAGGAGGGTATATAACTACGAAACTTTTTTCTCTGGAAATTTTTGGTGTGGTGGGAGAATATGGAGGGGGGAAGACATTTTTTTTAATCAAATGGTTACCGATACGTTTCCGTGTAGGTAGTTAGTGTTTGAAAGTTTTGTCCAGTTTTCGCCACTTTGATGGCAAATTGCTCAAAAACCGCCTGGCAGAAATGCCTGCCACTACAGTACAGTACTGTACAGGCCAAAGCAAACATTTTGCGCTAGCGTAATTGGGGTACGTGTAGTACATACACAACTACCTATGCGGAAAGGTATCGGTAACCATTTGATTAAAAAAAATGTGTTCCCCATCCATATTCTCCCACCATACCAAAAATTTCCAGAGAGAAAAGTTTCCTAGTTATATGTCCTCCTCGATTACCGACTGGTAGACGTTAACTTTTCGTCATCGATTTTGCACGCCATTTCCCTAACTGTAACTTTTACAAGTTTTCAAAAGTCAACGCTCAAGTTATGGAAAATATGGATTCAGATTTTAGAGCGTTATAAGCAAAAAATGGAATTCTAAAAAAATTTTGGAAGCAGCCACGATGGCGGCAAACGATATTTTAATTAGTTATTATTATTGTTAATCATTGTATTTGTTAGAAAATTTATTTAAAAAATAATAAATAGTCATTTATGTACCAAGGGCGATATAGAGATGTTTATGCCCGCTGGTGACGAATTTCTATCCGAGGGCCTTGGCTTGAAGATAGAGAGTTACACAAGGGCGTAAACATCTTATATCGCCAGTGGTGCATACAACGCTTTGTATTTCACTATACTTTAGAAACCTACATAATTTAAATGTAATCCTATTTTTTAAAGGCGGAAACATTCTGCACGAACACATTGTGGTCAAAATACTCGATGCTGAAGGCAACGTTGTTGGTGAATAGAAAAAAAACATTGGAGATTATAATCAGCTGGAGGCCTTTCTGAAACAATCTTCAAAAGGATCTCTTCCGAAAATATCCAAGATATTGGAAGGACGTTTTAAAATTTTTAAACGAAGCTTCGGACCAGACGTACCTGATGGATTTAGTTCTCTTGTAGGTTGTTCTGATTATGGGAGTTTGTGGAGGCCTTCAAAGGGATGAACTGGTCATGTAAAGCATAGACGACATGGATGAAAGGGGAGCAGTGGTGATAATCAACATTTCATATACAAAGACAAGCGAAAGGAAAAGTTTTATCATTCCGGAGGAGAAAAAAATGAATGCCACAGCCCTATATCGTAAATGCGCTTCCTTAAGATGTAAGGGAATAAAGGAGCATCGTTTTTTCTTGGACTATCACAGTGGTCGGTGTACTGCGCAGCCAGTTGGCAAAAATACCTTTGGAAGTATATCTTCGAAAATTGCAAAATTTGTTGGATATACTGATGCTAATAAATATACAGGCCACTGTCTGTGTCGTTCTTCGGAAACTGTAAAACAATTGTATTAATTATGAATTCATGGAAAAGCATCCCACTTTAATTCATGCAAACACAAACAAGATTTTACAAGACCCACAAGACTGAATAATATACTAACTTAATTATTTCATCTAAATCGGTGTTTCGCTACTTCGGCTCCAAAGCATTAATTAAAAAATTACATAAACTTCTTGGATAATCTGAACATGTTTGTTTATATACCGTTTTTCTGTTAACAATGCAAAAGGATCACAAGGATTTCTTGCGTTTTTGTGAAATTTTTATTCCAGTGCATTTTTTAAATTACTTAACACAAAAAGATGATTTTCGCCTGGGCTCGCCCTGGAATCTGCTTGGGTTGACCTACAAAACTCCTCTTACCAGTGTTGTAACGTAAATTAGTATTTTCTGCCTTCAATACTAAGTCTAATAGACATCTTAGAAGCTGGTTTCGTATTCCTGAATCATATTTGGTATAGAGTGAAGAATTGCATGTGGCCGATGATCACGTTAAGTTATTACTTAACGCGAGAAACTCACGTTGCGCTTGTCCCTATTCTTCCTGTTCAAGTGCATTTAATTCTGTCTCGTGTTTTGTGCATTTATTGCATATTTTGTCTATAATTGAAAACGACATTATAGTGAATTACATTCTCTAAACTGTTAAATGTTTATTAATTTCTTCTTTAGGTTAATCGTAAAAGACAACGAAAAACATATTTTTCGCATACGAGTTTGAAGACGCCCACACTCAAAGCGTTACAACTTGGTTATTTTTTGTCGTGGAGAAAAGTTGATTGATTGACAGCATAAGGTAAGCATTGCTGCCGATTCTGAGCATCAAGTCTGGAGATTAGTTTCAACACTCAGCTCAGTCGTCTCGGATGTTTTATGTACCGCCGGACCGGCTGCATACACTGAGTTGGATATTAGACATGCTTGTTGTCAGCACAGCGAAAGCTACAAGACACATAGGGTAGGAATATAGAATGCGAAGTGTGATTGTTTCTGAGATGCTTCTTTTAAGATTCCGTCGATCGTCACTCCTTATTTATTCTTCTTCTAAGTTTTCTGTTTCTTCTTTTTCTGAATCTAGCAGTGTACACCTCCTTTTGCCTGCTTGGGTTCACTTCGTTTGTCTGCCAAGACACACATACATTTTCTCGCCGCAATGAGCGTTCATTTGTTAACCGTTCCACAGGTAAATATCCGTTTACGGTGGAAGTTCAAGAAAGAGTCCCTTGCGGTAGAAAGAGCCCTTCGCAGCGGGTTATGAGAAAGAAGCCCGAGAGAAAATTTTGCATACCCTCTATATTTATTTATTTTCGTATTAATTCCTTTCAATCACCGCATTTCAATTCCAAGTATTTTTATATTTCATTGCTTATGTTAAATACCTTTTTCAATTTTATTGAAGAAATAAACTAGTACATTAATGAGCTAAAAATACTACTTAAAAACTTATCTTTCATCATCCACACCTGGTATGTTTAACTTGCCTTATAAACAGAGGTTGCTCACACAAGTCCACTTGAGGCGTCTTGAAGGTCGGTCTCAGGTAGGTTCCTTTTACGACGTAAAGGCCCATACGCTAGATCCATGTTTACTTCATACTATTATTAACAAGTATTTTACAGTAATTGTCAATTTTTAATTTGTTGCGTGTTTTGTTCTTCTATTATCACACTCTTTGCAAATACAAGACGAATAGTATATTGCATTCGATCGGCACATTTCTAAAACCGGTAAGAGAAAACAATTTTCATATCGCTGTGTTGGTGATCGAATTCTGAACAATTTTCAAAATGTTCGTCAGTCCTTCTGTTCGTCTGTCTATCTGTCTGTCCGTCTGTCAAGTTTCTTGTAAGCATGATAACTTAAGAACGAGAAGTCCGATTGTATTGAAATTTGGAGAGTAAGTTAGTGTTAGCTAGAGGACGAACCACAAATTCGATCAATAAATAAAAAAGTTATAAACTTTTTAAATAAAAAAAAAAATTTTTGATATTTTTTTACTTCCCTCGCATACCGAAGGGAAGTATTGTATTCAATAAAAAATCACCCTCCGAGATTTTTTCGGATTTACACGTTTCAGGTCACGTAGATCACGAAAATATAGGTTTTTCAATTCCGTCTGTATGTCTGTCTGTCTGTTGGTGCATTATCCAAAAAACTACTTGACGGATAATAGTCAAATTTGGTAAGTAGCTGACACTACTACCAGCGAAGACATGGTTGAACTTTAACTGGAAAATATACAGGGTGGACCGTCTAAAAGGAATAAATAATGAAAAACATTTTTTTTGCTCAAATTTAAAATTTCCACGTTTCATGGCATTCTAAATCTATTTCAGAAAAAAAAATTCAAAACTTTTCGAAAATTTACCAGTAGAAAAGCGATTTTTTTTTGCTCAAAGTTAATATTTCCACGTTTCGATGGCATTCTAAACTTATTTGAGAAAAAAAAATTCAAAAGCAAAAATTTGAATTTTTTTTACCACTATACCAAGAAAAATCGGTAAAGTTATTTACACAGAACTTCCCTCGTTATTTGTGCATGGCGGTCACTCTAAAAAATTATTAATTACGAAATGACATTGAGAATACAGATCGGAATATAGTTATTGCTATTATTACAAAAAAACCTGGTAACTTTTTGTCAAAAAACTATACAGAGTGTTCATCCAACAGCAAAAGTTCAATACTAAAAAACAGGTGCCAGATATGGAAGGCTTACGCAAATATCTTTGCAAATGTCCACCATGACTGAATTATTTCTTGGGATGCCATTATTGCCATCTGTCGCATTTTCAATTCCACATTCACGTAATGGAGTGGAAGTATAGTGGTGGCTAAAAAATATAAAAAATTTTCAAAATTTTTTTTTGAATAGGTTTAGAATGTCACGAAACGCGAAAATTTTAAATTTGAGCAAAAAAAAATTTTTCGCTCTATATCGGTGTTAAATTTTTTTCCAAAATGGTGAAAGGATGTGGCAATTTTTTTTACCGAAATAGGTTTAAATGTCATGAAACGTGGAAATTTTAAATTTGAAAAAAAAAATTCGTCTATTCTATAATAGTGATAAATAGATTAACTAAACATGTTTTCAAATTTTTTTAAAAATGTTTCAAAAACATTTCTAAATTTGTTTGAATAATTTTAGAATGCCATGGAAACGTGGAAATTTTAAATCTGAACAAAGAAAAAAAATTCCATCTATTTTAGTGGTAAATTTTTTTTCGAAATTTTTTAAAAAGTTTAAATTTTTTTTTTAAATAGATTTAGAGCGCTATGAAACGTGGAAATTTAAAATTTTAAGAAAAAAAACTCCATCTATTTTAGTGGTAATTTTTTTTAAAAAAATGTTGGTAAAAAGTTTTCAAACATTTTTTTCTTTTAAATAGGTTTACAATGCCATGAAACGTGGAAATTTTAAATTTGAACAAAGAAAAAAAATTTTTTTAGTGCTAAAAATTTTTTCAAAAATGATGGTGAAAAAAATTTTCAATTTTTTTTACTTCCCTCGCATACCGAAGGGAAGTATTGTATTCGAGAAAAAATCACCCTCCGAGATTTTTTCGGATTCTGACGTTTCAGAACACGTAGATTCCGAAAATATAGGTTTTTCAATTCCGTCAGTCTGTCTGTCTGTCTGTCTGTCGGTCTGTCTGTCTGTCTGTCTGTCTGTCTGTCTGTCTGTCTGTCTGTCTGTTGGTGCATTTACTAAAAAACTACTTGACGGAGAGCAGTCAAATTTGGTAGGTAGTTGACGCTACTGTCAGCGAAGAACTGGTAGAATTTTCACTGATAAATATACAGGGTGGACCGTCTAAACGGAATAAATAGTAAAAAAAATTTTTTTTTGCTCAAATTTAAAATTTCCACGTTTCATGACGCGCTAAACCTATTTCAGAAAAAAAAAATTTTTGAAAATTTTTTTCAAACATTTTTGAAAAAAATTTTACCAAGATGAAAAAAAAATTTTTTTACTCAAATTTAAAATTTCTACGTTTCATGACACGCTTAACCGTCAGAAAAAAAAAAATTTTGAAAATTTTTTTCAAACATTTTTGAAAAAATTTTTACCAAGATGAAAAAAAATTTTTTTTACTCAAATTTAAAATTTCTACGTTTCATGACACGCTTAACCAATTTCAGAAAAAAAAAAATTATTCACCAATATTTTTGAAGAAATTTTTACTACTAAAATGAAATAATTTTTTTTTTCTTTCTTCAAATTTAAAATTTCCACGTTTCATGGCATTCTAAGCCCGATGCAAAAAAAAAAAAAATTTTAATTTTTTTTACCATTTTTGAAAATTTATTTACTAAAATAGATGGAATTTTTTTGTTTCTTCAAATTTCAAATTTCCATGTTTCATAGCGTTCTAAATCTATTTAAAAGATAAATTAGAAATTTTTCTTACTATTTTTAAAAAATTTTACCACTTAGATTTATTTTTTTTTTGTTCAGATTTTAACTATCCACGTTTCCATGACATTCTAAAATTATTCAAACAAATTTAAAAATGTTTTTGAAGAATTTTTTAAAAAATTTGAAAACATTTTTAATCCATTTATGTATCACTACTATAGAACAGACGAAAAAATGTTTTTGCTCAAATTTAAAATTTCCACGTTTCATGATATTCCAAACCAATTTCGGAAAAAAAAATTGCATCATTTCGTTACCAGTTTGGAAAAAAATTTAACACTAGAATGCTCAAATTTAAATGACATTCTAAACCTAGGTATTTCAGAAAAAAAATTTTGAAAATTTTTTCCACCAACATTTTTCAAAAAGTTTTTACCACTAAAATAGATCGATTTTTTTTTATTTGCTCAAATTTAAAATTTTCACGTTTCATAGCATTCTAAACCTATTTTAAAAAATATATAATTTTTAATTTTTAAACTTTTTTTAGCATTACTATAGAATATAAGGAAACTTTCCTTTTTGCTCAAATTTAAAATTTCTACGTTTGACATTTTAAACCTATTTCAGAAGAAAAAAATTTGAAAATTATTTTACCAACATATTTTGAAAAATTTAAAAAAAAAATGAAATTTTTTAACCACCACTATAGGGTACTTCCACTCCATTACGTGAATGTTGGATTGAAAATGTGACAGATGGCAATAATATCTGGCATATGCACCTATTATACTTTTATTGTAAAATGTGCAGGGTGGTCATCCCAAGAAATAATTCAGTCATGGTGGACATTTGTAAAGGTATTTGCGCAAGCCTGCCATATGTGGCACCTGCTATTTAGTATTGAACTTTTGCTGTTGGATGAGCAATCTGTATATTTTTTTGACCAAAACTTATCAAGTTTTCTTTGTAATAATAGCAATAACTCTATTCCGATTATTATTCTCAATGTCATTTCGTAATTATTAATTTTTTAGAGTGACCGCCATGCACAAATAACGAGGGAAGTTCTGTGTAAATACCTTTACCGATTTTTTTTTTCAGAAATAGGTTTAGCGTGTCATGAAACGTGGAAATTTTAAATTTGAGCAAAAAAAATTTTTTTTCATCTTGGTAAAAATTTTTTCAAAAATGTTGGTGAAAAAAATTTTCAAAATTTTTTTCTCCCGAAATAGGACTAGCGCGTCATGAAACGTGGAAATTTTAAATTTGAGCGAAAAAAAAATTATTTCACTATTTATTCCGTTTAGACGGTCAACCCTGTATATTTTCCAGTGAAATTTCTACCATTTCTGCGCTGACAGTAGCGTCAACTACCTACCAAATTTGACTGCTCTCCGTCAAGTAGTTTTTTAGTAAATGCACCAACAGACAGACAGACAGACTGACGGAATTGAAAAACCTATATTTTCGTAATCTCCGTATTCTGAAACGTCAGAATCCGTAAAAATCTCGGAGGGTGATTTTTTCTCGAATACAATACTTCCCTTCGGTATGCGAGGGAAGTAATAAATGGAAAGAAATTTTTTTTTGCTCAAATTTAAAATTTCCACATTCTAAATCTATTTCAGAAAAAAAATTTCAAAACTTTTTGAACATTTTTTTACCAGTAAGATGGAAAATTTTTTTTGCTCAAGTTCATATTTTCCACGTTTCATTCTAAATTTATTTCATATAAAATGTTTCAAAATTAAAAATTTGAAAATTTTGTCAAAGAAAATTTTTTGAAATAATTTAAAATATATTTTTACTAATAAAATATATTATGGAAAATTGTTTTTGCTCAAATTTAAATTTTCCACGTTTCATGACATTCTAAACCTATTTCATAAGAAAAATAGTTTTTCAGTGAAAATCCCATGACGATTGTATCATGTGGGTAGGACCTATGAATTTTTTCATTTTCTGGTGTTGGTATTTTAATTATTACAAGGTGTTGGAAGGTTGTAGGACAATTTCCTAAATTCCTCCAAATACTCTACAGAATAATATATATATAATTCGTAAATAATTCATACAATATAAAATCTGGGTAATAATAGCGTTGTTTCATCTTTTAAAAATGTCTAAAAAATTTAATTTGAGCCCTATAGGATTTATTTTGCTCTTTTCCTTGACCCGCTATCTACTATGCAAAAGCGGACGAATTTTAGGCCTTTTTGCGGTCATTCTTTGGAAAGGTATTTACGGAAGCCTTGCATATTTGGCACCTTTTATTTAATATTGAATTTTTGCCATCGGATGACCACTGTGTATATTTTTTTGACCAAAAGTTATCTGGTTTTCTTTGTAATAATACCTTCCGATTACTATTCTCATGTGTGGTTTTGTAATTAAGAAATTTTTAGAGTGACCAACCTGTATAAATAAAGCAGGAAGTTCTGTGTAAATACCTTTACCGATTTTTTTATGTTACGTAATTAAACTAAAAATGTCTAAAACTAATATTATTTCCAAAAAAACTGCGAAGAGTATAACGGTTATCTACTAATTTTATTGAGTTTAACGGAATTTTAACCGGTTCTTTCTGCATTTTTTCGGGAGCGTCTCGACGAAGATAAACCGACTCTGCTGCTTGTCGTGGAAAAAAGTTTAAAACTAATTAAAAGTAGCTTTCAAAAACATCAGATTATTTTAAGTCACTCGTTTTTTGCAGTAACTATGAACAAAAAAATCAATTTATCTCCAATTTTTTCACTCTCCTCAAGCCTTTCATAAACCCTATTCACCGAACCCTCCAGAATATTAATAAATAAATACAACTAGTCACGCTTAATAAAAAATTTCAACGGTTTATCAAAATTTATCTGTTATGTATTTGTCCTGGGCTATTTTTACTGTGCTATAAAAACTTATTAAAAATAAGTGCTAGTGAAGGGTAGCTAAATTTACCTTTTCTATAGAACATTTAAAATCTTTCTTCTGGTTTAGGGTGTGAATATCGTCACTTCAGCAGAAACTCACACACGTTTTTTTCGGAGTCTTTTAAACTTGTTATTACCGAATATAGAGATTAAAGATATACCTATCATAAATTTCATTTTTATCGCTCGTCTTTTGAAACGGATATTGAAAATGTGCGAAGTCATTCAAATTCAGTTCGCATCGTGGCCAAAAATCGTTGTAATGGAAATACTCATTGATATCTATTTTCTGTTCGTTTTCTAGCACGCCGAATCAGACACTCATATCAAACACGATGTGATTTGTATATATATGGAATGAAAATGTAAAAATTAAAGTTAAAATATTCCATGTTAATCAACTTTGTTGATGTATTATTTTATTTTGGATAATTCTGTTAGTATAGTTTAGTTTCAAAATTTACAAATACAGATTTAATTTGTTTTAATTGCATCTTTGAAATTCGTTAACAAATAGTATGTCCAAGAATTTTTTAATTTCAATTTCGGCAAGACTCTTTCAAATAAATGTCCCACAGAACTGATAGCCCAGTGTCCATAGTCAAATTAAAGGTGTAGAACCTCTCATTAAAAATCAAAGGTTTTACACCCGAGTAAGTTTAGTACCATAAACACGAAGAATATGCAATATTTCGAGGTGTCGGTGTATAACGTAATATATCCTGTTACAGGGGAAATTTATTTTTACCTATTATCATGGCTATTTGAAAAAATGCCCAACAATATCAAGTTTAGTGTTAGATCAAATTTATTATTGATTATCTAAACAAATGAGGGCAGGAGGATGTAGCGTACATTAAAAGCATTTAAATAATAAACTTTATTATAGGTGATGCACCTGAATTTTTTTTTATCCTACTTACGAAACAGACTACACTATACTCAGTAATATGGTTTCAAGTCAAATACATGTCGCAGACTCTAGAGTACCTCAGGGATCGCACTTAAGGCCACGCTTATCCTTAGTATTTATCAATGTTTCATGTGATACACTGAATTGCGACAAACTTCCCATTGTGGGTGATCTAAAATTTATTTAGGGAAATATCTCGTTGGAAACCTCAGGCCATATGCTGGACTGAGGCGGCTTGGCGGGAGAAAGGCAAGGGCCGATAACTGTACCAATGTGCTCCTTTATCAACAGACTCGAAGTCTAGGAAGGACCATGTTTGGATAAGGAAACCTAAGGGGGTGGTACAAACAGTATTTGCAATAGACCTTCTAGGTCGCCATGGGCAAAGCCTATCGCCAGCTCCTTTAGAGTAAAATTTCAAGAAAAAAATCTAGCTAGAAAGAGAACCCTATTGTTCTTGAACCAAATTGATCAATAAACCAAAAAGTTATTGATTACTTGAATTTCAAAAAAAAATCAATTTTTTGTTTCGTAGTTAATCAACAACTATCTAAAACTAATGTTATTTACAAAATACTGCGAAGAGTATTCTACAGAATGTGCAACAATTATATAAAATGTGCAGTAAATCAGCGAAAAGTATAACGGTTAGCTTATCTAACATACCAAGGCATTGGAAATTTATGGCAAGATCTTTTCATCAACTTTACCACTACCAGTTTTTTAATGCAAAATTTTTACATTTCATTAGAATTTTGATGTATTATTTCCATATAGTTATTAGATGCCGGTGAGTTGCAAGTAAATATTTTTAAATTGTTGTGAATTTTGTTCTTATTTTCTTGTGCTGTCAAGTTTATACAAATATTCTCTAAAACTTTTTCGAACAATATCTGACTCACCCTGTATATTCTTTACTTATGTGAAGAGTATAGTAACTGAAATAAGAGGCACAATCGATCTATTATCGGAATAGATTTTCAATGAATGTCAAACATTTTCTTTATTTCTCAACATATGGCACTATACACTTGAAGAAACCATGGCAACATTTTTATTATGGGCATAAAATGCTGCGTACAATTATTATAAGTTACTTACCCTACGATTCATAAGTGGAAGCCAAATATGGAACAAATTGTATTTCCCGAAGCACACAAAACAACACTTTGTTTCATCAAAGCAAATATCCCTCTATTATTATTATATCCAGTTTCAGCAGGAACTTATGATGTAGTCAAACATTATTAGAGTGGCCTTTCCTAAGAAGTTCTATTAATTCAATTGGACTGATACAAACAAGTAACCCTATCTTGCTAAATCTTACACTGACATAGGTCCGCACTTATTTCTTCCACGACGTTTTCAATTTTCTTTTATTGTGTCTTTGGAGGGTAAAATCAAACTTTATTAAATTGTTTTCTTTCTTGCTGTACAATATACAGGGTGTTTCAAAGGTGAGCGTTAACCTTCTGAAGGCGTAATCCTCGGGTAAAAATAAGACAAAAAGTTCCTGTCAACATGGGTCCGGAAATGTTTTCTAAAGAAGCTACGTCCCTTCGAATGGGGCACTCTGACGACGGTTTTTCCGCAATATTTCCGAAATCGTTAACAACCAAATATCGAAAATACAAACATTGCATAATCTTTTGACGCTGAACTCGATTCTGAATTCAGTATTTAATCATTTTAGTCAGGTGCGCGTCACTTACCGGGAAGGTTAACGGCTAAAATAACTCCATTTTTTTACGTTTCAGTTTACGGTTTTCGTTCAAAATGAAAAAATTTCAAAATTTTATGCGTAAACTCAATTTCAACCCCATTTTAGCAACAATTCGAAATCAGTTTTTTATTTTATTTTCCAAGTTTCAACCTTTATATCTCAAAAACCACCCATGGAAAACGTCCGATATTATTTTTCAGACTTACCGACGTTTGAATAAAATAGGTACTCAAAGTTTCGTCCGTAACAACAAAATTGTTTTTTTGAAATTCCCGCCAGAAAACGGCCAGTATCTATCGTCCGACATTTTGATGGAGGACGTGGAGTTGTTGTACTTTCATAATACCGGGGTTTCGTTCGTAATTACTAATTTCTTTCTCCATTTTTACTTTGATGAAGAAAAAGACTATCGAAATCAACTGAGCAAACCAATCACCAAATTTCAGACATAACTACAATCGGTGATACCACTACGTGGCATTGCTTTAACTATTCGTTGTTGCCTTAACAGTAATTCTCTCTTTTTTTTCAAGAACAACAATGATAATTACTGTTCATCACCTATGCATAACACTCTAAACATGACATTTTAATACATACTCTAGACATTTAATTAATTATTAATTAATTTGTAATCATTGTCAGATCATGATTACAACAATTAATTTGGAATTGAATGGCACATTGGCCAGCAAAACTGCATTTTCAGCAGTTCATTGGGTAACAGGCTGGCACATTGTAGCGATTTAATATGAGTACAAATCAACCTCCTAATATAATTTAATAACACCAAAAAAATTGAATTTTGAATTTGAGGTATTGATATAAATCAAAGTAAAACTTTTTAAAGAAAAGGTAGCCTGTGTTTGAACTATATTCCTCATAAGTAATATTTTGACCTAGTTACAAAAGTTATATCAACTTTGGATATAAGCTCAAAGAGAAATTTGTGTATAAAATTTAAAAGATACTTATTTGCGAAAAATATTTTACGAAATGAAACATGATATATATCAGTGTCTACACATTACATCTAAAAAAACCGCTGCCTAAGGAATCACTACTTCCACATCCAGATTTTTCATCCAAGTAACTTTAAAGGAAACATCTTGACTATATTTGCACTCTAGCATGTAGAAAGAGTTTGCCATAAAATTTTAATATTTCGGTCAGATATCAAAAAAAATTGAGGCGTTGGTTCCTAGCATTTACCTCAAAAATGATTTTTTTTTATTCTTACCAACTTGCTTTACTGATTTTCCCCTATTGACCCCTATTTTACCACCCACCCTTCAACGGAATCATCTCAAAATATATTCTAATTATAGATGTCGTTATAATAAATAACACATACTTTTACCAAATATCAAGTGAATCACAATTCAACACTTTAATAGTGGAGTGGTGGTGGTGAGGGTATTGAAAAATGTTACAAAAAATCTGAAGCCTTGGCTTCTAGTGTTATATATTTTTTTATATGTACCCTTATTTATTCCCCCCACCCTTCCACCGGATAATTTCAAAAAATCAATCCAGTTCTAGATCTCGTTACAGTACATACGTGTATAAAGCCTCAAACCATTCCAGAGGAAACGTGCGAAAAAAAAAAGTTACAGACAGACAGAACTATTTTTTTGCTCAAATTTAAAATCTCGACATTTTATCACATTCTACACCTATTTCAACAAGAAACATTTTTTAATTTTGTTTTACGATTACTATACCTCCACTACGTCTGCGAAAATCCCCAAAAAATTATATTCCTTTCAATTCGGCGATAGTCCGTTAACACGCAACATTATTATTATTCTTAGCTATTACTCGAATCCGAGTTTACAAGAAATAATAATGTTACAGTCGATAGTTGTATACAATGAGTTAAACATACAATCAAGTTCAAACAAGAAAAATCTTTTATAGAATGTCTTTAGTTCACTTTCATCTTCGGTGTACACGACTATGACTATAGAGGCCGATTTGGGAGACTGGGAGAGTATATGTCGACCGCAGTCAGGTCAGACATGGACCTGGTTAGGTCTTGAATTTGGCCTTCTTGTAGCAACATTCCCTTGATAGCTGGCTACAACTTCTCGCCATTCGGCTGTCTCCGCAACATAACCAAAATCAGAATGCATAATGCTTCCTTCCAGATCAAACATCACCTACCATACCAGGCGTTGCCTATTTTCCGGCAGCCTCTATAGCCACACTTCCTTGCATAACTTGCTCTCACCAGTGTACTTCGTCTTTCCCCATCTATCAATCCGTATCCTTTGCTTTCACCTCTCTGTGTGGCATTTTGTTTTTTCGTTTTTGTCTTTCTTGTCCCTTTGTCCTATTTTGTTCCAAATTCATTTTAGACCGATAAAAGTCCTTAAAAATTGTAACTGTTAAAAATCCTAACTTTTCGCCTTCCCTACCTTCCTAACACAGGTAAACCGTTGGGACCCCAATTGCTTCGAACGGGTTTAATCGTTGCACTTTTTCCCGTACCAGCAACCGAAATTTAATCAGTGTAGGTATTGTGCAGACATAGTGTAATTTCAATATTAATTTTAAGCCGCCATTTGCGGCAGGAGTTTTAACTTGTTTGTCCAGTTTATTATTAATAATAATAATAATAATAAAGAATTTGTTGCCCAACAGAATCCTCCAGTTACAGGACAATTTTACAAAATGGAACTAAAATATATAAATGCAAAGTATACAATATGAAACATAAAATATAAAAAATAAAACTATAAAAAAAATTGTATAAAAAAGGTATAAGAAAAAAGCAGTATAAAATATAAGATTATAATACAAAAAAGTATAAAATAATTATTTCGTTTAGAGTAGCTTAATATTAGGGTTATGTATTTGAATGTAGGTTACAATCTATTTCGAACACATGATTTTATGGTCTTGGAGTAATTATTTAAAGAAAGACTAAACATGTCACAATGGTCACTAATAGAGTTATATATTTCCATCATGGAATAAATGGGTGATTTAGCAAGGATATTTGTTCTTTTAGATGGTGCAAAAGGAAAGGTTGGACGAGATCCTGCGCGAGGAATTCTAAAATTAATTTGAGATGGGAGTTCTGGAGAGTCTATTGTATTATTAATCAGATTGTAAATAAACATTAAATTTGACATGATTCTTCTGTTTTCTAATGAATCCAAGTTAAACCGTGTTAACATTAAATAGTTTGGATATCCCTGTTCGGGGTATTGGTGATCTATTTTAAAACATAAGTATTTAAGAAATTTCCGTTGAACATATTCTAATAATTGTGAATATTTCTCATAAATAGAATTCCATATTGCTGAACCATACTCCAATTTCGAACGCACAAAACATAAATATAATGTTTTTAGTGTTTCTGTGTTAGTAAAAATTTTTGAATTTTTTCTTATAATAAAACCGAGTGTCTTTAACGCCGATTTAGTAGTCGAGTTAATGTGTCCTGTGAATTCCAATCTCGAGTCGAACAGTATACCCAAATCTTTAATACTCTCACAACGAGTTAAAGAGATGTCGTTGAAACTATATGAATATTCAACCAGATTTACCTTTCGTGAATAAGCCGTAACTTTACATTTAGATACATTCATTAATAATTTATTCACTAGGCACCAATTTTCAATATTGTCTAAATGTTATTTGTGGCATTATCTTAATTTTTTTTCCTTCTTCAATTCTTTGGGAATTTCACTGCTTAGAAAGAAAACATACATGTGGCAGTGAAATTCCCAAAGAATTGAAGAAACAATTTTCAATGATATTTAATTGTTCTTGTAATCTTGCACAATCCTCAATGGTAGTGATTTCACTAAATAATTTCAGATCATCCGCAAAGAGAAGTTTGTTGCAATTCAGTCCATCACATAAGTCATTAATAAATACAGAAAATAAGAGTGGTCCCAAGTTTGAACCTTGAGGCACGCCAGAGGTTGCGACATATGTATTTGATTTAAAACCATTGTACTGAACATACTGTAACCGGCTTTGTAAGTAAGACAAAAAAATTTAACAAGTGTATCACTAAAGCCAAAGTTGCCAAGTTTATTAATTAAAAGTCTATGGTCGATGCGGTCAAAAGCCTTCGAGAAGTCAGTGTACACTACGTCCACCTGCCCTCGTTTGTCTAGTGTATTGGAAATATATAAGTCGAACCAGTCGCGATCCGCTCAACCCTACGTGCACCACGGCGCTACGCGACGTGGTTGTCTGGTCTGCTCCGGATCGCGATCCGTGGAAGCAATGTTGTATTGTTGAATTTTAATAAATTGTTTGTGATGATAATGACGTGGATGTGGAAGTAATTAGAGCGACAATTGTCAACTGACAAGGATTAAGTGACAATTGCACACCAGGCACTGAAATAATCTCTGATTCTGATGATTTTTACTTAATACTAAATAGAATAAACTACTTAATATGACCAATCTCTACATGGCTAATGCATTCATTTTAATAACAAGCACATACAGCAGTGCATAGTTGGATCATAAATAATGATTCATTATGTTCATGTTTTCCATTTTCAAGCGCTAAACATTCGTCAACTATTTCTAAAGCGCCTGTTACAAATAATTAGATCAAATTGTTTGTTAAAATTACACATAATAATTACCTGACACTTTGTGCGATATGGCTTTGTAATCATTCACAACAAATTTGATAAAATTAAGTTCACACAAACAAAATTACATAAACACTGCAAGGTATGAAGCTACAATAAAATGAGAATGAAATTTACCTGGCTATAAAGCTATTATGTGAACTTTACTAGTTAATTTTCTAGAGGCTCGGAAAACACTTTGAAATTGTTTGCTTATCGTCGGGGCATATTTGATACAAATATTTTAATTAAATATGTCAATAATCCGAAGCCTTTACTATGGAGAGGTATTTTAATCAAAATATTGTCTATCCGCGAAGCTTCACTCCATAATTTCGATTATAATTTGTATAATTCCAACGATGATTAACGCAATGTTCAAATTAGAAAATACTGGTAAACATCTGCGTGCTTTGCATGATTCTCTGTGTGTGAAATCTAAACTCTCTAGCTCTGTTATTATATTAGTTTTTCCCTCATAGTAAGTTTACCGACTTTAAGATATTTCCTCTGGTTTAATTTCTGTGAGTACATCAAATCTCAACTGTGTTATATTAGGAAATATACAGTGTGGCATTGACCAAGACGGGTGTAGACACTTTGCACGCTGTTCTGAATCATCTCATGGGCAATTCGTCTCATCTCCAAGCTAATTCTGTCTTTCAGTTCTTCTATGGTATCCGGTCTGTTAAAATACACCCTTGACTTTAGGTAACCCCAAACAAAAAAGTCTAAGGGGGTTAAATCCGGTGAACGCGGGGGCCACTCAATCGGACCTCGGCGACCTATCCACCTTCCATTAAAAGTGTCATCTAAAAACTGACACACTGCTATCCCAACATGAGTTGGGGCCCCGTTTTCAGCAGGAATATCGTCATATTCATTGTTTAGAAACATTACTGCTAAGACTGGCACTGACTCAACTCACCAATTATATCTGCCCACACGTTTACTTTGCCTCGTCGCTGTGTATGGGCTTCTTGAGTCCAATGAGGATTTTCGCGTGACCAATATCTACAGTTATACCGATGTGCAGTCCCCTCTGGAACTAAGTTATATTTTGAGCTTATCACATTGAAAAGTTGGGGGTTAAATAGTGGTAAATAAGTAAGGTATCCAAAACAGTTCCTCGTACGCTTACCAGTTCAGGTGCCGAAACTCAACATACATATAAACGAGACGATACGCAAGGTCTACTTCATGTCCAGGAGTCTGTATCCGCTCCTGGCAAGGGGTAGCGAACTACATCGAAATAACAAAAAATTGCTATACACAATGGTGATAAGGCCGGCCATCACATACGCGTCGCCGGTGTGGTGCAGCATCCCGGCCACGACAATGAAAAAGCTCCAAGTTCTTGAGCATAAATGTATGCGCCTCATCTCTGATTCGGGCAGATACACCTCCCTCAGAGATTTATATGATCGTTGCAACGACATAACGCCACTAGCGGACTTCGTCCGGGACACATCGCAAAAATTCTATGCTTTTCGACTGGGCGACAGTCCGCTTACGCGCAACATTACCCAAATCAGAATGCATAATGCCCCATTCCAAATCAAACACCCCTTACCATACCAGGCGTTGCCTATCTTTCGGCAACATCTCTAGCCAAACTCCTTCTAACCAAAACTTCTTTCTATCACATACTTTTCACCAGCATATTTTATTCTGTACCTATCCTCTTTCTCTTTCTTATTGTTTGTCACCTGTTTGTATTTTTGTAAATTTTTATTTTGTCCTTTTATTGTAAAATTCCCTTTTGGCCAAGACACTTTATAAAAAATTCAAACTACCTTTAAAACTCAATTTTTCTTTCTACTAATCACAACTTCCCAACGGCCAATAGACTGTTGGGGCACAATTGCCTCGAACGGGACTTTCCATTGAGTTTATTCCCGTCTCAGCAACCAAAATTATATCAGTGTTTTTATCCAAATTTTTCAGTGTTTTCTTAGTTTCAGTGTTCTTAAATTTAAGTTTTAAATATGTAAAATTTTAATGACGATTTTAAGCTGCCACAGGCGGCAGGAGTGTTGTCTATTTTACGTAATTTTATTGAGCCGAACCGGTCGCGATCCGCCCAACCGCACTAACACCACGGCGCGGCGCGACGTGGTTGTACGGTTGACTCCGGATCACGATCCGCGGAGGCAATGTTTTATACGATTTTAATATTGAATAAATTTGTTATGTATGTATGGTGCCGGCACTCGATCGGCGAAGTTAAGCAACGTTGGTCGGGTCTAGCACATGGATGGGTGAGTCCTGGTTCAGGTACGTCAGTCTATGTTATGAGCTTGGCGAGAAAATAGAAACGAAGGGCTGATAACTTCACCAAGAAGCTCCTTATCAAGCAGACTGAAAGTCTAGTAAGGACATGTCTGCATAAGGAGCCCTAAGGTACAAAGAAGGAGTACTACAATAGACCCCTACTGGTCGCAGTAGGCAAGGCCAATCGCCAGCTCCTCTAGCTAAAATCTAAAAAAAAGGTATCCAATACTTTAGATTTGGTGTATACATTAGAAGTCAAGTCATTTTAATATTATTTTCATCGCGTCCCTACACTGCTGATCCAGAAAACAAGTTCGAGATACTAACCAAATCAAGTCAAGATGTTATCCTTAAAATTACGTTGGTTCGAAGTGGATTATGTGAAGATACAACAATCTCATATACTTTTTTAATATTTTGTAAAATGATTTTACATACTTTAATAAACAATTTTTAAAGAAAAAAATCCGGATGTGGCAGTGGTGTTTCCTTAGGCAGCGGTTTTTTTTATGATAACTGAAAATGAGTGTTTTGTTTTTGTCTGTTGCCACGCAATTAAGTGGCGCAGTGGCGATGGGAAAGGAGAGATCTCTCGGTGTTATATATCAGATAAAAAGTTACCATAATTTCAGAATGATACTAATTCATTGGCTGTTTTTGATAATACCTATTAAATGGAGAGTCCGAATGTTGTCTGCAAAATACCCAAAACAAAATTTTCTAAGCAACTGAACCTTATTGCTTAATATCTATACTCCAATCGCAATGGTTTAATGTATTAAGGAAATTGACAACTGGATGACATTTTATTGCATAATTATTATTGTGGACGTTTTGAAGTCTTTTCTACAAGATAATGTTTGTGTTCATGCCTACAATTCCGTATCTGCAGTACGATAAGGTTGAGTAAAGTAATACGAATTACTTGGGAAAGTGGTGGCAATTTTTCATATTTAATTGATCCTAATTCGCCAGGAACCATCTCCAGTCCCTTTCCTCGGACAAAAGATTTATCTGAAATAAACGTTAACGGCTTTTTTAACTTTTATCATCTAAGTGTTTTCTTGTCAATAAATGGAAACATAATCATAAATATCCCAACTGCGATAGAGAATCAGCCCCTCATCATGATAAACGAACTCCAAAGTGAGATAGGGACGAGAGAGGCGATAAATTCGAATAGGGTGTTACTTACCATCAGCAATGCGCAACTATGCTCAAGTTATCACATTACCAGGGGTGTAACGGTGTACCAGAGGGCATAGAATGTAATTAGAGGGCTAATCATGGGGATAAGAGAGCAGGGTGAAATCCTCGTGGGTCACGTTGTTTATTATGCACAAATCGACCATTGACAGTCATATATATTTCCCTTTGAACGGAGTCCTTGATGGCGAGGCAACCGCAATACAACTGTTCCGCCTTCGGGGACTGTGCTTTGCTCTATAATAACTGCACTTCGAGTGTCTGTGCTTTACCCGCCACTGTGACGGAAACGAGAACTGCATCACCTCACCGTTTTATGGATCATCACCGCGGATACAATAGATACAAAAGTTCTTCTGTTCATGCCTATTTCTAATACGGTATTGTTTTGTGCAACGTAGTGCTGTTTTTGATTGGTTATCTAGACTTTAGTTAGTTGTATTAAAACTAATAAATTCTAAAAATAATTCACAATATATCTAGGTTGAGTGAAAAAAGTGCAAAAATCCAAGCAACAGTCTATAATCCTAAGAATGATGCATATTGTATACTTTATAATTGACTTCCTTAAGGTAAAGATAAATATGAAGAATGATGACACACAAAGATCTTGCGATTTTGTGAAAATTGATACAGGAGTTTCGGGGTCACTTATTAAGTACAGTAAAATGGTTTATCCAATCCAAACGAATTAATTAGTAGATGAGACAAACAAAAAAAAACTAGATATTAATATTTATTCTATAAAATACTGTTTATAGAATATATAGAATATGACATCGTAATTAGAAAAGTAATGATTTACTTACTTCACTATTGGAGTAAATCAGGAAGTACAAATACTTCCTGATTACAAAATAATTCAAAGATTTATACACAAAACTCCCTTCATTATTTGGTACCTTTTCTTTATTAATTAACTGCTAAAAAGAACTTTTTTGTGTTTTTTTTTTTAACCCAAATAGGTGATTCCGAAGGAGTTTGACGTGCTGCATACAATGCCGTTGGCCTTTTTGTGCCGACACGTCACAATTTTGAGAGAACTTAACCTAAAAGTGCTAAAAATGCCATTTCTGCCTATATTCGTACCCTAATAACTGGACAAAGATACTTGAAAGCTACGCTCTCCAGCGAAAAAGTGTCTAGAGTCGGGTCAATTTTAAAAAGACCGTTGTATGAATTAATATTGCACATACGTTTTCACTATCTCTTGCACACAAACTTAAAGCCATAGCCTAAAGACATTGTCAATTTTTTTCCTTCTTCAATTCTTTGGGAATTTCACTGCCACATGTATGTTTTCTTTCTAAGCGGTGCTAGGGGAATCTACAAAATATATCACAATTAACCAGTATGTTACTGGTAAAAAAACCTCTACGCCCGTGACGTTTACGTCAAAGGATCAGTTAAAGGTTGGTTTTGATAAATAAACAACACAAATAAGTATAAAAACTTGAAATTAAATATTTCGCCGACGTTTCGGAAATCTAATCTGTTTCCTTTCTCTCTAGAAAGAAAACATACATGTGGCAGTGAAATTCCCAAAGAATTGAAGAAGGAAAAAAATTTAAGATAATGCCACAAATAACATTTAGACAACATTGTCAATGTATGTCTACCAAGATTCTTTCCCACTTCTTTTGAGACGGAAATATGAAATGCACACTGAGGAGTGAGAAACATAGTCATAAGCTCAGCGATTCTCAAACTGTGTGATTTGACGACGAATATTATTTATTTCCGTGAACAACACCACTCTGAATATGAAAAACGTCTTTATATGAAATATTTAAGTTATTTTTAGTGGTAAATAGTGGATATTCATCCGTTAAACGAACAATATCAAACCACTAAGTCTTACAATTTTCTATTACGTACATAGTACACGTCTTAGAGTAAAACAAAGTAGCTAGCCTAGCTCAATCGGTAAGATGCTCAAATGAAAAATACGCGGGAACCCATGCCCGCCTTGACCAACGCAAACGGACGAACGGCTTTGACAGACGCGCAAAAAGCGAATGACCTAGCTACACACTTCCAGACTGTACATAACGCAAACATACCAAACAATTTAGAACAAGACCGCATCGAAAACGACATAAACGAACTAATTGGTAATGACATCCAATTGATCAGACGAGAATTTCTAAAAGTCATGACCAAGCCCTCGGAAATAGCGGGCATTATCAGGACCCTACCAAACGACAAAGCTCCGGGGAAAGACGCTATCGAGTACAAGCTACTCAAACATCTACCGAGGAAAGGCATTGTGCAACTGACGTACATTGTAAACGCGATCCTACGGCTGCAACACTGGCCCAGCCAGTGGAAGTGTGCCGTGGTCGCGCCGATCCCAAAGCCGAACAAAAACTCGAAGCTCGTCGGCAGTTATCGACCAATCTCGCTACTGTCGACGATCTCCAAGTTGGTTGAGAAGGTCATCCTGGTCAGGCTCAACACTGCTCAGGATGAACTTCACATCGACGACGAGTGTCAATTCGGCTTCAGGAAAGGCAGGAGCACGACGCATCAGGTCGTTAGGATCGTGAATGACGTCAAAGTACAATGCAACCTCGATAAAAGCACCGCCATGGTGCTCCTAGATGTTGAGAAAGCCTTCGATACCGTCTGGATACCGGGACTTATACACAAACTAAACATACTAGACTTCCCTACACACATAACCAAACTGATTCACTCTTTCCTGACAGACAGGTCGCTGCAGGTCAGAGTGAATAATAAACTCTCAACACGGCGGGATATTCGCGCGGGCGTCCCTCAGGGGTCGTGCCTATCACCTAAGTTGTACAATCTATACGTATCGGACTTCCCGGAATTCCCGAATACTAAACTTGCCAAGTACGCCGACGACACAGCCATGTATGTGCACTCGCACAACGCCCAAGCAGCGAATATGCTGCTGAAGGCACACATGGCTCGTGCCACGGCGTATTACGACAAGTGGAAGATTCGGGTCAACACCGAGAAGTCTGAGACCGTACTCTTCACGCGCCGAGCTACAGAAAATCGCATTTTAACGCCAATTTCGATCAGGGGTCAAGAAATTCCAATTAAAAGGTGCGTGAAGTATCTGGGGGTACATCTGGACAGACGGCTGACCTTCAACATACACGTCAACGAAACAGTACGAAAGGTCTACTCCATGTCCAGGAGTCTGTATCCGCTCCTGGCAAGGGGTAGCGGACTAAATAGGACAAATAAAAAACTATTGTACACAATGGTGATCAGGCCGGCCATCACATACGCGGCACCGGTGTGGTGCAGCATCCCGGTCACGACAATGAAAAAACTCCAAGTCCTGGAGCACAAATTTATGCGCCTCATCTCTGATTCGGGCAGATACACCTCCCTCAGAGATTTATATGATCGTTGTAACGACATAACACCACTAGCGGACTTCATCCGGGACACATCACAAAAATTCTACGAGTTTCGACTGGGTGAAAGTCCGCTTACACGCAACATTACCCAAATAAGAATGCATAATGCCCCATTCCAAATTAAACACCCATTACCATACGAGGCGTTGCCTATCTTTCGGCAGCCTCTATAGCCACACTCTATCCTACCAAAACTCCCAACTATCATACACTTTTCACCATCATATCTTTTATTCTGTATCTATCTCTTTCCTTCTTCTTGTTTGTCATATGTTTGTATTTTTGTAATTTTTGTTATTCTGTACTTTTTTGTTAAAAATTCAATTTAGACCGATAAACCTTTGTAAAAATTCTAACTATTTTAAACTCAATCTTCCTTTCCTACAACCAAAAATTCCCAGCGGCGAGCAGACTGTTGGGGTAACTTGTTTAAATGGAGCTTTTCCAATTGAGTTCGTCTCCATCTAAGCAACAAAATTTTAAAAAGTGTTTTTGCCATAAAATAGATTTAAGTTTTTATATTCATTGTTTATAGTTAGGTTTTTAACATGTTCAAGATTATTGATAATTTTAAGCCGCCACAGGCGGCAGGAGTTTTATCCCTCTTACCAATTTTATTGAGCTAAACCGGTCAAGACCCGTCCAACCGCACTAACACCACGACGCTGCGCGATGTGGTTGTACGGTTGGCTCCGGGTCATGATCCGGGGAAGCATAAGTTGTATCTTAAAAATTAATAAATACGTTGATGATGATGATGATGGTAAGATGCTCGATGCAATAATTAATATAAATGGGGTTGGTGCGGGATCGATCCCAGCACTCTTCTACTTTTTTTTTTTTATTTAAGCTCTATTAAAAGTTAATAATTTTCGTTCTATAATTTTTATTTTCTTAAACTGCGCCTCGAGTTTTGTTAAAACTTTATTTTCCCCAAAAATGTGTCTTTTTTTATTTTGTCAACTAGAATTTTTATTTATTACCGCTAAAAGAAAAATAATTTATTTTCGCTATTCTCATCGAGATTTCAGATTTTTTTTTTGTTATATGAAATATTTTATTTTTACTGACATCGTTTCCCCTACTAATACTACGATCCTATCCTTTCCTGGCAAGAAATGCCCCAAACTTTCCCATGTCTCTTGCTGGACTGTAGCAATATTAGTCTTTGATATCTTTTTCTGATCACTCATTGCTATTGACTGAATTTGGCAATTCATTTTTTGTTATCAGTTTCATTTGTGCCCGAACCTATATACCTACAGTGTCCGTCGTAAAGTTGGCTATATACATATCGGAAAAAATTGTATTATTGAGACTTCTAAAAAATACTATATTGGGGGTTCGTTTCTTTTTTTACATGCCTTTATTCAACTAAAATACATACAGTTTTTGTCGAAACTAATCAAATATTTGTGAAATAGACACAAGAGTTTATGATTTTTCATATAGTAATTAATGGTAGGGGTAAAATTTGCACTTTTTTATTTTCCTCATATCTGCTTCAAAATCGATATATAGGTATATATATATATATATTAGTCGCGTCATTTTGGCATTTTACCTCAAAAAAAGGTACAGGGTCAATTAACTTCATTTTTGTGGCAGAGTTCAGAAAGGCATTTAGAAAAAACAATACCTTTTATTTTTTAGCGGAAATGTTTGGTTTAAATTTTGGACCAATAATTGGCCAATATTAATGGCCAATTTAATTTAATTAATTGAAAAATTTGTTATCATACACAATATGCCATAGAATTAGACGAAAATGGGGAAAGTGGGGTTTTTGAAGTCGCTGATCACCAATCTGAAGTCCGATTTGGGGAATTCAAAATGGCGGACCGGAAATCGGGCCATTTTCCATAAGAAATGACAATGGATATCTTGGCCTTGAAAATCTGTGCTAGGAGGTTTTCGAGGTTGCTGATTACGATTCTGAGGTCTGATTTGGTAAATTCAAAATGGCGAACCGGAAGTAGAGTTCATTTATCAAGAAAAACTCGTATCTTTTTCGCTTTTGGAGTGAAAATGAGTACTCGGGGGTTTCTGAGGTCTCTGATAACGAATCAAAGGCCTAATTTACGAAATACAAAATGTCGGACCGGAATAACACTCTATTTCTCCTGAAAACTCGTATTATTTTCTTTTCTGGGCTGAACGTGGGGGGGACTCGGAGATTCCCGTTATCGCTGATAACGAATCTGATGTCAAGTTAGGGAGAATTCAAAATGGTGGACCGGAAGTAGTATATTTTTCAGGAAATACTTTTTTATTTTTCATACCTTCTGCCCAAAAAAGTAAAAAATACGAGGTTTTCCGAAGAGATTGACTATTCCTCCCGTGTCCGCCATTTTGAATTTCGTAAATTGGACCTCTGATCCGTAATCAGCGACCTTAAAAACCCCTGAGTACTCATTTTCAGCCCAAGAACGAAAAAATATGAATTTTTCCTGATAAATTGACTCTACTTCCAGTCCGCCATTTTGAATTTACCAAATCAGGCCTCGCATTCGTAATCAGGGACCCCAAAAACTCCCGAGTACAGATTTTCAAGGCCAAGATATCCATTCTCATTCTTCTTATGGAAGATGGCCCGATTTCCGGTCCGCCATTTTGAATTTCCCAAATTGGACTTCAGATTGGTGATCAGCGACCCCAGGAACCCCCGAGTAACCATTTTTGTTTAATTATATGGCATATTGTGTATGACAACAAATTTTTCAATTAATTTAATTAACAAACAAACCCCCAATAGAGTTTTTTAGAAATGTAAAAAATGCAATTTTTTCCCATATGTAGCCAACTTTATGGACACTGTATAATCAGAATTCCACTAAAATTGAAGTTACTAAATTAATAATCTTAACATTTTATGATATCTTTTATATATTTTTAAAATTATTTAGCGATATCATTGCTGAGAACTGTTTGAGAACTACTGGTATTTCTTATGCTTTAAATAAAATCTTAGTTCAGACGTTTTAGCGGCCATGACACACGTCAGTTTAAATTGTACCCGACTCTATATACAATATTAAACCACATGAAATTCCCTAAAAATAAGTTCCTGTTCATTTTTTTCTAGATCAATACTTTTTCCAAAGTTTTTTTCATCATCTCTTCTATTGGAGTAAAAAACATTTCAAATTATTTTTTTTTTCAAATAGGTTTGGAACGTCACAATACGAGAACATTTTAAATTTGAGTATAATTTTTACTTCTCTCGCATACCGAAGTGAAGTATTGTATTCGAGAAAAAATTACCCTCCACGTTTCATAGCGTTTTAAACCTATTTAAAAAAAAAGAATTTTTTTTTACCATTTTTGAAAAAAGTTTACCACTAAAATAGATGCATTTTTTGTTTCTTTGTTGAGATTTCAATTTTCCACGTTTCCATGGCATTGTACACCTATTCAAATTTAATTTTTTTTTTTTAAGATTTTTAATCTATTAATCACTAAAGAATACATGAAATTTTTTTTGCTCAAGTTTAAAATTTCCACGTTTCAAGACATTTCAAACGCATTTCGGAAAAAAAAATTATACATAATTTTGGAAAAAAAAATTACCACTGGAATAAATGGAAAAAATATTTTTTGCACAAATTTAAAATTTTCACATTTCATGACATTCTAAAACTATTTAAAAAAAAATAGTAATTTTTTTTTACCATTTTTGAAAAAATTTTTACCATTAAAATAGACGGAATTTTTTTTCCTTTGCTCAAATTTAAAATTTTCACGTTTCATGGCATTCTAAACCCATTTCAAAAAAAAAAAATTACCACTACTATAGAATAGAAGGAAACTTTCCTTTTTGCTCAAATTTAAAATTTCCACGTTTCATGACATTCTAAATCAATTTCAGATAAAAAAAAAAATGAAATTTTTTTTAACATTTTTGAAATATTTTTAAAAAATTAAATTTTTTAAGCACCACTATACTTCCACTCCACTACGTGAATGTGGAATTGAAAATGTGACAGATGGAAATAATATTTGGCATATGCACCTATTATACTTTTATTGAAAAATGTACAGGGCGGTCATCCCAAGAAATAATCACCATGTCATGGTGGAAATTTGTAAAGGTATTTGTACAAGCCTTCCATATTTGGCACCTGTTATTTAGTATTGAACTTTTGCTGTTGGATGAGCACTCTGTATAATTCTTTGACCAAAACTTATCAGGTTTTCTTTGTAATAATAGTGACAACTATATTCCGATTATTATTTTCAATGTCATTTCGTAATTATTAATTTTTTAGAGTGACCGCACAAATAAAGAGGGAAGTTCTGTGTAAATACATTTGCCGATTTTTTTTTCATTATCTATTCCGTTTAGACGCTCCACCCTGTATATTAGCCAGTGAATGACTAACCATTTCTTCGGTGGCACTAGCGTCAGCTATCTACAAAATTTGACTGTTCTCCGTCAAGTAGTTTTTTTAGCTAATGCACCAACAGACGGACCGACAGACAGACAGACTGACGAAATTAAAAATCCTATATTTTCGTAACCTACAGGATCTGAAACATGATAATCCGAAAAAATCTCGGAGGGTGATTTTTTCTCAGATAAAACACTTCCCTTAGTTATGCCATTTTCCACCCTCTGTATCTCGTAAAGTATTGATCCTAGAAAAAAAGTTCATGGGGAACTTATTTGTCTGAAATTTCATTTATTTTTATATTGTATATAAATACTCTTTCGCCAGAAGGCGTGGTTTTCGAGTTACTTCAGATAAACGTGAAAACATCCTTTAAACTACCCCTAACCCCCCTCCCCACGGATCATTCACTGGTCAGGACTTTTAGTATGTTGTTCTGAGCACTTCCCCCAATAACTATACAGAAATTGGCAACTACATGAATTATATCCCCTATTTTTCTTTCGTTGATTGGACTATAAAGGATACAGACAGACAGTGTAATGGTGCTTTCGGCATGCATGAATTAAAACGGAGATGTCAGAAAACGAATCTCCAGAATCGCATTCTCCCGACCATTTTAATTTCTCCACCCTTTTAACTCGAAGAGGACGACCTCCAAAGCGTTGAGCTACTGAGATCAAGGAACTATATTATGTTCTATTTAAGTTTAGAAGCTCATATCCTTATCACGCTATATGGCGAATAATGTAAAATACTATTCTTTGTTATCCTACGGAATAGAATTTTACATTCTTTCAGTTGTAACTAATCTAATCTATATCTAATTGTGCTTCGTTATCTGAATCAGTCATATAAATATGTTGAACTATGGAACATGCACCGTTATAGTACATAAGAGAGAAAGAGACTACACATGAGACTAAAATACATTTTTACGTCATTCTTGTGCCGTGATTAAAAGCATTTATATATCGGAATTTATACACCAGATACTGCATTTAAAAACAGGAATATTATCAAAGCATTTTTTTCATTTTAATATCGAGATAACAAAGCTTTGTGTAAACATATTCGGCAAGAGGAAACAACATTTATGTAAAGCAAACTTCTGCACAAATTGTACTGATTGTTCAATGTTGACAATGTAACGCGTTGGAGTCTTTGTGACTCAATAAATTCATTACAATGGCCGACAATAACACAATAGAATTGTCTTTTTGTAAACTATAATACAAATTTTTTGTTTAAATAATAATTTCGTTTTTCATTGTTTTATTTTGGATGTCATAGACAAAATAGGGTAATACCAAAATGCATTATAAAATACAGTACAGCATTATGCCGGGTTGTCATAATTCAAAAAGAAAATCCGAAACTGTATCTACAGATGGCAAGTTGTTGAATTTAGCTTTAAATAATACAACATGTTTCTAGGTAGAGAGAGCATAATATGATCAAAACAAAATTTTTCAACTACAGATTTATTACAATCGATGTAAATTATAAGTACACTAGGGGATAATATGAATTATTATGGGAATAAGGTGATTCACATAATCAGTTATGAAAAGACTAATTTTACTTGAAATTATTCTTTTCATAAAGTGTTAAGTACAGAATTTTAACTAATCCCTCTCTAAATTAGAAAAGAAATGTCAATTATTTTAAATACTATTTTGCAGTTCCAAACAAAGCTACGCTTGCAATCGTACATATAAATTTATTGTTTATCGCTTTACCTGAGCGTTACTATGTGTTGACATTTGTATGAACTAACTTTACTTACTTGTCAATCTGCTTAATTTTTTGAGACAGATTAAGTAAAAAACGGTTGATTCATGTATGGATCATGGTAGAAACATATATAAGGTATGCTCGTCCGGGCTACCAGAATTTGACTTTTCTGCGCTGGAACCAACGGGAACCATATTGGATATATCACAGTATATTGACAGAGAATCCTAATATTCTGTGATATTGATATTACACATATTTCAAGTTTTTATAATATTATCCCTCAACACTGTACCCCTGCAACCAGGTGTAAAAATAGCCATGTTGGGGTGCGTAACTGCGTAATATCATTTTTGTGTTTGGTTTCTCTATGGTGTGATATTTTTGAGGTTAAAAAGAAACGATTATTTATAATAAACTTAAGACATGGTTGGGTGCAGTATAAACAGTTGCAAAAATAGCAGTGGAACTTCAACTAAAAGAAATGTAATATTCTTTCGGTTCCCAAAAAATGAAGAATATCGAGAAAATGGTTAGAAATTTGTCCAGTAAAACCTGATCATTTCAAAAACGGTAATTATAAAAACAATAATTATTTAATACATTGGCTTATTTACAATTACAAAATATCTATCAGTAAAAGCTAGATGTACCTATTTACGATATAAAAGTTTGCATTTGTTATTTAACAAAAATGTGGTCAGAAATAAAAATTGTTTTTTTTTACAGCTCGCATTTGTTCAGTGCATTTTAGGAGGGCACATTTTAAAGCGACTCCAGAGTAGGTATCTCAAAAATTTTGAAAACTATTCTCCTTCTGCCTCATGCAGTACCTATAGAACATTTGGCAAGAATCATTCTCCAAAATATAACGTACAAAGCAAAAAGTAAGAACAAGTAAACATATTCATGCATATCGTTTAATTTCAAAGAAAAGTTAGTATGCAGTAGGATACAAAAATCTAGGATATCTAAAACTGTAGGAGTATTTAGATTTTATTCTGTAAAATTTGATTAATGACGCTTACATCTCTTGTCAAGATACTCTATATGTTGTAAAAAGTCTCAGTATAATACTTATTTTATTTATTACGTATAGTATATATGTTTATTTTGTTATAGAATAAAAGTATAAAATAAGACGAGTGTATGATTTCTTGTGTGACTGTCCGGTATACCCTTACAAGGTGTCAATACAATTAGAAGTTATATTACCTATGGTGTATGTATTTTTCGTAAATATTGGTTAAAATTTACTATGACGATAGCATTTGTAACTAAAAAGATTAATATTGTTGTACAAATAACTTATATATATTACATATAATATATTCTTTATATTAAAAAATTGACATTTATCATAAAATCATACTAAAAACTCATATAGTATTCATGAACCCTTTGATAAATATTGATTATATATAACTATATATAGGTATACGTTAATTTTTTTAGTGTTGATAACTTAACCTATAAAGTCTTTAAATCGCCGAACTAGATCATATAAAATATATACCTATATACTGCATCAAAGAATTACCTTTTTACCATATTTTTTACAAAGAATGTCTTGCATATCCATAACTACACGATAGTAAAGAAAACCCTAAAATTACAATGAAAATTTGCTACATCAATGTTGAAATGTATGTATGTACAATCTTACATTATTATTCAAAACCATTCTAAAATTTTTCCAAATGAGTAATATTTCGTCAAATTTTAACCTTATTTCCAAAATGAGGCATCTGTTTTTAAATGGTATGTGGAATCATCTCCTTTTGTACAAATAAAGAATACACTACATTATTTGAAATATGCGCACGAAACGCTATTGGTCCGATTATCAATATGGTTCCCGTTGGTTCCAAAGCATATGATTGGTTACTGCGAAAGCTGCGCAACAGCATACCTGTATATGTTTCTACCATGATATGGATATTCCATCTTATATAGAAGAATTGAGTAATTTAGCAACAAATTCAATAATACTTGGTAAATCAAAAGGCAGATATGAAGAAACATATAGGAAATTTGAAAATTGGTGTCAACAAAAGGGAGTAAAAAATGTTTGTGAAAAGGTTCCCTTAGCGTACTTCGAAACAATGAAAAACTATAAAGCATCTACAATATGTACTACCTTACTCAATGTTAAACGCAAAATTAAATATCAAACATTTACATAAAAAAATATTGACCATTTTCGGTCACCTGATTTTGATGCCACTGTCTGGAGGGCACACAAAGCCGTATCCAATAACACGAATACAAATTAAAACAATGAGTTGTAAGCCCTCCACGTCGACAGAGTGACATCAACCAAATAGCCCGGGAGGCAGCGACAGTTTTCGTGAAATCATTTCTATAAAGCTAGATTATTTTCCAAAGAGAGTTTAGATAGTATCTATAATGAAGATGCAATTCTACCAAACTCTTAGTGATGCATAATTGAGTAAAACATTAAACATGTTCCAAAAAAATTGATGGATGAAAATTTCGTTTTTCGATTTGTCAAAAAATAACGATTTGCCTTCGCTCCTGCCGGCCCCAATATTTGATTTTCACCTCGCGATTCACGTTGTACGACATTGCTGACCTCCTCGCCGTCGAGACATAGAACGGGTGTTCGATCGCCGTATTTATTCAGTTCTTACGTTTGAAAAATTGACTCGCGGTCGTGCTAATGGGCGACTATTTTTAAGTGGTTTCTCGAGTTCCAACCCCGCCCGGGGATACTTTTTTTTTCGATTTCAATTTTCTGGCAGATATTTTTGATTCTATAACTGCTATTCGCTTCGTTCCATTGCATTTATCGGAGTAGTTTTGCATTTTCCGCCACGGAATATTAATCTGCACCCTTTCGATTAAAAATCACATTCTACCTCCGCTATAGGGTGGTTAAATCTTTGGTAGACGTTGCTGAAATCACAGGGCATAAAAAAGTTTAATAAAACGATTTGTAACGTTCTAAATTTATTTCTCGATTGTATAAAAAATGTAGTTCCCATCATTTCAATTCCTTCTTTTTATTCAATTTTCGATAGAAAAAGCATGCATAAAAATTTCAGGTGGTATAGAGACGTTGTGGGTGTAAATGTTAGAGATAATGCAATATTAATTTGAATGAATCGAAAGTACGTTTTATTACTTGCACCCATTATTAACACGTTGGCTGCGATGAGCAGCACGTGTGCTTCACATACCTTTAAGGCCGTGAGAAGCACCATTGATTCTCATCCTTTAGTGAAATATCGGTGTGCATGATACAACGCTGCTTCTCGAGAGCAGTATAAGCTTATGGGGCATATTTTCTGGTGGCCTGGATAGCTGTTGTGCAAAATAAAATGAATTAGCACGCCTTTGATCGCGTCGAGCCCTACGTCACTGACTCTAGCACGTATGCGTGTGTGTGGTGTGCGTCAGTAAGAACCAAGAACGTAAGAACGCAAGGTGCGCGGTACGTGTGTGCATAATAAACGATAGTTTTACCTGTTGTTATCAATCAAAAACTGAAACCTTTATTGTAGTATAAAGTACTCATAAGTAATTTATAAGTTTTGTGTTAATATATCGTAATTGTTGAATGGCTAGTGTTTTATTTAGATCATACGAGAACCGGGGCTTGCACAGTGGGTGCAAAACGGACAGATTTTTCAATATTTATCACAACTGTTTAATGAGTTGGCCGATGATTTTGTCGAACTTATGCCGAGTAAAACCACAAATTATTATGAATAAATTTCATTTATTTTTGGTAGAATGTGATTTTTAATCGAAATGGTGCAGATTAATATTCCGCGGAGGAAAATGCAAAACTTCTCCGAGAAATACAATAGAACAGAGCGAATAGCAATTATAGAATCAAAAATATGTCGAAAAATTGGAAAAGAAAAAAAAGTATCCCCGGGCGGGATTCGGACTCGGGATACCACTTAAAAATAGTCGCCGATTAGCACGACCGCAAGTCAATTTTTCAAACGTAAGAACTAAATAAATACGGCGATCGGAGACCCTTTCTATGTCTCAATGGCGCATGGCGACGAGAAGGTCGGCAACGATCGTACAACGTGAATCGCGAGGTGAAAATCAAAAATTGGGGCCGGCCGGAGCGAAAGCGAATCGTCATTTTTTGACAACAATTTTTAACGAGAATATATAACAGAAATGAACAAGTAGGTGGTGTTATAAAAAAATCTACATATTTAATTAAAAAATTCAATATATGCGTCTATGTACACGCCTATAATATTAATGAAAATAATCAGTTTTCCAAATATATAATGTTTTACGAAACAAATATTTTTTATTTTTCGTTTGTGTTTAAACAATGTATAATATAACATTAAAAATATGCATTAGAGAAAATATATTTATCTTTAATAAAAATGTTGTTCTGTGAGAATGAGTTTTTAGGTTATATGATGGACCTGTCATTAAAAATAAAAACAGAAAAATTAAACTATTATAAATATAATATTGAAAATAAACAATTTTTTTATAGAGTACTACACATAAATATTTTATAATAGGTTGATAAAATAAAAGTATAATATACATTTAAACAAAAAAATATATATTTACTCATTTACTATTAAATTCTTTTTTAATATAAATAATATAAAACGTTTTACATCATTCATTTAAATAATTTTCTTTGTGAATTCTTTTATTGATATCATTGTTCCTTTCTATATGAATAAAATTGCTGGTTTCATCCTCTTCTACTACTATGCAGTTTTCACAGGTATCTCCATAACAATTCACACAAGCTGGAGTGCTTAACAAACCAGGTTTCCTGCAACCACAAACTCTTCCACAACTAGTTTTACAGGTACAAAATATGAATTTTAACAGGAAATCTGTCGCATCGTTTTGTTTCATCGGAGTAGGTATATAGAAGTCATCAAGCTTCCATCCCCATTGTGTGAGGTCTAGTTCATTACCTAACCAGGTTTGCATTTGTAAATAGACTCTTTATGTGCAATTGAACTGAATCTGTTGTTGGTGGCAAAGAACATAAAAATGCTTTATTATTAGGTTTCGTTTTTTGGCAGAAATACCGAATGTTCATTATATAATGCTTTAATGCATTGAATACCACATTGGTGTAGTTCATCAACAGGTTTCTTTGCTATTTTAAATACTGAAGCTGCTTCATACTTTGCAAAAAAAATTATAAAAATCGGTAATGTCTATGAGAAATCAGAACTGTTTTGCTATCTTGACACGACTATAGCAGAAAATTTGCAGGTTATGACGCTAGAAAATCTATAATTTTGACGAAAGAAAACTTTGATAATTTTATTAAAAAGTCTGATGACGGGAAGTTCTTATTTGCAAAGGCTTGATTTAATTAATATAATAAACTGTCAGAGAACGCCGCATTTGACCATTTTCTAATTTAGCGTTTTCATATCCACCCACACTAAAAAGGCAGTGAAAGGAACCCCTGTATCACTACATGTATAACATTTCTTTACGTTTTACTCCTTACACTTTACATAAGCCTTCCAATTTAGGGAAAAGTAACTTTTTACGATGTTCACGTGTTGCCTGTGTTCAATTGATGGGAATGATATGCTCAATTTAGTATATTCCGAATGAAACCACATGCATTTGGGGTGAGTCGGATCGTTTGCGGGTTGAACGGGCCTGCGCTCACCTATCAACAAGATAACGTACAGCTAAACATCGTCCTTTCTATGTAACAGACGGTATCTGTCACGAAAAGGATAAATCACAAATAAACGGCCTTCGTTATTTACTTCTCTTTGACACGGGCGTATTTATAAGGGGACATTTCTTGTCATAATACACCTATTGAAATATAATTTCACGTGTGGTATTCAAGGGATTTACCACATTATTTTATTAGCACATATCTACGATGCCGATGCAATGTATTGTTTTAAAAGTATAGAACATGTTCATCTGTTTGGGTGGAATAATATAACTATAGTTGTAAATAAATACAAAGTTAGAAGTATCTTTTTGTCAATGGATTAATGTAATAGACGAGTAAAATTGGGAAGCAAAGTCGCTTAGTTTCCGAGAAAAAAAAACTGGCGTAGAACCAAACCAGACTTGGTGCGATTCTTTAATTAGGTGATCGTGTACATGAAACCACTTTTCACGACATTTTCTTGTGGTCAGGAACTTTTTTATTTTGAAAAAACTGTAAAAAAATGATTTTTCCATGAAACATGTTTTTTAACGTCCCCACCGTTATATCTTTAAAAATAATTGTGCTATGGAACTGATTTTTTTTTAAAACTGAAATAGACACAGTAACGCTTCTAACTATGTACAATGTGATTATAAAATATATATTTTTTAATTGTTAAAATAATAGCAAACTTAAAGTTGTTATTTTCGTGAATGAATTTTTCAGCAAGCGAGAAAAATTTTTATTTATGAAAATATGTATATACATGCTGTGAACAAATTGAAGCCAATATATGAAAAAAGTTTTTAGAATCATAATTTTTGATGTGCAGGTTATAGTATGTAGTCAGCGATTTTTTTAAAACGGGCTAAAACATATTCTTGCGCGCCCGGCTCTCATTATACTGCTTACCGCCTGCGGACTACGGGTGTTGTGTACTAATCGGGCTTTTATTAACAGCTCCAAAATAGGTACGAATCTAAGGTATAAACCTACCTTTTGTTGTTTTAAGGCAAAAAATATTTAAAAGCAGGTAAACATAAATCATTGTTATAAAGTACTACCTACCTAATAAGTAGATTTCTACACATTTTTTATTGAATTAAACCAAGACGCAGGAATAAAACAACTTTATTTTTTTGCAGTTATTTTTCTATTAACAAATGAGTATTTAGTTACGTAGGCCCTGCGTTAAAAGCATTCTAGTTCTTCTGTACATTCATCGAAAGCTTTAAATAACAGTATTTCAAGTACGACATTTACACTCATTACAACATTTTAGGCATTCTTTAACACAATCATATTTTCGATTTTCACAATTTTTATCTGAACAATAAATACTTAATGAAAATATTGTCCAAACATCGTCACTTAAATTCCGTCCTGATTCGTAGAATACGAAATAATATATTGCACTTCTTTTAATATATTATCTACAATTCTTGGAGGCAAATGAAATCGCGCAAAAAAAAATCGTGTCGATCCCATTCTTCCATGTGGTTTTGCCTATATCTGATTACCTTGGGTCTTCTAGCTTTTTCATCACTGCTGTAAGCATTTACATTAAAATCATAATCCATGATGTGTTTGAAAAATATCATAATTTATTTACGCCATAAAATAATTTTAGGTTAGTTTTAAGCCGAAATTTGTAATTAACTCATACATCGTCTAGAGTTATCTTAACCTCGATTTAACTCGAGGTTTCAAGTTAACTCGCATTTGAAATACGCAATAGTGCGCTTAATCCAGAGTTAACTCCAGTACAAGAGTTAACTCGACATTGAAAAACTGGCTGTTAAAGGCTTCTATTCAACTAAATGTTAATCAAGAAAATTTATCATTTTCTACTCATGCCAAAAATCTTAGGGTAATAATAGACGAACAATTACGTTTTATGCAGCACACAAAAATTTCACTCCCGGCTAAAAGTACTGTATGCAAACAGGCATATCTTCAACCTTAACTTTAAACAGCGTAAAAAGGTTTGTGAAATGTTAGTCATACCTGTATTTAATTATTGCAATTTTATGTATTTTTACTGCCTGGATTAAGCTACAAAAAATCGACTACAAGTTTTGCAAAACTGTTGTTGTCGTTTTATTTACAACTTAACAAAATTTGATCATGTTTCAAGCAAATATGTTGGGTTGCGTTGGTTGAAATGGAACAACTCGTTAGATTTCACTACGCAGTTTTCTTATTTTCTTTAATAAAATATTCTATTCCAAGGTACTTAAGAGACAAGTTAATTTTCAGATCATCAGTACATACTGTAAACATCAGACATCGGTACGTGCTAACAGTGGCCACAACATCGTACAGCCTTCTTCCAACGTAGCTTTTCTTACACATCCGCAGCCTTATATAACTCTGTTGATCCCATATGTAAAAATCTATCGACAGTTAATGTTTTCCGTAAAAAAATCAAAGCCTGGTTCATTAATTCCAACAAAAACTAGAATATATTCTTGGGCACCATTTTGCACTGTGTTTTTTTATTTAGTTATTTTCAGTAATTAATTTTTTAGTATTTCTACAAATATATTTTATAAAGTGTATACCGTCCCCTATTACATTGGACTATTGTAATATTGTATGTATTTTTGTATTTTAATGTTTTATTTTTAACGTTATTAGTTAGGTAAGTGATTTGTAAGGTTAAGTGTAAGAATAGCCACATGGCTCAACTTCGCCTTGTGAATTGCAATTTGTAATGTACTTGTAAATGTACAGCTACACTCTTTGAATAAATCCGTTTATTATTATTATTATTTATTTTTTTAGCAGTTCAGCTTTTTAAAATTTCTTTCCCTTACCATAATCATCTCCCTTATGGTCTATATTCTTTTGTTAGTATCGTACTAATATGAGATAATTAATTTGCAATAGGATGTAAAGTTTCAATAGAAATTATATCACTGTATTCTCCTATATTCAACAACATTGTCTATCAATATTCCAGTGGCGGCTCGTCAGGGGAGGCAGGGGAGGCTGAGCCTCCCCTTGGAAGAACCACCATATCTTCAAAAGTAATATCTTAAGAAATTTCTATTAGGTATATCTCAATTTTCAATATTTTTTATTGTTTATTATTCATTAATTAATTTTCAATTTATATATAACATTTTTGCATTTCCTTTCCACAAACATACCTATAACGTTACAGTCCGGATAGTCTTTGTATGCATATTTCCCGGTCGGCCGGTCTTTTACTGAATGAACACTGCGGTTCGCTGGAGGCTAATACGAAATAGCTTCCAACTTTACCGCATTTACTTATAACATGAATGACCTTGAATTTCTTTGCGCTGCGCGCTGTGTAAAATAGCAACACTTGGAATAGCCAAGTGTGAGGTTAGCCTCCAGATCTCAGTTCTTTATAGCGCATGTGCACAGGTCATTCAAGAGTCAGGTGATTCACAAAGAAAACGAACTGACGTCTGACAGTTGCGTTTAGCCGGTTAAGAACAACTTGACGTATAAATACATAAAACATTTGATAGGCGGGCTAGAAATAAGTGCTCTAGGTGTAAATATTCCCAACAACATGTCTTGTTGTCCAGACGTGGTGGATTATTTGTTATTAAATGGATTTACTACTCTTATTTATGACGAAAAGGTAAGAATTAAAAGAAATGCCAGGCCTACACCAGCAATGCTTTCGTTAGTTTTTAAAAGTGGTAAACAAAACAGAGGGTTTTGTGATAACAATTATAAAAAAGTCGAGTGGTTAACGGCATCAACAGTTAGAAACAAATTATATTATTGGAGATGTTTATTATTTACTAATGATCAATCCTCAATTTGGGACAGGGCCGGGTTTAATAATTTGCAAAATTTGTCGCGAGGCACGAAAAATCCCAGGAGCACATTTCATCTTGCATTAAATTCGAAATGTTTGGTAAACAAAATATTGTAAATTTCTTGGATTCTGCACATAAGAGAGAAATAGAAAATGTTAACGAAAAGGTCCGTGAGAATAGGGAAATATTAAAGAGGTTAATAGATGCCGTTATATAGTTATCTTCACAAGAAAATTCTTTCCGAGGACGTGACGAAAAACGAGAATCGTGCAATAAAGGAAATTTCAAAGAGCTGGTAGATTTTTTAAAAACTTAAGACCCAAAATTAGAGAACTTTTTGAATAACGCCACTATTTTTTGAGACAATTCCGGTAAGCTTCTGTAGAATGATCATTTTCAGCACTTAAACGCATAAAAACATTTTTACTAGAAACAAAATGAGTCAAGACCGCCTTTCAAATGTATCGCTTATTTCAATAGAAAAACGTTTTTTGTCAGAATAGAGGAAACGCGATTCATTTTATGATGAAATAATCAACCATTTTGCTAGTTCCAAAAATCGTAGGTTACCACTCATTTATAAAAATATTCAGGCTTTAAAGCAGAGATTAATATAGGTAGTTGTTATTTTAGAAAAAATATCTATTTGTGTTATTTATTTTTTAGGAAATATTTTTTATAATTCTCTATAATATAGAGTTCCGCGGTTATGTTTTTTTTATATAACTTCTTTCTCAAAACTATTTTAATTGCTATTAAAACTTATAATTTTACACGCCTGGCAGTGATAATGAATACAATTTTTTGTTTGTAGAAAAACACTTTAATTTTTTTACCAAAACTATTTTTATTTTTATTAAAAATTATATAATTTAATTACAAGTGGGATAGTAGGACTCCTTTGGATACCGATACTCGAGTCGTAGGAACGAGAATTTCATGAGAATGATTTTTTCATCTCATCATATTTTCTATTTCCTTTTCATTCTATTCTTTTATTAGTTCTATTCTCTCAAGTCGTGAATCGGTATCCTGGCGAATAACCCACGGCAAAAAAATGTAACGCGCCGTTGTAATACCTCAGGGGTGGTGGGGAAATGTACAAATTGTAGTCATATTGCACATCAGTTGTCTTTCAGAATATCAAGCCTCCACTGCAGACAATATCACGAGCCGCCACTGCAATATTCATTTTAAGTAAAGTCATTGAAAAGGTTCAGTAATAAACACTTGTGAATTGTATGTGTCACTCATATAATTTTTCCACCAGATAATTGGCTGGAAATGTCTATCTAATGATACACCGTGTATTTTACAACAACGATTTTAGACATATGCAGTTTCACACAGTTGCTATTCCCTTTGTTTACGACAGCTAACGTTTCACAAATCAAAAGGAAATTTAAAATTTTAAATCCTTGAAAAATTCCACGATTACGCGTCTGCTTTCTGCGACCTTCTTATTTGAAAGTCTTGTCTTTTATTTCGCTTGTCAGTCTTGCAGCCTGTTTTTGATTGTGAAACGTTTCCATGTCCCATTTTATTACTTTTGTGCCTTTATAAGATTCCTATTTACATTCAAAAAGTTTCAAAGTTTAATACTATAGGGTTTGTTACAACGGGTTGAAATAATTACTGGGTAAAGAAGGGCGCTCAACAGATTATAAAGGCTTTAATATTTTCCACGGAATACATTTTAAAATTCAGGTTTGGGATTATTACAAACAGAGGGAAATATGGATGTTCAGGATCAGGGAGACTATGTATAATTACTATGAAAGCGTGTAACATTTTTTTGGTATCACTATTTCATTTGCATAATCCACATTTCTACTTACAATACGAGGTGGTTCCGTGTCTATAATAATAATAATAATAAGTCGCCTTTATTTATATTTCTGATGTGGCCAAGTTCAACTAGCTATTAATATTAGTTTTGGAATTTTTTTGTTTAGTTACAATGATAGCTTTGACGATTTTTTAAAAATGCTTAGGAATGGAATTATAATTAATTGCTGCTTGATAAGCAGAACATCTTTGGAACTTGGCTGTATAGTGTCGAAGTATAGTGAGTCTTTATTGCCTTTGATGAATATTATGTCCTGATACATAATTATGTTGGATATTGTGTTTTACTTCCATATCCACGTTTTTTTTCGGAACGGTTTAAGATATTGAAATTTTGTACACGAATATATTATAGTGAGATTTGGAACCAGATGTTTTTTGAACATATTCGGTAAAGGGTTGGGGGTAAATAGGGGTTAATAAATAAACCAAGCTGGTAAGAGTACAGAAACTTGAAATTTGGTGTATGTACTAGAATTCAAGGCATCAAATTTTTTATAATATTTTCCATGCCCCACCACCCCCCACTCCATTATTAAAGAGGTTGATTGAATTGCTAAGTTTAGCGAGAATTTAGTGTTTTCATTTATACCAACCAATATTAAAGAAATAAATAAGATCATGTCAACTTTTAAATCTAATGCCTGTGGTGACGATCAAATGTCTCTAGAAATGGTTAAACTATGCTTTCCCGTTATTGCTCCATATTTAGTTCACATTTTTAACATATGTTTAGAAGAAGGCTATTTTCCGGCGAAGTGGAAAAACGCTCTTATTCGTCCGCTACCCAAAATAAATGATCCTAAAATAATTTCTGATTTACGTCCCATTAGTCTTTTACCTGTCTTGTCAAAAATGTTAGAGAAGGTCGTTCAACGTCAGATTACGGCATATTTATCATACAACATAGTACAACCACAGCGTTATTAAACTTACTTGAAAATATTCTACAAGCCCGCGATAAAAAACTTGCGACAGTTCTCATATCATTAGATTTCTCAAAAGCCTTCGATACAATCGATCATAATTTACTGTGCGATAAATTACATTATTACGGTTTTGATGAAAGAGCCATAAGCTTTTTTAAGTCGTATTTATACGATCGCTATCAACGAGTAACTGTCGCTCATCAAACATCCACCGCAAAACATGTTATTTCGGGCGTACCACAAGGCTCAATTCTCGGTCCACTACTATTTTTATTGTACACTGCAGATATTTCAAGACATATCCAGCACTCACATCTTCAATCGTATGCAGACGATACACAGATGTTATGCTCATTTCATCCCTCTGAAACCCAATTTGCATCTCGTACAATAAATCAGGACCTTCAATCAATCAATACGTATGCTGCTGAACACAATTTAAAATTAAATCCAAATAAAAGTGTAGCTATGCTATTTTGTTCTGACAATAAGCTGATAAATATAAAAAATGAGCTAAATGTAATGATAGATAACACCGTACTGCAATTTTCCAAAGAATAAAAAATACTAGGTATTATATTTGATGAAAAACTCAGATTTTATTCACACGTGTCTAAGCTAATTCAAAGGGCCTACATCAAACTCAAAGTTTTATATTCGAACAGATATATAATGAATTATAAACTAAGGAAAAAACTTTGTGAGTCACTGGTAATACCTATTTTTCATTATTGTGACATTGTATATTTTCCATGCCTGGATAAATTTACGCAAAATCGCATTCAAAGAGTACAAAATCTTTGCTGTCGGTTTGTATGCAATCTGAGGAAATTTGATCACGTATCTGACAAATTCTCACAACTTAAATGGTTAAAAATGACGGAACAAACAAACTATCACTATTTAACGTTTATTCACAAACTTTTACTGACCTCCGTTCCAGTTTATCTTAGACAAAAACTTATACCTAGAAACTCTACACACAATATTAGTACTAAATTTCACACCAAACTTACAGTGCCCCAACATACTACAACCATCTTTCAAAGGTCGTTTTCTTATAACGCTGTAAAATTGTACAATGGTATACCCGAAAATTTTAAATCGATGCCACAGCATCAGTTTCGTATATCTATAAAAAACATGTATTTTAATAGATAAGTGAATATAAATTGTAGATACATATCAAATTAATTTAAGTACTAACTTCATATACATTTCACATTAAATCCACCTAATTAATGTTATTTTTTCCATTTTTCTTTCAGTTATACGATTAGTATATTTACTTAGACATCTTACTTTTAGTTTAATTTAGAATTAGTTTATTACTTACCATTGTCCTCAAAATGCTCGGTTAAGTGTAAGAGTAGCCTTTGGCTAAACTTCGCCGAGCATCCCCCAACATCTCTAACATATTGTAAATACATTTTCTTTGTATTTCACTTGTAAAAATAAAGACGATTTATTATTATTATTATTATTATTATTATTATTATTATTATTATTGAGATATTCACGTAAGATTTGGTACACGTATGTATTATAGCGACATCTAGAACTAGATTATATTTTGAGATGATTCCGTTGATGGGGTGAGGGTAAATAAAGGTAAATATGGGAAAATGAGTAAAGCAAGCTGGTACGAGTACAGAGACTGGAGATTTGGTGTATATACTAGGAACCCGCGTCTCATATTTCTTTATCATATTTTTCAACCCCCTTGCATCATCTCCACTCCGTTATTAAAAAGGGGTTGATAATTGAAATTGAAATATTCACTTGAAATTTTGTATACGAATATGTATTATAATATCTTATTGAAATGATTCCATTAAATGGGTGGGGGTGTAAACTGGGAAAATGAGTAGAGCAATCTAATAAGATTCCAGAAACTTCACTTTTGGCGTATAAGATAAGAACCAAGGCCTCAAATTCTTTTAGGACATCTGCCTCAAACATTATTAAAATGTTATGACCAATTATTTCCACATACGAGAGTGCAATTATAGTCAAGATGTTTCCTTTAAAGAGACTTGAATTGGAAATCTGGATGTGGAAGTAGTGATTCCTTAGGCAGCGTTGTGAAAAATAAGGATTTATAGAGGAAATAGACGGAAATATTTCACTTAAATATTCTGCCATCTAGAAGCATACTTTTCAATTAATATACCCATTTCCCCAGATAATCTGCTGAATAATTATACATACTTTTAAAAACGAGACTAATTATGATTCACAGACCAACCATATTTATTTTCTTGTAGCATAGTATGAATATAATTTGACACTCTCTAGAAAAATATTTATGACTAGTAGGTATAACCTTGCTCTTTTAATAAAAAAGCGCCCACAACAAGAAAATTCATTAAATTTCTTCATATCACTCCAAGGTGTGGTTTTGTAGGCCTATATCCCTTGAGGACCGCTCTAAAAATGATCATAAGGAAGGTTGTAACTTTTTTATTAGTATATCTTCAGTATTACATTGTTTACAATGCCTAAATTTTAATGCCAATATTTCTGGAAATGGGGAACAATAATAAGTTAATTTACGATGTCGTTAACACAAAATTGCGTGATTACTTATATCGTACATGTAAGTGCCATTTTCTTGGATTCAATCTGCTTTTATTACCTTACTTACACATTAATGTCCTATACGAGAATGCAATTACACTTCAAATGAATGCTTTTAACTTTGTTTCATTCGACAATAATTTATTATTTTTTTATGATGTGCTACTTGTGTGATGTGAATGTTCTGACAGAAGGTGACTGACTCTAGATCAAAGCTGGCTAAACTTTTACATGGTAAGACGAAACACAGGAAGAGTTATTGAAATTCTCAGAAACATAAGTAAATTATTTTTAAAATTAATTTTCTTCATTTTAAATTAAGAAACTACCTATTTTGTTATTTACACCTTTTTTAAAGTTCATATGTTTGTCAGTCAGTCAGTTTAGTTCGAAATTTGCAGGTAAATTTTGAACCACTTGCACTTGATCAATTGCCCTGAAATTTTGCGTACGTGTGTAATATCAACTGCAATATAATCTTCTACGATGAAGTTCATAGACTACACAAATGAAAATACGAGGGGTAAACCGCTAGGCCCAATTTGTACACCTGATTTCCCTTTTTGGGCAAATCTTGTATGATTTCCCCTGATTTCCTCCTGATTTCCCCTGATTTCCTCTGATTTCCTCCTGATTTCCCCTGATTTCCCCTGATTTCCTCCTGATTTCCCCTGATTTCCCCCTGATTTCCCCCCGATTTCCCCTGATTTCCCCCAGATTTCTTCTCATTTCCTTTGATTTGTTTCTACATTAATACTAGACTTTGAAGTTATATTCTATTAATAATTTTTATAATTCGTTAATATTTTTGAAATAATGTTTATAATAGTGGGTTTTTTGTTGTATTATGCCTCTAATTATGGTCAAAAATGTTCCTTTTAGAGGTGATTTCAAGGTAAAACGATTAGCTAGACAATTAGTGAGTTATTAGAGACCTTAATACACATGATGATAAGTTAACCTAGCTCAACACCCATGTTAAAGGTATATTTTTATGTACACTAAGACAACGCGTGTAAATAAGACATTTCATTAAAAAAAAAAATCTGTTAGGAAAAAAAATCAGGTGTTACAATGCAGATAATATTTTACAAAACTTAAGAATTTTGCATTTTTATTCGTGCTACAGAAGAAGGCCTCTGTTATCTCGAAGGTGGATTGTAATTCCTTCGGGTATTTAAAATTGAAATTAAAATATATAGCAAACGCTATTTGAAACGCCTCTAAAAATGATGTTGTGAGTTCCTCAATTTTTATGTCTTCCACATAAACGGCATATAAATATCAATATGCTCGCCAAATAATTTTACAATGGACGGAGTTCTGATTTCCATTATTTCTACGTCCGTTAACTCCTCTTTCTGCAAAATTTAATTTAGTTAAATATTATAATATTAAAAAATATACCTAATATTACCTGAGATTCCATATAAAATGCATTAAAATTTTCATTAAAATACTATAGTTCTTATAGCAATCATGAATATTTCAGTATTGGTCACGTTATTAGCGGAATTGCACTGAATGCCCTCGTTTTGTCCAAACTTCAATATTTGAGCCATCTTTTTGTCGGCATTAAAAACATTAATATTAATTTTCTTTAATGCGTTAAAGTGCCAAAACAATCCTTTTTTTTTAAACAAGAGAGGCCAATGTTTTTTTTATTTCCTCCATACTGGGATTTTTATTAATAAATTGTCTCTGCTTTACGTAACATTCTTCAGCAAATTCTTCATTAAGTACAATATCTTGTCCTTCCTTTTCATTTGGTTTTTCATTGTCTTTGGCATCGTCGAGTCCAACGTGTTCATCCTTCTTTTCATCTTCTGAACTATCTGTGCCTGTCGGGGTGTCCGTGCTGTCATAAAATTGTACTTCCTCGCTCTCATCCGAGCTCTCATCGGTAGTGCTTTCCTCATATGAATATCGGTTTTTAAATGTGGTCTTGGCTATTTTTTTAGGTTTTTTAGGTTCTTGATATTTGCTATTAATAGCCTCTGCTATTTCTGGCGATAATTGCAAGATACATTTGTCATTTTCTATAGATACCTTTGGTGTTGGTAATGTAGCTTGGTAGGTGGTCAATTCGCAGGAAAAATGTTGGCTTAACTCAACGCTGTTCAAATGACCATCGCGTTCGATTGAAAACCAATTTCCTACACATTTTGTATTTTTGTGCTTTGCTATATCAATTTCTGTAATATCCTTAAGAGAGTCAAAATATAAAATTCGTCCAACAATAACAGTATTACCCGAAACGTTTACATCAATGATTTTACTTCCGCTAGCCATTTGACTTGCTGGATTAATCTTACATTTGAATAAACACCAATCTCCAATTTTAACGGATCTGGTTTTTCGTACCGCCTGCGCTTTCCTTTTTGTTCACACCGATTCTTTGTTTTTGCCCCGAACAAAGCGTCTTAGTCTATCTGTACTAACTTTTTCTGTTTTTTGATCAAGCAACCAACATAAGGATGATTTGCGGATAACTGTAGTTTTATTATTAACTTATACACGAACATAAGGTCCGGTTTCGAGTATTGTGTCGGAACCTTTATTTGTATAGTCCTTTATAATCATATTTTCCTCAAAAGAAGCTGCAGCAGGTAGCTCGGCCGGTAGGCTATATTAAATCAGTAACTAACTGTTCGTCACTGTTTATTTTGCAATTTTCCTCTAGATCCTTATTATCCATTTCTCTCAAGAACTTGGATTTTAATGAATCATCATCGCAGTCAACGATTAACGCTAGTTCATCATCATCGGATTCGTCAATTCGGTCATTAACGTCATCAGATGAAGTAGTCTTTAGGGGTATCGAGACTATATTCCAAGAATCTGGCTCAACGGTGATCCCTAATTTCTTTGTGTCTGATAAACTTTGAGCGATTCTAATACTGTATTCCTAATGTCACTATCTGATATCTCTCTAAAGTCGAATTTTTCACTTGATTGTGAATTTAATTTAGTACTCCTGGAATTGTTTCCTCGAGTGTTTTTTTTGTTCCCTTGAAAATATGAAACTTCCATCAAGGTAATTTATTATATTGTTAATCATCTGTATTTTCTCTCTAGTCGATGCAAAATATCTTTAATACTGAAATTTACAATTGTGGAGAAGGTAGACATCAACGATCTAATTGCTCGAAACGTTTTTTCACAGGTAAGGACATATTTATTTAGTCATTAAAATAACATGTAAAAATAATTTAAATGTTTAAAACGAATAACTGAAACGGTGTGCTTGGTTTATCTTCTATATTATATAGTTTACAAAATAAGGCTGGCGATATACTATGCGTTTTGACCGGATCCACGTTTCACCGGAAAATAGAAAATTTTATATTATCGTACTCTACAGCCACGTTAGTACGATATTATATGGTTTTCGATGTTCCGCTGCAACGCGGATTCGGTTAAAACGCATGGTATGTCGCCGGCCTTATGGTGCCGAAAATTTTTTCAAAATACCCTTTTTTTAAGCAAAAAATTATCTGAATTACCTATGCGTATAATTTATTTCAACAAAATGGCAGTAGATTTCCCCCTGATTTCCCCTGATTTCCTCCTGATTTCCCATGATTTCCCCTGATTTCCCCTGATTTCCCCCTGATTTCCCCTGAATTCCTCCTGATTTCCCATGATTTCCCCTGATTTCCCCCAATTTGTACACCTGATTTCCCCAGCGGTTTGCCCCTCGTGAAAATATGACACGAAAAGAGTCATGTTTGTATCTGCGACGACATAGCGAAATTTGATAAATTTTATATAAAATGCTAGATTTCTAGGATTTTTACACATTAACTTGATAGCTCCTTCTTTATTTGAAGCTTTTATTCAACTTTACATGTTTGTCAGTCAATTTTTTTTATGAATATTTTTAAAATTTCAAAAATAATACAATCAATACAAAGTAATACCCTGGGTTACGATAAAATAATTTTAACAATGCTAAAATACTGCTGCCCTTTTATTGTTTCTTTTATTACACATCTAATAAACTCCTGTTTGTTAGCCAATACATATCCAGACATATGGAAAATTGCTTTAGTAACTCTGCACTTATTCGACTATTCCAAAGCCTTTGACTGTATAAATCACCAAATTTTATTAAGTATGTTGCATTTTGTGAGTTTTGAAAATAAGGCAGTACAGTTTATTCGGAACTACTTACAACATAGGAGGCAAATTATAAAATTGAATGACAATTTATCTCTTGAGAGTATCTTGTAACAGGGTGTACCACAAGGGTCAATATTGGGGCCTTTGCTATTTTCTGTTTATACAAGTCAACTGCACAGAGTACTTAAATTTTGCAAGGTACACTGTTACGCTGATGATACACAATGTATTATTCCTTTAATTCAGAATGCATTGACGTCGCTAACAATAAAATCAATAATGATATTGCTGAATTAATACCGGTTTCTGCTAATCGTAGATTGTATAAACCTTAGTATATCAAAGATAATCGTGCTTAGTAGGACAACTCAGCGAAATAGGTATCTCGAGGAGTCAATGATATCTCTATAACTTGTGTAAATGAGGCAAGAAACTTGATATTTACTATTGACATGGATCTAAGATTAGAGACCATATAAAGAACTGTATTAGGAAAGCTTCTATTGATTTAAAGAACATCTATGTTAGTAAAAATCTGTTGGATATAAACACCCTAAAACTGATTTGCAACAGCTTAGTGTTATCACATTTTAATTTTTGTGATGTTGTATATGGCCCTTATTTATATATTGCCACATTAAGTAGAATTCAAAGAATGTAATTATGTATAGATAAGCTTTTCTCTCTTTTTTTATAACTTGCCATATATAGGGTGATTTATCACAATATGCGGAAAATTTATAAGTAAGTTCTCTCCACCAAAAGCAGTTAAAAAAATGAAAAATTAACAAATATGACAAAAAAAATTACCTTGTTTTTTTGTAGAAATGCGCTGCTTATGACTTTAACCAATCTGACGCAACGCGGTGCAACCATATCACTTCCCCTCCCCCTTTATCAGACTTGGGACTGACAGCGAAGCTGGCGGGGTGGGTAGTGAATTTTTGGATTTAATCACACAACAAAAAGAGCAAAAATTAAAATAATTTTTGTAGAACGGAGCACACCAGAAAACTTAAAAGTAACGAAAAGTCAAAGAAAATGTTCGAAATAGATTCGAGGCATTGTCAATGGCTTGTTGTAACTGTTATAAGGAATCTGTTGACTTAGCGTTCACCAAACTCTTCATGTAACCCCACAAAAAAGAAATCTATTGGGGTGATATCTGGGCTCCTTCTTCTTTCATTTGGCACACACCTGCCGGAAAATTTTCTCTCATTCTCGTACAGCGGCTGCAGATTTTCACTCACTGCACTATAAGTTAAAATCATATCGTAGTATTCACGCGATGTACACGCTGGCATATTGATCGATATCGATCTACGAATACAGTTTTCAAAACGTAAAAATCCAAAGGGAAGCTGGAAAGAAACTAACCATATGTAAACAACTTCTGATCGCTTGAATAAGACTCACTCTAAAATTTTGCAGGGAACTTCCCACATGGAAAACTAGTACACCAGTTTATTTTCCGCATGTTTTGCTAGATCACTCTGTATACAGATTTTCTCATTTTGTCATGACACACTTTTTTGAAAATATGATCCTCATTGAGTAATTTGCTTAAAACCTTTGAAAAATTAGTGTTTTTTTGTCTAAAATTTAACGTTTTCAACTCCCTGTAATCCGGTGAGTATTAAACAAAAATTACATTTAGGGCGTCTTTCTTGGGTAGAAATCGAAGATCTACACGTTCCAGTAGTCACTTTTCTCTTTTTAATATTTCACACTTTTAAAATGACCAAGTGACTGTACTCTCACTTTTATTTCCACTGCAAATATCACTTTTAAAACACATCACGCGTCGTAGACAAGGCCCCGTATCCAAGCCCTACGTTGCTGTCCGAAAAAAACGCAGACAACATTGTCACTGTCGGAGCTGGGAATCAAACATAGAACACGATAGTCAGTCTGACCAAGCGCTCTTGCCACTAAAACGTTTAGCCAGCTAAGCTACCGTATATTATTTCAATATATTACAGTTGTAAACATATTTGGAAAAAGCAATCACTTTTGTTTTTAATATCATTTTATCACACTATTTAATAAAATCACATCGGTCCCAGTATCTAGAAATCAAACTATAAAGCATCTCGTTTCCATTTTTTTTTCTCACTTAGTACTAAATGTGTATTTTAACATAAATAGAATTTAAACATATGATTAAAAGTTCGATCAACCATCAAGCATAAAAAAAGAAAAATGGCTTCTTATATTTATGACAAAATTAAATTTCGATTAAACCATTCCATCGGAAAATTCACGTACGTCGCAAGAAACCTCTTTTTGCCTCATTTTATCTCGAATTTTTAGAAAAACACTTTGATTAATGTACGTGCAAATAGATAAAATAAAGCCAGGCTCGAGATTCGTCTCCGTCAGAACTTAAACTGTACATCATTCTAATATTCGCGCCGTCCCAAAATCTCATTTTCTCAAACACATACTTTAATTTAGATTAAAGTTTTAAATACACGTGTTCCTGTGTTCCTCGTGTTGCATTAACACTATTCAAATAAGTAAAATGTCCGCCGAACACACTTTTAGCTATTAAGCAAAGCAGGTTTGCCGGGAACAGATTTCAGATAACCTGAATAAACATTCTCCATGTAAATGAGAGACTACTTTACTAAATTGCAAACATTTAAAGTTTCAGAACAGAAGTAAAACCAAATGATTAATTTTAATCGAGAATTAAAGTAAACAGTTTCAGTGTTTGTTAATTTAAATTTGGGTGCAGTTTCGGTTAGTTGGGGGATATTTTTCAGCTAAGCAAGCCGGATTTTATCTTTATGTGTAATCTTTGTGCTGTTTTGAAGAAATTTTATTTGAGAAGGCCAAGGCTTATACGGGTCCAGAGGCGAATTCAGGGATCGATGAGGCTGTAGAGATCTTAGTGAATGGCCACAACAAGAATATATTAGACAGGCTCTGGCCGTGCCGTCGCAACGATATCTATCAACTGTACTCACAAGGAGGATTCCAGTTACCCTTGAGACTCCGTAAGAAGAAAATAAATAAAATTAGACTTACTGTGATTGCTACAGTCTGTTCTCTCCGTCGCAATCTGATGTCGAGCCGTGCACTTCTAAGAAATATGTTGTTATAACTAGCACTTTCTCAGAAACACTTCTTAATAATTAAGACCGTCGATAGATTCTATGAGTATTCGGATCGCTACACAAACTTGACGGGATCAGAGGTGACCCGTAGTAAGTATTATATTATATTATAATTAGTGAATCAAAAAGAAATCGAATTCAAAATATATTTTCATTTATTGGAATAAATGTCATAAAATATAAAAAAATATAAGAATTTCAATATTTAACTAGTCTATATAAGACAGAGAGCACTACCCCTTGGCGAGACGTTACGCCCCGTAGGATCGCAACTCATCCAGCGTCGAGAGAACTATAACAATCGACTATACAAAAAGATTCAGAGCCCCAATTAATTCTGAATGTAAGGTGTATGTCGAACTTTTTTGAAAATTTTGCACTGAAATGTTCAAATTGCTTGTAATCTTTGCCAGAATGCTTCAAGAAGCTGTATATATGAATTCAATGGTTTTCCAGCTTGAAAAAACCTACTAACTGCATTGAACCCAAAGATAACTGTTTGGCGCCGACTCGCATTCGAGCGGCTACTAGGGCGATTTTCGCCTGGTTCTGGAATAAGGATATTTTGGGTCCGTCGGAATCGAATCCTCGACTCTGAATTTTTTGATTATTTTATATTCACGTTCTTGTGGTTCGGACGTGGAGTATTCTCCACCACTTGGAGAATATTTAAATGTGGAATTTGGTTTTTATTGGAAAAACCGTCCCATTGACTGTCTTAAATTTTGATATTTAAAATAGCTACTCACTAACCCTGACTGAGAATTCAGCCCTGTGCAATTATCTTCGTGGTATCTTCGAAATAATTTCGTGGTACTTTCGAAAAATATTTCGTTGTACTTTGAAAAAAATTTTCGTTGTACTATCGAAAAATATTTCATGGTACTTTCGAAAAAGGGCTTCGCATCTTGAGTCAAAGTTTTGGTACTTTCGAAAAATTATGAATTTTCGAACGACGGCGTTCAAACGGGATTGACCGTCGTCCTCGAGCTGAAAAATTCATTTTTTAGGACATTTTTAGTGAAATAATTTTTGATGCAGATTTCAATGAAAAACAATGCCAAAGGTGGTTACCGGTCTTTTGGGAAGTGATAATGTTTCAGTAGATTTTTTTCACGGGAATGTTGGGCTAAATTTAATTTTCAGGGTCCAATAACAAGGCCACTGAAAATAAAATGTGAAATACTAAAAATCTTCAAATTGCACTAGGTAATAATAAAAGCTAAAGGTAGAGGCTGCTGACAAGAGAGATAAGCCAACGTTACTCCCAATTCCAGATGTTTGCATTGTCATAGAAAACTGACCTAATATGCTGAAGATGATGACAGAATTTCTGAGAAGGCTATTCATATCTCTAAAGTAAAAATTTAAAAAAATTGATTTTCACTTTTACTTCCCTTGCCAACCGAAGGAAAGTAACGGTGAAAAAAAATATGTGTTTTAGACTATGGATTACGAACATTAAAGTCTTTCAGAGAGCCTTAAATCTGTAGGTCTGTCTGTCAATTTGGTTATACCTCATAAATTATTTGGCAAAAACAATAACATTTGACAGGTAACACTATTATCACGGATATTGTCGCAATCTATTTAAATTTAAGTTACAAATCGATTATTAAGCTTTAGAAGTATGTATCGCGTCAAAGGCAATTGCCTGTGCAATCCATCACATATCTATTGGCATTTCTTTACAAGGCATTGCCCCAGCAATGAACTACACTACAGATTGCTGAGTTAGCAAGAACGCGGATAGGTATTGATGAAAAAACCAGAGGGAAATCAATTGTTAGCAAGCCTCCGTAAGGAGAGGTCTGGTTGGCCCAGCTCCACAGGGAGCGGGCTGACGGCCAAAGTCGTATTTTGCCTGAAAAGGTAAGTTAAGTGGACTTGTTAGCCCAGCCCCGCAAGGAAAGGGCTGACAATCAAGTTGAGTTTCGTCCGAAAGAGTAGGTTAATTTGGAAGTTGTTAGCCCAGATCCGCAAGGACAGAGCTGACGATCGAAGAGATGTTTCACCCAAAAGGGCAGGTTAAACTATGTGTTGCTGCATGTTCCTACATGGCTAATATTATAAGTTGGTGTTGAAGCAGAAAAGTATAGAAACACTGTCTTGTTTTTGTTCACTATGAGCGAATTTTTATCACATCAGTTTTTAAATTCATCAGAAATTAGGTATGCCTTCGACTCTATTTCTCGTACGCTATTTATATTATTGACCACAGATGCATCATCAGCGTACATGAAGACATCGCTTTGAGTTAGGAAAGATGGAAGGTCATTTATGAACAATAGAAATAGTAATGCGCCTATTACCGAGCCTTGTACAACTCCAATTTCCATGTTATTGTATACATATATCTGAAGTTACGCAATCTGGTTAGGTTTCGCAAGGAGAAGTCGCGATAAAAGTTTAGTTGTTGCCCGGAAGGGTTGTTTGAGAAAAGCAGAAAAGAAGAGAAAGTCTTGAAATGGTGAATTAAATAGTTGCCTCTCCGTAACCGACCACAGTGGGTCAGGAGACCCGAAAATGTGGCAAGAAATCTGAAACTTGGATAATGATCCAACAATAGGTTCAGATTTTATTTCATAAAATCGTTTCTCAAAAAGAGGTGGGTTGTAGGGGATGGAAAAATTATATCAACACAAAATTACGAAATTATGTATTTGTACTGCCAGTGATGGGAAAAATATTTTTCAATATCTAACTTATAGAGCCTATCCATGAAAGCGATTAAAAAACATTCGAATATAATAATTATTATATACTATTATTATAGCGTTTCATGCTAGAAATAATTTCATTTTCAAAAGTGAAGGGCAAAACATGGGAATATATTTCAAACGTAACGTATTTATACAGGGTGTTTCGTGAGTGACTGACCATACGCTAGTTAGGGGTACAGAATTATAAGACGATTTAAGAATGACCTTTATTAGATCTCTAATTCCACTTGTTTCTGATATACAGCGTGTTTTCTATTTTTTGCCAAAATTTAGATCTGCCGTATTTTTTTAATGGCTGTAGCAAATTGTACCAAACTTAATAGATATGTTTTACTAATAGAGGTCTACATAATTCAGTACCGAAAACAAAAAAAAGTGAGGGCCTGAGCCAATTTTTTAAATTTTGGATCTTATCTAAAAACATCATCCTGTATATGGAATTTGGCAATGTACAATACAGATTTTCAAAATAGTCTAATAGTGTGCCTGAACCATATAATTATTTTTTTTTTTGGTATATTTTTAACGCCTCGAGATTTAACGGCGTTTCACAATAAACCAATTTAAAAAATATTTGGGTGACTTTCGGTCACAAAAACATCACTAACTACATGGACTACATTAATTTTGCGATTTAAAGATTTAATTTTACTGTTTGTTTGTTACAATTTGTTACAAAGATAAAAAAATATAGAAATATCTAAAAATGAGAACAAACAAAATTTTTATTTATTAGAGCGAATACAAAAGAGTAAAAATTATATGCAAGTGAAATAACTGAGGCAATATAGCTCCTAAATAGTTAGTATCTTTAGTTAAAAAGAATTTGATTCAGTACAATTACACCAAATTAAAATAACACACCTAAAATATAACGAACAAAAAATAATTTAAAAAAAATGACTACAACAAATTTTCAAAATGTCTGCCTCCAACCTCAACATAATATTATAATGTAATTTAACTATTTAGTCTATTTTTGCACAGTTTTAATTATTCAAAAATTAACAACCATATAAATCCATTTGATAAACATTTAACACAGACAATACTCAAGGTACCTGCCAATAACTTTTTTCTTGTTTGTTTGAAGCAGCACTTAAACTACTTTTTAAAGTTAAAATGTCTTATTCCAATGAAGAGTACGTTGACATTAGTTACATTTATGGTTTTTGTAATGGGAACTCCAGGGCCGCCGTTAGAGAATATCGTCGACGGTTTCCCAATCGACAAATTCCCAATTAATCAACATTTTCTTCTCTTCACAATTGTGCAAAACGACACGAGAAATTTCCTACAGCTCCTTTGCAACGTGAAAGTCCTATTCGACAAGATGTAAATGATGAAAATGAAATTCTAGGAATAGTGCAGCAAAATCCTTCAATTAGTACACGAAGAGAAGGTGCAGCTCTAAGAGTCCCTTCATGTAAGAGTTTGGAAAACTTTAAAAACAACCATTTGTATCCTTTCCACTTACAAATTGTTCAAAGACATGAAGAAATAGATGACATTTCCCTAAGAGCGTCTTGTCGTTGGGTGTTGAATCATAAAAGAACAATTTCAAGAGTTGTATTTACTGACGAGTCTTAGTTTACCAGAGACGGTATTTATAACAGTAGGAATATGCACTTATAGGCAGAAGAAAATCCTCACAGCATATCTCAAAAGAATTCCCAACACAAATTTTCTATAAATGGTTGGTGTGGACTATTAGATAATAATTTAATTGGACCCCATTTCTTCGAGGCTACTTTGAATGGTGAAATATATTTAAGTTTTTTGCGAGATACATTACCAACTATTACCAGGTATAAATATTAGAGGACTTCATTACCAACACGATGGTGCAAGTCCTCAATATTTACGAGAGGTGAGGCAACATTTAGATGACCATTACCCCAATAGGTGAATCGGTCGCAATGGTCCAGTTTCCTGGTCTGCAGGGTCCGCAGACCTGACTCCAGTGGATGTTTTCTTATGGCAAACAGCAACAGGGTATGCTACCGAAGTTACCACTAGACAGGAATTAAGAGAATGCATAAAACGGGAATGCACTGAAATAAAAAATAACCCTCAGATGATTAGAAATACTATAAATAATTTACAGTTACTCTCAAGAAAGTGTATTGAGATTGGAGGCTGACATTTAAAAACTTGGTGTAGTAATTTTTTTTAAATTATTTTTTGTTCGTTACAATTTTAGGTGTGTTATTTTCATTTGGTATAATTGCATTGAATCAAATTCTTTTTAACAAATTGTGCTAACTATTTAGGAGCTTTATTGTCTCAATTATTTAACTTCCATATAATTTTTACTCTTTTGTATTTGTTCTAATAAATAACAATTTTATTTATTCAATTTTTACATATTTAATTTTTTTTGACTATTGTTGACATTTAGATATTTTTACACTTTTTTATCGTTGTAGCAAATTCTAACAGACAGTAAAATTAAATCTTTTCACACAAAATGAATGTCGTCCATGTAGTTACTGATGTTTTTGTGACCGAAAGTCACCCAAATATTTTTTAAATGGATTTACTCTGAAGCTCAGCTGTTAATTCTCGAGGCGTTAAAAGTGTGCCAAAAAAACTAACTACATGGTTCGGGCGCACTATTATACTATTTTGAAAATCTGTATTGTACATTGTCAAAATCCATATACAGGATGATGTTTTTAAGTAAGATCCAAAATTAAAAAAGTTGGCTCAGGCCCTCACTTTTTTTTGTTTTCGATACTGAATTATGTAGACCTCTATTAGTAAAACATATCTGTTAAATTGGGTACAATTTGCTACAGCCATTAAAAAAATACGGCCGATCTAAATTTTGGCAAAAACTAGAAAACACGCTGTATATCAGAAGCGAGAGGCATTAGAGATCTAATAAAGATCATTCTTAAAACGTCTTAGGGTTCATACCCCTCACTAGCGTATGGCTAGTCACTCACGAAACACCCTGTATAATAAATAAAGAATACACCCATTTAAAAACATGCTTTAATTGCACTTGATTAGTTTCGTATCAAGTGCAATTAAAGCATTTTTTTAAACGGGTGTTTCATGATTGCTGAGGATGTAGTAGAACAACATTTTATACTGGAGACTCTAAATTGGCAGGACAAAATTATAACCTGTAAAGGTGTTGGCTATGTATAGCTGAAAAGAGTTAACTGGCCCCGGTCGTACTTTAATTTTTTGTCTACAATGTGGTGGAGGTGCCGGGCATTATTATTTTGCCTACTCATAGTGGAAGAGCTGTTTGTTATTAACTTTCCTTTGAGTTATCATATAGGGCAAGGTACTATTTGAAAAAGAAAGTTAAAGTAGCTGGGTATGGGGGTGTGCAAAACTAGAAATTATAGATTACACCAAAAATTGCGTAATTGAAAATAAAAATCGAACTGTTCAAGTGTTTTTGTTACCTATGCAATGAATATTATAAAAGTACCGCTCAGGTTTCAATATTCTTTATACGCGTTACATATTTACCTAATTAAGTAATCATAAATATTTGTTCCTTTAAATAATGTTAGCAATATTAAAATAAATTTTAAATTTAGAATCTACAACCCCACTTTATGCGTTCTAAACTTTTTTCAAACTAATATACTCGTTAATCTAACAGAAGTCGATATTTTTCACGTGAACTTCGATCGACCTAACGTAGCCCGCCATACATTAGTCCCAAGAACACAAGCTTTGCATCCAGAATATGTGGCGACACTATATTCTCGGAACATACCGCAAGTGAAGCCGAGAACATATAGATAACACGATATCTAGAGCGCTGTGATTTAAAGTTATTGGTAAGGTCCAACATCCACCGCTTGTTTTGCAGCAGGTGTCTCAGGCTGAGATATTTTCGCAATCTAATTTAATAACAGTAATTAAAGGACAAGAGAGGTGCTCCTTTAATAAGTTATTCATTATTATGAGCGCTATTGCTGGGTTTAATTTGTACATTTGTTTGCATTGCAGATGAATAATTAATTCTCGTTTGCAAAACTGAAGTACAGATGTTTCAAATATCAAAGTATATAATTTTGCAGGCGCAGCAACGTTTTACTAATTACTAGGAATTATATTTTGTTCTATACTTAATACAAGCGCTTTGACGAAATTAACACGGTACATCAAATGAAACTGAGTAACACGCTAAAGATATTAATAATATCCTGATAAAAATCGCAGTTGCATCTTCTAATTAGAGTGCGATTTGTACTACTAGTCCAGAGTATTGAAATAAAACGGTTAGTTATTACAGAAATACTTACAGCTTTAGAAATTTCAATGAAATTAGATCAGAGGTTGGTTCTTGAATACTTCGTGATTGTTACAAAATATCCCCTAAAAATGTATAAACTGAAACAAAGACATAAAACAGGTACGTATTGAAAATATGCAAAGATGTCTTTCTCTACTCTCGGGGATAATATAAATAGTGTAGTAGTGATTATCATCGGTGATAGCCCGAGGTAAAACCGATGAAAACTGACCGAGTGCGAAGCACGAGTTCAATTTTCTATGGGTTTTAACGAGTGGTATCACCGATTAATAATCATAACACCTGTTATATTTGGTGAGAGAATATAATGAACATTAAAAGAAAACAAATTTTTTTAAAAGTCAAAAATTTTAAACGATCTGTCAGTTTGACAGTAAATATTACATACAATACAATTATTATTTATTCATTACAATACATGTTTTCAACGTTAAATGTTCAGCTTTGATATACATCAGTACAATAATTATTTTTTGATTTATTACAATACATGTTTTGAACGTTAAATGTACAGTTTTGATATACAACTTGCGGATTATCGCACTCGGTATGTGAAACCGAAACAATATTAGATGTTTCAATCCCTCTCATCTCATTTACTATTTCAAAATGTCGTGGGGATTGCATTTGTAAATAAGACTTTAAGGACTTTGAGTTATTGTGACCTGTTATCTTCATGGCTTGTTGCCCTGGTATATCTGCGTTCGCCAAATGGGTTACAGCTGTTGATCTATAAGAGTGATTTGTCACTTTCTTGTTGGTGGTATCAATTCCCACTTTTTGAGCGGTTTCCTTTGTCCATTTGTAGATAGTATTAACACCTACGGGAAGGTTTTTATACCATGCTGTAGTACTTCCTAATCTCCAATTTCTGTTTGGTGTCAGGAAAAATCTGTCGGTCGTTACATTATCTGATCGTTTTCCCATTAGTTTTAGAAACAATCGAACGGGACACACATCAGGATCTACTGTATTAGGTATTAACCATTTGCTATCACAACAAGTTTTGTCCTCTCCTTGAATCGTTTTGTTAAATACTGGATTGTATTGAATTCGGTTAGTTAAGTTTCCAGAATTGTCAGTTTCTTTCTTGAAGTGATAAATGGATGCAGACGCAGCTCCGTTACCACGCCATGCCAATTTTTTAGCGACAATGTTAAAGAACTTTTTTAGAGCCCTTCAGGCGTATTAGCGTCCCAGATTTATTGCAGTTTTTTACATTCTTCTAGTGTAAAAGCAACAGCACTAACCTTCCTTTTTTCTTGTATTTCCTGTAGTTGCTTTCTTTTAGAATCGCGAGCTACCCTTGCTTCTTTAAATTCCATGTCAGTAAATGGATTGAACTTGATATTATATTCAGTGAAGAATTTTTCTTGTATAATCCTTGCCGCGGAGTTCCATAATGTTTTGACAACACATTCTTTATATTCTTGGCCGTCTTTTCTTATCATGTTGCAAGCATAATTTCTTGATATTGATGCAATTTCTGGAACCGTAGTCTCTTGCGTTATTTTGATTCTCCTTGAAGCGCAAAATTCCATGAACTGGTTCCACTGAGATTCTTTATTAATTTTGGTATTCTTTGGTGTTTTTTTCTCAATTAACTTTCGAATATCTTCCTCGCTAGCATCTCCCCCATCGACTGTGATCTACTGGTTGAAACATTTTTCTGGTTAAGAGCACTATTTTCTGATTTCGCGTCTATTGAAACTTTCTGTCACTTTGACAGTAAGCAATTTTATTCATTAAAAACAAGTGACAGGCAATATGCGGTAATAAAATTATCACCGATTTGATAGCCTATTATGCTCTTTTGTTTTTTGTGTTTTAACCAATGAAATTAATCAAAAATGTACCATGTGACACGTGAATTATATTTTCATATAAACACCACAACTAGTGCGCTAGTAAATAAAGCTTTTCCTCCATACTATGAAATATTCGGTAAATATATCGGTACACATACTTGGCAAACTTTTCTGCTTTCGGAAGTAATTTCGGTTAAAATAGTGGTTTTCAAATCCTCTGCATAATTTGTTGTCTAGATTTTCTCTAACAGGAATTTTCAATTTTATTAGACTAAATTCTTTATGAGAAAAATCATATTATATTAAAACGTATAGGAGGATTAATTCTTTTACTACTGGCAAGGTGAAACGACTGGCAAGGTAAAACGAACACTGAAGTAGTAGAAGTAGCATAAAAACATTACGCATCCAATTAAAAGTTTACAACCATCTTCGAGGCCTTATATTTTTATTCAGAGCTTCAAATAAAATTAAACTTAGTTCACTCCAAATAAATGCAATTTGGCGAGATCTGTTTACGACGCCCTTTAAAGCGAAAATAAAGAGTTACGTTTAACGTCTTTTATGTATAATTCTAAAGCATCTCTCAACAAGTAAGAAAATTTCACTAGGTATTTATTAAAAAGCCTTTGAGTACGCTTATCAATTTACACGGCTTTTTACAGATAGTGAATCCCTTTGAAGCCTTTATCTTTACGCAAACATTAATTTGACACGCGACCGGATCCTGTGATTAGAGGAAATTCTCTCGATGTTTTGTTTAACACAAATTTTGGGTATGGGACGTGCTTGGCCCGCATTTCGGACACATGTTTTTGAAGAACCTAATGAAGTATAATTGTTAATTATAAATTAAACACTGCTTTTGGATGAATCAATCAATATGTTATAAATACTCTACATATGTTTCAGCTTATTAGGCCTTTATCAAGGGTAATACAATACTAAAGTTTCCGACGTGCTTGTTCTAATTTATACCTAAAAGTATTTATGTCTTAATCTATTTATGACCTAATCTATTCAAGACTTAATTTAACATCCTTAATTATTTGAATGTTTGGAGTGGACCTAAACTGATTATATAAATCAATGGACAGTTCTTAACAATTTGTATATTATAGGGGTATTCAAGAAATTTTGTGGATCATTTGTGGTTCAAGGGTTGTACTTGAAAGATTTTTTGATTTCTAGTTGTTTTAGCAGATCTAAACGTTTACCTTTTCTTTCTGAATGAAGTAAATTTATGTTATCAGTATCTATGAAATGGTTGTTTTCAATACAGTGTGTTGACATTCCTGTATTTTTATTGTTATTTAAGATTGATTTTTTGTGTTCTGTTACCTTGTTCACAACGCTTCTACCACTCTGACCGATATAGACAGCATTGTAATCTTTACAATTAATTTTATGTACACCAGATTTATCGATTTTATTTAGTTTTTCTTTGTATCTAACTTGAAGAAATGTAATACTGTTATTCAAAATAATGAGGCGTATAAATTGAAAATTATGAACCCTTCAGCCCCCATTCTCTATGGTATTCCAAAAATTCACAAAGTAAATAACTCTATACGCCCCATAGTGTCTTACATCAATGCTCCATCTTATAAATTGTGTAAAAAACTAAATTATATTTTACCAGAATTAATTAATTTTAAATCTAAATATTCCATAAAAAATTCTTTTTAATTTATTGAAAATACAAAAAATTTAATAATACCAAATAACGCAAAATTAATCTCCCTTGACGTTAAAAGTCTGTTCACCTCAGTTCCGCTCACAGAACTAAAATTATTATTAAATAATTTAATAGAGTTTAATAACAGTTTAAATACACATGTGTTTTATTGGACTCGATATGTAGACGATATTTTTTGTATATGGACCGGTACAGAAAGTAACCTAAGTAATTACCTTAATTTCTTAAATTCTTTTAATAGTAAAATTCAGTTCACAATGAAATCGGAACAAAATTGTCAATTAAACTTTCTAGATATTAATATCAAAAAACAAAACAATCAGTTGAAATTTAGCATCGACCGCAAACCTACTACTACAGATACAGTAATACATTATAATTCGCAGCAATCATAGCAAATTAGGATTTCACCATTTCATAGTCTAATACATAGACTGACGAATTTTCCTTTAGATCAAAGTGATTTTGATAGAGAATTAAATATAATTAAACAAATTGCAAGAAATAACGGATACAACGAGTCACTAATAGATAACTTGGTCAAAAACAAACAACGCAAATTGCTACAAAAGGAATTTTTCACTGTGCCTAACAAACCGACAAAATATAGTTTTATTAATTTCTAAAAAATTCAATAATTTGGGTATCTCTACAATAAGTGTGAACAAAACAAATATAGGAATCATTTTGGTTAATAACAAAGAAAAACTAAATAAAATTGATAAATCTGGGGTATATAAAATTAATTGTAAAGATTGCAATGCTGTCTATATCGGTCAGAGTGGTAGAAGCGTTGTAAACAGGGTAAAAGAACACAAAAAATCACTTAAATAACAACAAAAATACAGGAATGTCAACACACTGTATTGAAAACAACCATTTCATAGATACTGATAACATAAATTTACTTCATTCAGAAAGAAAAGGTAAACGTTTAGATCTGCTAGAACAACTAGAAATCAAAAAATCTTTCAAGTACAACCCTTGTATCACAAATGATCAACAAAATTTCTTGAGTACCCCTATAATAATTGTTAAGAACTATCCTTTGATTTATATAATCAGTTTAGGTCCATTCCAAACATTCAAATAATTAAGGATGTTAAATTAAGTCTTAAATAGATTAGGTTATAAATAGATTAAGACATAAATACTTTTAGGTATAAATTAGAATAAGCACGTCGGAAACTTTAGTGTCCACTATGTAATATTCTTAATAAAGGCCTAATAAGCCGAAACATATGTAGGGTATTTATAATATATTGATTGATTCATCTAAAAGCAGTGCATAATTTATAATTAACAATTATTTTCAAGATGTTTCACAAGGTACCTCAGTTCAGTGTACTAATGGAGTATGTTTAACGTGTAAAGCATCAATTATTAAATTATGCGTTGTATGTTCCGACTTCATATTTAAAATATTAAATTCAATACAAAGGATATGTCGTTTGTTAAATTAAAATCTAATTTCCTGCCTTTCAAAATTGGAAAGAAATTAATGCCATTAGTTGAATTGATTTTCCTATCTGTGTATAATTTTCCAACAAAACAAGTAATTCTTGACAGGATACCGGATACGTGTAGCTGATATATGATAAAATTGTAAATAAATATTAGAATATATCGTGTAATTACTTTCATGCCATTAAAAAAAAACGCTGCCTAAGAAATCACTACTTCCACATCCAGATTTTCCATCCAACTCTCTTTAAGAGAAAACATCTTGATTATATTTGCACTCTAGCAATAGGGAAATAATTGGACATAAAAAATATTTGAGGAGGATGCCATAAATTAATTTGAGGCGTTGGTCTCTGGCATGCACTCCAAGAATAAAGTTTCTGTACTCTTATTAGCTTGCTATTTTCCCCAATTTACACCCTCTCACCCCTTTCACGTTTACCAAATTTCAAGTCAATGTCTCAATTTTATTTTATCAATCCCTCTAATAATGGAGTGGAGGTTTTGGGGGATTTGAAAAATATTATAAAGAAATCTGAAGACTCGGTCTCTGGTATATACACCATATCTCTTTATATGCCGACGATCTAAAAATTTTCAGAGTAATTGATGAAATCGATTACTGTTTTCAACTTCAGATTCATGAATCCTAGTAAATGTAACGTAATGTCCTTTTCTTTAAAAACATCACCCTTTATTTTTTATTACAAGTTAGATAATGTCATACTTCAAAGACCTATAACTTTTCGCGACCTCGGCGTAACTCTTGATAGTAAATTATCCTTCACTGATCATATCGATACCATTGTGTCTGAAGCCTCCAAAGTCCTTGGATTCATCGTTCGTACTAGTCGAGAGTTCACTAATACTGATACTCTGAAAATTATTTATCAATCCTTCGTCAGATCGAAACTTGAGTACCCATCGCTAATTTGGAGTTCCAGTTATGATGTTCACAAGAATAACTTGGAGGCAGTTCAACGTAGATTTCTTAAATTACTGTGGTTCAAATCCGACGGTACCTATCCAGTGATTGGTTTTCCGCAAAGTAACTTGCTTGAAAGATATTCTATGACTACTCTCGAGGATAGGCGTACGTACTTTTCTCAAGAATTTTTGTTTAAATTACTACACAATGATTTTGACGTACCTGAAATAATTAGTAAGCTTAATTTTCACGTTTCCAGATTAACCTCTCGTAATCGCCAAGTTTTCTATTTACCTACGCCGCGTACCAACGTACTAAATAATTCACCTTTATATACGATTTGCAGTACTTCTAACAAATTATGTAGCGACTTCGATATCTTTAATTTCAGCCTTAGTGTCTTTGTTTTTCTTAATTTACTTTGAATCTCTTATATGTATATATGTATACATAGTTTTTATATTTAAACATTTCCCATATTATTTTTTTCTCTCTCTTCGTATCATATCGTATCGTATCGTTATTCATAGTTCATACATTTAAGTAAATTTTTTCTCATTTTACTTTCTTTCTATGTTGTTGTTTATTATGTAATTAATGCTTTGTATGCCTTTATTCCTGTTCTGTAAGGCTAGGCGCACACGGGTGACTTTTGTCACGCAACTGTTTTGTCACCTACCTCGGAGTCCGTCGAGCCTTATGGAGATGCGCTCAGGAGCGACGTAACTGTCACGTCGCTTCGTGAGCGCATCTCCATAAGACTCAATGGACTCCGAGGTAGGTGACAAAACAGTTGCGTGACAAAAGTCACCCGTGCGCGCATAGCCTAATTGCGTATCTTACCTGTTGAACAGTGTATGCAATAAATCAATAAATAAATAAATAAGTATCTCATATTTCTGTATTCTTACCCGGTTGAATTATATATTTTCCCCTATTTACCTCCCAACCCTTCAACGGAATAATCTCTAAATATGGTCTATTCCTAGATGTAGTCATAATTTATACGCGTACTAAATTTCAAGTGAATATCTTAATTTTATTTTATCAACCCCTTTAATAATAGAGTGGGGCTGGTCGGAGGGGATGGAAAATATTATGAAAATTCTGAGGCCTTTGTTTCTAGTATATACACCAAATCTAAGTTTCTATACTCTTACCAGCTTGTTTTACTCATTTTCCCCTATTTACCTTTACTTACTCCCCACCTCTTCAATTGAATCATCTTAAAATATAATCTAGTTATAATACATATGGTTACCAAATTACAAGTGAATATTTTAATTTAATTTTGTCAGTCCCTTTAATAGTGGAGTGGGTTGAAAAATGTAATAAAAAACTCTGAGGTTCTCGTTTCTTTTATATACAAGACCTCTCAAGCTTCTGTACTCTTACAAGCTTGCTTTACTTATTTCCCCCTATTTATCCCCCAACTCTTTACCGGATATGTTAAATCCAGTTAAAGATCTCGCTATAATACATACGTGTACAAAATTTCAAGGCTTTATCTTAAACTGTTCCAGAGAAAACGTACTCACAAGAAAAGTTACCAACAGACCTACATACAGACAGAAATCTGTTTTCTCTCAAATTTAAAATCTCGATATCATGACATTCTAAATTTATTTCAACGCCAAAAGGAATTTGATTTTTTTTTGCGTTTACTATACTTCCACTCCACTACGTGGCTGTGGAAGTAGCTAGTGCTGACCGCTAGATAAGTAAAAAATTCTACAAATTTTTTTTTAGGAGCACTTAGGGAATACTGACCAAGGTCAACAGTTTGAAAAGTTAGTAACAGTTAAAGGAATATATGCCTTTAAAAAAGTATTCTTTTGGGAAGAAACCTATAATACATACGTGTACCAAATTTCAAGTGAAAATCTCAATTTAATTTTATCAACTCTTTTAATAAGGGAGTGGGGGGTGGTAGGGGCATGGAAAATCTAATAAAAAATACCTGAGGCCTTTGCTTCTAGTATGTACACCAAATCCCAAATTTCTGTACTCTTACCAACTTGCTTTAATTATTTTCCCTTATTTACCCCTATTTACCCCCCAACCCTTCAACGGAATAATACCAAAATATAATCCAGTTCCTGATGTCATTATAATATATGCGTATACCAAATTTCAAGTGAATATCTCTATTTTATTTTATCAACCTCTTTAATAACGGAGTGGGGGTGGAAAATTTATAAAAATCTTTAGGTCTCGTCTTCTAGTACGTACACCAAATTTCAAGTTTCTGTACTCTTACCTGCTTGCTATACTTATTTCCCCCTATTTACTCCCCAACCCTTCACCGGATATGTTCAAAAGACAATATATACGTGTAGAAAATTTCAAGTCAATATCTTAAACAGGAGAAAACGTGCGGACAAAAAAAAAGTTACAGACAAACCGACAGACAGACATAATTTTTTTTCTCAAAGTTAAAATCTCGACGTTTCATGACATTCTAAACCTATTTCAAGAAAAAAAAAAAATGGAATTTTTTTTACGATTACTATACTTCCAATCCACTACGTGGATATGGAAGTAAAATTATTATTGTCTTGTTTATTGAGAGTACAAATAACACAACTGATTTGGGTACAAACTACTTCGATATGTATTACATGCCATGTATAATCTACGACATCGGCCTTACCAAAAATATGAGCGTGTAATGCCATTTCTGTAAGTATAAGAATCTGGCTGGTAGTGGCTGTGCCAGTGACACGTGTAGTATATTATTGGAAACATGTAAATTTCCCATCCCTTCCTGAGCAGCAGGTGTGCAATATCGATCCAGTAATAGAATCCTTTAATTCAAAATTCACCGGAGTACAAGTATGTGCACAATCAGAAAAATGCAATCTCCTTCCTAACCGATCGCGATCGAACAATAATTCTTCTATTTTCGGTCTTTGGTATTTCCCGCTTATACACACGCATTCCCTGTTCACGTAAAAAACCTATAAGCTTTCCGCTGCCAATTTCCACTTCCCTCGTTTTTGGGAAATATTGTTTCGTGCGGACATGATTGAATGGTAATTGAAGACTACAGCAAGCTCACTTGAAATTTCTCTTTAGATGAAAGCACTAGCAATTTATTTTATTGCAAAATAAAATAATGCGGCTGTGGAGAGGGTTTAGTGAGTGCCAAGCTATAAGAGATAAAAAATAAACACAAGGAAAAAGGATTTTCGTGTACGTTGCGAGAAATTTACGTTGCGTACAGTCTACAGCGCGTAAAAAATACGATAAATATAGAGGTTTGTGTTCTGGTTAACTAATAATTCAAAAATACACTGTTGTTCCTTAAGCGCAACACACATCGAAATGGCACATGAAACTAAAATCGGAAATAGCTCAGGATATTTTATTATTACGTCATGAAGTGATAGTGCGGTACGATAGGCGCAAACGGAAAAAGCTCTTGCTGTAACGTGGGCATGGGAAGGCTAGAGCAATTCATACTGGACTCCAGATTCGAGCTATTCACTGACCACAAGCCATTGACCATAATTTTAACTACGAAGGAAATAAATAAACTATCATATAGACTTGTGTTCGAATGCGATTAGTAAAATTTATTTTGCCACTGAACATGTACCCGGTAAATCTTTCTACATACCGGATGTACTTTCAAGAGCACCTATTAAAGAAGGAACATCGGATGTTGACACAGCTTTTGAAGATAGTGATGTTTACATAGATTCTGTCATTGCCGAAATCACGGTCGAGGCACGGTCACCTGATTTTATCAAATTGAACCAAACCGAACATATGTGGATCAAGAAAGTTAAAGAATATGTCACATCCGGTTGCCCATTAAGTATAAAGATAGCCAGGGACTCAGGAATATTGTAAATTTAAAAATGAACTTAATATCAGTGCCAACTTACTATGTTTCAATGATCGTATTGTAATTCCTAATTCGATTAGAAAATCATGTTTGAAACGTATCCATGATGGCCATCTTGGTTTAATTAGACGCTTGAGGACGGCAAAACCTACTGTGTGGTGGCTAGGTATTTCAAATGAAATAAACAGCCTCATTCAGTTTTGTGAAATTTGCTAAAATATAAACCAACAAACACTGAACCTATGATACCGGCCGTCATACCTAAGACACCTTGGTGAATCATTGGTGGCAACTTAGCTGAATTTCAAAATAAAACTTACCTTATAATCCAGGAATATTATTCCAAGTATTCTGAACTTAAGGCACTCAAGAGAATAACTAGTGAAGCCATCACTAAAGCCATGAAGGATGTATTTTTTCACCATGGTTCACCAATTATAGTTAGATCAGAGAACGGAAGACAATTTACTAATTATGAATTTAAACAATTTGCAAATAAATATGGATTTAAATGGATAAGTTCAAGTCCAGAAACTAAGTACCGATATTGTCTAAATGTTGTTTGTTGCATTATCTTAATATTTTTCTTCTTCAATTCTTTGGGACTTCCTGCCACATGTATGTTTTCTTTTTAAGCGGTGCTCGGGGAATCTACAAAATATCACAATTAACCAGTATGTTACTGGTAAATAACCTCTGCGCCTGTGACTTTTACGTCAAAGGATCAGTTACAGGTTGCTTTTTTAAATAAACAACACAAATAAGTATAAAAACTTGAAATTAATTATTTCGCCGACGTTTCGGAAATCTATTATGTTTCCTTTTTCAAGGCTTTTTTTTGAAAAATTGTTTTTGCTATGTATGACAAATACACAGCTCTAAGAATATTTGTTATATTCAATATCCATAGATACTTACTATTTACATTGAACTGTTGATATAGTTAACAGTTTTTATACAATATTAAGTTTGTGAAGTTCTTCTTTTAACATTGGCAACCAAGTGAGGATAGGTGCGTGTTAAATTGTTCCGTAGATGTCTGTAGAACTTGGTTGCCAATGTTAAAAGAAGAACTTCACAAACTTAACATTGTATAAAAACTGTTAACTATATCAACAGTTCTATGTAAATAGTAAGTATCTATGGATATTGAATATAACAAACATTCTTAGAGCTGTGTATTTATCATACACAGCAACAAGGGTTTTTCAAAAAAAGCCTTGAAAAAGGAAACAGAATAGATTTCCGAAACGTCGGCGAAATATTTAATTTCAAGTTTTTATACTTATTTGTGTTGTTTATTTAAAAAAAAGCAAACTCTAACTGATCCTTTGACGCAAAAGTCACAGGCAGAGGTTATTTACCAGTAACATACTGGTTAATTTTGATATTTTGTAGATTCCTCGAGCACCACTTAAAAAGAAAACATACATGTGGCAGGAAGTCCCAAAGAATTGAAGAAGAAAAATATAAGTACCGATATTAGAAAATAAATTAACGGCAGAATTGCCAGATCACAAAAAGCAACAGAAATATGAAAATAGAAAAATATTAAAATAAACGACACAGAGTTAGACAGACGGAACCCTTAAAGGAGGCAGATCGAATTTGAGCAGTAAATATGCGCCGAGAAGAAATAGTAGAAGCAGAACAGCCCTCATCATACTTTGTCAAAACAAAGAAGAATAATATTATAGAAAGAAATCGTAAGCACCTCCAGATACTACCCAATTTAAACGGAGAACAGCCGCTGAATGAATTAGATACCACAGAACTAGAACCAATAGCTAGGCCATGAAGAGGACGAAAACTACCTAATCATTTAAAAGACTTTATTCTGAACTAATAGCTTTCCTTTATCTATTGTTGACTGAGTCGGCCTGACTAACTAAGTAATCATCTATATGTTGTGCATAAATTGAAGAGTAACTTACAGCCACGAGGTAAAGGATGTACTAAACACAAATGATATTAGGAAGAAGAGAACTAATTTTGATAATATTCGACACGTATTTTTCATTTAGATTTTCCCATTATTTAATTTGAAAATCGAGTTACGATAATACCATATCGAGCAGAACAAGAAATAAATAAATGCTAATTTGCTATTTATGTAAACATAAACCACAAAAAAGCACGTCGATTTTCAATCGGAATTTAATACATTTTTCAGTATCATAAATTTCTAGTAATTACGTTACATTTTTATACCTAATAGAATTATTTGCTTTTTATGTTATGGCAATTTTACCAAATTTGGCGATAAAATGTTTTCACATGATTGTGCACCACATGTAAATTATACCGGTCCAAATTGTATGAATATATGGCTGTGATAAATAGTATATTTGAAAATAAAATTCTTTTGGAATATTCAACATTTTTATTTAAATGTGTACCATGTGACAGTTGACGGCTTAAATAACTCATAAACCAAATTTCCATTTGCATGTGCTACTACTGATTATTTCGAGTGCTCGTTATTATGTTGAGAAATAAAAAACCGCTGCCTAAGGAATCACTACTTCCACATCCAAATTCTTCATTTCCAGGAAAACATCTTGACTATATTTCCACTCTAGTATGTGGAAATAAATGGTCATAATAGAGTTTTAATAATATTTGAGGCAGATGTCATAAAAAAATTCGAGGTGTTGGTTTCTATCATAAATACCAAATACATACGTGTACTAACTTGTGAATATCTCAATTCTATTTCATCTCTTTAGTAATGGAGTGGGGGTGGTTGAGAGTTGTAAAATAGTATAAAAAAGTCTGAGGCCATGGTTTCTAGTATATACACCAAATTCCAATCTTCTGTACGTCTTACCAGCTTGCTTTGGATTCTAGAGCTTTCTCTGACAATATTCTTATAGAAAGAATAGTTTCGACCGTCAAGATACAGGGCCAAGGCTTCCTCAGGGATATACTTCGTTTGCCACCGATTTTGAAAAACTAAGGAGTTTTCTTAATTCTAGTCGCTCGCTTTGGAGAGCTTGCTGTGACAGTTTGTGCTATTAGCACAGCATCTGTTTTACTAGACATTCTTAAACTGGTGCGCCCAAGTGATAACTCCTGTGTAGTATACCTTTCGTATAACGGTAAAACTTTTTGCATTTTGGACTGATCACCTGCCTCAGCAAACTCTTTTGATAATCGACCTTTTCTTCGTCCTCTTGGGTTTTCAGTAGGTATTACAACTACAACGTCATCCAGTAATTCATGATGTCGCGGGAGAAATACCTGGAGAGATATACTATATTTCATCCACTTGTCGGCAAAGTTACTGTTTATATTTTTGATTTTTACTTTGACATGCTCATAGGTTGTGTCTCCTCATGTTCCATTAATTTAAAGTGCAAGACATAATCCAAAACTGCATCATTTTTGTTTGTTATGTAATATTCTTGACGCCAAATATCAAAAAGTTCGTGACACGAACATGTCACTGAAAAAATGCACTATATTAATAATTATATGCAGACCTTTGCAGCTAAGTTAATTGGAAAACGAATTTAGATTACTTACAAAACCTGAAAAAAGTTAACAGAACAAATCTCTTCAAATCTGAGAATAGCTGGTCTTTCAAATTCATAAAATATTATTAGTATGTGTAATATGTCTATAATGACAATTAAACAGTGCTACTTAGAGTTTTGAACAAAGTTATTAAAATGAAATGTGTTAAAATGTTGACTTAGCTTTGTAGAATTCTCCACAAAAAGATTTTAATGAACAGGTAATAAACAAGCTGAAAAAACTGCATTTTGATATGCTCTTTATCCCTGTTGGGATGATTCAGTACATTTCCAGCAGAGGGTCGCAAGATGACTCAGTACATTTCGACATGTTTTATTTTCCTTTTTGCATTGACTAAAGTAAAGGCTAACTACATTTTGAAACACAGAAAGGGTATGGGTATTTTTATTTAGTAAATGAAAATAAGGAAATGAATGATGATATTTTAAATATAACATTACATTATTTTTTTTGCACCTATATCGCACGGAGAATTTATCAATTTGTAATATTTTTTAAAATAATTCTATGGAATGCATTTTCGTAAATAACTCATTTATTTTATATTTTTCGAAAAAACTCTATTTCAGATTTTTTGTCCAAAAAGGTCTGTGCCTTATACTGGTTATAGAGATTGATCGACGGAATAGTTAATTTTCGATTTTTATTAGCAAACTGTTCGGAATTTGTAGAATTTATCAAAAAAATCAAGTTTTCCAGGATTTGTAGGTTCGCTTTTGATTTATCAAATTTCTCACAAACGTCAGCTAATAGACCAAATCAAGCCTTACAATTGCCATTTTTGAAAATCAAAATCGGACCTTCGGTTCGGGAGTTATTAATTTCTTTGAAAAATCATACTCGGTCCTGGAAAAAATACTTGCGGTCAACGGATTCGGGCCGCCAGCAATAGGCTTCATTTGTGCATGTGTGTGCTTCCTAGCCCGATTTCGAGAAAACCAGTTTTTTGCAAAAAAATCAATTTTTGTTTGTTTTTCGACATGGTCTCTGGTATACTTATTTGTAGAGCTTTGCAAGCGGCACCATTTCTTTTTTGAAACATCTCGATCCGACTACCCGTTATCGAGTTATTCAATTTTTCCCGAAAAACTCGAAACGGTTATATCGGGTACTTCCGGTTTCCGAACGGAGTCGAGCTTTCGGCGTTAAGGTTTTCGAAAAACCTCCCATTAACCACCCCAGTTTCATCGCAATCCGAAAACGAATTAGGGGGGGCTGGGCGTGACATACAGACAGACAGATAAAAAGAGAAAAATACAACGTGAACACCCTCTGTCTTTTTCCACAGCAACGATTTACTAAAGCGTGGTTGGCTTAGAGAACGTTTCCTTGAATTATGGTCTACTCTTAATGGCCAACCCTGTATATATAGTAACAAATGCAATAAAAGGGCTTAAGGAATTATAATTATCCTGCATAAGAGCACGATGTTTATAGAAAGTTGAGACGGTACTTCATAGACTATAAAATGAACGATGCGGCTTTATGTAATATTAGAGGGTTTTAAAAAAATAATTAAGATCGGATAACTTTATAGCTTCGCAACCGTTACGTGCCGTCGACAAGAACTTTTCGGGCAGCAATTGTAAAACCTTGTGTATTATAGTTTCAAAATCCGAATGAGTTCATGACAACCCCAATATAGACCTTCCTGAAGCTAATGACTTTAAAGCCATGAGAAAGTTCGACTAGGTCAACGTCTTCGTCAAATCGTTTTATTGAAAATACCAAATCGCGAGATTAATCACACAGTTAACCGAGGACAGGATTAAACAAGCAAATGTTTAAATTAGTTGGGGTACCGGTAGAACCATTAACGCGATGATTGTTCCGAATTTCTCCTTACTCCTATACACTAGATAGGAACGACGAGATTTTTCCGTTTATGAATATGATAAGAAGGAATCTAAACACACAAAAGGGTTTTTTCATTTCGTTGGAAAATTAGTCAGCTTAGGGATAGGATAAGTTGTGATTAAAATAATGTTTTTTATTGGGGGTAAGGCAATTCTGGCCATATTTACTATAGAGGGCGCCACTTGCCAGGAAAGTACTATTTCGGTACTTAAATTTTTTCGGCAGAGGACGCTCACTGCCAGAAGGCGACTAAGTACTAGATAGGGACGGGTTCGCATTCAGTTGGTTAGTGTAATTCCAAAGTGCCCAGCCCTATTTCACCAAAAACACCGACGAGGATAATCCCGTAAATTTAATAAGACACTCTTCGTTCGGCACTCGAGTGTGTTAGACGTGTCTTACTTTGTAAGTTGTGGTAATTTTCTTTATGTCACCGTATAATTTATTTTGTACTAAAAGTTAACTTATTGTCATTAGAGTTCAAATTAAATTTCGTCCAATCAGTTTGTGTTTTATGAAGCAACTTTTCACTTAAGTACGAGACTACGGTCCAATTTGCATATTTTCTTATTTGTTTAACTTTTAAGTTGAATTTTCTTTTGTTTTAATTTAAGTGTTAATTATTGTTATATTTTTCAAACCGATTACATTCGTGTTCCTTTTGTGCAGTATGGCTATTTCAGATAGTTGATATTTGTTTAAATTATGTTGGTTGAATAAGGCAACACAAAATAGTGTATATAAACAACGCGAGAGAAGTGTACTACTTGAGTGCTTGACAGTAAAATGTATACCTGGATTCGTCCCTTCTTGAAGTGGGTGATATAAAATAAGCAACGCCGGATGTGTGAATGAAACAAATAAGTTTTTGTTTATGTGACATTAGCATTGGCTTATTTATGTTTTTATTAAATTTTAAACAAGAATTGGGATCAAAATTGAAAAGATAAACATAATATTTAGGTAATAAACATAATACATAGGTGATGAAATGGAAAAACTGCCCAAAATTGAAACCGATTGTTTCAAGGAAACGACATACAGGGTGATCAAACTGTCCCTTCGGACCTCTTTTCTCATAACGCGCAAAAAAAAGAATTGTTACCGCAATATAGGGCCCTTCCCGGCAACTCTACCGTAGATGGATATTTACTTGTGGAGCGGTTAATAATTAAAAAAGAAAGGAAAAAAAGGGGAAAAAATACAAAAACAAAACAAAAAAATAAGCTACCAGATTCAGAGACACGAGAAGCAGAAAACTTAGAAGAAAAATACGGAGATGACGATAGATGGAAACTTAAAAGAAGCATGGAAACTGAAAAGAAGCATGGAAACTTAAAAGAAGCATCTCTCAAACACCTACACTTCCCATGCTATATTCCCACCCCATGCGCCATGCCGATATCGCTGCTGACAACAAGCATGTCCAATGTCTAACCCAGCGTATGCAGCTGGTCCGGCGGTATATAAGACATCCGAGATTTGGTTCCGGCACGCGGTTTGGCAGTCGCGTCTGTTGGGCGTGTTCGACGGACGACCAAGCTGCGTGTTGGAAAGAACCTCCATGGATGCCCGGAATTGGCGGCAATGCCCACCATACACTGGCAAATCAATCAATCAATCAAATAGATTAAGTGTAGTTAGAGTTTCGTGTTTTTTAATTTACTAATTTAGTGGAAACTAGAGTTATCGGAGTTATATCATCGTGGTGAACCAGCAGGCTTGACAAAAAATTTGGGGTAAGTTTTGACTATATCCTTTTAAGTGTACACACATCAGTCTGAGAAAGTTATAGAGGATATTCATGCATTGAGATATCTACATGGCCCCATATGCAGGGAGGCTGTGTGTATAACTTTAGTGAAAGACCCGCTGGTAGATTTACGATAACTCCTTGATAGTGGCACAGAGTGTAAATTTGGTTAATTAGAAAATGGGCAATTTAATTCCCGAATATAATCAATAAGAGTAACAAGCCTCAGATTAATGTAAACAGAATAAATGGGGCTATTAAAATATTTATTACTACTAAATAATAAAAACTGAGGCTCAATGGTTACAGCAAATTAAAATAGTATGGAACAATTTTCTCGTACTTGTAAATTTTCGTTGAGCGATGTCTCTTGGAAGTTAATTTTAAATATTAATATATCTAGTCACGTTGCACAGAACCTCATCATTTTCATCCTTTGTCAGTTTATGAAGCTGTCGCCAAGTAATTTGCAAGAGTAATGTTCCATTTTCTGCAACTTTTTAAATAAATAACAAAGCTAACTTAATAATAACTCCTTTTAATAAGTTTTTTTCCGGTAAATTAGTAACTAGGTAGAAATGAGATCTTATTTCCCAAATGCGTTGTTAAACGAACTCGTTCTCTCGTCCAAATCATCTCCTGAATCGTATTAATTAAAAAATGAATAACTTCACGGGAGAGCGATTACCCTGGGGAATCGTTTTGATTTAAGCCTGAGTTTTCTTCATCGCTTTCACTTATCTATAAACGCAATTACATTCATTTTAAGATGACAGGGTTTCCAAAACTCTCTTGCAAAAAATGTGAGTCATTTGAATATTCTAGAAGCAAATATAACTATTTTCACACCACACGAGATAGATCAGGAACTCGTGAATTAAAACTTGTCATCAGTCGAGTAAATAAAGTACAATTTGGAAATTATTTTGCATCAAATTTCGTATTTAACATCAAGTTATACCAGCCTTTACTAATAAACTCGAATAGTATACAGTTGATCCCAGAAGATCGCATCAATAATTGGTACAGATAAACACAAAATAATATCAGTGTATCATCACTTATAATTATTATATTAAAAAATAGTAATTTGATATAAAAAATTTGGTAGAAATCCATTACTTGAAAATGATTTAGAAATTGTGAGAACCAGTTTGCCGCGGCCTAGAGAAATGCATGGTTAGTATCCAGTGTTGCTTTCAAGACTTTCATTTAAAAAAGCTTTTTACCATGTGCTTTAACCAAGATGCTAGCGTAGTTAGCCCAACGCGCGGTGAGTATTGGTTGCCCAGTGTTGTGTTGTTCTAAATTCGATATGGCCGACGTCCCAAGATAGCAGATCACTTTCTTTAAACTATGTGACTTCATTCATCCACAATACCCTTGACATGGGAATCAAATGAAAGAATTTGATGCGTAAAATACGATAAATTATGTAACGTTATTCTAAATTCAATATGGCGGACGTCACTGTAGAAGTAAATAGGAAGAAATGAGTAAATCACAATGGTAAGAGTACAGAGTACATTTCCTTATAATACAGGGTGTAATTAGTTTCATGTCATTTAAAAAAACTGGTAATAGGGACCGCCTAGACAAACAAAAAACTCTGGGGGCATTTTGAAAAACTGACCTAGGTTTAACATTTCAATGTTAAGGTAGGAAACTTTTGAGAACCACTGTTTTTCAGGGTCAATTGATGTTATAGTTCTGAATATTAGAAATAATAAAAAACTGTAATACCCGACTTGTGTTCTAGCCGGAAGAAGTTCGGTACTTTGATGGGATTACTTGTACCGAACTTTTTATACCACTAATTATGAAAATGTAAATAATTCCTTCTCTTTCGGCACAACGCAGGCATAGCATGGCCGCGGGGATTTAAATATAATTTGTTTACATGTGATTTTTAATTTGAAACAAAGTTATTGTAGCTTTTCTTGTCGTTTATAAGAATTTATTAAATTTAAAAGCGGTTTATTTACATTTGTAACATTGTGTTAAAAGCTTAAAAAATTAGTAATTATTTAATAAAATTGGAAAACAAACAGTTAGACGTCCGAGATACGATAGCAGAAAATAATTGTGTATTTTAAGTTAAAAAAAATCTGATCAAGACAGCGAATACTATAATAATAATCATACCTTTAATGTCCATTAGGTAACACCCAATAACTGAACACTTCTTTTGAATTTTTCACAAAAATTGTTCGAAATGGCCTCCATCTCCACGTACACAGAGAAAAATGTGTGTGATGTTTTACCACAATTGTAGAAAATTGTACTCCAAATTGGTCTTAAAATGGTGACAGGAACAATTCGTGCAAATAAATAATACATTTTTGGGGCAATGATTTTGTACAGTTTATGCATTAACATTGTTTAAAATTTTTGTACAAACTTAAAAATCACATAAATTGAATTCTTTACAAATTTGAATTATGGTTGCATAAAAATACATAATTTTGTTCCACTTGTGGAAGTTAGTTTCTACAATTTGTGTGAAAAATTTAAATATATTCTGAAGGTTTCCTAAACAAACATTCATATCTAAAATTCTTCATTTGTAAAACATATTTACAAAAAATTGTGCTCTTAAGTGACACAATGTTGATAGTTTTTTAAAAGAATGGGTTTTAGTTTTCCACAATTTCTAAATGAGAAATCCTCAAATTGTATGTTTATTTTGTCAACTTTGTAATTCATTTTGCACAATATATACACTTAATTCAAAGAAGGTGTTCAGTAATGTATGAACCGGGGTTAGTTTTGCACAATTTGTAACTCTATAATCTCCAACTTATGTATATATTTTTTGGTTCACTCTGCACTCATTTCACACACTATATGTATCCACTTCATTTTAATTGTATTATTCTGTAACACAAATTGTGAAATATTATTTCCAAAATTGGAGGTATTCCTAAAGGATTTCAATAAAATAAATTAAAGAATAAATATTTTATTTTAACAGAACAATACATAATAGAGCATGCATATTATCATATGGTAAATGAAAACATTTTTTTAAATACAAATAAATTTTATATGCATAAAGTTCTAGTTGAAAAGAAGTAGGTGACTAACATTTATGCTTAAAATAAATCCATTTAATAATTCTAATTTAGAAGGCTTCCAGTGCTTCTTCTTTTTAGCTTCTATTAACGCAGTTTGTAGTAATAAAGCTGCTTATGTCGTAGTCACGTCATATTCTTAAAAAAAATAACATTTATCATTTCATCACCAAAATCAAATGTATTGCTTACCATCGGAATATCTTCGTTTTGAAGCAGTTCTTTTACAAGTTTGCCTTTTGAGTTTAGTAGTTTAGGAACAGCTTTCTGTCGCTTCGCATAAGAAAACGAAATTACTCTCAAGCTGTAAACGAAATCAATTATTAGAAGATAGGTATCATGCATTCTTCGCATATAAACAAGAAACCATTTTTATATTTATATGTTGACGAAGTTAATTTAAGAGAATATATATGCAAGTCTGTAACTCTGTGTGAAGTACTTACCTCTGTGAATGCTGCATGGAATTACATCTAGGAAACCCCACTCGGTTAATAAGTTTTCAACAAATTCCATCACAAATGTACTTGTATAATTCGGAACTGTACGTCTTCACTTAACGAAATATTACCTGGATCTGATGCGTAATTGCATGCGCGTATATGCGTAGCATGGCCGGCGCAGTCAGTACAATTTTTAACCAATAAACTTTACGTGAAACAAATGAAACAATTATAAAAAAATTTGAAACAATATCACCAAACTGATTGTGAACAGTATGTCATTAAATTGTGCAATTTGTGCGGGCGGCATAGATTACTATTATTGTTCAGCGGAAATAAATATATTGGGACTCCTACTTTCACAAGTTTGTCAACAACCGTTTATAAAATAAAATCACACTTTTATGTTACACAAGTTGTGCAAATCCTTTAAACAATTACTTAAAACTAATTGGCAATAGAATGGCAACAAAATATATAGTTTGAGGATACTATTAACAATAAATTTAGTTAAATTGGATATGATTTGTTGAGAAAAAATAGATAAATTTAACTCTAAATTTCGCCAATTTGTTGGTCGAAGTTTTCAATAAATTCATCGTAACTAAATCTTTATATTGGATAAATAAAACGCACAAGAATTATGCACAATTAAAATGTGTAAAACTATATAATGTTGTGCCTTAAAATTTTACAATTGTTTAAAAAAATGCAACAAGACGTTGTTCCACAACATTGTGCAAAATGTTTCAAAGCGATTTCTCTCTGTGTAGATACATTTCGGCATGTCAAACTAAGAACATACGCGTTCAACACATTTGGTAAATTAATTTAAATTTCTGGTTTCTATGCACATTAAAATACGTTGTTGCAATTGTTCTAAAGCCCCTCCGCACCAGCTGCATTTCCACCACTTTCTTCATACACCAAGTGCATATCCGCGAGCTCTGGATAAGTGTAATCTCCCATAATATCTAAAATCTGCGTTTTAAAACACCACATTAAACTGTGAATTAACGTTATCAAAAAACTTCAAAATCCAAAAAGTAATACAAAAAGCACTAAGGAGAAGTAGTGTCTTACGTAAACAAGTACTTACTAACGACTTGAACGATAAGTCAATAAAATAAATCTTAACATAAGTGGCACAAAATTCAAAAAGAACAAAAGCAACAGACAAAACCAGGGAACGGGTAGGTCGCGTCGTGTGTACGTTGTTTACCGAGTAAGGACACAAATTGAAATTATCACTTGAGAATATTACAAGGAAGAGTATAGCACGCGTAATAAGGTAATTTGGCCGCGAAGAAGCTAAAAACATGGCGGTGTCCTCTGTCGGTCGCTTTTAACTGCTTTGTCGGCATGCTTATTTGTACGAATGTCAAAGTATCACGTGCGACAAGATGCGAGGCAATATAACCTACCCCAATATGCCAACAGTTCTCAAACTATGTTATTAAGTGTTTTGGATATTTTTGTTTATTTTTTCCAAAACTATGAGCTTCAGACCTCATGTTATATAAGGTTTTCTTGTTTGTCTTGTCGTTCCCTACCCCCAGTTTTTTAATGACATGAAACTAATTACACCCTGTATTTTTTAACCTCACCACCACCTCCACTCCATTATTAAATGGGTTGATAAAATAAAATTGAGATATTCGCTTGAAATTTGGTACATGTATGTATTGTAATGACATTTGATTGAGATGATTCTGTTGGGGGTGGAGGGGGGTAGATTTCGATTTCGGGTCAGTGGTGGGATACAAATTGGAAAAAATAAGTAGAGAAAGCTAATAAGAGTAAAGAAACATTATTTTTTACCTACATGCAAATTTTTTTATGACATACTGAAGTGCAAAGATAATCAAGACTTTTTCCTTTAAAGAGATTTGGATGGAAAATGCGGAAGAAGTGATTCCTTAGGCAACGGATTTTCTTTTTATTGCTTTAATCCAAAACTTGTTACAACGCTCCTTGCAATGTTTACGATATGTTCCAGCAAAAAAATGTTACACTAAGACAGTCATGTTCCAACAAAACTCGAAACGTTTCAGTGGGAATTTTACGCCCTGTATCTCGAACATGATGTATATTAGAACCTACGTTTGTTTAGAATTATTTCCTTATTTCACTGAATCACGTCCTTAATTTACGATGATCCACTCTATTACATTCTACATTATAACGAGGAAAAAATATGATTACGTATTATCCAATAAAGAGCGTGTATCAAACATCTTGGCTAAATTATAATCATGATTACGTGAAGACGTAAAAACGTATGGTTCAGAAAACCATTTTGTGGTTTATGCGGGTTAGAGGAGGGAGCATCAATTTTCTTTCCGAATCTGTCTATAACTCAGCGCTACATTATTGTAGGCATGGGGATTCCCAGTAATTGATCACGAATACTGAATGGGCTCCGGGGATTGTGTGTTTCACTAAAATGACATTTTAATGCTTATACAAAACGTACAGGAAATAAGCAGTATATGCTCAGGATTTAAGTTTTCCTAACTTTTTTCTTATTAAATATTTATGTGGACTCAACGAAGTCTCAGCGACATATCGATTTCTGTGTTATTGAAATTTTACTCTTGGGCGCCTGCAAAAAGAACTCAATTGGGAAAATAATATTGCGAGACAAACAAAAATTGTCACTCTTCTTTCAATATTATCAAGGATAATTGAATAAAAGTCGAGACGTTACTGAAATGATATAATCCGCAGCACACGTGAAAGTGTCATGTTCATAATAATAATAATATTTTATTAATAGCATAAGCTAGACTTCATACATTTTTTACAGTATTGTATATCAACTGAATTAAGTATATCAATGAACTTTGAAGTTAATCATGTATATAAACTTAAATATTAGATAATGATATTTGATAAAACATATTTGTAACAAGCATTTTTGAATAACATGAGGTTTTCACGGCTTCTTCCAGAAATTGGTAGTTCATTATACTGTTTAAATCCATTGTGGAATAGATTTACCTGGCTATATCTTGTATGTACCGTTGGAACATACAGATTCGGAAAGTGCAGTTTAGGGTATAGGAATAACGATGTAATTGACCACGCCCCGCTAGTTTCATAAATCGTGAAAGCAGAGACACGCAATGAATTGAATTTAGTACGGCATGAACTAAGGATGGATGCGGACGTAGGTAATAATCTCTAATACGAAACGAGAAAATATCTCTTCGTCAAAAACGAAGAAGTTATTTGTCACATTTTTCAAAAATTCAAAAAATTTCTTCTATTGAAAGCACTTCTGCAGTTTTTTTTAGCCGTAAATGCTATGGGAATAAAATAATAATTCTTATTAAAGCCGAAATGAAAATAGAACATTAAAATAAAATTAAATAACTCGGAAACTAAAATCAACTAGTAATTATCAAAAAATAAATTATTCTTATTAAATTACAAAAATAGAAATTAAATAACCCTCAGAAACTAAAATCAACTAGTAATTATCAAACAATAAATTAACGAAGTAAGGATTCAATCAAACCACCTTCTTGTGCCAGACAATAGCCAAACCGATTATACAGTGAACCTCTCATATCATTGAGTTGATTTGGAGTACTGCTTGCACAAAGTTGGATAAGTTTTTCCCGTAATGCAACTAAATTATTGGCTCGTTCGAACACATATTTGTACGCGATTTCCTTTAAAAAGCCCCACAGAAAGAAATCATGGGGTGCTAGATCAGGTGACCTGGGGGGCTATTTTATCATTCCCCTTGTAGCTATTAAACGATTGGGAAATGTTCTTTCCAGAAAATTAATAACAGTTAAGGTATTGTGACTTGGGCAGCCGTCTTGTTGAAACCAAATGTCGTCAAAGTTGACAGGAAGATATTGAACTGTAGGAATTATTTGTTTTTTTAAAAGCTCTAAATGTTTATTGCCATTTAAATTGCCATCGATTAGCAGTGGGCCTATAATATGATTGTCTAAAATTCCCGTCGAAACGTTCAGCTTTTGAGGATACTGAGTTCGCACAGCAACACTCAAATGTTTATTTTTTCGAGACCAATATCGTACTACGGATGGATTGTGTTTCCTATGTAATGAAAAGGATTATTCATCTGTAAACAATATATTCCTTAAGAAGTTTTCATTTTCATTCACTTTATTTATTATGATTTCACAAAATTCCATCCGTTTGAAATTGTCCTCGGGAAATATTTCCTGCATTGTTTGAACTTTCCATTTCTTTTCAAAATATTTCTTACAGTTCTTTCCTTCATGTCAACTTCATCAGCAATTTGTCTGCTAGAACAAGGTTCACTAGTTTCAACAAGTGCACAGACATTAGTTTCACGAATTTCACGTTCTTCGCTCATTTGTTGATGACGGGGTTCGGGTTGACAGCATTTTTTACAATAATTCACGACGGACCCGAAATTCTCAAATTTTTTAATAATGTATAAAATTATGCTAGCTGAGGGGATTGGTCTGTCTTGATATGCTACTGTGGCATAAATTTATTGTGTCATCAGTGGAATGGCCCCCGAAGTATCACTTCACAATTTGCACTTTTTCTGCAGTTGTATAAACACACGGCATTTTAATAACGAAATTGAGATTAATTTATATTATTCCCACACGTCTAAACAGCTACGCTATTAAAAGCAGAATGGGTGCGCTTGCGCTGTTCTCAGCTCGTCGCGGTCAAGCGATGGACCAATGCATTGTTCTACGACAAGGCGTGGTTTATCTGCGCAGAAACAAGTTTACGTACCAAACTAAATTTGCTGAATCTGTATAAATTTTGGTGAGCTCGATAAGTCTCAGGTACCGAATTTGAGCAGAATAGTTTAATTCTCTACAATTTCATTGGGCTAATTACTTACTACTTATTAAGGTTATATGACAAAAATATAACAACAACTTTACCATTGCCAACTTACACAAACCCTCAATGGTAAAAAACATCAACAATCATCAACTGTTTTATGTGACATTTGCCAGCATGCAGAATGACAGTAAGTAGGCAGGCTTGCCACACTTAGGGTGCAGTTGTAATAATGAGGGAAGGGTGGCGTTGTTGACGAAAGAGGAATTTTAAATTTAGAAAATGGGTAAATGCTGTTAATGGTTGGGAACATACAAGTTTCGTTTAAATTAATGCCATTCTATGACATCATGTTTGCACAGGAATCTTGCAATAATAAACACACAGGTGTAGATCCGGATCCTATTAGTTTAGGACCATAAAAAACACAGACAATAAAATTTATGTGACATAATGACTTATTTAAAAGGATAGATAAATATATGTACTTATATACGTGCTATATTGTGTTTTGCTTTAAAAGTAGTTTTGTTGAAATTGCTATGGAGGTTTGGTTGGAATAATACAGTTATAGTTTGATGAATAATAAATGTCTCTCCTGTCCAAAACCAAAAATATTCCATAACCCCGATTCTCTCTTCACATTTTTCTTGTATCTCCTTCTTTTATTTCTTTTTACACTCTTATTTTTTTATAGTTTATCAAATATAAGTTAAAAAGTAAAAACACCTAAAATGTCCAAACCTGTAGATCTTCAAATTAATGACAGAAATGACCATTTTCGATCACCTGATTTGACACAGTCTGGAGGGCACACAAACCTCATCCGATCACAGAGGAATGATTATGAAAACAATTAGAGACGAGTTGCTAGCAGAAGCAATTTAAACCTGTTTATAAAAAATAACAGCTTATACACATCTCTAGAAAACAAAACAATGATGGTCTATTAAATGTCAACACTACATATAACCTATAAAATTAAGCTAACTGATTTGTAATGTCAAATATTTAAAAACCTATAAAAACAAACTCCCTGTTAGAACTGACAAAGTGTAAATGTCACATTAAAATAAATTGACTTAAATTTAAAATATTGGACGGAAAATAGGCTATTTATTTTATGGTAAGGAATTCCAAAACAAAGAGACGATTAATATAATATATAGGTACCTGAAAGAGAAGTAGTAAATTAATAGAAGAAAGCAATTTAAAGTAGTACAAATCGTTGTGAAAACAACGTTTGTTAAATAAATATACACTAAATTTGACACTATCTTGCAGTACTATACGAAAAAAATCGGTAAAGGTATTTACACAGAACTCCCCTCTTAATTTGTGCATGAAGCAAAGAGGAAAGTTTCCTTCTATTCTAGAGTAGTGGTGATTTTTCCTTCTTAATAGGTTTAGAATATCGTGAAACGTGAACATTTTAAATTTTAGCAAATAAAAAAGTCCGTCTATTTTAGTGGTAAAAAATTTTTCAAAAATATTGGTGAAAAAAAATTTTTTTTTTTTTTTTAATAGGTATAGAATGTCATGAAACGTAAACATTTTAAATTTGTGCAAAACAATTTTTTTTCCATCTATTCGTGGTAAATTTTTTTTCCAAATTGTTGCAAATTTTTTTCCGAAATAGGTTTGGAATGTCATGAAACGTAGAAATTTTAAATTTGAGCAAAAAAAATTTTTTCGTCTATTCTATAGTAATAAATAAAAATTTTAAATTTTTCAAAAATTTTTTTAAAATTTGTTTGAATGGGTTTAGAATGCCATGGAAACGTGAAAATTTTGAATTTGAACAAAGAAAAAAAAATCCATCTATTTTAGTGGTAAATTTTGTTCAAAAATGGTAAAGAATTTTCAATTTTTTTTTAATAGGTTTAGAACGCTATGAAACGTGGAAATTTTAAATTTGAACAAATAAAAAAATTTTCATCTATTTTGGTGGTAAAAAATTTTGGTGAAAAAAATTTTCAAAAATTTTTTTTTCTGAAATAGGTTTAGCGTGTCATGAAACGTGGACATTTTAAATTTGAGCAAAAAAAAATTTTTTCCATTATGTATTCCCTTTAGACGGTCCACCCTGTATATTTTCCAGTGAAAGTTTAACCATTTCTTCGCTGACAGTAGTGTCAACTACCTACCAGATTTGACTGCTCTCCGTCAAGTAGCATTTTAGTTAATGCCCCAACAGGCAGACAGGTAGACTGACGGAATTGAGAAAGCTTTATTTTCGAAATCTACGTGATCTGAAACGTCAAAATCCGAAAAAATCTCGGAGGGTGATTTTTTCTCGAATATAATACTTCCATTCGGTATGCGAGGGAAGTAATGAATGAATGAATGAAGATATTTCCGTTGTCATCACTACCGAAATCAATTGTTTTTAATAATTAATTTCTTTAGTTTAATGTTCTAAAATTTTAGCCAGGTATCATAGCTTACTTGAGAACAAAATTTATAAATAAAAGTTGCCTTATATTTACCTGAAATATATGGATAACAAGAATGTAGTTATTGTGTCACAGAAAGTATTAAACATTGTATGTACTCCATTATGTAGTGACGACAATATATTTTCCCTAATAATATTTAAAAAATGAGCAAATGCAATTAATGGTTGGGGAGACAAGTTTCGTTAAAATTAATGCCATTCTATGATATCGTGTTTGCACAGGAATCTTGCAATAGGCAATAATAATCACACGGGTATATCCAGTTTTTGTTCTATCGACTCATAAAATAATCCGAAGTTGAATGATAAATTTTCTTGTACAATTTCTAAAATAAGTAGTTTTAAACTGAACGAAGGCCCCAATAAACATTTAATTAAACGAACATGAAAATAAAAAAACATTTACGCGCGTGATTTATAGGTAATATTCGAGCATCAAGTTAATGCCGAAAATGTAAAAAAAGTAAAAAATATATTCCGATCGCGTGCTTCGAACCCAGATTTCTTGGATGTGAATTCAATAAATAAATAAATAAATAAATAAAATTATCATTACCCTCGGTGTCCTCTATCTGCCATTAAAGTCTGTCCGTTTCCTCTTGGAACACCCTGTATATAGTGAATAACCCTGTACATCGAGAAATTAAACAGAATCCACAGTTTTTATATAAATCCCTTCATTCGTTAAACTTCTTCAAGTTTAGGTCTATTTTCGTCGAATTTGCTATAATTCCTAATTACCAGTTATACGAAACCAATACATTATTTACGTTACATTTCTTACGAAAACCTAGAATGTTATGGCCGATATAAAATATGAGGAAATACTGTTCTCTTGGTTGTCAATTTTTCTATTACACAATTTCCTTAAACGCCTTGGAAATCAAAATAATACAATTACATTTTAGACAAGTTTACATTTCGTTGAACTTAAGAAAAGTTGATAAAATCAGTTTCATTGTTCCTAAGGTGAATGTCTTTCATTTTTGCTAGGAATACAAAGTTTAAACGTCTGTCGACGTACCGAATGGTAGTGTTTAAACTTTTTAGTATTCCACTGTACGATTCACAGAACAAAATGTTTAGTTTATGTCGAGGGTGACAAGAATGTATAAAATACATTCCCTTATGTATGTATGACTGGCAGCCTTTTGTTGGTACTGAAAAGAGAATAAATAGGGAAATAAATAACGGCTTATAGGTAAATATAAGATAAGGTAAATGGAAAATGAGGTTTTATCGAATTCCATTATATATTTAGATATGTAAAATAAACTGATGAATGAATAAGGAATATAGGTATAATTTTTTTGTGTATACAATAATTTTAATGTTAACTAGGCAGCTAGTCAAATAATGCGATATTTTACTGTCAGTTCAATATTCTGGTATCATAGACCAGCGCAAATAATTTTTGGAAAAAAAATATAATAACAGCATGAGAATTGTTGGAAAAATAAGGAAATATAGCGCAACCAACGGGAAAAATAAATTAAAGTCGATCCGAGTTACGAAGGTGAAATGGGGTGAACTTTTAGGGCGAAACCTACCGTCTATCGAAAAAAGTTAATGTAAGAGTCGTAGGTAATTAAAAGGTCTATAACTTTTGTATGAACCATTTATTCACATTATCTAAAATTTTTGCGAGAAAAATAAAAAACCGTTTTTTTCCTTTTTGATTTTTATCTCCCACAAAAAAATTTTTTTAGGAAATTTGGTAGAAACTTGCATTTTTATGTCCGAAACACGGTGATTGTGATTTTAAACCAAAAAAGACCTCCTTTTCATCCGAAAATACTCATGGGCTGGAAACAATTTAAAAAAAAAACAGTGGTTTTTATTTTCGTTGAAACGTTTACTTTTGGATGGTGTAAAAAAAATAAACGTTATTATGGGATAATTTGCCAGGAAATGCGAAAAACTGATAAAACTAAATTTTAAAAAGGTGTTTTTTAATCATTATTCGAAATTGTTCTTTATTTATTAAAATTCACAGTTTAAATCCTTGAAAAATGTGAGATATAATATTACGTTGTGATTACTACCATATTTTTTAATATAAAAAAGTTGATTAATTAGATTCAACTGATATTTATGTAATAGAAAATCTTATAATAAAAAAATGTAATTATGCATTATTTAGATTTAAATTAAGTATAAATTTATACCTAGGATTGTAACCTACACAAATTAAATATTCATGAAAATTATTGCACACACATTTTTCCAATACTTTTATTTACACTTATCACACTAATTAGAAATACAATCAATTGTCCATTAGTATTTGCCTCTTTGATGTCAGTTCTTCATCGTCAGATTCGATAAATCTTTCGGATTCTGGTGGATTTTTGAAATCTTCAATACCGCTATCGTCTTCAAATTGAATATTTTGCCTAATATTTATCGGTTCATCGTCTATGATTTCTTCTGAATCACTTACTTCCTCGTAGATTTCTTTTTCAATATTAGAGCATTTTTCAGAACCATGGCAGTTTGAACATAAAATGCATTTCAAACCGTGTTTTTGACAGCCGCATTTTTGTCTGTTATACCCACTTTCACAGCTTTTTAAGCAATATTTCAGGGATCAATTCTTTATCTGTCAATTTGGGCATAATTCCATGTTGGTGTTGCTTCCAGCTCCAATCCGTTGCTGTTATTTTGTTACCGAGCTAATTTTGAAGCCGATAGTATACTCTGTAACAATGTTGTTCTGTTGAGTCTTCAGTTGGTGGAAGTTTTTCCAATTTAAAAGATGATTTTATTGTCGCTACTTGGTACTGCTGGAATCTTAATTGATTCAAAGTCACGTTTTTATTTTTACATTTATAAATTAATAAAGTCAATTGTAATCCATTTTCAGCGATAAGCTTTTTGTCTGCATCTTTTTTGTAAAAAATATTGGCCAAACTTGACAAATTTTTATCGGCTAATAATGACTTTGCTATTGCTTTTTTTTCCCATTTCCGGCAAATTCAGATATTGTATCGCAACCAGAAAAACAATGCAAAAATGCTGTAATATTTTTGAAAGATTCATGCTGGAAACTATTTGAGGTATAAAATACACCTTTTATTTTACTTGAGTCTGGTTTGTGGAAATAAATGACATAATTATTTGATTTCAATTGATTTAAAAATACCGAAAGGTCACTATCAATATTTTCTTCAAACCCCATATTTCAACGATTTATAATTACTTGATTTATTAATGTAACATTATGTATTACATTTTTAAAGGATTTCAACTGTGAATTTTAATAAATAATGAAAAATTTTAAACAATGATGAAAAACAACTTTTTAAAATCTAGTTTTTTTCAGATTTTCGCATTTCCTGGCATATTTTCCCATAGTAATGTTTATTTTTTTACGCCATCTAAAAGTAGACGTTTCAACGAAAATAAGGACCACTGTTTTTTTGAAGAAACTGCTTCCAGCACTTGGGCATTTCCAGGTGAAAATTAGGTCTCTTTTTTGGTTTAAAATCACAATAAAATGTAGAAATAAATATTTTTATTAGAAAAAAATTACAGCGTGTTTGGGACATAAAAAGTTAAGTTTTGAAAGTTTACCGACCACTTTTGAAACGACTTTTTTCGATTGAGATAATATCGACACTCTTGGTTTAATGTCTGATCGGTCGTCACCCACCTAGAGGGTATGATAAATTCTCGTTTTGCGAACTCTTTTCAATTTTAGGGTTTCAGTAAATTTGTTCAGTATTTTGTCGGTTATAATAAGCGTATATTAATGTGTTGAAATTGAACTAAGAATATTTAGCCGAGATTCAGCGAAAAATTTGAATTTCTGTACTCTGACCAGCTTGCTTTACCTATTTTCCCCTATTTACCCCTACCTACACCCGAACTCTTCACCGCAATCATCACAAAATATAATCTAATTACCAATGTGGTTATAATAGATACACGTACCTAATTTCAAGTGAATATCTCAATTTTATTTTATCAACCCCTTTAATAATTGAGTGAGGGTGGTGGAGGGAGATGAAAAACATTTTAAAAAAATCTGAGGCCTTGACCTACTATGTACACCAAATCTCAAGCCCAACTCTTACCAACTTGCGTTACTTATTTTCCCCTATTTACCCATATTTACCGCCAAACTCTTCACCGGATATGTTAAAAAAATGATCCAGTTCCAGATCTCGTTATAATACATACGTGTATAAAATTTCAAGTGAATAACTTAAACCCTCTTAAAAAGGTTACAGACAAACAGACATGCCGACAGACAGAATTTTTTTTTCCCTCAAATTTAAAATCTCGCCATTTCATGACATTCTAAACATATTTCAATAAAAAAATTCTTTTTTTTACGCTTATTATACTTTCAATCCACTACGTGGATGTGAAACTAACTGAGATATTCACTTGAAAGGTACAGGAATGTATTATAATGACATATGGAACTAGATTTTATTTTAAGATGTTTCCGTTGAAGAGTTGGGGGCAAATATGGCAAAACAAGTAATACATACCAGTAAGAGTCCAGAAATTTGCGATTTGGTATATACTGGAAGCCCAAGTCCCTAATGGGCTTATTCGGCATTTTTTTTTATTTCATAAATCGAAAGTGCAAGTATAAAATAATGGATCTGCAAAGAATCAGAATTTTATTCACACGTTTAGTGTCTTAAAAACAATTACAAACATCCACCTCGCGAAAATGGGGCGTAGCCAGGCGCTACGTCACTCTACGCATAGACTCGGCGATCTCAGTCGACTTGATGGTGTTTAGTTGTTAATATCTACATACTTATCGTGTTGATCTGCGCCATGCGGATTGGGTCTATCAAACGCTTTTCGTGGGGGCGGTTTTTCGGGAAGCGGCCGGTGTCATTCAATTCGGGAATTAATTCTACATTGTTTAGGATAAATTCTGAGGCGTTCTTTTGAATAGTTTTTGAATAATTAACTCGCAAAAGTCGGCTATCTCTCTCGTATTTTAAATTTAGGAACAGGCAGTCGAGTGATTGTAGGGGATAATTTGGCAAAATGTTACCAAATGTCAAAATATGACGGCCAAATTTTCGATTTTTAAGAAAATACCCATTTTTCTTTCCCACACACCCAGCCGAAATTCCGATTTCCACTGTGACACTTACGATGTCGATAAAATGTCAATCTTCTTCTTTAATTGGAGACCAATATCGATCCTCCACTACAAGTATTAACTTATATATGAGCGTTTAAAGATTTGATGTTTTTGATTTTTTAGGCTACGTTTTAATACTTCTAAAGAAGGCATTATTTGCTCACTCTTGCAGAGCCGAATTTCCGAATTTCCCTGTACAATTTGGTATTAGGAGAAAGGGCCAATCTTGTTCTTTCCATAGAGGCCTAGAACGGACTTGCATTCCACGTATTTAGTTATGAATTGTTGAAAATTCTATGTTTTTCAATTTTTAACAGTAAAGCCATCTTTCGTTCGCCCGTGCCAAGCCGGATTTCCGGTTTTGCCACTTCAGTTTGGTGTAAGAACAAGACGTCACTCTTTCTCTTTCCATAGACACCTAAAACGATCTTCAACTCCACGTATTTACTTACTACTGAACGGCTGTTAGTGGTCGCGGTAGATTACCGAGTTCAAAGTATATTTCATAAAGCTTTATGTGAAAAAATATAGAAAATTGACCGACTATAGACTAAGTAAGAGTGAAAGTGTTGTTAGTAAATACTAGTTCAAACGATCATTAATATTTTCTACTAGAAACCAAGAATTATCTTATTATACATTAGATGCAAGAGAGAAATGGGTCACACTTCTATCATAAACTCAAGCAAAACGTTATTCTTTCCCTAACTGTTTTTCATATATTTTCTCACCATGCTACAGAACGCGTTTACCCAATAAATCCATTGAACATTTGCAATTTCATTAAACGGGTGGAATTTTCGTGAACGTGTACAGATAAATTGGTCGAAAGCGTCGCGTTTCCTATTTTCTGAAATGAGAATTTTCAGTGTAATAAACAGAGACAGAAGGGTATCTTGTTTGAGCCTAATTACATCAGAAGGCATCAACTGTTTACCCTTTGTGAATATTTTCACATGACCGATTTAAAGAAAGCAACTTGGAAAGGCTTTTAAGACTTTGCGGAAAATGACTTTTCATGTCTGAAGAATAAAAGTTAGGAGATTTTATTAGCAGGACATTTTATCAGATCAAATTATTATGAAACAACGGACATGGATGTTGTGAGATCAAGTGATAAGAGAAGTGCACACAGAGCAGGTTATTTTTTATTTTTAGAAGGCGTCGGCGTCGGCTTGTCTATTACTTGGAACAGTGAAACGAAATTGTCATCTTAACTTGACACTTAAAATGGAAAATTTAGAATACCTGATATTAAAAAAAGTCTTTTATTTTTATTCGCAGATATTTTTTGTACCTGTAAAATTTTCTGATATAGGAAGCGCAGCAAATCACTGGCAAATTTAGGATCATTGTATGAGAATGCATTTAATGGTTGTGGAAAATGATACATTTCATTATTATGAGGAATGATGCTCTCACAAAAAACATGAATAATATTATGAATAAGAAAGTGTTGCTAATATATTTTCAAGAGTCAGCCCAAAAATGAAAATATTTTTCTGTTTAGTGATATTACTCCATATTACGAAGCGCCCTGTCTAGTAAGAATAGCGTAAACGTTAGAAAATAATTACATCTCGTTTTATTTTCAATCCTAGATCTGATGAACAGTGTGAATCTAGAACGTTCTAATTTTGTGTCAAAAGCAGAGAAATGAAACGTTTTAATAACGCTTAAGCAGATTTTTCTTTATTGAGGTAACGTTGATTAAAACGGACGGGGAGCATATAGAAGGGAAGAACTGAAGCTTTTACCTTTAGAAAATGTAAAAATCGAACAGATAACTAAACGCACTTTAGCCTAGCTCTTAATATGTCTACTTAAAGGAATCAGTCGCATTTGTCAGACTTTCTAAGGTGAAGTGAATGATGCCCACTTAACAACATCTGAAAGAATGAGTGCAAGTAGTGTGAGAATATTACAGAAGAAAGAGGGAAGCTGCCAATATAAACACAAAGCGACCAAAGGATAAGTCTAGTCTAGTCTATTAATTGTATTTGTTTATTAATTTCTAGTTTATTACACAACAGAAAAAAAATTTAAAAGTAAAATTGAAAAGGTATTAAATATAAGTAATAAAGTAAAAAAATACCCGGAATTTAAAAGCGAAATTGGAAAACGGAAATTAAAACTGATTGCTTCAAGAAAACAATATACAAGGTGTCCAAAATATTCCCTCGCGCCTCTTTCTCATAACCCGCTATAAAATGCTCTTATTTTTTACCGCAAAACATGGCACTTGCAAGCAGTCCCACCGTAAATGGATATTTACCTGTGGAAAGGTTGATAAATATAAATAAAAAATAAAAATAGAAGCTGCTAGATTCAGAAATAGAAGAAACATAAAATTTAGAAGAAGAATAAATAAGGAGATGATAGATGGAAACTAAAAAGAAGCATGGAAACTGAAAAGAAGCATCTCGCACACACCTATACTTCCCATCCTATATTCCCACCCCATGCGTCATTTGGCTCTCGCTGCTGATAACAAGTACGTCCAATATCCAAACTTAGCGAAGTGGAAGTATAATAATCTTAAACGAATTTTCTAAAAAATTTTTTGTTGGAATAGGTTTAGAGTGTCATATTTTAAATTTTAGGTTAAAAACAATTTCTGTCTGTTTGAGATATTGACTTGAAAAGTTGATCGCGTATGTATTATAACGAGGTCTGGAAAGGGATTGTTTTATGAACATATCCGGCGAAGGGTTGGGGGGTGAATAGGAGAAAATATGTAAAGCAAGCTAGTAAGAGTACAAAAATTTGGGATTTGTGTATATACTAGAAGCTGAGGCCGCAGATTTTTTTTAGAATATTTTTCCCCCACCACCACCAGTACGTTATTAAAAGAGTTGATAAAATAAAACTGAGATATTCACTTGAAACTTGATACACGTATAAATTATAGCGCCATTTGGAACTAGATTAAATTTTGAGATGAATCCATTGAAGGGTTGGGAGTTGAATGGGGTAAATGGTGGAAAATAAATAAAGCACGCTGGTAAGAGTACAGAAACTTGGGATTTGGTATATACACTAGAAGCCAATGCCTCAGATTTTTTTAAACATTTTTCTACACCTCCACTTCATTAATTATTAAAGGGACTGATAGAATTAAATTAAGATATTCATTTGAAATTTGGTACACGTATTATATTATAACGCCATCTGGAACCAGTTTATATTTTAGGATGATTCCGTTGGAGGGGTGGTGGTAAGTTGAGGTAAATAGGAGAAAATGAGTAAAGGAAACTGGCAGGAGTACATAAACCTAACCGCAAGTGTTTTTCAGACCCGTTTTTAAACAAATAAATTTGCAAAAACCAACTAAATTGGACATCTACTTGATAGTACAAGTCAAGAAAATAATCCACTTTGATTTGTTACACTACAATGTCTACAAAAAAAAATTAGGACAATTTTACGAAAGTTCCTTTTTAATAAACAAATTACTTTTTGCAAAAGCCTCAAAACATATCGTTTTAAAATGTTCAGTATTTTTTAAGTACATTGAGACGTATAACTTCCCATAACTTGAAGTCACAAGGCTTAGTTTATCATTAGTTATTAACAATTGATATAAGAGGCCATTTTGATGATTTTTCCAATTTTGCAGATAAACAAATTAACCGATTTGGATCGCTGGGTTCTGTATGCCTCTTTACTAGCTACCTTTATCATAAAAAACATATTTTTCGAAAGTTCTTAGTTTTTTTTTATTTAAGAAAAACTGGTTTTCTCAGCTTTGCGAATTATTTAAACAATATGGCACTAAATAAAAAGGGTTGCCGAAGCATGATATGCAATATTCTTGTTCTCTTTTACATGAGTCATTTTTATACATGAAGTGTCTTGTATTTTTCATTTCGGGGTACATTTGGACTAAATCTATTACCTACCCCAAATCATCAGCAGCACTTCTTATGTTAAGTACATTAACTCTCAAACCCTTTTATATACTCCATGCTAAGTATCCCCTAGACCGGAAGTTCGCCCTCGACCCCAAAAACAGTTAAACTTAATGATAGTTTGGGACATTATTAAGTAAAACCAAAACTAATTTCCTTATTACGTGCACCACTATGTCACCGAACAATGAAGTCTTATTAGAATTAATAGTGGAAGGAGCGGAAGAAAATTCTGAGATTACGCCTGCTACTTAGTGAGATGCTGTGTGTATCATAAATATCTGTTATATTTAAATTTTCCCTAATGAATGCCTTTGTGTTTGGGCTTTCCAATTTAGAACACCTTTCTGGAAATATACTGCTTCATTTAATGCCCAATTACTTACTGGAGTATTTATCAAGTTGTACCTAAATCTTAAAAGTGTAATTTGTTCATAACCTAAGGAAATTTATGTTTTCATTTAATTTGCTATTTAGAAGGCTCAATAAAATATACATTTTCGTATACTAAGTTGTTATTTTCATACATGTCTGACAAGATTTTTTAAATAATACTTAACACTTAAAAAGGCTTACATAATATCAATTTATCTCTATTTCGGAAAATAATAATTTATAGGAAACCATTATAAAGAAGTAGCCACAGGAAAATGGTATTACATTGACATAGTGAAGTAAAAGTATAGTAACGGTAAAAAAATTATCGATTTTTTTGTTGAAATAGGTTTGGAATGTCATGAAACGTCGAGATTTGAAATGAAAATATAAATTTATCTGTCAGTCGGTCGGTTGGTCGATCGGCCTGTTTGTCTGTCTGTCTGTAACTTTCTGTAACAAGTTCGCACGGCTTAAGATATTGACTTGTTTAGTACATGTATGTTTCCTAACGAGATCTGGCACTGCTGTATATTTTGAGCTTACTCCGGTGAAGGGTTGGGGAGTTAATAGGGGAAAATAAGTAAAGCAAGTTGGTAAATATCCAGAAACGGATATTAGAACCTAAAACCTCAATTTTTTTCATTACATTACAGAGAAAAAACAAAACTTAGAAATTTATCATGTATAATGTTAAATTATTTTAGAGATTTTTATTGTATCATCTTCAGTTTATACAGGGTGTAATTAGTTTCATGTCATTAAAAAAACTGGTAATGTGGACCGACTAGACAAACAAAAAAACCTCATTCATTTTAGGTATTTGTTCTCATTTTTAACTGAATCTTCATAATCGTAGGGGGTTATGTGGACACTAGTTTAATCTGCATGGCCGTAGGGGACTGTGTGGATGCTAGTGTTAGAATGAGAACTGTCAAATAAGAAATTAGACAAATTCATTTTAGGATTTTAATTTGCTAGCATAACCAGAATTCAGGTTATCGAAAGAATGCAAATATTTCATTAATATTTCTACACAAAGTTTTTCTTTTAGTTATAGATAGTTATTTTTTCTGCTGTTTGCAAAATCCTATAAAGAATGTTTCAATAAAAAAACCTTATATAACATGGGGTCTAAAGCTCATAGATTTGGAGAAAAAAAATAAACAAAAATTTCCAAAATACTTGATAACATAGTTAGAGAACTGCTGGCATATTGGGGTAGGTTTTATTGCCTCACGTCTTGTCGCACATAATACTCTGACATTCCTGCCAATAAGTATGCCGACAAAGCAGTTAAAAGCGACCGACAGAGGACACCGCCATGTTTTTTGCTTCTTCGCGGCCAAATTATCTTATTATTGATTTTGTGCCACTTATGTTAAGATTTATTTTATTGACTTATTGTTCAAGTCGTCAGTACTTGGTTACGTAAGACACTACTTCTCGTTCGTGCTTTTTGTGTTACTTTTTGGATTTTGGACCAAGTTTTTCTTTTTGTTTTCTTTATTGATAACGTTAATTCACAGTTTAGTGTGGTGTTTTAAAAGGCAAATTTTGGACATTATGGGAGATTACGCTTATCCAGAGCTCGCGGATATGCACTTGGTGTATGGATAAACTGGTGGAAATGCAACTGGTACGGAATAGCTTTATCGTTTAAGGTTCCCTACTTAATCGACGTCATCTTTGTGCTCGTACATTTATTAGTATTGACCAGCGTCTTCGAGAAACAGATCATTTCGATGGACATAGAGGACAAAGAGGTCCACAACGCGAAGAAAGGGTAATTGACGCAGAGGTTCAAATTTTGGAACTTGTAGAAGAGGATCCAACTTTAAGCACCCGCGATATCGCGACCCGTGTGGGAGTATCCCATTTTGTGGTATGGAGGACATTCAGAGATATGAACTTACATCCCTATCACTATCAACGTGTCCAAGCACTAGAACCTCAAAATGTTGCAGAGCGAATGCAATTTTGTAGCTGGGTTTTAAGAGAACACGCGGCAAATGAGGATTTTTTAAACGTTCTATGTTTCTCCGATGAGTCGTGTTTTACCAGAAATGGGGTGTCTAATTTTTAAAATATGCACTATTGAGCAGACGAAAATTCGCGTGTAATAAGAAGGGCGCATTTTCAACGACGTTTCAGCGTTAATTTGTGGGCAGGAATTTGCAGTAATGAAATAATTGGACCTATACAATTACCCGCTAGACTAAATGGTGATGTATACTTAAATTCTTTGCAACAAACATTGCCAAATTTGCTGGAAGATGTACCCTTGGCTACGTGCGGAAGAATGTTGTGTTTGCACTATGGCGCGTCAGTTCATTTTAGTCTGGCTGTTCAAAGTTTTTTGAACAGAAAGTTTCCTCGGCGGTGGATTGTACGTGGCGGACCAGTACCATGGCCTGCTAGATCGCCCGACTTAAATCCGATGGATTTTATATTTTTTGGTGGCATTTTAAATCTCTCGTTTACCGTGATCCAATTGACACTTTAGAACAATTGCAACAACGTATTATGATACAATGTGCATAGAAACCATAAAAAATGATCCTAATTTACCAAATGTGTTGAACGGAGTGCGTATGTTCTTAGTTCGACGTACCGAAATGTCTACATAGAGATGGAGGTCACTTCGAACAATTTTTGTGATAAATTCAAAAGAAACTAAAAAACACATGTAAACAAATCCTATTTAAACCCCTGCGGCCATGCTATGCTTGTGTTGTACCGAAAAAGAAGGAATTATTTATATTTTCATAATTAGTAGTATAAAAAGGTCGGTACAAGTAATCCCATCAAAGTGCCGCACTTCTTCCGGCGGGAACACAACTCGAGTATTACAGTTTTTTATTATTTCTAATATTCGGAACTATAACATCAATTGACTCTGAAGAACAGTGGTTCTCAAATTTTTCCTACCTTAACATTAAATTTTGAAACCTTGGTCAGTTATTTTCAAAGTTAGAGAAAAAAGTTATATAGATTTTTTGTTTGTCTAGTCGGTCCCTAATACCAGTTTTTTTTAATGACATGAAACTAATTACACCCTGTATCACGTAATGTTCTCTTATTGCGCAATTAAAAAATGTTTGTCGCAGTCAATGGTTTTAAAGGCATATCATGCAATAATTCAATCTTCCCTTACCTATGCCATTTTAGTATGGGGCCACTCGGCACATACTTCAACAGTTTTTTCTCTGCAAAGAAAAGCTGTCAGAATTGTTGGTTGCTGGGTTATCATACAAGTATAATTGTAGAAATGCTTTTAAAAGCTTTAAGATCCTTACCTTACTCTGTGATTATATACTGCAATACCTTGTCCATGTTAAAAGTAACATAACATGTGAAAGTCTACATACGTATGTATGCTTAATCTCAAACTTCTTGTCGGTATAAAAAATGTCGGGATCTTTGTTCTTTACCGCGCCGACAAAGGCACCAGCATTTTTAATACAAACAAGAAGTTTGGGATAAACAGTACTCAACTCGTAATAGGGGTAATATACAGGGTGTTTGGTGCATCGTGTGCCAAATGGAAATGGCCGACAGAAAAGGTTATCTGCTATCCTTTCAGGCCCCTTAATACTTCCCATGCCCTGCGGGATTTTTCATATCGACCTTTTATCTTTTTAATAAAAAAAATCCCAAATTCTACATTTAAATTCAAATTATAAAAAAGTATTAGGCGTAGAATGCGAGTTTCATTTTTATTTTGATGTGTATTGTTGAAGGGTTCTTTTAAATCCAAAATTACTGGCATTAGTCATCTAGTTGTTTTTTTATTCACTCGCAAACTTTCGGAATAGGTAAAATTTAAATTTAAACTTAGACTTTAGACGGCTATAAAAAAAACTCAGAGCAACCGGGATTTTCCAACTCCCTTGACTGATTTTTCCCGTTTAATCTTATAAACTAACCCTCTGTATGATAATGATTATTTGTTCGTTATCTATATCCTATATTGTTATTTACTCTATGTGTTATTTACTTGTTTTATTTATTCTGTATTTTTTTAATTTAAGACGACCACTCTTGTTGTTTTTTTTGCTACATTTATTTGACGTGTCAAAGCATAATTTGTGTATATATGACCAATAAAGATCTATCTATCTATGGTAAAACTGCATGTAATTCAGCTAGAAATTTCTTGACATTCTGATTTGGATATCCACATATTAAGAATAATTTAGTAGTCTCTAGGTTTTTACAGGAAATCGGTTTCAACCTAAATGTTTTATTTTTTATACAAAACATGAAAATACTCTATATTTTCAGTTTCTCGATGTATTTCTGTGTTATACAAATATCTTTATCACTATTAAATTCTTGTTAGAAGCTTAATTCGACGGGATACGCAATTTCCGAGTCCTGCAGCTCGTTAAGTATAGATTCTACTACCTGCGAAACGGTGGCTTACATTACATAGCTCAGTGATAACAAATCCGGTTAATAACTAAACTAAGCAATTTTCAAAAAATTTGCTGGGAACGTTCCAGCCAATTCCAGTAGCTGTTCATTTTTTGACATTAAATTCAAAGGCAAACCATCTCACCATTCTCATCTGTCATAAGATGAGATGCGTTAATTGAAAGATATAAATCATAAAATCGCATATTACTTTTATTCACTTTTGTCAGACTTTCATTTTAAAATCAGTAGTATTTACCATTCCCCATTAATAAGGATAATTTACGACAAAAATAAACTTGGAGCCGAAAGGGACACCTATAACTGTAATTGTTAAATATAGTTAAAAGTAGTACATGGCCATTAGCGTGAAAATTTGCATGTAAATTAATAGATGTTTCCACAAGTGAATCACCGAAAAGATCGTTTATTACCAGAGCCCAAACAACAGTGCGCAAAATTTTCCATCGACCCTGATTTATTATAATATTAGAAGCTTAACCGGGAAATCTCCCTTTATTTACTGTGCAGGATTTAAAGCTTAAAACTTGCAAAATATATGGAAATTAGTGTATGGCCCAAGTAAAACATATTTAATTACCTGTAGGAGGTAATTTGTGTAGTGGAGTTTCCATACACTGAATGAATATTTACATCTGTATCCACTGTGTGCAGCGTTACTAAATATTCTCTAGACCGGAAGGAAGGCAGGGGTCGCATAGCAAACTGTTGAACTTAATGAATAGTTGGTGAGTGTTATCGGTGATAACGAAATTAATTTCCGCTAGGTAACTTTACATAATTTTGTTTCTGGTACATTATTCATTAATATAAATACTACTAATTTTAGTAGTTTAGGAATATTAAAGGTATTGCAGTCAAAATGTATATACGAGATCGTATACGTTTATTGTTCTCAACGATGTTCGTTATGTTAGAACATGATTATTAGGGTAGGCCGAAAAACAACAAAGTTGTTAGAGCGAAACGCTATAGTAAAAATCGGTAAATAGAACTTCCCTCTTTATTTGTGAATGGCGGTCACTCTAAAAAATTATTGATTACGAAATGACATTGAGAATAATAATCGGAATGTAGTTATCACTATTATTAGAAAAAAAACATGATAACTTTTGATCAAAAAAAATATACAGAATAGTCATCCGACAGCAAAAATTCGATAACAGGTACCAAATATGGAAGGCTTGCGCAAGTACCTTTACAAAAGTCCACTATGGTTGAATTATTTCTTGGGAATGACCACCCCGTACATTTTTCAATAAAACTGTAATAGGTGCATATGCCAAATATTATTGACATCTGTGACATTTTCAGTTCCACATTCACGTAGTGGAGTGGAAGTAGTGGTTAAATTTGGGCAAAACAAAATTTTCCATCTGTTTAATAGCAGCGGTGAAAAAAGATTAAAATCTATTCTAGTGGCAAAAAATTTTTTTAAAATGGAAAAAAAATGTTTTTTTTTAAATAGGTTTAGAATGTCATGAATCGTGGAAATTTTAAATTTGAGCTTTGGCAGAGAGGAATTCATCTAAGTTTAATCTTCTAAATTAAGTCCATAATTATTAGATACGTAAATTTTAAATAATTATTGTTACGATTTTGTAATTTATGACTTATCCTATTTCATAGTGTATGATCTAGATTAATATAGGTATATTAATATAAACTGCTGGCCACTCGAACTTATACATAGAGACTTTTAGGCAAAATTTAAAGTTCAATATTTTCAACAGGAATGCAAATTTTTGAACGCGGCTTGCAATTTTTAAGAGCTAGTTTTTTTCGGATTAAGCTGCATGACGTATATTTATCGTAGGACCATAAGTTTATTATATACGGGGTGATCAATGAAGTCATGCAAAAAATCAAAAAGTTTGTATGAGTGAAATTTCCGCAAAAAATTGTTTTGGTCATTGCAATATGGTTCCTTACTAAGGTAACATCAATATCTCTAGACGGTTTTGTCAGTTTTTGGATTAAGGCCCTTAGGCCTTGTACACACTACTCAACATAAAATTTGGATACCGAAATCTTTAAAATGCTATAACTTGACATTGGATTGACGGTTCTTGATGATTTTCTATGGTCTAAGCATTTTATTTGAAGGTTGAAATTTACACATTATACCGGGTCGATAATAAACAAAAACGTAGCGACAAGAACAAGTTTATTACATTAAATTCTACAATATACAACATTGCTTAGCAACGACCAAAAGTCAATTCTTAAAAAATTTATAATTCTAATTCTGGTAATTTTTAATAACTGAAAAAAAATTTAACTAAAAAATTAATTTAATTTAAACTAAATTAAAATTACCTAATTAAAATTAGGTACATTAATTAAAAAAAAGAGAAGCTAATATTTTGTTGGTCCTCCTACTCGGAATATTACTTCCCGACATCGATTTGGTAGAGCATCCACAAGATTATTTATAAAATCTTGTGGAATATTCTCCCATTCTTCACGAATGGCCTCACTGAGCGTTTCTAAGGTTTCAGGGGGTACATCAAGAGATCTTACTTTAAGTTTTAAATAAGACCAAACGTGTTCGATGACATTAAGATCCGGAGACTTTGCAGGCCAGTCCATCCTATTGATGTTTTGTGCCTGCAAAAACTCTGTGATCCTTCGCGCTCTGTGAGGTCGAGCGTTGTCATCCACCAATAGAATTTCTGGGCCGTAATGTCGAGCAAAAGGAACAACAATATGTTCCAAAATTTCCTCCTGATAAACAGTAGCATTAATGGTTTGGTTGGTAATGAATAGCTCGGTTTTACCATTTCTTATGATACCTCCCCACACTGTAACACCTCCGCCACCAAATGCTTCTTGAGGGGCCATATTTTCCTCCAAATATCGCTGACTTGGCCTTCTCCAAACTAACATTCGGCCATCGGAGTGAAACAAATTAAATCTTGTTTCGTCAGTAAATAAACAATGGCTCCACTCTGCATTACCCCAATTCGCATGCCGATTTGCCCATGCCCGCCTATTCGCTCTATGGCGTTATAATAACCGCACACATTTTGCTCTGCGACGGGCTTTATAATTTAAAATGTTTGGCATTATGTTATGTTTTTAAAAAAAAAAATCTCGCCTCAAGTTGTTTTTATTTAATGTTCTTCTCACTGTTCTGTCCAAAACTCTCACCCCAGTTTGTTGTCTTAAAGAGTCATTTAGTTTTCTAGAGTTCTTTGTTCTATTCCGCATAGTTTCTCTCATTAAAATTCTTTCGGTTCTTTGGTTTATTTTTTTTGTATGTCCACCCCCATGCACATAATTATGATCACCAGTAGTTTCGACGCGGCGGTTCAAATTATAAATTGTCTTTCGGCTGACATTGTAAATGTGCGCAACTTGCTGTTTTGACATTCCTTCGTTGAGAAGTGGAATGCAATTTTCCCTTTCTGCCGTGGTTAAACGCCTCATATTAATTAAACTTTACAAAATTATAACATTGAAATATGTCAGATTATTTCTAAAATAATGTAAACAGTTTTTAATTCCATAGCAACAAATTTGTTTTTCCAATGCCTACTTTGAAATTGACGCGTCGCGTAGAAATTACACCCGATCATAATTATGGGCATGGGGGGTGGACAAAGAACTCTGTAAAACTGAATGATTCTTTGAGACAACAAACTGGGGTGTGAGTTTCGGTCAGAACAGTGAGAAGAACATTAAATAAAAACAACTTGAGGTGAGAATTTATTTTTACAAAAACTTAAATAATGCCAAACTTTAGAGCGCGTCGTACCCTACGTTTTTGTTTATTATCGACCCGGTATAATGTGTAAATTTCAACCCTCAAATAAAATGCTTAGACCATAGAAAATCTACGTGAAATCCGCAAAAATCATCAAGAACCGTCAATCCAATGTCAAGTTATAGCATTTTAAAGATTTCGGTATCCAAATTTTATGTTGAGTAGTGTGTACAAGGCTTAAGGGCCTTAATCCAAAAACTGACAAAACCGTCTAGAGATATTGATGTTACCTTAGCAAGGAACCATATTGCAACGACCAAAAAAATTTTTTGCGGAAATTTCACTCATACAAACTTTTTGATTTTTTGCATGACTTCATTGATCACCCCGTATATAATAAACTTATGGTCCTACGATAAATATACGTCATGCAGCTTAATCCGAAAAAAACTAGCTCTTAAAATTTGCAAGCCGCGTTCAAAAATTTGCATTCCTGTTGAAAATATTGAACTTTAAATTTTGCCTAAAAGTCTCTATGTGTAAGTTCGAGTGGCCAGCATTGTAGTTACATCACAAAATGCTTATTATATCTTTTCATTGGGATACTTGGTATCTAACCACCTTTTATATCTCGATATTGCAAACCTAGCCGCGTAGCACTTAATATTTAATTTAATAATAAGCATAATACACGGAGTGCTAAAGTAGGTTCTCGTCATTATGCGTTGATTTTTGGTGACGCGTTTCCTCTTATTCGCAGTAATTTTTCTTTCCTAATTTAAGTAACTGTGACAGAACAAGTTTCCTAAATTCAGGATGAAATAGTGCTAATAATAAATCTTCATTTCAGACAATGATATTCGCAGAAAATTTTAATTGCAGATATATATCCTTGCTAATTATATTTAAGACTTTCTCCGTCCATTAAGACGATGAAAATGTTTTTGCTTCATAAGGAAAATATTGTGCATAATCGCTCAAATTACTTAAGCATAAGGCCCTACCAGGGATATTCCATAACTTTCTACCCTTAGTCCATTTTCTAAACACTGAGAATTCGCCTAAGTTCAAATTCAATTCCGTTGACTCAAAACCGAATCATTTTTTTTAATTCGGAAAATGTTTATAGAAGAGTTGACCATAGGTGTGAAGGTGTTCTTTCTATTTTACTTCCACATCCACGTAGTGGATTGAAAGTAAAAAATTTCAAATTTATTTTTGCCTGAAACGTCGAAAATTTGAGCGAACAAGTAAATTTCAGTCTGTCTGGCTGTCGGTCTGTCTGTCTGTCTGTCTGCCTGTCTGTCTGTCTGTCTGTCTGTCCGTCCGTCCGCCCGTCTGTCGGTCTGTCTGTCGGTCTGTAACTTTTTTTTTTTTGTCCGCACGTTTTCTTCGAACGGTTTAAGATATTGACTTTAAATTTTGTACACATATACAGGGTGTCTCACCGGGAACTGAATCGATCGATGTAGAGAAAAGCATGCAATCAGAAATTTTTGAAAATTTAGATAGTTACTAATGTCGGTGTGGCCAATCTAACTAAAATAATTAGAAGCAGGGGGTACTTCCGGTTATACCGGAAGTCGATACCAACTTGCTTATTTTAAATGGAACACCCTATATATTGTCCACTTTTCGAGATTACAATAAAATTCTGAGTTCAGGCATGTAGCACACCCTATATCTAAACCCAGTAGTTTCGAAGATATTTGACATTTTTAAAAAAAATTGACAGGTGCAACGGATTGCAAGAACCGTTATAACTTTTTCAGTGTAGGACATCCTCATTTGCTCTTTGGCACGGAGAAAGAACACAAGGAGAACTACGTTCTACAACTGAAATAAATTCAATCACATCATATCAAGTGTTCCGTTTTTCGCGTTACATTTTGTCAACTTCAAAGCGCGAAAACTTGTTTGGGTCAAATGGAACACCCTGTATTTTTTTATATCATGTTATGTAAAACTAAATTCCCTTTGTTCTGTTATTAGCATTGAGGGGTTAAAGTTTTCAACTTTTTGAAATATTTGCGATTTTATTAGAAATTCATGAATTGTTGTAATCATTTCATCAAAATAGCCATGATTAGAAACAATCATTATCTTATGTCAAAAAATGCCAGCACGTTTAAATTACACCCACGAAGACTTTTTAAATTTGTTTATAATTTATGGAGAACGTGATAAGGTAAATATCAAGAGCTTGCAGCACATTTGCTACTCGATATCCACAAAAACGGAAAATAACACTAACACTGTAACATGCATATTAATCGAATTGAAGATATGGCATGAACTAAAATAGCAGAGATACGATCAATTTAAAACATGATTCCATTTTAATTTAATAATTGCTCAAAATTCCTCCCTCGAACCTCGACACATTTGTCGCACCTTCGGATTAGTTCCTCATGGGTAACTCTTCTAATTGAATCCTGTGATATGTTTTAAAATGCACTTCTTACTCTCTGCATACAATCTTCAATGGTTGTTAATGGGCTCTCATAAACTTTATTTTTAATAGTTACCCAAATAAAATAATCCAGAACTGATAAGTCGGGCGAGCGAGGAGGCCATAAGAAAGGTCCATTATTGGCAATCCATTGATCATGAAAAGTTTCTTGTAAATAATTACTAATTAAATATGCGTTATGTGGGGGAGAACCATCGTGCTAATAAAAAAATGTTTCTATGTTCGGCGAGAGGTAAATTTTCTAAATAGTTATTGTTCAAATTTTGTAAGATATTCAGATATCTTTCACCTAAAAAAGAAACAAAAATTTACCTATGCATATTAGCAGAAGAGAAAATTTTATTTACCGTTTAAATTTTCCTGATAAAATTTTATTGCCACCACTCTATCGTTTCTTATGGCACAGTAAACATTGAACTACCAATTTTCCTGAAAGTTTCGCTCTCTGAACATATGAGGATTTGTGTCACTACAATAATGCGAATTGTGTCCATTTTTAGTCAATCAGACCTTATTAGAATAAACTCACAAAAATTCTCTCTTAGGAAATCTGTTTCTTTTAATCTTTGAACCATATGGAATGAGAACGGGTGAAACTTACGTTTTAACAAGATTTTCTGAATTGAATCCTTGGATAGTCTCGATTCCAGAGCAGCTTGTCTTAATGTCATCCTTGGAAAGGCATGAAAATATCCCAGAATGACTATTTCAATGTATTATCAAATGTACTGCAAGTTCTTGATATTACCTTATCACATTCTCCATAAATAATAAACAAATTTAAAAAGTCTTCGTGGGTATAATTTAAACGTGCTGGCATTTTTTGACATGAGATAATGATTGATTGTTTCCAATCATGGCTATTTTGATGAAATGATTACAATTCATGAATTTCTAATAAAATTGCAAATAGTTGAAAACTTTAACCCCTCAATGCTAATATCAGAAAAAAGGGAATTCAATTTTACACAGCTTGACGTAAAAAAATACAGGGTGTTCCATTTGACCTAAACAAGTTTTCGCGGTTTGAAGTTGACAAAATGTAGCGCGAAAAACGGAACGCTTGGTATGATGAAATAAAATCATTGTCATGCAGGAATTTAAAAAAATGTTGACTAATTGCAATGCACTATATTATATATATTCTCCCCTCATAACAATGCATCTTCGTTAATAAAATATGCCTCCAGCACTGTAACTAATATAATATAAATGAGATTAGCATTGCTTTGTGAGTATAATATTCCTTTTCAACATAAAGAGCGTGAGAGGCGCCACCTGTATTCTGGCTTTTCAAGTAGCCGTTCTATGTGTCTAGGGAACATCTGCCTCCTCTCGGTTATCCTGGCTCTTCCTGTTGGAAATAAGTTGACTTTATAAATCCGCAATCCTGCATATTATGTCACGTTGCACGTTCTTTACATTTAGGTAAGACTTGCGATATTTTGTGTAATAAGGGGCTTTAAACGTGTCTGCACATAATAATGTTGTGTTGAATACGTTTAAAGGGCCAAAAGAATGGTTTACATAAAACATGATTGTGTAATTTATTTGAGGCGGAATAGACTACTCTAGCCTCCAGGTTACGTATCGTAGATGCCACATATAAATCTTTGTAGACATGAAAATAAGGCATTGCCAGTGTTATCTCTGGTGGGCGCATTCTTGTAAAGTTGTACTTCAATTTTACTCCTATATTTCTTCATTGAGCCAGTAACATTATTTCTTTAAATATTACTTGGCTCATTCTACCAAACAACATATGCCTAAAAATGGTTATTAAAAACAAGACGAGGACTTTTGCATTAATTGATGAACGTATAGTTTTTGCAATAGAATACTATGATTTAGCCTATCAAAAGCCTTAGAAAAATCTGTTTTGATTATGACAACTTGACTACCATCATCAATTGCATCAGATAAATGCTCAGTTAAACAGAACAAGCTGGTAATTGTAGATCGGCGTTTAAAAAAGCTGTGTTGGACTTCAGATATTTGATGTTAAATATTAGTACAGGAAATGAAGCTGAAAAAATGGCAGAACCTCGCAATTTTTTCGTCCAGCATCGATTTGTACAAAAATTTGGGATCAGGCTAATTTCACCCTCTAGTTCATTTTCTATATTGAGCCGTTGTACGCTTTTGGTTTTTTAAGGGTGAAAACTACCCCTAATTGTAAAAAATTATAAAATAACATTTTAAACTTTAATATGGTCAACATTTGGTTTGGATTAGTTAAATAATGATTGTTTTATGCTTTAGGATATAATATCATAATATTTCAACCCTTAAAAACCACCCTTAATAACATTGCAATTTTTATAAGTAATTTAATAGATCTATACAGAAAAAAAGTAGAATTACATACAAAAACATTTATTTACACAAAAATACGAATTTACAAATACAAATACAAATAGTATTCCCATTAATACAATAGGTGCAGTCCTTATATGTTGGAAACTCTACAATAATATGTAAAAATAGTACCTAAAATTATAAAAATCACAAAAAAATTATACAATTCAACACTTAATTAAAAAAAAATTATTAATTTTCAAAGAAACTAACCGACTTATTTACTATAATCAACACTATTGAATAATTCTAAAAAAAATTGTCAGAGCACGTGTTATTTCTTTCGAACTTTAGAACACACTGGCGAGGAATCAACGAAATATACACTCACACACGCAGACACATGAGCAGATGTTTCTTCTTTTCTGTCTTTCGATTTGAATGGAGAAAGTGGAACATACTATAACGTATTACTGCCGAAAAAACCGGTTCTGTGGTATTATATATATTGAAAATGCTCTATTACACTCCCAAGCGGGCTATTCGAATTTTTCGGGAAAAAAAAAATTTATTCGTTTCATAAACTCCTTCATTTTTGGTGATAAAAAGTTTTTTCAAAAATGATTTTGTAGGGTTTTTCAAGAGCTATAAGACTATGTGAATTAAATTCCGTAAGATCCCTTAGTTTTTAAGTGGGGTGAGTTTAAAGGGCTCGAATAAGGGGGTGTTTGCTCGTAAATAGAGGTTTTAAACAGCTATACCTCGCTAAATATTCACTGTAAAGAAAATCTATGCACAGGGAAATTTTAGTTATTAAAAAAGCTACAATTTAGTACTCTATCATTTTTTTCGTATCTCCAGTATTTTCGGAGATATTTTGAAGAAAAGGGTGAAAAGTACGAAATTGCAAAAAATCAATTTATCTTTAAACTCCAATTTTTCTAAAATTAGGCATTTTAAATAGGTCAAACTTCTTGGGTGTATTGATAATACATATATAAAAAGAATTACAGAAGGGTGAAGATCAATTTTAATTAGGAGGGTAGTTAGGGGGTTGTGTTCACTGATTTTTTCGTAGAAAAAAGTAGGTACCGACCTTATTTTGATCATAAGTCGCTCAATTTTTATGCTAGAAACTTTTTTTTGTTTGAAAGGTCTAATTGTATACTTGAAAAAATATTCTGTAAGTTTTCCTCGAAAAATGCAAAGTTTTCCCGTTATTTGGCTTTGAATATTTCAAATTATGCATTTGACGAAAAAAGCTAACCTTTAACATGCCGTATCTCGGTTTGTATTGGTTGTAGAAAAATTATAAAAAAAGGATTTTGTTTGTTTTTCTAAAAGCTACAATTTTGATATCTAGAGTTTTTTTGATTAAATGCATATTTTTCGAGTTATTCTCAAAAAACCCTCTAAAAAAGTCGATTTTTTCGTCGAAAAACTGTTACTTTCAACCGCGAATAACTCGAAAAATATTAGTTTTACGAAGAAAACGTAAAGAACATTTTTTTCTTAGAATTACTTTTTCCATCGATTTCCATGGTTAAAATGTAATGAAAAATTTCCACCCCCGAGATGGGGTGGCAACCACCCCCAAGGTTTTAGCGTACAGCGGCATGATATAGAAAATGATCCTTGGGCTACTCCCTACCTTCTGTGAAAATTTCAAGTAAATCCATGCTGGACGAAAAAATTGCGAGCCAAAATGCTTCATTTCCTAGCCTATATGGCAAAATATATGTTCATACAATAATATTTCCGTCAAAATTGCTCAAAATTATAATGGGCCGGTAATTAGTTATCGAAGTTCTATCCCGTTTCTTAACGACGGTTATGATTTTGGACTAGTTCCAACATTGTGGAAATGTTGAAGTTTGAAAAGGGTCACAGCCATACAAAAAAAAAGTTCAGACCCAGTGACTAAACCTACCTATCTTTATTTATTTTGACCTCCTGAATTAGATGCTGCCATCAAAATTTCATTTTATCGTTCGTTTTTTTTTTCGAAATTCTGATGGCATCGAATTCAGAAGCTCAAAATACATAAAGATTGGTAGGTCTAGTTTCTGAGTCTGAACTTTTTCTTGGTGTGGCTGTGTTATTTTTGTTGGTTTTTATCTTTACTTGATTCTATATTATTCTAGAGAAAGGAGTTCTTTACAGTTTAACATAATTAACATATATTTGTTACTCGTCTTTGAAAGATCTACATGTGTGAAAGATTTAAAATAAATGGATACCATCTAGACTGTAAGTTTTTGATAAGGGATATGCCACCATTACCATCATGCTCGAAACTGTCAAATATGTAACAAGTTTTTCCTTAACTTGTTGTCAATTAGTAAATTAGTTGCCAAATATCTTCAATTCAGCACCCGTACTACATAATTTTGAATTGTTCGCGGTTAAACGCCAACGCGAAGTCACCACTGAGCAACCTCGTGTTCAAATAAAAATCGCTTGTTAGTGGATTGCCCCAGCAGCACTTTAGTTAACTGTCATTTTACTTTATTTATTTTATATTATACTAAATAATTTTTGCCAATAGTTATACACCCTGTATATATATACTTATATATACAGAGTGTAATAATTTTCATGTCATTAAAAAAACGGGTGGTAGGAAACGACAAGACAAACAAAAAAACCTTATATAACATGGGGTCTAAAGCTCATAGTTTTGGAGAAAAAAAATAAACAAAATACTTAATAACCTAGTTTGAGAACTGCTGGCATATTGGGGTAGGTTTTATTGCCTCGCGTCTTATCGCAAGAGATACTCTGACATTCCTGCAAATAAGTATGTCGACAAAGCAGTTAAAAGCGACCGACAGAGGGCATCGTCATGTTTTTTGCTTCCTATTAGGCGTGCTGTCTCTCCCTTGTAATATTCTCAAGTAATAATTTCAGTTTTGTCCTTACTTGGTAAAGAACGTACGCATGACGCGACGTACCCGTTCCTTGGTTTTGTCTGTGGGTTTTCTTTTTGAATTTTGTGCCACTTATGTTAAGATTTATTTTATTGACTTATCGTTCAAGTCGTTAGTACTTGGTTACGTAAGACACTACTTCTCGTTCGTGCTTTTTGTGTTACTTTTTGGATTTTGGACCAAGTTTTTCTTTTTGCTTTCTATATTGATAACGTTAATTCACAATTTAGTGAGGTGTTTTAAAACGCAGATTTTGGACATTATGGGAGATTACACTTATCCAGAGCTCGCGGATATGGACTTGGTACATGGAGAAAGTGGTGGAAATGCGACTGGCGCGGAAGAGCTTTAGAGCAATTGCAACGACGTATTTTAATGTGCATAGAAACCATAAAAAATGATCATTTCGAACAATTTTTGTAAAAGATTCAAAAGAATTGTTCAGTTATTGGGTGCTACCTATTGGGCATTAAAGGCGTGATTATTATTATTAGTATTCATTGTCTTGTTTCTATCTGTTTATTATTGTTTGTATTGATTTTCATAGAGACCAAAGACTTGATTTTTAGTTTTCGATACCTGATTCGGGAAAATTATGCGCTCAATTCGTTAAAAAAATCAAATTTTTTCCTAACCTAAAATACACAACTATTTTCTGTTATCGTATCTCGGACGTATAACTGTTCATTTTCCAATTTCATAAAACAATTACTAATTTTTTAACACAATGTTACAAATGTTAATAAACCACTTTTAAATTTTATAAATTCTTATAAACGACAATAAAAGCTACAATAGCTTTGTTCCAAATTAAAAAACACATGTAAACAAATCCTATTTAAACCCCTGAGGCCATGCTATGCTTGCGTTGTGCCGAAAGAGAAGGAATTATTTACATTTTCATAATTAGTGGTATAAAAAGTTCTATACAAATAATCCCATCAAAGTGCCGCACTTCTACCGACGAGAACACAAGTCGGGTATTACAATTTTTCATTATTTCTAATATTCGGAACTATAACATCCATTGACCCTGAAAAACAGTAGTTCTCACATCTTTCCTACCATAACATTAAAAATGTAAACCTAGGTCAGTTTTTTCAAAGTGCCCCTAGAGAAAAAGGTCATATAGGTTTTCTGTTTGTCTAGTCGGTCCCTATTACCAGTTTTTTTAATGACATGAAACCAATTACACCCTGTATAATTTTTTCTTATATTTAGGGTCGCTCTAAAATTCTTTATTAGATGATCTCACTTCATGACTGGTATGCTAATTGTAAATTATTGAATTTGTCGAAAAACGAAACGTAAAGTCAACTCATTTAAACTTAATTTTGTCATAATACGGGAGATCATCTCCAAAATGTTATATTTTCTTATTTCAATTTTTCTTATTTTTATATCTTAATGTCTATTTCTTTTGTGCTACTTGGAATTTTTGTATTATCAAGATATTTTTTACCTTGGAAAATTTTGCTTTATTACAACTGAACTTTTATCATAATTTATAGTCATTTTGTTGATTCAGAGCCTCAGGGCCGAACTTTTTTGATAATTTAGTACTAGAGTTTTTTATTGGTCCTCAACCATTTTCTTCTTAATTTAATGCTTAAATTTTACAAATTCCGATTTTTTTTGTTTTGTTTTTATAAAATTTGTGACCTTAACTAAACCAATGGTATTCAATTTTTTAATACTTTTCAATAAGTTTTAAAGTTAATTAATAATTTTCAAATTTAAATCATTAGTTTTTGTGTAACTTAACTTAACTTGCATCAAGTGGTTCCTGAATTGCCATTGTTTTTCAGGTAATAATCGACCAACCCCGGATCAGGTACATGGTGATTTGCTATTGGCTGAAGGAGAGTTGTAACTGGCTGAACATTTCCAATTTCGTGTCGTCCTGAAACTTCCTCGTTAACCCGGACAAACAATGTAAGTCCTCAATCCCAGGTACCTGTGGTCATCTTCAGGAATTGACACTTTGGAACTCCGCACTCTTCGCCCAAGTTACGTAAGCAATTGCCTATCATCATAGCTTTTCTAGGTCAGAAGAAAATTATTGTTAAACCAGTTGATCTTTTCAATTTAATTCTTTTGATAGAGAATTTTTCTTAATTACTTTTAAATATTTAAACATCAATTTCTTTTTTTTGTACTTACATATTAATTAATTATTAACTTTAAGCATCATATGTTTTTATTGTAGTAAATTTTCCAAATTTTTTTTCATTAATACACGTGTAAATTTTAAACGTTACTTGTTGTTAATATATTGTTATTTTTTTATAATTTTGCTTTTGATTGTGTCATCTTTAAACCGTTGCAGGAATATCAGTTGTATGAATACGCTGGCCCCCTTTTTTCTTTATTTATTTTTGTTTTCTAACATTCAAATTATTAAATAATTCTTCTCGCCACAGAGTGACCTTCTACCAATCCTGAGCTAACCGATTGCTACTCTTTCATAGCTTCCTCGGCATTCAGCTAAGAAGTTGTGGTTGCAAATATAAAAGCTGTTTAATTTAATTTAATTTGTTGATTGCCTTATCCCTTACAACCAAAAGCGGCAAGAGAATTAAAATATTTTAGATTTATAAATAGATTATATTTTAGAGCACCCTCTAAAGTCTATGTTCAGAAAATTTCCCGTCTATGCTATTATAACTATTAAGAAGTTGCGGAAGTACAGATAATTTGACGTCATGGTGACACACCCCTATACTTGATTATGTCCAATAGGTATACAAGTAGGATTTCTCTTATCAAATTAGGTTATACTGTGGTGTAATAGTGTGAAAATGAACTGATAAATTAAAAGTGTTTATTACTACGTCACTTATCTGGCAACGCTACTTTAAGCATAATAATTAATAAGTCTGCTGCAAATACAGGTATTCTCAGCCTAATATTTCACACCATTGCGTAATGTGCATTAGAGAAGTATATTTTGTTTTCTTCCCTCGGATGAAATAATTGTGACGAAAAAAAAGTCTTAAAAACGCTTGCAAACAATTAAAATATGGTTGAACGATGATAATAAGTAGAACTATGGTCAAGAATATTTACATTCTTGTCGAACTTAGCCACACAACCTCAAACAGAAGAATTATTAGTACATCGCTAGTAAAATTTGGGTAAAACCTGGAATTGGAAGAACAACTATATGCAGTTTGCAGTGGGCTAAGGAACCTTGTATATAGATTCAAGTCATAAACTTTAAACCTTTAATTGGTCCAGACACCATGTTGCGCCTAAATTCCCAGTGGATACATACATGGTATTAGAGCTGAAAAGTCACTAGTAACACGACTATGAAATATTTATTTTAGTTACTTTCACAGTCACATAGTGGGATGGAAGTATAGTATCATAAACAAAATTTCAACATTTTCTTTTGTTAAAATAGATTTAGAATGTCATGCAAAAAATAGCCATATATATTTTTTAGTATATAATTTAAAAGACTATTTCGTTTAAGTTATTACATTATATTAAAACGATATATTGTTCTTATATTCTCTAATAATTAAGATGAGTTTGTGTGAGATAAAAATCGTCACTTCCCGTCAAGTGTCGAATGCTCAAACTCTAAGGACAAAAATTACAATATTTAATTTTTAATAAATATCTAATCTTGAACATTTTTATTTATGTACTTATATATAATTAGCCGAATTTAGATATCAGTTGTAGCACAGCAATTGTAGAATGCTATATTGTTTTACAGGATTAAGAAACGTGTTGTGTTTATAGTAAGAATATAGTATGATGACTATATTTCTTGGGCTGGCTCTAGTAGCCGTCATCTTTTATATATTATTCGTAAGGCCACTGAGTTACTGGAAGAAACGTGGAGTCCCGCAAGGAAAACCTCTATGGTTTTTTGGTGATATTTGGGGACTATTGTTCCGCCTGCAGAGTGTCGCCGAAATGACGCAGTACGTGTACAACCAATGTCCTGGTACTAGGTAAGAAGAAAATAACATTAAATAAGAAAGTTTGATTGTTGTGAGTAAGCCATGTTTATTTCTTTATACAGGGTGTTCCTTAATGAAGTGCTAATATTTCAGGGTGTCAGGTCATTTTATGAAGAGAAGTTCATATGAACATACAGTGTGAACCTAAGGAAACGCACAGAATTCTGATCTTTGGACTGTGTCATTTTTCAAAAAAAACCCTCGAACAAGTCGATGTTTGTTTTGTAAATGCTACATTTTGTCACTATACCAAACTTTATAACGTCATTGGTTTTTGAGTTATGACGCCGTCACAATTTTTTTTAATGGAAACAGACATTTTTGTTTACTGTTTTTGGTGGGATATTCCTTCAGTTTTCTGGAGATATAAAAACAATGATATTACCTGAGCCATTCTTTTGGAAAAATTACATTTTATGTAAAAATAGCTTACCTTTCGCAAATTCACGAGTAACGTTCCACTTTCTTATGGACTGATAAATCTTGTTGCCTACATTTTTGTTTTAACTATCATGAAAACATCTGACATAAAAACAAAACAAAGAAAATAATAAAAAAAACAATCACCTTAACAACAGAGAGATACAGGCCTTTTCCTGTAAAGTATCGATAACTTTTTTATTCCTGGCACGTGTGGAACCTCAGTTTTGTGAATGCAATACCACGTTTAAGTGAAAGAGAACGCGTAGAACTTTTGATGATGGTTGGATATGGTGATAGGCTGAGAACTCATCAGAAAGCATGTAATGTTTTCAATGCCAAGTATCCCGAAAAGCAAATTTCTAGATCCACTGTAAGTAGATTGGTGGCTAGATATGATGAATATGGCAGTGTAGCTGACCTCCCTCGATCTGGTCGCCCTAGCAAAAGCAACGAAACCAAATTAAAATTAATCTTCTAGAAAGTGAGGAAAACCACCATCTTTCGACAAGGCAGCTGTCTTTAAATTATAACGTGAGTCAAACTTCTGTTGTACGTCTATTGAAAAAAGGAAAATACCATCCATACAAAGTACAATTAATCCACGAATTGAATGAGGACGATCCAGATCGGCGCTTACAGTTTTGTGAACAGTTGATGACCTGGTGCGATGAAAACCCAAATTTTTTAAAGAACGTTATTTTTTCTGATGAAGCTATATTTTCCCAAAAGGGGACTGTACATCGGCATAACTGTAGGTATTGGTCACGCGAGAATTCTCATTGGACTCAAGAAGCCCATACACAGCGATGAGGCAAAGTAAACGTGTGGGCAGGTATAATTGGTGTTCGTTTTTGAGCCCTTTTTTTTAAGAAAATCTTACGGCCGCAAGATATTTACAGTTTTTGCGAGTTGAGTTAGTGCCAGTCTTAGCAGTTATGTTTCCGAACAATGAAGATGTAGATATTTCTGGTGAAAGACAGCCAGACGGGACCCCACCTCATTTTGAGATAGCAGTGCGCCAGTCTTTAGATGACACTTTTACTGGAAGGTTCACCTAATTTAACCGGATTTAACCCCCTTAGACTCTTTTCTTTGGGGTTACTTAAAGTCAAGGGTATATTTTAACAGACCGGATACCATAGAAGAATAGAAAGACAGAATTGGCTTGGAGATGAGACGAATTGCCCATGAGATGATTCACAATAACGTGCAAAGTGTCTACACCCGTCTTGGTCAACGCCAAACGGCTGGAGCAGTGGAGATGATGTTTTTCTCACAATTACTTATGTAAGGTATCAATCAATAAAAATATTTTTTTCCAAAAGAATGGCTTAGGTAATATCAATTTTTTTCATATCCCCAGACAGCTAAAGGAATATACCACCAAAAACAGTAAACAAAAATGTCTGTTTCCATTAAAGAAAAAATATGATGTCATAACTCAAAAACCAATGACGTTTTAAATTTTGGTATAGTGACAAAATGTAGCATTTACAAAACTAAAATCAACCTGTTCGAGATTTTTTTTTACAAATGACACCTACCAAAGAGATAATTGTGCGTTTCCTTAGGTTCACACTGTATATAGAGCAATTAATTTTAAATACAAGTTAAGTTGTCGTCCTATAAATATAATATTGCCCGCTACGCCCCTTCAAAAACCATCCCTTAAGAGCTTATATTTATTTCACTATATTTACTTTACATTTTTTTCGCAGATTCACAAAGCTTATTCAAAAAGTTAAGTAATTTTAAAATAATATTTATATATAACCATCCCCTTGGTCCTCAGAATTTCTGTACATTTTTTTGTGTATTGACCGTCATTGTCGTATCTATAAAGTTTCAGAATTTGAACTTGAAAAATGATCACTGTGCGGCGTATTCCGTACTATTTCACTTGAGGCGAGTATTCGATCCATTAAATCTTTTAAGGTGTTAATAGGAGTTTTATACACCAAAGAATTGAGTCCATGACCTCTAGTATATAGTTCCAGATGTCGTTATAATACGTACGTGTACCAAATGTTAAGTGAATATCTCAATTTTATAATATTAACCCCTTTAATGGATGGTGGTGGTGGTGGTAGTGGATGGTAAATGCAAATAGATAAATTTAGGCTTTGGCTTCTAGTGTATGTACCAAATCATACATTTTTGAAGTCTTACTAGCTTGCTTTATTTATTGTCCCATGTTTATCCCCCAACCCTTTAACGGAATAGCTCAAAATATAATCTACTTCCATATGTCGTTGTAATACATACGGGTACCGAATTTCAAGTGTCTATCTCAATGTTATTCTATTAACCCCTTTAATACTGGAATGTGGATGGCAATGGGGATGAGAAATGTTACAAAAAAATTGAGCCATTGGTTTCTAATATACAGGGTGTTTCACTTAAAAGTCCCCAGGCCATTATCTCTAAAACTAATAAAGATATTTTATTTTTGTAAATGGCAGATGATTGATACCAAAGAAAGGTTTAAATAAGGGTGATTAGAATTTTTCCTCAACAGCACACAGAGATGGCGCTGCGATGCAAAACTATTTTTTGATGGCTGGAACCTTGAAACATAAGTCATGTGATTAAACAATAATTTGTGAATAATTTTTATGGTATAGAGAATTTACAAAAAACAAGCCGTTTTGGAGTTACATGAGTTTCTTTCATTAATGCCAGTACACGTGAATTTTGATAAATCCCTATAATTTATTTATTATTTATTATAGAATATTGGTTACCAAACACTTTTTTTCAAGATAAGGAAAGTGATATAATACACTATCATAAAATTATGTTTACCACTTCCGGCCAAACCGGAACTAACATGATGAACCAATATCCATATGTTCCTACATATTACATTTTTTTTTTCTAATAACGCTTCTAATAAAACGGCTCCCAAAACTTAAAGTAAGTAAGACAACAAAGAAAATACACACTAATTTAGAATGGGCTAAATTTATATTAACAATTCAGTAAAGAACGTAAACAAAAGTTTTATCAACAAACATTTAAAAACTATCGAAATATTATTAAAAATGAAATTAAACTAATTTCTTTCTTATTAGTAGGTACTTATTATATTAAATGTTCAAAATTTCTCCCTTCTTCATGAATACACATATTGTACCGTTTCAGTAACTCTTCATTGCAAACTTTTTGTAACGTATGTCTATTTATAGCAGCAACACTTGCATATATTTTATTATACAAACCGGCCATATCCTCAATGGGTTCAATGTACACTACACTTTTTAAATACCCCCAAAGGTAAAAATCTAATGGAGTCAAGTCAGGTGATCGTGCTGGCCGTCTGACTACTCCATTAGTACCAATCCATCTCTGAGGGTACATTTCATTAAGACAATCTTTGACTAGTACTGAGTTATGGGGTGGTGCACCATCTTGGTGAAACCAAATATTCTCCTGGTTATGAGGGATAGTCTCTAATAATCCTGGCAATACATTTCTCAAAAATATCTCATATTTTCTTCCATTTAAAGTCCCATGGAATAGATATGGTCCAATAATATATGAATTTAATATTCCACACCACACGTTAACTCCAAAAGTTACCTGATTTCGGGTCATTCTCATCCATCTAGGATTATTTTGTGACCAGTATCGGCAGTTATGCTTACTCACAACTCCGTTGTTGTGAAAACGGCTTTCATCGCTCCAGAGCACATTTTTTAAAAAATTTGGGCATTCTTCAGCAAAAACTGAAAATTCAGCTAGAAAATGTAATCTTCGTTCATAATCACCAGGCCTTAAATGATGGATCAATTTTAATTTGTATGGATGGTATTTATTTGATTTTAATATTCTATGGCACGAAGATATCGACAGATTAGTTTCCGATGCCAATTTCCGGAGAGAACATTGAGGATTGTTGACAACACTATTTAACACCAAGGCTGTATTTTCATCGTTTCTAACTGGCCTATTTCTGTTACGAATAGTTTTCTTAAAACTACCCCAGTTTCTTAAATTTTTCAACAGCATGATAAATGTTTTTTTATCGGTGTAGGTCTATTTGGAAATCGTAAACAAAACAATCGTTTTGCTTGTCGGGAATTTCTTTTGCATTCACCGTATATTAAAATCATATTTAACTTATCTTCATTGGTGTATCTAACCATTTTTTTATTGCCTAATTTGGATTAATTTGCTTTGAATTGTTTCTAAGTACACTATTTCTGTTTGAAACTATGATTGAAATGCACCAACTACAAACTTTGTTTAATAACTGTCAAACTTAAAATTAAATCAAAGCCTACTAATATCTCTTAAGTAGATTTTTCATTACCATTCTAAATTAGTGTGTATTTTCTTTGTTGTCTTGCTTACTTTAAGTTTTGGGAGCCATTTTATTAGAAGCGTTATTAGAAAAAAAAAAATGTAAATATGTAGGAACATATGGATATTGGTTCATCATGTTAGTTCCGGTTTGGCCGGAAGTGGTAAACATAATTTTATGATAGTGTATTATATCACTTTCCTTATCTTGAAAAAAAGTGTTTGGTAACTACTTTCTATAATAAATAATAAATAAATTATAGGGATTTATCAAAATTCACGTGTACTGGCATTAATGAAAGAAACTCATGTAACTCCAAAACGTCTTGTTTTTTGTAAATTCTCTATAACATCAAAATTATTCACAAATTATTGTTTAATCACACGACTTATGTTTCAAGGTTCCAGCCATCAAAAAATAGTTTTGCATCGCAGCGCCATCTCTGTGTGCTGTTGAGGAAAAATTCTAATCACCGTTATTTAAACCTTTCTTTGGTATCAATCATCTGCCATTTACAAAAATAAAATATCTTTATTAATTTTAGAGATAATAGCCTGGGGACTTTTAACTGAAACACCCTGTATATACTAAATACCAAGTTTTTGGACTTTTACCGGCTTGCTTTACTTATTTACCCCTAGTTGCCCCCTACATACCTGCACCAAATTTCAAGTCAAAATCTTAAACCTTTCAAGAGAAAGCGTGCACTGAGAAAAGGATGCAGGGAGACCGATAAACAGACCTACCGACAGACAGACAGACATTTACAATCTCGAAAAAAAAATGAATTCTGTTACGGATATTATGCTTCCACTCCATTACGTGGATGTGGAAGTAAGATTACCGCACCTGAAAATATATTCCAGATTTTTCTCAATTAGCGCTCCAAAATGTCAAGCCTCTTCAACTTTACACTTTTTCGTAGTAACTCAAATGCGCAAATAATTCGGTTATTTTTGCTTTCAGATATTCCGGAATGTATCGGTTTGTTGAACCGATTTTAATTGTGAAAGATCCAGAACTTATAAAACAAATGACGGTCAAGGATTTCGATCATTTTACTGATCACATGAATTTTATAGCTGATAATGCCGATCCTCTTTGGGACCGAGGTTTGCTCAATCTGAAGGGTAAGTTACTTCTATTAGCAAATGCACTTCGTCGAGATTATAATAGATGTTTATAAATGCCAGCAAGTTTGCTTAATGTTATGAATCCTTTTAGGGCAGGAGTGGCATAAAATGAGAACACTTCTGAGTCCTTCCTTTACTAGTAGCAAAATGAAAACCATGTTCGCTCTAATGACAGAATGTGCTGAAAATTTCGTGGAATATTTCTTAAAGAAGAACGAGAAACTAATGACACTAGAAATGAAGGATGTGTTAACTCGTTTTACAAATGATGTGATAGCTACTACTAATTTTGGTGTGGAGGTTAATTCGTTGGCCGAGCCAAATAATGAATTTTACTTGATGGCAAAGGAATCGACCGATTTTAATAACTTTTGGAAGAATTTTAGTATATTCTTGCATCTAATGTTTCCGCAAGTATATATCTGGTTTTATCATTTTGATATTTATATTTATAATTTTGAAATTTACATTCGCTTAGTATTTGCTCACATATACAGGGTGTAATCAATTTCATGTCATTAAAAAAAGCTGGTAATGGGGACCGACTAGACAAACAAAAAACCTTTATGACTTTTCCCTCTAGGGGCACTTTGAAAAACACTGATCTAAGTTAACATATTTCATATTATGGTAGACAACTATTGAGAACCACTGCTTTTCTTGGTCGATGGACTTGTACTTCCCATTTATACAACTTTTAAATTGTCATCAAAAAGTGCTGGCCGGCACACGCGGTGTCAAAGGATCATCGACCGCCTTTGATGTACCGCCTCAACTGAACTGAGGCAAGTATAAAGAGGTAAATAATTCGTTCTCTCTCCGTGCACAATTGCAAGCAAATAATGGCCTTAGAGGTTTAAACAGAGCATTTCTTTACATGTGTGTTTTTTAATTTGGAGCAAAATGTTGGATTGTTTATAATTTAGAAAATTTAAATGTGGTTTATTAACATTTATAACATAAATGAGTGTCCTGGGTTAAAAGCTTACTACCTATCTAAATGATTCAAAATCTCTGCATCTGCATCAATACACAGTTCGGTACGTCGAATTAAGGACATACGTACTAACTATCAACTAACGTTGTTAATAAAGAAAAATAAAATAAAAACTTGGTACAAAAGTCAAAAAGGAATACAAAAAGAACGAACAGGTAAGTTCTGTCTGTACGTAATCAAGAATTTGACAACTTGAACGGTAAGTCAATAAAATAAATCTTAATTGTAAATACACAATGCCGCGAAATTCAAAAATAACAACAGTAACTAAAATATTGCACAAGGGAGAGTTAGAGAATAGTTTTCTTCAGATCAGATCTAGATCTAAACCTACCTCAATATTCCAGCAGTTCTCAAAAATTTTTATTGAAAATTTGCGAAATTTTTGTTTATTTATTTTTTTTTTTTTTACTCCAAAACTATGAGCGTTAGACCCCATGTTATATAAGATTTTTTTGTTTGTCTTATCGTTCCCTACCACCAGTTTTTTTTAATGACCTGAAACGAATTACAGCCGATGTAGTCGAGTATTTGAGGGTAGAGATAGGTTATTACCTCAGAATGCCTTTAGATAACACCGATTGACGTGGAACTTGGACAGTAACTAGTGAATAGCTCAAGGAACAAAAGTTATATAGTGTCGTTGTGCGATTTTATGCTTGGGGTGGATGCCATTTCTTCTCAGGGGTGGAAATCAGTACACTCAAAATAAGTACAAAATTCTACAGAAGGATGAATTCCAAGCAAAATATGTTCTATGAAGATTTTTTGATAAATCAATATTTTTCGAGTTTTCGCAATTGAAAATGTTGATTTCTCATCTAAGAAATGCAGGTTTTAGAGCAATTTTTAACGAATAACTCTAAAAGCTTACGTTTTATAAAATAACAAATCGATTGGATTTTGTTATTTCTGTAAATACAATACGAACCGAGTTATGGCGCATTGAAGGTGAATGTTTGTTCGCCGAAAACTGAATTCGAACCTTTCAAGCTAAATAATGGAAAAGCGACGAGTTATTGAAGAAGACCTGTCAGATTTTTTTTAAATTACTTGAAAAGACCTTTAGCAAAAGTCGTTATCATAAACACTTACGGAATTATGGTGAAAGTAAAATGGATGTCTCATTTTCTCGGAGGAGAAATCAGAAATGAAACCAATGGCTTAACCGCAAGCATTGAAATTAAACGTAATCAATTTACAATTTACTTTGTTTAGGTACTAACAATTGTGACGTGCCTTCTTCCGGTTGCCTAGCGCACAGACAAGCGCAAGCGTCACTTTAGAGCTGAGCTATATTTCGGTTAAAGTCGGTTATCTCGAGCGCCACCTTTGCAATTTTTACGTGGGGCAAAGGTGCCACATTAGCCTCCTAATCGCAGCCTGTTGCAGTAGGGCTGGGATAGCTACAGTGGAGACATTAGTCTAATTCACAAGTTCAAAAAGGTGTTAATTCGTGAAATAGCTCCAGAAAATATGAGCGATAGCTCATTGAATTCGAAATGACGTCTAGAAAAATGTATTAAAATGATTTATTAGCACATAAGAAATTGCAAAAGTTATAAACAAATTAAGATGAAAGAAAAATGGCATTTAGTTTTTCGCGTATAACCCAAAAATTATAAGCGATAACGGAAATCCGAAAAAAAAGTCCCAACTCCCGGAACTGTATCTCCATTATTTATGATTTTAATTTAAAGCCGAAAATAGGACTCCGCGCGACCGCTGCAGGATGCTAGCGCCGCCCCAAAAGAGAGTACATCATATAAAATATTTTTTTTATATTATTAAATATCAGTTAAGAAAATTGAAGAAATTGTTCTTAACGCTTCAAAGAATAAGATCCCGTTGGACAAAAATGTTAAAGTTTATTTTTCAACAAGTTAGGCCACTGTTAACTAACGAAATTTTATGGGACTTCCGTTGTCATAGGAGACAAATCTTTTTTTAAATAATTGGCCTATAAAATTTTAACTTTTTGGAGCCCTTCTTATACATATACTTGACAAGATCACGTTATAAAAGTGTTTGAAAATTGTTTATTTTGTTTATTACAATTTCTTAAAGTAAACAAAAAATTAGAAACCAAAGTAAAGCTGTAAAAAAATAACTATACATCACCATTTAATCTAGCGGGTAATTGTATTGTTCCAATTATTTCATTACCGCAAATTCCTGCCCACAAATTAACGCTGAACCGTCGTTCAATGCGCCCTTCTTATTACACGTGGATTTTCGTCTGCCCAATAGTGCATAATTTTAAAATTAAACACTCCATTTCTGGTAAAACACGTCTCATCGGAGAAACACAGAACGTTTAAAAAATCCTCATTTACCGGGTGTTTTCTTAAAATCCACCTACAAAATTGCATTCGTTCTGCAAAATTTTGAGATTCTAGTGCTTGGACGTTGATAGTGATAGGGGTGTAAGTTTATATCTCTCAATGTCCTGCATACCACAAAATGGGTTACTTCCACACAGTTCGCGGTATCGCGGGTGCTTAAAGTTGGATCCTCTTCTACAAGTTCCAAAATTTGAACCTCTGCGTCAATTACTCTTTCTTCGCGTAGTGGACCTCGTTCTCCTCCATGTCCATCGAGACGACCTGTTTCTCGAAGACGCTGGTCAATACTAACAAATGTACGAGCACAAGAATGACGTCGATTGGGAAACCTTAAACGGTAAGCTCTTCCGCACCAGCTGCATTTCCACCACTTTCTCCATACACCAAGTGCATATCCGCGAGCTCTGGATAAGTGTAATCTCCCATAATGTCCAAAATCTGCTTTTTAAAACACCAAACTAAACTGTGAATTAACGTTAACAATAAAGAAAGCAAATAGAAAAACTTAGTCCAAAATCCAAAGAGTAACACAAAACGCACGAACGAGAAGTAGTGTCCTACGTAACCAATTACTAACGACTTAAACGATAAGTCAATGAAGTTAATTTTAACATAAGTGGCACAAAATTCAAAAAGAACAAAAGCAACAGACAAAACCAAGGCGCGGTTAGGTCGCGTCGTGTGTACGTTGTTTACCATGTAAGGACACAAACTGAAATTATTACTTGAGAATATTACAAGGGAGAACCTAGCACGCGTAATAAGATAATTTGGTCGCGAAGAAGCAAAAAATATCGCGGTGTCCTCTGTCGGTCGCTTTTAACTGCATTGTCGGCATGCTTTTCGATGACCCCGTCGCGGCCTAATTATCTCTTAGGCGCACCATATTTATTTGCACGAATGTCAGAGTATCATGTGCGGCAAGACGCGAGGTAGGAAGTTTTTGTTTATTTTTTCTCTCCAAAACTATGAGCTTTAGACCCCATGTTATATAAGGTTTTTTTTGTTGGTCTTGTCGTTCCCTACCACCAGTTTTTTTAATGACATGAAACTAATTAAACCCTGTGGCCTGTATAAATAGAAAATAATTTATTTGAACTTAAGGAAGAGTACTTAATTAGATAGAGGAATTAATTTAGGAATATCACTTTTAGTTATTCAACGCAAAACTGTTCTCCACTGAGGTAGGTAATTTCTTTAAAGAAGTTATAAATGAAACAATAGAAGTTAGGGAGAAGAAGGGAATTGTGCGACATGACATGATAAATTTATTTATGGAGGCGCGAAAAGGAGTCGAAAAATACGAAGCAAATGGTATCACCGATTCACAAGAATCAAATTCTGGTAAATATCTCTCATTTTGTTGACCGGTTATGATAACGCACCCATCTAGGTGATAAACATGACTAATCATTAGAGCCGTTTCACAGACTATGAGGGACAGATTTAGTTTATGCCCATTTCACGTGCAATAATGGTACTATCATACTTTGTCAATGTGAATGTGCTAAAGCCATATTCAAAACTTATTGAGGGCCGCAGTAAATGGCAGGTCTCTCTGTATTATATTTCAGATAAACATATAATACATACTGTAATTTCAGAATTATGTGTCTGATTGATTTTGTTAATGTACTAGTGTGATCAAAATTATATCAACGGCATTTATAATGAGTAGGTAAACCCTTTTATAGAAAATTTAATTCTCCATAAAATTGTATATGTCCATTTTTTTCATAACTCTAACGTTATTGGCAGCGTTTCGAGTCAAAAGTTCCGGCGTGTGTTTTTTTTGCACAATAGCCCGCAATTCAGATAATAATATTAATAATGTACTATTTTTTTGCAAGCAAGTGTACATGTCTCTTGTTCAATAAGATTTAACTAACAAGAAGTATTAGATAAGACTTCATCCAATCCAATTTAATCATTAAGATAATTTACTTATGTGTCCGCAATTATTTGTAGTCTTGGTGGAAACGCAAAATTCTAATATTTTAAGTTCTTGTCGAACAGACGAACATCATGTCTTTATTTGATCGAGCGCTTCTGTTTTACGACCTAAAATGCTATAAGTTTCGTACGGTCTATAATTGTTTTGTTTATCATGTTACATATTAGATGGAGCATGAAGGTTGTCTCCAAAATACCTAAAGAATGTTCATTCTAATAAGGTCTGTGCAGAAATAAAACACATTACAGTTAAACGACGAATGTTTTAGGTAAGGAAAAATTGCCCATGGACATATCCAACTTCGACATCACGGCATCAGTGATGATATTCTTGTTCGCTGGCTTTGATTCCGTATCAGGGCTTATGTGTTTCTCATCTTACGAACTGGCTCTGAATCCCGATGTCCAAGAAAAACTCAGAAATGAGATTCATGCTACTTTGGAGGAGAGCGATGGAAAATTGACATATGAGGGCCTTATGAAAATGAAGTATATGGATATGGTTTTATCCGGTTGGTAAAAGGTTAAAAGGTATACAGTGAATATAGACAAATTATTTTTCAGAATCTCTAAGAAAGTGGCCAGCTTTTCCACAGAATAATAGAGTATGCACGAAACCTTACGTCATACAACCAACAAATCCTGGAGAGAAACCGTTATATATAGAGAAGGGAAGGATAATTTGGTTTCCTACTTTTGGCATGCATCGCGATCCAAAGTACTTTCCAGATCCCGATCGCTTTGATCCAGAACGATTCAGTGATGAAAATAAAGAAAAAATAAATCCTTATATATACCAACCATTTGGCCTAGGTCCACGTAATTGTATCGGCTCTAGGTTTGCCTTAATAGAAGCGAAAATCATATTTTTTTACATGTTACAACATTTTGAATTAGTTCCTGTAGAGAAAACTGAGATTCCATTGCAGACGGCCAGAAATGGCGCTACCGTCGCTGCTGCTAATGGATATTGGCTCGGGTTGAAACGCATTGAGAAATAATTATATGAAAACTGTTGTTTTCGCGTATTTATAATTATTAGGTCTTGGTTTCAATTTTAAGTTTTTGCAAGTACTTAACGTGTCAAAATGGAAGCCTTCTCAACGTCGTATTTGACAAATTCCAATCGATAAATGGGATAAATTAAGGAATTTCACATTGTCATTAATGTACTTACTATATATTAAATGTGATTGATCAGCATATTTTTATTTTGATAATAATGTTTGTCTATCTTTACCTATAAGGTATAAAAAGCACTTCAAATTATATTGAGGTTTGCTGAATGTACAGAAATCAGCAAAATACTTCAGGGTGTATGTTCGTATCAAAATTTTTGAAGAGAGCTTTTTGGCTAGAAATAACAACCATATGGCATTGACCAAGACGGGTGTAGACATTTTGCACGCTGTTCTAAATCATCTCATGGGCAATTCGTCTCATCTCCAAGCCAATTCTCTCTTTCAATTGTTCTATGGTATCCGGTCTGTTAAATTACACTCTCGACTTTAAGTAACCCCAAAGAAAAGGGTTTAAGGGGGTTAAATCCGTTGAACTCGGGGGCCACTCAATCGGACCTCGACGACCTATCCACCTTTCAGTAAAAGTGTCATCTAGAAACTGACGCACTGCTATCCCAAAATGAGGTGGGGCCCCGTCTTGCTGAAACCAGACGTTTTCAGCAGGAATATCTTCATCTTTATTGTTCGGAAACATAACTGCTAAGGCTGGCACTAACTCAACTCGCAAAAACTATAAAAAGTGTAAATATCTTGAGGCCGTAAGATTTTCTTCAATAAAAAGAGGTCCCAATAAAACAATCACCAATCATTCCTGCCCACACGTTTACTTTGCCTCGTCGCTGTGAATGGGGTTCTTGAGTCCAATGAGGATTTTCGCGTGACCAATACCTATAGATATGCTGATGTACAGTCCCCTTTAAAGAACATGTAGCTTCATCAGAAAAAACAATGTTCTTTAAAAACTTTGAGTTTTCATCGCACAATACTGTAAGCGCCTATCTGAATCGTCCTCATTCAATTCGTGGATAAATTGCACTTTGTATGGATGGTATTTTTCTTTTTTTAATATACGTACAAAGGAGTTTGACTCACGTTATGATTTAAAGTCAGCTGCCTTGTCGAAAGATGGTGCTTTTCCTCACTTACCAGAAGAATATTTAATTTGGTTTCGTTGCTTGTGCTAGGGTGACCAGATCGAAGAAGGTCAGCTACAATGCCAGATTCGTCAAATCTAGCCACCAATCTACTTACAGTGGATTTAGAAATTTACTTTTTGGCATACTTGTCATTGAAAACATCACATGCTTCCTGATGAGTTCTCAGCCTATCACCATGTCCAACCATCATCAAAAGTTCTACGCGTTCTCTTTCACTTAAACGTGACATTGCATTCACTAGTTTTACACTGTCTCAGAAGTATCACAAAACTAAGGTTCCACAGGTGCCAGGAATAAAAAAGTTATCGATGCTTTACACAAAAAGACCTGTATCTCTCTGTTGGTAAGGTGATTATTTTTTATTATTTTCTTTGTTTTGTCTTTCTGTCAAATATTTTAGTTAAAACAAAAATGTAGGCAAAAAGATTTATCAGTCCTTAAGAAAGTGAAACATTCCTCGTGAATTGGCGAAAGGTAAGCTATTTTTACATAAAATGTCATTTTTCCAATAGAATCGTTCAGGTAATATCATCTTTTCATATCACCAGAAAACTAAAGAAATGTACCACCAAAAACAGTAAACAAAAATGTCTGTTTCCATTAAAAACAATTTATGATGACTCAAGAGCCAATGACGTCAAAAATTTTGGTATAGTGACAAAATGTAGCATTTACAAAACTTAAATCGACCTGTTCGAGGATTTTTTTAAAAAATGACACATACCAAAGATATGAATTTTGTGCGTTTCTTTAGACACACTGTTTTGTGGTGCAATAGATCGAAGATTTCTTGCTGAAGTGACTTATCTGCAAACACTAATATTCTTGATTAATCGGCCGGTTTGCAAATAGTTAGGCGAATCCAAAATTTTTCAACCATATAAAATAAGTAAAGAGACTTTCAGCTTGTCTTGTAGTCTATATTGCTTAATCTTAACTTATTTAATTTACTTAAAAAAAATCTTAATGTATATTATTATAAACTATTAAATTATAATGACATTTTTTTTCTTTATCAACATGTTGAGGTCCTAGATTTGGATACCAATGCAGCAAATGAACTGATGCCCTGAATCTGGTTTTATGATTTTAAAATGATTTTATTAACAATTAGGTATTTGATTTCACTTCAAACTCTACGAGTTGCTAAAATTGAGCTGCCCTAGTCTACATTTTATGTCTTTTTTTATGTGATTGTACTTTCACTAAATTGTCTAAGGCAAACAGTGGCTTTTGTCATTTCTTTATATTTTTTAACATTTCTGTTAATCAATTATTTTACTAATTAAAACAACTACATTTTAAATTCTCTGTTTCTAGTTTGCTCTTTCTTTTATTCTACTATTATTTCACTTTTTAGTTTTATCTTACTACTTATAAAAATACCTGTCAATACAGTATTTTGTTCACCATATTTTTGTTAAAAGAATTACCTATTTTTTCTTTATAGTGGGATTGTTCACTTACGTAGTACTTGTATTTATACTTTCGACCGCTGGATTCTGCTGGTTCTAAAATTTTATTTAGAACTTGAGTAGCATTACTTCCATAACATAGTGAGTATGTCTTAAAGAGCAATAAACTTGCGGAAATTGTGGTACAATAAAATATTTATCGCGGTGTTATAGTATTTACCACGTAAATTTAATTAAATACACCTGGGTCTCGGTGCTTCGGTGGCTCTAAAATCCGGCATTCCAATAAAGCATATGTTATCCTCTTCGGCAATGTCTGCCAGATCTGCTAACCGTAAACATTTTACGATCAAGGAAATTTTATAGGTTAGATATAATTTTAGTTTTTGTTGAAGTCCCATATGCATAATATGAGAAAGTAGTTTTTCTTTACGATGAATTGTATAGCTGCTTAATTTTTCCTAACAAAAGAAAATGCTCCAGTTTGCCAAACATTTTTAACATTAATTCAGTCCAACGATTTATCCTAAATTTAAAGCAAAATTACTAGCAAACACAGCAAGACAGGATACTTACAAACTTGGCCTAAATTTCAAATATTCGGCTCAGATAATTATCTAAGTGAATTGTTTCAAAGAATAAACTGTAGGTATTGTAAAATGCTATTATTATATCACCACTTGATTCAATCAATTATGCTTATTATAACTGCAAAAATCATTAATAACCTTGTTGCAAACAAAATTGCTTTGAACAATATTAAACCAGGTTATCGTCTGGTCTTGAAGTAATTTATAAAAAGATTCTATCAGTGAAAAAAGTCTCAAAAATGTATTTTTTAAGATACACACTTTCAAATTTAAAAGTGAATTATTTACTATTTGTTTGCTTATAGTAGTGAAACATATTCTTTATAGGATTTTGCAAACAGCGGAAAGAAAAACTATCTATGAGAACTAAACGAAAAATTGTATGTAAAAATATTAATGAAATCTTTGCATACTTTCGATAACCTGACTTCTGGTTATGCTAACAAGTAAAAATTCTTATTTGCCATTCTCATTTTAACACTAGCATCCAACTTAGTCCCCTACGGCTAGGCAGGTTAAACTAGTATCTACATGATCCCCTACGATATGTAAATTCAGTTAAAAGTGAGAACAAAGGCTGAAATTAATTTATTTACCTACCTTGTCTTTAAACATTTTTTCATTTTAATGAATTACATTTTCATAAGATCTCATTCAGTTTGTTGGAAATGCTTAGCCTTTGGATATTGTCTTGGTTTTGCATGGAACGTCGTTATGAGTGGCTTTGGGCTTTTCTGATGAGTCCACAATAAGGACGAAAAACGTTTCAAAGGCTAAGGCATGTTGGATGCTAGTGTTAAAATGAGAATGGCAAATAAGAATTTTTACTTGTTAGCATAACCAGAAGTCAGGTTATCGAAAGAATGCAAAGATTTCATTAATATTTTTACATATGGTTTTTCCTTTAGTTCTCATAGATAGTTTTTCTTTCCGCTGTTTGCAAAATCCTATAAAGAATATGTTTCACACTTCCAAATATTCCAAATTTTGAGAAAATGTTAAAATTTGATATGTATAACTAACTTTAACCACCGATTGCTCTGGTATTTCTGTAGGTGCAATTTTTAAAGCTTAAAGTGTATACTTTTAGATGCTTCAGGGGGATTTACCTTAGAAATTAAATTAACCCTCTTTATTGTAGCATTTAAATGTGCTACATTAATAATAACTCAGAATTTATGTTTGTTTACATCAAATTGACTCTAGTTAATTCACTTATTGGAATAGAGAGGTATGCAACCACTCGGACTTTGATAGGCGTAGCGTGTCACATATCTGCAAAGGTTTTAACATTCCTAACGTAAATATGTTTTATTTAAGAATAATTTGAGTTAGTGGTGTTAATGGTACATTCTCGTATTTGAGGTATTATATATTTGTGAAATTCAGCCTTTTGATTATTAAGTCCTTTAGTAGTGCATTATCATTGGCTAGAGAACTTGTCTATAGGTGTTCAAATTAGCAATACTGATCTGTGGAGGATTTCCGGGTTCGTTTTTCGACAGCCACGAGGTAGCGAACGACGGCGGTCCCGATTTTGTATTGAAGAATTTGGGTTTTACATCGCTAACACTGTTGTGGATTTGATTTGATATACCCAGCGATCATCACCGCTTTGCTGTGAGCGTTTTGTAATTCCAGGAAGGACTTTGTTTGTTTTTTTAAGTTCTGACGCCACGTGTTTCATGAAGTTATGTAATCCTCCTTATAGGAGGTAAGCTTCTATTTTATTTAGTTTGGAGTTTTATCTAGTTCATATTTATTGTAATTATTACAGAGTGCTTGGGTCAGGCATATGTTTGGGTTAGGCCAGAGACAATTTGTTTGGACAGGCCAATATTTGGGCCAGGCTATTTAGAATAGTGACTGCTGTGCTGTGATTTTGGTTATGGGGGCCTAGTGTTTGGAAGAGTAGTAGCATAGGGAAATCTGTTGCTCAGAAGTTTAGTTATGTATGGGTCTTGCTGACATTTAGAGAAGTTTTGGCTTGGGGAGTTGTTCGCGGCAGCCTGCAGGAGATTTGATGCAAGAATTTTGGTGCAGCACGGAGTCGTAGTCGTAGCCAACGCCGAGTACGCCTGGTAAGCGGAAACAGGTCACGCTGCGGTAGTCGAGAAGAATGCCAAGGCTCTAATTAGGTTTTTTTTATTCATTTTGGTTATATGTTTTTAAGTAAATTATTATAGATTTATTCGACTATTTTTTCTTCATATATTAAAGTAAATTATGTCACAATCTTGCAACTATAAATTGAGTTCTATGTTTATGTATAGAATACCTATTGAAATACTTAAGATTCTTACTGTTAAGGCAACGTATGGTACCATGTGATGCTGATTTACCTTCTACTATGTCACATGTGAAATGTTTTTAATAGAATATACTTATTTTAGAAAATTCCTTAACACCTAAGGGTAAGTAGAGAACATTGCAGTTGTTAGCTCATGAAATCTCGTTTCTTACCTAATACTGGTGATGAGCCGTGAATTTAATTCATAGTAAATCTTTATTTCGCTGTTGTAAGTTAAAACTCATGGTTGTGTATCAAATAAGTCGTGGTTGCAAGAGAATCTCAGTCAGAGAGTAAAGTTAGGTTTTCAGTGAAGTTTTAAATCAAGAATATACAGAATTTCTTTATTGCGTATTGATCATATTTAACTAGTGACTAGAATTTTGATTTTTATATGTTTTTGTTGTACATATCCCTTGCGTCGTAATAAATGTATGTCTACATGTTCTTGTTATTCACAAAAATGCACCTGACAGCTGCCTAGAATTTGAGATTTTATAGTAAAAAGTATATTTTGACATTATTAGTTAATTTTAATATTTTTATCGCATTATTGGTAGAAATATAATCGTATTGCCTTTCTGGCAAGATTATATAATCACGTTCTCTTCTCAGCCTAGTAGCGCTTTTTGAGTGTCCACCCTCCTTACCTACGCCCCTATACTCTTCATCAAAAAAGTAGCTGCCGTTCCCAAGTGAAACAACACTTTTTAATATTTAGGTATTAAAATTGTTACATTATTTTACGACAAAAAAAAATATTCTTTTACTTCCCTCGCATACCGAAGGGAAGTATTGTATTCGCGAAAAAATCACCCTCCGAGATTTTTTCGGATTTTGACGTTTCAGAACACGTAGATTACGAAAATATACGTTTTTCGATTCCGTCAGTCTGTCTGTCTGTCTGTCTGTCTGTCTGTTGGTGCATTAGCTAAAAAAACTACTTGACGGAGAGCAGTCAAATTTGGTAGGTAGTTGACGCTACTGTCAGAGGAGAAATGGTTAAATTTTCACTGGAAAATATACAGGGAATAAATAATGAAAAAAATAAATAATGAAAAAAAAATAGTTTGTCCAAATTTCGAATTTCCACGTTTCATGACACGCTAAACCTATTTCAGAAAAAAAAAATTGAAAATTTTTTTCACCAACATTTAAAAAAAATTTTTTGTACTAATATAGATGATTTTTGTTCAAATTTAAAATTTCTACGTTTCATGGCATTCTAAACTTATTTCAAAAAAAAATAATATTTTTTTACCAACATTGTTTTAAAAAATTTTACCATTAAAATAGATGGAAAATTTTTTTTCTTTGTTCGAAATAAAAGTTTCCACGTTTCATAGCGTTCTAAACCTATAAAAAAAAAAATTAGAATTTTTGTTGCCATTTTTGAAAAAATTGTACCACTAAAATAGATGTAATTTTTTTTTCTTTGTACAGATTTGAAATTTTCACGTTTCCATGGCATTCTAAATCTATTCAAACAAATTTAAAAATGTTTTTGAAAATTTTTTAAAATATTTTGAAAAATTCGTTATTTATCACTGCTAAGTATAGAGTAGATGAAAAAATTTTTTTGCTCAAATTAAAACTTCCACGTTTAATGACATTCCAAACCTTCGGGAAAAAAATTTGCGACATTTCTTTACCATTTTGGAAAAAATTTTACCACTAGAATAGACGGAAACATTTTTTCTTTGCTCAAATTTCAAATTTTCACGTTTCATTACATTCTAAATCTATTTCAGAAAAACAAATTCACCATTTTAAAAAAAAATGTATCACTAAAATAGATGGAATTTTTTTTTGCTCAAATTTAAAATTTTCACGTTTTATGGCATTCCACTATACCACTACTATAGAATAGCAGGAAACTTGTCTTTTTGCTCAAATTTAAAATTTACACGTTTCATGATATTCTAAACCTATTTCAGAAGAAGAAAAATAGAACATTTTTTTTACCTACATTTTTGAAAAAATGAAATTTTTTATCCACCACTATACTTCCACTCCACTACGTGAATATGGAATTGAAAATGTGACAGATGGCAATAATATTTGGCATATGCAACTATTATACTTTTATTGAAAAATTTACGGGGTGGTAATCACAAGAAATAATTCAGTCATGGTGGACATTTGTAAAGATATTTGTGCAACCCTTCCATATTTGGCACCTGTCGTTTAGTATTAAACTTTTGTTGTTGGATGAGCACTCTGTATATTTTTTTGACCAAAACTTATCAGGTTTTCTTTGTAATAATAGTGACAACTATATTCCGATTATTATTTTCAATGTCATCTCGTAATGATTAATTTTTTATGCACAAATAAAGCGGTGTATATACCTTTACTGATTTTTTACTCCAAAATTCGTGATATTAAGGGTAAAATCAACGTTAATAACTTTTATACAAAATTAATTTAGCATACATAATTACAGCGATTTTCTATACATTGCTTCAAGAGTAATTGTGAAAGTTCCAGATTTTTATCTTAAGAATTGTAGAAATGGTAGAGCTTTTACCGATTTCATCGAAAATCTCTTTATGTTCCGAATTCATATATGCACTATTCCTACATACATTTATTTTCTTATTTGAAAATATAATAATCCAATAGCCACATGTTTCTTGTTTCATTTAGGCTATCCGCGCCATTCTTACGTATCGCCACGTTCCGTTTTCGTGCGTTAAAAAATAAAGTCTGGAACATACATTTTTGATTGCATAAAAAAACTTCATATGCATATGCATATTTTTTGTGAAATTTCCCATACCAAATTTGTCCGAAGTAAAGACCTCTATTGACTCCACCATATATCCTGTATAATACAATATGTCGCTTTTCGGAAACTCAAAATAATTCGGCTGTCCTTAACAACTAAGTATTCACTACAAAAAAGTTAAATTATTTATGGCTCTAGATTGGAATTTTTGCTACGCACAATTTGAGTATGCTGAACTTCTGCTTGCTGCGTATATTTTATACTTTACCTCGGAAAGGAGTAAATGCTCATTTATAATAAAGTAATTTAGTATAATTTGAATGTCAGTTGTTTCACATGATTTATGGAGCTAAATCCTCAAATGATGTCTCCCACAAAACCCTAATTAAGAGTTTTGCCTTTGCATGATTGCGGTAAACAGAAAATAATTTAAATTCTAATTCGTGTTACCTCTGAGCGCATGAATGTGAATGTTTTTGCTCTGAGATCAAGAAGGTGTAAAATAATTTGAGTATACCGACTCGAATATTATGAAAAGATGTATATTTTCATATTATCAAATTATGTATTTGCATTTGTGGAAGTAAGATCCCATATTTCTAAAAAATCTAAAAACATATATTTACAAGAAAAGATCTATTTCGGTCAATTTTCGGTCATATGCATAAAAAATATACTGCGAAGAGTATCCTATAGAATGTGCAACAATTTCAATTTGTATGTGTTTAAAAGCATATTTTTTAATTTTTTAAAACTATTCATTTATTTCATGTCTGGCGCTCGGTATATGTTTATCAGGCATTTCCACGCTCAACAACTTTTTAGAGACCTATTTCATGGCGATCCTTTATTTGGCTCACCAATTACCACTCCCATGAAAATTTTAATTAACCCAGTTGGCAACTACAGCATCTAATTTGTGTTTTTGTATGTAATAATTTTTAAAGAATATTACTGTTAATGACTACGGTTTAATGCGGGAGAGTGAGGCGGTACTGCGGTCGGAAACAACTACAAAACAAGTTTCCTGACATATTTCATTCTCGTAAAAAGTATCACGATTATTTATTCATTTGAAAATGCGTATTTCCGTATCCTTAGTAGCATTACTACCGCAATTTACGCTGCCATGCAGAAACTTACCATATTTGAAAAAGATGAATTCAAGCTTACAAAGTTATAATAAAGTTGTATGTTTATCGGTACAAGTGAGTTAGTATTCGCCGGCGACCAATTAGTGTGTCGCACTTCATTTCTTGTTTTTCTGCTATTTTTAGAGATAATTTAAGTAGTTTCTGTTACAATAAAGCGTCATGAATGGCTCAAATCATTCTAGTGAATTGCTATATATTTAACCTAAACAGAATTAATAGTGGGTCGAGTTCGGAGACAGACCCATATTTGGTAGCTCCAAGAAAATCTCGAATAAAGTCGATTAAATCGGAGATAAACTATACGAAACTGAGTTGAATAAAAGCGCGGCTAATTCTATGTTTATTTATATAAATTGGCAAGAGTGGCTATTTTATATAGTTGATATTTGATTAAATTATATTAGTATTACCATCACAAAAGCGCATATAAGCAACCCGATAAACTGTAGTCCCTGGTCGTAAAATCTTTACCTGAGTCCGCTATTCAAGTGGGATGATATAATGAGCAACATGTAGGTACAGAAGGCAGTATAGACAGCCAGCTGCGAATGGAACAGATGAGTTTTGTTTAATTAGTAGTTTAGTTTATTGCTGTAGTTTGTTTCTTTATTTAAATAGAAAAAAATTAAAAATTAATATGGAAAAGGTACTAAACATAGATAATGAAATATAAGAATACTCGGAATTTGGAAAACGGAAATTAAAACTAAAACCGGGCCTCTTTCTCATAAACCGCTGAAAACTGCGAGATAGGGCCCTTCCTGCATTTCCACCGTAAATGGATATTTACCTGTGAGGCGAGCTAAAACGCAGATTTCTGGGAAACATGAAACCATATACATATGGTCGCAAGCGGGCAAGAGGCGGTGCACACTGCTAAATCCAAGAATTAGAAGAAACAGGAAATGTCTGTTTTCATCTGTAGCAAACCCTTAAATAAGGAAAGCAGCTAGTAAATGAACAAATCAATGCGCGTATGCGCTATGATTTAAAATTTATGTTAGTCATGAGAAAGGCGTTAAATCCTCCTTGAATTAGAAAAACCTCCGAATCTTTCAATCACTGATCAGCGTTCATTCACTTGTTGCCTCAACATACATTATGATATACTGAATTTGCAGTACCTGCATGCAGACAGACTGATTAATCGGTCGTAGTGTAGTGACTCCAGGTAAGTTACTATAATTATTAGACAACATCAGATAAAGAAAATTATTGCCTCTTATCAAGTTATCAATACTTATATTTATATTACATCTCAATATAGTGTTTAAAAATGAATTATTATTTGTTTGCTTATAATTGTAATGAAACATATTCTTTATAGGATTTTGCAAACGGCAAAAAAAACTAAAAGAAAAACTTTGTGTAACAATATTAATGAAATCTTTGCATTCTTTCGATAACCTGAATTCTGGTTATGCTAGCAAATTAAAATCCTAAAATGGATTTGTCTAATTTCTTATTTGACAATTCTCATTCTAACACTAGCATCCACACAGTCCCCTACGGCCATGCAGATTAAACTAGTATCTACATAACCCCCTACGATCATGAAGATTCAGTTAGAAATGAGAACAGAGGCCTTACATGAATTTATTTATCTACCTTGCCTTAAAATAATTTCGTTCTAATAGATTATATTTTCATGAAATCTTTCATTCTGTTTCTTGGAAATGCTTAGCCTTTGAAACGTTTTTCGCCCTTATTCTGGAGCTCATCAGACAGACATAAAGCCACTCATAAAGATACTAGTTTAATCTGCATGACCGTAGGGGTCTGTGTGGATTCTAGTGTTAGAATGAGAATTGTCAAATAAGAAATTAGACAAATTCATTTTAGGGTTTTAATTTTCTAGAATAACCAGAGCAGGTTATCGAAAGAATGCAAAGATTTCATTAATATTTTTACACAAAGTTTTTCTTTTAGTTATAGATAGTTATTTTTTCTGCTGTTTGCAAAATCCTATAAAGAATATGTTTCAATCTCAATATAATGTAATTTGATATCAGACACTTTATCTCCTTTAGTTGATAATTGTGTTAATTATTAAAACAATTTACCTCACATTATTTGTAACCGTGGTTATCTGTATAAGCAGACAGATAGGTATATATTTTAAAATACATCGATATTTCTTGTCGGTTAAATTTAATATGTATGACAATGATAATTTGTTTTTCATTTGCATACTGGAATAACAAGAATATGACATTGAGAAGGGTGATATTTTTGGGAAGCAGTAAAACAATTGTTAAGTTAGAAATTTATTTATAAGTTACAAACATTTGAAATTAACCTTAAACGTAATCCTTACAAATATACGGCATTTGTGTACCAAGTGTTTTTATAAAATTATTTCTTAATGCGTTTCAAACCAAGCCAATATCCGTTATCAGAAGCCACAGTGGCGCCCACTATAGCCAGCTTTAAAGGAATCTGAGTTTTTTCTACAGGAATAATTTCAAAATGTTGCAATATAAAGAAAAATATTATTTTGGCTTCTAGTAAGGCAAACCTAGACCCGATACAATTGCGCGGACCTACACCAAATGGAAGGTAAGTGTAAGGATTTATCTTCCCTTTATTTTCGTCACTAAACCTTTCTGGATCAAAACGATCGGGATCTGGATATAACTTTGGATCACGATGCATGGCGAAAGTTGGAAACCAAATCGCCGTCCCCTTTTCTAAATATACCGGTTCTTCCTCTGGATTAGTTGGCTGTATGATGTAAGGTTTTGTGCATACTCTATTGTTGTGTGGAAATGCTGGCCACTTCCTTAGAGATTCTGAAAAATAAATTGTATACATGCACCCTATACCTTTTAACCTTTCACCAACCGGACAAAACCATATCCATATATTTCATTTTCAAAAGTCCCTCGTATGTCAATTTTCCATCATTCTCCTCCAAAGTAGAGGCAATCTCATTTCTAAGCCTTTCTTGAACATCGGGATTCAAGGCCAGTTCGTAGGATGTGAAACACATAAGACCTGATATGGAATCAAATCCAGCGAATAAGAAAATCATCACTGATGCCGTGATGTCAAAGTTGGATATTTCCATTGGCACTTTTTCTTTACCTAAATCATTCAGCATTATTAATTATTAGTATCCACCAAAACCTGGTGAGACTAGTCCTCGAATTCAAGGCATGTTAAACAGTAATTAGTCGAGTGTGTCATCCAAGCAGTCTAGAATTATGAATGCTAAGTCTGCAATAAATCGTCAATTATTGATATACTCTTAACGCTGTTCAATGTGTTTAAGCAATTAGAAGAAAACTGTTGAAATTTCAGGGATTGCGCTTTTGACTATACACCGATAAGTTAATGGTTCTGAGGCAAGCGTTGATGAATTAGGCGAGCAACTTGATTGTGCCTATGCAGATAATCTGTGTTGGCTAAGATTTGGCACCCAGCAACAACATGTTGGATTGTCTCTGATGCTATTCCACATCTTCTAAATAAATCTGACCGTATGTGAAAATTTTTGACGATGTACTTAAGGTAGTTTCTAACCGGCATTATTTCGTTTTGAATAGCAACGAACAGGTATCCACCTCTCAGCCAGTTGTGCGACGCATTCTTGTCGACATAAGGCTGTTCCAATTGGTAGAAGTGTCTACCATGTAGTTCTTTCCGAGTTAAGGTCTCAAGTTTTTGATGAACAGGAACAATTTTCTCTTCAACATTAAGTTCATTATTTCTTAGATCTAGCGAGGTAAAATCTCGATCAGTTCGTACAATGGCACTGTGAAGCGCTACATTGTTTTCTGTAGAAATACTGTCACAGTCCTTTTATTTGTAGCCACACATTGAGGTCAGCTAGTCCCCTACTGTTTTCGGCAACGTTGTTCTCTCTATTGCAGTTTTGGGGTAATGGATTCGGAATTAGGTAAACAGTTTACGCGTTCTAGTACCTAATCTTTCTATGTATGTTGTACTCCATCTAAACACTCTAAAAGTGTAAGTAAGTACTGGATTTGCGTAGATGTTAAGTGCTTTAAATTTGTTCCGGCTGTTAAGTTGAAATTTCAGTATTTCCTTAACCCTCTACACATACTTTTCCATTATAGCATCTTTCATAAGTTTCTCCTTAAAGCCCACAAACTGCTGAAAACCAAGATATTTGTACAGATCGTTATTTTCCATACTCATTTGCTTCTCTTCTTCTTTTTCTTCTTCTTATTATTATTACTAGCTGTCCTATGGAAGCTTAAAAATTTCTGCTTTTATTATATATTTTGAGGTTTAATTTTCCTATTTATAAAATATAAGTAATTCATATTAAGGAATGAGAAGTATCTAATGTTTCCGTTTTCCACACGTGAGGGGTAAAAGGTCTAAAAGCAGCTTCCCAGAGAATATAATAATTACTTATCTAATTATTTAAACAAATTGCACAGCCTTAAAAATACTCACAAATACCATGATATTTAACTAAATTAAATTAATAAAATCATAACCTGTATCGACGATACCATTTGCTTCGTATTTTGTAGCTGCTTTTCGCGCTTCCATAAACAAATTTATCATGTCATGCCGCATAATTTCTTTTTTCTGCCTGAGTTCTAATGTTTCATTTATAAGTTCATTAAAAAAATTTGCCACTTCAGTAGAGAAAAGCTTTGCGTTGAATAACTACAAACAAAATTATAATTTGTTTCTAAATCCCGTGAGAAAATATTAAATAAATATTGCAGATCAAAATAATAAGAACAAATGCATACTTGGGGAACCATTATATGTAGGAATATTTTAAAATTCTTCCAAAATCTACTGAAATTGGTAGATTCTTTAGCCATCAAATAAAATTCGTTGTTTGGCTCGGCCAGTGAGTCAACCTCCACACCAAAATTTGTTGTAGCTATCACATCATTTGTGAAACGAGTTAAGACATCTTTCATTTCTAATGTCAAAATTTGCTGCTCTTTCTTTAAGAAATATTCCAGGAAATTTTCAGCACATTTTGTCATTAGTGTGAACATAGCTTTCATTTTGTTGCTTGTGAAAGAAGGACTCAAAAGTGTCCTCATATTATGCCACTCTTGTCCTAAAAGTAGATGGATAGATATAGTGGATAGTGGATTTTGTGGGTCGAAAAAGAGTCCCATATAACCAACTATTGTCTGATACAACTAAAATACTTCTCCCCCCATTTTAGAGGGTGCTGAAGACCATGATGGTAGCAGAATTTTTCGTTAGACTGACCTACCCCCGCAAACGGCCAAGAGCCACCCACAAACGTGGTCAAACGCGTATCGATAATAATGTTTCACGGAATCAACATCGATCCCCTGTTTTCGAGCAACCCCATCATGGAAAGGACCCTGGGACGCGTGCCTGACATCCGCCCACCCCCTTAATGGCCAATAACCACCCTCCAACAGGGCGAGAGAGCGCTCTCCGCATACCATGAGCAAAAATAGTTTTCCCGCGTTTTCGAGGGGAGGACCATGAAAATCATATTTGACACCCGCCTACCCCCTCATCCGCCAATAACCACCCACCATAGGGGTGAGAGAGCGCTCTCATAATACCACTGGATAAAGAGGTTTATGATTATATGTAGTATAGTATTTTATAATACAAGACAAGTCAATAAATGCAGTCATTGTATGCGTCAATAAAAATATTTTATATAATATATTATAATTAAATAAATCAGATACATCCATTATTATATAAACTTACTTTTTTCAAAAAATATACATTCATCCTTCTTCAACTCCACAATAAATGAAGATAACTACTTTGTTGACGAGATCTAGATCTAGATCCAGATCAAAAACGGGGAGGTGTTTTGCCCGGTGGTATGCTAAGAACACACTCTCACCCCTTTGGGGGTGCGGGAAATTCTGCCTCGAAAATGGAGGGGAGAATTAATCTGGTTGCATCAGACAATAGTCGGGTTTTCGTAGGACTCACACAATCCACTAATAGGCGTTTATTCATAATTTCACAATTCACAGAATGATTTAAATATATTGATAACTTTAAGTATCTAAAATATTTCAACATGGCATCCAAGTTGTCATCATCGGGATCAGCATTAACTTTCGTTCATTTATGAAAATTGCACTTTCACGAATGTATCAATAGGACATATGTGTGTAAATAAAACATACCTTACCCTTCAAATTGAGTAAACCTCTGTCCCAAACAGGATCAGAATTATCTGCTAGAAATCTCATGTGATCAGTAAAATGATCAAAATCTTTGACGGCCATCTGTTTTATAAGTTCTGGATCCTTCACAAGCAAAACCGGTACAGCAAACTGATATATTCCAAAATATCTGAAAGGCGAAATATTCTATACGGGTAAAATATTGTGAGACATTAAGTATTAAGTTCACCCACTCAATATTATGACCCTTTCTGTTGACGGAATGTAGTTGTCATTGTTGCCAGAAAGAAAGCCTGATATGCCTTTACTTAAAAAATATACAGGGTGCTGGTCTGATGGAAAAGATAAATAATAATAACAATAAATAAATGTCGCCAAATAATGTTTTACGTAAGACTTTATAGATTTTCATCACAGTTACATTCTTGATTAAAATGACTATTCTGTATATCTTTCATTAAAAGTAAAACAGGTGCCTTTGTTAACAATTGTGCTAGCATATGCGACATTTGTCAACGGTCATATTTTTTTAATATTTTTTTTGGCACCAACTATCTACCAAATGTTATACATCAATAAGCGAGGCAAGTAGAAGATTGGAAACTTTTATTACTTATTTGTCCTCAACTTGGCTACTAGTGTAAGCATAACTAACTGTCCACATTGTTTAAGAGTACGTTTACACGCCACAGTAAATTCGTATAATAGAAAGTAAACTAATGGATATGCCGATGTAACAGGAACCATACAATTGACTAGCTATTTAGCTTTTATGATAATGTAACAATTCAATTGGTAAGTAAATTAAAATTATTTTAAACTCTATTTCAAACTCTAGAGAAAGAAATATAACTCCGACCCTGCTTTTTAGTGATTTGCAGCAGTGTTGCCACTTCAGTTACTGCCTCGCCCCCTAGACCGTCCAATTAAATTGGCAAAATTTAATAAATTTTTCTAATGTATTAATCTCTTACAGGAGCAAATATTATGCCGATTTTTAACTTTTTTCTCACATTTAATATATTTATTCTAGTATGTATCATACTTTATTCGAATATTTGAATCTCATTAGAGAATATAAAAAAATTAATGATGACGATTAAGGGGTGAGTTCCCGTATAATAATCCAAAGGAGAAAACTTGGGAAACTTAATTTCATTTAGTATTGAAATATAAAATATGATACAGAATAGATTTAAGCTAAGTAGTTTTAAGAATTAAGTCAAATCTGAATTCTGTTGGTGTGTTTTAAGAACAATATTTTGAGAGATTGACGACTCTAAATTCGGTATTTGACTTTGGTAACACAGCCTTAAATATTTGTATTCAAATGTTGTTTCCCTACCTATCTACCAGAGCCTTCTAATGCTTATTAGGTGTTTGTATCATATACATAAAGATAATGTGGGTTGTTCCTTCAAAATTTTTAGAGAGAGAGAGAGAGAGAGAGAGAGAGAATAATATTTATTGGATAAAATATTCCAAAAGGGCAGCGACCGAAGTCTTTCAGCCTCAAAATTTTTATTTTTCTTTATGTTTGCAACATTTATCTTACCTTGAGCCAGGACATTGGTTATATACATATTGCACCATTTCTGGAACACTGTGCCGCTGGAAAAATACTCCCCAGTAATCACCAAGCAACCACAGAGGTTTTCCTTGTTTGACTCCACGTTTTTTCCAATAACTCATTGGTTTTACTAACAGTATATAAATAAGGACGACTGCTAGAGCCAGTCCTAGGAATGTCGTCATCATTCTATAGTCTCACTACTTTGAATACAACAATCTTATAATGCGGAAAGTAATGTAGAAGTATATTCTACAAATGAATCTTTTCAATTGATATTTTTAAGTGCGACTAACTGTTTATAATATGTTTACAAACAGTTCAAGGTTAAATAATTGTCTAAAGATAGCTAGTGCAATTACTGCACATCCAAGAGATAAGTATTAAATTCAAAATATGCTTGACGAGAGCGGATGACTTTTATCTCACATATATTCTGTTTTAAGTTATGGTTTAAGAATTTGAGATTAATCCTTAATAAAAGTTAGATATATAAACTTGATTTTTCATATATCTGAAATTTGTAGATGTTTCTGTTCTTTTAAGCTGATTTTAAGTTTTGAAAATATTCTTGTTAAAAATATTAAACTGTTATTACAATGAAGGGTGGTTTTTTGGGGGTCTGTGCGGTATCTGTTTGATGGTTTATGGCTCAGTAAGCCCAGCACTGTTATTAAGAAATTAAATTAAAAGGAAAAAATAATAATAATGTTTATTGAAAAAAATATATAAATATATTTATACATTTTCCCAAAAGGAAAAAATCGGTAAATGAATTTACACAGAACTTCCCTCTTTATTTGTGCGCGGGTCACTCTAAATAATTAATAATTACGAAATGACATTGAAAATAATATTCGGAATATAGTTATCACTATTATTACAAAGAAGATCTGGTAAGTTTTCGTCAAAAAAATATACAGCAAAAGTTCAATAGTAAATAAATAATTTTAAATGTGAGCAAAAAATTTTTTTTATCTATTCTATAGAAAGTAGTGAAATGGATTAAAGATTTTTAATTTTTTTTTTTTTTAATTTGTTTCAATAGGTTTAGAATGCCATGGAAAAGTGGAAATTTTAAATTCGAACAAAGAAAAAAAAAATTCTTTTTTTTTTTATTTTTCAAAAATGGTTAAAAAATTTTCAAATTTTGTTTCTTCTGAATTAGATTTAGAATGTCATGAAACGTGTAAATTTTAAATTTGAAAAAAAAATTCCATCTATTCTAGTGGTAATTTTTTTTCTTTTCCAAAATGGTAAAAAAATGTTACAAATTTTTTACTTCCTAAATAGGTTTGGAATGTCATGAAGCGTGGAAATTCTAAATTTGAGCAAAAAAAATAATAATAATCTATTCTATAAGTAGGTACTTAGTGATTAAAAAAAAAAAATTATTATTTTTAAGAATTTTTTTTTAATACGATTAGAGTACCATAGAAACGTGGAAATTTTGAATTTGAACAAGGAAAAAAAAACTCCATCTATTTCAGTGGTAAAAAATTTTTCAAAAATATTGGTAACAAAAATTTTAAAAAATATTTTTTTAAATAGGTTTAGAATGCCATGAAACGTGGAAATTTTAAATTTGAAGAAAAAAATTGTTTTTCTTCGTTTATTTTAGTGGTAAAAATTTTCCAAAAATGGTGAAAAAAATTTCCAATTTTTTTTTCTGAAATAAGTTTAGCGTGTCATGAAACGTGGAAATTTTAAATTTGAGCAACAAAAAAATTTTTTCACTATTTATTCCGTTTAGACGGTCCACCCTGTATATTTTCCAGTGAAAGTTTTACCATTTCTTCACTAACAGTAGAGTCAACTACCTACCAAATTTGACTGCTCTCCGTCAAGTAGTTTTTTAGTAAATGCACCAACAGGCAGACAGACAGACAGACTGACGGAATTGAAAAACCTATATTTTTGTAATCTACGTGATCTGAAACGTCAAAATCCGAAAGAATCTTGGAGGGAAGTAATAAACATATAAATTTAAATAGGGAACAATGCGTTTGCTCTGATATACTAAGTTTAAAAAAAATAAGCAAAGTCCACTGAGCTCTACTAGAAATAGTGTTAATAAGAAAATGTTTTTTTTTTAAACATCAACTATACTGAAGACCAAAATAATTACAATTACTTAATTATTGTTTTTCTTATGCATGAGCAGTTAGAAGTAGAGAGCTCTTCACATTAATACGTAATCATGGACTATAAAAAATATATATATACACAATTATTAGCTCTGACCTACAATAAAATATTATATGTTTAAACAAACAAAAATATAGGGCGAGCAGATGTGCAATCAGTAAATTCAATGAACAAAACATATGATCCAGCATGCACACTTAGCTGGTCCCAAGGTCAGTCAGTAGGCAGCGGGTGAAAAATCCTGCAAATGGTGGTATACATGCGGCAAAGCAAATGAAATCAGCAAAATCCTACAGCAAAGCAATAGCAAGAGAATCCTTAATAATTAATATTCCAAACTATATATGTAAACCAGTCTGGACCAATACGACAACTTCTCTTCCTTGCCAGAAAATAAAGGAAAAACCAAAACAACAGCGGTAAAAAAAACTAAAATAGGATAAACAAGTATGAGTACCCCTATTCAAGGAAAAGATATAGAATTATACTTTAAACTAGGTAAGTATACGCTTAAATAATTTTTCATAAATCTGTAGCACTAAAAAAAAATGATATAACAAGCTCTCATGCAATTTACTTTCAAAACAAATTATATTTACTAACAAAAAGATGAGTACAGTTTGATTTCTTTTCGAGTAAGTATAGTACTTATTATTATTATTATTCTAATAAAATAAAGAAACCAAATCGTGGAAGTTTAGCCACTAAAGCAATAGTAACTGTAACAAGAAATAAATCGGTCACCTTAATTTTGTCGTGCAGTGTATACTCGAAAAATTATTAATAAAATGATTTTCACGAGATACATATACTAATTAAATTAATTGATCACTACAAATTGTTAAATATAAAATGTGTAAATTGCATGAATTGTTTTAACCAAAAATAAAATAAAGCGTTACCTCCTAACAAGTAGAGGGTTTTCTTTCGAATTTTTCCTCCAACAGGTTTACTCCAGGAGTTTTTGTGGATTCTAGTGTGAATGCGGTGAACAAAAGGCAGCAAATAATCCTGTTCAAGTATTCAACTTTTTCAGTCACCAAAAATACTACCAATGGAACTTCCAATTTGCTTATGGTGTGGCCAATTCTCCCCTTTCAAAAAGGATGAGCGCTAATACTCATTTTAATTATCAACAAACCAACACCAACGTTAAAACCACCTATTGAAAAACACCCACGTGTGTTATCTAAGATTCGCTTTACCACAAAAAGATCTTCCCAAAAAAAAAAACGGTTAGAAATAATATTTGATTTGCTTCGACATTTATTGACTAGAATAGACCATGTATCGCCATCTACCAACAACAATGGAGACTAACAAGAGATTATAGAGACTTCATATCAAGAAGACTACTTTAAAAAGTAGAGTGTGTGCTATTTTAAAATATATTGTGATTTAGTTATTAGTTATAAAATGAATAATATAACTTATTTTACAAAGTTTGTATTAATCATATACACCACATAACATAGTTGAGCATCATAGTGTAATTTAGCTATTAACAGATTGTGGTTAATTAGGTCGAATGGTTTGCTATAGTCTAGAAGAACTAGGTAGGTAATTTCTCAGTTATTAATTGCAGTTGCTATAATATTGCAGATATTTAGCAATGCTTGCGGAATCCAGGTTGAGTCGGTGGCAATGTTATTGCTAACAATATGGTGAGTCAATCTAATGCTGACAATGTCTTTTACTATTTTGGACATAGCTGATAATATATTTTTAAGTCTTTACTGTTGCAATTCAGTTGCAATGGCAACTTTGGCCAGGGCCGTGATTACTGACTATCTCCATATGGTTGGTATTACACCATTGTCTAAAGAAAAATTGATAATATGTAGCAATGCATAATTACAAAATTTAAAAACACTTTTTACATCTTCAGGTTTATAGAATCTATTCCATCAGCGTCGGACAGTAGCAAATGTGCATTCTCTAAGGACTGAGCTAACCTCATGACTCATAGGTACAAACAGACACATAAATACACATTTCAAAATATATGTTTCTTTGTCAGTAACATTTAATATTGTCTAAAGTTTATTTGTGGCGTTATTTATCCACAAAATATCACAATTAACCAGTATGTTACTAATAAATAACTTCTACGCCTGTGACTAAGTCAAAGTTAAAGGTTGCTTTTTTAAATAAACAACACAAATAAGTATAAAAACTTGAAATTATCGCGGATTCTTTAATTTTTCTTTTTACTTCCCTCGCATACCGAAGGGAAGTATTGTATTCGAGAAAAAATCACCCTCCGAAATTTTTTCGGATTCTGACGTTTCAGAACACGTAGATTACGAAAATATAGGTTTTTCAATTCCGTCAGTCTGTCTGTCTGTCTGTCTGTCTGTGTGTGTGTGTGTGTGTGTGTGTGTGTGTGTGTTGGTGCATTTACTAAAAAACTACTTGAAGGATAGCAGTCAAATTTGGTAGATAGTTGACGCTACTGTCAGCGAAGAAATGGTAGAAATTTCACTGGAAAATATACAGGGTGGACCGTCTAAACGGAATAAATAGTGAAAAAAATTTTTTTTTGCTCAAATTTAAAATTTCCACGTTTCATGACGTGCTAAACCTATTTCAGAAAAAAAAAATTTTGAAAATTTTTTTTGCAACATTTTTTAAAAAAATGTTACTTACCAAGTTGAAAATTTTTTTTTTGCTCAAATTTAAAATTTCCACGTTTTATGACGCGCTAAACCTATTTCAGAAAAAAAAATTGAAAATTTTTTTTCACCATTTTTGAAAAAAATTTTACCACTAAAATATGACAATTTTTTTCTTTCTTCAAATTTAAAATTTTCACGTTTCATGGCATTCTAAACGTATTTCAAAAAAAAAAAATTTTGAAAATTTTTTTACCAACATTTTTGAACATTTTTCTACCTCCAAAATAGGTGGAATTTTTTTTTTGTTCAAATTTAAAATTTCCACGCTTCATGGCATTCCAAACCTATTTCGGAAGAAAAAAAATTGTAACATTTTTTTACCATTTTGGAAAAAAAATTACCACTAGAATAGATGGAAAATTTTTTTTTGCTCAAATTTAAAATATACACGTTTCATGACATTCTAAACCTAGGTATTTCAGAAGAAAAAAATTTAAAAATTTTTTAACCAAGATTTTGGAAAAATTTCAAAAAAATTATTTTTTTTTCTTTGTTCAAATTTAAAATTTCAACATTTCCATAGCATTCTAAACCTATTCAAACAAATAAAAAAAATATATAAAATCTATTTCACTACTTACTATAGAATAGATGATTTTTTTTACCACTTTGGAAAAAAAATTACCATTAGAATAGACGGAAAAAATAGTTTTTGCTGAAATTTAAAATTTTCACGTTTCATGACATTCTAAACCCATTTCAGAAAAAAAAAATTGAAAATTTTTTTCACACATTTTTGAAAAATTTTGAACCACTAAAACAGATGGAAATTTTTTTTTCTTTGCTCAAATTTAAAATTTCCATGTTTCATGACATTCTGAACCTATTGCAGAAGAAAAAGGAGTGAACATTTTTAACCAACAGTTTTGAAAAATTTCAAAAAATAAATGAAATTTTTAACCACCACTATACTTCCACTTCACTGCGTGAATGTGGAACTGAAAGTGTGTCTAATGGCAATACTATTTGACATATGCTATTATACTTTTATTGGAAAATATACAGGGTGGTCATCCCAAGAAATAATTTATGGGAGACCTGTTATTTAGTATTGAACTTTTGCTGTTGGATGAGCACTATTTTTTTGACCAAAAGTTATCAGGATTTCTTTGTAATAATTACAATTACTATATTTCCATTATTCTCAATGTCATTTCGTATTTAATATTTTTTTAGTGATCGCCATGCACAAATAACGAGGGAAGTTCTGTGTAAATACCTTTACCAATTTTTTTGCTATCTGCTCCTTTTATTAAAATTTTTGCCGAGTCCCAGTTTATTCTGTGTCCATTCTCCCAAGCGCGTTCGCAAATCTTGGACCTCTGAATCTCATTTTTTCTCATATAATTTTGATGTTCGGCCAATCTTACACTAAAAGGTCTGGATGACTCAGTCACGTATCGTTTGTTGCACTCACACGGAATACTATAAAGGCAGTTTTTTTTGAATTTTGCTCGTGGTTCTTCGGTCTTTGTCAGAATAGATCTTAAAGTGTTGTTTGACCTTTTAGTGTAAGGTTGGGCGAACATCAAAATTATATAAGAAAAAAGGAAATTCAGATATCCATCCAGATCTGCGACCACGCGTGAAAAAAAGAGAAATTAAAGAATCCGCGATAATATTATTGAATGAGGATAGATGCGTGTCGAATTGTTCCGTAGATGTCTGTACAACTTCTAACAACTGCTAACTATATCAACAGTTCTATGTAAATAGTAAGTATCTATGGATATTGAACATAACAAACATTCTTAGAGCTGTGTATTTATCATACACAGCAAAAAAGATTTTTCAAAAAAGCCTTGAAAAGGAAACAAAATAGACTTCCGAAACGTCGGCGAAATATTTAATTTCAAGTTTTTATACTTATTTGTGTTGTTTATTTAAAAAAGCAACCTTTAACTGATCCTTTGTCGTAAAAGTCACAGGCGTAGAGGTTATTTATCAGTAACATACTGGTTAATTGTAACATTTAATATGGAGTACATTGATTAAAGTCCGATCTGTTTTTCTCATTTATAGACTGGAATCATTTAACTATGACTTGGAGACGCCTGACATTTTTGGAAAGCAGTAAAACAACAGTTAAGTAAAAAATTTATTTACAAATTAAAAAACTTAAAAATAACCTTAAAACATAATACTTATAACTATACGGTTTTGTGGAGCAAGCGTTTTCATTAAATTACTTCTGAATCCGTTTCAGACCAAGCCAATATCCATTAGCAGCAGCCACAGTGGCGCCGTTTTTAGCCAGCTTCAAAGGAATCTCAGTTTTCTCCACAGGAACTATCTCAAAATGTTGTAACAAATAAAAAAATATTATTTTTGCTTCAACTAAGGCAAACCTAGCGCCGATACAACTACGTGGACCTATACCAAAAGGTATGTAGGTGTAGGGATTTATGTTTCCTTTATTTTTGTCACTGAATCTTTCCGGGTCAAAACGCAGTGGATCTGGATAGTATTTTGGATCACGATGCATGGCAAAAGTAGGAAACCAAACAGCTATTCCCTTTTCTAAATGCACGGGTTTCTCTCCTGGATTAGCCGATTGTATCACGTAAGGCTTAGTGCACACTCTGTTGTTCTGGGGAAAAGCTGGCCATTTCCTTAGAGACTCTGAAAAACAAATCGTCTACAAGCAACCTACACTATTTTATTTTTTACCAACCGGACAAAACCATATCCATATATTTCATTGACATAAGTCCGTCATACGTCAATTTCCCATCGTTCTCCTCCAAAGTAGCGTGGATCTCCTTTCTAAGCCTGTCTTGGACATCAGGATTCAGAGCTAATTCGTAAGATGCGAAACACATAAGTCCTGATACGGAATCGAAGCCAGCGAATAAGAACATTAAGGCTGTCGCAGTTATGTCAAAGTTGGGTATATCCATTGGTATTTTTTCCTTTCCTAAAACATTCGGCATTATTAACTATTCGTACCTACCGAGACATCATATTCTGCCGGCACAAGTCCTCGAGGCTGTAACAGCCTCGTGACCGTGTTTACATTAATCAGTGGTTGTCATTTTTATTGAAAACAGTATATTCGCAAAAACAGAACACGAAAATTATCTGTTTAAAAACATAATAAGCAAAAATTCCGGATAAATATACTTAAGAAAACTAGCGACAATTTGAATGATTTAAAGTTTACTTTTATTTGAAATTTAATGACATTAAGTTAACTTTTAGTACAAAACCTCGAAAAACAGAGAGGTACCCGTCTGACACTAATAATTATCACGTTGAAAGTATGACAATGCTAACACACCGAAGGCTAAGAGAAAAGTAACGCATCTTCTTACGAAATTACTTGACTCGAATTATTGGTGAACCAAGAGGGGGCAATAATGAAATACTTGGACCAATGAATGCGGGCCTGTCCCTTTTTAGTACTTAACTCGACCCGGCAACTGGCGTCATCTACAGTACAGTGTGGGCTAAAATAGCTTCCCATAAACGTAAATCATTCTTTTAATAACAACTTTACCTATTCTATATATGCAGCTATCTAATTATTCTGTGTTTAAATCTTTATAAAAAAAATTTAAAAAATGGAAAAACCTCACTGGTTCCCTGACTATTGTACAGTAAAGTTGAGGAATCTATGGACCAATCATAACATTTATAAGACTACCTGTCCACTAACTAATTTAAGAATTCGTTTAGATGGTGTCATTTTACCCGTTCCCGCGTAATTGACCTCGCGTTTGTGACATATCCAATAAGGCGATTTGACACTGACAGTACCGAACTTCCTCAGGCCTCAGTGTCATTGGGTTCGAGTTGTTAACTTGCAATTGACTTATTCCGATTTGGAAAATATGCTAAAGAATACTTAATAGTTATTGCCGAAAAGGTTCTTGTTGTTGGCACGAACGAACGTTAAACAAGCAAATATATACAAGCGTATTTACTTCTAGAAATCCTCTAATATCTCACCGAGCCGACTTATTTATCATTTTTAGGGCCTTTATTGACATATCTACTTTCTGCAAAACACCACGCGACTTTATGAAAAACAAGTATAATTTCCTAACCCCCTTTATTGCATTTGTTACAAGGCCAAGGCATCATAGACAGTGAAGAATGTGAGATATTTACCTGAATTAGATTCTTGTGCATCGATGACACCATCTGCTTCATGTTTTTTGCCTCCTCTTCGCGCTTCCATATACAAATTTAACATATCATGCCGTATAATTCCTTTTTTCTCCCTAAGTTCTAGTGTTTCATTTATGAGTTCGCTAAAGAAATTAGTGACTTCAGTAGAGTACACCTTTGCCTTGAATAACTAAAAGGAATATTGAACAAATCAAAACGTTTTACTACATCAAATGGGAACTGGGTACCCAGGAATGATAATGTTCCATTTATGCAAACGGCTCTTTAGAGAAAATGATTTACAATTTATTTTAACTGTAGTTTTTTTGTCTCATTTATCAAAGAAATATTTAAATCACTACAAATATCTACTTTTTTTTTACTATTTTTTACTGAATTTAGTCACCACTGCCATCATTGTAACCAAATTTTGTAGAATTTGGTTACAATGATTTTGCAGATAGAACTAAAAACTTTTTACATCCTTTTCCAATGAAACAAGTTGCTAAGTGCCCGTTAGAGCTATGTCGCATGTCGCCTTGAATTTGGGTTAAACATTTTTTTACTTTACTATACCTTTGTATCTATAAACCTCAGAGGAAACTGAGCATGATTCAGTTCCGTTTGATTTACTAAGCGCGAATAATTTGCAGGTTTCGAATACTTAAGAAATCTCAACCTGAAACGTATCAGTAAGACAGTTCGTATGTTATGTGCTATACTAGTTAGTATATTGCTACATACTTGTGTGCCGATATTATGAAAATTTTTACTTTTAAGTGGTATGCCCTTCCCTAGTAACTCTCGCAGCGCTGCCAAGTGGCGCAACCTTGTAATTATTGGCTGGTAATAGCAAATTTTTCGCGAAATATTTTGGTAGTCACGACCGGTACCGAACGAAGCTAGACGAAATGCTACTGCGCTTCAAATATATTCCATCCAGATATTCCTGCGGGTCTCCCGATTATTTTTCTGAAACACCACACTGGAATACGAAAGTTATCGCCGAAAGTCCCAAAATTTCACTTTTTGGTATAGTCGCGACGTCTTCAGTTTGTGAATTTCGATTCGGAACCAACGTACATAAAATGCCACTTTTACAATACAATAGGATATTGTTCAACCCTCTAGCTGCTGTAGTTTCTGTGTCACAAACGTATGAAATTTGCGAGCTAATTGTTTCGCACTGCCGCCACGGAGCGGCGCGAGTGTCACCACAAAGAGATACTGGGTAAGCCTATAAGGTTATATCTGCATGGCACTCGGAAAGTGGTAGTCTTGTAATATATCTAACTTAATTCATGAAATAATGTCACTCAGAACCTTCTCGTTCCAGGGTAAGGATATATTAAACAAATAATGAATATCAAAGCAAAGAGACCAGATACATACTTGCGGAAACATTAGATGTATAAATATCTTCAAGTTCTTCGAGAAACTGCTAAAATCGGTACAATCCTTAGCCATCGAGTAAAATTCGTTATTTGGCACAGCCAATGAATCAACAGCCACACCAAAATTGGTTGTTGCTATCACATCATTTGTGAAATGAGTTAACACATCTTTCATTTCTATTGTCAATATTTCTCCATCCTTCTTCGATAAATATTTGATGAAGTTATCGGCACATTCTGTCATCAGCACGAACATGACTTTCATTTTGCTACTTGTAAAGGAGGGACTCAGAAGTGCCCTCATATTGTGCCACTCTTGTCCTAAAAAACAAACAATAATAAGTTTATGCAAGTTTGTATCATCTGGAGGCATATGCACTAAGGCCAGAGTAGAGGGGCTGTGAGAGCTGGACCCGCTTACTTAATTGCATGGGGATGAAGCTCCCTGCTGATATCTGATTTTGTCGTCCATGCGAATGAAAAATCGAACAGATATCAAATCAAATATTTGACTTGCCCTGAATTTACGTGTTTCGTGTAGAGGTTAGGTCAATGTACGATACACAACACAACTATAATGTTTCATTCGCAAGTAGCTTCAGCTAACCGAAAGTATCACATAGTAAGTTACAGTTAAGTTCCCTCACCCCATTAATAAGTAGATATAGTTGCAAATACATTGTGGTTAGCTATGGTGGTTATGTAAATTATTTAAGGGCAGAAAGTATTATGAACCCTGAGTTTTGCGATAACATCAAATTTTTCATCCATCTATCTTCAACATTGAGAAGGAAACTTTCTAAGTTTTCGACAATAATAAAACCACTCGCACAACACCTATTTTCGGAGAGGAAGACTATAAGGTGGGTAAGTACCTAATACTAAAAAATATTAAATATGTTATAAGTAATATATTAAATAAATGATAACTCTACGAAACATGATCTCACATAACCAAAATTGACGTATTTCAGTACTTTATGGCTTTACCACAACTAGCTGGAACTACTAGAACTAGAAGTAAGTTATCTTCCGAAATAAGTTACGGACGAGTTGTATCAACTAAGTTTAAACCTAAATTAAATCGATTAAAAGTCAAAAACTAAAGTTGGTGTAACAATCGTAACTATGGTTCTTGATCTTTGGTCAAGCTGATTGTGGTTTAAAGCTTGCCGATACAACCCGCCCCGCGTATAGTATGCTTTAGTTTCATTCGGCGACGTCATATACAAATTCAGCAAATTTAGTTTTAGGTACGTAAACTTGTTTCTGCGCAGATAAACCACGCCTTGTCGTAGAACAATGCAGGGCATTGGTCCATCGCTTGACCGCGACGAGTTGAGAACAGCGCGAGCGCACCCATTCTGCTTTTAATAGCGTAGCTGTTTAGACGTGTGGGAATAAAATAAATTAATCTCAATTTTGTTATTAAAATGCCGTGTGTTTATACAACTGCAGAAAATGTGCAAATTGTGAAGTGTTACTTCGGGGGCCATTCCACTGAAGACACAATAAATTTATTTACTGTGGCATATCAAGACAGAACAATCCCCTCAGCTAGCATAATTTCACACATTATTAAAAAATTTGAGAATTTCAGGTGTGTCGTGAATTATTGTAAAAAATGTGTCAACCCGAACCCCGTTATCAACAAATAAGCGAAGAACGTGAAATTCGCGAAACTAATGTCTGTGCACTTGTTGAAACTAGGGAACCTTGTTCTAGCAGACAAATTGCTGATGAAGTTGACATGAAGGAAAGAACTGTAAGAAATATTTTGAAGAGCAATGGGTACAGTTGTTTTAAAGTTCAAACAACGCAAGAAATATTTCCAGAGGACAATTTCAAACGGATGGAGTTTTGTGAAATCATGATAAATAAAGTGAATGAGAATGAAAACTTCTTATAGAATATGTTGTTTACAGACGAATCATCCTTTTCATTACTTAGGAAACACAATCCATCCGTAGTACGATATTATATATATAATTTAGTTGAATTACGGGAAAAACTTTGTGCAAGCATTACTCCAAATCAAGTCAATAATATGAGAGGTTCATTGTATAATCGGTTTGGCTATTGTTTGGCACAAGAAGGTGGTTTGTTTGAATCCTTACTTCATTCATTTATTGTTTGATAATTATTAGTTGATTTTAGTTTCTGAGGGTTATTTAATTTTATTTTAATGTTCTATTTTTGTAATTTAATAAGAATAATTTATTTTTTGATCATTATTAGTTGATTTTAGTTTCCGAGTTGTTTAATTTTATTTTAATGTTCTATTTTCATTTCGGTTTTGATAAGAATTATTATTTTATTCCCGTGGCATTTACGGCTAAAAATGAAACTGCGGAAATGCTTTCAATAGAAGAAATTATTTGTCAAAAATGTGACAAATAACTTCTTCGCTTTTGACGAAGAGATATTTTCTCGTTTCGTATAGAAATTATTACCTACGTCCGCATCCATACTTAGTTCATGCCGTACTAAATTCAATTCATTGTGTGCCTCTGCTTTCACGATTTATGGAACTAGCGGGGCGTGGTCAGTTACATCGTTATTCCTATACCCTAAACTGCATTTTCAGAATCTGTATACTCCCCTATCTTACTAGACAATCTCAGATATAAGGTGGTATGTCTTAGTTTACTCAGGCGGCATTCTATAACATACAAACTTATTGGCGATAACAACATTTATTTAGCGAATTGAACTTATCTTTCTTGGTTAATTTCTAAGTATATTTTTGGTATTACTATGTTACTTTTTGAACATTAAGTATTTATATATAAAAAGGATTATTTTCAAAAAAGCTTAGGCCACCTTACTAATTTTGAAATCCGATGTCTATGTCTGGACGATTATAAAAATTTGTGAAAACGACACATATTTGTAAATAAAATGTAACTTACCCTTTAGATTGAGTAAACCCCTGTCCCAAAAAGGATCCGATTTATCAGCGATGAATCCCATGTGATCAGTAAAATGATCAAAATCTTTGACTGTCATTTGTTTTATAAGTTCTGGATCTTTCACTAATAAAGTCGGTGCAGAAAACCGATATACTCCAGAATATCTGAAAAAGTGTAGCTAAAATATTCTATATAAATATAATTAATATCAGACTCAGAATATTGAGTTGACTCACTCAAAATTAAATAGAAAATAAAAAGTAGTTACGAGTCGCTCATGAGCTGCACATCTCAAAAAATAAGATTTTTTGAGTAAGTATAGGTCAAAATGTGAAAAATCATAATCTCTCCAGCAGCAACACTGACACATCCCTTAATATAATTCTGGATCGCTAGGTGGCAGAAGTGTCAGTATCTCATTTTCGACTAGGTAATATTGGCTGTCGTATGAAGAGGTAATAAAATAAATTTAAAAAAATATATACTGGGTGTCCCAGATTTAAAGTGACATAGACCGACGAGAAATAGAGCACACTTTTCTGAGTTCAAAACATCCCCACACTTACCCTTGAAAATGAATGGTTTTCGAGATACAGGGTATTTTATGATTCTTGACTGAAACTAAAATTCACCATATATTTGGAATGGGTGGACGTATTTGGATTAAAGTTGGTACACATATAGTGCACTCCTAGTCCAATCAATAGCATGATTTAGTTTGTAAAAATTCCAGGACAGGACTCAATTTTTATTATTTTGCATTTAAGGTCAATTACATCACCCTGTATATCAGTTTTTTGTAAATGGCGGATAACTATTGAAATGTCTATGGATTATTGTGCAAAACACTGTCATAATACTCGGTGGCACGTTTGTGGTTACTTCCTAGCAAATTTTCGAAAATAATGGTGAATTATATTTAAATTCTACAAAATACGCAAACAAACAGTTAACGTCTCTATTTTATTAATTTTACTTAAACGCTAGTTTCATAATTATTTAATGTATTATTGTTACTTAAATTTGATTCTAATTGCACTTAAAATTTGTACGGCCATATGCAATATTCCATAGAAAATCGGTGTGCTTAAAAATAAAAGTAGGCGTGTGTCAGTTCTCACATTTATAGTTTAATACATAGCAATGTAAGTCACCTTTAGCAATTAAATCTAAGTATTCAAAGAAGTCGTTTGAGTTATTAAAATAAGGTTTTATATTAACAAATCTACTATAATAATTTTAAGATGCCATTCCAATTTACAAATGAAGAATATGCAGATGATTTATGTGTATGGTTTTTGCGACAGAAATGGAAAAGCTGCAGAGAGAGAATATGAAAGACGTTTTAGAAATCGTCGTACACCAAATCGTACAACATTTTCAGAGGTGTATCAATTTAGTAAGGAACATGGGCAATTTCCCTCACAGGCAAAACACGAACAAGTTCTCTGAGATTTTCAACAGCAAGAGGAAGTATTACAGATTGTTCATATGAGTCCAACTGTCAGGAAAATCAGTCATCAATTAGAAATTCCCATAACAAGAATATGGCGAACTTTAAAAAAAGAAAATGTATATCCTTTTCATGATCAAGTAGTTCAACGACTTGAGGACGGTGACGGCGTTCCGCGTTTAACATTTTGTAGGCAGGTAGTTGCGCACAGACGAACAGTTTCTAGAATTCTGTTCAAGCTCAATTCACGCGTGATGGAATAAACAACACCAGAAATCAACATCTTTAGGCAACTGAAAATCCACATGCTACGCTTTAGAAAAATTCCCAACACAGATTCAATATAAATGTCTGGTGTGGAATATACAATAGTCATCTAATAGGGCCACACATTTTTGAAGGGAGACTAACGGGTGAAGTTTATTTCAAGAAAATAAATCTAGTCTAGTAGGTCGCTTAAAAAGTTCACCCTGTACAAGAAAATAAATATGCATCCATTAGATTTAACAAATGAAATATTATTTTTTCTGTGACAAGTGATTTTTTTAATAGGGGTCATGTCCCTGTTCTTCAAAACTTATTTGTTTTAAGTTCTTCAACCTTTCCTTTACTCCTTGAACTTGGATTACTTATAAAACAGTATGTCTGTGTGATGTGTGCCACTTACTTTAAGCCATTTTGACCACACTATATAAGGAAGTACAAATGTATTCACTATTTGAGTAACTAAACAAAATATTGTAGTAATTAATTCATATGGTATCAAATAGCACAAACGTAACACTAATAAACAAATTTAAAGAACTTAGCGAACAGCACAAATAAGGCACTAACTATTTACATTATTTAGACACTTGCGCTCTTTTTTTTCTTCCATTTTCCCGGGCTATCTGATCATATACATAGGAAAATACATAACTCGTTTGTAAAGTGTTAAGTTTTCGTAAATGTCTTTATTTATCCTTGTTTAACTTTCACTTTCTTACCTTGTACCAGGACATTGATCGTATATGTATTGCACCATTTCCGGAATACTTTGTACTTGGAAAAATACACCCCAATTATCACCAAACAACCACATAGGGTTTCCTTGTTTAACTCCACGTTTTTTCCAATAACTCAATGGCCTTACGAACAATACATAAAAAAGTAAGGCTACTAGAGCCAGTGCAAGAAAGGTAATCATATTTTATTTTCACTTTCTATGAACACAACACGGTTTACAATACAAAGAGTCAATGAAGGAGTGTATTCTACGACTCATGTGCTTTGACTGATGTCCCAATTTCGCCAATTATTTATAAATATATAGTTAAGAGAGTTCAAGGTTAGATAAATCTTTATAAACAGGTATATAATTTTTTGCCAGAGGCGCACCCAAAAGTCTATGCTTTAAATTCGCCATACGCTTAATCTGATAAGGTGATTTTATCTTTCATATAAACTCACTTTAAAATTAAGAAACTATAAGAGGAATAGAAGTTTTTTGAAAAAAATTAAGACATCAAATAGTCCTTGAAATTATACGATAACAATATTTTTCTGTTACTTTATTTAGCATAGAATTTAAGAATTAGACAAAATCTGATTCAATTTTCCAGAATGAACGACAATTTCTTTCTTGCTCATTTGTAGTTGACTCTATGGAAATTTTGCCGGGAATCTTTTTCGTTCGCAATGAAATAAGGAATAGAAACGATCTCTTTTTACTTCCCTCGCATACCGAAGGGAAGTATTGTATTCGAGAAAAAATCACCCTCCGAGATTTTTACGGATTCTGACTTCTGACGTTTCAGATCACGGATATTACGAAAATATAGGTTTATCAATTCCGTCAGTCTGTCTGTCTGTCTGTCTGTCTGTCTGTCTGTCTGTCTGTCTGTCTGTCTGTCTGTCTGTCTGTCTGTCTGTCGGTGCATTTACTAAAAAACTACTTGACGGAGAGCAGTCAAATTTGGTAGGTAGTTGACGCTACTGTCAGCGCAGAAATGGTAGAAATTTCACTGGAAAATATATAGGGTGGACCGTCTAAACGGAATAAATAGTGAAAAAAATTTTTTTTCGCTCAAATTTAAAATTTCCACGTTTCATGACGCGCTAATCCTATTTCGGGAAAAAAAATTTTTGAAAATTTTTTTCATCATTTTTGAAAAAAAATTTACCAAGATGAAAAAAATTTTTTTTTGCTCAAATTTAAAATTTCCTCGTTTCATGACACGCTAAACCTATTTCTGAAAAAAAAAAAATTTGAAAATTTTTTCACCATTTTAAAAAAAAAAATTTACCACTAAAAAAATTTTTTTTCTTTGTTCAAATTCAAAATTTCCACGTTTCATGGCATTCTAAACCTATTTAAAAGAAAAAAATGTTTGAAAATTTTTGTAAAAAATAGACGGAATTTTTTTTCTTAAAATTTTAAATTTCCACGTTTTATAGCGCTCTAAATCTATTTAAAAAAAATTGAAAAAAATTGAAAATTTTTTAAAAATTCGAAAAAAATTTTACCACTAAAATGGATGGAATTTTTTTTCCTTGTTCAGTTTTAAAATTTTGAAAATTTTTTCACCATTTTTGAAAAAACTTTTACCACTAAAAAAATTTTTTTTTCTTTGTTCAAATTCAAAATTTCCACGTTTCATGGCATTCTAAACCTATTTAAAAGAAAAAAATGTTTGAAAATTTTTTACCAACATTTTTGTAAAAAATAGACGGAATTTTTTTTCTTAAAATTTTAAATTTCCACGTTTTATAGCGCTCTAAATCTATTTAAAAAAAATTGAAAAAAATTGAAAATTTTCTAAAAATTCGAAAAAAATTTTACCACTAAAATGGATGGAATTTTTTTATTTGTTCAGTTTTAAAATTTCCACGTTTTCATGGCATTCTAAAATTATTCAAACAAATTTAAAAATGTTTTTGAAAAATTTTTAAAAAAATTTGAAAACATGTTTAGGTAATCTATTTATCACTATTATAGAATAGACGAAATATTTTTTTTTTCAAATTTAAAATTTCCACGTTTCATGACATTTAAAACCTATTTCGGAAAAAAACATTTGCCACCTCCTTTCATCATTTTGGAAAAAAATTTAACACTGGAATAGAGCGAAAATTTTTTTTGGCTCAAATTTTAAATTTTCGCGTTTCGTGACATTTTAAACCTATTCAAAAAAAAAAGTTTTAAAATGTTTTTTATATTTTTTAACCACCACTATACTTCCACTCCATTACGTGAATGTGGAATTGAAAATGTGACAGATGGCAATAATATTTGGCATATGCACCTTATTATATACTTTTATTGAATAATGGCATCCCAAGAAATAATTCAGTCATGGTGGACATTTGTAAAGGTATTTGCGCAAGCCTTCCATATTTGGCACCTGTTATTTAGTATTGAACTTTTGCTGTTGGATGAGCACTCTGTATATTTTTTTGACCAAAAGTTATCAGGTTTTTTTGTAATAATAGCAATAACTATATTCCCATCTGTATTCTCAATGTCATTTCGTAATTAATAATTTTTTAGAGTGACCGCCATTCACAAATAACGAGGGAAGTTCTGTGTAAATAACTTTACCGATTTTTTGATATCTGTTGCTGTTTATTAAATGTACTTTATTGTCCGAACACTGAAAATTTCATAACGTGTGATTGCTTGGTAATAATGAAAATAATACTCTATTGGATTTTTCTAGGAAATACAATTCTTATATTGCTTATACATTATTATTACACATTTTTTAATTGATAAGTAAATGTCTAGTATAAAGAAAATTTCATAGGTCATCCTCCGAGTCCGAGAGTACTTTTTCATTGTCCGCAGTCATTGTTATCGTAGATCTCATCATCGCCACCACACATTTCTATGCATCTTAAAGATTGTGCTTTACAATTGATATTTGCCGCACACCGTCCTTCCTTTCTACCACAACGTACTAGACTAAATAACCATTCTGATGCACATGGCATCGAACTGCTGTCTGGAAAGCTTTCCAAAAGATAATTTGCCTTTATTACTTCCACATCCACGTAGTGGATTGGAAGTATAGTAATCGTAAAAACATTAAAAACATTTTTTTTTTCTTGAAATAGGTTTAGAATGCCATGAAACGTCGAGATTTTAAATTTCAGCGAAAAAACATTTTCTGACTGTCTGCCGGTCTGTCTGTCTGTAACAATTTTTTTTTGTCCGCATGTTTTCTGCGGAACGGTTTAAGATATTGACTTGAAATTTTCTACACGTATAGATCTTGTTTTTTGAAGATATCTGATGATGGGTTGGGGGGTACATAGGGGGAAATATGTAAAGCAAGCTGGCAAGAGTACAGAAACTTGAAACTCGGTGTATGTACTAGAAGCCAAAGCCTCAGATTTTTTAATAATATTTTTCAACCCCACACCACCCTTACTCCATTTTTAAAGGGAATGATAAAATGAAATTAAAATATTCATTTGAAATTTGATGCACGTATGTATTATAACGACATCTGGAACTAGATTATATTTTGAAATTATTCCGTTGAAGGGTTGGGGGTTAAATAGGGGTGAATAGGGGAAATGAGTAAAGCAAGTTGGTAAGAGTACAGGAACTTGAAATTCGGTGTATGTACTAGAAGCCAAGGTCTCAAATTATTTATAATATTTTTTAACCCCCCACCACCCCTACTCCATTAATAAAGGGGTTGATAAAATAAAATTGAGATATTCCCTTGAAACTCGGTACACGTATGTATTATGACGACATCTGGAAGTAGATTATATTTTGAGGTGATTCCGTTGAAGGGTTGGGAGTTAAATAGGGTTAATTAGGGGAAAATAAGTAAGGTAAGCTGTTATGAGTACAGAAACTTGAAATTCTGTGTATGTACTAGAAACCAAGACCTCAGACTTTTTTATAATATTTTCCAATCCCCCAATACCCCTACTCCGTTATTAAAGGGGTTGATAAAATAAAATTGAGATATTCACTTGAAAGTTAGTACACATATATATTGTAATGACATCTGATTGAGATAGTAGGTTGTAAATAGTAGAAACCAACTCCTCAAACTTTTCTATGACATCTGCCCCAAATATTACTAAAATTCTATGACCAATCATTTCCACATACTAGAGTGCAAATTTAGTCAAGATGTTTGCTTTAAAATGACTTGGATGAAAAATCTGGATGTGGTAGTAGTGATTCCTTAGGCAGCGGTATTTTACTAATTAAGAAATATACTAAATTACAAGCAATTGCTGAAAGTTTATTATGCTTTAGGCGAATCTGTATGTCAGTATGGAATTACAAACTGGGGCGGGCTTTGCAGCAAAACTTTGAACATTCTACAAATGAAATTATTTAACTAAGGTTGCACAATATAAAAAGTAAATAGGGTATTATAGTATGGAACGATTGTACGATGACTTTATTCAATATCAAATTAATATACATATCAAAAGCAATAATGTGCATTCACACAAAATTTGAAAAACAACATATAAGTCATATTTTTGCCACAATAACGATAAAAAACAATAAATAAGATCAAATTTTTACAAAATGCCTCTTCAGAGAAATATATTATATCTTAGTATAGGGCTGTTAGAATAAATATTAGATTTATTACTATCGTAAAATTATTCATCAGAAATATTAAACATTGTTTTACAAATAGGCACTGTTTTAAAGAATTATTCTTTTTTCGAAAATAATTATAAACATTTATTAATGCTGCATTCTCAAAGTCTTCATATCAATCTGTATACTTAATTTATTTTATTATACACATATTTAAATTTCTGCAACTTTATTGTACCATTTTTGTCTTTCTTTTTATTAAAATAAGTATAAAAACAAGCAAACTGAAAATAAAAGTTATCTATTGGAAAATAATCTGTATTTGACTTATCCATTGAAAGTAATGTCTGAAAGAAGATTGATGTGCATGGCAATTTCATTAAAAACATTAACTTAACTTTATGAAAAAGACTCTATGAAATGGAAGAGTATTATCAAACATATTCTTTATAGGATTTTGCAAACAGTGGAAAGAAAAGCTATCTATGAGAATTAAAGGAAAAACTATATATAAAAATATTAATGAAATCTTTGCATTCTTTCGATAACCTGACTTCTGGTTATGCTAAAAAGAATTTTTACTTGTTAGCATAACCAGAAGTCAGGTTATCGAAAGAATGCAAAGATTTCATTAATATTTTTATATATAGTTTTTCCTTTAGTTCTCATAGATAGCTTTTCTTTCCACTCTTTGCAAAATCCTATAAAGAATATGTTTCATTACTATAAGCAAACAAATAATAAATAATTCACTTTTAAACAGGAAGAGTATTATGTTTAGAGTCTTTATGCACATGCTTAAAATGGGTAGAACACTCATGTATCACTATCAATGATAGTAATCTTTGAATATAAGTACTCAGGGGTTTGATGTTTATCTATTTTATGTAGCAAACAAGTTAAGTGATATTTGAACGTTTCAATTAAATTTAACCATTTGCTTCTAGGAAATTATGTCGAATTTGCGCAAGTTAAAACTAAATCTGATACATGCGAGTTTTTTGATAGTCTTATCGGCACTTAACAGTGCAGGCTCATAGATTACATCACGATAGATGCGAGATGCAAAGTGAGTAGGAATCAGTAAATCATACAGCAACAGTTTAATAACAAAACTAAGTTTCTCCTTATGTATGCAAACATTTGTAATTTGTTATAATATTTTCAACTATCTATTTTCTTCCATAGAGAATCTTAGGTTAACATCAAGGTGCAAACCTTTTTTTCTGTTAGCAAAGGTCAATCAATATTTTTGAAGAATAGTTTTAAATTTTGAGTCTTTATTTTGCTTTTATCTTTACCAAAAATCGTCTAATATTCTTAGTTTTAGATTCATTCACCTTTAGATTCACTCTCATAGGAGATTCAGAATATGAAAAGTAGTCTAGAAACATGTTCCGTGGAACACTGAAAGTAAATGTATTAAGTACTTTATTATACAGGGTTAGGCAAAAGTGTAGTAACACCTGATTTGGGGATAAACTATAGGTTCATTTAAAAAATACCCTCAACAAAAGTTTTTGTAATATTTTTATTCTATTCGATGATGTACTTTGATTTCCAGTACTTGCTCTATTTTTCAAGATATGACATCAAAGGTAGTCGTTTTTAATGAATGACCCTGTATATTTATCAAATATAATGATTGATCAATTATAATTATATAGGGTTTGCTGGGTGTGCGAGCTATGGTTTTTCAAATATGAAATAAAATAATAAAATAAAGAGTAATAAATATTTATTAGGGAAAATTAAATTTGTTATTACAAAATATACACTTTAATACTGAGTAAAAAATCAATATAAATATCGATCAACGAAGGCCCTTAAGGAGTTTTGAACAGCATACTGTGATATTTCCTGAACAGACATCCTAATTTGACGTTCCAATTCTTACAACTGAGGTTTGATCTTATAGCCAACGGATTTTAAAAGACCCCAAAGAAAATGGTCTAAAGGACTTAAATCTGGCGATTGCGGTGGCCATTCAATATGTCCTCTTCGACCTACCCATCTCTGTGGAAATATTTCATTTAGGCATTGGCACACGTCAACTACATATTGAGACGGAACTCCACCTTGCTAATACCAAATTTTATCTGAGAATCGTTCAGGACTTTTATTATGATTTTTTTTCTCATCATTATAATCGATAGAAAAGTGTCTATCTGATAAGATAAAAATGTAAATGTAAAAATATACAGACTAACGAACAACAATTTCAGAAAATTGGCAAGAATAAAAGTTACAGCCTATAGAATCCTATAGGCAAAATCCAAATCTAATAAGATCTGGATTAAATTACCTTCTTCAGTCTTAGCTTTGGATCATAAATAGGCGATTTATGAAGGAAACAATCAGTTGTCAAAGATTTGCTTCAACTCCCAGTTACAACTATCCCAACTTCTATAGTTTTCCCATAGACTTTAACATGTCTTCCAGCTCATTATTTCGGCAAACCTCTATATGCTCACATATGAAAGTATACTCCCAAGTAGAAAGTTGTTACGTTACATGTTTTTAGTGGTGTTTAATTAATAACTTTTAGATGTTTATACAAAAATGGAAAAAGGAGGAAGGGAAAGGGCCATGTTGCGGATTACTAGACGAGATAGAATACCGAACACCATTATCAGACAAAGAACAAAGGTCACCGGCATCATCGAACAAATGGCAAGATCCAAATGAGATAGGCTGGTCACGTAAATCGACTATATATAGCAGGTACCGAAAACAGTATTATTGATATTAATAAGTGTTTAAAAGAAAGCTAGCACAGATACCCGTATTTCGATATGAAAAAGCAGCAGCGTCAAACTTGGATGGGTGACCCACTCCAGGAAAATACAGCGTTCTCGCTCCATTTTCTAATAGTTTGTATATCAGTGCCTACGTAGAAGGTTATGTAACTTGATGTGGGGATTACATAGCAGATATGCCATCCTTCGGAGAGGTTGTGAAGCAGTCGGCTCCTTGCGTATTAAATTTTAGGCAAGTAAAAAGCCCTACTCCTCGATAGAGGAGAAGTTGAGCAAAGTTTCCAGGTTAAGGGTCCCGTTTCCTGGCGTCGGTGATAGGCCGTAGTAGCGGAAATAGACTGACGTTAAATAAGTGATTAAAGAGAATTTTTTAATAGCATGAATTTCAGTGAACAATGATGAAATTAATGTTATTATCAAGGCAATATTAAATCGCATATATTTAGTTACATTTGGAGGAATCTCCTAGAAAGTAAATTACAATTCTACTACTCCACAAGCATTTGATTCAATCAACTTATTATCTCTCAATGACAAAGTAGAATATTGCTACACATAATATCGTTAGCCAAATCTGAAGAATGCATAATAAGCTGAAAGAATGATGATGTCCTGGTTCTCTTACAGGTTATTTTCGGGAAGACAACGTAGACTGAAGTAAGTGAAATGCATTTAGTGACTAGTAGATAAAGGAAATGTGTGAGTGAAAATAGCAAGCTTTTCAGATTAAACTCCTGCTAAATGCGCTATCTTGCAATGAGAGGTAAGTATATTAAACATAAAACACCATAAAATACCAAAATCCTTCCAACAGTACTGACGACATTGTTAAATTGCGTTCCAAGATAACATGACACGTCTATAGACTTCTAAAAGAAATTACTGAAAACCTTGAAGTAAATAGTCTTCTAATTTTTTTTTCTAAGGTTTCAGTGACTAATTAGTAACTTCTGCAGGTTATTATAAGTGACATCTACCTTTTATATTTCAGAACTAGCCCTCTTAGAAGGGATGAAAACTTACAAAACATATTGCAAATTCAAATTTTCCTGTTTTTTCTATTTTCAGGATAAATTTGAATTATAGTGAAATATTTATAGATATTACACTATAATTACCCCCTCTAGCAAAAAAATACTCCCTTTTTGTAAGTGTTCTTCTTTTCTGAGGATAGTTCTCATATATAAAATATGGCTGTCACTTATAATAATATGCAGAAGCCACTAACTAGTGATTGAATCCTTAGAAAATAAAAGAATTAGAAAAATCTAATTATTTTAAGATTTCAGCAATTTGAAGTGGTTTGGGCTATTTAGGGGCAGTTTTAAAGCCAAAAGTAACTCTTATCTTCATTTACAATTGCATGTAAGTTGCTCAATATATAAGAAGGCGATAAAAAATGAATTTTATTAAGTAATGTTGTGTCAATAAATTCAAGAAACTTCCATAATGGGGTGGTTTTTTTTCGTCCTTAAAAGTCTTGCACCCCCTGAGGGACGGTGAAACCTATTTCTTGGTAATCCGCACCCCAGAAGACAGACATTATTGTGAATATAGCAGGCGATTTGTCGACCTCCCTTTTTACTTTTTACAGAGTATAAAAGAATGAGGCTGATGGTGAACAGCAACTTTGAGGTCTCATAATTCAGCAACTAAAAATTATGCTCAGTTTGACACTGACCAGGAGCGTCTTATCATAAACTATCGTTTAGGACCAAATTCAAGTCCGACATCGTGGGCGAATATAAAAGAGATTGTTTAAACCTTTTTGCGGTCACCCTCAAGTCAGTATCTTAAATCCTTCCAAAGTAATTGAGCACACAAAAATATTACGGATAGACTGACCGACAGAAATTTTGTTCCCTACGATTGCCATAATTCCTATCCACTACGTGGATGTGGAGTTAATAACCTCGCTATTTGAAAACAGTTCCCTTTTACGAAAGGTTTCGCTTATTGCCTTCACTATTTTTGCAAACAGACTGCACTCTTACATAGCGAGTATAGTCAGAGATAACAGGGACTAAAGAGCTATTTTTCATACATATTTATTCCAATTTTAAAAAAGATACACCCATAAAATGGGTGCCACTGCTCTTCTCAATAAAACCAGACTACAGAATAGTTTTTATTTTATTTATTCTCAACATACTGCTTTCGTTTGTAATGGCGGGATCTCGAACAATCAGACAAGGCAGATGTAGAAAAGGATATGTTTCTCTCATGCCTATTACGCAACAGTGTGTAATAATGAGTTTGCAATCTCTATTAGCAACAGACAGCTTAATCATGCTAGATTAGTGGCTACACAGGTAAGTGGCGTCGTAATAATAAGAGGACGCCAGAAATAAAACAAGTATCTATTATCGACTTATCAAATTATTTTCACATTATTGCACAATAATACAACAAAATTTCAAATCAGATATTCTGTTTCTCTGTAATTAATAACTGTTATAAATATTTAAAGTAAACACTAGTAGAGCAAAACTAAAATTTCTAGGGAATTGTCTCATTATAGCAATTTGTTTGCTGAATCTTTTGAACATTATAACTAGTGTAGCAAAAAGTTCTTCACTAAAGAGTTCCAGATAGTTTCTGTTTTATCAAATGAATGTTCAAAATTGTGTTTTTCGCAGTTATTCTTAATAGTAGAGGGTCCACACCTTCGAAAGACGTCAAAATCGCCACGTAACCCATTCCAGCAAGGTATATAAATTTTGAGCTCGCATGTCAAAAGAGGGTCCTAATGGGCATCAGAAATGGCTTGTTGGACTTTTTTTGGCGCTTGCACAACTTCTCTACAAGAAAAAAAGATGTCGGAACGTTATTTCAAGAATTTGTGTTTTTAAACTTATACCTCTCGCTAGAAAATTAACTACGTGCGATATTGATCTGATTTTTTATATTTATATACTACTGACCTGAGCGCATATATCTATACTGATAGAATTTCAAAATTACTTACGGTTTTTTTCTAAATAAATCCTACATCGCAAGGACGATATTTATGTGTTTGAATTTTCGACGTGCGATCAACTATATTAAATTAATTAATTAATTTTTTATATATATTATGTGCGAATGAAATAAGGTCTAAAGATCAAGAAAGTTTTTGCAAAAAAAATTAGCTCCATATCTTTTACAATTTTTGAGTTACACACTTTTCAAATTGAATCATAATTTAGATCCATGATACTCCTATTAGCATGCAGCTATTATCTGACATACTGTTATCTAGTTAATTGTAATGCATCAAGATAGTAAACGAATGCATTTTTGATATTGTGTTATTATTATTTATAATTTTACAAAAATATTAATATGTAAAATGAAACTCATTTGGCAGAGGATTTATTAGATCTATAGATTATGAAGGTGTTGTATATGGAGATATTATTTATTATATATGCCATCATTACACAATATAGAAATAAAATATAAACACGTACACAAAACGTGTAATTTATAAGTAATAATAATAATAATAATATCGCTCTCTCGCAAAAAATTTAACCAGCCTGGACCTCTCTCCTTTCTTAGTCTTTGACATGCAGAAGTCAATAATCCTCAATACCTGCCATATTGTTCGAAAATTCTTGAACTTACAATAGTGTGTTTTCATCTTGCTTCGGCCGATGACTACAGAATACCACGCAAAGTGAGAAACTATAGTATAATAATAATAATCATATTAATGCATAATTCACAGCTCAGTAAGCATCGACAAAGCACTATATTATTACTAGTAAAAATTACTGTCTGTTGAACACTGCTCTGTCTTATTTCTGCCCTTAAAACAATTGTTAGGAAAGGCTACACATGCACATGCAACAGAGTATAAAGTGGACGCACATTTTTAGTGACACTCTACTTTGCAATTCCATTTTTTGTTTTTTTTTAACCACTTGTGGTTTTTTGTCATCATTTGTGGTTTTATTTGGTTATTCTCTATCAGATATCCAAATTTTCTGGGAGAGGTGATGTGTTTTGTCAACCGCTTTTCATGTCACTGAGATAATTTGTTTATAATCCAGGATTTTGTGTTAGGCAAGGAAAGTATAGGGTAATCTAAACCACTTCTTGTGAATATTTTTTACAATTAAAATTATTTCGCAGTAAGCAGGGTTTGACCCTGCTTCGCTAGGTACTTCAGTTGCAAGCTAAGCTAAGCATACCAAACCACTGGACTTAATGGCCGTTTCAAATGCAGCAAGTAAGCTCTCTTGTAGGACGTAGCGAACGTAAGTCTAATAACTTTATGGAAAATAAATACACCTTGGTGAATCTAAAAATTTTAACTCACTATGGCCATACAGATTCACATAGGACTTACGACCATCTTCAATCACACGATCACCAATTGCATCACAGTTATCTCCAAGATTAGTCCAACTGTTTAGATGGCCTGTTTGCTTTAACTGCTCACTTTTTCCCATTCGGAAAGGATAATTGACAGGTCACACAATATATAGACTGCCAATAAAGTTTTTACAATATTTACTTCTTCATATTTTCCACCTAATTATTTATTGATTTCGTGAATACTATAAAATACCCTTTGTTGTCGTATACCCACACAACTTTTGTAGTTTTTCTATTTTGGAAAAATTAAACATACCTTTCGTAAATATTATTGTGTTCGTTTGTTCATGATTGCACTTCAAATATTTTATGCTGGGCAGGAGGAATCCAAGTTCACATTGTTGGGCAATATTTGTCCTTATTTACACCAATATTCAGAAATGTATTATTTGTATGTTAAATCTTATTGACGATTTCGTACTGTATTTGCAAGTTTAGATATACTGTCCTAAACTAAAATGACGTAACCCAAAATTTCCTAAGCAAATTGGACGTACTTCAAAGTTTCCTTGTTAAACGACAGACTTTTTTCAATAATCAGTAAACAATTATTTTTGCATCTGCCTCATAGAATTAAATCCAAAAATAAAATGAAACTATTTAAAAAACAAGGAGTGCTGAGATTAGCGGCATAAAATGTCAAATATCTCAAGAGCAGCGTATACTGAAGTACGTCATTTTGGCTTAGGACGGCAGTATATTACATGTAACAAATTACATCATAATTTAAAACCATGTATTTATAGCACCAAAATAATTGTCTAATAATTTTCAGACAATTAGTGATCTAATGATCAAGAATAATATAACACCTAAATCAAATTAGGTATTAGACTAATATGTATCTAGACACAATTGCACTGAACGAGCCCTGCCGTAACTGCCACTTTGCACGCTATCATAACAAGACATTATTACGGTCGAATTTAAAAATCCATATCTCGAAAACTGTATAAGATATCCGGCTAATTTTTTTTGCAAAAACTTTTTTGATATTTAGACCATATTTCATTCTCATGTAATATATACAAAATTCGAATATTTAATATAGTTGCCCACACGTCGAAATTTCAAACACACAAAATTCGTTCAAGCGATTTTGGATTTATTTTGAAAAAAACCGTAAGTGATTGTGAAAGTCTATTAGTACAGATAGATGCGGTCGTGTCTCTAGTATATAGATATAAAAAATCAGATCGATATCGCAAGTAGTTAATTTTTTAGCAAGAGGTAAACGTTTAAAAACACAAATTCTTGAAATAACATTCGGCCATGTTTTTTTCTTGTGGAGAAGTTGCGCAAGCGCCAACAAAAGTCCAACAAGCCATTTCTGATGCCCCTAAGGACCCTCTTCCTGAATTCGTTTCCAAAAATCATTTACCTTGTTGGAATGGGTCATTTCAATTTTAAAGCTTTGGACCCCTTACTATAAATATCTTTGGCTATATAGTTCGTGTTACAACGAAGAAAAAAACAAATTGTTCGCAACGAAATTTTGAAGGAAACTAGATTTATATTAGCTTCTTGGTCGATTTGTCAATTTGCAAACTATAAAACAGTTAAAAGTTGCCATTTTTAAATAATTGATGATTGGACAATAACACATCCACATAAAAAAAAAAAATTTCTAGCCTGGGGATCTGGCTATGCTCACCATATGTTTTTGAGGTCGCTGAATCCAAATCGATTGCAAATTATATTTCTAATCCGATGATGTGTAGCACGATATTCTTCCAGCGCTTTTTAAGTGAGATATCGGCCGCCAAAGTGAGAGGTACAAGAATTTCGCTTCTCGATACGACCAAGTTTCGAGGGCCATTACTGCCAAACAAAAGTTAACAAAAATCTGAAAAAATTCAGAGGTACGTAGAAAGATGTAAGAAATCGTTTGGCGTTAATCTGAGGTCGATGTGTGCCTTGGTTTTCGAGATATAGCCGCTCGAAGTCACCGAAAAATGAAAATAGAATTATTTTACCGCTTCCCGAGGCTCTCTCGAAAACAAAACGAGATACAGAGCTGCGGTTTACTCTATTCGATTTCACTCGTCTTCTTACATACCTCTGAATTTTTTTTATGCTTTGCCTTCGAGATTTTGCAAAAAACGAAATCTTAAAAAATTCAGACGATCCCAAAAACATGTAGTAAACATGGTCAAATCCCCAGGCCAGGAAGAATTTTTTGTGTGGCTCTGTAATGCATATATTTTAACAAAACTTTAGGAATTTTGCCTCTAATGCCTCTAAGTCATCTGCCAAAGAATAATATTAAAAGCGACATTTTTGCTCTTCTGACAAAAGTGAATCTATGGTAAAATACATTTGTCCCCAAATTAAAAAAAATGTTTAACCAAAAACAATCGGAGAGATTCTTTATACACAGGCTGTCCATTTTATCAGAGCCCTCAAAGGTATCTTGCTAATTAAATATCAATAATGCAAAAAAAATTGTTAATGCACAAATTCTCTCAATTTTTACAAGCTACAGAATGGCTTATAGATATTTCAAATACATGGCCCACTTCAAGTGTTTTGATTAGAAATCCTGACACTACAGAATATGTAAAAGTTAGGTATCTCCGTTATTTGAAGAGTTTTACGAAAAAGTTTTTTAAATCAAAATTGATGTGTAAAATAGAGTCTTATAACGAGGTGGTATTTAATTTTTTTAGAACGGCTGGATGTTGATATCTACTCTTTGTAGTGTTTAAAAATATATAGGAAAGAGGTGGGAAATAATTTCATTACATTGAAAACATTTTTCCAATTTCAACGATATGTTAAATAGTTTTTCGCAATTTAGAAATATTTTTTGGTATAGAGGATGTTTTTGACACTCGGAGTGCGAAGCACGTGCTTAACATTTCCTGTCCTTGATATTACATTGGTTATTTTTACTATGTATTCTTTGTTTTTTTATTTTTTTCCCCCTTGATAATTACTTATTCATAGATATTTAATTGTAAATTATAAAACTCGCAATGTATGTTAAATTATCTGAATTAAACCATATTCCAACAAAATATACATTGATTTATAACTCTTAGCATTTACTTTTTAATAACCTTCCTGTATCATAACTCATTTATTTCAAATTTTTTATTTTTAAATTTGAGCGAAAAAAATTATCTATCTGTCTGTCTGTCGGTCTGTCTGTAACATTTTTTTTTTCCCGCACGTTTAAGATATTGGCTTGAAACTTTGTACACTTATATATTATAACGAGATCTGGAACAGGATTGTTTTTTGAACATATCTGGTGAAGGGTTGGGAGGTAAATAGGGGGAAATATGTAAAGCCAACTAGTAAAAGTACAGAAACTTGAAATTTGATGTATTTACTGCAAGCCAAGGCCTCAAAATTTGTTACAATATTTTTTATCACCCCACCACCACCCGCCCCCGCACTTCATTATTAAAAAGGTTAATAAAATAAAATTAAGATATTCACTTGTAATTTGGTACACGTCTATATTATAATGACATCAAGAACTAGAATGATTTTATTCTGATAAAGGGTTGGGGGTTAAATAGGGGTAAATAGCGCTCCACCCATTTCATTTATTAATATGATAATTAGTATAATTAACATTGTTTCCTTTTTTAGTGCATTTTTACCAGTTTCAGTTTGTGTTTTTAATTTTTTTTTATAATTTTTATAATTACTTTAAATTTATTTTGTTTAGTCAATGTTCTATTTTCCATTTATATGGCCAGAAACAAAAAAGGTGTAAGTTGTTTTGTATTTACAGTTTTAACCTTGATTTTTATTATATGTTTATATACTTCTGTAGTGTGTCAGTGACAGATATTTATATTTATAGATAATTATAGACAATTTAACCGAACTCTATTTGTTAGAAACTTCTCATCTAGCAAATCATTTTTATAATTACATAAATTAGAAAACCGTTTTGTTTATGGTGTTTGACAATAAAAACCAGGATTTACTCGAAATCTTCGCTGTAGAAAATTTTTTAAATTGAAAATTCGATTTCAGCACACAAATATAGGTACTTCAGGCATAATAGTTTAGTTCTTGGAGCATTTTTTTTTTTTTTTGTAGACCTGTGTTATGATTGGCTCGGTATTTGAAACGACTTGATCTTTTTCTGGTTTTAAAATATGTGTGTAAATCTCAGTTGGTTTCAAGGTTTGGTTTTTCATTTAGATAATTAGCCTTATTATTTGCATGAATAATTCCTTCTTGTGTGAGGTCATTCCCACGTTATTAAATATTTATGTTATTTTGTATATAGATTTTTATTTATAAAATAATACACTTTAGGCATGTCTTGATAAACGGTATAAACATTACCAAAAACTTCCTTTTCTTCTTTTTCGGCAAAAATGTTTGAGCTTTAATATGACTGTACCGAAGACAATAGCTTTGCTACTCAAAAAATCTGTTTTAGTAGTCTAACTCACAAGTTCAAAACGATGTTAATTCTTGAAATAGCTCCTAAAACATGAGCGATAGCTCATTGGATTCGGGATGAGGTCTAGAAAAATGTATTAAAATGCTTTATTAGCACATAAATTGCAAAAGTTATAAACAAATTAAAATGAAAAAAAATGGCATTTAGTTTTTCACTTATAACTCAAAAACGATAACGGAAATCGGAAAAAAGTTTCTCAAAGAGGAGGAAATTTCCAATAAAAAAGTCCTAACTGCCGGAACTCTATCTCCATTATTTATAATTTTAATTTAACGCTGAAAACAGGACTCCGCACGACCGCTGCAAGATGCGAGCGCCGCGGCCGCCTCAAAAGAGAGTACATCACAAAATTATTTTTTATACTACTAAATATCAATTAAAAAATTTGAAAAAATTATTGTGTGTTCTTAACACTTCAAAGAATAGGATTTCGTTAGAAAAAATGTTAAAGTTTATTTTTCAATAAGTTAAGCCATTGTAAACTAACGAAATTTTATGGGACCTCCGCTGCCATTGGAGACAAAACTTTTTTTTAAATAAATGGACTATAAAATTTTCGCTTCTTGGAACCCTTCTTATACATATACTTAACAAGATCACATTATAAAAGTTTTTAAAAACTGTTTATTTTCTTTATTATAATTTTTTAAAGTAAACAAAAAATTAAAAACCAAAGTAAAGTTGTAAAAAAAAGTTTTCTTCAGATTCGTTATCATATTGCGGTTTTTGCATTGAAGAAAGGCATTCATTAACTTAAAATAAAATGTTTACCCTATTTGCTTGTAAATTGTTTAAAAACAATTTAACTAGTTTTATATTTAAACATTCTTTTTTACAATTTTGTTGTCTTGAGAATATTGTGATTTTTAAGAAAAATTTTTTTTTTCAAAAACATTATCTTATTGTTTATAATCGTTTTTTTGTTAATTATCCATCATTTGAATAATTAGTCAAGAAATGATTTTTCTCTTAAAACTCATAATTGGCAATCTTCAATAAAGTAGCAAAACATTTTTTTATTAACAATTTCATTGTTTATTAACTTAACAATTTGTTATAAACAAATTCTGACAATTCTAATATTTCTTTTCTAAAAAAAAAAAAAATTACAAAAACTGCCATATGTAACAACATATTTAAAAAAATTTGTTTGTATTTTTTATAGCGTTTTTCAATATTACACGATACAGAAGTTGAAACGGCCACTTGATTTGTCAACTAAAAAACTGATATAACTTTTTAAACTATTAGAGTCTTCACAATAGACATTCAAGTCGTTTTTATAGAGGATTAATTAATCTTAAAATGAGTTGACTTCCAAGTTTGTAACTATTATTAATCAGTTATTATCCGCATTTGTTTATAAAAATTAGCTTCTAGCTCATCAAATAATGCAGATACGGTAATGGACTTTCAAGGCAATTTTGTTAAGTGATAAAATATCTGAAAGTTGCAATTGTTTAAAAATAAATAAAAAACATATTTAATTCTTATAAACAAATGCGCATAATAACAATAGTTACAAACTTGGGAGTCAACTCATTTAAAGAATAATTAATCCTCTATAAAAACGGCCTGAATGTCTATTGTGATATCTCTAATAGTTTAAAAGTTATATCAGTTTTTAGTTGACAAATCAAAGGGCCGTTTCAACTTCTGTATTGTGCAATATTGAAAAACGCTATAAAAAATACAAACAAATTTTTTTCAATATGTTGTTACATATGGCCGTTATTGTAATGTTTTTAAGATTTACAGAAGAAATATTAGAATTGTCAAAATTTGTTTATAACAAATAGTTAAATTAATAAACAATGACATTGTTGATAAAAAAATGTTTGTTGCTTTATTGAGGATTATGATTTTAATGAAAAAAATTATTTCTTAACTAATTATTCAAATGATGGATAATTAAAAACAACGATTATAAACAATAAGATAATGTTTTTAAGAAAACACATTTTTTTTTATAATCATATTCTCAAGAAAACAAAATTGTAAAAAAAAAATTGTAAATACAAAACTAGTCAATTTGTTTGTAAAAAATGTATAAACAAATGGCGTAAAAAAATTTGTTTACGTTAATGAATGCCTTTCTTCAATCTCAAATAGTAATATAACGAATATGAAAAAAAAAATGTACAACTTTACTTTAGTTTTTAATTTTTTGTTTACTTTAAAACATTATAATAAACAAAATAAACAATTTTTAAAAACTTTTATAACGTGATCTTGTAATAATAAACTTGTGAATAAATTGTCAAGCTATGGTATCAGGGGTGTCGCTCTCGATTTGATCAGTTCATTTCTGAATGATAGGAGCCAATATGTCAGTGTGACATTCCGCACAGAAGGAACAATAAATAAATTCAACTCAGAGTATGGTGAAGTTAAAACCGGGGTTCCTCAGGGTTCAGTTTTAGGCCCTGTATTATTTTTATTATACACCAATGAGCTTGATATTTTAACCTCAGAGGCATCTTTTATCATGTACGCAGATGATAAGTCACTTATTTTGTCACATAAATCTGACGCAATGTTGGAATCTATTAGTCATAATGTGTTGAAATTATTAAGTAATTGGTATTCGTCTAACACATTGTATTTAAATATCCATAAAACACATTTTATGAGGTTTCACAATAGACAGAAATCATGTACAAGTATAAATTTGAATATTAACGAGACTTATCTAGAACAAATTGATAGTGTACGTTTCTTGGGTATTAACATCGATGAATTGCCATTACGTCATAGCCAAATTACATTCAATTTTCTATTTATTTAAAAATCTAAAGACTGTTCTGAGTAAAAAACAACTGATAAATCTATACCACGCTCAAGTTGAATCGAGGTTGAGATATGGTATTTGTTTCTGGAGTAATTCCACCCTCTCACCGAATGTATTTGTCGCTCAAAAAAGAATTATAAGATGTATAGAGGGAGTCCCTAACACTCATTCGTGCAGGGAATATTTTAAAAAATACAAAATTTTAACACTCTTTGGTTTGTACGTATTCGAAATATGTGTATTTATGTTTATTAACAAAAATTGTTTCAATACAACTGAAATGGTTCACTCTATTAATGTACGAAACAAAAAAGACTTTTATGTGCCATTCTGTAAATACAAAATGTCATCAGATGGTCCTGATTATATTGGGCCTAAGGTTTTTAATTGTCTACCAGATTCTTTAAAGCAGGTCAAACCATTACATTGTTTTAAATTAGGGCTTAAGAAATTTCTTGTGGAAAAATGTTTATATTCTGTAAATGAATATATGTTAAATTAGACTTAAGTGAGTTATGACGATTCCTATACAAACTTGTATTGTCTTAAAGGAAAATAAATGCATTATTATTATTATTATTATTAAGTATATGTATAAGAAGGGCGCTAAGAAGCGAAAATTTTATAGGCCAATTATTTCAAAATAATGTTTGTCTCCAACGTCAAAGGAGATCCCATAAAATTTCGTTAGTTAACAATTGCCTAACTTGTTGAAAAATAAACTTTTATATTTTTTTCAACGGGACCTTATTCTATGAAGGTCTAAGAGTACACCATAATTTTTAAAAATTTTTTAATTGATATTTAATACTATAAAAAAATTATTTTATGTGTACTCTCTTTTGAGGCGGCGCTCGCATCCTGCAGCGGTCGCGCGGAGTCCTATTTTCAGCGTTAAATTAAAATTATAAATAATGAAAATTTCCTCCTCTTTAAGAATCTTTTTTCCAATTTCTGTTATCGCTTATAGTTTTTGAATTATAAGCGAAAAACTAAACGCCATTTTTTTCATCTTAATTTGTTTATAAATTTTGCAATTCTTTATGTGCTAATAAAACATTTTAATACATTTTTCTGTATTTCCAATGAGCTATCGTTCATATTTTGGGAGCTCTTTCATGAATTAATACCTTTTTGAACTTGTGAATTAGACTATTGTTGATAAACAACTACCAAATCATGGACTCTGAAAATTACACAACATAAACAGTAGAACTTGAACTTGAATGAGTCAGATGAAATCAGTTACCGACGGCGCGGTATTTTAATTATTTGATGAGCGAGTTGCTGCCTGTCTGTGTACATAACTGTTCATATTGTTATGAATTACACCCCCTTGGAATTGGAGATGGTACTCCTATGCCTCTGATGGTGACTGGAAAGGCTCTAGAAAGAGCCAAGGACTTTTCTAGATTATGGTTGGATAAGATTCTGGATTGATCTAGAGCTAATTTCGGAGTATATAAGGCGCGATTACAAGCGCGGAAAGGAAGTTTTATGAAGAAAGCAGTTTATAAAAGTGAACAAGTAGAAAAGTGAAAAGTGAGGTTAGATAAATAGTAAATAAAGTGAATTTGAAGTATTGTAGTCAGTAAATAGTTAAATAAAGTGTTAGTAGTGTTTAATCTCTTGTTAAAATTATTTAGAACCCACGGATTCATACAAGGTGTTTCCAAAAAGGTGGAAATCCGTAACATTTTGGTGTCGGAAGCGGAATTTTGACAAGAGGATTTTTCGGGAGTGTTGAGAAGACTGGGACAGTATTCTCGGAGTTAGTGCTAACACAGGAAGGACTAATTTACTGGACATTGTTCGAGGTTTATTTTCGAACAGGAAAAATAGTGTTTAAGTGCATTTTTGAGACATTTTTGGAACATTTTGTTGGACATTAGAGGTTAAGTGACAAAGACTCTAGAATAAGACTTTTTCGTGCCGTTTTGAGGGTTTTCTGGACAGTCCCATTACCGATAGTGACGTAATTATATTAAACTTATTTGATTTCAACGTAATTGTATGCCGGTAACGACCAGAAGCATGGCATCCGAACAACAAATGCAGGACTTTATGGCCCAAATGCAAAAGATGATGATGGATCAGGAAAGAAAGCGCCAGGAAGAGAAAGAAACAGAACAAAAACGCCTACAGGAAAAAGAAGAACAAGAACAAAAACGTCAAGAAGAATTAAGAAAAATGTTTGAGGATCAAGAGAGAAGACGTCAAGAGGAAAAACAAGAAGAGGAGAAACGACGTCGAGAGGAAAAACAAGAAGAGGAGAAACGCCGTCGAGAGGAAAAACAAGAAGAGGAGAAACGCCGTCAAAAGGAAAATGAGGACTTAAGAAAAGCTATAGAGACACAACAGAATGCCTTGTTTACAATCGCTGAAGAACTCAAAAATAAGATCGAAGTAAAAATGGACAAAGTCGAGGAGGAATTAAGTGGAGTTAAAGAAGAAGTGAGCGAAGTGAAAGAAAAAGTAGACAAGGTTGAAGACAAAATGCACCAGGTAGAAGGAGAAATAGACCAACTTAAACAACAGTTGAGGGATAGAGGAAACCAGCAAGTGGTGTCATCAGGCCAACGATTAAAAATTCCCTCTTTTGATGGTCAAAGTTCGTGGATGACTTACAAGACACAGTTTGAGGCAGCAGCGAGTGCAAACAACTGGAATGACGAAGAGAAGGCTAAGGCATTAATCGTAGCTTTAAGAGGCCAAGCATTGGAGTTGCTCCAGACAATTCCGGCGGACCAACAACGTAACTTTAGAGTTTTAGAAGCTGCCTTAGATCTACGATATGGAGATCAACACCTTGCTCAAGTATACCAGACCCAGCTGAAAGTGCGCGTTCAGAAAGCTGGAGAGAGTCTGCAAGAATTTGAAGCTGCGGTGGAAAGACTGGCACACTTAGCTTATCCTAATGCGCCAAAAGAATTTAAAGAGCAATTGGCAGTGGGGGCATTCCTAGATGGGATAAGGGACGAGGAGATCAGGCGAGTCCTCAGGCTATCCCGACATAAAAGTAGTAGTGAAGCCTTGGTGCATGCACTAGAGGTAGAAGCCGTCTATAGGGATACTCCAAAGTCAAGAGTACGGGCTATGACGCTTGAAGAATCGCAGCCAGAAGAGAGAGACCAAAACCCTATCCTGAACGTGATTCTCAAAACGAATAAAATGATCAGTCAATTACTGGCTCAATCGAATCCTCCAAGAAGACAGGAATACCAACAAAATAGAGAAAGGCAAGTGGAGGTATTAAATGCTACAACTGCGGCAGGATGGGACATATCAAACGAGACTGTCGGTATCGGAACTCGAGGAAAGTGACTGCTAGAAAGGTTGACGAGACTCAGAATAAAAGTAGTGGAAGGCCAAGTGGACAGCGTATGAAATGTTACAGGTGCGGAGAACCAGGACATATCCAGCTTGAATGTCCACGGAGAAGATTGGGGAAAGTAAAGGCCGGAGAAGCTGTGAAGCCGAGGGGAAAATCAGAGGAAGCTGGTACCAGAGAGACTGTGACAGATAGAGAAGATGGTACCCCGAGAGAAGTAAAGATTTCTCAGCTTCGAAGCATTCCGAGAAGTCCACTACTACCAGGACGTGGAAGTAAAGTGAAACCCCAGAAAATTACAGATATTTCATCCGGAAGAAGGTGCAAGGAAGATTGCAAGTACTACCACCAGGAGAAACTGCAGGTCACGAGAGCAGTTAACACTGTCAAGGTGGAGGTGCCGGATGACAGGACAGATGAGGCGCTCAGACAAGAGCAATTGAATGATGTGGAAATTGGGCCTATATTGAGAGCCATAGAAAGGGGAACTCGTCCAAAATGGAAGGATGGTTCAGGCAAAAGAGTGGGACTGAAGGCACTATGGGCGCAGTGGGACTCACTGAGTGTCAGGAACGGGCTGTTGCGGAGATCATGGGAAAGCCCGGATGGAAAAAGGGTGGTTATACGTCTAGTGATTCCCAGGTGTCGAGTAGCGAAGGTGCTTCAGGAAGTGCACAATGGAACATCCGATGGACACTTCGGTGTTAATAAGACCCTGAAGAAAATACGAGAACGATTTTATTGGATAAGAAGTCGTCAGGATGTGGAGGCTTGGTGTCGCAAATGCGACATTTGTGCAGCCAGTAAGGGACCACAGACTGGGAGTAAGGGTGAAAAGAAACAGTTCAACGCCGGAGCTCCTTTCAAGAGGTTGGCTAACAATATAGCGGAGCCATCACCAGCCAGTGACCGAATGAAGGCTCGATACGACCAGAAGGGTAGTTCAGAAGGGTAGTTCAGAAGGGTTCAAGGCAGGAGACCTGGTTTGGCTGTACAACCCACAGCGGAAGAAAGGAAGGTCACCGAAACTTCAACCGCCTTGGGATGGACCGTATACTGTTATTACCCGAATTAAAGATGTCGTCTATCGGATTCAATGAAGCAAAAAGTCCAAGATGAAGATCGTGCATTTGGACAGGCTGGCGAACTACATCGATGATTCTGAGTTGCCTGATCGGGACGATCTAGGCTTAAGGAGGAGGCAGTGTTATGAATTACACCCCCTTGGAATTGGAGATGGTACTCCTATGCCTCTGATGGTGACTGGAAAGGCTCTAGAAAGAGCCAAGGACTTTTCTAGATTCTGGATTGATCTAGAGCTAATTTCGGAGTATATAAGGCGCGATTACAAGCGCGGAAAGGAAGTTTTATGAAGAAAGCAGTTTATAAAAGTGAACAAGTAGAAAAGTGAAAAGTGAGGTTAGATAAATAGTAAATAAAGTGAATTTGAAGTATTGTAGTCAGTAAATAGTTAAATAAAGTGTTAGTAGTGTTTAATCTCTTGTTAAAATTATTTAGAACCCACGGATTCATACAGGGTGTTTCCAAAAAGGTGGAAATCCGTAACAATATAAACCACTTCCACTGGCTAAATGATGCAAGTCATCGAATGCTGTGATGTCACAATTTCATTCTGAGCACAACTTTACTATTTTTATTAAATATGACAATTTAATTTTTTCATGCATTAACTAAACATGATATGCTCTTTCAGAATCGACAATAAAAATATATGCTGAATAAGCCCATTATAATCCACCTATATATTATATCCACAGAGCTATAATTATGCGCAAACTAGCGTTCTCGCATAAGCAGTTATACAGGGTATTGCATCATGAAAGCGACATAGATTAATAAGAGGTAGAGAACATCAATGTAAACTCTTTTTTGTCATAACTTTGACAGAAAATGGAATAATGATATCATGTTTGATGCAGTTAATACAGTAATGATCAGAAGTATATGTAAGACAAAAAAACATCCAGGTCCAGAGTCACTAAGATGTATGTTTCTTCTTTACCTCTAAAAACATGACCTTGTATATATTCATATAAATTTTATATTCATATTGACGCATATTCCTTGTATTAAAAAGTTAACAGTGTATTGTATTAGTATACACATAAACTTATTATTATTATCATAAATATATAGTCTTTAGCAAACTATAAGGATCATTTGCATTTTCAGTACTCCTACAACTTGCTTGCTTCTGGTTTTTACTCTTCATTGTTTGATGTTTGACACAATATAAGAGAGGTAAGTCTCTCCACAATGTCCATAAAGGTCGAAAGTTGTTTAGAGTGCCATATAAAACCAAAATAATAAAGCTGAAACTTGCCTTCATGTGCTGGTTTATTATTAGAATAAGTAAATATCGATACAATGTTTAAATATAGGTATTGAACCAATACCATATTATCAGATAATTATGTCGCTAAGCTTCTCTCGATTGTACTTATATTATAATATTTTACTTTTATTTCTCGGTATTCATCGACAAGTGCAGAAATATTGATTCCGGCTCTGTAAATCAACGTTGATTCAATACCAACTTAAAACAAATGACTGCGAAATTTGACCAGTTATCAATAGTATCAGTAACATACATTGTGACATACTTTATTCGGTGACCTATTTAGGCAACGAACTGTTAAGAATTATTTAAATCTATTTTTTTTAGATCAGATAGTAGACCATATAAAATAAGTAAGAGAGGCCACAAAAGCTCCTTACAAATTGCACAAGGCTGTTTTGCGAATTTGGTGTGTATATAATGTTACTTTTCAATGCGTTTTAAACCAAGCCAAAATCCATCAGCAGCTCCCACGGTAGCGGAATTTTTAGACATCTTCAAAGGAATCTGAGTTTTCTCTACCGGAACTATTTGAAAATATTGCAAAATATAAGAGAATATTAATTTCGCTTCTAGTAACGAAAACCTAGAGCCGATACAAACACGCGGTCCACCACCAAACGGAATGTAAGCGTAAGGATTTATTTTTTCTTTATTTTCGTCACTGAACCTTTCTGGATCAAAACGATCGGGATCTGGGAAGTACTCTGGATCACGATGCAGAGCAAAAGTAGGAAACCAGATCCCTGTTCCCTTTTCTAAACGTAATGGTTTCTCTTCTGGATTAGTTGGTTGTATAACGTAAGGCTTAGTGCACAATCTGTCAGTATTTGGAAATGATGGCCATTTTCTTAGTGATTCTGAAAAAGAAATGGTCTACAGTCACTCAACACTTTTACATTTTTACGAACCAGATAGAACCATATCCATGTATTTCATTTTTGAAAGTCCTTCATACGTCAATTTGCCACCATCCTCCTCCAAGGTATCATTAATCTCTTTTCGGAGCCTTTCTTGAATGTCGGGATTCAGAGCTAATTCGTAAGATGCGAAACATAGAAGCCCTGATACGGAATCAAAGCCAGCAAACAGGAAAATTAAGACTGTTGCCGTTATGTCGAAGTTTGATATTTTCATGTGAGCTTTTTCCTTACCTAAAACAGTTAAATGTCTATTACTAATCTAGCGTTTTTTATAAACAATTCAGTTTTTTGAACAGTGTTTTTTTAAGTATGGAGGAATACCTCCGGTTTTACAGGTCCGATCGGAACAAACAAAAAAAACAAAATATTCGTACTTAAAATTTCACATCTGCGTTGGGTTATTTTGGCATTTATTCATAAATCAAATAACAAGTAATGGATCATTTCGGCCATTCTAAAAACATTTTTGGAAATCTTTATCAGAAAATAAAGATAATTATGAGAACTTTAACAAAGAAAAAAGAGTTAATTTTCGTCTGTCTGAAATGGCCCAAAAATCCATCTGTTATTTGGTTTATAAATAAATGTCAAAAAAGTGGCCAAAAAGGCAAAAAAAAATTTTCAATGTCGACGGAAAGCTCTGGTATCGAGATCTACATACTGAAAAAAAATGATACATTTTGGACTTAATGACATAAAATAGCGGGAAATTCAAATTTTACATAACAAATTCATTTGTGTTCACAGTGTTCAACATTTGGGCACCAAAATTTCAAAGTGTTTTGTTTCCAATAAAAGGTATATTTTTGAAGTCTGAAGCCGATTGGAACTCTTAACGTCCCTGGGCGTTAAAATTAAATAAAAAAACGCTGTTTTAGCCAGTTTATTCAATTTTGTATGTTATGTACGTACTCAATGACCCAATTCTACTTATGAAAATTTGGGTTTTTTATTTGACCCAATCGGACATCTAGAACCGTAGGCAATAGGCTTTGGAAGTCCAAAACTCAGATTATATATACAGGGTGTCCCAGATTTAAACGGACATACTCTAGTGGAAGGCAGAGCACATTCAGTTGAGCTCAAAACACCCCTATACTTACCGTTGAATAAAAACCGTTTTTGGGATAAGGAGTGTTTTATGGTTTTTGACCAGAACCTCAGTCCGCTATATTATTGAAATAACCTGCACATATTTAGATACAATTTGGTGTACATATTACACTCTTTTAGGTTAATGAATGGCTTAAGTGATTTTGGAAAAATTCCAGGACCGACCTCCAATTTTTTAATATAGCGCTTAGGGTCGTTGACATCACACTGTATATTATTTTTTGGTAAATGTTAGTAAACTCTTAAGAAGCCAATGGACCAGTTTATAAAATATTGTCATAATATTTGATGGCATGTTTATGGTTGTTTAAAAATGAATTATTATTTGTTTGCTTATAATTGTATTGAAACATTCTTTATAGGATTTTGCAAACAGCAGAAAAATTATTAATTATTAATTTTTCTGCTGTTTGCAAAATCCTATAAAGAATGTTTCAATATGTTTATGGTTATTCTTCAATAAATTTTCAAAAGTATTGAAAGACCAAATTTGACATTCTACAAATGACACAATCCAGTTGCTAACATCATTATTTTATTAATTTTAGCTAAATATGCCTTAGAAGAGTTTGTTATTTGTTTTTGTTTTGACATTCAGTGTTTCTAAGTTTTTTTAGTTTAAATTTCATCCAAAATAATACACATTCCATTTCTTTCATGAAAGAAAAATAATGTTAGTGAAGAGGCTTGAATTAACGAGCACAAATTAAAAACATATTAAACACCTTTTGAGAATAACTTGAAAATATTAAAGACAAAAGTTTGCAATTTTATTTTGACAAAGTGAGTTTATTTAGAACTTTAAATAATTGAAAAAAAAATTAAAAACGGTGCAAATAATTAAAACTATAACGGGTTTTAAAAATGAATGCCCCCAGCATCAATACATTTTCGAGAACGTTTTGATATGTTTTTCACAGACCTGTCAATCACTTCCGGGTTATTTCTAGTGTTATCACATACAGTAATAATTTTTTCTAGAAGCTGCTCTCATGTATTGAACTCTTCACTGTACACCTTTGACTTGAGATGACCCCATAAAAAATAATCTAGGGGTGTAAGATCAGGACACCTCGGTGGCCAGTTTACCGGACCTCTGCAACCAATCCATCTGTTGGTGTAATGCTGGTTCAAATGACCCCGGACCGGTACAGAAAAATCGGGTCCAGCACCATCGTGCTGAAACCACAAACCCCTAATATTAATGCCATATAATAAATCTGGCAAGATATCGCTAAGTAAGTTTAAATAAACTTCAGTTAGCCTTTCTTCAAAAATGTGGGGCCCTATTAGATGATTATTGTAAATACCACACCATACATTAATATTAAATCTGTATTGGAGCTGTTTCTGAATCACTGCAGGTGGATTTTCGGTTGCCCAAACATTCTGATTTCTACAGTTGTTAATTCCGTCACGTGTGAATTGGACCTTATCCGTGAATAGAAATCTCGATATTCTTCTTCTGAGGCCCGAAATCCACCTACAAAATGTTAAGCGGGGAACGTCGTCGCCGTCTTCTAGACGTTGAACTGTTTCAATATGAAATGAATACAAATTTTCCTTCTTTAATCTTCGCCATACTCTATACTCTTGTCTTAGGTACTGCTAACTCATTACTTCTTTTTCTAACACTTGTGGATGGATTATTATCCACAACCTGTAATATTTGCTCTTATTGTGGAGAAGCTCTGGGAACATGTTCATGCTTTGTCATTGACGGAAATTGTCTATGTTTCCTACTAAATTGGTATATAGTCCCTTCAAATTAGAAGAAAACTCACTGAGTTTGGGAAATTTTTCCTACAGCTAAGCCACTTGGGGTTGTGTTAACATATTTTTCACCAAGCGCATGAAAAAAAAAGGGTTGTTTTTTAGATATAGATACATGTATATGTTTCTTTGGCCATTTTGGCTGTTTCTTGCATTCTGCTGCAAAACTATGCATTTTTGAGAAAATATGACCTGATTTGATATTGTAGATCTAGCGATTCTCTACAATTTTTGTTATTTTCATTTTTTTTTTAATTCCGCTTAGTTACGCCGCTAGAGCGCGCTGAAGTTTATGTAAATGTATCCATTTTCTTTGGTGTTTGATTTTAAGCCAAAACTATGCATTTTATAAAAAAATATCAAGATATCAAAGTCGTAGTTAAAAAAGCTTTCGACAAATTTAGTTCTATGTTTTTTTTTTCAAAGTCGCGCAGTTTTGCCGCTAAAGCGGGAAAAATATTTCTTCAATACTCTTGAGCGGAAAAAAATATTGTTACGATTTTTCACCCTTTTAGGAAACACCCTGTATGAATCCGCGGGTTCTAAATAATTTTAACAAGGGGTGAACCACTAAAACTTTATTTAATAATTTACTGATTACACAAACTAACTTTTACAATGTTTGTATTTACACTTCGAATTTATAACCTCACTTTCGCTATTAACTTCCTTTTAGTAAAACTTCTCTTCTTCCGCCGGTAATCTCGCCTTATATACTCTGAAATTGCTTCCAGAGTCATCCAGAATACAATCAAGAATCTTCTCCTACCACACTCTAGAAACTCTATCTCTTTCTACAAGTTTCCAGTTACTATTAGGCATAGGCGTATCATAGGGGAGTGTAATGCATAACAATATAGTGCATATATTTTTGATATACAGGCAAAACTATGCATTTTTTAAAGTACTCGCATTCAGCTGTAGTGGCCGTGATGGGCCTTTTTGTATATGTCATCCTTAATATCATCTATATTAGCTTAGCCCGTTAAGAATATTGAGTAGAGGGAGGTGGAGGGGCAAAATACTACAGCTGTTCACGATGCCTATATTACTTCCCTCGCATACCGAAGGGAAGTATTGTATTCGAGAAAAAATCACCCTCCGAGATTTTTTCGGATTCTGACGTTTCAGAACACGTAGATTCCGAAAATATAGGTTTTTCAATTCCGTCAGTCTGTCTGTCTGTCTGTCGGTCTGTCGGTCTGTCTGTCTGTCTGTCTGTCTGTCTGTCTGTCTGTCTGTTGGTGTATTTACTAAAAAACTACTTGACGGAGAGCAGTCAAATTTGGTAGGTAGTTAACCCTACTGTCAGCGAAGAACTGGTAGAATTTTCACTGAAAAATATACAGGGTGGACCGTCTAAACAGAATAAATAGTGAAAAAAAATTTTTTTTGCTCAAATTTAAAATTTCCACGTTTCATGACGCGCTAAACCTGTTTCAGGAAAAAAAAATTTTTTGAAAATTTTTTTCAAACATTTTTGAAAAAATTTTTACCAAGATGAAAAAAATTTTTTTTTGCTCAAATTTAAAATTTCCACGTTTCATGACGCGCTAAACCTATTTCAGAAAAAAAAATTTTGAAAATTTTTTTCACCAATATTTTTGAAAAAATTTTTACTACTAAAATGAATTTTTTCTTTCTTTCTTCAAATTTAAAATTTTCACGTTTCATGGCATTCTAAGCCTGATTTAAAAAAAAAGTTTTTAGAAATTTTATCACTAAGATAGAATTTTTCTTTCTTTGTTCAGATTTTAACTATCCACGTTTCCATGACATTCTAAAACTATTCAAACAAATTTAAAAATGTTTTTGAAGAATTTTTTAAAAAATTTGAAAACATTTTTAATCCATTTATGTATCACTACTATAGAACAGACGAAAAAATTTTCTTTTCTCAAATTTAAAGTTTCCACGTTTCATGATATTCCAAACCAATTTCGGAAAAAAAAATTTGCAACATTTTGTTACCAGTTTGGAAAAAAATTTAACACCAGAATGCTCAAATTTAAATGACATTCTAGGTATTTCAGAAAAAAAATTTTGAAAATTTTTTTCACCAACATTTTTCAAAAAGTTTTTACCACTAAAATAGATCGAATTTTTTTTATTTGCTCAAATTTAAAATTTTCACGTTTCATAGCATTCTAAACCTATTTTAAAAATACATCATTTTTAATTTTTAAACTTTTTTTAGCACTTCTATAGAACAGAAGGAAACTTTCCTTTTTGCTCTAATTTAAAATTTCTACCTTTGACATTTTAAACCTATTTCAGAAGAAAAAAATTTGAAAATTATTTTACCATCTTTTGAAAAATTTTAAAAAAATGAAATTTTTTAACCACCACTATACTTCCACTCCATTACGTGAATGTTGGATTGAAAATGTGACAGATGGCAATAACATCTGGCATATGCACCTATTATACTTTTATTGAAAAATGTACAGGGTGGTCATCCCAAGAAATAATTCAGTCATGGTGGACATTTGTAAAGGTATTTGCGCAAGCCTGCCATATGTGGCACCTGCTATTTAGTATTTAACTTTTGCTGTTGGATGAGCAATCTGTATATTTTTTTGACCAAAACTTATCAAGTTTTCTTTGTAATAATAGCAATAACTCTACTCCGATTATTATTCTCAATGTCATTTCGTAATTATTATTTTTTTAGAGAGACTGCCATGAACGAGGGAAGTTCTGTGTAAATACCTTTACCGATTTTTTTTTTATCCGCTCAAGAGTATTGAAAAATGTTTTTCGCCCTCTAGCGGCAAAACCTCGCGACTTTGAAAAAAAAAACAGAGAACGAAATTTGTCGAAAATTTTTTTATCTACAACTTCGATATCTTGATATTTTTTTATAAAATGAATAGTTTTGGCTTAAAATCAAACATCAAAAAATGTATACATTACATATATTTCAGCGCGCTCTAGCGGCGTAACTAAGCGGAATATCAAAAGAATGAAAAGAACAAAAATTGTAGAGAATTGCTAGATCTACAATATGAAATCAGATCATGTTTTCTCAAAAATGCATAGTTTTGCAACAAAACGCAAAAAACCGCCAAAATGGCCAAAAAAACATATATGTATCTATATTTAAAAAACATCCTCTTTTTTCATGCGCTTGGTGAAAAGTATGTTAACACAATCCCAAGACAACTTTCTGTATGGGTGGTTTAGCTGTAAGAAAAATTTACCTCAATTTTCCTAATTAGAAGGGACTAATACCTCTGAAAACATTTTATGATCTGTTCACGGCGATTTGGAAAACGCCTTTGATACTCTCTTTTTGAAGCTCTCCCATTTCCGTCGCAAAAGCCACACACAAAAGTGATATCCGCATAATCTTCATTACTAAATTGAAACAGCATCTTATAATATTTAGTTTCAATAACTGGTTTTTTATCACTTATTCTAATAATTACTAAGAATGAACAGCAATTCTTATTTGTAAAATTAGATATTTGACATGTGCCTACTTGGGATTTTTTATGCAACAATGTCATCTGTAAATCGCATCGTTTTGTTACTAATTTTTTATTCGTGAAATAAATGGAATGTGCTTTATTTTGGATGGAAATAACACTGAACGTCAAAACAAGAACAAATAACAATCTCTTCTACGGGGTATTTAGCTAAAATTAATAAAATAATGATTATTTGTAGAATATCAAATTTGGTCTTTCAGTAATTTTAAAAATTTATTGAAGAATAACTATAAACGTACCATCAAATATTATGACATTATTTTATAAACTGATCGATAGGCTTTTTAAACGATCTGTATGCTAGATACGAATGCACCAATTTTGTTGTGTGTCTTGGAAATTGTCTGTGCAATTTAAACAGGTTCGAGATCCACAGTTTAGCAAAAGCTATCTAAATATAACGTAGTACCTGCATCTAAGGTTTTGTTGTACTTCTACCTCTTTAACTATTCATAGGACTTGTTACACTGTGCTCCAACTTCCTCTGAAGCCAATGAGATGCTCGTCGTTAATGTGATGTTCACCCTGAGCAGAGTATAGTCTGCAAAGGATGAGTTTCTCATCGAGATTTTCTGTAGCAGCGATATGGGTTGATAGCTGCCAGTAGGTTTAACATTCTTTTTTCAGATACACACCACCACAGTGCTCTTCCACTGGCTAGACCAAGGTTGTCGTCGCGTTAACTATGTACGTGAGTTACACTATATCTTCCTTCGGAAGATATTTGAGACGTCATTCAGTACTGTGCTTCCCCTAACCTTTGTTGTGAACCTGTGAATACGTTCAAAGTGGTGAATACAATGTTAGATATGTACCTAAAGATTCCTGCGCGGTGGCGAAAGCTGTATCAATGCCATTTTGTTCATGTTTTGCTGCTCCTTTTCGCCCTTCCATAAACAAGTGTATCATGTCATGTCGCACTATTTCCTTTTTCTCTCTAGTTTCTATAGTTTCATCAATAAGTTCGCTAAAGAAATTGGTCACTTTAGTAGGGAACAGTTTCACGTTAATTAACTGAAAAAATAGAAAGTCAGCTTTTTTAATTAAGTAAATAATAAATATTAAACAAATGATAGTGCATACGTACTTGTGGAAACATTAAATGAATAAATATTTTGAAATTCTTCCAAAAGCCAGCAAAATCGGTGGATTCCTTGGCCATCAAGTAAAATTCGTTATTTGGTTCGGCTAATGAATTAACCTCCACACCAAAATTTGTTGTTGCTATCACATCATTTGCAAAACGAGTCAAGACATCTTTCATTTCCAATATCAATATTTCTTCGTTTTTCTTTAAGAAATGTTGCACGAAATTTTCGGCACATTCTGTCATTAATACGAACATGGCTTTCATTTTGCTACTTGTAAAGGAAGGGCTTAGAAGTGTCCTTATGTTACGCCATTCTTGCCCTACAAAATAATATTGTTAATATTGAGGCAGTTTTTGCACACTCGCTTCATCCAAGTCTTCTTCCTCGGGAAGTGTTTAAATCAACATTCATCGTTCGCATTCATTGAAAAATATAAATAAAAAATTAGATACCTTTAAAAATAGGTCATTTAGAATCATTATTTTAACAAAATATGTTTGTAAATAGAGAACAACTTACCCTTCAGATTGAGTAAACCTCTGTCCCAAAAAGGATCCGAATTTTCAGCTATAAATTCCATGTGATCAGTGAAGTGATCAGAATCTTTGACCATTATTTGTTTTATAAGTTCTGGATCTTTCACAAGTAAAATTGGATCGGCAAACTGATAAACTCCAGAATATCTAAAAATAAGTATAAGTGGAGAATTCTGTAAAGGAATCATATGAATGGGGCGAGAGTAGATCTGTCATGATTATATTGATATTTCGATACGGAAAGCTAAGAAATGCTAAACGTCGTTTTTAAATTATGTAAAAAAAATTTTTCTGTCTGCCTCTCTGTCTATCTGTCAGTCTGTAACTTTTTTGTGTGTGCACGTTTTCTCTGAAATGGTTTAAGATATTGAAATTTGGTATAACTATGTAGTATAACGTAATCTGGAACTCGACTATATTTTAGCTTTTTTTGGTGAAGTGTTAGGGGGTAAATATGGGAAAATAAGGGAAAGGAAGTAATGACAGTGGTAATAGTCCAGCTTTCTTTACTTATTTACCCCTATTTACCCCTATTTACCCACCAATCGTACACAGGATATGTTCAGAAAACAATCCAATTCCAGATCTCGTTATAATACATACGTGTGCAAAAGTTCAAGTCAATATCTTAAACCGTTCCTGAGGAAAGGTACGGACAAAAAAGTTACAGACAAACAAACCAACCGACAGACAGACAGACAGAAAATATTTTTTTCTCAAATTTAAAAGCTCGACGTTTCATGACATTCTAGACCTATTTCAACACAATTTTTTCTCACCTTGTGCCAGGACATTGGTTGTATACGTATTGAATCATTTCAGCGACACTCTGACCTTGGAAAAATACTCCCCAGCTATCACCAAACAGCCACAGAGGTTTTCCTTGTTTCACTCCACGATTTTTCCAATAACTCATCGGCTTTACGAATAATAAATAAAAAATGAAGGCTGTTAGAGCCACTATAAGAAATATCGTCATCATTCTTATTTCGCTTCGAACACAACACACTTTGTAACGTAAGAAAAATAATGCTTGAATACTTCTACAAATGATGCGATATAATTCTTATCTCAGCTTATGTTACTATTTATAAATATATAATCAAAAAAGGTTTAAGGTTAGATCAATTGTTATTTATGAGAGGCGCATCCTACAGTTCAAGAATTAAATTCATGCTCCTCTTGATGAAAAATAGTATAAGCATAAGACAATCTATTCAAGTCATCCAGTGCATGGTGTGGGTCAGGAGTCGGGATTTTGCTAGAAAATTACGAGTATCTACTTCTGAGCCAATCTAGTTTCCCCCCTCCGTTTTCGAGGGTGATGAAACCGATTCCAAAATAGTTTTTACCCCCGTTACCCCACGAAATCGCCCCAAAACCACCCTGAAAGTCTCTTTCCCTGCGCAGACATCAATCTAACCCTGTATTTTGGTTAATTGGCCCTCCTCATAACTTAAGGCGGTAGTTCTAGGGGGGATGACCGCAATAACTCCTACGTCTCGATTTAACCACTATAGGGCGTGGATTTTTTTGTAAAGAATATTCAACATTTTTAGGGAAGACGAAGGTGACCAGAGTTATAACCAGGAGTGGTTACAACCCCTTCAATGGGTGGATTTCCACTCCTGAAACTCGTTACAACCCTGGTCGCCTTTCATCTTCCCTCTCTGAAAATATTGAATGTTTTTTACAAAAAAAATCCACCCCCTGGAGGTGTTGTAACCACCCCTGGTTGTAACCCTGGTCACCTTCATCTTCCCTCCAACAATTTTTTTTCTTAAATCCATGCCCTATAGAGGTTGAATCGGGGCCATCCCAATCTAGAATTGCCACCTTAAGTTATAGGGAGGGCTAATTTACCAAAATACATGGTGGAATTGATGTCTGCGCGGAGTAAGAGACTTTAAGGGTGGTTTTGGGGCGATTTCGGGGGGTAGACTGGCCCAGTAGCAGATACTTGCGTGTCCTTCCAACTTCTGACATCCACTAGCACTGTATGTCGTCTTTCGTAACTAGCATATTGAATTTGTCAGTATTTCGACTCTATCTCTATTCCGTAATTTTTCCAATATTTTGAATGGAAAGGGCAGGCTTATAAGTCTGTATAACTTGAGTGTTAGGTTGTACATATGGCAGAACGTGAAAGTTATCTACAAATCGAAAATAGTTACAATGCCGGTTATTTTTGATAGACATATGACATTCGTTTTATGCAGTTATGGAAGCCAACCTGCCGTCTTAGTACGGGAGCCAATCGACAAAAGTGGGTTCAGGCACTGCACTTGCCACCGCTTGGGAGAGATGTTGTAGGCATGTGTAGGTACCATTTCCCTCCAACGGCAGGTCACTTGAGCTCGCTTTCTTCATGGGAGAGACAAAAAACAAAGGCCCGCTTAAATATTGTGAAAGAATTATGAAAACTTTCCGGTACATTTTTTTGGGCAAGAAAAGGTATCTTTTGTATGTTCTTCCTTCTCCTGGAATAAAATGAACGCATGGAAATACATTTTCGTAGTATTTTGTGCGGGAGAATAAGGCACTAATTTCAAAGGGCTAAAGCTGCCTATATTCACCCGAGGAACAAGCCTGAATTTTCTAATATTTTTTTAAATTGCAGTAGTGATAATTATAAAAACAATGTAGATTTGCGCACATAAACCAAAATACTACTTAATTTTGTGAGTCACATTTAAAAACAATATTATTTTTAATGCATGTATGTATTGTACATAAATACGCGAAAGTAATGAATACATAACTACAATAACTGTTCAAGGTGGCCTCCATTTCATTAAATACACTACCTTGCTCTAGTAGTAATATTTCTAATTGCACTTCTAATCATATCTGGATTATTTCTAACTTCTACGCAAGCGTTATTAACGCCTTCCAAAAGTTCTTCTCTACTGTTAATGGCTATGTCATATACCTTTGCTTTTAAATGTCCCCAAATATAATAATCAACAGGATTGAAATACGGTTACCTTGAAGGCCAATGATGAGGTCCATTTTGACCTATCCACATATCTGGAAAATTGCGTCACAATATTCCTAAAATAAGGTGGAGCGCCATCATGCTGGTAATACATTCCCGCAATATTTTCGTTTTCCAATAACACGGGTAAAAAAATTTGCAAAAATTCTAAACAAAGTTCACCTGGTAATCTATCAGGGAAGATATGTGGCCCAATCAAATGATTGTTGAAAACACTGCACCAAATATTAACAGCAAATCGATGTTGGAATTTATTTTGTCTTACAACATGTGGGTTCTCTTCAGTTCAAACATGTGAATTTCTTAAATTGTACACACCATCTCCTGTAAATTGTTACTCATCTGTAAACAGATATCAGTTAAGAATTCTTCGATTCCGAATACTCCAGATACTAAAATTTAACCAATGAACTTCCTTCCCTTCCCCTAATCTCTGAATCTGTTGGGCATGAAATGGATAGAGATTATTTTTTGTGGCGTTCTTCAAACACCGGCATGTGGAACACCTAAAGCAGGATCCACTCTTCCTGTGCTAATTTTTGGATTATTTGCAACAACATTTAGTATCTTCTCTTCCACAGCTAAATGTTGCCTTACTTGATGCTCATTTAAAATGGCCGTTGGATACCGACTATGATTTTTAGAATAAGTGACAACCCTAGCCAAAGTTTTATGATCAGGAATTCGGCGTCCAGGAAATCTTCTTTGATATTATCTCACAGCAGCCATCACAAAATCCATACACATAGATTATATCCGCATATTCACCATTTGAAAATTAATAAGGCATATTATGTACTTTGTAATGTGGGTAATAATATTAATACAAATAACAAATATTTTAGAATAATAAAACGCAAATATGTCGAACCAGTACATATGAACTGTCAAATACTAAAAATTTTCAGCATTGCCTACTTGACGACAAAGCAGCTATGTTATAAAATCATCTCTTAAGTTTTAGTAAATGGATTATACGGAATCTAAGCATTCTTAACAAATGTCTGTTTATAGATTAGGCACAATTTACAAGAGATGGTGTTAATAATTTAAGAAATTCACATGTTTGGACAGAAAAGAATCCACGTGCTACAAGACAGAATAAATACCAACATCGGTTTCTGTTAATATTTGATGCGGTGTTTTGAACAATCACAGGGTGTATATTTTGACATACAATATATTGTCAATTTTTTATTAAGCCAGACCTAGATTTCTTTTTGGTTTATTATGAAGTTCTATCAAGTAAAATAAGTGAAACATATATTCTAAGTATGAACCGATTATACAGGGTAGTTCAATAGTTATGATCAAAGAAAAATTTGGCCAAAATCAATAAAACACCCTGTATCTCAATAAGGAAAGACGATGGATGCATTAATGCTGGGTAATTTGGAACCGCCAAGTAACGTATGTACCTTTAACTTTGAAACACCCTGTATATTATATTAGAACATATATCAGCAAAAAAACTGTTTTTTTTTCTCAAACGGCCGCTATGAAGAATTAAAAATGCGGCAAAATTCAAATTATCCCAAGCGGCCAAAACGCGCTGCTATTGATAGTGTAGTGATCTAGTACTACTTTTAATCATGATATGGAATTTAGTTGCCGATGCCCGTAGGGCGAAGGCAAATGAACCACATAATAGTCCAGGTAGCGAGTAAATTATTATGACAAGCAAACCTACCTAGCTGATTAGTAAAAGTACCTTACAAATAAACCATTTCATTAAAAAAAATTGTTACTCCAAATAAGTTTGCCCCACCCCCCAATCGATAACCTTCGCAGTTACGAAAAGTCACCAGTAGCAAAACTGGAAGCGCCCTATATTTAAGAAATATGGAATGAGGGGGGGGGCTTGAAACGTATGCAAGTAGGTTTTAAAATAATGACCAGAAAGGATAATAAGGTATGTAGTTTTATTATATTATCAATTATTATTTATTACAAAACAACGGCTGACAGAATTAAATTTAAAATTAATCTTGAAATGAAACATATTCTTTATAGGATTTATAGGATGATAATTGTTTTGGTTTTTGCACGGAACATCGTGGGAGTGGCTTTGTGCCTTTTTAACGAGCTCAGAATAAGAGCGAAAAACGTTTCAAAAACAGAATGATAGATTTCATGAAAATGTAATCCATTTGAATGACAAATTTTCCAAAAGACGAGGTATGCAAATATATTCATTTTAGGCCTTTGTTCTCATTTTAACTGAATCTTCATAGCCGTAGGGGGTTATGTAGATACTGGTTTACTCTGTATACCCAGCAAACATTTCTGTTAAGGTTAGCTCCAACTCGACTTGGGAAAAGACAAATTTACTTATTAAAGTAACTATGACGTAAAACTGACTGGATAAATTGACTTTCAATAGAAATTTACCAAATGGTTTTTATTTAGATTTCAGTTTACGTAAATAATACCAATTAATCTACCTCATACACAGTTTACTTTGAAAGTGAATTTAACAAAAGCAGCAAGTGAAAAACTACTAAAAAAATCTACCAAAAATGACCTAAAGGATAAATTTCCAATAAGGTGGAAATAGGTAATATAATTAGGTAGTATTTACCTTTTTAGCGACTAAAAATATTCCTAATAGTCGAATATCTTACTAGGTAGATTCTGTTGAAATTTCTACGTAATGTATACCTAAATAGCAACATATTTGGTCACTGTTATTACACTCCTTTGAAGTAATAAAGTCGACAACTTGAATACATTCTACCTAGGTTATTTACCTGATTTCAACCATTAAGTCAATTACCGTTAAACTGACCCTAAAGTAACTCTAAAGAAATAAATTTTAAACCTCTTTGTAGCAGTAACTTGGCAAGTATACCTTAAAGTGAACCTGACTATAAAACAGCAATTCAGAAGCTAACCCCCGCCTAACCTATTTGTAAAATTCATATTAATTAGGTTGTTTTCACAATCAGGGATGTGGTTTAGTTATTATCTAAAAATTATTTCAGTCATTAAAAGAAGACATTAACAGTATAGTTGGATAATTTGTGGAGCCAATAATATACAAATGAAGTGCCAAAAGTGAAGAACCGCTGCCTAAGGAATCACTACTTCCACATTCAGATGTCCCATTCAAGTCTTTTTAACGGAAAATATCTTGACTATATTTGCACCCTAGTATATGGAAATAATTGGTAATAGAATTTTAATAAAAGGACATTGCCAGCCGAGCCTCCAGAACGTTCGGGTGCTGCCGAATACCAAGGCAATATCATAGAACTCCACTACGATATTTTCGGTTCACTCACTTGTCAACACAATAATACACTAGTTGAATTAAAATTTACACATAATAGGTAGAATTTACCGATAGGTAATATATTCAAAAATAAGGCAACATAAATAGGATATATTTACCTACAAGTAATTATTTGATATAACATCAGAGTTAATATTATTTTCAATAGGTAAAGTTAACCAAAATGTCGTAAATTTTAGGGTAGCATAACCTGTGATAATTTCTACCTATAAAATACAGATTTTCGTGGTCATTTTAACTTTGAGGTCTAATTAGCACAAGACGCCATATTTTCTCAGCTCAGTTAAAGCATGATTCCAAATTGAAATTTGTAAAATGAATGTGTATGGAAACAAACTGATGAAAAGGTAAAAAAAAATACATAAATATACCTGTAAACTCATATTTAACAAGTATGTCATACTTTCGACTCAAACTATTACTATATTTTTTTTATTTGGCAACAGGAATTTCCTTATAAATATATTGGAGGCGCATTATTATTTTATGAAGTACAGCTGCTATCATTCACAAACAAAATTTCGGCGCGTTGATTTCAACAAGTGAGAACTGCAAATGCTTGCCCTATAAATTGAATTTAATTTAGTCACCATGCAACATTCATTTTGTATCATTATTGTGAGTTAGGTATCTCTTCAGTCTTGTAAGTGATTGACAACAATATATGAACTACTTATAGAGAAAATTACCAAATAAGTATAAAAATTTTATTTTTTTCCGCTTGGTGTCATCTTCCAATTTCACATACGTACGTAGATTCTACCTAAAATTAGTCAACTTGATGTCGAATTGACGTTGAATTTAAGTAAAATTCACCTAAACAGGTATTAGTAACCAAATATACTCTGCGACTACAAGTACTATTTATGTGTAATTTTACCTCTTTTAGTTGATATAGCTTAATTTCGACGTCGTCTTATTCTCCACCAATGTCGATTCCACGTAGCGTCAACGTAAAATTTACCAAAACATGGTTAATTCTAATTTTGCGACTAAATTTATTATACATAGTTTAGGTAGTCTTGACGTCAAATAACACCTAAATGTTTGCTGGGTAGCTGTAGGTTACTGTGTAGAAACTAGTGTTAGAATGAGCATTGTCCAATAAGACAAATCGATTTTAGGATTTTAATTGCTAGTATAACCAGAATTCAGGTTATCGAAAGAATGCAGAAATTGTAAATCAATAATTTTACAAACAGTTTTTATTTTAGTTCTCATAGATAGTTTTTTTCTGCTGTTTGCAAAATCCTATAAATAACATGTTTCATTACAAGTATAAGCAAACAAAAAAAAATTAACTTTTAATTATCTTAAAATGTTTAGTTATACACTTTTCTATGTGTTTTGTATGTTACTTCTGGATTCGTTTCAGACCCAGCCAATATCCATCAGCAGCGGCCACAGTAGCGATGTTTTTAGACAATTTTAAAGAAATCTGAGTTTTTTCTACAGGAACTATTTCAAAATGTTGCAAAATACAGAATAATATTAACTTCGCTTCTAGTAAGGCAAACCTAGAGCCGATACAATTACGTGGCCCTCCGCCAAACGGCATGTAAGCGTAGGGATTTATTTTCCCTTTATTTTCGTCACTGAATCTTTCTGGATCAAAACGATCGGGATCTGGAAAGTACTTCGGATCACGATGCATGGCAAAAGTAGGAAACCAAATCGTCGTTCCTTTTTCTAAACGTAATGGTTTTTCTTGTGGACTAGTTGGTTGTATGACGTAAGGTTTAGTGCATAATCTGTCGTTATTTGGAAAACCTGGCCATTTCCTTAGAGATTCTGAAAAAGAAATTGTCTAAAGACGCACTATACTTTTTAGGCGAATCAAAGTAGGAACATTTCTAAAGGTAATTCCCATTAGAAAAAAGCACGAGGATTATATTCATTACATGAATTTTCAAACGAATGCATCCAAAACAAAGTTTCAAAATGTGAGAAAATCGGTTTTTCTCGTTTATCTGCGAATGTAACTTTTTTATCGAAAAAAGTTTTAAACAATATGATGTTCCTCTCATAAATCTACCACAAATTAAATACAAAAAGATTCTTTAGGTACACCAGAAGCCAATATATAGACGATTTTGCAAGCGCGAACGATTTTAAATGCGCAGCGTAGGGAGACACTGCTGCTGCAGGATTCCCCCCCTTTTCCGCCGTACACTGGATCGACTAGTTGGTGCGAGCGCCTAACTTCAATATGAACTATGTTATCAAAAACGACGATGAAACAATTGCTTAGTTTCATTTCATTAAAAAAAACTGGTAATAGCGACCGACTAGACAAACAAAAACCTATATGACTTTTCTCTAGGGACACTTTGAAAAAAACTAACCTAGGTTTAAAAATTTACAGTTAAGGAAGGAAACATATGAGAACCACTGTTTTTCAGGGTCAATGGTTGTTATAGTTCCGAATATTAGAAATAATAAAAAACTGTTTTCTATGCACATCAAAATACGTTGTTGCAATTGTTCTAAAGTATCAATTGGATCACGGTAAGCCAGAGATTTAGAATGCCCCCAAAAATAAAAGTCCATCTGATTTAAGTCGGGCGATCTTGCAGGCTATGGTACTGGTCCGCCACGTCCATTCCATCCTCGAGGAAACTTTCTGTTCAAAAAATTTCGAACAGCTAGACTAAAAGGGACTGGCGCGCCATCGCGCAAATACCACATTTTACTGCTTGTAACCAAGGGTACATCTTCCAGCAAATTTGGCAATATTTGTTGCAACAAATTTAAGTATACATCACCATTTAATCTAGCGGGTAATTGTATAGGTCCAATTATTTCATTACCGCAAATTCCTGCCCACAAATTAACGCTGACCCGTCGTTGAAAATGCGCCCTTCTTATTATTTCGTCTGCCCAATAGTGCATATTTTTAAAATTAAACACTCTGTTTCTGGTAAAACACGACTCATCGGAGAAACACAGAGCGTTTAAAAAATCCTCATTTGCCGCGTATTTTCTTAAAATCCACCTACAAAATTGCATTCGCTCTGCAAAATCTTGAGGTTCAAGTGCTTGGACACGTTGATAGTGATAGGGATGTAAGTTCATATCTCTCAATGTCCTCCATAACACAAAATGGGATACCCCCACACGGTTCACGATATCGCGAGTGCTTAAAGTTGGATTATTTTCTACAAGTTACAAAATTTGAATCCCTGCGTCAATTAAATTTTCTTCGCGTTGTGGACCATGTTCTTCTCCATGTCCATCGAGACGACCTGTTTCGCGAGGACGCTGGTCGATAGTAACAAATGTACGAGCACAAAGATGACGTCGATTAGGGCACCTTAAACGATAAAGCTCTTCCGCACCATCTGCATTTCCACCACTTTCTCCATGCACCAAGTGCATATCCGTGAGCTTTGGATAAGTGTAATCTCTCATAACGTCCAAAATCTGCCCTTTGAAACACCACACTAAACTATGAATTAACGTTATCAATAAAGAAAACAAAAAGAAAAACTTGGTCCAAAATCCAAAAAGTAACACAAAAAGCACGAACGAAAGTAGTGTCTTAGGTAACCAAGTACTAACGACTTGAACGATAAGTCAATAAAATAAATCTTATCATGGCACAAAATTCGAAAAGAACAAAAGCAACAAACAAAACTAAGGAACGGGTAGGTCGCGTCGTGTGTACGTTGTTTACCAAGTAAATACCAAACTTAAAATATTACTTGAGAATATTACAAGGGAGAGTATAGCACGCATAATAAAATAATTTGGCCGCGAAGAAGCAAAAAACATGGCGGTGTACTCTGTCGGTCGCTTTTAACTGCTTTGTCAACATACTTTTTGATGACCCCGTCGCGGCCTAATTATCTCTTAGTCTCACCATACTTATTTGCACGAATGTCAGAGTATCATGTGCGACAAGATGCGAGGCAATAAATCCTACCCCAATATGCCAGCAGTTCTCAAACTATATTATTCAGTATTTTGAAAATTTTTGTAAATTTTTATACTCCATAACTATGACCCCATGTTATGAAGGTTCTTTTGTTTGTCTTGTCAATCCCACTAGTTTTCTTTAATGACATGAAACTAATTACACCCTGTATTCTTCTATCTAAAGTTGAAGTAATTAAGTGCAATACGTACAAATCTTAGCGCTGGAAGTTAAAAAATAAAGTCTCGGGAATTTTTTTAATGAAAAAATTATCTCGAGTCCTAAAGTCTGAGGGACTCCTCGAACAATTGACAAAGTTATTCCATTTGTTTATAACGAAGAAATATGCATCATTTTCAACAGCGTCTTTAAGCAACTCAATTGAAATATTTGACTTCGGCTTTGAGCTCGGTGATAGTACAGAACTATTAAGAGTATAGAGCTTTTTGCAAAATTGAAATCGGACCTTCCTATTTTGGAGAATTCAAATGTTACTAAAATCACTTTTTTAATGAAAAATTTAATTTCTCAGAAACTGTTCATTCCTTGGAATTTGGGTTGCGACCACTCTTTAAGCACATACATTTCCTGTGATTGGTGGTACCATAAATTATTTTTTGCAAAAGTTATTGCAAAATTCATATTTCGATGATTTAATAAACGGATTTTGATTCAGAGGGCGCCATTTTGTAGGTTTTTTAAATGCCTACAACTACTGTTTGAAACTCCAATCACTTTTTCACATTTTTTCGTACGTAAAATGTCCGCCAACTTATTTCTGTAACTTTGTTTTGGATACACTCGTTTGATAATTGATATTTCACAAGTACTAAATATAATCCTGGTGTTCTTTTTCTAATGGTAACTACCTCTAAAAAACGAAATCCTTCTACTTAGTTTGATTGGCCTATTTTTATTTTTTACGAACCGGACACAACCATATCCATATATCTCATTTTCAAAAGCCCTTCGTACGTCAGTTTTCCACCACCCTCCTCCAAGGTATCGTTAACCTCGTTTCTAAGCTTTTCTTGCACGTCGGGATTTAGAGCTAATTCGTAAGATGTGAAGCACATAAGACCTGCTACGGAATCAAAACCAGCGAACAAGAAAATTAAGACTGTTGCCGTGATGTCGAAATTGGATATTTCCATGTGTACTTCTTCTTTACCTAAAATATTCAGTATTAGCTAAATGCCACTTTATTAATAATCTCTAAAATAATATCACAGTCAGTAGTTTCTCGTGTTTGCCACCTTATCAATGTTAGCTCGACGGTAATTATGGGAGCAGTACGCCACGTAAATAGCGCGAATACGGCATTTCAACTCCACAGGGTACCATTTGGCACGGTTGGTTCTGACCCTATCTTAGGAACCAAGATAGCAGCCATTTTTTATAAAACATAAACATTGAGTTATATCTGTCTAAAATACATATATGTGGAGGATCGTTTCTAGTTAAATTTGATTCCACGAATACGAATGCGGCGTCTATTTTCTTTTTCATAAGAAATCACTATAACGCTATATTTTGATTAAATATAACGAAAAACAAAAAAGGTTGGTGAATAATTCTGAAATTGAACATCTTTAGTATACCTCTTGGCTCAATCTTGACTAATATTAAATGTGGTTGCATCTAACGACTCACTCAACATTTCAAAATATTTGGATATCCATGAGCGAGATATGAGGGTCGAAATTTTAAATTTGAGCGAAAAATAATTTTCTGTCTGTCTGTCTATCTGTCTGCCTCTCTGTCTGTCGGTCTATAACTTTTTTTTTTGTCCGCAAGTTTTCTCCGGAATGGTTTAAGATATTGACTTGAAATTTTGTACACGTATATATTGTAACGAGATTGGGAACTGTATGGTTTTTTGAACATATTTAGTGAAGGATTGAGGGGTAAATAGGGGGAAATAAGTAAAACAAATTGGTAAAAGCACAGAAACTTGAGATTTGATGTATATGTACTAGAGGTCAAGGCTTCAATTTTTACTTCCCTCGCATACCAAAGGGAAGTATTTATATGATATTTTTCATCCGCCCAGCAACCACTCCATTATTAAAGGGGTTGATAAAATAAAATTGAGATATTCACTTTGGTATACGCATATATTATAATAACATCTGGAATTAGAATATATTTTTGGATTGGGGGGTTGGGGGGTTAAATAGGGGTAAATAGGGGAAAATAAATAAAGCAATCCGGTGAGAGTACAGAAATTTGAAATTCGGTGTATGTACTAGAAGCCAAGACCTCAGATTTGTTTTAAATATTTTTCAACCCCCCACCATCCCTACTCCATTACTGAAGGGGTTGGTAAAATATAATTGAGATATTCACTTGAAACTTGGTACACGTATGTATTATAATGACATCAGGAACTATATTATACTTTGGAATTCATCTGATGAAGCGTTGGAGGTTAAATAGATTTAAAGAGGGGAAAATAAGTAAAGCAAGCTGGTAAGAGTACAGAGACTTGAAATTCGGTGTATGTACTAGAAACCAAGCCCCCCAGATTTGCTTATAATATTTTTCAACTCTCCACCACCCCTACTCCATTTTAAACGGATTGATGAAATAAAATTGAATGAAATTCGGTACACGTATGTATTACGACATCTGGAAGCAGATTATATTTTGAGTTGATTCCGTTGAAGGGGTGGGAATGTAATAATCTGCAAATAGGGGAAAATGAGTAAAGCAAGCTGTGTAGAGTACAAAAACTTGAGGTTTGGTGCGTATACTAGAAGCCAAGCCGTCAGATTTCTTTACAATACTTTTTAACCCCCCCACCCCCACCACCACCATTTTCATGATATTTTCCATCCCCCCAGCACAACCCACTCCATTAATAAAGGTGTTAATGAAATAAACATGTGATATTCATTTGAAACTTGGTACACGTTTGTATTTTTTGTTTAAGGGTTCGAGGGGGGGGTGTAATTGGGAAAAGTCAGTGGAGCAAGCTAGTAAGAGTCCAGAAACCTAATTTTTGGCGTATGGGCTAGACCAATGCCTCAATTTTTAACATTGAGAATGTTTAACAAATCGAAGAGGTAACGGTAATACGGGGGTCCAGTAGCGATTTGTGTAACGCTTGGATTTCGGCTGTTTTTTAGGAAAAAAAAAGCATTCGGTGCTGTCAGATCGCATACTTTTTGAAGGATCCCAACACTGCATAATCTCGATTCTTTTATTTTTCGTGCCTAGTGGAAAAAATCTTATCAAAAGTTGAAAACATGTTTTGTCATATATTCACTGAGGTTCATAGAGTGGTATTTTGGATAGAAATTATATATATTTATCATCTCATTTCTATTTTCGTACATCGACTGTTAATATATTGTTATGAATTACACCCCCTTGGAACTGGAAATTGATACGCCTATGCCCTAATAGTGAGTGACTGGAAACTTGTAGAAAGAAATGGACTTTTTCTAGAGTATGGTGAGAAGATTCTTGATTGTTTCTGGTTGGCTCTAGAGAGGAGAAGTTTATTAGAGAGAAGTTTACTAAAGTGAAGTTAAAGCGAAAAAGTGAGGTTAAATATAAAGTAAACAAAGTGTAAAGGTTATTTAAGAAGTTTTGTATAATCAGTAAATTATTAAATAAAGTGTTAGTGTTTATCTCTTGTTGAAATTATTTAGAACCCACGGATTCATACAGGGTGTTTCCTAAAGGGTGAAAACACGCAACAATATTGTTTAAATATATAAACTAAATCTCCTTATATTGCTTTAATGGAAAATAAGAACTCAAATTAGTGCTGAGGAAATAACAAAGAATAGGAAGGAAATCACCCTATTATAAAATATGCCGACCATATTGGATTCTATCAAAAATGGACGTTATTATTGTATTCAGGAGGTTAAAATTATTTCTAGTTACCCCACATAAGAAATTAGACAAGGTTTAATTCTTTCAAAAATTAACACCGCCTTGGTTCCTACGGGAAAATGTTGACGCGTTTTAATCGTGGGGTACGGAATAACTATGCCAAATAGTTCTTGTAGGTATCGCAAAAAGATTCGTACCGCATTCACTAGTATATGTGTGATATGTACCTAAAGACTCTTGCATGGTGTCAAGTCTTGTGTCAGTGATCCCATTTTCGTCATGTATTGCGGCTCCTTTTCGACCTTCCATGAACATATGTATCATGTCGTGCCTCACTATTCCCTTTTGCTCTCTAGTCTCTAGTGTCTCATTAATCAGTTTACTGAAGAAATTAGTCACTTTAGTGGAGAACAGTTTCGCTTTGAATAACTAAAATTAAATAGGAAGGCAATTTTGTTTAATCGCTTGGAAATATGCTAAATAAATAATTAATACTAAACAAATAATAATATATATGTACTTGCGGAATCATTAAATGAACGAATATCTTGAAATTTTTCCAAAAACTGGTAAAATCGCTGGATTCTTTGGCCATCAGGTAAAATTCGTTATTTGGCTCGGCCAGTGAATCAACCTCCACACCAAAATTTGTGGTAGCTATCACATCATTTGTAAAACGAGTTAATACATCTTTCATTTCTAAGATCAATATTTCTTCGTCTTTCTTTAAGAAATGTTGCAGGAAATTGTCTGCACATTCTGTCATTAATATGAACATGGATTTCATTTTTCTGCTTGTAAAGGAAGGACTTAGAAGTGTTCTTATGTTGTGCCACTCCTGTCCTAAAAAAATATATTTTCTAAATATTAGTTGTGACAATCTCTAATTCTTCTACTTTTGTTTCTGATGCTTTCTGCCACACGTTTTCCTTCTAAATAACGTTGTCTCAGAGAGCCACAAAATAATACAACTATCCAGTATATTTCTGGAAAATAAACTCTTCCTGTGACTTTTATGTCAAAGGCACAGTCAGAGGGTATTTCTTTCGAAACGACACGTACAGGAATAAAAAAATCGGTAAAGGTATTTACACAGAACTTCTCTCTTTATTTGTGCATGGCAGTCACTCTAAAGAATTAATAATTAAGAAATAACATTGAAAATAATAATCGGAATATAGTTATGACTATTATTACAAAGAAAACCTGAAGTTTTGGTAAAAAAAATATACAGAGTGCTCATCCAACAGCAAAAGTTCAATACTAAATAACAGGTGCCAAATGTGGAAGGCTTGCGCAAATACCTTTATAAATGTCCATCATGACTGAATTATTTCTTGGGATGACTACCCTGTACATTTTTCAATAAAAGTATAATAGGTGCATATGCCAAATATTATTGCCATCTGTTTTCAATTCCACATTCACGTAGTGGAGTGGTTAAAAATTTTAATTTTTTTAAAATTTTTCAAAAATGTAGGCAAAATATTTTCAATTTTTTTTTCTTCTTAAATATGTTTAAAATGTCATGTAACGTAGAAATTTTAAATTTGAGCAAAAAGGAAAGTTTCCTGCTATTCTATAGTAGTGGTAAAAAAATATCACAAATTAATTTTTTTTTAATAGGTTTAGAATGTCACGAAACGTGATAATTTTAAGTTTGAGCAAAGAAAAAAAAAATTCCGTCCCTTTTAATGGTAAAAAATTTTTCAAAAACATTGGTGAAAAAAATGTTCTAAATTTTTTTTTCTACAATAGATTTAGAATGTCATGAAACGTAAAAATTTGAAATTTGAGCAAAAAAAAATTGTTTCCATCTATTCCAGTGGTAAAATGTTTTCCAAAATGGTAAAAAGATGTTGGAAATTTTTTTTCCGAAATAGGTTTGGAATGTCATGAAACGTGGAAATTTTCAATTTGAGGAAAAACATTTTTTCATCTATTCTATAGTAGTGATAAAAAAAATTTCAACAAATTTTTAAAACTTTTCAAAAACATTTTTAAAGAACCCCGCACCAAATACATGGAAAAATGGATTTCGGTGAAATTCTTTCTAACTGGGAATCAATCCCAATACAACTTGGGTCTGAAAATCCCGGTGTCAAAAGTTACAGCTTATGAAAGTCGGCTATTTTCTGCCAATTAACAAGCAAAGTGCAATATGCATGCATCCCTGGAGATATGTTTGATATGTATGTATGTATATATAATAGGAAGGAGTGGATTATCAACCCTTAAATGGCACTTTTCAGGGCCACACGATGTGCGAAATCCGACCGCGCAACCTCCTCGTGGTGCACATTGGGTAATGCTAATGCCGGCGGTACCAAGGTGTTTTCGATGTATATATCGCCGGGTTGTAAGAAGAGAGAATGGACTTATTTTTATGGGATAAAAACGTTTTTGTATTTTTATATTATTGATTTTTTTCAGGAGTGCAGGTATACATTGCACTTTGCTTGTTAATTGGCAGAAAGTAGCCGATTTTCATAAGCTGTAACTTTTGACACCGGGATTTTCAGAGCCAAGTTGTATTGGGAACTTTTTTCAGCATCAAATAGCGGATTGATTCCCCCCAGTTAGAAAGAATTTCACCGAAATCCATTTTCCCATGTATTTGGTGCGGGGTCCTTTGTTTGAATAGGTTTAGAATGCCATGGAAACGTGGACATTTTAAATCTGAACAAGGAAAAAATAATTCTATCTATTTTGGTGGTAATTTTTTTTCAAAAATGGTAGAAAAATTTTCTAAATTTTGCTTTAATAGGTTTATAACGCTCTGAAACGTAGAAATTTTAAATTTGAACAAAGAAAAAAAATTCCATCTATTTTAATGGTAAAAAAATGTTTAAGTGTTGGTAAGAAAAAAACAAAATTAGAATAGGTTTAGAATGCCGTGAAACGTGGAAATTTTAAATTTGACCAAAAATTTTTTTTTATTATTTATTCCCTTTAGACGGCCCCCCCTGTATATTTTCCAGTGAAAATTTAACCATTTCTTCGCTGACAGTAGCGTCAACTACCTACCAAATTTGACTGCTCTCCGTCAGGTAGTTTTTTTAGTTAATGCACCAACAGACAGACAGACACACATACGGACGGAATTGAAAAACCTATATTTTCGTAATCTACGTGTTCTGAAATGTCAAAATCGGAAAAAATCTCGGAGGGTGATTTTTTCTCGAATACAATACTTCCCTTCGGTATGCGAGGGAAGTAAAAATTGGCTGGAAGTGGCTGACACATCAGCACCAAATATTTACAAACTTTTTTAAATTTGGTTAATACTGGGCATATTATCCCTAACTTATGCCATGTGGTTTTCAGTCCCACGTTAGAATTTATAATTTACGACCGGCCGCTGTGGGACTCTAAACTTGTGTACTCTACCAGAATTAGGTTTTCAACAATAAGATTAAAAAGGCATTTGCAACTTTCATTTTGACGTAATTTTAAGAAATTAAGAGATTTCATTATTTGTTACTGATGTCACTTCGTATTTACAGACAGACTTTGACCCTTCAATACAATAGTTCTTGTTCTATTTTTTTTTTTATATATAAAGAGTGGTATCGAACATACGATTGCTCTCTTTAGAGCGCAATATAAAAAGTTAAGAACAAATAAATCGAAACAGTATAGTCATGCACATACTTTGAAAGTATCATTTAACACTTTGTATTACTTGTTAAAATATCTTAAAGTGGCTACCTTAAAACACTGTTATTTACATCAACTTGAACCGTAGCCTACGTAGATGAATCATTATAATGTTCAAAATGACCTGCCATCACAGAACTTGAACAATCCTTTTTTAACGGTGATATATAGTTGAAATGAGAATAAAGTGTTGTTGTACTTCTGGACGTTTTCCCGCGTATTTGATAGGCTTATGCAGGAGTCACGGTTGTCTAAACCACGTTTTGGCAGAATCTCATCTGCTATCATCAGGTTCTCGCTGAAAGCTGACTACCTCAAGGCTATATTAACAGTTCTAGTCGCGTTTGTAAATAAAAAAATAACTTACCCTTCAAATTGATTAAACCTCTATCCCAATAAGGATCCGACTTTTCAGCTATAAATCCCATGTGATCAGTAAAATGATCAAAATCTTTGACCATTATTTGTTTTATAAGGTCTGGATCTTTTATAAGTAGAATCGGTTCACCAAACTGATACATTCCAGAATATCTAAAAATAGGTGCAGATAAAATATTCTAAAAAATATTAATAATAATTTAGATTAAAATGAAAAAATATTTGTTTGTATGGTCTTAAAATACAGATGGCATGATATATAGATCCACGTGATACTTTATCTACTACTTTTTGCTCCAGTTTTCTACCTAGTTCTATATGTCATTATAACACATACATACGTGTACCAAATTTCAAGTGAATAAGTCTTTATAATACATACATACGTGTACCAAATTTAAAGTGAATATCTCAGTTCTACTTTATTGATGGGATGGTGGTGGGAGGTGGAAAATGTTATAATTGAGGCCTTAATTTTCAATGCATACACCAAATCCCAAATTTCTGAACTCTTATCAGCTTACTTTGTTTATTTTCCTCTATTTACCCCCAACTTTTCATCTCAGTAAGCTAAAAATATAATCTAGTATCAGATCTGTTTATAATGTGTTCTTAATTTCAGTGGCACCACGTAAAAGTGAAGTGAATCGTATTTGAGTAATATTTACTCAAATTGGTACACGCCCTACTCGTTTATGTTCGTCTCATCTTACCTTGTGCCAGGACATTGGTTGTAGACATACTGAATCATTTCGGGAACACTCTGCAGGTGAAAGAATACTTTCCAGTTGTCACCAAACACCCACATAGGTTTTCCTTGACTAACTCCACGTTTTTTCCAATAACTCATTGGCCTTACGAATAATATATAAAAAAGTACGGCCGCTAGAGCCACTATTAGAAGAAATATCGTCATCATACTTTTTCTCACTACGAAGAAACACAACGAAATATATAATATAGAATGTAATGGAGAAATATTTTCTACAACTGATGCGACTTAGTTGTTATCTCAGTTTTGTTAATGTTTATAAATACACACTAAAAAAAAGTTCAAGGTTAGATAATAGTTTAATCAATTATTTATCCGAGCGTTTATGCAATAAATCGTCCTACTCTTGATGCGAGAGCAAGGTGTGTCCATTTTTCCAACTATTATACATATTGACGTTCGTCATACTATTTCATCTGCAACGTACCTATCTAGTAATGGCTCCAATGCGTTGGATAGGAAAGGGGGCAGACTTACAGATATGCGCGGCATGGGTGTTAGGTTATACAATTATACATGTTAGATGGGAGGATGGATTTCGGATTTGCACTTTTTAAAAACAAATTATTTATTTAAATAGGAGAATATTAAGATATTGTCTGTAATTGTTTATTTGTGGCATATTCAGATTTTCTTACTTTTTATTGGGTATTTTGCCACTGAAAAATATTTAAAAATTTTAATGATAAAACCTCTGCGCCTAGCGGACCAGACAGAGGTTGGTTCTTGAACACTTGACTGTTTCAAAAAGTCTCACACCTAAAAATATATAAACTAGAACAATGTAATAAACTAAAAACTGAAAATGAAAGCTATAGGTAGTTAACGTTTCGGAAGAGAATCTACTTCCGTTCTCAAAACTTTTTTGGCCGTCAACCATGACAGTTCATTTGTATTTCCATAGTCACGTGACACATTAAATTATATTTATCTTATTTTTACTTACTTCGTCTGTAAGGATGGGCAACCAACTAGTACAAAAATCTATTGAATAATTCGAAACGCATCAATCCTCGTTTAACAAAATAATTGCGGATTCTTTAAGTTTTCTTTTTGTTCCGTTGCTCTCTTTTTCCAAAATCTTCGCCGAGTCCCATTTAATCCTGTGATTATTATCCCACGCGTGTTCACAAATTTTGGATTTTTCAAATTCTTCCCTTCTGGCGTAATTTCTATGTTCACCAAGCCTTACGTTGAAAGGTCTAGTTAGATCTTATTAGTCTGTTCAGCTACTGGTTATTCCCAAAAAATATGAGGCACAAAGTTGCATGCCAGAGGTCTTTCGATATCACGGCACACTACGCATCAACATCTGCCAAGGTTCATATCAGGGCCACCTAGACTTAACAAACCAAAATTGATATTAACTGTCATTTTAAAAACAAATGCCATGTTCCGATACATGGTTGAAAAGAGAATCTAGGGACGAATCAGATAGGTAAAAAAATATACAAGGTGCCATTTAAAATAACAGAGTAGATGTCACTTCCGGTGAAACCGGAAGTGGTGGACAAAAATTGTTTGTATTTAAAAAAGGACAATCACGCATTATATAAGTGTACCAAATTTCAAAATAATATATTTTTAAATAAACATGCTACGGGGTGTTACATGTCTCCTGTGTCACCCGGTATATCTGAGTTTTAGACTTCCAAAGCTGATTTAGTTTTTTGAACAGCGTTTTTTTTAGGTAAATAGTGAATCTCCGGTTCTGGAAGTTCAATCGGAACAAACAAAAAACCAAAATCTTCGTAATTAAAATTCCAACAATTTGCTTTTTTGGACATTTGAATACATACATAACATACAAAATTGAATTAACTGACCAAAAAGCGCTACTTTTCATTTTAACGCCCAGGAACGTTAAGAGTTCCGATAGGTTTCAAACTTTCAGAAAATATACCACTGGTTGAAAACCACACACCCTGAAATCTTGAACCCTGTTGACACAAATCAATTTGTTACCTAAAATTTGAATTGCCCGCCATTTTATGCCATTAAGTGCAAAATGGATCTTTTTTTTTCAAAATGTAGATCTCGATGCCTGCTCTCCGTTGACATTAAAATATTTTTTAAAGTCATTTTGGCCACTTTATTGGCATTTACTTATAAACCAAATAACAACAAATGAATTTTTTCGGCCATTTTGAAAAATTTTTATCACAAAAGAAAGAGTATAGCGAGAACTTTAATTTAAAAAGAAAAGTTAATTTTCGTCTATATGAAAAGTCTACTTCAGTTCTACGCTCTGTAGCTTCGAAAATACTGAATAGCAGATTTCGCACTCATAAAGACTTTTGACCAGGGATTCATAATCTCCCAAATTCCACTTATTTCAACACACATGAAAAGAGTGATTCTTAACGTTATTGGACATCGAAAATTAACCATCTCGGCGCTCCCTAGCTCTGAACACAGCGGACGACTTTTACAACTTTTAATCAGGGAGCCATTATCTGTCAAAAGTCACTCGTTTCAATATACATGAACAAGCGCTTCTCAAAGTCCCATTATTGAATACTGAAAATTAGCCACATTTTCGCTCCGCGACTCTTAAAATATTAAATACCTGATTTCGCGCACATTAAGACTTTTGATTGTGGAGCCACAGTCTGTTGAATGCCAATGAATTCGAGTCTCAACTGCGGTAGATGACAATATAGCAGTTAATAGTTGTTTTGTTGATCTCTATGTGTACAAGTTCTGATTTGGTGGTGTAATAGCAATAATTAAATAGGCTACCATGATGTTATTATAAATAAGAATTAAACTTTTATATCATACAAGTACGCTTTCAGGTGTGAATTAAAATCGTTGGGGCAAGTACTAGGGGACCTTAAATATCGCTATTAGTGTTATTGTTTGTTCATTGTTCTTATTCGATAATTCTATAGTCCAGTCCGTAAAGTAAAAAATACACCAGAAGCTCGCAAAAACTGTTATCTGAGATTTTCCTTCCGTAACTGTTGGTGCAAGGATTAAACATCACCAAACCTCAAAAATCAGTTCTAGGGGTGCCGCGCAACCCCCCGAAAAAAAAACACCCCTTCCGTGAAAACAGCCTTATTTTACTGATAACTAGTTAACCTTTAAAGATATAAAACATTGCTCATCATAAAAAAGAAAGCTTGACTAATTGCCTAAAAAAGGTCCTCTTGTATATGGTATTCGAGAAAATCGATATTGACAAAAATTGCAAAATTTGTATTTTTAATCCGCGCGAATTTTCGTTTAAATACTCTTATCTCTTGTGTTGCTATTCTTAAGGGCGATTGATATTTATTAGTACCTAAATAAAAACAACAGTATAATATAGTTTTCTCTTGATTTTTTTGTGCACCTAACTATTCACAGGCCCATAAAAAATAACTGACTATAATATAAGTTATAAATGCATTGTCTTTTAGTTCAAGGTAGTACTTCAATGCAGAAAGAGTTAGGAATAAGAATATTCACATTTACAAATTTAGCATGTTAAAATTAGCCAAAAAAAAATCCAAAAAAGGCTGCATATTCAATTTTTTAATGATATTGTTTAATACAATTTTTTAACTATTAAATGATTAGAAACAATAGTTATATGATATATAAACTAAAAAAATTGTTTGAGTTGAATTTTCAAAATGTTTGTGTATTTTTACTTCCCTCGCATACCGAAGTATGTATTATATTCGAAAAAAAATCACCGGATTTTCACGTTTCAGATCATGTAGATTACGAAATATAGGTTTTTCAATTCCGTTAGTCTGTCTGTCTGTCTATTGGTGCATTAAGTAAAACCGCTGCCTAAGGAATCACTACTTCCACATCCAGATTATTCGTCCAAGTCACTTTAAAGGAAACATCTTGACTATATTTGCACTCTAGTATGTGGAAATTATTGGTCATAGAATTTTAATAATATTTGGGGTAGATGTCATAGAAAAGTTTGAGGAGTTGGTTTCTACCATATACGTTAAAAATGAAGTTTCTAATTTACCGTACTTATTTTCCACTATTTACAACCTACCACCTCAATGGAGTCATCTCAATCAGATGTCACTACAATACATACGTGTACTAACTTTCAAGTGAATATCTCAATTTGATGTTATCGATCCCATTAATAATGAAGCGGAGATGGTAGAGTTTGAAAAATATTAGAAAGAAATCTGAGGCCTTGGTTTCTAGTATATACACCGAATCCCAAATTTCTGTAGTCTTACCAGCTTGCTTTACTTATTTTCCCCTATTTGCCCCTATTTAACCCCCAACCCTTCAACGGCACCATCTCAAATTATGATCTAGTTTCAGACGTCGTTATAATACATACGTGTACCAAATTTCAAATGAATATCTCAATTTTATTTTATCAACCCTTTTCATATTGGAGTAGGGGTGGTTGGGTTGAAAAATATTATAAGAAAATCTGACGCTGTGGCTTCTAGTACATACACCGAATTTCAAGTTTCTGTAGTCTTACCAACGTTTTACTTATATTCCTCTATTTACCCCAAATTAACCCCCAACCCTTCAACGGAATCATCGCAAAATATAAACTAATTCCAGACGTCGTTATAATACATACGTGTACGAAATTTCAAATAAATATCTCAACTTTATTTTGTCAACCCCATTAATGGGGTAGGGGTGGTGCGGGGGTTGAAAAATATAAAAAAATCTGAGGCCTTAACTTCTTGTACATACACCGAATTTCAAGTTTCTGTACTCATACCAGCTTGCTTTCCTTATTTCCCCCTATTGACCCCTAAATAACCCCCAACCCTTCAACGGAATCATCTCAAAGTATAATCTAATTCCAGATGTCGTTATAATTTATACGTGTACCAAATTTCAAATGAATATCTCGATTTTATTTTATCAACCCTTTTAATAATGAAGTAGGGGTGGTGGGGGTTGAAAAATATTATAAATAATCTGAGACCTTGGCTTCTAGTACATACACCGAATTTCAAGTTTCTGTAGTCTTACCAGCTTGCTATACTTATTTTCCCCTATTTACCCCTATTTAACCCCCAACCCTTCAACGGAATTATCTCAAAATATAATCTAGTTCCAGATATCGTTATGATACATACGTGTAGAAAATTTCAAATGAATATCTCAATTTTATTTTACCAACCCTTTTCAAATTGGAGTAGGGGTGGTGGGGGTTGAAAAATATTATTAAAAAATCTGACGCTTTGGCTTCTAGTACATACACCGAATTTCAAGTTTCTGTACTCTTACCAACTTGTTTTACTTATATTCCTCTATTTACCCCAAATTAACCCCCAACCCTTCAACGGAATCATCCCAAAATATAATCTAATTCTAGACATCGTTATAATACATACGTGTACGAAATTTCAAATGAATATCTCAACTTTATTTTATCAACCCCATTAATGGGGTAGGGGTGGTGGGGGGTTGAAAAATATTATAAAAAAATCCGAGGCCTTAACTTCTAGTACATACACCGAATTTCAAGTTTCTGTACTCTTACAAGCTTGCTTTACTTATTTCCCCCTATTTACCCCTATTTAACCCCCAACCCTTCACCGGATTTCCTCAAAAAACAATCCAGTTCCAGATCTCGTTATAATATATACGTGTACAAAATTTCAGGTCAATATCTTAAACCGTTCCGGAGAAAGCGTGCGGACAAAAAAAGTTACAGACAGACCGACAGACAGACAGAAAAATTTTTTCGCTCAAATTTAAAATCTCGACGTTTCATGACATTCTAAACCTATTTCACGAATAAAAATTTTTGAAATTTTTTTTGCGATTACTATACTTCCAATCCACTACGTGGATGTGGAAGTAAAAAGTAAAATTTACTTGCTGTGATGTTAAAACCTTATGTGCTAGTAATATGGAACTAATAACTTACGTAAGCATCCTATTTTTTATTACAAAATAACGGCTTACAAAATTAAACTTAAAACATATCTTAAATCTTAATAGTTATACGCTTTATGCGTGTTTATATGTTACTTCTCAATTCGTTTCAGACCAAGCCAAAATCCATGAGCAGCAGCCACAGTAGCACCGTTTTTAGACAACTCCAACGGAATTTGAGTTTTTTGAACTGGAATTATTTCAAAATGTTGCAAAATATAAGAAAATATTATTTTTGTTTCCAGTAAGGCAAACCTAGAACCGATACAATTACGTGGCCCAACGCCGAAAGGCATGTAAGTGTAAGGTTTTATTTTTCCTTTATTCTCATCGCTGAATCTCTCTGGATCAAAACGTAATGGATCTGGATAGTACTTTGACTCACGATGCATAGCAAATGTAGGAAACCAAATCGCTGTTCCCTTTTCTATAACTACCGTATTTTCTTCTGGATTAGTTGGTTGTATAACATACGGTTTAGTGCATATTCTGTTATTCTGTGGAAAAGCCGGCCATTTCCTTAGAGATTCTAAAAAATAAATAGTCCACAACAGCGCATTACTTTTTAAAATGTTTACCAACCGGATAAGACCATGTCCATATATTTCATTTTCATAACTCCCTCGTAAGTCAATTGTCCATTATCCTCCTCCAATGTAGAGCGAATCTCGTTTCTAAGCCTTTCTTGGACATCAGGATTCAGAGCCAATTCGTAGGATGTGAAGCACATAAGACCTGATACTGAATCAAAGCCAGCGAACAAGAATATTAAGGCTGTTGCCGTGATGTCAAAGTTGGATATTTCCATGGCCGGCTTTTGCTTACCTAAAACATAGAGTTTTTGTTAATAGCCACTCTATTACTATTCCCTGGTGACATTGTCGTCCGCTAGAATTAATGTTGATTATAGACAACAATTAGTCATATTTGTAACTTAATGCGTGTTAAGGCGGTATCGTAGTCTATGAATATACTGGGTGTAGCAAGATCATGGTATACCCCCTTTTTTCCTTTAGTTTTGAAATTAAATTATTGAAATTTGGAGCATCCTATCCACTTAATAAACATCACTTTTCAACAAAAAAAATTGTTTCACTTCCGGTTTCACTGAAAGTCACACTATCTTTTGATTTTCAAATGAAACACCCTATATATTTGCTTACTTGACGTCTCGAAAGAAAATCTACTTCCGTTCTCAAAACAATTTGCAACAAGATGGGAATTTGGCGAATAGAACCAAGTTAAGCATTGAAACTATAATGGAATTATTTACACTTTGCATTAAAACAACATACTTTCAATTAAATAATGACTTCTATCAACAAGACTTTGGGATGGCCATGGGTTCTTCATTATCTCCAATATTAAGTAACATTTTTACGGAAAATTTTGAGGAAAGTAATGTTAATAATCTAGCTTATAAACCCATTGTATGGTGGAGATCTGTAGATGACATTTTTGCTATATGGCCTTATAGTAAAGAATGAAGTAATTTTTTGAATCAGATTAACGAAAAAGAACCTTCAATTTAATTTACAATAGAAATAGAAAATAATAATGAATTGCCTTTCTTTTAATTAAAATACGTGGATGTGGAAGTAAAATTAGATAACACATACCAAACCAGTGTGTATAGAAAACAAACACACACAAGCAGATACTTAAATTTCAATTCAAATCAACATATTAGTGTCAAGAAAGGTGTTGTTAAGTGCTTGTATAACAGCCAAAATTATTTCTTCAAATGATGTAATGTTAAGGAACGAAAAGTAATTTATAAAAACTGTCTTATTAAATAATCAATATCCTGAGAGTTTTGTTGATGTTATTGAACATTGGTAGTAGAGAGAATATACTATAACAACCTGAAGTATTTAGGTCAATGGCAGTAATTCCATATATACATGGTTTATCGGATAAATTACTAAAAATTGGGAATAGGTTTTTCCGTACGAACGGTTTTTCAAACGGGCTCCACGCTAAGATCAGTTTTATCAAAAACCAAACCTCTAAATATTGTTCAAAATTAAAAAAATTGTATTTGTAGTGTTCCGTGTGAGTGCGGAAAACATTACGTAGGTGAATCATCTAGAACTTTCAACGTAAGGCATGGTGAACATAGAAATTACCCTAGAAGGGGAGAATTTGAAAAATCCAAAATTTGTGAACACGCGTGGGATAATAATCACAGGATTAAATGGGACTCGGCGAAGATTTTAGAAAAAGAGAGTAACGGAACTAAAAGAAAAATTAAAGAATCCGCGATTGGTTTATTAAAGGAGGATGCGTTTCAAATTATTCAATAGATTTTTGTACTAGTTGGTTGCCCATCCTTAGAGACGAAGTAAATAAAAATAAGATAAATATAATTTAATGTCTCACGTTACTACGGAAATATATAAACAAATAATTGTCATGGTTGATGGCCAAAAAAGGCTTGAGAACGGAAGTAGGTTTTCTTCCGAAACGTTAACTGCCTATAGGTTTCATTTTCATTTTTTAGTTTATAACATTGTTCTAGTTTATACATTTTTAGGTGTGAGAGTATTCAAGAACCAGCCTCTGCTTGATCCGTTTGGCGCAGAGGCTCTTTCATTAAAAAATGTTTAAATATTTTTCAGTGGCAAAGTACCCAACAAAAACTAAGAAAATCTGAATATGCAACAAATGAGCAATTATAGACAATATTACTGCATTTTTGAATTCTGCATAATTTTCTGAATTCAAAATGTAATAACTTTTAATATCCATTTTTAATTATGATAGTTCTGTTTAAGTTTATTTGTTTATAAACGTGACACTTTGCGATAGTTGGAAACGTTTAAAAAACAACCTCTGTTTCATATTTTTTCGCAGGGGTTTACTTCATCAATATTTTATATAATCGCAAAATGATGACAAAATAATAAAAGTTAAGAAATAATTTACCTAAATTCGACTCTTGCACAGTAGCAGAGCCAGTCTCGACATTGCCATTTTCTTCGTGTTTTGCGACTCCTTTTCGGGCTTCCATAAACAAATTTATCATATCATGCCGTACAATTCCCCTACTCTCCCTAGTTTCTAGTGTTTCATTTATAACTTTGCTGAAGAAATTAGTCACGGCAGTAGGAAACAATTTCGAGTGGAATATCTACAAAATATTTTTTCTCACTTTCTTCTAAACCATTTGAAAAAATACTAAATAAATAATGTATACTAAAACAAAAAGACCGGATATGTACTTGCGGAAACAACATATGTAAGAGTATCTTGAAATTTCTCCAAAAACCAAAATCGGTAGTTTCTTTAGCCTTCAAGTAAAATTCGTTATTTGGTTCGGCCAATGAATCAACCTCCACGCCAAAATTTGTTGTAGCTATCACATCGTTTGTAAAACGAGTTAACACGTCTTTCATTTCTAATGTCAGTATTTCTTCGTCTTTCTTCAAAAAATATTTCAGGAAATTTTCGGCACATTCTGTCATTAACACGAACATGGCTTTCATTTTACTGCTGGTAAAGGAAGGACTTAGAAGTGTCCTCATGTTATGCCACTCTTGCCCTAAAAAAAGAACATTGTTAATAATACGTTAGTTTCTGCATATTCTCCTCAAAACATCCAGTATGCTGTCATCGGGAGATATTTAAGTCAGCTCATCCTGTATTTCTGCTTAGAAAATTTAATATGGTGTCTCAACAAATTCTTCTTACTGCATGTCATAGCCTTGTCCACTCACGGATATCATATAGCATTCTTGTTTGCGGGCATGCTGTATCTAGTAAAAATATTTTCAGATTACAGAGAAGGACCGTACGTATCATTCTTTGAACAAATAATTAAACATAACAACATTATTATCGATTTGTATACTGCAGTGTATTTTATATGCCAAAGTTAATAAAGTGTTGTATCCAGAACGACGTCTACAAGAAATGTAAATAACCTTAATATAATCTATTTAAGACTTAATAAAACCATAAACGGAATAGTTTATTACTGTATTATATACTTTATCTACTCTTGTTAGATTATACAGGGACGCTGATATGTATGGAAACGGCCAATTATCTTCTAAAATAAGATTGCTTGCGAAAAATGTTAAGATGCAAAAGTTTTAGGTTTTATTAAAATAGGTTGCCTTAAAAAATATTCAGTATACAGGATCAGTCAAAAAGTCATGACGAAATATTGTTGCCTTTTCTTTAATGGAACACCCTGTTTATTATTCTATATATTATGACTGAACTCCGCCTAATAAAGTCACTATTATTATTATTATCAATTCTCCTCGCAATTCTAAACAAAATTTATATAGCACATCATTTACCTAAACTTAGACGGTTTCGAGATATCGAACTTTGAAAACCACTTATAAATTATACGAAAATATTTTAGTTCGTTAAGTTTATAGTCTATCAAGTTACCATTGAAAGTTTATAACTCCATAACAACACCGCGTCGGTCTTTTGTCTGACAGTAATGATCTTGACAACACATGTCAAAAATACATTCGGTGTGCATGATTGTCGTCCAAAAAACGGCAGGTTTAAGTGAAACCGAACGTATTGAAATTTTAATGATCCTAGGATATGGTGATAGAAGACGAAGTTGTGACCAAGTAGTGAATATTTTTAATGAATTGCATCCCGATTGGGAACCTATTTCTAAATCAACCGTTTCAAAAACTTTGCAACTTTCACTAACCTGGAAGTGTCAAATATCGACCAAAAAGTGGAAGGCTGGTAAGCGTTACAATGAAGAAAATTCTTTGAATGTGATGATAGTTGTGGTGGAAAATCCAATAAATTCAACACAGCAGAGGGCCTTAAATCATAACATGAGTCATTATTCCATTCAAAAAATTTGCAAATGGGAAAAATTCCATCCATAAAAAATTCATTTATTACAAGAATTGAATTCTGCGAAGTTATTATGGATAACTTAAACTAAAATGTCAACTTTGTCAACCACATATTATTTTCTGACGAATCTACGAATCTTTGCTTAAACGGGCACAAAAACCGACACAACTGTAGGTATTGGTTAGACCAAGATCCACATTGGCGGGAGACAGTTCATACTCAACGGTTGTTGAGTATGAACTTAGTACATACTTGTGGTTACAAAAAGTAAATGTTTGGCGTGGCATTACATGTCATAGGACCCTATTTTATAAAAGAAAATTTGAACTCTAAACGATATTCATTACTTTTGTAAGAGCATATAATTCCAGAGCATAGACGATTATTTGCGAACAATAAATCTCTCAATTTACCGGCAGAACAAATATGGTTCCAACAAGATAAGGCTCCTCCACATTTTGGAAATGTGGTACGGGCATATCTAGAGGAAACTTTTCCTGATAAATGTATTGAATGCAGGGGGCAATTGAATGGCCACCTAGATCTCCAGAGATGACACCGCTTGACTTTCTTCTGTGGGGTCACATAAAAAATGCAGTCTACAAGAATAGGCCGCAAAATATCGAGGAGTTGCAAGAAAAGATAAGGCGTGAAATTTCCAATATTCCTCCTAACACCCTTTTAGATTCCCTACAAAATTTTGTTCAGCGTTTTGTTACTGTCAGGAGGTAAATGGCGATCATTTTGAATACCTTATAAAATAGAATTAAAAATAAAATTGTTGTTTATTAAAACTTGTTTTCGCTTTTCTTTTCCAGGATAATTGTTGTTTTCATAAAATTTAAAATATCCAGGACATTCATTAAAAAATAAATTTTTTGGTTTCATGCATTTTCATCAACCCTGAACAATGGGCTCGTTCGGCATTTTTTTTATTTCATAAATGGAAAGTGCAGGTATAAAATATTGAATCTGCAAAATATCACAATCTTATTCGCACGTTTAGTATCTTAAAAACTATTACAAATCTTCACCTCGCGAAAATGGGGCGTGGCCAGGCGCTACGTCACTATACGCATAGACCCGGCGATCTTAATAGACTTGATGCTCCTTAGTTGTTATAATCATAAGTATTTTGGAAGTATTGTTTGTTTTGTTTACTTCTTGACAGTAGGGGAGTACGATTTGGTGAAATGTCAAAAAATTGCAATTTTCTCTCACTCCTGTCGGGACGAATTTTCGATTTTGACCCTGCAATTTACGATTAGGATTCATCGCCTACCTTCTCCTTTCCTTAGAGACATAGAACAGACTTCCACTCGACGTATTTATTTAGTTACCAGCGTTTGAAAATTTCATGTTTTCGACCTCTCAGTTTAAATTTGAAAGGTCCCAGAAAGCCACTTTTCTTACGTCACTTGCGCATAGTGACGTCACAAATGGGCGCTCGGTTTTTGCAACTATTACTAATTTCAACTCCTTATATCTCGAGAACGGAAAAGGTTAATAATACTATATGAAAAAGTATAAAAACCATATAAAAAAGAACATCATGGAACAAGCCCATTATGCTTTTTGTTTCCTGTAAGAAAATAGTATTAAAATTTAATCATATTCGTATCCTCCACCAATAAATATCCAACATTTTGTTCGAGCTATTTCTTTAATGAGAGTAGTAAAAAATTATTTTCAAAATTGAGTATCTCGAAAATGATTAAGTTTAGATATGCCACAATTTTGACAAATATCTTTGTAAATAAACCAACTTACCCTTCAGATTGAGTAAACCTTTGCTCCAGAAAGGATCGGAATTTTCAGCTATGAATTCCATGTGATCGGTAAAATGGTCAAAATCTTTGATCGACATTTGTTTTATAAGTTCTGGATCTTTCACTACTAATATCGGTACAGCAAACTGATACGCTCCAGAATATCTGGAAAAAAAATATAGCCGAAATATTTTTCTAGATAGGAAAAATACGAATCAGGTTCGGTATTTTCAGTTGTCTTACAAGACACATAGTTAGAATTTTATTAAATTATTAATAAGAGAGTGGCTAAAACTTTGCAGTTGTATAGACGATAACGTATATTTGAGGGGAGAGAGTAATATGGGAGTGGATAAAGCGGGTGGTTAAAATAGGGGTAACGTGTTTATTAAATGTCTTTAAATATTGATATAAAAAATTCTTTTTTTCTGAAATCGGTCGAGAATGTCTACTGTCTCGGATCAATTTCGGATCCCAAAATACCCTATTCTAGTATTTTAGTCCATTGCTGGGCAACCATCAGAGAATAGTCCAGGAAATTTTTTTTAGTCCGTTGCTAAGCAACCATCAAAAAATAGTCCGGGAAAGTTTTTTCCATCTTAGACCGGGAGAGTAGGTAACTTTCCCGTACCGGTTTAATGTTTCAGAAAAAATAGTATGTGTACCTCGTAGTAAGAACACATTCCTGGACTTCGATACTTCAACTCAGCCAACAATTTACATCGTCGCGGTCGTCCAGAAATGTATTGCTTTTACTACTAGATACACAATAATATACTATTCTGTAACTACTAGTAAAATTATTTTCAAATTATCTATTTTCTATTACTTCCACATCCACATGGTATAGTGGAGCGAAAAGACATTTCTAGCTGTCGGTCTGTCTATTGTCTGTCTGTCTATTGATCGGTCTGTAACATTTTTATGTGCGCGATTACTCTAAATGATTTAAGATAACTGACTATCAAAAGGGCAAAAAACGTTTCAAAGGCTAAGCATTTCCAAGAAACAGAATGATAGATTTCATGAAAATGTAATCCATTAGAATTAAAAATTTTTAAGTCAAGGTAGGTAAATAAATTCATTTTAGGCCTTTGTTCTCACTTTTAACTTAATCTTCATGACCGTAGGGGGTTATGTAGATACTAGTTTAATCTACATGGCCGTAGGGGACTGTACGGGTGCTAGTGTTAGAATGAAAATTTTCAAATAAAAAATTAGACAAATTCATTTTAGAATTTTAATTTGCCAGCATACCAGAATTCAGGTTATCGAAAGAATGCAAAGATTTCATTAATATTTTTACACGCAGTTTTTCTTTTAGTTCTCATAGATAGATAGCTATTTTTTCTGCTGTTTGCAAAATACTATAAAGAATATGTTTCAATAACTGACTTATTTAGAAATTTTTTATACTGGGATGGTGAACTAGGTTATATTTTGAGCATGATCTATTGGAGGATTGGAGCTAAATAGCGGTAAACAGCAGTAAATAAGTAAATCAGGGTAGTGAAAAGGCAGAAACTTCTCATAGATAGATAGCTATTTTTTCTGCTGTTTGCAAAATCCTATAAAGAATATGTTTCAATAACTGACTTATTTGGAAATTTTTTATACTGGGATGATGAACTAAATTATATTTTGGGCATATTCCATTGGAGGGTTGGAGCTAAGTAGGGATAAACAACACTAAATAAGTAAATCAGGGTAGTGAAAAGGCAGAAACTTGAAATTTGTTGTATATGCTAAAGGCCAGGGCCCAAATTTTTTATGATATCTGACACCTCCACTGCATTATTAAAGGGGTTAAATTAAACTAAATTACTTTTTTTAGTATAAATGTGTTTTTGATTATCACTGTTGCGATAATGCCCACTTGCTTGGTGAAATGCTTCTGAGTGTACCATGTAGTATTATTTTTCTTTTTTTAATTAAGGAAGATTTTAACCCACTTTAGGTACATTTTTTTAATTAAACTGTTTTATGAGACAGGTTAAATAATAGTTTCTTTTTTAAATTGTTATTAGCAAGTCATTATAAATGTATATTTAAAAAAAAAAAATTCAGCATTCGGTGGGGCTGAAAAATACAATCTAAGTGATTACATAGGAGACGATCTGATTGCATTGGTTTATTTATTTTACTATTAATATTAACTGTTTTAGAAGAGTGCCTAGTAAATACAATATACTCTTCACCGACGCTACCTACTATATTGACACAATGCATATCAGTATATTTAAGAAAAATTGTGGTCTGTACAATCCAAATTCTGACATGATCGGACTTTCCGGTCGTGTTTACAAAATAAAATGGTGGACAGACCGCCGAATATTTTGCAAATCACTGCCTTCTTACCTTGTGCCAGGACATTGGTTGTACACGTATTGAATCATTTCGGGGAAACTCTGCAGCTGGAAAAACACTCCCCAGTTATCACCAAACAACCACAGAGGTTTTCCTTGTATAACTCCTCGTTTTTTCCAGTAACTCATCGGTTTTATGAATAGTTTATAAAAAAAAATGGCTATTATAGCCAGTACAAGAAATATGGTCAACATACTAAGAACTTAGCACAGTCTATAATTAGAGAAAGTGATATGGAAGCATGTTCCATAACTGATGTACTTGCAACTGTTATCTCAGTTGAGTGCATCTGCACTTATTACATATTTTGAAAAAAGTTCAAGGTTAGATTATTATTTACTTTAATAAAAAATTGTGTATATACTCAACGACATAAAGTAGTGTCATCTTCAATGGGTAATACAAAAATGTATCAAAACAAGCACATTTCGTATTTTTTGTTTTGTTTCGTAATTTTGAAAGTAATGTGAGTTTTTATAGAAAAAGTTGTATAAATTCTTTTAAAACTTTCTAGCTTCAAAATTGGTATTAATATAAAGTTTTCACGTTTGGCAGCTGTCATAACTTCTCTCAACTTAATCAAAAAACCGCTGCCTAAGGAATCACTACTTCCACGTCCAGATTTTTAATCCAAGTTACTTTAAAGGAAACATCTTGATTAGATTTGCACTCTAGTATGTGGAAAATATTGGTCATAGAATTTTAATATTTGGAGCAGATGTCATAGAAAAGTTTTAGACGCTGGTTTGTACCATATACGTTAAAAATTAAGTTTCTAGTTTACCCTAGTTGCTTCCCCTAATCACAAACTCCCACCTCCCATCCCTTCAATGGAATCATCTCAATCATCATATGTATATCAATTTTACGTTATCAATCCCATTAATAATGGAGCGGAGGTGGCGGGGTTTGTAAAATATTAGAAAGAAACCTGAGGCCTTGGTTTCTAGTATTTACACCAAAACCAAAATTTCCGTCCTCTTACCAGCTCGCTTTACTTATTTTCCCCTATTTACTTCTATTTAACCCCCAACCCTTCAACGGAATCTCAAAATATAATCTAGTTCCAGATGTCGTTATGATACATACGTGAACCAAATTTCAAGTGAATATCTCAATTTTATTTTAACAACTCCTTTAATAATAAAGTAGGGGTGGGGTGGGGGGGTTGTTGAAAAATATTATACAAAATCTGAGGCCTTGTACATCACCGAATTTCAAGTTTCTGTACTCATATCAGCTTACTTTACTTATTTCCCCTATTTAACCCTCAACCCTTCAACGGAATCATCTTAAATATAGCCTAGTTCCAGATGTCGTTATAATACATACGTGTACCAAATTTCAAGTGAATATCTCAATTTTATTTTATCAACCCGTTTAATAATGGACTAGGGGTGGTGGGGGGTCGAAAAATATTACAAGTAATCTGAAGCTTTGGCTTTTACTACATACACCGTATTTCAAGTTTCTGTACTCTTACCAACACGCTTTGCTGATTTCCCCCTATTTACCCCTAAATAACCCCCAACCCTCCAACGGAATTATCTCAAAATATAATCTAGTTCCAGATGTCGGTATGATAGATACGTGTACCAAATTTCAAGTGAATATCTCAACTCTATACTATCAACCCCTTTAATAATGGAGTAAGGGTGGTGGGAGTTGAAAAATATTATAAAAAAATTTGAGGCTTTGGCTTCTAGTATATACATCCAATTTCAAATTACTGTACTCTTATATCAACTTGCTTTACTTATTTTCCCCTATTTAACCTACAACCCTTCAACGAAATCATCTCAAAATATAATCTAGTTCCAGATATCGTTATATTACATACGTGTACCAAATTTCAAGTGAATATCTCAATTTTATTTTACCAACCCCTTCAATAATGGAGTAGGGGTGGTGGGGGATTGAAAAATATTATAAAAAATATGGGGCCTTGGCTTTTAGAACATACACCGAATTTCAAGTTTCTGTACTTTTACCAGCTTGCTTTACTAATTTTTTCCTATTTACCCCTATTTAACCCCCAACCCTTCGTCACAATAATCCCAAAATATAATCCAATTAACGATTTCATTACAATATATGAATGTGCTAAATTTCAAGTAAATATCTCAATTTTATTTTACCATGCCCTTTAATAATGGAATGGGGGGGGGGTGAGGGGACGAAAAATAAAGCAAAAAATTTTGACCTTGGCTTGTAGTACATACATCAAATTTTCAAGTTCTGTTCTCTTACCAGCCGTCTTTACATATTTCCCCTTATTTTACCCCTATTTACCCCCCAACCGTTCACAGGATATCTTCAAAAAACAATTCAATTCCAAATCTCGTTATAACATACACGTGTACAAAATTTCAAGTTAATATCTTAAACCGTTCCGGAGAAAACGTGCGGACAAAAAAGTTGGACAGACCGACAGACAGACAGAAATTTTTGTTTCGCTCAAATTTAAAATCTCGACGTTTCATGACATTCTAAACCTATTTCATGAAAAAAAATGTTTGAACATTTTTTTCACGATTACTATACTTCCAATCCACTACGTGGATGTGGAAGTAATTTACTTCATTTTAATTTAATAATTATTTCAGTGAAATAAGGTACTAAACAGACATGTTTCTACATGCGTTGGAGGTCTACAATCTATACATTTTTTGACTCTGTGTCTATGGAGACTTTGGATCAGAATGGTTTGAAGCATAACATAAACATTTTTAGCTGATTTCACCGAGAAAATCCTAAATTAACCACTTTCTTAATGCAAAAATTTATTCAAATCATAAATTATTTTAAACCAGAAACTCTGCGGCATCGCCGACTGTTAGCAATGTAAACCTTGAATGAATTGCATGGAGCAGGTAAGACGTTTTGGCACTCACCTGTATTTGTCTACCACTAATGACTGCACTTCTCTTTTTAATCATATTTTTATACATTTTTTACAAGTTGTTTTAAATATACATTTTTATATGTTCAACTTTGCCATCAGCTTTTATAAATCTTTTATTTTAGGGATAGGAGTTAGTTTAATTATTAATTATTTTAAGTTTTATATTCACTCACTCATCCAACCATTCAATTGCCACGGTGCTTTGCACCGTGCGTGTCTGGCTGGCTCTGAGTAGCTCTATATAATACAATGGTATTAGTAAATAGAATAAAAGAATTTTGAATTGAATTGACAGGGATCCAATTTCCATAAGATTGTATTGCGAGTTCCTTGTTATATCGAATTTTTCTTCTTGATTTATTGTTCATTTGATTTAGAAAAAGACTTTTACTGTTAGCTTTCTAAATTTTTTGTTGATTGACTAATATTAATAATCTTAAAATGACGGTAACACAGCCACACAAAAAAGAAAATTGTTATCTTTTTTAAAAACAGGATATTAACGAGAATATTTCCGTATATCAGGAAATGTAAGTATTTGTAATGATAAATTAAATATTATTGTGAGTGGGCCAGCGAAGATGGCTGCTCAATCGTTTACGATACATGCAGGAATATTATCTGGATCTTATATAATCTGTTTGTATAATAATAGTGTTAATAATAATAATAATATTGTCTTTATATCAAAATTATTATTTTATACATAGGCTTATGCCAGCACCAGCACCACATAAACTAAATCTCGTTTGCAAGAGTTGTCCCAGTTTTTTTGCAATCAGCTGTTAAAATAAGTTTTATCATAAATATTATGAATTATGATGTTTCTTAAATAGTTCTGTTATATATTTATAATTAGGTAATAAGTAGATAACCTTCCAAATTCTTTATACATTATATGACATAAATAAACAGTAATCATTCGCTGATAATTTGTTCATAACTAAATATTGTCTTCATTTTATGATACCTATTGATGAAAACAACGTATTCAATAACAATTGGGTTTGCAGTTGCTTCTTTAGTGGACTGTAATAAAGGATAAAATAGATACTTTAAGAAACGCCAGCACACAATATTTTGAAAAGTAAGTTTATAAAAATTGCACTATTCAGTAATGTACCAGAGACAATAAAGAGAGGAGTGAGGGAACAATTTTATTTTCGGGGGTTAACTTGTTAAGTGTTATTCATTGCTGTGGTGTGTTCCTACCACTGGCCTCTCATCGTGACCCGAGTCGAAGTAGGCAGTGCTTCTGTATCTTGCAGGTATTGAAGATAATGTCCGTTTCGTTATCACTCTTGCAAACGGATAGAGTAGATATCAAAGAACAGAGAACTAAATAAAGAAAGAACAAGAATACTAATACAAGGACAAAGACGTGAACAGAAATATGAGAACGAAATAGCAGGAACAGGAAATCGCAAATATAAAAAAAAATCGTTGCCCAAGGAACCATTACTTCCACATCGAGATTTTCCGTCCAAGTATCTTTAAAGAGAAATATCTTGGCACTTTGGTATGTGGAAATAATTGGTCAGAGAAGTTTAATAATGTTTGAGGAAGACTTCATAAAAAAATTCATGCGTTGGTTTCTAGCATATACTTACGCCAAAATTAAATTTATGGAGTCTTATTAGCTTGCTGTACTTATTTTCCCCAATTTGTCTCCCACCTCCGCCCCAGTTAACGGAATCGTCTCAATCCGATGTCATTATAATACATACGTGCCCCAAATTTTACGTGAATCTCTCAATTTTATTTCATTGGCGCCTGTAATAATGGTGGTGGGAAGTTCAAAAATTTTGTAAGGAAATCTCAGGCCTTGGCTTCTAGTATACACACCAAGTTCTAAGTTTCTGTACTCTTCCCAGCTTGCTTTACCTATTTTCCCATATTCACCTCTATTTAACCCCCAACGGAATCATCTCAAAATATAATCTAGTTCCAAGTGTCATTATAATATAAACGTGTACCAAATTTCAAGTGAATATCTCAATTTTATCTTAGGAAAAGTTCAAAGATCAATCCAGTTCCAGATATTGCTATGTACAATTGTACATACATGTATAAAATTTCAAGTCAATATCTTAAACCTTTCCAGAGAAAGCGTGAGTACCAAAAAGTTACAGACAAACCGACTGACAGACACACAGAATTTTTTTTTCTTCGCTCAAATTTAAAATGTTGACGTTTCATGACATTCTAAACCTATTTCAACCAAAAATAATTAAATACATTTTTTTACTATACTTCAAATTCATTACGTTGATGTGGAAGTTAAAGAACAAAAATATAAAATGTGATATATGTCTATAAGAAGGCTTCATACAGCAGCCTCCATTTTAATGAGTGACGTTACTGAAGATTTATTTCAACAACAGTAGTACTTGTATGAATTAAAGCCTGTAACGGTAATATTAGCGATAGTCAATTACTAATATAATATTTTTCGGATTATGATTGGTTTTAATCGTTTTTTAAATAAGTTTGCCGCATATTTGAGTTTTTTGGGGTTTTCTTGTTTAATTTGCGTGCTAGATAGTTTTCAAAAAAAATATTTGTGTCTACAATAACTCTGCAATACTATTTAAAATCTCATTATATAAACAACCAAACGTTATCACAATTATTGGGTACCTAATTAACTCAAAATATAATTTACATAGCTTATACCGGCTATACTAGTAAACAACATTATATTTGACGCAACTCAATTTGAAAAGTATTTTAATAAACATTGTAACGATTTAATTTTCTCGTCAATAAAGCTGCCCGACTGTATTTCTAATATACTGGTGGGTTGGTGTATGCAACCGTGAATACAGTTGCGGAGCATGGCGTATGCCTGTATTCAGCGATACAATTTGAAATTTTACTAGGGCCAGGGTTGTACTCAAGCGATGAGGTAAATACAGCTAATGTAGGAAATAGGTGACAAAATAATAATATATCATAAATAAAAATTAAATATAAGTTAATGAATGAAATATTTCCTATTTTAACGTTATTTATTATATTATTGCTTTTAAAGTAGTACAAATATTAACAGAAAAGGTTCGAATTGAGCTTAATACCATATTCCATATTCCTCAATACAAACTATATAGGTACTAATAAAGAGAACGTTCGTGTTCAGTTCCAGACGGGCTTAGGATGTGTAACCTCCAAAGGATCAACTTATCACTCTCAAGAACTTACTAGGGTCAAAGTACGTAGCTCTATTAAACTAAATAAGAGAAGTTATTTTTTAAAGATTTGCATCAAATTTCGTATTCCGAGAGACGAATATTACCTTCTTTGTAAATATATAGTGCAACTAATAGTACAGAAGCCAACGTGCAATTACCCAACATATTTGTTTAAGCTAGAGACATGATCAATCCTTTGCCTTTGAGCAAGGAGGACAAGAAAACAGTGAATAACGTCAAAACGTGCGTTAGTTTGTTTAGGTCAAATCTTGCAAGCTGAATTTCGACTAGTTCTAATTAAGCTAGATCTTTGAAATTTTACACACGTGTACAAGTCCGGTGGCAATGCAAGATACATTCATGGACAAAATTATCGAATATTTTAAATTTTCCCAGTTCGTCTATATTTATAAATTTTAATCAAAGAAACACATTACACAAAAAAAGAAATAGTTTATTTCACACATTTTAAGTAAAGAATATTAAGTTTTCATTAGCAGAAAATACTAAAAAAAAATTAATGCAAAATGTTCTAAAAATTAAGAATAATTGATTCCAACTTAAATGCATAGTTAATAACGAGTATTCCCACCTCAAGCTCTGATGCCTGCTTGCATCCTTCTTAACATACTACTAATTAGATTTTGAATGTATTCTTGAGGAATCGCATTCCATTCATATTGTGCTGCAATTCGAAGTTCTTCTAGGGTATTTGGAACAGGATTTCTTTGTCGTATACGACGTTTCAGCTGATCCCACATGTTCTATGGGATTCAAGTCTGGACTATACGGTGGCCAATCTAATCTTTGAATCTGGACTGCATCAAAGTAATTAGTCACTGTGCCCGCTGCGTGGGGTCGAGCATTATCGTGCATAAATACGAACATATCGTATCCAATGTGGCCCACATATGGAAAAACATGATCTTGGAGAATGTTATCGATATACCAGTCACTAGTCATTCGTCCAACGACTTGCGTCCTTCCCAACTAATACCTCTCCAAAGCATTATGCCGTCACATCCAAAACTAACAGTTTGTACGAGATTGCAACTAGTGCATCGTTCCTCAACTCTTCTATAGACATGATTTCATCTATCTGGTTTCCATAACCGTATTCTAGTCCCATCAGTGCATGGAACATTTTTGCAATTCTCGATATTCCACTGAATATGTGCTCTGGCAAATTGTAATCGACGAGTTTTGTGATTTTGGAAAAGACGTGGAACTTTGGCAGGCCGTCTTGGCTTAAAACCTACCTCGCTTAATCTTCGTCTAACCGTTCTCGAACTAACATTCACTTGTCTTACATTTAATAACTCATTTTTGAGATGTGTGAATGTCAGTGTGCGATTTCGGGTAGATTTAAGGATCAAAAAACGGCCATCAATTGCTGTTGTGCACCTTTTGCGCCCTTGGCCGGGTTTTCGAACAAAATTTCCACTCTCTTGATACCTTTTTAAAACATTCAATACTGTAGATTGACCTCTCCTAAGACGTTGTCCGATATCTTTTTGTCTATATCCTTCCTCATATAGAGTTACAATTTGTGCCGCTTCAGCTTCAGTGCAGTATCTATATGGTGGCATATTTTTTTCTTAAATAGAGGTAAGAACAAATAAAAATCACTAATACTTACTTTAATTCACTGCAAATAACTCAATTCACTATAATTCTTGAATTATGTAAAGAATTTTCAAATGACAAAACGCGCGTTAGAAAATGTACGCCGTTAAAATGAATTAGAAGTCAAAATATTTTAAAACAATTGAATATATTCACCTACTCGATGAATAACATCAGCACATATATAAATTTACAACGACGATTTGAAACCATATTCAAGTAATAGTGATAACAAAAAATAATCGATAATTTTGTCCATGAGTGTAGTATAGCCACTATCAGTCTAAATCCAATATGGCGGACGTTCCAAGATGGTGGATCGCCTTTTTCTTCACAACCCCATTGACATGGGTATCAAACGAAAGGGTTTGAAGAGTAAAATATGATAAACTATGTGACGTCATCCTAAATTCAAGATGGCGGACGCTCCAGGATGGCGGTGTATCATATTCTTCACATAGCCATTGATATGGGAATCAAATGAAAGAGCTTGACGAATAATATACGATAAACTATGTGACGTCAATCTGTAGTCAATATGGCGGACGCCTCAAGATGGCGGACGACCCAAGATGGCGAAGTGTCATTTTCTTTACAACCCCTTTGATATGGGAATCAAATGAAAGAGCTTGACGAACAAAATACGATAAACTATGTGACGTTAATCTATATTCAATATGGCGGACGCCCCAAGATGACGGATGCCCAAGATGGCGGAGTATCTTTTTCTTCACAATCCTTTTGTTTGTGTATTTGTCTGTAAAATAAGTAAAGACTGAAAAGTTAAAAAAGATAGTTTTAAGAAAATCTTTTATTTTAAAGAACAGTAAGCACTAAAAAGTAAAAAATATATTTTTTTTTATTGGTACCCTATTTTGCTTATTTAAAGTACGCCTCAGAGTGTTTAAATCGAACTTTTAAAAACGCGCGTGTTTTAAAGATTACCATGGCAACAACTACAACCCGAGTCAAAATGTCAACTTTTTAATTATTGATCTGACAGGAATTTTTGCGGTATTAACCGCGAATCTGCTTTTCTATTTAAATAATCAATGTTAGAACTCATTTTAAAGCAATATACAATCAGTAACAACTGTAGTGACAATAATTAATCCTATGTGACAGATTGCAAATTAATTTTTGCATTCCTCATTTGACACTGACGGGTATCCTGATGTCACATCACGAATTCAAACATTTTACATTCTTAATTCTTATTTCCATATTTTGTAGTATTGTGTACCAATAAAAAAAAAAGCGTAAAGTATTCTTTAAAACACTTACTCTATTTCGAGCACTCCGGCTGCGCCGTCGTGCTCGAAAAATCGCGCGTGTTTTAAAGAACTTAATATCCTCATACTTTAATATACTATTTTTAAATTCATACGCATGGAAACCAACACCTTTGGGGACTGTCAATAGAGCAAAGTAACTATGCAATAGCGCTATGTGACGGTCCTCAAAGCTTTTGGTTCTTTTGGTATATGAATTTAAAAAATCTATTTTTTATTTTTTAGTACAGTTTTTTTAAATAAAAACTTTCTTAAAAATATTTTTATATATAATTTTTAACTTTCATAGCCAGCGCCTAGACTATAAGGTATATACGATTAATGATTGTCTACGCTACCACGAAAGCAATTATTTTAGTTGATATACCTGCTGTAACAGAAACTTCCTATTTCTCCTTCAATAATTATATTTATTTTCAATAAAAGATACCTATTGTTCTTAAACATTTGAAAGGTTTTCATCTGCCCGGTTTACAATCATAAATTTTGTCCTGTTGTTGCATACTTTTTATGAATAATATTTTTTAAATTTTTTATCATATTAACAGTAATAAATTTAGTTGGTATTTGTCTAACGTATATAAAATATTGTTCCGTGATAAATTTGATTTTGAACTTACGTATTACATTTCTTCGCATAAGCCAATGGACTTTTGAGATGTTATAGTACTAATGCAGTATACATAAAATATTGTATATATTTATCAATAGATAACTAGTAATTATCATCATATTGTGTATAATGTAAAAATGAAAATATAAGTGTTCAAATACTTTGTTTTGTAGCGAAGTGAAATGAAACCTCAAAACATGTGTCGTGGAAAGATAATACTTTTTCTTGGAAGCCTAATTGTGGTCTCAGGTATGTTAATTGATTAGAAATATATACATATTGACTATATTTGAAAAGATAATTGCCTATATATGCTTAAATATATTCATAAATGGAATCAAAAAAGGAATCTAAATAATATTTGTTTTAAAGGCTTTGGCGATAACAAATAACAGTTGTTATATATAACATTGGAGACAATAAGTTATTGCGCTCATAGAAATATGGTGACAGTTATTTTATGCGGTTCAAGTGAACGTCTATTTAATAGTACAGGCCACTTAGAAAAAAAATGGTTGTTTCAGAAAATTTACAATAATAAGTTGAAATGTATGAATTATGAAGTAGAAGCTCATCGTAAAAAGTTATCAAAAATCCCCCATGAGAACACGCCGCGCCGCCATCTTGAAATTTGATGCAATATCAATTGTTTCTCGTTCTTAATTCCTATAAGTGTGTTTAGTCCCTTCAAATTAGGAAAATAGAAGGAAATTTTTCCTACAGCTAAGCCACCCGTATAGAAAGTTGTCTTGGGGTTGTGTTAACATATTCTTCACCAAGAGCATGAAAAAAAGAGTTGTTTTTTAGATATAGACACATATATATGTTTTTTTGGCCATTTTGGCGGTTTTTTGCGTTTTGCTGCAAAACTATGCATTTTTGAGAAAACATAACTTGATTTGATATTGTAGATCTAGCGATTCTCTACAATTTTTGTTCTTTTAATTTTTTTGAAATTCCGCTTAGTTGCCCCGCTAGAGCGCGCTGAAGTTTATGTAATTGTATACATTTCTTTGGTGTTTGATTTTAAGTCAAAACTATGCATTTTATAAAAAAATATCAAGATATCAAAGTTGGAGATAAAAAAATTTGACAAATTTTGTTCTCTGTTTTTTTTTCAAAGTCGCGTGGTTTTGCCGCTAGAGGGCGAAAAACATTTTTCTATACTCTTGAGCGGATAAAAAAAATATAGGCATCGTGAACAGTTGTAGTATTTTGCAACTCCATCTCCCTCTACTCAATATTTTTTACCGGATAAGCCAATATACACGACATTAACATATACAAAAAGCCCCACCACCACCATTATAGCTGAAAGAGCGTAGTTCATACTATTAAATGCACCGTTCTATGCGCAGCTGTGTAAGAAATGAACGATGGATTTCAAAAAAAATATTTATTTTTGCTCCCCAAATTTTCATATAATTGACGAGTACTCTAAAAAAATGCATAGTTTTGCCTGTATATCAAAAATATATGCGCTATATTTTTTTCCGCTCAAGAGTACTGGAAAAATTTTTTTCGAGCTCTAGCGGCAAAACCGCGCGACTTTGAAAAAAAAACAAAGAACAAAGTATGTCGAAAATTTTTTTATCTACAACTTTGATATCTTGATATTTTTTTATAAAATGCATAGTTTTGGCTTAGAATCAAACACCAAAAAAATTTATTCATTTACATAAACTTCAGCGCGCTCTAGCGGCGTAACTAAGCGGAAATGCAAAAAAATGAAAAGAACGAAAATTGTAGAGAATCGCTAGTTCTACAATATCAAATCAGATCATATTTTCTCAAAAATGCATAGTTTTGCATCAAAACTCAATAAACCGCCAAAATTTCCAAGAAAACAAATATATGTATCTATATCTAAAAGACAACCCTTTTTTTCATGCGCTTGGTGAAAAATATGTTAACACAACCCCAAGACAACTTTCTATATGGGTGGCTTAGCTGTAGGAAAAATGTCCTAAAATCAGTGATTTTTCTTCTAATTTGAAGGGACTAGCTTATAAAATGATACTACACCAATAAATAGCCCGGGAGGCAGCGACAGTTTTCATAAAATCATTTCAATAAAGCTAGATTTTCTTCCAAAGAGAGTTTAGATAGTATCTATAATGAAGGTGCAATTCTACCAAACTCTTGGTGATGCATAAATGAGTAAAAAATTTAAGAAAAAATAGATAGACGAAAATTTCCTTTTTCGAATTGTCACGAATTGTCAAAAAATGACAATTCGCCTTCGCTTCTGCTTGCCTCAATTTTCGATTTTCACCTCGCGATTCACGTTGTACGGTCATTACCGACCTTCTCCTCGCCATCGAGACATAGAATGGGTCTCGGATCGCCGTATTCATTCAGTTCTTACGTTCGAAAAATTGACTTGCGGTCGTGCTAATTAGCGACTATTTTTAAGTGGTTTCCCGAGTTCGAATCCCGCCCGGGGATACTTTTTTTTTTTCGTTTTCAATTTTTTGGCAGATATCTTTGATTCTATAATTGCTAGTCGCTCCGTTCTATTGCATTTCTTTGAAAAGTTTAGCATTATCCGTCGCGAAATATTAATCTGCACTATTTCGATTAAAAATCAAAAATTTCATTACTGAAATATATAATATAATGGAGTAAATAAAAGCTTATTAACAGATCTATAAAAATACTGTCTGTTTATTAGTACTAATGAGGAATATAATTGTCTTGATTTGACTACGTATTGCCGTTTTTGCAACGTCTACCAAAGATTTAGCCACCCTATAAATAGCGGAGGTAGAATGTGATTTTTAATCCAAAGAGTGCAGATTAATATTCCGCGGCGGAAAATGCAATAGAACGGAGCAAATCGCAATTATAGAATCATAAATATATGCCAGAAAATTGAAAACGAAAAAGAAAAATTCCCGGGTGGGATTCGAACTCGGGAAACCATTTAAAAATAGTCGCCGATTAGCACGACCACAAGTCAATTTTTCAAACGTAAGAACTGAACAAATACGGCGATCGGAGGCCCGTTCTATGACTCGATGGCGAGGAGAAGGTCGGCAATGACCGTACAACATGAATCGCGAGGTGAAATCGAAAATTGGGGCTGGTAGGAGCGAAGGCGAATCATCATTTTTTGACAATTCGAGACAATTCGAAAAACGAAATTTTAAATGTTTAATTTTTTACTCATTTGTGCACCACTAAGAGTTTGGTAGAATTGCACCTTCATTATAGATACTATCTAAACTCTCTTTGGAAAAAAATGTAGCATTCGAAAATCATTATGCTAGAAAAGGAAATCACTTGCGCAGAATTCCCCTTACCATAGTCTCCTGCGTGACGTCATTTGCAACTAGCGGAGGGTCTGGTCGATCTAGCACGCCTATATTTTTTTTAGGATAGAAAGTAATGTCACCTTGAACGAATAGTCAGGGAAATGGCGTGCATAATCGACGACGAAATATTAATGCCTGCCACTCAGTTATCTAAGAGAACATATAACTACGAAACATTTTTTCTGTGATAATTTCTGTTATGGTGGAAGAATATGAAAGGGGGACATTTTTTTTAAACGAATGGTTATCGATATCTGTCCTCATAGGTCGTTAGTATATGTGCTTGACATACCCCAGTTAGACTGGCAGACGAAAATTCTTCTCGGTGCACGGTAGAGGGAATTTTGAAAAGATAATTTTTCTTAAGTACTATTTAATATGACCAGTGCAAAAAATTCTTGGATAAAAAAAAACAGCATGATAATTGTTGGAAAAGGAAGGAAACATAGCGTAACCGACGGGAAAAATAAATTAAAGTCGGTCCGAGTTATGAGGGTGAAATGGGGTGAACTTTAAGGGGTGGAAAATGGTATTTCTCGATTTCCAGCGAAAATAGACCTTCTATCGAAAAAAATGTAATGTAAAAGTTATAGGTAAAGAAAAGGTCTATACCTTTTGTATGAATCATTTTTTCACATAACCTAAAATTTTCCGAGAAAAATCGAAAAAACCGGTTAAATATTAGGATTTTTCGTTTTTTATTTTTATTTCCCACCACCAAGGATTTGAACTGTGAATTTTAATAAATAATTAAACATTTTAAACAATGTTTTTTTTGTTTTTAAATATATTCTTACAGCTAGCTCTAGAATCTAACTTGAAAATTAGTAGAGTAAGTCTTTTTTGACTTATAAAAACTCTATCATGAGAGGTGGAACTTCCCCAACAAATTATGTTGTAGGTTATGTACGAGTATGCCAACTCATAGTGTATATTTAATAGCCCGGTTTCGTCTAAACTAGTTTTCATTCGTAATATGGCAAAGTAGGCCTTATTTAACTGGTTGCAAATATATTCGGTTTGGAGACTGAATGATAATTTACAATCAAGATAGTCCCCAAGTAGTTTAACACTATCCGACAGACTTATGTCGTCGTACAATGTTATATTGTGCAGGTGGGGTATCTGTATTTAAAAGTTTATAAACACAGTTCTAGCAATTATTATTAATGTATCCCTTTGTGACCAGTTACTAACTTCTTCAAGAGTTACAACTACTGCTTCTTGAAGCTCCTCAGGTGTGTTGGCCGTCAAAGTTACTGTAAAGTCATCTGCAAACATAGATGCCCATTGCTTATATTTTGCCCATATTGTTTAATGTTTTTTTTTAATATATGATTTCTTATTGAATTTGTAACGTTAAAGCTGATCAACAAGTTCACAGGGAATTGCTGTGAAGAATTTAATTTATATTTCTATTTTTGCTGCGTTTTGGAAGAAAATGTCTCCCAATGATAACAGAAAATTGATCTTGACTCAGAAGTAATAATGATAATTCCGCTTAACATAAATACGATAAATTAAAGTTTTATCCAAACATGTAGGTTTGTATCTTCCTAGAAGAGGCAATAAGAAATAAAAAAATATTGTATTTTGATACTACCAGCTTTAGATAATAGCAGACATAATAAAGAGCAGGCTACTGAGAACACTTTAATAACCTATTAATATACAAAACCTATTTTTAAATTGAATTATTCAATATTATTGTCTATAAAACAATAAATATGTTTTTTTTTGTAAACAGGAATTACAGTTCTTGTAACTGCAATTGTTATCTTATCGTTAAAATTTGTTTTGACTCGAATGGTAGGTCAGAGATATAAGTATACTAAATTCCGTTATATCGGTGCCATATAATTTTAGATTAAGGCACACGAGTAGAGGTAATTCCTGTATTTATCTATTTAAGGATTACAAGGTTCATTAATTCCTGTCCCACGGCAGCTAGGGAGACAATGTTATACCTCATCTCTCCTTTGAATCGTTTAAATTTTAAATTAGCTGTAAATGAAGAATGTCTTTAAAGGAACCATCAGAAAAACAACAAGGGTACCTTCATGTGAGTGCCAGAGTATGACGTAATAGAAACTAAAGAAATATATGATCACTTTATAAAAGAAAGCTTAATTTTTCACACCAGAAGCCTGGACATATAGAGGAAGAGTTCTGAACTTGGAAAAAATAACAGAAGAAATCCAACTGGATAATAATCGAACCAAGGGCGAGCGAAGAGGCAAAATGCATCATTATCAATCTTATTATGGATATAATTTACAGCACGACATCCACATATTCTAACAACTAGCTTTAAACCAAAATCAGTATCCATGGTTACGGTTGTTACAATTCAGTTTAAACCAAAATCAGCTTGATTAAAGATCAGAATCTATGATTACGATTGTTGTAACAAACGTAACCACGGATACTGATCTTCAATCAAACTGATTTTAATTTACACTTTGTCGATATAACCCGCCCTAAGTAATGGCAAAAAAATTATCTAAGCAAAAGAATTAATTACTGTGAAATGTACATCAGTTGTGAATTCTTATGTAATGCATGATGGATTTCTGCATATACAGCTAATATAGAAACATCATTGGCTGTATGCAATGCTGCAAAAATGCAATCGACGTGTTCAATAAACATTAATAAACGGAATTCATAGATGATTATTGTTAATAGTATTATGAATTATGTTAAAGTAGAAACGTTTTGTATAAATAAATAACAGATAGTTTCTGTAATTCAGGTGATCCGAGAATAATTGGTGGGATAACAACTACCATCGAGAAGCATCCCTGGCAAGTTTCTATACAAATTTTCGGAGTTCATGCTTGTGGAGGCTCAATTATTAGTGATGATACTATCTTAACCGCAGCCCACTGTGTAACTGAGTAAGTTCTTATGATGGAAACAAATATGCAAATATATACATTCATACAGACAGACATTTTTGTTAGACATTTTAATTCAGCGTATCATGAAGCTTTTTCTGTAGAACAAGTTTTTTCTACAATGCATGTTGAACATTTTTGTACTGTTATAACATGCCTATTTGATGAAATCAATTATTAAATAAACGCCCTTATAATGCGAGTACAGGTGCACGAATGATTGTAATTAAGAGCATATCTTACAAATATGTTGTTTTATCTAATCTTATAACAATTGGCTTTTAGAAATTTGTTAATTCATTTTTCTGGAAATACTTTAATTCCTCTTATCAGCGCTAATTTCTTATAGTTCTTGATAATATTGCAAACACCTGGTTATACAACACAGTTCTTCGTCTACACCCTCTATCTCATTAGACATTTCGCTTGTAGATTAGGCATTATGAAACCCTAACTAGTCCCATTGAAACAATTGATTCGCTAACAGTTCTTTTATAAATAGAATTTGATGGAAATACTAAAATGCTTTAAAACCATGACAGCGTCAACAAGACATTTTATTTTTTAGCACAAAGTTTTGCTTTTTGCTCGATCTGTTTCATTTTATTTCAACATCCATGTAGTGGGAAACAAGCTAATACGAGTCCAGAAACTTAATTTTTGGCATATATGCTAAAAGTCAACGTCTCAAATTTTTTTATGACATCTGCCTCAAATATTGTATTATTAAAATTCTATGACCAATTAATTCCACATACTAGAGTGCAAATATAGTCAGCTGTTTTCCTTTAAAGAGACTTGGATGGGAAACGGTCTAGTAAATAAGCTAGGATTTAATTTTCTGTGTTGCATCCGATTTCATTGCCCATTTCACAACGGCGTTCGCTGGCCTAATTATTCGACCAGCCAGTCACGTCGGCCCTCTGGACTCCCAAAATACTGTGCATACTACCGATTTGTGTATTTTTCTACTGTATATTTGTACTATGAGCTTTAAGGTACCACGCATTGGCCAAGTTGCGTTCATATTTTTTCTGCATAAGTGCGCTGCATGAATTTTGGTAATTGCTTCCTCCCGCTTGGTATCTGTACTGCACTGACTGCATTACTGCCCTCTTTGGTAGCTTGGCCTTCCGCACCGCATTCCTCTCTACTCGTTTATCGCCTCACTGTTTTCACGCTCCGTTTAACTGTTAATCACCGCCTGTGTCACCGTAGCCTAGCTTTGAACTTTAACTCTTGGTTGTTTGTGCAGCTTTAAGTTGTGTAGCTTCAAGTGGTGTACCTTTAGATAGTGTGGTAGTATGTAGTGTTGTAAATAGTAGGTCTATAAGATAATAAATATTTTTGTATATAATCTAAACCGTGCTTTTTATTGTAGTGTATGTCAAGTCTAACTATCCCTAGAACCGCTGGACATTACCGTTTCTTCACTGTAACTTTACCAACCCTACTGCAACATGCTGTGTTATGAGGCTAGTTTGGGACCTTTGCACCACGTCAAAAATTGTAAAGGTGGCGCCCGAGCATACCGTCAACCCATTGCACAAAACTCGAGCGCCAAAGTGACGCTCTATAATCAAGTGATGGGTGAACAAGACACCACAATGTTTTGTCAGTTATCTTAAGGACCAATGGAGGTTAGGGACTGAAAGTTTGCCAATCGTGTTCTCATGACTTTTGTCAATATTATAAACAAGTTATTTGAGAGATTGCCTTCTGGAGCCGCTTAGCCTAGCTTATCCTGCTAGACCCTTTGAATGTGGAAATAGTGATTCCTCGGGCAGCGGTTGTAATTAGTTCGTCTCAAAATGTAATTTGTTTTTATGCCTTTTGTCTTATATTCGATCGCACTTCATATTTTGCACGAAAGGGAAAGTTATTAACATGTAAATTATTTACTAGTTATTTTAACATTCAAGCAGATTTTAGCATTTTGGTAGAAATCAAAATAATTCGGTATGTCGGTAACTTTGGTACAATGCGGTAGATATACCGAAAAAACGGAAGATTGACAACGCTGAGTAACCGGCTGCTTCTGCTGCTGCTCCTCCCGAGGTTTTCTCTATATACCTTCGTCTCGGTCTACAATCAGCGCGTGGTAATAATGAGAGGTTCACGATGTTCATATTGGACCATACCAATCTGTATTGTATATATCACCTAATTCTATTTCCAGGCTGTTAGTTAACCTCTATGAGATTGTTCCTGGAGCAACGGACCTAACGCAAGCCACTCTGAAAATTCAAGTTAAGGAATCAATTGTTCATGACGAATATGACAGCGAGACTTACGATAACGATATAGCTGTACTTAAGGTAATGCAGAATAACTAATCAATTATGTTAGTATCATACATTTGAGCATTTACATATTTCTCCTTTTTTTATTATTGTGGGCCGTCTGTCATGCTGACTTCGAGGGCACTGCAGCCGTGAAGGCTTATTGTACCACGTCACAGACCTATTAGTGCTAACTATAGTTCTATGACCGGCCCGTGCGAGTATCTAGTGAATTTCTTCGCATTCGGGACAACGGTTTCAGCACGCAGCGTATCTCGATGGTCCACTCACCCATCGAAACCAAGTATTTATTCACTTTCTTCCAGGGCGTTTCCTACTGAAAATGGAATGAGTACTTTACAAACTTGTGCGACTTTGACTTATCTTTATGTCGACAACAATGAAACTCTTCAATGTTTGAGTATTCATATAATTTCTCAATTTCTTCTGATCCGTGAATAAAAAATGATGTAAACCCTTAGGATACTTTGAATCGTGGACATTTAAATTGTTTTCTCTTTTATTTTATATTGGGCAAGACACCATTTCCTATTAAAATCATAAATTAGATTCCATTTGGTGTTAAAAATCAGCAGTAGTACAGAATTAACTTTTGTTATTTTCAGTTGAAAGATAAATTGACGTTCTCGGATAGAATTCAACCCATAGCTCTCCCAAGCAACGGATTTGATGTTCCAGATGGTACAGCACTTATAGCTAGTGGCTGGGGTGTAACACAGGTGACAATCTACATTACATATATAATTGCATCGTTCGTTGTCAAAGATAGAGTATACAGACACGTAGAAAATTCCAGTCATTTCGATAATAGTAAATAGTAAATCTTTAGGTATAGAAGTGCTTATTTTAAGGCATTAAACTGTCTATTTTAAAAGCTCTTCGGTGTAGTCTTCACCACTATCTGTTACGATATTACTTGTGTTACTGTTACTTGCAGTGTTTGTACTACAGCTTTCAGAATATAACAATGAGCTGACAAAGTCTTCATTTAAATATAAACTTTAAGTATAAATCTATTTTTGCTCTTTGCAATCCATCGGACTGATTTTCTAAATATTCTAAATCTAACTTATATTTATACGCCTCTTTTGATCTGATTGTATACAGCAGTAACACCAAAATTGCCAGGGTTAAATAAGGGCAACGGGGAAAGGTAAATTAAACTATGTTATATCGAAGCTTTATCACATTTGTTAAAGGAACACTAAATAATTATGGGCATTGGAATAGTTCTGACAGAGCATTGGGTGAAATGAGTATACCAATGAATTATTAGATTAATCCAAACAAGCTGTCAATTGATGTAATATTGGAATCCCTAATTTCTGGTATCTAATTAATGGTGGTGAATTGTCCTTTGTTTTACGAGGGGATCTCTAACACACATTCATATAATACGACAATAACCATGTGTGAAGTTTTCATTAAAAACAGAATCGTTTGTAAAGCTAATAAGTATGTATAGATATTAGGTAAATAGATAGGAACTTTATTAGTGTCAATATTCACAAAAGCGCTTACATACATGAAGAAATAGTAAAAGTTGACTAAGTAATGAACCATAAAATATATAATACTAAACACCACAATTAAAGTCGATAGTTAAAGACAAAGATATATACTTGGATAAGTTAAGAAATATAAGATAAGTTGTAAAATAAGATAATTTTTGAGTGTAAAATACAAAGGACTACTACAATTTGAATAAACTTAAATAATCATGGAGAAATAAATGTTAGAAGTTTTATATCACTTTATGTATACATGAAACTAGGAGTTATAGCTAAATTTGGGAATAATGCATTAGTACATACATAGTATGTGAATTCTCGTATACCATAAGAAGCTCTGTCAAGCAAATATTGCTGTACTTTCACCTTGAACTTTTTTATGTTAAAGGATCTTACATCAGGTGGTAACATATTGAGGAACTGATTTCCTAAGTAGCCAGTACCATTTCTAGTTCAAGTCAGGCGTAAGAAATTATTACTTAAATTATCTTTGGTCTGCGCATAAGCGACACTGAAATATGTATGGACATGATATTGTCATTATTTCGAGATTTTATTACAGACATAATATGCGGTGTAACTTTCCCATGATAATTTAGAGTCTAAATTGACCTGAACAAATTTGTGGAATCTGAGTTGTTAATTTCTGGTCGGCTGCGCAAACTAAATACCATCTCTGTCTTGAATACATTCAAGCATAAATAATTGGAGGTAAACCAGCTTTGGGCTTCTAGCTCATTGTTGGGTATTTCCTTTAGTAGTCATCAGCAGCAAGCAATATGGCTAAAATATTATCTACAAGTACCTTGGTGAAGTCATTAATATAAATGAGGAGAAGAATAGGCCCGAGGAGAGCTTCTTGAGGATTACCATGTTTTAGATTTAGGGACTGTGGCTTTACATCGTGTACAACAAATTGTTTCCTTTTATTCAAATAGGAACTTAAAAGAAATCTGCTTTCTTCAGTGAAACCATAGTAACTTAATTTATGGAGGAGTATAATGTGCTATGTAGTGGTTATTATTTTTTTTATTATATTGACAAAACAATTATTTAATTTCCCACCAATGATATTGCTGAGTTCATTGTTTGAGACTGTTTTGTGTCTGTTAATAATTTTCCATATCGCGTGTTGTTTATTATTATGGCTTTTATAAAGGTGTCATAAAGTGATTTTTTGGCCAAGTTTATTATTGGCATTATTGTTGTTTGTAGGGTTGATAATATTCGTAAAGGAAATTTAGGTGTTCACCCATGCGTCGAAGACTGTCATCAAACCAATGAATTTTAATTTAGAACATTGGCCAAATTATTCTGGTAATAGTTTGGACAAGTTACTGCAAGAAATGATAATGTAAGAGAATTATTTCTAGATAATTTAGGCTATTAGTACAACCCGGGTATTATAATATGTGGATTAAAAATTAGTACTATATTAATTATACGAGCTCGTGGATAATGTGAATCTGCCTTTAAATTGTTACGTAATATATTCTGTTTCTGTTTATGCTAATAGTAGGCCATTAACCAAATTTAGTTCTAGCCTGGTTCTTCTAAAACTTCTGATGTTCTAAGGGAAGTTGTAGTGAGCGCTATAGACTGGACCACATGTAAGCAGAAGTTTTCACAAATTGCAGAATTTACAGACCAGATGCTCTGTGCTGGAGTGCCTGGAGGTGGGAAAGATACTTGTGAGGTAAAATTTGATGTATAACTTTAAGTTGAAAGATTGAGAGCGTAAACTGTATAGTATACTTTAATCTGTCTAATGAAGTAGATAAAAAATTCTTCACATTTTCAAATTTTCCTTGTTTGTTGAAATTTCTGTGATAAAACATTACACATTACTTTTTATGAAATCAGTGAATGTGTTATATTTTATTGTTAAATATATCAAAATAATTTAGTGAATATTTATTTCATTTCAAAATATTTTTGTTAATAATAATTTATCTTCACTAATAATCGTTTACCTTTGCAATGGCTGGTATACATGATAATTTAATATGATTACGAATAATTTTTGTACATTTTCCCATTTAGCTAATGATATGGTTGTTCTCAGGCAGACTCAGGGGGCGCACTAGAACTAAATGGAGTAATCATTGGAATAGTGTCCTGGGGTCAGGGATGTGGGGAAGCTGATTATCCTGGGGTTTATACACGTGTCAGTCATTTGAGGTCCTGGATAGAGGAGAACGCTGGAATTTAAGTTATTATAACAAGACTAGAATAAATCTGAACATAACGCAAATTTGTTTCATTTTTATTTTTTTTGATATAATAATAATTGTTTTGCAACATACTGTAAACTGTTGACATACTGTGAACTATTAGAAGACTTAAATACACGCAAATAGTCTATGAACAATTGAGTGTTGAGAGATGATACTCGTACCACAATTATTGGTGGATAAAAGTCACAGCCAGGATTATGCGAGAGATTTATGTTAAATGCAGCCCAGCACACCGAGATCTACCGCAGGATTTGAACGATAATGTTGTTTGTCCAAGATTTGCAAAGTCTGTATAAAGCTTACCAACAGAGAGAGAGAGAGAGAGACTTACAAGCATTTCTTTTATTTTAGAACTTGTATATTATACATAAATTTGAGACGACAATCTTATAAATATACTTTAGAAAAAGCTTCGTCGTCAAGAAACTAAGTTTTGATTGTACCACTCAAAGTAAAACATGTTTACTTCATCTCCTAAAGTATTGAAAGTGCACTTACGGCTATCCGTCTCAACATATTTATGAAGGCTCAACTAATAATAATGATGTAGATACAGGAATGGAATACACGTACAATGTTTCTCCAGTGCACTTAATCCTATTCCTAGAAAATTTTAACTCTATTGCTTATTTTTATCGCAATTCTTTGAAGTCAATTTGGTTGACCGGTAAACACGGTACTTATTTTGTTTTCACATTTAAAATAAATGCTAGAAGGAAGTTATCACTCAAAGATAAACATATGATTGAGATTCTCGCGAATCGTAAATCACGTGGAGATAACAGATTCATTAAATGTATCGGTAATCCTTTCCGAAACAGATAAAGTTAAACGCCAGGATTCACGGAGCATGTTACTGTTGCTAGAACCAGTTCACAATGAGAGAAAATTATAATATACAGTCACCGGCAAATATTCGTTCCACCTAAAATTTTGATGAAATATGAAGTTAGAGTAGTCTTGTTCCAATATACCCCACATTCGAGCCACATTTATTCTCAATATTCTCCGTTTGAAACATCACAATATCATATCTGCATATCTGCAATAGAGACTACGAAATATATTCTTTGCGAATGCAAGATTTTGGTCCGTATTAGGCTAGAGTACTTAGAAGAGCTAGAATTAACGCCTGAGGGAAATTAGCCAAAGGGAAAATCACAAGCTTTGTTAATAGCTTGGGAGTCTTGGGCAACAACGAATTGTGGGATAATTCATAAAAGATCTTTTAGGTCGCTGTGAATAAGGGCTGAAGGAACCAGCTACCTCTTGAGCAATCTACAACAAATAAACATTAAAATGATTGTTGTTCATATCTTATCTTTTCGCGATTTTCAAATCTCCTTCAAGCAAAGATATATTTAGTTTTTTGTGTGACAAAGTAGTGACAAGGGACAGACTTCATCACCACATTCCGGAGATTTTACAAATAGGCAAATTCTAAAACTCGTCAAAGAAATCTTAAAAAGGAAACTGGTACAATTTATTCACCAGTTTGTCGATTCAAATAAAAGCATGTTGTAGATAACTTATTTTGAATGAATTACGTTTTAAACTTTATCACAATCTAAAATATATTTTTTTAAATATATAAAATTGTTTTCAATCCTCTCAAATACACATCTTCAAGCTGAAAATTATTGTACCTTTTTAACGTTATTAAATGGATTAATATTATCATATTTTCAAGGTTTTACAGTTTTATAATAATTTTTAGCTTTCAACCACCAACGACCCCCTTAATGTTCATAATTTTGCGCATATTTTTGGCGTTTTACTATATAATATAATTATATTCACAAACTTTCACAATTCTAAAAATATGTTCATTTTCCAACTCCTCAAAAACCAATCCCTTGGTGCTTAGAATTGTTTCCATATATTTCCAGTTTTTGATAACTATTTTGAATTTGTGCCGTTGCGACGGGTTGCTCAAAGAATGTATCACAATTCTTATGTCTCCACCCATAGAAACGAGGAGATTGCCACAATTGGTATAAATAGGCGCTGCCTAAGGAATCACTACTTCCACATCCAGATTTCCATCCAAGTCTCCGTAATGGAAAGCTTCTTAACTATATTTGCACTCTAGTATGTGGAAATAATTGGTCATAGATTTAATAATATTTGGAGCAGATGTCAGAAGTTTCTGGACTTTTATTAGCTTGCTCTATTTATTTTCCCCAATACACCCCCCCTCCACCCCTTCAACGAAATTATCTTGATCAGACGTCATTATAATACATACGTCTAACAAATTTTAAATGAATAGCCCAATTTTACTTTATCCACCCTTTTAATAATGGAGTGGACGTGGTGGAGGGGTTGAGAAATGTCATAAAAATATCTGAGGCCTTGGCTTCTGGTATATACACCAAATCCCAAGTTTTTGTACTATTATCAGCTTGCTTTACTTATTTCCCCTATTTACCCCAGTTTAACCCTCCTTCAACGAAACTAGCCGGTTCCAGTAGCTGCCATTTTTTAAGTAATTTTTGCAGTTATTTCTTCGCAATACCTTTAAATTCTTGGGAGCAGTTTATTTCCAAAATGCTATTTTATGAATTAATACTACATTCCGTGCGACTGTTTTCCAAAAAATGTTATCTGATTTAATAATGAAAGCCATTAATTCTTCAACAAATAAAGCCTTGATATACGTTTTTCTTGAATGTTTATTTTAATGATAATGAGCAAAACAGATTTTGCCTTATTAAGCTAGTTTCATTTTTACCTACGAGAATGAAGTTCGGTTATTAAATGTGCAATAAATGTTAGTAAACATTATAAAAACGTAACAACATGGGGAAGACAATACAAATGATTGTGGTGCTGTTACTGCACTTCATATACATCACCACCGGTAAGTAAGAATACCACACTTTTGCCAATAGAGTCTCAAATAAAATGACCAAATGAGTTAGTACCATAGCATTCGTCTGAAATCTTAATTATCATTTATTTTTCTTTAAATAATGAAACTATATGTTTACTTTACAGTGATAAATCATCATTTTAAATCTACTCGGTGAAATGAAAAAGATAGAAGTAACGCTTACCATAATTTTAATTAAATGTCCTTGTTTTGATTATGAAGAAAAAAGCATAACGCTATTAGTTCATATTTCGTTTTCATCGGTACTTTTCCATTGTTTAATTAGGAAAGATCGGCAGTTAAATTTTGTCTCAATAAAGACTTTTATTATTAAAGCAAACATTGATTTTCCATATTATTTCTAAACCTAAAACTAAGAGCATGCGAGTTGTTTGAGTTAACTTTACTTATCACGTAAGCACAGAATGAAATAAAATGACTGTTTATGACTGACAAATTTTTACAAAACATGTACACGCGACAATTGTTTCACCAACAGTACAGCTTCTTCTGATGTGAAGTTGACGTTGAACAACATAAAATCAATCCATTTACAGATAGCACAAGTTGATAAAGTTAAATTCGATAAGAAGGCATTCAGCAAATACGTTCGCTTTTAGGGGTGACGGGGGAGGGGTGGGAGGTGGATGAACTCACCACCACGTGTAAAAATTACAACAGTCTGAGGATTTCTTCACTTTCAGAGAAAATTCTCACAATTTGCAAAGACGAGTAAGGAAGAGTATACTTACCTTGATTGTTGCTATCTGCCTTCTATCGTACCTTGTAGACTTCCTTTGTTTCAATTATTATCTATCGGACTACGCATGTACCCATGTCTCCTCTGATTCTACTAAGGTTGATATTATATTTATCGCATTAAGGATATTTCAGGTTGCCTGTTGGTACACATGTCTTTTTGCGCTCCATCTATTGCACACAAAGAGTGTGTGCTCTGTATCATCTACTTCTTTGCAATAGTTGCAGTCGCTAGATTTAGCTCTCCTTCGGTCGTAGAGGTATTTTCTGAAGCACCCCTGCCCTGACAGTACCTGCGTGGTGTAATTGTCCATAAGGTATATCCAGCCATCTTTGGATTACAGAGATCAAGCTCCACGTCCATCGTCCGTACCCTTCGTCGTTCCTCTTTCCTTGCCACCGGTGAAAAGATTGCTTTGTGCATTTGCTGCCTGTACTCCATTGTATTTTTCCAGCCTTTCTTAGATCTGTAGCTCTAGAGGTTGTATCCGGGCGAGAACACCCACAGCTTCTGCTGATACTGTCCTATAGGCACTACAAATTCTGATTGACATCATCCTTTGGGTTCTGGAAAATCTTTGAGTGAGCCTTTGTTTCCAGTTACCGTATGCCAGACCGATGTGGCATACAGTAGCTGCTAGTGTACTACACTGCCAAAGTTTGGCATAAGGCAAGAGAGTGCTGTTACGGTTTTCTCCGTCTTTTTGACACATTAATTAACTTGTTCTGCAAATGTGAGTTTGGTATATTCGTATTATTTTTCGTCTCTAATATTAGTTTCCTATCTGACAGGTATCTCTATATCTCTTCTTAGTTCTTCTAAAATGTTTTGCCAAGAAGCTGTTAAAGGCATTTCTGACATCTAGTGTGATCATTGCTCACAATTTTCGATGTTGCGGAGAATAGGCAGCTGCCTGCCTTGCGATTTTAAGCACTTGCCCGATTGCATTCGCTGTTTGCCGTCGTTCCCTAAATTCGATTTTTTTGTCGAATAGGCCTCCTGTTCGTTCCAACTCCCTGTTGAGTTTCTCGTGGATTAGATGCTCGTACAGTTTACCATCTAACAGGCTGATTGGTCTCTACGAAGTAGGGCTGTCGAGAGGTTTATTCCGTTTTCTTAATAGTACAAGTTTTGCCCCTTTCCACTCTGAGGGAAAGTTTGTTCTTCTAGCCAATTTATTCCACCCTGTCTAGCTAGTTCTATACAAAGCAACTTAGATTAGAGTGCACCACCCAGACCAAGTGAGTCACGCCTCGGAAAAGTAGATCTCTAGGTTCCGTAAATCTCATACAATAGTAATCAACAACCGAGTGGCACAAAAAGAGTCACATTCCTAGTAAAACGCGTTTGTAAAATTTGCTCATTTTTATTTCAAGAACCTCTCTGTGGAGGTTTGCTATTTTTAATTTTATGTTTTATTATCTCTGCGTTACATTCTGACTGAATTTGCATCCCAAAGGCGGTTTTACAACTTTCGCCATAAAATTTTAAGGTAGTCTCGAAAATATTTTATAATAAAAATTTTAGCGCAGTTTCGAAAAATATTTTCGAAGGAAATTTTAATGCAGTTTGAAAACAGAATTTTCAAAGGCTGGTGTAGTGTGGTACAAATGTTTTTTTATCGAATTTCCATAGTAGACCGTACCCGAAGACGTTCTTCTTACGTCTTTCGCGTTGGTGAAAGTCAAATTTTAGTACACATAAAAATAAAGTAGTGACTAGTTCATATTCATTACTACGTCAATTTGTTTAAATAATTTATAATATTATTGTTATACGTTTATAAGAAAACAAGTGTATTACGTTACGAAATTGGGGCAATAAATTACTCACTTTTAATTTGTATATTTACACAGGGAAATACTTATCAACTCTCACTAAATTCGAGAATACATTGGGTTGATTTTACGGTTGGTTCCTTGTGAAACATTCTTCAATAATTTAAATATAAAGGAAATTATGCTTTTTAATGTTTCAAAAAGTTTTATTAAAACTCTACACGTGTTTCGGCTTATTAGGCCTTTATCAAGAGTACAAGATATTAGTAATATCTTGTACTCATTTAAAAATCGCCCAATATCCATTATTACCTGTGCCAATACTGGAGATTGGGATCGTAACCAGTGCATGATTGTCAAATTTTTTGAATATAATCGAACGATGTTTAAAAAAAGTCGCTAAAAATTATGAAATAAATATTCGCCGTCGTATGATTAACCTTATTATCTAATATCCATTTGAGGTCGTGTAAAAATAAACAATCAATAAAATCGAATGAATTTTTAACCTACCCCACAATTTATATGTGATAATAAGGTTCAATTTATGGTTATTAGATGTACTCTTAAACTAGTCGTTTATTATAGCCAGAATACCCAGATTAGATGGCAGAATAATTGGAGGTAAAAACGCAAGTATCCTAGAATTTCCATATCAAATATCATTGCGAAGATATAATCAGCATATTTGTGGAGGGTCCATTTTTCACAACTCTTATATTTTGACAGCAGCACACTGCGTTATGGGGTAAGTAGGAATATTGCGTCATATTAATTTGAAAATAATAAATTCTGCCATTTACCACGAGTAACATACACTATGTACATGTATTGAAGACATATTGGTGCATGATTTAAAGTTAATAATTATCAGGTACTTATAAAAACTAATTTAATAAGATCTATACTATATCTTGCAGATAGTATATGTCTCGAGAAGTTGATCTTGGAGGTGAGACACTAAGAAGAGTAAACAAGACTGGTCAATAAGGCGACGACCAATCGAAGCAAAGCGCTCAAAAATTACGTCAAAATAGACATTTTTAAATATGCATCAGGCTATCTAACATCAGTTGTACACGAATAAGCAGATGTTTGCAACCGATACATGTACAACTTGTCAAATTAAGATATATTTCCCATACTAGTCACCTGTGTCCAATAAATATGAAAATTGAGCAACCCTGCCTATTTATCCTTCTTATTTACAATATATTCTAGATATTTTATGGCTCAATCATTATTCCTTAACCTCCTTTTACGGTATGGCATTTCTGATACTATCTGGTGGGACATTACTTGGTAACATTAGCCCAACCTTGGAGAGCGATCTTCTCGATTCTTACAGTCTGCTTTTCTCTGAACCTATAACCAACGTATATTATTTTCTCTCTAATTGATATGGCCAGAAAATTATAGACTGAAGAAGAGTACGATACTGGAGAGTTATATTGGAGCGCACACCTCTTGAGGAATCAAACTGTTGGTATGATGGGCTTTGGTGACCAAGATAGTCAAAACAAACGTAAAAGATTTTAATAACTATTGCTTAATTTATTCTGTGGTGCGCATCATTGATGGCAAGCTGAAATTTCTTCGATAGCTCTGTTTCTTTCCTTCACTGTACCTTCCTTTCAACAGCTTTCCTCTTCTATATCTTGTCGCTATCAATCTATAGTTATGGTAAACATATGTCATTCTAGAGGTTTTCCAGTCATTGGATCAGATTCGCATCGCTCATACAAGACAAACCACAAATACACCAAGTAAGCCACCAATAAATCCAAAGCCAAGACTCTCAGGAAGGAGGACACATTTAAAAAAGCGCAGGCAACATCCATTACCCACCAGTGTCGGAGCTGGGGGATCAAACCCAGTGCTCGATAGACAATGTGACCAGTGGTGCTCACCACTGACACGCTTTAAGCTTCTATGTTACCGTGTCGATATACTTTCTGGTGCATTCTTACTCCATCTTTTACTAGCTAACTTAAGCGTTCTGGTCATAATATTGTCGACCCCAGCTGCCGTGTCAGTTTTTAATTTTTGCACGGTTGTTTCCACTTCTGATTTTAATATTGAAGGTTTGCTGTAAAAAGAACTACAACAACTTATTTAATAAAAGTAATGATAATAGTAATAAGTTTAAAAACTCACCGTGAATCGTGCCACATTTCAAATGCTGTATCTTCGATAATGGTGTAATAAACCAATACGTTAAAAGAAGAAATTTTATAAATTTATAAATGGCTAAATAATGCTAGGATTATACCATATAGTCATTGCTATGAAAATGCCTGGGAAGTGTTGAAGTTGAAAACACTTAATATCGATGATCTGCAATTTTATTTATTTTTTTTTTTTTCAGTGGGATAGCCTCGCAATATTCAATTAGGGCAGGAAGTGACTTTGTCAATAATGGCGGAAAACTAATTAAAGTCTGTACGATTAATGCCCATGCAAGTTATAATCAAGTTAGTCTGGACAATGACATTGCTATATTAAAGGTATAGAATACTTTTATTAAAGGTACGGAATAGGTCTTAGTTTAATTCGGATATATTTAATATAAAGGTTACAGCAAATTGAGCTAATCTGATATTATGGAGAACAGTACTTAAGTTGGATTTTCTGATTATACAACAGAATTTAAAAAATATATTAAAGTTCCATTTCAGGACTTCGATATTGCGAAAATCGCTTTTTTACATTACTTTACGTGAATTTTTCATCAATCTGCTAACAGCACTGACATATTCACTAAATTTTACACTAATATAAAGTAATACATAGTCTATTTCACGTATAGAGACTTAAAATCATCTCTTTTGTGAGAATATTCCCCAAACCGACGCTAAATTATCAAAGATAGAATAAGAAATCCCTTATTCTTCTTTTCCTATGGTCATCTCGTTCACTCAGATTAAGTGAAGGTATAATAAGTTAGGCTAAGCTGCGGATGCTAGTCTGAGAACACGACAATAATAAAGAAAGATGCTGGAATAGGAGACACATTTCCTTCCAACACACTTGTTGGTAGGGGGTTTTATTTCGCCAGAGAGATGCCGCAGTCCGAGATCAAGCATATTCCATCCTCAGGTGTCTACTGCAAACAAATAACGATAAGAGAAAATGGACTTCCCGTTCGAGCATGATCTTTACAAGTTGTTAAATACACATAAATACGCGCTGTTTCCAGATTAAAAAAATATGTATCATTAAATGTTCTTTAAAAATAATTAACTACCTAAAGTTTCGCTTTAACTAAAAATAGCAAATTGTGATGGGAACATTTTTTCCAATTTCTTTTATTTCAAAATACTAAATTCAATTCTTTATCTTTACTCCACAGCTATGCAGTCCTTTAGTATTTTCAAGTCAGATCCTTCCAGTGGCTTTACCAGAAACAGGAGAGGAAGTACTGGCAGGGACCGCGGCTCTCATCAGCGGATGGGGATATGAAAATGTAAGTATGAAAGTTACAATACAAAGTGTCTCTGGAAGGTATGCATTAATAGTCCATCACATATTGGCAAAGATCGAATCCAACTTAACTCTGTCCAAGTACAATTTCCGTTAATTTCATATTGATGGTCAAAGTGTTTTTTATCGTTTAATCATTCTTTTATCGCTATCAAGTAAATTCATAAAAGCCATATATAATCATAAAATAGACAATATAATCATTATTTGTGTAAATTCTAGCACATCTTAACTGAAAATTTTGCCATGGTTCTACTTTGTCCTGATGTAGGGACCTCTAATGTAGTTAGTCGCTGTACTTCATCGTTTTGGACAGGTTGGGTATAAAGCCATACCACACCGTCCGTCACATTGTTAAATCGACGAAGGTCAAAGCTCAAATTATTTTTTTTTAAATATATTATTGTGATCAGATTTGTAACACAATTTTCTTGGCAATCCTTAATAACGAGTACCATATCAGCCTTTAATGCAGAAATGCATTTTGAAGACACCATCAATAAAATAATAATAGCAGGGACAGAATAGGTTAAAATATAATTAGATAAACCATTGAAAAGATTTCAACTTATCTTTGATCACTTTAATAGTAGAGAGCTTACACCAGAAATCTTGTATTGCTAGCATAAAGACATTCCTCACTTGTTCACAATTATTGAATATTGTTTTGCTGTTTAAAATATAAGGATTTAAGAACTCGACTAAACAAGGTACTATTGATAAAGCTATGTTGGATTCAATTGTTTTATTTTACTTGTTTCTCAGAAATATGTGGCAGCTGTTATCCAAACATGTCAAAGACATTTTGTAAGTAGACTATACAGATAGTTACCAAATCAATGAAGGAATTAATACCACCAAAATTGTTGGTATTATTTGAGCAGCTTCTTACTTTACAGCCACCATGTAATATATAGGTATACTGTTAATAATGTATCTTTTAGGAAGATGGATCTGTAGCAACTGTATTAAAACAGGTTGAATTACCTATCATTTCCCATGCTACTTGTCAAAATATGTACGCAAAGCTTTCCGATTTAACTAAGAACATGTTTTGCGCAGGGCTAATAAGAAAAGGAGGAAAAGACGCTTGCCAGGTATCTATATTCTATATGATTTTTTTTTTATTTACAAGTATGATGCAATCATTGATTTGTCTCTTTGACAATTGTCAGGTGTTATCTGAGTAGTCTAAGTCCATGAAATACTTATCTTAAAGTAAAGAAGGTTGTGGTTATGGTAATTACCATAGTGTTATGTGCAGGCTCCGTATCCAAGATGTTTATACCGACTTGCAGATATCGACTTTTCTCAGTTTTTAAAATTAAATTAATCTGTTTTCACATACAGATAAAATAATGTTTTGAATTAATAACATAGGCATACAAGAAAATAAGTAGTCTGTTTGTGGGATTCCTGAACACTAGCCCGATGTCCGTTTAGCTAAATCCAATTTTAGTAAATCGCGAAAATAACCTAAAAATTAAGATTTTTTTTCTATTTTATTGTGCATGAAAGTAGCAGTATTCATCTGATCCTACTTTTAAAATAACAATTGTTCGTGAAGGTATTATAGTCGATAATATTGATCATAAATCTCAACGGTTCCCAGGCAATATTAAATAGCTTAATTTCATATCGACGTGTACAAACCAATTATTAAATATACAACAAAACTGATTACTTTGTACTGCTAATTAAATTTTAAATCTCAGCTGTAAAGCTTGGAGGAGAAATTACAATTAATGTCAAATATTCATTTTGACATATCCCTACGCAAGATTCGTATGATTAAGGCACAATATGTTTGTAAATATTTCACGTCCTTTGTGAAGGCTACAATGTCATCTGTCGATATCTTTCATCTAAGGTGATATGTTCTATAAGTGAAACAGCCTATTGACAACGAGTGTAGAGTTTCGGCCTCGCAGAGGTCAGTCTCTTGATAATGAAATGTTCTAAGTTAGCACCATAATGTACACTCACTGACACAACACAGTGGTCAGATATCTCAATCATATGCAGTCACTTCAATATATCGGTACCTCAAAATGCTATGAATATACCCCCTGAAAAGGTCGTCGATGCCAGCCAATTAGGACAAACAGGATAATCTACTGAACTGTTCAGTTCGAGCAACAAGGAGCAGTAGTAAGCAGCTTTCAGAGAAAACCTGATGATGGCAGACGAAATTCTGGCAAAACGTCGTTTAGACAACCATGGCTTCTGCAGGAGCGTATCAACTACGCAACATCCAAAGACACAACAACACTTCATTGTGTATTATTTACTGTCAGCGAAGAAATGGTAGAACTTTCACTGGAAAATATACAGGGTGGGTCGTCTAAAGGGAATAAATAATGAAAAAAAAAATTTATTGCTCAAATTTAAAATTTTCACGTTTCATGATACGCTAAACCTATTTCAGAAAAAAAAATTTTGAAAATATTTTTCACCAACATTTTTGAAAAAATTTTTACCACTAAAAATTTTTTTGTCTTTGTTCAAATTGAAAATTTCCACGTTTCATAGCATTCTAAACCTATTTCAAAAAACAATTTTTTTTGAAATTTTGTTTACCAATATTTTTGAAAACATTTTTTACCACTACAATAGATGGAAACATTTTTTTCTTTGTTCAAATTTAAAATTTTCACGTTTTCATGGCATTCTAAACGTATTCAAACAAATTTAAAACATATTTTTATTAAACATTTTTTTGAAAAAAAAAAATTTTACAAAAAATTTTAATCTGACTGGGTATAGAATAGACGAAAAAAATTTTTCTTGCTCAAATTTTAAATTTCCACGTTTCATGACATTCCAAACCTATTTCGCGAAAGAAAATTTGCAACATATTTTTTACCATTTTGGAAAAAAAATTACTTACCACTAGAATAGATGCAAATATTTTTTTCCCCAAATTTAAAATTTTCGTGTTTGACATGACTGACATTCTAAACTTATTTGAGAAAAAAGAAATCGGTAAAGGTATTTACACAGAACTTCCCTCGTTATTTGTGCATGGCAGTCACTCTAAAAAATTAATAATTACGAAATGACATTGAGAATAATAATCGGAATATAGTTATTGCTATTATTACAAAGAAAACTTGATAAGTTTTGGTCAAAAAAATATGCAGATTGCTCATCCAACAGCAAAAGTTCAATACTAAATAGCAGGTGCCACATATGGCAGGCTTGCGCAAATACCTTTACAAATGTCCACCATGACTAATTATTTCTTGGGATGACCACCCTGTACATTTTTCAATAAAAGTATAATATAAAATTTCAAAAGATGTTGGTAAAATAATTTTCAAATTTTTTTCTTCTGAAATAGGTTTAAAAGTCAAACGTAGAAATTTCAAATTTGAGCAAAAAGGAAAGTTTCCTTCTATTCTATAGTGGTGCTAAAAAAAGTTTAAAAGTTAAAAATTATGTATTTTTTAAAATAGGTTTAGAATGCTATGAAACGTGAAAATTTTAAATTTGAGCAAATAAAAAAAAATCGATCTATTTTAGTGGTAAAAACTTTTTGAAGAATATTGGTGAAAAAATTTTCAAAATTTTTTTTTTGAAATACCTAGGTTTAGAATGTCATTTAAATTTGAGCATTCTAGTGTTAAATTTTCTTCCAAACTGGTAACAAAATGTTGCAATTTTTTTTCCGAAATTGGTTTGGAATATCATGAAACATGGAAATTTTAAATTTGAGCAAAAACATTTTTTCGTCTGTTCTATAGTAGTGATACATAAATGGACTAAAAATGTTTTGAAATTTATTTAAAAATTCTTCAAAAACATTTTTATATTTGAATAGTTTTAGAATGTCATGGAAACGTGGATAGTTAAAATCTGAAGAAAGAAAAAAAAATTCTATCTTAATGGTAAAATTTTTTAAAAATAGTGAGAAAAATTTCTAATTTTTCTTTTAAATAGATTTAGAACGCCATGAAACGTGGAAATTTAAAATTCGAAGAAATAAAAAAAAATTCCATCTATTTTAGTGGTAAACAAATTTTCAAAAAAGGTCAAAAAATTTTTCAAAAAATGTTTTTTTTCAATCAGGCTTAGAATGCCATGAAACGTGGAAATTTTAAATTTGAAGAAAGAAAAAAAAATTATCTCATTTTAGTAGTAAAAAAAAAATTTCAAAAATATTGGTGAAAAAAATGTTTTTTTCTGAAATAGGTTTAGCGCGTCATGAAACGTGGAAATTATAAATTTGAGCAAAAAAAAATTGTTTTCACTATTTATTCCGTTTAGACGGTCCACCCTGTATATTTTAAAGTGAAATTTCTACCATTTCTTCGCTGACAGTAGCGTCAACTACCCACCAAATTTGACTGCTCTCCGTCAAGTACTTTTTTAGTAAATGCACCAACAGACAGACAGACAGACAGACAGACTGACGGAATTGAAAAACCTATATTTTCGTAATCTACGTGTTCTGAAACGTCAGAATCCGAAAAAATCTCGGAGGGTGATTTTTTCTCGAATACAATACTTCCCTTCGGTATGCGAGGGAAGTAAAAATTTTGAAATTTTTTTAAAAACATTTTTGAAAATTGAAAAAAAATGAAATTTTTTAACCACCACTATACTTCCACTCCACTACGTGTATGTGGAATTGAAAATGTGACAGATGGCAATAATATTAGGCATATGCACCTATTATAGTATTATTAAAAAATGTCATGGTGGACATTTATAAAGGTATTTGCCCAAGCCTTCCATATTTGGCACCTATTATTTAGTATTGAACTTTTGATGTTGGATGAGTACTCTGTATATTTTTTTGACCAAAACTTATCATGTGTTCTTTGTAATAATAGTGTTAACTATATTCCGATTATTATTTTCAATGTCACTTCGTAACTCATTTTTTAGAGTGACCGCCATGCACAAATAAAGAGGGAAGTTCTGTGTAAATACCTTTACCTATTTTTTATTTTCATATTTGCGGAGGATGGGCATAATAATATATTTAAATATACAGTAAATTATGCTTTTCAATGTTTTAAAAAGTTTTATTAAAACTGTATACGTGTATCGGCTTATCGAGAGTACAAGATAAATTGTACTTTCGATAAAGGCCTAATAAGCCGATACACGTGTAGAGTTTTAATAAAACTTTTTGAAACATTAAAAAGTATAATTTCCTTTATATTTAAATTATTGAAGAATGTTTCACAAGGAACCAACCACAGAATCAACACAATGTATTAATAATATGTGTCTTTATTTGGCTGAGTCCAACCAAAGACTGTTCTTAAACTCACCCACGATATAGAACAACAAATCAAATTTTCTCGAATGTATGTATTCGAATGGAAAAAAACTTACTTACATGAATTAGCACGCAATCCTGTTTTTGACTTTTCCATCTATATATTACTGCGCTAAGAGATAAATGAGTTGTTATTATCTGCATCAGCAATGGCTAATCATTTTGTTTATTAAACTGATATTGTTTTTAGGGAGACTCTGGAGGACCACTTAGAGCAAATGGAAAGTTAATGGGTATTGTTTCCTGGGGGCTTGGATGTGCCAGACCTCAATACCCTGGTGTATATACAAAAGTATCAAATTACAGAAGTTGGATAAAAAAAATTGCCAATTATTAAAGATAGATATGTATACACATGAAACTGAATTTGTGAATTATTATTCACAAATTCAGTTCCATGTGTATGCATATCTTAAATAAATAATTTTTTATATTGTCTACATTTTTTATTTTCAAATAAATTTATTTTTATGAATGTTACAAAAGAATAAATATGAATGTTGTAGTACATCTATTTTATTAAAATCAGCACAGAAGAAATACATTCTTAAAGAAATTGATTGAAGGAGCCGTTACTCTGTGGTAGTTAATCATTTTGCACAAATAACTAAATAAAACACACTACAATGTTTTCTGCCGCTATGTATTTATAAAAATTGCGACTGCAGTTTCGACTTACAAAGCCATTGTCAAGCAGTGAATCAAAAATGACTGATTTACAATTATACAGAAATGTTATATATACAGACAATTTTGGTTGGATAGATAGGTACAATAAGGGCTTAGGCTGGTAGATGACAATAATAAACTTAATTATGAATATTCAATTATGAGTCTGCCGGCTGCAAATAAAGGTGAATATATCAGATCTAATTGATCATTTAACAAATTATAATCCTTGATATTATTGTGTTTATGAATTTCCAGAGATTCTAAAATGTTTAATTTAAAGCCTTTTGTTGAGAAATGTAAAATTTCAGTGTCATCTAACTCTGGAAAACTGTGATTGTTTTCGAGGCAGTGGCTTGCGAAAGATGAATCAGTTTTCTGTAATCTGTATGATCTAAGATGTTCTTGATACCGTATTTTGAAATTTCTACCGCTTTGCCCTATATGGATACTATTACACTCTGTACATTTTAACTTATAAACTCCAGATTTGTTAAATTTACCTGTTGGGTCTTTTGAATTGTATAATGTTTGATAATTTACTCTGTGATTTTAAAGCTATTTTTAGATTGTGTTTAGAGAGAACATTAGCTGTTTTTTCGGATAAATGGCCACAGTAGGTGATTGTTGTGTAAGTAAATTTTGTGGTTTCTTTTATTTTTGGATATATTAATTGAAAAGTGATTTTTTTCCGGATTTTGTTAATTAACTTTCTAATGACATCTTTACCAAAATTATTTTTAACTCCAATGTCGATTATATGTAGCTCTTCATTCAGATCCGCGTCAGACAGAGGTAGTGAAAATGCTCTGTGTATCATCGAATTATATGCTGTCATTTTTTGCTGATGTGGGTGTAATGAGTAAAGAATTGTGGTTCCTGTAAATGTTGGTTTTCGGAAAATTTTAAAAGTATATTGATTATTTATGCGTGAAACTGTAAGGTCTAGGAAATTAATTTTATTATCTGACTCTATTTCTAATGTAAATTGTATTTTCGAGTGTATATTATTAATGTAATTTTAAAAAATGTTCAATTATCTGGTAGTACCATTGAAACCGGCTAAAGCAACATCAATATATCTATACCAAAAATTAATATGTTTCTCACCTAACGTAGAATTTAGAATTTCTTTTTCTAAGTGCGTCATAAAAATATCCGCTAAGAAAGGACTAAGTGGAGAGCCCATGGGTAAGCCTAAATTTTGTAAGTAGAATTTTTCCCCGAATTGAAAGTACGTTTGTGACAGGCAGATCTCGAAGGCTGATAAGATTTCGTAAGAGATTTTATGGTTAATTTTGCATGTATCTAAAAGGTTTTTGATGAGGTGTAGACATTCATCCGTCGGGATATTAGAGAACATGTTTTTTACATCGAATGAGACTAAAACGGAATTTTGTGGAGTTTTAATGTTTTTTAATTTTTCAACTAATTCCGTCGAATTTTTTAGGCTATTGCCTGATGAGAATTTAGTTATATTCTTGAATATATCATTCAGCGAAATGCTAAGATCTCTGGGGACTGTTAATGTACGAAACAACCGGTCCAATGGGGTTTCCTGGTTTGTGATTTTTAATAAGACTATATGGTTTTGGTGCCACTGGGTTCATATTAATTATTCTCCTCTTTTCATATTCAGAAAAAATATCGATACATTAATAACAGAAAGTCTATCAGCTATTAATAAAGTTAAATATGAAGAGAATACGGATATCTCCATAAGGCAAATTAAACAACACTTGAAATCTACCAAGTTAACATCCAAAACAACCGAGACACATACAGTGAACGCTATAAAACGTAAAATAAAAGAAAATAATTTGGTACTCAGCAGTGCAGATAAATCTAACGCCACAGTTATCTTGCCAAAAATAGAATATGTTAACCCATTAATGCCCGAATTATTATTTTTTTTAAATTTACCCTATGATTAGTAATTTTCAAGTATTATGAATGTCTTAAGTCTTCTCGTAGTGTTATATATTTATATTTTTATTTTTTTGTTATTATTTTGCCACGTTCCAATAATGGAACAATGGGCATAAAAGAGACCATCAATATTATAGTATATATTTTATTGTAAATGACTAAGAAACAGAAAATGTATTTGTTAAAATATGGAAAAAAAATAATTTCTTGTAGTTAATTCAAAAACTAATAGCTAAGCGATGAAAACAGTAAAGTCATTTTGTGTGGAAAAGTGTGAAGCAATTTACATGGCAATTAACGCCACATTTTAGGCAAGCCTTTGTGGTATTCTCCTTGCACACTACACATCGATTTTGTTTCTGAGCTGCACCAATAAAGTGTTCTGTTCTGTCATACCTGACCAGATCAACTACTACTGTTCCACCAACTCCCAATTTATCTTCTTTGACAGTTTTTTTCCTCCTTTTTTTTATCGTTGCTTTACTTGTGGAAGGTCCCGCATCGGCAGATGTAGTACTTGCATTTTCTTCAGATTGTTGCCTTGGATTTCCCTAATATGGTTCAAATTTCATCAGATATCCAAGAGGTTCACAGAGACACCACATTTTATATCCATATCTTATTGGTTTTCCTTTCAATAATTGTTTGGCACCATGCCTGCCGAAGTACGGTACCATACTCTCGTCAATGCTTAACTTCTCCTGTAATTCTGAATACTCAAAAAAACGTTCATTTAACATTTGTATCAAGGGCCTCCTTAGAGTAGGAAAGATATATATTGTAAGGAGTCGTAACGCTACTGCCAATAGTGAAGCCACCTGCCACCAGAGAGCAAGCGAAAGTGGCGGAACATATGTACAATATGTAGGTGTCAAGTTTATCACATCAAAGGAATAAAACGATACAAAACTGGTATTTTTCCAAAAACAGCTTCATAATAATACAATTAATATTCACTACCATAAATATATTTACTCATATCTTACATACCAGAATTTATTCTACATTCTATATAATATAACGCCATAATCGATATATCTACGCCCATGGAAAAAGTGTCATTTCGGATGCACTGTTCTATATTCAATGAAGAAAAGATGAATGAAAATTTCAATCAAATAACGTGCAAATTGCATACCACAAAATGATATACTATGCTTCTCATTATCATTGCATGCACACGGATATAATTAAGTAAATAATAGGCCTACAGTTAATTTAAATAGGTAAAGTGAAAACTGCATATACTTTAACCTGCAAAGCGTCACTCCTGTCAATTTTTTCCCGCTGTGATTTTTACAGTAGTTTATAGAATATGATACCATCATGTAGGTACATTACATAAATTAGCACTAAATCACTTATAAATCACTTCTATTGGAAAATTTCATTTTGCTCTCTACCGTTTGTGTGCCACCACCGCAATGGCGTCTTAGGCACAACTTGTTAGCGTGGCGATTATGCGCTGTTACGAGTCCTCACCATCTATCTTTCCTAGTCTAAGAGGGCCTCATTTTTCCAAATTCATCATTTGCAGGTAAATTGTCGTTGTCGGCACAGTGCATATATTTTTTTATGTTCTCAAATCTGTTTCTCCTCATTGCCTTCACAACATGTAAGTTGCACGCCTCTGTATCAACCTCCCACCATATTCGCCAACGAGGTACATAACAATATCCAGATAAGATAAGAATGGCGATAAAACATCGTATTTCTTCTACATTGACTTGAAAGTCTGGCTCCTTTTTTTTTTCGTATGAATTTGTCATATTTGTTAGAAAAGTGAAAACGGCGTCATCAAAAAATAATTCAAAACAATCTACGGCGTCTTCTGGAATTTGTGGCATATTTGGGTAAGTTGCAGGTGAGATCAGTAGAATTATGCCAAACCCGTTCTTACTTTTTCGGCAACCTCTTCTTAAGCTCCATCAATGAAATATTTTCTTCGCTGTCTTCACTATCATTACCAATATTTTCACTTTCCTGTTGCCGCATCTCGTCCTCCTGGTCCTCATTGTTCAAGTATGTTTCAGCATCTTCGTCACCTGTGTCACTATCATCACCAACAGTAAATATTTCGCCTCTATTCTTAACTTTTGCCACAGCTTGTGCTTGAAGTTGACGACCACTTAACTTGTTTATGTCATTACACTCTTCCTCATCGCCACTATCCTCGGCACTTTCAGCACCATCATTTGGGGGAGTTATGAAAATGTCTGCCTCCCAAAAATTTTCATCCTCAACAAGTTGTATCAGCTCTTCAGTTGTATAATATCTAAAATTGAAATAAAAAAAATATATAAAACATCCAGGTCCAGTGTTCCAAAAATGGAACATTTCAAATAAATGTGTTTTTTTCCAAATGCATGAAGAGTTTATTGTAATGCTTTCAATGAAATTGTTGACAAGTAAATAGGTAAAAGATATATATAATTAGTGGTGGAGAAAATAATATAAAAGTATTTTATTTTACTTACTTTCTAAATGCCATTTTTTATCATCAGCTGTTAAGTTAGTTAACCTCAAACTATTCAAACCAAAGCACTGTATACACTCTAATTCACTGTTGCTCATAGCGTACTAACCAGGGCGACAGGTTGAGACAAGTAGGACATACATATGACTAACTCATAACAAGAAGAGGGGGTAAATATCCCTTGTTCCATTATCGGAACATTGGGTATTAATGGGTTAATAAAGTGCAGGAATTCAGCCAGTCCGAGGACATAACAGAAATAAAAAACGACCCAACAAAACATTACCAAAGTAAATTAAGTAAATTAAAACAAGGTCTCTCGAATATTAAAGCTATTTTTCTCTTATACATGCCAGCTGTTTAGCCAGACTGGAGTGCAGTATTCAGCAGTTGAGAAGACGAGCCCCAGAGCTGAGAAGCGTAGGATGGAGGCCGATGCTCCCCAGGTTGTGCCGCACAGTTTGTGGATGATGTTATTTTTTGTTTTCCGTTTTACAGCAGTTTCTGTTAAATGTTCTCTGAAAGATACTGTTCTATCGAGGGTTACTCCTAGATATTTTGTTGTTTTATTGTGGGTGAGTGTACTGTTTTCAAACTGCATGTTAAGTTCTTTTCTAGCAAGTTTGTTGTTTAGGTGAAAGCAAGTTACTTCAGTTTTGGTGGCGTTTGGTTAAAGTCTCCATTTGTGAAAATACAATCCCGCTGTTCCTAGGTCTGCCGTTAGAACTTCTTCTGACTATTCGACTATTGAGTTGCACCTTGTCATGAGTGCCCAGTCGTCGGCGTAGCAGAACTTTTTTATTTTGTTTCCGGCATATTGAGATGTATAGGATAAAGAGGAGTGGGGCGAGGACTGACCCCTGTGGAAGCCCATTCTATAGTTTCCTTGGGGACCTGGTGTCAGATTCAATAGTTACTTGGAAGAGTCGATTGGTTAACATATTGTCCATCAGTCGGGCTGTCAGTTTGCAGGGATTATGAGGAGTAGCTTGACTATCATACCTTCTCACTACTCCGTGTCGTAAACCACAGATAGGATGTGGCTGAAGTTGTGAGATTTTTTTGGAATCCCGCTTCGATGTATGTGGTGAGCGATAATACTTGGTCTGCACAGCTTTGCTCTGGTCAGAAACCTGCTTATTCGTTCGGGATTGCTTCAGATATTCTTGTGCTAATTCTATTAGAGATAAGACGTTGTCGTAGCTTGTAGGTCACGGACAGCAGGGCTGTTGGTCTGTAGCTCTTGGGACTTCCAGCTGGTTTGCCCGGTTTTAATATAGCGACTATCTTCGTGAGTTTTAATTCGCGTGAGATATTTCCAGTTTGCATAATGAAGTAAGAAGGAAAATAATTGCAGCAAGATATCAATGCAAAAGTATGCTAAATAATAGAGCTATTCGTAGTAAAGATAATGATTTGTGTTTCCTTTGTTTTGTTGATAAGTGCCCTATTATTACGCAATGGTAGACAATAAATTTGTTTATAACTTAATTAAAAATTTTTCAAGATAACAACTGAATTAAGTTGTTTATATCCGAAGTACATATATCAATTGAATTTATCTGTACTTGTAAAAATGATGATGTAAAAATATAAGGTGAGAGACTTATTAAATTTCCAAGTTGATGTAATAGTTAGACAATATTCTTGTGGAGTATTATTGCTTCCCTAAGGATAGAAACCAATCATTATCTGATATTACAATATTCATGAATTAACTTAGTGAATAAATGTACTGTCATTGTCTTAATAAACATTTTTATAAAGAAAGTGTATTTAACAGTGTCCTTACTGTAATATCTCCAATAAAGTACCTGTTATAGATGTCGACACACTTAGCACAAATATTTATAATTACATCAATTATCAATTAACCATTGACTTGACTGTGTCTGAAATTAAGAGCTGAAACTATGTTTCAGACTATATTCTTTTTTTGGACAACTTTCTGTTTCATTTTTGGAACCGAAGGTAAGACTTATTTACTACATTGTAGCTTATAGTTTTAAAATCCCTTACTGTCGAATTCACTAAAATTATAAATAATACATGCTTCTTTAACTCGCTCTAGCATTACCATCAATTCGCCTCTATCTACAATATTATCAAATCCCATGTCTCTTGACAAAATGTGGTAATGTATGGATCAAATTTTAATTAGTGTTGAAAATATGTAGCTTGTTCTAGGCCTCCAGTGATGAAATGTGATAATTTGGGGGGTTAAATATATTAAACAAGAAACTTTCTTTGTAATGCCGTATTTATGTTAACGTTCTTTATCATTCGAAATAAGTTCCAAGTGAATTGAGAGGAAATACACAATTTATTTAAAACTTATTTTTCTAGAAAATGAAATTGAGTCTCTATGAGTACATATTTATCAACTTTTCTGTACTACTTCAACTATTGCTTTCCAGAACGTAGTTTTTATTTTAATGCAAAAAGTGATAAGAAATGGGTAAATGACTGTGAAACCATCTAGTACACGTTTGAAAGATCTTTATTAGGAGAACGTATCCTGAATTAATCTCGGTTGACAATGAGGTAAAGAAGATGCACATTATTTAATAATATCTTTATTGACACACCCATTAATTTTACAAATCGAATACCTGTTTTACATGATATCAATTTGTTAGGCCAGTCAAATCACATGGAACATACATGATTTTTAACGGAACCCGAGTTATATTCACTCTTACATAATAAGCTTAAAAACAAAAGATCATCTGATCTGGGTGGTGTATCCAGTTTTTTAATAAAAAAAAGTATTAAAACAATAATAGTAATAATTTATTGGTATTAATATACAAAGCAGTGTTTACACAGGTCAGGAAAACATCGAGATACACAAATGCATAATTACAAACACAAACACTTTGACCATGATAAGCTGTGATAGGTACTGTTTGGGATACATTATTCGCAATATTTCTAAGAAGATATATTTTAGTAGAAATTTTCTTGCAGACATAATTAACGTATTGCTTCCACGTTAGTTTGCTGTCTAGCACAAAGAATTTAATACTATCTTAATTGTCTTTTACTGCAACATTTCTTAAACTAAAAACCATTGTTTCGGTTTTAGACTGATTTAAACTCAATCGGTTTGCTACGAACCAATTCTGAGCTTTCGACTGTGTGACATTCACCTTAGAGTAAAAAGTTTCTATATTTTTATGTGAATTGATGATGGTGGCATCATCAGCAAACAAAACGAATGTTGAGAAAGATATGTTACTTAAATCATTAACCTAAATAAGAAATAATATAGGACCCAGTATGGATCGTTGCGGCACTCCATGATTCATTTCTAGCAAACCAAAATTTATATTTTGTTAAGCCACATATTGGTAGCGCTTGTTCAGGTAAGATCGTATTAGACTTATGCTACTTATGTCGAAATTATAAAAGCGTAATTTGCTTATTAAAACGTCATATGACACAGTCAAAAGCCTTAGAAAGGTTTAAAAACTGAGCATGTATATATTCAAATTCATCATATCCTTTACTTGTTGTTTCAGATAATTTGTTTATGGCTAGGGTTGTTGACAATTTAGCTCTGAAATCAATCTGACTTGTTTAGAAAAGATTGTTTGATTCAAAATAGTGAGTTAACTTAATTACTTCCACATCCACGTAGTGGATTGGAAGTATAGTAATCGCAAAAAAATTTTCAAAAATTTTTATTCGTGAAATAGGTTTAGAATGTCATGAAACGTCGAGATTTTAAATTTGAGCGAAAAAAAATTTTCTGTCGGTCTGTCTGTAACTTTTTTTTGTCCGCACGCTTTCTCCGGAACGGTTTAAGATATTGACCTGAAATTTTGTACACGTATATATTATAGCGAGATCTGGAACTGGATTGTTTTTTGAGGAAATCCGGTGAAGGGTTGGAGGTTAAATAGGGGTAAATAGGGGGAAATAAGTAAAGCAAGCTTGTAAGAGTACAGAAACTTGAAATTCGGTGTATGTACTAGAAGTTAAGGCCTCAGATTTTTTTATAACATTTTTCAACCCCCCACCACCCCTACCCCATTAATGGGGTTGATAAAATAAAGTTGAGATATTCATTTGAAATTTCGTAGACGTATGTATTATAACGATGTCTAGAATTATATTATATTTTGGTATGATTCCGTTGAAGGGTTGGGGGTTAATTTGGGGTAAATAGAGAAATATAAAACAAGTTGGTAAGAGTACAGAAACTTAAAATTCGGTGTATGTACTAGAAGCCAAAGTGTCAGATTTTTTAATAATATTTTTCAACCCCCACCACCCCTACTCCAATTTGAAAAGGGTTGATTAAATAAAATTGAGATATTCATTTGAAATTTTCTACACGTATGTATTATAACGACATCTGGAACTAGATTATATTTTGAGATAATTCCGTTGAAGGGTTGGGGGTTAAATAGGGGCAAATAGGGGAAAATAAGTAAAGCAAGCTGCTAAGACTACAGAATTTGAGATTCGGTGTATATACTAGAAACCAAGGCCTCAGATTTCTTTCTAATATTTTTCAAACTCTACCACCTCCGCTTCATTATTAATGGGATTGATCATCACATCAAATTGAGATATTCACTTGAAAGTTAGTACACGTATGTATTGTAGTGACATCTGATTGAGATGACTCCATTGAGGTGGTAGGTTGTAAATAGTGGAAAATAAGTACGGTAAACTAGAAACTTCATTTTTAACGTATATGGTAGAAACCAACTCCTCAAACTTTCTGTGACAGCTACCCCAAATATTATTAAAATTCTATGACCAATAATTTTCACATACTAGAGTGCAAATATAGTCAAGATGTTTCCTTTAAAGTGACTTGGACGAATAATCTGGATGTGGAAGTAGTGATTCCTTAGGCAGCGGTTTTTTTATAATGGTTTCCAGGCAGAATAGATATTGGTCTATAATTTTCAACGTCGTAAATAGAATCTTTTTTGTGTAGAAGTAACACTTTTGACAGTTTCAGTATATCAGGAAACGAACTGGTATGAATACAAATATTTATTAAATTTGTAAGAGGTATTAATATTATGTATCTTATGGCATTTAAAATTTTCATATTGATAAAATAAGCATCACTAGAGTTAGTTTTTTTTTTAGATCGGTGATAATGTCATTCACCTCAATGTAAGTTACTTCCCTGAAACAAAATTGATTATTAATCTGTGATGCCCCTCTGTCTAAAAAATCGGTATTAGTTTTATCAGTAGCTGGTAGATTTTTTTATCACTTTCTCAGCGACATTTGCAAAATGTAAATTAAAATCATCTGCGGAAATATCTGATTTATTCTCTGTTTAATTTTTATTGCTTATGATTTGCCATATTGCTTTTTGGGGGTTTTTGAACTTGCAATAAATTTAGAGTTGGCTTTTTTTTGCTTTGCTAAGTTCCGATCTATACTGATGTCGTTGTGTTTTTATAACATTATTTAAATATGTTGTGGGATGTTGTTTATAAATATATTCTAGAAAATGCAACGTGTCCCTTCTACGTCGTAGTTCAGCATTAAACCAGTTTATTTTTTGTATTTTTGTCTCGTTTACTAATTTTGATTTTACAGGAAATGATGTTCAAATCATTGGTGAAACCACTTACCTATTTAATAAATTTGTCATTTGAATCGGGAATGTTCCCATAAACTTTAAAAGTGGGAAAAGTGTACCTATTTTTAAAAATAAAGGTCCACACTTGTTAGGGACTTATAGGCATATCACAGTGCCATTTACTTTTTCAAATTATTTTAGTATTGTTACTTAGATCGTTTGATGCCATTTTTAAAAGAATTTAACATATCTGAACACCAACATCGTTTCCGTTGTGATAAATCGACGATAACAACGGTAAATTCTTTTTATAATCAAGTATTGAAAAAGGAGTGTCCTATGGAGATATTTTTCGATCTTAGCAGGGTATTCTGGATTATATCGTTTCTAGAAAACCGACAACAGCTGTTACTGTTGCATCACGTCAGTACCGGAAAAGTAAACAGGATCAATTCGGAGTGCAGTCTTTTAGCATGGGGGTACCACAGGTCGGAATTGGGTCTTATGCTATTTATATTATATATAAATGGACTTGACTCCATGTTAACAATAGATTTTTTTTCTATGCATGCTGAGGATCTTTCTACCATTACTTCAGACCAAATAAACAGTAATTTAAAAATCAAATGTAATAACGTTATAAATAAAATATCTACATATTTCAACCGACGTCAATTATACTTTAATGCAGAAGAATCTCAGGTAATTCAATTCCATAATCTCCAAGAACATTACGAATCTATTTCTCTAAATATTAACAATACAACTTTGACTAATTCTAATGAAAGCGTAAAATTTTTAGGGCTATGTTTAGACGAGTATTTAAATTGGAAATTGCACTGTGCACATCTGATTTCTAAATTAACTTCAATATCTTATCTGTTAAAAAATATTAAAATGATATTAACCAAGGAACGGCTACTAAATGTATATTTCGCGCAAGTAGACTCCAGGTTAAGGTACTCTAGGAATTAGAAATTGTAAAGCCAAGGCGAATAATAGGGAAGAATGGAAACTGATATTGGAACAGGCCAAGACCCACCTGGGGTTGTAGGGCCAAGGATGATGATTATATATGTTTACTTTTAGAGGTTTTAATCGCGTTAACTTAATTTTACTTAAAATGTGGGATAGCTCATTTTTACATACCACCATTCAACTGACATTGGGTAATAAGGATCAAGTAAATGGACGAATGTGAAATATTTCATAATTCATAGTGACCGTCTTTTTAAAGGTGGTTCAATTTCTCTCAAGATAATTTTTTTTAGTCCTGCATTAGCTGGATTAAATTTTGAAGGAGAAATGATGGGTGAAAACTATTTCAGTATAGTGACACTGCGATTCAATGTAACATTCAAATGAGAGTAATATTGCGTTTTGAGCCAAAATACGAGTATTAACCTCTCATTGATACCACTTGATACCTACCAAGTACTATGCCATTGATAATTATTTGTCTTCGATTACTAAAATGAGTATTACAGTATAATTGCAGTCTGTTTAGTCAGCAAGAGGGCGAGAGCTTTAGAAAAATTCATCTGTATAATAGCAATTATTTGCTTTTCATCCCATGTGCGAGAAATATCATCAATGACATTACATGAACCACATTAGTACTATCAAATTTCTAATCTAGTTTAAATCAAAACAAAAATTAAGCAAAATACTTATAGAATTAAATAATCAGTTATTAGCAACAAATCAATCTCACAATTTGTTATTCAATAATTTCGACCCTAGATATAGGAACTTGAGATTGTTTTGTTGCCAATGACTGATAGTTGATTATGTATTTTGAATCCTTTTATAGACTTTTTGCTTTGTTATGGATAATTATAAATTTTAAAATGTAATTCGATATTTTTTATTATTTCAGTCGTCGTTCTGAGAAATCGAAATAAATTTTAAGACCTTCGCGTCTAGTGTATACACCAATTCCTAAGTTTATGTACTCTTATTAACTTGCTTTACTTATGTATTCCTGTTTATCCCCAAACCCTTTAACGGAATGAGCTCAAAAATATCTAGTTCCAGATCTTGCTATGATATATACGTGTACCAAATCTTAAGTCAATATCTTAAACCGTTAAAGGGTAATTAATCGTGCGTACAAGAAAAAAAAGTTAGAGAAAAATAGAGCGACAGACACATTTTTTTCTCCCAAATTTATGTTATTCTTGTTTCATGAGGTTCTAAACCTATTTCAATAAAAAAAATATACTTTCTTTACGATTACTATACCTCACTTTGTGCTATTGGAGTCCTTAATAATTTATATGTGAAAACCGACAGAAAGCAAAAATATTGTTCTTAAATTATGATAAATAGTTTGATATCGCTATAAAGATTTACGTGAACCATTGAATAACGTTAGATAAAATTTCATCCAGTTGTTCAATACAAGTAGCTAGACTTTTATCAGGTAGGCGATAAATCTGCAGAATCTTTTTTCTCAGAAAATGTCAAAAGAATAAATATTATCTAATTGAAATACAGACACATTATATATGATTTTATTACTTTTATAAGTTGTTTTCGCACTGTCCTTCAATTTGAATCCATGCATTTGATAATAATAGCATGCACTACATTGAAATATCAGTAATAATAATAATAATAATCTTTACTCCATAGAAGAAAGCCAAACAGGTGTAGAACAAGTCAAATATAGTACAAACATAGTTACAATTATAATACTACAGAATAATATACATAATACAACAAACATACATAAATATATAAAATCTTCAAACTAATAGAATTCATAGTTGAAAAACTCGGATATGGAATAGAATGCTTTAGTTGTTAGGAAATTGTGATGTGTTCTTTTAAAATCTTTAAAGTCTTTATAATTATTGGGTAAATTATTGTGAATTTTTATTAATTGACATTCAACATTTCTTTGAACCTAATATGTGGTCGTCTTTGGTACGCGTAACATATTATTACGTGTGTCGTACATATGATCCACTTTATACTTATTAAATAAATCAATGTAATTGTTTTTAACATGACAGGCACACTCGTATATGTACATACACGGAACAGTAAGTATGTGTTTTTCTTTAAAGACTACACTGCAAGTTTCTCTCTTGTTTAGATGGAAAATGCCTCTCAAACAGGTCTTTTCCAATATGAATATTTTGTCAGCTTCAACAGAATTGCCCCAGAACAATTATGTTTCTAAATGTATAATATTAAAGCCATTTTCATTAATGATATTTAAACATCCATCAAAATTATAAATTAAGAGTTGAACTATTCATTTATTTATGAACAATTAACTTGATCTTACTTTGTGAAACGTATATCTCTACAATATTTTTTCTCAATAACGATTAATGAAGATTCTTCTCCATGGGCTATAGTTACAAGTTTATAAACATGTGGATCAGAAGTTTTCAGAATTTATTAAAAAAATTGTGGAAACAAGTTCAGTGGAGGATATACCAAAAGGTGAAGGAAGACAAGCTTTTGTAATCATTTCAAAATTACTGATTGAGAGTTCCCTTCAGGACTAGTTTTCAAATCCATTCTTCATGAAAAATATTCACGGATTTTCTTAGCAATTACTCCTTCTGTGGTTTTTAAAACTTCTTATTGTTAAGTATTAACTTTTTTCCAGCAAATCCTTTAATCCCCCAAAGTCATGATATTGGAGGTAGAATCGTTGGTGGCACCCCAGCCAATATAGCAGATTACCCATACCAAGTGTCAGTCGCTGTTGATGGAAGTCATGCCTGTGGAGGATCGATAATAACTGAAACATTTATTCTTACTGCCGGCCATTGTACGTACGAGTGAGTATTTAATAATAATAGTAATAAACATGTTTATTACATCTCCCAAAATATTACACAGGGATAATATAATAATACTATGACTTAGTGGTGTGATATTTAAACGGTGCGCGCTGAAGTTTAATGTATCGCAACCAATTAGTTTTCTAAACGGTCAAAAGTTGCAGAGACATCATATAGTAGAAGATCCTGGAGTTATTGACAAACAATTAAGATTTAAGAAGCATATTAATTTCACCTTAGCATCTGCATTAAGATGTCTAGGTTTTGTAATACGAAACTGCAAAGGGTTTAGCAATACTGATATTATGAAGTTACAATACTACTCATTGATTCAAGTTGGAATACTACTCACTCATATGGTCCTCTGGATATGCTAAATATATACAGATATACATAAACAATGTTGAAAATGTTTTGTTGAGTAGGTACTTATATTTTGATCAAAATGGTATCTATCCAATAACTAGATGTTTCCAAAATGTTATGTTGGAAAGATTTAACATGTCAAATCTACAAATAGAAGGATAATACACTCAATAATTCTTTTTTTTTAAATTAGATGTAACATATTGGATTGCCCTCATAATTGGGAGCAAATGAATTTTTATACCTGTATAACAAGACGGAGTTGTGAAACTTTTCGTCCTCCTACTCCTGGAATAAGATTTTCCTCTTTATATTTTACGTGTAAAAATTATAATCTACTGCGAGATAGACTTGATATATTCAACTGCATTATTCAATAAATTAAGAACCTTAATTTACAATAGAATTGTATAATGCCCTTTGCATAAAAGAGCATTGTGGAGTTTTCAAGTGCATCAAAAAGTGCATATGACAATTCCTAAGAAATTTGAGAATATTCCCGAGATAAATCAAAACTCTTTTTGTTTCTTGTAATTTTTATTCAAATTTTTTCTTTTTTCGAGTAAGGAAATCATAAATTTCTAAAAGTTTAATTTTTCCACCTCGGATAACTAAAAAAACGACAATTTCGAAAAAAATGTTTTAAACAAAAGTAGTATATTTTTAGTCACAAAATCCTAATTTGTAATAAAAATATTGAAAGAAACCAATTTGACATTGAATAACCTTAACCCTTCCACCCATAGTCAAAGTGACATATACCGCCGAACTGCCCCCATCCAATTCTACAACTCTTTTCTTAAACATATTTTCGTAGAGTGGTTATTACTCGAGATATTTGAAAATTTTATTTAAAAAAATCGGTAAAGGTATTTACACAGAACTTCCCTCGTTATTTGTACATGGCAGTCACTCTAAAATATTAATAATTACGAAATGACATTGAGAATAATAATCGGAATATAGTTATTGCTATTATTACAAAAAAAACTTGATAAGTTTTGGTCAAAAAAATATACAGATTGCTCATCCAACAACAAAAGCTCAATACTAAATAGCAGGTGACACATATGGCAGGCTTGCGCAAATACCTTTACAAATGTCCACCATGACTGAAATATTTCTTCGGATGACCACCCTCTATATTTTTCAATAAAAGTATAATAGGTGCATAAGCCAGGTATTATTGCCATCTGTCACATTTTCAATCCAATATTCACGTAATGGAGTGGAAGTATAGTGGTGATTAAAAAATTTCATTTTTTTTTAATTTTTCAAAAGATTTTGGTAAAATAATTTTAAAAATTTTTTTCTTCTGAAATAGATTTAAAATGTCAAACGTAGAAATTTTAAATTTGAGCAAAAAGGAAAATTTCCTTCTATTCTATAGTAGTGCTAAAAAAAGTTTAAAAATGAAAAATTGCGAATTTTTTAAAATAGTTTTAGCATGCTATGAAACGTGAAAATTTTAAATTTGAGAAAATAAAAAAAAACCGATCTATTTTAGTGGTAAAAACTTTTTGCAAAATGTTGGTGAAAAAAATTTTCAAATTTTTTTTTTCTGAAATACCTAGGTTTAGAATGTCATGAAATGTGGAAGTGTTAAATTTGAGCATTCTAGTGTTAATTTTTTTTCCAAACTGGTAACAAAATGTTGCAAATTTTATTTTTCCGAAATTGGTTTGGAATATCATGAAACGTGGAAATTTTAAATTCCAGCAAAAAAAATTTTTCGTCTGTTCTATAGTAGTGATACATAAATGGATTAAAAATGTTTTCAAATTTTTTAAAAAATGTTTCAAAAACATTTTTAAATTTGTTTGAATAGTTTTAGAATGCCATGGAAACGTAGATAGTTAAAATCTGAACAAAGAAAAAAAATTCTATCTTAATGGTAAAATTTTTTAAAAATAGAAAAAAAAATTCTAATTTTTCTTTTAAATAGATTTAGAACGCTATGAAACGTGGAAATTTGAAATTTGAAGAAATAAAAAAAAATCCATCTATTTTAGTGGTACACAAATTTTCAAAAATGGTGAAAAAAATTTTCAAACATTTTTTTTTTAATCAGGCTTAGAATGCCATGAAACGTGGAAATTTTAAATTTGAAGAAAGAAAAAAAAAATTTTTTCATTTTAGTAGTAAAAAATTTTTCAAAAATATTGAAAAAAAAATTTTTTTTTTTCTGAAATATGTTAAGCGTGTCATGAAACGTAGAAATTTTAAATTTGAGGAAAAACATTTTTTTTTCATCTTGGTAAAAATTTTTTAAAAAATGGTGAAAAAATGTTCACATTTTTTTTCTGAAATAGATTTAGCGCGTCATGAAACGTGGAAATTTTAAATTTGAGAAAAAAAAATTTTTTTCATTATTTATTCCGTTTAGGCGGTCCACCCTGTATATTTTCCAGCCTTTTCTACCATTTCTTCGCTGACAGTAGCGTCAACTACTTACCAAATTTGACTGCTCTCCGTCAAGTAGTTTTTTAGTAAATGCACCAACAGATAGACAGACAGACAGACTGACGGAATTGAAAAACCTATATTTTCGTAATCTACGTGTTCTGAAACGTCAGAATCCGAAAAAATCTCGGAGAGTGATTTTTTCTCGAATACAATACTTCCCTTCGGTATGCGAGGGAAGTAAAAAGTATTCAACAAATCCCAAATTTCTATGCTCTTACCAACTTGCATTACTTATTTTCCCCTATTTACCCCTTATTAACCCCCCAATCATTCAATATAATCTCAAAATATAATCTAATTACAGATGTTTTATAATAGATACATGTTCCAAATTTCAAGTAAAAATTTCAATTTTATTTTATCAACCCTTTTAATAATAGAGTGAGGTGAGTTGAAAAATATTATAAAAAATCTGATGCCTTAGCTTCTAGTATATACACCAAATCCCAAGTTTCTGTACTCTTACCAGCTTGCTTTACTTATTATCCCCTATTTACCCCTATTTAACCCCAACCCTTCAGCGGAATAATCTCAAAATATAATTTGGTTCCAGATATCCTTATAATATATACGTCTAGCAAATTTCAAGTATCTCAATTTTATTTTATCAACCGCGACAATAATGGAGTGGGGGTCAAATATGTTGTAAAAAAATCTGAGGCACGAGCTTCTACACTCATGGACAAAATTATCGAATATTTTAAATTTCCCAATTCTTTTGTATTTATAAATTTTAATGGAAGAAACTCATTACACAAGAAAGAAATAGTTTATTTCACACATTTTAAGAAAAGAATATGAATTTTTCACTAGCAGAAAATGCTAAAAAAAATTAATGCAAAATGTTATAAAAATGAAGAATAATTAGTTTCAACTTAAATGGTACCACGTTAAGCAAATTAGTCTTTTGATTAGAATAATAGGGCATGGTTAATGACGAGTATTCCCACCTCTAGCTCTAATGGCTGCTTGCATCCTTCTTGACATACTACTAATTAGATTTTGAATGTATTCTTGAAGAATTGCATTCCATTCTTATTGTGCTGCAATGCGAAGTTCTTCTAGGGCATTTGGAGCAGGATTTCTTTGTCCTATACGACGTTTTAGCTGATCCCACATATGTTCTATGGGATTCAAGTCTGGACTATACGGTGGCCAATCTAATCTTTCAATCTGCACTGCATCAAGGTAATTAGTCACTGTGCCAGCGGCATGGGGTCGAGCGTTAGCGTGCATAAATACGAACCTATCGTATCCAATGTGGCCAAAACATGATCTTGGAGAATGTTTTCGATATACCAGTCACTAATCATTCATCCAACGACTTCCACGAGTTCGGTGCGTCCTTCCCAACTAATACCTCCCCAAAGCATCTCCGAAACTAACAGTTTGTACGAGATTGCAACTAGCGTATCGTTCCCCCAACTCTTCTATAGACATGATTTCGTCCATCTGGCTTCCATAACTGTATCCTGGGCTCATCAGTGAATAGAACATTTTTGTAATTCTCGATATTCTACTAAATTTGTGCTCTGGCAAATTATAATCGAGTTTTGTAATTTTGCAAAAGACGTTTAAAATATTCGATACTGTAGATTGACCTCTCCTAAGACGTCGTGCGATATCTTTTTGTCTATATCCTTCCTCATATAGAGTTACAATTTGTGCCGCTTCAGCTTCCCTGCAGTATCTATCTGGTGGCATATTTTTTTCTTAAATAGAGGATATATTCAAAATACAATCCATTTCCCGATCTAGTTATAATACAAACGTACACAAAATTTCAAGTCAACATCTTAAACCGTTCTAGAGAAAACGTGCAGACAAAGAAAGTTATAAACTGACCGACCAACAGACACAGACAGGCAGACAGACAGAATATTTTCTTTCGCTCAAATTTAAAATCTCGACGTTTCATGGCATTCTAAACCTATTTCAACAAAAAGAAAATTGACATTTTTTTTACTATTATTCTACTCGTCACAAATACAATATGAAGAGTATATTGCTCGTAGAAAAAATAAATTCATATCACTGTGTTGATTCGATCGAATTCTGAACAACTTTCAAAATGTCCGTCCGTCAGTCCGTCCGTCCGTCTGTCCGGAGTTAGAACTTTCTTTCTTTAGTTAATGAACTATGTATTTCGAGTAAACAGAACATTACCCAACTAGTTATAATCTTTTTGCTTTTCAACCTTGTTAAAGCTTTACTTATACTTTGGTTCATACATTTCCACCCTAAGGGACAATTTTATACTTCCTAGTTTTGAAATCTTCTATATAATATTTTGGATCTCAAAGAAGGTAATATTCTATATTCCCTCGCCACTATGTCTTTTATTAGATATAATTCTTTTTAAGAATTCATTTTATTATAAACTGATTTTTTTAATTTTATTTTCAGTGTTAATGAAAAACAGTTATCCGTGAGAGCAGGATCCTCGTTCCACAATTCAGGAGGTCAACTGGTAAAAGTATCCAAAATATCCCAACATCCCCAGTTCAACATTGATACTTATGATTATGACATAGCCCTGCTTAAGTTAGCTACAGCTCTGGTACTAGGAGCCAACGTTGCGAAAGTTAATTTGATACCCCCAACTGGTACTATAAGAAATGGGGATTCGGCTGTTGCTACAGGCTGGGGACGACTGACCAACGATGGCGTAATTCCAACACAACTTCAGGTAGTCTCTTTACCAACTATAACAACACAGAGCTGTCAAGCTTACTACGGATCTGGCTTGGGAGGTGTGACGGATAGGATGTTCTGTGCTGGATTTCCCGCAGGAGGAAAGGACACATGCCAGGTGCGTAATGTTAGTGTTAAGAAATCATGTAGTCTAACGGAAGGACATGCCGTGCTTGGCGGTATTAACATTAGAAATGTGATATATTTTCAATAAAAAAATTAGAGAAATTCAAAGAATCTTATATTGCTGGTTAGAGAATTAAAAAAACTTTCAAGTGAGCTATCACACGCACCCTAGTTCCATTTAAAAATTCTAAAGGGGTAGCCAGTGCCGATTTATGAACTTGTGCGCCTCTAGGCACTGAATTTTTTGGTGCCCCCCTTAGTGACTAAACAAAATGACGCCGAAGGTGCCAACCAGCGTCGCAGGCTAATACATAGGAGGTAAACAAAATTGCGCCGCAAGTGAAAATTTTTTGTCGCTATTTGAATATTTTGCCAAAAAATGATTTTTTTGGGATTTTCATTCTCTCGTTATTTTTAATTTTGTTATCTTAAGACGAACTTGAACCAGCCTCCATTTGTTTAAAAGTAAGTAGATACATGATGAAAAACACATGTTTGTTATATTTTCTTGGAAAATATATAGGATATAAAAAATAGCAAACAAAGAAGACTTGAAAAAAAAGGGTTCAAAGAAGTCGACAAAGAATAAAAAATAATTAAATATAAACAAATCTAGGTTCTGGAAATATATCATTAAATAGAATGAAACGCAGAAAACACAACAAATTATTTTTGTAGACTTAAAAAACCTTCTTTCTTGCTTTTCTGATGCAAAGTGATCTATTATGCAGTTGAAGTCTATAGCATCTAACAAGTCACTATTTAAGTGTAGGATGACTAATCACTAATTCACTTAGTCTTCCGTTTTCTAACGAATTTTTTAAATAATTTTTTACATATTTTAATATTGAAGAAAATCTCTGCCCCGTACAGTCAGTAAATGTCAGAAATATTCGTAAAGCAACTTCTACATTAGAAATGTAGAGGTAACACCTTTGGATCTAATAAATTTTAACATTTCTCCAGGTGATACTTTGGTCATTTCCATGGCATCAAGAAAACTTTTAAACTGAACACATTCTTCAGATATTTCGTTCTCAATATCGCTAGTGTACATTTCCTGCATGTTTTTTGCTTGCAAACAAATCTCGTCATCGGATTTTATAATCTTATTAAAGGTACCAAAAAGTTTTTCGATTTCTGTGTAGGTAGTTTGCCTTTTAGTTAGCTCTTGAAGCAACCTGTTTAATATTTAGGAATGTGTTCACCCGCATTCCGACTTCCATCAAAATGAATGCCATGGCAGGTTCCCCTAAATGACGTTTAATAGTTTTTTTCTTGTCAGATGAACTTTGTCAATGCAATTTGTTAGTTCTTTCCCTTTTTCTTCATAATAGTTAAGATTGTCTCGAAGACCTTTTACAAAACTCTGTAAAGAATTAATTGCCGTTAGCAGGTCTATATCTGGATTTTGCAATGCTTTGCTGCTTTTATTAAAAGTTGCCATTCTATAGAACTGTTAGTAATCCAAATTCTAACTCTTCAAACTCTTTGATAAAACATTTTGCCTCAATTTTTTTTTTATTTTCGTTAGGATTGGCTGATATCTCCTCTAATACTTTTTGAAAAATCTAGTAGTTTTTAAAAAGTGCTCGAACTGACCAGCGAGTAGCTGATATCGGCTTTAACAGCAAAGATCTTCGAGGCTTCCCTTGTAAAGGTTTCTGATTCTGATAGTCTTCTTCTATTTATATCTTTCCCTTAATCTTGCTTGAAGACCTTTATATATACCTGATATGTTGCTAGCATTATCGTAAGATTGTACCCTGCCCCATGGAGGTAACAATCCTTAATACGTTAGAAAAACTAGGTGTCGACATAAGCCATTTTATGTGGACACCCAGTTTTTCTAACGTATCAAGGATTGTCTAAACAATCACTACTTCCACATCCAGATTTCTCATCCAAGTCACTTTAAAGGAAACATATTGACTAGATTTGCACTCGTATGTGGAAATTATTGGTCATAGAATTTTAATAATATTTGGAGCAGATGTCAGAAAAGTTTAAGGCGTTGGTTTCTACCATATACGTTAAAAATTAAGTTTTTAGTTTACCCTACTTATTTTCCCCTATTCACAACCTACAACGTCTAACCCCTTCAATGGAATCATCTCAATCAATGTCAGTACAATACATACGTGTAGTAACTTTCAAGTAAATATCCCAATTTTATGTTATCAAACCCATTAATAATGGAGCGGAGATTGTGGTAGAAAAATACTAGAAAGGAATCTGAGGCCTTGGTTTCTAGTATATACACCAAATCCCACATTTTTGTACTCTTACCAGCTTGATTTACTTATTTTTCCCTAATTACTCTATTTAACTCTCAACCCTTCAACGGAATCACCTCAAAATATAATCTAGTTCCAGATGTCGTTATAATACATACGTGTCCCAAATGTCAAGTGAATATCTCAATTTCATTTTACCAACCCCTTTAATAATGGATTAAGGGTGGTGGGGGGTTGAAAAATATTACTAAAAAATCAGAGGCCTTGGCTTCTAGTACATGCATCGAATTTCAAGTTTCTATACTCATACCAGCTTGCTTTACTTATTTTCCCATATTTAACCCTATTTAACTCCCAACCCTTCAACGGAAGCTTCTCAAAATATAATCTAGTTCCAGATGTCGTTATAATACATACGTGTATCAACTTTCAAGTGAATGTTTCAATTTTGTTTTATTAACCCCTTCAATAATGGAGTAGGGGTGGTTGGGGTTGAAAGATATAAATAATATGAGACCTTGGCTTCTAGTACATACACCGAATTTCAAGTTTTTGTACTCTTACCAGCTTGCTTTACTTTTTTCCCCTATTTATTCCTATTCAACCCCAACCCTTCAAAGAAACCACCTCAAAATATAATATAGTTCCAGATGTCGTTATAATACATAATATAATTCATTACATTCAAATATTAAATTCACTATGGAAAGAGAAAGTGGTAATAAACTAAATTTTTTAGATTTAACAATAAATAGAGTTGACAACACACACAAATTCTCCATTTACCACAAACCTTCACATACTGATACCACGATAAATTACATGTCATTACACCCTAGACAGCATAAGCACGCAGCTTATCATAGTATGTTACATAGGCTAATAAATATTCCACTATCAGATTACGAATTTAATAAGGAGTTTAACTTAATTAAGCAAATCGCGGTTAATAACGGATTTCAAGCCTCTTTTATAGATAACTTATTGCACAAAAAACGGTACAATAACGCGATAAATGCAGTATATCCGACCTATAAAGATCACGATAATTCAAAATCTAATTACAGGTCATTAACATTCATTGGGGACCCGTCAGAAAAGATTAGTACTTTTTTAAAGAAGCAAGGTCTGAATATAGCTTATAAAACTAATAATACTTTAGGCTCTATTATTAAAAACAATAAAGATAAGAATAAAAAAGAAGAGTTGTCGGAAGTGTATAAACTAACTTGTGGGACTTGCCCTAAGATACATGTGGGACAAACAGGTAGAAATTTTAAAAAACTGATAATGGAACATAAGAAAACTTTTTTGAATAATAAAAATAATTCTACCTTTGCAAATCACCTTTTGGAAGAAAAGCACTTATTTAACGACGATTTTGATATCCTTCATACAGCTAGTAAGGGATCAAAGTTGTCGTTACTTGAGAGCTTAGAAATTAATAGGTATAAAAACGATAATATTTTACTTAACGATCAATTAGACATAAATAATTCTCCACTTGTTAATCTATTTTAATTCCATTTCCTAGTAGTACATTTTATATTATAAGTAAATAATCACAATTTTATGCAAATTAGTTTTCAGGTAATTCAATTTCATGTATTTAAGGTTCAATAAGTTCATTTTGTGAGTAGTGTTACAGTGCGCTCATCTGATGAAGCTAATGTTTTAGCGAAACGATCGTCATGTTGACGTAATACAAAACGTGAAAAACAGTTTAGTGTTTTTTATTTCATTAGTGATAATGGATTTTCACCACGTAAAGGTCGAGTCTATCAACTATCTAATAATACTTATGCTTTTTAGGGAGACTCTGGTGGACCATTGGTACTTTCTGGTACATTAATTGGAATCACTTCTTGGGGAGACGTATGTGGCCAAGCTAATAGTCCAGGAGTGTACACAAAGCTATCATTATTTAGAAGTTATGTAGATACTGTGTTGAAGACTTAATGTGATGAAATAACAAAGTTTTATTTGTTATAGAATTTGTAATTATTTTAATACAACTGCCTATAAAAACTATTGCATAATTTTAAATACAAAATTCTTTGATAACTTTTGTGAAAAAAAATTTCAAGTTGGCATTTGGGGTAAATCATTCCCTTAATGCTAGGAACTTACCTCCCAAATATAAACCAAATCCAAGCCGGGGCAGCTAACTCATGGTTATCCAGCTACGCTTTTTGAACAACCCTACTATGCACGTATGTAGATACAGTATGGACGTATTATTCTTTGTCTCTTACTAGAGCCTAAGCACTGGGACAGACTTTCCCGAACGGAATATTAAATGATTTCTGTTATTTCCGGGAGTATAACTGCGTATATTAGAATCTAGAAGAAATACAAAATTGCGGACAATGAGTGCCATTCTGTTGGAATTAAGAAAGAAAAAATTGTTGAAAGTCCATCAAGTGCCGAGTCAAATGAAAGATCTTGATAGGAAGAAGATTCTAACATGCATACGCTGTAGAGTTCTGGAAACAAAATAATAATTTAATGTGTATTCACAGCCAAGAAAATATTTTTCTACAACGATCGTGTGCTAAATCTACTAAAACCTGTAGATGGTAATGTGGAAAAAGATCAAAGTTATTGATATCTATCGAGTGTGGTAATACTTGGGAGAATGATTAACCCAATCTCAAAACCCCCTGGGTTTTGAGCTAAGACTAAGTAAGTAAGTAATCCTTTTATAAAGTTTTGCACAGAAGTAGGTCTTCGCTGGCAGAAAAGTATTAAAATGAATTGTTTAGGCTACATTGGTTGCAACATAAAACAAAATGTCGTCAAACTCTAAAATGATTTCTATTTGAAAGTAACTTAAAAAATCACAAAATGCAAAAACTTACAAGTGAAAATTAAAGAGCAGATAATACTACAAAAAAAAATATTTGCAAGTTATTTTGCATCTGCAACCGTCTTCGTGTAAAATAAGAATCAAAGTTCTAAGGTTGTCAGCCAACACAAGAACACAAAAATTAGCTTTTTCCAAAAAATTTTTTTCCAAAAAAATTTGTTTTCTTTTCCAACCACCGTGACCTTGAAAACTTTTTTAAATACTTTTCTACTACGAAGAACCTACCAAAAAGTCATGAGAATTGTTTTTCCCAGCTTTCCCCGCTATTTTATCCTTGGGAACTAGGCCATATTGTAAGCAATATAACAATTATGAGAGTATCTTTACTTGTATTTATGCATTTTTCTTTTTCTGAAACTGATAAATTATTGCTTGACAAAAATTTTAAGAAATGCTTCATCGCATTAGCAGATTCAAAATTCAATAAACAATAGGCAAATCAAAGTAACATTCAATATAGACTACTATTCATACCCAGACCGCTGTTTAAATACGCCCTCTTTAAGTTTTTCGTTTTGTTCCCTAGTAACTTATTAGAAAGTTATTTAAAAGGGAAACGCAGCAGCCAGTGCCCCATACTTTCAGTAAATCCTGTATGTGACAATATATAATAGATTTAGCGAAATAACCTTTTTCATATATAGCATTTCTTAATAAAAGAAATAAAATTCTATATCCCAATCAATACATTTAAGATATCTAAAGCTACAGCCTGCTTACAATTAGGATTAGCCCCAATGTAATCTCTCGGCTACCTGTGTTGGTCATTTACTGAAGTTTATGTGGCACAAATAAAACAAACAAGGGGTATAATTGGTTGGTTGATCAATAAACATGACTTTAGCTTGCTTGGCTTTCTTAGTAGTTTTAAAAACTGAACTTATCTGATGTGATTGTGTTCTTGATACATATTGGCCGAGGGTAATTACTTCCCTACATCACATATCTGTTCTAAAATTTCCGACTTAGCATTGCTTCATTGTTACAACCATAAAGGTTAATAGTTACCGGGGTAAGAATCTCTACTACCACATTCTACGGAATGGCAATGATATTAGTTCACATCAAATCTGAGACCGACTTTTATGGGGTTATGTAGCCTAGATCAAAGCTGGATGAACTACTTTAAAAAGCAGTTAGTTACAATGCCCAATTGCTTGACTTAAACACTAATTCAACTACTGACTAAGTAACTATAGTAGATGTCATGCGCGAATGCATTTTAGGATGCAGAGGCATCAAGAATTTCCTTTAGTATTAAAGATGGCCTCAACGGCCTCAACAGTACGTCATTATTGAAGAACTAAGTGATATTGCTATGGGAACTTATAAAAAATCAGAGTCAAATCTATTATCCGCAAAACTGCCCGCCAATTCTTTGTAGTTGCCATGTACCAGGCTAACGAATAAAATAACGGTGACGTGAAAAGTGATGGTTGAACAGTGAGGCTTACAAACAATCGAGCAACACTTCAGCGGTGGTCGGTTGCAAGGCCCAAAATCTGCAGATTGTATAATGAATTTGAATCTAAAATTTTGGACAGACATGCAGCATACTAGAATATGTTTAAGAATTACATTGAAAAAATATGTCCTTGAATTAGGTAGGTACTTAATCTTTAAAAAAAACTGAAAATCTCATTGCAATCGATAGATAGATAATACGGATGGTGTCAATGCCTTAAATTTTCTGGAAATTGATGGTAACATTATTTACAACAGCTTTGTAGAATTCAAAACTCTTTTTGAATCTTTGAAGAAAGTTGAAATAAATTCACTGCGAAACCAGAGAATTTGCACAAGCACACTGATGAACTGTTTCGTCTCCAAATTATTTATTGCTAAGTAGGAAATGGTGATGGATCGGAATGTGTCCTGTCCTCAAGAAAATCAGTCATGTCCGATGGACTGATTTATTTGAAAATGAAGAGACTTACTAGTAATATTGTATACGCATTCTCTTAACAGTTTGCTTTTATGCAACAAACAAAAACCAAAAACATTTATTTTATTTTCAGTGTATAGAACATGATGTGAAATTACTTCTCCTCTGCTACAATTCAATGTAATAAATTTTAAAAAAAAGTCAAATTATTTACTTGTATTATCAAATAATCACGGTAGGAATATATACAGAAAATAAAATTCTAATTGGGAAGAAAGCTATATTAGTTTTTGATTTTCACTTTATTTCTTGTCAACATGACAATTGTTTCGCCACACACAGTGGCTTCTTCGGATGTTGAGTACTGGTATACTAATTTTACAATGCACAAACTATATGGTTTTATACAATTTCGATCTAATCCTAATCTTAATTGCTAAGCGGAAAAGTACAATATAATTTTAATTACTAAATGGAAAGGTACATATATTTCTAGGTAATTTATTGAATCTAATTTTAATAGTCTAAGTAAATAAATTTAGTAAGGGAGATGAGTTTGCTTTAATTTGGCCATTAAATAAAATATCAGACGACTTTAGTTTATTTATTTCTAGATATTGTAATAAATCGAGTTTTAACCCTTTTTTCTCGGTGTGTAAAATTTTAAACTCTTCATTGAACACGTGACCTACTTCTATTAGGTGGTTAGCATAAGGAGAGTCTGTTTTATTACTGATGTAACTTCTTTTATGTTCCGATAACCGTTAACCAAAATTTCTTCCTGTTTGTCCAATATATACCTATGGACAAGCACCACAAGTCAACTTATAGACGCCTGATTTATTTTCTGATGAAATTTTGTCCTTTGCATTTTTTAAATGTTTTCCTATTGTGTTATTAGTTTTAAAAGCTAGATTAATATTACGCTTTTTTTTTAAGGCAAAGTTTTTTCTGTTGGGTAGCCAATGTAAGTGAGAACTTTGAAACTGTTATTTTGATCTTTTATTGTTGGATAATAATATACTTCTTTAATGGCTTTATTGAAAGATTTTTTTTCATCATTGTGAAAAAATCTTTCAATAAAGCCATTAAAGAAGTATATCCAACAATAAAAGATCAAAATAACAGTTTCAAAGTTCTCACTTACATCGGCTACCCATCAGAAAAAAACTTCCTCTTTTTTAAAAAACGTAATATTAATGTAGCTTTCAAAACTAATAACACAATAGGAAAACATTTAAAAAATGCAAAAGACAAAATTTCATCAGAAAATAAATCAGGCGTCTATAAGTTGACTTGTGGTGCTTGTCCTTAGGTATATATTGGACAAACAGGAAGAAATTTTGGTAAACGATTATCAGAACATAAAAGAAGTTACATCAGTAATAAAACATACTCAACTTATGCTAACCGCCTAATAGGAGTAGGTCACGTGTTCAACGAAGAGTTTAAAATTTTACACACCGAGAAAAAAAGGGTTATAACTCGATTTACTAGAATCTCTAGAAATAAATAAACCGAAGTCGTCTGATATTTTATTAAATGACCAAATTGAAACAAACTCATCTCCCTTACCAAATTTGTTTACTTAGACTATTAAAATTAGATTCAATAAATTACCTAAAAATATATGTACCTTTCCATTTAGTAATTAAAATCATATTGTACTTTTCCGCCGCTTAGCAATTAAGATTAGGATTAGATCGAAATTGTATAAAACCATATAGTTTGTGCATTGTAAAATTAGTATACCAGTACTCAACATCCGAAGAAGCCACTGTGTGGCGAAATTGTCATGTTGACAAGAAATCAAGTGAAAATCAAAAACTAATATAGTTTTCTTCCCAATTATTATCATGGATTTTCATCAAGTAAGGGCCCAATCTGTTCAATAATTAAATTCTATATGCCAGTGATTGATTGTATCCAATTTCTCACCATACCGATGCTGGTATAAACCCCAGGGTCTCCAGGACGAGCACACCCTGTGCCCCAAGATACAATCCCAAAAAGCACTTCACTATCTCGATAAACTATGGGACCCCCAGAATCTCCCTGGCAAGCATCTTTGCCTCCAGTGTCTAAATATCCAGCACAGAACATGCGGTCAGTAACATTATCTCCAATACTAGCGTAAGCAATACGACAGGTTACTTGGTCAATTGTTGGCACTTCTACTGCTTGAAGTACTGCTGCAGTATCTCCTGCTTCTGACAAGTCTCCCCATCCAGTTACGGTAAGTAGAAGTCCAGGTAATGGCCTCTCCCCTTGGTAAGGCAAAAGGAGAACGCTCCGAGCATTTGGAGAAGAAATGTCGGCCGTCAGGTTAAGGAGGGCAATGTCATAGTCCAGCGTTTCACTATCGTAATTTGGGTGTATTATGGCAGTCGATGCAGTCACTACTTGACCTCCAGAAAATGCTGTGGAAGAGCCAACTCGAATGTTCAGAAAGGACAGGATAAGCCTAAAAAATAAAGAGTAGGTACATTATAATTCTAGGTCGAAATAATGGATCTTTATGGAAGCTAATTAGCTTGCTAATAATAAATATTTGTGGTAAAACCAGCCTCAATAGGTAGATAAAAGTGTTTTAACTGGCATATCAATATGCATTATCCTTTTCTTGGATTGTAATGAGAAATGAAAACATGCAATATTCGAAATAATTTATTTCGATCAAAAAACCATATCAGTAATACCCCATTTTCATTTCTACTGCGTTTCATCTCATGTTCGAAAACATCCACAGTAGGATTTTTGTAACGCATAATTTCTTGTCGAGCACGCAATGGTCCCGATTAAAAAAATTAAACTAATTATTTTTTTTTCACTTAACCGCCTCTTAAGCATACAGGAATCACGGAAGAAATATTGAAAAAAATCTTGTCAAAAGAGGGTAGTTTGTAGAAGAGGTGGTTTTGAAATACATGTGTTAAGGGTTATCTAATATTTTAAGAGACACAAATTAGAAAATGCGAAAAGTAAAATTTACAGGTATGCTTAGGTGGTAATTTTTAGGGAAGAATGAGGCACATTCTTATACTTAATTATTACATTTAATAACATACATTACTTTTTACTTTTTTGCGCATGGTCGTCGTTTAAAGTTGACAGAACTGGTGTCTGTAATTCGTATAAACGGCGCGGCGGGAGGTATGATTCAGAAAGAGCTTGTAGTCGTAGGGTTTCCTTAACAGTAAATGCCTCTCGCGAAGGGTAGCTAGCACCTTTTTCTAGCCTCCAAAACTTTATTGTCATTTGGATAAATATCACAATTTCTTTATTTTGTCTCTTGTCTTATTAGTAAATACTGTTTTTTTGACAATTTTGCTTCTACAATTAGAGACACGGCTTCATCTTCACTAAATGGTACAACGTTTTTGTGTTGGCTGCTCTTAGACCATTTTTTGCCAATTTTGTCAGCGCTAGTAGGGGCTGTAAATACAGCTTCTGATAATAATTTAGATGCTAATTATTGACCCTTTTCTCACTGATCTTTTTTCGCAGCAAATATAACTTCTTTACTTTTATATGTTTCTGTTAAGTGTGCTACTTGCTTTCCCTTTACTCTCTCTCCTATGTCTGAAAACGACTGTTTTGGACGACCAACATTTTCTTTAGATGTTCCTGGTGGTGGATCTACTTCCTCAGATCCCTCAGAACATAGTGACATAGGTTCAGAAACTTAGAAGGGAAAAGTTCCTTTCAACCAAGAGTCATTTTTGTGTAAAAATCTATTAACAGTTCTTGTACAATTGTCAAAATTTTGATAAAGTTTACCGCAAGAACGAGAGAATTTTTTTTAAAGCGTCTTTGTGCGTCTGTGTTCTCCCCTATTTCGAAGCACTGTATCAAAAACTTGCACAGATGTTCATATTGAACATTTCGGCTTTCTCCGCTTCTTTCTCGTATATACCGAAAAGTTGTTGCCTTGTTAGCATATTGTTTATTGCTCTATTATTGTAAACTGATGTAATACGGGCCTAATGCTGCTCACAATGAACTGCATGCAGTGAAATGGTTATGTTTCCGAGGTTGTAGGACGAAACTGTTTGGACCTAGGTACATCTCGTAGTATTTTGGTAGAAAACGAGAACTTTTATGAAACTGTAATTTGTTTCGCTTTTTCGTGATTTCCTGACAACTTTGAAGTAGTACCCATTCGACCATCTTCGCTCGTTTCGCTATAAGAAATGTATTACAACGGGAATTGCAGTCTATTTAGGTGATAAATTGTCGTATTATAACTATTTGATTTAGTCGCATGAGATGTTATAACAGGTTAAGTGAGACATTTTTTTTAATTATAGAAAACTTTTCTATTATTATTAAGTTAACAATAGTTTACATCCTCCATATAAGAAAGTTATTATGCTTCTGTGTTCGTCTCTTAAAATACCAGAAGGCTTTAGAAATACCAACAAATGTAATTGCCATTATACAAGAAAAGCTAACCTCCAATTTTATAATAATTAGCGAAATTGGTACTTTATTCATGAAAAGCTGTTTAGCTGTTATTATGGTGGCCATTCCCTAGAAAGAGACATCCGATAGAATTTTCACTCAATAATTTCAGTGGTTTGCAAAATAGTTAGATTTAAATTTAAAATTTATATTAAATTTCCTATTTTGTACTTTTATATTAAACTGTTTTGCAAACCACTGAAATTATTGAGTGAAAATTCATAGCAATAGTCTTATTATGGTTCTACTTAGGTAGTCTTATAGTTTTTTGTAAATATACGTACTAAGAAAAAAAATCGGTAAAGGTATTTACACAGAACTTCACTCGTTATTTGTGCATGGCGGTCACTCTAAAAAATTATTAAATACGAAATGACATTGAGAATAATAATCGAAATATAGTTATTGTAATTATTACAATGAAATCCTGATAACTTTTGGTCAAAGAAATAGTGCTCATCCAACAGCAGTTCAATACTAAATAACAGGTCTACCATGAATTATTTCTTGGGATGACCACCCTGTATATTTTCCAATAAAAGTATAATAGCATATGTCAAATATTATTGCCATTAGACACATTTTCAGTTCCACATTCACCCAGTGAAGTGGAAGTATAGTGGTGGTTAAAAATTTAATTTTTTTTGAAATTTTTCAAAACTGTTGGTTAAAAATTTTCAGTTTTTTTTCTTCTGCAATAGGTTCAGAATGTCATGAAACATGGAAATTTTAAATTTGAGCAAAGAAAAAAATTTCCAAAAATGTGTGAAAAAAATTTTCAATTTTTTTTTTCTGAAATAGGTTTAGAATGTCATGAAACGTGAAAATTTTAAATTTCAGCAAAAACAAATTTTTCCGCCTATTCTAATGGTAATTTTTTTCCTAAATGGTAAAAAATTGATGCAATTTTTTTTCCGAAATAGGTTTGGAATGTCATAAAACGTGGAAATTTTAAATTTAAGCAAAAGAAATTTTCTCATCTATTCTATAGTAAGTAGTGAAATAGATTTTATCAATTTTTTTTTAAATTTGCTTGAGTAGGTTTAGAATGCTATGGAAACGTTGAAATTTTAAATTTGAACAAAGAAAAAAAAATTTTTGAAATGTTTCCAAAATGTTGGTTAAAAAATTTTCAAAATTTTTTCTTCTGGAATAGGTTTAGAATGTCATGAAACGTGTATGTTTTAAATTTGAGCAAAAAAAAAAATTCCATCTATTCTAGTGGTAATTTTTTTTCCAAAAGGGTAAAAAAATGTTACAATTTTTTTTCTTCCGAAATAGGTTTGGAATGTCATGAAGTGTGAAAATTTTTAATTTGAGCAAAAAAATATTTTCTTCTATTCTACAGTAAGTACTTAGTGATAAATACATACATTTTTTCAAGAAAATTTTTCAGAAAATTTTCTAAATTTCTTTGAATACGTTTAGAATGCCATGGAAACGTGGAAATTTTAAATTTGAACAAAAAAATTCCACTTATTTTAGTTGTAAAAAATTTTTCAAAAATTTTCAGAAATTTTTTTTTTTTTAATACGTTTAGAATGCCATGAAACGTGAAAATTTTAAATTTGAAGAAAGAAAAAAATTTCTTCATATATTTTAGTGGTATTTTTTTTTTTTAAATGTTGGTGAAAAAAATTTTCAATTTTTTTTTTTCTGAAATGACGGGCTACGCCATGAAACGTGGAAATTTTAAATTTCAGCAAAACATAATTTTTTTCACTATTTATTCCGTTTAGACGGTCCACCCTGTATATTTTTCATGAAAATTCTACCATTTCTTCGCTGACAGTAAGGTTAACTACCTACCAAATTTGACTGCTCTCCGTCAAGTAGTTTTTTTTAGTTAATGCACCAACAGACAGACAGACTGACGGAATTGAAAAACCTATATTTTCTAAATCTACGTGTTCCGAAACGTCAGAATCCGAAAAAATCTCGGAGAATGATTTCGAATACAATACTTCCCTTCGGTATGCGAGGGAAGTAAAAAGTTATGGCCAAAAATAGTAAATATTTCCCTATCGGATGTCTCTTTCTAGGGAATGGCCACCTTAAGTTCTCAATTTTAACGATTACTTTATGTACCTATGTATTTATAATACTAAACCGTTGGCATACGAGTGTGATTCACACTTTGTACCGGATAATAATCTTTTAAGTTGCTTTACATATTCTTTAAATATAATTTTTTTCCTGATACCAGCTCGATTGGAGAAATGTCCATCAGTATACAACGCACTATACTTATTTTTCTACATTTATTTTCTAACCGTACAAATGATGGTTGACAAAGAGAATAATGTATATGTACCACCATTTCCCACAGATGATGTCATTAGGATTATGAAAACAACTCGAGGCGCACCAGGAGATGACCGGCCATGTTAATCATACACTTATCTTATATCTTATACACGATTATTCAATATAGGTTGTTCGTGATAAGATTAAAACGTACGTCAATGAGCAATAATAACCAAAACATTCATATGTACCTGTACATTACTCTTTGACGCATCCCTAGAGTCTATAAATATGTAATATCCATATGTCTAATACAAAGAAAAACTGAACAAATACAATCTGTGTATAAAATAAAATTACAGCGTATTCAAATAAATACAACAAACATTGTACACAATAGTAATTACATTGTATGTGTATTTGCTTGAAATAGATACCTATGAAATAAACAACCATTGGAATGAGAGAATAGATAATTAAAGGATGCAGATAACAATATCTAGTATACATCCTGCATTAGTCAACACGATTTTTACCCAACAACGGGGAAGCCGAACAGGAAGGATTGTGATTTTGGCAGTGTATGTACATGGCAGGTATGGCTGTTCCATTACAGCGGCTATCTAATCTTGTAACGTTTCTAATGGTATCACAACTTCATGGACAATTTATCATATAATAATATATTTTTCTATATTTTTGTAGTAGAAGCAAATATACAGGGTGTTTCACTTAAAAGTCCCCAGGCCATTATCTCTAAAACTAATAAAGATATTTTATTTTTGTAAATGGCAGATGATTGATACCAAAGAAAGGTTTAAATAACGGTGATTAGAATTTTTCCTCAACAGCACACAGAGATGGCGCTGCGATGCAAAACTATTTTTTGATGGCTGGAACCTTGAAACATAAGTCATGTGATTAAACAACAATTTGTGAATAATTTTGACGGTATAGAGAATTTACAAAAAATAAGCCGTTTTGGAGTTACATGAGTTTCTTTCATTAATGCCAGTACACGTGAATTTTGATAAATCCCTATAATTTATTTATTATTTATTATAGAATATTGGTTACCAAACACTTTTTTTCAAGATAAGGAAAGTGATATAATTACACTATCATAAAATTATGTTTACCACTTCCGACCAAACCGGAACTAACATGATGAACCAATATCCATATGTTCCTACATATTACATTTTTTTTTCTAATAACGCTTCTAATAAAACGGCTCCCAAAACTTAAAGTAAGTAAGACAACAAAGAAAATACACACTAATTTAGAATGGGCTAAATTTATATTAACAATTCAGTAAAGAACGTAAACAAAAGTTTTATAAACAAACATTTAAAAACTATCGAAATATTATTAAAAATGAAATTAAACTAATTTCTTTCTTATTAGTAGGTACTTATTATATTAAATGTTCAAAATTTCTCCCTTCTTCATGAATACACATATTGTACCGTTTCAGTAACTCTTCATTGCAAACTTTTTGTAACGTATGTCTATTTATAGCAGCAACACTTGCATATATTTTATTATACAAATCGGCCATATCCTCAGTGGGTTCAATGTACACTACACTTTTTAAATACCCCCAAAGGTAAAAATCTAATGGAGTCAAGTCAGGTGATCGTGCTGGCCATCTGACTACTCCATTAGTACCAATCCATCTCTGAGGGTACATTTCATTAAGACAATCTTTGACTAGAACTGAGTTATGGGGTGGTGCACCATCTTGGTGAAACCAAATATTCTCCTGGTTATGAGGGATAGTCTCTAATAGCCTGGCAATACATTTCTCAAAAATATCTCATATTTTCTTCCATTTAAAGTCCTATGGAATAGATATGGTCCAATAATATATGAATTTAATATTCCACACCACGCGTTATCTCCAAAAGTTACCTGATTTCGGGTCATTCTCATCCATCTAGGATTATTTTGTGACCAGTATCGGCAGTTATGCTTACTCACAACTCCGTTGTTGTGAAAACGGATTTCATCGCTCCAGAGCACATTTTTTTTAAAATTTGGGCATTCTTCAGAAAGAACTGAAAATTCAGCTAGAAAATGTAATCTTCGTTCATAATCACCAGGCCTTAAATGATGGATCAATTTTAATTTGTATGGATGGTATTTATTTGATTTAAATATTCTATGGCACGAAGATATCGACAGATTAGTTTCCGATGCCAATTTCCGGAGAGAACATTGAGGATTGTTGACAACACTATTTAACACCAAGGCTATATTTTCATCGTTTCTAACTGGCCTATTTCTGTTACGAATAGTTTTCTTAAAACTACCCCAGTTTCTTAAATTTTTAAACAGCATGATAAATGTTTTTTTATCGGGTGTAGGTCTATTTGGAAATCGTAAACAAAACAATCGTTTTGCTTGTCGGGAATTTCTTTTGCATTCACCGTATATTAAAATCATATTTAACTTATCTTCATTGGTGTATCTAACCATTTTTTAAATTTATTTTTTTTTATTGCCTTATTTGGATTAATTTGCTTTGAATTGTTTCTAAGTACACTATTTCTGTTTGAACCTATGATTGAAATGCACCAACTACAAACTTTGTTTAATAACTGTCAAACTTAAAATTAAATCAAAGCCTACTAATATCTCTTAAGTAGATTTTTCATTACCATTCTAAATTAGTGTGTATTTTCTTTGTTGTCTTACTTACTTTAAGTTTTGGGAGCCGTTTTATTAGAAGCGTTATTAGAAAAAAAAATATAATATGTAGGAACATATGGATATTGGTTCATCATGTTAGTTCCGGTTTGGCCGGAAGTGGTAAACATAATTATATGATAGTGTATTATATCACTTTCCTTATCTTGAAAAAAAGTGTTTGGTAACCAATATTCTATAATAAATAATAAATAAATTATAGGGATTTATCAAAATTCACGTGTACTGGCATTAATGAAAGAAACTCATGTAACTCCAAAACGGCTTGTTTTTTGTAAATTCTCTATACCATCAAAATTATTCACAAATTATTGTTTAATCACATGACTTATGTTTCAAGCTTCCAGCCATCAAGAAATAGTTTTGCATCGCAGCGCCATCTCTGTGTGCTGTTGAGGAAAAATTCTAATCACCGTTATTTAAACCTTTCTTTGGTATCAATCATCTGCCATTTACAAAAATAAAATATCTTTATTAATTTTAGAGATATTAGCCTGGGGACTTTTAACTGAAACACCCTGTATATACGTAAAAATATAATGATGAGCCCTACCCAATAGTTCGTCTTGTTTTATGCCGTGGTCATGCAGTATAACATTTGTTCTAAATCGATGCCTTTTAACATATCTTACATTTTGTAGATATAACTTTATCCCTAAGAGATATTTTATTATTTACAAAAATATATATACAATTTTCATTACACTTGACAGTAATAAATTTTAATCGTCTCTTTTGAGCTACAAGAATAATCTTGAATGAAATCTTTCCCATACCGCAGCTAATAATATCTAGGGACATATACGATGAAGCTATGATGCATATTACATTAACAAATCGGTGGCATCAAAATGCCACCACTAGAAATTGTGTGGAAATTTTTTTAATAAACAATTTAGGTGCAAAAATACGATAATGAATAACTTTTTAAATTCAATTTGTATGAAAAAACTGACGGCACCACTGGAAAGAACAGAAAATTTTACGAAAGAAACATATGACATATGTTTGTCGAATTAAAGTTGAGCTAGACAAAATTCACATCAAACACGTAAACGTTGAATTATTTATAAGCACACCAGTAGAATAAGGTCAAGCACAAATCTTCAGAGAAATTTTCAGTAGCTAAGTAACTTAACTTATTAATGTAACTTACTCATCCGCAACACAATGAGCCGCTGTTATAACCCAATTGCTGCTAATAATTACTCCTCCACAGTATTGAAATGTTCTGATTTCAAGGGATGCAGTATATGGGTAGTCCGCAATATCTGCGTCGAAACCACCTACAATTCTTTTATCCAAAGATGAGTCGTTCTTTTGTTGCAGCCTAGCTGAAAGAAATTGTTTAATATTAGAGCAATAGGTAAATACTTTATGAAATAAAATTGTTTAAAGGAATTATCTATGAAACATATTCTTTATAGGATTTTGCAAACAGTAGAAAGAAAAGCTATCTATGAGAACTAAAGGAAAAACTATATATAAAAATATTAATAAAATGTTTTCATTCTTTCGATAACCTGACTTCTGGTTATGCTAATAAGTAAAAATTCTTATTTGCCTTTCTCATTTTAACACTAGCATCCAACCTAGTCCCCTACGGCTAAGCAGGCTAAACTAGTATCTACATGATCCCCTACGATATGTAAATTCAGTTAAAAATGAGAACAAAGGCCTGAAATTAATTTATTTACGTACCTTGTCTTTAAAAATGTTTTCATTCTAATGAATTATATTTTCATAAAATCTCATTCAGTTTCTTGGAAATGCTTAGCCTTTGAAACGTTTTTCGTCCTTATTGTGGACTCATCAGAAAAGCCTAAAGCCACTCATAACGATGACACCTTATTGGATTTTCCTCGCGGAATTTTCCAGTTTTCATGTCTAATATGAAATCAACGATCCCAAAAAATCCAATAGAGTAATTTTTGAACTCTATAGTTAAATTATTGAGCATCTATAAACATGTGAGGGTACTTGTAGGGAAACAATACAATTTTCCCGGCTTTCCATAAATGTTCAACGATCCCAAAAAATCCAATAGAGTATTTTTTGAACTCTATAGATAAATTATTGAGCATCTAGAAACATGTGAGGGTACTTGCAGGGAAACAATAGAATTTTCCTGGCTTTTTATAAATTTTTTAAAGAACTGGAAAGCTTCATGCCAATTCCGTAGAGAGGGATCGATTGGGACGAATATTTAAAAAGAAGGCTTGAATTTCTCCGGAGTGCTGATTTTAACGAATGTATTATGTTCCACTGTACGTTGGGAACAATAAAATTTGGAATGAAGTTGTCACAATTGCCAAGTGATAATTCTGCTGGTACTTTTGGAAAAAAATATATAGGGTCATTCTCAAGAAATAATTAGAAAAAAATGGAGGGCAATGATTACTCTCCTCGCATACCCAAGGGAAGTATTATCACCCTCTGAGATTTCTTCGGATTTGTTGGGGCACTGGCGGTCCTAAGGGGAGGGGGGGCATGGGAGCTATGCCCCCAAAGCTCTGATTATGACAAGAACTGATAAATATCAATACTAATTAACTTCAATTCCTTTTGTTAAATTATAGAGAAATGCAATTAAATAAATCATTTATTGTTAAAAAAGTTAAAGAAAATTTAACAAAAAGTAAAGAAAATTGTTAATGACTAATCAAAATTAAACATCTTTCTATTAAAATATTAATTTCTAATCTTCGAATTTTTCTGATAACCTAATAATAAAAATCATACCTATTAATTATTGAGGGTTAAAAAATGTTGGTATATATTTTAATAAGGATTCACCCTAGAAGCAAAGCGTAGGACAGCCCTTGTGTTGGAAAGGTTCCCAGCAAAATGATACACACTGATTTATACGCAGATGCGCACTACTAATATATTCCTAAATTAAAATCTTAAGTTTACCAAATTTAAATTCATATAAACTTTTGCTGACTTACCAAAGATAATAGAAGCAGATGCCAGAAAAAACAGTAATTTGAACATTTTACACTGATGCTATAAATTGGTCGCAGTATTTCATTTTAGATTATTTACAACAATTTTATGTTATTTTAAATGATAGCGATAAAATTGGATAATTATCAAAAAATTTCTTTATTTAATTTTGTGATAATAATCAAATGTTACCACAGTTGGTATAGCGTCTGCAGATTTGCATCAAAGGTACATAGAAATATTTCTCACATGATCGCCTGACGTCAGCCCCTTAGGTTCCTTTTTATGGATTTATTTTAAAGAACTAGTCCAGATATTGTCTATAATTGTTTATATGTGGCATATTCAGATTTTCTTACTTTTTATTGGGTATTTTGCCACTGAAAAATATTTAAAAATTTCAATGAATAAACCTCTGCGTCAAACGGATCAGAGAGAGGTTGGTTCTTGAACACTTGACTGTTTCAAAAAGTCTCACACCTAAAAATATAAAAACTAGAACAATGTAATAAACTAAAACCTGAAAATGAAAGCTATAGGTAGTTAACGTTTCGAAAGAGAATCTACTTCCGTTCTCAAAACTTTTTTGGCCGTCAACCATGACAGTTCTTTGTTTATGTATTTCCATAGTCAAGTGAGACATTAAATTATATTTATCTTATTTTTACTTACTTCGTCTCTAAGGATGGGCAACCAACTAGTACAAAAATCTATTGAATAATTCGAAACGCATCAATCCTCGTTTAACAAAATAATCGCGGATTCTTTAAGTTTTCTTTTTGTTCCGTTGCTCTCTTTTCCAAAATCTTTGCCGAGTCCCATTTAATGCTGTGATTATTATCCCACGCGTGTTCACATATTTTGGATTTTTCAAATTCTCCCCTTCTAGCGTAATTTCTATGTTCACCAAGCCTTACGTTAAAAGGTCTAGACGATTCACCTACGTAATGCTTTCCGCACTCACACTGAACACTATAAATGCAATTTTTTGAATTTTGAACAATATTTAGAGGTTTTTGATAAAAACGATCTTAGCGTGGAGCCCGTTTGAAAAACCGTTCGTACGGAAAACCTATTCCCAATTTTTTGTAATTTATCCGATAGACCATGTATATATGGAATTACTGCCATCGACCTAAATACCTCAGTTTGTGATAGTATATTCTCTCTACTACCAATGTTCAATAACTGACTATCAATAAAACTCTCAGGATATTAATTATTTAATAAGACAGTTTTTATAAATTGCTTTTCGTTCCTTAATATTATATCATTTGAAGAAATAATTTTGGCTCTGTCATACAAACACTTAACAACACCTTTCTTAACACTAGTATGTTGATTTGAATTGAAATTTAAGTATCTGTTTGTGTGTGTTTGTTTTCTATACACACTGGTTTCGTATGTGTTATCTAATTTTTTAATTAAAATATCTAAGAAAGGTAATTCATTATTAATCTCTATTTCTATTGTACATTTAATTGAAGGTTCTTTTTCGTTAATCTGATTCAAGAAATTACTTAAACATTCTTTACTATAAGGCCATATAGTAAAAATGTCATCTACATATCTCCACCATACAATGGGTTTATAAGCTAGATTATTAATATTACTTTCCTCAAAATTTTCCATGAAAATGTTACTTAATATTGGAAATAATGAAGAATCCATGGCCATCCCAAAGTCTTGTTGATAGAAGTCATTATTTAATAGAAAGTATGTTGCTTTAAACCAAAGTGTAAGTAATTCCATAATAGTTTCAATTCTTAACTTAGTTCTATTCGTCAAATTACCATCTTTTTGCAATTTGTTTTTAATTATTATTAATGTTTTATCTACAGGAACATTTGTAAATAGGCTTGCTTCATCAAAACTGACCATTAGATGATTATTGTTAAAATGATTTTCTGACAGCTTTTCCAAAAAATGTTTGCTATTTTTAATATAAGACTTGGAGGAACCTGATAAAGGATTTAGGATTTTTAATAAATATTTTGAGAGTTTACTACATGGAGAATTAATTGAACTCACAATTGGTCTTAAAAGAATGTCAGGTTTATGAATTTTTGGCAAACCATAGAAATGAGGAGGCTTACAGTGATGTAGAGTTAACACCTTTCGTTCAATATCTGTAAATTCGTTTTTGTGTTTAAATAAGACTATATATTTTGTTTTCTAAAGAATTTGTAGGATCTTTATTTAATTTGGAATAATTTCCATCATTTACCAAGTTCGTAATTTTTGCATCATATGTAGCTGTATCTAAGATTACCGTGGCATTGCCTAGTCCACACGGGGGAAATCAGACTGAGCAAAAGGTGTGGCACAAAGTAAGAGAAACAGCCAATGTGATTGGTAATAATGAAGACTAATTAAAATAAATTTTATTCAGAGATTCCAATTACATGTTAGAGTCCATGGTAGAAATTTCGAATGTTTGTTGTAGTGCTCAAAATGTGATGACAATTATTGTCTTACTCATGTTGTTTTATTTCTGACAAACCAGCTACATTAATTCTCAAAATTATGTAAAATGTATTTTTTAACAATTGTTAAACAAAGGCGATTTGTAAAATTATTGTGGTCCAAGTGTGATGGAGTATACCCATCAATTGGTTTTCCACATCTAGAACTCTTGAGTAGATTCTCTATGGACACTCTTGAGAACAGGCGGGTTTGCTACTCTCAAATAGTTTTACAATAATCTACTACATAACAAGATCGATTGCCCAGAATTTTTAAATAAATTACAATTTTATGTCCCATTAAATACTCGGATAATGCAAACTTTTTATTTTCCCACTCCGCCCTCTAATAGACTTAAATTTTCTCCTCTATTCTCAATGTGTCATAATTACAACAAACATTGTGACAAATTTGATATTTTCAGCTGCACTGTTAATTCCATAAAAAAATTTTATAGCCATTGATTCTTTGTTTTTCTTTGGATTCTGTTTTTATAGTTTTATTATTATGCTTAACTTATAATGTGTATTTTTATATTTCTTGTCTTCGATATTTGTTTTTCTTTTGTTATAATATTATGTTATTTTTAGGAGTAGTTTATATTTCTTTAATGTATATTGTATATACTTAATATATTGTTTTTATGTATCCGCCCTGCTCTGTAAATGGGTTATACCTGTTGAGCAATGTATGCTAAATAAATAAATAAATACAGTTGCTCATATTGGAACTCTTTTCCACGACACCCAGGAGGTGGAGTTTTTCGTCTTACTTCAGTACCTTTCCTTTTCCCGATTGAATTATTCATGATATTTTTGCGAACCATTAGTATTTTATTAGTGTCCAATCACTATCCATCACTTTATAAAATAGAACAATAAATTAAGTTTCTTGAATCCGTCACAATTTAAATCACTTAATGAGTTTTTTCTAAGTATATTAATGTCAAATAAAATCTTTTAATACTAAATTAGTTATTTATGCACCAAGTGCGTTATATAGATTGTAACGCCCGGAGCGTAACATGATGCAGCTCGAAAGCCCAGATTTTACAAAAAATTTAAAAAAAAATGTGAAATTTAGTTCTGTATAAAAAACTGTTATCTAATATGGCAGCCAACGCCCATGCCATACAAGGTCAATTTTGTGGCTTTACACTCAGGAAGCACCCCTCTACTATTACCACATGCTAAAACCGACTAGAATTTTTGCATTACGGAGCAAAAAAAAATTTGACTGGAGTAAAAATAAAATTACATTTTCATTAATTTATCTGTTAATGTCAACCGGGGTAGGCCCGCCAGGTACTTGCATTTGTTCAAACATATTACTTTGACCAGTGGCTCTTAAAAAAATATAGGTACTTATTTTACTATATTTCCTGTGTTATACAATTTGTATATTATTCCATTTTTTGAGACTAACTAATAACTGATATTAAGCAGAACACAGAAAGTACTTTTATGTTATTTATTATTAAAAATATAAAGAAGAGATAATTTAAATAATCCTTCTATTCTCCAGTGTTATCTAAAACCCATTGCCTGAGATTAGCAACATCAGTATAAACCCCAGGGAACTCAGGACGGGCACAGCCTTGACCCCAAGACACAAGACCATAGAGGATACCATTCAAAACTACTGGACCACCAGAGTCTCCTTGACAAGCGTCTTTACCTCCTATACCTAAGAGACCAGCACAGAACATCCTTTCACTAACGGTATAGTCTTGATAGGCTCGCTGACAGTCTGTCCGACTAACAACAGGAACTTGTACTTCTTGAAGAACAGTCGGAGTAGTACCACCTTCAGTTAGAGTTCCCCATCCAGTTATAGTGGCTGTTTGTCCAGCTACTGGCGTATTTCCAGTCGAAGGCAAGGCGATAGCTTTTGCAATAGCATTTGATGTTGTCACTGATGAAAGCTTCAAAACGGCAATGTCGTAGTCATATATTCTAGGATCGTAAAATGGGTGTTCAATCACTGATAAAACGCTGATGACTTGACCCCCGCTACCAACATTTGTAGTACCAATGCGAACGGTGAGGAAGGAAGGAAGGAGTGCTCTGAAACAATAACAATATTAATGGTAAAACCATAAGTCGATGAACCTATTGTAGCGAAATTAACGTTTTTGATAAGAGAATATTTTACATTAATTGTTTATTGATCAACTATTAGTTTCACTAAGCTTAAAAATGTATAAATTTAAATGTTTGACACATTAGAAGCAGAATAATTAGAGGTTTGTGTTGTTAATTGCAGGATTAATACGATTTTAATTTCACTACACCTTCACGATTTTATCGTAAATTTACAAAAAAATGTTTTTCCCAATAAGAAATACACAGGAAACTTGATATTGACTGATATTGTTTAATTTTGATGAAGATATATTTTTGGGATTATGAACAAGTCGAAGGGTGAAACAGAGAAACAAAAACTGTTTTTTAATACACTCTAATATGGTAAACTATCCATTGATAAAATAAACACAAATCGATATGAGAGCATTTCTTTTTACCTCTCCTGTACTTTTGCATAAGTGGATATGCAAAATTTAAAAAATATGTATTACCCGTGAATGCAATGGGCGGCAGTTAAGACCCAATTTGCTGAGATGATAGATCCACCACAAATGTGTCTACTGAGATACTGAAGAGAGACTTGATGAGGGTGCTGTTGAATAGTTGTGTCAGAACCTCCTACAATTCTGCCATCCAAAGTTGGTATTCGTTGATCTTGGAAATCACCTGAAAAAGAGGCACCATATTTGTTTATTAAAAGCAGCTACGTATTGCAATAGTCCAATAGGACCGTTCAGACAGCCTAAATTGAATTACAAATTAGGTGTAAGATAAAGATTTAGCAAAAGTAATGACAAAGGTAAAATATTTGCAAAGGAACTCTAATCACAAATGAGTTATTTTTATCCAAGTGAAAGTAAATGTAGCCGTTACTTGTAGTCGAGTCATTTTAGCATGAAGAATGTGAAAAAAAAATTGGTACAGGATAAATTGACTTTATTTTTGTTGCAAAGAGTTCAGAAAGGCATTTAGAAAAAACAGTACCTTTTATTTTTTGGTGGAAATGTTTGGTTTCATCTTTTTTACAATGATTGGGCAATTTTAATTGCTAATCCGAGGTCTAATTCTAATTTGGTAAATTCAAAATGGGGGACCAGAAGTGGAGCCATATCCTCGCTAAAACCAAGTATTTTTTTCTTTTTTGGGCCGAAGGTATGAATTTCTCAGCAAAACGTCGTCTTTGAGCTGACAATGGAACTCGGAGGTTTTCGTGGTCACTGATAACGAATCCGATGTGCAAGTAGATTCAATTAAAATGGCGGAGCAGATGTAGAGCCAAATCCTCACGAAAACCAAATGTTTTTTCTTTTTTTGGGCCGAATGTATGAATTTTTCCCGAAAATATACTACTTCCGGTCCACGAGCGAGTTTTTCCGGAGAAATTGACTGTTTTTCCTATCCGCCATTTTGAATTTCGTAAATTGGACCTCTGTTTCGTGATCAGCAACCCCAAAAACCCCCGAGTAACCATTTTTGTCTAATTTTGTAGCATATTGTACATCATAACAAATTTTTCAATTAATTGAATTGAACTGGCCAATCATTGGACAAAAAATGAAACCAAACATTTCCTCCAAGATACAAAAGGTACCGTTTTTTCTAAATGTCTTTCTGAACTCTTTGCAACAAAAATGATGTCAATTGATCCTGTACTTTTAGTTTTAGAAGTAAAATGCTACAATGACGCGACTGTTTGTAAATAATTTAGTAAAAAAATAGTAGACATCTCCTATCATATCAAATAGACTAAATTTGTACAACTCTGTATTGTGAGCTGTACGACACAAATCTAGAATCTGGCAATTATTAATTAATTAGATAGATAGATAGATAGATAGATAGATAGATAGATAGATAGATAGATAGATAGATAGATAGATAGATAGATAGATAGATAGATAGATAGATAGATAGATAGATAGATAGATAGATAGATAGATAGATAGATTACAGGATACACTGCTGCTATAGTTCGCCAAATGTCCCCCTAGAAACTTTTAAACAAGAGATTGACGACATCATGGGCAAATGCAGAAATACGCCAGGTGAAAGCATAGTGGCGGGGGATCTAAATGTAAAATCCCCGCAATGGGGCTCTCCGACTACGGACAAGAGAGGAGAGTACTTCACACAATGGATGGCGGAACTAAATATGGTGGCTCATAATAATGGCAGAATACCCACCTTTGTCAGAGGAAATGTGGAATCATATATTGACATCACTTGCTCCACACAGGGCATAGCAAGGCGAATATCAGGGTGGGAAGTATTAGACGCAGAGAACCTGAGCGATCACAGGGACATATTATTCGACATTGAAGATAAGACACAACGCACTATGGAGCTAAAAAGTGAACTGACAGTTGACTGGAATACTTTCAAAGAACTGGTGAAATGGAAGCTAGATAGAGATGGAGAAAAGGATACGGTGGAATTCCTAGAAGAAACACTGAAAGAAGCTTATCAAGGAAGTATACAAAGGACGAAAAATAGACAGGGTATGCCATACTGGTGGGACGAAGACATAGCGGACCTAAGACGAAAATGCCTAACAAATCGAAGAAGAGCCACGAGAATGGCAAGGGACGAAAGGGTCACAGAACAAGAGCGACTGGAAGCAACGGAAGCATATAAGTCAACAAAAAAGGAGCTACAAAAGAAAATATACGCCTCAAAAAACAAACATTGGGAAGAGCTATGTAAGAAACTGGATGATGACATATTCGGACAAGGGTATAAAATAGTAGCCCAAAACTTAAAAGCATATGCCCACTATAACTTGGACATACATACAAAGAGAGACATAGTAAACGAACTATTCCCAACGAGAGAAGACAAGTGGGAACACATGGCAAGAGTAGAAAATGTGCATCCGTTTACACAAGAGGAATTAAATCAAGCCCTACAGGAACTAAAAGTCGGAAAAGCTCCAGGCCACGATGGTATCCCTGCGGAAGCTATTAAAATAATAGGCAAGATCGCACCAAACTGGCTCCTAAGTATTTTAAATAGGCTACTGAGAGAGCAAAGCTTCCCCAAGAACTGGAAGAAGGCAAAACTGGTTCTAATCCCCAAAGCAAGGAAAGAAGGAATAGACACCACAACATATAGGCCAATCTGCTTACTCACTACAATAAGCAAGCTCTATGAAAAATTGATAAAAAGAAGACTGGAAGGAGCTATGGAAGAGACAGAAAGACTGTCTGACCATCAGTACGGATTTCGAAAAGGTAGATCTACACTACATGCAGTGGAGAAAGTGAGGCAGCTCATCAAGGAAAATGGAAGAAGGAAGTGGGGAGCATTAATAACCCTGGATGTACGAAACGCTTTTAATACCGCAGCGTGGGGAAAAATTATGAGCGAGCTAAGGAAAAGGGGAATCCCACAATATCTTAGAAATATTGTGAGTAGCTACCTTGAAGAAAGATCACTGGAAATCGAAAGAGGGGAAGTATACAAAGTCACGGCCGGAGTCCCGCAGGGCTCGGTGCTCGGCCCAACATTATGGAACATTCTATACGATGGAGTACTTAAAGAAAGGATGCCGGAAGGGGCCTGGGTCGTAGGCTTTGCTGACGACCTCGCTGTGGTACTAGTAGCAGATAGGGCTGAAGAACTGGCATCAAAGGGAGATGATGCACTGGACATTATAGACGCATGGTTAAAGCGACACTACCTCGAACTCGCGCCGGAAAAAACAGAAGCGGTAATCCTCAAAGGAAAGAGGGATAGGAGGAATATCAACTTCGCGTTGAGAGACGTCCAGATAGAACCAAAAAGGCAGGTGAAGTATCTGGGTATAATACTCGATGACAAGGACACCTTTGGCGAACACGTCAAGTATACGATTAAGAAAGCAGACACTAACGTAGCATCGCTCACGAGAATTATGCCCAATATCAAAGGACCCGGGAGTAAAAAGCGGGAGGTTTTATATAATGTCACGCAGTCAATACTTACGTATGGCGCACCGATATGGCACACGGTCTTAAGGAAAAAGCGATACAGGCAAATGCTAGTAAGCACACAAAGGAAAGCTCTACTAAGAGTGATAAGCGGATACAGAACAATATCTGCAAGAGCAACCCAGGTGGTGGCTGGGATTCTTCCTATAGACATACTAATAGACGAACGGAAACGGCTCTATGAAAGAGAAGACGGGTATACCTCGCTAGCCAAAAAAGAAGAAAGAGAAACAAGCTTGGATCTGTGGCAGGAGGAGTGGACGGAAACACTGGAAGTAGCCCAGTGGACGAAAGCTCTCATACCGGACGTGAAGAAATGGACCAAATGTCGACACAGACACACGGATTACTTTATCACCCAAATACTAACTGGACATGGTTCCTTTAAGGTATACACCCACAAAATAGGAAAAGCGGCCGAAGAAACATGCGCATATTGCGAGAACCGGGACACCGTAGCACACACTCTGTTCGAATGTATCAGATGGGAAAGGGAACGACAAAGAGTAAATCTAGAGTTAGGAGCTACTTTAAACAGTAACAATATCACTGAAGAGATGATGGAAAGTAGAGAAAAATGGAGCACGATCGGAAACTACATAAGGAAAGTAATGAGAAAAAAAGAGGAAGAAGAAAGAGACATGCAAAGAAGATAAGGAGTAAGACCGAACCTCCACATCCAGATGTATACTGCCAAGTGATTCCTGGATGTGAGAGTGAAGAGGTGGGGGTTTTTAGTGGGTAAAAATCCCACACTACCACGTAAGAAACAGCACGTGGTGTCTTTCTGAAGATTTTCCCCCACCGCAAAAAAAAAAAAAAAAAAAAAAAAGATAGATAGATAGATAGATAGATAGATAGATAGATAGATAGATAGATAGATAGATAGATAGATAGATAGATAGATAGATAGATAGATAGATAGATAGATAGATAGATAGATAGATAGATAGATAGATAGATAGATAGATAGATAGATAGATAGATAGATAGATAGATAGATAGATAGATAGATAGATAGATAGATAGATAGATAGATAGATAGATAGATAGATAGATAGATAGATAGATAGATAGATAGATAGATAGATAGATAGATAGATAGATAGATAGATAGATAGATAGATAGATAGATAGATAGATAGATAGATAGATAGATAGATAGATAGATAGATAGATAGATAGATAGATAGATAGATAGATAGATAGATAGATAGATAGATAGATAGATAGATAGATAGATAGATAGATAGATAGATAGATAGATAGATAGATAGATAGATAGATAGATAGATAGATAGATAGATAGATAGATAGATAGATAGATAGATAGATAGATAGATAGATAGATAGATAGATAGATAGATAGATAGATAGATAGATAGATAGATAGATAGATAGATAGATAGATAGATAGATAGATAGATAGATAGATAGATAGATAGATAGATAGATAGATAGATAGATAGATAGATAGATAGATAGATAGATAGATAGATAGATAGATAGATAGATAGATAGATAGATAGATAGATAGATAGATAGATAGATAGATAGATAGATAGATAGATAGATAGATAGATAGATAGATAGATAGATAGATAGATAGATAGATAGATAGATAGATAGATAGATAGATAGATAGATAGATAGATAGATAGATAGATAGATAGATAGATAGATAGATAGATAGATAGATAGATAGATAGATAGATAGATAGATAGATAGATAGATAGATAGATAGATAGATAGATAGATAGATAGATAGATAGATAGATAGATAGATAGATAGATAGATAGATAGATAGATAGATAGATAGATAGATAGATAGATAGATAGATAGAGATAGATAGATTTATTCATGTTAAAAAATTTTAAAAATTTGTACACACGTCAAACATTCTTATTACAAAACAAATTAAAATAGTAAAATAAAAACAGTACAGTAGATTTACAAAATTTTGTCAATTTGGACAAAGTTATGGTACTTAATAGGAATAAAAACACAGGTAAAACAGGTACATATAAAATCATAAAAATTAAATGTTTGTATGCAGAACATAATTTGTGGGAGAAATTTAGGAATCCCTATCAGACGTTTAAAATTTCCGTCTCTATATCTTCGTATTAACATGATATAGCCGCATATATGGGTATATGAATGTTGGATATAACAGTCGCTTTGGTGGGGGGTGGGGTAGTTTATTGCACAATTGGCTATTCAGAGAATTCGTGGCGAATATCTCCAGATCGACATCTCGAAGGCATCAATACGCTGTACCTCCCTAATAATCTATATCTCAGATGCGTAAAGAAAGATTGAGAGAACTAGGGTGTTTCTACCATTTTAAATTTTGCTCAAGGACCCTGAGGTATACCATCGTCTTTATTTTACTATATAAGCTGAAATTCTACGGATTTGACAAAGACAGTGAAAACTTAATCGCAACTGCCATCAATTCGTTACCAACAGAAGCACGTTTCCTGTAAAATATGGAGTACCTCAAGGGTCTATAACACAGCCACACACACACACACACACAAAATGTTCGCTGCCACCAACGAAACCTACTACACCAAAGGTTTATGGGGTCGATTAGATTTCGACAAAAAAATTTGAAAAAATTTATGTGTAGGACTTTGAGGTAGCTGAATCCAAATCCGAGGTCGGTTTGTCGGTATCAGGTCGCGTTAATGTCATTTCAAGGTCAAATTATTAGATTTCGACAGAAAAATTTGAAAAAAATTGTATATAGGTTTTTGAGGTCACTGAATCCAAAAACGAGGTCGATTTGTCGGTATCAGGTCTCGCTAATGTCATTTCAAGGCAAATCATTAGATTTCGACAGAAAAATTTGAATAAAAATTGAAGATAGGTTTTTGAGGTCGCTGAATCTAAATCTAAGGTCGGTTTGTCGATATCAGGCCGCTTTAAGATAATTTCAAGGTCAAGTCATTAGATTTCAACAGGAACATTTGTACATAGGTTCTTGAGGTCCATGAATCCTAATCCGAGGTCGGCTTGTCGGTATCAGGTTGCGTTAAGGTCATTTCAAGGTCGAATGGTGGAAAACCTGACAAAAATATACCCTTATACCTCTCCAGGGCTAAGTATAAGGGCTTTCCGACTTTGAAGAGGACAATGTCTACTCGTCGTCGGACACACTACGGCTTCATTCTCACTCCCTATCGCTCCCCTGCAAGACAGTGCGCTTCCACTGGCATCGTTACCTCGACAAGCTGAGGAGCAGATCATTCTACACATTCCCTTTCGGTACAGTTGTCATCGACATCACACTTGACGAGGCAGTACGTAAAGACTAATTTGCCGAAAAAAATGATTTGCAGTAGATTTATTCTCATTTATTACATCATTCATTTATAAAATTTAAAAATACATACGGAATGACTTAAACATTTTTAAAAATGCTTAATGAAATTAAAATGCACTTTAAAAAGTTTGCAAAGAAACGATTTCATAGAGTAGATCTACTGTAAACATATATCTCATAAAAGGTATTGCTGAAGCTACGAGAATAGCTGTATATTGAAATCGGACACTTTGTCCAAATAAGTCATTTTCGACCAAATGTCTAGAAAAGCAAAATGGTTCAGGCAGGCAAAAGAATATGGGAATAAAGTGGACATTAGGACTACAACACCCTCGATTAAAAAGATATGGACACGCTCGACGGTGTGCATAGCTCGTACAATTAAATGTGTTTGATTTGAAAAATAGGCCAAGTTCACAACGTGAGAGTAACTTAACGATCTCTTAAGAGAGTTGGAAAAATCGCGAAATAGGTTTTCCACCATTCGACCTTGAAATGACCTTAACGCGACCTGATACCGACAAACTGATCTTGGATTTGGATTCAGCGACCTCAAAAACCTATATACATTTTTTTTTAATTTCTCTGTCGAAGTCTAATAATTTGACCTTGAAATGACCTTAACGCGACCTGATACCGACAAACCTGATTCGGATTCGGATTCAGCGACCCCAAAAACCTAGGATGTACTAGGTTTCGTTGGAGGAAACGAAAACTATTTTTTTTTGTGCGTGGCTGTGTAATCGGTCCCAAATTATTTCTTATACATATTAATGATTTGCTCATTCGGCTGACAGCGAGGTCGCTCTATTTGCTATTTCAGATATAATAATTTTTATGCTACCAAGACCAATATCTGTTGGTTAGGCTGCTTTTTAACAGAAATCGACAGCGCCATTCTAATTACAATTGACCATATTATAACATACATCATACTTATGTGAAAATTATTGAAAATATTAAAATAGACGACCTTTCATAAAGATATTTTGCATAGAATACTAGCAGGTTGTTATGAAATACGTTAGGAATACTCTTGGAAAAATGTCTACCAGGATGCAAATTTGTTATATCTGGATTATCTACCTGCAAAATATATTGGACCGTTCATTGAATAATTTCATAAGAAGAATGTCTACACCTCTGATGCGTACATCGGCGCTTGGCCTCCTTAGTTTCAAGAAACATAACGAATTGAGTTCTCTCACAGTTGCCCAAGGTTTATGTAGCACAATGTGCGGACATTCAATTTTTTTAATTCGCTAAAATGTTAACTGAACTTGCTTTATATTAAATAAGAATATTATATTTTATTGTTTCGATATTTTTTGTCATATATAACGTACTATGATACCAGGATATCACCCTTGAATAGTACGACGTACTTACCGATTTGCTATTAGGGCCATGTGTCTCTTGCGATGTCAATATAAGAGAAACGAACAAACATCTCACCAATAATACCGAACGTAAGCCTAACTGTACCATTAACAACTTGCTGTAAGTTTAGGTCCAAATAGTTAGCACAATAGGTGCCTTAATATTATATAATAGTCATATTTAGCAAAGTTCTATTTTACCTTATCAAAGTAGATGCAAGATATGAACAATGATGAGGCTAGATTGTCGCTAAAAATTGTTTATAGCTACCAACCTTATCACATTCCAGTTAGTCATGAAAATCCACGTAAACGCATGCGTCTACCTTACACGTTACAGATAACAGATTATAGTTTTGGCTTATTAATAATTCAAACACGTAACCAGGCAAAGATTATCTTATCTATCAAAATTGAATAGAATGTTTTCAAATTAATATACTTGATGTTGTTTATTAGTATTCGTATTAATTCATGACAAAACATCAATAAATTAAACATCTTACCTAAAACTACAGTAGCTATTGCAAAACACACCACCAACTTCAACATTTTGGACAGTTATAGAATTCTTTAAGTCAACTTGGATTAAATAAAACCTTTATCGACATCAGTAATAATAATTTATTACTTTGTTTTCGAACCGTTTTGTAGTCTAGAACCAATCGCAAAGAGCTAACGTGTACAAATGACTGAACCTCCAAACCATCAACCGCAAAATCTATTTTATAACATATAATAAAGCCGATATATAGTGATAAAACTTATCAGATGCATCATAAGAAAAATTATGATTACAGATCAAACTTCGATGCTCGAAACCCCCCTGTGGGGAGTTTTCCACAAGGTTTGGATCGAAACCAGACACACAAGCTAGTATTTAAATAACATTTATTTAAGCACTAGCTTTTGCCTACAGCAACGCTAATGTTGGGTCTCTCACCGCCTGACTGCACTATCCTAGCATCCCATCTTCACGTACATCATTTTCCCCATCGTCCCAACATAATCATCTGCTTTCCAGACCGTTCAGACTTCTCTGCAAAGTACTTTCTCAGTGATATTATCTGATTATTATGAGACTGTACGCTAAATAAGACTCCTTCCTCCCACATATCGCGATAAGACAACTCGCGCTACAGCTGCTTTAGGATGGTGTGCCTGGTAACTAGTCATTGCCGTACGAGTTTTTCTCATAAGGTCTTCAGGCTCTGTGTTCGTCCAGTGAATTACTCTAAAAGTTCGTATTGGTATTGCCCAGGTATTCATTGCTTTGATACAATTTTTTCCAGACAGTTTCGTTTTTAGGATTGTTTTTACCCTTTCTATATATTTAGCAGATATGTCTTTCTTCATAACGCTGTGCTCTATACTGAGGGACTGTTGAATTCTCTCAAGTATTTATAGGTGTCCTGGTCCCTTAGTGCAGCTACCCGCTTGTTTTTGTTTATTATTATTATTTAGTAGATAAGTTAGTTAATATTTAAGAGTAGCCAATCATAAAAACAAAAAAGTACTTTTATTTTATTTATTAAAAATATTAATAACACGGAAAGTTAAATAAATTATGCTATCCTCCAGTGTGATCTAAAATCCATTGCTTGAGATTAACTACTTTGGTATAAACGCCAGGATATTCAGGACGGGCACAGCCCTTGCCCCAAGAGACAATACCATGTAGAACCCCATTCACAGTTAGTGGCCCACCAGAGTCCCCTTGACAAGTGTCTTTACCTCCAACGCCCAAATATCCAGCGCACAACATTCTAGCAGTAATTAAATGGGGATTGTAGGCCTCCTGACAGTCTGCCTGACTTACAATTGGAACTTCTACTTGTTGAAGAACAGACGGAACACTTCCACCTTCAGTAAGAGTTCCCCATCCAGTTATTGTTGCGATTTCTCCCGCCCTTGGCTCACTTTGAACAGAAGGCAAAGCAATACTTTTGGCAATAGTATTAGAAATTGCAGAGGAAAGCTTCAGAAGAGCAATGTCATAGTCATATGTTTCTTCGTCGTAATCAGGATGTTCAATTACTTCTAAAATATTTATTACTTGGCCTCCGTTACCAACATATGAGCTACCAAGACGAACGGTAAGGAAGGAAGGGAGAATCGTACTGAAACAAGTTCATGATTTAATGTGCCAAGCTGTTGTGTTAAATGATTTAGAGATAGTAATTTGGAATATGATAGTAAAAACTATAACGTTCTCGAAAATTATCGAAAATATCGCCTAAAGATTTTTCGGATAGGGTCTGGGTCGCCTCGGTGTATATACCTGTGAATGCAGTGTGCGGCACTTAGAGTCCAAGTTGCTGAGATGAGAGCCCCACCACAAATATGTCTGCTGAGATACTGAAGAGAAATTTGATAAGGGTACTGTTCAATAGTTGTATCAGAGCCACCTACAATTCTGCCGTCCAATGTTGGTATTCGCAGATCTTGAAAATCACCTAAAAATATATAAGTATTAGGTACCACTAAGTAGCTGATCGATGGCGATCAGTAGAGATGCACTGCGCAGGTTACTGCTGAAGGTTGCATCCAAAACGACAATTTAAAAGGATTTATCGCAAAATTGCGTCACCATTAAGAATATATTACAAAAAATATTAAGAGCATTAGAATTAAAACTGTGTCAAAATGTATAAATAATAATGCCTTTGTCTAGGCACTAATTGTCACTATTACTGCCTCTTAAGCAAACAACTAATGGATTAACTATTCAGAAATTATCCAGGAGCACATAGTCACAGCGTTCCTTTCAACTTTCTGACGTTATTTAACTATTAATTACATGTATATTCGGCTTACCAATCCAATAAACGTAGTATTTATAAACCAAAGCTATTTTTAACTCTATTTCAAACTAAATTATAGGGTGATAGACGTAAAGAGATTTATTTATGGCTTTGCAATAAATCATCTTTGTAGGTATCTAATAACTTATCCGTAATGTTATTTATCTGTAGATATTAAACAACAGAGGCTTCGAAATTGATCATTTTAGAATTCCCGACGTTCGTTTATATTCTCCAATTTTTAGTCTTCGTGTTTCACATATTATAGTCTGCTCAACACCACCTAGCTCAGTTATTAATGCATCATGATCTAATCGATCAAAGATGTTTGAAAAATCAAATTATGTTAGGTTCAATTCACTTTGACATTTTAGAACCTCTGAAATATATTGTGTAATACGCAGCAGATTCGAGGTTATCGACGTCCTTTTATAAGTTCATGTTGATGGGGACTAATAATTGTCGTAATTGTTTTAATAGTGCATGTATATTTCAAAAATTTTTGCAAAATTTGAAATAATAGCGATGGATCTATAGTAGCTGAATTCTTTAAGGCTTAAACGAACTAGTTCCATATTTAAGAAAAAATTAAGGTTTTTAAGGATCTAATTGAAAACAAACTTAACTAACTAAAGAAACACTATAGCACAGCCTATGATAAGGAATGCAGGGATGTTATCAAAACCTGCCTATCTTGGTTCGATGATTTCCAAAGCTGCCAATTTCCATTGTTAATATACACAGGGAAAATTGAAGTGAGAAATGGAAATATTGCCTTACATTTGATTTTTTTTATATCAGATGAACTAAAAATCTTACCTAGTGCTACGGAAAGTATTGAAAGATACACAACTAACTTAACCATTTTGGATGGCTGTGGAGTATCTCTTGGCGTCAGCTCCTATTAGCTACTATTTTCATTGGCATAGGCAGCAATAACTCACTTAATGTTGAAACTATATTGCATTCTAAAACTGGTCGTGATTGCGATGTGATTTGCACAATCACCATAATATGTCGAAACCACCTAGCATAAAATCTATTTTATATCATGCAAGAAAACCGATATACAGCGATAATGATTATCAGGTGCATTATAACGAAATTGTTGTGTTGACATATCAAGCTAATTCTTGGAAATTCGACACTGTGGGAGAACTTTCAAAAGGTTATAATTATCACAGGAGATTTGAAATTATTGAGTAAATTCTAGGCATCGAATTAACTAAATTCATTTAGAAATATTAACTGAAAGACAACATGAGGAGGAGAACATTTTTGCTCGTCTTATTTTGATTGGATTGATAGATTACTGCTGTGGTTCCATTAATTTCAGCATATTTGCATAATTTGATAACATTTGAATTACAATGGTTAATATAAACTGTTTTGTAAGTAATGGAAACTTGATAGGACTTGTGACTTGTGAATATATACATTGGGTTGATTCTACGGTTGGTTCCTTGTGAAACATTCTTTAATAATTTAAATATACAGGAAATTATGCTTTTTAATGTTTCAAAAAGTTTTATTAAAACTCTACACGTGTTTCGGCTTATTAGGCCTTTATCAAGAGTACAAGGTATTACTTGTACTTTTGATAAAGGCCTAATATATCGAGGCAGGCGAGTGCCCCGTTGGGATCTTTTGTGACCTTAGCAGGGCATTCGACTGCATCGATCACGAAATACTACTGTAAGAGGCATATCATTGAAATGAATTAAGAGTTATCTTCTTAATCGTAAACAATATGTGTCACTTATTGATAACGAAGCCAGCACTGTTGAATATGTTAATTCAGAGTATGTCGATATTAGGACAGGAGTACCACAGGGCTCAATCTTGGGCCCGGTGTTATTCCTGCTTTATATGAACGATCTTGATGCCTTGACAACTTCCGCTAACTTCACCATTTACGCTGACGATACATCTATTATTATATCTGACAAAAATGAAGAATCGTTAAAAATCAAATGTAACACAATATTACATAAATTAAATGAATGGTTTAGCCACAACAGTCTTCATTTTAATACTAATAAAACTCAGGTACTGAGATTTCACAACAGACAAAAAACATGGAAGATTGGAAGATTCATTGTGAAGGTGTTATATCCAAATTAAATTCCATAGTCTTTCAGTTCAGAAGTATAAGAAATGTATTAAATATTGATCAGTTGCTAAAATTATATTACGCTCAAGTCGATTCAAGACTTCGTTATGGAATATGCTTCTGGGGCGCCTCTACTTCATCACATAATGTTTTTATAGCTCAAAAGAGGGTTATAAGATGCATGACCTGTATATTAAATATTCACTCGTGTAAGAGTATATTTAAGGAATATAAAATTTTATCAGTGCCGTCTCTTTTTATATATGAGCTTTGTTTGCATATATTCAAAAATATGGATAGATTTTTGTATAACAAAAATGTGCACGCTATTAATACTAGGCAAAAAAATTCTTTTCATATACCATTTCGAAGATTAAATGTAACATCTAATTCTCCCAATAGTCTTGGGCTTAAGGCTTACAATAATTTACCTCTAGACATCAAAGAAAGTAGTACCTTTTTTGAATTTAAGAAACGGTTAAAAACATATTTGGCTGATAAATGTTTTTATAGACTGGATGAATACTTTTGTATGTAATTTTAACTCGTTTAGTTGTATACATCATATACATTGTAATATCATATATTATATTTGTTATACATTACTTTGTATGTTTGTGTAATTTACAATTTTTGACTTATTCTATCCAGTTTCTGTAATTGGCTTTGGAATTAATAAAGAATCTATCTATCTAAACACGTGTAGAGTTTTAATAAAACTTTTTGAAACATTAAAAAGCATAATTTCCTGCATATTTAAATTATTGTGAATATATGTTTGAAACTCCAATGAGTTAATCATTCTAAAACCTAAAATGATTGCTAACTAACTTTATCAGGTTAATTATGATACAGGGTGTAATTAATATCATGTCATTAAGAAAAATGGTAATAGGGACCGACTAGACAAACAAAGAACCTATATGACTTTTTTCTCTAGGGGCACTTTGAAAAAAACTGACCTAGATTTAAAATTTGAATGTTAAGGTAGGAAACATTTGAGAACTACTGTTTTCAGGGTCAATGGATGTTATAGTTCGAATATTAGAAATAATAAAAAACTGTAATACCCGACTTGTGTTCCCGCCGGAAGTGCGGCACTTTGATGGGATTACTTCTACCGAACTTTTTATACCACTAATTATAAAAATGTAAATAATTCCTTCTCTTTCGGCAGAACGCAAGCATAGCATAGCTGTAGGGGATTAAATGGAATTTGTTTATATGTGTTTTTTAATTAGGAACAAAGTTATTGTAGCTTTTTTTGGTCGTTTATAAAAACTTTTAAAAGTCAAAAGTGGTTTATTAACATTTGTAACATGTAAAAGCTTAAAAAATTAGTAAGTATTTTATGAAATTGGAAGACGAACAGTTAGACGTCTGAGATACGATAACAAAAAATAGTTGTGTATTTTAAGTTAGGAAAAAATCTGATTTTTTTAACGAATTGGACGCATTATTTTTCCCAATCAGCTATCGAAAACTAAAAATCGAGTCTTTGGTCTCTGTGAAAACTAATGTAAACATTAATAAACAGATCAAAACAAGACAGCGAATACTAGTAATAATAATAATATTCATACCTTTAATGCCCAATAGGTAACACCCAATAACTGAACAATTGCTTTGAATTTTTCACAAAAAATGTTCAAAATGACCTCCATCTCCACGTATACACATTTCAGCACGTCGAACTAAGGACATACGCACTCCGTTCAACACATTTGGTAAATTAGGATCATTTTTTATGGTTTCTACGCACATTAAAATACGTTGTTGCAATTGTTCTAAAGTGTCAATTGGATCACGGTAAACCCGAGATTTAAAATGCCCCCAAAAATAAAAATCTATCGGATTTAAGTCTGGCGATCTAGCAGGCCATGGTACTGGTTCGCCACGCCCAATCCATCGTCGAGGAAACTTTCTGCTCAAAAAATTTCGAGCAGCCCGACTAAAATGGACTGGCGCGCCATCATGCAAATACCAAATTCTTCTGCGCGTAGCCAACGGTACATCTTCCAGCAAATTTGGCAATGTTTGTTGCAAAAAATTTAAGAATATATCGCCATTTAATCTAGCGGGTAATTGTATAGGTATTTCATTACCGCAAATTCCTGCCCACAAATTTACATTGAAAATGCGCCCTTCTTATTACACGTGGATTTTCATCTGCCCAATAGTGCATATTTTTAAAATTAAACACTCCATTTCTGGTAAAACACGACTCATCGGAGAAACAGAGAACGTTTAAAAAATCCTCATTTGCCGCGTGTTTTCTAAAAATCCACCTACAAAATTGCATTCGCTCTGCAAAATCTTGAGATTCTAGTGCTTGGACACGTTGATAGTGATAGGGATGTAAGTTCATATCTCTCAATGTCCTCCATACCACAAAGTGGGATACTCCCACACGTTTCGCATTATCGCGGCTGCTTAAAGTTGGATCCTCTTCTAAAAGTTCCAAAATTTGAACCACTGCGTCAATTACCCTTTCCTCGCGTTGTGGACCTCGTTCTCATCCATGTCCATCGAGACGACCTGTTTCTCGAAGACGCTGGACAATACTAACAAATGTACGAGCACAAGGATGACGTCGATTAGGGAACGATGAAGCTCTTTCGCACCAGCTGCATTTCCACCACTTTCTCCATACACCAAGTGCATATCCGCGAGCTCTGGATAAGTATAATCTCCCATAATGTCCACACTAAACTGTGAATTAACGTTATCAATAAAGAAAACAAAAAGAGAAACTTGGTCCAAAATCCAAAAAGTAACACAAAGAGCACGAACGAGAAGTAATGTCTTACGTAACCAAGTACTAACGACAAGTCGATAAAATAAATCTTAACATAAGTGGCACAAAATTCAAAAAGAACAAAAGCAACAGACGAAACCAAGGAACGGGTAGGTCGCGTCGTATGGTACGTTATTTACTAAGTAAGGACACAAACTGAAGTTATTACTTGAGAATATTACAAGGGAGAGTATAGCACGCGTATTAAGATAATTTGGCCGCGAAGAAGCAAAAAACATGGCGGTGTCCTATGTCGGACTTAGGCTCACCATACTTATTTGCACGAATGTCAGAGTATCATGTGCGACAAGACGCGAGGCAATATGACCTACTCCAATATGCCAGCAGTTCTCAAACTATGTTATTAAGTATTTTGGAAATTTTTGTTTACTTTTTTCTCCAAAACTATGAGCTTTCGACCCCATGTTATATGAGGTTTTTTTTGTTTGTCTTGTCGTTCCTTACACACAGTTTTTTTAGTGACATGAAACTAATTACACCCTGTATATATAAAATAAGAGAAGTGAATTTCTGATACAGCATCAAGATTTAATAACACGTGTGTACGTTATTCTAGATGATATCAGTGTGGAACCAACTTGAAAAACTTTGTTATAATCATTACATAAGGATGACATATGCTAAATAGCACTTTTTAGTTTGATCAACACCATCGTTCTTGGCACCACAGTATATTGTTCCTCGGCATAATGTCATACGTGCTTGATATACATTGTGGAACAGCAAAATGGAATAAATTCAGTACAATTAGCAATATTAAAAACAGTTTCACGAACATGGAAATGTACGGCAAATAAACAAGAAGAAGCTTCCAATGCAAACGAATAATGATACCAAATTAGATATACTGCCTGAGTTTGAATAAAATCCACATAGTTCAAGTCAACAAGCTGCTTCATCATTGAACGTTTCCTACTCCTCAATTACTTGCGTAATAAAAGGTAACCTATAAATGCTGCTGATAGGAAATGGGATATCTCAAAATATAACATTGGTGAACAAATTTCTTTCATTCTCAAAGTTTAATATTGAATTTGTTTTTCCCACTTAAGGACTGATCTAAAATTATTCCTAAGTATCTAATTTGTTTAAGCATGTAACCGTCGATTCCGTTACAAATAGATTCATGAATGTTAGTACTATTCAGTTTGATACAAAATAATATCAAGTAAAATCTACATTAATAAGCAGGTTATTGCAATTTAATAATATTTTAATTTGTTAACATCAATATCGACTTTCTTATATACGGAAGGCCAACTGTTATCTTGAAGTAAAAGAACAGTGTCATAATCCTCAAATATTAATTTACAGTTTAGATCTAAAAGACTTACGTCTTTTATGTATATAATTAAAGTGGATCGGTCCCAACACTGTGCACTGGTGGACACCCATCTTCATAGTTTTTATCATTCAGTGCTTCGTTAACATTGATATACTCATTTCTGTTATTTATATAACTACTCGATATCTCCAACACTTCTGAGAATTCCTATTTGTCCAAGTGTTTTAATTAAAAGTTCATAAGAAGCCGTATCATACGCCCTACTTTTCTTATTGGCATTAAAATTTTGGCTTATGTTATGTGCGGTTGTATTCAACTTAATTATCAAACTATTTTGGATATTTATAATTTATTTATATTTTTTATACTGGTTATATTAGATGAATAAAAGACCTTATCCAATGCTACAGAAACTGTTGCAAAATAAACCACTAACTGAAACATTTTGCATAGCAAATTTGTTTATATTAGCTTCTGCTAGGTTTTTATCTTAATTAGCGCACCTGTAATAATGATTTATGACTTTTGAAACAATTGTGTGGTAATTAATAACATAACATGTGGAAATAATAGTATTTACAGAATAATCAAATAAAAGATCTGAAATATTACCGAAATGTGTTTCCCCTATTTATTGTAAGCATTTTACTTGATTCTTTTTCTTAATTATTACGTCATTAAACTATTTATTACTTTTTGCAATAAAGTGTATTAGTTTAAATAACTTGCAACATACATTCGAGGATTTTAACCAACATAATAAAAATTTCGAGTTTATTAGATATACCGGCTTACATTAGTATTATCGTGTATATCAATATTTTCAATTTATTTCAGACGCATAGTAACACCAAATCTATGCCGCTACTTATATCAATTAATAGATTTATTCTAGGAATAGCACTTTCATATTAACAATTGTTTTGAACACAGAATCTAAATTTCCCCAATTAATTAGAACTATATTGTCATATATTGTTTAGCAATATTGAAGCACTTCTGTAAAAATAATATTATGCATTGCAATATTAATCACAATTATTATGACACAATATTTAGGAATGAAAACTGCCCTAAACCAAGGGCTTATAAAACAATTGGCCAATAAACTTATTTCGAACATACATTTTATATTTAGAGCGTTTTCATACAGTGAAGTCAGAGAGATAACAGATAATTTCAAAAAATAGTAACATCAAAGATGCATACGATATGAATATGCGACTAAGAAAATCAATAAAAAATACAGTTTTGTATCCCCTGACTAATTTAATACATCAGCGCATCAGAAATAACACATTTCCATTAATTCTTAATTCCAATTTTTTTTTAAATGTTCTACAGAAGACGTGTCGAAGTGGAGACCTATTTCTTTAGTTCCAATATTGGTGAAAATTTTCGAAGAAGTGTGACGTGCTTACTTCCAGTTGCCTAGCGCATAGGTAAGTGGAAGCGTCACTTTAGCGCTGAGCTATATTTCGGTTAAATTCGGTAATCTCGAGCGCCACCTTTGAAATTTTTACGTAGGGCAAAGGTCCCACATTAGCCTCCTAAACGTAGCCTGTTGCAGTAGGGTTGGGATAGCTACAGTGGAGACACGGTGTGTCCAGGGGTCTGGACGCAGATTGGACTTTCACTCGCATTCAACAGTAAAAAGCAGATTTCGGTAAATAACAAAGTTTATTAACACTTAATAAAATTTTCAAAACAATAAAAAACGGTTAGGTTAGGTACCAAAATTCGGAGTTCTTTGTACATCAAATATAAGAACAAAAACTTAAGATATGTCATTTTAGTTTAATTTGATTTAGGTAGGGCGCCATTTTGTGACGTACGGGTAAACAGGCGGTGAGAAGCTAGTTAGCTGCTAGTTACTCATTAATGCGGAAGCAAACGGTGAAAGCGGAAAAAAACAGTAGTAAAAGCGGTATTAAAAAAAACAGTAAGCGGAAAAAACTACACAAGTAAGAAATTTAAAAAACGGACAGCGTGCAAGTACCAGGCAAAAGCAAGCGGTTATCTACAACAATAATCATGCCTACATGATGCATTAGAGTGTAAGTGTGAAGAACTTGGCAAAACTAAATAAAACTGATATCAAATAAATAAAACGGTTGTTGGATTCGGTACGGTGTGTAACTTAAGTCACAGTCGGATCGGAAAATAAAACGGTTATCTAATTTGGAGCGGTGCGTAACCTTGGTTACACTCGGTTCGGAAAATAAAACGGTTATCGGATTTAGTATCAGCTTACGGCGGAGATTATTCTGCCTAGACGGACAGACAGCAATAATAAGAACGGTGGTATTTCGGTTCGGTTCGGAAATGTTGAAATTACAACACTTGATGCGGTGTTTGCCAAGCGCGTCAAACCCCACAGCTGGATGCCTTCATACAATAAATTTTTACAAATTATTTCGAAGTATATGGTAATTATAACTTCTACTCATTTGGTAGAAAAACATATTATTTTATCGCAGTGCCATCACAAATGGTCTCGATTAAAATAATATAAATGGTAAACAGTTTTCTCTCGAAATATCATCTATGTTCTTTTTCCCATTTGGAAATTCTTGCGAACATAGCTATTTGGATAAAATCGGAGAAGTTGACAGGTCCTAACTCGGACTCTTTCACTGTTGTAATAATTTAACTTTAAATTTATTTAATTTCGGCTGAGTCGGAAAATAATAATTATATTCTGATACATTTAAACGGAATCGGTTTCAAATTATTGCTTTAAAACAGGCATTTCAGTGAATTACTCTTATCGGTGTTAGTATAAAAAGGCCGAGAAGAAACCAGCGGTGATGATAAAACGGTATACTTACATGTGTTGGAGATACGGAATAATACCCGACTGGGCTGTTTGACGAATCGAACAGAAGTGATATTCAAATGTAGTCTAATGAAAACTAATTTACGCAGCTCACTTACCAACGCCCTCAATGTTATGGACAGCCCCTCTCACGGCCAAGTTTATCAAAATTTCTATATAAAATAGAATCCTATATCGCGGTTTCAACTAGTTAACTTAGGAGAAATCTATAGTAATAATTTACAATACATAGATTCGAATGTAAGCGGAGCAAATAACGAAGTATATTATTAATTTAAACTGCATTTTTGGCAACGGAAAATTTACCTCGTTACAGAAGCTATGAATATTCAACTTACGAATTTCTTCTAAGAAAACGATCTATTTTATTCTGATCAATTCGGGTTTGGGAGCAAGCCCTCTACTACACTAGCAATTAATAACTTGACTCAGATTATTTTACATAATTTTGAATTAAATAATATAACTAATGGAACTTTCTACTGTTTAACCAATGGCCTTCTACTGCGTATACCACAGCATTCTTTTAGATAAATTGATACACGTTGCATATTTCTGATACAGTCATATCTTTCAAGTAGGACCCAACATGTTTCTCACAATATTAGTAGCTCTAAGCATACCACGATAAAATATGACGTATCGCAAGGCTCGCTACTCGGTCCGGTATTATTTATCATTTATATAAATGATCTTGCCAACTGTGATTAAAACGCTTCTTTGATATTATTTGATCTCAACTGTAACAGAGACCCAAATCAACAGACAGAAACAGTTATGAGTACTCAATCGAATATCAAACAATGGTTCCTTGCTAACACGCTGAACTTAAATTAAGAAAAGACGCAAACAATGAATTTCACCCTTTGTCACATAAATGTCTGTGTCTGTTGGTGCATTTACTAAAAAACTGCTTGACGGAGAGCAGTCAAATTTGGTAGGTAATTGACCCTACTGTCAGCCAAGAAATGGTAAAACTTTCACTGGAAAATATACAGGGTGGACCGTCTAAACGAAATAAATAGTGAAAAAAAATATTTTTTTGCTCAAATTTAAAATTTCCATGTTTCATGCATGACACGCTAAACCTATCAGAAAAAAAAATCAAAATTTTGGAATTTTGGAAAAATTTATTACTACTAAAATAGATGAAGAAAAATTTTTATTTCTTCAAATTTAAAATTTCCACGTTTCATGGCATTCTAAAGCTATTTTTTTTTTAAATTTGAAAATTCTTTTTAACATTTTTGAAAAAAAAATTACCACTAGAATAGATGGAAATTTCTTTCTGGTCAAATTTAAAATTTACACGTTTCATGACATTCTAAACCTAATTCAGAAGAAAAAAAATTTGAAAATTTTTTAACCATTTTTGAAAATTTTTTTAAAAAAACAATTTTTTTTTCTTTGTTCAAATTTAAAATTTCCACGTTTCCATGGCATTCTAAACCTATTCAAACAAATAAAAAAAAATTGAAATAATCTTTAACCTATTTCACTACTTTCTATAGAATAGATGAAAATTTTTTTTTGCTCAAATTTAAAATTTCCACGTTTCATGACATTCCAAATCTATTTCAGAAAAAAAAAATTGAATCATTTTTTGGTAATTAATTTTACCATTAGAATAGATGGAATTTTTTTTCTTTGCTGAAATTTAAAATGTTCACGTTTCATGGCATTCTAAATCTGTTTCAGAAGAAAAAAGATTTTGAAAATTTTTAACTAACATTTTTGAAAAATACAAAAAAAAAATGAATTTTTTTCCCCACCATTATACTTCCACTCCACTACGTGAATGCGGATTTGAAAATGTGTCAGATGGCAATAACATTTGACATATGCTATTATACTTTTATTGAAAAATCCCAGGAAGAAATAAAATATATGAAAATCAAAAATTATAACATAATGAGCCTGTAATAATTCTAATTAAAATAGTTTGGGTTAATAAAATTGCTCCAAAAGTTAAAGGATGATTTAAAAATAAAAATAAAATAGATATAATTAATAATAATATTTTAATACAGAGAATAGTTTAATAAAATTTTAATTTTGGAGATTAAAGATAAGGAGTTTCCTTTTCTCTGAAGTTTTAAAAGAAAATCTTATTTTTGATTTACAAGACCAATATTTTATTTAAATTATTCATAGTGGACATTTGTTAAGGTATTTGCGCAAGCCTTCCATATTTGGCACCTGTTATTTAGTATTGAACTTTTGCTGTTGGATGAGTACTCTATATTTTTTTGATGAAAACCTACACTCTTTTAGCCATTTTGATCGACGAATCTTATTTTCTGGCAATATTTAAATATTTTATCTGGCACTTTCACTGTAGTATTCTTACACAACGGTACAATGCAATATTTAAAATGAGAAGTTTTTGTTTCCATTTTAAGTATACACCTCAAATTTATGGCGATGTTGGTATTTTTACGGCTGAATGAACTATGAAATCAATCGTTCGAGTACTGGTATCTTCGTCGTCGCTTGTAAATTGTAGGGTGTGACATCACGACTACTACCGCGCTTTTGAACCTCTTTGAAACGGTTCGCTCGCGTGTGAAACTTTAATAATTTATAACAAATTTATTATTGGAAATTAAGGCGTCATATCTTGCATATCTTATTTTTTAGTATGGTAGAATATTTTCACGCAGTAAAAAAAGTGTAAGTTCCCTATTTATAGTCTTCCAATCTCAGTTGAATTATTTAATCATACCTCATGTAAGCTAAATAAATTTAAAATTATCGACTAATATTTTACATCCGTTTTTGATATAGATTACGTTTGCCAATTGTGTACTGAATTTCTTTTTCTCTTCTATGGATTAGTACAGGAAAAAATACTTATCTATAAGTACCCCATTTAGATTAAACAAAAGATTAGCATCGAAAAATATACAAACCATTAAATAAAACCTCAATCGTCTGTAGAAAATATCTGCGAAGTGTGCACAGACTGACTTAGGAAGAGAAAACTTTTTATTTGTGAATTTATAAGAAAAGTCATTCTTGTTCTTTATGTTCATTAAAATGGAACAGAATTCTGAAAGTAAAACATTATTAAGAAACCCGATATATCGACATGCATACAAAATTTTGTTTATTTTCAAGTTTTAGACTTTTTTTGGTCATCTTATTATAGTCATATTTGATATGAATTAATCAGAAAAGGTCATCAAGACTTAATAATATATTAATAACACTTAATAGAAGTGAAGGAATGAAAATAACAACGGTGCAACCGAAAACAGGAATAACAGTGTTTTTTGACTAAACAGTCGTATTATTTTTAAAAAGATGTTCGAAATGATTGTAAACCACTTCAAAGGCTTTAGGCCATTTGGCCATTTTTTTATAATCAATAGTACCCGAGATCTCAATACTGACCTTGGAATACGAAGGAACCCAAAGGAGCGTTGAAATACAAATCTATAAACAATTGAAACTTATTCTTTATAGGATTTTGCCAAACAGCAGAAAAAATTAAGTATCTATGAGTATTAAAAGAAAAACTATGTGTAAAAATATTAATGAAATCTTTGCATTCTTTCAATAACCTGAATTCTCGTTAAACTAGCAAATTAAAATCCTAAAACGAATTTGTCTAATTTCTTATTTGAAAATTCTCGTTCTAACACTAGCATCCACACAGTCTCCTACGGCGACGCAGATTAAACTACTATCTACATAACCCCCTACGGTCATGAAGATTCGGTTAAAAGTGAGAATAAAGGCCTAAAATGCAAAGACTTCATTAATATTTTTACACATAGTTTTTCTTACAGTTCTCATAGATTATTTTTTCTGCTGTTTGCAAAATTCTATAAAGAATATGTTTCAATACAGTTATAAGCAAACAAATAATTCACTTTAGATTTTTCTTAAACGTTCTTTGGAAATGTAAACATTTAATAGCATATTATTACATGAGCGATTATGATAACCATTATTCACGAAGATGATATTTGAGCCCACGAGCAGTAGGCGAGTAGAGCAAATCTTCTGAGTGAATAATGCCGTTAGAAGTAGAAAACGTAAACAAATAATATGGCGATACACTTGGTTGTCACTGTCAGGGAGTTGATTGTCAGCTGCAGCAGAAGTTGATCGCAATCGATTTAAAACATCATTGGATCGGTGAAACTGTGATTTTTGAATTTGTATTTGCAATTGGCCGGATGCAGCTAATTATGAATCGAATTATAGGTATGATTTTTACCAAAAATATGCTAACAATTTTTATATAATTAAGTAGGTGTAGGAAAATATACAGGGTGTCTCACCGGGAAACGAATCGATCGATATAGAGAAAAGTACGCATCAGAAATTTTTCAAAATTTAGATAGTTACTAATGTCAGTGTGGCCAATCCAATTAAAATAATTAGAAGCATGGAGTACTTCCGGTTATACCGGAAGTCTATACCAACTTGCTTATTTTAAATGGAACACCCTATATATTTTCGACTTTTCGAGATGACAATAAAACCGCGAAAACTTGTTTATTAGAAATTCATGAATTGTTGTAATCATTTCATCAAAATAGCCATGATTAGAAACAATCAGTCATTATCTTATGTCAAAAATGCCAGCACGTTTAAATTACACCCACGAAGACTTTTTAAATTTGTTTATTATTTATGGAGAATGTGATAAGGCAATATCAAAAACTTGCAGCGCATTTGTTACTTGATATCCAGAAAAACGGAAACCGCTGTAAAACGCTTACTGGAAAATATTTAAAATTATGGCTCTGTCGAGGCAAAAATGCAAAGAAGAAAGCCTATTGTTGATGACGAAATCATTGAAGTAGTCATTCTGGAATATTTTCATGTCTTTCCAAGGATTTCATTAAGACAAGCTGCTCTGGAATCGGGACTATGCAAGGATTCAATTCACAGAATCTTATTAAACATAAGTTTCATCCGTTCTCATTCCATATGGTTCAAGCATTAAAAGAAACAGATTTTCTTAGAAGACAGATTTCTTGTGAGTTTATTCTAGTAAGGTCTGAGGGTGACGATTCTTATTTGGGAAATATTATATGGACAGATGAAGCAAAATTTACTAAGAATGGACTTTTTAATAGACACAATTCGCATTATTGGAGTGACTCAAATCCTCATATGTTCAAAGAGCGAAACTTTCAGGAAAGTTGGCAGTTCAATGTTTACTGTGGCATTACAATTTTATCAGGAAAATTTAAACGGTAAATTAAATTTTCTCTTCTGCTAATATGTATAGACACATTTTTGTTTTTTTTTTTTAGGTGAAAGATATCTGAATATCTTACAAAATTTGAATAATAACTATTCAGAAAATTTAATTCTCGCCGAACTGAGAAACATTTTTTATCAGCACGACGGTGCTCCCCCACATAACGCATACTTAATTAATAATTATTTACAAGAAACTTTTTATGATCAATGGATTGCCAATAATGGACCTTTCTTATTGCCTCCTCGGTGGCCCGACATATCAGTTCTGGATTATTTTATTTGGGGAACTATTAAAAATAAAGTTTTTGAGAGCCCATTAACAACCATTGAAGATTGTATGCAGAGAGTAAAAAATGCATTTCAAAACATATCACAGGATTCAATTAGAAGAGCTACCCATGAGGAACTAATCCGAAGATGCGAAAAATGTGTCGAAGTTGGAGGGCGGAATTTTGAGTAATTATTAAATTAAAATAGAATCATGTTTTAAATTGATCTTAACTCTGCTATTTTCATGCCATGCCATGTCATGCCATGCCATATCTTCAATTCGATTAATACGCATGTTACAGTGTTAGTGTTATTTTCCGTTTTTGTGGATATCGGGTAGCAAATGTGCTGCAAGTTCTTGATATTACCTTATCACATTCTCCATAAATAACAAACAAATTTAAAAAGTCTTCGTGGGTGTAATTTGAACGTGCTGGCATTTCTTGACATAAGATAACGACTGATTGTTTCTAATCATGTCTATTTTGATGAAATGATTACAGCAATTCATGAATTTCTAATAAAATCGCAAATATTTCAAAAAGTTGAAAACTTTAACCCCTCAACGCTAATATCGGAAAAATGGGAGTTCAATTTTACACAACTTGACGTAAAAAAATACAGGGTGTTCCATTTGACCTAAACAAGTTTTCGCGATTTGAAGTTAACAAAATGTAACGCGAAAAACGGAGCACTTGGTATGATATTATTGAATGTATTTCAGCTGTAGAACGTAGTTCTCCTTGTGCTCTTTCTCCTTGCCAAAGAGCAAATGAGGATGTCCTACACAGAAAAATTATAACGGTTCTTGCAAACCGTTGCACCTGTCAAATTGTTTATAAAATGTCAAATATCTTCGAAACTACTGGGTTTAGATATAGGTTGTACTACAACCCTGAACTCAGAATTTTATATAACCGGAAGTATTCCATGTTTCTAATTATTTTAGTTGGATTGGCCACACTGACAATAGTAACTATCTGAATTTTCAAAAATTTCTGATCCGTACTTTTCTCTATATCTACCGATTCAGTTCCCGGTGAGACACACTGTATGCTACGGCGTATTACGACAAGTGGAAGATTCGGGTCAACGTCGAGAAGTCGGAGGCCGTACTCTTCACGCGTCGGTTCACAGAGAATCGCATTTTAACACCAATCTCGATCCGGGGTCAACAAATTCCAATAAAAAGGTGCGTGCAGTATCTGGGGGTTAACTTGGACAAACGACTGACATTTAACATACATGTGGACGAGACAATACGGAAGGTCTACTCAACGTCTAGGAGTCTGTATCCGCTCCTGGCGAGGGGTAGCGGACTAAACAGACAGAATAAAAAATTGTTGTACACGATGGTGGTCAGACCAGCCATCACATACGCAGCGCTGGTGTGGTGCAGCATCCCGGCCACGACAATGAAAAAACTCCAGGTCCTGGAACATAAATTTATGCGCCTCATCTCCGATTCGGGCAGGTACACCTCCCTCAGAGATTTATATGATCGTTGCAACGACATAACGCCACTAGCGGACTACGTCCGGGAAATCTCCCAAAAATTCTACTCCTTTCAATTGGGCGATAGTCCGCTAACACGCAACATAACCCAAATCAGAATGCATAATGCTCCCTTCCAGATCAAACACCCCCTACCATATCAGGCGTTGCCTATCTTCCGGCAGCCTTTATAGCCACACTTTTTCTAACTTTAACTTTCTCTCACCATATACTTCGCCTTTCCCCACCTATCAATCCCTATCCTTTTCTTTCACCTCTCTGTTTGTTATTTTGTTTTATAGTTTTGTCTTTTTTGTCCTTTTGTCCTATTTTGTTCTAAATTCATTTTAGACCGATAAAATTCCTAAAAAATTGTAACTGTTAAAAATCCTAACTTTTCGTGTTCCCCTACCTTCCTAACGGCGGGTAGACCGTTGGGACCCAAAATTGCTTCGAACGGGTTTTTTCGTTGAACTTTTTCCCGTACCAGCAATCAAAATTTAATCAGTGTTTTGTACTCTAGTTTTTATTGTTAATGTTAAGTATTTTAAGCCTGCTACGCAGACATAGTGTAATTTTAATGTTAATTTTAAGCCGCCATTGGCGGCAGGAGTTTTAACTTGTTTGTTCATTTTAATAAGCCGAACTGGTCGTGAACCGCCCAACCCTACGCACACCACGGCGCTATGCGATGTGGTTGTTTGGTTGGCTCCGGATCACGATTCGGGGAGGCAATGTTGTATTTTCGAATTTTAATAAATTGTTTGAAGAAGAAGAAGAAGGTCATCTGAACAAAATAGATTATTAAATAACAAATACAAATCTCATAACACAACTATATATATTAATGAAGAAGTGAGTATAAGAACCTGACAAGGTTTAGATGCCAGAATTATCTTTAATCCAAGACCTGAAATGGGCAACATTGGTGTAAACTCCAGGGTAGCCAGGACGTGCGCAGCCTCGACCCCAAGATACAATTCCTGCGAGAACGCCACCTACAACAGCTGGACTACCAGAATCGCCATGACAAGCATCTTTACCTCCAGCGTTCACTATCCCAGCGCAAAACATTCCATCAGTGATGGAGGAACTGCCGTGGGCCGAACGGCAATCAGCTTGGCTAATAACTGGTACCTGTATTACTTGGAGATGGATTGGAGAATCTCCACCCTCCTTAAGTCTTCCCCAGCCAGTAATGGTGGTAGTTGCTCCAGGGCTTGGGGGGCTTCCAGAAGGGGGCAGTGCGATGGCACGAGCCTTTTCGGAGGATATAGCTAGGGAAAGGTGAAGGAGAGCAATATCGTAGTCAAAAGCACTCTTCTTATAGTTCGGATGGTTGATGATTCTTGAAACAGCAACAACTTGTCCTCCAGATCTACGATCTGCTGTGCCTGCTCGAATAGTAAATTCTGAAGGACTGTATCTAAAAGTATAATCGATTAATAGGTTTATATAATATAAAAATAATAATAATAAAGCGTGAAAAATTTCAAAAACCGCCAGCCAAAAACCTGCCTACTACTGCGCTAGCAAATAATATTTTTGACCATCTATTAGGGCATCATATACTCCCAGTGGAACAGAAATACTACAGAAAATCTTCCAGATGCTGTAAGGGCGAGCTGCAAGTTAATAAGAACATCACAGCGATTCACAGTGGCCAGAATCCAAAATTTCTGGCCAATATTCTGAAACTCTGCAAATGTACTTATTGTGCATAGGTCTTTAAAGGAAAGTGAAAAAAATTGAAACCCTCTGGGAGTAAGATACAGGGGTTGAAAATATAAACAACCTTTGATATTTTTGAAACTCAGTTCACGTACTTTCGATACCTAGATTTCTATGAGAAAAATAAGGACAAAAATCATGATCCCCTGGGGATGAGTTATAAGGGTTAAAAATATAAGTGTTCCACGATTTTTTTGAAACTTGGCATACGTGTTGATTGCACTTAGGTATTTATGAGAAAAATATTTTTAAATACTTGGGAATGATACGGAAGAGTTCAAAAAATTGTTTAAACGATGTTTTTAGAAAAAGATTCAAAAAATTATACAGGGTGTTTCGTGAGTGACTGGCCATACGCTAGTGAGGGGTACGGAATCTTAAGACGATTTAAGAATGACCTTTATTTGATCTCTAATGCCTCTCGTTTCTAATATACAGCGTGTTTTCTATTTTTGCCAAAATTTAGATCGATCGTATTTTCTTAATGGCTGTAGCAAATTGTACCAAATTTAATAGATATGCTTTACTAGTAGAGGTCTACATAATTCAGTATCGAAAACCAAAAAAAAAGTCAGGGCCTGAGCCAATTTTTTTAATTTTGGATCTTACCTAAAAACATCATCCTGTATATGGATTTTGGCAATGTCCAATACAGATTTTCAAAATAGTCTAATAGTGTGTCTGAACCATGTGGTTATTTTTTTGCACACTTTTAACGCCTCGAGAATTAACAGCTGAGTTTCACAATAAATTCATTTAAAAAATGTTTGGGTGACTTTCGGTCACAAAAACATCGGTAACTACATGGATGACATTAATTTTGTGTGGAAAGATTTAATTTTACTGTCTGTGTGTTAAATGTGTAAAAATATGTAAATGTCAACAAAAGCAAAAAAAAAAATTAAAAATTTAAAAATGTGAACAAACAAAATTTTTACTTATTAGAACAAATACAAAAGAGTTAAAATTATATTGAAGTGAAATAACTGAGACAATGAAGCTCCTAAATAGTTAGTACAATTAGTTAAAAAGAATTTGATCAAGTACAATTACATGAAATTAAAATAACACACCTAAAATGCAACGAACAGAAAATAATTTTAAAAAAAATTTACTACAAAAAATTTTCAAAATGTCTGCCTCCAACTTCAATATAATATTATAATAATGCAATTGAAATATTTAGTCAGTTTTTACACAGTTTTAATGATTAGAGAATTAACAACCATATAAATCTATTTCAAAAATCTCTTGATAAGCATTTGCTATAGACAATACTCAAAGTACCTGTCAAAAACTTTGTTCTTGCTTGTTTGAGGCAGCACTTAAACTGTTAAACTACTTAGTTAAAAATACTAAAGTTAAAATGTCTTATTCTGAAGAGTACGTTGACATTAGTTACATTTATGGTTTTTGTAATGGGAACTCCAGGGCCGCCGTTAGAGAATATCGTCGATGGTTTCCCAATCGACGAATTCCCAATAAATCAACTTTTTTTTTGTTCGCAATTATGCAAAACAACACGGGAAATTTCCGTCAGCTCCTTTGCGAGGTGAACGTCCTATTCGACAAGATGTAAATGAAGAAAATGAAATTCTGGGGATAGTGCACCAAAATCCTTCAATTAGTATACAAAGAGTAGGTGCAGCTTTAGGAGTCCCTCATGTAAGAGTTTGGAAAACTTTACAAAACAACCATTTGCATCCTTTCAGTTTTTATACAGTTATTTTAATTTCATGTAATTGTACTGGATGAAATTCTTTTTAACTAATTGTACTAACAATTTAGGAGCTTCATTGTCTCAGTTATTTCACTTCAATATAATTTTTACTCTTTTGTATTTGTTCTAATAAATAAAAATTTTGTTTGTTCACATTTTTACATGTTTAATTTTTTTTTTTTTTACTTTTGTTGACATTTACACATTTTTACATTTTTTCATCGTTGTAGCAAATTCTAACAAACAGACAGTAAAATTAAATCTTTCCCCACAAAATTAATGTCATCCATGTAGTTACTGATGTTTTTGTGACGGAAAATCACCCAAATATTTTTTTAAATGGATTTATTGTGAAACTCAGCTGTTAATTCTCGAGGCGTTAAAAGTATGCCAAAAGAACTAACTACATGGTTCAGACACACTATTAGACTATTTTGAAAATTTGTATTGGACATTGCCAAAATCCATATACAGGATGATGTTTTTAGGTAAGATCCAAAATTAAAGAAATTGACTCAGGCACTGACTTTTTGTTTTCTATACTGAATTATGTAGACCTCTATTAGTAAAACATATCTATAAAATTTGATACAATTTGCTACAGCCATTTAAAAATACGACCGATCTAAATTTTGGCAAAAAATAAAAAACATGCTGTATATCAGAAACGAGAGGCATTAGAGATATAATAAAGGTCATTCTTAAACCGTCTTAAGATTCCCTACCCCTCACTAGCGTATGGCCAGTCACTCACGAAACACCCTGTATATTGTTAACATTGTGGAATAAAAAGAGATAAAAGGCATTCAAAAGTTAAATTTATTATAGATATTTGTACAGAAATAATAAATAAAGTTAGACCTATCAAAAATACATAAATCACTACTGTCCGAATCGATGTCGCCATCTGAGGTTGTGGTTTCGGAGGTGCTTTCCTGTGGTCTTTGTGCCATCGAAATCGCTGAAGGTTTGGGTACTTCTGGTATTGCTAATATAATTAATACTTCGGAAGGTAATATTGTTGACCTCTTTTGAGGCATTTTTCTAAATCATGTGATGAACGCGTCGGACGAAATTAGCAGGTAGTAAAGAAGATCTTCGTTCGTTAGTTGTTTAGATGATTATTTGGTGTGTTTAAGATCCTTATTCCTTGACTCCTGAGCTTCTTCTGAGAGCTGACCGATTGGTAACATTGCAAATTCAGCAATTTCAGCTCCATCTATAAGAATTTTGTGCACAGATGCCGGCATGTAATACCGTCCGTAATTGGCGACAAATATATTCGCCGTCTTTTTTGCATAGGTATCAAATTTTTCACTATTTACTTTATATCCTGATGACAAGGTTTGCAGAATCACTATAAATCTTTTTATGGAAGAAACATCAATCCCAGTAATACGTGTAGCTGTTTCAGGGTCCCTAAAAAATCTCAAGCCGTGTTGCCATCGTTCGTAGTTCCACTACCTCCGGGTTTGACATGGTCAACCAAAAGTCCCATTTCTTCTTTGAATTTCTTTTGAATTTCCATTTTCTTAGCCAACAATGCAGTTTTATTTTCTCCACGAGCTTGCCATTGTTTAAACTCCAGCCTGTATAATACATGTAACAAACACTCGAAAAATCGAATCCAGGCGTGAAGAGTTGAGGCCAAAACAATAAGTGGTGATGTCGACATCTTTTTCCCCAACTGCATTGAAATTCATCATTCATCATTTGAGATGGTTTAGCACCACATAAGTAGCAGGTTTGAGCCAATTCTGTAAATGTGAGTGCATTGCAGATCTTCCATTCAATCATTGTTAAAACCAGTTCATGTTCTACTAATATATTTCTGCCCCCCATTGTTATTTTTGTCGCCTCTAAATCCTTTATTTGATTTTCTATGTATTCTGCCTCAATCTGTATCAATTCCAGCGTTTCCTTCGCGTATTGAATCCTAATTAGCCTGCAGTATCTGACCCTAGAAGGTCTTGGCTTTAGCCAAAGGATCCATTTTTGTGAGTTTTCGTTGAGTGCAAACAATTGAAATGGGACGAGAGAACTCAAAAACGTGGCATTGTCGCTGCTACAATTTTTTGTTTATACTCATTGTGTTCCGTGCTTCCATCGCAACCCCATTTTGAAATTAATATTAGTCCATGCGGCACAGTTTCAGTACTTTCAAAAAAACGTCTTTGTAATTCTACTATTCTCGAACTTGTGTGAACAAGCAAAGCCAGTAATTTAACTTCTGTCATCAAATCGGAAATAATAGTAAATGAACGATCAGGATAGCATTCTTCGTTGGCTCGTTTAATACTCTGGTAACTTGGGTATGTGTTTGCTCGTTTCTCCTTCGCCTGCAATCGCAATTTCATGTACTGATTTTAGTTAAGTTAGTTTCTACAATCAAGCATAATGCTTCTTCCGGAGTGTATGGGATGGGCTTATGCCTTTCATGATGAATCAACGCTTCCCTGATTCTCTTCGCTATAGATGGAGCTGTATCAATAGCTTCGCTTAATAGTTTTGCTGCATCCAGTTTACCTTCTGAACGTAATTTCATTTTAGTAGCACACGTTAATGCCTTCATCGGGTCTGACTTCTATATGCATTTCTTTAGATTTTCTTCTTTTTAACACTCGCTACTGTCTTCAAATGACGCAGCCGGCCGACCAGCGCTTGAAGTTGACAGTTTTTCAATATCAATTTCATAACCAGACACTTTCAAACTAATTGTTTAGTCTAACCACGTCTTGTTCTATTTCGAAAAGAATTCTTTATTTCGTTTAGCTTCGTTCCAACGTTTATCAAGTTTGCTGCAAAATCGGCTTAAATCATTTTTAATTAACTTGACATCGGCTTCAGTACACTCGTTGTCTTCAAGACGACTCAAAACTACTGTTTGCACGTGTTGATTACAAATTTGATTTTCGCTTCCAGCTTTTTCATGCCATATTTGCAATAGCTCCATTCTGGTGCTGATGGATTTATTTTCTGTAAAAGAACAATTAATTAATTACTAAAATGATTATAATATTACCTCTGCTTCTTATTTTGCTGGAAATAATAAAATAATTGCATAAGGGTATTATTATTATTATCTTTCTTTATCACCACTTTTTCAGTAGGTTACAACAATATCATCGACTTTTCCAGCAAGATGATATCTTCAAATGGGGATATTAAGGAATGATCTGACAATAGATATGGTGCCAAGAACGACTGCTTTCTGCATTTGGTTTCTTACAATAGTAGAGATTTCTAATTGCTGAAGGTTCTTCGTCAGCGTTTTTGCAATGATTCCTGTAGTGGAGAATTAATTAATGGAAAGATGGTTACATTTTCTTGCCGCCATAGATTTTTAATTTCTGCGGCCAAAGGGAGATATTTAGTGATTTTGTCATTATAATACTGTTCCATGTTATGAATGTTGGGCCAATATCCATTAAATACGTCACTTTCTTTACTGTTTCAACCATGTTGATGTCTGGTCTATTATTGGGAATGGGTCTATCAGTGATAACTGATCGGTCCCAATATAGTTTGTGGGACTCATTTTCCACAATCGGCTCAGGTGTATATTGGTAATACGGCATTATATCCTGAATTAGTCCATGCTTTTGTGCCAATGATTGATGCAGTATCTTTCCCACATGGTTAGGGCGCTTGAGATAGTCAGAAGCAGCGAATGCCTGACGGGCCCCGGTTATATGTTAGATTGTTTCAGAGGCCTGCTGGCATCTCCTGCATTTATCGTCCTCCATATCCACTCCAATAATATACTTCAAATAGTTCTTTGTGGAAATCACTCGGTCTATTGCCGTCATAATGCCTTCAGTTTCCGAAAATATACCACCGTTATACAGCCAAGCATTTGATGCTTCTTCATCTACTAGGAGCCGCCTTACATCGCAAGCGTGCCTCCCATGCAGCTGCTTTTCAGCCCACAGTTGTAAGGTGCTGGCAACTCGGGCATTGTCTGCTTTCATACCTTCTAGATTTGCATGGTGGAGGGAAAGAGGGCTATAGAGGCTATCAGCTTCCACTACAACTTGATGTAAACGTGAGTTCTGACTACAGAGTATTGTTGGAGATTGTTGCTCTGCTTCTGGCATAACCACCTAATGTCAATTAATCCACGTCCTCCTTTGCTACGTGGTAGTATCAGCCTTTCAACCGCCGACTTAGGGTGATGGGCTCGGAGTTTGGTGAGCAATTTACGTGTAGATCTTAACACACTCTCAAGCTCAGTTTCAGGCCATTTGATAATTCCAAACGTATATGTTAGGACATGGATGGCGTAGGTGTTAATTGCATTAAAAGTATTTTTGCCGCTCAACCAGGACTTGAGAATGGCTGTAACTCTCTGCAAATCGATCCTTGTGATTCTATTGCGAATATCCTTATGATATATCCGTCTTGATTGAAGGAGTCCCTGATATTTATAATAGTCTTCTTGTTCCATAGCATCAAATGAGTCGATTACGTCTAGATCAAATATCTGTGGAATGATTTTACCTCTTTCAATGCTGAGAGTTTTACATTTATGAGTGCCAAAAGACATCCGTATATCATTCGCCAACCTCTCCAATGCCCTGAGAAGATTACTTAGTTGTCTCCTGTCGCAGCATACAGCTTTATGTCGTCAATGTACATCAAGTGGGACAATATGTAATGTGCCTCGTTCTCTCACTTGAGTTTATACCCATACCCAGTACAATTAAGTAGTAAAGATAAAGGGTTGAGGGCCAAACAAAACCACAGTGGGCTAAGGCTGTCCCCCTGAAATATGCCTCTTCGTATTGGCACGGTGTCAGATATTATTATTATTTTTTTTTTTTCGCGTTAGCGATGCTGGACAGTTCTCCCGTGTCTCCGATATTCTCACAGGGGAAGCGCCAGCGAATTATCTACAACCACTCCCCACATCCCGCAGAGTTAGTGGTTGTAGATTCCAGAATCGTGTGCCCTAATTAGACGCAGGGACCCTAAGACGATTATTATTATTATCATTACTGTTATTATTATTATTATTATTAATATTATTACTTTAGGATTATTATTATTTAATTACATAACAGCACGTAATTGCAAATTTCCTGTTTTAAAATATATATTTTACTCACTACTTAAACATATGCGCCACAAAATCGTAACATATCTGATTTTTTAAATTGTCAATGCTGTATAAAAAAAGATGGAAGCTCCCGGAATAGCACCTATTAAAAGCCATTTTTTGTGTGCAGATACTAGCTTCCATGACTGATCAATTGATGTCAAAAATACAGGGTGGTATAGTGGGTTTCGATTTGTAGCTCAACAGACACTGTGATAGGTTATTTAAAAAACAAGTAGTACTGTGTTGTACTTACCCAGAGGAAGATGTTCCATCTTAAATTTCTTTGATAACGCCTTTCAAATTCACTCACGACACAGCGAAATTTAACTTGTCTTAAAGTAGCGAACTGTACACACCGATAGTACGATAAGAAATGCCGAATTCCTCTACCCGTACAGGGCAAATTTGCCTACCTACCACCATAAAACCCTTTGTATTGTGTGCTCTGGAAGTTTCTCTTTCGTAGTAGAGTAGTTTGGGAACCTTCTGAGAAGTTGGTAATTTGCAATTTTGGCCAGCTTTTAAGAATTTGACCCACTGTGTGATTTCAAGAATGCTCTCTCCACAGAGATCTCAGCATGGAATGGGTGCACTGCAATAAGTCGTTTGACAACGTTCTCCATGCTTGGATAGCTGGATCCCTCAAACCTATCGTATATAACCAATAATAACAAGCTTCGTGGAAACAACGGCAAAGGGGTGGATAGCTCTATCACTCGACAAAGCCTGTAAGAACAAGGACCATGTAAATTAGAAGATGAATTTTCCAGGGAGGATCTCTCGTGTTTGCCCTGGCGCTCGTCCAACTGACAATCCAACTAAATTAACGCATAATTAGTTTCGAAATCAGTGACAGCAATAGAGTGATACAGAGCTAAAGGAAGTAGAAGAAAAGAAATGGTAAAGTGATAGCAGATTAGCAACAAAATACTATCAATGCATTAGGCAAACTCTATAGACGGAGTTAAACGCAATAAGCAAAATCATAACAATAAACACTATTGCTGTCCCTGTAGGTACGGTTTAGGAGTTATCGACTATCATATTGCGAAAATGGACACGAAAAGAGTTATGGGGGGAGGAATTTATCATCTAAACGAAGATGTGCACAGGCCATACCTGAAGAGAAAGGACAGCGGCCGTGCATGAATGCAGCTGGAATCTGCTTATAACACCACTAGTGTAGGACTGAGGGCGTAAAAATTCACATTAAGATTTGACTAACCAATAATATTTTGTGAAAAAAAATTGCAATGGAACACGCTTTTTTCGACTTATTTGTAATTAAAATGTTTGTATACCCATTGGTGCAGTGAGCAGCTGTCAAAATCCAGCTAGCGCCTATGATGGCTCCACCACACATGTGATCACCATTGTGCTGAAGAGATACTTGATAAGGGTACTTGTCAATAACGGCATCGTTACCTCCTGCGATTCTTCCGTCTAATCCGGGTACGCTTCTTGTTGGAAGAGCAACTAAAATTGTATAATTATTAATATTATATTAATTATAGAGACACATATACACAATATACAGTGCAAACAGTTGTATTGCAAATCCCATAATTTGGGTGATCAATCTACGTGGTCGAAATAAGTTAATGAGGACCATATCCATTTTTATAATTACACACTTATTTTTTGATATAATTCATTGTTAGTTTTTAAAAAACTAACTTTTATTATGTCTAAGTCGAAAACTAACTATTGGCAACTTGGTGAGCGAAATGTGCATCAGCTAGAAAGTACATTGTTTTAATGTTTGTAAGATATTTGGAATTTCATCAAATATTAAGCTAATCTAATTACAACTTAGTTTAACTCTATTGGAAATGTGATTGCAAAAATGTTGAAAAGTGTATTACCTAATATAATTAAAATTCATATAATCATTAGAGGCCATATTGCACGTGGAAATGGTTAAGAAGTAAACAGTAAGCAGCAAGTTTCCAACACATGCTACTATATGGAGAAACGCGCCTAAAAATTGTGACAGTAAGGCTACATGCTATGTAATGCTATTAAATAATTTTTGTCAAAAATGGAATTGCCTTTGAGAAAACGGGAAGAGATAATCGGGTACAAATATCAAAATTGCAATACCAGATTCATGTATGACCATGTTCGTGAAAAATTTCAGTTTCATCTTGGCTGAAAAATCAACACGACCTTCATTATTACGGTAGTTTAGTATATAGGGATATTACCCAGAACCGGTCGCATTATTTGCATGAAAATATTTTTATAAAAATTTAGCGCTTTTAAGAAATGGTTAGTAAAAATTATAAAATAATGTTCCACCGTCACACAGTGGTACAGAGAAAAGTTTTTTCGTTCGTAATTGTCTAGATAAAATCTGTCATGGCCGATTTTTGAAATATGAAAAACTGAAGACGGTTAATGTGTCTAAATGGCCATTTTTTATAAAAATCTTACAGAAACATATTTTTTTACCAATTTACATAAATCTTGGTACTCGGGGGGTTTTCGAGGTCCCTGATGACGAATCTGATATCTAAATGATCGTGAACCAAGCTGCAAGATGGCTATAAAATGTTAAGAAATGATAAAAAAATATTTTCATTAAAGTTAATACTGACAAATTTCAAATGTTACTGATTACTATTTTTAAATTCATATTGTCTCAGTTTTAAGTTCCAGTGAGAAATTCAAGATGGCGGATCCAAAACGGAAATCAGAAAATTAATTAAATGCATTATTCTAACAGGCTACTTTCAAGCATGATTGTAAAATTTGAAGAGCGAAAATGGCTGCTATTTATTAATTATCGATAATAAATATGCGATTCAGTCTCCATTAATTTTGTGCATTACATAACCTAATTTAGGTAATATTAACATTTTTCATCAGCTAATAATACAATAAGTATAATACAGGAAACTTTAAACCTTTGTGTGAAACTTAATCCGAAAATTAATATTAATCCATTATAATAACTAATTCATTGACTTATAGTTAATACTGTTAATATATACCCATTTTTGAATAATAAGAAGAAAGAATAAGAAGAATTTTATGTAGGGTGAGAATGTATGTGTTTTTGGTAGTTTTTAGTATTTTGATGAACATATACCAGTAGTTTTAAAATGTAATTACGTGCAAGAGTTATTACTTTTTACTTTCGAAAGATTACGAAAATATAGGTTTTTCAATTCCGTCAGTCTGTCTGTCTGTCTGTCTGTCTGTCTGTTGGCGCATTAACTAAAAAAACTACTTGACGGAGAACAGTCAATTTTGGTAGGTAGTTGACGCCACTGCCACCGAAGAAATGGTTAGACTTTCACTGGAAAATATACAGGGTGGATCGTCTAAAGGAAATAGATAATGGAAAATATTTCTCAATCAATCGCTCGAATTTAAAATTTCCACGTTTCGTGACATTCTAAACCTATTTAAAAAAAATTGGAAAATTTTAAATACAAATAAATTTTGAAATTTTTTTATAAAATGGTTGATGAAAAACATTATTTTTGGTCAAATTTAAAATTTCCACGTTTCATGACATTCTAAGCATATTTCAAATACATTTTTTTTAGAAAATCGAAAAAAAAAATATAAAATGGGTGATAGAAAAATGTTTCGCTCAAATTTAAAATTTGCAGGTTTCATGACATTCTAAACATATTTTAAAAAATAAATTTGTTTTGAAATTTTTTAAAATTATTTTACCACGATAGATGGAAAAAAAAAATATTCTTCAATTTTAAAATTTCCACGTTTCATTATGTGAGCTTATTTCAACAAAAAAATGTTTTGAAAATAAATAAAATTACGTTTTTACATCCATACCACTATGCAGTAGATGATGGAAAAAAGTTATCAGGTTTTCTCTGTAATAATAGGGCTAACTACATGGCGATTATAATTCTCATATGTCGTCCCTTAATTAATAATTTTTTAGAGTGATCTTGTATGAATAAAGAGGGAAGTTCTGTGTAAATACCTTTACCGATTTTTTATTAAAAAAAATGGATCTGTGGAATTCAGTTTGTGCCATTCCAAACATATTCAAATACGTTTATCTCTGTTATAATTAGTTCTAGGAAGAAAACAATCTGACAAAATTTATTTCAATAAATATGAATCCCCGACAGTAGCAGTATATGCAAAATACCAGGATGGCTCATGTGCAGTGTGAACCTAAAGAAACGCACAAAATTCATCTCTGGTATGTTTTATTTATTTGTAAAAAAAATCCTCGAACAGTTCGATTTTCAATTCTTATATGGTATCCGGTCTGTTGAAATACACTTTTAACTTTAGGTAACCCCAGGGGAAAAAGTCTAAGGGGGTTAAATCCGGTGAACGCGGGGGCCACTCAATCGGACCTCTACGACCTATCCACCTTCCAGTAAAGGTGCCATCTAAGAACTGACGCACTGCTATCCCAAAATGAGGTGGGGACCCATCTTGCTGAAAGCAGACGTTTTCAGCAGGAATATCTTCATCTTCATTGTTCGGAAACATTGTAATAACTGGGGTTTTATTCCCTTAATTACATGATTTAATCAGACATTACCATTGGCAGAGTACGGAGTGTCCCAATTACTTTTATAGGCTCCGTCGATATTATAGTATATCCATCGAAATCAAAACTGTGCTTACCCTTTTCTTTCTAGGTGATTTTATCCTTTATGGTGCCTCTCAACCAGGTTACTTCACAAACAAACTTTACTGAATATAAAATGAACTTAATTTCTTAACAAGCAAATAAAACACGTGATTTCTCAAAACACTTAAACCACTATATTTACAGAAGAAAATGAAAATAAATGGAAATGACAATCACAAACGTTTACGATTAAATGAAGTAACAAACGGTAATTACACTATATCAAGAAAAGAAATGGTCCGCGGCAATTTCAAATCTTTAGCTAAATCGCGACCGAATATTCCTAGATCTATAATTACAACACATTAATTTTCTACTTATTAAAACCGGCAAAATACTGAACAATTTGTACTTAAACTTTAGAATTGAAAAAGGTTCGCAAAACGAGAATTTACTATACTACTAATACCCTGTAGGTAGATGATGACCGAACAGACCTTAAGCCAAGAGTGAAGATAATCTCTACATCGAAATAATACGTTTCCAAAGTGGGCAGTAGACTTTAAACTCTCGACCAATTAGGATCTTCTTTACTTTAAACCGTACGCATTTGAAATTACCTAACGGACCATGGTATTTATCATATGGCCATCTTTAACATTTTTTATTACCACTAAAACAGATGAAAAAAACCCCTTTTGTTCCTGACTTTGCTTTTGTATGGGGGAAAAAATCTGCCTTGAGTGGTCTATCTATCTTATGGTCTATTACATATGTTCCTGGAAGCCTCTATCAACTGCTTTAGTCTTGAAAATCTAACTAGAACCCCCGGTGGGTTCGTATTTAACAAGTTCGACTAAGAAAAGAGAATTGGACATAAAATAATTTGGATGGTTATTTATTGTTTACAAGTGGCTAACGTCGACTACCTAATAAAGAGTACAGTTAACAAAGCACGTTTCCTGGACTCTAAAATAACATAAAACAGATGTATCTATGACCGGTATTTTACGATAGTTTACTAAAGTATCGACCCTTAAAATATTACAGAAATCAGAAGTAAGAAAATACGGTGGTTCTATGAGACAGGGCCGGACTTGGCTCCCTTAATTTGACTTTTGTTACAACATAACTGCTAAGGCTGGCACTAACTCAACTCAAAAACTGTAAATATCTTGTGGCCGTAAGATTTTCTTTAAAAAAAAGATCCCAATAAACGATCACCAATCATACCTGCCTACACGTTTACTTTGCCTCGTCGCTGTGTATGGGCTTCTTGAGTCTAGTAAGGATTTTCGCGTGACCAATACCTACAGTTATGCCGATGTACAGTCCCCTTTAAAGAAAATGTAGCGTCATCAGAAGAAACAATGTTGTTCAAAAAATTTGGGTTTTCATCGCACCAGGTCATCAACTGTTCACAAAACTGTAAGCGCCGATCTGAATCATCCTCATTCAATTCGTGGAGTCATTGCACTTTGTATGGATGGTATTTTTCTTTTTTCAATAGACGCACAACAGAAGTTTGACTCACGTTATGATTTAAAGCCAGCTACGTTGTCGAAAGATGGTGGTTTTCCCCACTTTCTAGAAGAATATTTGATTTGGTTTCGTTTATTGTGCTAGAGCGTCCAGATCAAGGGAGGTAAGCTACACTGCCAGATTCAGCATATCTAGCCACCAATCTACTTACAGTGGATCTAGAAATTTGCTTTTTGGGATATTTGGCATTGAAAACATCGCATGCTTCCTGATGTGTTCTCAGCCTATCACCATACCCAACCATCATCAATAGTTCTACGCGTTGTCTTTCACTTAAACGTGGCATTGCATTCACTAGTTTTACACTGTCTCAGAAGTGTCACAAAGCTGAGGTTCCACACGTGCCAAGAATAAAAAAGCTATCTATACTTTACACAAAAAGGCCAGTATCTCTCCGTTGTTAAGGTGATTGTTTCTTTTTTATTTTCTTTGTTTTGTTTTTATGTAAAATGTTTTCATGCTAGTTAAGACAAAAATGTAGGCAACAAGATTTTTTAGTCCATAGGAAAGTGGAACATTTTTCGTGAAATTGCGAAAGGTAAGCTATTTTTACATAAAATGTCATTTTTCCAAAAGAATGGCTCAGGTAACATCATTTTTTTATATCACCAGAAAGCTAAAGGAATATGCCGCCAAAAACAATAAACAAAAATGTCTGTTTCATTAAAAAAAAGTTATAATGGCCTCATAACTCAAAAATAATGACGTCATAATTTTTGGTATAGTGACAAAATGTAGCATTGACAAACTAAAATCACCTGTTCGAGCATTTTTTTGAAAAGTGACACATACCAAAGATATGAATTTTGTGCCTATCTTTAAGTTCACACTGTATATTAAATAGCTCACACCGGTAAATTTAAAACAATACATCACAATTTTCTCCGTATCTAAAAATCTTGCCAATCAAACAAAAAACGGGCAAAGGGCGAAAGCCATAGGGAGCTCAACCTCAAACAGGTAATCACATATTCAGGTAGCATAAGGCGTTTCTATTGCGTTTCAAAACCGGACTCTAAGAAGAAAGATTAATTCATACGACCTGCTATCCGTGAGAGAATTAAAGTAATTCATAACATTAAATTGTATGTCACTTACACCAAGCAACAGCTACTAAAAGGCCAGCTACTGCTATCAACTTAAACATGACGTAGCGAAATTGTACAGAGAGCTAGTAAATTTTTTTCTAGTCGTCAAATTTATATACCTAAATGTTCATTTCAAATATCATATATCTATGTTTTTTTTTTTAGACCTATACTATCTCTATAAAATTGAAAAATATCTATAGATAAAATTGTTAAAATGTGACGTGTGGTCGGTACAAAGATTGCAGTTGTAGACAACTTTGAAATTAAATAGCCGTTTCACTTCAGAAAAAATAGGTGACGGTATTTACATAGAACTTCCATTTTATATACACAGGGTGGTCACCGCTAAAACCGCTATCTAGGGATCACTACTTCCACATCCAGATTTTCTATCTAAGTTTCATTAAAGGAAAATATCTTCCTTATATTTGCACTCTGGTACGTGAAAATAACTGGTCATAGAATATCAGTAATAGGTATAATATTGGAGGCAGATGTCATGAAAGAAATTGAGGCGTTGGCTTTCAGCATATACGTGAAAAATGGTTTCCAAACTCTTATTAGCTTGCTTTACTTATATTTCCCCATTTCTCATACGTCATTACAATACATACCAGATTTCAAGTGAATATCTCAATTTCATTTTATGAACCACTTTTATAATGGAGCGGGGTTGGTGCAGGAGATCGAAAATATAATTAAAAAATCTGAGGCCTTAGCTTCTAGTATATACACCAAATCCCAAGTTACTGTACTCTTACCAACCTGTTTTACTTATTTTTCCCTCATTTACCCGATTTAACCCCCAACCCCTCACCGGCATTAGCTCAAAATAAAATCTATTTCCAGATTTCGTTATAGTACATACAGATTCGGAAAATGCAGTTTAGGGTATAGGAATAACGATGTAATTGATCACGCCCTGCTAGTTATATAAATCGTGAAAGCAGAGGCACACAATGAATTGAATTTAGGACGGCATGAACTAAGGATGGGTGCGGAGGTAGGTAATAATTTCTAATACGAAACGAGACAATATCTCTTCGTCAAAAGCGAAGAAGATATTTTCTTACTTTTTATTGGGTATTTTGCCACTGAAAAATATTTAAAAATTTTAATGAAAAAACCTCTGCGCCAAACGGATCAGACAGAGGTTGGTTCTTTCAAAAAGTCTCACACCTAAAAATATATAAACTAGAACAATGTTATAAACTAAAAACTCAAAATCAAAGCTATGGGTAGTTAACGTTTCGGAAGAGAATCTACTTCCGTTCTCAAAACTTTTTTGGCCGTCAACCATGACAGTTCTTTGTTTATGTATTTCCATAGTCACGTGAGACATTATATTATATTTATCTTATTTTTACTTACTTCGTCTCTAAGGATGGGCAACCAACTAATACAAAAATCTATTGAATAATTAGAAACGCATCTATCCTCGTTTAATAAAATAATCGCGGATTCTTTAAGTTTTCTTTTAGTTCCGTTGCTCTCTTTTTCCAAAATCTTCGCCGAGTCCCATTTAATTCTATGATTATTATCCCACGCGTGTTCACAAATTTTGGATTTTTCAAATTCTCCCCTTCTAGCGTAATTTCTATGTTCACCAAGCCTTACGTTGAAAGGTCTAGATGATTCACCTACGTAATGTTTTCCGCACTCACACGGAACACTATAAATACAATTTTTGAATTTTGAACAATATTTGGAGGTTTGGTTCTTGGTAAAACCGATCTTAGCGTGGAGCCCGTTTGAAAAACCGTTCGTACGGAAAACCTATTTCCAATTTTTCGTAATTTATCCGATAAACCATGTATATATGGAATTACTGCCATTGACCTAAATACCTCAGGTTGTGATAGTATATTCTCTCTACTACCAATGTTCAATAACTGACTATCAACAAAACTCTCAGGATATTGATTATTTAATAAGACAGTTTTTATAAATTCTTTTTCGTTCCTTAATATTACATCATTTGAAAAAATAATTTTGGCCCTGTCATACAAACACTTAACAACACCTTTCTTAACACTAATATGTTGATTTGAATTGAAATTTAAGTATCTGTTTGTGTGCGTTTGTTTTCTATACACACTGGTTTGGTATGTGTTATCTAAATTTTTTATTAAAATATCTAAGAAAGGTAATTCATTATTATTCTCTATTTCTATTGTAAATTTAATTGAAGGTTCTTTTTCGTTAATCTGATTCAAAAAATTACTTAAACATTCTTTACTATAAGGCCATATAGCAAAAATGTCATCTACATATCTCCACCATACAATGGGTTTATAAGCTAGATTATTAATATTACTTTCCTCGAAATTTTCCATGTAAATGTTACTTAATATTGGAGATAATGAAGAACCCACTCGGCGAAGATTTTGGAAAAAGAGAGCAACGGAACTAAAAGAAAACTTAAAGAATCCGCGATTATTTTATTAAACGAGGATATATGCGTTTCTAATTATTCAATAGATTTTTGTACTAGTTGGTTGCCCATCCTTAGAGACGAAGTAAGTAAAAATAAGATAAATATAATTTAATGTCTCACGTGACTATGAAAATACATAAACAAAGAACTGTCATGGTTGACGGCCAAACAAGTTTTGAGAACGGAAGTAGATTCTCTTCCGAAACGTTAACTACCCATAGCTTTGATTTTGAGTTTTTAGTTTATAACATTGTTCTAGTTTATATATTTTTAGGTGTGAGACTTTTTGAAACAGTCAAGTACTCAAGAACCAACCTCTGTTTGATCCGTTTGGCGCAGAGGTTTTTTAATTAAAATTTTTAAATATTTTTCAGTGGTAAAATACCCAATAAAAAGTAAAAAAATCTGAATATGCCACAAATAAACAATTACAGACAATATACGAAGAAGATATTTGTCACATTTTTGACAAATAGTTTCTTCTATTGAAAGCATTTCTGCAGTTTCTTTTTTAGCCGTAAATGGTATGGGAATAAAATAATAATTCTTATTAAAACCGAAATGAATATAGAACATTAAAATAAAATTAAATAACCCAGAAACTAAATTCAACTAATAATTATCAAACAATAAATTAATGAAGTAAGGATTCAAACAAACCACCTTCTTGTGCCAAACAATAGCCAAATCGATTATACAATGAACCTTTCATATCATTGAGTTGATTTGGAGAAATGATTGCACAAAGTAGGATAAGTTTTTCCCGTAATTCAACTAAATTGTTGGCTCGTTCAAACGCATGTTTGTACGCGGTTTCCTTTAAAAAGCCCCACAGAAAGAAATCATGGGGTGCTAGATCAGGGGACCTGGGGGGCCATTTTATCATTCCCCTCGTAGCTATTAAACGATTGGGAAATGTTCTTTCCGGAAAATTAATAACAGTTAAGGTATTGTGACTTGAACAGCCGTCTTGTTGAAACCAAAGGTCGTCAAAGTTGACAGGAAGATTTTGAACTGCAGGAAGAATTTGATTTTGTAAAAGCTCTAAATATTTATTGCCATTTAAATTGCCATCGATTAGCAGTAGGCCTACAATATGATTGTCTAAAATTCCCGTCCAAACGTTCAACTTTTAAGAATACTGAGTTCGCACAGCAACACTCAATATTTTTATTTTTCCGAGACCAATATCGTACTACGGATGGATTGTGTTTCCTATGTAATGAAAAGGATTATTCATCTGTAAACAATATATTTCTTAGAAGTTTTCATTCCCATTCACTTTATTTATCATGATTTTTCAAAATTCCATCCGTTTGATATTGTCCTCGGGAAATATTTCTTGCGTTGTTTGAACTTTAAAACAACTGTACTCATTTCTTTTCAAAATATTTCTTACAGTTCTTTTCTTCATGTCAATTTCATCAGCAATTTGCCTGCTAGAACAAGGTTCACTAGTTTCAACAAGTGCACAGACATTAGTTTCGCGAATTTCACGTTCTTCGCTCATTTGTTGATGACGGGGTTCGGGTTGACAACATTTTTTACAATAATTCACGACGCACCCGAAATTCTCAAATTTTTTATAATGTATGAAATTATGCTAGCTGAGGGGATTGGACTGTCTTGATATGCCACAGTAAATAGATTTATTGTGTCTTCAGTGGAATGGCCCCCGAAGTACCACTTCACAATTTGCACTTTTTCTGCAGTTGTATAAACACGCGGCATTTTAATAACGAAATTAAAATTCATTTGTTTTATTCCCACACGTCTAAACAGCTACGCTATTAAAAGCAGAATGGGTGCGCTGTTCTCAACTCGACGCGGTCAAGCGATGGCGCTATTGTTTTATACCAATGCCCTGCATTGTACTACAACAAGGCGTGGTTTATCTGCGCAGAAACAAGTTTACGTACCTTAAACTAAATTTGCTGAATCTGAATAAGTACCAAATTTCAAGTAAATATCTTAAACGTATGACATTCTAAGCATGTTTCAACAAAAATAATTTAATTTCTTTTACGATTACTATACTTCCACTCCACTACGTGAATGTGGAAGTAACATTGATTAAGAAACGACATAAAAAGATAGTGGCGATGTAGTTGTCACTATTGCTACAAAGAGAACCTCATCCAACAGAAGACATAAGTAATAAATAAAGGGTGCCAAATATGAAAGGTTTGCGTTTATACATTTACAAATTTCCACCAGTAGGATGACCACCATTAAAAATATAATTGGTGTCTTCCTTGTATTAACTCTATGCCAAACATGATTGTCTTCTGACAAGTTCTTATCATTATCTATTCTCCAGGTCCATTCTGTACACTTTCCAATGAAAGTCTGTCCGCTTCCTAACTGACAGTAGTGTCAACTGTCTACCAAATTTGACTGTTCTCCGTCAAACAATGTTTTAGATATAACGCCAACAGATTGACAGACTGACGGAACTCAAATACCTTCATTTTCATTCTTAATCTACACGGTCTAAAACCTGAAAATTCTATGAAATCTTAGAGGGTGATTTTTTCATGTTTTGGTAAATTTTGGTAAAAAAAAAAAATCTATCTAAAAGCAACGATCCAGTCTTGACTGGATTTTAAGTTCTGTTCTGTGTTACTTTGATGCATGAGAAAGTTTGTACCATCAACATAAAGGACTGTTTTATCAGGGATAATACAGCGGTTAATAAGATCATTAATTCATATTATTTTTAAAAGGACCCAAAATTGAGTCTTGCGGTACTACCGTCTCTATTTTCTTTGTATCCAACTTAACTCTTTGTATGATCTACTGTGCAGGTATGACGCAGACCAGTTATGTGCTACACCTTGGACTATATATTCTTTTCCTTGGATCTATGAGAACTAAAAGAAAAACTATATGTAAAAATATTAATGAAATCTTTGCATTCTTTCAATAACCTGAATTAGGTGTAAATCTTTCGGCTGGTTCTTGTTTCTATCAAAACCAAGCGTTTTAAGATAAGATGTGATTTCTATCCTTAACGCGGTGAAGCTAGCAACTCGTTGCAGTTTGGTTTAATATCCTTATGAAAATAATGATTCATAGGGGTGAATGACAGATATATTTTGTTTTAATATATGCTGCCCTCTAGAAGCATGCTCTAGGCCTATCATATATATGTTAAAAAGAGAACCGGCCCGAGAACCGTGCCTTGGGAACACCAAATTTCACTGCACGTGACTCAGTTTGACAGTGTTTAATTTTTACATATTAAACGCTATGCTTTAAGTAGTTTTTAATTAAATCTAATGAACATTTAAATATATTACCCACTGCTGTTAATAAAGAAGGCACGTTTTTCTTAAATAATGTTTAATCACTAAAAACGTTGTCTTAACGTATGTAGGCTTGCTGGTCATCCGATCAAAATTAATTATTAAATAAAAAATACAAATCACATAACTCAATTATATTTATTAATCAAGAAGTGAGTATATAAAAAACATATTACATGGGATGTACTTTTTACAATAAGTTGGCCGTTTAAATTAAAAGTATATCTAGTGTAAACAAATTTTTGTCAGAATTAAAAAAGCTCAATTCTAATGTATTAATATGTTTGTCTTATTCTGGAAATGTATCTGACGTATATGATCTCTTGGATAAATAAAGCATTATTATTATTATTATAAAAACCTGAAAAGGTTTAGATACCAGAATTACTCTTAATCCAAGACCTGAGATTGGCAACGTTCGTGTAAACTCCAGGATAGTTAGGGCGTGCGCAGCCTCGACCCCAAGATACAACTCCTGCGAGAACGCCTCCTATAACAGCTGGACCACCAGAATCGCCCTGACAAGCATCTTTACCTCCAGCGTTTAATATCCCAGCGCAGAACATTCTATCAGTGATGGCTGAAGTGCCGTAGGCCGAACGGCAATTGGCTTGGCTAACAACTGGTACTTGTACTACTTGGAGATGGATTGGAAGATTTCCGGCCTCCTGAAGTGTTCCCCATCCAGTAATGGTAGTAGTTGCTCCAGAGATTGGGTGGCTTCCAGAAGAGGGCAATGCGATGGCACGAGCATTTTTGGTGGATATAGCCTGGGAAAGGTGAAGGAGTGCAATATCGTAGTCAATAGTCCTGCTGTTATAGTTCGGATGGTTGATGATTCTTGAAACAGCAACAACTTGTCCTCCAGATCCACGATTTGTTGTGCCTGCTCGAATAGTTATTGCGGAAGCACTAGATCTAAAAGTATAATCGATTAATAGGTTTATATAATATAAAAATAATGATAATAATAATAATAATAATAATAACAATAATAAAGGCAAGAGCTCGAAAAATTCCACCAGCCAAAAACCTACCTACCAACTGCTGCACTAGCAAATAAAATTTCTGACCATCTATTAAGGCATCAGATACTCCCCGTGGAACAGAAATACTACAGAAAAGCTTCCAGAGGCTGTACGGGCCAGCTGCTAGTTAGTAAGACAATAATAACGATTGCAAGAATGCTCTCTCCGCAGAGATATCAGCATGGCATGGGTCCACCGAGTTGTTTGATAGCTTTCTCCATGCTTGGATCGCTGGACCCCTCAAACTTATCGTGTATAGCTAATAATAACAGGCATCGTGGAAATAATGGCAAAGGGGTGGATAGCTCTATCACTCGAAAAAGCATGTAAGAACACGGAACATGCATATTAGAAGATAAATTTTCCAGGGAGGATCTCTCGTCTTTTGTGTTTTGCCCTGGCACTCGACCAACTGTCAATCCAAACGCATAATTAGTGTCGAAATCAGTGACAACAATAGAGTGAAACAGGGCTAAGAGAATTAGAAGAGAAGAAGTAGTAAACTGATAGTGGATTAGCAAGGAAATACTACCGATGCATTAGGCTAAAGACAGAGCTAAACGCAATGGGCAAAATAAGATCAATAAACACTATTGCTGTCCCTGTAGGTACTGTTTAGGAATTATCGACTGGATTCTAAGTAATATTGCGAAAATGGACACGAAGAGGGCATAATTTATCATCTAAAAGCAGATGTGCACAAGCCATACGTGAAGAGAAAGGACAGCGGCCGTGGATTAATAGCATCTGCCTATAACACCTCTATTGTAGGCTGCGGGCGTAAAAAGTCTCGTTAAGATTTGACTAAGTACAAATAATTTATGAAAAAGAAATTCAATGGAGTACGCTTTTTTCGAATTTATTTGCAATTAAAAAAATTGTATACCCTTCGGTGCAGTGAGCAGCTGTTAAGATCCAGTTGGCGCCTATGATGGCTGCGCCACATATGTGGTTACCATGGTACTGTAGGGATACTTGATAAGGGTAGTTAGCAATATCCGCATTGTGACCTCCTACGATTCTTCCATCTAATTCGGGTACGCTTCTTGTTTCAGGAGCACCTAAAATTGTATAATTGTTAATATTATATTAATTAGAGACACATATACACAATATACAGTGCAAACAGTTGTATTGCAAATCCCATGATTTTGGTGATCAATCTACGTGGTCGAAATAAGTTAATGAGAACCAAATCCATTTTTACAATTACACATTTCTTTTTTTATACAAATCATAGTTAGTTTTTAAAAAACTGACTTTTATTCTATCAAAATCGAAGTCTAAATAATGTCAACTTGGTGAGCGAAATGCACCTCAACTAGATAGTACATTGTTTTTATATTTGTAAAACATTTGGGATTTCATCACATGTCAATCTACTCTGATTACAACTTCAACTTCAACCCTATTGGTGGAGGCGTGGTGGAGGCCATTGTATATGGAAGGTTAAGCAGTAAAGAGTAAACAGCAAGTTTTCAACAAATGCTACTATATGGAGCAAAGCGCCTAAAAATTGTGACAGTAGGGCTAATGCTATGTGATGCTACGAAATAATTTGTGACAAAAATTGAATCGCCTTTGAAAAAACTGTCACAAAAATTTTGAAAATCGTTTACGCCTTATTACCAATTAGGGCGGCCTTATTGAGTTGACCATTTTGAATATTTAACTTTTGTAAACAGATTCAATGTTAGCTACTCTAAAAATACATAACTTCCAAATTCAATACGGCGCCATCACCATATTCTCGCACATTCTCGAACAGAGAAAATTTTTTTCGATTATGTTTGCAAAAAGATTTCCATTCAAATCACTTAAGCCATTCTAGAGAAATAACTAAACAGATATAATAAATATATACTTTAAGCTTAGACTTCTTGCTTTATAAACTGTTCATTTAACAAAAATCTGTATCCGGGTCTACATGATCATCCTTAATTAAAACATTAGAGGCGATATATAAACAACAAAAATATTTGACAAAATTAATAACCAATGTCTTGTTGTCTACGTAATGCCTTATAATATATAGGTACAGCTTTTGATGAATTATTACTAGTTCTGTTGCTATAGAAAGACTATCTAAAATTGTGATTAATTTTAATATTGCTTTTAAAAACACGAATTTTTTTTCACTGATCACGAATCTTATCGTGAACCGACCTGCAAGATGACGGAATCAACATGACGGCCATAGAATGCTAACAAATGCAGAAGAAAATACTTAAAAGTTTCAAATATTACTGATTAATATTTTTAAATTCAAATTGTCTCAGTTTTAAGTTCCAGTAAGAAATTCAAGATGGTGGATCTAAAATGGAAATCAGAAAATTAATTAAATACATTATTCTAAATAGGCTACTTTCAAGAATGATTGTAAAATTTTAACAGCGAAGATGGCTGCTATTTATTAATTATTATCGTTCATAAATATGCGATTCAGTCCCCATTAATTTTGTGCATACATAATCTAATATTAACATTTTTCATCAGCTAATAATACAATAAGTATCTAACATAAAGAACTTTAAACCTTCGTGTGAAACTTAATCTGAAATTTAATTTAAAGACCTAGTTGATCTTAAGCTATTAACTGAGACTAATTTTAATCCATTTTAATAACAAATTTATTGATTTATAGTTAATACTATTAATATAGGCCTGAATTTCCGAATTAATATAAAACAAAGATTAATTTAGACCTCCTACTATCCGTGAGAGAACTAAATAATATAACATAAAAAAGTTATCACTTACCCCAAACAAAAACTGCCAAAGACAGAACTGCTACCAACTTAAACATGATGCAAGGCTATAGTAAATTTTATTCGAGTTGTCAAATATATATACCTAAATATCCATTTAAAATAACATATCTATGTTTTTTTCAGACATATACTATCTCTATAAAAATGAAGAATGAAGAAAAATTTATCTACAGATAAAATTGTTAAATTGTGACAGATTGTCGATACAAAGGTTGAAGATGTAGACAACTTTGTTTCGAAATTAAATAGCCGTTTCACTTCAGGAAAAATCGGTAAACAGAACTTCCCTCGTTATTTGTGCATGGCGGTCACACTAAAAAATTAATAATTACGAAATGACATTGAGAATAATAATCGGAATATAGTTATTGCTATTATTACAAAGAAAATTTGATAAGTTTTGGTCAAAAAAATATACAGATTGTTCATCCAACAGCAAAGGCTTGCGCAAATACCTTTACAAATGTCCACCATGACTGAAATATTGGGATGACCACCCTGTATATTTTTCAATAAAAGTATAATAGGTGCATATGCCAGATATTATTGCCATCTGTCACATTTTCAATCCAATATTCACGTAATGGAGTGGAAGTATAGTAGTGGTTAAAAAATTTCATTTTTTTTAAATTTTTCAAAAGATGTTGGTAAAATAATTTTCAAAATTTTTCTCTTCTGAAATAGATTTAAAATGTCAAACGCAGAAATTTTAAATTAGAGCAAAAAGAAAAGTTTCCTTCTATTCTATAGTAGTGCTAAAAAAAGTTTAAAAATTAAAAATTACATATTTTTTAAAATAGGTTTAGAATGCTATGAAACGTGAAAATTTTAAATTTGAGCAAATAAAAAAAAATCGATCTGTTTTAGTGGTAAAAACTTTTTGAAAAATGTTGGTGAAAAATATTTTCAATTTTTTTTTTTTTTCTGAAATACCTAGGTTTAGAATGTCATGAAACGTGGAGCTTTTAAATTTGAGCATTCTAGTGTTAAATTTTTTTCCAAACTGGTAACAAAATGTTGCAAATTTTTTTTTTCCGAAATTGGTTTGGAATATCATGAAACGTGGAAATTTTAAATTTGAGCAAAAAAAATTTTTCGTCTGTTCTATAGTAGTGATACATAAATGAATTCAAAATGTTTTCAAATTTTTTTAAAATTTTTTCAAAAACATTTTTAAATTTGTTTGAATAGTTTTAGAATGCCATGGAAACGTGGATAGTTAAAATCTGAACAAAGAAAAAAAAATTCTATTTTAGTGGTAACATTTTTTAAAAATAGAAAAAAAATTTCTAATTTTTCTTTTAAATAGATTTAGAACACTATAAAACGTGGAAATTTGAAATTTGAAGAAATAAAAAAAATTCCATCTATTTTAGTGGTACACAAATTTTCAAAAATGGTAAAAAAAAATTCAATTTTTTTTTTGAATCAGGCTTAGAATGCTATGAAACGTGGAAATTTTAAATTTGAAGAAAGAAAAAAAATTATTTCATTTTAGTAGTAAAAAATTTTTCAAAAATATTGGTGAAAAAAATTTTCAAAATTTTTTTTCCTGAAATAGGTTTAGCGCGTCATGAAACGTGGAAATTTTAAATTTGAGCAAAAAAAATTGTTTTCATTATTTATTCCGTTTAGACGGTCCACCCTGTATATTTTCCAGTGAAATTTCTACCATTTCTTCGCTGACAGTAGCGTCAACTACCTACCAAATTTGACTGCTCTGCGTCAATTAGTTTTTTAGTAAATGCACCAACGGACAGACAGACAGACAGACTGACGGAATTGAAAAACCTATATTTTCGTAATCTACGTGTTCTGAAACGTCAGAATCCGAAAAAATCTCGGAGGGTGATTTTTTCTCGAATACAATACTTCCCTTCGGTATGCGAGGGAAGTAAAAATCTATACAGGTTGGTCACACTAAAAAAAATCCCGCTACCTAAAGAATCGCCACTTCCACATCCGGATTTCCCATCTAAGTTTCTTTAAAGGAAAATATCTTCCTTATTCATTTCATTTCATTATCCATTTTCACTCAATTTTAATAATATAATTTTGATTTAAATTGCTCCTTGTTCGGTGAGTAGAAAAAGAGCATTTTAAAAAAATTTTCATAAAATTAAAAATACGGGATTTATAGAGCAATTACGAAAAATATACCTTTTCGTACATCGGCCGTTGCCCACGATTGGGATGGCCAGAGAATCAAACCTTGATTTAAATTCTTCATAAAGGATAATACTATCATATAATTTAAGATATAATCATTTTTAGTCACTTTGTAACGTCAAAGAAAGCGAATTAATATCGTAACGTTTTTGCGAAGTATGTCTTTGAATCGAGTAATTATAAATTCCGCATATAGTAATCGATAGTATACACTTTTTCATACATTTAAAAAAAAAGTGAGCATCCTACGATCATCTTGGTCTGAAATAATTAATTTCTTGTTGTCCTCACAACGGTAAAAGAACTACATAAATAACTAAGTTTTGTTAAAAATGTTACTTACACTTTTTTTCGGTGGACGGCAGACGTCAGTCAAAATTTTCGAAATATACCGCTACTTCCTCCATCTTGAATTGTACGTGCCAGCCTACAGAGGGAGAGGACCAAACAATGTTATGATATTAATTCGCTTTTTTTGAGGTTACAAAGTGCAAAAAACGCTACCTTTCTTAGAATTTTTCCCTCTACACGACCCTAAGTTTTGTTTCCGGCTAGCATTGTTTTTGCATTTTTCGGTAGAATTACTAGAATAATACGTGTACTAAATTTCAAGAGAATATCTCAGTTTTATTTCATGAACCACTTTAATAATGTAGTGGAGTTGGGGGGGAGGGCTTGAAAACTATTATAAAGAAATCTGAGTCTCTGTACCCTTACCAGCTTGCCCTACTTATTTTCCCCTACTTACCCCTATTTAATCCCCAACCCCTCAACGGAATCATCTCAAAATATAATCTAGTTCCAGATGTTGTTATAATGCATACGTGTAGCAAGTTCCAAGTGAATATCTCAATTCTATTTTATAGATATCGAGGAACATCATGTTGAGGCAGATATACCTAACAATAACCCTATTGTTAGTATAAACTCTTTCAGTGAAGATGAGGTTATTCGGGCTCTAAAACGAATTAAACCCAAAATGACGACCGGTCCTGATTCCATTCCAGCTTTTTTATTAAAGGATTGCGCTATCATCTTTGCATATCCTCTAACTCTAATTTTTAACCTAATCTTAAAAACTGACTATTTCCTGACCTATGGAAATATTCCATCTTCAAAAAGGGAAACAAACTAGATATTGAGAACTTTAGACTAATCTCTATAATTTATAACTTCTATAAAGTTTTAGAAATATTACTGCATGATAGAATATATCATTCAATTAACACCAAAATCTCTATTAATCAACATGGATTTATGACTGGGCGTTCAACAACATCAAATTTATTCTGTGTTACTCAATATATTTCTGAACCCTTAGATGAACGTGGGCAGACATATGTCATATATACCGATTTCTCCGTTTAATAGACTTGATCACCAGTTGTTACTTAATAAATTAGAAAAAATCGGCTTCTCGTATTCTTTGCTCCTTTTGTTTAAATCTTATTTAATGAATAGGAGTCAGTACGTTGCATTAAGTGGGTTCAAATCGATCGAATTTGCTGCCACATCTGGAGTTCCCCAGGGATCTATTCTGAGGCCCTTGTATTTACCTTATTTATTAACGACATAGTGAACGAAATTAATTTGCCTCACCTTTTATATGCCGACGATCTAAAAATTTTCACAGTAATTGATGAAATCGATGACTATTTTCAACTTCAAACTTACCTTGACAAAATAAACACCTAGCGTATAGTAAATAAATTATTCATGAATCCTAGTAAATGTAACGTAACATTCTTTTCTTTAAAAACATCACCTTTTATTTTTGATTACAGGTTAGATAATGTCATACTTCAAAGGCCTATAACATTTCGCGACCTCGGCGTAACTTTTGATAGTAAATTATCCTTCACTGATCATATCGATACCATTGTGTCTGAAGCCTCCAAAGCCCTTGGATCCATCATTCGTACTAGTCGAGAGTTCACTAATACTGATACTCTGAAAATTCTTTATCAATCCTTCGTCAGATCGAAACTTGAGTACGCATCGCTAATTTAGAGTTCCAGGTATGATGTTCACAAGAAAAACTTGGAGGCAGTTCAACGTAGATTTCTTAAATTACTGCGGTTCAAATTCGACGGTACCTATCCAGTGATTGGTTTTCCGCATAGTAACTTGCTTGAAAGATATTCTATGACTACTCTTGAAGATAGGCGTACGTACTATTCTCAAGTATTTTTGTTTAAATTACTACACAATGATTTTGACGCACCCGAAATAATTAGCAAGCTTAATTTTCACGTTCCCAGATTAACCTCTCGTAATCACCAAGTTTTCTATTTACCTACGCCTCGTACCAACGTACTAAATAATTCACCTTTATATACGATTTGCAGTACTTCTACCAAATTATGTAGCGACTTCGATATTTTTAATTGCAGCCTTAGTGACATAAAACAAAATGTTTTAAATTAAATAACCAGTGATTGTCTTTGTTTTTCTTAATTTACTTTGAATCACATATGTGTATATGTGTATATAGTTTTTATATTTAAACATTTTCCGTATTATTTTTTTCTCTCTCTTCGTATCATTAGTTATTCATAGTTCGTACATTTAAGTAAACTTTTTCTTAATTTTTCTATGTTGTAGTACATCTTGTAATTAAAGCTTTGTATGCCTTTATTCCTGTTCTGTAATTGGGTATCTTACCCGCTGAACAGTGTATGCAATAAATAAATAAATAAACCCTATTAATGATGGAATGGGGGATAGTGGAGGGGAATTGAAAATATTATTAAAATATGTGAGGCATTGGCTTCTAGCATATACACCAAATCCCAAGTTACTGTACTCTTACCAGCTTGCTTTTCTTGTTTTCCCCTTATTTACCTCTATTTAACCCCCAACCCTTCGCCTGAATTAGCGCAAAATATAATCCAGTTCCAGATCTCATCATAGTACATACGTGTACTAAATTTCAAGTCAATATCAATATTCCCGAGAAAAGGTGAGCAAACGAGAACGTTACAGACCGATAGACTGAAACTTTTATTTCGCTTAAATTTAAAATCTTGACACTTTATGACATTCTAAGCCTACTTCAATAGAAATATTTTTTTTTAATTTTTTTTACGATTACTCCACTACGTGAATGTGGAAGTAATAGTGATTAAGAAACGGCATAAGAGAATAATTGAGATGTACTTATCCCAAATGCTACAAAGAGAACCTGATAACTTTTCATTGAAAAGAAAAGTTACAGACAGACAGACCGACCGACCGACAGACAGACATTCTAGGCCTATTTCAACAACAATAAAATTGAAATTTATTTTATGATTACTATTCATCCACTCCTGGATGTGGACGTAATATACAGGATGGTCATTCAACAAAAGAAATTAATAATAAATAAAGTATACCAAATATTGAAGGTTTGCCTATATACCTTCACAAGTTGAATTATTTCTTAGGATAATCACCCTGCATATCTTTCAATAAAAATATAACAGGTGTCTTCCTTGCCAATTGTGTTAACTATATGCCAAACGTTATTCCCTTCTGTCACACATTCGTATCATGATTTATTCTTTTTAGACGGTCCACCCTACATAGTTTCCAATGAAAGTCTGCCCGTTTCATGGCTGAGGCAATACTACTCGCTTTTCTACCAAATTTGACTTTTCTCCATCACACATTTTTTTAGATATAACGCTGTTGGCGTTCGACAGACTGACGGATCTGAAAGACCTTCATTTTCTAATTCTACATGGTCTGAAATGTTGAAGGATGATTTTTTCTCAAATACAATACTTCTCTTCGGTAAGGAAGTAAAAATTGACTAAGAAAGATTTTGTTTGTAAATTCTTATTATTAATCGAGGAAGCAGTATCGTACTTGCAGCTGAATATCTTTAATTTCATTTAATTTTTTTTTTTTCAAATTAGTCAAATTACGGCTAGCAAATGGTGTGAAATTCACAAAAAAATATACGCCAACAAGTAGCTTAAATAATGCATATTAAACAGGCAAATCTGCTTTTTCATATCTTAAACAAAATATTGTTTTTTATATTTAATTGTCGGAGGGTGATTTTTTCATGAATACAATTCTTCCCTTTGATAAAGGAGGGAAATCAAATTACATATAAAGTTGAAACCTGAAAATGTGACAGATGGCAATAATATTTGGCATATGCACCTATTACACTTTTATTGAAAAATGTACAGGGTGGTCATCCCAAGAAATAATTCAGTCATGGTGGACATTTGTAAAGATATTTGTGCAAGCCTTCCATATTTGGCACCTGTTATTTAGTATTGAACTTTTGCCGTTGGATGAGCACTCTGTATATTCTTTTGACCAAAACTTATCAGGTTATCTTTGTAATAATAGTGATAACTATATTCCGAATGTTATTTTCAACGCCGCGCCATTTCGTAATTATTAATTTTTTAGAGTGACCGCCGTGCACAAATAAAGAGGGAAGTTCTGTGTAAATACCTTTATCGGTTTTTTACTTTTAATGTTTAATTATTTAATTATAACATAGGAATTATTCTAATATTCATATAAACAAATAAAAGATTCGTACACAAAAAAGAAGAACCCTGTTTTTATTCCAATGGAAATCAGCAAAACAAACAAAATACAAACGAGATCATATGATTCGTTTTCTTGATAATATATTTATAAAAATTACTGATAATGAAAAAAGTTTCCGTGCACAATAGAACAAAGTGTATTTTTGTTGGACCTCAGAAAATACATATACATTTTTCCTTTTGTTTTAATGATTCTGGGCCACAAGAGTTGTTTAGATTAGAAAATGTGTTTTCGAAATTTTAAAGTAAAATTGACATTTTTATTGTTCAATGTATGTATATTATATTGTATTATATTTTTTCCTGTATTGTACTGAATGTCAGTAAGTATTTAATTCTTAATGCAAACTAAATAATAAAAGTAAAAGTAAGCTTTTGTATACTAATAACTTTTGCGCCTATTGTATCTGACAAAGAAGTTTTGGCAGCACTAAAGAGCATCAAACCTAAAATGACATATTTGGGGAAAAGTAGTAGTAAAAGTAGTTTTAAGAATCAGGTTGGTAATAAACTTGATTGGCTCAAGAAATACTGAGGCACGTACAGGTCCAGAGCGCATCCCTGCCTAGTTAAAGACTGTGCCTCAGTATTTCTTGAGCCAATCAAGTGTATTATCAACCTGATTCTTAAAACTTCCACTTTTCCCCAAATATGAAAAACAGCTCGCTTGTGCCCAGTCTTTAAAAAGGGTTGCAGGCATGATATTAGCGATTACAGAGCTATTGCCATCATCTCAAACTTTGCAAAGGTCTTTGAAATAATTATGCATTCCTTATTGTTCGATCCGATAAAGACAATCATTACACCCCACCAACACGGTTTTATGAAAAGTACCACGAATCTGATGTGTACTACGCAGTATATCTCAGAGGTTCTCGACCGACAAGGTCAGGTGGACGTAATATACACCGACTTTTTAAAGGCCTTTGATCGGTTAGATCATAGTGTATTGCCGAACAAGCTTGATGGTGTTGGTTTGTCACTCAATCTGATCACTCTTTTTAAGTCATACCTCAGCAACAGACTACAATTTGTTGAACACAAAGGCTACAAATCCAAAAATCTAAGCGCAACTTCCGGAGTGCCACAAGGGTCGGTCTTGGGTCCTCTGCTATTTAATACATATATAAATGACATCACACACAATCTTAATACGAAACGTCTACTTTACGCAGATGACATGAAGATCTACTGCTCAATCTCGGACATAGCCGATTGTATTAACCTACAATATAATCTTGACAGCATAAGTAGATGGTGTATAGAAAATAATGTCACTTAACAGTAAGAAGTGCAATATTTTTATTCTATCGCAAGAAGAACGCGATTATATTTCCTTATAGTTTGGACCACGCCTGTCTGCAACGTCCAAGTTCTTTTAAAGATTTAGGAATCACATTTGACCCCCAATTAAATTTTAGTAAACATATTCATGAAATTCTCAGCAAAGCCAATAAGAACATGGGATTCATCATACGTAATTCAAAACAGTTTCGCTCACGCGAAGTACTAATGTCTCTTTATTACGCTTTTGTTCGTTCCCATTTGGAGTATGCCTCCCTAATATGTTATCCTAGATATGAACATCAAGTACATTTGCTCGAGAACGTACAGAGGAAGTTTTTAAAATTTGTATCTTTTAAACTAACTGGTACCTACCAATTGGTTACCCCCATGAAGTCGTATTGCTAGAATGTGACATGGTTTCTCTAGATACGCGTAGACAAGCTCATTCCATAATTCTTCTATATAAATTACTGAATTTCATAATCGACTGCCCAAAAGTGTCAAGCCAGCTTAATTTAAATGTTCCTCGTCCCAGTTCTAGACATCTTCAAACTTTTAATCATCCTACGCTTCGTACACGGTTACTTGAATCGTCGCCAGTTTTTACAATGTGCTAGAACTATTCGTCAGTGCAACAAAATATTGATGTATTTAACACCACTCTGTCTAAAATAAAGACTGTATTTAACTAGCAAGTGATATTTACGATTAGGTTATAAATAGGATATACATTATATATCTGGACTTACGAAATAGTTGTGTGTATGCGCGTATATAGGTATATGTCTGTATATGTATACCGACATACATAATTACATAAGTATGTATTTATCATTTGATTTTTGCTTGCCATAATGTCATATGTCATAATGGTATAATGTTCTTGTCTTTTAACTGAAATGTACGTACCCAATTTTAATGAAAATTATATTAGAATATAATTATAAGTATTGTATGTTACACTTTGCCTATCCTGTAATTGGTCCTTGACTGTTGGATAGTTGAAAATAAATAATTAAAAAATAAATAAATAAATAAATAATGGTGTACCTATATATATAAGGGCAAAAGTAATTATATATTTATTTACATAAGTACACAATATATTGTTCATGTAACTGCTTCTTATAAATCAATACATCAGTCCGTTTCGATAAAAAAAAAATCGGTGAAGGTATTTACACAGAACTTCCCTCGTTATTTGTGCATGGCAGTCACCCTAAAAAATTAATAATTACGAAATGACATTGAAAATAATAATCGGAATATAGTTATTGCTATTATTACAAAGAAAACTTGATAAGTTTTGGTCAAAAGAATATACAGATTGCTCATCCAACAGCAAAAGTTCAATACTAAATAGCAGGTGCCACTTATGGCAGGCTTGCGCAAATACCTTTACAAATGTCCACCATGACTGAATTATTTCTTGGGATGACCACCCTGTACATTTTTCAATAAAAGTATAATAGTTGCACATGCCAGATATTATTGCCATCTGTCACATTTTCAATCCAACATTCACGTAATGGAGTGGAAGTATAGTGGTGGTTAAATATTTTTTTAAATTTTTCAAAAGATGTTGGTAAAAAAAATTTCCAAATTTTTTCTTCTGAAATAGATTTAAAATGTCAAAAGTAGAAATTTTAAATTTGAGCAAAAAGGAAAGTTTCCTTCTATTCTATAGTAGTGCTAAAAAAGTTTAAAAATTAAAAATTACATATTTTTTAAAATAGGTTTAGAATGCTATGAAACGTGAAAATTTTAAATTTGAGCTATAAAAAAAATTCGATCTATTTTAGTGGTAAAAACTTTTTGAAAAATGTTGGTGAAAAAAATTTTCAAATTTTTTTTTCCTGCAATACCTAGGTTTAGAATGTCATGAAACATGAAACTTTTAAATTTGAGCATTCTAGTGTTAATTTTTTTTTTCCAAACTGGTAACAAAATGCTGCAAATTTATTTTCCGAAATTGGTTTGGAATATTATGAAACCTGAAAATTTTAAATTTGAAGAAATAAAAAAAATCCATCTATTTTAGTGAAATTTTCAAAAATGGTAAAATTTAATTTTTTTTTTAATCAGGCTTAGAATGCCACGAAACGTGGAAATTTTAAATTTTAAGAAAAAAAAAATTATGTCAATTTAGTAGTATAAAATTTTTCAAAAATATTGGTGAAAAAAATGTTCAACATTTTTTTTCCTGACATAGGTTAAACGTGTCATGAAACGTAGAAATTTTAAATTTGAACAAAAAAAAATTTTGTTCATCTTGGTAAAAATTTTTTCAAAAATGGTGAAAAGAATTTTAAAAAATTTTTTTTCTGAAATAGGTTTAGCGCGTCATAAAACGTAGAAATTTTAAATTTGAGAAAAAAAAAATGTTTTACTATTTATTCCGTTTCGACGGTCCACCCTGTATATTTTCCAGTGAAATTTCTACCATTTCTTCGCTGACAGTACCGTCAACTACCTACCAAATTTGACTGCTGTCCGTCAAGTAGTTTTTTAGTAAATGCACCAACAGACAGACAGACGGAATTGAAAACCTATATTTTCGTAATCTACATGTTCTGAAACGTCAGAATCCGAAAAAATCTCGGAGGGTGATTTTTTCTCGAATACAATATTTCCCTTAGGTATGCCAGGGAAGTAAAAATATGTTTTTTGAAATTTTTCCAAAATGTTGGTTAAAAAATTTTCAAAAATTTCTCTTCTGAAATAAGTTTAGAATGCCATGAAACGTGTATATTTTAAATTTGAGCAAAAAAAATTTTCCATCTATTCTAGTGGTAATTTTTTTTCCAAAATGGTAGAAAAATGTTAAATTTTTTTTTTCCGAAATAGGTTTGGAATGTCATGGAGCGTAGAAATTTTAAATTTGAACAAAAAAAAATCCACCTATTTTAGTGGTAAAAATTTTTTCAAAAATGTTGGTAAAAAAAAATTTTCAATTTTTTTTTTTTTTGAAATACGTTTAGAATGCAATGAAACTTGAATATTTTAAATTTGAAGAAAGAAAAAAATTTTCTTCATGTGTTTTAGTAGTAAACATTTTTTCAAAAATGTTGGTGAAAAATATTTTCAAAAATTTTCAAAAATTTTTTTTCTGAAATAGGTTTAGCGCGTCATGAAACGTAGAAATTTTAAATTTCAGCAAAAAAAAATTTTTTTTCACTATTTATTCCGTTTAGACGGTCCACCCTGTATATTTTTCAGTGAAAATTCTACCATTTCTTCGCTGACAGTAGGGTTAACTACCTACCAAATTTGACTGCTCTCAGTCAAGTGGTTTTTTAGTTAATGCACCAACAGACAGACAGACAGACTGTCGTAATTGAAAAACCTATATTTTCGGAATCTACGTGTTCTGAAACGTCAGAAAAAATCTCGGAGGGTGATTTTTTCTCGAATACAATACTTCCCTTCGGTATGCGAGGGAAGTAATACGTAAAATCCCGTTTTTAAAATGTTGAATTTTGAAGCTTTGACCTGCCGTATTTTTAAAATAAAGACATTTTGGAACTTGATTCATAACAGTTTTCATTGAGAATGACCTAAGGATTCTATGCACTGAAATTGCAACGATTCCGTCTGCAACAAAATTATCCATGCCTTTGGTGCGATGTCCTTTACTTTGTTTAAACGCGTATGTTATTAGCAGCTGTTCAAGCAGATCTGCAAACAATTAATACTAAATGAACTATTCTACAAATATTTCGCTGCTTGTCAAACAGAATTTAATTTTAGGGAAGACATTTCCTTAGACCTCCGCCTCCCCCTTGTCATGTCTCGTCACGCTAAGCAATACCCCTCCCTCCCCCTCATTTGCGAACGTATTTTATGAACGGCCCCAAAGAGGGTGCTGATTTTTTATGGGAAGTGGCCCCCTGTGAAATTCGTTGGCATCGATCTCGACCTCCTGATAAAAAATTCTCATGGGCACAACGTCGGAAAATGGACAATTTTCCTGATATCGGGGGTTGCAAAGTTGACTTTGCACCCTCGACGTGGGATTAATGAACTCTCTCCAAGGTTTCCATGTGTACTCGATACCTTGTAGACATCAGTGACGATAATTAAAGCTTGTTCGATTAGAAATCCAACTAAGATACTATGAAATTTCGTTACAATTACCTAGAAAAAATCCCAGTAATATTATTGTTGTAATTAAAATAGTGGTGGTATGTTCAACAGAATTCATTTGCTCATCAGTAATAACTCCAAAATTTCTGATAAAGGACACTTATCTAATAATATTGCCTTTAATACATTGGGTTGATTTTACGGTTGGTTCCTTGTGAAACATTCTTCAATAATTAGGAAATTATGGTTTTTAATGTTTCAAAAAGTTTTATTAAAACTCTACACGTGTTTCGGCTTATTAGGCCTTTATCAAGAGTACAAGATATTACTCTATTACTACTATTACTAGTAATATCTTGTACTCTTGATAAAGGCCTAATAAGCCGAAACACGTGTAGAGTTTTAATAAAACTTTTTGAAACATTAAAAAGCATAATTTAGTGTATATTTAAAAAATTGCCTTTAATACTTTATGAAGTGGATTTTTTTTGTTTGAAAAGTTGATGTGATAACATTTATCTTTCACACTTATGTGTTGCCATTGCCTGAGAAAAAGCAATAATTTACAATATACAGACAAAAAGGAAAGGCGTATATTACAAACTGCTATACTTTCTACCTGCAAAAAGTATAAAGTTTAAAATTGCATTTAGTAATTCTTCTATTATACCAGATATATAACAATGAGTATATCATTATGATTCAAGTAGCTAAGCTATCAAATAATTCATAATCGCTTATTTCATAATTTCTAAGTTGCACTTATTACTTAAAAAAATGCTCCGCTCTCCACACTAAAATACCGCATGGTGATAATGAAATTTTTAATTTTTCAATATATAGTTTATCAGCAGAACACAATATCTTGATAATCGTACTCAGTACTAGAAAAATAAACTTAAAGATAAATATTCATTAAGATATGATGGCGTGCCTTCATTTCCTGTAAGAGTATTTTTAGAAATATTAAGATTATAAATTTATTTTTGCTTTCTAAAGGAACACTCTAGAAATTTTCCTTAAATCAGCATTAATTTTCAAATGAATGATGTTATGTATATAATTGCGGTTTACGTAGATAATTTTTTAAAAGTATGTATTATTTCAAATAAAAATACGGCGATTCTCCTAAATAAATAATAATAGAAATTATGTTTTCATTTTTATTGAACTCCATGAACCCTTCCATTATTTTATTAATGTTGTGGAAATTGGACAGTAGGCATAGCACTCTATACACTGATTGCTTTCGTTTGAAGCAATGAATGTACCACATGGGATACGAAGGTGCAATTGAAATACTGCCCACATAGCACAATCGGGAGATGGGATGTCAAATTGAAGTACTTCGATATCGCAGTACGTAAAGTAGATAGAGAAATGAAGGTGCAATTTAGGATGTCCGAGGATATCCGTCGAAAGGAGGCCAGTTGGATGTCCTGTATTGGTTTCATTTTATCTTTAACTGTGAACTAACATCGGGATTCAAAAAGGACGTCCAATGAAGGGCCCTAGATCTCCTTGAACTGCTAGTCAATATCTTTCTTTAATCAATAATCAAATAAGGCTCCATTACGATTTCCGGTGACAATATCAAAAATCACAAAGAAACATGGCGTATTCTTTGGTGCAAACTCAAAACAAGCTTGGAATCATAGTTAATTTATCTACATCCAATAATATAAATTGTTGGTGATTATAGGAAATGTAGTGTTTTATCTGTTTAATTAAGTTTTATTTGAGTGTTTTTGTTCGACACTATAGAAAGTACAAGCGGTATAAAAACGTAACATAACTCATAAAGTTTTGTACATAATATGAGAAGCTATCTCACTGTGTGTTTCAAGATTTTGGCTCTTAATTAAATTAGAAATTACAATCGTAATTAACATAGAACAGTGGATATCCAAACAGCTGTATCCAAAAAAGACACTCTTTTTTTACCATTTTTTTTTACAAAACTAAGACCCACGTAAACAAGTTTTTTTGTAGTCGTTTAATAAAAACACAGGTCATAGTTAAATTGTTCTCATTATTTTACTAGTTTATCTAAGTAAGTCGTGGTATAAACGTCACTGTGACATTACTTTTGTACTACTAATTTATGATTCTAAAAACGTGCCTTTAAAATGGCTCAACTGAACGACACTGAACGGATAACTTTACTCATGATGATTGGATTCGGAGAGAGGCGTCGATCCCTTTAGGAAGCAAGTGACCTCTTCAACGATACCTTTCTTGAGCGATACCCGATTTCCAAGTCGACAGCATGTCGAATTTTGCACAATTTTGAACATACGGGAAATGTCAAGAATTTACCAAAAACTGGCCGCCCAAAAACAGCGACAAACGACGACAGAGCTTTAGATGTACTATTAGCGATTCAGGAGGAGCCTAAAACGTCAATTCCGAAACTTTCATTAGAAACTGGTAACAGTGAAAGATCAATTCGAAGAATACTCAGGAGAAATAAAATACATCCCTACAAAGTCAGCTTACTTCAGGAACTTGCGGAAGATGATCCTGATCGTCGAATGCAGTTTTGCCAACAAATTATGAATTTCTTAGACGAGACACCAGAGTTTGTAGATCGCATTTTGTTTTCCGATGAGGCTACATTTTGTTTAAATGGATTTGTCAATCGTCACAATTGTCGCTATTGGTCTGCTGAGAATCCACATTGGATGGAAGAAATGCACACACAACATCCACAAAAAGTAAATGTCTGGACGGGTATAATTGGAACACATGTAATAGGGGCGTTTTTTGTAAATGGTAATTTAACTGCTGATACCTATTTAACTTTATTACACGAAAGAGTTATACCCGCTGTAAGTCAGATATTTCCCAACCGCGAAAATCCTCAGGTGATCGCAAATAACGTGTACTTCCACACTATGCCAGAATTGTAAGAGATTTTTTGGACACTGTCTTTCCCCGGAGATGGATAGGTAGAAGGGGTCATATCGAATGGCCAGCTAGGTCACCTGACCTAACCCCTCTTGATTTTTTTTCTGGGGTCATTTGAAGTCTGTGGTGTATCGCACAAGACCTACCACGATACATGAGCTTCAAGAAAGAATTCAAGCGGTTGCTGATAATATTACACCTCAGTCCCTCCAAAATGTTCAGCGGGAATTTGTGGACCGGCTAGCACATTGTCAGGCAGTGGAAGGATTTCAATTTGAACATTTAATAAAATAAAACTATTCTCTGTTAATTACGATTGCAATTTCTAATTTTCCCTTATTGAGACCACATTACATAACAGAACCCATACAAACGTTACATTGTTGAATTTGGGACTCCTTAAAGTATACAAATATGGAAAAATATACCGGGTGTTTCATTTAAAAGAATTGACACTTATGTCACACCTCCGAACGTAATGACGTCACGGTCCTGAAATACATGTCAAGAAGTTCTAAAAATTTCGCTGAATACAGTGTCGAAAACTCGAAGTTGATACGAGGTCCCGTTCGGCTGTAATCGAGCCGTTCCGGGACTATTGCCCAATCCTGTATTTAATATTTAAAGACAAAACTCATTTGTAATATCAAAAAGTAAACTTCTTAGAAGAACATAAAGTAACATTTTTCCATCTGCATTATATAAAAACATTTTTTTATCATATAATACGTTCCTACTTATCTACTCTCATCTTCGCCTAGCTCTTCTTTTTGCCTTACTCAGACTCTTTTAAAAACTTCTCTGTTTCGTGTTTCATAATATTGTACCCATTCATGGTTGCATCTAAAATAAATATTTACTTATTATTTGAATCAGCATTATCAACAAAAATTTGGTATATATGAAAAGTGGGTAAGATAAAGATAATAGAAAAGATCGAGGGATACAGGTTTAAATTGAAGCACGAATGACAATAATTTGTCGAACAATAAATTGCAATCCTATATTATGACTTTATTTTAATGCATTATATCTATCTTCCATACACGTAACACATGACTGTGGCTGCGAAGCCATTACACACCATTCATAAATCAATAACCTCTTGTGCAATTTACTCTTTATATATGGCGACAACTTGATCAAGAGAGAAAACAAAAGGAAACAATATATCAGGATCAAGACAGGTTTGCAAATTAACTAAAACCAGAGAATCGATTTTTAGTTTTCGATACCTGATTGAGAAAAATTATGCGCACAATTCGTTAAAAAAAATCAGATTTTTTCCTAACTTAAAATACACAACTATTTTCTGTTATCGTATCTCGGACGTCTAACAACTGTTCGTTTTCCAATTTCATAAAATAACTACTAATCTTTTAATAGTGGGTCAAATAGTGAAAAAAAAGGTCGGATTGGCAAATTTTTGAAGATGGAACGCAACACGGTGGAAAGTGTTTATTTTAGTAAGAATAATAAAATTCCGAGATTTATCCCTCCGCGAAGTGGTGCAACCATGTTTTTTTGGCCAAAAAGGGGTATTTCTGCTAGTTTGGTCAAATCTTGACCGATTTGGCTAAAATTTGAAGAGACAGTAGTCATTTTCACAGAAAAGCTGCCCTCCAAGTTTCAGCTGAAAATATTGAACAGTTTTGCTGAAATTCCAGTTTCAGTCAAATTTTCTGAAATTTTCAAATCTAAATATCTCAAGTTCTACGAGTCGAATCGAAACGTGCTTGGCGGCAAAAGATAGCTTATTTTATGTACTTTTATATGATATTAGTCGAAATTTTTTTTTTTCAACATTCGACAGTTTTTTAGCTATTTACGGTATATACAGGGTGGCTACTTTTTATATTGAATAGCATTGCTATCTCGTAAACCACAGCAATTATAAAGTTAGTTAAATGAGAATAAAGTTTTTTATTTTGAGCGTCAATAAGATGGACTATAAAGATTAAAAATATTCCGACTGGTTCCGGAGATATCACGATAAACTCCGAAATAGCTCATTTCCTATTTTTTCCCTAGCGTTGTTATTACGAAAGAAAATGAAAAATATTTCGTTATAAATTGACTTGGCTTCAACTGGTCGTATTTAAATTTTTATTACAACGTTTCGTCTCTCCAGGGCCACCATCAACAATATTTTTTTAAATACGGACCTGTTTTTTTTATTTAAAATGTTTAAAGCATTTGAAATGTGGGTATGTCACACTTGACAATTTTACAACGTTTCGTCAGAAAAATAATCATCTTTCATTTTATTGGCATTGCCCGTCACAAAACTGTTTTGCTTGTTAAGCAATACAAGGGGTGACTCTTCATTTGAAACTTTAAAAGGTTATTTTATGAACAGTCCAATGTATTGACTAACTTTACTATAGTCTAGTTCTGCTCAATATTATTGTGGAAATTGGCACGAAATAAAAAATAATTATCAACTTAACAATTGTATTTCTTTAAACAATAAATAAAATTTATAAAAACATAGTAGGTGTAACTTCTTTGAGAACCCTGTGTTAGCTGATACATCGTGACATCTACTGACAATAAATGAAAGTTTAAGAACTAATAGTGCTTACTTCATCGCAATGATGGCGACACTAATCGCTAATTTTATAATATCGTCTCAAAATTGCATTATTAAATTTGTTTATCACTTGTCGATTGGCCTTTTTTGGTTACAAACAAATAAACATTTGCAAATCTCTGTGAAAGCTACAAATGCTGTAAATTAAGTTAATGCCTAGCAATTGCTATTATTGCAAACACCTCTATTACTGGGCAGTTTTACATTTTATAATAATTTATTTGAACTATTTTTATCGACAGATTTATTAAATTTCCCGCTTACATAATAGGTTTTCTAGAATAGTACTTATATTATCAGATAATCTAGCTGTGAATTAGACTATTAACAATCAACAGTAGTCATTTGACGGATCCTTATTTTTATAATTAGGATGCTTTAAACCTGAGAGTTAAAATATAAAAGTTTTGTATATTTATAATTATTAATAGATTATTTTTTTCCAATTATTGCGCGTCAGTTCTTGTTGCTGGAGCTCCAACCCATAAAATTTGTCCAGTACAGTTAGAAAAAGGAGTCATCAATATTTTAACTTTGTAGAACTTCTGGATTTAAGCAGATATTTTCCGAAGTGTAAATTTTCTAAATAAATATGTTGTAATCACTTAATAGTAAAATATTATTGTTTCAGATCTGATGTTCTTCTATGAAAATTATTTTATAACGTCATGCGTAAACCTCAAGGATTTACTCAGATACAATACTAACAACGAAAATTATTAATTTATAGATAGCTTATAATCTTTATTTAAAACAAAGGTGTGTGTTATTTTATCTGTTAGTAAATTTATGATGCAGTGATGGGTACTAATCCATAGACAAAGCAATATTTACGTTTAATTTAAATTCAAATTCCATTTCAATTAACGCAACGCAACTCCAATAAGTACAAATTGTTTGACAACGAAGACATAAACAAAAGATGCATTGCGAAAAGACTTGATAGAGTCTTAATAAAGCATAAATAAAAATTTAAATGAACAAAATTGAAATCAAATGATTATTCCTTTATGTCAACAATTAAACTTACATAAATGACTATCATTTTTACAGCAGAAATTCGTTCGAGTTATTTGAGAAAAATCTAAATATATAGAGTTTTCAATATATGCATATTTGTCTAGATATACTGAGCGTTTCTAAAATACTTGTCTTATGAGAAAGTCACTCACCAAAAAGTAGAAAACCTCCCTCATGTTTCTTTTTCTGGTCTGATTTTTAGGGAGCGTCAAAAAGTTTTTCTGAAAAATTTTGCCCTTTGGCAATACACGAGGCAGGGGGAAGCTTAATATAAAACTCCAAATGGGCCAAGTTCATACAGCTAATATAACTTGTTACTACATTTTGAAAAAAAATGTAGTATAGGTTTTGCATTTTTCCGGTGGACCATGGAAATTCGAAAAATACGTCGGATCGAAATGAAAGTCATATCTGTCGATTCGAGAGCGCATTTAGAAAATTCCGTCCGTCGGTCAGTCGGTCTGTCTGTCGGTCTGTCTGTCGGTCTGTCTGTCACGCCCAGCCCCCCTAATCCGATTTCGGATTTCGATGAGACTTGGGTGGTTAATAGGAGGTCTTTAGAAAACCTTGACGCCGGAAGCTCGGCTCCGTTCGGAAACCAGAAGTATTCGATATAGACGTTTCGAGTTTTTCGGGAAAAATTGAATAACTCGGTAACTGGTAGTCGGATCGAGATATTTCAAAAAAGAAATGGTGTCGCTGGCGAAGCTCTATAAATAAATATACCAGAGACTATGTCGAAAAACAAATGAAAATTGATATTTTTTGCAAAAAACTGGTTTTCTCGAAATCGGGCTAGGAAGCACGATAACTGTCCAAAATATTGATCGATTTCGATCAGACTTGGTGGAATCAAAGGTACACGGCCACAAATGAAGCCAATTTCTCGCGGCCCGAATCCGTTGTCCGCAAGTATTTTTTTCAGGGCCGAGTATGATTTTTCAAAGAAATTAATAACTCCCGAATCGAAGGTCCGATTTTGATTTTCAAAAATGGAAATTGTAGGGCTCGATTAGGTCTATTAGATGACGTTTGTAAGAAATTTGACAAAACAAAAGCGAATGTACAAATCCTGGAGAACTTGATTTTTTTGATAAATTCTACAAATTCCGAATAGTTTCCTAATTAAAATTGAACATTAACTATTCCGTCGATCAATCTCTATAACCGGTGTAAGGCACGGACCTTTTTGGACAAAAAATCTGAAATAGAGTTTTCTCGAAAAATTTAAAATAGACGAGTTATTTACGAAAATGTATTCCATAGAATTATTTAAAAAAATATTACAAATTGATAAATTCTCCGTGCGATATAGGTGCAAAAAATAATGTAATGTTATATTTAAAATATCATCATTCATTTCCTTATTTTCATTTACTAAATAAAAATAGAACCAATGCCCTTTCTGTGTTTCAAAACGTAGTAAACCTTTACTTTGATCAATGCAAAAAGAAAATAAAAATGAAAGAACAGGGACAAAAAGCATATCAAAATGTAGGTTTTTTAGCTCGTTATTACATTTTGAAAAAAAATGTAGTATAGGTTTTGCATTTTTCCGGTGGACCATCGAAATCCGAAAAAAACGTCGAATCGAAATGAAAGTCATATCTATCGACCCGAGAGCGCATTTAGAAAATTCTGTCCGTCGGTTAGTCGGTCTGTCTGTCGGTCTATCTATCGGTCTGTCTGTCGGTCACGCCCAGCCCCCCTAATCCGTTTTCGGATTTCCATGAGACTTGGGTGGCTAATAGGAGGTCTTTAGAAAACCTTAACGCCGTAAGCTTGGCTCCGTTCGGAAACCGCAAGTATCCGATATAGACGTTTCGAGTTTTTCGGGAAAAATTGAATAACTCGGTAACTGGTAGTCGGATCGAGATATTTCAAAAAAGAAATGGTGTCGCTGGCGAAGCTCTACAAATAACTATACTAGAGACTATGTGGAAAAACAAATGAAAATAGATTTTTTTTGCAAAAACTGGTTTTCTCTAAATCGGGCTAGGAAGCACGATAACTGTCCAGAATATCGATCGATTTCGATGAGACTTGGTGGAATCAAAGGTACACGGCCACAAATGAAGTCAATTTCTGGCGGTCCGAATCCGTTTACCGCAAGTATTTTTTCCAGGGCCGAGTATGATTTTTCAAAGAAAATAATAACTTCCGAACCGAAGGTCCGATTTTGATGTTCAAAAATGGCAATTGTAGGACTCGATTAGGTGTATTAGTTGACGTTTGTGAGAAATTTGATAAATCAAAATCGAATCTACAAATACCTAACGGTTTGCTAATAAAAATCGAAAATTAAGTATTCCGTCGGACTTTTTTGGACAAAGAATCAGAAATAGAGTTTTTTCGAAAAATATAAAATAAACGAGTTATTTACGAAAATGCATTCCATAGAATTATTTTAAAAAATATTACAAATTGATAAATTCTCCGCGCAATATAGGTGCAAACAAATAATGTGATAGTATGTTTAAAATATCATCATTCATTTCCTTATTTTCATTTACTAAATAAAAATAGAACCGACGCCCTTTCTGTGTCTCAAAATGTAATTAGCCTTTACTTTAGTCAATGCAAAAAGAAAAAAATAGAAAAACAAAACATGTCAAAATGTACTGAGTCATCTTGTTTAATTTTTCATTTGAGACGTTACATACACCATCTAATTATCTAAGAAAAGTATTTCGTAATTCTTGTACATAAACTTAACCAAATTTCATAGAATCGATGAATATTTCCGTAGTCCATGTATGTACAATATGCACACTTTTATATAGGTAAGTATGTATAATATATTTATAATTAACTCGCTATATTGTAAAAAAGTTGTAAGTTTTTACAAATAAAACTTATCTTGAGACCTTTAGAAAATTATAGAAACGTGTATAAAGAAAAGGTTGTTAGAACATCTTAATAAGTGTAACATAATATCTAGTTCACAATTTGGATTCAGAGTGGGAGTGTCAACTGTCGACGCAATGTATAATCTGACAAGTTACTTGTAGCAAAAGCTAAATAACAATCAAAAGCCTTTGGAAATATTTTTAAATAAGCTTTTGATACGATTTCTCATGAAATGGTTTCAGAGGCATATGCGGTGATTTACTCAAAAGTTATTTAATAAATCGTAAGCAGGTTGTCAGCATAGGTTTAGAAAAAAGCGAAGAAAAAGCAGTTACCTATGTAATACTTCAAGGAACAGTCATAGGCCCTACTCTTTTTGAAATCTACACAAATGATATGCTACTTGGATATCTCAGGGGAAATCATCTCTTATGCCGATGACAGAGTCTTATTATTCTTTGATGTCAGCTGGGAGGAAGTTAAAATTAAAACGGAAAGGGGACGGGACTTTACCATGTAACAGTTTGGCTAAGAAATTAAGAATATTAACTCTCAATAAAACAAAAACAAAATGTTTAACTTTCTCTCTAAATGCAGCAGGAAAATCTCAAATAGGTAAATAAATTAAAATGTCATGAATGTAAAAACCTCATTATTTGTAACAGTTGTCAAGAATACATTGAATCATCCGAAAATGTTAAATATTTAGGTTTATGCATTGATCACTTTCTGAAATGGGACATACACGTGGTGAAAATAACAGGAGAAATTCGAAAATTGGTATACAAATTTTATCAACTGAGACAATATATGGACTTACAATCTCTCTTAAATATTTATAAAGCCCTAATCGAGTCTATAATTAGGTACGGCTTAATAATTTGGGAGGAGCGTACGACAATATCCAAAGATACATATTAAAAATTACTCTAAACAAACCCTAGATATTACTCAACAAAATCATTATTTGAAAATACCAAAATATTAGATGTTGAAAGCTTATATATTTTAGATATTCTGAACTATGTATAAAAGAATCCCAAAATAAAAAATAATTCAAATCATGGCCACATAACCCGTTCTACAACAAACAATGATAGTATAGTACCAAAGCTGTTAGCACTTCCATTCGTTTTTTGTACCATGTTGTCTTATTCCTATGTAAAGATTTTAGTCTATGAAAGATGTATGATAACATATTGTTAATATGGTTCTATCTGAATGAGGAAGGAACGAGGACCATTACACATATCAGAAATTTTATAGTCCACCCTAGAGCCTCAGGCACGAAATTTGTTTGGTAGGTAATATTATGTAAATATACTACAGGAAATAATTTAAGCTTTTCCTAGAAAACAAAAGTATAGCTATTATTTTTGTTAAATTTGCAACTACAAAAAAAGGAGCACGTATTCACAAATATCCCCAATATATATAATATGTTCCGCTGTAAAACTTACGTAAATTTTGCTAGCCGACTGGTCATTCGCAGCAAAGTATATTAAATATTGACAGACATTAAATTATCCAGTCATTGTTTGATTAAACGTTGATTATCAACAAGCACCTACACGTCATAAAATTGTAAACATATATTTCCCTTTGATAATTTATTATTTGTGGAAAATAGGTATATCGGATTAAACAATAGAGTACTGATAGAACGTAACATTATTGTACAATGCTTAAAAAAATATTTACCTAATCCTACCAGCCACAAAAGAAATAGTAAAGAATTAATATTTCTCAAGTGTAAGTTACATTGCATTAAAGGAATATTGCTAATTAATACCTCAAATTAAACTATAACTGACCGTCAATTTCAAAATACCATAATTTAACCTTCATTAAAATTGCAAAATGTGTTCGCACTTGACAGTGGTCAATCAGCTAGAAATGCTTACGCATGGCTCCGGTATTAAGATATTTTTGAAGAACTAATTCAACTCTACGTTGCTAAGAAAAACGAATGTTTCTGGTGACAAATAGTATTTATTAAATATTCCTTTGAATTATAAAACCAATTTTGGTTCTTACACAATAGTGCATAAACTTAAAACAAATTGGTAAGAAGTAATAATAATATGTAGTATACTATTAGAGATAAGTTTTCGAATATAAGTAAAATTTAAATTTACCTTATTAATAAGTACACAAGATGAAAGTAAACTTTTAAAGGCTCGTACAGACCAACGGAAGAGAATTATGGACCGATTTCCAAACCGAATGTCAAACCGAATATGTATGTTTCATACAACAAACACTGTAAGTGATTGAGTTCACGTTTTTTGCTAATAGTGTATTATATCAAGCAGTTGCAGTTATATTTATTTATATTCATCTTGCCTGAACAAAGAGACGTAGGAAGCAAATACGATGCAATAGATGCAAACACACTGTACGCTAGTATATCAGTTCTTCTAGGATATTTTTTAATTGCTAGTATATGATTCTAGGGAATTTGATAATACCCACTGCAAGTAAGTAAGATGACACCCTGAAGTAACTTTGTGCAGGTGGAGGCATCACATTTCGGGACAAGCTGCACACACCATGAATGCGAGTGTACCTGTTTAAAAAATGCCCGCGCAACATGCACCGAATTTCAAGTTTCTATACTCTTACCAGCTTTATTTACTAATTTTCCCTTATTTACCCCTATTTAACCCCCAACCCTCCATCAAAATAAATCCAAAATATAATCTAATTCCTCATGTCATTATAATATATACGTATACCAAATTTCAAGCGAATATCTCAATTTTATTTTGTCAACCCCTATAATAATGGAGTGTGGGGGTGGTGGTGAGGGACGAAAAACATTATAAAAAATTTTGCGGCCTTGCCTTGTAGTACATACATCAAATTTCAAGTTTCTGTACTCTTACCAGCTTTCTCTACATATTTCCCCCTATTTACAACCAACCCTTCACCGGATATCTTCAAAAAACAATCCAGTTCCAGATCTCATTATGATATATACGTGTACAAAATTTCAAGTCAATATCTTAAACCCTTCTGGAGAAAACGTGCGGACAAAAAAAAAAGTTACAGACAGACAGACAGAAACTATTTTTTTCGCTCAAATTTAAAATCTAAAATTTTTTTTTACGGTTACTGTGCTTCCAATCCACTACATGAATGTGGAAGTAAAATGAACATAACGAGGATTAAAGTTTTTAATATCTCATATATTAAAAAATTACAGTGGTCTAAATGTCGCTATTTATTGTTATTTTCTTCTTTTATATATTATAATTGAAATATTGCATCTATGTCATTAATATTTATAACGTTCAAATTAAGAAATGGAGTAAAGTGATTTACCGTATTCAATGTTCCCAAGACATATTAGACAACCACCAAATCCAAAGCCAATGCTGTCCGAAAGGGGTAGTCCAAGCATCCTGTTATCTAGTATTACATATTTAGTGAGTATGAATGAAATTTAAAATTTCGATTATAGCACAAAAAAGCTTCTCCCATCTTTTAAGGACATAATTTAACCTCGACTGCAGGTATTTCTTCTAATAAATTGAGAAGAATTGTGTCAGAAATTTAAATTGATATTTTGTTCTTAACTTCTTACTTTTGTAGTTTACACATAGCTAATAAAAATGTTCAGTATACTTAATTAAAATCCAACAACAACTTAGACATAATTTTATAAGTTTATATAATATGTTAATAAATATATATATAAAAGAACAGTTTAAAACGTTATTACAGTTTCATCAACATGCTCACATTGGTGGTATTGTTAGCAACTTTCGCAAGCATTGTTACAGGTAAGCACCTTTCACTTTTATTTCTAAATATCAAAATCAATTTAATTAGTCTACTAGAAAAAAGTTAGTGACATTGCTCCTTGAATACATGATGAATACATTTTTAATAACATTTCCTTGAAAAGATGTTTTAACTGGGAATATGTTAAACCGATTTAAATAGAAAGTTCACAAGGCACAAAGAATTATTTAATAGTAAGGGGGCGCGAACTTGCCCATTATTATGCTAGGTAGTCTTCACCATAGAACTATTTAGTAACCTCTGAATACATAAGAAACAAAAGCGTTTGTTAGGTGAACTTTATTAATAATTTTATCGTTTTTGTGCCAACTTGACACTAGCACCACAAATATCTATGCTAATTGCAAAATATGTATCAACATTTAGTTCCAATTTAGCATACACATTAAGGGGATACGATCGATGGTAGAAAAGAATGGTGTATTAGTTTTGCAATAAAAGTTACCCAAGTGTCATTTTTGTGAGAAGTTACATATGTAAAAAATTAATAAAAGGATCGTCTCCGGGATTTAAAAAATAATATAAAATCCAAAAAAATTTAGATTTTTGATTTTCGGTTTATTTGCTCTAGCGGCTAAAATAATGAAAATACAGAAAAAAAGTTTCCAACAAAACTTGTAGCTCGTCTCTTTCTCTACAAAAAAGGTCTTTACAAATTTTTGTCTTACTTAAGCCGTTTAGGAGATAAATCCAGTTTTCCACTTATAGTACTGAGCCGCTCCGAAATGCGCGGAAAATGAGAATTCTCTGGGAGTTTCGTACGTCCGGACACATCGATCGATAATTCTTACTCTAAAGTTATTCGAGAGGTGTTTTATTGTACATATAATCCGAAAATTAAGACTGTGCCATTATTATTAATTAAGATATAGCGAATTGAACTCTAAAATTTCTAGGTGATTGATCGATGAGAAATATACCCCCTACTTTGACCGCAAGGCATATCTTACCAACAATAGTAATTGCAATAAAATGTTAATTGGATTAGTATGTCATTATATAAGAATACATAAGCAAAATGAATTATCATTTTAACGACTCCCGGCAAAGATATGAATAAATCTGTGGATCAACTGTACAAAGTTTACTAAGCCATCTTCTGACACTTTACCTCTATGATAATTTTTTTTATGAATTTTGTGACTAGTTTCACATTAAAGCTGAGACTTTTCTCTACATTTTATGTTATTTTCATTTTTTAGGGGCTCTTAATAGTAAGAATTATATTATTGATAGATGAGCCCGGTCGTACGAAACTCCCGGAGAATTCTCATTTCTCGCGCATTTCGAAGAGGTTTAAATCTACAAGTGGAAAACTCGATTTATCTTCTAAACGGCTCAAGTAAGAGAAAAATTTGTAAAAATCATTTCTGTAGAGAAAGACACGAGCTACAACTGTTGTTGGGAACTTTTTTCTCTATTTTCATTATTTTGGCCGCTGGAGCAAAAAAAACCGAAAATAAAAACGTTTCTTCAAAATTTTTTGAATTTTCCCGGAACTTGGAAGTGCAAAGAATTCATCATCTCATTGTCCAGGTTATTACCTACTTAATTCCCAGAGATGATCCTTTTATTAATTTTTGTTACCCTAAAAGTCTAATTTTCCTGTACTAATAGTACAGTAGGCTATTGACATATATAATTTAGTAAGGAACAATTGAATTAAAGGGCTTTTATTGTTACATCCGTTAGTTGGTCACCTAATAATGACAAAATCACAAAATGGTATTAAATTTAGGGGTGCATTTTTGAGATCGGGGTGAAAGGGGTGATTTTTTGTTTCGCTTTAATATAACTCAAAAACTAAGCAGAATTGGAAGAAATTTCAAAGGTACTTTTTTGTAGAAACTTGAATCTCCCATCAAAGTAGCTGTTGCGAACTTAAAAAAACGATTTTTTTCTATGAAATATAAGCATAAAAAAATCTGTTAAAAATAGTCCCAATTTAAACGGCAATATATCGGTCAATTTTTATAGTAGAGCCTTTCTTAAAGCTAATCTTAGTGGTTGAAATCTCTAAATTATTTTCTATCCCTATACCTATCTCTGCTCAGAAAAATTTCGCAATTTTCTGCATTTTTTGCAACATTTTTCAAGGTCGCAAAGAGATATTTCGATGGGAAATTCAATATTATACAGAAAAGTACTCTTTTAGTATGGGAGCCCATCGACAAAAGTGGATCGGGCACCGCAGTTGCCTCCGCTTGGTAGAGATATTATGGGCATCTGTAGGTACCATCCCCCCCCCCCCCAATGGCAGGTCACGTGACGACACCCTCTTCGAAAGAGAGGCGAAAAACAAAGGGCCTCTATTAAACAGGAATATATTTTGTCTACTAAATTAACTTATCCAAATTTTAAATTCATTCGCTTAGTTTTCACTGAAATACTCGCGATAGACAGTGAACATGTAATGCGACAAGTGCTATAGGACTGGCAGGATGCTGATGATACCATCTTAGTTGCAGCAAGCGACGACGAACTCGTAAACGTGGACGGGTTGCGGATAAGAAAGTCTGATTACGATTTAAGTCTAAATTTCAGCAAATAGAAAATTATGATTATGGACCTAGCAAGAGATAAGTGAGTAATATTCAAAACTATGAATCTTGGAGCCTTTGTGAACAATACCAGCAAAAGCAACTATGAGAATCGGCAACGAATAAGACGGCAATGTCGACCATTTATTAGTGGACCAAAATTTGGCAAGCATCACTCTTGGTGGCGCCCTAGTTTTCTGTACGTTTCTAAGATATGCCTCGCTAGAAAAGCAGGCTGTCGACGTAGTGGTGATTTTAAACTTTTAATTGCAAACTTTTTTAAACAGCTCATTCCCTAGTACCTCGATTCCCCAAAAAATACAGCTCTCTCAAATACAGTGACTCTCCAAAACATCGCATTATCCTGAATGAATTCTCTTGCTTTTTCACCACATCAACCAGATTGTAAGAAAAGCTAAAGACGCTCTAATTTACATATGCAGAGCATTAAAACATGTTACATATTTCTCAATTAGCACCGGTTGTTATGAAGATGAAATGAAAATTATAAACCTAGCTGAAGGAATTAGCAACTCTGTTTTACTAAATATTCAGAGGGCTTTAAATGAATGCTAAATTATGGTACAGGTTGCAGCATCTCATTTTATTTTATTATAAACTTAAGAGTTTAGACTAAAATAAGGTCAGGTGGTACACTGGCCCCACGTTGAGCGCCAAGTTTGTAAATTTTATATAAAATATGCGAGTATCCTAGCTGAAACACTAAGCGGTTTAGGAATTAGCACTAACATTAGTGATGTTATGTTCTCAAATCTAATATTATTATATTCTATTATTTTAATATTGATTCATTCGATTTTTAGTCAAATAATTTAAATTTCAATAACTCTTTTCGATTATATCAGAAATTAATTATTCAGTGATGTGTCTGAAAAAATCTTACAGAAGATGAAGTTTTAAAGGCACTGAAGATGTTTAAACCAAAACTAACCAGTGGTCCTGATAATATTCCATCTTTCGAAGTACGTGACTGTGCCATTATGTATATTTTTCAATTTATCTCTTCAAACTTCAACATTTCCACAATGTTGGGAACAGTCCAAAATCATACCGGTTTTTAAGCAAGGGTATGGAACTTTAATAACTAATTACCGGCCCATTGTAATTTTGAATAACTTTACTAAAGTCCTCGAAATGTTATTTGTATTAACATATATTTTGTCATAGTCAACATCAAATATCTTTGTAACGCAACTTTCTTAAGGGTCGATCTACAGTTACCAACTTATTCTATTTATCTGATGCAATTAATGATGGTAGTCAAGATGACATAATCTATACAGAGTTTTCCAAGTCTTTTGACGGGCTAAACCATAGTGTTCTATTGAAAAAATACGCGTTTTCGGATTCTGAAATCATCTCATTAATTATTTTTTATCTGACTATAGAACCCAATATGTCTTATACTGTGACAATAGATCTGTCGAGGTTTTACCAACATCAGGCGTCCTCCACTTTTGTTCATTATGTTTATTAACGACATAGTTACTGATATCGCTCTGAATTGTTTTCTATGTGCTGATGATCTGAAATTTTTTTTGATTTTGCAACACAGTGTAGATAAAATTAATGACTTGTGGATAAGGTACAAATTATTCCTCAATTCGTCAAAATCATCATCTATCATTAACAACTAAATAGAATATTATAGAATATGATTATATGCTTGAAAGTAACGACCTAAGGCATTTACTGATTAAGGTGTAGTGTTTGATGAAAAACTGTCATTTACTCATCATGTTGTCAAGAAATCATATAAATCTCAATAATGCCTCCAGTTTTAAGCTACTGTATTTTTCTATTGTGAGATCTAATCTGGAATATGCGTCAATCATTTGGTCCTTATATTTTATAATATAGATAACTTAGAAAATATTCAACGTAGGTTTTTCAAGTATTCCACATTTAAAGTTGATGGGACATATCCGCCTATCCCTACTGCCTAGTCTGAGCTATTATCGAGGTTCTCATTAGTATCGTTAGAGGATCGCTGTAAAGTCTCTTATCTAACTTTGTTTACATAATATTACTCTTTTCTTTTTTTGTAATCTTTTTTTGTCTTATGCAGTAATTGGGTCTCTCGACCTGCTGAATAGTGTATGTTAAACTAAAAATAAAAATATAAGCAAAAATTAAACCTTATTTGCAGGTGCTCCTCAACTAAATGGAATCTTTCCAAATCTTGATGAAAGAATTGTGGGTGGAACCGCTACGACCATTGCCAATCACAGCTACCAAGTATCTTTGTTAAGACGTAATAGGCACTACTGTGGTGGTGGCATTATTTCTCCTACCTGGGTTCTGACTGCGGCCCACTGTGTTTTCGGTGGAATTAATGCTGCCTTCTCCGTCCGTGCTGGCTCCTCTAGTAGTACTGTTGGAGGTCAAATAATTCCTGTATTAAGAATTCTATACCATGCGAATTATAATAGGCTGGCACTTGATTACGACATTGCGCTTGTTCAACTTACCGCGCCTATTACGATAGCAAACGCAAATCCCATACCTCTAGTGCCTTCTGGAACTGGTCCAGCCTCTGGAGCCATAGCGACCATTACTGGATGGGGAGTCCTCACTGAAGGTGGAATTCCTGCACCAACACTTCAGGTCGTGCAAGTCCCAATTATTAGCCAAGGCAATTGTCGGGCTGCTTACAATACCACCATCGTTACCGACAGAATGTTTTGCGCTGGAGTTTTGGGCATTGGAGGCAAAGACTCTTGCCAAGGAGATTCGGGTGGTCCTGTCGTTATTGGAGGTGCTCTTGCTGGTATCGTTTCTTGGGGTGCTGGCTGTGGTCGTCCTAGGTTCCCTGGAGTATATGTGAACTTATACGTGTTTAGGACTTGGATTGACTTCATTATTTCAATGTACAGAACCTGAATACAAATATAAATATTACTCATGTGTAATTTGTTTTATTTTATCTAAGATAATTGTTATTCAAAATACTTGTTTTATTTATTGACTCTTGTATGACCCCTTTCCGATGTATATTACTAGGTAATACCAGCTTTATCAATCTATGCTATAAACGAGCTATATTTGCTTGTCTGCCTAAATTGTCTGGGTGTTTTCAGGCATGCTGGAAACTTGAAATTTTGTAAATTGACAAGGCCTAATTTCAGAAAATTATAAGAATTGGAAAATTTAAAATGGTGGTTACAATATGGCATCCTAAAGTTCTCTGTTAAAGATATACTGAGAACGTAGCAAGGACGAGGTTTGGCTGACTTAACTAGTATATCTAAAATTTAATTGATAATACTTTTATCACTCTAAATAATACCTCATATGAGTACCATGATACTATGAAAAGGAGATAATCCCACGCACATAATTCTCCATGACTTCACTTAAAGATAGCAACTAGTGCGGAAATCAGTTTTTGGGGCGTTTAGTTTTCAAAACTATTTTATTTGAAACTTTTTTTTATAGTACTAGCAGGTGGAAACACTGAATTTCCTCACGCACGAAATTTCACAGAGAACGGTGTAAAAGCCAGTACAATATTAGAATGTGAACTTGTTAGGCATATTGTTGTCGTTTAGAAACATTAAAATTCCATTATATACAACTTTTTCAAAGATGTTGGAGAAACTACTCAATAACAATGTAGGATGATAATTTTCTATATCAGCTGTTTTCTTTCAAGGAATCAAAAAACTTTCCCGTTGAAATTGACAGATTAGATAAATCAGCGAGGACTTCTTTTATTAATTTTACAGTTATTTCATCAATGCCTGTATATTTTTATCCGAAAAAATCACCCTCCGAGATTTTTTCGGATTTGGACGTTTCAGAACGCGTAGATTACGAAAATATAGGTTTTTCAATTTCGTCAGTCTGTCTGTCTGTCTGTCTGCCTGTCTGTCTGTCTGTCTGTCTGTCTGTCTGCCTGTCTTCTGTTGGTGCATTTACTAAAAAACTACTTGACGGAGAGCAGTCAAATTTGGTAGGTAGTTGACGCTACTGTCAGCGAAAAAATGGTTAAACTTTCACTGGAAAATATACAGGGTGGACCGTCTAAAGGGAATAAATAATGAAAAACATTTTTTTTTGCTCAAGTTTAAAATTCCCACGTTTCATGACATGCTAAACCTATTTCAGAAAAAAAAATTCAAAATTTTTTTCACCATTTGTGAAAAATTTTTTACTACTAAAATAGATGAAAAAATTTTTATCTTTGTTCAAATTTAAAATTTCCACGTTTCTTGGCATTCTAAACTTATTTAAAAAAAAAATTCTGTTTCAATTTTTTTTACCAACATTTTTGAAAAAATGTTTACCTTTAAAATAGACGGAAATTTTTTTCTTTGTTCAAATTTAAAATTTCCACGTTTCATAGCGTTCTAAACCTATTTAAAAAAAAATGAGAATTTTTCAACCATTTTTGAAAAAAATTTACCACTAAAATTGATGGAAATTTTTTTTCTTTGTTGTTTTTGAAAAGTTTTATAAACTTTTTGAAAATTTTATCTATTTATCACTACTATAGAATAGATGAAAACACTTTTTTTCTCAAATTCAAAATTTCCACGTTTCATGACATTCCAAACCTATTTCGGGAAAAAAGACTTTTTTTTTACAATTTTGGAAAGATAGCACTGGAATAGATGGAAATTTTTTTTTCTTTGCTCAAATTTAAAATTATCACGTTTCATGGCATTCTAAACCTATTAAAAAAAAATTAATTTGTAATATTTTACTTCCCTCGCATACCGAAGGGAAGTATTGTATTCGAGAAAAAATCACCCTCCGAGATTTTTTCGGATTTTGACGTTTCAGCACACGTACATTACGAAAATATAGGTTTTTCAGTTCCGTCTGTATGTCTGTCTGTCTTGTCTGTCTGTCTGTCTGTCTGTCCGTCCGTCCGTCCGTCCGTCCGTCCATTCATCTGTCTGTCTGTCTGTTGGTGCATTGATTAAAAAAACTACTTGACGCAGAGCAGTCAAATAGGTAGGTAGTTGAGACTACTGTCAGCGAAGAAATGGTAAAAATTTCACTGGAAAATATACAGGACCGTCTAAAGGAAATAAATAATGAAAAAAATGGCATTCTAAACCTATTTCCACAAAAACAAATTTAAACATATTTTTGAAAAATTTAAAAAAATGTTGAAAAAAGTTTTAATCTATTTGTCACTACTATGGAATAAATGAAACATTTGTTTTTGCTCAAAATTAAAAGTTCCACGTTTCATGGCATTCCAAACCTATTTTTGAAAAAAAATTGCAACATTTTTTTACCATCTTGGAAAAATATTTTACCACTAGAATAGACGGAAAAAATTTCTTTTTGCAGAAATTTAAAAATTCCACGTTTCATGACGTTCTAAACATACTTCAGAAGGAAAAAAATTATGAAAATTTTTTTACCAAGATTTTTGAAAAATAAAAAAAAATAATTTTTTTAACCACCACTATACTTTCACTCCACGTGAATGAGGAATTGAAATTGTGACAGATGGCAATAATATTTGGCATATGCACCTATTATACTTTTATTGAAAAATGTACAAGGTGGTCATCCCAAGAAATAAGTCAGTCATGGTGGACATTTGTAAAGGTATTTGCGCAACTCTTTCATATTTGGCACCTGCCATTTAGTATTGAACTTTTGTTGTTGGATGAGCACTCTGAATTTTTTTTGACCAAAATTTATTAGGTTTTCTTTGTAATATTAGTGATAACTATATTCCGATTATTATTTTCAATGTCATTTCGTAATTATTAATTATTTAGAGTGACTGCCATGCACAAATAAAGAGGGAAGTTCTGTGTAAATACCTTTACCGATTTTTTATCTGACAATTTCTTAATAATAAGTTCGATTTCAGCTTTAGTAACTGGGGTGAGGGACATGGCTTTAAAAATGAGTGTTTATTATGTCTGTATTATTATTTATTATATATTTCTCCTAAGACAACTCAAAGATGTCCCAAGCAATCTTGGAACATCTTTGAGTTGTCTTAGGAGAAACATACGTTTCGAAGGTTTTTTTAAAAATCCGAATAACATAATAACATGTTGACGACAAAGACTCACCCATTAACAAATCTTCAGTTTTATGCTCAGCTTTACGTAGTAATATTGAACCATATAAGCGCTAGTTCAAAAAGTATTTCGAAACAGTGGTTTTATGCTCCCAGATTTTCTCAGTATTTTTTGAAAACTATTCAAAATAAATGACAAGAATTTTACAAACTGTCTCTGCGTGTTTGGATAATCCCAGGTTGCTAGTAACATTTGAGTAGACCATTCATGAATTACTAATTAAAATACATTTTAAGTAATGGCCAATTCATAAATACGTTTTACTCCAGACAACCAAAATTCTTATACCGTCGATATTAATCTTGATAAATTGTTGATTCAATTGTAAGCCCTAAACAATTAAAAAACGTATTTATTCAAAGCAACAGGATCAAAAGATACTAATATCATTGATAATAAATGCGTTGATAGATTTGTATATAAGTAATTAGAATCTGTAAAAATCTTAGTGTTTCCAGGATGTTCAAATTAGTAGCATTGTTTGCAGTTTTTACCGCCGGAGCTTGGGGTAAATATTATTTCGCTTGCTTATAATTTGTTGTTTATTGCTTGGATACGAGATATATAAACAGGGCCTCCATATCTTAGGGAGAAAAAGAGCAGGCCGAATGATTGCGTCAGCTTATTATACATTCCAATACTCACTTTTGAAAAACATTGGAAATCATCGAAAAAGCAATTTTATTAAAGACTTTTCGTTTATGGTTCTTTAATGCTATTGGCTACACAGGTACAAAATTTATTACATTATGGAAACCTATTATTTGGAACACTTATAATTAAAAGCAAAATTGGAGAAGGATCCACTTAAGGTGGCATCGTCTTCAGTGTATGCCCTTCTGTGACTTTCTATCCTCGGGCCAAGGCCCTCGGATAGAAATCCGTCACCCGTGATCATAAATATCTGTTTATCGCCATTGGTACATAAATAACTATTTTGCTATTACTTTTACACCTTTATATTACATTAACATGCAGTAATCGTTTCACAGTAATAGACAGGTTAAAAATTAAATTTTTTGACACGGTAGAGATCAGAAAGTTTGGAGACATGTTTTTGTATTGTTGTCCTTATTTTCGACTTTTAGATTTCTTCCGGGACATCTTCACATATTCATTTTGTTAGCTGATAAAAGAGTTCGCGTAAAACACTTATTGATTTGAATAATCAAGAGAGGAGGAAAGATGCGCTTAAAATAGAAAAAGTAAAATAATCGTATATTTATATAATTTTAAGTAACCGCAATGAGATGAGTCAGTTGAGTGCATTTGAAATTGTAACCAAACTTCAGACGATTAGGTTACTGTCAAGAAATTCCTTTCTAACACGAGGAACAAAGAAAACTACAGAAAACCATTGACAATTAAATTATTTACAAAATTTTATTGTTGAATATTATTCAAATATATAGGAAAAATAATTAACATAATTTTCGCAAATTGTGAAGGCATTTTCTTACTTTTTATTGGGTATCTTGCCACTGAAAAATATTTAAAAATTTTTAATGAAAAAACCTCTGCGCCAAACGAATCAGACAGAGGTTGGTTCTTGAATACTTGACTGTTTCAAAAAGTCTCACACCTAAAAATATATAAACTAGAACAATATAATAAACTAAAAACTGAAAATTAAAGCTATAGGTAGTTAACGTTTCCGAAGAGAATCTACTTCCGTTCTCAAAACTTTCTTAGCCGTCAACCATAACAGCTCCTTGTTTATGTATTTCTTTTCTTTTTGTTTCGTTGCTGTCTTTTTTAAAAATCTTCGCCGAGTCCCATTTAATCCTGTGATTATTATCCCACGCGTGTTCACAAATTTTGGATTTTTCAAATTCTCCCCTTCTAGCGTAATTTCTATGATCACCAAGCCTTACGTTGAAAGGTCTAGATGATTCACCTACGTAATGTTTTCCGCACTCACACGGAACACTATAAATACAATTTTTTGAATTTTGAACAATATTTAGAAGTTTGGTTTTTGATAAAACCGATCTTAGCGTGGAACCCGTTTGAAAAACCGTTCGTACGGAAAACCTATTCCCAATTTTTCGTAATTTATCCGATAGACCATGTATATATGAAATTACTGCCATTGACCTAAATACCTCAGGTTGTGATAGTATATTCTCTCTACTACCAATGTTCAATAACTGGCTATCAACAAAACTCTGAGGATATTGATTATTTAATAAGACAGTTTATAAGCTAGATTATTAATATTATTACTTTCCTCAAAATTTTCCATGAAAATGTCACTTAATATTGGAGATAATGAAGAACCCATGGCCATCCCAAAGTCTTGTTGATGGAAGTCATTATTTAATTGAAAGTATGTTGTTTTAATGCAAAGTGTAAGTAATTCCATTATAGTTTCAATGCTTAACTTAGTTCTATTCGCCAAATTCCCATCTTGTTGCAATTTACTTTTAATTATTATTAATGTTTTATGTACAGGAACATTTGTAAATAGGCATACTACATCAAAACTGACCATTAGATGATTATTGTTAAAATGATTTTCTGACAGCTTTTGCAAAAAATATTTGCCGTTTTTAATATAGGACTCGGAGGAGCCTGATAAAGGATTTAGAATTTTTAATAAATATTTTGAGAGTTTACTACATGGAGAATTAATTGAACTCACAATTGGTCTTAAGAGAATGTCAGGTTTATGAATTTTTGGCAAACCATAGGAATGAGGAGGCTTGCTGTGATGTGGAGTTAACAGCTTTCATTCAATACCTGTAAATTTGTTTTTGTGTTTAAATAAGACTCTGTATATTTTGTTTTCTAAAGAATTTGTAGGATCTTCATTTAATTTGGAATAATTTCCATCATTTATCAAGTTCGTAATTTTTGTATCATACATAGCTGTATCTAAGATTACCGTGGCATTGCCTTTATCAGCTGGTAAAATTTTAATGCTATGATCATTTTTTAGAGATGAAATGGATAGCTTTCATTTTCAGTTTTTAGTTTATTACATTGTTCTAGTTTATATATTTTTAGGTGTAAGACTTTTTGAAAGAGTCAAATATTCAAAAACCAACCTCTGTCTGAACCGTTTGGCGCAGAGGTTTTTTCATTAAAAATTTTTAAATATTTTTCAGTGGCAAAATACCTACCTTATAAAAAGTAAGAAAATCTTAATATGCCACAAATAAACAATTATTGACAATAATTGTTAAGGCATGTTTAAAAGGTAATTATTATTTGTTTGCTTATAATTGTAATGAAACATATTCTTTATAGGATTTTGCAAACAGCTGAAAAAACTATTTACGAGAACTGAAAGAAAAACTATGTGTAAAAATATTAAGGAAATCCTTGCATTTTTTCGATAACCTAAATTCTGATTATACTAGCAAATTAAAATCCTAAAATGAATTTATATAATTTCTTATTCGATAATTTGACAATCTGTCTTAGTTCTGCATGAAACATCGTTATGAGTGGCTTTATGTCTTTCTGTTGAGCTCCAGAATAAGGGCGAAAAACGTTTCAAAGTATTTCCAAGAAACAATGAGAGATTTCATGAAAATGTAATCCATGAGAATGAAAAATTTTTAAGACGAGGTAAATAAATAAATTCATTTTAAGCATCTGTTCTCATGTTTAACTGAATCTTCATGGCCGTAGGGGGTTATATAGATACTAGTTTAATCTGCATAGCCGTAGAGGATTATGTTGGATGCTAGTGTTATAATCAGAATTGTCCTATAGGAAATTAGATAAATTTATTTTAATTTGCTAGCACAACCAGAATTCAGGTTATCGAAAGAATATAAAAATTTCATTAATATTTTTACACATGCTTCTTCTTTTAGTTCTCATAGATAGTTTTTTCCGCTGTTTGCAAAATCCTATAAAGAAAATGTTTCATTGTTAAGGCATGTTTTCAAACGCCTTTACCAAAGCGACTCTCTTAGTATTACGAAATGTTCAACGATAGAGTCGGGTCCAGTTTAAAAAGACCGATATATGAATTAATATTGCACATACGTTTACACTGTCTCTTGCACACAAACTTAAAGCCATAGCCTAAAGACATTGTCAATGTATGTCTAACAAGATTCTTCCCCACTTCTTTTGAGACGGAAATATGAAATGTATACTGAGGAGTGAGAAACATAGTCATAAGCTCAGCGATTCTCAAACTGTGTGTGATTTGACGATGAATATTATTTATTTCCAACACCACTCTAAATATGAAAAACGTCTCTATATTTAAGTTATTTTTAGTGGAAAATATTGGATATTCATCCGTCAAACGAACAATGTCAAACCACTAAGTCTTACAATTTTCTAGTACGTAGATATTACACGTTTTAGAATAGAATAAATAGGATCGCGTAGCTCAATCGGTAAGATGCTCGAACAGCAATTAATATAAATGGTGTTGTTGCGAGATCGATCCCCGAGCACTTCTGCTTTTTTTATTTGATTAAGCTCTATTGAAAGTCAATAATTTTTCTTCTAAAATTTTATTAAACTGCGCCGCGAGTTTTGTTAAAACTTTATTTTCCCCAAAAATGTGTCTTTTATTACTACTAGGGCGTGTTTATCTCTAATAAAATCTACTTTCTTACGTTATGTATTAATACACGAATGGTGAAACGTGTGTCGAGTAGATAAATTGTTCAAATGTAGTGTTTTAGTGTTTATGAAAACGTGTCAATGCGTTGTTCTGTCAGAATTATTTTAATTTATTTGTTTTAAAATTATTGCTATTTTTTTAATATTATTACCGTTAAAAGAAAAATAATTCATTTTCGTTATTCTCATAGAGATTTCAGATTTATTTTTGTTATATGAAATATTTTATTTTTACTGACATCGTTTCCCCTACTAATACTACGATCCTGTCCTCTCCTGTCAAGAAATGCCCAAACCTTCCCGTGTTTCCCGTGTTGGACTGTAGCAATATTAGTCTTGCATTTCTTTTTCTGATCACTTAATGTTATTGACTGAATTGGGCAATTCATTTTTTGTTATCAGTTTCATTTGTGCCCGAACCCACATATCTATAGTGTCCGTCATAAAGTTGGCTACATATGGAACACATTTGTAATATTGAGATTTCTAAAAAATACTATATTGGGAGTTCGGTTTTTTACATGCAAATACCTTTAGTCAACTAAAATACATACAGTTTTTGTCGAAACTAATCAAATATTTGTGAAATAGACACAAGAGTTTATGATTTTTCATATAGTATTTAATTAATGATAGGGGTAAAATTTGCACTTTTTTATTTTCCTCGTATCTGTTTCAAAATTGATATATGGGGTCCTTGTTGTATTCTATATGCACTTTTTCTTCATAAAATTTGTCGATATCTTAATAATTTGACCCATTTTTCGGTACCACTATCAACCATTTTTACAGTCCTCCAAACCGGTGATCACATGACATGTGTCAAAATGTAATTTTTTGTTGTTGGACATGCATAAACGAACCACCAATAGAGTTTTTTAGAAACGTCAAAAATACATTTATTTCCCATATGTAGCCAACTTTATGGCGAACACTGTATAATCAGAATTCCACTGAAGTTATGAAGTTTACTAAATTAATAATCTTAACATTCTATGACAATATCTTTCCTATTTTTTCTTTTAATTATTTAGCGACGTGATTGCTGAGAATTGTTTGAAAACTACTGGCATTTCTTATGCGTCAAATAAAATCTTAGTTCAGACGTTTTAGCGGCCATGACACAAGTCAGTTTAAATTTTACCCGACTCTATTGTTCATTTTCTGTTATCTCGTTAATAATACATCGAATGAGCACCTCTTTTCCAAACATTGATACAACTTTTAAATGTTCTCTAATTCTGTCTTGAAACTGTTGTCATCTCTTTAAGTAGAAAGATCTTTGTCAAAAAATGTACACCAAACTGGATGTAGAACCTCTTAGAAAATATTTTGGATTCTGTAAAGATGCTTGAGTCCCTGATAAATGGAAACGAGAATCTCTTGGATGCAAAGTAATTTTCTTAAATGAATCGTACAAATTGTTGCGGAGGTGCAATATTTTAATTATTTATCTTCTAGGGTGAAATGAGTCACCAAAAAAATACTACGTTTTCCATCGTCATAAATATTTGTATCTTTTAATTATTAATCTACTTATCTGTTGATCGATCTTCTTATATGAATATCAATTAATGAGTCAAAATACTTGAGGGAGCTTTTAGTCAGACCGATAGTAAGTGTAACCTTGCATTGAGATATGGCGATTATACAGGGTGTAATCAGTTTCATGTTATTAAAAAAACTGGTAATGGGGACCGACTGGACAAACAAAAAACCTTTATGGCTTTTCCCTCTAGGGGCACTTTGAAAAATACTGACGTAGGTCAACCTTTTTAATATGTTTTTTAATATTAATGTAGAAAATAATTGAGAACCACTGCTTTTCTTGATCAACGAACTTGTAGTTACCAATTATAGAACTTTTAAATTGTCATAAAAAGTGCAAAGGCAAAGGATCATAGACCGCCGTTGATGGGCCGTCTCAACCGAACTGAGGCAATTATAAAGAGGTAAATAATTCGTTATCTTTTCCTGCACAACTGCAAGCAAATAATGGCCGTAGAAGTTTAAACAGAGCATTTCTTTCATGTGTGTCTTTTAATTGAAACAAAATATTGGATTAATGTTTATAATTTAGAATATTTAAATATGATTTATTAACATTTGTAACATAAATGAGTGTCCTGGGTTAAAAGCTTACCTAAGTAAATTATTCGAAATCTGCATCTGCATCAATACACAGTTCGGTACGTCTGTAACAAAAGTCAAATTAAGGGAACCAAGTCCGGCCCTGTCTCATAGAACCACCGTATTTTCTTACTTCTGATTTCTGTAATATTTTAAGGGTCGAGATTTTAGTACAATAAAATACTGGTCATAGACACATCTGTTTTATCTTGCAAACTGTTGTACTTTAGAGCCCAGGAAACATGCTTTGTTAACTTTACTCTTTATTAGGTAGTCGACGTTAGCCACTTGGAAGCAATAAATAACCTTCTACATTATTTTATATCCAATTCGCTTTTCTCATTTGAAGTTATGGACACTTGTTAAATACGGCATCACCGGGAGGTCTAGTGAGATTTTCAAGACTAAAGCAGTTGATAGAGAATTCCAGGAACATATGTAATAGACCATAAGATAGATAGACCACATAAGGCAGATTTTTTCCCAATACAAAAGCAAAGTAAGGAACAAAAAGGGTTTTTTTTTCCATCTGCTGGAGTGATATTAAAATGTTAACATAGGCCATATGATAAATACTTAGAGTAAAGAAGATCCTAATTGGTCGAGGGTTTAAAGTTTACGGCCCACTTTTGAAACGTCTTATTTCGATTGAGAGGATATCGATACTCTTGACTTAACGTCTGAACGGTCGTCATCTACTTACAGGGTATACTAAATTCTCGTTTTGCGAATCTTTTTCAATTTTAAAGTTTAAGTACATTTGTTCAGTATTTTGCCGGTTTTAATAAGTAGAAAATTAATGTGTTGTAATTAAACTAAGAATATTCGGTCGCGATTTAGCTAAAGATTTGAAATTGCCGCGGACCATTTTTTTTCTTGATATAGTGTAAATACCGTTTGTTACTTTATTTAATCGTAAACGTCTGTGATTGTCATTTTCATTTGTTTTCATTTTCTTCTGTAAATATAGTGGTTAAGTGTTTTGAGAAATCACGTCTTTTATTTTCTTATTAAGAAATTAAGTTCATTTTATATTCAGTAAAGTTTGTTTGTGAAGTAACCTGGTTGAGAGGCACCATAAAGGATATAAACACCTAGAAGGAAAAGGGTAAGCACAGTTTTGATTTCGACGGATATACTATAATATCGACGGAGTCTGTAAAAGTAATTGGGACACTCCGTACTCTGCCAATGGTAATGTCTGATTAAATCATGTAATTAGGGGAATAAAACCCCAGTTATTACACGTCAAATTAAGGACATACGTACTCCGTTCAACACTAAACAATAAACTATCAACTAATGTTGTCAATAAAGAAGAATAAAAGAAAAACTTGGTCCAAAATCCAAAACGGAATACAAAAAGAACGAACCAGTAAGTTGTGTCTGTACGTAATCAAGAATTTAACGACTTGAACGGTAAAGTCAATAAAATAAATTTCACTATAAATACACAGCGACCCGAAATTCAAAAATAACAAAAACAATGAACGGCGGGTTGGACGCGCGTACATAACGAAACACCCACAGAAACTAAAATATTGCACAAGGGAGAGTCAGAGTATAGTTTTCTTCGGATCAGATCTACTAAACACTCAGAAAACGTCGACGTCTTTCATCTTATTAACGCACCGCTAAAGACCGCCGACATTTTATAGCTATCTACACAAATATTGAGTATCATAGGCAAAGACACGCGCGACGATCTAAACCTACTTCATTATTCCAGCAGTTCTCAAAAGATTTTATTGAAAATTTGCGAAATTCTTGTTTATTTTTTTTCTCCAAAACTATGAGCTTTAGACCCCACATTATATAAGGTTTTTTTGTTTGTCTTGTCGTTCCCTACCCCCAGTTTTTTTAATGACATGAAACTAATTACACCCCGTATTTCTGCAAATTATTGGTTTTTAGGGAATACTATTTTCAATTGTTATGGGCGCTACCTTGACATCTTGGAGAAATGTTTTTATTTACATATAAGTAGATACACTGAGATGAATACTTAAACCATTTTTCCTACCACATAAATGCATAATATTTGTGTTGATGCATCTGAGTACACACACACAATTTTACCAAACTTTTGTGCATAAATAGATCTGAGAAAGTGAAAATGAGCAAGTCATCAAAAACTGCATTTGTAGACAGTCGCAAGTTGAATCCAATATTCTCCCAATACGCGACATGTGATGATAGAAAAATGCCGTATTCCTGTGTACGGCCAAAATTAGGAACGTACAACAAGCAGCCAAGATGCTTGACATCAGGAAACTGTAGAAACAAATGTCAAAATTTCAATGTACCACCAGAAACAAATATTGAAGCTATAGATTAAAAACATGTTGATAGTATCCTGGAGCTCATTCTTGATGTCCTAGCCTAAAATAAACAACATTATGATAAATATAAAATATAATAAAACACAATTTGCTATATTTTTTACTGTATATGCACTGTATTTGCTCCGATAGTTTGAATATTTGTTGCATTTTGTGTACAAAATAAAACTTATGCAAATTAAATACTTATAGATTTTGTTTCCCATGCACTGAATCATTTATTTATACAAAATATTTTTACAGGTGCCCCCCCTGCCCCTGCACTATTGGATCATCCTATGTTAGACGGTAGAATAGTTGGTGGTGTTCCTACTACTATCCAGGAACACCCGTACATAATCTCTTTGCAGAGACTTGGCAGCCATATTTGCGGTGGAAGTATCGTTAATTCAGTCTGGGTTATTACTGCTGCCCATTGCGTCGTTGGTGGAACAGTGAGCACTTATTCAATTCGTGCTGGTTCCACCACACGTAATTCTGGAGGACAAGTGATTGCTGCTTCAAGGATATTAGTTCATGCTAGCTACAACAGCCAACTGATTGATTACGACATAGCCTTGATTCAACTGGTCAGTGCGATTACTGTAGCCAACGCACAACCCATTCCCCTTGCTTCTGTAGGAACAGGTCCAGCTCCAGGTTCCATAGCCACTATATCTGGATGGGGCGCAATCTCAGAAGGAGGAGCAGCTGCAACTATTCTTCAGGTTGTGCAAGTCCCAGTGGTTAGCACAGCAGATTGCCGTACAGCTTATGGGGCCAGCTCCGTTACAGATCGAATGTTCTGCGCGGGAGTTTTGGGCGTAGGAGGTTTGGATGCCTGTCAAGGAGATTCGGGTGGTCCAGTAGTTGTCAATGGTGCTCTTACTGGACTCGTCTCTTGGGGTGCAGGGTGTGCACGTCCTAATCATCCTGGAGTTAAGACTAATGTACCTTCCCTTAGAAATTGGGTCGACGCCGTCCTTGCTAGCACCGACACATATTCAGATGTTATTGAGTTGTAAATAGCAACAAATTTGTTTCAATTCTGTAAATAAAAGTTATGTTAATTGTTTAGTTCAATTAAATTTTCGTTAGTATTTTGTCTGTTATCCATGCCTATGGAGAAAATATGCATGTTTAAGGCACGTGTATGAAAGTTACACAGCTCAGCTGCGCCTCGTTGTGTAAGTTATACAAGTGCCTTAAACGCATTTTCACAAGAGTATCATACAAGATTTTTTCTCTAAGAACGTACAAATATTTTTTTAAAATCGGTAAAGGTATTTACACAGAACTTCCCTCTTTATTTGTGCATGGCGGTCACTCTAAAAAATTAATAGTTACGAAATGACATTGAAAATAATAAAAGGAATATAGTTATCACTATTATTACAATGAAAACCTGACAAGTTTTGGTCAAAAAAATATACAGATTGCTTATCCAACAGCAAAAGTTCAATACTAAATGACAGGCGCCAAATATGGAAGGCTTGCGCAAATACCTTTATAAATGTCCACCTTGACTGAATTATTTCTTGGGATGACCACCTTGTACATTTTTCAATAAAAGTATAATTGATGCATATGCCAAATATTATTGTCAGCTGTCACATTTTCAATTTCACTTTCACGCAGTGAAGTGAAAGTATAGTGTTGGTAAAATAATTTCATTTTTTTTTAATTTTTCAAAAATGTTGGTAAAAAAATTTTCAATTTTTTTTCTTTTGAAATAGATTTAGAATGCCACGAAACATGGACATTTTAAATTTGAAAAAAGGCAAAAAAATTCAATCTATTTTAGTGGTAAAAAATTTTTCAAAAATGGTGATAAAAATTTTCAATTTTTTTTTATCTGAAATATGTTTAGAATGTCATGAAACGTGAAAATTTTAAACTTGAGCAAAAAAAAATTTTTTCATCTATTCTATAGCAAGTAGTGATAGATTGAAAATTGTTTCAAACAAATTTTTAAATTTTTCAAAAAAAAAATTAAATTTGATCGAATAGGTTTAAAATGTCATGGAAACGTGGAAATTTTAAATTTGAAGAAAGAAAAAAAAAATTCCATCTATTTTAGTGGTAAATTTTTTTCAAAAATAGTAAAAAAAAATTATAAAATTTTTTTGAAATAGGTTTAGAACGCTATGAAACGTGGAAATTTTAGATTTGAACAAAGAAAAAAAAATTTTCCATCTATTCTAGTGGTCAAATATTTTTCCAAAGTGGTAAAAAAATGTTGCAATTTTTTTTTAAGAAATAGATTTGGAATGTCTTGAAATGTGGAAATTTTAAATTTGAGCAAAAAAAATGTTTCATCTATTCTATAGTAGGTAGTGATAATTAGAAAAATAATTTTAAATTTTCCAAAAAAAATTTCAAATTTGTTTTTATTGAAATAGTTTTAGAATGCCATGGAAACGTCGAAATTTTAAATTTAAACAAAGAAAAAAAATTTCCATCTACTTTAGTGGTAAAATTTTTCAAAAATAGTAAAAACTATATAATTTTTTTTTTAATAGGTTTAGAACGTTATGAAACGTGTAAATTTTAAATTTGAAGAAAGAAAGAAATTTTCCGTCTATTTTAGTGGTAAAATTTTTTTCAAATATGGTAAAAAAAATTCAAAAAAAATATTTTTTCTGGAAGTAGGTTTAGAATGCCATGAAAGGTGGAAATTTTAAATTTGAAGAAAGAAAAAAAATGTTTTCATCTATTTTAGTGAAATATTTTTCAAAAATGTTGGTGGTTTTTCTGAAATAGGTTTAGAGTGTCATGAAACGTGGAAATTTTAAATGTGGGCGAAAAAAAATGTTTCATTATTTATTCCCTTTAGACGGTCCACGTATATTTTCCAGTGAAAGTTTAACCATTTCTTCGCTGACAGTAGCGTCAACTACCTACCAAATTTGACTGCTCTACGTCAAGTAGTTTTTTAGTTAATGAACCATCAGACAGACAGACAGACAGACAAACAGACTGACGGAATTGAAAAACCTATATTTTCGTAATCTACGTTATCTGAAACGTCAAAATCCGAAAAAATCTCGGAGGGTGATTTTTTCTCGAATACAATTCGGTATGCGAAGGAAGCAAAAATTATTGAAAAACATTAAATATCTTGACGTTCAAAATGTCAAAATATTTTGAATTTACATCTTGACGTTTCTTTGAATAATCAATTCTATCAAATGTCACAGTGCGACATTTTGAACTCGTAATCACACCATCTAAAAAACTACAGTAGTACCGTTTCTAAGGTAATAAAAATTTGTTTTTATTAATTATTGTTTACAAGCGACGCTCAAACCTCGCAAAGTTTAAACAATCTGTATTTATTGTGATTTTATTGTTCCTATTAAGCAATTACGAGTGATTTAGACACCGAGAATAGTGACAGTGTTGCGTCCGACGTAGAGGAGTCTGCAAGAATGGCCATTGATGCGCTATTAGCTGCTAAGTAAGTAATATGAGACGGCGTATATACGCTTTAAAAAATGGTGCAATGAGAAGTGAACGAGGCACCCCACAGAAACTGTATTATGCATATTTCCAGCAAAAACCAAAATACAAAAGTCATCGTCACTTTGGAGCCATTACTCAATGTTGAGGACGATGATATCCAAAAATAAAAATGTTGACATAAGTAGATATAATAACCTAATATCAGTTTTAAAAAGGCAATCTGAGGGCTATAAACCGAAGAAATCCAAAGTATTGAGTAAAGGGAATATACAAATTTTTTTAAAGAGAGCTGATGATCAAGATTTTTTGATGATGAAGGTATGTCTAATCCGGTAGAACAAATATATATAGTTTATTTCTAAAGTGATTTCTTCTAAGGTTACGTTAATTATTGGAATCGCAGGGGTGCAGGAGAGACCAGCTAAGCCGCATACAAGTTGAAGACCTCGAAGATCAAGGAGATGTCTACCAAATATCATCCCCGGTACTAAGACGAAATGTCCTCGGGAATTCATAATTGCTTGTGGGAATATTCAAGTTGAAATGATCCGCAAATATGCACATTTACGTCCTTCACACAAACTCCCCATGCTCGATTTTTCCTTGGTTACAGAAATAGTAAATGTACAAAGCAACCCATTGGGATTAACACATTTGGTGATATGCCCAAGAAGATAGCTTTATTTCTAGGATTATCTGATTCGTCAGGATACACAGGACACTGTTTCAGAAGATCTTCTGCATCACTGTTGGCAGATTCCGGAGCCGACATTTTAACGCTCAAGTATCACGGAGCTTGGAAATCGTCCAACGTTGCAGACGGATACATAGAAAACTGCGGAAAATAAGCGGAGGAGAGCTGTTAAAATATTGGAGGGAAAATAAATAATTGGTCTCCAAGTTCGAGATAATATAGCCGAGCAGCCACCAGAGGAAGTTTGAGATGCAATTCTGATGGAAAGCACAATTTCGTCCCATCAGCAGTCGTCGGGGATAACTTTCAACAACTGCACGAAATGCGTCCTAAATATATATAACAAATATGTTCTTAATGTTAATGTTCTTAATGTAAAATTCCAATAAATTTTTACAAAATTATAATAAATTTTGATTTGATTTTTTATGTTATAAATTTCTCTTTATACCAGTGCACTAAGTGTGATAAGTGACAGTTGTTTTCACACGGGTCCACTGGTGCGTTAAAGTGGCGTTTTTCACACTAAAATGGCAGTTGAAAAGTACGACATTTCGATAGTGAGTTGGAGAAATATGTTTTTTCATCCAATAAAAACGCGAAACAAAGAAAGTTAAAAATGGAAAAATTTATAAATCTTGTTTAGTTACCAAAGAAGTGAGGCTAATACAGAATATTTTGAAAAATAAATAATTTAAAAAATTAAAACCGCTCTCTTACAAATCAATCAAATCTTTTTTTTTTAAATGAGCTAAACAAGAAAACAATGTTAAACATAATAATTATTTTAATAAACCGAAAGTGTGGGGCGCCGGATGAGTAAAACTTTCAAATTTTCTTGAGCGCCCCACGCATTCACGTTTATTAACATAATTCTTATTGTTACCATTCTTTTCTTTTTAGTGATTTTTTTAAGGAGACCAGAAATCATGGTAAGATTTATTTTAAAAGATAATCTCTTATATCGTCAAGGCACAGTTCTAGGTCCTACCCTTTTCAATATTTATATCAATAATTTGTTTTCTCTGCCTTCACAGAGTCAGTTAGCTTTGCGGACGATACAGCTATTTTTTATACAGGACCTACATGGGAAGTTGTCATAGAAACAGCACAATAAGACTTTAATATGATAAAACAGCGGTTTGATTCTAGGCTGTTAACAATTAATTTTAATAAAACTATGTACATGCCATTTCTTACGAGTAATACTAACTCTTGGGATTTAAAACCACTGGAGATTGAATGCGGTAATTCGATATATCAGATCTCAATAAAGTATGATGGATGCTAGATACTTGAAAATCGTAATTGATTTACGTCTGAAATGGGATGTCCATATTAACAGGTGAAAAAAACTACATTTTGATATGCTTTTTATTCAATTTGTGGGGATGATTCACATTTTCAGCAGAGGGTCGTAAGATGACTCAGTGCTTTGACATGTTTTGTTTTTCTTTTTTTTTTGCATTGACTAAAGTAAAAGCTAACTACATTTTGAAACACAGAAAGGGCATTCTATTTTTATTTAGTAAATGAAAATAAAGACATGAATGATGGTATTTTAAATATAACATTACATTATTTTTTGCTCCTATATCGCACGGAGAATTTATCAATTTGTAATATTTTTTTAAATAATTCTATGGAATGCATTTTCGTAAATAACTCGTTTATTTTAAGTTTTTCGAAAAAGGTCTGGTTACGCGCCCTTCCTGGAAATAAATATATGTTTTGGTTTTTTTTTATAGTATAATACTAAGAAGTTTTTAGTACGAGTTTTTTAGCAGCGTGTGGGTCGAGCGCGACTCGTAAAGTAAGAGAGTAAGCTTAGATAGATATATAGTCACTCACGCCGCTGAATAGTTATAGTTTTGTTTCAGTAACAAGTGAATTATAATATTTATAATAATTTCTTTTCTTTAATTAATTTAATAATTTGCCATAAATTAATTGTGTGTGTCGGGGATTTGCGTATTTTCCTTTTGGCCCTCCTCTGTCCCTCCTATTGCCTGGACCGACATCGAAGAAGGAGAACCCATCGAACCTACTGGGTAAGTTTCCGACACATTTTTTCTTTTCATCCTAAATACAGTTCACTTTTTTATTAGTCGCACCCGCTGAAAGGGGTAGGCCCATTCATATGGCCACTTCGTCCGGATTATAGCCGGCAGAATTTTTATAGTAGTTTTTCTGTCAGTCTTATCACCTTATTATAATTCGCTTCTTTACTGAAACACGCATATTTGAATAGTTTATTTTCGCACATTACAGTAAATTTTATTTGGTATTTGCCTTGAATTATTTTCATAATTTTCCAGTACGATTTATTTGTTCTTGCATATAAATTGATTATTAGTTACTTAGTATTATTGATCAATAGTTATTACTTACGTTTATCGTTTTAATTTTTACATAATTTGGATATTTAGTGTATAGTTTTGGTAACATTAGACTGTTCAAGTAGTTCACAATGCCACCAAAAACTGATCAGAACTTAGAGTTAAAACTTAATAAACTTACTGCCAAAAAAGAAACTTATTTCAACAAAATACAAAAGCTGTACGATTTATCTAGAGATTTAAAAAATCCTGAAAATGTAGCAAAATTTAAAATTCAACTGCACACTTTAGACGAAACTTTCGAGTTATTTAAACAAATGATAGATACGATTAATGACGTAAATTTAGAAATAAATTCCGATTATGTATTAAATTACCAACCATTAGAAATTGTAGATTCACTATATTGTCATATAAAAGAGGCAGCCACAATTTTAGAAAATCAGCATCTCGCACAAAATAGGCAAACAGGTGATCAGCCAGCTGTCGCTAAATTACAAAAAATTGAAATACCAGAATTTTTTGGTGATCCTAAAAAATGGCCAATATTTTTTGAAACATTTAAAAGTCTTGTTCATAATAAGACAAATTTAGATAATACGAGTAAACTACATTACTTGTTAGGTGCTTTAAAGGGTAAAGCTTTAGATGTTTGTGCTAGTGTTTTACCGACGCCCGCAAATTATAGTATTTTTTGGGATACTTTAGTAGATAAGTATCAGGATAGACGTTTACTAGCTGATACCTATTTCAGTCAAATGTTGGAATTTAAAACAGCTCAGCAGGAGTCCGCAGCTTGTCTTAATAATTTTCTAGAAAAATTTGACACTTCTGTCAATGCTATCAAACAATTAAATATCCCAGATCTGACAGATTTTTTCGTAGCTTCTTTAGCGCTCTCGAAGTTAGACACCCAGACACGTAAATTATTTGAAATGTCTAAACACTCGGAGATCCCGACTTACAAGGAAATCGTAGATTTTGTTAAAAATCAAAGAAAAGCTCTTAATAGTCTTTCAAAAAATAGTCAAACTAGTTCCTCAAAATTCAATATTAGTAGTAGTGTTCCTAGGTCTAAACAAGTCTCGCAATCATTTGTTACAGATGGTAGTGGTGGGGAAAATAAAAAACTTTATAAAAGTTTAGCAGGCAACTGCCCAATTTGCAAACAATTGCATCCTGTTTTTCAATGCTCTGAATTCTTGAGACTTACACCGCATTCTAGATATAGTTTAGCTAAAGAGAAAAAAATATGCCTAAATTGTTTAAGTTCAGTTCATAAAATTGCTGATTGTAAGTCGATAAACGTTTGCAATATTTGTCGTTCTCGCCATCATTCGTTATTACATTTTGATCAATTAAATTCCTCTAAAAATAATAACAATAATGACCACGAAAATATAGCATCTAGTAGTCAAACCGCGTCAAATGAAAATGAGAAAAATAGCTTATCCACCCACAACTATTGCTCAACTTCCAGTAGTGAAGTTTCACAGGATAATTATACAACTTTACTCTCTACAGCACTTGTCAACATATTATCGGTTTCAGGTGAATATAAGCCCGCGCGTTTTTTGATAGATAACGGGAGCCAAGCACATTTTATCACTAGAAAATGTTGTCAACGGCTCAAATTACCGTTTCAAAAATATCACTCCTCTGTTAATGGAATCGGTGGTTCTCAAACAGTTTTAGGACACTTAAATTTTGCATTAAGTTCACGTTTTGATTCAAATATTCAGTATCAGATCTACGCTTTAGTGGTAGAGAAAATAACGGATCGACTTCCAACAACTAATATACCAGTTAAATCACTTAGTTATTTAAATCATATTCAACTAGCGGATGATCATTTTTACGAACCCTCAAAAATTGATGGTATTATAGGAGCCAGTTTATTTTTACATATTTTAGGCAGTAGTAAAGTAGTTGGGCCACCTAATTTTCCCATGGCAGTACAAACTAATTTGGGTTATATAGTAATGGGGAACGTACCCACTACTACAACGGATGGAGTCGAAAATTCGCAAACATTTTGTTCGGTCATAGAACCTTCGTTAGAAAAAATTTTACATACATTTTGGGAAGTAGAGGAGATACCTGCACCTCCTGTGCTTAATCAGGAGGACGCTGAATGTGAGAACATTTTTAGAACCACTACCACTCGCGAAGAGACCGGTCGATTTACCGTAGCACTCCCATTTAAGGAGTATCCGCCTGTGTTAGGAAATTCGTTTACTATAGCTTGTAAAAGATTTCATTATCTCGAAAATAAGTTTAAAAATGACCCGTCTCTTAAAAATCATTATAGTGAGGTTATTAAGGATTATATAACTCAGGGTCACATGGCTCTAGTATCCCCAGTTTCGAATGATCAAGTTGATAATAGCGCTTATTATATTCCGCATTTTGCGGTGTTGAAAGAAAGTGTTAGCACGCCCGTTCGTATCGTGTTTGATGCCTCCGCAAAAACATCTAATTCGCGTTCACTAAATGATGTTTTATATTCCGGTCCAAAATTACAAACCGATATTTTTAAAATTTTACTTAACTTTAGACTTTTTGAGGTTGCTATGATTTCGGACATACGCCAAATGTATCGAAATATTCGGGTTTGTCCAGAGCATCGCAAATTTCAGAGAATTTTGTGGAGATTCTCTCCTGAGGAACATTTAATGATTTATGAATTAACTACAGTTGTATTTGGTTTAAAATCGTCGCCTTTTGCGGCTTTAAGAACGATTAAACAACTCGCCAGCGATGAGGCAGAGACATTTCCGCTCGCGTCTAAAGTCGTCGAAACCGACCTGTATATAGACGACCTAGTAGTTAGTGTTCCGACGGCACCACAAGCAATAGAGCTTTATCATCAAATAATAGGGTTGTTCTCTACCGGAGGTTTCGAATTAGTTAAATGGAGTACGAACTCGCGGAACTTATTACAAAAAATTCCTGAAAACATTCGTTTAGCATCCACAATAGAATTTAATGAAACTCCTGAAATAAATTGTGCACTAAAGGTTTTGGGGTTGCAATGGGATCCTTCAACTGATTATTTTTCATTTTCGGTAAATATTCCGAGCAAAATTTGTACAAAAAGGAGCATTTTGTCAACTTTAGCACGCATTTGGGATCCATTAGGGTTTTTATCGGCTATTACTGTCGTCGCAAAATTTCTCATAAAAGAGTTGTGGTTTTCTAAAGTTGATTGGGATGAGGAACCGCCAATAAATATTAAAAAACAATGGTTAGAATTTTATGAGGGGCTTCCTCTCTTATCGCAATTTCGAGTACCGCGTTATATCGGGGCACTGGACAATAATTCTTGTGCAACACTGGTAGGATTCGCAGATAGTTCATTAAAAGGATATGGGGCTATGGTTTATATAAGATTAATTGCACCTAATAATGATATAAGAATCAATTTAATGTGCGCAAAAGCAAAAGTTGCACCTGTGAAAGTTTGTACTATAGCGAGACTTGAACTTTGTGCTGCGGTTCTTTTGGCAAAATTAATCAAATCTATTATAGATACATGTTCATCTCGTATTAAAATAGATAAAATTTTCGCATTTTCCGACTCCACAATAGTTTTACACTGGATTAATAGTTCCCCACATAGGTGGAAAACTTCCGTTTCTAATAGGGTCGCTAAAATTCAGGAGTCTGTTCCTTCCGCAAAATGGTTTCATGTAGAAAGTGAAAACAATATAGCTGACTGTCTTTCACGTGGATTAACGCCGGCGCTTCTAATTCAACACTCCACTTGGCTCTCCGGTCCACATTGGCTTAAATTAGAAGTGGATAAATGGCCTATTCAACCTATTGTTGAAAATAATTCACCTACACTCGAAGAAAAAACAACTGTAGTCCTGCCCACTGTGGTTGGTGAAAATAATCCGTTACGTAATCTTATGTTGAGGATGTCTTCTTGGTCGAAACTTTGCAGAATCACAATCTACGTTCTTAGATTTTCGAAATTATTACCTATTAGGAAAATTATTTCTGTGTCAGATTTAGAGAAGGCCGAATTAGTGTTAATACAAATTGTTCAAAAAATACATTTTACCAAAGAATTTAAATTGTTACAGAACGAAAAATCATGTGACAAATCTTTGCGACATTTAAATCCCTTTTTAGATAATGGGTGTATTCGAGTAGGAGGTAGGTTAGCAAACGCACAAATTAGTTACCACACAAAACATCCATTATTACTTCCAAAAAATGATCACCTAGTTAATATTTTAATTGACCATTTTCACCGCCTATACTTACATACTGGGCCACATTTATTGTTATCACTCCTCCGACAACGATTCTGGATATTAGCTGCAAGGAATGTTGTTCGTAACCGCGTTAAATTATGTAATTATTGTTTTAAATTTAAACCTAAAGCCATTTATCCGCAAATGGCTGATCTACCCGCTGCTAGAGTAACGGAGGTAAAATGTTTTTTAAATTGTGGCGTGGACTACGCCGGCCCGGTGTACATTACTTTAGGACGCCGCGGACGCATTAAAAGCCAAAAGGCGTACATATGTCTGTTTGTCTGTCTGGCGACGAAAGCGGTGCACCTAGAATTAGCCTCGGACCTGTCAACTGCGACATTCCTCGGTTGTTTTAAACGTTTTATAGCGCGCCGCGGACCAGTATGTACTATTCACTCTGACTGCGGCACAAATTTTATTGGGGCAAAAGCTGAACTTGATCAAATTTACAGTTTAATTCAATCTAGTGAATATATTCGCACTATAGGCGCAGAGTTAAATACGCACAAGATAGAGTGGAAATTTAATCCTCCCTCTGCACCCCACTTTGGAGGTATTTGGGAGGCAAATATCAAATCAGTGAAAACACATTTGTATAAAGTTGTAGGAAATCAAATTTTTACTTTTGAGGAATTTACCACTATTTTAACACAGATTGAAGCCCTCTTAAATTCTAGGCCATTATGTTGGTTGAGCAGTGATCCGTCTGAACCAGAGGCTTTAACGCCTGCACATTTTCTTACACTGACCCCATTGAAATCACTTCCCGCAATAGATTTTTCGGAAAATAATAAAAATTTACTTTCACGCAAACAATTACTGGATCAAATGGTACAGTCATTTTGGAAACGGTGGCGGGTTGAATATTTGAGCAGTTTACAAAGTCGTCAAAAATGGAACAGTTCAACTTGTCCTGTTACCAAAGGAACACTAGTTCTCATACAGCAAGAAAACATACCCCCTCTTCAATGGCCGCTAGGTGTTATTGAAGAGGTCTAGCCTGGCAAAGACGGCGTGGTTCGTGTAGCGCTTGTAAGAGCAAAAAACACAACGTACAAGCGACCTATTATCAAGTTGTGCCCTTTGCCTACTCAATAAAATAATTTGTTTTATTTTTATCTTAGAATGTTTTAGTTTTTTTTATAAATAGATGTCTTTTCTCTCTTTAGGGTATGTTTGAAAATAATTTTTCAAGGCCGGGTGGATGGTTACGCGCCCTTCCTGGAAATAAATATATGTTTTGGTTTTTTTTTATAGTATAATACTAAGAAGTTTTTAGTACGAGTTTTTTAGCAGCGTGTGGGTCGAGCGCGACTCGTAAAGTAAGAGAGTAAGCTTAGATAGATATATAGTCACTCACGCCGCTGAATAGTTATAGTTTTGTTTCAGTAACAAGTGAATTATAATATTTATAATAATTTCTTTTCTTTAATTAATTTAATAATTTGCCATAAATTAATTGTGTGTGTCGGGGATTTGCGTATTTTCCTTTTGGCCCTCCTCTGTCCCTCCTATTGCCTGGACCGACATCGAAGAAGGAGAACCCATCGAACCTACTGGGTAAGTTTCCGACACATTTTTTCTTTTCATCCTAAATACAGTTCACTTTTTTATTAGTCGCACCCGCTGAAAGGGGTAGGCCCATTCAAGGTCTATTTCAGATTTTTTATCCAAAAAGGCCCGTGCCTTATACTGGTTATAGAGGTCGATCGACGGAATAGTTAATTTTCGATTTTTATCAGGAAACTGTTCGGAATTTGTAGAATTTATCAAAAAAATCAAGTTTTCCAGGATTTGTAGATTCGCTTTTGTTTTCTCAAATTTCTCACAAACTAATAGACCTAATCGAGCCCTACAATTGCCATTTTTGAAAATCAAAATCGGACCTTCCGTTCGGAAGTTATTAATTTCTTTGAAAAATCATACTCAGCCCTGGAAAACATACTTCCGGTCAACGGATTCGGGCCGCCAGCAATAGGCTTCATTTGTGGCCGGATACCTTTGATCCCACCAAGTCACATCGTAATCGATCAATATTCTGGACACTTATCGTGCTTCCTAGCCCGATTTCGAGAAAACCAGTTTTTTGCAAAAAAATCAATTTTCGTTTGTTTTTCGACATAGTCTCTGGTATACTTATTTGTAGAGCTTTGCCAGAGGCACTATTTCTTTTTTGAAATATCTCGATCCGACTACCCGTTATCGAGTTATTCTATTTTTCCCGAAAAACTCGAAACGTCTATATCGGGTAATTCCTGTTTCCGAACGGAGCCGAGCTTCCGGAGTTAAGGTTTTCTAAAGACCTACTATTAACCGCCCTAGTTTCATCGCAATCCGAAAACGGATTAGGGGGGCTGGGCGTGACAGACAGACAGACCGACAGACCGACGGACGGAATTTTCTAAATTCGCTCTCGAATCGATAGATATGACTTTCACATCGATCCGACGTTTTTTTCGGATTTCGACGGTCCACCGGAAAAATGCTAAACGTATACTACATTTTTTTTTCAAAATGTAGTAACAAGTGAAAAAAACTACATTTTGATATGCTTTTTGTCCAATTTGTTGGGATGATTCATTACATTTTCAGCAGAGGGTCGCAAGATGACTCAGTGCTTTGACATGTTTTATTTTTCTTTTTTTTTTCTTCTTGCATTGACTAAAGTAAAAGCTAACTACATTTTGAAACACGGAAAGGGCATCGGTTCTATTTTTATTCAGTAAATGAAAATAAGGAAATTAATGATGATATTTTAAATATAACATTACATTATTTGTTTGCACCTATATCATACAGAGAATTTATCACTTTGTAATATTTTTTTAAATAATTCTATGGAATGCATATTGGTAAATAACTCCTATTTTAAGTTTTTCGAAAAAACTCTATTTCAGATTTCTTGTCCAAAAAGGTCCGTGCCTTATACTGGTTATAGAGATCGATCGACGGAATAGCTAATTTCCGATTTTTATTAGGAAACTGTTCGGAATTTGTAGAATTTATCAAAAAAATTAAGTTTTCCAGGATTTGTAGATTCGCTTTTGTTTTCTCAAATTTCTCACAAACGTCAATTAATAGACCTAATCGAGCCCTACAATTGCCATTGTTGAAAATCAAAATCGGACCTTCGGTTCGGGAGTTATTAATTTCTTTGAAAAATCATACTCGGCCCTGGAAAACATACTTGCGCTCAACGGATTCGGGCCGCCAGCAATAGGCTTGATTTGTGGCCGGGTACCTTTGATCCCACCAAGTCTCATCGAAATCGATCAATATTCTGGACAGTTATCGTGCTTCCTAGCCCGATTTCGAGAAAACCAGTTTTTTGCAAAAAAAATCAAGTTTCATTTGTTTTTCGACATAGCCTCCGGTATACTAATTTGTAGAGCTTTGCCAGCGGCACCATTTCTTTTTTGAAACGTCTCGATCCGACTACCCGTTATCGAGTTATTCAATTTTTCCCGAAAAACTCGAAACGTCTATATCGGGTACTTCCGGTTTCCGAACGGAGCCGAGCTTCCGGCGTTAAGGTTTTCTAAAGACCTCCTATTAACCACCCAAGTTTCATCGCAATCCGAAAACGGATTAGGGGGGCTGGGCGTGACAGACAGACCGACAGACAGACAGACAGACAGACAGACAGACCGACAGACCGACATACCGACTGACCGACGGACGGAATTTTCTAAATTCGCTCTCGAATCGATAGATATGACTTTCACGTCGATCCGACGTTTTTTTCGTGTTTCGATGGTCCACCGGAAAAATGCTAAACGTATACTACATTTTTTTTCAAAATGTAGTAACAAGTGAAAGAAACTACATTTTGATATGCTTTTTATTCAATTTGTGGGGATGATTCACATTTTCAGCAGAGGGTCGCAAGATGACTTTTATTTAGTAAATGAAAATAACTAAATGAATGATGATATTTTAAATATAACATTATCACTTATCAATTTGTAATATTTTTTTAAATAATTCTATGGAATGCATTTTCGTAAATAACTCGTTTATTTTAAGTTTTTCGAAAAAACTCTATTTCGGATTTTTTGTTCAAAAAGGTCCATGCCTTATACTGGTTATAGAGATCGACCGACTGAATAGTTAATTTTCGATTTTTATTAGGAAACTGTTCGGAATTTGTAGAATTTATCAAAAAAATCAAGTTTTCCAGGATTTGTAGATTCGCTTTTGTTTTTTCAAATTAGTAATTCAGTTAACTAAAAAATTAAGAGGTCTCCTGACGAAATTTAAATATTTAACTAAAATTATAGACACTACTCTACATACCACAGTATATCATGATCTTGTGGAATAACAACTTAGCTATGATATAATTGCTTGGTAAGGTGCGTACAACTGTCACCTAGGAAAATTAGATACAATGAAAAAATATTAAAAGTTATCTATCATAATAAAATTACCTTCCCAACCAATTTACTTTTTGAACAAGCTAATGTGCTGGATATTAGACAATTATTTTACGATTCAATAATTTGCTTTCAAAAAGTAGGTACACCTAAGTAATATCCAAAAAGTTGATTACGGATACAGTACTAGGTATAGCCGGAATGAATTAGAAGTACCTCATGCTAGGAAGATAATCGGACAACGCTATATTATATTTCTAGAACCAAGGATGTATAGTACCACACGAACAGTAGACTACGGTACCTCAAGGAACAGTTTTGGGACCAGTCCTATTTAACATATACTTTAATGATCTCTTCGCTATCTCTACAAACGGCAAGATAATAAGTTTCGGGGATGATATGGCTATTTTATATACAAGTAATGATTGGTCAAGTTTAAAAATAAAGACTGAGAAGGATTTAAAAAAATTGCTTTATGGATGAATCATAGGTTATTAACTATAAACTACACTAGAACATTCTTTATGCCGTTTACTTGTTATAGAGACAAACTACTTAACTTCACACAGCTGGAAAAATAAGGGAGACATTAGTCTTGTCAATCATAGTATTGTAAGAAGGTCAAGAGCCATTTTACAACCTGTATTCCTAAAATGAAAGAGAACATAAGTCAGAGAAGCTATAGTTATTTAATTTCACTTGTATATGCAAATGTTCCTGTAAATTTAAGAAATGTAAACTGTCTTACCTCATATAAAAGAAAAATAAAAAATTGCCTAAAATTAACACCAAGGCTAAAAATACATGCAATCATTGACCGAAAGAACTATTTAATTCAAATTCCATAAAATATATTACAGTAAACAACCTTGCTGTCTTATGAAAGTTAGTGGATGTTTTGATAATGAAGATAATAATAAAAAGTAAAAATAAAAAAAAAGTACGATCTTAAATAAACATGTGTATATGTGTATAATCTTTAACCACCTGTTATTTGTATTTATGATTATTAGAGAAGTTAGATATATTTGGAGCACAATTTCTGTATATGTACATTTTTTTTATTATAACTTTCTTTTTCTCAAATATTAATATTCAATTGATTTAATTGTAAAAAGTAGAATAGTAGCAACTATTGTCCCAAATTGGAATAACTTGGCTATTACCCACCACAAGGCTAACCTTTGTTGCCTGTTTATTTACCTTTATTGATAATTATGTCACTATGTATTTGTGTATTGCTATTTCGTGGTAAATAAATATTATTATTTTTTTTTCCTTCTTCAATTCTTTGGGAATTTCACTGCCACATGTATGTTTTCTTTCTAAGCGGTGCTAGGGGAATCTACAAAATATATCACAATTAACCAGTATGTTACTGGTAAAAAACCTCTACGCCCGTGACGTTTACGTCAAAGGATCAGTTAAAGGTTGGTTTTGATAACTAAACAACACAAATAAGTATAAAAACTTGAAATTAAATATTTCGCCGACGTTTCGGAAATCTAATCTGTTTCCTTTCTCAAGGCTTTTTTTGAAAAATCTTTTTTGCTGTGTATGACAAATACACAGCTCTAAGAATGTTTGTTATATTCAATATCCATAGATACTTACTATTTACATAGAACTGTTGATATAGTTAACAGTTTTTTAGTTTCTATACAATGTTAAGTCACGTCACGGGCGTAGAGGTTTTTTACCAGTAACATACTGGTTAATTGTGATATATTTTGTAGATTCCCCTAGCACCGCTTAGAAAGAAAACATACATGTGGCAGTGAAATTCCCAAAGAATTGAAGAAGGAAAAAAAAAAATTAAGATAATGCCACAAATAACATTTAGACAAAATATTATTATTATTATTATTATTATTACTATTTTTTCGATTTCACCGTTGCCGGACAGGGCTTCCGTGCTTTCCGACCGATACCACACGGTACCCGCACCAATGATTCGTGTGCAGTAAATAGGCGAAGGGACCCCAAGTCGTTCGCTTTCAGCATTTGACCTGCCAACCATTCGGCTGATTTTTGACAGACTGGTATGGTCTTCAGTTCCGAGAGCAGCATAGGTTTCATACCTCTGAGTACACCGATTATTAGGACGACCATCTTGACCGAGTAGCCTGGGTACAATTATTATCTTTGTTCATATATTTTCTCTACTCCCTTATGTATATTTGCTACTTTCTGTACAGTCTATAGAATGGATAAGTGTCCATTCCAGTTATCTGAACGAATATTATTCATATCCTATCTAGGATGGATGGAAATCAACCAATCACAGTTCGTTTATTAAGTTCATAGCCAACTATTCGTTTTAAAAAATTCAAGTTAGTGCGTAAGCTGTCAAAGTAATTCTCAGTGTGTGTGTGTGTGCGTGTGTGTGTGTGTGTGTTAATGTTTAATAAATCTTTTAAAGTGTTGTAGTTTTTTTTTGTTGCACAAAGTACTATATAAGAACATCTACAAACTGAACAGCATTTTAAATCTAAAGCCAGACAAAAGCATCTTTTAGCAGTAGCCACAAGAACAAAAATACTTTACAATAATTCCATTTCAGACTCACCGTCAAAATAATTTGGATATAAAACATCATTTTCTTTAAACATGCTTGCCGTTGTGTGCACGCACGGACATGCGCGGCAGACGAGCTCGACTCTAGTAAAGTGTCCACATTTACTAACAGTAATAGTCAAAATGAAAGAAAATCAAGTTAGAGTTTAAAGTAAGATGATTACATTCGTTTCAAATTTATTAAGCATTAACATTAGTTTCCGAGAAACAAAATCATAAAAATATGAATTTTTCGGCATTTTTCAAAAAAATGTTTTATCGTAAAAACTATTGATTTAAAAAAGTTGATGAGACGAAAACTGTTTGTTTTAATCCAATGAAGCTTACAACTCGCTCACCTATAAGTGTACCTTATGAAGATAGTGTAAATATTTCTTCACAGAGGATGATTTTAATACAGGTTCTGGTGTGCTTCCTAATTTAAATTGTATTGATAAATCGTTTACATAAGCAAGTATTATTGCATCATCATTGCTATATCATTTTAACATACATTTTCCATTACGCAAATTTTATAAAAACAGCAATAAGAAAGGGTGGGTGAATGATGATATCAAGGTATCAAGTAGGAATCTTAAAGATTTGCATAACATGAAAAAAGTGTACCCACATTTAGCACCTGTATATAAAAATTCGAAAAAAACACATGAACTGTTGGTGACTAATACTAAAAAACAGTATTATCAAAATAAAATAATAAATTCAGATAATCCACCACCATACAACCTATAACTTTTTCAGTAAACCTATCATTTATATCTGGAAAATTTCCAAGTAGCCTAAAAATCGGTAAAGTTGTACCTATATATAAAAAGCATGAGCCAAATATGGTTGAAAATTATAGACCTGTAACTATCCCATCGGGTATCTCAAAAATTTTTAAATACACTTTCTTACATCGGCTTATGAACTTTTGTGAAAATAGTAATATTTTGACGGAAAATCAACATGGTTTTCGTTCTAATAAATCCACACACACTGCTATGTATGCTTTCTTTGAGAGGCTCATTGACTATATCGAGGCTGGTGAGTGCCCTGTTGGGATATTCTGTGATCTCAGCAGGGCATTTGACTGTGTCGATTATGACAAATTATTAATAAAACTTTATGCCTATGGTATTCGTGGTGGAGCTTGGGATTGGATACCCTCTTTCCTGAAAAATAGACAACTGTATGTATCCGTAACATACTCCTCCGATGGAAATGTCGGTAGTGTCAGTTCAGGACGCAAGGTAAATTATGTAGGAGTCCCTCAGGGCTCTGTTCTGGGGCCGATTCTGTTTTTACTTTATACCAACGAACTTGATACTTTGACATCGGACGCCAACTTGATAATGTATGCGGATGACCAGTCTCTGCTGATATCTGATAGATTAGATAATTTACTGGAGCATAAATGCAACATTTCCTTAAATGAATTTTATAACTGGTACTGTTTTTATAAACAATTCTTAAATGCTGATAAGACCCAATATATAAGATTTCACAACCGACAAAAAAGTTGCATGGATTTAGACATTAAAATTAATGACAACAGTCTGTCAAACAGTAAAAATGTTAAATTCCTGGGAATAACATTAGATGAGTGTCTCAACTGGAAGGTACACTGTGAGCAGTTAATATCAAAATTGAATTCGATCTCGTATTTGATGAGAAGTTTAAAAGCCATTCTATCAAAAGATCAACTATTAAATTTATATCACGCACAGGTCGGGTCCAGACTAAGGTATGGCGTTGCCTTTTGGGGAAACTCCACCTTATCAGCGGATGTTTTTATTGTACGGAAACGAATTTTAAGAAACATGGCAGGGATTTCCAGTACCTGTTCTTGCAGAGATGTTTTTAGAAAATATAAAGTTTTAACCCTTGTTAGTATCTTAATCTATGAATTGTGTGTATATGTTTACAGTAATAAGGCTAAATTTAGGACGAATACAAAGTTTCATGCTAGAAACACAAGACAAAAAGAAGAATTTCATGTTCCTTATTATAAATACAATATATCGATAAATGCACCCAACTGTCTAGGTCTGAAACTGTTTAATTGTTTATCTAACGACATCAAACAGGCAAAAAATGTGAATAGTTTTAAACTAAAATTAAGACTATATTTATTAAACAATTGTTTTTATAAAACATATATTCTTTATAGGATTTTGCAAACAGTGGAAAGAAAAGCTATCTATGAGAACTAAAGGAAAAACTATATATATAAATATTAATGAAATCTTTGCATTCTTTCGATAACCTGACTTCTGGTTATGCTACCAAGTGAAAATTCTTATCAGCCAGTCTCATTTTAACACTAGCATCCAACCCGCGGCTAAGCAGGCTAAACTAGTATCCACATGATCCCCTACGATATGTAAATTCAGTTAAAAATGAGAACAAAGGCCTGAAATTAATTTATTTACGTACCTTGTCTTTAAAAATTTTTTTCATTCTAATGAATTACATTTTCATAAAATCTCATTCAGTTTCTTGGAATGCTTAGCCTTTGAAACGTTTTTCGTCCTTATTGATGACTCATCAGAAAAGCCCAAAGCCACTCACAACGATGTTCCATGCAAAACTAAGACAATATCCATGAACAAGTTTAAAATAATTATAATTTTGACATTGACTGATAAAAAACAACAGATCTACACCTATCTATTATCTAACTAGTATTGGAGCCTATATACTCTATGCATGTTTAAAAGTGAATTATTTATTATTTATTTGCTTATAGTAATGAAACATATATTCTTTATAGGATTTTGCAAACAGTGGAAAGAAAAGCTATCTATGAGAACTAAAGGAAAAACTATATATATATAAATATTAATGAAATCTTTGCATTCTTTCGATAACCTGACTTCTGGTTATGCTACATGCATAGAGTATATAGGCTCCAATACTAGTTAGATAATAGATAGGTGTAGATCTGTTGTTTTTTATCAGTCAATGTCAAAATTATAATTATTTTAAACTTGTTCATGGATATTGTCTTAGTTTTGCATGGAACATCGTTGTGAGTGGCTTTGGGCTTTTCTGATGAGTCATCAATAAGGACGAAAAACGTTTCAAAGGCTAAGCATTCCAAGAAACTGAATGAGATTTTATGAAAATGTAATTCATTAGAATGAAAAAAATTTTTAAAGACAAGGTACGTAAATAAATTAATTTCAGGCCTTTGTTCTCATTTTTAACTGAATTTACATATCGTAGGGGATCATGTGGATACTAGTTTAGCCTGCTTAGCCGCGGGTTGGATACTAGTGTTAAAATGAGACTGGCTGATAAGAATTTTCACTTGGTAGCATAACCAGAAGTCAGGTTATCGAAAGAATGCAAAGATGTCATTAATATTTATATATAGTTTTTCCTTTAGTTCTCATAGATAGCTTTTCTTTCCACTGTTTACAAAATCCTATAAAGAATATATGTTTCATTACTATAAGCAAACAAATAATAAATAATTCACTTTTAAACAATTGTTTTTATACTTTAGATGAATTTCTTGTAGCATAATTGCATGCTAAATTGTGACGATTCCTATACATGATTGTACTGTCTAAAAGGAAAATAAATGTATTATTATTATTATTATTATTATTATTAGTATTAAAAACTGAGTTAAAATAAAACAAGTTTTTTTTAATTTTAATTATATTTTTAACTCAATTTCTGTACATGAACTATCTTGACACGTACAACGTACATATCAAGACAATTTGATTAACAACTTCGTACCATAAATAAATTGAAAGATTATCTAGATGCAAAGAAATAGGTGCCAAAATTTTAAGTCCTTTGATAACAGTTTATTATTTTAGAAAAGTATATAAACTTTAGATCGGATGTATACTTGTAGTATCTCCAGGATGTTGAAATTGGTTGCATTGTTATCAGTTGCCTTCAGCGTAGCTTTGGGTAAGTGACTTAATTTTTTTCTTCTTTTACATCAGTTACACTTTTACTTTTCTTGAGTTAAGGAAAATCGATTTATATTTCTATTGTATTATACAGTGTATTCCCTGATGGGATACCACACTCTTATTGCTGGTTTTTCCAGAAAATATTATTCTTTATAAAATGTATTGCTTATCCTGCAAAACCATGAGCAGAGGGTCACATTTATGATAAAATAAATGCGTATTTGTGTATTTGATCAATAAGTAGGAAGGGAATGACGTCCAGAAAAATAGAAATTTTGGAATATTTTCCACTGGGTATATCTCCCTTTTAAATAATTTAGAACAAAGCCAACTCCAAAATCATTCTAAATTTTTTGTGGTTAATTTCTATCGTCCAAGTATTACTGTCCTCAGTCGAGTCGTTGTTAATTATTTTTCAGAAATAGTACTCTTCCTCGGTAACGGTGTGAACTACATAGGTACCAAATATTATTTTCCACGATTTTATTATTATTTTTATAGAGTGACCACCCCATATTTTTTTATGAACTACACTAGGTATCTTCCCCAACAATAGTACCAAGTACATTCCATATATCATTTTCCACCGTCGCTTCGCTTCCCGATAATTTTTTTCTTTTGGCCACAATCCTGTAAATCTTCCATTAAAAGTATAGCAGGTTACATCCTAGAAAACCACTGCCTAAGAAATCGCTACTTCCACATCTAGATTTAACATCGAAGTCTCTATAAAGGAAGACATCTTCACTATATTTACACTCTAGTATGTGGAAATAATAGGTCATAAAATTTTAATAGTATAATGTTTGAGGCAAATCTCAAAAACGTTTGTGGCGTTGGCTTCTAGCATATATGCCAAACATGAAGTTTTTGGACTCTTATTAGCTTGCTTTACTTACTTTTCCCTATTTAACCCCCAGCCCTTCACCGGAATTAGTACCAAATATAATCTAGTTCCAGATCTCGTCATGGTACACATATATGTACCAAATTTCAAGTCAATATCTTCGTGCCTGAGAAAAGATGCGCACAAGAGAGTTACAGACAGACTGACAGACAGACCCATCGACAGACCGAGCGACAGACAATTTAAGTTGAAATTTAAATATCTGTTGGTATATTTAAATTTCAACTCAAATCAGTCGATGCACGTTAAGAGGGGTGTTGTAAAATGTTTGTATGATAGAGCCAAAATAATTTCTTATAATGATGAGATACTAAACAATGAGAAGCGGTTTATAAAGGAAGTTCTTATAAATAACCAATACCCTGGGGGTTTTATCGACAAAACCTTCATAAATATTGAAAATAACAATCAGGTACGACAAAACCCTGAAAAATATTACGCAACGTTAATCCCTTATGTATGCGGATTATCCGAAAAGTTGCGCCGCATCGGTGATAGATTTGATATTAGGACGGTATTTCAAACAAACAATACTTTAAGATCTATTCTGACAAAGACGAAACCGAAGAACCACGAGCAAAGTTAAAAAAACTGCATTTATAGTATTCCGTGTGAGTGCAACAGACAATACGTGGATGAGTCATCCAGACCTTTTAGTGTAAGATTGGGCGAACATCAAAATTATATAAGAAAAAATGAAATTCAGAGGTCCAAGATCTGCGAACACGCTTGGGAGAATGGACACAGAATAAACCGAGACTCGGCAAAAATTTTAACAAAAGAGGCAGATAGCAAAAAAAGAAAAATTAAAGAATCCGCGATAATATTAATGAATCAGGATAGATGCGTGTCGAATTTTTCCGTAGATGTCTGTACAACTTAGTTGCCAATGCTAAAAAAAGAACTTCACAAACTTAACATTGTATAAAAACTAAAAAAAAAAAAAACTGTTAACTATATTAACAGTTCTATGTAAATAGTAAGCATCTATATCCATAGATACTTACTATTGAATATATCAAACATTCTTAAAGCTGTGTATTTATCATACACAACAAAAAACAGTTTTCAAAAAAAGCCTAGAAAAAGGAAACAGAATAGATTTCCAAGACGTCGGCGAAATATTAAATTTCAAGTTTTTATACTTATTTGTGTTTATTTAAAAAAAGCAACCTTTAACTGATCCTTTGACGTAAAAGTCACAGGCGTAGAGATTATTTACCAGTAACATACTGGTTAATTGTGATATTTTGTAGATTCCCCGAGCACAGCTTAAAAAGAAAACACACATGTGGCAGGAAGTCCTAAAGAATTGAAGAAGGAAAAAAATAGTATGGTGTTCTGTCATTATTTTCTATAAATAATTTGTTACGGGTGTCATTAAATCTATTGTTTTTGATCAATGATCAAATAGTTTTAACAGGCAGACAACAGATTAATAAACAGCTAGACTGACAATTAAAGTATCTTAATTTTCGTAATCTACATGATCAAAAATGTGAAAATTCTAAGACTAAGATTTTTCACCATTGCAATATCCTTTAGGTTAGCAAGGGAAGCAAATAAATTCAGCATATTCAGATTCTTAATAACAGTACTCGTGCAGATTTTTTATGGAATACTAAACAATATATCACTTTCTGTTTTACTCATTGCCGTCTATATAATAAAATTAAATTTTTGTTTAATTTCAGGTGCTCCCCAAACACTCAAAGAAGAAGGATATACTGTTCCTCAGTTAGACGGAAGGATTGTTGGTGGATCCAGTACCAACATCGCCAACTACCCGTACACAATATCTCTGCAAAGAAGTGGAAGTCACATATGCGGTGGCGCTATCTTCTCCGCTAACCGTATCGTAACCGCTGCTCACTGTGTAGTCGGTGGAACTGTTTCCACCTTCTCCATCCGTGCTGGTTCTTCTACTCGTAATTCTGGCGGTCAAGTAATCGCCGCTTCAAGAATTCTTGTCCATGCCAGCTACAATAGCCAAACGACTGATTACGATGTTGCCGTCATACATCTTGCCAGTTCTATTAACGTTGCCAACGCAGCCTCCATCTCCCTACCTGCTTCTGGAACTACTCCAACTGCTGGATCTACAGTTACTATAACGGGATGGGGTGCTACTTCAGAAGGAGGAGCCGCAGCAACTACCCTTCAAGTTGTACAAGTCCCAGTGGTTAGTATTGCCAACTGCCGATCTGCCTATGGTACCTCTTCCGTCACTGACAGAATGTTCTGCGTGGGTGTTTTGGGTGTAGGAGGAAGAGATGCTTGCCAAGGAGACTCCGGTGGGCCAGCTGTTGTTGGCGGTAATCTCGCAGGTGTTGTATCGTGGGGTATTGGCTGTGCACGTCCTAACTATCCTGGAGTCAAGACTAACTTATACAATCTCAGAGCTTGGGTTAACAGCGCCGTTGCTGCCACTACTAGAACCTTTGCTAATGATGTGGAAGCTATTGAATATGTTTAAACTCTATGTGTTTTCATGATATGTACCTAAATAAATAATTATTATTGTATGCTTTATTTTTATTTGTACGTTTGTCTCTTTTTCCTGAAGTATCCAAATATTTTAATTCAGCAATCACGTATTCTCAGATGTTCGCTTTCAGATGTCTCAGACTGGATTAATTTAGTTCACACAGAGGATATTTTAATTTAATTTTATACCTAATGTTCTGTGCTACTCTTATAGAACAAGTAAAATCAATAAAATCAGATTGAGAAAGCTGCTCTGAAAATGATGAATATTTTCGGAAAATTTAAAAGAAATTATCCTCCAGAAGGTCATTCTTTTCCTATAATACAAATTGATTCTTTTAGTCATTTTAAATAGCAATTTTTGTTTAAGATCAAATGCTTAGAAAAGAGGTATGGATGATGACTTACTGAGTCTAATCCATTTCAAATGGCAAAATTTTAATTACTACTAAAATTTCGGCTCCATAGAGATTAATTGAAAGCAAATTAAAGTCAGGTTATCCTTATCAAATTGAGTACCCTGAATACTATTGCAAAAACTGGAAACCCCATACAACTTATATGTGGCTTTAAAAGGCGTTTTCAAATGATTAGTTCATTACAGTCGTCCATAGGATTCGTAAATCTCATCCAAAGTGAACCAAAGTTTTCTTTGCCCTCCCTAGAAATAAGACGCAAGACATAGACATACGTCCAGTTCTGATGCGTACCCAAACGGCACAAGTACGTCCAATGAACGACCAGTGGGCTCCCTACAATAAATTTGTAGACGTCCTGTGGACGTCCTTTTTTTACCCAGAGGACATTCACTGGACGTCCAGTGGATGTCCAGATGTCACAAAAGTCTACACCCAATGGACGTCCATAACACGTTCATCACAGGATATACTCGGCATAATATGGACATCCAATGGACGTCCAGAAGCCGCGAAAATTCGCATTCATTGGACGTCCATAACATGTCCATAAAGGATCCGGACATCAGCTATATCTTAATAGTGGTAGTTGGTAAGATTTAGATTACCATATCTTCTTCCTTTTGACACATTATTATTACCACAATGTTGATACTAGTTTATCAGGTAAATATAAACGTTTGTTCGTAGTAAACACACATAAGGTAAATGAAACGAACTATAAATAGAAAACTAGTTTATTAAATATTATTATCTTGGGCACTCTTCTTTGATCTACATTTTTTCTCCTTGGATACTGTGAAGGGAAGTTCTACTGTATTATTACATTTTCCCTACTTATTACTTACTTTGCGAGTTGTTTCACTTTTCAAAGAGCTACGATTCACAAACGATAAACTAAAACAGTTCAGCACTAGATAGATCGCCAAACACAAATAAGTTTATAACAGAAATGTAGGGTTAGGTTTTATTTTTGCCATTGGAATTTGCGTCGACATGCAATCGTTTGCGACATTGCCAAACTCAACAAAATACATGACCTTTAATTTATTACCATAACCTAATATTTATCTATTCGACAAAATATAAAATTAAAGGAATAGATTGAAAATAGATATTATTAAGATGTTCCATTTATTTATGTTATAACGAACTTGGAGAGGACACTTAAAGCTGTTAAAACATGTTAGCAGAACTGGCTACCTCGCACTCAGATTTAGAAGTATTAATGGAATGGGTAAAGAAAAATGTATTTAATTGTTTCAAATGTTTTTAATGACTTTTTTCCTATACATATTTTCGAAAATCTCGGTTTACAAAATATTTGCGTTCTAGGCCGAGAATTCCGTCGATGTGCCTAAAAATTAAATTTTCTTTTTCGATAAACTCGTGGAAAAGAATCAATATGTATTACCGTATATGGACCTTTGAACATTTATGGACATAACATAGACGTCCATTGGATGCATTCTTCTCGTACATCCAATGGACGTCCAAAGTGTACCCGTAGATCTTTGAACAAATTATGGACTTAAGATGGACGCCCAGTTGACGATATTTTTCTGTACATCCAGTGGATATCTTGGTATGGACGTCCAGTGGACGTAAAAGATATGCTCATGGACATTCGGACTAGTTCTGGATATAAAATGGACATCTAATGGATATTGTGTGCTGTCTGGGTACAGGCGTAAGATCGAAGAGAGTGGCCAACATATGCGTAGACGTAGTATTTTCCAGAAAATTAATAACAGTTAAGGTAATATGACTTGGGCAGCCGCCTTGATGAAACCAAATATCGTCAAAGTTGACAGGAAGATTTTGAACTGCAGGAATTATTTGGTTTTGTAAAAGCTCTAAATATTTATTGCCATTTAAATTGCCATCGATTAGCAGTGGGCCTATAATATGATTGTCTAAAATTCCCGTCCAAACGTTTAACTTTTGAGGATACTGAGTTCGCACAGCAACACTCAAATGTTTATTTTTTCGAGACCAATATCGTACTACGGAAGCGGATGGATTGTGTTTCCTATGCAATGAAAAGGATGATTCATCTGTAAACAATATATTATTTAAGAAGTATTCATTCTCATTTACTTTATTTATCATAATTTCACAAAATTCCATCCGTTTGAAATTGTCCTCGGGAAATATTTCTTGCGTTGTTTGAACATTAAAACAACTGTACCCATTTCTTTTCAAAATATTTTTTACAGTTCTTTCCTTCATGTCAACTTCATCAGCAATTTGTCTGCTAGAACAACGTTCACTAGTTTCAACAAGTGCACAGACATTAGTTTCGCGAATTTCACGTTCTTCGCTCATTTGTTGATGATGGGGTTCGGGTTGACAGCATTTTACTTCCACATCCACGAAGTGGATTGGAAGTATAGTAATCGCAAAAAAAAATTCAAAAATTTTTATTCGTGAAATAGGTTTAGAATGTCATGAAACGTCGAGATTTTAAATTTGAGGGAAAAAAAAAATTCTGTCGGTCTGTCTGTCTGTCTGTCTGTCTGTCGGTCTGTCTGTCTGTCTGTCGGTCTGTCTGTCTGTCTGTAACTTTTTTTGTCCGCACGTTTTCTCCGGAACGGTTTAAATTATTGACTTGAAATTTTGTACACTTATATACTATAACGAGATCTGGAACTGGATTGTTTTTTGAGGATATCCGGTGAAGGGTTGGGGGTTAAATAGGGGTAAATAGGGGAAAATAAGTAAAACAAGCTTGTAAGAGTACAGAAACTTGAAATTCGGTGTATGTACTAGAAGTTACGGCCTCAGATTTTTTTGTAATATTTTTCAACCCCCCACCACCCCTACCCCATTATTAATGGGGTTGATAAAATAAAGTTGAGATATTCATTTGAAATTTCGTACACGTATGTATTATAACGACGTCTGGAATTAGATTATATTTTGAGATGATTCCGTTGGAGGGTTGGGGGTTAATTTGGGGTAAATAGGGGAATATAAGTAAAACAAGTTGGTAAGAGTACAGAAACTTGAAATTCGGTGTATGTATTAGAAGACAAAGCGTCACAGTTTTTTATAATATTTTTCAACCCCCACCACCCCTACTCCAATATGAAAAGGGTTGATAAAATAAAAATGAGATATTCATTTGAAATTTGGTACACGTATATATTATAACGACATCTGGAACTAGATTATAATTTGAGATGATTCCGTTGAAGGGTTGGGGGTTAAATAGGGGTAAATAGGGAAAAATAAGTAAAGCAAGCTGGTAACTTGAAATTCGTTGTATGTACTAGAAGCCAAGGTCTCAGTCTCAATATTTTTCAACCCCCACCACCCCTACTTCATTATTAAAAGGGTTGATAAAATAAAATTGAGGTATTCATTTTAAATTTGGTACACGTATGAATTATAACGACATCTGGAACTAGATTATACTTTGAGATGAATCCGTTGAAGGGTTGGGGGTTATTTAGGGGTAAATAGGGGGAAATAAGTAAAGCAAGCTGGTACAGAAACAGAAACTTGAAATTCGGTGTATGTACTAGAAGCCAAGGCCTCAGATATTTTGATAATATATTTCAGCCCCCCTCCACCCCTTCTCCATTATTCAAGGTGCTGATAAAATAAAATTGAGATATTCACATGAAATTTGGTACGCATATGTATTATAACGGCATCTGGAACTAGATTATATTTTGAGATGATTCCGTTGAAGGGTTGAGGGTTAAATAGGGACATATAAGGGAAAATAAGTAAAGCAAGCTGGTAAAAGTACAGAAATTTGGGATTTGGTGTATACAGGGTGTTGCATCATGAGAGGGACATAGCTTAATAGGAGGTAGAGAACATCAGTGGTAACCGGAACCTCCCATAGAAATGTCTCATTGGGCCTTCACTACGAAATTACAGGGTGTTAAATAATTTTTGGCTAAACCTGTTTTTTGTCATAGCTTTGACAGGAAATGAAATAACGGATTCATATTTGGTACGGCTAATGTACAAACGAGCCCCAAGAGGTACATGTATAAAAAAAAATATATCCAGGTCCGGACTCACTATAATTTATGTTTCTTCTTTGCATCAATAAAAAATCACCCTGTATATATTTTTTTGAAATTTCGATACGATATTCGAAAAGAGCAAGAAAAAACAAACAAAATGGCCTATTTCATTTTTTTGTTACACCTTTGTGGTTATTTAAATACGTTGTTAAATGTGCAAGAAAATGGATTACAGAACCCTATTAAATGAGAGGCACGTGAAATAAATAGTTTTATAACTAAAATTTGCAAAAATTGTATTGAGCCTAGGTGGTCTGGGTGAATCCTAATTCCGGCACGTTTTAAATGTCCATTTTGGTAAAAAACTGTGGTCCTAATAAGTGGGTATGAAATAACAAAATTTTTAATCAATCACAGTAGGCTTGTTCAAAGTGACAGATAATAAAAAGAAATCTCCTAAACAGTTGAATAATTGTTTGTTAGTAATTTAATGTGTCAATAATCCGCATTTAGTTAGTGAAAACTTTTGAAAATATTTTAACTATGCCAGTAAAATTTACAAACGGGGAATATGCTGACATAATATTCATCTATGGTTTCTGTAATGGAAATGGTAGGTCGGCGGAAAGAGAATATCGGCTGCGTTTTCCTGGTCGTCGATGCCCTAATCATAAAACCTTTAGTACGGTGTTCCAGTATGCAAGACAACACGGAAAGTTTCCTACTTCTGCAGTTGTGGAGCGTGTTTTACAACAAGGTGTGCAGGAACAAAACAATATTATAAACGTAGTTCAAGAAAACCCAAATATGAGCACTAGACGAATCAGTTTGGCAACTGGTATTCCTCATTGGCGAGTATGGAGAACCCTAAAAAGAGAACGTTACCATCCATATCATATCCAGCAGGTACAGCGTCTTCAACAAGGCGACGATATCCCCCGCCTGGCATTTTGTCGTTGGTTGTCTAATCAGTGCCCAGTCATTTACAGAACCTTATTTACGGATGAGGCACAATTTACAAGGGATGGAGTAAACAATTCACGAAATAATCATAAATGGGCACAGGAAAACCCACATGCGGTACGCCAACGCCGTTCGCAACACAGGTTTTCTGTAAATGTTTGGGTCGGACTTGTGAATAGTCATTTGATAGGGCCACATTTTTTTGAAGAAAGATTGAATGGTGAAATTTACTTTGATTTTCTTCAAAACATTTTACCGAATATGTTAGAAAATATCGGTATAAGAGGCATGTTGTTTCAGCATGATGGGGCCCCACCACAATTTAACCTTCAAGTAAGAGAACACTTAAACAATGTGTATCCTAATAGATGGACTAGACGCGGGGGTCCACATGAATGGCCACCAAGATCTCCTGATTGTAACCCTTGTGATTACTTTTTATGGGGCCACTTAAAAAACGAGGTTTATAGCATTGAAATTGAAAGTAGACAACATTTAATCCAGCGCATCGTTACAACCTGCGACGAAATACGGAATAATCCAGAAATGATACGTCGAGCAATTGGTGACCTTTCTAAACGCGCAAGAAAATGCACAGAATTTGGGGGAGGACATTTTGAAAATTTACTTTAGTGTCAATTACGTTTTATTTTTAAACACATTTAGTTATTGTTTTGTTATTTATTGTTAATTGAATGGAAAATATTTTATTTATTTAGATTTTAGTTTGTTCTCTTCCAATTTTTATTAAGTATAAAATGTTGATGATTTTCTTGATCAAAGTAACTGGTTGCTTAGGCCTAAATGGTTTAAATTATCTGTCACTTTTATTCTTTGAACAAGCCTACTGTGATTGATTAAAAATTTTGTTATTTCATACCCGATTACTTATTAGGACCACAGTTTTTTACCAAAATGGACCTTTAAAACGTGCCGGAATTAGGATTCACCCAGACCACCTAGGCTCAATAGAATTTTTGCAAATTTTAGTTATAAAACTATTTATTTCACGTGCCTCTCATTTAATAGGGTTCTGTAATCCATTTTCTTGCACATTTAACAACGTATTTATATAACCACGAAGGTGTAACAAAAAAATGAATTAGGCCATTTTGTTTGTTTTTTCTTGCTCTTTTCGAATATCGTATCGAAATTTCAAAAAATATATACAGGGTGATGTTTTATTGATGCAAAGAAGAAACATAAATTATAGTGAGTCCGGACCTGGATATATTTTTTTTTTATACATGTACCTCTTGCGGCTCGTTTGTACATTAGCCGTACCAAATATGAATCCGTTATTTCATTTTATGACAAAGTTATGACAAAAAACAGGTTTGGCCAAAAATTATTTAACACCCTGTAATTTCGTAGTGAAGGCCCAATGAGACATTTCTATGGGAGGTTCCGGTTACCACTGATGTTCTTTACCTCCTATTAAGCTATGTCCCTCTCATGATGCAACACCCTGTATACTAGAAGCGGAGGTCTCAGGTTTTTTATTAGTATTTTCCATCCACCCACCACCCCCACTCCCTTATTAAAAGAGTTGGTAAAATTAAATATAAATTTTCACTTGAAATTTGGTACATTTATGTATTATAACTATATCTGAAAGTAGATTATATTTTGTCGTGATTGCGTTGAAGGAGTGGGGGTAAGTAGAGGTAAATAGGGAAAAATAAGTAAAGCAAGCTGGTAAGAGTACTGCAACTTGAAACTCGGTGTATGTCCTAGAAGCCAAGACCTCAGATTTTTTAATATTTTTCAACCCTTCCCCTACCCTTACTACATTATTAAAGGGGTTGGTAAAATAAAATTGAGATATTCACTTGTAATTTGGTAGACGTATGTATTATAACGACATCTGGAAGTAGATTATATTTTGGAATGATTCCGTAGAACGGTTGGGGTTAATAGGAGTAACTAGGGGAAAATAAGTAAATCAAGCTGGTAAGAGTACAGAAATTTGGGATTCGGTATATATACTAGAAACCAGGGCCTCAGATTTCTTTCTAATATTTTTCAAACTCCACCACCTCCGCTTCATTATTAATGGGATTGATAACATAAAATTGAGATATTCACTTGAAAGTTAGTACACGTATGTATTGTAGTGACATCTGATTGAGATGACTCCATTGAAGGGGTGGGAGGTGGTAGGTTGTGAATAGTGGAAAATAAGTAGGGTAAACTAGAAACTTCATTTTTAATGTATATGGTAGAAACCAACTCCTCAAACTTTTCTATGACATCTGCCCCAAATATTATTAAAATTCTATGACCAATAATTTCCACATACTAGAGTGCAAATATAGTCAAAATGTTTCCTTTAAAGTGACTTGGATGAAAAATCTGGATGTGGAAGTAGTGATTCCTTAGGCAGCGGTGTTTTACAATAATTCACGACACACCCGAAATTCTCAAATTTTTTAATAATGTATGAAATTATGCTAGCTGAGGGGATTGGTCTGTCTTGATATGCCACAGTAAATAAATTTATTGTGCCATCAGTGGAATGGCCCCCGAAGTACTTCTTCACAATTTGTACTTTTTCTGCAGTTGTATAAACACATTTTAATAACGAAATTGAGATTAATTTATTTTATTCCCACACGTCTAAACAGCTACGCTATTAAAAGCAGAATGGGTGCGCTCGCGCTGTTCTCAACTCGTCGCGGTCAAGCGATGAACCATTGCCCTGCATTGTTCTACGACAAGGCGTGGTTTATCTGCGTAGAAACAAGTTTACGTACCTAAAACTAAATTTGCTGAATCTGTATAATTGGGACACAACTTATAGTCTAAGTTTATTTCTTCAAACTCGAATATTTAGAAGCAAATCATATTACATTTTGCCAACCTATGTTTTTAGAGTAACTCGACTCCACTGATTCCGAAAATTCCAGTTGTCATCTCGAATTCGGGATTGAACCACCCCAAAACCATCCCTAAAGGTACATTTCTTCAACGTACCGAGGATATCTTCGTAAAAAGTGAATTGAGAGAAAAATGTCAAGAAAGTTGAAATGTGGCTATTAAAATTTTCTATAAAATGTATAAAGTTATAATTCCACTGGCTCATTGGCGTGCAATGGAGGTATAAAATGAGACATATTTCAAAAAAACAACAAAATAGTTAATACTAATAACAGAAAAAATGTATGCCTTGGCTACTAGTATATCTACCAAATCCCAAATTTCTGTAATCTTATATCAGCTTGCTTTACTTATTTTTCCTTATTTACTTCTATTTAACCCCAAACTCTTCACCGGAATTGGCGCTAAATATAATCTCACTCCAGATTTCGGCATGGTACACATGTGTATCAAATTTATAGAAATAGTTACAGACCGAACGACAGACAGACAGAAATTATTTTTTTCGCTTAAATTTAAAATCTCGGTGTTTTTTGACATTTTACGCCTACTTCAGAAAAAACAGATTTTGAAAATTTTTTCAATTATGCTTTCACTCACTAAAGTTTGTGAAGCATGTGGAGGAGTTTATTTGAATACTTCATTGACCTACAACAAATTAATAAGCAAGAAGAATACTCAATGTTTACTCTCTATCTAGGACACTTTATGGTAGAGAACAGAAGGTCAAACAGAAAAAATAAACAGTTTATCTGTAAGATTGAGGCCGAACATTACATGCACGATAGCGATATGGCGCAGTCCATCGGTGACGACAATAAAGAAACTCTCAGTCCGAGTTGTCCGAGATCATAAGTTCCACTGCTCCATTTCCAACAAGAGCAAATAATCTCTCTCAGAAACTTTTAAGCCCACTGTGACTATGTCAGCGAATTACTTTAAAAGCATCTCTCAAAGATTTTCTCAACGCAATCTTGGTGACAGTCCGCTGGCAAGCAACATCGTACAAGAAAAAGAGCATAGCACATCTTTAAGCATTAAACAAAAATTACCTTACCAGGAGCTGCCCATCTTTAGTGAAGGCAAGTAGCCACTCTAACCGTTGCCCAAATATCAACTATTTTAGCTTTTCCCACCTTTTCTGTCCACTTTGTCCTCATTTTATTTTATCATTTTTCGTTTGTCACTTTTGATTTCTAAACTGCTCTCTCAAATTCAAAGCATCTATTGAAACAATTTCAAATCGTATACATTTTTTATTATGAATTGTAGAATTTGAAAAATCCTCAAAACAATGTTTCTTTTCGTTTTTCATATAAGATGAAATATTCAATGATAAATAATAATGTAATTTTCGATAAAATTAGAAGTTAAAATAAATTAATCTTATTACTATCTAAGTAAGTATAAAAATATAATGCGCTACCTTTATCAACAATATGCATTGTGATGAAACGTTATGAATAGTATATTGTCTAAATGTTGTTTGTGGCATTACCTTATTTTTTTTTCCTTTTTCAATTCTTTGGGACTTCCTGCCACATGTATGTTTTATTTTTAAACGGTGCTAGAGGAATCTACAAAATATATCACAATTAACCAACGTGTTACTGGTAAATAACCTCTACGTCTGTGACTTTTACGTCAAAGGATCAGTTAGAGGTTGGTTTTTTTAAATAAACAACACAAATAAGTATAAAAACTTGAAATTAAATATTTCGCCGACGTTTCGGAAATCTAATCTGTTTCCTTTTTCAAGCCTTTTTTGAAAAATCTTTCTTGAATGTAACAAACATTCTTAGAGCTGTGTATTTATCATACACAGCAAAAAAAGTTTTTCAAAAAAGCCTTAAAAAAGGAAACAGATTAGATTTCCGAAACGTAGGCGAAATATTTAATTTCCGGTTTTTATACTTATTTGTGTTGTTTATTCAAAAAAAAACAACCTCTAACTGATCCTTTGACGTAAAAGTCACAGGCGTAGAGGTTATTTACCAGTAAAATACTGGTTCATTTTGATATATTTTGTAGATTCCCCTAGCACCGCTTAAAAAGAAAACATTCATGTGGCAGGAAGTTCAAAAGAATTGAAAAAGGAAAGAAAATGAATAGTATGTTGTAATATAATAGCAACAGCAATACATTATGAGCGCTTTTCTTTTTCATCATCATTTTGTGATTTAATCACTGAGTAAAAATCATTTTCTACTTTTTAGTGTAACTCAGTTTTAAAATAAAATCATTGCTTTAAAAAAAATGTTATTTATTTATTTATTACTTTTTAGTTTCCCATCCACCTCATTTTTTTTTATTCAAAAGCCATCATTTTGTTTATTCTTGTCAAACTCTTTAATTTGATACCCATATCAAGGGGGTTGTAAAAAATAGGTGATCCGCCATTTTGTGTCGATCGCCATATTGGATTTAGGATGACGTCACACAACTTATTGTATTCTACTTCACATACCCTTTCATTTGATACCCACGAGTGGATTGTCGATAAAAGGTAATCCGCCATTTTGTTGTGCGCGCCATATTGGATCTACCAGAATATTGAATATACTGTATTGTATTGTCTTCAGAACTAAAGTTGTGTGCAAAATTTCAGCATGATTGGATATAGATAAGTAATCAAAAATTCGATCACCAGATTTGAACATATGTACAACATTTCGAGCTAAAAACCGTTGAAAAAGTTAAGTCACTTTTTTTGCTGAAATAATTTATATTGAAGTTCAGACGTCTCGTAAAGTAGTGAACTTTGCAAGATTGTTTGTAACATAAGAACTCCTCAGAATTTAGCATCCTATGACATGCACCTCTTATCGAACAATTTGTTCACATCGCAATCTATACCTTAATTTGTGGGAAGATCGTCTTTGCTCAAAATTTAAGAAGTTTATATATTCCAGTGACGACCTTTAACAGAATTCAAGTATCTCTTGGAGTTAAATGGTCCCTCCCGGGAGCTTTAAGTGCTGCACAGCTAATAATAGAATCTCAGTTTAATAATTTTTATCTCTATATTGACCTCTCTGCACTCCAGCCCTTGCTGCCTTGGTACAATGGAAGTTTAGTTGAATCCAGAAGACAGCGCTGGGTAGATCTTATCTGTGTGTAAACCGCGATTAAACATTTCGATTTTTTATTCAAATTCCAATATGGTATTTCAAATGACTTAGTAGTAACATAAGAGTGAAATTATGAAAAATGGCACGTTTGAAGAGTTTTTATTTAAAAAAATATACAAAAAATTAGACAAATAAATTTAAATCCCGCTAACAGATTTAATAAAATCCCTTAGCGCAGGAATGTTAGTATAGACCCCAGGAAACTTAGGTCGAGCGCAGCCATAACCCCATGAAACAACACCCACAAGCACACCATCAATGACAAGAGGTCCACCAGAGTCCCCTTGGCAAGCATCTCTTCCTCCCGTACTTAAACCGGCACAGAACATTCTGTCAGTTATGGACAAGTGTCCATATGCTTTACGGCAAGCTGACTGATTCACAACTGGTACTCTCACTACTTTTAGCTTTCTGGAAGTAAGCCCATCCTCCTTAGTAGTTCCCCAGCCAGTGATAACAGCGGTGGAACCTTCCTTAATCTCTGTCTTTGGCGAGGGTAAAGCTATAGGCTTTGCATGCTCGTGAGATATTGGTTGTTCGAGTTCGAGAATTGATATATCATAGTCGATAACAGTCGGACTGAATTTTTTATGCTGATATATTTTCTTCACATTAACCACTTGTCCTCCTATCCCTTGAATTGAAGAACCAGCTCTGACGTGTAGAAACCTAGGAGACAAGCGGTGGGTGCAGTGAGCTGCCGTAATCGCCCACTTGTCTCCTATTAGTGAAGCTCCACAAGAATGTCGCCCTCTGAACAGAAGAGACAGTTGATACGGATAACTGGCAATATCGGCGTCCTCCCCACCAATTATTCTTTTATCATCTTCATTTAGCTCCGGTTCCTGTGGATTGCCTGCAATGCAACAAATTTTTGTATAGAATATATAATATATAGAAGTGAATTATTTATTATTTGTTTGCTTGTAATAGTGAAACATATTCTTTATAGGATTTTGCAAACAGCGAAAAGAAAAACTATCTATGAGAACTAAAAGAAAAACTATATATAAAAATATTAATGAAATCTTTGCATTCTTTCGATAACCTGACTTCTGGTTATGCTAACAAGTAAAATTCTTATTTGCCATTCTCATTATAACACCAGCATCCAACATAGTCCCCTGCGGCTAGGCAGGTTAAACTGGTATCTACATGATCCCCTACGATATGTAAATTCAGTTAAAAATGAGAACAAAGGCCTGAAATTAATTCATTTACCTAGCTTGTCTTTAATTTTTTTTTTTCATTCTAATGAATTACATTTTCATAAAATCTCATTTTTAACTGAATTTACATATCGTAGGGGATCATGTAGATACCTGCCTAGCCGTAGGGGTCTGTGTTGGATGCTAGTGTTATAATGAGAATGGCAAATAAGAATTTTACTTGTTACCATAACCAGAATTCAGGTTATCGAAAGAATGCAAAGATTTCATTAATATCTTTACATACAGTTTTTCTTTTATTTCTCATGGATGGTTTTTCTTTCCGCTGTTTGCAAAATCCTATGAAGGATATGTTTCATATAATACATTTTGCAATAAAATATTTAATGGAGTGAATTTTACTGTTGGAATCAGTTCACTAAAGGCCTCTTTTAGACATGCTAATTTTTCCCCCTCGCCGCCACTCGGAACACCCCCAATTTTGGGGCAATATCGCTCAAAAATCATCATTGCCAATATCTCGGTTCTGAACGGTGCTACGAGAAAGAAAGTTATCAAAGTTAAAGATAAGTAAATTCTCTATCGAAATGGTTCAGACACATTTTTACATAGTATTGATATTCTTGGAGTTATAGGCGGGAATGTCTAGAGGTATCGGTTTTTACTGTTTTATTAGTATGTCTAAAAAAAGGCCTATGACTGGTTCCAACAGTACAATCTTTTTCCGATTTAAAACGGTATTTACACATCCTGAACTCCCTGACGACTAGTAAAAATTATTTTGAAGATGTTATAATTCAAGACATTTCGGCTAATTTGGCCCTAAAATAGCGCGAAAAATGAGAATTCTCCAGGAGTTTCGTACGTCCGGGCTCATCGATCGATAATTCTTACTACTCAGAGCCCCTAAAAAAATGAAAATAACATGAGAGAAAAGTCTCAGCTTTAATGTAGAACCAATCACAAAATTCATAAAAAATTGTATCAAGGAGAGAGAGTGTCAGAAGATGGCTTAATGAACTTTGTACAGTTGATCCACAAATTTATTCATATATTTGCCGGGAGTCGTTAGAATGATAATTAATTTTGCTTGTATATTCTTATATAATGATATATTAGTCCAACTAACATTTTATTGCAATTACTTTTGTTGGAAAAATATGCATTGCGATCAAACTGGAGAGTATATTTCTCATCGATCAATCACCTCCAAATTTTGGAGTTCAATTCGCCATATCTTAATTAATAATAATAGCACAGTCTTAATTTTCGGATTATAAGTACAATAAAAGTATTCTTTCGAATGACTTTAGGGTTTTGTAAATGCGCGCAATATTTTTTGAATGACAGGGCCAAAACTATTTCTTCAGATGATGTAATATTAAAGAACGAAAAACAATTTATAAAAACTGTCTTCTTAAATAATCAATATCCTGAGAGTTTTGTTGATAGTCAGTTATTGAACATTGCTAGTAGAGAGAATATACTATCACAACCTGAGGTATTTAGGTCAATGGCAGTAATTCCATATATACATGGTTTATCGGATAAATTACGAAAAATTGGGAATAGGTTTACCGTACGAACGGTTTTTCAAACGGGCTCCACGCTAAGATCGGTTTTATCAAGAACCAAACCTCCAAATATTGTTCAAAACTCAAAAAATAGTATTTATAGTGTTCCGTGTAAGTGCGAAAAACATTACGTAGGTGAATCATCTAGACCTTTCAACGTAAGGCTTGGTGAACATAGAAATTACGCTAGAAGGGGAGAATTTAAAAAATCCAAAATTTGTGAACACGCATGGGATAATAATCATAGAATTAAATGGGACTCGGCGAAGATTTTGGAAAAAGAGAGCAACGGAACTAAAAGAAAACTTAAAGAATCCGCGATGATTTTATTAAACGAGGATAGATGCGTTTCTAATTATTCAATAGATTTTTGTACTAGTTGGTTGCCCATCCTTAGAGACGAAGTAAGTAAAAATAAGATAAATATAATTTAATGTCTCACGTGACTATGGAAATACATAAACAAAGAAGTGTCATGGTTGACGTCCAAAAAAGTTTTGAGAACGGAAGTAGATTCTCTTCCGAAACGTTAACTTCCTATAGCTTTGATTTTGAGTTTTTAGTTTATAACATTGTTCTAGTTTATATATTTTTAGGTGTGAGACTTTTTGACAGTCAACAGTCAACAGTCAAGTACTCAAGAACCAACCTCTCTCTGATCCGTTTGGAGCAGAGGTTTTTCATTAAAATTTTTAAATATTTTTCAGTCGCAAAATACCCAATAAAAAGTAAGAAAATATTCATACACATTTAGAAAATGCACAATTATAGAGTAAAACATATACAACTTATTTGTTTCTTAACATTCATCAATGAAATTTTCACGAAATATAGATTAAAGTGCGTGGAATAGAATCCACTCAGTGAAAAAGCATCCATTGTTACGGGAGAAATAAGCAGGATGCATAAAACTCAAAGGTGTGAATAAATCAACTGTATAAAGTTTACTAAGCCATCTTCTAACACTTTTTTCTCTATGATAAAAATTTGTATCAATATTGTGATTAGTTCCACATTGAAGCTGAGACTTTTCTCTACATTTTACGTTGCTTTCATTTTTTTAGCGGCTCTGAATAGTAATAATTATCGATCGATATGTTCGGTCGTACGAAACTCCCAGAGAATTCTCATTTTCCGCGCATTTCGGAGCGGCTTAAAACTATAAGTGGAAAACTGGATTTATCTCCTAAACTGCTTAACTAAGACAAAAATTGGTAAAGACCTATTTTGTAGAGAAAGAGACGAGCTACACATTTTGTTGAAAACTTTTTTCTGTATTTTCATTATTTTAGCCGTTAGAGCAAAAAATCCGAAAATCAAAAAATTCCTCCAAATTTTTTAAAATTTTGCTGGAACTTGGAAGTGCAAAGAATGCATCATTCCATTCTACAGGTTACTAACTACTTAAATCCCAGAGATGATTCTTTTATTCATTTTTACGAAGTTTTTACAACATTTTGCCTTCATTGCCTGTACTAATATAAAGCGTTGCAATTTTGTTTTTATTTTTAACGTTTTCTATATTTTGGTTAAATTAGACTCTAACGCAGTTTCAATACAAAAAATATCCGGGACATAGAACTTCTTTGTCCTAATCAACTTATTAATATCATAAAATAAATACAATAAAACGTCTGCTATGCTTCAGAGGGTATTCCCAATCATGTTATACTGACTATATTTATGTTTAATCCACACAAGATGTAAACGCAGGAAAATTTAATAAAAATATTATAAATCGTACCAGTGTAATCTTTTAAGTTATCATGATCATAAGGTTAAACAGATTATCATTTCAAATACAAATGCGTTTTCAAAGATTATTTACAGTTTCCGTTTTGTCGATGGAGTAATATTTAAAGCGTAAAATTTTGCTCTAAACTTGATCCTCTCTTTAGAAAATCCGGAATGATTTACCAGCCATTTTACTTCCCCCGCTTACCTAAGGGAAATATTGTATTCTGGAAAAAATCACCCTCCGAGATGTTCATGTTCCAGACCATATAGATTACGAGAATGATGGTATTTTAATTCCGTCAGTCCGTCTGTCGGTCTGTTGTCTGTCTGTTGACGCTATATCTAAATGACGATATGACAGACAACAGTCAAATTTGGTAGGTAGTTGACGCTGCAGCCAGCAAAGATATGAGTAGAACTTTATTTGAAAATATACAGGGTGGACCGTCTAAAGAGAATAAATAATGGAGAAATGTGACAAATGGCAATAATATTTGGCATGTAGTTAACGCAGTTGGCAAGAAAGATGCCCATCATACTTTTGATGAAGAACATACAAGGTGGTCATTCGAAGAAATAATTCAACAATGATGGATATCTGTAGAGGTGTACGCAAACCTTTATTATACTCCGCAAGCTAGTAAGAGTACAAAAATTTGGGATTTTGTGTATATACTAAAAGTTAAAGCCTCAGATTTTTTAACAATATTTCCATCCTCCCCCCGCACCAATCCAATTCCGTTATAAAAGGCATTGATAAAATAAAATTGAGATATTCACTTGAAATTTGGTACGCGTATGTATTATAACGATACCTGGAACTAGATTATCTTTTGAGATTATTTCGTTGAAGAGTTGGGGATTAAATAGGGGTCAATATGGCAAAATAAGTAAAACAAGCTGGTAAGAGTACAGAAACTTGGGATTTGGTGTATGTACTAGAAGCCAAGGCCTCCGATTTTTTTACATTATTTTCAATTTCTCCCACTACCCCCACTTCATTATTAAAAGGATTGATAAATATAATAGAGATTTTTACTTATAATTTGGTACATGTATAACTAGATTATATTATGAGATGATTCCGATGAAGGGTTAGGGGTTAAATAGGGGTAAATAGGGGAAAATAAGTAAAGCAAGCTGGTAAGTGTACAGCAACCTTGGAATTTCGTGTATATACTAAAACTCAAGGCCTCTAATTTTTCTATAATATCTTTCGACTCTCCCACCACCCCCACTCCATTATTAATGAGGTTGATAAAATAAAATTGAGATATTCACTTGAAATTTGGTACACGTTAGTACGACATCTGTAACTTGATTATATTTTGAGATGATTCCGTTGAAGGGTTGGGGGTTAAATAGGGGTGAATATGGGGAAATAAGTAAAACAAGCTAGTAAAACTACAGAAACTTAGGATTTGATGTATGTACTAGAAGCCAAGGCCTCAGGTTTCTTTCTAAGTCACCACGATTTTTTTTTTATCTAATTTTTTATTTTATCGCAGACTGGTAGCCAGTCTGCCAGTTTACAGTTGAATCGTATATTACCATACCTTTAAAAATTCTTAATTTTTACCCGTATTTTTGCATAGTTTTTTAGCAAGTCGCCGGGAGGTTGATAGAAACACAAAGTTGACTGTTTAATTTAAAAATTATTTTCTATAAGCATGACAAACACATCGATACATCTACTAGTCGTAGTAAAAAAAACTTTAATTACTTACCAAGCACCAGATTAACAGTCACTACTAACATTAACACTTTAATCATCATGGTGGAAGGACTATTGAAGATCCATTATGCGTTAAATATATATGAAGCTTTAATGAAATATATCACATTTCCTAATGACCAGTTCTAGAGTGGTATCGTTCGATGACCTATATAAATTTCCAAAACGATAAGAGTTTGTACCTGGGTACAGTTGCAATGACAAGCAATTAGTAAACCTGGTATATCAGTAGACGGTGCATTGACTTATTAGATCACAAGTTGAACACTGGACATTCCTCGTTCAAGATAATTTTAATCAAGATAGCGATGGACTAATGTCAGACTTTAGGCTATATATTAAGGAGATTTTTTCTATGGGCTCGCCTTACCTTATAGTCCAAGTTCCCATAACACAAGTTAGTACCCCATAAAACACCAAAAGTTAAACATAATGATTTTTATGACATGCAAGTATTCATGGAAAACGTGGGCGCGGCGCATAAAAAATTAAGTCTGACATAGTAAAAAAAACGTTTTTTCATTGCTAGACCAATTTCAATAGATAAAATAGGTCCTAAGCTTCATTCAAATTGAGAGCAGGGCAAATATATTTTTGACTAATATTGTAGATACCTACCTATGGCCAGCTTTAAATTATGAACCAACCAATACGTGTAACTGGCACCAGTTCTACTTTACTCGATTACATAAATTGTTTCAGAAATTTAAAAGTAGTTTTCAGCTATTGATTCTGTCCCAGATCTATAGAATGAATGAAGCAGTATATAACTGAAGAAAATTCTGACATGCTATTAGTAAATCAAGGTGTCCTTAAGGTTCAATGTTGAGGCCTCTTATGTTTACAGTGTATATAGCTGAATTTCATAATGTTCTTAAGAACTGTTACAGTTACATTGTTATGCTGATGATACGCAGCTCTACTATTCTTTTAAAGGGGCTACTATTAAAAATGCTTGTAGACGCGTTAACCATAACATAGCATCTCTTATTAAAAGAACTAAGTAATACTTTTTGTCTTCCCATAAATGCAACAAAATCCAAAGTAATATTATTTGGTAGGAGGAAAACCAGAGGTAAGTGTGTGGAAAACGTCAATATACAAATTAACAACGAGCATCTTCAGCTCACAAATGTGTCAAAAAATTTAGGATTATGTATTGATTCAGGTCTAAAATTTACTGAGCACTAATTATATCATTATGAAGTCTTCTGCTAATTTAAAATTAATATATGCAAGTAAAGATATTTTGGCAAAAAAACTAAAACAATTTTATACGAAGCTCTGGCCCTCTCTCATATAAACTACTTATGCTTCAGTTGTGTATTTCCCTTTCTTATACCAAGTTGATGCCCAGCTCTTACAACGGGTACAAAATAGTTGTGTTAGACTTATTTGCGGTATAAGAAAGTACGATTCGGTATCCTTCAGTTCGAAAGAAATTGGCTGGTTTAATATTAAGAAAAGAAATATTTTCCATAGCTGCTCATTCTCTCACAACATAATAGTACTAAGTCACCACCTTATTTATATAATACAATTACATATAGAACAGACGTATATAACTTAAATATAAGACATAAAAGTGCTGAATTTCGTAGCGGATTCTCATGTCGTATGGCTTCTCTTTACAATGATATTCCTGAAGATCTCAAGGTACTCCCATTTACAAAATTTAAAACACAATTCAAAAAGAAATTATTTCTAAAAAATTCGTAGTAAAACTTCTAACGCTAGGCTTGCTGTCTATTTTTGGTTAAAATAATGTATTGTTACGGATTTCCACCTTTTTGGGAAACACCCTGTATGAATCCGTGGGTTCTAAATAATTTTAACAAGAGATTAAACACTACTAACACTTTATTTAACAATTTACTGACTGTACAATACTTCAAAATAAACTTTGTTTACTTTAACCTCACTTTTTCCCGAACGTGTCACTTCTCAAATAAACTTCCTCCCCCGCGCTTGTAATCGCGCCTTATATACTCCGAAATTAGCTCTAGATTAATCCAGAATCTTCTCCAACCATAATCTAGAAAAGTCCTTGGTTCTTTCTAGAGCCTTCCCAGTCACTATCAGTAGGCATAGGCGTACCATCTCCTTTTCCAAGGGGTGTAATTCATAACACTGCCCCCTCCTTAAGCCTGATCGTCCCGATCAGACAACTCAGAATCATCGATGTATTTCGCCAGTCTGTCCAAATGCACGATCTTCATCTTGGACTTTTTGCTTCGTTGAATCCGATAGACGACGTCATTAATTCGGGTAATAACAGTGTACGGTCCGTCCCAAGGCGGTTGAAGTTTCGGTGACCTGCCTTTCTTCCGCTGTGGGTTGTACAGCCAAACCAGGTCTCCTGCCTTGAACCCTTCTGAACTACCCTTCCGGTCGTATCGAGCCTTCATTCGGTTACTGGCTGGTGATGGCTCCGCTATATCGTTAGCCAACCTCTTGAAAGGAACTCCGGCGTTGAACTGCTTCTTTTCACCCCTACTTCCAGTCTGTGGTCCCTTACTGGCTGCACAAATCTTGCATTTGCGACACCAAGCCTCCACATCCTGACGACTTCTTATCCAATAAAATCGTTCTCGTATTTTCTTCAGGACTTGTTAACGAAGTGTCCATCGGATGTTCCTTCGTGCACTTCCTGAAGCACCTTCGCGACTCGACACCTGGGAATCACTAGACGCATAACCAGCTGTTTTCCATCCGGGCTTTCCCATGCTCTCCGCAACAGCCCGTTCATGACTTTCAGTGAGTCCCACTGCGCCCATAGTGCCTTCAGCCCCACTCTTTTGCCCGAAACATCCTTCCATTTTGGACGAGTTCCCCTTTCTTTGGCTCTCAATATAGGCCCAATTTCCACATCGTTCAATTGTTCCTGTCTGAGCGCTTCATCTGCCTTATCATCCGGCACCTCCACCTTGACAGTGTTGACTGCTCCCGTGACCTGCAGTTTCTCCCAGTGGTTGTGCTTGCAACCTTCCTTGTACCTTCTTCCGGATGAAATGTTTGCATTTCTCTCAGGTTTCGTTTTATCGTCATATCCTTGTAGTGGTGGCCTTTCTGTAATGCTCCGAAGCTGGGAAATCTTCACTTCTCTAGGGGCACCATGTTCGTTATCTGTCACAGCCTCTCTGGTACCGGCTTCCTCTGGTTTTCCCCTTGGCTTCACAGCATCTCCGGCCTTCACTCTCTCCAAGCTCCTCTGTGGACATTCAAGCTGGATATGTCCTAGTTCCCCGCACCTGTAGCATTTCATACGCCGTCCACTTGGCCTTCCACTACTTTGTTTATCCTGTGTCTCTGCCCTGTTTCCAACATTCACTTTCCTCGAGTTCCGCTGTCGACAGTCTCGTTTGATATGTCCTATCTTGCCGCAGTTGTAGCATTTAATACCCCCGCTTGGCTTCTCTCTATTTAGTTGTGATTCCTGTCTTTTCGGAGGATTCCATTTAGCTAGTAACTGACTAATCATCTTATTTACCTCCTGTATCTGGATCAAGATAGGGTTCTCTTTCTTCTTTTCTGGTTGCGATTCTTCGATACTCACAGCTTGTACTCTTGGACTCGGGGTATCCTGACGGACAGCTTCCACCTCGAGTGCACACACCAACGCTTCGCTGCTGTTCTGGTATCGAGATAACCTGAGGACTCGCCTGATCTCATTGTCCTGTATACCATCTAGAAAAGCCTCTACTGCCAGTTGATCTTGGAATTCCTTCGGTACATCCGGGTAAGCCAGGTGAGCCAGTCTCCACACGGCAGCTTCAAACTCTTGCAAACTTTCCCCAGCCCCTTGAACACGTGATTTCAGCTGGGTCTGGTACACTCGGGCAAGGTGTTGATCGCCATATCGTAGATCTAGGCAGCTTCTAAAACCCTAAAATTACGTTGTTGGTCCGCCGGAATTGTCTGGAGCAACTCTTGTAAGTCATCCAGGAACTTTGACCATCAAAGGAGGGAATTTTTAATCGCTGGCCTGACGATACCAGTTGCTGGTTTCCTCTATCCCTCAACTGTTGTTTAAGCTGGTCAATTTCTCCTTCTACCTGGTGCATTTTCTCTTTGACTTCATTTACTTCTCCTTTGACTTCGCTTACCTCTTGTTTGACTCCACCGACTTCTTCAGCTACCTTATTTTTGAGTTCTTCAGTGACGGCAAATATGGCACTCTGTTTTCCTTCTATAATTTTCCTTAGTTCATCTCTTTCTTCTTGATGTCGTTTCTCCTCCTCTTGTTTTTCCTGTTGACGTCGTTTCTCCTCTTGTTGTTTTTCCTCTTGACGTCGTTTCTCCTTTTCTTGTTTCTCCTCTTGACGTCTTCGTTCTTGATCCTCAAAAATTTTTCTTAATTCTTCTTGACGTTTTTGTTCTTGTTCTTCTTTTTCCTGTAGGCGTTTTTGTTCTTTTTCTTGTCGCTTTCTCTCACGTTCCTCTTTCTCTTCCTGGCGTTTTCTTTCCTGTTCTTCTTTCTCTTCCTGGCGCTTTCTTTCCTGATCTATCATCATCTTTTGCATTTGGGCCATAAAGTCCTGCATTTGTTGTTCGGATGCCATGCTTCTGGTTGTTATCGGCATATAATTATGATAAAATCAACAAAATTTATTAATCACGTCAATATCGGTAAAGGAATTGTCCAGAGAAATCGCAAAACAGCACGAGAAAGTCTTTTTTAGTCTTCGTCACTTAACCTCTAATGTCCAAATAAAATGTTCCAAAAATGTCTCAAAAAATGCACTTGACACTATTTTCCTGTTCGAAAATAACCATCGAACAACGTCCAGTAAATTAGTCCTCCGTGTTAGCACCAACTTCGAGAATACACTGCCAAACCTTCTCGAACACTTCCGAAAAATCCTCTTGTCAAAATTCCGCTTCCGACACCAAAATGTTATGGATTTCCACCTTTTTGGGAAACACCCTGTATGAATCCATGGGTTCTAAATAATTTTAACAAGAGATTAAACACTACTAACACTTTATTTAACAATTTACTGACTGTACAATACTTCAAAATAAACTTTGTTTACTTTAACCTCACTTTTTCCCGAACGTGTCACTTCTCAAATAAACTTCCTCCTCCGCGCTTGTAATCGCGCCTTATATACTCCGAAATTAGCTCTAGATTAATCCAGAATCTTCTCCAACCATAATCTAGAAAAGTCCTTGGTTCTTTCTAGAGCCTTCCCAGTCACTATCAGTAGGCATAGGCGTACCATCTCCTTTTCCAAGGGGTGTAATTCATAACAGTATTATATAAAAATTAATATATTATGTGGCTATTTACTATTATTTTCTCTCTGGGAAGAACAGAGGATTTATTTTAAATTCACTGAACTCTGACCATTATAATCAATGTGTCTTATTTCATAGTATTGTAATAATTTGTTCTAAATTATAAGAAGAGAGTAATCGTAATACTATTATTATTGAAAAAAACTAAGGAAAATGGTGTCATGGGATACATTTTTCATGGAGAAATTAATGTAGTATATAAAGAAATCTCACAGATGTTAATTAACAAGATCGGTCAGTTAAGCACGGTTTTTTTAAAACTATATATTCTTCTGAATAAATAGTAAAAAATTCAATTTGATGGTTTCATTTGTAAATGTATTTGCATAAATTATCCCTGTCATTGGCCTTGTGACCAAAATATTTAAGTGATTTAAGAAAATGGATCCTTGCTTTAAATATTTTATTAAAAAGTAACAAAGTTCAATTATATTCCAGTTGTTTTGGTGATAAAATCTCTCATCGACGCAATATTCGAGTATACTCCAGGAAACTCAGGCTCGGCACAACCATAACCCCACGATACAATACCTGCAAGCTTCCCATTGACCACAAAAGGACCTCCTGAATCCCCCTGGCAAGCGTCTTTTCCACCTTCCATAAATCCAGCACAGATCATTCTGTCTGTTATTTGATAAGCTCCGTATTCTTTGCCGCACACTTCGTTACTAACCAGAGGTACCTTAACAACTTGGAGCTGTTTTGGCAGAAAGGTGTCGTATTGGTTTTCTGTACCCCAGCCGGTGACAGTGGCCTCTGCTCCTGGAGCGAATTTTGTGTTTGCATCAACTAGTTTAATTATAGAAGACAAATTAGACAATTCAATGTTGTCTTCTAGTTCCAGAATTGACATATCGTAGTCGATTTTGTAGGAGTCGAAGCGGGGATGTTGATAATATTTCTTTACTTTGATCACTTGGCCACCGGATTCTAGTATGGAGGAAGCAGCTCGAATTGATAAAGCAGAAGCTGGCATGCTGGAAAGAGATATTTTTTAATTAAATTTTGTTTCTAACAATATCAAAAACGTTGAGGGATGACTCAATGTATAAGTTACTTAAAGGCCCAATAAAGAACGATTTGTCACAGATCTTATAGTCGGATAGCCAGAGCCAAAAAAACGTATTAATCCTGGTTTTTGGTCAGTTGATTATAGTAGTTGTATACACAAAGATACTGCGGCCAGTCAAGCAAAATCGAGAGCAGGTGTCTCAGATACGCTATCAATGGTGTCATGATTACGATGGTAATAAATGAATTTACTAAGGCAAATTATACAGGGTTGGGCAATAGTCCTGGAACGGCTCGACTATAGCCGAACGGGACCTCGTATCAACTTCGGGTTTTCGACACTGTATTCAGCGAAATTTTTACTTTTACTTCTTGACATGTATTTCAGGACCGTGACGTCATTACGTTCGGAGGTGTGACATAAGTGTCAGTTTTTTTAAACGAAACACCCCGTATATTTTTCCTTATTTGTATACTTTAAGGAGTTCCGAATTCAACGATGTAACGTTTGTATAGATTCTGTTATGTAGTGTGGTCTCAATAAGGGAAAATTAGAAATCACAATCGTAATTAACAGAGAACAGTGGATATTCAAACAGATGTATCCAAAAAAGACACTCTTTTTTTACCATTTTTTTTACTAAACTAAGACCCATGTAAACAAGTTTTTTTGCAGTATTTTAATAAAAACACAGGTCATAGTTAAATTGTTCTCATTATTTTACTAGTTTATCTAAGTAAGTCGTGGTATAAACGTCACTGTGATATTACTGTACTACTAATTTATGATTCTAAAAACGTGTCTTTAAAATGGCTCAACTGAACGACACTGAACGGATAACTTTACTCATGATGATTGGATTCGGAGAGAGGCGTCGATCCCTTCAGGAAGCAAGTGACCTCTTCGACGATACCTTTCCTCAGCGAAACCCGATTTCCAAGTCGACAGCATGTCGAATTTTGCACAGTTTGGAACAAACGGGAAATGTCAAGAATTTGCCAAAAACTGGCCGCCCAAAAACAGCGACAAACGACGACAGAGGTTTAGATGTACTGTTAGCGATTCAGGAGGAGCCTAAAACGTCAATTTCGAAACTTTCATTAGAAACTGGTAACAGTGAAAGATCCATTCGAAGAATACTCAGGAGAGATAAAATACATTCCTACAAAGTCAGCTTACTTCAGGAACTTGCGGAAGATGACCCTGATCGTCGAATGCAGTTTTGCCAACAAATTATGAATTTCTTAGACGAGACACCACAGTTTGTAGATCGCATTTTGTTTTCCGATGAGGCTACATTTTGTTTAAATGGATTTGTCAATCGTCACAATTGTCGCTATTGGTCTGCTGAGAATCCACATTGGATGGAAGAAATGCACACACAACATCCACAATAAGTAAATGTCTGGGCGGGTATAATTGGAACACATGTAATAGGGCCGTTTTTTCTAAATGGTAATTTAACTGCTGATACCTATTTAACTTTATTACGCGAAAGAGTTATACCCGCTGTAATTCTGATATTTCCCAACCGCGAAAATCCTCAGGTGATCGCAAATGACGTGTACTTCCAGCAAGACGGAGCTCCGCCACACTATGCCAGAATTGTAAGAGATTTTTTGGACACTGTCTTCCCCCGGATAGGTAGAAGGGGTCATATCGAATGGCCAGCTAGGTCACCTGACCTAACCCCTCTTGATTTTTTTCTGGGGTCATTTGAAGTCTGTGGTGTATCGCACAAGACTTGCCACGGTACAAGAGCTTCAAGAAATAATTCTAGCGGTTGCTGATAATATTACACCTCAGTCCCTCCAAAATGTTCAGCGGGAATTTGTGGACAGGCTAGCACATTGTCAGGCAGTGGAAGGATTCCAATTTGAACATTTAATAAAATAAAACAATTCTCTGTTAATTACGATTGTAATTTCTAATTTTCCCTTATTGAGACCACATTACATAAGAGAATCCATACTAACGTTACATCGTTGAATTTGGGACTCCCTAAAGTATACAAATATGGAAAAATATACCGAGTGTTTCATTTAAAAAAATTGACACTTATGTCACACCTCCGAACGTAATGACGTCACGGTCCTGAAATACATGTCAAGAAGTTCTAAAAATTTCGCTGAATACAGTGTCGAAAACCCGAAGTTGATACGAGGTCCCGTTCGGCTGTAATCGAGCAGTTCCGGGACTATTGCCCAACCCTGTATATTGCATATAAATAACAGTTATGTCAGTCAGTAAGTTGAAAGTGGGGACCGAGCTGGCCAGTCAACCCCAATGTATGTACAAAAAATAAACAAGCTAACCATTATACTCTTCGTCGATTTACTTCACTTGTTATATAATTGTCGCACAATCTATAGGATACTCTTCGCAGTTTGTTTTGTAAATGGTATTAGTTTCAAATATTTTTTGTTTAATTACAAACAAATTTTTCTTATTTCAAAAATTAATAATTTTTTTATTTATTGATCAATTTTGTTCAAAAACAATAGAGTTGTTCTTCTAGCTAACGCTAACTGACTGTCCAAATGACAAATATCTCTAAAGATATGTATTACAATGACGAACATCTTGACAACCCAGAGGATATTGTTAACGCTTACGCTAAATTTTTTGAAAAATCGTTTTTACCAGGTGCACCGGATAACATAAATTCAGATGATAACAATAGCATTAATTTAGTTTCCTTTTCTGAAGAAGATGTCCTAAAAGCATTAAAAAAAATGAAACCGAGGCTCACCATGGGGCCGGATGGTATACCTGCATTTTTACTGAAAGATTGTGCTAATATATTCGCCTTGAAACATTCTTTATAGGATTTTGCAAACAGCAGAAAAATTAACTATCTATAAAAGAAAAACTTTGTGTAGAAATATTAATGAAATCTTTGCATTCTTTCGATAACCTGAATTCTGGTTATGCTAGCAAATTAAAATACTAAAATGAATGTGTCTAATTTCTTATTTGACAATTCTCATTCTAACACTAGCATCCACACAGTCCCCTACGGCCATGCAGATTAAACTAGTATCCACATAACCCCCTACGATTATGAAGATTCAGTTAAAAATGAGAACAAAGACCTAAAATGAATTTATTTATCTACCTTGTCTTAAAAAATTTTTTTCATTCCAATGGATTACATTTTCATGAAATCTTTATGAATGGCTTTATGTCTTTCTGATGAGCTCCAGAATAAGGGCGAAAAACGTTTCAAAGGCTAAGCATTTCCAGGAAACAGAATGATAGATTTCATGAAAATGTAATCTATTGGAATGAAAAAAATTTTTTAAGACAAGGTAGATAAATAAATTCATTTTAGGTCTTTGTTCTCATTTTTAACTGAATCTTCATAATCGTAGGGGGTTATGTGGATACTAGTTTAATCTGCATGGCCGTAGGGGACTGTGTGGATGCTAGTGTTAGAATGAGAATTGTCAAATAAGAAATTAGACACATTCATTTTAGGATTTTAATTTGCTAGCATAACCAGAATTCAGGTTATCGAAAGAATGCAAAGATTTCATTAATATTTCTACACAAAGTTTTTCTTTTATAGATAGTTAATTTTTCTGCTGTTTGCAAAATCCTATAAAGAATGTTTCAATACAATTATAAGCAAACAAATAATAATTCATTTTTAAATATATTCGCCCATCCACTAAAAATTTTGTTTAATTTGGCTATAAAATGCTGTTCTTTTCCTGATATCTGGAAGTGTTCTAAAGTCTGTCCAGTTTATAAAAAGGGCAACAAAAATGATATAACAAATTTCCGACCAATCACTATCATTTGTAACTTTGGCAAAGCTTTTGAAATTTTGCTGCGTAATTGCATATATCCGCATGTCAAAAACAGTATATCCTCTCAGCAGCATGGATTTATGAAAGGTCGATCTATAACCACCAATTTAATATGTGCTACCCAATATATATCTGAGTCCATTGAGATGCAAGTTCAAACAGATGTAATATATTTCGATTTCACAAAAGCATTCGACAGGCTTAATCATAACATTCTTATTAAAAAACTGTCCAACATTGGAATGTCACCGAATCTTACACACTTTTTAAAATCATACTTGTCAGATAGGAAACAGTACGTCGCGTTTAATGGATTCAGGTCTACTGATTATTTATCTTGTTCTAGTGTACCTCAGGGGTCTGTCCTTGGACCACTCTTGTTTAATATATTCATCAATGATATAACATATGAACTAGATGTTCATTTTTTAATTTACGCAGATGACCTCAAGCTACTACATAGAATCTCTAACATAAATGACTGCAGTAATTTACAAAATAATATATCTAAACTCAGCGCTTGGTGTGTCGAGAACAGTCTCACATTAAATGTGCAAAAATGTAACGTAATGACATTTTCCACAAAGGATGTTAATTTTACATTTAACTACTGTCTAGAAAACGAACCATTAACTCGACCGTCCTCGTTTAAAGACCTTGGAGTAATTTTTGACAAAAACTCAGCTTTGTCAGTCATATAGACACGTTAATTTGCTACGTAAATAGAACACTTGGTTTTATTATACGCAATGGGCGTGATTTCTCTAATATTTCAACGTTAAAACTATTATATTTTTCTTTTTTGCGATCTAAACTAGAGTATGCGTCTCTTGTTTGGCAGCCCTGCTATAACACTCATAGTTTGAAATTAGAAAACGCGCAACGCCACTTTCTTAAATTTCTACATCTAAAATCTCATGGTGTATATCCACCAATTGGTTTTCCACAAAGTGATTTACTTCAAATGTTTTCAATGCGTAGCCTATCTGAAAGACGCAACGAATTTGCCATAAATTTCTTAAAAAAGGTGATTCATTATGATATTGACTGTAGTGAGATACTCCAGAGACTTAATTTCCATATTCCGCGAATAAATTCAAGACAAAACCAAACTTTCTACCTTCCTATAGCCCGGACTAATACTTTAAAGTTTTCACCAATCTACAGCATGTGCTCTAGCTATAACCACAGTCAGCGTGATATCGACATCTTTAATAAATAGGAGATTCTGTCTAAATCATGTATTTTTTATTCTCTCTTTTTATTGTAAATAAATTCAACTCTTTATTCTCTTTAATATTTATATTTTCTTTTATTATATATCTTTACTGAAATGTACGCTAGTAAATTTAAGTAATTTTTCTATGATGTATGTGTTGTTTCCCGTCTTGTAAATGGTCTTGTACTGTTAGATGGTGTATGAATAAAATAAAATAAAAATAAAAATAAAATAAAAATAAATTTCAATACTATCGGACTTTTCGTTCTTAAGTTATTGTGCTTACAAGAAACGTGACGGACGGACAGACAGACGGACGGAAGGACATTTTGAAAGTTGTTCAGAATTCGATCTCCAACACAGCGGTATGAAATATAATAATATAATATATCCAAAAAAAATTGCTGCTTTGCACTTTTTATTTGCGATGAGTATAAAAATACCGCTAACTTTAAAATTGATACTTTATTGAATTGGTAACTGATAAAATACTACTAATATCTGCAATTAATTATTATTGATTACAAATAAAATTAGAATCCAATGTGTCAATTTTTGACCAAACAGTTTAGAAACTCACTGTATTGCACAAGATACGTATATTATAGGTACTCTAGCACTGTGTTACTGGCCAAATATTAAAACGTCTACATCTACGTTTATGAAGACATAGTTCTCGGCATTTTTTCAGAATCCAGCAGATGATTTTGTTTCTTAGTTCATATACGCAGGACGAGTATTCAGACAGATTACCCAAGAGACTAGAAGAAATAGGAATAGAAAAATGAACACAATAATACTAGGAGACTTCAACGCGCATATAGGAAAGGACGACCAAACACATGAAGACAAGAATATCATAGAAAAAACCTTACTTCACACATGGACAAACGATAATGGAAGCTTGCTAAAAAACTTGGCACATCTGTTAGATCTAACAGTTAGAAACACATGGAGCAAGAACCTAACCTGCCTTAATACCTGGAGTAAAGGAAACATCAACTCTCAAATAGACCATATCCTAGTGGATAGAAAAATAAGGGACAGGGTCAAAAACATTAAGGCAAAACAAGCAACAAACGTCAAAACAGATCACAAAATATTATATGGAACACTAGTAATAAAGAAACAAGAAGAAAAAAAAGAAAAAAAAAGATACAGCAAAACAGCAAATGACACATGGAACATCTCACTGCTACAGAACAAAGGAATAAAAAAGAAATTCCAGGAGGAGATAGAAAAACAGTTAACAGGAAAGGAACTAAATTGATCAACAATGGGTTTAAAAATCAAAATAGCGGCGAGGAAAACGTTGAAAAGGAACAAATCCCCTATGAGCCCAACAAGAAAAGACACGAAAAGAAATTACGAAAAACTAAAGAAAATAAAGGCCACAGGAAAACAATATACACCAAACACTGGCCTCTGGGAAAGCCACCGTCAAAAGACGAACTACTAGAAATAATGGCCAGAGCTAAAAGAAACACGGACCCGGGAATAGATAAAATAAATAACGAACTAGTATACTATGGACCGGACAACATAAAACAGCCAATCCTAGAAATCATCACCAACAAATGGACGGAAACCACACCCCTGCCTGAGGAATGGAATACAACCATACAGATACCGCTCCCTAAAATCAAATCACCACAAAACGCGGACGATTACAGAAGAATAACACTCTGCAGTGTAGGGTACAAATACTACGCACAATTCCTCCTCAGAGAAATGGAAAAATACATCGGCGAACTACCAGATTATCAAACGGCATTTATCAAGGGTAGATCGACAGACGACCACATGTACACCACCAGACGGATCCTGGAAGAAAAGTGGAAAGAAGGAACAAAACTATATATAGTCTCAATTGACCTACAAAAGGCATTTGATACTATAAGGCATGAGGCTATAGTCAACACTTTGCTCAACAGGGGAGTACCGCACTACTTAATAAACAGAATAATAAAAGCATGCCTACACGAAAACACTGCAATACAATGGTTTGGACAGACGACGGAATCAAAAATGAAGAATATAGGAGTCAAACAAGGATGTCCCCTATCCCCCCGACTATTCACCACAGTCCTGGACCAAGTCAAAACAACCTACAGAGTCACAAGAGCTCTACTACCCTTCATTGAGGACAACAAACCACCATGGTGTCTAACCAAAAAGGTATACACGACCACCATAATGCCTACGATGATATATGGAGTCAAAAACGCAGCAACGATAAAGGCCAACCGAAGAAGCCTGAGAAGAGCTGAAAGGGACATTATCCAACTGCTAGCAAAAACAGGAAAACCACAAAAACGACAGAAAACGTCAACATTACTAGAGGGAAGAACAATAATCAAAAGAATAGAATCATACGCAATGAAATACTGGGGACATGTCCAAAGACGGGACACGACAAACCTACTGAAGAAAGCGCTGCGAATGAACAGCAACAAACTGAAAATAGGGAGGCCATGCTACACATGGATTACAACAATCGAGAGGATTATGAATAAGCTATGAAAGGATTATACACACTGGGAAAAGTTGGCACAACAAAAAATGGAATACAATAAAGAAATATCAAGGATATACACACTGCCAGACTCAGAAACAGAAGAAACAGAAAACTCAGAAGTAGAATAGGAGAGAAGATGATCACAGACAGAAACTAAGAAGAAGCATATCACAAAAACCTGAAAGTAAAAAGAAGCACGAAAACCAAAAAGAAGCATCTCACAAACGCCTACACTTTTCATCCGATGAAGACAGAAGGAAAACAAGAAGAAACATCTCACAAACACCTACACGCTCCATCCTATACTCCTACCCCATGCGTCATGCGGCTCTCGCTGCTGACAACAAGCATGTTCAATGTCCAATCCAGCGTATGCAGCTGGTCCGGCGGTATATAAAAGCACTGGGGGTTTGTTCTGGCACACGGTGGGATGATCGGTGGGCGATCGGGCTGCGTGGTGGAACAAATCTCCCTGCACCGGAATTGGCAGCAATGCCCACCTTACGCTGGCAAATCAATCAATCAATCAATCAAGACCCTTTTTTAATTGATTTATTGCGATAAAGAAAGCTAGGCAATAAATAGTTACTGTCAAAATGAGACACATGTGTTTAAAAAGCAATAGAAATATACTAGCTGTGTTGTGACCTTAAGTAATTGCATGCAGTGGAAAGTTCACTTAAAAAAGTGGCGGGTAATAAAATAGAATAAAACAGAAAAAAAATATGTGGAATTGGAAAGCAACTCACTAGTGTATTAATTAATTTTTTTATCAAAATTGGAAAGAAAATTAAAAGTAAAATCGAAAAGGTGTTAAACATATACAGGGTGTAATCAGTTTCATGTCATTAAAAAAACTGGTAATGGGGACCGACTAGACAAACAAAAATCCTTTATGACTTTTCGCTCTAGGGGCACTTTGAAAAAACTGACCTGGGTTGACATATTAAATATTTTGTTAATATTATTGTAGAAGATAATTGAGAACCAAAGGACCTGTAGTTCTCAATTATACAACTTTTAAATTGTCATAAAAAAGTGCAGTCCTCGGCGTCACATGCGGTGTCATAGCAAAGGCTTTGTTTGGATCATCGACCGCCTTTGATGGACCGCCTCAACCGAAGGCAATTAGTGGCAATTATAAAGAGGTAAATAATTCGTTATCTTTTCCTGCACAACTGCAAACAAATAAGGGCCATAGAAGTTTAAACAGAGCATTTATTTACATGTGTGTCTTTTAATTTGGAACAAAATATTGGATTAATGTTTATAATTTAGAATATTTAAATGTGATATATTATCGTTTGTAACATAAATGAGTGTCCTGGGTTAAAAGCTTACCTAAGTAAATCATTCGAAATCTCTTCATCTGCAGTAATACACAGTTCGGTACGTCAAATTAAGGACATACGTACTCCGTTCAACATTGAACAATAAACTATCAACCAACGTTTTCAATAAAGAAAAATAAAAGAAAACTTGGTACAAAATCTTAACTATAAATACACAGTATAATAATAATAATAATAATAATAATAATAATAGTAATGTTTATTGTCCCAAAAGTTACCAATACAAAATGTACATATGGTGTAGGACTGGTCTAAAAGATACATACTTACAAAAAACGAAAAATACAATTTAAAAATTACCAAGACAGACATGACTAAATTCATGTATTCGTCAATATCATAAAATGAGTGATGAATTAAGAAACAATATAAACTGTTTTTGAACTGTTTCACACTTCCAATACTTTTTATATGATTAGGAAGTTTATTAAAGAATTTAGTACCTACATATATTGGATTAGTTTCATATAATGCTAAATTATGTTGTGGTATAGTCAAAGCATTGGAATTCCTAGTGTCATAATTATGATTAAAATTGTTAGTCACAAATAAAGAATAATTAGATTTAACATAATTTAGTATTTCATAAATATATATACATGGTACCGTTAATACTTTATATTCTTTGAACAAATTTTTGCAAGAATGAAATTTGCTTACACCTGCTATATTACGTAGTGCCCTTTTTTGCATTCTAAAAACTTTTATCCACGAATATGAAGATCCCAAAATAAAATGCTATACGTTACCCTAGAATAGAAATGTGCGTAATAGTAAGAAAATAATACTTGCTTGCTAGTTAAAAATTTAAGTCTATAGAGTACATAACAAACTGATGATAGTTTTGAACACAAATCTCGTATATGATCATCCCAATTTAAAGACTGATTAATATTTATACCTAAAAATTTTACAGTGTTTGCTTGTTTTATAGATGTTCCATTTATTTTTATCAGTTGGCTCTCAGTTTCTGGAAAATTCCTAGGCCTAAACAAAATAAACTCTTTCTTAGAGATATTTAAAAATAGTTTGTTTTTATTAAACCATTCAACAAAAACATTTAGAATACTTTGGCTACTTAATATAACATCATCTTTAGATTGACCTGAACAAAGAAAAGAAGTATCATCAGCGAATAATGTTAAACTATTTTTATCAACGATATTTGCTAAATCATTAATGTAAAGAATGAATAATAAGGGTCCAAGGACTGAGCCTTGAGGTACACCGCATTCAGTATTTAACTTATTTGATCTGTAACCATGAATCTCAACAACTTGACTTCTTTGAGAAAGGTACGAACTGACCCACTCATTTACTTTACCTCGTAAACCATACATATTCAACTTATCAAGCAGGAGTTCATGATTAACAAGATCAAACGCTTTACTTAGGTCTAAAAATATACCGATACATTTCTTCTTATTATTCAAACTTTCGTGAAGAGACATTAAAAAATTTACTACCGCTAATTTGGTACTTTTATTTTTTTGAAAACCAAACTGACAAGGTGAGAGTATGTTGAATTTTAAAAGAAAGTTTGTAATTCTAGCGAAAATAACTTTTTCCAGGATTTTGGATAAAGTTGATAATAGGGATATAGGCCTATAATTATCCACTTCATTTCTAGCCCCCTTTTTGTAGAGAGGGATAACTTTCGCAGTTTTTAAAATATCGGGAAAAACACATTCATTAATGGACAAGTTAACTAAATATGTTATTGGCTTTACAAAAAAGTTAATATACTTTTTTAACAAATTCTATGAAATATTATCTATACCTGTCGAGTTAGATCCCTTCATTGAGCAAATAATATTAAAAATTTCTGTTTCAGATACTTCTTCTAAATATAATGTTGGATAGTAAATGTTTGTTGATGGCTTATAATTATTGTCATTATCAGTTAGCTGATTATTTAACTGCTTTGGAACATTTATGAAATGGTTGTTAAATATGTTTGCTATTTTAAAAGGATCAGATTCACTACTATTTTCTATTATTATTTCATTGACAGAGTGTAAGCCATCTTTATGTGTGCTAATGTTGTCGTTTATGATTTTCCAAGCTGCCTGGGATTTATTGCTGGATTTACTGTAAAATTTGTCATTATATAACATTTTTGCTCTTCCAAGTACTTGTTTATAGACTTTCTTATATTTTTTAAAATTATGGATATCAGTTTCAGATTTGGTTGCTAACATTTTTTTGTGTAAAATTTTTAACTGCTTAGATGAATTTTTTAGACCCTGAGTTAGCCAAGGTTTAGATTTTCTGGTGGCATTTATTTTAATCTTTTTATGAGGAAAACTTATATTAATATAATAACACAAAATATCTGAAAATATTTCAAAAGCACTATATACGTTGTCACACATATAAATATCATGCCAATTTTCCTTGTTAATATAATATAAAAATGTTTGATGGTTACTTGCACTAAATAATCTTTTAGTTGTATAAGTAGGCAATTTTTGTGCAATTTTATCAAGTACTAATATTTGTGCAGAATGATCAGAAATGCCTTCATGAAGAACGGAGCAAAAAACATTCTTGCCAAAATTTACACACATGTAGTCAATAGTTTTTGCAGAGTTTACAGTTATTCTAGTAGGCTCACTTGCTAAGTTTGATATATTGTATGACAACAAGACATTAACAAGATCAATTTTTTGTACAGATTCCACTGAATAATCAGTGACCCGAAATTAAAAAATAACAATAACAACGAACGGCGGGGCGGGTCAAACCCGTGTGTACATAACGAAACACCCATAGTAACTAAAATATTGCACAAGAGCACAAGGGAGAGTCAGAGTATAAGGCAAAGACACGCGCGACGATCTAAACCTACCTCAATATTCCAGCAGTTCTCAAAAGATTTTATTGAAAATTTGGGAAATTTTTATTTATTTTTTTTCTCCAAAACTATAAGCTTTAGACCCCATGTTATATAAGTTTTTTTTGTTTGTCTTGTCGTTCCCTACCACCAGTTTTTTTAATGACATGAAACTAATTACACCCTGTATAGGTAAAGAAATAGAAACTCAAGACGTAGATAGCCACTTTCAAAAAATTGAATGTCGTATATGGTTTTAACTAATTTGAACATAGTTTGTACTTAGAGACATAAACACTTTTTTTGTAAATAATATCACTTTTAGACATTTTTTGTTTAATTACAAAACATAAAAAAAATGTTCTTGCTTTAAAAATTAATAACTTTTTTATTTATTGATCGATATTGTTGAAAGACAATACGGTTCTTCCTCTAGATAAAACTAACCTACTGCCCAAATTTGAAAACAATCGGACTTTTCGTTCTTAGTTTATCGTGCTTACAAGAAACGTGACGGACGGACAGACAGACGGGCGGACAGACAGACAGACAGACAGACAGACAGGCAGGCAGGCAGACAGACGGACAGACAGACGGACGGACAGACATACGGACAGACGGACAGACGAGCAGACATTTTTAAAATGTGCCGTTCGAATGCAATATACTCTTCGTTTTGTAGTTGCGAAGAGTATAATAACGTGCAGTTCATGTACTAAACTTCAAAATGTTTGTAACGGTAAATGCTATATAGGGTCCGCCGCATAAAACTCCCCAGACTCGTAAATTCCTTATTTTTTAAGCTACGATCATGTTCGGCACATCAAATTGTAGATATTTTTAAATCCTTTAAACGTGTATACAGTGATTTTAATAAAGAATATTTGAAAAATTTATTACGAAATGAAACTTAATTTCCTTGAATATTTTTGCCTCACCCTGTACATGTACATTTATAACGAAGTCGTAACAGTAGCCGTATATCCTTTGCAAGATTAAAATCTTAGAAGAAAATGTTTATATTTTTATCTGTCATAATCAGGTATTACTAGGTTATTTATAGTAGATTAATAAATAATAGATTACAAACAGTAACTTTGTGGTCATGATTTACAATTATAGAAAATTTTTCTATTATAGCCTTCAAAGATTGATTAGTCATCATAAGGTAATAAAAGACTATACATAGATGAATATATGAAGTCTGATACGGTGGTAGTAGTAATAATAGTAGTAGTAGTATGTAGTAGAAAATTTTTACACTTTTATGTGGAGATTTATAGGTAATAAAATACTTGATAAAATCAAACAGTTGATAGATGTTTAATAAATAACTTGGCCTAAGATAACTTCGTTCACACACTGAAGGTTAAATAGGAGAATTACTAAAATTTAGGCGATTAACTCAGCCAAAATTAAAGGAAAAAAACCTAATGAAATTTCGAAATTTGGCAAAGATCTTCATTCAGGCATACCATTAAATATTTGAATGTCTTTGTGCTTGCTCAACTTCTCAGTTTCGTTGAGCATCACGTTGACGTAATTTGTAATGAATACATTGATCAGCAAACAGGATTTTTCCTTCTTATTTTGTACGACGATGTCCGGTCGATTCAAGCGAATTTTCCCATCGATTATAATAGGCAAGTTCCACATGAGTGTGACATTGGTGTTAACAACTTTTTCAGGAGTATGCTCATCAAATTTTTGCGATAACGGTGTTGTTTACATATGACCCAATGGAGCAGCTCTGGTTGAATCTGACTTAGGGATAGAAATGTTCATTGCCCTCCACACCACTGTCCCAGGACAACCATACGAGTTTGACTCAGTTGTGGACACAGAACAGTCAGAATATCATGATAGTTGGCCGTTTAAAATGACCGTCTGTCTGTACATCTGTCCGGCTGTCTCTCCGTCCATTTTGTATATTGTATGCATGATAGCTTAAGAGAGAAAACTCTGATTTTAAAAAATGCACGTGAAGACTGAAGGCACCTTCCGAAACGTAAGCGGTTTTTACAGTTTTAGAGATGTGCTGATTAAATATAATACAATCTTTGTTTGCTATTTGATTTTAAGTACATAAGTTTTGATTTAATAAGAAAATTAACGGTTTATTTTGTTTCTTATCACTAATTCACTATAACATTCACGTTGCGGCAGTTTCGGTAGTCGACGTACCATTTTCAAATTACTTAAAATGGTTTTTGAATAAAAGATGTTCGAGACAATAATGTTTGAAATAAAAACTTCTGGATTCTAGTAAAAATTTAAAGTTTTTTAACTATAAAGGAACGTACATGTTCTTTACAACTTAACTCAAATGAACAACGAGTTTGTCCTACGTAAAGGTCATTGCAATCGAAACACTTCAACCCGTAAATTCCTAGGTTCTTCAATTTATAAAACTCATCTTTACTTTTAAACTATAAAATGTCAAAATGACTGTACATTTTTGCAAACGGACATTACAGAATATATTAAAGAGATATATTAGTGTGGAGAAACTAACTGTAACCTCAGCAAAAAAATACTCACATGTTGTTTGTGATATCTGGAAGAAGATGATATTAATTTGGAAAAAGAATCTTTGGTGAAATTTGCAAGAAATATTGCGAAAGGTCGCGAAGACCTTATTGAAAATGAAGGTGGGTTTCTCATACAAAATTTTTCAAAATAAGCCTTTCTGGTCCACGTTATTACGGGGCACCTTGTATATATCGGAATCGTACGCTTTAATGTGTAGCTAAGTACTCTGACAGGCTAATTCGAATTGTTTCCTTTTTATCAGATTTCTTGTCATTTCTACTCTACTACTGTTGTAAAGGGCAAAAGGGCAATTGTTAGAAATATCTGCCGCCATTTTTTAATACCTGAACTCACCTCCCTCTCGAAGAAAACTTAATATAATTTAGTTTTAAAATAAAAAAATCGGTGAAAGTATTTACACAGAACTTCCCTCGTTATTTGTGCATGGCGGTCACTAAAAAATCATTAATTACGAAATGAGATTGAGAATAATAATCGGAATACAGTTATCACTATTATTGCAAAGAAAACTTGATAACTTTTGGTAAAAAAAATATACAGAGTGGTCATCCAACATCAAAAATTCGATGCTAAATAACATGTGCCAAATATGGAAGGCTTGCGCAAATACCTTTACAAATGTCCACCATGGTTGAATTATTTCTTGGGATGATTACCCTGTATATTTTTCAATAAAAGTATAATAGGTGCATATGCCAAATATTATTGCCGTGTCGCATTTTCAATTCCACATTCACGTAGTGGAGTGGAAGTATAGTAGTAGTTAAACAATTTTTTTTTATTTTTCAAAAATGTTTCAGACTTTCAATTTTTTTTTCTGAAATAGGTTTAGAATGTCATGAAACGTGGAAATTTTAAATTTGAGCAAAAAGTAATCTTTCTTTTTATTCTATAGTAGTGGTAAAAGAACATTACAAATTTTTTCAAAAATTTCAAATGTTTTAATTAAATAGATTTAGAATGCCATGAAACGCGGAAATTTTAAATTTGTGCAAAAAAAAATTCTGTTCTATAGTGATAAAAAAAGACAAAATGTTTTCAAAAATATTGTAAATTTTTTTTTAATACGTTTAGAATGCCACGAAACGTGGACATTTTAAATTTGAACAAAGAAAAAGAATTTCTATCTATTTTAGTGGTAAAAATTTTTTCAAAAATGTTGGTAAAAAATATGTTCAAATTTTTTTTTTCTAAAATGGATTTAGAATGTGAATGAAGCCTGAAAATTTTAAATATTTTTCCGTCTATTCTAATGGTACATTTTTTTTCCAAAATGATAAAAAAATGTTTTCATCCGTTCTATAGTAGTGATAAAAATAGATTACATTTATCAACAAACTGTTTAATTTTTTTTTCAAATAAGTTTAGAATGCCATAAAACGTGGAAATTTTAAATTTGAACCAAGAGAAAAAAAATTTTCATCTATTTTAGTGGTAAATAATTTTTCAAAAATGGTAAAAAAGAAATATTTTTTTTTCTGAAATAGATTTAGAATGTCATGAAACGTGAAAATTTTAAATTTGAGCAAAAACATGTTTTCCATCATTTATTCTAGTGGTAAAAATTTTTCCAAAATGGTAAAAAATGTTCCAAATTTCTTTTTTCCGAAATAGGTTTAGACTGTCATGAAACGTGGAAATTTTAAATTTGAGCAAGAAAATTTTTTTTTATGTATTCTATAGTAGTGATAAAAAAAGATTAAAAGTTTTTTCAACAAAAGTTTTATTTTTTTTTTTAATAGGTTTAGAATGCCATAAACTGTGGAAATTTTAAATTTGAAACAAGAAAAAAAATTTTTGCAACTATTTTAGTGGTAAAATTTTTTTCAAAAATGTTGGTAAAAAAAATATTTTTTTTTTCTGAAATATGTTTAGAATGTCAAGAAACGTGTAAATTTTAAATTTGAGCAAAAAATTTTTTTGTCCACCCATTTTATAAAAAAAAAATTTTAAATTTTCTAAAACTTTTTTTTTAAATACGTTTAGAGTGCCATGAAACGTGGAAATTTTAAATTTGAGCAAAACAAATATTTTTACACTATTTGGACAAATATATACATACTTTTCAGTACAATGACCAGCTGTGAGTGCCCATTTTTCTCCTATAATGGAGGCTCCACACATATGGGAGCCTTGGTACATGAGCGACAACTGATAAGGATAATCTTCTATGTTAGCATCCTCTCCTCCAACGATTCTGCCATCAAAATTTGGACGATCTAGCTCAGCTTGTGGTGCACCTTTTACAGAAAAGATTTCCCAATTTTACTTCTAAATTCTAGTGAGCCATTGGAAGAACTTGATAATGACTAGGTTTAGGGTCAGACTAGTCTCTTGAATAAAACTATACAGGGTGTTATTAAACAGTATATCAATAATTTAACCACGGAATCAGTGCGTCAAAAAAAGTCAGTTCAACCTAATTTACCTCTATCCAAAATCGCACCCCTATGCAGATACAGCCCTTTAAAATTGGAAATAAAAAAATTGTTTTTTTTTTTAGTATTGTACAAATGGCAATTGATATTTTATTTCGATTTTGGTACATTGAAACGTATGCCAAAGAGTAATATTTTAAAGCAAAATCTTTTTAAAATCAAGTTTTCTGAAAGACTGATTTACGGGTAAACTTCTTTCTCTCCTACCCTCTTTTTTAGTGGTACGACTTTTTTGGAATACTATATTTTATAGAAAATTTAATTATACAGCTTTTTCTTATCTTGTGTTTTTTTCGTTTGAGTAACCATTGTCAATTGAAACTGGAAATACTGAAAACATTGCAAAACCTGGTAATTAAGCAGTGAAATAATAAACTCGAGAGAAATCATTTATTTTATCAATTCTAAAAGTACCTACGAGTACTGTGTACTTTCTTTTGGGTCAAAATATCATTTCGGTACAATAAAAAATTATATTTAATTTTAATTAAAATGCAGAGGAAAAGCAAAGGTATCTGTGAATTCGTCTATTCTTAAGCCATGATTAATAAGTATCAAACTGATTTTCCTTATTAATTAATTTGATTTCCACTGATAAGAAAAATTCTCATATCACTTTTGTTGCCTGTCATGCTCTAAGGAAGGAACAGAAGTAATAATGCCCCTACTGTTACCCATGCGACAGATAATTTGTACGTTGGCTCCTATACTATTTGGTGTTAATGTGTCTCATTGTAAAGTACAAGAGAATGAATGTCATGCGGGTTGTGCTATTCCGACAAGGTACTTTAAATTCCAATTTTTCAACAACAAAAAATCATTTTTAAGTTCACTTATTATCAGCACCAGCTGTTCTCCATATATTAAACCCAATAAAAGATTTTTAATTAAATTCATAAAGATAAAAAAAGATAATTTCAATAAATATTTTTTTTAAATTTCCCACTTTGTCCAATAATTATAAAGATTTCCATAACAAAAAATGTTGTGATATTTTTTTTTAGTAACTGTTAGTGGAGGAATTATACATCACGAAACCACAAAAATCAGTTCTGGGGATACCGCGCAACCCCCCCAAAGAACCACCCCCGGAAAAGGATTATGCTGATAACTCGTTAACCGTTGAAGACATAAAAAAATTGCTCATTATAAAAAAGAAAGCTTGACTAATTGCCTAAGAAAAGTCCTCTTGTAATTTTCTTGTATATGCCATGGTTTTCGAGAAAATCGGTATTGAAAAAAATTGCAAAGTTTGTATTTTTAATGCACACGAATTTTCGTTTATTTGAAATTGTTTGCGCGTGGTCTATAGAAAAAATTGAATTTCTCAAAAACCAAACACGCTAGGAAGAAAATTCAAAATGGGGTTTAAAGGGGATATAAAATACTCCTTTATGTTTCCATGTTTGATGGCTATTGATATCTACTAGTATATAAAAATAACAATATAATATAGTTACCTCTTGATTTTTTGCACTTTTAATTACTCACAGGCCCATAAAAAATAACTGACTTTAATATAAGTTATAAGTGAATTGTTTTTTAGTTCAAGGTAGTACTTCAATGCAGAAAAAGTTAGGAATAGAAATATTCACATTTGCTAATTTACCAGCATATTGAAATTAGCCAAATTTTGGCCAATTTTTTATCGTTTCCTAAAAATAAAAAAAAGACAAACATCTTGCAAATATAGGTCAAGACATTTTTTTTGAGTTTATGTGTCATATAACTATTGTTTATAATCATTTAATAGTTACAAAATTGTATTAAAAAAATGTCATCAAAAAATTGAATATGCAGCCTTTTTTGGATTTATTTTTTGGCTAACTTTAACATGCTGCTAAATTTGTAAACGTGAATATTTTTATTCCTAACTTTTTCTGCATTGAAGTACTACCTTGAACTAAAAGATAATGCATTTATAACTTATATTATAGTCAGTTATTTTTTATGAGCCTGTGAATAGTTAGATGCACAAGAAATCAAGAGATAACTATATTATATTGTTATTTTTATATACTAATAAATATCAATAGCCCTCAAAAATGTCAACACCTTCCCCTTTAAAACCCACTTTGATTTTTCTTCCTGGCTTGTTTGATTTTCGAGCAATTCAATTTTTTCTATAAGCCGCGCGCAAAAAATTTCAAATGAAAATCCGCACTCATTAAAAATAAAAATTTTGCAATTTTTGTCAATATCGATTTTCTCAAAAATCATGGCATATACAAGAAAATTACAAGAGCACTTTTTCTTAGGCATTTAGTCAAGCTTTCTTTTTTATGATGAGCAATTTTTTTATATATTCAACGGTTAACGAGTCATCAGTAAAATAAGGCTTTCTTCACCGAAGGGGTGGCTTTTCAGGGGGTTGTGCGGAACCCCCAAAACTGATTTTTGTGGTTTTGTGATGTTCGCACTAATATTGTCTAAATGTTATTTGTGGCATTATCTTAATTTCTTTCCTTCTTCAATTCTTTGGGAATTTCACTGCCACATGTATGTTTTCTTTCTAAGCGGTGCTAGGGGAATCTACAAAATATATCACAATTAACCAGTATGTTACTGGTAAAAAACCTCTACGCCCGTGACGTTTACGTCAAAGGATCAGTTAAAGGTTGGTTTTGATAAATAAACAACACAAATAAGTATAAAAACTTGAAATTAAATATTTCGCCGACGTTTCGGAAATCTAATCTGTTTCCTTTCTCAAGGCTTTTTTTGAAAAATCTTTTTTGCTGTGTATGACAAATACACAGCTCTAAGAATGTTTGTTATATTCAATATCCATAGATACTTACTATTTACATAGAACTGTTGATATAGTTAACAGTTTTTTAGTTTCTATACAATGTTAAGTTTGTGAAGTTCTTCTTTTAACATTGGCAGCCAAGTTGTACAGACATCTACGGAACAATTCGACACGCAATTATCCTCATTCAATAATATTATCGCGGATTCTTTTATTTTTCTTTTTTTGCTATCTGCCTCTTTTGTTAAAATTTTTGCCGAGTCCCAGTTTATTCTATGTCCGTTCTCCCACGCGTGTTCGCAGATCTTGGACCTCTGAATTTCATTTTTTCTGATATAATTTTGATGTTCGCCCAATCTTACACTAAAAGGTCTGGATGACTCACCCACGTATTGTTTGTTGCACTCACACGGAATACTATAAATGCAGTTTTTTGAATTTTGCTCGTGGTTTGTTGGTTTCGTCTTTGTCAGAATAGATCTTAAAGTGTTGCTTGTTTGAAATACCGTCCTAATATCAAATCTATCACCGATGCGGCGCAACTTTTCGGATAATCCGCATACATAAGGAATTAACGCTGTGTAACGTTTTTCAGGTTTTTGTCGTACCTGATTGCTATTTTCAATATTTATGAAGGTTTTATCGACAAAACCCCCAGGGTATTGGTTATTAATAAGAACTTCCTTTATAAACCGCTTCTCATTGTTTAGTATCTCATCATTAGAAGAAATGATTTTGGCCCTATCATACAAACATTTTACAACACCCCTCTTAACGTGCATCGACTGATTTGAGTTGAAATTTAAATATCTGTTGGTATGTGTTGGTTTTCTATAAACACTTGTTTCAATTGTACCATTTACTCTTTTAATTAAAACATCTAAAAATGGTAATTCATTTCTAGTTTCCTTTTCTAAAGTGAATTTAATGGAAGGTTCTTTATTATTTAAATGATCCAAAAAATTATCTAGTAACTCAATACCATGAGGCCAGATTGCAAAGATATCATCTACGTATCTCCACCAGATAACCGGTTTGTATGCACAATTTTGAACATGCCTAGTCTCAAAATCCTCCATAAATATTGCAATGACAAACCTTTTTAGAGAGTTGTACACAGTGTACAAGTAGATACGATTGTGTATGAATAACTTAAACATCAAATTGTAAACTTTAAAAAGTTAGATGTGAGCATGGGTACATAGTAACTAAACATGGACGATGAAAATTTTAACACTTAAACAACATGATTCCAAATAAAAGACAATTTTAATTTAACATTGATCAGTACATTGACAATGTAATTATAATTAATTTTGATAAAAACATAATTTAAGAAAATCTCCATGTGCATGAACTTATAAAATGGCTAGGTCCAAAATAAGATGTAATGCATATCGTGGTGCATAATTACTCAATACAGACAGAGAAAAGGTGTTTTAGATTTAGTTTTTGTTATATTGAAGGAGTACAATCCTGTTGTTGTTGTATTTTATTATTTATTATAAGCAATTTGTATTTGTTGAATTTATTGACTTTGTTGCGGATCCTTGTCGGTGAACCAACAAAGAAAAACAAAAAAATTTGTTTTTGGTTGTGAAATGGTTTTTTTACATATTGAAATAAGAGTAGAAGTCTCTACTTAATCTGGTATGTGAATTACTTGTGTTAATATTGTATTAAGATAAGAATTTGTAAAAACTTATGGTAATTGGAAAATATTTAAAAGTCAAAGAAGCCCTATGTATGGGATAAAAAAAATATAGAAAAAGAAATTTTTGAAAGATGATGACAGGAGCAGTTTTTGATAATTAATGGAAAAAAAAAGTCAAAATTTTGAAAGGAAGAGATTGATTTTTAAGAAGCGTGAGATATAATTGAAAAATTCTCTCAAATTAGACAAAATCAGCATCTGATGTGCTTAGTACTGATCCTCCTTTGGTTAGTTTTTGTGAAGATATTATTAGTGGATCCGATGATACGAGTAGATGATTAAAAATCTCTTACGTCGTTTGTTGACGAGAAGAATTTTTTGAATGACCTTTCCTATATTTTCGAAACCAACAAGACCTCCGCTGCGAATTTAACTACGTACAGAAAAAAAAATCCTAGGTAAACCTATTTAAATTAAATTAAAAGGCCATATATTTTCCAATTTAAAAATTGATTTAGTTTTTAAGTTTTGTTGTATGTTTATGTTTAAAATTTTTATTTAAAAAGAAAAGAATCCATACCAGATTTACCTTATAAAATAAAATTTAAATATTCTTTTAAAAGGGTTTCTGTTTGGAATCTGTGCTGGAAAGATAAGGTAGCAAATGTTCAACAAAAAGACCATAGAACCGACTTTTTGACCCTGTGGAGTCTTCCTGTTTTTTACAGGCTCATGCTCAAGCAAACTAAATCTTGTACTGTTATTTTCCTCACATTCAAATTCGGTAATTTCTTATCATATGGCGCCCAACAAAATAATTAATCATACAGAACCATAGAGAGGAATAACAATACAAAATTGGCGCCCAACGTGGGGCAGTTTGCGTTATAGTGCCAATTATAGTTTATAATTGACGTCCATAAAGTGGGACACCATTGCATTTTAGACAAAAATAATATAAAATTGGTACCATAACGTATGGTATTGTGACATTTGTAACGTCAGCGAAATTTCACAGCACGATTTCGACAGCATAATTGTATATCTTGTACACTGTGTTGATTTCAAATATTTCTAAGCACATATTGACAGCCATAGGTCAGGTAAGTTTATTTAATTCATGAATCTACGATCTGGTAAGAAAATGGCATCAGAACAAACAACGTCTAGCACATCTACAGAACAACAAAGTGGGGACAGCACTCAGAATGAGAACAATATGCTCCAAAAACTCATGGAGATGGTATCTGGAATCAACGCAAAAATGGATAGTAATAATAAACAGATCGAAGAAAAAATGGATAGTAATAACAAACAAATGGAAGGAAATTTGGAAAATATCAACGTACAAATGAATAATCTAAATACGCATAACGTACAATTAGAGGAAAATATGCTAAATTTGGAACAAAACATAAGCAAAAAAATTGACGAAAAAATGAAGAAAATACAAGATAGTAATCAAGAACTGCAAGATAAGATGGATTGTTTAGAAAAGAAATGGGAGAATATCAGAGAATTAACCAACGAAGAGATTACAACAAAAGTACAAGAAGTAACACAAAATATAAGAACCGAAATTAGACTAGAAATAGAGAACATGGTAGATGGAGGAATAATAGAAATGGGAAATACGCTTAAGAAACAAGGAGAAACTTATAACGTGCAGTTAAAAGAACAGGATAGGAGGATTGCTGAGAACACGAGGTTGTTGAAGGACAGTACGAGAGTGATTCCCCAAATACAGACATACGCATGTGGTAAAACACAATTTTATTTTTATGGTGATAATAGGACGCATCCAAAAGTATTTATGACACGATTGAGACAGCATATGGCTACGTTACATCCCAATGCAGACTTGAAGATGAACATACAGAATATGATAAAAGGCGAAGCGGACTATTGGCTACAAGTAGTGATTGACAAATTCGAGACGATAGACGAATTTGAGGCTTTATTACTTAAGCAGTTCTGGAGTGAGTATTTACAACAAAAAATTAGACAAAACCTTTTTAATGGTAAGTATAATGAAAATGGTGGAATTAGCAGGGAGCAATATATCATGAGGAAAATATACAATGTTAGGCATTTAGAACCTAAGTTTTCAGAGGGGGAAATAGTACGTTTCTTAGCACGACACTTTACTAGTGACATTCAAAACGTGATTATCACGCAAAGAATATGTACTCTTGATGATCTTATTGACTATTTAAGGGAAATTGATGACCTCAGGCAAAATTTTAATTATAACGAGAGTAAATCAAATTATAATAACCGGTATAGCAATAGGGGAAACCAATCTAGAAATTACTATAATGATACTAATCAAAACCAAAATAGATTCAATAATCAAAGTTATGGGAATCGAAACAATGGAAATAATACAGGTAATCAAAGGCAGTATTATAATAGAGATTACCAGGGGAATAATAATAAAGAATATCATAATCAATCTAATGAGAACCAAGAACGTAACAAATATAGAGGGGGAGAGAATTATAGAAATCAAACTAACTATAGATCAGGGGAAAATAGTTTAAATCAAAATAGTACGGAGAAGAAACAAGTTAGATGGGGGGATAGGAGATATTCCTATGATAATGGAAAGGTAGACGATCGAACGTATGCTCATGTAACTAATACTAATATCAATCGGGAAAAACAGGTAAATGATAATTCACAAACAAATTATGATAAAATAGAAACGACTGCCCAGATAAATACTAGGACGGGAGGTCAGGATTTTTAATAAAAAAGGTTTTAACAATAGATACCAAATACGAACACATGCGGGAATTTATAGGATATGAAAATGGTAACGAATCGCAAAACATTAAAGTTAATAAACTTCCTTTAGTAAAAATAAAAATTAATAACATTAAATTATACGGTTTAATTGACACCGGTTCTGAGATAAGTTTACTAGATGAAAAAATTTATAACACGCATTTCAATAACAATAATAATAGATGTATTCGGGTGTCTAACATCAGGTTAATAAATGCCAATGGCAAAAAGTTTGCCGAAGCCAATAAAGTACTCAATACTACCTTTGAAATTGAGAGTCAAATATTTAAGGGAGATTTCGTCATAGTGGCAAATATGAATTATAACATTATACTCGGAGAAGACTTACTTAGTGAGATCAGGGCGAAAATTAATCTAGCAGATAGAATTTTAATATTGGAAGGTCAAAATGTACCTATATTTAATATTGATAATATAAATGGCATGGTAGCCGAAAATAAAAATGATATAATTGACGAGGAAGTCAAAAGTATAAATGATAAGTGTGATAAACACACAGTGGAACACTCCACATATGTTATGAATATAAATTTTCGAAAACCTGATGAAGTTATAATAAGTTGCCCGAATAAGTATGATAGGTTAGTTCAGAATCTGTTACAAAAAAATATCTCATTAATAAACTTTGAACCAAGAGTTGCAAAAGGGTACATGCATAAGCTAGAAGTAGACGAGAATAAGCCATTTAAATGCAAAACTTACCCTATACCATATAAGTATAAGGAACAGGTGCAAAAGGAATTAAATAACATGATCGACGCGAATATAATAGAATCTGCCAAAACGAATTATATAAATCCTATAGTGATTGTCAAAAAGAAGGATGACACAATACGTTTATGCCTAGATGCTAGAAATTTAAACCAGATAACCAAATCACAATTTGACGCGCCCCAATTAATTGACTCTTTATTATCCAAAATTGGCAAAAACACTATTTTTTCTAAGCTAGATTTAAAAAACTCTTTCTGGCTTATTCCTCTTGATCCAGATTCATATAAATTCACAGGGTTTAGCGTTGATGGGCACATTTTTCAATTTAAAGTTGTACCATTCGGACTGCAATCGGCATCTTCAGCACTAGTTAGAGCCATGCAAAGTATTTTAGATAGGTATGATAGTTTTTGCATTCATTATATCGATGATATACTTATTTATTCTGAAACAGAAGATAAGCATTTAGAACATCTAGATACGATCTTAACAGCATTAAATGAAGGGGGACTAAAATTGAACATAGAAAAATGCGAGTTTTTTAGAACGTACGTTAAATATTTAGGCTATAAGATAAAACAAGAGGGGATAAGCATTGGTCGTGAAAGAATTAAAGAAATTAAGGACTATCCTAGACCGAAAAATCTAAAAATGTTGAGAGGTTTATTGGGTATGTTAAATTATTATAAAAAATTCATTCCAAGACTATCCGAATTAGAGATACCTTTGATAGAATTGTTAAGAAAAGATGTAAAATGGGACTGGGATGTGAGAAGAGATGATGCTTTTCAAAGTATCAAGGAAAATTTTCACGATAATTTGCTTTTGTATAGTCCGGATTTCAATATACCTTTTACAGTGAGAACTGACGCGTCAGACAATATCATCGCGGCAGAATTAACTCAGATGCAAGGAGGGGTAGAAACTCCAATTAGTTTTATCTCAAGGATTTTGAAACCATATGAGAGACGATACTCTATATCAGAACGTGAAATGAGTAGTATTATGTTTGCACTATCCAAGTGGTCATATTATTTAATAGCCAATCATTTCATAATCGAAACAGACCATTCAGCTCTTTGTTACCTGATGAGAAATAGGTTTGCTAATAATCGTATATATCGATGGTCTTTACTTATACAAGAATTTTCTTTTACCATAAAACACAAGCCGGGAAAACTCAACATTGTCGCTGACGCACTAACACGAAATCGACAAGTTGACTCAGATCCTATCAATACTTTCACTGTAGCACTAAACACTCTATCACAAAATGATGACTTATACTCATATTCACAAGTTACACAAAGCCAAACACTTCTACATGATCTTCGAAACAAAATACTTTTACATCCACATAGAGGATACGCAATAAAAAACAATATTATAATAAAAAAGATTTTAGAAGAAGAAAAATTCGTAATTGACCAAAGTTTAGCTGCCGAAATTTTAATAGACTTGCATAATAGGTACGGTCACGTGGGAATAAGAAAAACGTGGATGATATTTCGAGAAACGTACTACTGTGAAAGAGATTTGTCACTCACTAAAGATTTACTTGTAAAATGTAGCGATTGTTCTTTGGGTAAAATAAAAAACTACCGAAATAAAAACACAGTACAAAGTATAGTTACAGATAAACCTTTAAAATTGTTAGCGATGGACTTCGTGAGTAATTTGATCCCAAGCGAAGATGGATACAAACATATTCTGGTAATAGTTGATGTATTCTCAAAATTTATAAAATTGTACCCAACCAAACGTTGTAATACCATAACAGTACAGAAAAGGCTAAGTCAGTACTGTAAAACAGTAGGGAAACCAGAATGCATGCTGGTCGACAATGCTACTTACTTCAATAATGAACGTTTAAAAGCATACTTAAGTAAACGAGATATTAAACTTAAATTTACTACAATTAGACATCTGCAAGCCAATCCTGCTGAAAGGTACATTCAGGAGGTCATAAGATTTATGCGTATTATAGTACAAGATAATCATAGGGAATGGATATTTTATATTTTAGACGTAGAAAACTATATTAATAACGTGCCCAATACGGTAACACAAATTTCACCTATATTAACAATGATAGGACAATCTCCGGACAGACCTTGGACTAATAATCAGGGACTAAACTTAGAAAATGTGCATAGATTAGTTAAGTTACGAATTGAACGTAACGCAAGAAAGTATACAAATAGAGAGAACAAGAAGATTAAAAAGAAGATAACATTTAACCTAGGGGATAAAGTAATAGTAAAAAGATTAAGAGTATCTGATTACAAGAATAATATATGTGCAAAACTGCAAAAACCTTATGAAGGTCCTTATGTAATAGAAAAAGTGCTAAATGATAATACTTATGAACTTAAAGATAGTTATAGTAATTTAATAAGAGGGAAGTTTCATGTTGAGATGTTATATCCCTACGAAGCACAGACAGAAATTGAATAAATAAAATGACATGATTGTGGTTTGTCACAGCGATATGTGAGCTAATAAGAAAATTTTCATACTTAAAATTTTATATTACCCTGAGGGGGAATTGCAATGACAAACCTTTTTAGAGAGTTGTACACAGTGTACAAGTAGATACGATTGTGTATGAATAACTTAAACATCAAATTGTAAACTTTAAAAAGTTAGATGTGAGCATGGGTACATAGTAACTAAACATGGACGATGAAAATTTTAACACTTAAACAACATGATTCCAAATAAAAGACAATTTTAATTTAACATTGATCAGTACATTGACAATGTAATTATAATTAATTTTGATAAAAACATAATTTAAGAAAATCTCCATGTGCATGAACTTATAAAATGGCTAGGTCCAAAATAAGATGTAATGCATATCGTGGTGCATAATTACTCAATACAGACAGAGAAAAGGTGTTTTAGATTTAGTTTTTGTTATATTGAAGGAGTACAATCCTGTTGTTGTTGTATTTTATTATTTATTATAAGCAATTTGTATTTGTTGAATTTATTGACTTTGTTGCGGATCCTTGTCGGTGAACCAACAAAGAAAAACAAAAAAATTTGTTTTTGGTTGTGAAATGGTTTTTTTACATATTGAAATAAGAGTAGAAGTCTCTACTTAATCTGGTATGTGAATTACTTGTGTTAATATTGTATTAAGATAAGAATTTGTAAAAACTTATGGTAATTGGAAAATATTTAAAAGTCAAAGAAGCCCTATGTATGGGATAAAAAAAATATAGAAAAAGAAATTTTTGAAAGATGATGACAGGAGCAGTTTTTGATAATTAATGGAAAAAAAAAGTCAAAATTTTGAAAGGAAGAGATTGATTTTTAAGAAGCGTGAGATATAATTGAAAAATTCTCTCAAATTAGACAAAATCAGCATCTGATGTGCTTAGTACTGATCCTCCTTTGGTTAGTTTTTGTGAAGATATTATTAGTGGATCCGATGATACGAGTAGATGATTAAAAATCTCTTACGTCGTTTGTTGACGAGAAGAATTTTTTGAATGACCTTTCCTATATTTTCGAAACCAACAAGACCTCCGCTGCGAATTTAACTACGTACAGAAAAAAAAATCCTAGGTAAACCTATTTAAATTAAATTAAAAGGCCATATATTTTCCAATTTAAAAATTGATTTAGTTTTTAAGTTTTGTTGTATGTTTATGTTTAAAATTTTTATTTAAAAAGAAAAGAATCCATACCAGATTTACCTTATAAAATAAAATTTAAATATTCTTTTAAAAGGGTTTTTGTTTGGAATCTGTGCTGGAAAGATAAGGTAGCAAATGTTCAACAAAAAGACCATAGAACCGACTTTTTGACCCTGTGGAGTCTTCCTGTTTTTTACAGGCTCATGCTCAAGCAAACTAAATCTTGTACTGTTATTTTCCTCACATTCAAATTCGGTAATTTCTTATCATATGGCGCCCAACAAAATAATTAATCATACAGAACCATAGAGAGGAATAACAATACAATATATTGCTTAAAATCGGTGACAATGGAGAACCCATTGCCATACCGAAATCCTGCTGATAGAAATCATTTTCTAATTGAAAATAAGTTGTTTTTATACACATAGTTAAAAGTTCCATTATAGTATTTACACTCAATTTAGTTCTCGCTTCCAAATTATTTTCATTTAACAATTTGTCTTTGATTATTTTTAAAGTTTTGTCTACTGGGACGTTAGTGAACAGACTAACTACGTCAAAACTAACCATCAGATGTGTATTATGAATACTGTTTTCATAAACTTTTTCGATAAAATGTTTACTATTTTTTATATACGAGTCAGTATTTCCAGATAATGGATTAATAATTTTAAGCAAGAATTTCGCCAAATTGTGGCATGGCGAATTAATGGAACTAACAATTGGTCTTAATGGGACATTTTGTTTATGTATTTTCGGTAAGCCATAAAAATGAGGAGGCTTGCTATAATGCGGTGTAAGCTTCCGTCGTTCAAAGTCATTAAAATCATTTTTGTATTTAAATAAAGTTCTATAAATTTTGCCCTCAATTGATTTTGTTGGGTCTTTACTTAATTTTGAGTATGGTCCTTCATTGATAAGTGTCATAATTTTCTCATCATATGTATTTTTATTTATAATGACTGTGGCATTACCTTTGTCCGCTGGCAAAATTTTAATGGATTCATCTCTCTTCAAAGAGGATATTGACCGTTTTTCTTCCGTGCTTAGATTTTCTTTAATTTTATATTGCCTCTCTAAAGCAATTTTTGCCCGCACGCGATATTCATTTTCATCATCTGTTGGCATGTTTTGTGCAGTTTTTTCTACGGCTGCTATTATGTCAAATTTTGGAACCAATTTTGGGTTTATTGAATAATTTAAACCTTTTGACAAGACCAATTTGTCTGAAATTGTTAAAATCCGTTCTGACATATTAATGACAGTCTTGTCAATTAGAGGATTATTATTTATATTATTCAATTGTCTAATCTGTTTTTCTCTCATTAAATTTTTAAAATTTAATGAGAGAAAAACAGATTAGACAATTGAATAATATAAATAATAATCCTCTAATTGACAAGACTGTCATTAATATGTCAGAACGGATTTTAACAATTTCAGACAAATTGGTCTTGTCAAAAGGTTTAAATTATTCAATAAACCCAAAATTGGTTCCAAAATTTGACATAATAGCAGCCGTAGAAAAAACTGCACAAAACATGCCAACAGATGATGGAAATGAATATCGCGTGCGGGCAAAAATTGCTTTAGAGAGGCAATATAAAATTAAAGAAAATTTAAGCACGGAAGAAAAACGGTCAATATCCTCTTTGAAGAGAGATGAATCCATTAAAATTTTGCCAGCGGACAAAGGTAATGCCACAGTCATTATAAATAAAAATACATATGATGAGAAAATTATGACACTTATCAATGAAGGACCATACTCAAAATTAAGTAAAGACCCAACAAAATCAATTGAGGGCAAAATTTATAGAACTTTATTTAAATACAAAAATGATTTTAATGACTTTGAACGACGGAAGCTTACACCGCATTATAGCAAGCCTCCTCATTTTTATGGCTTACCGAAAATACATAAACAAAATGTCCCATTAAGACCAATTGTTAGTTCCATTAATTCGCCATGCCACAATTTGGCGAAATTCTTGCTTAAAATTATTAATCCATTATCTGGAAATACTGACTCGTATATAAAAAATAGTAAACATTTTATCGAAAAAGTTTATGAAAACAGTATTCATAATACACATCTGATGGTTAGTTTTGACGTAGTTAGTCTGTTCACTAACGTCCCAGTAGACAAAACTTTAAAAATAATCAAAGACAAATTGTTAAATGAAAATAATTTGGAAGCGAGAACTAAATTGAGTGTAAATACTATAATGGAACTTTTAACTATGTGTATAAAAACAACTTATTTTCAATTAGAAAATGATTTCTATCAGCAGGATTTCGGTATGGCAATGGGTTCTCCATTGTCACCGATTTTAAGCAATATATTTATGGAGGATTTTGAGACTAGGCATGTTCAAAATTGTGCATACAAACCGGTTATCTGGTGGAGATACGTAGATGATATCTTTGCAATCTGGCCTCATGGTATTGAGTTACTAGATAATTTTTTGGATCATTTAAATAATAAAGAACCTTCCATTAAATTCACTTTAGAAAAGGAAACTAGAAATGAATTACCATTTTTAGATGTTTTAATTAAAAGAGTAAATGGTACAATTGAAACAAGTGTTTATAGAAAACCAACACATACCAACAGATATTTAAATTTCAACTCAAATCAGTCGATGCACGTTAAGAGGGGTGTTGTAAAATGTTTGTATGATAGGGCCAAAATCATTTCTTCTAATGATGAGATACTAAACAATGAGAAGCGGTTTATAAAGGAAGTTCTTATTAATAACCAATACCCTGGGGGTTTTGTCGATAAAACCTTCATAAATATTGAAAATAGCAATCAGGTACGACAAAAACCTGAAAAACGTTACACAGCGTTAATTCCTTATGTATGCGGATTATCCGAAAAGTTGCGCCGCATCGGTGATAGATTTGATATTAGGACGGTATTTCAAACAAGCAACACTTTAAGATCTATTCTGACAAAGACGAAACCAACAAACCACGAGCAAAATTCAAAAAACTGCATTTATAGTATTCCGTGTGAGTGCAACAAACAATACGTGGGTGAGTCATCCAGACCTTTTAGTGTAAGATTGGGCGAACATCAAAATTATATCAGAAAAAATGAAATTCAGAGGTCCAAGATCTGCGAACACGCGTGGGAGAACGGACATAGAATAAACTGGGACTCGGCAAAAAAAATTTTAACAAAAGAGGCAGATAGCAAAAAAAGAAAAATAAAAGAATCCGCGATAATATTATTGAATGAGGATAATTGCGTGTCGAATTGTTCCGTAGATGTCTGTACAACTTGGCTGCCAATGTTAAAAGAAGAACTTCACAAACTTAACATTGTATAGAAACTAAAAAACTGTTAACTATATCAACAGTTCTATGTAAATAGTAAGTATCTATGGATATTGAATATAACAAACATTCTTAGAGCTGTGTATTTGTCATACACAGCAAAAAAGATTTTTCAAAAAAAGCCTTGAGAAAGGAAACAGATTAGATTTCCGAAACGTCGGCGAAATATTTAATTTCAAGTTTTTATACTTATTTGTGTTGTTTATTTATCAAAACCAACCTTTAACTGATCCTTTGACGTAAACGTCACGGGCGTAGAGGTTTTTTACCAGTAACATACTGGTTAATTGTGATATATTTTGTAGATTCCCCTAGCACCGCTTAGAAAGAAAACATACATGTGGCAGTGAAATTCCCAAAGAATTGAAGAAGGAAAGAAATTCGCACTAATAGTTACGAAAGGAAAATCTCAGATATCATTTTTTGCGAACTTCTGGTGTATTTTTTACTTTACCGACTGGACTAATTAGTAAAATAAATTACCAATTCACCACGTTTTATTTAAATATTTTAGCGACTGCTTGGTGTTGCATTTTTTACGACATACAGTTTACGATTTAAAGACTGCGCCACTTTAAAGAATTTTTAGTATAATTTCAATAAAAATCATAAAAGAATATTTCATGGTTGCATATACAGGAAACTTCTAACATAGTTATTATTAGCAATGTTCAAGAGTCACACATATACATCGGTTTTGAAAGTGACAAAATTTGAGTACAAAAGTCATCAAATTTTAAAAATCGACATAGTACGTGGAATACCGCATTAAATAAACTTAACGGAATATAACAGTTAGTAGGCATGCTTATTGAAAAAATATCTAATTATTCAATATTGAAATTCATTTCCATCACATACATGAATTATAGTTTTTTGTGAATGAAAAATTTATTTGCATTTATTTGTAAATCGTTTTCGAAACATTGTCAAGTGACACACAACCTTTATAAAATATTAAAGATACCATAAAAAATTATTTAAAAAAAAATATATCTTACATTTGACCACCACACCAAGAGCTAACAAAATTCCAATACTTTTGAACATTTTACCAACAGTATTTGAAAATTATTTGGACGGCCACCTTTATAGTACAAGAAATCTTGATATCTCATGTCAATATTCTTTGTTTTAGTCTGTCACAACAATAGTACATAAGTTATCGATTTAATCTATAACATTATATTAAACAACCACTTCAGAAAAAGGACGAATTTTTCTAAGACGTGCATGTTACGTAAGATTAACTCAATGGAAATATGATGATAATAATAACATTGCCTTTACTGCGCACTATGTGCTACTTAATTACATTTAGTATGTCAAGTCTTGTTTTATCATTGTTTGCATTGTATAATAGCCAAAAAATGATTGTAACATAACCTGTACGAAGCAGTTTCAGTACCTACTCAAAAAAATTAAGAAATTGGGAGACAAACACTGATTTGAATTGTAGACTTTACTTTCTAGACTGATTAATGTAAGTACTCATTTCCATAGTTCACTTAATAGAGATAAAAAAAGTATCTGAACGGTAATAAAACTGATACCAAGTCGATTTATTGGCAGACAGCAATTGGCAACTACAATGATAGATACTACTATATTCCCTATAGCGATATAATAAGGACTCTGAAGAAGAACATCATCCTGGAATGGGATACATTCTATAAGAATTTATATGCTGAACATCCGACAAATTATTCTTTATTAAACCCACATATTACATCGAAGCGATTATATGACATTGAAGAGACAATTACCCGTCTACAGTTCAATCATGGAAGATTCCCTTATCATCTATGTAAGATTGGTGTTAAAGAAAATGTTCCTTGCGAATGTGGAAGTCCAGGCGACATCGTTTTCCTAGTTTGTCCTATATAAACAACAAATTGACATGTTTATACAAAGAATATTGGACAATGATCTGGTCGTGCTCTTAAGTATGAATTATATTTTAAGCCATAAAACGAAAGATATACAGCCCGCTAGTTCCATAAATCGTGAAAGCAGAGTAACACAATGAATTGAATTTAGTACGGCATGAACTAAGGATGGATGTGGACGTAGGTAATAATTTCTATACGAAACGAGACAATATCTCTTCGTCAAAAGCGAAGAAGTTATTTGTCACATTTTTGACAAATAATTTCTTCTATTGAAAGCATTTCTGCAGTTTCTTTTTTAGCCGTAAATGCCATGGGAATAAAATAATAATTCTAATTAAAACCGAAATGAAAATAGAACATTAAAATAAAAAACCGCTGCCTAAGAAATCAATACTTCCACATCCAGATTTTTCATCCAAGTCACTTTAAAGGAAACATCTTGACTATATTTGCACTCTAGTATGTGGAAATTATTGGTCATAGAATTTTAATAATATTTGGGGTAGATGTCATAGAAAAGTTTGAGGAGTTGGTTTCTACCATATACGTTAAAAATGAAGTTTCTAGTTTACCGTACTTATTTTCCACTATTTACAACCTACCACCTCAATGGAGTCATCTCAATCAGATGTCAGTACAATACATACGTGTACTAACTTTCAAGTGAATATCACAAACACACAGGTAAATAGTGTAGCTGCGGTGTTACATAATAATATAACTGACCACTACCCAATAATCTTTAATGTAGAACTTGGAAATAATAAAAAACTAAAAACAAAAAAGATAATGGAAATTAAAAAACTAGACGAGAAAAAATTTTTGGACGGGGTCGCCCAAATAAATTGGGATGAATTGTACAGAGAAAGTAAAACCGATAAAGCAGCTAACATATTCTATAATAATATAAATTTAAAAATAGAGGACGCAACAAAAATAGTTAAATTAACAAACAGAAACAATAAACTTAAACCATGGATGTCACAAGGGATACTAAACTCCATATTAAAACGTGACAAAATAAAACGGAAACTCATGAAAGACAAAGAAAATAGACAACTAAAAGAGTACTATAAGAACTATAGAAATACCGTAACAATGCTAATCAGAGCTACGAAAAATAACTACTACAAAGAAAAAATTCAATCCTCCGGAAATAACTACAAAAAAAATTGGGATTGCATCAGTGAAGTTACAAATCTTAACAAAAAATGCAGTGATAACATCGACAAAATTATTGAGAACGATAAACAAATAACCGATAAAAAAGAGATAGCTAACGCTTTTAACAACTTTTTCATTGAAATTGGCGAACAAATCACAAGAGATATTCCCGATCAAATACAATACATGATAGGTAACGAAAACTTAAACGAAAATTTTAATTCAATGTTCCTAGAGGACGTGAATGACCGAGAAATAGAAGAGGTAATATCTAGCCTGAAAAATAACGCCTCACCGGGAAAAGATGGTATAACCACAAAAATCTTAAAACTCATATCGAAACATATCAGTAAACCTATTGCCTACATTATTAATCTTATGTTTAAAAATTCCACCGTCCCTGAAATTTTTAAAGAAAGTATTGTTGTACCAATATATTAAAATGGCAATAAAAATGATATGACAAACTATCGTCCAATATCGTTAATAAATAATATTGCAAAAATTTTTGAAAAATGTCTAAATAATAGACTCCGATCATTTATAGATAAAAATAAAATAATATCAAAGCATCAATACGGATTTCAGAAGCACATTGGCACTGAAGAACCTCTTCAATTATTAACAGATACAATACTAACTAATTTCGAATCGAACAAGAAAGTCTTAGCCATCTTTTTGGACTTACCAAAGGCTTTTGACACAGTATCCCATACTCAACTACTTAACAAGCTAAACAAAATAGGCATCAGAGGGAGAGTACATGATTTGTTCAAAGAATACCTAGCCAATAGACCACAACAAGTTAAAATAGGTAATTCGTACAGCGAAGCAAAAAAAATAAGAACTGGCGTTCCACAAGGAACTATCCTAGGTCCTAGCTTATTCCTTATATATATAAACGACCTCTTACAAAGAAACTACGGATGCAATATTATATCATATGCAGACGACACGGTGCTAATTTGTGCAGAGGAGACATGGAAATCCACAAAACAAAAAGCTACCGATGCAATTAGCAAAGTAAAAACTTGGCTAGATACCAATCGCCTTAAACTAAATATTACAAAAACTAAATATATGTCATTTTCCCCAACAAAAGTTGGAATGCCCCAAGTGCAAGAACCTATACTCGTTAATAAATCGATTAACAATTGTGTACATAGTGCCGACACCATAAAATACTTAGGGTTGATCCTAGACCCGCACATGAAATGGGTAAGTCACGTCGCTTATTTAAATGGAAGATTACGGAAACTAATCTATAAATTTTATAGCCTAAAGGGCATACTAAACAATAAAACTCTACTAGTTGTGTACAACAGTTTAGTTGAATCTATAATTAGATATGGTGTCACAGTATGGGGCTCCGCTTATAAAACAACTTTACAACCTCTGCAAATAACACAAAACTATATATTAAGAATAATTTTTAACAAAAAAACCAGAGACAGCTGCAGAGACATATTCATCGAAAAACAATTGCTTGATGTGAAGGGTATATACATGCATGCTGCCATATCCTACGTACATAATAAGAAGGACACCATTGGATCTGTTATTGAACACCAATATGAAACAAGGGCTAGGACATACAGCACATACACAGTACCGTTCCGTACCAAAACTGTCACTCAAAAATGCATTAAATACAATGGAACCAAACTACTTAATAAACTTACACCACACATTAAAAAAATGAGGAAAAAACGTTTTAGAATAGAAACAAAAAAATATCTGATTGACAATTACACTACACTCCTGTCCATCCTGGCATAACTTATACAAAAACGTCACATATCATTTCTTTAATATACTTAACATTACTACAAATTTAAAATTATAAAGGTCAATGTATTATATAGGTGGCAATCTACCGTTAAAACTTACAATTCTTTTTATATATCCATCTCTTTTCTTTCTTTCCACCTCATAATTATTACCCCCGTTTATAATTTATAAATTATTGCACTCTTTTCTACACAGCCGCAAAATATTTATACTATTTCTATGTCCACTTTATTAATTATCGACTTATTATACTTCAATCAAATTTATATACTATTTTACACATTGCTTAAAGATGATTAATTATATATGTAGATATAGAACACATATGTAGATATAGAATGTAAATACTGCTCGACACAATACGAGGTCTCCTCAGGTGTCACTTTTTTGTTCTTTATGTAATTAAGTTAAGACATTTTGTTTAATAATTTTGTTGCAGTAATAAATAAATAATAAAAAAAAATAAATCTCAATTTGATGTTATCAATCCCATTAATAATGAAGCGGAGGTGGTAGAGTTTGAAAAATATTGGAAAGAAATCTGAGGCCTTGGTTTCTAGTATATACACCGAATCCCAAATTTCTGTAGTCTTACCAGCTTGCTTTACTTATTTTCCCCTATTTGCCCCTATTTAACCCCCAACCCTTCAACGGCATCATCTCAAATTATGATCTAGTTTCAGACGTCGTTATAATACATACGTGTACCAAATTTCAAATGAATATCTCAATTTTATTTTATCAACCCTTTTCAAATTGGAGTAGGGGTGGTTGGGTTGAAAAATATTATAAGAAAATCTGACGCTGTGGCTTCTAGTACATACACCGAATTTCAAGTTTCTGTAGTCTTACCAACGTTTTACTTATATTCCTCTATTTATCCCAAATTAACCCCCAACCCTTCAACGGAATCATCTCAAAATATAAACTAATTCCAGACGTCGTTATAATACATACGTGTACGAAATTTCAAATGAATATCTCAACTTTATTTTGTCAACCCCATTAATGAGGTAGGGGTGGTGGGGGGGTTGAAAAATATTATAAAAAAATCTGAGGCCTCAACTTCTTGTACATACACCGAATTTCAAGTTTCTGTACTCATACCAGCTTGCTTTACTTATTTCCCCCTATTGACCCCTAAATAACCCCCAACCCTTCAACGGAATCATCTCAAAGTATAATCTAGTTCCAGATGTCGTTATAATTCATACGTGTACCAAATTTCAAATGAATATCTCGATTTTATTTTATCAACCCTTTTAATAATGAAGTAGGGGTGGTGGGGGTTGAAAAATATTATAAATAGTCTGAGACCTTGGCTTCTAGTACATACACCGAATTTCAAGTTTCTGTAGTCTTACCAGCTTGCTTTATTTATTTTCCCCTATTTACCCCTATTTAACCCCCAACCCTTCAACGGAAGTATCTCAAAATATAATCTAGTTCCAGATGTCGTTATAATACATACATGTAGAAAATTTCAAATGAATATCTCAATTTTATTTTATCAACCCTTTTCAAATTGGAGTAGGGGTGGTGGGGGTTGAAAAATATTATTAAAAAATCTGACTCTTTGGCTTCTAGTACATACACCGAATTTCAAGTTTCTGTACTCTTACCAACTTGTTTTACTGATATTCCTCTATTTACCCCAAATTAACCCCCAATCCTTCAACGGAATCATCCCAAAATATAATCTAATTCTAGACATCGTTATAATACATACGTGTACGAAATTTCAAATGAATATCTCAACTTTATTTTATCAACCCATTTTATGGGGTAAGGGTGGTGGGGGGTTGAAAAATATTATAAAAAAATCTGAGGCCTTAACTTCTAGTACATACACCGAATTTCAAGTTTCTGTACTCTTACAAGCTTGCTTTACTTATTTCCCCTTATTTACCCCTATTTAACCCCCAACCCTTCACCGGATTTCCTCAAAAAACAATCCAGTTCCAGATCTCGTTATAATATATACGTGTACAAAATTTCAGGTCAATATCTTAAACCGTTCCGGAGAAAGCGTGCGGACAAAAAAAGTTACAGACAGACAGACAGACCGACAGACAGACCGACAGACAGTCCGACAGACAGACCGACAGATAGACCGACAGACAGACCGACAGACAGACAGAAAATTTTTTTTTCGCTCAAATTTAAAATCTCGACGTTTCATGATATTCTAAACCTATTTCACGAATAAAAATTTTTGAAAATTTTTTTGCGATTACTATACTTCCAATCCACTACGTGGATGTGGAAGTAATTAAATAACTTGGAAACTAAAATCAACTAATAATTAGCAAAAAATAAATTATTCTTATTAAATTACAAAAATAGAACATTAAAATAAAATTAAATAACCCTCAGAAACTAAAATCAACTAATAATTATTAAACAATAAATTAATGAAATAAGGATTCAAACAAACCACCTTCTTGTGCCAAACAATAGCCAAACCGATTATACAATGAACCTCTCATAACATTGAGTTGATTTGGAGTAATGCTTGCACAAAGCTGGATAAGTTTTTCCCGTAATTCAACTAAATTATTGGCTCGCTCAAACGCATGTCTGTACGCGGTTTCCTTTAAAAATCCCCACAGAAAGAAATCATGGGGTGCTAGATCAGGTGACCTGGGGGGCCATTTTATCATTCCCCTCGTAGCTATTAAACGATTGTGAAATGTTCTTTCCAGAAAATTAACAACAGTTAAGGCATCCGTCTTGTTGAAACCAAATGTCGTCAAAGTTGACAGGAAGATTTTGAACTGCAGGAATTATTTGGTTTTGTAAAAGCTCTAAATATTTATTGCCATTTAAATTGCCATCGATTAGCAGTGGGCCTATAATATGATTGTCTAAAATTCCCGTCCAAACGTTCAACTTTTGAGTATACTGAGTTCGCACAGCAACACTCAAATGTGTTTATTTTTTCGAGACCAATATCGTACTACGGATGGATTGTGTTTCCTATGTAATGAAAAGGATGATTCATCTCTAAACAATATATTCTTTAAGAAGTTTTCATTCTCATTCACTTTGTTTATCATGATTTCAAAAAATTCCATACGTTTTAAATTTTCCTCTGGAAATATTTCTTGCGTTGTTTAAACTTTAAAACAACTGTACCCATTTCTTTTCAAAATATTTCTTACAGTTCTTTCCTTCTTGTCAACTTCATCAGCAATTTGTCTGCTAGAACAAGATTCACTAGTTTCAACAAGTGCACAGACATTAGTTTCGCGAATTTCACGTTCTTCGCTCATTTGTTGATGACGGGGTTCGGGTTGACAGCATTTTTTACAATAATTCACGACGCACCCGAATTTCTCAATTTTTTAAATAATATATGAAATTATGCTAGGTGAGGGGATTGGTCTATCTTGATATGCCACAGTAAATAGATTTATTGTGTCTTCAGTGGAATGGCCCCCGAAGTACCACTTCACAATTTGCACTTTTTCTGCAGTTGCATAAACACACGGCATTTTAATAACGTAATTGAGATTAATTTATTTTATTCCCACATGTCTAAACAACTACGCTATTAAAAGCAGAATGGGTGCGCTCGCGCTGTTCTCAACTCGTCGCGGTCAAGCGATGGCGCTATTGTCATATACCAATGCCCTGCATTGTTCTACGACAAGGCGTGGTTTATCTGCGCAGAAACAAGTTTATGTACCTAAAACAAAATTTGCTGAATCTGTATATTTTCTTATAATGGAATTTATAAAAAGATGTGATATTCAAATTTAATCAACAATTAATCAAACTTGGGAATTTAGTCGGTTAGGGAAATCGTTCCCTGTGTAATCGTTATTATAAACCTCCGTTGATTAAACCTTTCTACCCGTGGTCCATTTCATGTTCATACTCTTATAAAGTCATTAAGACAGACCCCTTGATGTGAAGCGAGTGTCCACTGTGTAGATCCCTATTCGTTCCTTAGGATGATTTTAAAAGGTTACGAAAAATTTCGTTTTTTCTTTGGGATTAAATTTACAGATACACGTACATAGGATAGAGTCTCTTGGTTAAAGGAGTGATTCAAGCTCAGCATTATAAAAAAAAAACTGATACTAAAATTTTATTATATAAACTGCAAAATTCATATTCTTGAACAATAAGTGCATTTAAGAATTATCAACAATGAAGATACATTTTAGTGGTTTTCGAAGTGTAGGTCTGGAGGCATTGCTGTGCGTTCCCTAGACAGACCATCGCACCAACTAATCCATTATCCAAGAAATACTCCCCCAAAGCATGAACCGGATATATATATCGGGTGATTGTCCAGAGAAAACCAAGTGGTCAAAGGCGATAAGGACGACGATCAAAACGTTGAGTTGATGTCACCAAAGAGCTAATGGGAAAAAACTTTGAAGAGGAAGAGAAACTTTTCTGCCGTAACATACAACAATTGATATCTGGATCTCTGAGAGGCACCGAGTACGCATGCTAGAGATTCCATGCACACTAAATTGTTAATAAAGTTGTTTTGATGATAGTTTTGACGAGCACTTAGCGTAGTTATAATTATTCTCCATCGAGTTTTCTCCAATTTGACAGTGGCATAGAAACTTAATAATCTTTTGTTAAAATAAAATATGCAAAGAAACCTTTTAAATTAATGCTTTTATAATTGTCCTAAAGAGAGAAAAAAATGCTTTCTGATCTTGTAACAATTTAAAAAAAAATTATATAGATTATTAAAATTGACAGCGTTGTGCACCAATTGAAACAACTTGTGAAACAAAGGTAATCCGCCATCTTAGGACTTCCGCCATATTGGATATACTATATGGTATTGTCATCGAACTTATACATGTGTGTAGTATTTCAGAGCTCTACTCTAATTTAATTAGAACTAGTCGAAATTTTCATTGCGGAAAGAGCAAGTGAGTTAAACAAAAACTGATAAAAACGCGTACCTCGTCCTGTTCTACGAGAATTTATTGCATAAAAGTAAATAGTAGGTAGGTACATTAAAAAATCACAAAATGTAGAAACCAATATTGTTTAAAAGATCTGGCAAATGTCAAGTCTTTCGAGCAGTAATCATGTTAAGAGGGTCTTTGTTGTATCGAGCAAAAATTTCCTTCTTGAACGCATCGAACTGTTTCCGATTCAAATTGTTTTGATGCTCCCTCCAAGGTGGTCGAGTACGTTTTACTTGCAAACCCCAGTGGCAGGTGAATACAGGCGACAATACCAAAAAGTCGTACCCAGCTACAAACATCTCGTACACCTGAAAATTAAATAAGTTGATTACTTTTTACTATCCTCTGTAACATTTTTACATAAAGGTGTAATACACTGAATTTCTCCATAAGCTCCACTACTAGAAGAACATATTCTTTATAGGAATTTGCAAACAGCAGAAAAAATAACTATCTATAATTAAAAGAAAAACTTTGTATAAAAATATTAATGAAATCTTTGCATTCTTTCGATAACCTGAATGCTAGCAAATTAAAATTAGACAAAATCATTTTAGAATTTTAATTTGCTAGCATAACCAGAATTCAAGTTATCGAAAGAATGCAAACATTTCATTAATATTTTTATACAAAGTTTTTCTTTTAGTTATAGATAGTTATTTTTTATGCTGTTTGCAAAATCCTATGAAGAATATGTTTCAATACAGTTATAAGCAAACAAATAATAATTCATTTTTAAACATGCATAGAGTATATAGGCTCCAATACTAGTTAGCTAATAGATAGGTGAGGTTGTTTTTTATCAGTCAATGTCAAATATAATTATTTCACACTTATTCATAGAAATTGTCTTGGTTTTGCATGAAACATCTTTATGAGTGGCTTTATGTCTTTCTGATGAGCTCCAGAATAAGGGCGAAAAACGTTTCAAAAGCTAAGCATTTCCAAGAAACACAATGATAGATTTCATGAAAATGTAATCCATTAGAATGAAAATTTTATTAAGACAAGGTAAATAAATAAATTCATTTTAAGCCTTTGTTCTCATTTTTAACTAAATCTTCATAATCGTAGGGGGTTATGTAGATACTAATTTAATCTGCATGGCCGTAGGAGACTGTGTGGATGTTAGTGTTAGAATGAGAATTGTCAAATAAGAAATTAGACAAATGCATTTTAGGATTTTAATTTGTTAGCATAACCAGAATTCAGGTTATCGAAAGAATGCAAAGATTTCATTAATATTTTTATACAAAGTTTTTCTTTTAGTTATAGATAGTTTTCTGCTGTTTGCAAACTTTTACATGTAAAAGTTTGAATAATTACTAGTATTTTCTGGTAATATATTTTCATTTGTTTCTATTGTTATAGAGCTTTTACAGTTCCAGGAAGTTGCATTTGCATATAATTATATTGATAATTATCCCTTTACGGGGAATTTCCTATAATCTAATTTTAATTTTTAATATCCTGTTCTGGTAATCCTTTGATGGTTATAACACGAGTATTTGCTTACATATTTCAGTTGATTGTGAACTTTAGGAAAAGCCGCACCGAAGAGACATAGATGTCGAAACAAGTGTCTGTGGATGTTCTAAAGTTTTGTGTTACTGCTATATCGGTAAGTGCTTTTGTTTTGATTGTCTTTGGGTTTCATTGAGCAGGATAATTTAAATTAAATATAACATTATGATAATAGTTGTACTGTTCATAATGGGCATATTTTCTTTGTTATAATTGTTATAAGAAAGATATATGTTTTAAACTTATTTGTGATAAGTATTTTGTAAAAGTTTGAATAATTACTAGTATTTTCTGATAATATATTTTCATTTGTTTCTATTAATATATTTATTTAGATTTTGATGATCATCTGATCTAGTCCTGATTTATTATAGAATATTGAATTAGATGTTACATTGCGTTAGAATAATTCATAATGGTACAAAGTTACTTTAATACCCTACCTGACTATTCCTCGTATACCCATATCCAACGAATCTTTCATCATGTGGTGGAACTGTATCTGGCGCTATATAAAATGGCTCATAGAGAAATTCAAAATTTGTAACTGGGTGACTAACATGTATGTCCACTTTCTCATTTTCACTGTTTTCCCACCTACAAAATATTTCAAAATTTATTTTAAAATGGCCGAATGTTATTCTTATTTGTTATGACAAATGAAGAGGAAGTAATTCCATAAAGTTAGATATCAATAAGTTAACATGATCATTTTTCATAATAATAATAATGATAATAATAATAATAAACACACCCAATCCTGTGCTTGAAAATGAATCAGCGGTATTATACTGGGACAGACCTATAACAACGGACAAGAGCGTAGATTTTAATAGACCTGATCTAGTCCTTATAGATAAAGAGCAGAAGAATGGTTACATCATCGACATTGCTATACCCCTCACTACTAATTTAATAACAACGGAATATTGATAAATGCCAAAACCTGGCCGTCGAACTTAAGTGTAATTAGAAGCTAAAAAATATCAATATAATCCCATTAGTCATCTCAGTGGAAGGAGTAGTTTCGACTAGGCTCCCAAGTTACTTGGAAAAATTACAGTTACCCCAACACATCAGTAAGATTATGCAGAAAGCAACTATATTACAGACCTGCCATCTGGTCCGAAAATTCTTCATCATAGGATAAAGTGAATTTTTTTCCTAGTGTGAATGCAACCAACTGAAAAGAGAGTTGTGACATTTTTGAATAATAGTAATAATAATAATCAGGAAAAATATCAGTGGCGTACTACTTTTTTGGTAAAACATGTCATGTTCGCAGGGACGTTATTGGTGGAGCGATAAAATTACTTATCTAACTAAAATATGTGATTTTATAAGTATCCTATTAGCACATACCAAAATTGAAAATAATATATAAAGTACTTTCTAATATATTAAAAAATAACGATTAAAACTCAACACTCTGTAGCAAAAAATTTAAGCCAGACATGTGTTCATATGAACTTTTCGTCATATAATGACGTAAGAAATCACACCATGAAATATTAGCATGTCATTAAGGAACGCCCTGTATATATCTTCTTCATGGATTTAATGTTTGAATGATTTACACGCAAAATTTGATGCGAGAATAAAAAATACACCGATTCAAAAAAGAAATACGGGGGGCGACTTTGGAATGATTTTTAAATTAATCACTTCATGAAAACTTTATTTCAGTTCCAAGAACCGTGTAATTTGCATACCAAAAATGTATCCCTGAAACGTCTATTTTCCGAGAAAATTGGCAGACTTTTGGAGATCCCTGTATGTGTTGGAAGCACGTTGTGACTACATCAAATACCCACATTGGGTTACCAACAGCAACAGCAAGATTAATAATTGTTGCCTGGGTATTTTAGACGAATTCTCTTTTACTAAACTTACCTTGTGAAATTAGTGGCGTATTGGTTATAAATAAAAACTTTATGATGAAACGGTCTAGCTAGGCCCTTATACGATAATCGAATTAATTCAGTCTTATTAGAAGGGAAAATAACCCTTTCGTCTAGTTCATATGTCGGAATAACATAGGCACACCGCCCTGTGCATTCAGGCCTATCCAAAAACACATCTAAACTTTCGGCCATACCCCTACTGGGTATTATATCAACATCTGTCAGGAAGACGTACTTGGTTTGGCAGTTTTTCCGTGCCAAGTTCCTTAAGTGATTCTGAGGATAAGGCAACTTAGTCCTCCATTTATTAGCGCCTTTATTTAAGTCTTTCGTCAAGTGTTGTAAAACTCCCACGGGATTGTCACAGTCTAATTCCTCCAGCTTGGCCGAGTCCACTTCGTACATCTTCGGCCGGCGTTCCTTTGTAATGACCATGTGAAAAGCGACTTTGTCTCTTATTCTGGTATCACATTTTCTTAAATATAATATATACAACAGTACAGTGTTTAGTTCTTCTTCACTAGCAGCAAATGTGGCCAGGGAAATAGGCCCATTCCAGTGGTTGGACACCTCGATTAGAGACGCAATTTTTTCTAAGGAACTCTGAGTAGCCAAGCACGTCTTATAAAGATCATTTAAAACGACGTATTTGTCTCCTACGATAATGTTATCGAAGAGTTTGTATTTGAGCCTGTTATCCCATCGACCCAGGCTTAAGTCTAAATTCAAAAAATATTTATCAGGTGGTTTCTCTTTATCGTTATCACATTTTTGGTAAATTATTTTAGGTTTCTGGATAGGCGTATATTGTTTTGTGCAATTCGGAACGTACATTAGCCTTACCGTTAGCAAGGTGTTATAAACTGTGAGGAAGACCAAGGCGGATATGCTTATATTCCATAGACGACATGTTCCCTGGAACAATAGAAACATTAGGTACTTTCAACTTTTCTTCAAAACCAATAATTTAACAAGAAATATCAACTGAGTTTACAAGACAAGTTTTATGTTATCAAAATTAATTTTCACTTGTAATGTAAAGTTAAAAGAGTTATTTGAAAATGGAATACGTATAATTGAAAAATAATATCTTTTCCACCCGTTTTAGTTTCAAAAAATTATCGAAAATTATTTAGGACAGCTCCATTTGTATATTATGAAATAAGTTTTATTCACTAAAATAGGTGGAACGTTGTTTTCTTACTATATTCTCATGTTTTATACATATGGCATAGCTAACTTTAAGCACATTTAACTTGACAGAGATGGCTTTGAAACTAAACGTCATTGTAGTTTGTTTTAGATGTCCAAGAACTTGTTTTGTTGCAACTACTACAATAAAGATCTGTTCCATCAATTTGCAGTTCTGGGAAATCGCGAATCCACAAGTTTATTGCAGCTTGAGAAGCACTAGACACATGGCTAGATTTATACTACGGTTTGCAAAACTACGATCTGGGATCGTCTGCCCTTTCCCTTCATTAAATATTGACGTAAATGCCAATAATTGCCACGAAGAAGATAAAACTGCATAGTAAAAACATAAAAGTACCTCCGTACACTGTAATTTAATGTTGACACTCGATCGGAATCGAACGCATTTAACATTGCAAATATAAAAAATCAACTATATTTTTAGGTAATTCTCATGTAGTAGATTTCCGATAGAAGTAGGTTATACGTATTTTAAAATGAAATGAAATTCACTTTATCACGTGATGCACACGGTTGAATTTTTTAAGCACAAAATAATGTCCTTCCGTCCTGGGATCGTCAATAATACATTAGATTTTTTTTTGGACCATTGAATTTTTTGCAAAAAAAAACGCAACTCTCCAAACAGCCTGGGAGCTATTTATTAACAGTTGAAAATCAATTGAAAAAAAATCCTAAAAATTTGAACAAATTCATGGAGCTTCTAAACATGTATGATTTTTTGGCGAGTAGGATCGTTTTTCGATATTTGTCTTTTGGCGATGCTAAACACAAAACTTTATGGTCAATCTGCCATACACACAATCGTGTAGATCCTTCATCACGATAATATCGACTGTAACAGGAATCTGCATTTTAAAACCTATGCATTTTATCCATAACAAAAGAATAGAAAGATTAGCAATATTCACTCATATTGAATACTAAGTAAAAGTAAAATTTATATAGATACATTTTTTCACACCTACCAAAAAGTCACCTTATCATGCCGGAACTTCGTATTATATGCTTCCCATTTACTGAATACATTCCACTGTCAGCTTTAAAAACAAATTAAAAATATCTTGCTACAGCACTGCCTGAATGAATTTGTAGCTATTTTCAAAGCTACTAATTAAATATTTGTAAATTTTACAATAATGCGGTTAATACATTCTATTCTATTCTCCTCTGTTCTATTCTGCCCTACCCTGCCTTGCCCTGCCCTCCCCTGCCCTGCCCTACCCTGACCTGCCCTGCCCTGCCCTGCCCTGGCCTGCCCTGCCCTGCCCTCTGCCCTGCCCTGCCCTGCCTTGCCCTGGCCTGCCCTGCCCTGCCCTACCCTGCCCTGCCCTGCCCTGCCCTGCCCTGCCCTGCCCTGCCCTGGCCTGACCTGCCCTGCCCTGCCATGCCCTGCCCAGACATACCCTGCCTTACGCTTCCCTGCCTCTTGCCTGCCCCTTCCCTGCCCCTTCCCTGCCTATCCCCGGACTGCCCTGCAGTGCTCTGCTCAAACCTCCCCTTACCCGAACCTTCCCTGCCCCATCCCAGCACCTTCCCTGCCTGTTCCCTGCCTGTTCCCAGCCTGTTCCCTGCCGCTTCCCTGCCGATTCCCTGCCTCTTCACTGCCCCTTCCCTGCCCCTTCCCTGCCCCTTCCTTGCCCATTCCCTGGCATTTCCCTGACCCTTCCTGTCCCTTCCCTGCCCCTTCCCTACCCCTTCCCTGCCCCTTCCCTGCCCCTTCCCTGCCCCTTCGTTACCAATTCCCAGCATTTGCCCTACCCTTCCCTGCCCTCAAAATGGTAGCTATTCACATGAGAAAAAAATTTGACAAACAAGAAGTTACTTGTACTTAATTTTCATTTTCTTAACTTTGAACTTAGTGTCCTATTAATAATAAGACGTATAACTTGACACTCTCCTCTCAAGAAGCACCTACATGCAATCGGAAATTTCGAAGGAATTATAGATTATGCAGCCTGGTCAATAAAGTCCTGCAATTGTCATAATTGACCTTCTACTGCATCTTTTATGGTAGATATGTTTGAGCACCAGTAAGCATTTTCTAAAAGTCACTAGCATTACAAGAAGGTAAGAGAGAAAATAAAAATCAATCTGCTTATTTTATTGGGAAAAATGTTTTATGTTGCCAGCAGTTAATTGGGTTTTCATATTTAAATATTATGAAAATAAACAACATAAACCCACCACGTATTAAACAGAATAGGAATGTGTGTGTGTTTGGTTCAAAATTGTCTTTTTATTTGCTAGATATTTTTTACATGTTTTTGTAAGAACTATTCAGTGGCGTAGCGGACGGACCCGCAGGGCCCGCGGTGCGGGGAGGCCCCAGCTCTTGGGGGCCCCCGAGTCTAGAAATTTATGACGCGAAAATATCGTCGAAATTAAAAATTACATTTATCTTAAATATCAATATTCAATAGTCAATATTATATATAAATATTTTAATATAATAATGATTGATAAAAAAGTTGTTTCGTACATAATCAATTTTGGTAGAGGCCTCGGATTTGTCAAATAAATGGGGTATAGAACAAGAATAAAAAAAAGAGAAAAAGGCGTGTTAAAAAGTTTTTTGATAAATTAGCAGACTTACAGATTCCGAAACATCCTTTAAAGTAGAGGTATTTTATGCCAACCTTGATATTGTCATTCAACAGATTGTTGGCCGATTTTCTGGGATTGTAAAGAGATTTTCCTGTTTGAATCCCAAAACATTATCAAAGTTGAATGACGATCAGCTTTATTTGTAAGATAGCAATCTTGCTGAAAATTATTCTGAAGATTTATCGGCAGATTTTCCCCGCGAGCTTCTGTTACTAAGAAATGTTTTGACCACACAAATAATAGAAATTGCGGATTCTTCAGTCTTTTATTTTGCTATATTCCGTATAAAAAATCATAAAACTTTACTGTTAAGTGTTCCAAATGTTTTCATTGCCATAAAATTCTTACCCACTAAACACGAAATGTGTGTGAAACGTTTCCAAAAAATAGTAATGAGTAATTAATGAAACATTTCCTAAAAACGTACCTAGTTATGTTTCTAACATATCCCACTAAACACGAAATATATATGAAACGTTTCCAAAACATTGTAATCGGGAATAAATGAAACATTTCCTAGAAACGTATCTATTATGTTTCTAACACATTTTAGAAATTTATAATTTTTGCCACGTTCCAGAAACATTTCATATAGGTAGGTATATTGTTATAATGGTAAATATATTTTTACGATTATAAACGTTTCCAAAAGATAGTAATGAGTAATAAATGAAACATTTCCTAGAAACGTACCTGTTATGTGTCTAACATATCCCACTAAACACTGAATATATATGAAACGTTTCCAAAAAACTCTAATCAGGAATAAATGAAACATTTCCTAGAAACGAATCTGTTATGTTTCTAACACATTTTAGAAATTCATAATTTTTGCCATGTCCAGAAACATTTCATATAGGTATATTGTTTTAGTGGTAAATATATTTTTACGATTATGAACATTTCAAAAAAATTGTAATGAATAATAAATGAAACATATCCTAGAAACGTATCTGTTATGTTTCTAACATATTAACACTACCAGTTACTGTTGCTACAGCTGAAAGGTCATTTTCAAAAGTAAAGCTTATTAAGACGTTTGTACGAAATTCGATGACACAAGAAAGACTTCAGCATTATGTGTATTACATATTGAGAAATAGAGTGCAAGGAAGTTAGATACTGATCACATCATCAAAGAGTTTGCTAATGAGAATGTACGCCGCTGCCGAAAAACTTTATATTTTAAGTGATGTTTTTATTTTGTGGGGGCCCCGACCATACATTTTGCGGGGGGGGGGGGGGCGAGATTTCCAGCTACGCTACTGGAACTATTACCACATACCTTATTATTTATTTCTGTGACTCTTACTGCCGACGAAATAAAGAAGGAATATTTGTTATAAGTTATATCAACAACCACTAACCATAACCAATCCGATGAAGTCGTGTATTACGTTGTACTGGGAAGAACTTAATTATGTTACTTACTTAATTAATTTCTTAATATTTTACAGCTATTATTCCGATTATTATGTTCCCAATATCTCTATATTTGACGCACACGACCTGTAAATTAACAGAGCCGGTCTGCCCAATTTGTAACTCGCACCATTTTTAAAGTACCAAATTCATAGAGCTGAAATAATTAAACTACTTGTTATAAATATTCTGTGCATACGTTTGGTGATACAAACACAACGTCTCAGCCATTTTAACCACTTTTTATTTATGAAAATAAATTGGGCTGATGAGGTGAGATGAATTTGCTTTGTTGTTAAGTTTAAATATTGTAATTTGATGAACATCGAGTATCATTATATGCAACTCTTACGACAAAGCACCTCACTGGTCCAATTTATATTCATTGTCAAAGAGTAGAAGAATAGCTGACATCTCACTTCACACACTTCACTTCGTGACATAATGAGGAACTAATAGGAATGCCGCGATCTGCATGACTTGAGTAATGTAGGCTTGATGATTCAGCGGCCTCGAACGGTATGCATCGTCTCGGAAACTGATTATGTTAATTTATAGCGGGCAGATCTGGGCTTTGAAAAGTGACTGCTCCGAATGAAAGCAAGTTTCAAACCACCGTGGAATAATATTGGCTACCATGCTACACGAAAAATGCTCTGCATGTGCCAAGAGTACATAGATACTTATTTTCTGAGATATCCGCACTTGATAAGGGAATAACATGTGACTCTTTTCCAGGACCGGATGTGAATTCATAGGAGACGGGCTCATCAAGGCGCATATTATGCATACTAACAAAATGTTCAAGCTGGATATCCGTAATTCAGGTAGACTAGTGGTGCAAAGCACTGCGTGTCTTGCATATGTGACTATTCGCGATTACGTTTCGTTTATTTTTTCGAAAGAAAAATCGGAGACTGAAGAGAATCGCAGAAAGGTTGAATATGGTTAAAAATCATTGCGCGCGTGTCGCGACAACATTTCAATTCGACGCCGATGTCAAGAGTTTGATAATAAAGACGTGCATAAACTTTTATAATCAAATGGTGTCAAATTAATCATTACCAATCCATGTACGCCTAAGCAAAATAGTTGTGCTGAATGCACTAATAGAAGTGTTGTCGAACTGGCTCGAACAATGCTTCTGGCTAAGAGTTTGCCAAGCTAGCTCGAGTCGAGTAGATGAAAAAACACCCCATGAATTGATTATGGAAAAGACTGGAGCCTAGATAAACTTCATGTCTTTGGTACCGACTGTTATGTGCATGTACTAAAACAACAGAAGAATCGGTGGGACCCGAAGGGGAAGGGAAAGCGTGGTATATTCGTCGGTTATTATCATATTTCGTTTATCTCAATAATTTAAAACTACGATGAACTTACCTACTTATTCATTTGCATAAAAGAAATCCCCAAAACATTTTAAACTTAATGTGAAAAAATTGATATTTTTTACGTTGTGGGGACAGTCGTAGATTTATAGTTTCCCTGGGGTGGCCCTAAGCTGTTACCTAGAGTTGGCATCTGGGCCCCTAAAAATCCCAAACCTACAACCACTAAGCTCACAATAAGGAAGCCCAGTAGCTCAGATGCAAAAAAAATGTTTCAAGAAATGAATTATCTTTATTCATGGTCTTCACAGTTTAGGTAAAAGCACACAAATATGTAAATACGACCCTGTTGGGTCATTATCTCGGGTTATATTATCATTATCAGTGTCTCTAATGGCTATAATTCTTTCTAGCAGATATTCTCGTCTAATATGAATGTGTTTTGAATTAGGCAATACGTTCCACAAATATGTATAGGAACTATATAAAGAATTTTAAAAATAAGTCATTTTATATAATTCGGATTTATTTTTAATACCTTTACCCAAAAAAGTAAAATAAACCAGAGCAGAGCAGAGATATATAATATAATTATTAATTCAATTTTACTTAAATAAGAAATAGTGTCATTTGAATCAAACCATAATGAAGCAAATTCCCTAATTACCTACTAGGTACTACTAAATTATTATTATGTCTTGCTCACCTGAATCATTGGTTCGGCTTAAGCTTAATTGTTACGAAATATATAATCCTTTGTTTACATAGCTAAAAAAAAAATTTCTCGCGTTCGATTCCTAATACAATCATCTTCGTCAGTTGTACCTGTAGCTTCTACGAACACACACAACTCACACGAAACAAAGACCCATATAAAAAATTAAAAGAATCAACATTTAGTTGTTTGAAAACGATACAAAAGATAGATATATCTCAACGTGGACTGTTACCCGGCGTATCCTGTACGCCTGCGTTGCGGGTGGTATCGATTTTAACAATGCGTCGCTCTAATATATCCCTTGACAGACATACTGAATTTTTTAATGATTTCGTTTCAATATTAGAAATATGCAGGAATATCAGACAAGTGTATGGATATCCTGGTTACTTCAATTTAAATGTTGGTTATTAGGAACGACATCTACTAGGAGATATTGTTCTGGAAACAATTACCTATTCTCTATTCTTTAAATTGGGATTGGGAAAGTGCAGGGAATCACTACTTCCACATCCAGATTTGCCATCCAAGTCGTTTTAAAGGAAAACATATTGACTATATTTTATAATAATAATAATAATAATAATAATAATAATAATAATAATAATAATAATAATAATAATCTTTATTCCCATAAGATTCCGAGGAACATTGGATGTGTCATATGTGGCCTTACAAACTAACAGAAATAAAATAACAGAGCTGACGAAATACAGTAGACAAATAAAAACGAAAACAGTTTTTTAAAATCAAGTTAAAATCTTATATATATATCCTAAATGTCTAAACATATTAAAATAGTCACTGTGACTGTACAAAACTCTTTCCGTCAGGATATTTTTTAATTCTTTTTTGAAGCTGTTTGGATTAGCAATATTTTTTATGTGTTCAGGCAAATTGTTATATGCTTTTATTCCCATATATTGTGGACTGCGTTCATACATACTTGTTTTATGTGACGGTATGCTCAATTGGTCACTGGGTGTTTGTAAGCTTTTGCTAACATCAGAATTTCTTTCGAAATTGAGAATATTATTCTTCGTGAATATAAGTAACTTAAAGAAGTAGAGCGCGTAGACCGTCATTTTCACTCTAGTATGTGGAAATAATTGGTCATAGAATTTTAATAAAATTTTAGTCGGGAGGTCATAAAAAAATTTGAGGCGTTGGTACAGATTACAGATTACAGTTGGGTTGTTCAGGCGTTTGACCTCTCCTCACCTCGACCTATAAAGATCTTTTGTGATTACCCCATATCTATATGTTCCCATCCAATCCTAGGCTTCTAAAGAATCCTAGAATTTTCCTGGGGGCTAACTTTGACACTTCTGCAGGTGTCAGAATCACCTGTTCCAAGTGTTGTAGCCTTTGCCGGACTAGTACTTCGCATGTGCAAAGTATGTGTTCCGACGTTTCGGTTGTCTTTGTACAGAATCGACAATTTTCGTCCTCAGCCTTGCCCATTTTTTTAAGGTGGTATTTTAATGGGCAGTGACCCGTGAAAAGACCTGTTAGTAGTCTTAATTCCTTTTTGCTGAGTTCAAGTAGCTCTTTAGCTCTCTTTTGCGAATAAGTAATGAACTTTTTCGCTTGTTTTTGTCCTGGAGTTGAGTTCCAGTAGGAGGATTTTTGTTCATCCTCCCATGTTCTTACCTCCTCCGTCGTGTTACTTCTTGCTATCCCACAAAACGGTTCTGGTCCGATGAATGACGATTTGGCACCCTGTCTTGCAAGGTCGTCCGCAATCTCATTCCCTTCTATTCCTTCATGCCCTGGCACCCACATCAAGTTGACCTTGTTGTTTCTTGCCAGTTGCTTTATTGTTTGTAGACATTCCCAGGCAATTTGTGACTCAAAGGTGAATGAACTCAGAGCTTTGAGTGCTGCCTGGCTGTCTGAAACTATATAGATTCGAGGCGTTGGTAACAAGCATATACTCTAAAAATGAGGTTTTTGAACTCTTATTAGCTTTCTCTACCCCCACCCCCCTCTGCTTCAACGAAATCATCTCAACCAGATGTCATGACAATACATACCTAGTTGTACCAAATTTCAAGTGAATATCTCAATTTTATTTTATCAGCGCCTTTAATAATAGTGGAGTGGAGGTGTCGGGGGGAGGGGGGGGGGTATGTTGAAAAATATTAAAAAGAAATCTAAGGCCTTAGTCTCTGCATACAGGGTGTCCCAATAAAAACTCCCAGGCCGGATATATTCTTCAGAGCTTAATTTTTGAATATAATTGTTTTTTTAATATATCGGTATATAGATGGCGCCGTGCTCTAAAAAAATGTTTCGATCATAGAAACTTTGAAATGAGGTTTATGTGAAAGAAAATGCATTTCTAGGCAGATTATGTTCTAAAAAAGAATACCATAAAACTCACCGTTTTCGAGATATTTGAGTCCAAATGTTGGAATTTGCCAAAATTGAATAATTGTAGTCCATTAAGTGGGACAATCTGTATTTACATAATTCACAAATTATTCAATTTTTAAATATTTAAAGAATTTTTCATATCTTATGAATTAAACATATTTGAAGTAACCCTTGGAAAAAAACTAAAAATATTGTTTATCATATAATTCAAACATTTAAGCAATAAAAAAACAATTACGAACATAAAACAATTTTTACGAACTAATGAAATTAAAATAACTATTTTAATAGGTGTTCAAAATTATTGCCATTTTCATTATCGTAACACTATTAATTAGTTCAGATCTAGAAACTTTTAATAATGTAGGCCAATTAATGGCGGCAACACTAGCATAAATTTTATTATAAAGATCTGTCATGCCTTCCATTGGTTCTTTGCACACTCACTTTTTAAAAATCCCCATAAATAAAAGTCTAATGGAGTAATATCAGGAGATCGAGCGGGTCATCTAAGTACTCCATTAGTACCAATCCATCTTCCTGGGTATGTTTGATTTAAATAATTAACAACGTTGTGATGATTATGTGGGCCTGCTCCATCCTGATGAAACCACATATTATCCAACTGAGTGGGCAAATTCGTTAAGAGGGAACACCACGTAAGGCTAGTGGGGAGGGGGATAAAGCACCAAATTAGGAGATATCTCCCTTATAATCAAATTTTATCCAAAAATAGTCTTCAACAATCCTGTAGTATTTATTTATGTACAACTTACACATATTTTCAGTTAAACAACATCACCCAATTTGCAAAAAAACAGCTTATTATTAATCATTAAAATTATGATTTACAATAAGCTGTTTTCTGCAAATTGGGTGATGTTATTTAACTGAAAATATGTGTAAGTTGTACATAAGTAAATACTACAGGATTTTTGAAGACTATTTTTGGATAAAATTTGATTATAAGGGAGATATCTCCTAGTTTGGTGCTTTATCCACCCTGTATACACCCTGTATACACCAAATTTCAAGTTGCTGCACTTTTAACGGTTTGCTTTTCTCATCAATAATTATTTATTTATTTATTTACATGCACGAACCCAACAGAATTTACATTCCATTTAGAGGGCCGGAGACTTACAGTCAGATAGATGCGATGAACATGATACAAAGTAAAAGTTAATAGAATATAATATTTGAATATGTGTGTAGCACAGGTTTCTATAATCTAATACTACACACGCAGGCCCGTCGAGAGGGGGGGTGTTTCCCCCGGGCCCGGGGCGTTTGAGGGGGCCCGGATTCTAGGAGATGGAGATGCATGTTGTAGTAAACCCCCCCCCCCCCCCCCCCCCGTCATTGCTTTATAGTTACTGTTTTTTTTTCTGTGTACTTTTATATATTTGTATGTTTTACTAGTTTTAATAGGGAAAAATGTATGTAGTTTTGGGCCACCCGGTATGTAGGGTATTTATGTTATAGCCGGATGGGTTGTCTGGCTGATAAGAAAGTACCGAATTTCTGAGCCTGGATAATGGGTTACCGATAACGAGACGTGGGAAAGAATCGAAAAGCGATTTCTCACATGTGCCCGTTTGTGTCGACTCAGCAATGTTCATATAAGTATTTGGACCAAATTAAAGAATCGGTATATGCAGCGGCGTCTAGGCGGGAAAGGAGGAACTTTTAATTATGGCTTGTTGCTCAAAAACGTTATAGGCGGTTAGGTGAATTGCCGAGATTCGCCGAGATGGTGCGAGTACGAGGCGGATAGGAGTAAGAATTAGGCGCGAATTTGTGAACTCAGCAAAAATGTATAAAAAAGAGGGGAGTTTTTTTTAATGGCGGAAGAATTGGTTTTTAAGAAAGGCAGTCAGCCGGGCGCGTTAAAAAGGGGCAGTTGACGGACATAAGGGTCCGCCCGACGGTTGTTTTAAAGTTTTTGTGTCCTCTGAGTGAAAAGTTTTTTTGTTGCAGTCAGCCGGGCGCGTTAAAAAGAGGCAGTTGACGGAAAAAGATCCGCTCGACGCGAGGGCGGGTTTTTGTTCTTCTTAGAGTTTTTCTTGCGGCGGGGTTTTTCTTTGAGTTTTGTTTATAAAGCGTTTTATTAAACTCAGTTGGAACGGGTTAAAATTTACGGTGGTTTTAATGTTTTAATATTTTAATAAATAGAGGCAAACGTACTAAGTAAAACGAGTGTTTGTGTGTGCTGTTATTGGGCAATCTAGGATATACCAGAGGAGTGGAAGCTAGAGGGGTGAGTTTGTTTTGGGTTTAGGGCATTTAACGTGGATCATATTCTGAAAACTAACATTTAATTATTATTAAACCGGGGCTCGATTCTGACAGTTGATTGCTTTACTGCATTTAGTACACCCGAGAGGGTGTTCGTGTTCATATTTTGATTAATAGTTCCTAATAGATTCCTAGTACCGGGTGTCCCAGGCGGCAATTTTGAGTTGGGTTGATGGCTCACCCATTATAGGGATATTTCTATGGTTCAATTACTTTAGTTGGTCGCTTAATGAGAATGTAAGGATAGGTCCCCGATTCAAATGTGTTAATATTTGCGTTTTAATAATTAGTTATTTTGTTGAATTTCCTTTGTACGTTGGAAATAATTAATGTATTTTGAAAAAAATTGATATCATTATATTCTTTATCGTTAATCGGTTGCTTCATTGAATTCACCCAGTGGTTATTGGACACCCTCGCACACGAAGACCACGTATATAAACCGTGGCCGAACTACACCCCCGAGGAGAACATTGGTGCCTCTTAAAACCAGTTTAATTTCTTATTTCCGAGGTCAGGCGGAAATCTAAAATATCCTGACCTGGTGGCAGCAACGCTACCCCTTTCCAAAAAACAATAACTCGCCCGCCTGCTCCGGAGGGGGGATTGCACCCTCGGAGAGGGGGTGGTTTTGTTACAACTGGTGGCAGCGGTGGGATAATTGTAAAAAGGGAGTATGTTAAAAGGGTTTGTTTAAAGGGGATGATTTAAATAGGGTGATTTAAGGTGGGATAGTTCTAAAAGGTGGGATATAGTTAAAAGGGTGATATAAAAGGGAGTATGTTAAAAGGATAATTTTAAAGGGGATGTTTTAATAGAAGATAATTTTAAAGGAGATTTTAAAGGATTTGTTTAAAGGGGATGATTTAAATAGGGTGATTTAAGGTGGGATATTTTAATAGCGTGATTTAAAAGGGAGTATTTTAAAATGATGATTTAAAAAGGGCGAGTCAAACGGGATATTTTTTTTTTTAGGTTATTTTAAGGACAATGTTTTAACGAAAAGGATTTTAAAGTTGAGATAATTTTTTGTTGGTGTGGATTGTTTAATAAGGGTAGAAGGGATATATTTTTGTGCTGTTGTTGTAGGGGATGAGTGAGAGGAGACTCAGATTTAGGAAAGAATGTTTGTAATACAGGGGTTAGTTAAAAGTGAAGTTGATTACAAAGGGATATTTTTCTAAATAAGTACCTACTTTCCTGATAGAATAATAGTTTGTTTTATATGAAAACAAATATATAGGTTAGCTGAAGTATAGCTGGGTAATTGTCCTATTGGGGAAAATAAAATAGATTTGACTGTGCCAAGATTAGCTGGAAAATAGCTGAAGTTTTCCTGAGTGTACATAAAAATATTATTAGGTAATTTTATTACCGGGAGAGATCCATCATTTGTTTTGAGTGGGAAAAGTATATAGGTCAGCTGAAGTATAGCTGGAGAATTTTTATAGTGCGAAAAATAGAATAGGTTTGACTGTGCCAAGACTGATTGTAAAAATATCTGTAATTTGTCGTGAATAAATTTACAGGGTGGATAAAAGTATTAGGGTAAAAATTTAATTATTGTTGTATGGAAATACAGTGCAGTTGGATGGTGCTAAACTGATTGGAAATACCTATCTGTATTTTTTTTTTATACAAAAGTACAGGGTGGATAAGAAAAATTAGAGAGAAAAAAAAAATCTAGTTATTGTTGTATGGAAGTAGTGTAGTGGATGGTGCGAAACTGATTGAAAATATCTGTAATTTTTTCTTAAAAGTACAGGGTGGATAACAAAATTAGAAAAAAAAAATTAGTTGTTGTATAGAAATATAGTACAGTTTTGATGGTGCTAAGCTGATGGAAAATATCTGTAATTTAAAAAATATATATATACAGGGTGAACACGAATATTTGAACAAGTGTACAGGGTGGCTAATAGCATTACTGGGTGATTTCTAAGGTCAGAGGCGGTAACTAGATATAAAATCAAGTAAGGTTTTACAGGTATTTATATAGGGAGAGTCGAAAATTTCCTGCTGAGGTACAATAAGGAACAGGTTTGTGCTTATTAGCTATAGTAATTAAATCAGAATCATGAGCCTTGTTACTAACACAACTAATACAACTTCTACGGTGGTTACCACCTCCGTTACCAGTCCGAGTGTGGCGGCTACGGGTGCGGCAGCACCTGGAGCCTCGCCCAATTTAGGGAATGTTTCTAGGGTTCCAGCAATGTATTCTCTAGGTATGATAGCGGCGACGTTGGAGGATTTCAGTGGTAAGAATGTTAAAAGGTATATAGAAAAACTTGAACAACGGGCCAGGTTAGACGGTTGGACGGAAGGGGAAACGTTGAATTTATTGAAATTTAAATGTGTAGGGGAAGCATACGATTATTTACGGTCAGATTCTAGTTTAGAAGGGTTGGATTTTCGGGCACTAAAGGCCAAACTAATTGATAATTTCGCGACAACAAGACTACCGGGGGAGAGTCAATTCAATCTAGGGAGGTGTTATCAGAGACACGATGAGGCCGTTTCGTCCTATTGCACACGGCTAAGGATACTGGGGGCGGAATTACTAAAAGAAGACCTGGGTAATGCGTCTGTTGAGGAACAAGCGGGAATAAGAAAAAAGAACCAAGATTTGCTTTTGAATCAGTTTAAAATAGGGCTACGAAAGGAAGTTATGAAGGAAGTGGGATTGTCGTTATTACGAGAAGATAATTTGACCTTGGATAAGGCGGAGAAACTTGTCAAACTGCAGGAGACTACGGACAAATTGTTACACAACAGGAATTCGGGTTCACGGATCTTGCAGGTGAACTGTTATACTTGCGGAAAACCGGGACACGTAGCTAGGGAATGTAGAAATCGGTCAAATGCCCAACCACAGGAGAAAACAAATGACTGCTATATATGCAATCAACCGGGTCATTGGGCTAGGCAGTGCCCCAACAAAAACACTGAGGACAGTAGGTCACGGGGCGAATTTGGACGGGGAAAAGAAAGGGTGAGCTATAACGCGCGTAACAATGGTAACACGTCTAGGGAATTCAAGTCGGGTACTTTTTCGGGCAGGGATGCACGCGGTCTTACGAATAATTATCCCACGCGAGGAGGTCGTGCCGATTTCGTCCGACCGGATAGAAGACAAGGAGACGGGTTTTACCGGCACGAGGATGGAAGAAGGGATAACGAGTATAGCCGGCAAAACGAAACAAGGGAAAATAAATTCAGGGCGCCTAGTGGTGAACGGAAGTATATCAAGGAAAACAGAAATGATTTTTATCGGCGTGAAGATAGAAGAAGGGACAGTGAGTACAATCGACAAGATAGAACACAAGAAGATTTTTACCGGCGTGAAGATAGAAGAAAAGACAACGAATATAACCGGCGGCAAAATGAGACAAAGGAAAATAAAGTTAGGGCACCAAGTGGTAAATTGAATTATATCATGGAAAATAGAAATGATTTTTACCCGCGCGAAGACAGAAAAAGGGACAACGAGTATGATCGAAAAGATAGAAGACAAGAAGAACATTATCACCGGCTCGAAGATGAAAGAGCGGACGAGTATAATCGGCAGGACGAAACAAGAGAAAATCAATTCAGGGCGAAAGGTGGTGAAACGAATTATATACCCGAGCAAGATAGTCGTGGTATGGAAACAAGAAGGAATGTAACGCAACTTTATGGAATTGGGAAAAAGAAATCAACGTTTATGGTACAGGCACTAAGTACAAGGGAAGAAGAAACTCACCAACCCTATGTGGTTCCGTTGTATTTAAATGGTAAACTTCGAAACTGCTTGATCGATACTGGTGCGGAAGTTTCCCTAATACCAAGAAGGCTGGCTTTGGAAGAGGGACTGCATTTAGAAGAATATGATGAACTGGCCTTAACCGGGATTACTGGGCATGCGTTGCGAACTTATGGGATGGTTAATGTAAACTTTAGGACGCCTACATTAAAAACTCGTGTCGAGGGTCACCTTGTGGTATGCGAAGATAAAATGTTCGGGGAACAAGACAACATCGAAATTCTGTTAGGACGGGACTTTTTGTCGGCTCATAAGGTACGCATTAGTTGTGACGAAAAGCTTGTGGTCGAACTGAAAGGAGAAGTTTTAAACGATTGGTCGGAAACCAGAGGAACTGAAGAATCTAGGGTATATCTCGGTTCAGTGCCGAAGGGTACGCAAAAATTTTTAAAGGAGGAAGTAAAAATGGATAGAGAAGGAAGTGAAGATGAAGAAAGGAAGCAATGGAAAATTTGGCTGCTGGAAGTGAATAAATTTTATAAAGGATCTGGGAATCAGAATAGTCCAATATACGTTACAGCTCATGTGCATTGTAACAAAGATGGAGAAAAGAAGACAAGGACGGAAGAAAAAGTAGACAATAGAGAGAAGATTTTCGAGGATTATTCGAGAGAGAACCCAGGAAGGAACGGTAGTTATCCACCCAAGGATAAAGCCCCGTATGGAGCTGAAAATGAGAAAAATTGGAAACAGGAAATCGACTGCCTTCAAGGGGAAGTAGAAAAATTGGAGAATGCTATAGCTGAATTAATGGTAGTGCTGAAGCAAGGTTATACTCAAACTGACGAGAATACGGAAAGTGTAAAGGGTATGCGAATTACCAAGTTTAATAAGAAGACGGAACCAAAGACCTTTGATCTAGGAGATCTTGTTTACGTGAAAGATATGCGTACCAAGACAGGTGTTTCAAAGAAGCTGGTGAGGCCGTGGAAAGGCCCATATAGGGTTACAAGTATTATTGGGCCGGTATCATATAATGTAAGGAAGGCAGGAGGAAGAGAAGAACACGTAGTACATGTCAATAGGCTGAAGAAGTATTATGAAATGGAAAGTACAAGCGATGATGAGGTCGAGGAGGAAGTCTCTAATAGGGAGGAACAAGTAGACGAAGCAAAGGAAGGCGATGAACGAGAACCCATGAGGCCCATATTTCCCCAATGGCTGGAAATGCCCAGGGGAGAAGAAGAGATGATAAGGGACATAAAAGTGGGAGTAGGTGATGACGGGTATGTCAAAGAGGACGACAAGCCAAAAACGGTACCGTTAAGGAGGTCCGCGCGGACAAGAAGGCCGCCGGACAGTTTGAACTTGTAAATCGGGATATAGACGCTCGCGTGTTCTCGGGTCAGGGGTTGATTAGTTAATGAACATTTGTATACGAACTGACTGGATATGGGAATAGTTAGACACGCGAATCTCGAGGTTTATTTTATGCTAGGTTTAATTAATTGGGAAGAATATGGCGGTTAATTTTTTTTTGTGAATGTTGATTTATACCTGGTAGGATGGCGTTATCTTAACAGGGAGTATTCTGAGAAAAGGGATGAAACGTAATAACCAATTGGCTGTTATTGGGACCTACGCAGGCACTTGGTTAAAGAGAAACCTTGAATTGAATTTAGTTAATTATAGTGGGTTATGTTAGTTGCTTGGATGGATGAGTTAAATATGTTAAACGATTGACTGAATATTAGATGTTGTACTGATTAAGTATTATGTATGTAGGGTTAGGTTAGCCCAGAGGCGAAGCAGCGAGATGGTGGCGATTCTACAGATAATGGTAGTTATGCTGGTGGTTTTGGGTACTTGGCTATCTCAGTGGCATGGGGTAGTGGGGTTGATCGCATACGATTGTGAGGATAGACAAATGAACATTACGACAATATCGCTTCGAAGTGTCGCGAACTGCCCGGAACCAAGTTCCGCGTATTCAAGTGAATCGGTGCGAGTGCGAGTCTTGCAAAGGACGGAAACTGAATTGCAACATGTATGGACTTGTTTAGTGGAGGTTACAAGACTTATTACGCATTGCGGAATGCATAGCCATAGCTCGGTAGTAGCGGGTGGACTTTTAAACTATATTCATCGAGTGGGTGCGGATGAATGTCGGATGATTCACCGTTATAGGACGTTGAAGATTAGTCAGCAGACCATCGGACAGATTCTCTTGAACGGCACGACGACCGCGTCGTTAACTTTACATGGAGCCCTGGATACCAATGGAAGATGTGACGGAGTAAGCTATCAAGAGAATGGGATGTCATGGCAGGATGTAGTTATAACGGCTACAGTGAAAATTCAAGTTATGGATTACTTCGCGGTTGTAAAATTAAAGGACAATGAAATCAGTTTGAAGGGAGGCGTTACTTGCCCGTTTTTGGAGCACTATTGCTTTGATTCAACCCTTGGAGAAAGTACTTGGGAGCTGATGGAGCACACAAGTTGTGAAGGGCAACTAAGTTTACTTTATCATGGGCGAGCCGAGAAGGTAACGAATACGTTAACCGGCGAGCGGTATATAGTGGTTGATATGGAATCAAAAATATTCGCAGTATCGATCGTCAAGATGTTACGGATATGTAACCTAGAAGTGTGGCAGACGGAACATCCCCAGTTACTTGTTTATGAAGGGCGTCATCAAGCTTTCAACCCATCTACGTTATTATTACCCCAAGACACCGACTTGATGCTATACGTTAATAGTAAATTTCTGTACGTGGAGCAATCATATAAAAGAAGTATTGACACGTTATATGTGAATACAATACACCGAAGATGTTTAATTCAAAGGGAGGTGTTGAGGAACCGGTTGCTACTGGCTCCCCTTGTACCCGATGCAGTGAGTCAGATCATACAAGAAAAAGAGGGTTACATCGGACACGTATTAGGAGAAGTGTTGTATATCTTGAAATGTGTGCCTACCCACGTGATGATAAGACGAACTGACCGATGTTATCAAGAATTACCAGTAGTAGTTAACAACCAATCGAGGTTTATGTCGCCGATTACCAGGATTCTACAGAAATACGGAGAAGAGATAGATTGTAATGACTTGACACCGCCTCTATATTTTATTGGAGGAGAATGGATTGGATTAGTTCCCCATCCGACCGTTAAACACCCACCTAAAGAATTAGAAGTTGCAACGTATCCAAAGTTAAAGTTTCAGCCGATCCAACCCTTAGGATCGAGAGGATTATATACGCAGGAGGAAATTGGACGAGTACAGAAATTACTCGCATTTGGAAGTGAGAGAAAAGCTGTAGAAAATATTATCACTCGCCGAGCAGCTGGTATGGAAACCAGCGGACAAGGTTTTTCGACTCTTGGAATATTTAATCCCGAAGAAATGAAGCAGCTGGCGCATTCCACTATGAGGGAAATATGGGGATGGTTTACCGAAATAGGAGTCTTTATGAGCGGTCTGATGGGAATCTATGTCATATTCCGCGCTATTAAGTATATATTGGGGGTGCTTATCAATGGATTACACTTGTACCAAACTGTTGGAGGAGGAATCGCTCTGTTAGCATCGTTGTGGAATACCCTGACTATGTGGGTTATACATCGTCACCATTTAAAGCAGACGCAACCTGGAAAAGATAGTACGCAGGAAAGTGACGGACTCAAAACGGTTACTAGCAGCGCTAGTAGTTCTAATGCGGGAGAACACTCAAAAGAACAATCGAGTGTGTATCCAACCATTCCTGGGGCGCCTCACTGGACAGTAGGAGACCAAAGACTTTAAACCGGCGACGTTTCCGTATGTGCGCATCGGTCCTACTCACATGCCCACTGTAGATTTGCTATAGTACCAGAGATAGACAAGTGTTTAGGAACCAGTGCGCTGTAGGTAGTGCGCGTAGTGCGAAATTACTATTGTTCGCGGCCCGAAAGTGGACGTCACATTGTAAGAATTTAGAATTAAGGAATTTATAACTATGTGAGTTACCAGGTGGCCTCCGTTGTGAGAAGGAGTCGCGTAGTATATAGGATGACTCAAGTAACCAATGGCGGCTACCCGTGACTCGAGGATATGTACTAAAAGTTGCGGCCAACTTAGGCCGAAACTTTTTTAAAGGGGGAAGTAATGTAGTAAACCCCCCCCCCCCCCCGTCATTGCTTTATAGTTACTGTTTTTTTTTCTGTGTACTTTTATATATTTGTATGTTTTACTAGTTTCAATAGTGAAAAATGTATGTAGTTTTGGGCCACCCGGTATGTAGGGTATTTATGTTATAGCCGGATGGGTTGTCTGGCTGATAAGAAAGTACCGAATTTCTGAGCCTGGATAATGGGTTACCGATAACGAGACGTGGGAAAGAATCGAAAAGCGATTTCTCACATGTGCCCGTTTGTGTCGACTCAGCAATGTTCATATAAGTATTTGGACCAAATTAAAGAATCGGTATATGCAGCGGCCTCTAGGCGGGAAAGGAGGAACTTTTAATTATGGCTTGTTGCTCAAAAACGTTATAGGCGGTTAGGTGAATTGCCGAGATTCGCCGAGATGGTGCGAGTACGAGGCGGATAGGAGTAAGAATTAGGCGCGAATTTGTGAACTCAGCAAAAATGTATAAAAAAGAGGGGAGTTTTTTTTAATGGCGGAAGAATTGGTTTTTAAGAAAGGCAGTCAGCCGGGCGCGTTAAAAAGGGGCAGTTGACGGACATAAGGGTCCGCCCGACGGTTGTTTTAAAGTTTTTGTGTCCTCTGAGTGAAAAGTTTTTTTGTTGCAGTCAGCCGGGCGCGTTAAAAAGAGGCAGTTGACGGAAAAAGATCCGCTCGACGCGAGGGCGGGTTTTTGTTCTTCTTAGAGTTTTTCTTGCGGCGGGGTTTTTCTTTGAGTTTTGTTTATAAAGCGTTTTATTAAACTCAGTTGGAACGGGTTAAAATTTACGGTGGTTTTAATGTTTTAATATTTTAATAAATAGAGGCAAACGTACTAAGTAAAACGAGTGTTTGTGTGTGCTGTTATTGGGCAATCTAGGATATACCAGAGGAGTGGAAGCTAGAGGGGTGAGTTTGTTTTGGGTTTAGGGCATTTAACGTGGATCATATTCTGAAAACTAACATTTAATTATTATTAAACCGGGGCTCGATTCTGACAGTTGATTGCTTTACTGCATTTAGTACACCCGAGAGGGTGTTCGTATTCATATTTTGATTAATAGTTCCTAATAGATTCCTAGTACCGGGTGTCCCAGGCGGCAATTTTGAGTTGGGTTGATGGCTCACCCATTATAGGGATATTTCTATGGTTCAATTACTTTAGTTGGTCGCTTAATGAGAATGTAAGGATAGGTCCCCGATTCAAATGTGTTAATATTTGCGTTTTAATAATTAGTTATTTTGTTGAATTTCCTTTGTACGTTGGAAATAATTAATGTATTTTGAAAAAAATTGATATCATTATATTCTTTATCGTTAATCGGTTGCTTCATTGAATTCACCCAGTGGTTATTGGACACCCTCGCACACGAAGACCACGTATATAAACCGTGGCCGAACTACACCCCCGAGGAGAACATTGGTGCCTCTTAAAACCAGTTTAATTTCTTATTTCCGAGGTCAGGCGGAAATCTAAAATATCCTGACCTGGTGGCAGCAACGCTACCCCTTTCCAAAAAACAATAACTCGCCCGCCTGCTCCGGAGGGGGGATTGCACCCTCGGAGAGGGGGTGGTTTTGTTACAATGTGCCAATTTCGATTGTATTTGTATTAGTTAGAGGAAGAGAAGGCATACTTCTGTGTACATTCTAAGAGGTAATATACAAATTTTTGTGTGGAAAATCCTAGCTGGTACTATCGAATTGTAAGAAGCACTACACCTCTTTGAAACTTTACCATCGAGAAAGAGATTGCATCGTAAGGAATACCACCCCCCGTTCGTTGAAATTGTAATCGAGGTAAAAAGTTGTGTTTTGTGTTGCAAGGAATCACACCTTTCGAAATTGCAATCGAGGTAAACAATCAAGGAATCTCCTTCGGATGGGAGTGGGGGGGGCCCGATTTTCTCTCGACGGCCCTGTACACATGTACATGCATACATACATAATGAAGAAAATAGAGAGAGGAAAACATTAAAACATTAAAAAACAATTAATAAAATATGAAGAAAAAGGGACATAAAAAACTAAAAAAAAACTTAAGGCTTAATTTGGCTTTATCTGTTGTTAAAAAAGTCGATATGATTTTTGATAACTTCGTAGTTATGGCAAATAGAATAGAGGGGAAAAAGTTAAGACATTTGAGTGAATGTGAATAAAAGGGAAGTAAAACAATGACGTAGATCTGGTTGACCCGGTAGGTGCCCCAAAGCTGATAATAATGGAGTGGAGTGAGTGAAAAATGTTATAAAATAATCAGAGACTTTTGCTTTCCCCTATTTACCCCTAATTAACCCCCAAACCTTCAACGTAATCTCAAAATATAATCTAATTACAGATGGTGTTATAACACATACATGTACCAAATTTCAAGTAAAAAATCTCCATTTTATTTTTTCAACCCTTTTAATAATGGATTGGTGATGGAGGGGGAGTTGAAAGATCTGAGGCCTTGGCTTCTAGTATATACACCAAATCCCAAGATTCCATCCTCATACCAGCTTGCTTTATTTACTTTTACATTATTATTTACCCTATTTAATCCCCAACCCTTCAATGGAATCATCTCAAAATATAATCTAGTTACAAATGTCTTTATAATATATACATGTATCGATGTACATATCAAATTTCAATTAAATGTCTCAATTTTATTTAATCAACCCCTTTAATAATGGAGGATGGAATGGAATAATATAGAAAGAAAATGAGGCCTTGGCATCTAGTATATACACCAAATCTCTCAGCTTGCTTTACTCATTTTCCCCTAGTTACCCCCATTTTACCCCTCAACCCTTCACCGAATATGTTCAAAAAATCCAAGTTCCAGATCTCGTGTTATAATACATATACACCTATAGGTAGGTGTACAAAATTTCAAGTCAATATCTTAAACCATTCTAGAGAAAACGTGCGCAAAGAAAAATTTACAGACAAGACAGACCGACAGACAGACAGAAATTCTTTTTTGCTAAAATTTAAAATCTCGACGTTTCATAACATTCCAAACCTATTTTAATAAGAAACATTTTTGAATATTTTTTTACAATTGCTATACTTTGCACTCCTCTAAGTACGTATGTATGGAAGTAATAAAGGCAGTTGTTAAAACTTGTCCAGGCCTCCTGAATAATGTGAATGAACATATGTTGAGTACAGATCTAGGGATTATTAATTAAGTACAAAAGTAACTATTGGTTTACTAAAAAAACGGTTTAGTTGGAATTGGTTTTAAAATAGACCTGTAGTCGGAAATGAATAATTGGGGGTGCTGACGTGATGTCAGAGGGGGCGACAAATTTTTTAGATCACTAAAGTACATACCAGTTGACTTTTTTTCTTCTCATTTGCGGGCGATGTGGACACTCAAACTTTCCCAGGCTTGCAGGCTTGGAACAATAATTAGTTAACTATGTATGTACTATGTTAAAGCAGTACATAAGAACTCAAGATATTATTAACATATGTTGCATTGTATTGCATACTTTTAAGCATATTAACTATATACTATGAGTTTCGTTCGTAACTTGACGCCAAGGTATGGTTTTAAGCAAGAGAATTATGTTACAGCAACTCATTATATTCAGTGTCGTATTGTTGGTCACCTAGCCAATGGGAATTTAAAGACGGAGAAGTTTAATATTTTAGAAATATGCATAAATAGAAAAATGGATGAATAAATAAATTATAATAAATACCAGGAAAATGTAGGCCAACTTTAAAAAAATGCCGTTAAAAACGTAAATTCCAGGAGCACTTACAATAAGTTTTTTTTATATTACTAACCCCTAAGTAATATAAAAAAAACTCTTATTGTAAGTGCTTCTGGAATGTACGTTTTTAACGGAATTTTTTTCAAGTCGGCCTTCATGTTCCTGGAATATTTAACTGGAAGAAGCATATTGAGCATAATTTCTCTACGACAAAAATTCACCTGGTCTGTTATAGGTAGGTATAAATGTTTTACATATTTTTATCGTTGTTTATTAGGCAATTTCTTATATTTTATATTCTTTGCAAATGCTATTACTACGAAGAGTATCCTGCATTTCATCGCCACCTTTTTAAAATTGTAAATATCGCTCAGATAGACAAAATTTTCCTATCGTTATCGAATCCTGGAAAACTTTCAAAATGTCCTCCTATCCGTTTCTTTAAAAGGCCATCCAAATCGTACTATGTGCGCCATCTCTGACACGATAGTTGAAACTTCATTGAACGATTTTCTAAGGAATACAGTTTGGGTGTGCAGACATGCTAACGAATACAGTCCCTACTTATTAATTTATACTATCCACACCTAGGTAGCGCCAAGTGTAACTATATAACATTACAATGATAACATCCTATGGAATATGATTTGTTATTGTTACTCCAACTAATCCAACCATTATATTATGGAGACTAAAATGCTTTGAAGCAATGAACGATGGTCTAAAGGCTAAAGCTTTGGACGGGTTCGAGACCCCAATAGGCTAATGTAGATACATATTTTTTTTACTTCATTTTATATTGATGAATGTTTCACCAGTTAAACCGGAAAAATGTACAAACTAATATTACCTATTTACGAAAAACTGCAGAATAATTTATAAATGTGCAACAATTATACGAAAAGTAAATAAATCGGCAGAGTATAACGTTGGTTTCTCTATATATTACAAAATAATCAGGCTCCAAACTGGTAGGTACTTCATTCTACCCACACCCATATTTTCGAACTTTGCTACAGTAGTTAACTACTAATAACTACTTTTTAATGGTCTAATACCACTTTTAGTAAATTATTTTTAGGGTTGAAATATTTGTAATAGCTAAAATACCTTGTGCTATAGTCTGTTTTTAAAACAGAGGAAGAGTAAACAAGTTCCATTCATTCACACCATAAAAGTAACCAGAAAATACACTAAAACCTTTTTGGCGTTTTGGGCAACCAACAATACCCGACTAGTGTTTTTCGTGTGTTTGATTACATTTTATAATGCATCGAACTGTACTTGACCTCTAAGTACATATTTTATACAGCATCCATACCATTTACGCAATGTAAAGGCACCAAGTAAAATTAGCCACTTTTATCTTCAGATTTATACAAAAATATTCAAGACTGATGTACAATGTGCAAACAATAAAATAGAAATTATAACCAAATAATAGTTTTTGACATATTAAAATTTTAACAATACGTCAAAATTTACGACTATTGCCTTGTGTAAAACTGGCAAGGGCGTATCCAATCATGATTTAGCGCGTTAAATTTAAAACGCTCCTCCTGGTTTAAAAACAGACTATAGTTTGGCCAGGCGCGGAGCCAGCATTTTGTTGAGGGGGGGGGGGCGAAAATTATTTAATGGGTAAAAATAAAATAAATGCATTAAAATATTTTTTTTATATCACGTTTTCTTATCTAAGGTTTACTACGGGGGGGGGCTGGGCGACAATCCCTTCGCCCCCCCCCCGAATCCACGCCTGAGTTTGACCATCCTTTCTTCAGTAGAAGCTGTTTTCCGTTGCGTCTTATATAAATAAGTACTCTGTCCTCACGAAAATTTAGTTTTATTAATAGCCAGCAATGAAAAGCTATTCTCAGTTCATTTTTCATTTTTTGTTAATTTTTCATTTATATTCTCTGAGAGATGTTTCCTATTTTTATAATTGCTGTTTTTGTTTCGGTATGGACAAATTTGTTGTTTGTACACTAGTGTATAATATTACAAACAAAATGCACTTTTTTTTCTTCAAAACTGGATAGGTACAATTGGCCCCACTCACCCACACAGCACATGACATCCCTAGGATATCCTCATTTGGTCCCGCATATCCCAAGCGAGGACAACATTCCTCAGGATATTCTTAGGATATCCCAATAAAATATATACAACCTGAGAATATCCCAAATGGGGATATCCTAGACAAATCCTGGCAGGATGTCCTAGTAATATCCTGCAAAGATATTAAAAGCCTAACAAAATATCCACTGTGGGAATATCCTGGGCAAGTCCTAGAGTCGTCCTATTATAGGTATTATTATTTAAGAGATTTCATCAACAAAAATAATGAAAAGTATATACAGACTGTCTATTTTACGAGGGCCACACTAAATATCTCGCTTAATATCTATTGTAGAAGAATAAAGTTTTAGAAACAGTTATCCCATTTTTTGTGAGCTATATTTCAGTAAAAAGAAATTTGAAATCCATAGCCTACTTTATGAGATATATTAGAAAAACCTGAAAAATAGGAAAACCACAAACGGTTATTTGAGGAGATACGTAAAAAGTTAAAGGAATGAAAGTTGACGGCAAAGACAATAAGAATAATAACGTGTAACAAAAAAATCGAAAAATGCAGTTGGCTTTGACATACGCTATTGTGCAAAAATGAAAAATACATATCTCAAAGTAGGCCATGACGCCATTAATTCCGTTATTTTTTTCTCATTCCAACGATATAAAACATGTCACAGAAATTTTAACCGATAGTGTCAATATTTAATATTTTACGAATACCACAATTCATATAATTGAATCGTAACAATCAGCTGTGCCATAATAGTAAAAATTCACTTTATTATAATTATAATTCCGTAATTATTTATTACAATTTAATACAAACCAATAAATATCTCATAAATAAAAATACAAGTACAAAACGAACATCCAAAGAAAAAAACGAAAAACTATGTATAACAGTACTACCTACTACTATATTGAAAAGAAATTGTGTGTATTTATTTTTCTAACTACAAATGCTCAAATTGTGCACCATGCATTCTGACACATAAACGTGCTCTACGAGACACGTCACGCATTACATTTTGGAGCATTTCAGGAGTAATTGCCTCACATGCGTTTTGAATTCTGGTTTTGATGTCCTCTATATTTTCAGGGGCAGTTTGAAATACCTTGTCTTTAATGTAACCCCAGACGAAAAAATCCAAGGGAGTAATATCTGGTGATCGAGCTGGCCATAGGATGGGTCCATAGGTGCCTATCCACCTATCTGGCATAACTTAATTTAAATAATTTGTACATATTACACCAGTGTGAGGTGGAGCCCCATCTTGTTGAAAATATGAATAATTTAATCTTTCTGCCACTGTTAATTCATAAAGAAAATCTTGAAATTCGTTTTGCAGGAAATTAAGGTATCTACGAGCGGTTAATTTGCCATCATAAAAATAAGGTCCAATTACTTTAGTCCCTAAAAGACCCAACCAAACATTCGTAGAAAATCTTTCTTGGAAAGCAGTCTCTCTGCACCAATGTGTATTTTCTCGTGTCCACTTATAATGCATATTTCTATTGAAAAATCCATTATTAAAAAAATTTGATTCGTCCGACCAAAGAATTTTGCTACATATCAGCGCGTCATTCCTTTTCTTATTTAATAACCATCTACAAAATCTTACTCTCCTTGGCTTATCTTCCTCATTTAAATGTTGAACTTTCCTCATTTTGTAGCATCGAAATCCGTTTTTTTTCAATATTTTTCTTGCACTGTCCTTTTTTATGCGACAGTTTCTCTGAATTTGTCTCAAAGAGGTTTCCTCATTTTGGTTAACATAATTCATTACTCTATTCACTTTTCTTACATTACCCGCAACATGCGCTCGCCTTACTACTTTTTTTGAAAATGAACCGTGCGTTTTTAGATTTTGAACTAACTTCCTAAACATAGTTCGATTTGGCTGCGGAGCATCTGGAAATCTATCTCCGTAAACCGTGACTGCCATCTCAGCGTCAAAATTGCATTGACAATAAATGCTAATCATATCGAATTTGTTATTATTGCTGTACACCATAATTACTGATATAAAATTTGTCTTAGAACTCGACAACGCAACATACAACAGTGACAATCTGTCAAATTTATTAATAACTGTATACATTGTTTTTCACTAATTATGGCACAGCTGATTGTTACGATTCAATTATATGAACTGTGGTATTCATAAAATATTAAATATTGACACTATCGGTTAAAATTTCTGTGACATGTTTTATATCGTTGGAATGAGAAAAAAATAACGGAATTAATGGCGTCATGGCCTACTTTGAGATATGTATTTTTCATTTTTGCACAATAGCGTATGTCAAAGCCAACTGCATTTTTCGATTATTTTTGTTACACATTATTCTTATTGTCTTTGCCGTCAACTTTCATTCCTTTAACTTTTTTCGTATCTCCTCAAATAACCGTTTGTGGTTTTCCTATTTTTCAGGTTTTTCTAATATATCTCATAAAGTAGGCTATGGATTTCAAATTTCTTTTTACTGAAATATAGCTCACAAAAAATGGGATAACTGTTTCTAAAACTTTATTCTTCTACAATAGATATTAAGCGAGATATTTGGTGTGGCCCTCGTAAAATAGACAGTCTGTATACTATTTTGAGGCTATTTATTATTTATAGTGTCTTTTATGGGTTGGTAAAATTTGCTTCTAAAAACTTAGTTGTTTGTTCTATTTGATAATCCCCTCCAGTACAAATAATTCATTAAAAATGTATATCTTATTTAAATAGCAGTTATTTATAATTTGGTTTTAATACATTTACTGTGTTTTGAATTAGCCGCTTTTTGTGACAAGTCGAAAGTTCTAAGAAATCCGCCGGGCGTCTTTTCCACGTTCATTTTAAAGTTCTTTCGACAAATAAGATTACGTTAAATATTTCATAAATATAATGCTGCTATGTTATATGTTTGTATTTATTATATCATCTAAAAGGGGAAAATGTGATTAGTTATTGTCCGCAGATGTTATTGTCAGATACATAATGCTTTATATTTTTCTGAGTGAACAGAAATTTTTTTATATTCATTATAACTTTTCAGCACGCTGTTTGGCCGAACACGCTGGGCGTGTTCGATGGACGACCAGGCTGCGTGTTGGAACGAACCTCCACGGATGGCCGGAATCGGCAGCAATGACCACCTTACGCTAGCAAATCAATCAATCAATCAAAACGAAAGTAGTAGCAGTAGTATACCTTCAGGTAAAATTCATATTTTTGAAATTTTTAGCCACTCTGTATACTTACCGGGTGATTCAGTTTGTATTCGCCCCCCTGTATCTTTTTATTAAAAAAAAAAGAACAAACCATACATATTTGTAAATCGCTTGTCAAGCTCTATCAAATGACGTCCTTAAATCATCTTTGCAATCATATATGGCAAAGTAACGATAATCAACTTTTTTTTCCAAATGGTATCCTATACTTTTTTTGCCGATTGTAGATTCTTTTTCTACATTCACCTGTGTAAAGAAAGTATACACTTCCATAAGAAAAATTTCGAGAAAATTAATAAAATATGACAAAACTTCATTCAAAGGTTTTGTTTCGGAATCAACATAGTTAGCCATGGAAACAATTGAATTTTGACATTGTTAGTAATGTCCAATTGGAAATACTGTTATTTGTGATTGTGCTATTAGTTTCTATTTTATGCTATACTTAAAAACAGGTTACTACTAATGAAAAAAAATTGGGCATTCACCTGTGGAAAGAAAGTATACACTTCCATAAGAAACATTTCGAGAAAATTAATAACCGGCTCGGTGGCGCAATGCTAAGGCGTTTGGCTTGCGACCACGGGGTCCCGGGTTCGAATCCTGGCCAGGGTATGGATGTTTAGTGGCGTTTTTCATGTGTTACCGAGATGGTAGCAGTGTACTAGACCGCTGTTGGGTGGCACAACATGTCTAGTTGCTGATATCTATCCTGAGTTCGAGTCTCAGCTGCGGTAGATGGCAATATCGCAGGGAATGGTCGTTGTGTTGATGTCTATGTGTACGTGTCCTGGTTGAGTGGTGGAATAGCATTAGCTAAAACTCCGCCAGGACGTTAATATAAATAAGACGATTAAAAAAAAAAAAAAAAAATATGATAAAACTTCATTCAAAGGTTTTGTTTCGGAATCAACTTAGCCATGGAAACAATAGCATTTTGACATTGTTGGTAATGTGCAATTGGAAATGCTGTTATTTGTGATTGTGTTATTAGTTTTTATTTTATGCTATAGTTATAAATAGATTTATATTACTGATGAAGAAAAATTAGACATGACATTAATGTATGTAGAGCGCGGAAAAAAGTAAAGCAGCCAAACGTTCTGAACTAAGATTTTATTTGATGCATAAGAAATGCCAGTAGTTCTCAAACAGTTCTTTCATGTAACAGCAATGATGTCGTTAAATAATTATAAAAAAATAGGAAAGATGTTATCATAAGATGTTAAGATTATTAATTTAGTAACTTCATCATTTTAGTGGAATTCTGATTACACAGCGTCCGCCATAAAATTGGCTACATATGGGAAAGAATTGTATTATTGACATTTCTAAAAAACTCTATTGGGGGTTCGTTTATGCATGTCCGACAACAAAAAAATCACATTTTGACACATGTCATGTGATCACTGGTTTGGCAGGACTGTAAAAAATAGTCAACGGTGGTACCGAAAAATGGGTCAAATTGTTAAGATATCGAACATTTTTATTAAGAAAAAGTGCATAGAATACAACAAGGACCCCATATATCAATCTTGAAGCAGATATGAGGAAAATAAAAAAGTGCAAATTTTACCCCTAGAGGCCATCCATTAATTACGTCACCCCACCCTTTGATGGGGGAGGAGGGGGTCAAACTTTTGTGACATCACATTAATTACATCTATGTATATCGTTGCTTTAACTGAATGAAATTTAAACAAGAAACAAAAATTTGAATATTCTACTTCAAAATTTAATATTGTAAAATATGTGATATCACAAATAGGGGGGGGGTTCTTCCCCTAGTAGGGGAAATGATGTTAGTAAAAATAAAATATTTCATATAATAAAAAAAATTGAAATCTCTATGAGAATAACGAAAATAAATTATTTTTCTTTTAGAGTTAATAACGCATTGGAACGTTTTCATAAACACTAAAACACTTGAACAATGTATCTACTCGACGCACATTTCACCATTCGATTTTATTAGAGCTAAACATGTGCTAGTAGTAATGACACATTTTTGGGGAAAATAAAATTTTAACAAAACTCGTGGCGCGGTTTAATAAAATAAAAATGTCTTAAAGAAAATTATTAACTTTTAATAGAGTTTATAAAAATAAAAAAGAAGAAAAATTGAGGATGAAACTCGCAATCAGCCCATTTACATTTATTGCTGCTCGAGTATCTTACCGATTGAGCTACGTGATCCTGCGTCCATTATATTCTAAAACGTATATGTACATATTAGAAAACTCTACGACTTAGTGGTTTGACATTGTTCGTTTGACGGATGAATATCCACTATTTACCAATAAAATAACTTAAATATTTCATATAAAGACGTTTTTCATATTTAGAGTGGTGTTAGTTCACGGGAATAAATAACATTCGTCGTTAAATCACACAGTTTAAAAATCGCTGAACTTATGACTATTTTTCTCACTCCTCAGTGTACATTCCATATTTCCATCTCAAAAGAAGTGGAAAAGAATCTTGTAGACATACATGGACAATATCTTGAGGCTATTGCTTTAAGTTTGTGTGCAAGAGACAGTGAAAACGTATGCACAACATTAATTCATACATCGGTCATTTTAAACTGGACCCGACTATTTCAGAAAAAATGCTGTTAGAATCCTCACCACTTATTATTTTTTACTTTGTTTAAGAAAAGTCATTTCCCCAGTAAAATAACTTTATTACGCTCTCACAATACAATATATAAGTAGGATATTAGAGTTTTATTATAAAGCACATCTTATCAGTCTCTAAGATACATAAGCGTTGCAAAAATCTAATATATTAGTACATATATACGACACAGAAAGAATCTCTGTACTCAAAAAATCACATAAATTATCAATTTTTTACTTTCCATCTTATTCTTTAGAACGTTTTTCTTTGGTAATTTAAATGTCGAAACATTAGGGAAAAGCAATCTTCTTATTCTTTAAAACAACGTTTTTCTTTGGTAATTTAAATGCCGACAACATTAGGAAAAAGCAAAAGTAGGTTTACCCTTATAAATATAAATAGAAACGATATAAAAACTTCTTAAGTTAAATAAAATGATTATCAAAAATAATTAAATTAAGTTAAATGCATATTAGAATACTAAGTAGTAATTGCAGTGTCTCCCTGTCTTTAAAATGGTGAATCAAATAACACGTTTACAGATCTTTTTGCTCGATGATATCGAAAGTGACACCGTTCTCATTAAGTTGCTTAACGAGTGATGTTTTGGCAAAAGCGGCACCTGGTGGGAAAACACCACCCCTGAAAAACAAAAATGTATTACTTACCATGTAGAAAAATTTAAAACATATAAAATTAATCTAATATACATTTTAAAAATCTGTCAGGAAAATATAATCGGACATTTCTGGCATATACATTATTAGCCAATTTTTGATTTGCCAACAACTGCAGTCATTTCATTTTACGCCGTCACTACACTCCCGTCGGACAGTTACCGATTGTGTTCCCGTCAGGCAGGTAACGTTCGTTCTTAATACGACATAGCATCGTAGCAGTTCTGTTAGTTTATAAAATTATAAGGCCAAGGATAGTGTCCTGCAATGCAGAATAGTATCAATTTTTACTAATGTTCCGCAAGTCCAAAAATTGAAAAACTTTGAGTTGTTTTGTGGAAAAAAGGTGGGGAAAGACACCCTCCGCACCGCCCTTTCTTTGTCTGCGACGCTAATACTGCCTGCAACGTTGATAATTATTAACAATTAAATCTCAAAATAAAAATCAGCCTAACCTAAAGAAATCACATGAAAGAATGAAATTATTATAGGAAAAAGAAGGAAAACATTACGTCTGCCATCAAATCAAACCTGAATTTGTGAAAAAAAATACATTAACCATTACAAAATTTAAAAAAAAGTTTAGAGGGTCTAGGAGTTGAACCCAGGACCACTCCATCCAGCTGATAATCACCGCACTAGCACAGAATAAATAATCTATAGGAAAATTTCTCGACCTGCGGGACACTAGTAAAAATTGACAGTAGGTGGTATACGAGAAGGGCAAGGAGCATTTGTGCCGTTTTCGCAATTTATTTTCAATTGCAAAAGCGTGCTCAATTTTAAATGCGCCGTAAGTGGTTTAATGTGGTTCACAGTCATTTAAAGGTATTTTTATTTTATTTTTTAATTTTCTTAAGTTTAATTATTTTTTCATATATAGTGGAGTAAAATAAGGACATTGATGTGTATAGTTTTCTCAGAGCAATATTATAATTTCATACCTTCTGGGGTATCACCAGGAGTATATATCTGAGTTTTGAATTTCCAAAGCCTATTGTGTTTTTTTTACTTCCCTCGCATACCGAAGGGAAGTATTGTATTCGAGAAAAAAACACCCTCCGAGATATTTTCGGATTCTTACGTTTCAGATCACGTAGATTTCGAAAATATAGGTTTTTCAATTCCGTCAGTCTGTCTGTCTGTCCGTCTGTCTGTCTGTTGGTGCATTAACTAAAAAACTACTTGACGGAGAGCAGTCAAATTTGGTGGGTAGTTGACCCTACTGTCAGCGAAGAAATGGTTAAACTTTCCCTGGAAAATATACAGGGTGGACCGTCTAAACGGAATAAATAATGAAAAAAAATTATTTTTGCCCAAATTCAAAATTCCCACGTTTCATGACACGCTAAACCTATTTCAGAAAAAAAAATGTTGAAAATTTTTTTCACCAACATTTTTGAAAAATGTTTTACCACTAAAATTAATTACAAAAATGTTTTTCTTCGTTTTCATCTCCACGTTTCATAGCATTCTAAATCTATTTAAAAAATAATAATAATAATAATTCTTTTTAGCAACATTTTTGAATTTTTTTTTTTTTTTTAATCACAAATAGATGGAAAAATATTTTTTCTTTCTTCAAATTTGAAATTTCCACGTTTCATGGCGTTCTAAATCTATTTAAAAAAAAAAAAACAAAATTTATTTACCATTTTTGAAAAAATTTTTACCACTAAAATGGATGGAATTAGTTTCCTTTGTTCAGATTTAAAATTTCCACGTTTCCATGGTATTCTAAAACTGTTCAAACAAATTTTAAAATGTTTTTGAAAAATTTTAAAAAAACTTTGAAAACATTTTTAATCTATTTATCACTACTATAGAATAGATACAACATTTTTTTTTGCTCAAATTTAAAATTTCCACGTTTCATGACATTCCAAACCTATTTCGGAAAAACAAAATTGCAACATTTTTTTACCATTTTAGAAAAAAATTTAACATTAGAATAGATGGAAAAAAATTTCTTTCGCTCAAATTTAAAATTTTCACGTTTCATGACTTTCCAAATCTATTTCAGAAAAAAAAAATTTGACCATTTTTTTCACCATTTTTTAAAAAATTTTCACCACTAAAATAGATGGAAATTTTTTTTTATTAAATTAAATTTAAAATTTTCACGTTTCATGGCATTCTAAACGTATTTAAAAAAATATATGTAATTTTTAAAGGACCCTGCTCGTTTCTTATGGAAAATGGGTTTCGGTGAATTTTTCCCAAACCTGGCGGAAAGTGTTCCTTTTTGCATGCCGAGTAAAAGTTTCAATGGCCACGAAGCTCAAAAACCCAAACCCAAAACCAACGCAGATTTGTTGTAATTTTAATTGCGAAGGTGAAAAAAAATATACAGAGTGCTCATCCAGCAAAAGTTCAATAATAAATAACAGGTGCCAAATATGGAAGACTTGCGCAAATACCTTTGCAATGCCCACAATGACTGAATTATTTCTTGGGATGACCACCCTGTACATTTTTCAATAAAAGTATAATAGGTGCATATGCCAGATATTATTGCCATCTGTCACATTTTCAACCCCACATTCACGTAATGGAGTGGTTAAAAAATTTCATTTTTTTTTGAAATTTTTCAAAAATGTTGGTAAAAAAATTTTCAAAATTTGTTTCTTCTGAAATGGGTTTAGAATGTCATGAAAGGTAGAAATTTTAAATTTGAGCAAAAAGGAAAGTTTCCTTCTATTCTATAATAGTGGTAAAAAAAGTTTACAAAGGGCCCCGCTCGTTTCTTATGGAAAATGGGTTTCGGTGAATTTTTCCCAAACCTGGCGGAAAGTGTTCCTTTTTGCATGTCGAGTAAAAGTTTCAATGGCCACGAATCTCAAAAACCCCTTCTTTTTGCGCTGCAGACGCCCAAACATGTATTTTTAACGTATGGGGAATGTGAACTTACAGTAAGGATAGATGCGGCAAGTACTCTAAGTAACACACTGAAATTCATGTTGGTAGGGGGGAAGGGTGGGAGCACTATCTAATACCCGCGTAATTGCCACCATTGTTCACGTGATAACCTCCGATTGATCACGTGACAGTTTACATATGAAGAACGTCAGTCAGTAGTATGAGTTTTAACCCCAAATTCTGTCTGTATGAGTGAGTGTCTGTGTATGGGTGTGTGCGCATGTGTATGCGTCTGTGCATGTGCTTGTGCGCACAAAGATGTGTTTTGACCACTTCAAACTGTTTACCTGGGCGAGTATTTGTGATGGAAGGGGGATTCAGGTCTGTGAGCGAATAGAGTCTAATTCGAATTATTCCTGCTTCTGTTATCCTTTGATCAAAATGAAAGCTATCTTCATCATCCGTAGCAATCTTATCTTGAACTTATGCTGGAGCTAAATCAAGTTGATAAATGCCAGCAGTAAGGTCCTCTAGATATTCTAAATCAAGCTGAGGGAAATTAAGAAATGTATTTTCATCTAATCGTTCCCATCCAACATTTCTTGATCGCAAAGTATTGTCTACTTCAAGTCTAGCCTGCATTAAATTCGGGTTCAAGGCGCGATCAAGTAAGTTTTGCGCAAATTCTATTTCAGCACCATCCATGTAAATCAATCCCCTGTATCTATTGATAATTGCAGTAGATATTTTAAGAAATTCTCTCAAATTCTTAGCATGAGTTACAGATATTTCGTGCTTGAAAAACTTGAATATACTTTTGAAATGTCCGTTTCGCGATTCTACTATCCATCTTGTTTTAGTTATTATTCTAGCCAGATTAGCTTCTTCGGTAGTAAATTGCTTCTGATTTCTTGCAAGCATGGGAGGCATTTTTACTATCACACCTCTATTTTCCAAAAAATCTTTAACGTCTCGATAACCACGATCGAGTATAAGAATGTCACCTTCTTGAAAACATTCTCCTATGCTATTTTCACCTTCTTTCTGCATTTCCTTGAGCAGCATAGCAGCATCATTATTGGCATCGTCAGAGAAATAAGGGTCCTGGACATCGAAAATATATCCATCCGACGCTACTAGCGAGCAAGTTTCAAAACATAATAAAGTTTATGCCTACTGTAAGACTGCCGATTAACTTGAAAGTTACTACTTTTTTCTACTTCTAGATATGTTCCATCAACATATACAATATATACAAAGGACCGTTGAAAACAGTTTTTGCAAGCGCATTCTTTTCCCCAACTATCCTGAAAAGGACTGTTCGAAAAAAAGTTGTCGATCGCACACTTGCTTCCAACTATCCTGAAAAGGACTATTGAAAGTTTTCGTGAGTGCGTTCTTTTCCCCAACAATCCTGAGAGTGACGCATGGAGTGTTACTCGTACAATTGTTCCCAACTATTCTGAAAAGGACTACAGGACTCCCAACATTGATTGAATGAATGTACGAATAAAATAAGTACGTTATGTAAAAGATAAAGGACTCTCATTAATTAATAATTCGAAGGATAGAGAGGTAGCCATAGCCACGTCGTTCAATCTGGGTAATCCTAAGAGTGTGAAACAGATTTATACCCTATGATAGACGTATCAATTCCCACCATACACACACAACATTTACAAACATTCTAGCAGCGAGACTCATTATTCTGACCGGCTTTTTATTGAGGCGTTCAGTAGGAGGGTTTCACGTAAACAGCAGGTAGTTTTCTCATGGCCAACAAATAGTTATCCCCCTTTTGATCCCTCACAGATAATTCTTAGATTCAAAAATCGTAATTATGACTATAATTTTTCACGATAGGCAACGCTCACAGACCTGAATCCCCCTTCCATCACAAACACTCGCCCAGGTAAACAGTTTGAAGTGGTCAAAATTCATTTTTGTGCGCACACGCACATGCACAGACGCATACACACGCGCACACACCTATACACACACACTCACTCACCCAGACAGAATTTTGGGTTAAAACTCATACTACTGACTGACGTTCTTCATATGTAAACTGTCACGTGATCAGTCGGAGGTTATCACGTGACCAATGGTGGTAATTACGCAGGTATTAGATAGTGCTCCCTCCCTTCCCCCCTACCAACAGGAATTACAGCGTGTTACTTAGAGTACTTGCCGCATCTATCCTTACTGTAAGTTCACATTCCCCATACGTTAAAAATACATGTTTGGGCGTCTGCAGCGCAAAAAGAAGGGGTTTTTGAGATTCGTGGCCATTGAAACTTTTACTCGACATGCAAAAAGGAACACTTTCCGCCAGGTTTGGGAAAAATTCACCGAAACCCATTTTCCATAAGAAACGAGCGGGGTCCTTTGCAAACTTTTTTTACCACTATTATAGAATAGAAGGAAACTTTCCTTTTTGCTCAAATTTAAAATTTCTACCTTTCATGACATTCTAAACCCATTTCAGAAGAAACAAATTTTGAAAATTTTTTTACCAACATTTTTGAAAAATTTCAAAAAAAATGAAATTTTTTAACCACTCCATTACGTGAATGTGGGGTTGAAAAGTGTGAGAGATGGCAATAATATCTGGCACCTATTATACTTTTATTGAAAAATGTACAGGGTGGTCATCCCAAGAAATAATTCAGACATTGTGGGCATTGCAAAGGTATTTGCGCAAGTCTTCCATATTTGGTACCTGTTATTTATTATTGAACTTTAGCTGGATGAGCACTCTGTATATTTTTTTTCACCTTCGCAATTAAAATTACAACAAATCTGCGTTGGTTTTGGGTCACTTGAGTATGTACATAACGTGCAAAGTGGAATAAACTGCCCAAAAAGTTTTTATTTTTCATTTTAACGTCCAGGGACCTCAAGAGTTCCGATCGGCTTCAAACTTTCAGAGAATATACCTTTTGTTGAGAACAAAACTGGTGGAGCGATAAAATAAATTTTCTAATTAAAATATGTGGTTATATATCCTATTAACGCATACCAAAATTAAAAATAATATCAAAGTGCTTTCTGAGATATTAGAAACACCCCGTAGCAAAAAATTGAAGCTGTTGACATATGTCCATATGATAAAATTACCTAACAAATCACACCCTGAAACATTGGCACGTCATTAAGGAACACCCTATATAAAAAATTAATTAAGCTTAAGAAAATTAAAAAATTAAAGGCTGAAAGACTTCGGTCAATGCCCATTTGGGTTTTTACTCAATAAAGTACTTTTACTATTATTATTATTATTAAAAAATTACTAAATACTAAAAAATGTTGTACAGCGTTCATGAATTAATAGTTATAAGAGCAAAAAATGTACGAAAAACCAATGGATTTTTCTGATAATTGAAAACTAGTTAGTTTAATATATGTTAGCGGACTCCCCTTGGGTGCCTCCATAATGGCCAAGACTCGACACGTGTTAGCCACAGGATAGCCGAGTCAGCTCCTAAGCGGGGCAGGCGCAAAACCAGCAGTAGAGGAGTAGATACGTGGTCGCGAACATGTGAATAACTCTGCATATAAAATATTAAGTAATAAAATAGTTCTGTTCATTTTCCGGCTTTTATTAGGGGTTAATCACCCTTAACATATATTAACTTTATGTTGTCACGAGATTTAAAAAAAAAATGAATGAATTGAGTCGTAAACGCAAAATGGTCTATATCTCCAGTTCTAGTCAATGGATCGAGGTCTATCTAGGATCAGAATTTTATTTTTTTCATTATGTTTTATTTGTTGATAATTGCATTTTGATGTGACGTTCCTGAGCCGAAATATTTCACTTTCTTACTAAGCAACTTTTTCAAAAACGATGGCGGGGGATAAAAAAGAAAAAAAGAGACAAGACCACAAAGAAATGGTAGTTTCTATCAATATTTATCGATTGCTGGAGGTGGAGAGTGCAAAAAATGCCATCGAAAGTCGCAAATCCTTAATAAACAAATTAGCTTATTTGTTTAAACAATTGCAAAATACGAGAGATATCGACACAAAAAAAAAAACTGTAAATTCTATGAACAAAATGCAACTTTTTGACCACAAAGAAATATTCGTATGACCTTTTGTTGAACAGAAAGAAAGTTGTTAATTCAGAACTCTTAATTTGTTTATAAAAATTGAACTATCAAAGATAACAGGTCGCTGCTCTCTCAAACGAAGCATATTGATAAAATCTTCATTTTTTTAAACCTTGACTTTTTTTGTCCGACGAACCGTTTTCATTCGAAAGTCAAAAAACATCAAAAAATGAGAATTTTCTCTAAAAACCATTGTTTTTAAAAATGAAGCCTGTGTTTTATAATTTTTTTAAAGTCACCATCGCGTTCAGCGCAATTTTATAAGAATAGTCAATAAAACTGCCGTTTTAAATTTCTGACCAAGAAAAAGTTACGACGAGCGGATTAATTCTGTAATATTTCACAGGGAAATTAAGGTACCAACACACTTTCCATATTCTAAATTACAAATGAGAATGAGTCCACTTGCCCCTCATTCAGAGTGAGAGACGGAGTTTCGGCTTCCTTTGCAATTTTTTCAACCCACTATATAGATCAGAAGAACTATACTTAGATGATTTAATTAATCATTATAATTTAAATTGGCTTTTATATAATACATTTTCAGCCGAAGTGGACACTTCAGTTTCTGTTTCTGCTTGTGTCCATTAAAAATAAAATAAAATATCCGTTTAAGTTTCTTCTGTCATTTGTTTTACCTCTAGTCAATGTTTATCCGCTATCCACTCCATCCTGTTACCACTACAGTTAAGTTTATATCCACAAAAAGCGAATAAAATTAAGGCTGTTCATTATGATATAGGCTATCAGCGGTTACAATATGAAATTTTTATCTGCAGACATAACCTCAAAAAAAAAATAAAAACTGAAAAAACTGCCGAATTTTGGTATAAAATTTTTTTCTTGTTCACCATCATTAAGTGCGTAAAAAAACTTACATTTGAAAGAGAAAAGAACCTCATACGTTACGATGCACAAAAGTTATCCCATGTAGCAACATATACTGGCAGTTCATTGGTAAAATATTGGTGTAATATTTGTCTATTGGGTCAATATTAGCAATTTTAAGCCAATATTGAAGTAGTATTTATTTTTGGTGTATAATAAATATTGAATTCATTATATTGCTCTAATATTAGAGAAATATTGATGATCATTTACTATTTTTTGAATATATTGATGCAATATTGGAAACAACATTAATTAATATTACTGCACAATATTCCATGTAAGCAGATGATAGGCATATATATAATGATAATAACTTAATCGTTGGTGCAATTTGGCCAAATAATTTCGTCTGTTAATTGTTCCAATTTAACAGTTTTTAGCCAATATTGAAGGAATATTTATCTTTGGTATATAATAAATATTGAATTAATTGTATTGCTCTAATATTAGAGAAATATTGATGATCATTTACTATTTTCTGAACATATGAATGCAATGTTGGAAACAACATTAATTAATATTACTGCACAATATTCTATATGTAAACATTAATAATTTTAAACCAGTAATAAACAATAATTATTTTGCCACATAATAACAAATACTGAATTCAATATATTACTCCAACATTGGAAAAATATTGGTGACCATACAACATACATTTTTTATATTACTTTGCAATATTTTTCGAAGACAAAAAGACATATGATCTCTGTAATCTATTGAGCAAAGTTGTTTTGTAATTTATTAATTAATTTGGCTTGTTTAGCCCTTTTTATTTTATTTGTATTATTTATTATATAATATAATAGGTGATTCTTTTTTCTGATTTATGAAATAATGTTGGATTTCTGATTTTAAAACAAAGACTTTTTATTCTATTATCGTTTATTTAATTTCAAGGTGTTTTCATTATATTTAAAGAATAGATTCATCTATATAGTTTATTTTTATTTAGTTTTACTTTAACATCTTTAGTAAAATAATTACTTACATTCTTAAACAAAACTTATTCTTCATACTAGGAATTTAGGTAGTGATATCACTCCCGCGCAGACATTTTATTGGCTCCGAGTTACCAGCAACGGTTTGGCGCGTGCGCTTGCTCTCCGCATAACGGAGACGGAGACGCCATTATGGTAAATTTACAAGTACCTAGCTGGATCATAGAAGAACAGAAATTGGGCTGTGTTCGATTATTAGCAACAATTATTGTGACCTGTGTGTGTGTTATCTTGTGCACAATGTAAGTACATAATACTATATTATACTTTTTATCTGTTGATTGTTTGACAGTGTTCTGTAAATGTGAATTTGCTGCCATGCACATTTTCTATCTGTAAAAGTACGATAATAATGTATTGGGAAACAATAAAATTATTCATTCACATTGTGTAAGTACGTGAGCTGTGCCCAGATAACATCTTGACTAGGTACCCGTCGTTATCTTTATTTGGTAATTTGAAAATATAGGTACTACATACTGGTACCTACCAATAACCAACCAATACTGAACCAATATTGCAATATTATAGTTATAGACATAATTTAATTATTACCATTATTTAACTTTTGTTTTATACTGCTACATACTTATTTTATTGCCTCAAGCAAGAAGTATTGAAATGTGCAAAAATAGACTTTCCGAAATAATAAATAACAATTTTGAAAAATATTCAAGTTTACATGTTGTAGAATGTTTGCAATATGCAGGGTGTACAGAATCGCATGCTAATACTTACGGGCCGTAATTCTTAGGTAATTTTAAGAAAAAAGTTTATACGTATCAACACAAGCTCGCAACTGTTTTATTTTTGAGATACAGAGGGTGTTAAAATGTTTAAAAGAAAAACTTCTACCAGTATGCGCGTAGGTTTTGCACTTGACCGCTTATTTCTAGTTTTTATATACCTAGCTCCTTTTTGTGAATCTAATGGTATGTAATTTGGTATACCTACATTTAACTTCCTGTTTAACTGGAAATTGGTTTTATTAAAGTTTTTCATTTAATTAGATATATGTTTTAACGTATACACACGATAAAGAGTACCGAGTACCATTAATTAATGAAAACCAAACTTTCAGATTACTTCAGAATGAGTTCATCAGTACTGTCTAAAAAATCCATGTTTATAAAAAGGCAGCTGAACAAGGATTCAAGCGATGACAATAACTGCAATTATTTTCAGGGTGGTAACCACGAATTCAATTTAAGTTTGTCTTCCGACGAAGATAATGATGAAATAAATGAGTGCCAAGATGTGTCAATGGGGTGTCAAGAAATTTGCTAGAGAACCATTATGATGTGACATCCAGTTTACTTATGAAGTTCGTGGTTTGCAATTAAATTCAAGTACATTTATTTTACGACTCATCTTTTTGATAACTTTGGTATTTAGAAAGCATATTGTAAGTTACCCTTTTGCTTAAAATTATAGTAATATTTATTATATAGTATACTTGTTATTTTATCTTGTTTGATTTATATTATTTTTGACTGACTCATTATTTGTAAATTTAAAATTGTTACAAATTTTAAATGTATTGTTAATGCTATAAATAAATATTTTATTTTTACAACATATTTATAATTTATTGTAATATACACGGTGTTCGGCACATGGACAATTAAATTTTTTTTGTGGATCGGCGGGGTCATTTGGAAGTTTTAACATAAATGTCCCAGGTCCTAACTGTTGTAGTTATTGAGATTTTTTTTCATTTTTACATTTTACTCAAAATTTCCCAAAATTCCCCACTAAAACTCCTACAACTTTTCATTGTTTCATACCGTTAGAAAGGGCATCAACGGTAGAACTTTGAAATTGAATTGAAGAAAATGCTCTCGGTTGCTGTTAGTTTTTTTTTAATGATTTTAGAAGTTCAGAATTTCTATTTCTTTCATTTACATTTAGGAATTTGGAGCCTTGTAACTAACTTTCGTATTAAAAATGATTTATTTTGAACAAGAATATATTACAGAATAAAATTTAAAAAAACACCTACGAATACTAAAGTTTAAGTGGGGAATTTTGGGAAATTTTGAGTGAAATCTAAAAAAAATATATTTCTTAGTACTACAACAGTTAGGACCTGAGTCATTTGGGATTAAAACCTCCAAATGACCCCACCAATCCATAAAAATATTTTGACGGTCCATGCGCCGAAGACCCTGTATTTTATATTGATTTCTAATATTGACTATCAATCCAAAGGAAATATTGTACCAATTTAAATACAATATTAGGTAAATATTATCCTAGTTGTCAAAATAAATATTGGAAATAGATATTGGAGCAATAATGTAGAACAATATTCAGTCAAGATTGATTACAATATTTTGCCAATAAATAAAAATGTTCACATTTCGATATTGGGCAAATATTGCATTTCAACATTTAGCCATTATTTATACCATAAATACCCAATATTGTACTAATATTGCCTGCTACATGGGATTGGCCAATCGATTTTCAAATTTGAAGTCAATTTTTGAGACTTGTATTAGATATTTTGACCTGAAATTTTAACCAGTTATTGTTCACATTATAAAGTATAATATCTGATATCATCAAATTTCACTTAAAACATCCAAAATTATAACAAAAAAAACAACAAAATTTAGCAGTTTTTTTTCAGTTATTTTTTTGAGGTTATGTGTACAGATAAAAATTTCATATTGTATCCGCTGATAGCCCATATCATAACGAACAGCCTCAATTTTTTTAAATTTTTTTGGACCTACATGTACTGAGAGATACTCATCTATATTTAGAAACAACAACCAAAATGGTCGATTTTTCACAAAATGGCCGATAACTTGCGTAGCGGCGGTTGCTAGAGGTAGAAAATGTCAATTTCGTATAGTATTCGATGTAACTAACATGTTAACAAGAAAATTTTTGAGACTGGAAACAATTCCCTTTCCACTAAAATTTGATGCTTGTTTGACTCCGCTAAAAGGTTGAAGCTACTTTACTACCCGAAACATAGTTATAGGTACACTTTTGGGAAAACAGAATGATCCAATTTTTAAAGATATTGCAGATGTTAATTACATTTTCCTCTACATAAAAATACATACTTTCCAGGCAATTTATCGCTTTCAGTGACAATTACGACAGCAGACAACACCAAAGCGGCACATGTAGCACCATATCCAGGATTTTTCCCTTTAACTCTTCCCACAATGTACTTGTCGCAAGGTTTGGAATACTGATCATCCTTGTTTTCCAATTTTTCTTTCCAACCCTCACCGTACAAGGTGATTTGGAACCAGGAATTCTGAATTTTTTCTTCTGAGGGTTGTTTCTTGCTGAAGTATCCAGCGCTGAATATCTCTGGGTACTAAAAATTACTCGTCAGAATAGATTTTAGCAATATTTTTAAAACTTACATTAAGTAACAGATTTCTGCCAAACTGAAACTTGGCTAAAATACTAAAGATGGCCCCGAAAAAGGCTAACGCGATCAAGGCCACAAATGATTTGGCGACAAAATAAGTGTCGCATTGTACGGGTCTCTTCTGATCAACTTCGTAAAAGTGCGTTTGGCTCCTTCTTACAACTGAGCGGTCTGACCCAGGGAAGGGCACCACCCAACCTTCAACCACTTTCGATTTATGGGGCAATGACCTTGAAATAATAAAAATATTTATTAATGTAAATATAATAGGGTGTTTTCCATATATGACACTTCAGTATCAACAAGATTATATAATTATGTAGAAAAAGAACAACTATTTACTAATTGTCAATATGGTTGTCAAACAAAAAAGTCCACTAAATTAGCTAGCCTAGAATTTGTAAAAAAATGTATGGATATTTGGACATGAGTTATAAAGTAACAGAATTATTTTTTTATCAAAATACTGAACTGGATAATTTCATATCTAAATAATAGAAAAATACTTGTTTCCATAGATTTAGAAAGAGTGGCCGTAAAATTAGCCTGTCTTTGCGTACGTCACAACTTTGCACCGAATAAAGATAGTTGCACGCAAAGGTCTTAAGGTAGTTATCTCGCAATTCATGTTATTCAAGAAAGTCATGAAACTTACTGCAAATTTAATTCACATATCAATAAAGATTCTGATGAAATTTGAACTCCATTTACCGTTCCTTTTCTGAGAGTCATTGCTCAAAGTTCGCAGTTTTTATCTACATTTACTGCGAATAATTTGTTGTTAACGTAATAAATTACATTTTTAAAATTGCATTCAGCTTCTTTTCCTCTTAGTACGGCAGTGTCAGCAAAACTTATATCCTCACACGGAGGTAAATCAAATAAACCATTCAGGTAGATATTTTTTAAAAGTGGTCCCAAAATGGTTCCTTGGGGTACACCAAACTCTTGTTTTTTTTTTATGGCTGAATGAGTTGCCAATATTTACACATTGTTGCCCATCCGATGAATAATTTTTTATTAGCATATATGGAATAGCCCTGAAACCTATACTTTCCGATATCTATAATAGTTGAATATGCGTAATTGTATCAAAGGCCTTTGCTAGATCAACAAAGACACATAGCATTGGTTTGTTAATATTCACATATTCATAAAATTTTTTAGAAAGATAAGCTATTGCATCTTGTGTTGAGAACTGTTCCCTGAAAAGTGCTTTTCTGCTCAAATTTATCAAACCTATTTGAAAAGCTGGTAATTCTGTTCCTTAATATTTTCACAAAAATTTTAGCAATGTTGGAGATAAGGAAAATAGATTGGCAAAAGAGCATATGATATTTTAGTAGCAGTTTCCTTTAATATCTCTGACGGTACATCATCCATTTCGGGTGTTTTAATTAACGTTAATTAAGAAATTCAGTTTTTTCAATTATTTGTTTTTCAGGTATATCAGGTTGGAGTTATTTTTTAAGATACGCATAGAGTTGTCATTTTTGCGTTTGATCTATCTGATCTGCTAGAAATAAAAATATAAAATGGCTATTTATATTCATATCTTTTCACAAACATTGATATAATCAAAGACCTAGGCAGAAGGACCTCCATCAATAGCCTGTTGAATCATTTTTGGTTCAATAAATTCATTTATTATTATCAAAGACCTACTTTGGTTGCAGTTTTGGCTCGAAACGAAGCAACCTATTGGGGAACAACTTCTTGCGTATATCCTTGAGTTCGTTTGCATGCGCCAAACCATAAACAGCCGATTCCCAAGTACCATAATTGACAGCTGATCCTGAGGCTGTATCTCCCTCCTCCCAAGCCTCCAGGTAAGTAACTACAGAGTTCAGCGTGCCTTCGAATTCCTGTTGAAGGAAAACTATACCTAGATCAGTTGGAATGCTGTCCAAGCCACAGGCGCTAACAACATACACCCCTAAAAGAAAACACCACTAATGTAGAACGAACAGTTAATATAATTGTGGATTGAGTTAATGGAGGTCATTAAGTACAAAAACCGGAACAGTTGCAATATATCCCACAAAAGAAACCATACAGCAAAACTAACACATGTTTCAAAGTTATTGCCCCCTCATCAGCATAGCATAGCCTAGAGAATGTTTTTATAGATTCAGAACAAAGCTATAAAAGGGTGGAAAGTACAATACCAGTACTCAATTTATACCCACTTGCACTTATGTGCCCTATTTACGCTTTGCTGATGAGGATCAATAACTCTGGAACACATGCCGTAACTGCACTGTTGTGTTCTTTTAGGGACATACGGAAATTATTCATGTTGTAAATAATGATTATAGTGTACTTTCCAACACTTAATTACTTAAATACATACTTTATAATTTTGACACAATATTTCGTTAATGTGTCCACACATGACCCAAAAAATATTACCATTTGGACACAATTCCCTTCCTGGCTCAAATTTTAAGCTTTGTGTCGACACAGTGCAGACACAAAATATATTGTGCCCAGGTTCAGACACATTTTGCTCCTTGGGAGGAGATTCTTCGTAACCCTTCATAATATTTTCCACAAATCCTCGATCCAACGAGTTTCCACATGCCCAATAACAAGAAATATTATGAGGGGGTGGTTTTGAGATTTTGGGGTTTTGAGGGTGGTTCAGTGAAAGGTGGAGGAGGAAATTATGTTGCCATCATGTTGAGCAACCTCGAATAGTTTTCACAAAATTTGAATTTTGGGATGATTTTAGTTTTAGGGGAGTTTTTACCCCTAGGGGTGACTGCATGTCTCGGCACTTAACTTGCTTTACAATATCGAAATCTTGTCAAAAACCTTGATCCAACGATTTCCCACATGCCCAGTAGCCAGTAATGTAAAAAGGGGGTGGTTTCGGGGTGGTTAGTGGAGGGTAGGGGAGAAACGTACTTTGCTATCGTATTGAGCACCTTTGCAAAGGAATAGAAACCAATTTTTATCAATGTTGAAGATTTTAGCATCAGGGGAGGGGGTAGTTTGAACCCCGGGATTGATAATATGTTGAATGGTCAAAGCCCTCGCATGCCTAGAATGGAAAACAGGAAAAGGGGGTGGTTTTTCGCGTTTAGGGGTAGTTTCCGAGGGGTGGGAGATCTAAAAATATCAGCCGTATTCAGCACTCTCGAAAATGGGGAGGTACGCAGGTCTCGTACTTGTCATAGCACTTTTGATGTTTTTGCAACTTATTCAAGGACTATCTCAACCAGGCATTTGATATCTTCACTTATATTACGTGCTGCGTCAATACAGTCCTCTGATTTAAAAGCATTATATATCTGGCCATCATCGGCATAAAAATGGCATATACAATTCTTAATGGTACTATTGAAGCCTGCATATTAAGTATAAAAGAGGTCCTAATATTGATCCCTGAGGAACACCAGCTTCCAACACTTTCAGTTCAGATACTAAATGCTGACCAATAATCACTTTCTCTTGTCTTCTGTATAAATATGTCACGATATTAAGAGCGTTGTGAGTGAAACCGAATAATTTTAATTTAGTGAGTAACAGAATGTGGTTAAGAGTACCAAATGCCTTTGAATAATATATTTGTTCTTAGTTCTTTTACGTGTTTTTGTTTTTTTTACATTATGTACAATAAAGTATATTATTATTATTATTATTAATCCGGCATTGCACTTGTAAAGAAGTGTTAAAAAAGCCAACTAGTTCACTGGCTATAATTCTAGGCATATCTGCATACTTTAAGCAACCGTCAAATTGATTACCTAACAATCAATTTGATAGTTCAGCGGAAAAAAAAGTGACTGACACTTCAGTGTCTTTGTCTAAAACAGACACCCAAGAAAAAATACCATAACCCACCCTACCGAATAAAAACTGAATGAATTATAATTTCAATTTTTTATTATCAACCAAGAAATTTCTCACCTTTTTCCTTGGCCGCCTCATTTTGCTCCAACTGAACCCTTTCCATGTATTGGGGCTCTCCACTTACATCCACATGATGCGTGCCAGCAGCAATGCAAGCCTTGACCACGGGATCACCCAAGAATCGATATGGTCCACAACAATTGATCACAATTTTGGCCCTCTGAGCCATTTGTTTTAAGGACTCCTCGTCTTTTATATCAACAACGATAATGGGGATTTTCTCCAGGTTTGCTTCTACAATTTGTAGAATGTATTACGTACTTAAGTGTTAACTAACATAAATAAACAAGATCAAATAAAAGCAAATTGTTAATTACCAATTTCCTTGCCAACTTTTTCTAATGCCTCCTTCAATTTTTGTTCGGATCGGCCTGCCACGGCCCACGTTAAGTTACGCCCATTGGATTTGGACAGCTTGTGAATGTATGGAATACAATGTATTCCAGTAAAGCCTGTTGCGCCTAGTAGCAGCAAATCTAGTCGATCGGCCATGTTTCAATCTACAAATTAAAGAAAAGAATTTGAGGAACATGATTTTAGAAGTGGAAAAAATGGACGGGAAAGCCGGTCCTCTATTTTCCACCTAACCTGACAAATGCAACATCATAAAATTATTCACTAATTAGATAGATTCATGTATAATAAAATTATAAAAATTGTTGTTACGTGTAGGTAAATATTTCACAGTAATTACCCGTTCTAATAAATTAAGTGGGCTCTGCATGGTGCTTTTCTCTGGTGTCAAAGTGAGCAAATAAGTACTTTTGGGATTTCAAAAAAAAAGAAGGGGTAAAAATATATCAGTTAATCCGATATATGGCGATGGTGGCTAACAGTATTGGAATAAATCGACGTAATTTACGGACATAATTCATACTAATTAATTAATAGATGGTATTGTTGTTTTGGTGTTTGGTGTGGTCCAAGTTGTATAGATATCATCTAAATTTCTCCACGGAGAGCTTAAAAGTAGTTGTCGCAGTTTAGAGATAAGGTCTCCATATCACTTAGGGTTTCACAATGATTGGGGGCGAGTTTGTCTATTTATATAGTATGCAATCGATATAGACCAGTCATTATAGTAAAGTAAAGTAAAGTAAAGTAAATTTATTGATGTCAATACATTATTACAATGGTTACATAAGTCATAAAGAGTTTCATATTATTACACAATCACCACAAAATTTAAAAGTTGCATTTTTTTTTTTTATAAAGAACGAAAAAATAATTTTACAATACATATACATGTTTGTTTGTAGACGAGACATGGCTTTCCCGCGGCACAGAATCCCCTAGGTTAAGAACGTGGTGTCTACCATAAATTCTGCTACACTGTAATATGCCCTGTTTAAAAGACCATTTTTTACGATATTTAAAAACTTATTTTTAGGCAATTCTCGGATTTCATCTGGTAGTTTGTTATAGAACATGGGTCCATAATAATTTTCAGCATTTCTACTTCTGCTGAGCCGTAAATATTTTATTGACAAGTTATGTTTCTTGCGTGTTTCATAATTATGATGTAATTTGTTTGAAGTATATTCTACTTTATTTTCGTGTACATATTTTAGACATTCATAGATATACATAGATGGGGCCGTTAATATTGTTAATTCAATAAATTTGTTTCTAACATTTGCTCTATAATTGAGCTTTAACATATATCTAATTACTTTTCTTTGAATTGACACGAGTGTCCCCAACATAGGATTGCATACGAATATGTTGATTGAAATAACGCGAAATAAGCTTTTAAAACTACGTTTAGCGACAACATGTGAGATAAATTTCTTAATAGATATACACATTTACACAATTTTGGACATATATATTCTATATGAGCCTGCCATGTTAATGTTGAATCCAGGATTACCCCTAGGAATTTTACCGATTTCCTGCTGTCCATGTTTTGCTCCCGTAGGGTAAATATTATACTTTCGGTTTTTGCTTCGTTTAAGCTTAACTTACTTGTATCAAACCAGTTTCTTACTTTTAACTGTGTCTCACCCAATTTATTCTCTAGGGAGAATTTGTCTTGATCAGTGTTTAATAACGTGGTATCATTGGCAAAAAGTACCACATCTGCGTCGGGTGCACATGCATTCAAATCATTTATATAAATTAAAAATAGCAGTGGACCCAACACAGATCCTTGTGGTACTCCATGTCTTAACTTTTCAAGATTTGAATAGTCATTGTTGTAATAAGTTTGTTGCTGATGATCAGTTAGATATGATGAAATTAATTTTACAAAGCAACAGTTTACCCCATACATTTTTAGTTTATCTAATAATATATTGTATGAGACACAGTCAAAAGCCTTTGTGAGGTCACATAATGTGTATCCCACAAAAGCAAGATTTTCGAATCCCTCATTTATTATTGAAATGACTTTGTTTATTGCCAAAGTTGTAGACTTTTTATTACGGAAGCCAAATTGGGCAGCAGAGAAAAGGTTATTTACTACAAAATGATTACATAACATGTTTTTTAAAAGTTTTTCATAAATTTTAGAGAGTATTGGCAATAATGAAATTGGTCGATAGTTTTCCGTTTCATTTTTGTTTCCTTTTTTAAATATTGGTATTACTTTTGAAATTTTCAGGCACTTTGGATATAATCCTGCTTTTATGCTTTGATTTATTAGACTTGTTAATGGTATTACTATTAAGTTTTTTATTGTCTTTATAAGATTTACATTTATATCATAAATGTCTCTACTAGGATTTTTTTTTAAACCGTTTATTACATTACGTACTTCATTGAATGATACCTCTTTTAACTGAAGGCTACTTTTATTTGTATGCACAATATCTATGAAGTCAACTGGGTCTTTTCTAGAATGAGGAATATTTGATATTATGTTGTTTGCTATTTTAGAAAAATAGTCATTAAATGTGGAAGCTGTGATATTTATTGATGAGTTTGTAGTATCATCTTTTGTACTATTTCTATTTTTGTTTATAATATTCCAGGCACTTTTTGACATATTTGAGGAATTTTTTATATAATTATCATTATATTCAATCTTGCATTTCCTTATTTTTTTCTTATATTCATTTCTATATAATTTGTACATATTTTTGTTTTCCTCTGACGGTGTCATGCCTGCTACATTTTTTAGAAAATTTAACCTTTCTCTCATATCATATAAATCTCTATTAAACCAAGGTGCATATATTTTTTGATTTTCATGAATGATTTTTTCTTTTTCGGGAAAAGACTCATTTGCCGCATCTGGAATTACTTTTAAAAAGGATGTAAATTTTTCATTAATTGTTAAATGGTTATTATTTATAAAGTCCCAGTTTGAATTTTCAACAATATTATAAAATGCAAATAAACCACTGTCAGTTATTGGCCTTTGTTTGATTTTAATGTGTTTACTTTTTTTTATTTCTCCTTGTTTTTCAAAGATAACTGCCTTGTGATCTGAGAGGTGGGTTTCAAGAACATAAGTTGTATAATTTTCAGAGATATTAGTTATTACATTATCAATGCAATTTTCTAATCGTGTATTTTCTTTAATAGTTATGGTAAGACCATGCATCTCAACAAAATCACGGAAGTCAACGGTTTGAATCTCATTTGTGTTAAATTTAACATTGAAGTCTCCATTTATTACTACATTTTTTTTGCTCAGTTTACGTTTTATCAGTACATCATGAAGTATGTTTAAAAATTCCTCAAAATTTCCCTTTGGTGACCTATATATAGTTATTATTATTAAATTGTGGTCTAACAATTCGACCGCCGATAACTCGCATGTAAGTTCAGTTGATTGATAGTCTACAAATGTCATCTCTAGTTTTTATTTGAAAATTTCTTTTGGTTAAGATTAACATAAGACAAAATTACAATAAATAGTATGAGACCAGGTATATTGAAAATTGTTAAGACAATATAATGTTATGTATTACACCCCCTTGAAACTGGAGATTGATACGCCTATGCCTATTAGTGGATGGAAACTTGTAGAAAGAGATAGAGTTTTCTAGACTGTGGTAGAAGAAGATTCTTGATTGGCTCTGGATGGATCTAGAGGCAATTTCAGAGTATATAAGGCGCGATTACCGGCGCAGAAGGGGAAGTTTATTAAAGTGAAATTAATAGTGAAAAAGTGAGGTTAAATAACAAGTAAACAAAGTGTAACGTTATTTTGAAGTATTGTATAGTCAGTAAATTATTAAATAAAGTGTTAGTGGTTTACCCCTTGTTAAAATTATTTAGAACCCACAGATTCATACAGGGTGTTTCCTAAAAGGTGGAAATACGTAACAATAATAAAGTAATTTGCTAACGAAGTTTAGGAAACCCTATCAAACATTTACTATTTTTCTCCATATTGTTATGCGTTTACGTCCCCTAGGGGTTGATGTTGATAGCTCATGGGTACTAGCCAAATTAAGTAGCAGTGATGATAGGAAACTACAATACCAAGCCTATAGTGTGTGCCATATCTGAGACAGTGGTAGTACTTTTTTCTAGAAGCTAGAAACTTATAGAAGAGGATCGAGATTTCTACATTGTTTTCGGTTGCCCGTATGTCACTACCCCAGGCCCCGATTTTCTCTCGGCGGCCCTGTAATAGCAAGTACACTCAATGTATTAGCAAAGTGCTAAATAAAGGACCATTATTATTATTATACTTTACTCTTGGGAAATGTTTTATTATTTACATTCTGTGACATAAACATCAGACATGCTATGGACAACCATCACCTACCCCCAAATGAAAATTCTTTTATATTGCATGTTTTACATGCACCACTGTAAACATTTTATGATAATTAATCGCTCAGCATTAGACATGCAAACAATAATGAGGAATATAGCAAAAATGTATCAATGACACCAATATAGCAACATGAAAAATTGTTTTAAAGATCTTAGTTTACTATCAATATATTTAGGTTGTAGGTGAGAGAATTAATAAAACGACCCATAAATGGATGGATCTAGAGAAGAGATAGATTAGAATTTTTACATGTAAAATGCACACAAATATGGTTCAATGACTGCTTGGTTGAGACACTTGTCTCTCGCCCAGGAGTCCTGGGTTGAATTAGCTGCTACAGTGGGATTTTATCAAAAGTATAAATTGATTTTAATATATTCGGATCGATATCCGAAGGGGACATACACCCAATGGTTATGTTCCTTATTTCTGAATGCTACAAAAATTTTAGTATATTTCTTGGACCAAAATATACAAGTCAAGAGAAAAAATGTTTTGAATATTTTAGGAATTTTTGAAGGGGGAAAGTGGAGTCAGAGATATCTGATAAAAACTGAGTTGAAGCAGTTCTATTTCCCCTATATACCTGATTCTTTTGGTACAAATTTGTCCACTAAGTGACAATATAAAAAATAAAGGTCAATGTTTACGACATCCACTTATTCAGTAGCAAAAAACAAAAAATACTGATATATTTTACGTTATGTAACTAACAATTTGCCACCTACTATATGTTGTGCAAACACCTGTAACTGCCACAAAAAATTCCAAAAGTTTTACACATTTCATTCTCCATCTCGCTCTCACTCACTGCATCACACTACTGTCTCCATTTACAACTGTAGGAGCTGCATTATTATTGCTCCTTGCCCTACTAGAAATGCTAAAACAATTACTTACGCCAAACGACCTAGAACTACGAAAAAAATTTGCAAAAAAAACAACAATGCGTCCCTATATTTAATGTAAAAAAAGATAATATTCCTTGCCTTTTTTGCAAAATTATAATTTTTTGGCATTTCTAGTAGGGCAAGGAACAATAATAATACAGCCCATACAGCTGTAAATGGAGACAGTAGTGTGATCAAAGAGTTTAATAACTAGAGAAGACAAGCCGTGGATTTGCCGGGAGCCGCGATTTGGTTGTAGGCTTTTCGTCCTTGTCGCAGACTTCGTACCCTCTCTCTCCACTCTGTTTTACAAAGCAACTCAGCCTTACCGGGCGCGCTTTGTTTTCACAAATACCGTCAATTTTTAATCTTTGTTTTGAATAGCGGTCTGCTTTATTTACAATTACACGTGTTTTCTCAAATTTTCCTTCTGTTTATAACGTTCAATCTGTTTATCACGTTTAATTTGTATATTAATTAATAATTTTTTGTGACAATAGTTTATACTTGTAAAGTTTGTAGAAAAACTAAGTCACCCATAAGTCCCAGGTAGGTAGGTATACACATATATTGTCATTTGTCATACTGTCAATGTATTGCAATCGTCACCTCCCTTCATGTACTGTGCGACAAAGAGAGAACGAACTGTGTGAAAAGGATGAAAAGCCTACAGTCTACCGCTGCTTATACATTATGCTTATGGAGCTTGTCTTCTCTATGTGTTAAACTCTTTGAGTGTGATGCAGTGAGTGAGAGTGAGATGGAGAATGAAATGTGTAAAACTTTTGGAATTTTTTGTGGCAGTTACAGGTGTTTGCACGACATATAGTAGGTGGCAAATTATTACGTAGATAACGTAATATATGTTAGTATTTTTAGTTTTTTGCTAATGAATAAGTGGATGTCGTAAACATTTACCAATATAAACAAGTAATAACAGGTTTTTTGAGCCTTCAGGCCTCCCCCCCCCCCGCCTCTCCCGGGGAAGGAGAAGTGGGGGGTAAAATTGTGTCGAGCACATTTTTTGACATACCAATATAATAACACAACTAATAGCCCAAATGGTCTGTGGGCCAGATCTCTATTCTTACCGGTAATAGCCTTTATCCTATTATTAAAACCTGTAAAAACATACTTGTCAAAATGGACGAACCCATTAAGAAAATAATTAAATACCTACTGCAATAACAGGAATATTCCTGGACTATGGAGCCTAAAAAAATTACCTCTAGACGCATAAATTAATTCCCGAGGTCATACGTGTATAAATACATCAGTAACTGTCCATATTCCATTAAAATTGATATTTAATTTATTATAGCACTTTCATAGCAAACTGATTATAGGGTTTCCATTTTTATTTACTTAAGTACTTTTTATATGATTTCGATAATCAATTAGAAACAACAAGCCCTAAAATGTGTGTAATATTTTTAACTCCATACCCTAATTATACTTTCTATCTTTTCACAGAAAAAAATACTAATTTAAGTATATTTTTATGTCAACTGTTATACTCAGTTGCATGTCAGCACATAAAATGAGTAGGTACCTAGATATAAATCTTATGGATTCAATAAATGTAGATATTCACACTTTATATAGTGATTTCACTTTCTGCTTATCGCATAGATATTCATATCCCTATTTGCTTACTTGAAGTCAAGTGATCAATTGTAAGAAAAACCTTCACCAACACTGAAATATACAGTTGCGTATATACCTATTTGTACTACCTTAACAATTATTTAACAAATCAGAAATCACATACCTACTATTATTAATACCTCAGGGTCAAAAAGTTTTTATAGTGACTCAATAGCTAATAGAAGCAGTTCCGATAGCTATACTGGATATTTTATATTTGGGCAATGAAAATTAGCATAGATTACTTAAACATGACTGTGTTTACAATATCTATTTTTAGACCAAAGGAAGGATTACACAAGACAAATAACAACAAATGTATAAAAATGGATAAGGTGTAGATTATTAGTGTAAACAATAAAGTGTAATGTCCTACATAATGTATGCAATTTACTTATCAAAGTATGCTTAAGTAGACATTTATATCATCCACCAACAGAAAATACAAGTTACTGAGTTTAATGGCTATTAAAACATAACATAAAATCCACAAATAAATTTACCACATCATCACATCAACCTACACATCTATAACATTGACGATTATTATTTAAAACATTTTTACATGTATTTAAAATATGTAAAACTTACTTTTAAATTTTTCACCCTACTTACTTAGCCACTTGAAATATGAGGTAATAATTAACACAAAAAATTATTTTTGACGATTTTTTCAAAACATCAAAGCATGTACATTTAAGCGGATGATAGATAACTATTAATTCTTACCTATATACCTAGAACAATATTAACAGATCTTTGCACCTATAAATTAACAATTAACCGGCTTTTTTCAAGGAAAAACACACGTCGCAAATGCGAATAAAAATATTCTATACGTCACTATTCACAGTGCTCATAGACAGTGTTGCCACGAGGTCAAAACGAAACTACTGGCGAAACTTGATTGCATTCCTGGCATTTGCGATGATTCTTATATAAATATCATTTCTTATCTATGGATGATTCCTTGCAATGCAATTTTTAACCTCGGTTGCAATTACAAAGAGCTCCTTACAATGCAATTTTCCGCATAAAAAATTTATATATTACCTCTTTGCATTCTTAAAATTCATCAAAGTAATATTTATGATTCATACTCAATTTTAAAAAAATGGAAGTTGGATCCAAATCGACATCCCTGACAAGTTATTCCTGGCAAATTCCTGCCAATAGGTCAATCCTATCAAGTTTACTGGCGAGAGTCTTTGTTCCTGGCAAATTCCAGTAATTACTGGCAAAACGGCAACACTGCTCGCAGAGAACGTCAACTTCAATGTCAAACTTCAAAGTGCAAATGTGCAAAAACTACAAATTTCTCATAGATATAGCCTAAATATACCAGAAGCGACACTCATGCAGTTTTTGACGTTTCATTGATATATTCGAATGACCTTCAGCCATCTTTCTTGTTGTTTCTCTGTGGGAAATTTAAGTAATTAAATTATTAAATGCAACAATTGTTTAAATTTTCAATGTTTCACTGGTAAATAGGTTGTCTGTCACCATCTTTATGTATAGAATGAGTAAAAACCATAATGAAAGAAATGAAGACATTCGATAACACAGCATATCGAAACTGAGACAACGAACTTCGGAAAGAGGGGGGTTGGCATTCCTTACAGTACAGTATTTATCTCGATTTAAATTTCGAAGAGCAGGGGGGGTGATATATGTCCTCGCAATAAGATTTTTAACTCAACTGAAACTTCGAAGAGCGGGGGGAGGTAATATAGTATATAAATATCATCTCTCATCTATGGTAATATAGTTGACTCTTTTCGATATATTTAGAAAAATATCGATATTTCAATCCGATATATTTCAACAAAAGAATGGTATGTATATATGTTTTAGGATTAATATATCGATATATCGTTGCCATCTCTAATTACCTGACACATTTGTATAGCTAAAGACATGACCAATCCTTTTGGCTTAGCATGGCAGACAAGAGAAGTGATTTTTTCTTATTAGTGGAAACTTAATATATAAATGAAATTATAGTTCTTTATATATAAGTATATTTAAGGCAAATGAAAAATGTCAGGGTCTTTGATCTGTATCGCAAAGTCAAAGGCGCCAACACTTTTCATGTACCTTAAATATGCGTAGAGAAGTATAATTATTTAAAAATCATATTAGCTAAACATTTACTAATCATGTCTTAAAAGTAAAACAAGGGAAGATGTCGCCTCGGACACACTTGCAGAATACTGGAAATTTCAGTAGATGGAGCCACAGTCTGCCTCTCATCGACACAGACCAAAGAAATGGTATGTTATTGTGTTTGAAGCCAAAATAAACAAGGAAGTTATAGAAGGGGCAAGGAGGGGTTATATTTATATTCGCCCCCTTACAGAGGCGCGTCGTTAAAAGAGGGTTTTAATTATGAGCTAAGAATTCTTATTCATTTTTTATGATTTGATACTTATGAAACAGTTATATTACACTAGGTATATTACAGAAATGTTTCTGATTCATCTAAGATATTAAAATAAAAAAATGAGAAAGATGAAAATACGCATTTTGATTTAAATAATAATTTTATAAACTTAAAATAAACATGGCTATTTGACGCGCCCTCTACGCCTATGCGTGTATAATCTTACATATAGAAAGATAACATATTGATATGCATTGCCCATAAAGCACTTTTATAGGCATTGTCAAAATTGTATATATATCAATAAAACAACGGTTTAACCACAGCCTCCTACAGTAACTGTAGGAGGCTGTGGTTTAACACTTTATTACTTTATAAAGCACATCGTACAAAAACACAAACTTATATAGGTACAAACCACAGAACGAATTGCTTTTGTTGATATGTCAACTGTCATCAAGTATGTTGACCAGGTGGTTCAAATAGCCCAATCAGAAGTCGACAAAATGTAAACAAAATAATAAACACAATAAGATTTTAGCTTCAAACATTAAGTATTTGTTGTTTTCAATGTCTATGTTTATTTCTTGATCGGTGAGTAATATTGTTTGGTGTTTGCTATAAATGTAAACAAACAGGACATTTCATGTCAAAATATCCAAATAACAAATCGAAAAGTGGTTTCAGTGCAGTATTTACCACAAGACAGTTTAAAACCACAGATTGGTATGTCGATAGTGGTGCAAGTAGTCATTTATCCGCAAAGAAAGAGTGTACGCAACAAAACAAAATTAACAGTGAAATCAGCAGGTGATGATGTGCAGTGAAAAGGTTTATTCATTTGTGTTGCTAGAATGAGATCAACTGATTTTAAAAAATCACATTTTAGCAGGTTATTTTGACAAATGACAGCATTTGCAATCAAAACACAAACGAACACATGAAAGGTGGTATAGAAGCGTCTAGAGAGACCGAAATGCGAAAGCTTAGACACGCCCAACACGTGATATCACTAGTTTGGACTATTTCTTCTTTGCTCTAGCGTTTACTTCCAGCGAGATGGTTAGCACATAGGTTACGCTTTTGCTAATGGCGCGAGGGGTCCCGGGTTCAAATTCGTATGCCAGCACAATTTTTTTTAAAATTCTGTAACGATTAATATATTTTTTTACAAATTCTTTTCTGATTTCTTTAGGTTTTCCTTCTTTTTATATAATAATTTCATTCTTTCGTGTGATTTCTTTGGGTTAGGTTATTAGGTTTTTATTTTGATATCTAATTGTTAATAATTATTAGCGCCGCAGGCAGTATTAGCGTCGCAGACAAAAAAATGGGGGGTGCGGGGGGTGTCCCCCCGCCTTTTTTCCACAAAATAACAGGAAATATTTCAATTTCTCCACTTGCACGAATTTATTATACATTTACAAGGTAATGCGCATGCTCGAAGCTTTCGCATTTCGGTCTCTCTAGACTCTTGTAGGTGGTATTTGTTGCAGGATTTCGAATTTTGTAAGGTTATACAATACTGCACCTACCGCTAATTCATAATCATCTTGTAAAAAAATATCGATAAATATTAATAATGTAAGTAAGTAGGCAAAGGTACCTAGTTAACTATATTTTACTCAATATTACAAATTTCACTCGTCCTCGGTTTGCAGAATGTAATGATCATCTTGCGCATCCCTTACGATGGCATTTAAAATAACACCTCACTGTTCCTTGGACGTTTTTAATAAATAAATACATAAAACTTATTTTACTCGCCGTTTATTGTTTGTTTACCAAGGATTGAGAGGTTGGTTATGTTTCCTGCTCTGATTTTATTGCTCGGAGTCTTGAGCTCGAGCAAGAAATCAGTGATTTATTTGATCTCAAGCAAGTTGCTCGACACAAATGAACAGAACCAGATCATATGATCCGACACCAATGAATATTTATGATTTAGTTGCTCAGATCTGCTTCCAGCAACACACATGAACAAACCTAAAGACAGTTTCCACAAGCAACAAAACCCTCGACAAAACAGTGAAATACCAGTAATCGATGCGCATTTCGCCAACCACATGGGCATCATCGGGATATGATTAACATTTGAATGTTCTTCAATGTGATTGACGAAACGCACATTAAGTATTGGTAATCGAGTATTACATGCAAGAATTTTGATGTTTGTGGAAACCTTGTCTTCAGAGACAGCATGACACCAACGGTTCCAGTCCCCTCCACAAATTACTAAATTGCGAGTCTCGTGACTTGTCCGGGTATTGTTTGATAAAACCTGTTGTAACTAAATCTGGTCTTTTTTTTAATGTTTTCGATAAGCCAAATATTAACAGTCCCACTCTATGATGAGGTGTCTCAACCGATAACCGAGTTGAGATACAGTACCGGTTTGTGACGAGATCTCGATGGGTGAAGTTAAGGCACACTGGGCGAGTCCGTCACTTAGATGGGTGACCGTATCTCATCTCGCCATCCTGGTTAAGAATTATTTAAACTTTGCCAGGATGTTAAAATAAATAAGGCAATTAAATTAAATAAATAAAAAGAAACTCAATATCTACAATGCAATCAAAAGTCTTTTATTAAACAGTTACATTTAAATACAGAATAATTTTTATCATATTAATAAGGAACATTCTACATATATATATCGTTATGAAAATACAAATATTATCACTTAGAAATAGCTGTAATATTTAACGGGAAGTTTTACTTCTTATTCTGAAAAACAATAATCATCAGTGAATGTAACATTTTCACTAAAATATTCAAAAATAGTAATTTAAAAAAAATATATAGAAAAATAAAAAACTTATTTATACTTATTCAAAACAGTCTTTAAGAGTAAAAAAAAACATTCAAACTAATAGACAAAACAATAAAACTAATTTTTCTTCTTCTTATTCTGAAAAAGGAAAAAGTAAGTAAATAAAAAGTACAAACAATAAAAAAATTGATGGAAAGCTACATAAATAAGAAAATGGATTCTACTTGTCAATTACCTTATCTTTATGTTTTGAGTTGTGCGAGTCAGAAACTCCATTAATATTCGCTTTTATGGAAGATCGTTCTTGTTCTAATAGTTTGTGTAATCTAGTCACCTCCTCAGTCAGTTCCTCTTTAACAGTTGTCAGTCTTTCTAGCTCGAGCAGCACTGCAGCTTTGTCTTTCACTGAAAAACAAATGCAGTATTATAATACTGCCGTGATTATCAAAAACGCAGTATGTACAGAAAAGTAATAATGGAGAAAAACAGCTTTTTCTTTTTTGCAGCCGTAGCAAGTTACACAGTTTTGGCACAATTTTTATGTCATAAATAGTTGTTTTTTGCTGGATGAATAATAATTTCCCCAAAAAATTTCAAAACACAAAGGGTACTATTTGTATGTCAGATACTAAGCATATACCTCTATTTTCGTTGGATATGGCACAATAACCGGCCCGGCGAGGGAAGGGGGAGGTCAGATTTGTTTCCCCCCCCTCCGGGCCCCGTAGTTTTTGAGAGGGCTCGGTGGTTTTGAGGGGGCCTAGGTTCCACTTGAAGTTGGAGATTGCATCTGCATTAGGTAAAACTTAGAAATGTTTGCATATTTGCTAGCTTGAAAGCGGGGCCCTTTTACAGATAAAAGGTACAAAAAACCTTACTAACCTACGTTAAAGTATGATAGCTGGTTTTCATACATGTTTCACAGAATTCTATTAAAAACCAATGTCCATTATTGCCAGGCACTTTCCGTGGGCCCTAACTCCCGCCAGGTGCTTTAAAGCTCGAAAAAACCTAACCCAACATAACACATTTTTTGTTTTGTTTCGTTTTTTACATAGTTGGTAGTAGATATGATTCCAGTTATTTTGAAACAGAACAAAACAAAAAATGTTAGGTTAGGTTGGGTTTTTCGAGCTTCTGGCCGAAGTTAAGCATATTACACAATGAAAAAAAATAAGAAATAAAGTAAATGGAATAAGAAATACAAAAATAATTATTTCCAAGATGCAATGCACAATACTCTGGGCGATAGTATTTTTTAACCAATCAGACGGCAGATAAGGTACTCTAGACCGCCCACATCAATTGACGTTTAAAAGGCCGTAACATAACCTTTAATAAATGTATCGTTAATTTCTTTGCTGTCCATGTTATTGAAAATGGAGGAAAAACATAATAATAAGAAATACAAAAATAATTATTTCCAAGATGCAATGCACAATACTCTGGGCGATAGTATTTTTTAACCAATCAGACGGCAGATAAGGTACTCTAGACTGCCCACATCAATTGACGTTTAAAAGGCCGTAATATAACCTTTAATAAATGTATCGTTAATTTCTTTGCTGTCCATGTCATTGAATATGGAGGAAAAACATGTTCTGTTGTTTCTTTATCACCGTACAAATAGCATCTACAACTACAGCATGGACGTGGGTACGTCCTATAATGGCACGACGTGAAGAATATGGCGATTTTGCCACACTATTTCAAGAACTAAAAGAAGATCCTGTCCTTTTTTTTCGGTACACAAGAATGAAATATACCAACGTTTTACCAACTTTTACATCTTATAAGTCCTCATATAACAAAGCGAAGTGCCAGACCTTCTATATCAGCTGAGCAACGCTTGGCAATCACATTGCGGTGCTTTGTAATTGGTTGGCAATAAGAAATAAGAAACAGAAATTCAATCGTATGGAAACTTATTTCTTATTTTTATGTCACCTATTTCTTATTTCATTGTTGTGTATCAGAGCTAGTCTGGTAGATTTATAAATACTTTAAAGAATCAATATTATTAAGAAAAACTGAAATTGACTGGTTCCTGGTACTTCAAAAAAGTAATCTTTTATTTTTTTGAATGTCAATGTCAACAAATTAGTGCGTATTCGATTTTAAAATTCAACTGTTCATATTGCTCCTTGCTTTTCGGATATCGTTATGTTTTATTTCTTATTCCATATTTTTTATTTCTTATCTCTTATTTTTTTAATTGTGTTATATCCTTTAGGACCCATAGAAAGTGTCTGGCAATAATGAATGTTGGTTTTCAACAGAATTCTGTCAAACATATATGAATACCAGCTATCATACTTTAATGTAGGTTAGTAAGGTTTTTTGTACCTGTTATCTGTAAAAGGGCCCCGCCAATGACTTCAGATATTTTCTGAAGTCATTGGGCCCCGCTTTCAGGCTAGCAAATATGCAAACATTTCTAACTACATGTTACACTATTTATTGTCAAAACTTTAGCTTTGCTAAAATGACGTAGGTCTGGGGGCTCTGGGATCTTACTCTATAAGTTCTATAAATAGAAAACTGAATTTTGAGCCAGTATATGCTAAAATCTCATTGTTGAAATTTTTTGCAGATACTGCATTTTCGCTAAGCACAGTAGAATGGGTACCAAGCTATAACTGCAATTGATTTCAGTGAACCCTATAATAATTGGTATTGCGAGAAAAAAATGTATGCTGGCTTATAAAGAAGCACCGCTTGAAGTTTAGCCTTCGGGTATTATTAGTTACTAACAAAAGTCGCTTACAACTTGAAAATGGCCGGAGATATTGAAAAAAACAATTGGAAAAATCTTCCGACATCCCCAGCAAAGATTAGAGAAATAAGACAGTTATAGCAATTAACCCTAAACAACAAAAACATAAATTTTTATTGATCTTACTTTCTCCTTGGCTTAGCATGCTGCATAACATGGTGTTCCTCTTCTTAACGACGCCTATTTCTTTCTTTGCTTCTTCTAATTGTAACCTTAACTGTTTATTTTTCTCCCTCTCTTTTTCTAGTTTATCCTACATGAAAATAATAGCAATTAGCATGCATACATGCATAATATTGAGATATAAATAAATAGTTATTTTGTATCGAAATGTAATGTACTTATACACTATACCAAACTTATAGCACTCTGAGTTGTAAAAGTGTCCAGCCAAGCTACGAAATATCGTCAACAAGTGAATCTCTTTCTTTTACACTGTCAGCATGCGGGCAATTACTACGACGTCTGTCATTAATCTGTGTACCTCCTGTCGTTTCATTTTAATGCAGCTTACAACGAAGATAGAGATGTACAACACTGTCAAATGTTTGGCTTGCGCTTTTGGAAGAATTGTCTTTCCACCACGGTTTCTTCAGTGACTGGACACAACAATTTTATAAAAAATTTAATTTTCTATAAAAATGTCAGTGGTAGCATAAGTAGAGGTGTTTTAAAACCTCATGAGCTGTGACCTTCATATGCGCAGAGGCATAATCCCTCCTGTTGACTCAGTTACACTTCTTAAAAATATGATATTTATTGTTTACAATTTATCCCGAGCTCTTGTTTATGTATACCGCAAGGCAGCCTCCAGTGTCTTCAAAAACATACTTATAACTCAGAATAAACTTTGCCTTTTGCGCATTTCGCGGCTCATGAGATTCTGAAACACCTCTATGTCTATCTTAAATACTTTGGGCGAGAAGATGATTGAAGGTCGCGCACTGGACAACTGTAAATTTTGTACTCAACTTTTAATCACTCTCACGCCTAAAGTATTGAAGATAGACATATGCCATCCATGACTTTTTTCTAGAAAATTTAATTCTCCATAAAATTGTCTATGTCCATTTTTTTCATAACTCAGCGTTTCGAGTCAAAAGTTCCGGCGTCCAATTTTACTCGTGTTTTTTTTCACAGAAGCCGGGAATTTAGATAATAATATTAATAATGTACTATTTTGTTTGCAAGCAAGTGTATACATGTCTGTTGTTTAATAAGATTTAACTAATAAGAAGTAATTAATAAGACTTCAGCCAATCCAATTTAGTCCCCAATTATCTGTAGCCTTGGTGGAAAAGCAAAATTCTAATATTTTAAGTTCATGTCGAAGAGACGAACATCATGTCTTTAATAGATTGAGTGCTTCTCTGTTTTACGACTTAAACTACTATAAGTTTGGTACGGTCTATATTTATTATTTTGTGGTGTATTGTATGTAATGTTTCTATTTATTATTTTGTTATATATTTTTTTTTTACAAATTTAAGTAATGTTATAAGTTAGCTGTATGCTATTAATAAAGGTTATTATATTATTATTATTATTATTATATGTACCAAGTACATACACATGATAACGTACCACAAATAATAATAAATAGTATAGGCCGGTCGTTGTCAAGTCAAAATCATCGATTTTGGTCAGAAATTTTGTTAACTATTGACTTTTGTTGACTATTCTTATAGGAAAAATTGCGCTGAACACGATGGTGACATTAAAAAAGTTATAAAACACAGGCTTCATTGTTAAAAACAATGGTTTTTAGGGAAAATTCTCATTTTTTTGACGTCTTTTAACTTTTGACGAAAACGGTGCGTCGGACAAAAAAAGACAAGATATAAAAAATGAAAACTTTATCGATACGCATCGTTTAAAACTTGTAGCGACCTCTTATCTTTGACCGTTCAATTGCTATAAACAAATTAATGTCCTAAATGAACAATTTTTTTCTTGTTCAACAAAAGTATTTTATTATGGTCAAAATGTTGAATTTTCATCATAGAATTTAGAGTTTTTTTTTGTGTCGATATCTCACATATTTTGCAATTGTTTAAACAAATAAACTAATTTGTTTATTAAGGATTTGCGACTTTCCATGGCATTTTTTGCACTTCCCTCCCACGGCAATCGATAAATATCGATAAAAACTATCATTTCTATACAGTCTCGGCGCTTTTTTATTACCCCCCCGCCAACGTTTTAAAAAAAATTGCTTAGTAGACAAATGAAATATCTTGGCTCAGGAATGTCGTATCGAAATGCAATTGTCGGAAAATGAAAGATAATAAAAGAAGAAAAATTTTGAGCCTAGATAGACATCGATCCGTTAACTAGAACCGGAGATAAAGACCATTTTGTGTTTACGACTGTCAATTATTTATTAACTAATTTTTTGAAAAAAATCTTGTAACAACATAAAATTAATATATTAAACTAACTAGTTTTCAATTGTCACACAAATCCATTGGATTTTTTGCTTTTATAACAATTAATAATAATAATAATAATAATAGCTTTATTGCCCAACAGAAAACCCATTTACAGGACAATGTGAATAACACTAAGAGAACTATAAAAGTATAAACATGAACATTCCACTGTATTCAAATAGTTGCAGTTTGTAATTTTACAATTTAAAGATTACTAAGTATCATGCAGATTTCTATCATCAAGATGTTCAATAGCCACTTCTACTAATTTATTGACCGAACAATGGTTAAAGTCACATAAATTGCCTAAACGGTTAAAATTTTGACACATAACGTGTATAGGAGATTTCATCAGAATATTTGTTCTAGATATTTTACATCTAAATGTTAGATTCTGTCGTATGTTAGACCTAGGCACTTGAAAATTAATATCATGAAGTAAGTCAGGACAGTCAATCATATTATTTAACAACTTGAACAAAAATATTAATGACATACAAGTTCTCCTTAGATCTAGGCTGATAATATTAAATCTATCAGATAAGTGGTTATAACTTATTCCTCTTTCGGGATAAATACCATCCATTTTAAATGTCAGATATTTTAAAAATCTTCTTTGAACCCGTTCGATTTTCAGCTTTTGACAGGCATTATATGGATACCAGATTAAAGCACCATATTCAAGCCTGGATCGGACATAAGTAAAATATAAAATCTTTAAGGCATCAACATCAGTAAAGGCTTTACAATTCCTTACAATGAATTCATAAAACCTCATAGCATCAGATACTATTAAAGTTATATGATCGTTGAAAGAGAGCTTGCAATCAAACGTTACACCTAAGTCTTTATAAGAGTTACAGCGCGATAATATTTTGTTATCGATACTGTATGAGTATTCATATGTAAATTGTTTTCTTGTGAAGCTCATGATCTTACATTTCGAGATATTAAGATGCAATTTATTATCTGTACACCAAGATTGGACATGATCCAGTTCACATTGCAACTTTTTACAGTCATCAATGCAAGTTATTACTGAATATATTTTTAAATCATCAGCATAGAAGAGTTTAGAACAGTCAATAACATCATCTAAGTCATTAATAAATAGAAGAAACAAAAGAGGCCAAGGTTAGACACTTGAGGGACACCAGAGGTAACATTATATTGAGGTGAATTGAAACCATTGTACGTAACATATTGCTGTCTCTTACATAAATAAGACTTAAGAAATTCTATGGCTTGGGCATGAAAGCCAAATTTTGTCAGTTTTTTAAGCGAAACTCGGTGGTCTATTCTATCAAAAGCCTTGGAAAGTCTGTATAAATGACATCTACTTGTCCCCTTTCATCCAATACATTTGACACATATTGGTTAAAAACAGCTAAATTTGTAACAATTGATCTGTTACTCATAAATCCATGCTGGTAAGTTGATATCTGATTACGAACAGACAAGTAAATGCGATCATACAGGATAATTTCAAAGACTTTAGAAAAATTTGAAAGAATGGAAATAGCCCTATAATTATCAATAGCAATTAATTTATGAACGCAGTTCAACGTTTTTTAGGGTTTACACTCCGAGCAATTTGCGCAATAATGAAAAATAAAAAAGCCCTGGGACTACATAGAAATGATAATTTTTATCAATACTTATCGATTGCCGGAGGTGGGAAAATGGAATGGAAAGTCGCAAATCCTTAATAAGCAAATAACAATTGCAAAATACATAAGATATCGACACAAAAAAAAAACGGAAAAAAAATGCAACATTTTGACCATAATAAAATATCCGTATGATCTTTTGTTGAACAAGAAAAAAATTGTTAATATAGCACCTTAATTTGTTTATAACAATTGAACGTTCAACGATAAGAGGTCGCTACAAGTCTGAAAAGACGTGTATTGATAAAATCTTAATTTTTTATTCCTTGTCTTTTTTTGTCCGTCGCACCGTTTTCGTTAAAAAGTCAAAAAACATTAAAAAAATGAGAATTTTCGCTAAAAGCGATCGTTTTTAACAATGAAGCCTGCGTTTTATAAATTTTTTAATGTCACCATCGTGTTCAGTGCAATTTTTCCTATAAGAGTAGTCAATAAAATTGCTGTTTTAAATTTCTGACCAAAAAAAAAGTTACGATGACCGGACTAGTAGATAGCTAATTCTATACATCTGTAAATAGAGGCCCTACAGTTTATAGTGGCATCTGGACCACTTTCTCGGAATAAATTTACAATTAAAATTATTTCGTAGAAAGCAGAATTTGAATCGGTTTCTCTAGGTATGCCAGTTTGCAAGCTAGAGTTGTATTATTATGAGAAGATGCTCGGGGCGGAGCTAACGTGCGCGAATATTTTTACCAGTGACAGCGTCATCTGGGGTAGAAGGATATATAGTAAATATAATCAAATTTTCGAGGTCGAGGAGCTGTGTAATGTAGAATATTAAAACTAGTTACACTCTAGTGTTTTCGATGAAGACATTCTTCACTGAAAGTAAGGTTATATCACTTAATTCAATCAAAAACGGCGAACACAACAAGTATACTGCAGCACTGATCCTGTGACTGCAGATTGATGGTGCCACTGGCTTCGACGTCAAATATGAAGCAATTCGTTCTCATTGGCCTAAAACAATGGAGGAACACAAACTTGTTTCTGCGCATTATTTTTTGCAAGCATCTTCTCATAATAATACTACTCTACCCATTGAACCCATTGAACTACCGTCCCCTTAATTATCGTCACTTACTTATTATTACCATCTCTCAATTATCAGATATATTCATAAGTGGCATGGGTTCAACAGCATAATACAGAGTGTAATTAGTTTCATGTCATTAAAAAAACCTAAACAACCAAAAAACCTTATATGCCATGGGGTCTAAAGCCCATAGTATTGGAGAAAGATTTTTTTTAACATTTCAAAAATGTTTAACAATATTGTTTGAGAACTGCTGACATATTGGGGTGGGCTGTATTGTGATATTCTCAAGCAATATTTTAATTTATGTCGTTACTTGGCTACATACGCATGACCTACCCGTTCCTTGTTTTTGTATGTTGCTTTTTTCTTTTTGAATTTTGTGTCACTTAAGATTTATTTTATTGACTTATCATTCAAGTCGTTAAGTACTTGGTTACGTACAGACACTACTTCTTCGTTCTTTTGTGTTGCTTTTTGGATTTTGGACCAAGTTTTTCTTTTCTTTATTGACGTTAGTCGATGGTTTAGTATGGTATTTCGAACAATTTTTGTGACAAATTCAAAATAATTGTTCTGTTATTCTGGACGTTCCCTGTTGGGCAATAATTGTATATTATTATATATGACTGATTATCATAGCCCACAAGAGATCGGTGAGTGGCACAAATGTGAATAATGGTCATAATCGCGAATGTAAATAAATAATTAATATTTAATGGGCTATATTTTTTTGATCGCCCCGTAAAATTACGGAATACTCGAATATTTTTTGCAGAGCACTGAAAGGGCAGCAAAAAGGTACTCTTATAATTTTTTGTAATATTAATCAAAATACAAGGAATTTTCGTTTTTTCCTCCATTTATTTTTAACGTTTATTCTAAAAAATACATTAATAACAAGTACTCCACATGACGTCCACCTGTTTCAGTACACAAATTAATACTTTTAAAATTTTGTGTGTAATATCAAAGAAAAATCAAGAATTATCATTTTTTTCTCTGTAGGTGCTTATGAAACAGGAAACGTGTCGCGTTTGAGGAACAAAAGATATATAGAGTACTTATACCGGGTGAGTCACGAATTGCGCTCGGCCCGATATTTCCTAAAATATTTGGAATAGAAAATTGAAATTTGGAGGCCTTATTACACGACTAAAATGCCATCTTTTCAATTAAAAATCAAGTTTGGTGCACATCCAGTTTGACCGGAAATGCCCACAACTTTCGATTTTTAACTGGAACACCCTATATATTTTTACATTTTTGGAATCTAGAGGAAATTTTGAATACAATACATCAATTTTGGTCACTTTTTGATAAAGATTAAAAATTTTATTAAAAAATCTATTTCTGAATCCAGAGTGCTATGGTGCCCAAAATATATTTTAGTTTGTGTGCTACGTTACTATAAAAATAAAAAGAGCAATATGATTGCATTACTTAATTCTCTAGGCGTTTAAAATTTTTAAATGTGATTTTTACCCACTAACTCGGTTTTTTTTAATGGGAATTTAATTGTTCACCAACATTTTTAAATACCTCATTTTCATACGAATCTAATTTTGAAAATCCGCTCAGAAATATTTGAGATTTCAGCCAAAATACAATGCAACCAAGCTTTTAGAAACATGCGGCTAATAGATAATAGATTAGTGGGCTTTGGAAACTAAAATGGCACATTTCTGTGTAAATCTGGTAACCTAATAACATTGGAAAAATCATAGTAGCCATTGAATGTAATAAAACAATATCAGCTGTCAGACAGACTCGTGTAGTTATAGGCAATCTTGAGCTATCAAACATTTAATAATTGTGAGCGCAAAGAACGTTACAATTAAGTTTACCATAGGTATGTGGAAGTAAACACAATTACATCCACAAGGACATTTGCAATAGAATGCGACATCAGTTCGGTTTTCAGAGTTTTATTTAAATGAACATAAATATCGGGCCTATAAATAAATAAAAATCAATTCCATTTGAACAATTAAACTTAAACTAGGTAACAGTAGGTATCTTTAAAATAATTAATATAATTAAACCATAAATTGACATTTATAGATATTGTTCAAAATGTCCAGTCTTGTAGTAAGCTTCAAGAAGATCAGACGGATTTATTGAGTTCTCCAAGCAAACAAGTGTTTTCAGTGTTTTTTACACTTTCTAACAATGCCAGGTTCGAGTGATGGACAAGATAGTGAACCTATGGATGTTTCTACCTATGATATAAATAAAAAGAAGAGGAAATTTGATGAACATGAGTTATTAAACAATATAAAACAATTAAGTGATGAACAGATACATGAAATTATTGGATACACAAAAAAACTTCATACTGATAAGGAATTAAAAACTACTAGCAACACACAAAAACTGCCACAAAACAAGGAAATTGAAAGTACATCTAAACAACACCAGCAAACCGAAAAAGCAGATACAGGGTGGACTACAGTTACAAGAAAACACAGAAATTATTCTTCGGTCATGAAAGAAATTACCAACAAACAATTTATAAATTTATATTACATAAATGCAGATCATATTAACAGTAGAGTAGAAATGGCAGATCTTTGGGAATCGGCCCGACCAGCTAATACAGATGTCATATTAAAAACAAAAAAAAGTTTTCTCCTTAAAAGCGACACCTGTAAAGTAATACTGACCAGCACACTCAAGATATTGCAAAATCGTAAGAAAATCAGCTCTTATGCAGAAACCTCACCTTATAAAACTTCTCATTCATCCGACACTACAAAACCCACTGAAGCTTATTCATGTATCATCGCCTCGGTGGATATGGATATTACTGACAACCAAATAAGTGAATATTTAACGGACCATGAAGTGCCACACAGATATTGTAAAAGGATAGTTGCAAAATCAAACAGTAAACCAACCCACATGTTAAGAATTATCACAAGTCAGTTAAATGCCTACGAAAAATTATTGCAGGAAGGATTATTCTATAAAAACCGTCACTATGCTGTTTATCCCAGTTTGCCACCCCCACCTGCTCCGCTTCCCTGCAGTAAATGCTTGGAATTCACACATAGAACAGAAGATTGTGATGCTGCTCCAAAATGCTCAAAGTGTGGAGAAAATCATTCTACTACAAAATGTAAAAGTGCTCTGCCTCCAAAATGCAATGCTTGTGGCTCCGAGGACCATCAGGCTTGGTCTTTTAAATGCCCAAATCGCCCTAGAAAACCAATTGAGGGGATACCCAACATTCCCGTTAAATCACTTAACAAAAAAACTCATGAAGTCAACCGAGAAACAAAGAAAAATTCTAGGATTCATTCTCCTGTAACAATACATGATATTATTATCAATACTTATGTGAATAAAATTAATAAACCAAATGTTATAAACAGAGCAGAATTAGTGGAAAAATTGAGGAAAAAATTCATCCAAGAATACCAAGTTGAGACTTCAGTTACTTTTGTTGGCAATAAAATATACATCTTGATGTTTGACATGCTACTCAATGATTTCAACTCACCCACAGAACCACTACATGGAAGGCAGGATGTTCAAGTTCACTCCAATGCTTAATATCCTTTACACCAACGTCAATAGCTACATGCCTAAGAAATACTTAATTAACAACATTCTTGAAGATTTAAATATAAACTGCGCGCTATTTGTAGAGAGTAAAACTAAAGAGGGGTCAAACACAAAATATCGCAACTGGGATTGTATTCAAAGAAATGGTAATATCATGAATAATAATGTAAGGGGTGGTAGTCTCATTCAAGTTCACCCATCTCTGAAGATGGGTAAAGCTAATCCACCAAGCGTCAACAACCAGTTAAATGAAGTGTCACATTTCACCATACCTTTCCAAAACGATTTTCTACATATTTTCCTAGTGTATATTCATCCTACTTCAAACATAGAAGAAAATCTTTTTATAATGGCCGCTAGATTTAAATATGCCATTATAATTGGCGATTTCAACTTCAATCCCACTAAAAAGAAACAATTAAGTAATTTCTTAAGAAACTCTGACTTTGAAAAAGCTGATACACCGCCAACATTCCTAATGGCAAATAACAACGACACAACCCCCGATGCACTTTTATATACTAAGAATATTTCACAAAACTTCACCAAAATTGAACTCATCCCCGATGTCGGATCTGACCATCTCTCAATCAAGATTAATTTTGAGCTAAATACACCAGCCATCGAAGAGATCCATAAGAGATATAAGTTTGAGAAATGCGACATTGAAAAAGTAAATCATAAAATGCATAGGTTTATATCGAATATAGAACACAATACAATTACTACTGACACAATTAAGGAGTTTAATATGACTTTAAAGGAGGCCATCCTAGAAAACACACCTTTATTTACAAAAAAGAAATTCATGCATGAATTGCCACCTTACATTATTAAATTAATTAAAACCAAGAGAAAAATGTACCGTGATTATCAACAAAATCCCATCTTAGGAGTCAAGAGAAGAATTAATGAATTTAGTAAAAATATTCATAATATGATATTACAGTTTAGAACAACCAATTGGTTAGAGGCATGCAAGCAGATAAACAATGCACAAGGAAAGAATTTTTATCAACAAGTGAATAAATTATCAAAATATAAAAATATACAGAAAATACCCACAATCGAGGAAAATAACTCCGAATATCACACAGACGAAGAAAAGGCTAACATATTTTCTCAGAATTTTGCAGTACATTATACAGCTGACACACACCCTGACTTTGAACAAGTAAATTTTAATATGGTAAATGACTGGTACCGCACCTATTTTCAAGACCAATACATGACCGAGGAAATTAATGTAGACGAAGAACTATATTTTCAAATTTTAACAGCCCAAAAAAACTCAGCACCTGGCAATGACAACATACCCTGGAAAGTAGTAAAACAATTAGATTACGAGATACATTTATTTATTATCAAAATATTTAAATTCTGTTTGACATATGCTTATTTCCCGGATGAATGGAAGGAAGGGTACATCATTGTAATTCCCAAACCAAATAGTGATCACACCAAAACTAGCAACTACAGACCAATAACATTGTTACCTGTTTTAGGAAAACTAATGGAAAAAATCATAAAACACAATATTTTGCAGATAGTAGAGGAAAAAATTCCACCACACCAATTTGGTTTCAAAGCAAAATGTTCTACGATTCTTCCCATTACAGCGCTAGTCTCCAATGCACAATCTGCTAAACTAAGTAATCTTAAAACAGCAGCTCTATTTCTTGATATCAAAAAAGCGTTTGATAATATATGGCACATAGGACTGTTATATAAATTAAAGAAGCTGGATGTACCTGATTACCTCATTCATCTCATTAAAAATTTTTTAAATTCCAGAACATTAAGGATTAAGATAAATAATGCAGTATCAGAAGAATTTACCGCAGATCAAGGAGTACCTCAAGGATCTCCACTATCTCCCTTACTATTTAATATCTACTGTTACGATATATTCACTCCTACAGAACAACTTACCAATGCAGCATATATGCTGCAATATGCTGACGATGCCGCCTTAGTGGCACATGATAAAACGGCAGAAAAAACAGTAAATAAATTACAAATACTTTGTGACGACACTCAACTATGGTTCAACAAATGGCGCTTACAAGCCAACCCGGCTAAATCGCAATTGATGATTTTTAATCACACACCTTCAAACTCCTCTCCATCAGTGACTATCTCTAATAGTATAATCCGTCCAGTAACAAATGCAAAATATCTCGGCATGAACTTGGATAATAAACTAAATATGAATCTCCACACAAAAATAATAAAACGGAAAATAATATCCAGAGCGAAACACTTCAGGGCACTAACATACAAAAATAAAGGCATCGATATCTCCACTGCTTCCAAAATATACAAAACAATTTGCAGACCAATCATAGAATATGGGCACACCCTTTACCTAAATTGTAGAAATCCTGCCTTAAAAAACATCCAAGTTGCCGAAACATCTTCCCTTAGAATTATCACAAAAATTCGCCATCCCGCAAATCCGCTACATCACCCATCAAATGATTTGCTCTACAACAAAACCAAAATTCTGCCAATCATCCAAAGAATACCGACACTTTCTGCCAAATTTGCCAAACAAACACACAACATGGAACACCTAGAACCACTTTTAATAGAAAGAACAGAAGCGAGGCCCAAATGCAAATACCCTACAAGGACACTCCAAGAGATTCTCTTGTCCCTGGCACTGGAAAACTGAACATGTCATGAAGCAAATCCAGAATATAATTTTTTTTTTTTTTTTTTTACACAATAAGTACCTAAATTATTACCTTATTATTATTATTATTACTTATTAAAATGTATATAGTAACTTTTTGTAATACTGGCTGAAGGACTTCGGTCGATGGCCATTTGGTTTATCCAATAAAATACTTGTATTATTATTATTCAAAATGTCCACCATTTTTTCCTATACACAATTCGGCTCTGCGTACAGTTGCTTGAATGGCTCTACGCAATTCAGCCGGCGTTATTTCATTAAGAGTCCGTACAACTTTATTTTGCAGCTCTTCGCTGGTATTTGAAGAAATTTTATAAACTTTATTTTTGAGAGTGCCCCATACATAATAGTCGAGGGGTGTTAAGTCAGGTGACCTAGGAGGCCACCTGATATGACCTTGATTTGCGATAAGGCGTTCACCATGCAAGTTGTTTAAATATTCCATCACTCTTCTGGAATTATGTGGGGAAGCACCATCTTGTTGGAAAAACAGATTTTGTAAATAGGCAAGAGGAAGTAAGTCAAGAAATTCTGCTGTCTGGTTTTGTAAAAAGAATAAATATCGTTCGCCAGTAAGTGTTCTATAAAAAAATATGGGTCCAATTATTCGACCTCCAAGTACTCCAAGCCAACAGTTAAACCCAAATCTTTCCTGAATATTCCCCCCGCCCTACCAACCTCGGATTTTCTTGAGCCCAGTACCTAGTATTATTTCTGTTAAATATACCTTGGTTCGTAAATCTACTTTCATCTGAATATAAAATATGAAAAGGAAAACCTGGGTTTTGTTGTACTGCATTTAAGAACCAGTTGCAATATACTAGCCTCCTGTCGTTATCATCTCCATAAAGATGTTGGTGTATTTGGTATTTATAAGAAGGAAACTTATGTTTCTTTAAAATTCTGCAAACCGAAGACTGACTAATGTCGCATTCCATTGACAATTCCCTTGTTGATGTTGGGTCACAAATCCTAATACATCAATTTCTTTGTCCTCACTTACAACAAATGTTTGATGGTCATCTTGTTGATTGGGTTCGTTTCTTAATTCTTGTTCCACTCTGGCAAACAAGTGTCTGCTTGGATGACGTCTGTTGGGATATCGTTGCTGATACAGTTCTGCAGCTGCAGTTGAATTTTTGAGACGCTCTATATCAGTAACATATCGACCTTTTCATTTCTACTAAAATTATTCATTTTCTTTAATTTTTACTCAAAGAGATTTCCGCAACGCTTTATTTTGTATCTGTCTAACAGCTGATATTGTTTTATTACATTCAATGGCTACTATGATTTTTCCAATGTTATTAGGTTACCAGATTTACACAGAAATGTGTAGTTTCCAAAGCCCACTAATCTATTATCTATTAGCCGCATGTTTCTAAAACCTTGGTTGCATTGTATTTTGGCTGAAATCTCAAATATTTCTGAGCGGATTTTCAAAATTTTGGTATCATTAGATTCGTATGAAAATGAGGTATTTAAAAATGTTGGTGAACGATTAAATTCCCATTTAAAAAAACTGAGTTAGTGGGTAAAAATCACATTTAAAAATTTTAAACGCCTCTAGAGAATTAAGTAATGCAATCATATTGCTCTTTTTATTTTTATAGTAACGTAGCACACAAACTAAAATATATTTTGGGCACCACAGCACTCTGGATTCAGAAATAGATTTTTTAATAAAATTTTCAATGTTTATCAAAAAGTGACCAAAATGGATGTATTGTATTCAAAATTTCCTCTAGATTCCAAAAATGTAAAAATATATAGGGTGTTCCATTTAAAAATCGAAAGTTGTGGGCATTTCCGGTCAAACCGGATGTGCACCAAACTTGATTTTTTATTGAAAAGATGGCATTTTAGTCGTGTAATAAGGCCTCCAAATTTCAATTTTCTATTCCAAATATTTTAGGAAATATCGGGGCGAGCGCAATTCGTGATTCACCCGGTATATACAGGTCCCATGAAAACCTGAAAATTTTATCGCCAATATAACAGAAATTATTGGAAAAATTTTTTTCTGTCTCACTTTAAGAGAACGTAACTTCCTCAGGGATGCATTTTTGGACTAAGGTAAGTTGAGATATATGGGCCCAATGTGATCTCAGGATCTGGGACACACTGTATAATCCCACTTAATCTAGAGAAATGTATTAAGTTTTGTCCACCTACCAGAGGTGAAAACCACGACTAGGTCATTATATGTGTAATTGTGACGATGTACGTTTTCATACTTTGAATGGGCTTGTGTGAAAAAATCGGTCAAAATCTCGATTTTTCCTTACAAGATTACGCCCTTAAACTCTTCAGTCACCTGCAACACTCAAGCCTTTGCTTAATCATTTAGTGAACATGGCTTGCGTGAAAATATGGGCAACAGACTTTATTTTTGTTAGGGAAAATCGATTTTTCCATATGTTATCCCCAGGGGCCACTCATAAATTTCCCTTCATTCTACTCAACATCGATGTGCTTTTCAACCCTCTTCAAGGCTTGTACGTGAAAATGGGACACATAAATCTGTCACAATCTGACGGTCTATAAGTCATAATGAAATAGGCATATAATGATAAAATCATAAAAGACTAAAGTTAAAGTTTTATAGCAAATACAACACAGGTACCTGGCACTGGGAAAGCGTAATAACTTCTTCTATATTATTGGCTCGTTCTCGCCGTTTCTCCTCCACCTTCTCCCTTTTAATCTCTTGCTTAGCTGAGACAAGCACATTTTCAAAAAAGTCTCCTTCATCCTTTGGTGATTTATCAGCTTCTTAAAAAGTTAAGCAAGTAAGGGCAAATTAAAAGGCCGTGAGAAATTTAATTTACCTTTAGCAGGAGCCTGGTTCCCATTTTCCAAAAACTGATCCAAGGACATTGTTTTAGTTTTTTTTTTCTTGCTCTTATCCTGCGTGGAAACAATAACAGACACAGAATTTTTCCTTTGGTTCTCGAAGTCTAGTTTTGACTGCAATATTGCACTCTGCAAGTCTTGCTCAAAATTGTCATTTACAAACTCATCGTCCTTTTTCTTCCACTCTTCCCACTGTTTCTCAGTTTGCTTTTGTTTCCCTTTTGATTTGCCTTTCTTCGCCCCATTGGAAGATGATTGCGTCTATAATAATAAAGAAGCCATTTATAATTATTAATTTATTAATAACACAAAATTTTACCTGTTTTGGAACAATTGGTTTTTTATTGCTGGCTGCAACGGTGTTTTCATTCTTCTTAACTGGCTTATCTTGTTTCTTTTTAGTAGACCGGCTAGAAACTGGCCGAAATTCTTCATCCTCTATGTTCAAACAAGAATAACGGGAGGGTACTGATATATCCATCTTCTTACTTTACTGGGAAATCAATTTGAGAAATAACTTTTGTAAAATTATATTTTTCTGTTGTTTTTCGAAATCTAGGTAATCGGTATTTTCGGAAAAATAAACCCTGATAGTGCACAAGTGCGCAAAAGACAGTTGTTTGAGAGACAGGTTGGTAAACTTAAAAAATAGTGAATAGAAATTCCTAGAGATATTTTAGAAAATCTCAAATATTGGCTTATTGTTTGTATTCCTGTAATAAAAAAATATATAATTAATTATGAATAATTAAGTAAAGTGTAACATATTTGTAAATTAATTTAAAAACGTTGTCTAAAACAAACTACTGCTCAAGTTCACTTCGTTCAGCCCTTGCTGAGAGTTACTCTGATTACATATGATTATGTTATACAAATAAAAATGATGGTGTATATTTGGTTGCCGATATCATTATTAATCTTTCAATTAGCTACATATTAAAGCGATACTTATAGAATAACGTTTTTAGTTCTTGTTAGATATCTCCTAAAATGTAATTTGTCAATAAATACCAGGAAAGTCAAAGTGAAAAGAAAACTATTTTCATTATGTGGATCTGGAATGATTGTATGTTGTAGTTCGACTACTTCTCAAAAGAGGACACGACTAGAATTTACACAAAATAATACAATATGGAAATCGCAAAACTAAAATCATTGATTAAATAGAAATAGATAATTTATCCCGTAAACAATGCCGTAATTATTGGAGAGTGGCGGTACCTATCGATGAATGTCCGAAGCAACGTAATCCCATAATAATGTGGCACTCGACAAAACAGTTGACTTTCGCTCTCCTCTACCGCTAACCTCTGAGCGCCATATACTTATTATCTATTAGTTAATAAGTATATGCTGAGCGCCGATCTCGGGTAAGCCCCGCCTACCGTAGTACGCGATATTACGTCTTGCTACCATTGATAATTCAATAATGATCAATAATTGTACTAATCGTGTACTAATCTTTGAAAACATCCAGTGGACGCTCATCACAGTGAGGAAGAGAGAGACGTGTCTGTCTTCTTAGCGTCAAGTGATCATTGTTCAGCGATTTTTACAAATAAATGTACCTACAAACGGTTTATAAAACTTGTACTTGCTTATTTATGATAATTTCTTAAAGTAATCAATTTAACAACAAAAATAGACTTGATGCTTACATGTATTTTAGTTAATTTCGTCAATATTTTTGATTTTCTGCTAAAGGAATTATATTGACATTGAGCAATTTTTTACATCTACATGAAATATTAACAAATAACCAAATAAGTCCAATGCATTTTGAGTTTTTATTACTAAAAACAAAAACAACCTACTTCCATTAAATCAATACAATTATAGGGAGTAATTGTGATAATCATATTGGTTCTGTATTGATTAATGGTATATATATATATATATATATTTAAAACGCATTTTTCATCAATTTCTGTGTATAAATTTAAACATGTAAATATGTACATAGGGTATATACAATCAGAAGATGGCACATGTCAAAACATATTTATATTTACAGTAAAAAGCTGCCTTTGAGTAAAATAATTTTCAAGTGATTATAAATTAGGACGATCGAATATTTTCGTCTAGTTACTTACTATATGAAAATATTTTTTTGTTCTTTTACAGAATTAAAAATAGTTGTAATTAGCTAATAACTGTCAATAGTAATGCGATACCTAGGGCAAGTAGTAGTGGAATCGATAGAGGTTTTCGGAAAAATTCCGGGAAGCGGTTACTTTTGAGAAAACATCTCTGAACATGTCAGGAACGACATAAAAGTTACCAACAATAATCCTTGAGCGTCATTGGTTAAACAAATTAGTTGAGAATTATTTTTTGTCAAATATCTCTTAAAATATTTATTTCTTAAAAAAAAACTAATTGCGCCATTCGAGAGTATGAAGTTCGAAGTTCTTCCTAAGATCAAAAATTTAGGCTCCACATTATTTTCTTTAACGTACGACGCACGCGGCGACACGACAGTACGCCCGCGTAGCGTGGGCAGCCTCAGACGCGCTACACTAGATTTATTGTAACTTTTGAACTTAAGTTCAACAAAGCTTACATCAAAGAAAAAATATTATTGGATTATTATATTTTCAAATATTAAAATTAATGTAGGCATCTATAGGAATAGTATATTATAAAAGCGTAGAAGGGCCGCAAAAAATTTTATATTTTATTTTCTTAAATTCCGACTTCAAACTCGGAATTTTGTTAAATTCCGAGTTTGAAGTCGGAATTTTGTTATATTCCGACTTTGAACTCAGAATATTGTTAAATATACACGACCGCCATTGTTCCCTCGATGTATTTGTTGCTCTCGATCGGGCTTCGCCCTTGGGCCTCAAATTACCCCTCAGGAAAAGTAAGACGTTTCCTCCCTTAGTGTATAATGTACTCTTATATTCATTGTTTTGTTAACTGCTCCTACTTCATAAATAAAAATTGATTATTGTAAAATATGCCAAGAATATTGAATATCATGCTTTGGCAACACTTTTTATTTAGTGCCACATTGTTTAAATAATTCGCAAAGTTGAGAAAATCAATTTTTCGTAAATAACGAAAACACTAAGAACTTTCGAAAATAATGTTTTATATAACAAATATAGCTAGTAAAAATACCTACAAAACCCAGTAAGAAATTTTCAAATCGGTTAATTTGTTTATCTGCAAAATCAAGAAAACTGTCAAAATGGCCCGTTATTTCAACTGTTATTAACTAATGATAAATTAAGCCTTGTGACTTTGAAATTATCGGAAGTTGTACGTATCAATGTACTTAAAAAACTCTGAAAATTTCAAACGGATATCTTTTAAGGTTTTTGCAAAAAGCAATTTGTTTATTAAAAATATGATGTAAAATTGTCCAAATTTTTTTTTAAGCACCGTAGACTAATGACCGAAAATGGATTATCTTCTCTACAAGTTGTACCATCAAGTATATTTTAAAATTAATTGATTGTTGCAGATTTAATTGCTTAAAATCGGGTTAGAAATGCAGGTCCGAAGACCTTAAAGAGACGTCTTAAAGACATCCATTTTAGACGTCTTTAGAAAATCATAAAAAGATGTCTTTAAGATGTCTCTTTAAGGTCTTCAGACGTTCAGACATAATATGCACATAAAAAAGATGTCTTTAAGACATGGCGTGCTGTCTGGGGTACATTTGTCATGTAAAACATTCTTTTCTAAAATTCTTAATTTTTTTCGGTATTTACGAAAAACTAAATAAAAGTGTTGCCAAAGCATGATATTCAATATTCTTGGCCTCTTTTACATGAGTCAATTTTTATACGTGAAGTAGGTATCTTTAATTTTTCGTTTCGGGGTACATTTGGAATAAATCTATTACACTATAGCTACAAATGGTGATGCCTGCCAAATATTTGTGATTTTTTTATTGTATTTATATTTCTTTTATATATAAAACATATTTTATTTTCTTCCTGGTATTTTCTTGAATAAAAAAACCTTTTATTCATTCCTATTAAATAAGTTTCATATACCTACCTACCTACCTACCTACCTACCTATTCTTTTTGCATCAAGACAAAACAATAAAAAAGCTCTTCTTCGTAAAATAATTTCTAAGACTAATTAAACATAATGTTTTTAGTCGATTATAGTATTATAAACAATATATACACATGTAACTATTTTCCATGCTATTTTTAAAAGTAAAAAACGCCGATAATTTCTTACAAAATCGGATAATTTTCTGCGAGTAGGTGGATCTTATCATGCCGAATCATTGGCAACGTTGGTTGCACTGCAGTCTTAGTTGCTAGGTCGTCTAGCTCCCTCCACACCCCACGGGCCCGCCCGCCCAACCTTTCATTTCATTCATGAATTAATTTACCCGACTTGCAAACCAAGGAGGGATAGATTTAATCTATCCCTCCTTGCTTGCAAAACTTCGACTCGAAAAGTCGCACGACATCTATGAATTTAAGACCGGAACTAACAGTACAAATTCTTTGGTTAAGTATCTATTTCTAATTAATCAATGTTAAAATTGTCTATCAAACAGGGACTAGGTATGTGAATATTCCCGAACTTCCAAGTACGTTTAAAATTGCGGTGCTGTCTAAAACATTGTGATAATGGATATTTATGAAAGTATTAGTCCAGTCCGTCATTCGATTCAATTCAACACAAAAAAGTTATAGCCCGGGAACAGCGACAGATTTTTCGCGTTAATATCCATAAAGATAACTTTTTTTCCAAAGAAAGTTTAGATAGTATCTACAATGAAGGTGCAATTCTACTAAATTCTTAGCGGTGCATAAATGAGTAAAAAATTGTCACGAATTGTCAAAAAATGACCATTCGCCTTCGCTCCTGCCGGCCCCATTCCTCGCTATCGAGACATAGAAAGGGTCGCCGTATTTATTACAAGCGTTGAAGCGTCTAGAGAGACCGAAATGCGAAAGCTTCGAGCATGCATTACCTTGTAAATGTGTAATAAATTCGTGCAAGTGGAGAAATTGAAATATTTCCTATTATTTTGTGGACCCCCATTTTTTTGTCTGCGACGCTAATACTGCCTGCGGCGCTAATAATTATTAACAATTAGATATCAAAATAAAAACCTACTAACCTAACCTAAAGAAATCACACGAAAGAATGAAATTATTATACAAAAAGAAGAAAAACCTAAAGAAATCGGAAAAGAATTTGTAAAAAAATATATTAATCGTTACAGAATTAAAAAAAAAATCTGCGGACGTATGAATTTGAACCCGGGACCCTTCGCGCCATAAGCTTTACTTTTACTAACTAAAGCGTAACCTATGCGCTAACCATCTCGCAGGAAGCAAACGCTAAAGCAAAGAAGAAATAGTCAAACTAATGATATCACGTGTTGGGCGTGTCGAAGTTTTCGCATTTCGGTCTCTCTAGACGCTTGTGTATTTATTCAGTTGTTACGTTTGAATAATTGACTTGCGGTCGTGCTAATCGGCGACTATTTTTAAGTGGTTTCCCGAGTTCGAATCCCGCCCGGGGATACTTCTTTTTTCGTTTTCAATTTTTCCGCAGATATTTTTGATTTTATAATTGCTATTCACTCCGATCTATTGCATTTCTCGGAGAAGTTTTGCATTTTCCACCGCGGAATAATAATCTATACTATTTCGATTAAAAATCACATTCTACCTCCGCTATAGAGGGTTGCAAAAGCGGCAATACATAGTCATCACGACAATTATATTCCTCATTAGTATTAACGAACAGCCACTATTATTCAGATGTATTCATCAGTGGGACAAATTTTACTGCATTACGTGTTTTTGTAATATTTCATATAAGCAGTTTTTGATATTAGAATTTTCTTTTTTTATGTATTTTTTCACTTATAATTGGCTTGGTATACGTTTTTTATTTATGTACTTGGAATACATTTATCTGTTTTTTATTTTCAGAAAAATTATAAAAGCTTGTTTTTTGTACTATAATGTAATGTTAGTACCTACACAATTTTGTTTTGCCTACGGTCAAAAATAAATGAAATTTATTCAGAATAATTTATGGTTTTACTCGGCATAAGTTCAACAAAATCATCAGCTAAACTCATAAAACAGTTATCCAGGCCACCAGAAAATATGTTCCATAAGCTCCTACTGCTCTCGAGAAGCAGCGTTGTACCACGCACACCGATATTTCACTAAAGGATGAGAATCAATGGTGCTTCTCACGGTCTAGCTATATTAAAGGTATGTGAAGCACACGTGCTTCTCATGGCAGTCAACATGTTAATAATGGGTGCAAGTAAAAAAACGTACCTTCGATTCACTCAAAATAAGATTGCATTATCTCTAACATTTCTATCCACAACGTCTCTGTACCATCTGAAATTTTTATACATGCTTTTTACTATCGAAAATTGAATAAGAAAAAGGAACTGAAATGATGGGAACTACATTTTTTATGCATTCGGGAAATAAATTCAGAACATTACAAATCGTTTTATTAAACTTGTTCATGCCCTATGATTTCAATAACGTCTAGGAAAGATTTAGCCACCCTATATAGGAGGTAGAATGTGATTTTTAATCGAAATAGTGCGGATTAATATTCTGAGGCGGAAAATGCAAAACTTCTCCGAGAAATGCAATAGTACGGAGCGAATAGCATTATAGAATCAAAAATATCTGCCAAAAAATTGAAAACGGAAAAAAAGTACTTGCCACAGACAAACACAAATCTGTTTCTGTTTTCACGGCGAATCACTGAATTTACTTTAGTCATGAACCACTACCAAAGTTTCCTATTCTGCCTGCTTTGCCTCATATCTGATTTACTTGCTGCAGGATGTCACCGTCTATATTCATTTATTCTACATCTACTTTCTATTCTATCAACGAAATATTTACTGTCTCCACTCTATAAATGTGAAATGTAATTAAAAACGACAAGTAATAATAGGTAGGTATGATCGGAGTAAAACGCAATGTTGTACGTTTTGCTGTTCATAAAAAAATGCTGTACAGATCATTAAAATTCCGGACAATACAGCGAAATTCTGTACATACGGTCGCCCTAGTTAAAAAAAACTATCTTTGTTAATATAAGTACTACATACATTGTTAATGTCAATTATTAGGATGTTTATGTAAAAAATATACAAAAATAAAAAAATCATGATATTTTTATTTTTTTTAAGCCGTGATTTTTTTTTAAATCGTGATTTTTATCAACCCTGAATTTGGTACACGAATGTATTATGACGACATCTGGAACTAGATTATATTTTGAGATGATTCCGTTGAAGGTTGGGGGTTAAATAGTGGTAAATAGGGTAAAATAATTGAATCAAGAGTACAGTAATTTGACATTTGATGTATATACTAGAAGCGAAGGCCTCAGGTTTTTTGCTTCCCTCGCATACCGAAGGGAAGTATTGTATTCGAGAAAAAATCACCCTCCGAGATTTTTTCGGATTTTGGCGTTTCAGAACACGTATATTACGAAAATACAGGTTTTCAATTCCGTCACTCTGTCTGTCTGTCTGTTGGTGCATTTACTAAAAAAACTGCTTGACGGAGAGCAGTCAAATTTGGTAGGTAGTTGACCCTACTGTCAGCGAAGAAATGGAAAAACTTTCACTGCAAAATATACAGAGTGGACCGTCTACACGGAATAAATAGTGAAAAAAAATTTTTTTTGCTCAAATTTAAAATTTCCTCGTTTCATGACACGCTAAACCTATTTCTGAAATTGGAAATTTTTTTCACCAACATTTTTGAAAAATTTTTTACCACTTAAATAGATGAAGAAACATTTTTTTTTGTTCAAATTTAAAATTTCCACGTTTCATGACATTCTAAACCTATTTAAAAAAAAAAAAATTTTGAAATTCTTTTTTACCAACATTTTTGAAACACTTTTTACCACTAAAATAGATGGAGTTTTTTTTTCTTGTTCAAATTTAAAATTTCCACGTTTCCATGGTACTCTAATCGTATTAAAAAAAATTAAAAAATTTCTGAAAAATTTAATTTTTTTTTTAAGTACTTACTATAGAATATATAAAATTAATTTTTTTTGCTCAAATTTAAAATTTCCACGCTTCATGACATTCCAAACCAATTTACCATTTTGGAAAAAAAAAATTACCACTAGAATAGATGGAAACTTTTTTTTTTGCTCAAATTGAAAATTTACACGTTTCATGACATTCTAAACCTAAATTAGAAGAAAAAAATTTTGAAAATTTTTTTACCATTTTTGAAAAATTTCTAAAAAAACGATTTTCTTTTCTTTGTTCAAATTTAAAATTTCCACGTTTTCATAGCATTCTAAACCTACTCAAACAAATTAAAAAAAAAAAATGAAAAAATCTTTAATCTATTTCACCAAGTACTTTCTATAGAATAGATGAAAATTTTTTTTTGCTCAAATTTAAAATTTCCACGTTTCATGACATTCCAAACCTATTTCGGAAAAAAAAAGATTTTGAAAATTTTTAACCAACATTTTTGAAAAATTAAAATGAAATTTTTTAACCACCGTTATACTTCCACTCCACTACGGGAATGTGGAATTGAAAATGTGTCAGATGGCAATAACATTTGACATATGCTATTATACTTTTATTGAAAAATATACAGGGTGGTCATCCAAAGAAATAATTCATGTTAAGGTATTCATTTGTTAAGGTATTTGCGCAAGCCCTCCATATTTGGCACCTGTTATTTAGTATTGAACTTTTGCTGTTGGATGAGTACTCTGTATATTTTTTTGACGAAAACTTACCAGGTCTTCTTTGTAATAACAGTGATAACTATATTCCAATTATTATTTTCAATGCCATTTCGTAATTATTAATTATTTAGAGTGACCCGCGCACAAATAAAGAGGGAAGTTCTGCATAAATTCCTTTACCGATTTTTTTTAATATTTTCCATCCCCACACCACCCCCCATTCCCTTATTAAAAGAGTTAATAAAATTAAACTGAGATTTTCACTTGAAATTTGATACACATATGTGTTATAACGATATCTGAAGCTAGATTATATTTTGACACGATTCCAAGGAGTGGGGTAAGAAGTACACGCATATATCATAACAACATCTGGAACTAGATTATATTTTGAGATGATTCCGTTGAAGGGATGAGAATGTAAGTATAGGTAAAGAGAGGAGTAAAGCAAGCTGTGTAGAGTACCAAAACTTGAGGTTTGGTGCGTATACTAGAAGCCAAGCCCCCCCCCCTACTACCACGACTCCATTAATAAAGGGGTTGATGAAATAAACTTGAAATATTCACTTGAAATTTGGTACACGTTGTTGAAGGGGAGTGTAATTGTGAAAGATCAGTAGAGCAAGCTAGTAAGAGCCCAGAAACTTCATTTTTGGCGTATGTGCTAAAAACCAATGTCTTAGTTTTAAACATTGAAAATGTTTAACAAATAGAACATTTTTTCTTACTTTTTATTGGGTATTTTGCCACTGAAAAATATTTAAAAATTTTGATGAAAAAACCTCTGCGCCAAACGGATCAGACAAAGGTTGGTTCTTGAGTACTTCACTATTTCAAAAAGTCTCACACCTAAAAATATATAAACTAGAACAATGTTATAAACTAAAAACTCAAAATCAAAGCTATAGGAAGTTAACGTTTCGGAAGAGAATCTACTTCCGTTCTCAAAACTTTTTTGGCCGTCAACCATGACAGTTTTTTGTTTATGTATTTCCATAGTCACGTGAGACATTAAATTATATTTATCTTATTTTTACTTACTTCGTCTCTAAGGATGGGCAACCAACTAGTACAAAAATCTATTGAATAATTAGAAACGCATCTATCCTCGTTTAATAAAATAATCGCGGATTCTTTAAGTTTTCTTTTAGTTCCGTTGCTCTCTTTTTCCAAAATCTTCGCCGAGTCCCATTTAATTCTATGATTATTATCCCACGCGTGTTCACAAATTTTGGATTTTTCAAATTCTCCCCTTCTAGCGTAATTTCTATGTTCACCAAGCCTTACGTTGAAAGGTCTAGATGATTCACCTACGTAATGTTTTCCGCACGCACACGGAACACTATAAATACAATTTTTTGAACTTTGAACAATATTTGGAGGTTTGGTTAATATTGTTCAAAACTACTTAAAAAAAAAAATAGAAATTTTTCTTTACCAAGAATTTTGAAAAATTTTTGCCACTAAAACATATGAAACAATTTTTTTTTTGTTCAAATTTAAAATTTCCACGTTTCATGGCATTCTAAACCTATTTAAAAAAAAAAAAATTTACCAACATTTTTAAAAAAATGTTTACCATTAAAATAGATGGAATTTTTTTTCTTTGTTCTGATTTAAAATGTTCACGTTTCCATGGCAGTCTAAACCTATTCAAACAAATTAAATTTTTTTTTGAAAATAAAAAAAAAATTCATTTTACTACCACTTACTATGGAATAAGTAGATGAAAAAATTTTTTTGCTCAAATTTAAAATTTCTACGTTTCATGACATTCCAAACCTATTTTGGAAAAAAAATTGCAACATTTTTTTGCCATTTTGGAAAAAAAATTTACCACTAGAACAGATGGAAAAAATTTTTTTTTGCTAAAATTTAAAATGTTCACGTTTCATAACATTCTAAACCTATTTCGGAATTTTTTTATCACTACTATAGAATGGATGAAAAAATTTTTTTGTTCAAATTTAAAATTTCCACGTTTCATAACATTCTAAACCTATTTCGAAAAATTTTTTTCACCAAAATTTTTGAAAAACTTTTTACCACTAAAATAGATGAAACATTTTTTTTCTTGCTCAAATTTAAAATTTTCACGTTTCATGGCATTCTAAACCTAGTTAAAAAAAAAAAAATTACCACTAAAGAGGGAAGTTCTGTGTAAACACCTTTACCGATTTTTTTTTACTTTATTTATCAAAGATTACCTATACACTACAATATGCCTACAATAAACGACGCGTATTGCAAATATCTTTCGATTGGATCAAGATTTATTCGGATCCGTTTTTATTTTATTAAATAAGAACGAAAAAAAAATTGTTTAAATAATTGAGGAGCATCCATGCAAAACCAGACATGTCCATAATTAAGTTGAAATGAGTTAGTGATGAATTTTGAAGTATTTTCTTGATTAAAATCCATTGCCGCAGTCAGAATCGTGCAAAATCGGATATATTATATGCTAAAATCATAGCAAAAACATGAAGTCCAAGCAAAACAGTACATGTCCAAACACTACAAAGTACACAAAAAGTTCGTTCAAAATGGTACATGTCCAGTGATAATTCTTATGGGAGTAATATATGTGCCACCAAAAGCAGACTTGTCCAAATATGAAATATATCTGTAATGTCGCTTTTCAGTTTCTGTATGGTTCTGGGTCGTCTCGATAAAAGGCAATAATAGTAACTAAATGTTTATAAAAACATTTGTGCTACTAAAAATTAATAGTTACCCGTGTCTCAAAGCATCAATATAACCTTCAAATTCTAGTGTTTTAGTGTGTGCGATCTTTTGTGTTCTGTGCAATTGATGTAAAAAAAACAAATTTAATTAATAAATAAGCTATGAATGTGTCCGTGGGATTAATAAACACGGGTTCGAGAGAAAAAAGCGGAGGGATGCATTTTCATTTTAATTTTAAGTTGTTTTAAGTTGTCTTCTGTAAGTTCGTTTTCTCATTCTTTTTGTGAATTTTCTGATACTTTTTTATAAAGACTTTTAAATATTACAGTTGTATTAAATAAAACCAGAAAAAACAAGTCCATTAATTAGTCTGTGCATAACATGACATGTCCATTGATCAGTCCGAGCAAAACACGACATGTCCACGTCGTCCGAGCAAAACAAGACATGTCCAAACAAAAAATGGCGTTATTTTGGTTGTTTGCAAAAAATATCATTATATTCAAATGACTTTCGCGTTCAGTACAAGCTGAGAATATATTGCAATAGAAATTTCGAGCCTTGAACATGCAGACTCTTAATGCAAGAAAATTTGCGATTATCTCGAAATGACTTTTACTGGACATGTCCGGTTTTGCATGGATGCTCCTCAATTATTTGACCATGAAGTTCGCGGTTTAGGTAAATTTTTCATAAGAAAATCTTGTTCACCGGAATTTTTCCTATAAGAATCCGTGGCTAACTCAAATGGCATAGATAATTTTTGGGAAAAATCCCAGGCAGACTCGCCTAGAATATATTACACTTGTAATACAATTCTTGACGTTCTCGTTATACAATAATTCTTCAAAATTGAAAAGAAAATTTAACAGACAAAATAAAAATCGCTCTAAGCACTGTTTGTTCTAAGTCCACCTGCTGCGAGTCAACCCCATAAAACGCGAATAAAAACTAAACCCTTGTGCAGAAACCATTTAAAACATCAAAGAAAGTGCAAAATCAACCCCACTAAGGTAGAATCGGGGATCTAGTAATAGTGATGCGTGTATCACCTGTAAACGCCGCCCCCACGTGCACCGGCGCCCCACCTCCTTTATTATTATCACATTTGCCACCCTTCACAACGCGTTTGCTTGCCGAAGAGGGTAGAACACGTGGTTTCTTGCTTATAAAGCGTCGCGACGTTATCCATGCGACACGCGTCGTTATTGAAATATACTTTGGTCCTAATTGGGAATTTCTAATTTTGTGGGTTTGCCAGTAATTATATATCCACCGGTTGTACTGCTGATTAGTGTCTATGCTTTGGCAATAATTACGAGGTAAGTGAATGTCTATACACGTATATACAGTTCGTTAAAATAATTGATAAAATTACATGTCTATAAATATTTTTGTTAGAGTATTTTATCAAAAGGTGTACAATACCTTCAACTAATTTAAAAAGTTATTTAAGTTTGAACTGTTTGTGCTTTTTAAAATTATATCTAAGAGGCATTCTCTGGGAAGATGCGACCCCACCTTCTCCAAAATTCGGAGCTACAAAAATATTGTTGCAAGGTACGGAAAGATCGGAAAGAATGTCATTCGGTTTTAAAAACGCAAAAAGATTTTTCAAAATAATTTTTGACATTGAAGAAAATGATAAAAAAATATTTTCTTCAGATTTTTTTCTAAAAAGTTAACCTTTTCTAGTAAAACTGTGTCAAAAAATCGGTAAAGGTGATTACACAGAAGTTCCCTCTGTATTCATACAGGACAGGACGGTCACTCTAAAAAATTACTAATTAATTAATGACAAAATATGAGAGTTATGATCACAATGTAGTTAGCCCTATTATTACAGAGAAAACCTGATAATTTTTTTCCATTATCCACCCTATAAATAGTGGTGGGGAAAAAAAATCTATAATTTTCTTTTTTTTAATTTTCAGTACATTTTTTTGTTGCAGTAGGTTTAGAATGTAATGAAAAGTGGAAATTTTAAAATTGAAGAAAACAAATTTTCTTCCATCATCTGTTCTAATGTAGCCGTTTTTTTTTTAAATATATATTTTAATTTTCAAAACAATTTTTTTAATATGTTTAGAATGTTGAAATAATAAATTTGAGCAAAAAATTTTTTTTCCATCACACATTTTATAAAAAATTTTCAATTACTTCCCTCGCATACCGAAGAGAAGCATTGTATTCGAGAAAAAATCACCCTCCGAGATTTTTTCGGATTTACACGTTTCAGATCACGTAGATTACGAAAATATAGGTATTTCAATTCCGTCAGTCTGTCTGTCTGTCTCTCTGTCTGTCTGTTGGTGCATTATCTATGAAACTACTTGACGGATAGTAGTCAAATTTGGTAGGTAGCTGACACCACTACCAGTGGAGAAATGGTTGAACTTTCACTGGAAAATATACAGGGTGGACCGTCTAAAGGGAATAAATAATGAAAAAAATTATGTTTTGCTCAAATTTAAAATTTCCACTTTTCATGACATTCTAAATCTATCTCAGAGAAAAAAATTGGTAAAAGTGTTTACACAGAACTTCCCTCTTTATTTGTGCATGGAGCAAAAAGGAAAGATTTCTTCTATTCTGTAGCAGTGGTAATTTTTTTTTTAAATAGGTTTAGAATGCTACGAAACGTGGAAATTCGAACAAAGATAAAAAATTTCCATCTATTTAGTGGTAATAATTTTTACTTCCCTCGCATACCGAAGGGAAGTATTGTATTCGAGAAAAAATCACCCTCCGAGATTTTTTCGGATTCTGACGTTTCAGAACACGTAGATTCCGAAAATATAGGTTTTTCAATTCCGTCAGTCTGTCGGTCTGTCTGTCTGTCTGTCGGTCTGTCTGTCTGTCTGTCTGTCTGTCTGTCTGTCTGTCTGTCTGTCTGTCTGTCTGTCTGTCTGTTGGTGTATTTACTAAAAAACTACTTGACGGAAAGCAGTCAAATTTGGTAGGTAGTTAACCCTACTGTCAGCGAAGAACTGGTAGAATTTTCACTGAAAAATATACAGGGTGGACCGTCTAAACGGAATAAATAGTGAAAAAAAATTTTTTTTGCTCAAATTTAAAATTTCCACGTTTCATGACGCGCTAAACCTGTTTCAGGAAAAAAAATTTTTTGAAAATTTTTTTTAAACATTTTTGAAAAAATTTTTACCAAGTTGAAAAAAATTTTTTTTTGCTCAAATTTAAAATTTCCACGTTTCATGACGCGCTAAACCTATTTCAGGAAAAAACAATTTTTGAAAATTTTTTTCAAACATTTTTGAAAAAATTTTTACCAAGTTGAAAAAAATTTTTTTTTGCTCAAATTTAAAATTTCCACGTTTCATGACGCGCTAAACCTATTTCAGAAAAAAAAAAATTTTGAAAATTTTTTTCAAACATTTTTTAAAAATTTTTTACCACGATGAAAAAAAATTGTTTTTGCTCAAATTTAAAATTTCTACGTTTCATGACACGCTTAACCTATTTCAGGAAAAAAAAAATTGAAAATTTTTTTCACCAATATTTTTGAAAAAATTTTTACTACTAAAATGATTTTTTTTTCTTTCTTCAAATTTAAAATTTTCACGTTTCATGGCATTGTAAGCCTGATTAAAAAAAAAGTTTTTTGTAATTTTATCACTAAGATAGAATTTTTCTTTCTTTGTTCAGATTTTAACTATCCACGTTTCCATGACATTCTAAAACTATTCAAACAAATTTAAAAATGTTTTTGAAGAATTTTTTAAAAAATTTGAAAACATTTTTAATCCATTTATGTATCACTACTATAGAACAGACGAAAAATTTTTTTTTGCTCAAATTTAAAATTTCCACGTTTCATGATATTCCAAGCCAATTTCGGAAAAAAAATTTGCAACATTTTGTTACCAGTTTGGAAAAAAATTTAACACCAGAATGCTCAAATTTAAATGACATTCTAAACCTAGGTATTTCAGAAAAAAAATTTTGAAAATTTTTTTCACCAACATTTTTCAAAAAGTTTTTACCACTAAAATAGATCGAATTTTTTTTTATTTGCTCAAATTTAAAATTTTCACGTTTCATAGCATTCTAAACCTATTTTAAAAATACATCATTTTTAATTTTTAAACTTTTTTTGGCACTACTATAGAACAGAAGGAAACTTTCCTTTTTGCTCTAATTTAAAATTTCTACCTTTGACATTTTAAACCTATTTCAGAAGAAAAAAATTTGAAAATTATTTTACCATCTTTTGAAAAATTTAAAAAAAATGAAATTTTTTAACCACCACTATACTTCCGCTCCATTACGTGAATGTTGGATTGAAAATGTGACAGATGGCAATAACATCTGGCATATGCACCTATTATACTTTTATTGAAAAATGTACAGGGTGGCCATCCCAAGAAATAATTCAGTCATGTCATGTCATTCAGTGGACATTTGTAAAGGTATTTGCGCAAGCCTGCCATATGTGGCACCTGCTATTTAGTATTGAACTTTTGCTGTTGGATGAGCAATCTGTATATTTTTTTTGACCAAAACTTATCAAGTTTTCTTTGTAATAATAGCAATAACTCTACTCCGATTATTATTCTCAATGTCATTTCGTAATTATTATTTTTTTAGAGAGACTGCCATGAACGAGGGAAGTTCTGTGTAAATACCTTTACCGATTTTTTCAAAAATGTTTGGTAAAAAAAAATTCAATTTTTTTTAATGGGTTTAGAATGCCGTGAAACGTAAAATTTTTTAATTTGAACAAAGAAACAATCATCTATTTTAGTGGTAAAAAAATTTTCAAAAATGTTGATGAAAAAATTTTCAATTTTTTTTTTCTGAAATAGGTTTAGCGTATCATGAAACGTGGAAATTTTAAATTTGAGCAAAAAAAAATGTTTTCATTATTTATTCCCTCTAGACGGTCCACCCTGTATATTATCCATTGAAAGTTTAACCATTTCTTCGCGTACAGTAGCGTCAACTACCTACCAAATTTGACTGCTCACCGTCAAGCAGTTTTTTAGTTAATGCACCAACAGACAGACAGACAGACCCACTGACGGAATTGAAAATCCTATATTTTCGTAATCTACTTGATCTAAAACGTCAAATTCCGAAAAAATCTCGGACGGTGATTTTTTCTCGAATACAATACAATAAAAATGTTTTCAAAACTTTTGAAAAATTTTTAATCAGTAGAAAAACGAATTTTTATTGCTCAAATTTAATATTTCCACGTTTCATGACATTCTAAATTTATTTCATAAAAAAAAAATTCAAAAAGAAAAATTTGAAAATTTTGTCAAAGAAAAATTTTAAAAATATTTTAAAATATATTCTTACTAACAGAATAATGATGGAAATTTTTTTTTTGCTCAAATTTAAAATTTCCACGTTTCATGGCATTCCAAACCTATTTCAGAAAAAAAACATTTCAACTTTTTGAACATTTTTTTACCAGTAGAAAGATGAGAAACTTTTTTTGCTCAAATTTAAATTTTCCACGTTTCATGACATTCTAAACCTATATCATAAAAAAGTTGTTTTTTAGTAAAAATCCCATGACGATTGTATCATGTGGGTAGGACCTATGAATTTCGTTTTCTGGTGTTGGTATGTTAATTATTACAAGGTGTTGTAGAACAATTTCCTGAATTCTTCCAAATACGCTATAGAATACACAATCCGTAAAAAATTCACACAATATAAAATCTGAGTTGTTTTATCTTTTTAAAATGTCTCAAAGTTAATTTGAGCCCTATAGGATTTATTTTGATCTTTCTCTTGGCCCGCTATCTACTATGCAAAAACAGAAGAATTTTAGGCCTTTTTTGCGGTCATTCTTTGTAAAGGTATTTACGCAAGCATTTCATATTTCGCACCTTTTATTTAATATTGAATATTTGCTATCGGATGACCACTCTGTATATTCCTTTGACCAAAAGTTATCAGGTTTTCTTTGTAATAATACCTTCCGATTACTATTTTCATGTGTAGTTTCGTAATTAATAATATTTTGACCGCTCTGTATAAATAAAAAGGGAAGTTCTGTGTAAATACCTTTACCGATTTTTTTTATTTTCAAAACATTTTAAAAAAATAGGTTTAGAATGTGGAACGTGGAAATTTTAAATTTGAGGAAAAAAGATTTTTCCATCATCTATTCTATACCTAGTAGGTCGTGGTAAAAAAAATGTAAAAAATTGTTTTATTAAAAAAAAAAGAGATATATTTAGAATGTTACGAAATGTGGAAATTTTAAATTTGAGCAAAAAAAAATGTTCCGTCCATTTCATACAAAATTTTCAAAATTTCAACTTTTTCTATTTCAAATTTTCAAAAAAAAAAAAAATTAAATAGGTTTAGAATGTCACGAAACGTGGAAATTTTAAAGTTGAGCGAAAAGAAATTTTTCCATTATCTAGTCTCTTTAGATGGTCCACCCTGTATATTTTCCCATGAAAATTTAACCATTTCTTCGGTGGTAGTGGCGTCAACTACCCACCAAGTTTGACTGTTCTCCGTCAAGCAGTTTTTTAGTTAATGCGCCAACAGACCGACAGACAGACAGACTGACGGAATTGAAAAACCTGTATTTTCGTAATCTACATGATCTGAAACGTGAAAATCCGAAAAAAATCTCGGATGGTGATTTTTCTCGAATACAATACTTCCTTTCGGCATGCGAGGGAAGTAAAACATCTTCAATATTAGAACTTTGAGAATTTTTAAAACCAAAACAACGCCCTTTATAAAAAAATCTATAAAACAAAAAATGGTTGTAAGAGGTCAAAAAATAACTGAATTTTTTCAGAATTTTTCTTAAGTATCAATTTTTGGAAATTTTGATTTTTTGATTTTTTTTTCTCCATCGCAGAAATTTCCAAAAATTGATGAAAAAATTCTGAAATTCACTGAGTTATTCTTTGACCTCTTACAAACAATTTTTATTCTATAACATTTTTTCATAAAGCGTTGGTTTAGAGTTAAAAATTCTCAAAGTTTTAATATTGAAGATTATTTTGACCCAGTCTTACCGAAAAAGGTTAACTTTTTAGAAAAATTGTCAAGAGAAGCGACCATTTTTTTGTATTTACTTAAAAAATAAATAAAAAAAAAGAATAATTTTACATCATTTCCTTCAATGTTAAAAATTTTTTTGAAAAATATTTTTGCATTTTTAGGGCTGAATATATAATATACCGTTGAACTAAAAAACTATACTTCAGCGGATATTAATTATATTACGAAATCTATTACATTAGTAAAATAAACCAATAGATAATGATAGGAAGTAACATTTCAGAAGATTTATATTACTCATAGTAATGAAGGCAAAATTTTGTAAAAACCTCGCAGAAATTAATAAAAGGATCATATCCGGGATATAAGTAGGTAACAATCTGGAGAATGAGATGATGCATTCTTTGCACTTCCAAGTTCCGGGAAAATTCAAGAAAATTTGGGAAAACTTTTTGACTTTCGGTTTTTTGCTCTAGGGGCCAAAATAATGAAATTAGAGAAAGAAGTTTTCAACAAAAGTTGCAGCTCGTCTCTTTCTCTACAAAAAAGGTCTTTACAAATTTTTGTCCTACTTACGCAGTTTATGAGATAAATCAAGTTTTCCACTTCTTATAGTTTTGAGCCGCTCCGAAATGCGCGGTAAATGAGAATTCTCAGGGAGTTTCGTACGACCGGATAATTCTTACTATTCAGAGCTGCCAAGGAAAATGAAAATAACATAAAATGTAGAGAAAAGTCTCAGCTTTAATGTGGAACTAATCACAAAATTCATGCAAATTTTTATCATAGAGAAAAAAGTGTTAGAAGATGGCTTAGAAACTGGGAAAAGTATTCTAAACAACGTGTAAGAATTTGGTAAAAAGTAATAAACCGGAGGAGTATAATGTTTACTTTAATTTCTATATACGTTCGTCCAAAACAGGCACATTACAATAAAACATCTACATCGTCCTTTGACTACGCTTTGCGTTTATTTTATGCAAAAGCAATGCGATATTTCGTTACTATTGTGTGTGTATATGTAACGTTACCAAATCCCTATTTGTTAGCATTAATAAGCTCGCGCAAATACTTGTTTCATCAAAAATGAAAATTAATCCTCTTTTGTGGCGGCATTGGTAACATCAAAGATTATCTACATTTATTTTTATACAGCAAACAACCTGTTCATATCCTTTACTAGCAAACAATCAGATAACCTACTCTAATAATAAACTAATTATATACAATATGACCCATTTTAAATCACAACACCCCTATATTTTATTAAACGAGGATAGATGCGTTTCAAATTATTCAATAGATTTTTGTACTAGTTGGTTGCCCATCCTTAGAAACGAAGTAAGTAAAAATAAGATAAATATAATTTAATATCTCACGCGATTATGAAAATACATAAACAAAGAACTGTCATGGTTGACGGCCAAAAAAAGTTTTGAGAACGGAAGTAGACTTTCTTCCGAAACGTTAACTGCCTATAGCTTTCATTTTTAGTTTATAACATTGTTCTAGTTTATATATTTTTAGTTGTGAGACTTTTTGGAGCAGTCACGTATTCAAGAACCAACCTCTGTCTGATCCGTTTGGCGCAGAGGTTTTTCATTAAAAAATTTAAATCTTCAGTGGCAAAATACCCAACAAAAAGTAAGAAAATCTGAATATGCCACAAATAAACAATTATAGACAATACCCCTGTATACTTACGTGTAATTGATGCTTGATTAATTTCAAGGGGGCTTTGAAAAGTCGATTTACCAAAAAAACTATTAGGGATTTTTTTCGGAAAAAACTAGTAAAGTAAGTATTCTTAATCAGCACCTTTAGAAATCTCTCTGTACATCGTAGTGGGTTCAGAGGTGTTTGAAATAATGGCCGTCAACGAAATAATTTTTTGAACTAAAACTAATTTGTAAAGCGGATTCTCAAATAAAAAATATTCTTAATTTTTTGTTCAGAACAATGCATTGTACTAGATTGATGTATAGCATACATTGAGTTCGAAGGTAGGGAGACGACATCCTATATAAATTTCCTATACAGAAACGGCATCAGCATGCGTGGCTAAATGTAGTAATAATATGGTGGTTTTGCCAGACCAGGACTAGTTAAAATATTAAGAAATTTGTACCCCGACGAGACGGTCTCGCTGGATAATGTAAATAAATGTTCAATTCAATAAATGCAAGAATGTTAGCAAAAAGAATTAGAATAAAGAATACATATGCAAATAAAACACAAAATAAACATTTTAAAATATATTTATTGGCCACAATTTTATTGCTTGATGCCTAATACATTGAGACTTATTTATTATACTTTTACCCAAATAGACATGTTCAATATGTTTTTAAAAAAATGTGGCATTGTAATATGTTAACAATGTGCATACGATTTGAGTAAAAAGTATTGCACAGCTTTTATAACTTTTTAATCACTAGTTCTACTGAATAATGTTTCATACAAAAGCGAAATAAAAAACGAACAGGTCTGTGGTTTGAATTTTTATCAAATTTCTATTTTGACACTTGAGTTAGTAACTTGTTTTTTAAATCACACCCTATAATATGGTTTTATGACTTATTTAACAGCATAAACACCAACCTTGTAGGTAAAAAGAGAGCGAGAAAAAAACGATTTGTATAAAACATTTTTTGATATAACCTAATATTTAAAAAATTATAGGCAAAATATGTAACAGTTTTTATTTACCTTGATATATAAAATGTGCAATGTTATCCTAAAATAAACAAATTTTTATTATTCTACGAAATATATAACCTGAACATTTAATTAGCTGTTTCTTTTAATACGGCTCTGTTGGTTGTTTACACTACCTATGAAATGTTATTCCCCTTAATTTATTTTTGTCAACACCATCTCTAGAAGAGCAACTTCTTTCAGCACACGACACCATAGTCCTTTTAATGTTTATTGTTTAAAATTTAACAAACTATCATTAAAAATCACAATAAATCGCATGGAATACAAACTGTCACTATTTGATGGAACAAGATGGCGAAATGATGCCGTTTTTGATCACGTGACTGCTTCTCCCTACCTTCTAACTCACTGATTGCATACATTTTTAAAATTTAAATTAATAAGCATATTTTCAGTTGTTTAAGACAAAACACGAGTAGACCTAAAAACAATATACTCGCATAGAGAATCAAAATATCTTTAAAATGAGGCGTTAGACCACCTTACCGTAATTTTTGTTTTTGTTGGGGGTTGTTGGGAGTAGGGGGTTGATCTGACAAAGTCAAATTTGATATCAAAGTGTGCCGTTCAATAGATAAAAGGTGACATGTTTCAGGGATTTTTCCCAAACAACACCCTCACCTTAGTTAATCTAGAAGGTGGTTTTCATGGGGACGAAAAAAAAAATTGAAAAAACTAATTTCGACAACGCTGTCGCATAGAGAATTAAAAGACGCTTCAAATGAGAGGTCGCTCGACTCCCTTTCCCTATTTAAATTCTTGAGTTAGAAGTTGCTGGGGCTAGGGGGTTGATGTGTCACTGTCAAGTTTAACATCAATAGTTGTCTCCCAAAAATCAAGAATCGACCTGTCCGAGCGTTTTTTCAAGAGACTAGTCTAAGTGTCCCAAAACAGGCGTGTTTTGTTTTCAATGGCCCACCCTGTATAACACTGCACTGTTACTTTGCACCCTCAAAGCTTTTCGTCTCCATTTTTAGCAAATAAATTTACCTCAAAATCATTACCTATGATTTTTCTTGTGGAATAAGTACTTTTCCTGATATTACCTGACCAAAACGAATTTTTTTCACTTTTAGGAGACAACTGCCCATTTTTAAAGAGCTGTATTTCCGAAAGTTCTAGACATATGATACTCTATTTGGGCTTGAATTATAGCAAATTTAATCTATTTTAAAAAAGGAGTAATAACATTTTTTGTACAATGCATACTTTAGGACACACTGAGGAAGAAAACAAGTGCAAACATTTCGCTGTTTTCTGGTTTCTTACTATTGACATAGTCCTAACAACATAAAAAAAAATAGAACTACACGACGTTTTGCAAGGTCGATCCCTTTTTGTGCGTAAACTGACTGGCATATAGACTTTTAGCGTGTTATTTATTTTTATTTTCTAAAACCAATATCATAATCTTTTCTGTAATTTGATACCACACACAACATTTTATGATTTTTAAAAAAAATTCAATATGACGTCTAAAAAACGCATTTTTCACACTCAGAATTGTCTAGATTTTTGATATGTTAAAAAGATACCAACAACGAACTAAAAAAGTCAAACCCCGTCCTTGTGGGAATTAGTTCCACCCAAAACCCTATATCTACTGTACTAATAGGTTTATTTTAATTTAAACAAACTCAAAAAGGTACGTTGTTAGTTAATTTTAAAAAGCATAGACTTTAACGCAAGCCGCCTGAATCAAATTCAACTTAAACAGTATGTAGTATTTTTTTTTTTGACAAATCTATTTCTTTTTCCTATTTTTATCTCACGAAACCTGTACGGGCTGTACGGGCCCCTTCCTTACAACGGAGGGTTAAAAAGTCTTCAAAGATCAACAAATCCTTCATTCCAAACAATATACGTGTATTTGTAAACTATTTATACGTTTCCTAAAAATAAATCGACAAAAAACAGCCTTTCCCTAATCTGCGTTTTTTAAAACAAAAACACTCAGACCGATTTGGGTGAATGACTACAAGGGCTGCGTATACTAAACACATAACAACTGTCAGAGTCGGAAGTCATATTGGACATTGCATGTGTTAATATAGATAGGGAAACGGGGGTGGATGTGACCTGTAGAGGTCATTACTACTTCCAGGTTCTGCTTCTGGGGGTTTGTATTAGTGTGGTAAATCATAAATATGTACAGAGGGAACAACAAAAACTAATATCTTTCGTAGTTGGTAAGTCCAATTTTGTCTTGCTAATTTGTTTATACTCCAACATTGCCGAATTAAATCTTCTTGGACTTGGTGGGTAGGTTAATGTGTCGAATAAATTAACTACTAAAGTAATTGTTCCTGACCGACAGCGAATAATTAATTAATAAATTTGACAATTATTTCTGGTACTTTATTCTCTAATTATAGGGCAGGCAAACGGGAGTTTGCAAAAGGGTGCTAGAGACAAAAATGCCAACGGAAATATGTACTTCTTGGTATGTATTATAGCTACTGTATCTAAACTCCAACAGCTGAAAATTACTGCGTCCATGCTTAATTAGCAATTGAAGTTACGGAAAACCAGTTTTTGGCTTGTATAAATTTATAGGTTTTACGAAAATATGCCCTTGGAAGAAGTTGTAGTATTAATAATATCAACAGAATGAGCCCAACCGCATAAAATTAGTTCTTACTTCCCTCGCATACCGAAGGGAAGTATTGTATTCGAGAAAAAATCACCCTCCGAGATTTTTTCGGATTCTGACGTTTCAGAACACGTAGATTAGGAAAATATAGGTTTTTCAATTCCGTCAGTCTGTCTGTCGGTCTATCTGTCTGTCTGTCTGTCTGTCTGTCTGTCTGTCTGTCTGTCTGTCTGTTGGTGCATTTACTAAAAAAATACTTGACGGAGAGCAGTCAAATTTGGTAGGTAGTTGACGCTACTGTCAGCGAAGAAATGGTAGAAATTTCACTGGAAAATATACAGGGTGGACCGTCTAAACGGAATAAATAGGGAAAAAAATTTTTTTTTGCTCAAATTTAAAATTTATACGTTTCATGACGCGCTAAATCCATTTCAGAAAAAAAAATGTTTTGAAAATTTTTTTCACCATTTTTGAAAAATTTGTACCAAGATGAAAAAATTTTTTTTTTGCTCAAATTTTAAATTTCTACGTTTCATGACACGCTTAACCTATTTCAGGAAAAAAATTCACCAATATTTTTGAAAATTTTTTTACTACTAAAATGAATTTTTTTTTCTTTCTTCAAATTTAAAATTTCCACGTTTCATGGCATTCTAAGCCTGATTCAAAAAAAATTTTTGAAATTTTTTTTACCATTTTGGAAAATTTGTTTACCACTAAAACAGATGGATTTTTTTTTATTTCTTCAAATTTAAAATTTCCACGTTTCATGATATTCCAAACCAATTTTGGAAAAAAAAATTGCAACATTTTGTTACCAGTTTGGAAAAAAATTTAACACTAGAATGCTCAAATTTAAAAGTTTCACGTTTCATGACATTCTAAGTCTATTTCAGAAAAAAAATTTAGATTTTTTTTTTACCAACATTTTTGGAAAATTTCCTACCATAGTTGGAAAAAAAATTTTTTTTTTGCTCAAATTTAAAATTTCCACGTTTCATGGCATTCTAAACCCACAAAAAAAAATTAACGATTTTTTGGCAAAAAATCCAATTTTATTTTTGCCACTGCTATAGAAAGGGCTTGTTCGGCATTTTTTTTTATTTCATAAATCGAAAGTGCAAGTATAAATTAATGGATCTGCAAAAAATCAGAATCTTATTCGCACGTTTAGTATCTTAAAAACTATTACAAATTTCCATGTCGCGAAAAAGGGGCGTGGCCAGGCGCTACGTCACTATACGCATAGACTCGGCGATCTCAATAGACTTGATGCTCCTTATTGGTTATAATTATAAGTGTTTTCGAATTATTGTTTGTTTTGCTTACTACACACACACGACAGTAGGGGAGTACAATTTGGTGAAATGTCAAAAAATTACAATTTTCTCTCGCTCCTGCCAGAACGAATTTTCGACTTCGACCCTGCAATTTACGATTATAATTCATCGCCGACCTTCTCCTTTCCGTAGACACATAGAACGAACTTCCACTCGACGTATTATTTACTTACCAGCGTTTAAAAATTCCATGTTTTTCGACTTTTCAGGTAAGTTTGAAAGGTCCCAGAAAGCCATTTTTTACGTCACTTGCATATAGTGACGTCACAAATGAGCGCTCGGTTTTTGCAACTATTACTAATTTTAACTCCTTATATCTCGAGAACGGAAAAAGTTAATAATACGAAATTTTAAGTGTATAATGAGAATATCGAGTACTATATGAAAAAGTATAAAAACCATATAAAAAGAATATCATGGAACAAGCCCATTGACGGAAATTTTTTTTTTCGCTCAAATTTAAAATTTCCACGTTTCATTACATTCTAAGCCTATTCCAAAAACTTTTGAAAATAAAGAAAAATAAAAAAATTTGCGAATTTTGGCCCACTACAAAATATAAAATAGATGACAGAAGAAAATTGTTTTTGCGCAAATTTAAAATGTCTTCTTTTCATGACATTCTAAATCTATTTCAAGAAAATATGTTGACCACTACTATTATAGAATACATGATGAAAAATTTGTTTACCACTAGAATACATGAAGAAAAAAATTAGTTTGCTCTAATTAAAATTTCCACGTTTCATAACATTCTAAACCTATTTAAAAAAAAAAGATGAAATTTTTTAACCACTGCTATACTTCCACTCCACTACGTGAATGTGGAACTGAAAATGTGACAGATGGCAATAATATTTGGCATATGCACCTACGAGTCCAGCTATTATAGTTTTGAAACATGTGGTACAGGCAATGAAGGCAAAATGTTGTAAAAACCTCGCAAAAATTAATAAAAGAATCATCTCTGGGATTTAAGTAGTTAATAACCTGTAGAATGGAATGATGCATTCTTTGCACTTCAAAGTTCCGGGAAAATTCAAAAAAATTTGGAAAAACTTTTTGGATTTCGGTTTCTTTACTCTAACGGCTAAAATAATGAAAATACAGAAAAAAGTTTTCAACAAAATTTGTAGCTCGTCTCTTTCTCTACAAAATAGGTCTTTACCAATTTTTATCTTACTTAAGCCGTTTAGGAGATAAATCCAGTTTTCCACCTACAGTTTTGAGCCGCTCCGAAATGTGCGGAAAATGAGATTTCTCTGGGAGCTTCGTACGACCGGACATATCGATCGATAATTATTACTCTTCAGAGCCGCTAAAAAAATGAAAGCAACGCAAAATGTAGAGAAAAGTCTCAGCTTTAATGTGGAACTAATCAAAAAATTCATACAAATTTTTATCATAGAGAAAAATGTGTTAAAAGACGGCTTACTAAACTTTATACAGTTAATTTATTCACATCTTTGAGTTTTATGCATCCTGCCTATTTTTCCCGTAACACTGGGTGCTTTTTCACTGCATGGATTCGATTCCACGCACTAATCTATACTTCGTGAAAATTTCATTGAAGAATATTAAGAAACTGATAACTTGTATATGTCTTACTGTATAATTGTGCATTTTCTGAACGTGTATGGATAATGTAATTCAAAAAGTACTGCGCCCATTTAAAAAACTCTAAAGTTATTCGAAAGAATATGTTTTATTGTACTTATAACCCAAAAATTAAAACTGTGCTATTATTATTACTTAAGATATAGCGAATTGAACTCCAAAATTTGGAGGTGATTGATCGATGTGAAATATACCCTCTACTTTGATCGCATGGCATATTTTTCCAACAAAAGTAATTGAAATAAAATGTTAATTGGATTAATATATCATTATATAAGAATATATAAGCAAAATGAATTATCATTCTAACGACTCTCGGCAAAGATATGAATAAATCTGTGGATCAACTGTACAAAGTTCACTAAGCCATCTTCTGACACTTTCTCTCCTTGATAAATTTTTTAATGAATTTTGTGATTAGTTCCACATTAAAGCTGAGACTTTTCTCTACATTTTGTGTTATTTTCATTTTTTTAGGGGCTCTGAATAGTAAGAATTATTGATCGATGAGCCCGGTCGTACGAAACTCCTGGAGAATTCTCATTTTTCGAGCATTTCGAAGCGGCTTAAAACTATAAGTGGAAAACTCGATTTATCTTCTAAACGGCTTAAGTAAGATAAAAATTTGTAAAGACCTTTTTTGTAAAGAAGAAGACGAGCTACAACTTTTGTTGGGAACTTCTTTCTTTATTTTCATTATTTTGGCCGCTAGAGCAAAAAAACGAAAATCAAAAAGTTTTTCCAAATTTTTTTTGAATTTTCCCGGAATTTGGAAGCGCAAAGAATGCATTATCTCATTCTCCAAGTTATTGCCTACTTAAATCCCAGAGATGATCCTTTTATTAATTTTTGTTACCCTAAATTGTTAATTTGCCTGTACTAATATTCTTTATATGGTTTTGCAAACAGCGAAAAAAAAAAACTATCTATGAGAACTAAAAGAAAAACTATGTAAAAAATATTAATGGAATCTTTGCATTCTTTAAATAACCTGACTTCTGGTCATGCTAGCAAATTGAAATTCTAAAATAAATTTGTCCAATTTCTTATTTGACATTCTCATTATAACACTAGCATCCAACATAGTCCCCTACGGCTAAGCGGATTAAACTAGTATCTTCAAAACCCCCTACGGTATGAAGATTCAGTTAAAAATGAGAGCAAAGGCCTAAAACGGATTTATTTACCTACCTTGTCTTAAAAATGTTTTCATTCTAATGGATGACATGTTCATAAAATCTCGCATTCAGTTTCTTGAAAATCCTTAGCCTTTGAAACGTTTTTCGCCCTTATTCTGAGCTTATCAGAAAGGCACAAAGTCACTCATAACATTGTTTCATGCAAAACCAAGGCAATATCCATGAATAAGTATGAAATATTTATATTTGACATTGACTGGTAAAGAAAAACAGATCTTCACCTATCTATTATCTAACTAGTATTAGGGCCTATACGAGTAGTGTAGGAGCAAAAGCGGCTATATGCATAAATTGAAGAATACTAGGTTTATGTAGTAGCACATTCAGTTTTTTCTGAGGAATTCGATTTTATGTTCGTAAAGACTCAAAACCTGCTTTAAAATATAGAAATAAGGTGTCAAAGTTTACTTGTAAATGCAAAACTCGCTATATGCTTCGGTGATTTAGTTGCAAAACCTGCTATATGCGCAAGAGCCAATAAAGTGCTAGATGGAATACCATGTGACCTCGTTAATATTAGAAACATTTTTTAACTTCTTAGTTGTAACATTGTACTGTATTGTTTGCAAATCCCACTTCTGATATTAGAATTTGTAATAATAGTAGTTTAAAAAAATAACAATATATTCCGCGCAGTGAAGAAATAATACAAGTCGAATAGAAACAATAATACATGCGTTATTTTTGATAGTTGGATCCAAGTGTCCTCATTCCCTCCGTCAAATCCCCTCGGCTCCGTTGACATCATCGAACGTGTCTTTTCCATAAACATGTCTAATAGTGCCTGGCATTGTTCGAGTACTGCCGATTCTCTAACAATTAGTTTTTAACTTTAAAAATAATGAACGTAGACATAATAAACTTTGATAGATTATAGGTTTTATTGTTTAGAATGAGCGGTTATTTTTGGAAATGTGTACTTGTACAATTTTTGCAAATTTGATTATTAAGAAGGCACTTTTCTGAAAATTAATTTCTATAGCTTAGGGATGTCGTAGCGTAACATGCTTGGGTTTATTTTTTTTCTAATGAGTTGTACTTTCGATCTCTCATTTATAAGAAATCAATTTTTGCAACGTAGGCGTCGCAAAATTGACTACAAAAAGTGCTTACTTCTAAAATTGGGTGCCACCCACCGGGAGCAAGGAAAACTGATCGTGCGCCCTCGGAAAATCTTGTCTGGAAGTTATAGCCAATCGATTTGAGGTAGCTCGACGAGATAGAACGGAATATCGCATTAGTTTTGCAAAAAAGGCATCTCCATAAAACATAACTCTTTTAACTTTCCTTTCTTCTGCACGTGTCTTTGCCCAATTATTGTTGTTTGTATTGCTATTGTTGATGTCAGTGTTATTGGTGCTGTTGCCCAAAAGACAGCTCTTGGGGAAGAAAACGCGCGAAAGGATGCAGGAAAGAACATCGGTCTGACTATACGTTTTTTGGGTCGTTGATTTCGAAAATCGGTGCCCCGCAAAAGAAAATTTTTGGCTATTAAATGCTCTACAAAAAACATATGATGTGCTTTTTCAATAAAATCAATAGAAAAAAAAATTATAACCCTTAAATGATATCTTTCTTGATGATGTTAGTCTATTTTTAATTATAACTTTCTCATTTTCAATTTTGCGGTGAGGGGTATTTAGACCAAATTTATAGAGAATTCAATTCTCTGCAAAGAAAGTCGTAGACAATTTTTTGTGAGACTTACGATACTGAAGATATCGCGGAAAAACTGTTTACGCCTCCTTTTTCAAGGTGGCGATCAAATGGGGGAGCTTTCAACCCCTAAAACCAAGTTTTATACTCACACTGGACCCCCCTATACATAAAAAAAAGCTTATCCTGTCCAAAATGAAAGATCATTGTGACATTTCAATGGACTACGTACCTAGTACAGATTCGGATTCTTATGACATAAATATACATAACCAACTAAAGAATCACTTGACCGTCAGTATTAAAATTCTAGAAAGGCAATAACGAGGCGGTGTGGTAAGAGACCAACCAACGAGTTAATATAAAGTTTTAGTTTCAATATTCTGTACCTATAGCAACTCTTGCAGGTGTTTCAACAAAGCATTTAAAATGAAATAGCTTTTGAAAGAAGATATTAGACAATGAAGTCACTTGTGAGTGAATTGAAATTTCAGCGAGGTAATGCTAAGCTTCTTAACTTCGCCTGGGATATTTTCAGTAAGCGGTTGCTGAACAATTAAATCGCGGATAACCGTGACAGCTTGATCCGAATTTCAGTGCACCCTGGAAGGTTGGCACGGCAGGGATGGAGACAACGACTTAAAAAGAGTATTTTATTGGCTATTTAATCTATCTTTTAGTAAGAATCAGTTGCGTTAAAGGGTTTTTGTTGTTTAATATGTTAGTTTCACACCCTAAAATGATAAAATCACAGAAATTCAGGGGTGCGTTTTTGAGAGCCAACCGAAAAAGCCCATTTTTTAGCTTTTTGAAAGTAACTCAAGGACAATGCAAATTTGGAGATTTTTACAAGAATACTTTTTTTTAGAAAATTAAATTTTTCATCCAATGCGTTTTTAAATCTTTTTTTCCTATTTTTAGTAGTAAAAATAATGAAAGAACAAAGTTAAATTTACGAAAATTCACAAATTCGTCCATAACTGTTTTTGCGGCATCATAGGTGTATACATGTTCGGAGAAAAAAGCTATTGAAAAATCAAAGAAATTCCTTTTTTTGTATTGTACCGTACGACCAACGGTGACCGAGATATCGCCATTTAAAGTTGATCATTTTTTGCCATATTTTACAGCATTTGCTCTCATACATTTTTTCTTTTAATTTTCTGTAAATCAATTTATTTTTGTGCCATATAACAACAATTTTAAGATAATTTAATAATAATACGAATAATAAATGTTTCTTTAAGTAAATATTACGTTTTTACGAAAAAGTAATATTACAAATAATTAATGTTGGTGGTTGTGCTTTATAATATTAAAATTAAATTTTAGTCATTATTTAGAATAAAGTGATTTTTAAATAAATAAATATTGTAGGAAAACATTATGAACAATAAACGCATTTCAAAAATTAACATTTTCATTCGTAAAGGTATAAAAATATAGTACATTATTAATTTTAAGAAATTGATTGTCCATATTAATACTTTCGGTGGCAATATCAACTTCGTTGTCTATGTCTTTAACAACATCTTGTGATATTTCTGGCACATTTGCATTTTTGTAATTAATTTCTGCACATTCCTTGTAGTCGCGTCATTTTCTCTAAAAAAAAAGGTACAGGGTCAGTTGAATTCAATTTTGTTGCAAATAGTTCAGAAAGGCATTTAGAAAAAAAGTACCTTTGATTTTTTGGCGGAATTGTTTGGTTTAATTTTTTGGTCAATAATTGGCCAATTTAATTAAATTAATTGAAAATTTTGTTATTATACACAATATGCCATAAAATTAGACGAAAATGTCTACGAGGGTTTTTGGGGTCTCTAATCACCAACCTGAAGTCCAATTTGGGAAATTCAAAATGGCGGACCAGAAATCGGGCAATTTTCCATAAGAAATGAGAAAGGATATCTTGGCCTTGAAAATCTGTGCTCGGGGGTTTTCGAGATTGCAGATTACGAATCCGAGGTCTGATTTGGTAAATTCAAAATGGCGGACCGGAAGTAAAGTCAATTTATCAAGAAAAACTCATATCTGTTTCGTTTTTGGGCTAAAAATGAGTACCCGGGGTTTCTGAGGTCACGAATCAGAGGCCTAATTTACGAAATTCAAAATGGCGGACAGGAACTACAGTCCATTTCTCTGGAAAACTCGTATTCTTTTTCCTTTTTGGGCTGAAAGTGGAACTCGGGAGTTTTCATTATCGCTGATAACGAATCTGATGTCCAATTAGGAAGAATCCAAATTGGCGAACCGGAAGTATATATATTTTTCAGGAAATAATCGTATTTTTCATACTTTCAGCTCGAAAAGGTACCACGAGGTTTTCCAGAGAGATTGACTGTTCTGCCTTTCTGAACTAATTGCAACAAAAATGAAGTCAATTGACCCAGTACCTTTTTTGTAGAGGCTCAGATCTTTCATGCTAAAATGACGCGACAATTGCAAAATATGATGCCAAACTCTCTGCAACTACAATTTCCATGACAGCCTTTTAAACAGCCACATGATATTTTTTCAAGTAAAGATTGCGGTGCAGGAGACAGAGTCATGGCAATTGGCATCAATCCATTGTTTGTTTTCTGCCAACCCCATTGGAGGAGATTTAAAGAAAATTAAAAGAAAAAATGTATGAGTGCAAATGCGGTAAAATATGGCAAAAAAATGGTCAATCTTGAATGGCGATATCTCGGTCACCATTGGCCGTATAGAGCAGAAAAAAGTGATTTATTTGTTATTACCAGATTTTTTTTTCTCCGATCATTTATATACACCTAGGATAGAAAAAAAAAGTTATAAATAAATTACTGAAAAGAAATGAGAAAGTGAATTTTCGTAAATATTTGTAACTTTGTTAACTAATTATTTTTAACACTAAAAATATATATATAAAGATGATAAAACTCCAAACGTGTGGCTGTGGGTATATGGTGTGCAGAGAACTCACGCTTTTTACGCATACTTTCAAGAACATAGTATTTAACATCACTTTAAAGGATTTTGCAAACAGCAGAAAAAACTATATATGAGAACTAGAAGAAAAACTGTCTGTAAAATTATTGTTTAACAATCTTTGCATTCTTTCGATAATCTGAATTCTGCTTATGCTAACAATTGAAATCCTAAAATGAATTTATCTTTTTTATTTGACAATTTTCATTCTAACACTAGTTTCCACACAGTCCTCTATGGCTATGTACAGTAAATCAGTATCCACATAACCCCCTACGGTCATGAAGATTCAGTTAAAAATGAGAACAAAGGCATAAAATGAATTTATTTACATACCTCGTCTTTTGGAACATTTTTAATTCAAATGGATTACATTTTCATGTGATCTATCATTCTGTTTCTTGGACTAAACCCTTCACGAAAGGACCACGTTGAAGCTCAAGTGAGGAAAGCGTGCGCCTCCTTATGGATGTGCAAACGCATCTTCGGTCCAAAATGAGGAATAAGTCCGAAGACTGCACTTTGGACATACACCGCCATGGTGAAACCCCTAATAACATATGCTGCACTAGTGTGGTGGCGCTGCCAGGAACGCTCCACAATTAGGGCTCGCCTATGTCAAGTTCAAAGGCTAGCTTGCCTTGGAATTACAGGAGCTATCAGAACCACTCCAACGATAGCAATGGAGGCCATTCTTGGACTCACTCCCTTGCATATCGAGGTGGAACTGGAAGCTAAAAAAGCAGCAAATAGACTGTTCAAAAATGGGATGTGGAATGGGACTGGCCGGGGATGGGGGCATACAAAGGCCCTGGAATTACGGGTTCAACCATGGAATAGACTGATATCCTTTGTGGAGAGCACTGGTCTCTTCTAGAAGATCCCACATGACGCGAATGCACAATGGGCAGACAGGCCTGAGTGCTGCGGATTCTACAGATCTGCTCGCGCGATAATAAAAAAAACCCTTGGAGTTTATGAAAAAAATTAGTAAACAAATCACAGTAATTATGAGTATTAACAAAAAAGCCGCTGCCTAAGGAATCACTACTTCCACATCCAGATTTTCCATACAAGTTTCTTTAAACGAAAACATCTTGACTATATTTGCACTCTAGTATGTGGAAATAATTGGCCATAGAATTATAATAATACTTGAGGCAGATGCTATAAAAAAAATCTGAGGCGTTGGTTCTTAGCATATATGCCAAAAATGAAGTTTCTGGAATCTTGTTAGCTTGCTCTACTCATTTTCCCCAGTTTACACACCACCTCACCCACACCTTCAACGGAAACATATTAATCAGATGTCATTATATCACATACGTATACCAAATTTCATGTGAATATCTCAATTTCATTTTATCAGCCCCTTTAATAATGGAGTGGAGATGGTAGGGGGGATGGAAAATATTTAAAAAAAGTCTGGGGTCTTCGCTTCTAGTATATAGACCGAATCTCAAGTTTCTAGCTACTCATGTGTCATTATTTACTCCTATTTACCCCCCAACCCTTCACCGGATATATTCAAATATCAATCCAGTTCCAGATCTCGTTATAACACATACGTGTACCAAAATTTCAAGTGAATATCTTAAACCGTTCCAGAGAAAACCTGCTGACAAAAAAAAGTTACAGACAGGCAGACAGACCGACAGACCGATAGAAATTTTTTTTTCGCTCGATGTTTCATGACATTAGAAACCCATTTCAGGAAAAGAAAATGGAAAATTTTATACGGTTACTATACTTCAAAATCCTCTACGTGGATGTGGAAGTAATTGAGTATTCGCCATAAGACCAGGAACGGACAGATGAAGACTAGGAATAATAGCTATTTACATAATAAAACCAGAAACTAGTTCTTTACTGAGCGAGCTGGTAATTTCCAGAAGTGCCGATTTCACTTAAATAAGAATTCATATATTTTATAATCAAGTTTTGATGATCTACTCAGTTAATCTCGAGACTAGGAGGCGAGCGTAATTTGTGCAACACCCCGAGTCTACACCGCTGCGCTGCTAAACGGGACTCATCAAACTTAATAATCTTTTGTGGAACGAACCTTTTGTAAGATTCCGCGAATGCGGCACGTTACCATATTACCACACGACGACGCTTATTGTGAGGAGTTACAAGACTGGAACAGCTTAACGAAATTGCAAAGAAATGTTTCCACTGAGCTGTATCAGCCAGCATCACAGATTGTTTGCTTATTTGATTTTGATTCTGTTCGCTGGGAATGCGGTAAGGGCGCAACAAACCGAGTATATTTAATATAGACTTATTTCAGGATTTATATTTTTGACTGTGTTATATCTAGAATCCGCACTCTAAATGTTAAGATTGAAGAGACTGATTAAACTTAATTCATCGGTAAGGTGTGAAAGAATGGAAATTGTTATTAAACTGTGGTACTGCCTTTATCTGAAACTAACATACATATTTAGACACTTTCAGGTAGAATTTGTGGAAAATTAAAGAAAATGTTAAGTTGCTGTTATTAATATTTTCTTACAAATTTTATTTGAAATAAACTAGCTGTGCCATAAATAGAATATTTTGTATACAGGACGTACTTTAGAATCCTTGCAAGTTTGCAAAATTTCAGTAACTGAAAATTTAGAAAAATTATACATATTACACATTATGATGATATTGTAGATGTACCTAGTATCGTTTGGTTTGATGGACACGACAAGGATTTTATATAATTTAGGCGAGGGCCGTGTCGCCGCTACGATACTTATCAACTCTACTCACAAGGGGAATTAAATTACCCTCCCCAAGACGAAAATAGACAAATTTATACTTACTGTGATTGTTACAGTCTACTCTCTCCGTCGAAATCTTATGTCGGGCGGTGCACTTTTAATGAATATATCTTGTAATTAGCACTTTCTCAGAAACACTTCTTAATAATTAAGACCATCGATGGATTCTATGAGTATTCGGACGAGTACACAGACGTAGCGGGATCAAAGAGTTGTCCGACTCACGCCACAGAATCGCACGGCAGTCACAAATCTTATAATTAGTGGATCAATAAGAAGTCGAATTCGAAACATATTTTCATTTATTGAAATAATTCATAAAATGTGAAAAATATAAATATTCAATACTTAACTAATGTATATAACGCAAACATCAAAGAGCACCACCACTCGGCAGGCCGTTACTTCCTGTAGGAGTGTAACTCATCCAGCCTCAAGAGAACTATGACAATCGACTATACAAAAAGATTCAGACCCCAATTAGTAATGATTGTAAAATGTATGCTGAACTTTTTGAAAATTCTTCAATTTTAATTTTGCACTGAAATTATCGAAATGATTGTCAGGGTGATTAAAGAGGCTATCTATATGAGTTCGATGGTTTTCCTGCTTTTATAAACGTACTAACAGCATCGAACCCAAATATACTTTTTTTCCGTCGACTCGCCTTCGAGAGACTACTATGGCGATGCCCGACTGAACCGGGATATAAAGTATTTTGGGTTCGTCGGAATCGACCCTCCGACTTTGAATTTTTTACTAATTTTTTGTACGTTCTAGTGGTTTGGATAAGGATTATGCTCTCCCACTTTGAGGATTGGAAAAACCGTCCCATTGATGTTTTCCGAAATTTTGACGTTTAAAATAGCTACTCGCTACATCCTGACTGAGGATTTCGACCAAATTCGTGGTACTTTCGAAAAATTGATCTCGAGGAGCGGTTTTCTGCTTTGTGCAAGTATCTGTATTGTACTATCGAAAAACTAAATGTTCGATATTTTCAAAATTAAATTCGTTGTATTTTCGAAAAATTTGTTGGACGGAACAAATTTTTCTGTCAATATTTTGGTCATTTTTAGTGAAATTACTTTTACACAGATTTCGATTTAATATGATGCCACAGGTGGTTATAAGCCTTTTTACTGGTTTAAATATGATTTTTTCATCGGATTTTTTGAGTGAATTTACTTTTATGGTAAATTGGATATTTTTTCAAATGGATCGTTTTACTAGGTTCAATAACAATATCACCAAATTGGACAAAAATCGTTTAAGGAGTTTTTGACATTTTTGCAGTTGAATAAAAGGTACTCCTTTCCCATATATAATTTAAATTAAACGATAATACTAAAATATGGGGAGTTCAAAGTAGGTCGAGTTCGCAGGTAGACACATTTTTAGTATCTTGACAAAATCGAGAATAAAGTTCGTTAACACAGTGAGAAATCGCGCGAAATCGTGTTGAATTAAACCGTGGATAATTCTAGCATAAGTATGGATATTTCATATAGTTGATATTTGATGAAATTATATTAGTTGAACACATAGCATCACAAAAGCGTATATAAGCAACGTGAGAAAGGGACATCTGGTAAGATAATATAAAATAGGTGCATCGTAAAACCGTCAGTGAATGACAACAAGTTGACTTCTAGGAAGGATGAGAACGAGTGCAAGTAGTATAGGGATACTACAGAAGAAAGGGGGAAGCTGGCAACATAAACACAAAGGGACCAAATGATAAGTCTAGTCTAGTCTAGTCTATTAATTTTATTTATATTTGATTATTAGTTTTTAGTTTATTAGAAAACAAAGAAAAAAAATTAAAGTAAAATTAAAAAGGCAATGAAATAGGAAAATACCCGGAATTAAAAAGCGGCAGTTGAAAGTAATTACTACAAAAACAAACTAATATACAGGGTATGCAAAATAGTCTCTCGGACCCTCTCTCTTATAATCCGAAGTATAAAGCTCTTTCTACCGCGAGGCAGGGCACTTCCTTGCACTTCCATCGTAAATGGATATGGATATAGTATGTATGATATTATTAGCACTTTGGTGACATCTGCTCAACGTTTTGATGCTCTTGCTATCTAGTTTCCCTGGACTATCAACCATCCCTTATTGTTCACTCTTTACTTGACGTGGTCGAAAATGAAGGGAATTAAGAGACTACGATGCTGGAGAGTCGTTTTGTGGGACTTATTTCTTGAAGAATCAAGCTATTGATACCATGGGCTGTTTAGGAAACTTGCAGCAAACATCTCCTGACCCACAAAAAGAAAGCATTAATATGCCGTTAGTCTGCCTCTCTAACAGTCCGTTTCTGAGAATCGTAACGAAAGATACAGATAAATATAAATAAGGATATATCTACCATACAAGATTTTCTTATTTAAATTATTTAATACAGTTCAGGTGTATAAAATATAATCTGTAGAAGGAAATTCTTTACTACCTTTTACGTATACCATGTGCCGAATATGAGTTTATAGATATGGTACATCTGACGCCATCCCGTCATCTATCACGGTTACCTGTTAGGCAGACATTTTCATCAAAGCTCTTCCTCGTTAGGTCCTGAACTATTAACCGTTCTCCGGTTGATGTGACCAGAAAATTAGGGGATTCGGGAGAATGAGATGGTGGAAAGTCGCTTTTGGTGACGTATTTCTTTCAGAATCGAGCTTAGTGCAATGGGTTGCCCTGAAAATTCGTAACAAATGTCTCTAAACTCAAATTTGGATGGCATCCATACGTCATCTACCTGCTTCATTATTGGTCCATGTCTCAAAGGTGTAATGAAAGATGGAGAGAACTAGGAGGTTCGCAAATCGGATCTCTGTACATTTCGCGATGCTTCTGTTACACCAAACTTTCTTCAACTGGCAAATTGCACTCTGATTATTATCCACAGAATCTCATATTCTCTCGTATTCTCCATGACGTATCATCATATTTACTACCTTACATCCGTCTGTTCTTAATGTGTCTGGATGATTATCGTTGACTCGACCTACAGTCGTAATTTTCATTTTGCTTTCGTCTACAAAACGTAACTTATTGCCTGAAACCTCCCTTGCTGCAAGTAAGGTGGTATTGTGGTATCATCCGCTTCGCGTCGGGAGACAAACACAACCTCGTGCTAAAGTCTAATAATACTTTTTCCCTTGTATAATAAATAACTATTATTCTCCATTAATTTTTTGTGTGTGGGAAACTTTACTTTTATGAACTCCTTATGAAATGTTTCAAACATTTTCCAGTAAAGTTCCAATCCTCAAAATATAAACTTATTTTTTTAAAAGGCAACGGTATAAATGTAATAATACGTTAATTAAAGACAAACAGGTCTTAATTGTATAGAAAGGCGTATCTCCGAAACAATGCCTCTATCTTATTGTTAGGGCAAGATAAGCCAACTTGTTACCATGGAATAAAATTAATTAAACACTGTTAGATAGTAATTAGTATTACTGATGAATGCTTCAGACACTCTTGCCTTACCCCTCTGTTAAAGTTATCAGAGAAAGTGAATGGAGAATACTTAGCAAATAAGACGGATTTAAGCTTCATAGCAGTCTCTTCCTGGTGCGAGGTATAATAATCAACGTTTAAATATTATTTGTTTTAATTAAGTCAAATATGTGGAATCTCATCGGTCAGTAACAGAGCAAGATTTTATACAAAAAAATATAGGGGGTTCAATTTTCTTCAAATTCTTTTTTGTTTTCATCATTAATATCTAGAAAATAAGTCAAGATATGTTGAAACTGTTCATAATATGTAATTTTGTAAAACAGCAAATTGATCATCTTTGCAGAGAATTAAATAAGTTTAATGGATAATCTCGTAAAAGTTGCGAGTTGAGCAAGCGTTTTGCTCTACATTCATTTAGACGCCTCCATATGAAAACTTATATATAAATGCCGCTAAGAATTGTTTTACCTGCTCGGAGGATTTTTTTCAATACCCGCTTTTTTGGTCCCATATTACTTTTGCAAAAGTACTGGAATCCATTGTTGCTGATAATATTTTTAATTCATACAAAAATATCATATTTTATCAGCACGGTTTATACAGAGGTAGTACTACACATCATTCATACACGAAGCAAACGAATGACTCCCAAGTTGATGCAATTTATACTGATATAAAAAGGCATTTGATCGTGTAAATCAAAATACTCTTCTTCAGAAACTTTCATTATATGGTATTAATGATACTTTACTGCAGTACATAAAATCATACCTAAAAGACAGAACTCAAATGGTAAAAATAGGACAAAATAAATCAGGAAATATCAATGTGACTTTCGGAGTTCCGCAAGGTGGTCATCTTACTTCGATTTTATTTTCGCTTTTTATTAATGACGTGCAATACAATTTTGGTTTTGCGAAAATTCCACTTTTCGCCGATGATTTGAAGTTGTTTGCAGTTGTTAATGCTATAAGTGATACTAAAAGGTTGCAGTGTGATACTGACCGCTTTTGTGATTAAAATTTAAAAAATAGTCTTGAAATCAATGAATAAATATAAGATGATAACATTCTCTAAGAATAAAAGTAATATTTTGTTTGATCACTCTGTAACACAGAAAAACTCGTCAAAGTGTGATTTGGGCATTACTTTGGACGCCGGGTTAAGATATCACTTGCATATTATATTGAGAACGTTTTAAAGCGAGCAAACCGTCTATGTGGTTTTATTAAATGACAATGTAGGGATATCACTGATATTACTTGTATTTTAAACATATTTTACCCACAATCACATTATAATTGGAGTTTTATCCACACGCATATAAAGTACCACTTTATCCACTAGTGGACTAATGAAATTACTTTATTCCTCTAGTGGAATAATGAAAAATACTATGTATATTCACATTTTATTTAATTTTTAATAATATTAATATTAACATTTATATTAATAGACATTCCCTTATTGGTTTTATCATATTTCACTTCGTTTCCATTAATAACAAACTTGTAGTTGTCATCGGTTTCAGAACGCATAGTGCTTGTCAAAGTTTTTGTAGAAACAATGGATGTCTCCTCTTGTAAGGAACGGCTAGGAGTACCTTGGATTTTCCTTGCGATATCAAGCTTACTGGATATAGAATCCTCGATATAACTTTGTGTTATAGCGGAATTTTTCCACCCACCATGTCCTTTAATTGTTGTCAGGTCAGCACCTTTATTAGCCAGTAAAGTTGTTAAAGTGCGCTTCATGCAATTATCGCTGTAAGCTTCTGCGTTTCCCAGATACAAAAATGAAGCAACTCTTGAAGGAACTTTCAACAAAGTGTTGATTCCAACAGGTTGTGAAGTAAATTTTTGATTAATGTATCGTAAAAATAATCTGTCGTTGGATAACTTCTTTGGACGTAAGGACATGTATTTTCTACACGTCTTCAGAGTATTGATAGAGAATTCTTCTTCCATAATTGTGAATTTTCGTGAGACGTCTTGGTATCTGATATAGAAACAAGTGAAAAAAACTACATTTTGATATGCTTTTTCTCCAATTTGTTGGGATGATTCATGACATTTTCAGCAGAGGGTCGCAAGACGACTCAGTGCTTTGACATGCTTTATTTTTCTTTTTTTTTTTCTTTTTGCATTGACTAAAGTAAAAGCTAACTACATTTTGAAACACGGAAAGGGCATCGGTTCTATTTTTATTTAGTAAATGAAAATAAGGAAATGAATGATGATATTTTAAATATAACATTATCACTTATCAATTTGTAATATTTTTTTGAATAATTCTATGGAATGCATTTTCGTAAATAACTTGCTTATTTTAAGTTTTTCGAAAAAACTCTATTTTAGATTTTTTGGCCAAAAAGGTCCATGCCTTATACTGGTTATAGAGATCGATCGACAGAATAGTTAATTTTCGATTTTTATTAGAAAACTCTTCGGAATTTGTAGAATTTATCAAAAAAATCAAGTTTTCCAGGATTTGTAGATTCGCTTTTGTTTTCTCAAATTTCTCCCAAACGTCAGCTAATAGACCTAATCCAGCCCTACAATTGCCATTTTTGAAAATCAAAATCGGACCTTCGGTTCGGGAGTTATTAATTTCTTTGAAAAATCATACTCGGCCCTGGAAAACATACTTGCGGTCAACTGATTCGGACCGCCAGCAATAGGCTTGATTTGTGGCCGGGTACCTTTGATCCCACCAAGTCTCATCGAAATCGATCAATATTCTGGACAGTTATCGTGCTTCCTAGCCCGATTTCGAGAAAACCAGTTTTTTGCAAAAAAAATCAATTTTCATTTGTTTTTCGACATAGCCTCTGGTATACTTATTTGTAGAGCTTCGCCAGCGGCACCATCTCTTTTTTGAAACGTCTCGATCCGACTACCCGTTATCGAGTTATTCAATTTTTCCCGAAAAACTCGAAACGTCTATATCGGGTACTTCTGGTTTCCGAACGGAGCCGAGCTTCTGGCGTTAAGGTTTTCTAAAGACCTCCTATTAACCACCCAAGTTTAATCGCAATCCGAAAACGGATTAGGGGGGCTGGGCGTGACAGACCGACAGACAGACAGACAGACAGACAGACCGACCGACTGACCGACGGACGGAATTTTCTAAATTCGCTCTCGAATCGATAGATATGACTTTCAAATCGATCCGACGTTTTTTTCGAGTTTCGATGGTGCACCGGAAAAATGCTAAACGTATACTACATTTTTTTCAAAATGTAGTAACAAGCAGATATGCGCCACTGTCTTCTACATAATTGATTTTTAAATTAGTCAATTCACAGCAACGACAGGCACCAGACACCCCCATTATTAGTGCAACCTAAAATATTTTAAAGTTTATTATCTACAATGTCTAGAGGGTTAAGAATATTACCTTAATCATCGAATATTCTTTATCGCAAGCTCTTGTCAAAAATTTTTTCACGTGTGCCCTTTCCAATACCGCAGCTTTCTTCGCTTTGTACTCTCACTCTTCAGATAGGCAGTGGGCTTACTATATTTTCCAATGTCTGTGTTTTTATGGACCTTTATAGCGGCCTTCAGCATCGAATACTTCGACCACATAGATGAAATTGCATACTTCTTCAAATTTAAGAAACACGTTAGCTGAACTTCCTCATTTATTGTCATTACCCCCCCTATTTCTTTCTATTCATTAAATTCGGAAAACACTTTTTCATAATGTTCCCTGGACTTCGCACACAATAATTGGAGATTCTTCAGCTTCTCGAAGGATTCTCTCAGGAGCAAAATCGCTTTCGCTAATTTTTGACGTTACAGCCGCTGACAGAGTGAAATGTCGAATCATCTTTTGATGAAGTTTCATTCTAAATGACCGTGATTATGGATAAAACGTTGTATAGCATTCGTATTTTAGATAGCGTTTATCCACTCAAGAAAATTAAACTCTCGAACTTCGTTCTCGGGTTTAAATTTTCTTGCGTGGATAAAACGCTATCTAATACACTTATACAATAAATAACTATAATGCACTTGTTAGATCAATATTAGGATATTGCTGTATTATCTGGGAACCATGCTATGAATCTGACATTGACAGACTTGACAATATGCAAAATAACATGGTAAATTTTATTTTATTTATGTTGCACATTGAGAAAACCAATTATTCATATGAAGAAAGACTCTAGTTGCTGCATATTACAACTCTTAAGGAAAGGCGTCTTAAAATGATACAAAAATTTGGTTTTAATATTATCAATAATGAAACAGATTCCTCAGAAATTTTACAATTATTTAATTTTAGACTTCCAAGATTTAATACGAGAACTAAAGATTTGTTCTGTGCTGATAATTTTTATTCATATTACAATAGTCATTGTCCTGTTGCAAAAGTCATCGGCTATCAATAATTTGTGTCTGTGCTAATAATAATCTAGCTTAGTATGTCTACTTTTTTGTTTCTGTCTTTAATTTATATCTGTGTTATTTTATAATACACATTGTCATTCTTCTTTTCTCTTGCCAATATGACATTATTTCTAATTATCTACAATATGACATTATGTTGTTTGGGATTCTATCCTGTAGATATTTTGAGTACATAAATAAATAAATAAATAAAAATAAATTTTGCCATTTGTGTATTAATTATAGTTCAATATTTATACACAATTTGAACAATACGTCTTCATTACTTCAGTGTGCTGTATATTTTTAGAGAACGAGTGTATCTGTCCGCGTCTTAAAACAAAGTTTTCAGTGCATCGGAATAGCTGTGCATGCCTGGCTATTGTCCGGACATAAGTATATTGTATGGCAAGCTCAGTTGACTAGATCTCTGCATCTCCTAGCTTCACAATATCACAATAAGCTGTCTCGGTCATTGTGGAACGTCCAACAGGAACCCTATCACCTACACAACTAAACGTGGCTATTCTGTGTACTCTATGAACTCTGGATAGCTAGCCGCACCGACGGAAACGCGACCCTTTTGTTGAACAAATATAGGCTAATGAAATCGGTTGCTGAAAATCAACTCGTTTCTGCAAATACCAGCGCTCTAGTTAGGTACAAATGGTGTGGGTGTTTTTGTAGTCTGGACTTTGGAAAATATATTTACTGTTTATAGTTAAACTTAGGTATAATCTGTCTAGCTTAGAATCAAACCGTCATTCTTCATTTTATTAAGACTATTAACATCTGAATTTAAGTTAAAAATACTTTATGAAAAAGTTTTATTTGTTGTTAATGAAAATTGTATGTTAATTTTATGATACGTGATTTTATAAATACCACCAATTCAATTCAGTTTAATTGAGTTCAAATCGAATTTATTCAAACTTAAACGTAAACAGGTTTTTTTTGGAACTCACAGCCGAAACCAGCCAGACATCCATGACACATAGCGTCGTGGCAATTAAAGGACTTGGCGAGATAAGCTAGATCCACTAAAAATAAAAAATGAGACAAGGTCCAGGCTCCCTTCGACCAAGGCGAATTAAAATGATACACAGCTAGCATTACTTTATAAATGTTGTATAGTTACTAAGTTTGTTTTGAGAATACATAAAGTTACTATAAATGCAAAAAGGGCACCGTTTGCTAGTTGGTCTGTAAGAAGGTGAACTTTCAAAGAGGAATATTAAAACTTAATTATTAAAAATAAGGTCGCTGCTGCCTTATTGGTGGAGAATTATTTTGGATGCTGCTACAAGAAATGACGTCAAATGCTTTGAGCAACTCACTTGGATGGAAGCGACGATGCTGGTCGTTTAAAGTGAACTTCATATTTCTAAGTCAAATAAAAAATTACCGACAAAGGAGTGAACACGGCGCGAGACACCCAAAAAAAAGCCATAGAACTCGGCCATAAAAGTGTCAAAGCTGACGTAATTTATTGCGGCTCAGGACCGTACTTAAAATTGTTGTGCCGTGAGTTACAATCTAATTAATTTAATGTATGGTTGATAAATAAATAGTTATTTGTTACAGTGATAACGATAAATTTAAAAAAATTATTCTGTTTTGCTTGTGTTAAGATAGGAATAATATTTTATATATTGGTGGAGCACTGATGAATTTTATTAGTCTAAATTAAAATTATGCCAAATATTCTTTTGTTGCTCAGTTTCGCCAATAATAATTTAATATACCTATCGAATTATTATTGTTGCCCAGCAAGGACCACGAGGAGGTACGAGCAATTCCTTGCCAAAAAATGTGGGTTCAGAGTTAAGGTTATCGATATTATTAAAATATGTCAAAGAAATAAAGTAAATTTTTAAATTCATTAAATAAAGAAAATATTGAATTTATGTCAATAACCCGTAATCTAATTAACCCAGATTAAATAAATAAATAAAATTCTAGAAAGCAAAAAATTAATGAAATAAATAAATTCAATTCTGGACAGCAAATAAATAACTATAAAATAAATAAATTCAGTTCTGAAAAAGAAACAAATAAATAATTATCAAATAAAATATGTATACATACATACATAATAAATAAAAATCACGTTATATTGCATTTGCGCTTATGTAAAACACTAATGAAACGATAAATTCACAATGTACACTAAATCAAATCACATATAACATTTTATTTAAAACTCTAATCACTACACTCACTCAACACTTCACAACCACTTTCTAAATCGGTATCATCGTCGGTATCTGAATCTACAGATATTATTAAACGGTCTTGATTAGGGCTGATGCTTTCTTCTAACTTAATAAATTCATCTTCAATTTTAATGACATGCTGAATACACTTTTTCTAATTACTTGGTGTTATTTCTCCCACTTTAGCTTTAATAAGGTCGACTACTTTGGCATCAAATTTGGGGAAGGTGTTATTTTTGAGAATACTTCTTTACAGCTGACTCCATATTAGTCCTATCGGGTTAAAAATGCAAAAATATGGGGGTAACCGTAAAACTGTATGTCTTTGAGCTTTAGCCATGCTATCAACCACATATCGTTTTGGGAAGTTTTGCTTCTTAACAATTTCCAAAAGATCTTTCTTCCTAAAATTTTCTTCAAATTCCAAATTACGTTTTCGGAGAAATTCTTGAATATCTATTTTCTTTGTTCCCGTATTTGGTATTTTCTCAATTTGTCGCGAATGATACGAAGCATTATCTAAAACAATTACGCTGTTTTCTTCTATATTTGGTAGCAATGAAGTCTAAAACCATGCTTCAAAAATATCCGCAGTCATGTTTTGGTGATAGTCAACGTTTGATTCTTCCATTTTTTTGTCCACTTAATTTGAGACCATTATGCACCCATCCATTTTCTGATCCACAATGTACAATTACTAATCTGGTTCCTTCATTTGCAGGCATATCAACTTTACATTTCTTTGAACCATCTAACCGTGGGCATTCCTAGAATGGGATCTGCCTTCAGTTCTGAGTACAACTTCCGGTGCTCTGTTCTGTGCTGCTGCCTTATTGGTGTAGAGCCAGTGCACCACTGAACCCACTTCCCACGCAGCTGCTAGAGCGGTTTTTATGGCAAGCAAGCCTTTGTACGCCACATAACAGCCTTACTACTCCCATATGCACTGACTTAGTCCACCATGCTACTGATTCGTAGGCATCCCATGATAATAGTAAGGTCCATGCCTTACTACCCTAGTATATAACCATAGGGTCATTTTGGGATTTAACCCATAATTTTTTCCACACATCTACCTGCACGTTTCAAGGGCTATTGTTGCTTTCTGTGTGACTTTTTCGACGCGGAAAGTCCGTGTTAGTTTTTTTTTTACAATTACTGCTATACTTCCACTCGACTACGTGGATGTGGAAGTAACTATGTAGAAAAAAAAGGCAATTGATCTCCATTCCTCTCTTGCTGGTGTATGTATCTTTAATTCATTCTAAACTCTGTACCTACCTCGTATAAAAACTAACCATTAAAACAGTGGATGAGAAATGGTTAGTATCATAAAAGGCCTCATTTTAATGTAATACTTCAAGTAAAGGATTTTATTCCATGAAGTTCTCGGCAAGTAGTCTAATATTCGTTGGAGGTTCGCAAGCTTTAAGAGTAATTAATTTGCATTCGACAGTATTTCATTTTATTAGATATTACAAACTTGAAGACTGTATAACGAAAAGGCAAGATGACAATCTGTCAAATTAAAGTTCTTTCGTCAATAAAGAGAGGGAGAACTCGTAACAGACACCGCAGATAAGCTTCAGCAGTGGCGTCTCTCTACTCGGAAAAGTAGTTACTCACCTCTTAAATCGATGTCATATGTATTGAAAACTGTATGGGTTGTTAATTTTAAAACAATGTATCATCATGACTATTAGGAGAAGTATCGATTTGTTCGTGGATTTTAAGTCGTTAAAAAAATTTCAGTATAGTTCTTCTGATCTATGTAGTGGGTTGAAAAAATTGCAAAGAAAACCGAAGCACCGCCTCTCGCTCTGAATAAGGAGCAAGTGTACTCAATCGCATACGTAATTTGAAATATGAAAAGTGTGTTAGCACCTTAATTTCGCTGTAAAATATTACACAATGGACATATCGTTGTTTAAAAAATAATAATTACGTTGTACGTTAACTTTATAACTCAAAATACGCGACGAATTCTATGTTATATTTCTACTGCAAGTCATTTTCAATAGTATTGCGTAGATCACCCAAATCTGCTGTGTCACATATTGTGATATATGGCCTTGTGTACAAACAAGCAGATGCTAGCGCAGTACAGAATCGGATTCGTCTCGTATATATAGTAAGTACATATAATAAATATTTTTATTGGCTAATTAGAGAGATATTGCAACTTCGATTTACGGATCCTTTAATAAAAGTTTCCCTTAAATTGACATGTACGCATGCGCATTTAAAATATCGCTATAGTCTGCTGTCAAATGTACATCCGTGGGCTCCTTGATGATGCAAGTGTGGGAGTAGTCTCAATATCTTCGTTTGACCTTGGCGAAACACAATTTCGATGGTGGCACTCTCGAAAATGGTGCGTTCGGGTGCTGCACGCGATAAACAAAATGGCCGTCATCGCAGATATTTTTCCCATTTATCTAAGTAACCGTCCGTTGTATCAAAAAATGTATTATACAAAAAATGTTTATTCTTTAATTATTCACAAAAAATGTTATTACATATTTTTATGTAGGACGTACCATTTTCTCAGAAAGTTTACTTTTAAGGTTTTCAAATGAGATAGGGGTACAAAAATTAAAAGTTGTTCTGTGAACAGTAATCTCACTCAAATCATCTATTAACAGTGAAAACAATAAAAAAAAATTCTACAGTACAGACAGAGGAAACTAAATAATAATAATTGAATCGAATTAAACAAAAATAAACGTATTTTTTAATTAGTCATCATCGCTGTCAGTACAAATATCACTTAATCCCAAGTCTTCTTCATCACCTTCGAACTCTCCCATATTATCACATCGGTCAGGATCACCCTCACATCTATACATCTCAGTACGCCTTAATCCATTCGACTGACATGTACATGGAGAAGAGCAACGCCTTTGAAAGCATGAGCAGCGGCAAAGTTCCAATAAAAGCTCTGGAGCACAGGGCATGGTACATGCAACTGGCTCGTATGTACTCCCTACTTTCTTCCACCCGAAGTCTGTGGGTGATGGGTTATTGGGATGCTGAATAAGGTCCTGATTCCACTCAAAAGCCTGAAGATGAGCCCTTAACAAAGCTGGGTTCAAAGCAGATTTTGTTGGATGGAGGTTCTCGTCTTGACATTGTTTTTGTGTAAACAACAACCATCTTACAGCTCCTATATCAGTCAGCATTGTTTTGGGGATATATAGCTGACAAACAAATGCTTCCAAGCTAGCTCTGACATCTTCAGTGAGATAAAGAGTAGTCCCCAATTTGGCCAACGCTTCTAATAGCTCATCGCTTACGGAATTGAATGTCTCCCACCACATTATTTTCCCTTTCTTGGCAAATGATCCTATTACATCTGCTCCTGAAAGTGCGTGTAATCCAGGAAGTGCAGAGGCCTTTAGTGGCCCCAGTGCTTTGTAAACTGAAGCTAGCTGAACAAACCTTTTCATACCATGACCAAGGAAAACTCCAAACTTTGGTGTAAGTTGGGGATATCGCCTTAGTAGTAAAACTACAACATCAGTATCAGGTGAAAACACATGAGTGTTTTTGATTCCTCTCTGTGCTAAGTACGCAGCATGTAGTATGATCTTCGTGTCCGCCTCCTCCTGGGTACTTGAAAGACTCGATACATCAGCACCATGTGATGAACCTGCTTTGTCCTTCCAACTGACCACGAACTTCTTCCCATAGGTCACACCGAATTGAAGAATCTGGTCGGAAAGGAACTCTGTCAGTTCATCCTTTGTCTTATCATGAGCCAGTAGTTTATTCATTGGTGTACTTCCAATTATTGTTTCTGGTCCGATTTTATACTGGATTGGATCTGAGCCTTTTTGCCGAATTACTCTCATCTCTGTTTTCAATGAGTTCTCTTTGTAAGAGTCGAAAACCACATGAACCTCATTATAATTGCTGAATTTCTGACCAATCCATTTACTGAAGCTTACACCGACGGCACGGCATGTTTTAACTGAGTTAGGTTTGTGGTAGGTATGAAGAAGTGCCATGCCATCTACTATGGCAGCTTTCTCCTGTAGTTCTTCATGCCCTTCTAAATTTGCAGGGCCTGTGCCATTATGATCAACATTTTCTTGGGCAGGGTTTGTTTGTAATGATTCTAGAGCATCCATAAGTTTGTATTTAGCTAGGCAATAATGCATTCTTCCATCAGCAGCAAACAACGACCTCGGCAGTGCTGAAAACTCGTAGTTACTCAAATTGGACTTTAAATCTATGTCAGGTCTACCAGCTTTATCGGTTGAAATCTTCCTTAGTTTTTCTTTCCTGGGGGCTGGCTGATCACAAAAGAAGCACTTGTCCTTTTCATAAGCCACAGTTTGTGATCTAGTAAACTTGGCACTCTGTGTAGAGGTTGAATTTCTCTCAGGTTGTATGCGCTCTGTGGAGGACCTTTGATCTTCACACGTTGACGGAGGAAACTCGTATCTTTTTTCAAGTCTTTCCATTAATTTTTTGTAGGTAAGAGATTGGTAACACGATCGATGCCACTTCACATTGTTATGCTTCAGTGTCTCAAGATTAAAGTCAATGCCGAAATTTTTAACGATTCTGTTACTGTTTTCTTCACCATATTTTGCTCGCTTCGTAAGGCAATCAACAATTTTCTCATAACTGTCATTTGAAGGCTGTGAGACATATCCCTCGGATGATTGAGAATTACAAATCAAACAGCATGGTTTATTGTCTGCCTTTCTTTTCTTCTTCAATTTAGCATCAAACAAAGGCTCCATTTTGAGTCTATTTACGCACTACTCTGAAACAATGGAAAAAGTTAAGACAGGCCACCATGGGCTTATTGGTTTAGACATTTTTAAAAACATAATAAATGTAAATTGTGTAGCAAAAATAAAGCAGGTTATGGGGTGACTTCAACCACAACATGTTCGGGAAATATCATAGAGAAACCTTAAAAATTCATTTTTAGAGAAAATGGTACGTCCTACATAAAAATATGTAATAACCTTTTTTGTGTATAATTAAAGAATAAACATTTTTTGTATAATAAATTTTTTGATACAACGGACGGTTACTTAGATAAATGGGAAAAGTATTTGCGATGACGGCCATTTTGTTTATCGTGTGCAGCACCCGAACGCACCATTTTCGAGAGTGCCACCATCAAAATTGTGTTTCGCCAAGGTTAAACGAAGAGATTGAGACCACTCCCAAACTTGCATCATCAAGGAGCCCACGGGAGCCTGTTTTTGTACATTTGACAGCCGACTATTAAGCATTTTCCTTTAATAAAATACAGGCATCCCGTATTTAACTTAAATACGGGCAAAGTTTTCCTTTATTTAAGGCACCTTAATTTTGACACATTTAGGAACTTTTTGTCGAAACTTGCATCAGACGAAAATTCCCTAAGGAAATTGTTACTTTTGTTGGCGATAATGGCACAAGAAAAAGATAAAAAAATCGTGTGAGATTCAAATATGAGGAGACGTAATTTCGCAATGGTATTATATCCCATCTTTGAAAACGAAAATTAACTTCTATTTCATCGTCAGTCATATTATTTAAATCGACGTTCACGCGGCCTACAGCGTTAATTTGTTCATTATCGATATAAATATCAATTGTGTTATATAGAAGTAACATTTCAATTTCTTCATCATTAACACCAGCTAGGAGAGCTACTTCTAATTATATTGTTCTTCCATATTCATTATAAACTAGAACAAATGATAATACCGGCAATGCCCAACTTTGAATTTTTAGGTTATGGATAATTGTCAAAATAAAGTATCAACATAAGGTATGAGGAGGACACCGTTGCAATAACTCACTTTAAAAATGGATGATAAATAGGAATACAGGATACTTTATTTAAAGTTTCTTTTAATAAAGTCAGCCCCTTTTCGTTTTGCAATAACTCTCTATTGGTGCAATTAAAAGATTTAAACTTTTTCAAGTCGGTTTCATATTATTAAAATTAAAACTAAACGCCTACAGTATTAAATCAACAATTATTTCTTTTAACGCTTCTCTGTTTAATATAAATAATTATTAAAGTATCAAGCATGGTTCAAAATAAAAATGTTACCTGTTAACAAACTTGTACATCTCGCGATTTTTTTTCTAAGTTTGTATATATTCTTCAGGTTAAAAATGCTGGAAGTGTTAGTGTCCCTACCCTCCGGTATATTTCGGACAAAAATACTATGCCTCCATCTTTTACCAGAACTAGATTGTTGTCTTGGCCTTTCTGAGTACCTACAGTCTTGAAGAATGGGATCCGGGACTAGGAAAAAGCATCTACCAGCTTGGGGAGATCAAGTTCATCACCACAGTGCCTGAAGGGGTTCAGAGCTCCTCACTTTTAATTGGCAGGTATTAAGAGTTGGGACCGTATCTTGCTGACTCGATGCTTCCACAGCTTTTGACAGCTGACATCACGTCACTACGTAATCCTAAAGCCTAGTTCGTATTCAGCGATCTTGACTTCACTTTGGACCCGGAATTCCTGCTCAGATTTCTCGAATACTGGAGGATCTGTGCCTTGCCCTGGCTTCCAAAGGCTATCACGAGTGTTGGCAGTTGTTATATGAAGCGATAATCCAATGTCATCCTGGTATTCGTGCTTGGCGTACCCGAAAACGTAACAACCCTTAGCCTTTATCGAATTTCCAACAATTCCAAGACTTTTGACAGCTGATTGGCAGCTGTCATGTCATAAGTAAATTCTAACACCGAATTCGTGTTCAGCGAACTCGAAAACCCCCACACACGTTCTCTGGTGTCAGCGTTTGTTTTCGAATATTTCTCTCACCTCCCACCCCCACAGGGACCACTGAGAGGCTGTAGAACTAAAACGTCTCATCAATTTTTTTTCATTTTGCGTATAACCAAATTATTGCCGTAATTCGAGTTTGGAGATAAAATTCATATTCCTGAGTGGAAGTTGTTTATGTCCAACCATAAGAATAAGCAGGAATGCTTATTGGTGAAACAGCAACAACATTATTGACTGTTGTCTCTTCTGCAATTTTAAACGTCCTCAACAAGCGAATGTGTGTCAATTTATTTATGTACTGAAAATACAAGTCTTTCTACGTGTTGCAATTATGATTTTGATATCTTTGGACAGAGATTATGAAATCAGTTAATAAACAGTTTTGAACGTTGCTGGATTTGAAGGAAGTAACTTATATTTAACCCGCGTTGTCTATAGTTCTCCGAAATAAATCGATATCTTTCTCTAGAATAATCCGATTTTAAAAATTATTTTGCTGAAATTAAATTTGGACTTTTTACTACAATACCGCTCAACAATCGATGTCACATTTCTAGAAATAGAAAAAATACCTAGATGCTACATTTTTCTCTACAATATTTCAACAGTCTTGCGTTGGACTAATTCAACGCTGCCATCGCAATCGCCATACATTATTTAACCTCCGTAAAATTTGATCCTTATAGCTTTTATAGTTTTCGAGATAGCATGAGTTATATTCGAAAAATTTTAAATATCGTGTTTCGCCAAGAAGAGGTATAAATCGCCCTCCGGAAATTGATTCAGCAGATAATTTTACATAATACAGATCTTAATTTAAAAGTATAGCTAAGAGACGCATAGGACTGAAAATAAACGGTCTCTGAATCCCCTTCCAATAACTATTTTTATTGTAAAACTAAAAGATGTGAAAATCTATCTTTTCTGATCTTTGACCCTCTGTAAAATGTTTAGCATCAATGACAGTGATGGGAACTTTTGGCACACCGTTCAAAGCGACGAAATAAAGGTAGTGCAAAAGTTTAGCCGCTGTGAATTTTTCCACAGAAAAATCCTTATATCTCTGAGCTATTATTTCGAGTTGATTTGAACCAGTCTACTGGTTCAATTCTACTTTTCTTTTTGAGTTATTTGGCAATTTATTAACTACACTCTTGCTGGTTTTTATCATGTTAAGTGCATGTTCCTTTGGGAAATTTCAGATCGTTCGCCGCTGACTGATGAAACGATGGCTCTGAAACGATTCCTCTTCCCCTAAATTATTTTAAAGTGAGCGTTAGGATTTAAAAGGTTTTTATTATGTTAGAACTAGACCGCGAAAGTGTATTTTTGTGTTAAAGAAAATCGGTAAAGTGCGATTTTGCATATATGTTATGTTATGTCTTTCCAGGTTTTATTTAGCAGACAGCTTTTTACCTTTCCATGGAGATTCAACCTAGTTTTAATTCCGCTGTATTAAATTTCCTACAGTCCTTGATATTAAAACATTATTCTTAGTTTTGTTAACAAAAGTAATAAGTTTTATTGTTATTGTAAGTAAAGAACGGAATTCATATCTTCGTGACGTCAAAGCCAGGATTGGCCCCAGGTGATGTGACAACGAGTGAGATCCATCCATCCGTGCATACATCATAATACAATACATTATATTTTAGTGTTTTAGATAATTTAAAAAGTTTCATAGAAATAGACCATAATAAATATATGACGTGCTGGCAGAAATAAACCTTTGACGTCCGAAAAAAACCTTAAATATTACTGGTCATAATGGTAACACTCACGGTGACGGAGGTGGAAAAGGTACTTCAAATTAAATGGAAGTCATTATGAAACATATAACTCTTAAAATTGTATACACAAAAAGTCCTATATAATTTGCTTTGTAAATCTTAACGTTTTCCCCCGAATGAGCTTAGAACACCACGGCATTTTTTAAAGGAAACATCAATGAAATCAGTGGAATTCACACTGAAAAAGAATTTAAAAATCCAGTGATATCATATAATTTATGATGCTTGTAAAATTATGTTAAATAATATTTTAGTTCTTTTATATAATAATGCATAAGTATACAGTGTATTCTCCAATTGATGTCACAGTAGGTGGAACAAACAAACTTTGAAATATTTCTTGCACATTTAAGGATTCTTCCCTGGTTATCTGGAGTATAATATTTTGAAATCACTTGTAGGTAGTCGAACAAAATCCATTTTCTTGGTGGGTAGAGTGCCTTTTCTGAAAAAGATATAGCAAAGTGTCATTAAGGGAAATTATTCGATTTAAGAACTTATCCTCCTATTAGTCGGAGAGCTCGTAACATATTGATAGCATTTGCATAGACTAAGGACTTCATATGTCCCCACATATAATAATCCAAAGGATTATAATCAGGACTCCTTGGTGGCCAAGCAAACTCACTTCCTCGACCGATCCATCTACGTCTCATCAAGATAATTCCTTAAATGGAGAACTGAGGGGGAGCTCCATCTTGCATAAACCACATTCTGTTCCGTATGTTTAGCATGAAAGCATGTAATATATAAGCAAGAGCATTTTGAAGAAAAAACAGAAGACTGTTCATTTAAATTTGGAGGAAGGACAAATGGTTCCAATAACTGATCGAATACCACACCAAACGTTAATCTTTAATTCGTGCTGAAAATGCCTTTTTTAATGGCATGAGGATTTTCTACTTACCAGTAGTGGGTATTTCTCCTGTTAAAAGCGCCTCGGAGAGTAAAAGTTGCTTCGTCGGTAAATAAAATGTTCTTAACAAAATTTCGATCCATGTTGTGTTTATTTAGAACAAATTAACAAAATTGTAGTCTTTGTGGAAGATCCCTCAGAAGTAAGTTTTGTACAGGAGTGAAGTGATATGGTTAGAAGCGTTCTCTGCGTAAGCCTTTTAGAACAAATTGTTTACTCACCCCTGTTGCCGCTAATAAACGACTTGAGCTGACTTGAGGATCTTCATCCACACTAACTAAAATTTCTAGGTCTTGATCTGGAGTAATTGGTTTCGGTCGTCCTACATCATTTTTATGGAGAAATGAATCCGTTTCTTCCAAAGGACGAAACACATCTTTGAGAATCTTATGGTCTGGCTGTATTCTATTTGGATATTGAATTGAGTATCTCCTCGCTGCAGCTCGTCCGCTAAAATTCTTTTGTACGTAAACGCAAATCATATCCTTCATTTCCCTATTTGAAAAATTATTATGTCGAGGCATTTTAAATAAAGAAGTTAAACACCTTAGCTCGAGGAACACAAGAACAAAATAAAATGATTAAGTGACGCACACGACAGAACTAAAACGTAACCAAAACACACTTTTCAATAAATACACTTTGTTTCATTAAATTTGATAGTGAAATGCAGGTTTTCACCGCCATTGTCCAATGAAGAAGTTTCTTCCGGGTTTTGTCGCGGTCGTCGAACTTGACTTGACGTTTCGCTGATCATGCTGTCAGCTTCTTCAGAAGGGTTCTAAAGACTGAAGTTGTTGAGTTCGGCTCCTCGTTATATACCGGGGCGCTGCTACGCTTGGTTGCACATTCGTCGTGCTCCGTTGACCGTGACCAATTACATTACTGGTACTTGGCAAAGCCAGTCTCCATGTATTGCTTAGTCGATACCCATCTTCTCGGTTGAAATTGTTCTTATTTTTCATAATTTCCAGTGATTCCCTAATAATCCTTGGGTAATAAGGCGCACTTCTGTCCAACATCCTAACTTTCTCGTATTTGATCTTATGGTTCTCATTATAATGAACAAGTTCTGCTACAGCCATCTGATCTGTGTATCCGAGTCTAGTATATCTCTGATGTTCCTTGATTCTGCACTGGATACTTCGCTCTGTTTGTCCGATGTAACTTATTCCGCATATACAGTCCAACTGGTAAACACCTTTCGTCAACAGTTTAGGGATGGGGTCCTTATTTGAGGGAAGCAACTGTTGTATTTTGTTCACTGTTCGAAAACGTACACCTGTTTTCTTTTTTGATAAAATTCTTCTTAGCCTATCCGTGACTTCGGCGACGAATGGCAAGCACGCATACGTTGTGGGTTGTTCTTTTTCTTCAGTTATTGTTCTTCTCTGTCTGTTAATAATTCATTAAATTTGACTTTGATCTTTCACACGAAATTGTTCAAATGTTTAACGACAATTTCCTCGAAAACCGTTGGTGTTATCAAGTTCTACCAAGGGTACCTTTTATACGTGGAAATGACGCTCTCATCAGATTTTCTGGTCAGAAGCACCACAACGTTTCGTCGAAAAAAGTATGAAAATAATTCATCATCAGATAAACGTCCAGCAGCGACCTCTGTGATCTAATGTGATGTAATACATAAATTATAATTTCTCAGAATAAAAAAAGTTCGTTTAGGCAAATTGGCGAAGATCAGTCAAGTTGAGTTGAGTTCTTGCAAGAGAGCGAAAAAATAATTTAAATTTTTACAATCGTTATCTTTTTCCACAGCAACATTTTACTAAAGTGTATTTGATTATATCCTCATATTTTGACCCAAAGAATCCACTCCTGTACTATGGCCTAATATAAATGATGCACCCTGTGACCACTAAAAAAGTCGGAGTTTCTTTTTAAAAACGGTAACCAAAAATTAAGAAATAGAATTTAACTATCAGCGTCGGGTTAATTGCAGCTTATCATCTAATATGGATATTGAAATCGGTACGAGAATGAAAGATTTTAACTCTTTCTTGATTATTTATTTGTACTTACTTACATTGCTTTGTAGGATAATATATTTATTTGATGTAAATACAAGACACTCCAATTCGTTATCTCGCGATATTTAGAACAAATATCTGTAAATGATTTAAAAAGTTACAAAACTAATTAAATCTTAATATTCTAATGTCAAAGACTCAAAGTAACACCGTTAGATATTTAAAGAAGGATTAGGTGTCTTATAAGGTAGCTCACAAAACCAGAACAAAATATCAAATTTCCACTCACATACATAAGCAATAATGAGTAATAGCGGTGACAATGTAGTCCTTCCCTGATTCCACCCTTCTCAATCTCAACCCTTTCTTAAGAAACAAGGCCACAGCTTCGCTCATAAGCGCACAGCAAATACGCCTGATTTAATTGCTTAGTCTCGGCAATCTGCAAATGGCTTTATTCGACGCTATCTTATTGCCATTATCTCTGATATTCGTATAATAGTCTGAATAGACCGCCTCACGTCTTACTCAATAAGGAAATCATACAAATTTGCCTTCATCCTTCATTTATCATTTTATCATGTACGTCGGAGCCTAACACACCGTGACTGTCTTATCCACGACAGTGTGGACAAAATTAATATTAATTTGTCTGGGTGATTAATTTCAGGAACATGGTACATTCTTTAATACAAACATGCGATGTTGGTTATCCACTAATTGAATCAATACTCCCCTTACTTTCATTTCTATAGAGAGGGTAACTATTATCCCATAAATGATATCATGGATATGTATACTTTCATAGGCGTAATTCGTCGGGGGGGAGGGCAAGGTTAGGCAACTGCCCCCTCCCAATATTTTGAAAGAGTGTTAATCTGGCGAATTACGAAATTTTTCCAGTGTATGGCAATTACGCTAATCAAGTCAAAGGTTTTCAATACAATTAGGTAGGGGAGGATTACGACTTTGTGGGCCTCTGGCTAAAATTTTTCTAGGGGCCTTTTTGCAATTCTCGTAAAACCGCAGACAGGCGAGTTAATGTTAAATACCAGAAGCCCAGCGGAAAGCAAGTTCAATGAAAGGTAATACATTATAATTCGCAGCAATCATGGCAAATTAAGATTTCACCCTTTCATAATCTAATACATAGACTGACGAATTTTCCTTTAGATCAAAGTGATTTTGATAGAGAATTGAATATAATTAAACAAATTGCAAGAAATAACAGATACGAGTCACTAATAGATAACATGGTCAAAAACAAACAACGCAAAATGTTTCAAAAAGAATTTTTCACTGTGCCTAACAAACCTACAAAATATAGTTTTATTAATTATGTTCCGAAACATAGTAATAAAATTTCAAAAAAATTTAATAATTTGGGTATCTCTACAAAAAGTGTGAACAAAACAAATATAGGAAACATTTTGGTTAATAACAAAGAAAAACTAAATAAAATTGATAAATCTGGTGTATATAAAATTAATTGTAAAGATTGCAATGCTGTCTATATCGGTCAGAGTGGTAGAAGCGTTGTGAACAGGGTAAAAGAACACAAAAAATCAATCTGAAATAACAATAAAAATATAGGAATGTCAACACACTGTATTGAAAACAACCATTTCTGATACTGATAACATAAATTTACTTCATTCAGAAAGAATAGGTAAAAGTTTAGATCTGCTAGAACAACTAGAAATCAAAAAATCTTTCAAGTACAACTCTTGTACCCCAAATGATCAACAAAATTTCTTGAATACCCCTATAATAAACCAATTGTTAAGAACTATCCTTTGATTTATATAATCAGTTTAGGTCCACTCCAAGCATTCAAATAATTAAGGATGTTAAATTGTCTTAAAGAGATTAGGTAATAAATAAATTAAGACATAAATACTTTTAGGTATAAATTAGAATAAGCACGTCGGAAACTTTAGTATTCACTATATAATACTCTTGATAAAGGCCTAATAAGCCGAAACATATGTAGAGTATTTATAATATATTGATTGATTCATCTAAAAGCAGTGTTTAATTAACAATTATTTTCAAGATGTTTCACAAGGTACCTACCACAAGTTCAGTTTAGTGTAACAAAATTGTTTTATTAAACAATGTCTATTATGATCTTTTGGATTTCTTCATACAATTTAGTAGGTTGTTAACGTTTAAACATTGAACGAATGTAATTTTTAGTCTTTTTGGCCTTTAATAGCGGCCTTTACACGGAAGAGATTAACCGCGTTATTGAGGAAAGTGCGATAATGGATAGGAATGAACGAGCATAAATTTGGACGCATAAAACCGCCCGCCGAAAAACTTGAAAATTACGTCTTGCTTGCGTCGCGCGGTTAAGAATGTGTAAAATTGGATTGCGCGATCAAAAGTGCCCAGATAATTTGAGAACCGCGTTCAATAACTCGTCATTAGCTCGGCGTGTGGAATTTGTAAAATTTACACGTTTTTTTCAAAACAGAGAATTAGTGTGCTTCCCTTTTAACAAGCACGCCACAAATCACTCGGTTAAACCTGTCCTCTACAACCGCATATACACGAAAGGTTATACGCGCGCGATTGTACGGGCATTTCCAAATTCGCGCGGTTAAAACTTCTCGTGTAAAGGCCGCTAATAACTTTTGAATGAGATAAATTTTTAGATTCTTTCAAAATGCTCAAAGGTTTATAAAAATTACATCAATCTTTCCAAGGTTATAGCATGCTATTATGACTATACTTAGGTTGCCCGTTGTCACACACATGGCCTGTAATCGCAAAAGCATGACGCGCTGCGCCGAAAACTTTTCTAATGCTTCGGCGTTTTGAAATTAAAGCCTGGCACTTTCAGAATATTTTTTCAAAATCTTAAAATTTCTTTCCGTTCCAAAGTCATTGGAGGTAAAAAGGCTAAAAAACGCATTATTTCAATGTTTATATGTTAACAATTTTTTAAACTAAACCTTTTCAACATAACATATATGGCTTTTTTCTTGTTTTGACTCATACTTTACGATAGAAGTAGTTTGGAATCGAAAATTACATTATTTACAATTTGTTTATAAAATTGCGAATACTCGTGGAGTTACCGTAAAAAATTCAAATTGTACACATCAGCGAGCTCTCGCCAACATATCAACCAATCTTCGCACAACTGTTCGGCGAACGATCGTCAAGTCTTCCGATTTTTGGGCAAACCTTATTTACCAAGTTGTTTTTCACACCACTCTCTTTTCCTCTTTTGAGTTTAATATTACCTGTGAAGTGATAAACCCGCTTTCCGTCGGTCATTTGGGTTTCGAGTTTTCTGTTTATGGCTTAACTTTTTATAGCACTAGCTTTCCCTCAGTGATTTGGGTTTATAGGGTTATCGATTAAGAATTAAGGGTTCGCTTTGCCTCCATCTATTGGGTTATATGTGAAAAATCCCTGCCTACCCAATAAAAATGCTGAAATTACGCCTCTGTAAGGATCATAGGGACTTGGATCATAGGGACTTATTGGGATACATGAGTCTGACTCTTGTTCTTTATTTTCTTAAGGTGGCCATTCCTTAGAAAGATACATTTGACAGGGAAATATTTATTATTTTTGGCCATAACTTTCTTTTCCTAGTATGTATATTTAAAAAAAAACTATAGGACTGCCTAAGTAGAGCCTTAGCAACAATATTACTATGAATTTTCACTCAATAATTTCAGTGGTTTGCAAAATAGTTAGATTTAAATTTAAAAATTATGCTAATCTTCCTAGTTCGTAGTTTTAAATTAAACTACTTTACAAACCACTGAAATTAATGAGTGAAAATTCATAGGAATAGTCTTATTATGGTTCTACTTAGGTAGTCTCATAGTTTTTTTTAAATATACGTACTAAGAAAAAAAGTTATGGCCAAAAATAATAAATATTTCCCTATCGGATGTCTCTTTCTAGGGAATGGCCATCTTAAGCCAGAGTATATATAGAGATTTTTCTCGGGTATATGTAAAGTGGATCACTGCTTTCAAAAAATTTATTTAAATTGATATTTAATTTCACCAACCGTCAGATGTTTGCACTTGTCTCGGCACAATTTAAATATTTGGTTTCAGATCCTGATATAGCCACTTGAAACTTTTACATTATAAATTTTAATAAGTTACCAACAATTTCAAAGAGAAATGTGAAATTAACATCTGCATTTACTTAGACGACTGGCGGATGCCATGTTTCAAAGTTTTAACCAAGAAACACAAACTTCTCAGTGGAACACAGTAAATAATTCTTAAAAAGTTTACTACTTGTTTACCTTTTTGTCGTTACTTTGTTTGCGATATAATATTTTGCTCTCAGAATGCTTAAAAAATTACCAAACTTTTCACCACCTTGCTTAATTTTACAGAAAAATAATTATACTTGAGATAACCGAAGTCTATACACAAAGAAAAATTATGCCTGTGATGCCTACAGATGGTTAGCATTAATATCTCGCGACAGTATGATGTTGAATTTTCTTCATTCTAGATTTCAGCATTATCTGTCTTGGTAAATACCTTTTGAGGAAGAAGGTTAAACGCAATAGAATATTACGTGGCTTTTGACAATGTGGAATGAAACACACTATTGAAGATGGGAATACTCAAACATCTGGTTTTTATTATTCATCGACTGTATGAAGGAAATTTTACTTTTAGAAAACTAAAGAGGTAGAAAATCGGATATTTGTGCACTTTGTGATATTCCTCTTGTAATCTGTATTCTTTATTCGCGGTTTCCGGTGCTGTCCACAAGGACTCCAAGGTAAACCGTCTTTTTTACTGCCTCACAATCATCTATCGTTAACGTACCTGGATGGTTTTTATTCGCCTGGTCTATATATAATCATAATATTGTGTGTTGTGTTGTAATTTACATTCAAACCATAATTATAGTTTGGAGGTTGTTCAGCAGGTGTACAAACCTCAAGTTAGAAACCATAGTTTCTCACATACTACTCCATCCTGCCAGTCCTCCAAAACGTCGCATCACGTGTTCACTTTAGATGTTAAAGAGGAGTGGTGATAGAAAGCAGCCCTGTCTGTCTGATGCCCGTGAGAACTTTACATTTGTTAAAGTTAGTGTTGATCTTCACTACAGTAGAGTTTTCTTCATAATTGAGAGACGTTTCTTAGAAAATGATATAACGTCCCGTTCACGGATTAGTAACTGATCCACATCTCGATCAATATACGGTCTGTCTGTATTCCTATGTGCCCAAGTCTCAGATGCATGCAAAAAGATGGAGAAAACACATGTTCATTATAGACATCAAAGAGTAACATTGATAGAATACAGCCCCATTTTCGTTTGTCGGAATTGATGTTGTCGAATTTTCATTAAACAAAGTTATGGTTACAGTCGGCAAATAATAATGACTTACGGTGTCCACTTTCAATCATACAATTCAGTGTGTCCCATCGAACATTGTCAAAAGTCTTGTGATAGTCTCCTTTGCAAAGGTACGTAGATACGCAATATTCTCTTACTTACCGTCAGTGTTATTGGAATTTTAAATATGTTAAAGACATGATATCCAATTATAAGATTTAAACTCATCGTTTGCCAACGTTATGTTTGTCAGATTTGATGTTAGCAAACTTTTATCAAACTTCTAATAGTTGGAAAATAATGAAAACCAGTTATCTGGGTGTCCATTTCCAATCATGCAATTCTCAATGTGTTCCATTGCACATTGTCAAAAGCCTTATGATAGTCTATGATCGATAGATACGTAGATACGTAATATTCTCTTATATACCGTCAGTGTTATTGGTAATTTTAAATATTTTAACAATATCACTGATATCCAATGAAAAGGTTTCAAGTTATCGTTGTTAAACATAGAACTATGAATAGAGGGACATACAGATAGAAGTGTAGATTTATTTAATTAGAAATTATAGTTAAAATGAGTTTAGGGAAAATCAAGACATATTAAACTCTGTAGCAGCATCCCTCGTACGAGAATTATTACCAACTAATCTAATAATTTCCAATTTTTGCACAGTTGCAAGCATGTTAATTGAAATAAGATATGGTACAATACAAAAAATCGGTAAAGGTATTTACACAGAACTTCCCTCGTTATTTGTGCATGGCGGTCACTCTAAAAAATTATTAATTACGAAATGACATTGAGAATAATAATCGAAATATAGTTATTGTTATTATTACAAAGAAAACCTGATAATTTTTGGTCAAATAAATATACAAGGTGCTCATCCAACAGCAAAAGTTCAATACTAAATAACAGGTGCCAAATATGGAAGACTAGCGCAAATACCTTTACATATGTCCACCATGATTGAATTATTTTTTGGGATGACCACCCTGTACATTTTTCAATAATGTATAATAGGTGTTGTCTAAATGTTATTTGTGGCTTATCTTATTTTTTTTTCCTTCTTCAATTCTTTGGGACTTCCTGCCACATGTATGTTTTCTTTTTAAGCGGCGCTCGGGGAATCTACAAAATATCACAATTAACCAGTATGTTACTGGTAAAATAACCTCTACGCTTGTGACTTTTATGTCAAAGGATCAGTTAAACTTTGCTTTTTTTAAATAAACAACACACATAAGTATAAAAACTTGAAATTAAATATCTCGCCGATGTTTCGGAAATCTATTTTGAAAAATCTTTTTTGCTGTGTATGATAAATACACAGCTCTAAGAATGTTTGTTATATTCAATATCCATAGATACTGACTATTAGTTAAGTATCTATGGTGGTGCATATGCCAAATGCCAAATATTATTGCATTCTGTCACATTTTCAATCCCACATTCACGTAATGGAGTGGAAGTATAGTGGTGGTTAAAATATTTCATTTTTTTTTAAATTTTTCAAAAATGTTGGTAAAAAAATTTTCTTCTGAAATAGGTTTAGAATGTCATGAAACGTAGAAATTTTAAATTTGAGCGAAAAGGAAAGTTTCCTTCTATTCTATAGTAGTGGTAAAAAAAGCTTACAAATATAAAAATTATGTGTCTTTTAAATAAGTTTAGATTGCCATGAAATGTGAAAATTTTAAATTTGAACAAATAAAAAAAATGTTTCCAACTATTTTAGTGGTAAAAAATTTTGAAAAATGTTTTTTCTGAAATAGGTTTAGAATGTCATGAAACGTGGAAATTTTAAATTTGAGCAAAAAATTTTTTTCCATCTATTCTAGTTTTAAATTTTTTTCCAAAATAGTAAAGAAATGTTGCAAATTTTGTTTCCGAAATAGGCTTGGAATGTCATGAAACGTGGAAATGTTAAATTTGAGCAAAAAAAATTTTTCGTCTATTCTATAGTAGGTAGTGATAAATAGATTAAAAATGTTTTCAATTTTTTTTTTAAATTTTTCAAAAACATTTTTAAATTTGTTTGAATAGTTTTAGAATGCCATGGAAACGTGGAAATTTTAAATCTGAACAAAGAAAGAAAAATTTCCATCTATTTTTTCAAAAACGGTAAAAAAAAATTCAATTTTTTTTTTAATAGATTAGAACGCTATGAAACGTGGATATTTTAAATTTCAAGAAAGAAAAAATTTATTTTGCCTATTTTAGTGCTTAAAATTTTTTAAAAAATGTGAAAAAATTTTTTTTTTTAAATAGGTTCAGCGTGAAACGTGGAAATTATAAATTTGAAAAAAGAACAAAAAATTTTTCATCCGTTTTAGTGGTGAAAAGTTTTTCAAAAAAGAAGAAGAGACGTTAAAATTTATTGAAGATCTTGTAAGTCTCTGTATTATGGAGAGTTTATTTATTATGTTCAACATTTTTTTTGCTGAAATAGGTTCAGCATGCCATGAAACGTGAAAATTTTAAATTTGAGCAAAAAAAAATGTTTCACTCTTTATTCCGTTTAGACGGTCCACCCTGTATATTTTCCAGTGAAAGTTTTACCATTTCTTTGCTGACAGTAGGGTCAACTACCTACCAAATTTGACTGCTCTCCGTCAAGTAGTATTTTAGTTAATGCACCAACAGACAGACAGACAGACTGACGGAATTGAAAAACCTATATTTTCGTAATCTACGTAATCTGAAACGTCAAAACCCGAAAAAATCTCGGAGGGTGATTTTTTCTCGAATACAATACTTCCCTTCGGTATGCGAGGGAAGTAAAAATCAGACAAAATGCCAACATATTTACTTGACAACTAATCTGACATTAACAAAATTGTCTCAGTAATAACATAGAGCATGCTTATCAAAACGAGTTTGAGACTGGATTTTTTTTCATGAAGACCTCATTTTTTTAGAATGTAACAAAGCTTTCGGATTCGGGGTTTTTGAATGATTTCGAACAAGTTTTGTTAACAAAATTTTTTTATTAAAAAATGCCCACTATGATTTTTTGATTTTTTTCATGCAGTTTAGTATCGTATATGACCTTGCATTTAAAGTGATTTTGTGGTAAATAGACCTTGGCGATCTCTATCTTTTAAGATCAGTTTAATTCAAATCGGACAAAAAACAAAAGACTTATTATGCTATTACACTCTTAAGTGAGACACACTTAATACATATTTTTACTTCCCTCGCATACCGAAGGGAAGTATTGTATTCGAGAAAAAATCACCCTCCGACATTTTTTCGGATTCTGACGTTTCAGAACACGTAGATTCCGAAAATATAGGTTTCTCAATTCCGTCAGTCTGTCTGTCTGTCTGTCTGTCTGTCTGTTGGTGCATTAACTAAAAAACTACTTGACGGAGAGCAGTCAAATTTGGCAGGTAGTTAACCCTACTGTCAGCGAAGAACTGGTATAATTTTCACTGAAAAATATACAGGGTGGACCGTCTAAACGGAATAAATAGTGAAAAAAATTTTTTTTTGCTCAAATTGAAAATTTCCACGTTTCATGACGCGCTAAACCTATTTCAGAAAAAAAAAATTTGAAAATTTTTTTCAATCATTTTTGAAAAAATTTTTACCACTGAAAAAAATTTTTTTCGTTCTTCAAATTTAAAATTTCCACGTTTCATGGCATTCTAAACCTATTTAAAAGAAAAAAAAAATTTGAAAATTTTTTACCAACATTTTTGAAAAAATTTTTACCACCAAAATAGATGAATTTTTTTTTCTCAAAATTTAAAATTTCCATGTTTCATAGCGTTCTAAATCTATTTAAAAAAAAATTAAAAAAAAAATAAAAATTTTTGAAAAAATTTTGCCACAAATAGATGGAATTTTTTTTTCAGATTTAAAATTTCCACGTTTCCATGGCATTCCAAATTTATTAAAACAAATTTAAAAATGTTTTAGAAAAATTTTAAAAAAAATGAAAACATGTTTATGTAATCTATTTATTACCATTATAGAATAGACGAAATATTTTTTTTGCTCAAATTTAAAATTTCCACATTTCATAACATTTTAAACCTATTTCGGAAAAAAAAAATTGCAACATATTTTCACCGATTTGGAAAAAAATTTAACACTAGAAAAGACAGAAAACATTTTTGAAAATCTGTTCTATATTTTAATCACCACTATGCTTCCACTCCATTACGTGAATGTGGGATTGAAAATGTGAGAGATGGCAATAATATTTGGCATATCCTATTATATACTTTTATTGAAAAATGGCATCCCAAGAAATAATTGAGTCATGGTGGACATTTATAAAGGTATTTGCGCAAGCCTCCCATATTTGGCACCTGTTATTTAGTATATTGAACTGTTGCTGTTGGATGAACACTCTGTATATTTTTTTGACCAAAAGTTATCAGGTTTTCTTTGTGATAATACCAATAATTATATTCCGATTATTATTCCCAATGTCATTTCGTAATTAATAATTTTTTTGAGTGACTGTCATGCACAAATAACGAGGGAAGTTCTGTGTAAATAACTTTACCGATTTTTTAAATTTAGGTATAAGCAAGTATTCTGCCACCATGGTCTATAACATTGAAATTGAAAGTATTTGTTAAACAATACTAATTTATCATCATCTTGGAAATGATTAAATATTTGATATATTTAATCATTTCCAAGATAGATATCAAATGAATCAATAAATCTGTTAAAAAAAACATTGTAGAGAACGTCACAACAAAACAAAATAATTATGGACAGCTCCAGATACTTCAATAACATTATCTGTCTAATCATATTATAAGAGGACACAACTTTCAATAGACCTTCAATCTTCTGACAGATCCAGGACGAGATCTATGTCCCTCTGGCTCTCCTTTGCGCATCCTTATCTATGACATATTTTAGTTTTAAATAAATGAGTGTATGACTAATAACAGCATATACAAAAAAAGCAACAACATTCACTGAAACTATCAACAAACACGTGTAGAATATTATTTGAAGAATTAATGTGATTATCACAGATTCTAAAATTCTAAAAGACGTAATCTTTAATATTCGACGATACGCCTAGGCGACTGCATTACTGTTGATTTGACTTGGTCTACTGTAAGCCGTATTTCGCTGAAAGCATTATTTTTCACAGAGATTTTAGAATAATGACTTATCAAAACTTGAGAAGTTGTTACGAAGTAAATTAGCTGCTTTTTTATGGAAATATGAGCGAGGGAACAGAACTAAAGATGCCAATTTGTCTGCCTTCAATTATAATTCTAAATTCGCGGTGCATTTTTCAATCTAGATAATTAAGATGTAATTGTATCATTTTTCTCTTGACAGACTAAAACCGAAGATTAAAATTGACTAAGAACTCGAAGGGTGCTTTTGCTTGATACTAATAACTCGTTCCAGTAATACGCCATACGTGTATGCTCATATATTAAATTGAAATTGTTGAAATTTTTGCCAAAGTCAAACATAATTAAACTATATTATTATTAACAGATAATGTTAGAATACTCGAATGTAATTTAGACAATTATAAAATCCAGTCCTGGGAATATTAAAAGAGGTTTTTATAAAATGCATATGTATGTGTGTGTGTGTGTGTGTGTGTGTGGGTATGTGAATACGATAGCACCAAAGTTAGCGAAAAGATTTTGATATAATTCGATAAAAGGATAGAATTGGTGTCATACAGAGGTTGTGGTGCAAATCAGATGATGTTTAGTGCCGTTTTAGTACATCTTTCAACCTAATAACCATTTTTTATAATATATCATTCTAGCAGAGTGCAAATTCATTTCTATCTTTCCCCCCCGTTGGCACTTTTAGAGTAAAATATATGACCTTACCAGATATGTTACTTATGCCCTGTAGATTATGAATCCACTTGTCGTCAAAAAATCGTCACGAATATAAGGGCACAAATCAAAATTTTCTAACTAACCACATCACGTGATAGAGTCAATCATGAAGCGTATTTTATCCAAAAATCATTGAATTCTCTGTAGAATTTCCATTTTTAAAATAAATAAAGAAACGAACTTTTACATAGGCTTATATGGCAGCAAAAATAAAAAATCCTCATTTTCTCTGTTCGACTACGGCTGAAAATTAATTATTTTTCGTCTACTTTCCATTCCCACGACGATATCTCCCAAACTATTATATTTATCAAAAAAATATTTGCCATATTTTCTAGATTACAATGGTTCTTAAATCAATTTTTTTGAAAATTTAATAACCATGATATTTAATAATGTGTAGCGTGATATCAATTTTCGAAGCTTATCAGCGGCATGCGTTCGTTAAAGATTCTCGCTCTCCCACTCTTTAAAGCTGTTTCAACACACTCCACTTCGCACCCGCAATGGCCTATCGTAAGATAGATTAGCGCATGGTAACTCTCGTGGTTCATGATATTAATGACATTAATTATGCCTTGAAAATGATTACTATGGAATAAATAATATAAGTATATTTGTTTAATATTAATTCAGTGTTATTTCGCCTTACATAAAATTTTTGTGTAATATATTAACACGTTATAAGAAACTCGGCAGTTCGATGTTAGCAAGATACTTTCAGCTGGTATGTATTTTTTTAACAGAATTTTCTACCATATAGGCAACTGAAGAAGAAATGAAAATGGAAAGTACTGCTGATAGCGCAAGTTCGGAAAGTGAGATTGAGACAAAAATAAAATTTAAAGAAAAACAGATTCGTAAGAAATTATGCTTAATTTTATGAAACCGGGCCCTGTAAACAAAGGTTTTGATAACTCGTTTGCAATATTTATTGATTGTTTAAAACTCCGTAAAAAAATAAGTAACCAAAGAGAAGATGATGTATATTCTAGAACTATTCGATTTCAAAAAACAAATTTTGGCTGTTTGGTTTGGCACCGAAATTGCTATTCTAGTTTTACTGGCAAAAGAAATATGGAACATTGAAGGAGAAAAATGGAGAAAGAGAAAAAAAATTAAAAACAGTTCAGATGGATGGAGTGCATGTCCAATTGTTCAGGCGTGTCCTTGCGTAAAATCAAATTTTTTTCAATAAAATAGCTTTCTCAAGTAATGACCGGGAACACAGAAAGAAGATTAAGACTATTAGCCCACCAAAACCCCATAATTTTCTAAAGAATTTATTCTCACGATTTAAATGCTATAGAAACTAAATATCATGTTTAATATTTCTAAAGTCACAATAGAAAATGCAAAGTTTCAAGCCCCGTTTTCTGAATTAACATATTTTTCATTTCTCTTTGTAGATTTAACAATTTTGACTCCTTTGTCGGTAAATGTATTTTTAAGTAGACTACTGATCTCTTTTAGACTTATATCTATCCATTCTTGATACTTCTCATCATAAATTGACGACACACCATAACCTTTTTGCTTTAAAAACCGTTTCTCAAGAATTTTACATATTTTAGTAGAACTCCGTTCGTTGTCTGATGAACAGGCATTGGATCCATCTGAATTCTTTTCAATTTGTTTCTCTATTTATCTCCTTACAGGGCCCGGTTTCATACAAATTAAGCTAATATGTCACGAATCTGTTTTACATTAAATTATATTTTTCCCAATCTCACTTTCAGAAGTTGTGCTATCAGTAGTACTTTTCATTTTAATTTCTTCTAAAAAGCATATACATCAGTTACCTATATGGTAGAAAATTTAAAATACATACCAGCTGAAAGTATCTTGCAAACAGTGAACTATAGGGAGTTTCTTATAACGTGTTAATCTATTGCACAATAATTTTAGGCAGGCCATAATTTTTATGTAAGTCCATGTAACACTGAATTAATATTCTACAAATATATTTACATTTATTTCATAGTAATAATCATTTTCAAGATATAAATTTCCAAATATTATGAACCACGAGAGCTACTATGCGCCAATCTATCTGACGGTAGGCCAGAGCGGGTGCGAAGTGGGGTGTGTTGAAACAGATTTAAAGAGTGGGAGAGCGAGAATTTGCAACGAACGGATGCCGCTGATAAGCTTCCAAAATTGATATCACGCTACACATTATTAAATATTTTGGTTCTTAAATTCTCAAAAAAATTTATTTAAAAACCATTGTAATCTAGAAAATACGGCAAATATTTGATAAAGAATATATTTTTTTGATAAATATAATAGTTTGGGAGATATCGTCGTGGGAATGGAAAAGTAGACGAAAAATAATTAATTTTCCGCCGTAGTCGAACAGAGAAAATTACGATTTTTTATTTTTACTGCCATATAAGCCAATACAAAAGTTCGTTTCCTTATTTATTTTAAAAATAGAAATTCTACAGAGAATTTAGTGATTTTTTTGATAAAATAGGCTTCATGATTGACTCTATCGCGTGGTGTAGTTAATTATAAAAATTTGATTTGCGCCCTTATATTCATGACGATTCTTTGACGACAAGTGGATTCGTAATCCACAGGGCATAAGTAACATATCTGACAAGGTCATACATTTTACTCTAAAAGTGCCAACGGGATCGAAAACTAAGCGACTTTTGTCAACGCGAGCACTCTACTATTCGAAAGTAGACGTTATTCTGATTTCTACGGTATATCATACCCTATTCTTTGCAGTTCACTTTCTGTCAATCAAGAATTGATTGAGTCCTGCGACGGTGGGTCGTTAAATAATAATAATAATAATAATAATAAGATTTGGTCATCCGAACTTTCGGGGAAAAACAAGGTGTCTGCCACTAATATGCTTGCCGTTCTTGTTTTGCTCTACGCCTGTGGGATAGTCAAATGGACAGTAGATGAGCTGCGCCAATTTGACAAAGGTACCCGCAAGATGATGAATATCCGTAGGAGCATTCATCCTAGATCGTCCATTCCTCGTATGTACCTCCCACGAAATCGGGGGGGGGCGATGGCTCTTGGGGTTGGAGTGTATGCAGGGCAGATTAGCACTGGGCACAGCATGTAATGTCCTTAGGAGCTCAGATCCGCTCTGCAATTAGTGAGTGATCACCAAAATGCAGGGGTGGCTGCAGGATTGTTTAAAGTGGCAAAAAGGGCCACAGATGAACTTGGTCTCGTATTTGGCGTCAGGTGGAGAGGCCGGCGCGGTGCTGACAAAGAGTCAATCACTGAACTTCAGCCACCTTGCTTGAAGGCTCAGATAAAAGCTGCCGAACAGAAGCGTCTGTTTAGGCAGCATGTCGATAAACTCATGCACGGGGTATTCTACAAGAACCTAGACACACTGGGTTTATCGACAAGGCTGAAATTCGCTTTTTTAAGGTGAGCTGGGCTAAAGTCGGAGACCCAGGGATTCAGTGTGGCCTGTCAAGACGGTGTAATTAACACGTTGGTCTACCGTAGCCACGTAATGGGTGTAAGGTTCCTGATATAAACTGCAGGACCTGCCGTCAAGCGCCGGAATCGCTCATGCATTTACTTTCCGCATGTCCGGTGTGTGCGATTTCGGCCTACATCCATCACCATAACGCGGCGTTACGGGTGCTGTATTATCATCTTTGGCACTCGTACGGGATTGGCCAGACACCACTGCTGCCTTACGTCCCCGGAGACATCGAGTTCGTTGTCGAAAACGGGAGGTGCCGACTTTATTGGAAGTACACGTTTCCGACTGTCAGGCTAATTTAAGCCAACAGGCCTGACATAGTTCTCCTCAACCACCAAGGTGATGTTTGTGATCGAGATCTGGGCACCTGCCGCGCCAAACATCACTTTGAAAGAGGAGGAAAAACGGACCTAATACCGGGATCTCCGGTACGAGCTCTAAGTGCTTTAGAGGTGTTTCAAAATCTCATGAGCTGTGACCTTCATGAGCGCAGAGACATAATCCCTCCCGTAGGCTCAGTTACACTTCCTAAAAATGTTAAATTTATTGTTTACAATTTATCCCGAGCTCTTGTTTATGTATACAGCAAAGTAGCCGCCAGTACGCAGTGTTTTAAAAATGCACTTATAACCCAGAACAAACTTTGCCTTTTGCGCATCTAGCGGTTCATAAGATTCTGAAACACCTCTACCCAGGCTACTCGATCAAGATGGTAGTCCTAATAATCGGTGTACTCGGTGGTATGAAGCCATGAAGCCTACGCTACTCTCGGAACTAAAGACCATACCGGTCTGTCGGAAATCAGCTGAATGGCTGGAAGGCCAAATGCAGAAGGCGGTTATTTTGGTGTCCCTTCGCCTACTTAGGGCACACGATTCTGGTATTTACAGTAACTAACCCCAAAGGTCGTGGGGAGTAGCTGTAATTATAGCCAGCGCGGCTACCCTGTGGTATCTGTCGGAAAGCACGGAAGCCCTGTCCGGCAACGGAGAAACCATAAAAACAACAATAATAATAATAATAAAATGTCTTTATTAAAGTTTAATAAAATGTCTTTATTAAAGTTTAATAAAATGTCTTTATTAAAGTTTAGCAATAGACTACTTTTACACTTAACCTTGTTTCTAGAAACCTTTATTTCACTTGACCTGTTTGTGTCAGTGTGTATGTTTAAGTTAAATCTTGTAATAAAAATTTCGACTAGTTCTAATTATGTTAGAGCTTTGACATTTTGCATACATGTATAAGTCCGATGACAATGTAATATACGATATCTAATATCGAAGGATATTATCCAATATTGCCGACGTCCTTAGATGGGGGATCACCTTCTCCTTCACAACCTTCTTGATATAGGTCTCAAATGAAAGGGTTCTGTCTGTCTGTTTGTCTATAAAATAAGTAAAGACTGAAAAGTAAAAAATAAAATTATATTAAAAGAATATATAAAAAATGTTTTATTTAAAAAAAGAATGTACCTACTACTAATTTTTTTTTAAATTCATACATACTTTGCTTTGGTTTCCATATGAATTCAAAAAACTCTTTTTTTTCTTTTTAATACTTACATTTTTACTTCCCTCGCATACCGAAGGGAAGTATTGTATTCGAGAAAAAATCACCCTCCGAGATTTTTTCGGATTCTGACGTTTCAGAACACGTAGATTACGAAAATATAGGTTTTTCAATTCCGTCAGTCTGTCTGTCTGTCTCTCTGTTGGTGCATTTACTAAAAAACTACTTGACGGAGAGCAGTCAAATTCGGCAGGTAGTTGACGCTACTGTCAGCGCAGAAATGGTAGAAATTTCACTGGAAAATATACAGGGTGGACCGTCTAAACGGAATAAATAGTGAAAAAAATTTTTTTTCGCTCAAATTTAAAATTTCCACGTTTCATGACGCGCTAATCCTATTTCGGGAAAAAAAATTTTAGAAAATTTTTTTCACCAACATTTTTGAAAATTTTTTTACCAAGATAAAAAAAAAATTTTTTTGTTCAAATTTAAAATGTCCACGTTTCATGACACTTGAAAATTTGAAAATTTTTTTCACCATTTTTGAAAAATTTTTTACCAAGATGAAAAAATTTTTTTTTGCTCAAATTTAAAATTTCTACGTTTCATGGCATTCTAAAACTATTTAAAAAAAATTAAATTTTTGAAAAAATTTTTTCTACTAAAATGATAATTTTTTTTTCTTCAAATTTAAAATTTCCACGTTTCATGGCATTCTAAGCCTGATTCAGAAAAAAAAAAATTTGAAAATTTTTTGAAATTTTTTTTTACCATTTTTGAAAAAATTTTTACCACTAGAATAGATGGATTTTTTTTTTATTTCTTCAAATTTAAAATTTCCACGTTTCATTGTGTTCTAAATCTATTTAAAAGAAAAATTAGAATTTTTGTTTACTATTTTTAATAAATTTTACCACTAAGATATAATTTTTTTTCTTTATTCAGATTTAAACTATCCACGTTTCCATGGCATTCTAAAACTATTCAAACAAATTTAAAAATGTTTTTCAAAAATTTTTAAAAAAATTTGAAAACATTTTTAATCTATTTATCACTACTATAGAATAGACGAAAAATTTGGTTTGCTCAAATTTAAAATTTCCACGTTTCATGACATTCCAAACCAATTTCGGAAAAAAAATGTTTGCAACATTTTGTTACCAGTTTGGAAAAAAATTAACACTAGAATAGATGGAAACTTTTTTTTACTCAAATTTAAAAGTTTCACGTTTCATGACATTCTAAACCTATTTAAAAAAAATATGTAATTTTTAAATCTTAAACTTATTTTACCACTATTATAGAATCGACGGAAACTTTCCTTTTTGCTCAAATTTAAAATTTCTACGTTTGACATTTTAAACCTATTTCAGAAGAAAAAATTAAAAATTTTTTTTTTTACATTTTTGAAAAATTAAAATAAAATTGAAATTTTTTAACCACCACTATACTTCCACTCCATTACAATGTTGGATTGATGTGACGGATGGCAATAATATCTGACATATACACCTATTATACTTTTATTGAAAAATGTACAGGGTGGTCATCCCAAGAAATAATTCAGTCATGGCGGACATTTGTAAAAGTATTTGCGCAAGCCTGCCATATGTGGCACCTGTTATTTAGTATTGAGCTTTTGCTGTTGGATGAGCAATCTGTATATTTTTTGACCAAAACTTATCAAGTTTTTTTTGTAATAATAGCAATAACTATATTCCGATTATTATTCTCAGTCATTTCGTAATTATTAATTTTTTAGAGTGACCGCCATGCACAAATAACGAGGGAAGTTCTGTGTAAAGACCTTTACCGATTTTTTTAAATGCTTTTTAAATATTTTGTATTTTTTATATACTTACTTTTATTTCTTTATTGGGCTCAAAATTGCGTATGTTTGATAAATCCCTTTAATAAGAAAAAAAATAATAGGAGAAGTAACAAATATGACGCCCAAGAAATAATTTGGTTTTGTGTTAAGAAATTGCGATTTCAGATTAGTCTGTAAATAAACAATCATAACAAGTAATCAAAGAATGAGAACTAAATATTTCAGATAAAATTTATGTCGAAATGGATCTAAGTTGTATAATTACCGCCTCAAATCAAGAATTCGCCTCTTGGCAGATTTTAAAATGCTAGGAAAACGCCCGTTCCAAAATTCCTTTTTGAGGATTTCTTTAATTTCAATATTATGACAAATGTTTGTTATGAAAACGTATTTTATTATTAAATATTATATATTTCAAAGTTGTAAATGGTTACTAATTTTTAATGTCTATTTTATTTATATTGTGTTATAAATTTATAAATTATCACGTTACTAGATTTCTACCTGATCTGTGTAATGCGTTTTGTATGTTGAACTTCTAATAAAGGCAAGATAAAGTATTTACATTTAATTTTCTATTTCAGATGTCTTCAGCCAATGAGCACCTTCCACCACCGTCAAAACCCAGGATGTCACCTTTAGAGTTCCGAAACACAGACCTAGTATCGAGATTGCTAGCTGCTACACCTCCTTATCTCTACAACATGTCATTGCTGCCAAATACCTACTTCTTCAGCGAAATGTTGAGGTCTTTCGTACAAGCCAAGGCAGAAAGAAACTCCGCCGTATTACATCCGCCAATCAGAAGGTCGAGAAAGAGGACCTGGTCCACCTCGAGGTCAGAGTGCTTTCAGAAACCCAACTTAGAACCAAAGATGGAGGAGAAACCAGAAGCTCCAGCCGATTGGATGATAAAAAGTAATAAGAAAATTGAAGAAAACCCCTTGGAGTTAACAATACATAAACCAGAAGGAACAGATTCTGCCTACCAAAATAAAATTGAGAACTTTAACCCCAAAGTTGAAACAGCGATATCAGAGCAAATGTTCCCTAGCTTACACCCTAACTTAACCCAAGATAACAGTGCATCAAATTTGGTATTGCCCCCTCCCCCACCTATGTGGTATCCCCCTTTATACCCTGCTCCACCTTATGGTATCGACCCCTTACACTTTTTTATTGATTTGAGGGTTTCCGGTCATATTTTTGACAGGAAAAATCAAAAAGATAACAATTTATCACCTTCCGAAAGCTTTGCTAGTTCTATTCCCAAGGAGAAGCCGCAAAGTGAGGTGGTCGATGTAAAAAATGAGACAGAAACTCTAAGCAGTATCTTTAGGCAGCCTAGGCATTATTCTGCATTTTCAGTACCAACTCCAAGTAGCAATAAATCTTCAACTCCAATTAATTTATGCGATAAAGAAAGTAAGTCAACAAAATTTGACGTAAAGTCGATGGGGTTTGATAAAATTACAAACAAAACCAGCACAAATTATATTATGAGTAATATTACTAGTATATACAAAAACGTTGGAGTTAATAAAAATGAAGAACGGGAGAAATGTGATGGCGGGGAAAATAAAGAGGAAACTGAAGAGGAACGGGACAAGAGGGTAAAGGATTTAAGAGCCTTGATTGGCTTGGAATTGGTTGTGGATTATATGAAACAGAAACCAGGGAGGAGTCAGCATCCTGACTCTCTTAGCTCGACGGATGTGGAATCCGTTGGTAGTCCTGCTCTTGAAGTGGTAGCTGTGAATGACGACAATTGAATTTCACCAAACTTCAACAATAGGATACAGCGAAGTTTAGTTCGCTTTGAAATTTTTGTGCTCAGTTTTCAAATGTATGCTATTTCGTTACATATGCCATTCGAATGATTTTATCAGGGAATGTAATCATAATTTCTGTGGGCTCCTCGAATAGGTTTTAATAGAACCGGAATGTGATTCTATACTTAATTATATTTATGACTTCAAATATTTATTACTTGGAGTTAGTAAAGCAAATTCATTAAAATGAATCCATTATTTCCAGACCCCAAAATAGCGTGGAAACAGGGAATATATTTAATGGCAGGGGATAGGTACTCTGGAAAATCAATTAGTGGTTTGCAATCGCTCAGTTCTGTATTATTAATAGAAAAAGAACCTTATGCAAAATGTCCACAGGAGTTATAAGCAATCCCTATATCAATGAACGTAACTTTAACTGCAAAATCCAAATTTTTATTCATGTGCGTTAATATTACTTTACAATGATGATACAGGAGTCAGAGCCAAATTATTATTTGTGTGCTAGCCATAGGGTGTCCCTTCCTCTACACTATACTCTATAGTATTAGGCTATTTCGCCATGTCAACATTTTCAGTTATCATTTATCAGTCTGTATGAATCTGAAACAGTGGCGGACTGACACTTGTTGGTGGTTGTGGCGATTTGTACCGAGGAGCGGCGAAGGTTCTCAATACGCGAGGGGGGCGTTTTGGACCGGGGGCGTTGTGGTGACCGCCACCATTGTCAGTTCGCCACTGATCTGAAATATCCCGTGAATGTGGTGACATATGTTATATTTCAAACGCAATTTTAGCAACGTCTTAATAATTGCAGTATACGCATATAAATAAAAACGTTTCCATCAATTCATATTTTTGTAAAGACTTATTATTAATTATTAGTTAGAAATGAAAATTGTTACTGATTGTCGATCTGACGAAGAAACAGGTTTGGCAATTGTTGCTGTTTTGTTTTTTCAATGTAAATATTTTATGGTTATAATAGTACCATGTGGCGACTCTAATACATGTATAAATTACTAGAATAAATATATTTATTATTAATGTTAATGTAAGCTCTAGTCAACAAATCAACAGATAACAAATAAAGACATTTATGAAATGATTTTAGCTTTTTTTCTCTTCTGGCCATACATATCCATATCCTAATCACTTCGAGATTAATGATACATCCATATTCCTAGAACGCCACTAACCTATTGTTAGACAATAGTCATAAGAAGCTACCAAGTTGCTAAACAAATAGCTCTAAAGTATCAGGGCCTACATCAAGGTGGTTACCGTGGAAAATCGATTTAACCAATACTGACAATTTAATGGCCATTTCGTTTACCTGAGTTTTACCAATGGATTGTATTCTCTGTAGTCATTTGAAAAACGCCGTTACTATGTGGAAATAAATGGTCACAGAATTTTAATAATATTTTAATAGAATTTTAATAATTTTGAGTGTTGGTTTCTAGCATATACGCCAAAAATGAAGTTTCTGGACTTATTAGCTTGCTCTACTTAATTTCTCCAATTTATAATAATATAGGAGAAGAAACCAACGTAATTAGTAATAATGAACGGGTGTTTCAACTAATTAAATGAAGTTTTGCTCAGCGATGCCGATTATGTGTTAAGGCCCATGGTAAACATTTGCTGTAGTATTTAAAAAGGAATATATATTATTATCACTCATGTTTTTAATTTCTGGCAAACCAGCTACCTTAACTCTCGAAATTTGTAAAATGCATTTGATAATCTGGATTCTCTGGTAAAAAAATTAATAAAAAAATCTGTTCTGAATAATTCTATGTGTTATACCATATCAGAATCTATATTAAATAGACAACTTTTTCTAATGGTTGGTCAACTTTCTGTAGTGCATTTTTTTGTCAGTCACTTAAAAATAAATAAAAAAATTTTTTGTAAAAAAGTTCTCACAAAATCGTTGTTTTATTTGACAAAAGATACTAGAAATCTTGAAATTATTTCTATGGGCAAGGTGTACCACTTAAAGCCTACTTGTAAAAAAAATAATAACATAGAAACTTACATCATTTTTAAAATTTTACTTTTAGTGGAGCAGAACACGATTTCAGGAAAAAATGCAAAACTGAAATAACTTCTAAATCATCAACAATTGGATAACCACATCTTTGGTAATTTTGTTTGGAAATGGCCCCCCATCCCCCATCACTAGTGTTCGTTTAATCGTCCATGTATGGGACACCCTGTATATAAGGGAGTTTGCTACATCGATAGAAAATTTACTCCAACTATCACTGTTGGGGTAATTTGGAACCTATATGACCATATTTACCCTTATCTCGCAATTTGTGAGATATTAGCCTTTTTAAATATTTTGGCGAAATAGTTATTTTTTATGGTAATAAATACTTTCGGCTTTCTTAAACATATTTTTAAAATATCCTTAACCACTGTGTCGAAACAGTACAAAAAGAAATGCCGAAGTATTAATATAAACCATAGATCAGGCGTTAAAATAGGTAGGTTCGAATTTATGTTTCTATTTTAAGCAATATTTTCTCAAAAACCGCACTACTTCAAAATATTCAAATAGTGTTATAAACTTCTCCAATGCATACTATTTCCAATGGTACCTAACCTGTAACTAAAACTAACATAGTTAACTCATTTTGTTTTTAAAAAGGGAACCTCCATTTCTAACGCATTACATGTCCTTTTTCGTATTTAGGTAGTGGTGACGGCTAGCCTCATCTCTTCCCTTACTTTGGCACCTGTTTCGTTAATTCTCCTTACAATCTGGTCACGGTCGGCTATCTCAACCTAAAAAACTAGTTTCATTCGACTCCAGACATGAAAATCAAGGGGTGTCAGGTCTGGGGACCTCACTGACCACAGTATTGGCCCAGTTCTTCTAATCCAATGGATGAGTAGAAAATGTTTCGTCTAAATATGCCCCAACAGTAAGTTGGTAATGGGTAGATCATTCCCCGCTTTGAAGTATCAGGGTATCTCTTACACTTAAGGCATGTCGTCTTACGATATCTAGTAAATTATTCTATAAAAGCTCTATATATACCTGTCTCCATTTAAATTGTCGAGAGCATAGTACGGACCAATGAAAATTCTGCCATTCCCTCTACCCATACATTCACACTGAACTTGTATTGAAAATAAGTTTGTTTCTTCATGAGCGGGTTTCCTTCAGCATCAGCCTAGTAATGAAGATTATGAAAATTTGTTGTTCCCTCTCAATAGATCTTCGACCCATCTGTCCACAAAGTATTTTTAAGAAAACGATCATCTTCCAGATCGGCGCTCAACACAAAACGGCAATAATTCAAACTCACTTTCGTCGAGTTTCTGAATAGGCGTGTAGTGGAATGATTATTTTCTTTCAATCCCAGGAGCTGTCCAAACGTTCTATATGTACAAATTCAGTTGAGCTACTTTGCGAATACTGCTGGTAGGATCTGATTCAAAGACCGTCAAAATTTGCTCATCTACCTCCCAAGCAACATTTTGAGTTATAATTTTTAGTCTACATGCCCAATTAGTTGTACAGTTGTCGTAAGATGGTTTTTAAAATAATGTTAACGACTGTAGATCGTATGAAGGTCGTTATAAGGTTATACTTGCGACTATCAAAATTCCACGTCGCATAACGGTTATAAGTATAAGACGACTAATTAGACGCTACGGTGAATGGTCTTTAAGAGGTCGTTCTGAGGTTGTAAAGAGGTTGATATCGTCTACAATAAAACGCCTAACACGACTTAACGAAAATAGTTGTATAAAGGTCGTTAAATAAAATAACGTGACCTCATGATGACCTTCTAGGAAGATAGTTATACTAAAATCATTAAAAAACATGATAAGACTTTAATAGGACCTTGACAGGAAATAGTACCTGAAATGGGAGTCATAAAATTGGTTATATTGATTTCGAATACGACTTCCATATGACCCACAAATGAAAACATGGCGTCCAAATATTGATAATGGTAACAGAAGTTATACCAATAATCAATACGATCTCGACAGGACCCATAAACATAAACACTACACTCAAAAAAGTGACAGTTGTAATAGAGGTTCATACGACCTCCATACAATTCGTGAATAAAAATATCAAATGTCAATGTTAGCGCTTATTCGAAATACACTTAAATTCGAAATAATTATTCTACTCGATTAGGTATTATTGATAATTGCATAAAACGTCAGAAAGTATTATAAATAGAATCGATTAGGTATTGACTGATATTCAAGACTAAAACAAAACAAAAACAGTGGCTAGTTTTATCAAATATCTATTCGATCCTTAATTCAAGTATCGATATCAATATCGATATAAAAAATTATCGATACTGTCTAACACTACAGGCGGGTTCATTTGGTTTGTTTTTAACCGAGTTTCTCTCAAAGATTTCTTGTGTAACCACATTGTCACTGCGTATTTTATCTACATTCCTTTTAACTGCCCTTCTATAGGTCCGTGGCTGTTTATATTTACACCAATCTCTTGTAACATTCATCTTTAAATTTTATAAGAGTAAGAGACGTTCACTCTCCTACTCTTACTAACAGACTAACATAAGGTAGTTTAAAGCATACAAAATGATAATATAATCATATGAAACGACAATTGAGTCACGGGAACTTGAATGGTGTGAACACACCATTGGGCAGTCTATATATCGTTACTACTCTATGGTGAATAAGACTCTATGTTCGTATCTAAAATATAAAATGACTTCAGAGTAATTTAAAAACAGTCTTATATCTGCTTGGTAGTTTCACATACAAATTTATAACTATTAGGTCATAAGCAGTGTCGGCCATATTTTCTGTTGGAATTTCAACCAAATTTGGCGTCCATCTTTGACAGTCAAAAATATTAAAAGTTAAAATTTAGTTCGTAAGCTTTTTACATATAAGTTTGACTAGAAAATGTGTTTTTTTGATATTTTCTATTATTCCCTGCAAATGTGTACACATTGTAGCCCACTGAAACTAATATTTAAAAATCCTCTATTTTTCTTGAATTCTCAAATTTTCTTTCATTTTCATTATTCTGAGGGCGCGTTGTGTTTTTTGGGGTATCTTCGACACTTTTACAGTAAAAATTAATCCCCAGTAGTTTTGGCATCACAACATTGCTAGAAATCGATTTAAATATTTAACATTTTCTTAAATAACACATGGATCATAATTAGCAGTTTGGTTGTTGAACTTTTATTTTCCGTATTGTAAACGAATTAATACAAGACATACGTATAGGCAAAATATTTACAGTACATGCTGACTCGTTCTGTTCTGTTGTCGTGTTTGAATGAAATTCACAAACACGCATGCGTACAGAATCAGACCATAGGTCCTATCGAAGTCAGATCGGATTGTTGTGACCTTATAATGACTATATAACAACCTTTATGCGACAATACCGCATTCAATCCTTAAGACTATTTGGTCGTATGAAGGTCCTAATAAAGGTTGTCATGACCTTGTAACGACTTTTTTATGACATCCAATTAAGTCATATAAAAGTTGTATGAAAAGTCGTGACAACCCTTTTCAAACCGTCCAAATCGGGTCATAAAAGGGTTGTAACACGGTCGTCATGACTAAAAGTAAGTTGTATTTTACATCGTAACGACGTCGTTACGTTGTTTACAAGACTAAAAATGTTGCTTGGGCTATCATGTTGCACAATATGCTTCGGTTTTCTGTGATAAAGGCCATCTGTTTCACGTATACGTCGATATGTGTTGCTATATGTGCATCACGTGATGAAGTGAATTTTATTTCATTTTAAAATGTTAGTACGATCCCGACCTAGTGCCAACATTAAATTCCAGTATACTGAGGTACTTTTATGTTTTTTACTCTTGCGGTTTCATCTCCTTTAAATATATGACGCCGCCGAAATTGTGAAAAAATTAAAAACGGCTCTTTACCTACACTGTGGTAATCATTGGCATTTAATAAAGGGAAAGGGTAGACCATCCCAGATCGCAGTTTTGCAAACCGTAGTTAGTTTATCTCAGACTTATTCTGGGTATAGAAAATATCGGCGCCTTTAATAGAGCGGTAAAGAACAAAGACCCCGGCACTTTTTATACCGACAGTAAGTTTGGGATAAAGTATATATACATATGCATCTACAAACCTAGTGTGAAATTATTCAGAATATTTAGAACAAATATAAATAATATACTTTTATATACGTTATAGGTCGTGAAATATTACATATGTTTGTATTACTTTAAGGTAGTGAAAAATACATGTGCGTGTGTATAATAAACTGACCGCATTAACTTTAGATATTCCCGATCTCTGGCAAAAACCCAACTATTTCGTAAAAACATCTAAAAAAGGTCGATATCTCAAAAGCGGTGAGACTTTGTATAAGGGTAAATATGTTCATATAATTTCCAAACAACCCCAACTATCACTCAGTGAAAGCTTTCTATCGATGTACCAAACACCCTGTATATACGCGCAGCAGGATTAGAATAAAATGACCCTATTCCTTTTTTAGGCCAGTATATATATCTCTGTGTTCGGAACTCATCATGTGTTCACTAATCCCGCATGTGGCTAGAGTAGAGAGGATGATAGAACAAAGGGTAGTGGTTTATATAAAATTTGCGTTAATATTTGCCTGGCATGAATATTCATAAAACTGAAGCGGCATCGAGCATGTGAGAATATTTACAAAATTTACACATTTTACATAACTCCGAAATGCTGAAAAGCGTTTCGGCCAAACGCGTAACCTATCCTAACATCAATTTGCATACGGTTCTACAGTGATGGCCTGTAGCTTGTGAGTTTTCATTATAATCTTATTAAAATTTCGTGGGATAGTACGCGTATCGTTTTTTGAGCTAAATTAGTCTGGTGTGCTTTAACCCCGGGCGAATTTCAACAGCTTTCTAGAATTATATAACCAAATGACACACATAGGGAGATTAAATTTGTCATAATGAAAGTTAAAACTAGATATTTAAAAATATACCTTTATATAATGATAACTGTGTGCGACTAAATAATGTATTCTATGATACGTTAACTTTTATGAAGCTGTATTTTTAAATTTGGAAATTCACTATGTGGATGTGATATAGTCTTAATCGTAATTTTGTGTTCTGTTGAAATAGGTTTAGAATATCATGGAACGTCGAGATTTTAAATTTGAGCGAAACAAATTTTTCTCTCTGCCTGGCGGTTTGTAACTTTTTTGTGCGCATGTTTTTTCTGGAACGGTTTAAGATATTGACTTGACATTTTGTACACGTATGTATTATAAAGAGATCTGGATTGTCTTGTGAACATATCAGATGAAGGGTTGGGGGGTAAATAAGGGAGAATAAGTAAAGCAAGCTGGTGAGCGTATAGAAACTTGAAATTTGTTGTATGTTGTATATACTAACTGGAAGCGAAGGCCTCGAATTCTTTTATCACATTTTTCATCCCTTCCACTACCCCCACTCCATTATTAAAGGGGTTGATAAAATCAAATATAGATATTCACTTGAAATTTAGTACACATATGTTTTATAACGACATACCTATGGAACTAGATTATATTTCGAGATGGTTCCGTTGAAGGGGTGGGAGGTAAGTAGAGGTAAATAGGCGAAAATAAGTGAAGGTGTACATATTAGAGACCAAGGCCTCATATAATTTTATAATATTTTTCATCCCTCCCACCACTCCTACTCCTACAATAAAATTGAGATATTTACTTTTTTGGTACACGTATATATTGTAACGGCATCTGATTGGGAAAAATTTGTAGAGCATATTACTAAGAGTCCAGACTCTTAATATTTGGAGCATGTGCTAGAAACCAACGCCTCCATTTTTTTATGACATAATAACCAATTATTTCCATATACTAGAGTGCAAATAAAGTCGAGATATTTTCCTTTAAACAAATTTGGATGGAAAATCTGGATGTGGAAGTAGTGATTCGTTAGTCAGCGGTTTCTCTATGTTAACAACTTCATCTTGGTGTTGTAATTACGAAAGCAAAATATTCAATTATAAAAGATATTTGGAGAGCTAGTGGTAGTTCGAACAGGATTGACGAATATCACTTTTACTGTAGTCAAAGTTTTGAAACTGGTGAATTACATTATTTATCCAAATGATTATTAACGCAATTTTATGCGGACTATCCCAGACTTTCTAATGAAGTATTTTACCATTAATATGTACAAGGTTCTGCCAGAAAAACAAAAGAGGTGGTTTGTTTTAACCCCTTAAAAGGAGAGGCGATTCATGACAATATCATCAGAAAATGGTCTACTATAGTGGATTAACCTAGATATGATTTGTTTCATAGTTAAATATCGTTAAAAGTCGTGTAGAAAAAAATAAAACAAGAGTTTAGAGCGCTCTCTTTTCCACAAAAGCTTAATTAATGCCCAAAAAACATTTAACTTCGTACTTCAACATTTTAAATTATTAAGTCTCTTTTTAAAGTAATTAGAAAGGCTGCAAAATAAAGAACAGATATACCTTCAACTACTGATTCACTGAAAATTAATTAAAAGTAAATTTCCAATAATTTAGACGAACCTTCACTTAGAGTATGAAATTGTCCCGATATTGAACTGACGATGTAAATTATACCAACACCAAAGTGATTTGTGTTCACTGTCGTCTATGTGTATAAACAAGGAGGCCTAATTACGCTCATCTGAAACATCATTGCAATAGAAAAAGCGATTTTTTTTGTCGATTGTTCAAACAAGTTTTTGACCCCGGCAACCCCCCGAAATCGCCCAAAAACCACCCTTAATGCCTCTTTCCCGGTACAGACATCAATCCAACCTTGTATTTTGGTGAATTGGCCCTTCCCATAACTTGATGGTAATTCTAGGGTAGAGGGCATAACCTCAATCACCCCTTGATGAAGGCGATCAGAGTTGTAACCAGGGGTGGTTACAACACCTCCAGGGGGGTCTTTGTAAAAAGTATTCAACATTTTCAGAGAGGTGGTTTGACAGAGGGAAGATAAGCTTGATCAGGGTTATAACCAGGGGTGGTTACGATCCCTTCAGGGGGTGGATCTCCACTCCTCAGGGTTGTTACAACCCTGATCGCCTTTCATCTTTCCTCCATCAAACCCCCTCTCTGAAAATGTTGAATATTTTTTACAAAACAAATTAAATCCACCCCCTGGAGAGGGAAGGGAAGTAGATTGGCCCAGTTTCATGTCCTTCCGACTCCTGACCTCTACTTAATACCTCATCTACTTTTTTGAGAACACTTGTAAAGAATTCTGACTCTAATATGGATAAAATTGTCTTTTAGTCGTCACTTTTAAAATACCTAATAGAAATTTTGCTTTAATGGAAATCCTTTATTTCACATCAGTAATACCAACATCGACGGCTTCATCAATTTGCTGGACGTTATTTTTATCCCAGCAAGAGAGTTATAGAATTCATTGTCCAATCATACTGCCCTACATTTCCTTAGGAATTTTTCAAATCCACTTCAATAAAATAAAAGGAATAAAAATAGATGTAAAACAAGCTAACCATAACCTAAAGAGTATAAACTCTTCGCAGATTTACTGCACTTTTGTATAATTGTTACGCATTCTATGGGATACTCTTCGCCGTATTTTTGTAAATAACATTAGTTTTAAACATTTTTAGTTTAATTACAAAACATTTAAAAAAAATTATTTAAAAAATTAATAATTTTTTTATTTATTCATCGATGTTGTTCAGAAACAATACGATTCTTCCTCTAGTTAACACTAACTTATTGTCCAAATTTCAATAGAATCGGACTTTTCCTTCTTAAGTTGCCGTACTTACAAGGAACGGACGGACAGACAGACAGACGGACAGACAGGCGGACAGACTGATGGACATTTTGAAAGTTGTTCAGAATTCGATCACCAACACAGTGATATATTCGTTTTGTATTTGCAAAGATTATAATAAGTAAACAAAACATCCATATCTTCCTAGTTTGCTATACAATTTCCTCAAAGTTACAATTGTGAAGTTACTTTATGATATTCATCCATGTACATTGCAAATCCGCATATTGCCATTATTGATAAACCATAGCAGTGTCACAAATATCAGTATCAATAACAATACGGCGAAATATCAGCCATGTGTGGTCAAATTGAATACATTCAGTGGTGTTGATTGGCACTGCCAAGGGACGTGAATGAGGGATGGAACAAGGGGAAGGTTAATTTCCAAAGCGATCTCGTTACATATTTGTGCGAATCTGGGGTCGACACAGACCTTAGTAACGTGTTAAAAAGGGCACGTCACGATAGAAACGGCCATAATGATGCCATATATCCGGGGAGATTGGGGCACAATTTAGTTAAATAACAATCATACTAACAGGTGCTTGTTTATAAAACTCTGCAATTTTGTTTCTTCTAGAATCTATCTGAACAAAAACCTACTTTCAAATGTTTGTGTGATAAAATATTGTGACATATACGGCGAGCGTGTTGAATGTAGAAATCATTAATTTTGTTATAAATTAAAAAAGCATGCATTTAACAATTAAGTTACAATACCAATTAACTAAAGTATAAGAATAAAACAAATATATATACAGACTGTCTATTTTACGAGGGCCACACCAAATATCTCGCTTAATATCTATTGTAGAAAAATAAAGTTTTAGAAACAGTTATCCCATTTTTTGTGAGCTATATTTCAGTAAAAAGAAATTTGAAATCCATAGCCTACTTTATGAGATATATTACAAAAACCTGAAAAATAGGAAAACCACAAACGGTTATAGCTTCCTTATTTGAGGAGATACGAAAAAAGTTAAAGGAATGAAAAATGAAAAAATCGAAAAATGCAGTTGGCTTTGACATACGCTATTGTGCAAAAATGAAAAATACATATCTCAAAGTAGGCCATGACGCCATTAATTCCGTTATTTTTTTCTCATTCCAACGATATAAAACATGTCACAGAAATTTTAACCGATAGTGTCAATATTTAATATTTTACGAATACCACAATTCATATAATTGAATCGTAACAATCAGCTGTGCCATAATTAGTGAAAAACAATGTATACAGTTATTAATAAATTTGACAGATTGTCACTGTTGTATGTTGCGTTGTCGAGTTCTAAGACAAATTTTATATCAGTAATTATGGTGTACACCAATAATAACAAATTCGATATGATTAGCATTTATTGTCAGTGCAATTTTGACGCTGAGATGACAGTCACGGTTTACGGAGATAGATTTCCAGATGCTCCGCAGCCAAATCGAACTATGTTTAGGAAGTTAGTTCAAAATCTAAAAACGCACGGTTCAATTTCAAAAAAAGTAGTAAGGCGAGCGCATGTTGCGGATAATGTAAGAAAAGTGAATAGAGTAATGAATTATGTTAACCAAAATGAGGAAACCTCTTTGAGACAAATTCAGAGAAACTGTCGCATAAAAAAAGACAGTGCAAGAAAAATATTGAAAAAAAACGGATTTCGATGCTACAAAATGAGGAAAGTTCAACATTTAAATGAGGGAGATAAGCCAAGGAGAGTAAGATTTTGTAGATGGTTATTAAATAAGAAAAGGAATGACGCGCTGATATGTAGCAAAATTCTTTGGTCGGACGAATCAAATTTTTCTAATAATGGATTTTTCAATAGAAATATGCATTATAAGTGGACACGAGAAAATACACATTGGTGCAGAGAGACTGCTTTCCAAGAAAGATTTTCTACGAATGTTTGGTTGGGTCTTTTAGGGACTAAAGTAATTGGACCTTATTTTTATGATGGCAAATTAACCGCTCGTAGATACCTTAATTTCTTGCAAATCGAATTTCAAGATTTTCTTTATGAATTAACAGTGGCAGAGAGATTAAATTATTCATATTTTCAACAAGATGGGGCTCCACCTCACACTGCTGTAATATGTACAAATTATTTAAATCAAGTTATGCCAGATAGCTGGATAGGCACCTATGGACCCATTCTATGGCCAGCTCGATCACCAGATATTACTCTCTTGGATTTTTTCGTCTGGGATTACATTAAAGACAAGGTATTTCAAACTGCCCCTGAAAATATTGAGGACATCAAAACCAGAATTCGAAACGCATGTGAGGCAATTACTCCTGAAATGCGCCAAAATGTAATGCGTGGCGTGTCTCGTAGAGCACGTTTATGTGTCAGAATGCATGGTGCACAATTTGAGCATTTGTAGTTAGAAAAATAAATACACACAATTTCTTTTCAATATAGTTGTAGGTAGTACTGTTATACATAGTTTTTCGTTTTTTTCTTTGGATGTTCGTTTTGTACTTGTATTTTTATTTATGAGATATTTGTTGGTTTGTATTAAATTGTAATAAATAATTACGGAATTATAATTATTATAAAGTGAATTTTTACTATTATGGCACAGCTGATTGTTACGATTCAATTATATGAATTGTGGTATTCGTAAAATATTAAATATTGACACTATCGGTTAAAATTTCTGTGACATGTTTTATATCGTTGGAATGAGAAAAAAATAACGGAATTAATGGCGTTATGGCCTACTTTGAGATATGTATTTTTCATTTTTGCACAATAGCGTATGTCAAAACCAACTGCATTTTTCGATTTTTTTGTTACACGTTATTATTCTTATTGTCTTTGCCGTCAACTTTCATTCCTTTAACTTTTTTTGTATCTCCTCAAATAAGGAAGCTATAACCGTTTGTGGTTTTCGTATTTTTCAGGTTTTTGTAATATATCTCATAAAGTAGGCTATGGATTTCAAATTTCTTTTTACTGAAATATAGCTCACAAAAAATGGGATAACTGTTTCTAAAACTTTATTCTTCTACAATAGATATTAAGCGAGATATTTGGTGTGGCCCTCGTAAAATAGACAGTCTGTATATTGTTCTACAGCATGTCGGGACTATTTCCGGTTCCATATATCCGAACGTGAGTAGACAGTACTTCAGTTACTTTCTTGTTTAAATATTCGAGATTCGTTATAAGTTCTATTAAATGTTTGAAATTGAAATTTAACAGATAATGAAAACAACTTTCATATATAATTTTTCTATCAGCTGCTCCAACTTTAAGTAGATGATGCTTTCATTTATGCTTTTATTTATAGTTGGTTTTAATTTCTACTTCTGTTGTGCCTGCTCACATGTATGAGTGCCTAATATTTTTATACAATAGCTAGCCCACCACTTTCAGTTGTGTAATTTCCGATTCCATGATTCACCTGGACACGCATATAGTTACGTCCGAACCAATTTCATCTACATTATCTTATACACCGACTGTTTTTCAGAATGTGTCTGTATCAAAAGCAACTAAATGGTTCTGAACAATAATAGGTAGATCTTACAAAATATAATCGCGATTTTTTCCGTTCTTGAAGATGAAAAATATCGTTTTGTTGTAAATATTTTAGACAATGTTGTCGTGTGGTCAATATAATTACATCTTTTCATATATATGTATCAAGTATACGTACGACAAATTTGACTTGTAATTAATTTTCTTTAGATGATAACTACATATTCAATAAGGCATTAATATAAATGCTTATGTGTTTATATTTAATATAATGTAGTATTTAATGCAATGACTAAATAGTAACTGTCGAGAACTTAAAACTGACAAAAAATAACAGTTGAAAACCTAAAAAGCATGTGTGCTATTTATTCGGCGGTTGAAATTCGAGGCATATCTCTGGTATGTCATAGTTTATCTGAAGAATTATGTCATTGTGTAAGAATTCAATAGAAGTTTGTATCTCTGTGAAGAAGAATAAGAAAAATATAATTAATGAGAAATCGTATTTGAGAGCTATCAGGAAAAGTGTAGAATCAAGACATATGTACTTCTGATGAACTTCTTATAAAAAAAGTAGGGATTTTTTAACTTTCCTAACAACTAGTAGGCAATAGACTATTTTACATCCTCTCTGTTGGATGGTGTATTTACTAACCAATTCTCACCTAACATTGCGTAGCTTCTTCTCTTTTATATGGCGACTTTTATTGCATCGTGCACTAATACGGTAGAGCACACTGATTATCGTGATAGATTTGATACCTAGTTCCGAAATATATGTCGTTTGCGTTTTCCTGATTGTGTAAGTCTCTTCCAGACAACCTTGTCTTTGGACTGGAGGTTGTCTATTTGGTGTTATCAGGCCTTTAGCGACAAAGGAAGTTGTATTGCCTGTGATGTAGTGCCATCAAGTAACACAAGTTTTTTCTTGCTCCCATTCAATTGCATTCTACACTGGACTTACCGTTTAATTTAGTTACAATCAATCCAGCAAACCGAGTTAGTAACCGCTGTTAATAGAACAATCCTATTACTTTAGTAGAAATAATATATTAATTAGGCGCACTTCAACCCCGATTACCCCCATCGTCGGAATGTATAATAGATTTCGGCAGGGTAGAAGCGTCTGAAACACTTGTGGTAGTTTTATGTGTGTTACAAGAGATTATTACATTTTTCCTATTGTTAATGCAGGGCGCGCATAATATGTTCAAGGGTAGAACATTATTAGCTGATGATTTGTGGTGTTATTAGTCTTTGTTAGCTAGTTTATTAGTGTAATTTGCTAATTTTGTCCAAATTTCACTTTGCTGTGCAGGAATAACCTGTTCCTGGAATTATTTTAATGAAAATTCAGCAAAGAAACAATTACAACTAAACATTACATTCTTCGCCGCCGCTTTAATGCACTTCTCATATAATTGTTGTACATTTTACAGCATACTCTTCGAACTTTTTTGTAAATAATATTGGTTTTGGACATTTTTATTTTAAAATTTCAATTCAATTTGTTAAACATTCGTCAGTATAAAATTAAATAAAAAAGAATCTCCCAAGTAACAATTTAAATGCTTTTTAGATTTATTTAGGTTTTATCGGTGTTTTATAATGGCCACCTCGTAATCCACTGACTTATGCCATATTTATTAAATGCCAAACGCACTTAAAGCTAGTTTTGTATTGAATTTAAAAACCCATGGAGAAATCACTGACCGCTTGAAACAACTGCGAGAGCGAGACGTTATGCCATACCGCAAAATTTGATTGAAAATATTATGATATTTACAAAAATTATGGTTAGAAAAAGAAAAATTTTAAAACGAACAAAAAGCAACGAACAGAAACAAATGAAAGAACAGAAAAGAGTTCGAAATCAGAAATTGTGTTTTGACAGGTTTTATAATTGTATGGATGAAAAGGTATGTGGCTAAAGGTGCTGACGAAAAATGGCAACGATGCAGTAGTCTGTGTTTTACTCGAAAGGGTGTATTATGCTCATTTATTTGCCTAATGTTGTTTGTAAGTAGACTGCCAGTAAGCTTGAATTAGTAAAATTTTTAAGATGTAATTTTGATGTAGTCTCATAGTGACTTTATATTGTGACAGCGTACATAGAGGTCTCTTAAAGACATGTATCGAGAGACACTTAAAATTATGTTCCAAAATTTTCAGTTTCTTAATTGTCGTGATCGATGTGCTGCACCACGTCGACCTCGCATATGTAAGGGTCGATCTCACAATAACGGTGTAAATTATTTTTTTACTATATCTGCTTAGTCTGTTATTCCTTGCCAAGAGCGAATAGATTTCTCTTCGCGTGAAACTTCTACAGCCACGATAACGCGAGTCCACTGTCTGGTAATAGGAATGAAACGAAAAAGTGAAACGCCGTAGAAGAGCGACATACATTGACGAGATGGCTAGAGTATAGGAATCAGGTTTCACTATTGTCTGTTGTGGAGCGAGATTCCACTACAATATGCATATCATATTTTAGATATCACAAACCACTTGTTTCTCTTTTAGATTATGGAAGTATTGACATTGAGAAATAATATACACATTTTTTTTACATTCTGCTTGAATAAATCTTTGTAATTACTACAATAATTCTCTATCAATTCAGTAATAGCATTATTTCCTGTTCTATACGCTCACATGCAGAAATTTTACTCCTATTGTGTGTAAGACAACACAAGCGACTTTTGTTTATTTACTGATAGACTTTGTTCAAAAACAATAGGTCTGGCTAACATTAATTTGCTTGTTTAAAAGTGAATATGTTTCAATACTAATTTGCTGTCCACATTTTAATATTATCAAACTCTTCTTTCTTAAAGTATAGAGTTTACAAAAAACATGATGTACGGACAGACGAACATTTTGAAAGATGTTCAAAATAGTCTTGTTCGGCATTTTTTTACTTCATAACTCGAAAGTACAAGTATAAAATAGACATGCAAAAAATCAGAATTTTATTCGCACGTTTAGTGTCTTAAAAGCAATTACAAACCTCTACCTCGTTAAAATGGGGCGTAGCCAGGCAGCGTCACTATACGCAATGAGTCTGCGATCTAAGTCGACTCGATGCTTTTTAGTTAGTTTATTTTTAGGGGTTTTCGGAGTATTGTATGTGCCACGTACTTCTTCTTTAATTCAATATGAGTACAAAGAAAGAGAATGTTAAGTATTGTATAATTCCAGAATCCACAAAAACAAGTACAAATGCTTCAGAAAATGATTTATTTGTGGCTTTTTGAGGGGTCGGTTTTTCTGGACGGGACCGGTGCCGTTTGGTTCCGGAATTAATTGCGATTGCGTTAGGATGAACTCTGAGGAGATATTTCTAATGGGTTTTCGGCAATTAACGCGCCAAAGTTGGCTGTCTTTCTCGCCTATCATTTTTAGGAACGGGCATTGGAGGAACTGTAGGGGAGGGAGTACGATTTGGTGAAATGTCAAAAAATTACAATTATCTCTCTCATCGGTCGAGTTGAATTTTTGATTTTGGCCCTGCAATTTACGATGCCGATTCATCGCCGACCTTCCCCTTTCCGTAGAGATATAGAACGAGCTTCCCTCGACGTATTTATTTAGTTACAAGCATCTGAAAAGTCCATCTTTTTCGACCATTCAGGTTAAATTTGAAAAATCCCAGAAAGCCAGTTTTCTCTCGCTCGCATCGAGCCGAATTTTCGATTTAGACCGTATAACTTGCTATCAGGATAAAGCTCCAATTTTTAAAGCACAGACGGTTTTCCATTTTTACTAAAATAGTCATCTTTCTTTCGCACAGGCCGAACAGAAATTCCGATTTCCACTGTGAAATTTACGATGCTGATAAAACGTCAATCTTCCTCTTTCAATAGACACCTAAAGCGACGTTACAAATGGGCGCACTGTTTTTGCAACTATTACTAATTTCAACCCCTTGTATCTCGAGAAAGAAAAGATTTAATGATATGAAATTTTAAGTGTAGAATAAGAATATCGAGTAATAGGTATATAAAAACATATAAAAAACTATATAAAAAGAACATCATGTTACAAGAATCACTTAGGGCCGGTTTAGCAATGTGAAGATAAGCGAGGATAAAAATTATCCTACGTTTAAAGTCTATGCCTATGTCTATGCTTTAACCATAGAATAACTTTATCCTCGCGTTGATAAATCGGCCCTAACACAGTGATTTTATTTTCTACGAGCGATATTACCGCTTATAGAAATGTGCCGACTTTTCGTTTTCGTATGTACCAATCACATACACATCGACTTGGTTGGCACTTTACCTCCTTCTAAAGGTTGTTTTTATATTCTGACTGTGATCGATTTACTAGGTGGCCGGAAGCGTATCCGCTCCCGGGCATTACGGCAGAGACAGTGGTCCGTACCTTATTTCAAAATTTCGTTTTCCGTTTTGGCGTACCATTAACTGTCACCACAGATCAGGGCGTCGAGTTTGAATCCAAACTATTTAATGAATTTGCAAAATTTCTAGGGTTTCACAGAATTCGTACCATATCATATCACCCACAGAGTAATGGTATAGTGGAACGTTTTCACAGGACTCTTAAAACTGCAATAACAGCTAGAGCAGACACTGAACATTGAGCAGATGAACTTCCTGTAGTATTGTTAGCTTTTAAATCCATACCAAAAAATTTACAGTGTTCTTCTGTTGAACTTGTGTACGGTCAAACTTTAAGATTGCCTGGCGAATTTTTTATCAGATCATATGATTCTCCTAATGTTCCTTATTTGCTTGATATTTAAATTTTCATTTCTCCATGTTCTCATGTTAAATATAAATCGTTTGTCAGTTCTGACATTTTAACATGCGATTTTGTTTATGTTCGTAAAGAGCGTGTTAAATCTACTTTTGCTTCTTCGTACGACGGCCCTTATAAGGTATTATCTCGTACAGATAAGTTAGTGACTTTTTTGAAAGGCGTTAAAGTTTTAACCGTCAGTATTGACAGGATTAAGCCTGCATCTGTATTGGACAGCAGGTGTGTTGTCATTCCGCCGCCAAAAAAGGTTCGGTTTGCCATCGACTTTATGACGCTAGTTGACTCGCCTATTTTTTAACGGTGGGGGGAGGGGGGGTTTGGCAGCCCACTTACCTTTAGAACTGATTGTAAAAATTTTGAAAATTAGAAATTAACTCCAAATTAAGATCCAGGAAAAACAAATTTAGAAAATGGCTTTGTGAATTAAAATTGATGTTATAATATACAACTATAAGAGTGTAATAATCGAAAAGGGTTACCGTCTTTTGGTATTTGTAACATTTTTAACACACACTATAATAAATACTTGCGTTTGCACAAAATATTTAATTTTAAGTAACCAGTAAGCCATCATAAATCTTCCTTTTATTACAAAACTTGCCCATCTCGACAATACCCCGTTGTTTACTTTAAATATTAGCTTATATATAAATTTTGCAAAAACGAATACTTGCCGTTCTCTGCTGTCGCCGCCGACATTGTTATAATGATATTATTTCCGTTAAGACGCGTGATTTATAGGGGATGCTATAAATTGAAAAACTTTTCTTTGGGGGAGGAACCGTGACACAACCCTTATTTACCTAGAAACTTGGATGAATCTCATGTAAATTAAAAAAATACTTATCTCGGCATACCACGTTTGTGGGAAATGTTACCGTTAGAATAAGATTATTATACATTTTCAGTAACTTACCTATATAGGTACTTTAACGAAGTGTAAACAATTTACAATTTAGTTCAAAGTCCGTTCAAGTTGTAGATTTTACAGGAAGAATAATAAGTATCTTTAAATTTTGGGATTACTCTCTTTGAGGGAATTATTTGGAAATGCATGAGGGTTTGCGCCCCTCCAAAGAAAGCTTCACCTGCCTCTAGATGTGGAAGGAATATTTTCATGTTTATGTACAAAACGATTATTTATATGTCAAAATTTAAAAGAAGGATTCATTTTCTATATGGAATTTGTTATAAGTAGTGTTCTATGACATCTCCAATGGTAAAGTAAGATAGCTAGCGAAACATGTTAAAACACAAAATAGAGTTCTTTAAAATCCATTACAATAAAGAAAGGGATCAGTCAAAGAGTCATGACGAAATAAAGTTGCTTTCTCTTTAATGGAACATGCTATCTATTATTCCATATTTAAATCTTTCTCAAAATTCTAAGCAAAATTCATATAACACATCATATACCTAAACTGGGCCATTTTCGAGATATTGAACTTTGAAAATCTATTTTTTGTAAATTATTACACAAAAATATTTTAGTCCATTAAGTTTATGGTCCTTCAAGTTACTTTTACTTCCACATCCACGTAGTGGATTGGAAGTATAGTAATCGCAAAAAAATTTTCAAAAATTTTTATTCGTGAAATAGGTTTAGAATGTCATGAAACGTCGAGATTTTAAATTTGAGCGAAAAAAAATTTTCTGTCTGTCTGTCTGTCGGTCTGTCTGTAACTTTTTTTGTCCGCACGCTTTCTCCGGAACGGTTTAAGATATTGACCTGAAATTTTGTACACGTATATATTATAACGAGATCTGGAACTGGATTGTTTTTTGAGGAAATCCGGTGAAGGGTTGGGGGTTAAATAGGGGTAAATAGGGGGAAATAAGTAAAGCAAGCTTGTAAGAGTACAGAAACTTGAAATTCGGTGTATGTACTAGAAGTTAAGGCCTAAGATTTTTTTATAATATTTTTCAACCCCCCACCACCCCTACCCCATTAAAGGGGTTGATAAAATAAAGTTGAGATATTCATTTGAAATTTCGTACACGTATGTATTATAACGATGTCTAGAATTAGATTATATTTTGGGATGATTCCGTTGAAGGGTTGGGGGTTAATTTGGGGTAAATAGAGGAATATAAGTAAAACAAGTTGGTAAGAGTACAGAAACTTGAAATTCGGTGTATGTACTAGAAGCCAAAGCGTCAGATTTTTTAATAATATTTTTCAACCCCCACCACCCCTACTCCAATATGAAAAGGTTTGATTAAATAAAATTGAGATATTCACTTGTAATTTGGTAGACGTATATATTATAACGACATCTGGAACTAGATTATATTTTGGGATGATTCCGTAGAAGGGTTAGGGTTAATAGGAGTGACTAGGGGAAAATAAGTAAATCAAGGTGATAAGAGTACAGAAATTTGGGATTCGGTGTATATACTAGAAACCAAGGCCTCAGATTTCTTTCTAATATTTTTCAAATTCCACCACCTCCGCTTCATTATTAATGGGATTGATAACATCAAATTGAGATATTCACTTGAGATTAGTACACGTATGTATTGTAGTGACATCTGATTGAGATGCCTCCATTGAAGGGGTGGGAGGTGAATAGTAGAAAATAAGTAGGGTGAACTAAAAACTTCATTTTTAACGTATTTGGTAGAAACCAACTCCTCCAACTTTTCTATGACATCTGCCCCAAATATTATTAAAATTCTATGACCAATAATTTCCACATACTAGAGTGCAAATATCGTCAAGATGTTTCCTTTAAAACGACTTGGATGAAGAATCTGGATGTGGAAGTAGTGATTCCTTAGGCAGCGGTTTTAGCTCCATAACAACACTGCGTCGTTCTTTTGTATAACAGTGATAATCTTGACAATGCAATAAAAAATACATTTAGTGTAAATAACCGCTTCAAAAACATTGCAGCTGTTTCATGAAACTGGAGGTGTCAAAGATCAACCAAAAAGTGGAGGACCGGTAAGCGTTACAAATGAAGAAAATTCTTTGAATGTCATGTTAACGATGTGGTGGAAAATCCAATAAATTCGACACAACAGAGGGCTTTAAATCATAACAATAGTCGATATTCTATTCAAGAAATTTGCAAATGGGAAAAACTCCATTCATATAAAATTCAGTTGTTGTTACAAGAATTGAGTGAAGATGATTTTGATCGTAGAATCGAGTTCTGTTAAGTTATTATGGATACAATTGAGGAAATGAATATATTACTAGCAAAAATACTCGTAATTATTTCAAACTCTTACTAAAGACTTATTCATAGATAAGTACAAAAACATATATCTTTCTAAACAAAATACTTTGCTGGCTACATGCCACGAACAACATTGAATTATAAGAAAGAAATATGCACATTACGTACAGAAAACTGTCACAATAACGTTAGTTTTAATTTTAAATTATTCTGTTCAACAAAACCAAAAAACAACTAAAGACAAAAACACTTACCAAAAACTTTAAAGACTTTCACAGACACGTGTTTCTGTATCCTACACAAGGATACTTCTTCAGTGCTACTTCTTTCAAAGTTGAAAATGAACTAAACAGTCACTTACCAGGTAATAGGTATTTATGCAATAATTATTTATGGTTCTAACGAACAGGATAATCCAAAACAGATTTCGGAGAATTACCAATACAGGTATAATCATAAAACATAATCAAATGCAAATGCAAATTCCCTACAATGTAAGAGTAATCTAAAATAGAATTGAGGAAATGAATATATTACTAGCAAAAATACTCGTAATTATTTCATTAAACAAAAATATCAACTTTGTCAACCGTATATTGTTTTCGGACTAATCTACATATTGTTTAAACGGGCACGTAAACCGACACAACTGTGGGATTGGTCAGACCAAAATCCACATTGAATGGAGGAAGTTCACATCCAACGATCTCAAAAAGTAAATGTTTCGTGTGGCATTTGGTGGCAAAAAATGTATTTTCATTTTATTAGCGTCGATACATTGAGAACTTTTGACATCGGTATGTATAAAACGTTAACCGAATATTAACTTTCGCTCAGGGAAAGTTTTATCAAAATCCGAATTTTTTTAAAGTCAAATGGCTGTTCATTTGTAGCGAATGATGTTTTTTAAATAATGGTGGAGGAGCCGGTCATTTTAACTTTTAAAATAATTCTCTTTTCTGCCTACTTTCTACTTTATAGAGTCGGGTACAGTTTAAGCCGACTTGTGTCATGGCCGCTAAAGCGTCTGAACTAAGATTTAATTTGATGCATAAGAAATGCCAGTAGTTCTCAAACAGCAATGATGTCGCTAAATAATTATAAAAAAATAGGAAAGATGTTATGAAAAAATGTTAAGATTATTAATTTAGTAACTTCGTCATTTTAGTGGAATGGGCTTGTTCGGTATTTTTTTTTTAATTTCGTAAATCGAAAGTGCAAGTATAAAATAATGGATTTGCAAAAAATCAGAATCTTATTAGCACGTTTAGTATCTTAAAAACTATTATAAATCTCCACCTTGCGAAAATGGGGCGTGGCCAGGCGCTACGTCACTATACGCATAGACTCGGCGATCTCAATAGACTTGATGCTCATAAGTTGTTATAATTATAAGTGTCTTCGAAGTATTGTTTATTTTGCTCACTTCTTGACAGTAGGGGAGTACAATTTGGTGAAATGTCAAAAAATTACAATTTTCTCTCGCTCCTGTCGGGACGAATTTTCGATTTTGACCCTACAATTTACGATTAGGATTCATCGCCGACCTGCTTCTTTCCGTAGAGAAATAGAACGAACTTCCACTCGACGTATTTATTTAGTGACCAGCATTTTAAAATTCCATGTCTTTCGACTTTTCAGGTTAAATTAAACTATTACTAATTTCAACTCCTTATATCTCGAGAACGGAAAAAGTTAATAATATGAAATTTTAAGTGCATAATGAGAGCATCGAGTACTATATGAAAAAGTATAAAAACCGTATAAAACGAATATCATGGAACAAGCCCATTCTGATTATACATAGTGTCCGCCATAAAGTTGGAAACAATTGTATTATTGACATCTCTAAAAAACTCTATTGGGGGTTCTTTTATGCATGTCCGACAACAAGAAATTACATTTTGACACATGTCATGTGATCACCGGTTTGGTAGGACTGTAAAAAGTAGCTGGCGGTGGTACCGAAAAATGGGTCAAATTGTTAGGATATCGAAAAATTTTATTAAGAAAGAGTGCATAGAATACAACAAGGACCCCATATATCACTTTTGAGGCAAATATGAGAAAAATAGAAAAGTGCAAATTTTACCTCTACCATTAATTACTATATGAAAAACCATAAATCCTTGTGTCTACTTCTATTAGTTTCGACAAAAACTTTATGTATTTTAGTTGAATAAAGATATTTGCACGTAAAAAAAGAAACGAACCCCCAATATAGTATTTTTTAGAAATCTGAATAATATAAAATTTTCTCATATGTAGCCAACTTTATGGTGGACACTGCAGGTATATAGGCTCGGGCACAAATGAAACTGATAAAACTGACAAAAAATGAATAGCCCAATTTAGTCAATAACAATGAGTTATCAGAAAAAGAAATCAAAGGCTAATATTGTTACATTCCAGCAAGAACCACGGGGAGGTATGGGCATTTCGTGCCAGGAAAGGATAGAATCGTAGTATTAGTAGGGGAAATGATGTTAGTAAAAATGAAATATTTTATAGAATAACAAAGAAAAATCTGAAATCGCTATGAGAATAACGAAAATGAATTATTTTTCTTTTAGCAGTAATAAATAAAAATTCGGGTTGGCAAAATAAATATTAAAATTATTAACGATAATTTTGAAACAAATAATTTAAAACAATGCTGAAAGAACAACGCATTGATACGTTTTCATGAACATTAAAACACTTGAACACTACACTTAAACAATTTACGACACGTTTTAATAAAAAATACAACACTACACTTGAACAACTTGTCTACTCGACGCACGTTTCACCATTCATGTATTAATATAACATAAGAAAGTCGGTTTTATTAGAGATAAACACGCGCTAGTAGTAATAAAAATTTTTGAAGGAAAAGTATTAACTTTCAATAGAGCTTAATCAAATAAAAAAAAGTAGAAGTGAGGATCGAACTCGAAACCACCCCATTCACATTTATTGCTGCTTGAGCATCTTACCGATGAGGCTATGTGATCCTATGTTCATTCTATAAAACGTGTAATATGTACGTACAAGAAAATTGTAAGACTTAGTGGTTTGACACTTTTCATTTGACGAATGAATATCCAGTATTTACCACCAAAAATAACTTAAAAATATTTCATATAAAGACGTTTTTCATATTTAGAGTGGTGTTAATTCATGGAAATAAATAACATTCGTCATCAAATCACACAGTTTGAGAATCGCTGAGCTTATGACTATGTTTCTTACTCCTCAGTGTGCATTTCATATTTCCGTCTTAATAGAAGTGGGAAATAAGCTTGGTAGAAATACATTGATAATGTCTTTAGGCTATTGCTTTAAGTTTGTGTGCAAAAAATAGTGAAAACGTATGCACAGTATTAATTCATACATCGGTGATTTTAAACTAGACCCGACTCTAACACTTCTACTTTATAATGCAACACAACCGAACCTCCTTTTTGAATTCTGTTAAATATCAAAAAGGAATAATTCTATAAGTATATTGAACAAATTGTTGAAAAATTATTTTGTATTTGAAGCAGCTATAGTGTGATGACAATAATTGCGAAGCCAAACTTAAATTCACACATAACATGAAGTATTTGAATTTTTAGTACTAAATTGCAAGGAAAAAGTTAAACTTTCAGCAAACAGTCTTAATGAAAGGCATTTAACGCAATTTATTAAAAGAGCCGAAATTTAATATAATTATCTCAAGGACATCATGACTTTATTCTATTTCAAATGCTATTTGAAATTGCACTAAAAACGATAACTATATCTTTGAGTAAGCTGATACCAAGTAGTACAGCTCGACATTACATATTCTGATGCAATATTTAGTGGCACAATAGCAAGAATTATCTTAGTGCATTGGAATGACCACCTAATAGTCTAGGTCCAAATTCAATTGATTTTATAATTTGCACGCAAGCTGTGGTATATGGCATATACAGGGTGTCTCACCGGGAACTGAATTGATCGATATAGATAAAAGTACGCATCAGAAATGTTTAAAATTTTAGATATTCACTAATGTCGGTGTGGTCAATCCAACTAAAATAATTAAAAGCATGGGGTACTTCCGGTTATACCGGAAGTCGATACCAACTTGCTTATTTTAATTGGAACACCCTACATATTTTGGACTTTTCGATATGACAATAAAATTCTGAGTTCAGGCATGTAGCACACCCTATATCGACACCCAGTAGTTTCGAAGATATTTGACATTTTATAAAAAATTTGACAGGTGCAACAGTTTGCAAGAACCGTTATAACTTTTTCTGTGTACGACATCCTCATTTGCTCTTTGGCAAGGAGAAAAACACAAGGAGAACTACGTTCTACAACTGAAATAAATTCCATAACATCATACCAAGTGTTCCGCTTTTCGCGTTACATTTTGTCAAATCAAACCCCGAAAACTTGTTTAGGTCAACTGGAACATCCTGTATTTTTTACGTCAAGTTGTGTAAAATTAAATTCCTTTTTTTTTCTCATCTTGCATTGAGGGGTTAAAGTTTTCAACTTTTTGAAATATTTGCGATTTTATTACAAATTCATGAATTGTTGTAATCATTTCATCAAAATAGCCATGATTAGAAACAATCAGTCATCTTATGTCAAAAAATGCCAGCACGTTTAAATAACACCCACGAAGACTTTTTAAATTTGTTTATTATTTATGGAGAATGTGATAAGGTAATATTAAGAACTTGCAGCACATTTGCTACTAGATAACCACAAAAACGGAAAATAACCCTAACGCTGTAACATGCGTATTAATCGAATTGAAGATATGGCATGAACTAAAATAGCAGAGATAAGATCAATTTAAAACATGATTCCATTTTAATTTAATAATTGCTCAAAATTCCGCCCTCGAACCTCGACAAATTTTTCTCACCTTCGGATTAGTTCCTCATGGGGAGCTCTTCTAATTGAATCCTGTGATATGTTTTGAAATGCAGTTCTTACTCTCTGTATACAATCTTCAATGGTTGTTAATGGGCTCTCATAAACTTTATTTTTACTAGTTAGCCAAATAAAATAATTCAGAACTGATAAGTCGGGCGAGCGACGAGGCCATAAGAAAGATCCATTATTGGCAATCCATTGATCATAAAAAGTTTATTGTAAATAATTATTAACTAAATATGTGTTATGTGGGGGAGCACCGTCGTGCTGATAAAAAATGTTTCTATGTTCGGCGAGAGGTAAATTTTCTAAATAGTTATTATTCAAATTTTGTAAGATATTCAGATATCTTTCAGTTAAAAAAAAAACAAAAATTTACCTATACATATTAGCAGAAGAGAAAATTTAATTTACCGTTTAAATTTTTCTGATAAAATTCTAATGTAACCATTCTATCGTATCTTATGGCACAGTAAACATTGAACTGCCAACTTTCCTGAAAGTTTTGCTCTCTGAACATATGAGGATTTGAGTCACTCCAATAATGCGAATTGTGTTTATTAAAAAGTCCATTTTTAGTAAATTTTGCTTCATCTGTCCATATAATATTTCCCAAATAAGAATCGTCACCCTCAGACTCGCAAACATTCTGTGTTCTTAGGAAATCTGTTTCTCTTAATCCTTGAACCATATAGAATGGAAACGGGTGAAACTTATGTTTTAATAAGATTCTGTGAATTGAATCCTTGCATAGTCCCGATTCCAGAGCCGCTTGTCTTAATGACATCCTTGGAAAGGCATGAAAATATCCCAGAATGGCTATTTCAATGTTTTCGTCATCAACAATAGGCTTTCTTCTTTGCATTTTTCATTGACAGAGCCATAATTTTTAAAATTTTCCAGTATGCGTTTTACAGTGTTTGGTGACGGTTTCCGTTTTTCTGGATATCGAGTAGCAAATGTGCTGCAAATTCTTGATATTACCTTATCACATTCTCCATAAATAATAAACAAATTTAAGAATTTTTCGTGGGTGTAATTTAAATGTGCTGGCATTTTTTGACATAAGATAATGACTGATTGTTTCTAATCATGGCTATTTTGATGAAATGATTACAACAATTCATGAATTTCTAATAAAATCGCAAATATTTCAAAATGTTGGAATCTTTAACCCCTCAATGCTAGTATCAAAAAAAAGGGAATTAAATTTTACATAACTTGACGTAAAAAAATACATGGTGTTCCGTTTGGGCCAAACCAATTTTTCGCGGTTTGAAGTTGATAAAATGTAACGCGAAAAATGGAACACTTGGTATGATATTATTGAATTTATTTCAGTTGTAAAATGTAGTTCTCCTTGCGTTCTTTCTCCGTACCAAAGAGCAAATGCTGATGTCCTACACAGAAAAAGTTATAACGGTTCTTGCAAACCGTTGCACCTGTCAATTTTTTTATAAAATGTCAAATATCTTCGAAACTACTGGGTTTAGATAAAGGGTGTGCATGCCTGAACTCAGAACTTTATTGTGATCTCGAAAAGTTGATAATATATAGGGTGTTCCATTTAAAATAAGTAAGTTGGTATCGACTTCCGGTATAACCGGAAGTACCCCATGCTTCAAATTTTTTTTTTTTAGATTGGCCACACCGACATTAGTAACCATCTAAATTTTCAAACATTTCTGATGCGTACTTTTTGCTATATCGATCGATTCAGTTCCCGGTGAAACACCCTGTAGATACGGTAATATTGATTGAGTGGTTATCATTGACATATTTTCCATATAGTGAACAGTTTTCTTAATTATTCTTCATAAAACATGAAGGAAACTAATTTCACTCCAACTTGAGTTTATACGTTTTTCTCAAAAGAATTATCATGAGATATTTTTGTTAATTTAGTGTCATTTTCCGCAAACCCTCTATGCAATCGCTTTTTATCAGCATGACTATAACTCATCTACAGCAAATTAGTTTTTGTAAATGCAGCAAATTTTGTATCGTTTTATCAAATATCAATTAAATAAAATCAATTCACGACCACACATATAATCCAATTATTTTGGAAATTCGCGCACTCAATGCGTTTATTGTTGTAAATTTGGTTGATTTAATAGCAAACATAATTCAACTATCTTTTATTTAATATAGTTTAGGGTGTTATGTTGTGACATCGTTTAGTTACAAAATACCTCGATTTTCATTACAATTGTATGTAGTTTGTAATATTCGATAATAAATAAACCATGCCTGTGCAAGAAATTAGGCAGAAAAACTTTCGATTTTGTTTTCATGATCAGAGGAAATGCATTTAATTTGATAAAAAGTTATTTGTCTGAGAGAACACAATATGTAAAAATACATGAAACCATTAGTGACGCAAAAACCGTCAGCTACGGTGTTCCACAGGGAACAGTTCTAGGACCGCTTCTGTTTGCGTATACATAAACAACCTACTTTCGATGCCAACTGTCACAGCTAAGATATTAAGTTTTGCTGATGATACGGCAATGCTTTTCAAAGCCAATTCATGGAAAAATCTGAAAAAAAACTGTAGAAAAAGAATTCAAAGAAATAAAAAAAAATGGTTGGACTACAACTTACTCATAGTTAACTTTAAAAAACTAGTTATTTACCATTTATCTCATACATAAATAATCTGCCTAATTTTGATCCATTAAATATTGAAAGCCAGCTAAATATCCCAGAAGCAGATTCAGTAAAATACCTAGGTATCATTATTGACAAACATTTTAGATGGGACCTGCAAGTAAAACATGTAACACAAAAGAATCTAGGACTACTACATCGATTAAGTACCATACCTAGATATAAAACATTTAAAAACGCTCTGTTATTCCTTAGTAGAATTACATTTAACATATGGTATTATCGGCTGGGGAGGTGTTTGCGATTCTTACTTAAAAAACATAAACAATCTACAAAAATGGATATTAAGGATAATTTATAGTAAAGATCGTGGTTACCCCTCGGACGAATTATACAAAGCCAGTGAAATATTCAATTTAAGGCAATTATTTTCTCTAAAAATTCTATCATTCAGCTTTAAAAATAAAAACCTATTCACCACAAATACACAACAAGAAACAAAGAAAACCGATATCAAAATTCAAATGCAACATGCAACAAAACTATCGGACAGAAATGTTATACATATCTGGGATCAACATTATACAACAGATTACCTAAACAAACAAAAAATACAAATAAATTGCACATATTTTAAAAAAACGTTGAAAAGTGGTTAAGAGAAAATTCTAGGTCTCAAATACACAACCTTATTAATCAAAATGTAATACAAATTAAACAGTAATTACATTCAATACTCAAATAAAATAACACTCTCTGATTATGACAGAAAACCCGAACTAAGTAAAAAAACCTGTCAAATTCTGACCAAACTGAACGAAAATCTACCTAAATACAACATTTATAAACCAAAAGAGACAAATATATTTAACCCGTCACGAACAAGTAGTGTTAAACTACTTACGTGATTACTGCACTGTTTATTTACAATATAGATACGGAATGAAAATAAATAATATTAGATAAGTATGTAATGTAATATTGTATTGTTAAAATATTGGAAAATAAACATTTTTTTTTTATAATTATATGCAAATGCAACTTCCTGGAACTGTAAAAGCTCTATAACAATAGAAACAAATGAAAATACTGGTAATTATTCAAACTTTTACAAAATACTTATCACAAATAAGTTTAAAACATATATCTTTCTTATAACAATTATAACAAAGAAAATATGCCCATTATGAACAGTACAACTGTTATCATAATGTTATTTTTAATTTAAATTATCCTGCTCAATGAAACCCAAAGATAATCAAAACAAAAGCACTTACCGATATAGCAGTAACACAAAACTTTAGAACATCCACAGACACGTGTTTCGGCATCTATGCCTCTTCGGTGCGGCTTTTTCTAAAGTTCACAATCAACTGAAATATGTAAGCAAATACTCGTGTTATAACTATCAAAGGATTACCAGAACAGGATATTAAAAATTAAAATTAGATTATAGGAAATTCCCCGTAAAGGGATAATTATCAATATAATTATATGCAAATGCAACTTCCTGGAACTGTAAAAGCTCTATAACAATAGAAACAAATGAAAATATATTACCAGAATGATTATCTTTGGGTTTCATTGAGCAGGATAATTTAAATTAAAAATAACATTATGATAACAGTTGTACTGTTCATAATGGGCATATTTTCTTTGTTATAATTGTTATAAGAAAGATATATGTTTTAAACTTATTTGTGATAAGTATTTTGTAAAAGTTTGAATAATTACTAGTATTTTCTGGTAATATATTTTCATTTGTTTCTATTGTTATAGAGCTTTTACAGTTCCAGGAAGTTGCATTTGCATATAATTATATTGATAATTATCCCTTTACGGGGAATTTCCTATAATCTAATTTTAATTTTTAATATCCTGTTCTGGTAATCCTTTAATAGTTATAACACTAGTATTTGCTTACATATTTCAGTTGATTGTGAACTTTAGAAAAAGCCGCACCGAAGAGGCATAGATGCCGAAACACGTGTCTGTGGATGTTCTAAAGTTTTGTGTTACTGCTATATCGGTAAGTGCTTTTGTTTTGATTATCTTTGGGTTTCATTGAACAGGATAATTTAAATTAAAAATAACATTATGATAACAGTTGTACTGTTCATAATGGGCATATTTTCTTTGTTATAATTGTTATAAGAAAGATATATGTTTTAAACTTATTTGTGATAAGTATTTTGTAAAAGTTTGAATAATTACTAGTATTTTCTGGTAATATATTTTCATTTGTTTCTATATTTTTTTTTTCTTTTTTTGCGGGTTCCCGACACTGGACAGTCTTCCGTGGCCTCCGATATCACAGGACACACAGGAAAGAGCGCCATCAATATATCCACAGCCACTCCCCACATCCCGCAGGGTTAGTGACTGTAGATTCCAGAATCATGTGCTCTAAGCAGGCGAAGGGACCCCAAGATGACTGCCTTCTGCATTTGGCCTGCCAACCAATCAGCAGACTTCTGACAGGCCGGTATGATCTTCAATCTTGAGAGCAGCGTAGGCTTCATACCTCCGAGTACACCGATTATGAGGACGACCATCTTGACCGAATAGCCTGGGTACAGCACTTGGAGCTCGTACCGGAGATCACGGTATTTGGTCCGTTTTTCCTCCTCTTTCAAAGCGATGTTTGGCTCAGCGGGTGCCGAGAACTCGATCACAAACATCACCTTGTTTTGATGGTCGAGGAGGACTATGTCAGGCTTGTTGGCCTGAATTAGCCTGACTGTCGGAAACGATTATTATTATTATTGTTATTATTATTATTATTATTATTATTATTATTATTATTATTATTATTATTATTATTATTATTATTATTATTATTATTATTATTATTATTATTATTATTATTATTATTATTATTATTATTATTATTATTATTATTATTATTATACTCTTCGCAAATACAACTCGAAGAGTATATTGCATTCGATCAGCACATTTCTAAAACCGGTAATATTGCTCGTAGAAAAAAAATTTCATATCACAGTGTTGGTGATTGAATTCTGAACAACTTTCAAAATGTTCGTCTGTCGGTCTGTCTGGATAGTAAGTTAGTGTTGGGTAGAGGAAGAACCCTGTTGTTTTGAACAAAATTAATCAATATGTAAAAAAGTTATTAATTTTTGAAACGAAACAAATTTTGTTTTGTTTTGTAATTAAACAAAAAATGTTTGAAACTAGTAACATTTACAAAAAAAAACTGCGAAGATTATCCTATAGAATGTATAACAATTATATAATAAGTAACAAGAAAGGTATATTTTGGTGTACAACACTGCGCAAGGTATCGAATAAAAATTAGGGTGAGATTATAGAACCCAGTAAAAGCGACAAAACCAGAAAAAATAAATATAACGATTTGCAAATATCTGATCCTCAGTGAGCTGATTGGGTTCCTCTAGGAAGAAAGTACGATGGAATTGCACTTGGAAAGATATCATCTATATAAAAGAAGTAAAAACGTCTTTATGCACAATGCAACGTAAGTATAGTTGCTACATATATTTAATACACATTAAAAACCTCAAAGCTTATCGCTTACATATACAGTGTCCGTCAAAAAGTCTGCACAATATGGAAGACTTTTTCATTTCATTGTTTTTTTTTAAACGGGTTTCAGCATTAGTTACACCATGATCAATAACCACAAAGTTGCCAAAAATATTTGTCATGCCACAACTATGACATCTCTAAAATGTCATTAGAAATTTTAAAATGGCCTCAATGCCTTTATTTATCAAAATATGGAAGAGTGTCAAAAAGAAAAGTTGTTTGTAATTACATTAAGAATCTAAATGTGAAGCTTGGTTTGAAATTTTCAATGTTTTAGTTAATTTTTTTCCAAAAATATGTAACCTTCATTTTTTTATTTCTTTTTTACTGTTGAGTTAATTTGCAATATTTCAATGCAATAAATACATAAATGTTGCATTTCTTTTTTAAATGTAATAAATAATGGTAAATAACATTTTTTTACAAAATACAACAGGACAATCGTGGATTATTTTCAGTAATTCTAAACCCTTACTATGGAATTTTGCACGATAATCGGCTTAAATATTAAAGAAACGATTGTTCATTTAAATCAAATTCAGATCACATAAACAAAACTCAATATTCATATTAAAATTTACCTCAAAAACCTTAAAAGTGAATAATACGGATTTATTTCAAGCTCAAGTTCAATCAATCGATGAAATTTTATTTCAAAATCTTTAGCGATTACTTTTTGAACAAAAATTTATTAATTTATTTACCGACAAGAGATTGAGAACTTTTGACATGAATACGTGTAAATCATTACCCGAATATCAACATCCGTTTAGAGAAAGTTTGATCAAAATCCGAGTTTTTTTAAAGTCAAACATTTGTAGCGATAATTAAAGTTAAAGAAATGGTGGAGGAGCCGGTCATTCTTTACTTTTAAAAGTAATTCTCTTTTCTGTCTACTCTTTTACTTTATACGTGAGCACGTAAAGGAATAAATCCATTAAAATAATTACAAAAAAAGTGACAAAAATTCGCTCAGACCCGTCGATGTTTAAATATATTTCTCAATCTGTTTATTTAAAAAAAAAGCGCTGCAAATATTTTTTTAAAAGTTATGAAGTCATTGCCATTTTTTTTTAAATGGCAACCCCCATTTTTTAAATTGTCATTTGAAAGAGCACATCTTTCTGCATACAGTAGTTAAATTCTAGGGAGTATTGCATGACGAAATTATCGAGAAAAGAACATTTAACATTAATAGAACACATTCATTACTTATCGTCGAACCTTTTTACAACTTACACTTTTTTTGTGTTTACGCTTTTTTTCATTTACTCAGCAACGCGGACCTGGCATTGGTGGGTTACGCGCGTTGTAATATTATATCTAGAAAAATATATGTTTTGAATTCTCTATGGTAATACTAAGAAGTTTTTTTAGCTAGTTTTTCTTAACTCCGTGTGGGTCAAGCGCGACCCGCATAGAGACAGTAGTATGATAGTAAGTAAGACAATAATCACTTACGCCGCAGAACGCTATAGTTATTTATCAGTGGTAAGTGAATTATATTGTCCTTTCTTAAATTAATTTAATAATTGTTACGTTAATTGCATGTGTCGGAGATTTGTTCCTTTTCCTTCTGGCCCCCCTTTGTCCCTCCAGTTGCCTGGGCCGACATCGACAACGGAGAATCCATCAAACCTACTGTGTAAGTTTCCGACGCATTCTTTTTTTTTATTATATCTAAATACAGTTCACTAAATTATATTAGCCTCACCACGCTGAAAGGGGTAGGCCCATTCATTAGAATTTACTTGTGATATCGTATTGAAAGTGCTGATAATGCAACGTTTAAGTGAGACAGAACGAATTGAAATTTTGATAATGATTCGCTATGGAGACAAGTCCTGAACACAAACTATGGTTTGTGAATTATTTATTGGTAAATACCCTAATCGACCTATTACACAATCAACTGTTAGCAAAATAGAAAAGGAGTTCCGAGGTTGTGGTCATGTAAGAGATAATTTCACGAAAGTTCCTACAATTTCAGAAAATAAACAGTTAGATGTTTTACTGATAATGGAGGAGAATCCTCACAAACCAAGTCGCGAAGTCACAGCAGAACAGTCAATTAGTCAGTCGACTGTTTTAAAATATTTGAAGAAGAATAAATGACACCCATATAAAGTGAATTTAGTTCAAGAGCATAACGAAGATGATTTCGACCGCAGAGTGCATTTTTGCGAAACCATGATGGAACGATGTAATATCAATCCACATTTCTTAAGTCGAGTACTTTTCTCTGACGAGGCCACCTTCTGTTTAAATGGCACTGTGAATAGGCAAAACTGTCGATATTGGTCACGTGAAAATCCACACTGGATGGTGGAGGCCCATACTCAGTTTCCACAGAAAGTTAACGTGTGGGCTGGAATTGTTGGGACTACAATATTGGGTCAATTTTTTTATTCAAGGTTCATTAGATGGCGAAAAATATTTTGAGGTGCTCCAGAAAACAAAATTCCAGAACTTGTCGCGCTGTATCCAAATGGTGAAAACACTAATGTACCGGAAAACTCCACATGGTTTCAACAGGATGGCGCACCGCCACATTATTCGGTAATAGTCCGTAATTATTTAAACGAAATCTTCCCACGCAGATGGATTGATAGACGCGGATCAATAGATTGGCCAGCTAGATCTCCGGACCTAACCCCACTGGATTATTTTTTATGGGGTTACGTTAAATCCAAAGTTTATTTTAATAGACCGAACAATATTGAGGACTTAAAAGACAGAATTACTTACGAAATTGAAAGAATTGAACCCGAAATAATTATTAACGTTTTTCGAGAATTTCAGTTTCGACTTGGACATTGTCAAAAAGCAAATGGAGCGCAATTTGAACATTTAATCTAAATATTTTTGCTGTGTTCTTGAATTATTGTATTTTTGTTTTATTACATTGTTATAAGCAGTTAAGATTTTTTTTCCGATAATTTCGTCATGCAATACTCCCTAGAATTTAACGTACTGCATGCAGAAAAATGTGCTCTTTTAAATGACATTTTAAAAAATGGGGGTTTCCATTTTTAAAAAATGGCGATGACGACATAACTTAAAAAAAAATATTTGCAGCACTTTTTTTTTAAATAAGCAGATTGAAAAATGTATTTAAAAATCGACGGGCCTGAGCGAATTTTTGTCACTTGTTTTGTAACTATTTTAATAAATATATTCCAACCTTTACATGCTTACTGTATACACGGCTGATGTCCACCACTCCAGTGAAAATCTTATTCAAATCGGGCCCAACACAACACAACCGAACACCGAATCACCTTTTTGAATTCTGTTTATCGAACAGGAAATATTTCTATAAGTATTAAATAAATTGTTGAAACATAATTTTAATTTTGAAAGGCTTACTGCGATGACAAACACTTGCGAAGTCAAACTTAAGGTGGCCATTCCCTAGAAAGAGACATCCGATAGGGAAATATTTATTATTTTAGCTCATTACTTTTTTTTCTTAATACATATATTTAAAACAACTATAAGACTACCTAAGTAGAACTATAACAAGACTATTACTATGAATTTTCACTCAATAATTTCAGTGGTTTGCAAAATAGCTCGATTTAAAACTACGAAATAGGAAGATTAACAAAATTTTTAAATTTAAATGGAGCTATTTTGCAAACCACTAAAATTATTGAGTGAAAATTCATAGTAATTGTCTTGTTATGATTCTACTTAGGTACTCTTATAGTATTGTTAAATAAACGTACTAAGAAAAAAAGTTATGGCTAAAAACAATAAATATTTCCCTATCGGATGTCTCTTTCTAGGGAATGGCCACCTTAAATTTACAGCTATTGGAAGGAACAAGATATACCATGGAATATTCCTATCGATAACTACTTTTTCTGGTGAAATCCTATAAAGATATGTTGTACTACTACTAATGTTCATTTATGACTTGAGACGTAAACTGCTAAATGTAGTAGGCCTGACATCACTATGTTTGTTGAGTAAATGTTCATTTTCCTTTGTATGTACAAGGCATTCTAGTATAAAAATGCATGTTAGCGTAAGTACATTGAGTTTTTTTGAAAGTTTGCCGACAACAATCTCGGTATTTCAATTTATCTATAATTCTGATTCATCTCCTTTGTAGTCCAAATATTCTTGATGCATGGGTAGAGTGTCCCCAAATAAGGATGGCGTAACTTATATTTGACTGTATGTGACCATAGCATGCTGCTATCAGAACTTCTTGACTGACTGTGTTCGCTAGATTCCTGACTAAATAAATGTGGTGACTTTGCGAAAATTTAGATATTTTAAGTATGCCCTAGTCCTTTTCGCAACATAAAAAACATTTAGAAGATATATTAGTAATATACTTTTATTCTTGTAATCGGCACTAAAAAATACTTGTGTAATAAGTACGTATCCTTATATCTCCAGTTCTCTTCGAGTATGAATAAACTGACTTTATCATGTTTGAATAATTCGCGAAAAAAAATTCGAGGTAAGATATTGTTTCACACATGCATGCAAATCTTTACGCGTTGACACATAATCACTTAAAGCCAACCCTGGTTTTACCACACATCCGATAGATAATTCCGATCTCTGCTTATTACAGACTACCAAGATTTCTTGTTTTAAAGATATCTGCAAATTTATTCTCTCATCGGTCTCTTATTTCTCCTCCCTATATTTTTTGCCATATTGAAAACTCACTTCATTCAGTATTAATCTGCATATATAAATGGAATAAAATGTGCAAAAGAAATGAAGTAAGGGATAGAGAAATACGATCCTTTCTTATAAAAAGATTCATTTGCATTGATATGAAAATGAGAACACATTATATTAATATTTTATCACGGTTGTAGCGATATCCCGTGGACTTCAAATTGTTCATATTTAACCATGCAATTCTTATTCGCGAAAAATATGGAACTTCTGCCTTTTAATTTCTTTTTATAGCATTTAGTTTTCAATTCGCCAATGTTTCGATTTTCGATTGTGTTGAGTATTAATTTTTCTATTATTATTATTATTATTATTATTAATAATGGTTGAGTGGAAGAGCAAACCCCTGTCCTTCGGACAGCTTGTCTGTACTGTCATGGGCAAAAAAATAGTCTTATAACGTGTTTTTTTTAAATCTAGTTGTGTATATCTAACTTTAATTTTTGTGACATTGGCAGTTAATTGTCAAAATTCATTACAAGTGTGCCAACACTAATATGCCCCATATAAGCGATTTAGTTAAAGCTGGAGTTATTGCTAAAGCAGAAAATGGATGGTCAATGAGACAAATTGCACTGCGTTATAATATTAACACAAATTCTGTGTTTAACATTTGCAATTGGTAAATAAGAAGAAGAAGAAAATCCATTTCACTCAGTAATTTACGCTGCTGTATATACCTAACAATGACAAAAGTGATAGATTTTCTGTTAACATGTGGGCTTGGATATCGGCACGTGGTCCTGCCTGGTGTTTTGTGGCATATTGAGGAACGATTAAATATTGACGTGTATATTAGGATTTTAGACAATATTATGCTCCCTTCTGTGTCCCAATTATTTCCTAATAATGAATTTACATTTCAACAAGATAATTGTTCAGTTCATACTGCTCATACCGTGACTGACTGGCTTCAAAATAACAATACTAATGTTCTTACCTGGCTCAGTCATAGTCCAGATGTTAACCATGTGGAAGACGTATGGGTACTAGTAAGAAGTAACCAAAAACGAAATGTGAAACCACGGAATTCCGAAGAATTACTGGAAGTAGTAAAATAATACATGGGATAATATTATTACTAATGATTATTGTATGAGTTTATTTCATTCTATGCCAAATAGATTTTTTGAAGTTATAAATAGAAATGGTGCAATAACAAAATATTAATAGTTAGTTTCATGTTAAGTTGGATATCCTTTGTTGCCTTGATCCAGGATTTCTACTAATCACCGTTTATTCTCCACTTCTTTAAATGTTAAACACAAAATTGTTGTTAATGTTGTATCGCAATACAATATGTCTCATTGACAATACATCTTCTGCTTTAGCAATAACTATAGCATTACAATAAAAAATATAATAAAAGTGCTAACTGTTTTATTTCGGCTGCTCATTACATATTCAAATAGAGACAGATTTACATTAGAAAAAAATAGTCGTCCTATTTGTTCTTGCCAAGGTTCTTGCTCAAGGCAGTACTCTGCCATTTGTTAGGAATAATTCAATACTACAATTCACATATTATTATAGTGTACGTTTTTTAAATGCAATGATTCCTTTTAATAAAATCATTATTATTATTATTATTATCATTTCATGGATAATAAGTGTGTATATAAGTAGGTATTTACATTTTTTGATGTAATACCGCCTTGCCTATATGTATCCGAAATAAAAATAAATACCTACCATGCTTCTGCTATAAAATAAAAGTAACCGTGGAGTGCAGATATACTCATTAACCAAGCATGCTGAATAAAAACCCTCTGAAACCGCCCGAACCGATCCTATTAATACTTTGAAACGAGACTTTAATGGCAAACATACATTTTTCATTTCCTAGATACGCGGAATGGATCATAGCAAGCGTTGGAGCATCGTACAGGCAAATAGAGCGCGGTGGCGTACAATTGACAAATCCTTATTGTACTCGTCAGTTAGGGGTAGGGGGTGGTTTGAGTTGGATGTAAAAATCACCCCCGAAGGGGTTGATGCGGCTATATTGAAATCAGACCGCGCTTCAACTATGTTTGCATGTTTTCCTCGTCTCGGGTGTGGGCAGGGGGCACCGAAAGGTTACAGTTATAATTATAATTAATACATTCAAAAACGCGGCTGACATTTGGATATACAGGGTGATTTATAATAGGTGTAAAAACCTTTGGCATCTAGTTTGTGGAGTCACTTAAAGAAAAAATAGTTATATAAATATAGGTCCTATTTTTTTAATTACAAAACTACAACAGATTTAAATTTTTTTGAATTAGTAGCGATTGATTATTAAGGAACATTTAAAGAAATAACTAGAAAAACTAACTAAAGAAACAAATGAATATATTACAAAACAGTTGTTCAAAATGTCTACCTTGAGCTCGAATGGTAGCGTGACACCTGCGAAGCACTGAGCCGTAAACATTCGCTATTTTTGCTCCATCTTGACCAATTCCGTTAAATCTAGCTGTTATTTGACCAAGTATTTATTCACGTATGTTTAGTTTGACACCGTAACCCAATTGCTTCAAATGATCCCAAAGGAAAAAATCCAAGGAGTTTAAGTCGGGAGACCTTGGGGGCCAAGCAATAAAACCTCGGCGATCAATCCATCGTTCAGGAAAATGTGGTTGTAACCATTTAATTACGTATCTTCCATTTTTGTTTTGTTTTTGTTGTCCATTTGTTGATGATCAAGAAGAGGAATATGTTCAATCCTCTCAAAAAGCGTTGCATCTAGAAAAGTTCGATAGTGTTCTGCATTTAGCCTGTGTGGCAAAAATTCTAATTTAAGTAGTTCTCCATTACAGATACCAACCCAAGAATTCACACTAAAACGGTGTTGATATCGCGATTGTCTGATGAGAGCATGTGGATTTTGAAGATTCTATAAATGGTAATTGGGTGCTATTAATACCATTCCTAGTAAACTGAACCTCGTCTGTCTATAATATTCCAGTTAAAAATATTAGATCTTCGGAAATTTTTTTAACAATCAAGTATAAAAATCTACACGCTCACCATAATCTTCCGAATGCAATGTTCGTCATACAAAATTTTGAGAAAGATGTGTTGTAATACGCCTAACGCTACATCAGTTACATTTTCCTCCTTATCTAGCGTTATCACTTCTATTATTACGTGGAACAACCAAAGTGAACCAGTATGTTTGAGTCCATGAGAACTACGGCTGAAAAGTTTGTGAGAAGGTCGACGTCTATGTGTAAAAATTAGGTGATACTCTTCAGACGCCTGAAGATCGTTACCATCACAGTACCCATAAATACCACATAAATAACATCAGCATATTCAACTGCCCTAAACTCAGTCGTTTTATATACTGTCCTTCATTTCCATGGTAATAACAAATTCTTAAAAAAAAAAATGTTTTCTTAACCGCTTCTCAAGTCACCGAGGTAACTCCTTGAAAATCCAGAATGATTTTGTGTGAGGTAAAGAGAAACGAGGCCCTACAGTTTATAGTAGAGTCCGAACCACATCTTGGGGATAACTTTATGATTAAAATTATTTCGCGGTGAGCAGGGATTGAACCTGCTTCGCTATTCTGCTTTGAATAGTAAATTTAAATCTATTGTAGTTCTGTATAGCCTAGTTGTCAGAGACAGTAATTGATAAAATCCGGTCACTAAATGTTATATAGCTGAATTTTTCAGAATAAGTATATTTATTGGTGTAGAATAAGAATAAAAAAGTTTACAGCTGTAAAGTGCTGGAGATCCTTAAAAAATAGAAAATATTGGCTGAAATTCGGTTCTTGGCCAATAACTCGAAAAATTAAAAAATAACATAAAAAACTAATAGCACTAAATAGAGAGGGAAGTTTCACATCAAAAACATATACAACATTTTTTTGTACGATCAAAAATGTAGGCATCAGATTTTCTTGTTTAACGCACGAAAATGGAACTAAACTTGTTGTAACTCTTGAACTAATTAATGAAATTGAGCTCAACAAAGCTTAAAGGAAACGAGAAACACGTGGCTATTGGATTATCATACTTCCAAACATAAAATGATTGTAGGTAGGAATGGTACATACAGAATCGGAAAATACACTTGGTGATATAGGGAATAAACTTCGATGTAATTGGGCTATTGAAAGCAGAATGCGTGGGATCGACGCGGTCAAGCGGTGTTTGAAAAATTCATAACATTTAGTGACGCCTTAAAACCCCTGACGACTGGGCTAGTAACTAAGAAAATAAATACATAACTTTTTTTTCTTAAACTAACTCCAAGAACAAGATGCTAAAGATTTGTACACCTATTAAAAATCACCCTGTATAAGTATAATTCAACAATGAATTTATATTTGTAAAGTATCTTTTCATATAGGCACTTTGAATTTGATCTCCACTTTGGGTATTTTCAATAATTGACTTGTTTGTATTTAAATAATATGTGAACATCAAAATATCAATTTCGACTATTTAAAAAAAAAATTATAAGATGGAAAATTTACGTTAGTGCCTATTTTTGACCATATTTAAAAAGCATTTTTTTTTAAAGGAGGAGGTTCTGAATTCATATGTACATTTTTTTTCCATGTCTATTTAACGATTTCTCTGGAATGACATAAGCGATATCTATGAAATCTTTTGAAAAGTGTAGAGTATGACTTGACGGTGGTCCCATTTTTTTTTCATCAAGCTATTGTTGCGTATTTCCGCCCCTAGGAAACACCCTGTGGAAATGCGGAGGTTCTAAATGATATTAACAAGCTAAAGAAGCTACATTTTGACATGCTTTTTATCCCTGTTGGCATTATTCAGTACATTTTCAGCAGAGGCTCGCAAGATGACGTATTTTGACATGTTTTATTTTTCTTTTTTTTTTTCTTTTTGCATTGACTAAAGTAAAGGCTAACTACATTTTGAAACACGGAAAGGGCATCGGTTCTATTTTTATTCAGTAAATGAAAATAAGGAAATGAATGATGATATTTTAAATATAACATTGCATTATTCTTTTGCATCTATATCGCACGAAGAATTTATCAATTTGTAATATATTTTAAACAATTCTATGGAATACATTTTCGTAAGTAACCCGTTTATTTTAAATTTTTCGAAAAAACTCTATTCCAGATTTTTTGTCCAAAAAGGTCCGTGCCTCATACTGGTTATAGAGATTGATCGACGGAATAGTTAATTTTCGATTTTTATTAGGAAACTGTTCGGAATATGTAGAATTTATCAAAAAAATCAAGTTTTCCAGGATTTATAGATTCACTTTTGTCAAATTTCTTACAAACATCACCTAATAGACCTAATCGAGCCCTACAATTGCCATTTTTGAAAATCAAAATCGGACCTTCGGTTCGGAAGTTATTAATTTCTTTGAGAAATCATACTCGGCCCTGGAAAAAATACTTGCGGTCAACGAATTCGAGCCGCCAGCAATAGACTTCATTTGTGGCCATGTACCTTTGATCCCACCAAGTCTCATCGAAGTCGATTAATATTCTGGACAGTTATCGTGCTTCCTAGCCCGATTTCGAGAAAACCAGTTTTTTGCAAAGAAATTCAACTTTCATTTGATTTTCGACATAGTCTCTGGTATACCTATTTGTAGAGCTTTGCCAGTGGCACCATTTCTTTTTTAAAATATCTCGATGCAACTATTCGTTACCGAGTTATTCAATTTTTCCCGAAAAACGCGAAACGTCTATATCGGGTACTTCCGGTTTCCGAACGGAGCCGAGCCTCCGGCGTTAAGGTTTCCTAAGGACCTCCTATTAACCACCCAAGTGTCACCGAAATCCGAAAACGGATTAGGGGGGCTGGGCGTGACAGACAGACAGACCGACAGATCGACTGACCGACGGACGGAATTTTATAAATTCGCTCTCGAGTCGATAGATATGACTTTAATTTCGGATACGACGTTTTTTTCGGGTTTCGATAGTCCACCGGAAAAATGCAAAACCTACACTACATTTTTTTCAAAATAGGGACTCACGGACAGACGGACGGACATTTTGAAAGTTGTTCTTCGTTTTGTATTTGCGAAGAGTATAATAATACATACGAACAAATAATAAACAAGTAATAAATATGCTGTTGCCAAAAGAAGTATATTTAAAACAGTTATAAATTGGTACAGCATTAAATCTTTTTAATGTCTAAGATCATATGAATGTCAAAATTTAAAACAAATATTTTTATCATTATCATTGATAAACCGAAACTAATTTTTGTGTTGAATAAAATGATTTGAGGTCGATTTTCGAGAAGTGTTTTCTCCATCAGATTTTATTGAAGAGAATGATAGATTTAAGTGTAAATAACAATAAAATCATAATGTATACGTATACGGCTGGAAGACATATTTAAATGCAATTTTATGCGAAAAGTGCATTTTTTGCTATTTTTTCGGATTCTTCGATAGTTTTTCAAATATAATCGTTTAAAAATAATTAATATTGACTAGAAACTTTTTATTTTATTATCACATAATCTTTATTGTACATACAGAGTCATTTTTTACCCTCCAGATGTTTTTAGCCTTGCTTGCATCCAAAAGGTACTTTAATATTAAACATATCTCAGAATAAAATTATACTTGGGTAATTTTCAAAATTTTACCAAAAGAAATTATTATGAAAATATCCTTAATAAAAATGGTAATAATCCGAAAACATATTGGAATATAATAAATAAAAATAGGCAACAAAGTAGAAAAACATTAAATGCAGCGGTTAATATAGAGGACTTAAATAATTATTTTATAAATGTATCCGAAAATATTACAAAAAACTTACCTTCAGTAAACAGCACCTATAACGACTATATTCCAATGACAGATAATTCTGAGGTAACAAATTCAAAATTCCAGTTCGATACTGTCAGTATAAATATGGTTCGTGACATAATAAATAAAATGAAAAATAAAAACAGTAAAGATCACTTTAGTTTGTCAACAAATATTATCAAAGGTATTAAAAACATAATAATTATACATCTTACTAGTTTAATAAATCAATGTATAAGAGCAGGTATTTACCCTGACATTTTAAAAATAACAAAAGTAATACCAATACATAAGGGTGGCCCTGTGAACCACAATAACTTCAGACCCATTTCACTTGTACCAATTATATCGAAAATTTTTGAAACCTGCCTAAAAAATCAGATCACTGAATACTTTGAAAATAACAAATTATTTTATGCTAAACAATTCGGGTTCGGGAAAAATTTTACGACAAGTGATGCAGTAACACATCTAATATACAAAATTGTTGAAGGAAATGAACATAAAGAATATGTGGGAGTCACTTTCTGTGACCTACAAAAAGCATTTGACTGTGTCTCTCACCTGGCTCTTCTAGACAAACTAAAATATTATAAATTTGATGCAATCAGCTGCAATTTAATAGAATCATTTCTAACACATAGACAACAGTACACAAGTTTAAATAATATTAATTCCACATCTCAGTATGTCAAGAGTGGGGTACCTCAGGGATCGGTGTTAGGACCGACCCTATTCTTAATTTATGTAAATGATCTGAAAAAAGCACTATCTGAAACCGACTTAGTACTATTTGCTGATGATACGACACTCCTGACAACTGACAAGAAAATGAATATGCTAGAAAGACGCATGGGCGAGGCACAGTCAAATGCTAGGGAGTGGTTCGGAGCAAACAGCCTGTCACTAAATGAGACAAAAACAATAAACATGATATTCACGCACAGACCAATCGAAAATTTTCAAAATCCAGATAGAGTAAAATTTCTTGGGTTGTTTCTAGACCCAAGTTTGAATTGGTCTCATCATGTTGATTACGTAGCAAATAAAATGGCAAAAAACATATTTGTCATGAGAAATCTAAAAAATATTGTACCATTTAAACTCCTGCTAGCTTATTATTCACTAATAACATCTCACATGACGTATGGGTTATTAAGTTGGGGACATGCATCTCAAGCTGCTAGAATTTTTGGCTTGCAGAGAAAGACGCTAGGAATAATCACAAGCCTGGGCTATAGAGATGATGTAAGAAATAAATTTATAGAATTGAAAATACTAACTTTTCCTTCACTATACATATTTAACTGTTTAGTATATATGTATAAAAACATTAACTCTTATCAAAAACAGGAGGATATACGTAATTATAATACAAGGAATCAGGAAAATATCATAATTGATTGTAACAGGCTAAAGTCTAGTGATTGCGGATTTAATTATTATGGTCCTAGGTTTTATAATAAAATTACCAGTAGGGCAAAAAACGCACCGGAGGTGAAATATAAACAGTTGATAAAAACATTCCTAATAAGGGAGGCATAAATGAATTTCTAGTACACAATATTAATGAAACAAACTTTCTTAATGGAGTTCAATAGTCTTCTGTATTGTCCTGTTATTGTAGCTTAATTGTTTGTAATAGCGACGTTTTAATGTATTATATTAATATATTATATACTGTTAAATATTTTTATTTATACCATGTAAATGTAATATTTTATACTGACCTGTGTACAACAAATTATTTGTTAATTAACACCAATAAATTGATTGATTGATTGATTGATAATCGCTGATTACGAATCTGACATGAAAATTGGAAAATTCAAAAGGGCTGACCGGAAATGGCGCGAAATTTAAGTAAAAAAGCGCCTTTTTCGCGTTTCGATCACTTAAAACGTAAAAAAATACCATACAAATTGCATCTGAGAATTTTTTTATTTTTGACCTCCCCCTCTTTTCGCTCTCCCTCGTCTACCTTTCACCATGTCTCTCTTAGCCCTGAAGAAACAAATAAATGCATTATATTTATGCTTAACTGCTTCTCAAAAATCCAAGCCTAAATTTAATAGCACTTTGTGGAATTATCATCTTTCGGGAACAATTGAACATATAAAACAATAAAATAACTTTAACGAATTAGTTCCTTTTACCTCTGTTTTTTTCGACATAGTCAATAGCCTATTATTTGTAAATGAAATTCATCATGACTTTAGAAGGACCAGTGGTAGTCTAAAATGTACCAACAGTAAATAGTCATGTCACAGCGCACAAATAAAGTTATATTCTTCACAAAGGTGTTGTTGCCGCGCTACCAATGAAAATTACTGACTATTACCAAAGAATAATATGCCTACCTGTACATTTTTTTTTGAAAATTGTTAATATTTTATCATATTTATTCCGAAAATATTTGACACTGCTTGATGTGGCAGTTTCTAATGTAAAGTGTACGGTTAGCAGGGACCCACTTCCTTTTGTACCGGAGGATCAACACCATCCAAGTTTGAATATCTGCGCAGAAATAGAATCAAAGGTTAAAGGGTGCAGTTTAAACACCGCACAGCATTACAACTTTAAAAAAGCCAACTTTCTATTACTTTATAATTTACTACATGACACTAACTGGAATCAATTGTATGCAATTAATGATGTTAACGAGGCTTTTGATAAATTTTATGACATCTTGTATGATGTTTTTGATCAATGCGTATCTAAGGTTCTGTCAAAAAAAAGGAAATATCCATTTTGGTTTACTAGAGAAATCATTCTAGATATAAAAGCAAAAGAACGTAATCTGGCAACTTACAAAAAAACTGGTCTGCCTCAATGTTTGCAGGACTTTAAATTTTTAAGATCAAAAATAAAAAGAGATATTCAAGCAGCTTACAGTCAATACATTGCAAATGTTGAGAATAACATACAAAATGATCCCAAATGTTTCTGGCAGTACATACAATCTAAGAAAAATTTCTCCCGTATTCCTCTAGAAATGGTGTATAATGGAAACAAACTAAGTAACGGCGCGGATATTGCTAATGGATTTGCTGATCATTTTCAATCAGTATTCACTAAGTCTAATAGCACATTTACTGAAAATACTAATTACAATAATATGAGTGATCATATTGTATTAAAAACTATTGATGAACAATATGTTTATGAAGCAATTAACCATCTTAAGTGTGGTAAAGCAGTAGGGCATGATCAGATACCTGCATATATTTTAAAAGGTTGTAAAGATATTTTAGCTAAACCATTATGCTTCTTATTCAACTTGTCTCTTAAGGCGAGTGATTTTCCTGACGTACTAAAAGAATCAAGAATAAGTCCTGTTTATAAATCAGGTTCAAAAAATGAAATTTGTAATTATCGACCTATTGCTATTCTAACTAACATATCTAAAATATTCGAGTCTATACTTCATAAATATATGTACAACGCAGTCAAAAACAAAATTACCCCTTATCAGTATGGCTTCCAGCGTTTCAAATCAACGTGTGGTAATCTAATTAGCTTTGTACAAAATACCTCGGAAGCATTATCAAGAAACAGCCAGATAGATGTTATATATACTGACTTTGCAAAGGCTTTCGATAAAGTGGACCATCAAGTGATATTGTCCAAATTAAGTAATTTCTCTATATCTTCAGCACTTGTAAAACTAATGGCTTCATATCTGGGCAATCGTAGGCAGTATGTCCTAATTAATAACTACAAATCTAAAGAGTACATTGCGACTTCTGGAGTTCCGCAGGGATCGAATTTAGGTCCCTTGCTTTTCTTAATGTTCATCAATGATATAGCTGACTGCATAAATGAATGCAACATTCTCTTATTTGCAGATGACATTAAATTATATAAAGAAGTATCGTCCACTGAGGACTGCATAAAACTCCAATTAAATTTGGATAAATTATATCAATGGTCAATCACTTATAAGCTTCCTTTTAACATTGGCAAATGTAAAACTATGACATATGCTTACAGAAAAAATCCAATATCATACGATTACACAGTGAACAATGAAATATTGACTCGTGTGACTGACATCACTGACAGGGGTTAAATTTGATACTAAATTGTGTTTTGCCGCACATATAGATGACATAGTCAATAAATCTTATCGAAACCTTGGGTTCGTATTGAGAAATGCTAAAAAATTTACAAATAAGAGAACATTATTAATACTTTATAACAGTTTTGTTAGGTCAAAAATTGAATATTGCAGTATAGTTTGGAATCCCTACTATATTAAATATATTCAAGCAATAGAAAACATCCAAAAAAAATTTATTAAACACTGTGGGTTCATACTAACAGGACACTATCCCAGTAATAGTGATTATCTGCCCAACCTAAAGCAATACAACCTTCTTTCTTTAGCTAATAGACGTGTCTTATACAGTATCTGTTATCTATATAAAGTTGTCAATTCAAAATCACCTGATGAGTGGTTATTGGGTACACTTAAAATTTGTGTACCGGTGCAAAAAACTCGTTTTTATAAAACATTTCTAATTAACACTCCAAAACAGAAT